>BSBM01000288.1:442500-3277500 GCA_027924585.1 Larix kaempferi
GTTTACAGTTCATTTAATCTTTCTTATGCAGTTCTTTAAGAACATTGATACAAACACCTAAATTCGACAAAGACATCCTAGAAGAGCACATATAGTGCTAGTGCATCTAAAGTTTGTACGTCCCCTGGTTTGATAATTAAAGTAAGCTCCTAGTCTATCTGCCCCCATTAGGAACCCATACTTAGAGCTCACCACTTTTTGGCACCGTTGCCAGGGAGGTGCTAAATATTTTAGGAGACATCACCTAAAAACAACACAAAAAGAAAACAAAAATCACATAAAACAAAAACATAATTGTTTTCCAATGAATTCCTTGTTGGCAAAGGGATAGGTTTGGACGCTTTCTTCCTAGGCATCCCATGAGCAATAACGGTGACAACAATTCCTACCACTCTTAGTTTGGATCCCCAAGCTCTGAAAATGAAACTGATTCCACATACCATCCAAACAAAGACAAATTCTTTGCTAGTTCCAGCTCAAACACCACTATGGCTAATGAAGAAGAAGAACCCAGGGATCTTTTCACCTTTCCCATTAGCATACCTCTTGGAGATAACAGAATGAAGAATATTAACCCTAACAATCTCCCAAACTTCCATGGATTGACTTTAGAAGATCCTGACACATTCCTGTTTGAGTTTGAGGTAGTTTGTAGATCTTTCGATTATATTACAGATGCACAAAAGCTGAGGCTTTTTCCTTGCACACTAAAAGATTTATCACTTAGGTGGTTCATGAGTTTAGAAGGAAATAGTATTTTCAGCTGGGATAAAATGAAACAGACATTCCTAGAAAAGTATAGGGACTACTGTAAAGAAAAAGATACAAGGGATGAAATGTTTAGGATGCAATAGGGAGACCGTGAATCCTTAGAAGATTATGCCCAGCGATTTCAGCTCAGCTACAAATGAGCTAATGATTGCACCCTAGACCCTGAATCGCTGAAACTGGTCCTTCTCAAGGGGATTAAAGAGGAGAATTTTGAGATCTTAAACCTCTTGGGAGATGGAGACATATTTCAGAAGACTTATGACCAAATACTACAGATCTTCAAGAACCATTCTAGATCTAGGAAAAACAAGAATGGGACAAGAGATACACATCTACCCATAGGATCCTCACCATCTTCAGGAGCAAATCTTACAAAATCTAACTTAGGAAACCTATTAGATGACATGAAGAATGACATCTTACAATCTCTGGCCATGCAACTTGATGCACTACAAATAAAAAAGAAGCAGGATGAAATTAACCAAGCCTTGGCAGTATTCTGTCCTCGTTGTAGAAAAAAACATGAGAAGGGGCAGTGCAGCTTGAACACCATAGAAGTATGTGGTCTCTGCACTGACGACCATTCCACTGATAAATGTCCCCTCTTACCCTCATGTAAGGCAGCTATTCAAGACCCAGCAGCTGAAGGAGTAATAGAACAGCTCTTCTTTATAAATCAGAGGAGGAATAATTTTGTTAGACCATATCAACCGAGCAATCAAGCCTACTATAATCAAGGACAGCCAAATTGGAACTCTACACCAACTCCATGGAAAGCATAGCTAAATCCAAACCAATGGCAACAGAATCAAAAAAATACCAACCATCCTATCAATAATCGTATTACCCATCGTCTTACCCCCAATATCCCCCACCTTTTCCTCCATCCACCACAAATTATGCAAATCAATACCCCCATCCATCAAATTGGAGGGCCCCGTTACAATAGCCACTTATTATGCCACCCCCACATCCTCAGCCACCCCCCAGAGCTCCACCCATTCCAGCCCAACCAATCCCAAATCCTAATAATAACAGACCGCAACAATAGCAACAGACTTATAATGCTGATATCACACAATTCCCTACCTATGTCGTAGACACCATAGAAATAAACGAAATAAACCTCCGATCTAGAAAACCATTGTAGAATACAGCCCGAAACAATATCCAACAACCTGAAGCTCAAGAACAAACATCAGAACCGTATGTTTAGCATCCAGATGAACCAGACCCTCCTGAAGATGAAACCCAACCACTCCCATGCAACAGAAACCCTCCATTTCCATAAAAAAATGGTACGAAGTACGAAAGAAGAAGAAGAGAATACAATTTTAAACGAATTCAAGCACTTAAACATCCAAATCCCAATTTTACAAGCCATAAGGGATGTTCCCATCTGCAACAAATTTATTAGGGAAAATTGCCTAAAGAAACCCAAAAGGAGGAAACGTGACCCACCAACCATAAATGTAGTGGGGCAATTGGTTGATTTAATGCTGGGTGTCATAATAAACACTAAATATCTTGATCCAAGTAGTCCTGTAGTAAACTTCACCATCAATAACAAGCAAATAAATAAAAGCTTAATAGATTTGGGGGCTGTGATCAATGCAATGAATAAGGAAACCATGCTATACCTAGGACTCCAATCAATGGTCAGACCAACCACAACAGTACTCCAACTAGCGGACACATCTACTGTGAAGCCTGAAGGAATGCTAGAAGACATTATGATCAATATTGAATCCTGGGAATACCCAGCTGATTTCATAATAATTGAAGTCAAAAGAAAACATAGTGGTTATCCAATCATACTAGGTAGACCTTGGTTAGCAACTGCGGACACTTACATAGGTTACCGATCAGGAAATATGACTATCACCAGTGGACATGCCAGGAAGAAAATCACGATCTACCCACCAACAATGAAATCTTCAGAGTTAGAATATCAAAATTGGACTAATGATTACCAGAACACACCAAATCACAACCTCCAACCTATCCTAACAATTGATGCTGCCCTATCACTAAAAGAAATAGATGAAGATGGCCACATAGATAGATTTATACAAAATGTATCTTCTAACAATCATGTTATTCAAGAATGTTTTTCCACAGAAACATGTGACAGTTCAAAACAGAACATGGATGAATTATGGACAGAAGTACTAGAAGAACAAATTGAAAAGGTAAAAATCATGGAAATTCTGCCTGGAAAAATAGTCAACATAAATTCCAATTTGAAACCAGAGCAAGAAAAGAAATTAATGAAGATGCTAGAAGAACAAAGTAAAGCATTTGCATGGACATATGCAGACATGAAAGGAATACATCCTGATATCTGCAAACACTACATTTACATCAAAGAAGGTTCTACTCCTATCAGGCAACCACAAAGAAGGATGAACCCTGCATTGAAAGACATAGTCAAAGTAGAACTACAAAAGTTATTAGATGCAGGGTTCATCTATCCAATATCTGACAGTGAGTGGGTCTCACCACTAGTTATAGTACCTAAAAAAGGAGGCAAATGGAGAATTTGTGTGGACTACAGAAAGCTGAATAAAGCAACCAAGAAAGAGCACTTTCCTCTTCCATTTATAGATCAGGTGTTAGATACATTATCTGGAAACAAGTATTTTTCATTCTTAGACGGTTTCAGTGGGTACAACCAAATTTTAATACACCCAACTGATCAAGATAAGAGGACCTTTACATGCCCATGGGGAATTTATGCCTATAGGGTCCTACCCTTTGGTTTATGTAACACCCCAACAACATTTCAAAGAGCCATATTGAGTATTTTCTCCGATTTTATAAATGACAAAATGGAAGTCTTCATGGATGATTTCACACCCTATGGACAAAACTTTTAGCAAGCATTGAACAATCTTGAATTAGTATTAAAAAACTATATTGAGATGAGCTTGTGCCTAAGCAATGACAAATGCAGGATGTTAATGGAAGAAGGCATCGTTCTAGGACATCATATATCATAGAGGGAGATAGAGTTTCATCAAGCAAAAGTCTCAGTAATCAAAATACTACCACCACCTATCAAACAAAGGGATGTGTGAAGTTTCCTTAGAAAAACAGGGTACTACAGAAGGTTTATTGAAAATTATAGCAGAATTGCTGCCCCAATGTTTGTACTTCTCACAAAAGACAATGAGTTCATATGGACAAGCAATTGCATGACAACATTCGAAAATCTTAAGGAGAAAACAATCACAGCACCAGTACTCCAAGGACTAAACTGGGAAATTCCATTTCACATGCATACAGATGCATCAGATAAAGCTATTGGATCTGTCCTTGGACAGGAACGAGACAAGAAACCCTATTCCATATATTATATAAGCAAAAATTTGGCTGGGGCAGAACTCAACTACACAGTCACATAGAAGGAATTTTTAGCAGTCATACATGCAATCAATAAATTCAGGCATTACATCACATGATACCAAAGTTTTATCCACACTGACCACTTAGCAATAATATATCTTATGAACAAGCCTAATACTAGTGCAAGAATTATTAGATGGATGCTACTTCTACAAGAATTTGACATTACTATAATAGATAAACCAGGCAAGCTTAATGTTGTAGCCGACTTTTTTTCAAGAGTCACACATGGAAAAGATAATGAATTGGTTAAAGATAACTTCCCTAATGAGCACCTTTTTGCCATATCAACAAGAATCCCATGGTTTGCTGACATAGCAAACTATTTAGTATCCGGGAAGTTTCCAGAACATTACAGTTATAAAGAAAAGACAAAAGTAATAAGGCAAAGTGCCACATACAGATGGATAGAGGGCATGCTTCTTAAACAAGGACCAGATCAGATACTTAGAAGGTGCATTAGGGAAGATGAAGTACATGACATAATGCATGCCACTCACAATGAACTTTGTGGAGGACACTATGCTACAAAAAGGACAACCTACAAAATCTTGCAAACAGGCTATTATTGGCCAACACTCCACAAAGATGCTTATGAGTATGTGTCCCACTGTGATGACTGTCAAACAATGGGAAATCCTACACAAAAAGAAGAAATGCCTCTTCATCCACAAATCTCCTTAGAACCATTCGATAAATGGGGATTTGACTTCGTTGGTCCAATCAACCCAACATCAAACCAAAAGAACTACATTCTAGTATGCATAGATTACCTTACAAAATGGACTGAGGTAGCAGCACTTGCTGCAGCAAATGAAAACAATGTAGCAAAATTTTTCACTGAGCAAATCTTCCACAGGTTCGGTGTTCCAAGGGAACTAGTTTCTGATCAAGGACCACAATTTACATCCAAATTAATAGAGGACCTACTGAAAGAGAATAAGGTTAAGCATAGTCAGTCCTCTTCATATCACCCTCAAGGAAATGGTCAAGCAAAGGTCACCAACAGAGAATTAGAGAGGATTCTAACAAAGACAGTCCAACTCCACAAAAGATATTGGGCTGATATATTAAGGGAGGCAGTATGGGCCCATAACACCGCATGGAAAACAACAACAGGATTCACACCTTATGAGTTAATATATGGGAAGAAATTCATGCTTCCAATTGAATTTGAAATAAAAACACTAAGAATTGCAGCAGAGTTAAACATGGAACTATCATAAATACAACAAGAACGCATGTTAAAGTTGAATCAATTGGATGAGCAATGCCAACAAGCACTGGGTCACACTGAAATCATCCAGCAGCAAAGAAAGAGGTGGCATGACAAGCACCTAAAAGATAAGAAGTTCAAGGAAGGTGACTGGGCACTACTCTATGATTCAAGGTTTAACACATTCAAAGGAAAATTAACAACCAGATGGCTAGGACCTTACATCATTGAGCACATCTATGAAAATGGAGTAGTCAAGATTATTACAATAGATGAACAACAGTTTCCCATGATATTGAATGGACATCGACTCAAACTTTACAAGAAACCACAATCAAAAGAAGAGTTTACACATGTACTCTACCAGCAACAATTGATGCTAATAGAAAATATGAAAAAGCATTGAAAAAAACGAATAAAAAATGAAAAATGAAAAATGAAAAAAAAAGAGGAAAAAAGAAAAAGAAAAAAGAAAGAAAAAATTGATAGAGAAAATAGAAGGCCAAATAACAGGGCCACGTATACCCCTATGAATATCCAGCATTACTATTGCAAAGAGAAATATCAAGCACAATTCAAGCGAGCCCAAAAATTCTCAAACAATTTCAGCAATCAAGCGAGCCAGATATACATTCAAGAGAGCCAGCAAAATTATCTAGCACTACATGAAAATCAAGCACACTCTTCAATCAACTCTGCCATATAATCATGAGAGCCTGACCCTACTGCAAGTGAGCCTGCAATTGATTCAAGCAAGGCTGCCATTTATTCAAGCGAGACAGGGCGAGCCAGACATTCATCCAAAAGCAACAATAAGCAATCAAATTCATGCAAAGCATCATCAAAGTCAAATCAGAAATGGCACGAAAAAAGAAAATGCAGAGCACACATAACTACTGACATGCCAAATATTACTACGGATTACACCAAATCTACTACAGCATCCAACACGCATACAAATCAGGAATGATCATGACCTCAGGTATGCTAACAAAATATAGCAAGGTAATCTCTTAACATTTTCATTTTATTCTTAAGGTCAAATCATTATCCCCAAAATGGTTATATTTTAAGGTAATGACAACTTTTCGATAAAGTCAGGGGGAAAGGTTCATATTACAAAATCATGATTGCACATACTCGTCATTTCAACAAATGATGAATCCACATATAACAACCATACTTCACAATAATCGCAAAGTACAAGCATAAAGCGAAATGAAGAGCTTGATTATGAAAAGAAATGGATCAATCAGCAAGTACAACGAAGAATAATAAGGATAAGTGCAGAAGGACAGTTAAGTAAACCTGCATGATTATCAGAGAAAAAAGAGCCAGTTTTTGCAAACAAAATAACATCTCCGCACTTCACAGAAGAAAGCCATCAGAAGTGAGTGTGTCGCGCAGCAAGCAATCAGGCCCCCAGCCTATAGTCAATTCAGACCAGTGAGGTAAAAGACACATTCAAAGTTGGTTTTTGTCAATTGTAGAAGAGATTTTAAGATGACGAAAGGATTCAAGAAAAGTGAACCGGAGGAGCACAGTTCCATCTACCACAACCTGGGAATATTAACAACCATCCGTAGTGCAGGATGGATGCCTTTCATCCTAGGACTGAAAGGGTACAATACAGGGGTGGCTCTGGAGTTTGTGATAATTTTTAAACATATCAAGGCTGAACAGTTCATCACCCGAGTGAAGGGGTTACATATAAAGATTGATGAGGATGTAATTCCCAAATTCATTGGTCTACAGAGAGGTTTGCATTGGAGCAGGGATTACAGGGAGGCAAACCATGAAGCAAAAATAGCATTCTTCGAGCAAGGAGAGGTCTATGACGAAGACAAAAACGGAGTTAAAAGACTCTCCATGCCAACGCCATGGGAGGACGTGGCTGCAATCATTCAAAAGTACATCACATGCTCTGGTAGGTTAAGTTATGTCCCCATCTTTCATTTTCGGATTCTAGAGATGTTAAGACACAGGACCCATCATCCACCAAACAACAACATTAGTATTCCATATTACATGCTCCAATCTCTAGTAGAAATGAGCAAGAAGGTGGCTAAGGGTAAGGAGGATGCCTTGGCCCATCATGGGTTGATCAAGTTAATCATTTCTGAGGAGTTAAAGGTGCAGATACTAGAGATTTCGTGGGAAGAATTTGTGTTGGTATCCACTGAAGATGTTCAAAGGATGAAGGGTACACCCACAGCCAGCATACCACTACGAGCAATGAACAAAATCGCCTCTACATCAGGGGCGAAGAGGAAAATTGACCTAGACCATGTGGTCGAGACCCTGGTGAAAATCAAGCATTCAAGAGATGACTCCCGCAAGACAAACCCAGGGATCCCTACCAGTAATCAAGAGATGAAAAGAAGAATTAAGAGGTTCACACAAGCATCCAAGATCCGAATAACCAAGGAAAAGAGTAGGGAACCCAGTCCCATTGTTCAAAATGTGTCGAATGGGGGCAATGATCAATGGGTATATCAGAGGGATCCCACTACAAAAGAGGAGCAGGATGAACATGAAGAACAGGAGGTGGAAGGAGAATGTAATGGAAAAAAAGAGCAATACAAACCCCAGGGGGACCCTCCTGAGCATAATGAAAACCTTGGGGTTGTCAATTAGCTAGCTTAGGCACGAGAAGAATTAGAGAAGCTCATAAAGGAGCTGGCGACATTAAAAATTGAATCAGGAAACCAGACAGTATCACCCCCATTCTCATCTGAGAAGACACAAATTCTAAGAATGCATCATGCAGGGGAGCTAAGACTGGCAAAACAGAGAAATTCAGTACTTCAAGAAAATTTGGCTGAGGCACAAGGGGAACTAGCCAAGAAGGACGAGGAAATTGTTCAACTGAAGCATGTCTTGGCTACTACCCCGGAAATATACAATAAACTATTGGAGAATAGGCCACCTTCAGCAGTATATGTAGTTTACCTACAAGAGAAGTGGGGCAAATTTCAGATCCAAAGGTTGGCACAGGGACTCTTAATAAAAATCAAAACAATCAGGGAATTTGTGGATGCATCTCTCAAGGCCACAGAGTCGGAGAAGGACCAGCTCAGTGAGTTTTTCCTACACAATTTTTTCACTCCTAGCTCATCCAACTAGTCACCAAACCCTTACATGGGCGATTTCCAGTTAAGGGCATTATGTTCTTGGATGAAAAACAAAATTGAACGAGCTCAGGACTACCACATTTATGTGGCAACAAAATGGCAAACCCCATTATGGATCAGGGTAGAAGCATCTCACCCTGAAAGAATAATCTATGACCATAGAAATCTCACCATATATGAGGAACTGATCCCAATTCTCCTTGAGAAACAACAGGGGGTTGTGGTTCACTTTTATTTTACTCTTTAGAGCACACATAAGGAGGTTCAGGAATCTATTGGTGAAAGATGGTGCAGAGTGGCAAATGACCTGAAAATAAAAGAGCTTCACTCCCCTGCCAAATTAGAAAATGTTCTCGTAAAAGCCAAGCTCTACAGGGAGTCATTGATAAAGAATCATCTTAGGTGGATAGGGATGAGGCTAAACCCCCCATTCTTCCTTCCTCTGGTCATTAAGGAACAGGTCAATGAGGAAGAAGAAAGGAGGGCATGGATCAAGGAAGATCAAAGTATGGGCTACCACAGGCAGGCAGGGACCCCCAAGGTGGTAGCCTGGGACATCAAAGACGTCATCAGAGAGCATAATTTGTCACCCAAGGATGGGTGAATCCTTCAAGGATGGGTGAATCCTTCAAGCATGGGGGAGATGATGAGTCCCCATTTCAGGTATCTGATAGCTCCTTTTCCCACCAATAAAATACAAGAAAGGTTGTAAAGATACATTCGTTAGTGGGAAAATGATTTGCCTTAAATATTTAATGAAGTGTTTAAAAGATTATTTCTGTTATGTTTTGAAAAGCGTTGCTATGAGCTAATTTCATGAAAAATGAGGTTGAATGAGAAGGTGTAGGTGTACTCAAGGATAACGCATGAATCAATTGAAGGACTGGAAGAACATCACCAAACTCAGCGCATTTTTCCTGATCTGTAGAGAACGAACTCCTATTCAAAGAGAATCGGTAGTTATACCTTTTTTGTTAGGTTAAGCATTAGGATTTTATAATATGGACCTCTCAGGTAGAAAGAGGCCCCTGCTACTATTTTGAAGAAACATTGTTTTAGTTTCAGACTATCAAGACAGTTGTGTTACAGACCTGGTTTTTAAATGATGAAGTTTCTATTTTAATTAAAGACTTGATGTTATCTACAATTCAACATTTATAAGTTCTTTTCACTCCTGAGTATGGGTTGGAGAGGGCCCCTCCAACACGTAAGTCAAGATATCTTGTAGTATAGGTATTTCTCATTATGTGTTGTGCATTGATTGAATTTATATTGTAGATGAGAGTATTCTAAATAGCGTCTAAATAAAACGATTTAATTTCTGTAGTGGTTGATCACTTCTGATTTTGTAGTTCATTACAACGCATTCCGTAGTATGATAATGCTGTGTCTGTAGTCCTGTAGTAGCATTCCGTCGAGGCATAATTAAACACCCATTTCTCTATGTACTTGCATTTATTTCTTAAGCAACAATCTAGATCTTCAGCCTATGTATTCATTTCATTATTAGAACTGCTTATAGAGATTGATTTCTTTCAGTATTTATTGGTTACATGATTTGATTAAAGATTGCAGCATTAGATACTGACATTCTGAATTTAGCTTTAGCCTTAGATTATGTTAGATCATACTTTGATTTTTATGCATTCAATTTATAGTAAGATTAAAGATCAAGCTTTCATTTCTTTAGAATAGATCTGTTATAATTCTAGCATTCAATTTCATAATATAACTTTTATTGTTTTCAGCAAATTAATTCATAAAATTAGATTGACTATTTCCTGCATTCAAATTCTTATCCATAGATTTCATGATTTTAGTATTTGATTTCTTAGCATAGGAATTTATCTTCCATAGATTAACAATCCTGTTTACAGTTCATTTAATATTTCTTAGGTAGCTCTTTAAGAACATTGATACAAACACCTAACTTCGACAAAGACTATCCTAGAAGAGCACATATAGTGCCATTGCCTCTAAAGTTTGTATGTCCCCTGGTTTGATCATTAAAGTAAGCTCCTAGTCTAGCTGCCCTCATTAGGCACCCATACTTAGAGCTCACCATTCGTCATCATCAGCATTAGCATCATCATCTTCATCTTCGTACTCATCTTCATCATCATCCATCATCTTCATCATCATCATCATCATCATCTTCGTCATCATCACAATTATCAATGATGATGATGATGAAGATGATGATGACGAAGATGATGATGATGATGTTGATGATGATGATGACGACGATGATGATGTTGATGATGAAGATGATGACCAAGATGATTATGAAGATGATGAGGAGGAGGAGGAGGAGGAGGATGTGGATGATGATGAGGAAATGGGTGATAACGATGGTGATGATGATTGAGATGATGATGATGACGAGGATGATGACGATGATGAGGATGATGATGATGATGCCGATGATGATGAAGATGATTATGATGATTATGAGGAGGAGGAGGAGGAGGGGGAGGAGGAGGATCATATTCTTCATCATCAACATCATCATTTTGATCTTCATACTCATCTTTATCATCATCATCATCATCATCAATGATGATGATGACGAAGATGATGATGATGATGATGATGATGATGAAGATGAAGATGATGGATGATGATGATGTCAATGATGACGATGTTGATGATGAAGATGGTGATGAAGATGATGATGAAGATGATGACCAAGATGATGATGAGGAGGACGAGGAGGATGATGATGATGATCATATTCACCATCATCACCATCATCATCTTCATCTTCGTACTCATCTTCATCATCATCCATCATCTTCATCATCATCATCATCATCATCATCATCATCATATTCCTCATCATCATCATTATCAATGATGATGATGAAGAAGATGATGATGATGATGAAGATGATGATGATGAAGATGATGGATGATGATGATGTCGATGAGTACGAAGATGAAGATGAAGATGATGATGAAGATGATGACCAAGATGATGATGAGGAGGAGGAGGAGGATGAGGATTATGATGAGGAAGTGGGTGATAACGATGATGATGAGGAGGAGGAGGAGGAGGAGGCTCCTTGTAGAGGGATAGTGTCATAGATGCTATGTGTTATTTATGACGCATGAGGTCTAGAATTTTCAATTAAGGCCCAGGTGGAATTCAATTGAGCTCAATATGCTTCAATAAGATCTTGAGGAACCTGTTTTCATTCTTTGATGATGTTCAATGCTTTTCAACATATCCACGGTCTTGCATGGTAGGCCGAGGATGCATTCATGGCATTTGATCTTTACAAAAGATGTTTTTTTGTCAAAATGAAATTCAAATTGCCTCTTTGATGGGTCCTCCTCTACAAGACTTCATTTATTGCATGAATGTCACAGACTCACGAAAACTCTAAACAACACTCAGTGGCATGCAACTACAAATAATGGCATGCAACTATAACCACAAACCAAGCAGAGGTTGATTTTATGCATTGATATAGAGAGGTGGCAATAGGCATAGAATATGGAGAAACAATGAGTTAGAAAAAACATTTGGACCAAAGTACCACAATGGTTATTAAAAAAATTAAAAAAAAACAATTTTTGGCTCACGAATTGACTTCAATTTGATGGGTGGCATGATCATGATCATGTAACCTTCCTCTGTCCTTCCAAACATATGTGGTTTATCATGACGTTTCTCTTCGACATTCGCCATCAAAATACATATAAAATTAACATGTCTTTACATCATCTTCCATTTAAATCCTCATCGCATAGTCATAAATAACGATTATTATGCATGCACATCCTCACCTTACAATATCACTTGGGTCAAGGTGCATAGACAACCATAAATTATCAAATGTGTCAAAACACAAAGAGTAAGCCCTTCAAATAAAAATTAAGACCCACCCTTCAAACTTCATCGCCGAGTCCAATTTATGCAAATATTTTCGAAGTGGGGGAAGGTTTGGCATTAAATGGTGTAAATGTTGGGGAATAAATGGGGTAAACGTTATACAGGGGTGCGTGCGTGGGTTTTGGGCACATGTGCGCTTCTAACGTGTACGCATGAAAAACATGTGTGCGCGCGTTTAAGCAAGCATGCGCGTCCATGTTACTAGTTAAAAAAAAATAGAGTTCTCTGTTTACCGAGAATTCTACCAAAAACACAGCCTTCATTGCTTCCGCGGGTTTCATGCTCTTACAAGTTTCTTATTGGCTCACACTCATTGATATTTTGGACACTCTTTGATCTATAGGACACAAAATCACCCTTGGAATCTAACAAACATCTTCAGTGGTCTTGGAATCTAGTGGATTCATTCAAGCTACCAGTTTCCATTGCAAGTGGAGATCATTTCTATATAGGTATGGTGAATTGTAAATACGTCTTTTCATTCACAAGATTTGAGATGAGCCCATGCCTTTTTGTTTTTATCATATGCCACAACAATATCAATGCATAGACAAAAATGAATTTGACAAGAATATTTCCCAAGTTCACATCTAAAAAAACTCATATGAACACTAGACAAGATGAAGTATGCAACCTCCTCATTGTGTAATTAGTTCCCAAGTTAATTTTGTTCTATTCACCTCATATTATGCTAGCAAAAAATACTACACACTCACTAAACATGACTAAAAATATCACTTCAACTCATCCACAAAACCTCAACTCTCTCATTTCTTATTCAATACCATTGTATGGAATGAGGATATCTGTAAGTATATGCACCTTTCCTTTCTCTATGAATCCAAATATGATAATATTCATCCATATCTACCATCTTTACAATATCCCCTCACCTTTAATAATGATTTTTTTTCCAAAAACCAAGACTTTCCCACTTCATGCTCTATTCGACATGATCATTGTTGGTATACTTCCTAGTTCCCCACTCTCCAATGCCTCCCCACCCTAGATATTGCACATTGAAAGGTCAAATTATATTCCCCCTAATCACCCTTCCCAAGACCATGATCCTTTTTAGGAACCTCTACATCCTCCTTAAGGTTTTGCACAATAGAAGGTATACATTCATTCTATTGTGATGCATTGTTGAATTCAACCATGGGTATTTTAAACTCAAAATCACATTCTATCATCTCAAGGTTTATAGATAAGGAAATAGTTTGTTGTTGTTTCTTCAACTCCTTAAGGTGTTATATAACCTAGTAATTTATGAGTGTAAAGGACATTTCCTCAAATGGAAGGATATACCATTCCACTATGTAGACAAAGTAATCAAACTAGGTGCAAAATTTAGAATTGATAACATTAAGGGAGAAAACAAAAAATGCAACTAATTAAGGTTACCTTATTTGATGTAGAAAAACTATCAAACTATTCCCAAGGCATCACTAGTCATCTCTATTCTAGGGTGTTACTACCATAATTTTTATGAATTCGTGGCTAGGAAAGACACTAGTTTCTCCTCTCTACACTTGACCAACCATCATCAATAATGATTGGAATGGTAAGGGATAATGATGTTTATTCGAACACAAATAAACCAACACAGTTTGCAGTTGTATATGTTAGTTTGTAAAGTGGTAAGATATGTTGGAATGTGTCAGGTTCACTGTATAATGGCACTAATATCTTATTTGTTGTTTCTTTTGTAGGGGTAGGCCTGATAGTTGTGTTAAAGAGACTTTTGGAGATGGGAAACTCACGAAACGAAAAAAAATAGAAGGAATCTTCCCATTGAAAAGGTCAATGACTTAAGAGAAAAGACCAGGTTGGGAATGGAAAGATTAAGACATGGTCCTATCATTGCCCCAGATCCTACCACTAATCCTAACACAGTTGTTGACACAACAACCTCTTGTTCAGAACCATGGGTAAAGTGGTTGCGTCCAACGGACCCAACTCAAATTCCAACATCAATACAATCTCCAACCAACAATCCATCAACGAGTCATGCTGAAGTTCCTCACGACAAAATAATTTTGGGCGATGTTGCATGTGTAGAGATGGACATACAAGCCTTGCTTAATTTGTAATCTCCCCAAGAAGACCACAACCATGTCGACCACACTCCCATTATGGCCCAATCTATGAACGAAACACCAAAACAAACAAGCTCTGGTTTTCATGTCTCATGTCCACCCTCCCTACCTTGACTGTCCAGTCCACCCTCCCTACCTTGACTGTCCAGTGCAAGAAGAAGAACTCCTATACATATTCATGTGGATGAGAGTGCTATGTCAGGGCTTGAAGGCAAGTTTCCAAAACACACTATCGAATGGCAATGCAACAAAATTGTCAAAGAATATTTTGAATCCAAAGGTGATGCAGGTAAATGTCAATTATTGCTATGTTTGTTAAAGTCACATTTTTTAGTTGTTGTTAGGAGAATTTTGGGCATAAATATGGTTAAAAGTTCAGAGGCCAGTAGTCATATTGTTAGAAATATCCAATCTGCATTTAATGCGATTGGGAAGACGTCTCGTACAAAAGATCTTTGTGCGGCTTGTCGTGTTTTAGTGGAATCAGTTGTAAGCAAGTCCACAAGGCAACGTCGCCTGCCATCACACACTTCTCACATACTCAAATTAAATAGAAAAAATATTAAAATGTACTCTGTTATAAGAGAAAATCTTGACACTCCAGGTGGAAACGATTGTTGGTCTTTTGTTGGTTGGTTGCCTCGTGCATGTTATGTGGAATTCTGCCCTACGGATAAGTCAAAATTCCCTTAGACTAAAGCAGACTTTAACTAACTCTAGGCTAAGAACAAAACAAAACAAATGCTACCTTGAATCCCTAGATCTAACAAACATCTCAGGATTAAAATGCTGAAGAGAGTAGAAGGAGTTTAACTGACCTTCTATCCAAACGCTTGTCTTTGGTATTTGCTCCAAGCTCCAAGCCCTCACAAGTGAACAAAAGGTGCTTGATGTCCAAGCCAATCTTCCAACTCCAAGTGTCTTCTCCTCTAGCTATCTCCACAATGCTGTAAGACCATAAGTTTGGTGCTCTCAAGAGTCCTCCCCCTTTTCCAATGGCATACCTCTCTTTTATAGTGAATGGTGAGGTTAACCAACAAGAGAGATGGGTGGATCTAAGGAGAGATAAGTGGATCAGGGTTTCTAATCGAAGGAGATGAGTTGAGATCGAATCAAGGACCCCAATCTTCCATTATCTTCGAAAATCCAAAATCCCACGAGCCAAGGGAAAAAGGCTATTGAAAGAGTACCGCGCTTTGCAAAGACTGCAGAACGCGGCACTGCCGTGCTTTGGGAAAAAATCAGAACGCGGTAGTGTCTAGTACCGCGTTTTGGGAAAATAGCAAGGCACGGTAGTGTGTGAAAATAAAGTCCAAGGTGGGTCAAAACTTGGCAGGGTGGATTCACCTTCAAGGTTGACTCATCATCTGTCTCTTCTGGATGGTTTAAAACAGTAGGGAAGGTGTCGTCAACTTGTTTTGTGATGGGGATGCGACACTGTGAAATATAGAGGTATAACAGATGCCCCCTAAAGTGTGAGGTCAGAAGGGACTGATGGCCGAAAGACTTTACGAATATAATGTGCAGAGATAGCATCGAGGAGAGCGACACGGAGCTGAAATAGAAACAAAGTGTTAGATATACCACCGAGGCAGGCATTCCCATGCTCGGAAACAGATGACTCAAAGCATGGCTGCCGACCAATACATTGCAGATCCATGAGTACTGAGATAATGTAAACTGTGGACAGATCATGGCTACTATGAACAATCGTAGATCCATGAGACAATAATGACATAGCCACGACCAATACAATAAGTGGATCTGTGTGACAATACAAGAGACATCTCCATCGCAGCCTGGACGCAGTCGAGACACAGTGATGCATCCAGGGTCTTCTACCCAATCGCATAAAGATACGAATCTAACCATGTGATTACAAGGTGTTGAAGTCGAACATGGAAGAAACCATTTGATTATCGGTCAATGACGTGGACCGTTAACAAATGTGAGGGAGATCACCAATAATGACAATGATTCCCAAGGTATCAATAGTACATCTCAACGAAATGCGAATAAACGAGTTGATGTCGAGCATCCGAGAGATCGCTTGATCACAGGTCAATGATGTGAACCTACTGTCAAACGCGAGGAAACCTGCCATTGAGGCATGCAGGTACCAAGGTACTAATGGTTGATCTCTAAGTCTAATTCCTGGATAGTGATTTGGTGTCGACAGGAATAGACTCGTTGAAGGTGGGCCATGATGATTCCCACATCATCGACACGAAATCGGCACATATGATAGGATGACGAAGTAATGGAGTATGTACTGACACAGCGGAGGCCTGACACAATGAATGACTCGATACAATGCAACCCTTTGAACATATAACGGCATGTAACAAGACTTGGCAGCAGGGATTATTCATAAATAGAGGATAGACACCGGATGAGCGGACTCCTGGCCAGGGAGACGACCCATGATGATGACTATGACTCAATGAAAGATGGATACCCAAATATAGACAAGAGATGGACACATGCCATGTTCAAAGGTAACGACTGACAAGCTGCCATAGATAAACTTGACTTGTTCCCCCATATTTCCCCGACATGATGGACGAGTACCTCTTTCTTGTTTTACGAGCTTGAAGAGGATAACAGATGCTCGGTGTAGCTCATCTTGTGGATGAGTCCAATCTCATATGTTTTACGAACCTGAGAAAGGAGGGGTTCGTCCCAACGTGGGTCCTTCGATGTTAATATTTTAACGAGTCCAAGGAAGGAAAACTCGGTAGTTTTTCATATTTAGAGAGCCTGAAAAACTTAAAGGAAGCTCCATAATGTACTTTTTCGTAAAATTTAGTCTCTCGATCCCGAAAAAGTGTAAAACAATTCCCGAGAGAACTCTCCCAGCCGAGATTGACTGAGGTATACCTTTCTCGTAAAATAGTCTAGACGGGCCGAAAAAGGGGTAACCTATCACCGAATAGACGACCTTTCAAATACTTTTACAAGTGTGAAAGAGTCAAGATCACTTGGCAATCTTTTCAATTTTAAGGAGTCTGAAAAGAGCTTAACTATGGACTCCTATGGTCTTTTTCGTAATTTTAAATTATTCTGGTCCGAAAAAAGAATAAAATACAACCAGGATAATACTTTCCTCATCGTTTAACGAGCATGAGTAAAGCTGACCGTACTCGACACCGTTTACTTGCGTTTGACAAGCACGACACAGGTGTGAAAGCGCTTGGAATCTTTTTCAAGTTTTAAATCCAGAGCATGAAAAAGATAAAGTGGGCTCAATATGAAGGTCAAATTACGAATAAACACCGGTATGAATGCATCCCGTTTCTACCGCAGATCCTGTCAATAAATGCTCAACAACTGGACATTAGCAATGTGAACAAGGGTTTATTTATTTGAAATAGTAATTAATTAATTAATTAAAAATGTGAAAAAATGCTATATAAGGCATGGTAAAAATAGAAATTACTATTCATTTGTGTTTTTTACCCAAAGGAGACATTTTTACCCATTTTGGAGCAAAACTTCAAGGATCGATACGGAGAGTTCTGGGACACCACTTCGACCGCCGTCTGCGCCAGGTAAGAGTGCTTGAGCCCCTCTTTCATTTCATGTAAGAAATTTTTGCTTTCACCGGGAAAAAATTAATTTTTTGGCAAGCCCTTTTGGGCAAGAATCGCTCACCGTACTACCGCGCGGGGGCTCTATCGAAAGGCGCGGTACTGTTGAACAGTACCACGCTGTAACCCCAAAATGAGGCGCGGCACTGACTGCCGCGCGGTAGGGTTTCCTCCAGGCGCGGCACGTGCGAATTTTAAGTTCAAAAAATCAAATTTTCTCCAATTTTTTGCTGGAAGTAAGTTGTTAAATAGTTACTAATTGCTTTGTTTGCCTTTTTGCAGGGATTTGCAACTTATTTGGAGCAAAATGGTGAGTTGGAAAGAGAGAGAGCACGAAGCAGATGATTTCGCAGCCGAAAATGACTTACCAACCGTGACCGCATTGCGAGAATGTGGTTTGCTAAAGTTTTTCAAGACCAAAGGGATCCGCCAGCAGCCTAAACTCCTTACTCACCTTATCCAATTGTGGGAGCCTGACACTCAAGCTTTCCGAGTGGGAGAGCATGTGCTTGAAATCCGACTTGAGGATATTTACTTCCTCACGGGCCTCTCAAAGAGAGGGGCCCGACCGAGCTTTGCTGGGTACACTGCTTCAGAAACAAGCACAGATGATTTAATTGCTCGATATTGCCAGGCCGGTTCGAGTAAGAAGAGCGGGAAAGTGGCCATAAAAGATGTCACAAATCTTCCTTTAAAAACCTTGTTATTCACTATCACGCATGCAGCGGGAAGCGTGAGTCCACATCAGGCATCCCGCACACAGGTGAATCTCGCAGCAGAGTGCATGGGAGGAACAGTTTTCAATTGGTGTGATGCAGTGTTGTCCAATCTGAAGGAACAGGTGCACAAGTGTAGGACTGGGAAAAATACCCAGTTTGGCTATGGGAGCATCCTGGTCACTTTCTTCTTGGCTAGGGTGCCATTACTGCGTCCACAGATATCTATGCCTCCTCGTCCACCTACTGAGCCATGGATGGCTCGATGGAGTGACTACGCTGGACGCCTCGGGGGACCTCAGCAGCTAGCCTTTGGAGAGGACTTCTTCTCTTGGCTAGAGGAGCAGATAGTCATGATTGACGACTATCCCTATTCAGGGGTAGATTTTCGTGAGGATATCGACTTGGCTTTGCCAGAAGATGATGACTGGGACAACTCTGGTATGACCTTCATGGATATGTATTTTTTCTTTTTGAATATTTAATTTTTATTGCTTTTTTAGAATGTGTAAAAGACGCCTAATGTATATTCGCATGCATGTTGCAGACCGTGGACCACAAAGGCCAGCTGGATACTCTCCACTACGTCGTGGTGGTGTCGATCGTCCAGCTGATCCCGTCGAAGAAGAAGATGAAGACGAGGCAGGAGGTGTCCGGGACATTGAGAGGAACCTGCAGGGATTGACTCATGGTATCCCTGCTATGCGGATGGATGACGTCCCTTACCACCTCCAGCGTCATACTGTAGGTGTACCTGGTCGTATCAGTCGACTTCTTCGCAAGGTGGTTCGAGCTGTGATGTGTTACCACCAGCAGCGGGAGGAGTCCGATGAGGGACATGATAGGTCTCCTAGATCTCCATAGATGGTCTTTCGATCTTTTTGCGGCATGTACACGATATGTAGGCTTTGAGGGCCAATTTTTTGTATATGGGATTTGATCCCCAATTTTGTCTTTTGACACAAACTTTATGTATTTTGGAAAAAACACTTTTATATACAGTGATATGGACCTATTTATGATCTAAATATTTACAGTGACTTGTGCATTTTATTTTTTATGATGTGTTTATATATGGGCAAGATGCCAATCCAAAATGTAATTAGCCAATGAATCGGCAATACAGTTGAATTCTCTTGGTATGTGTTGATATGTGATAAAATCAAATGACCGTTCCAAGAGGCGTACTCTTCGAAATAAACGAAGTAATGTAGGATCGCGAACTGTGTAAACACGGTTTAGATGAGAAACCACGAGTTGGGAGTCTAAAAAGACCGATAAGGAGTCAATCCCGAGTGAGGCAACCTCTGTCAAGAGACCAATGACTGCATGGTACTCTGCGATATTGTTGGTTGCGGGACCTAAACAATTGGTTCCTGAAGAAATCAACTCGCCAGTGGGGGAATAGATCACCCATGCTGCGGAAGCGAGATTCCGGGTATGTCGGCTTGCACCATCGGCGAATCCAAAGTAGGTAGACATCTGCGCATAAAGGCACGAGTCAAAGTAAGAGTAGATACATAAGGTTCACGCGCATACTAAAAAGAAAGCAAAAAGCAAACTAAGTACATTATGTACAAGAAGTAACCCGCGTAGGGTAATCTCACGCGTAGAAACGCTTGAGGTATAGCCCGTTGCGGGGCCGTGCCAATGGCGTACCATCACAATCGATTAGTTCATAGGCTCCTTTTTCTAGGACACGTTTTACAATGAAGGGGCCGTACCACATAGATTCAAGTTTGCCTTTTCCAAGCTTATCATGCATCTGATCATATGTAAGTACGAGGTCACCCTCATTGAAGATCCGAGATTGAACGGATTTGTCGTATTGAGCTTTGACGCGTTTTTTGTGGGCTTCATTAGCCAAAGCGGCGTTGCGGCGGGTTTCATCTAGCTTGGCTAGGTATAGAAACCGTTCCTCTTCGGAAGTAGTGTGTGGAAGTAGCTCTATGGCTATCTTGAGTGATGGAATTTCACATTCAATCGGGAGAATGGCTTCTAGGCCGTACACCAGTTGAAATGGTGTAAACCCAGTAGCACTTTTCATTGAGGTTCGGTATGCCCACAGTGCTGAGAACAGAGCTGAGTGCCAATTGGATTTTTGGGTACCCACAATGCGCTGAATCATTCTTTTCAGGACTTTATTAATGGCTTCAACTTGGCCATTAGCTTGTGGGTAATACGGGGTTGAGTTTTCGTGGCGAAAACCCAATTTGGCACTTAGTTCTTCGATCATATGGTGCCTAAAATGGGAACCATGATCGGTCACAATGGACTGTGGGACACCGAATCTAGCTATGATATGATTGAATATGAACTGCGCTGCTGTTTTGCCGTCTTCAGCATACGTAGGCATCGCTTCAGCCCATTTTGTAAAATAGTCGACAGCTACTATGACATAGCTATGCCCCCCGGCTGAAGTGGGCTTACAGTGCATGAAATCGATGCCCCATTTGGAGAAGGGGCCGACGACAATGACAGGATGGAGTGGAGCAGGATGCGAGCGTGCTTTACTATGAAAGAATTGACATGGCGGACACTTCTTGACTGTTTCAATGCAGTCTTTGAAAATTGAGGGCCAGAAGTATCCCGCTCGCAGTATTTTCTGGGCCGTAGCCATCCCAGAGAGATGACCACCACATGCTCCAGCGTGGCAGTCATTGAGAACGCGTTCCGCCTCGTCTAAGGTCAAACAGCGTCGAAGGACAGTGTCGACACCACGTCGATACAAAGTATCGTTCACGATAAGGTAATATTTTGCGTGATGTCTGATACGTCGTCGTTCATCGCGGGTGAGATCGGGACGGAAGCGTTGGGTTTGGAGATATAAGAGAATATCCCCATACCATGGATCGGACGTGCTAATGAGGAACAATGATTCGTCGGGAAGAGAATCAATGGGCTCGGATTGCTCGGTAGCACGGGGCAGGTGACAAATTAACTCAGCGAAGACCAGAGATTTCTTAGACTTGGCTTTGACAAATTCCAAGTCAAACTCTTGAAGGATGACAATCCAACGGGAGTACTTGCCCCCAAGCACTTGTCGTGTGAGGATATAGTACATTGGGTTGAAATCGGCGATGACGGTGGTCCGGCGGAGTAAGATGTAGTGACGGAATCTCTGGACAGCAAATACTGTCGCCAGAGCCAGCTTTTCAACATGTGAGTAACGAGTTTCAGAGTCGAGAAGACTCTTGCTGAGATAGTACACCACATGTTCTATGCCGTTGTGGTCTTCCTGGACTAACACCATACCAATGGTGGAAATCGAGGCTGCGAGATAAAGAATGTAGTCCTGTGTGTAGTTGGGGGGTTGAATCACAGGATCTTTGGTTAAGGCTGCCTTTAAATTGTCAAAGGAGCGTTGGGCTTCATCATCCCATATGAAGGGAACATTCTTCTTGAGAAGTCGCATGTAGCCTTTTGTTATCTCGGACAGATTGCAGATAAAACGGCGTAGAAAGTTTGCATGCCCTTGCAAACATTGAAGTTCTGGAATATTGGTAGGTGAAGGCAGAGCTATGATAGCTGCTACCTTTGCGGGATCTAGACGTATCCCGTTTTTGGAGACTATGAAGCCCAACAGTTTTCCGGCTTCTACACAGAAGACGCACTTATGTGGGTTCAAACGTATATTGTAGCGCCGGCACCTTTCGAAAATGGCAGTTAAGTGGTCTGGATGTTCCTCCCGAGTTCGAGAATGAGCGGGAAGGTCATCAAGATATGGCTCTACGATATGTTTGATGTCATGAAATGCGTAGGACATCGCCCGTTGGAAAGTTGCCCCGGCATTTTTGAGGCCAAAAGGTAACTTCCGATATGCAAAGATCCCCCAAGGGTAGTTAAAGGCCATTTTGTGCTGGTCGGCTGGGAGGATATTGATCTCATTATAGCCAGAAAATCCATCCATAAATGAAAAGATAACACTTCCGGCACAGTTATCGATGATCTGGTCAATAAACGGAGTTGGGTAGTTGTCCTTGGGACAAGCTTTGTTCAAATCACGGTAATCAACACAGACTCTGATCGTTCCCTGTTTCTTGGCTACGGGAACGATGTTGGATACCCATTCTGTCAATGGGACAGGATAGATAAAACCAGCACGCAAAAGTTTTTCTACTTCTGCTTTAATGGCGGCTGCCTTACGAGGATGAACGGGTCGAAGCTTTTGCCGAACAGGTCGGGCGCCAGGGAAAGTTGGGATTTCGTGGACCACAATCGAGGGGTCTATCCCTGGCATTTCTTCATAACTCCAAGCGAAAACATCGTGAAAAGTTTTAAAGTGGGCATTATAGAACTCCGTTTTGAGGGGAGTACATGTTTTGCCGATGTGTACGTTTTCCACGATACCAGGCTTCACTGAAATATCGATGGGAGTGGTTGCCATAAGATTGGCCAAGTTTCCTTCTGAAAATACTTCGTCGAGGGAAGTGGGGAACCTAGTTTGCACCATCCCAAGTGAAGGACTGGATTTGGTATCAGGCTCAATTGACTGAATGGTGGGGAATGAAGATCGATGATGAAAATCTCCCCAAGGTGGCTCATCACCACACATAACCTCTATGATTGATTCGTCAGTAGGAAAAATCAAGTTGAGAGGATCAAAAAATGGTGGCTGAGTTTCAGTCGAGAGCTGTGCCACTGTGTGATCAGTAGAACAGTCGACCCAATCTGTGGCTGATTGGATCGCGTCATATGCTGCAAGGTTTCTGTTCAAAGGCATGGAATTGCCATAGCCTTGGATCTGAGTAGGACTCGGAATCACCCATGAATCATCGGAAGGGGTGACATGTGATGAAATCATGTTGACTGGTTGAATATGGGTTCCCAGTTCTGGAAAAACTCCAATGAGGGATGAATCCTTCATGAGACCAACACCTATGTCTTGGAACCGGTACCGAGGTTGATCCAATAACGGGACGGTATTGGTGGAGTTCGGATGGGAGTCTGGGATACAGTAATCCAGTTGATCAATAGTGACAATTTTCCCTTCATGAGGAAATTTTACAATCCGGAAGACTGTAGATGCTATGGCGATCATGGCGTAGAACCAGTTCCGACCAAGTAGGAGATTGTAATCCAAAGGTGCATCTACGACTTCGATGTGTACGGATACTGTTTTGCCCCCCAGTTCAACATCGATTGAGGGAATGAGTCCATATGGTTGAAAACCATGTCCATCAAACGCCCTAAGAGTAGTGGGAGAACTTGTGACCTCGGGTGAGCCTACGGCTCTCTAGCAGTTCAAAGACATAATCGACGTGGAAGCACCCTCATCTAACACAGTGCGGTGGATGACATTTCCATGGATTTTTGTATGCACCTGGAAGGCTAACTGGTGAGAAAGCCTAGGTTTAGCGTGCTCCAAGTTAAACATGATGGAGTTTGAAGTATCTGGGTCCAGTGCCCCCAGTGCTGAAAGTAGGGTTCTACGCTGCGTGGGGCAGTGTTGGAGAACCTCGAGAGTCGACATAGCGCAAGGTGCTTGAGCCAAATCCTCAACAATGTTGTAGTTTTGGGCAGCTCGCGCATTCGGATTGAATGTCGCCTTTCGTATGGTGCCCTTGGGTGGGCGTAGCACTATATCCATCAGTGGTCTCTCGATATGGAGATGACCGTTAGGAGGGGGAATAGGAATTGGATCTTCAACAGGAGATTTGCCTTTGGCTATCTCCGATTGTTTGTTTGAACTTGGAGGATTGTCATACGTCTTTGAACGAGTGGTGATATTAATCTCCTCATTACTTGTCATTAGGATTTCGCGGTTTGTGGACGTCTCTCCACGGGAAGGATTGGTCGGGTTGCCCCCTTGTGGGGATTCTTGGGCAACCATTTGCTGTTGCTGTTGGGGGAAAGGGTCAGTTAGCACTGCCGGGCGAGAGGATCCTTTAACGAACTTGTGGACCTCGTCCTTGTAGGGACAGTCACACGTATAATGATCATCTTGACAAATCAGGCAGGGAAACTTCGATTTCTGACGTGGTTTCTGGTCATTCTGGGTAGGTTGTGGCTTGGGTTCTCCTGCTGGTTCTTCTTGGGTTTGCCACGATTGTTTTTCTTCTTCCCTCCGGATGGTTGTGAAGTAGATTGGACTGCATTCACTTCGGAGGAGACAGCAGGAGAAGTGGAAGCTTTTGAAGCAGCCTGGGTAAAAGCGGGAGAAGCAGAAGCTTGTTGTCCCGTCGAGTTGGAAGTAGGCTGAGTCTTGACTGAACCAACAATACCGTCAATGGGTGGTTCAGTGGTAGGCTTTGTAGGATCAGTGTGAACGCAGGAGGCATGTGGCAGAAGTTCATGTAAAGTACCGGATTGAGTATATACCAAATCCATGTATTGTGCTGCAGAGATGGCTTGTTCTTCTGTAACCGGTCCGCGCATAGCAATATCTCTGGCTATGGGAGGCAAAAAGGATTTTGTAAACCAATCAGCAAGTAGCTGATCCGGAATAGGTGCCTTTATCAGCCTACGGCGTCTTCGCCACTCGTGGATGTGATCTGAAATGTGTGTGGAAGTGGTTTGACGCAGTGAAGTTAGCAGTTCTGTTCTAGTCTCATACCGGATGGGAAGCTGGAAATGTGTCAAAAACTGCATAGCCAAAGTATTGAAATCACGAAAAGAGTGCTGTGGCAGCTCGATGTACCATTTTGCTGCCGTTCCGGTAAGCGTACGTTGGAAGAGCCGAAGTCGGATGGAATCATCCATCAAGGAGTTGGATGAACACCAAAGATGGAAGGTCATCACGTGGTTCTTGGGGTCTTCCCCAGGCTTCGCATCGAACTTGGGAATGTCCGATGGTAGTTTGGCTGGAATAGGTGACCAATGAGGTTCATGCCATATAGGATCGTTGATAAGCCTCGACAAATCTGGTAAGTCAAGTGTGGCCAAGAAGGGAAGTTGACTGTTGGTCTGCGGGTATGAGTAATAACCATGTGGTGCAGAGAACCCTGGAGGGCCCTGCATAGCATGCTGCTATGTGTTATACCCATATGTGTTTCCCGCGGGATACTGCTGGAAGTTCTGCGGATAGTAAGCCATCTGGTTAACCGGTTGATTGTAAGCAGCCGGTTGGTAAGTGTTCTGCTGAGTGGGTATGGTACCCTGAGGTTGTTGATACCCAGGAATGGTTGCTGTTCCTTGTTGGGGAAAAGTTCCTTGGAATTGTTGTGTTCCAGGGATGTTACCACTATATTGTGTAAGTGGCAGATTTCCCATAGCAGGGTTGGGGGGTGGCTACGACGGTGGTGTCCATGGAAGACTCGTTCCTGCTTGAGGGACAAGTGGAAATTGAAGTGATGGGTTCCATGGAGTTGTAGCAGCTGAAGGGTAAGGGAAGCCAGAATTCAGGTTGGGGGAAATCTGAGATTGCCCCCCAGCTTGGTTCCAGTTTCCAAAAAGTGAGTACCCCCCACTCTGTGGGATTTGATGATCCCAAGAAGGAAGCATGCCTGACGGGGGTTGTTGAGAGTGAGGCTCGGTTGGAACACCGGAATAAGGTTGCCCACTGCCAGGTGGATTATACATACCAAACTGAGTAGACGCTGCTGGTTGGGAAGCTTGTTGGATCGAGCCAATAGGTTGTCCGCCAGCAGTTAGGTTGGACGGCCCTATATGAGGAGGCTGTAGACTGGAAACTGGGTTCCCAGCAAAAGGTTGTCCTCCGACTGGTTGGGTTGATGGCCCACCAGTTGGAGGTTGTTGACTAACAATGGGGTTCCCATCAAAAGGCTGTCCCCCAGCTGGTTGGGTTGATGGCCCACCAGGGAGGGTTTGTATGTTGGAGTTAGGGACCATTGCAGTCGGTTGTCCACCTCCTGAAATAGTATAAATGGTGGCTGAAGGTGATCCTCCGGTTGAAACAGAAGATCCAGCAGTATGACTAGGTGTTCTTCCGCCGCTAGCCAAATATGATAGCATGGATTGGCCAACGGCGCCAAAAGTACCAATTTGCGGAGGAGGTCGTCCATATTGGACAGGTGAGGACGGAGAAAAAACTAGGTTATCCCTCATAGAATGTGCACCAAACATTGGTGATGATAGCAAATGTGGGGAATTTAGCCCAGGGGTATCGGCGTCATCCATAACGTGTTCAATGATAAGAGGACCAACGAGTACTGGGTCCGAGTTCACATCCTGAAAGAGATTTTGGGGATCCGGCAGGAACCTAGGTATAGTAAAGTCCGAAGGTCCTGAGCCGTCTGCAAAGGAATGATGAAATTCTGTGCTAGACGGGACGTTGGGATCCCTATAGTCAGAAGGTCGAGAAACGGGGGGGTATCTAGACGCTGTCGAAAGCATTTGCTCTGTGCTGCGTCTAAATTGTGCCGATGCTAACGGAGAGTTCGCTAGGCTAACCATACTAGACTGGATGGAAGCCATAATTTCATGTCCCGATGGGAGGTTGGGTAGATGTAAAGTACGAGGTATGTTGCTAGAAGAACCTGTCTCCTGAGGATGAACACTGGGTGGCGTAGTAATAACAGGCGGAAGTTCCGCCTGGGAAGTAATGAAGCCATAATCAGGTTCAAAAGGTGTGTCAGGTAGACAAGTATCTTCAATGATTTCAATGTATCCACCTGGGACTGAAATTAAGCCAGGTATGTCCTGGTCGGATCCTTCTGTGGTGCCAATAGATCCGTCTATATCATCGTGAAAAGTGTCTGATGGACGGGAAGTGTTGACATCTGGTAGAAGGATGACCTCTGGTCTAGTACTCTGGGTTGTGCTAGGTTCAGCTGCTGTAACTGTGTCCACTGTAACAGATAAATCTGGAATGACAGTGGGTGAGGTGACAGTGGAAGTCTCAGACATGCTAGTGGTTGCAGAAGCTGAAATAGATTCTGAGACTATGCTGTGTGTGGCAGTTACGGGCGTAACTGAAGATATTGTACGTATCGGTGGTGGAATGTTGCCTCGACCAGCACCGCGGCCAGGAGGAGCAGGAATGCGTGATGCAGGCGGACCAGAAGTCCGTGGCGGTGGTGGTGGTGGAGGGCTTAGGCCCTGTTGTCTTCGTGATCTTCGTGGTTGATCTGACATGATGACAGGAAAATGAAAATCGGGGGCAGTACTGTAAACAAAGAACCCAAAAACTCTAATGCAGCTGAGTGTGCAAAAGAGGAGCTAGAAAAATCAAGGCTCACAGGCCAAAAAAGCAAGCTCTAAAATCTATACTGAGACCGGTGTCTCAATAAGCGAGCTGATCAACAAAAAATGGCCAGAATGCCAACAAGCAGTCCCTACAAAGAAAAAAAAAGACCCTCTATAAAGATGAGATGCCAAGCAAACTCCTAACTAAGAGCTGGAGACCTCAACAGGCTGTATCCTTCGTAAGGTGATGAAATCCAAGTCGAACAATACAACATGAGAGACCGATATAAGAAGGATATCCCTCTACCGAAAGGGATCCTGGGTAAAAGAGCCCTAGTAGAATAGATACTAAGCTACCTCGTTCATGACACGTTGGAAAAGGTTTTGGGCACTTCAGCCTTCCGAAGAAGACAGCGATCGATGTTTCCTTAGGGATAAGTGGAGTGCGGTATTCCACAGAGTCCGTCCGGTTCTCAATCTCGTGGTCGTTTAACCCCTGAAAGTTGGAAACAGTCAGGAGGCCCCTCCACAAACTAGCTGTGACCGTGTCAATAAGTACTAGAGGATTTTAGTTCCCTAAAGACAACGACTATGTCTCAGATGAAAATGACAAGGGGGAATTATTTTGATGCCTATCCCCGGTGTCCTACCTAACTACCAAATTCTTTTGATTTCCTCAAGTGAGGTTAAAATTGGTTGAATTAGGGTGATTAATTTTAGTGGCTATCTTACTCAATCAGGTAGTGGACGTGAAACTTGATGGTGTTATGACGACTCAAACCATGCAAATGAGAATGAATAAAAAATGAGCCTTTGTCTTCGATGAAATCTAGCTAAGGTAAAGATAGAGGTTCTTCGATCAAATATGCATAACAATTTTCACAAGCAATCAAAGTAAAAGATTTTTCTTTTCTTTTCGATTTATAAACAAAGCCAAACTGAAGTAAACACTCTTTTCAATGCACTGATTTTACAATCTACAATGCTTCTATAATGAGAATTTCTATGGCAAAATTAATGGTTCATTTCCCTATGCAAAGTACCACTAGATTTTTTCAATTTAAACAACAAAATTTGCTCTAAACCAATGATCTTTTTAATTTACTGAAAATGATCATGACAATATGACTGTAAAAACTACAGTATTCAGTAACAGAAGACAATGTTGTTGAGTTGGTTGTGGGGAAAAAATCAAGTCAATGCAATCAGATGGAAAAATGACCAATATGCCAAAAAAAATGCCATGTAATTCAATCAATCAATCAAGCTCACAAACTAGGTGATAAGCACACCATACAGACTGGAAGTTAACCAGGATGCTAACAGGCAACAGTTAAGACTACCTAAGGCAGAGAGGAACTCAGGAAGCCAAGCAAAGATAAAAAAATTTAAACACTTGCAGACACTACCGCGGGCTATAGTCTGGCTGAAACGCGACACTGTGACAGTACTGCTCTGGTACTAAGTCCTGGGACGCGGTACTACCGCGCTGGAATCAGCTATTAGGGCGCGGTACTGTGACAAGGGAAAGAAAAAGCGCAACTTGAGAAGAAAAGATAAAAATTTCAGGGTTGTTGCTAACCCAGGGGACTCAGTAATTAAACAGGGAGATAAATACTGCGAGGAGGGGTGAATAAGGGTCAAAAAGGACCAAGATTCAAACTGGTTTGAAGTGCAACAAAAACTCACAATTCAAAGATAAATGACTGTGAATTAAATCAATCAAGCAGTAATCAAAACCAGCGGAGTCGCCATTCTTGTTATGTGGAATTCTGCCCTACGGATAAGTCAAAATTCCCTTAGACTAAAGCAGACTTTAACTAACTCTAGGATAAGAACAAAACAAAACAAATGCTACCTTGAATCCCTAGATCTAACAAACATCTCAGGATTAAAATGCTGAAGAGAGTAGAAGGAGTTTAACTGACCTTCTATCCAAACGCTTGTCTTTGGTATTTGCTCCAAGCTCCAAGCCCTCACAAGTGAACAAAAGGTGCTTGATGTCCAAGCCAATCTTCCAACTCCAAGTGTCTTCTCCTCTAGCTATCTCCACAATGCTGTAAGACCATAAGTTTGGTGCTCTCAAGAGTCCTCCCCCTTTTCCAATGGCATACCTCTCTTTTATAGTGAATGGTGAGGTTAACCAACAAGAGAGATGGGTGGATCTAAGGAGAGATAAGTGGATCAAGGTTTCTAATCGAAGGAGATGAGTTGAGATCGAATCAAGGACCCCAATCTTCCATTATCTTCGAAAATCCAAAATCCCATGAGCCAAGGTAAAAAGGCTATTAAAAGAGTACCGCGCTTTGCAAAGACTGCAGAACACGGCACTGCCGCGCTTTGGGAAAAAATCAAAACGCGGTAGTGTCTAGTACCACGTTTTGGGAAAATAGCAAGGCGCGGTAGTGTGTGAAAATAAAGTCCAAGGTGGGTCAAAACTTGGCAGGGTGGATTCACCTTCAAGGTTGACTCATCATCTGTCTCTTCTGGATGGTTTAAAATAGTAGGGAAGGTGTCGTCAACTTGTTTTGTGATGGGGATGCGACATTGTGAAATATAGAGGTATAACAGTGCAGATAGGAAGCTAATTGATGTTGTTAAGGAGTTAGTACAAAAGTTTTAGCATGATCATACTAGACCTTCATTAAACCAAAGAGACGTGCTAAAACTGAGAAAAGGTTCTACTGAACATAAACACTTCCTTGACACCACATAGGCTGAACTCTATGAGAGATTCAGGAATGAGCACACACAATTGAACCAGGGCCAAAGGTCCTTTGAGAAATGCAAACCATGGTACGTTCGTATATGCATTGATCGGAAAACTTGTTGTTGTAGATACCACATAGAATATGAATATTATTATGACACATATAAACATATATTTTGTTATTTGCATACTAACATTGTACAGGGATGAAATGAATCCATACTACCACCGAATCAAGAGACTTTATCCACAACATTATGTGTCCAAGGCCCGAAGGACAAAAGTATTATGAAAAATCGTGTCTATATGGGACATGTTCTAGGTGCAGTGGGTTTTCTCTTTTAAACCATTGCATTCATGAAATCAAGGAGCATGAATTTGGCATGATGGGCGTGGAGATGCATAGCTTCAAGTATGTGACCTATCAATTAGACAGTGTTAGAGAAAGTAAAAAGATTGCATTGGTGAAGTCACGGGTACAAATGAATATTACATAGTTTTCATATTACATGTTCAATTTATGACATATACATTTTTCCAAAGGCCACATTGTAATATTTCCCTTGTTTGCATGGTAACAGGTACTAGTATGTGACTTTTTGACGGAGTTCTACGAGAAAACAAAGCAGTGTGTTCAACATGTGCATGTAGCGCGATGGAAGATGAGCAGTACAGAAAATGCAGGGACACATTTCCCATTGGAACCATAGTGTCAATTGTGGATTTTGCAGAAAATTACACCCTCGAGCCACAAAATGGAATCTAGAGTCAATACTACCATTCAAACCAAGTCAGCATCATGGTACATATTATGTATAGGCATGGGCCAAAGAGCAGCAATGATAAGAGGATAATACTGAAGGAGACAAACTTTTACATAAGTGATGATAGAACCCATGATCTGCATTATGTGCAACATTGTTTTCGAATTTTCTATCATCAGTTGAAGGAGAGAGATATACAAATGGATTAGCATTGGATATGGTCAGATGGTTGTGCTGGCTAGTTCAAATATGCCCGAGTATTCCAATGGATGAGTACTTTGCATAAGACTTATAATGTGCCACATATCTGGAACTATTTTGAGACTGGGCATGGCAAAGGAGAACATGATGGGGCTGATGCATGCATCAAGACCGCACTATGAAGGGAAGAGATGAGGTTTGATGAGGAACCTCATATCTGAGATGTAGAATCCACAATTCAATGGTGCTCCGCAACAATGTCAAACTGAGCAAGAGATCAACAAACATCATCAGTGGCAGGATGTGTGGCGAGAAATTTTTGGCTAGTGGTTGACATAGATCGATCGTGTTCCTATAGTTGTGGCACAGTATAAGGAACATATGGATTTCATTCTGTTCGAAGCTCAAACAACCCCTTATTTGAAATATGGATGCTAAAGCTTGCATGCTTTTGCAGCCCTTGCAGCAGTGGCGAATGGGATGAATGCGAATGCATGGACTGGGTTGATGAATGGGATCGTGTGTCACTTGCAGTAGACCAACGTGAAGTTGTTGAAACAACCCATTTAGAGGAGGGCCAGTCAGCGATTTCGACAGACTACGACCATATCTTAGATCTTGTACAACCAGGACACATATACATAGTTGTTGCACCGAAAGACAATGAATGGGGCATGTATTATTAGTTGGCACGATGCATCAAAGGTAAGCAAACCCTATACGCATATTGATCGACGATGAAGGCATTGAATTTCCTATTGGATCGATGGTGGTTAAGGGGGAATATCTTACACTAGATGGGAAGTCAAGGAAGACTATTGGGCATGTATTCATGGATTATGGACCGGGTTCAGTGGTGTATCACTTCACAAACTTGATCGTTGGCACAAACATCCATCTTCAGACAATGTCAAGCAAGAGCTCAACAAAGGTACGCTACTACCTACCTCATTCAGAGCACAAGAGATTGATGGAGACAATTAGGAACAGAGAGGATCTAGATGGATTGATTGAATGACGCCAGTCAACTTTACATAAGAGAAAGAATTGCATCAAAGAATGTTATGTTCTACATCGAGGTATGTGTAGTTTTATGTTATTTAATTGGTAAATGCATTTTTTGTTAGTACATACATACATACATGTATTTGCTATACATACATGCATACATACATAGAGATACATACATACATATACATGCATACATAGAGATACATACATACATACATACATAGAGATACATCCATCTTCCATGTCATCATTTCACCCTTTGTCATTGATGCTTAGAAACCTAGTCTATCCCTAGACACTTGGTCTAGCCCTAGAAGTACTAATATAACCCTACAAACCTAATCTATCCCTAGAAATCGTAGAAAGATAAACTAACCCTAGAAACACTAATTTAGCAAAAGAAAACTAAGCTAGAATACTATAAACCTAATCTAGTCCTAGAAACCTAAACTAGCCCTAGAAACACTAATCTAACCTAAACTAGCCCTACCACTTCTCTCATTTGGTATGAGAGAAGTTGCTTTAGACCTACCTCACTCATGTCAATGCTTGAGTTTTTGGAGGCCGACCTCCCACCCCACACGTCCTCTTCAACATTTTTTGCTCTCTTGGTTTTGTGCCCACCCAAACCTTTTTCATGCTTTGGGTACCTTGAGGTATATCTCCAACCCAAAAAAATATTATATTATGATGATTATGTTGGTTATTGGCTTCACCCAACAAAATTATGTTTAACAATACACATATTCATAGGATTTGGTTCCCCATGCTTAATGCTCACCCAAATCTAGCTAGATTTTGGGTTTTTTCCCTTATCCAAGCATCGTGTCATCAACCTAGGGTTTCCACTAATATATTCTAACTAGATACTAGAATCTCCTTGACCAAATTTGATGGAAAAATGCATAGAGATCTTTGAGACTCTTAGATATGTATCCTAGCAATTTATTTTAAAATATGCTCATTTATGGTTGGGTATTGATGCTTGATTCCTATAGATAACCACTTAGAGGGACTTGTCATCATTATCATCAACATCATCATCACCATCACCATCATCATAAACATCTTCATCATCATCACCATCTTCATCATCGTCACCATCTTCATCAATGTCTTCATTATCATCACCATCTTTATCATCGTCACCATCTTCATCATCATCACCATCTTCATCATCATTTTCATCTCTAGGTTCCTCATCAACATCTCCATCATCACATCTTCTTCATCATGGCCATCACCATCACTGTCACCATCACCATCACCATCACCATCACCATCTCCATCATCATCATGTCTTCATCATCATCACCATCTTCATCATCATCACCATCTTCATCATCATTGTCGTCTCTAGGTTCCTCATCAACATCTCCATTATCACATCTTCTTTATCATCGCCATCACCATCACCATCACCATCACCATAACCATCACTATCACCATCATTATCATGTCTTCATCATCATCACCATCTTCATCATCATTGTTAACTCTAAATCTAACCCTAATTCAACTTCCTTCTATAACTGTAGCCCTAACCCTCACCCAAACCATGGCAGTAAACCATCTTCTTCATCATCGCCATCACCATCACCATCACCATCAACATCTTCATCATCACCACCATCTTCATCATCATCATTAACTCTAACTCTGACCCTAATTAAATTTCCTTCTATAACTCTAGCCCTAACCCTCACCCAAACCCTCGCACTAAACCACCTTCTTCATCATCACCATCACCATCGCCATCACCATCACCATCACCATCATAATCAATGTCTTCATCATCACCACCATCTCCATCATCATCATTAACTCTAACTCTAACCCTAACTCTAACTCTAGCTCTAACTCTAACTCTAAGTTCCTCATCAACATCTCCATCATCATCATCTTCTCCATCATCATCATCTTCAATACCATCACCATCACTATCACCATCACCATCATCATCAACATCTTCATCATCATCACCATCATCATCATCATACTTGCCCGGTGGACGATTTTCCAAAGCTGACCCCCGTGTGCAAAAATTGCACACTCCCTTACTTGGAAAAACCCTAGTTTCCAAGATGGACGTACAAGATGACACCGGGGTCACGGGACCAGAGGAGAGGGGCACCCTTGGAACTATCCCGGCATCCTTAATCCAAAGGAGTTGACGGTTCGTCGATCGGAGCCATGGTCGCCATTCTATGGCTCGTTCCATCTCGCATCCAAAAGGCCTTCAGGGACACCTGCTGGATACGTGCCGGGGGCATAGAAATCCAACCGTGCAACAAAATTGGGTTCCGAGGAGTCCTACAGGTGTGTCTAGGAAGGTTCCGGCTGGGAACGCAAGCCATACGTGCCCGGTGGATGATTTTCAAAAGTTGATCCCCGTGTGCAAAAATTGCACACTCCCTTACTAAGCAAAACCCTAGTTTCCAAGATGGACGTACAAGATGACACTAGGGCCACAGGACCTAAGGAGAGGGGCACCCCTTTAACTATCCCAGCATCCTGAATCCAACGGAATTGATGGTTTGTCGATCGGAGCCACGATCGTCATTATATGGCTCATTCCATCTCGCATCCAAAAGGCCTTTAGGGACACATGCTGGATACCTGCCGGGGGCATAGAAATCCAACTGTGCAACAAAATCAGGTTCCGAGGAGTCTTGCAGGTGTGTCTAGGTAGCTTCCGGCTGGGAACGCTAGCCATATGTTCCTGGTCGACGATTTTCCAAAGTTGACCCCCGTGTGCAAAAATTGCACACTCCCATACTGAGCAAAACCCTAGTTTCCAAGATGGACGTACAAGATGACACCGAGGCCATGTGACCGGAGGAGAGGGGAACCCTTGGAACTATCCTGGCACCTTGAATCCAACGGAGTCGACAGTTCATCGATTCAATCCACTATAGTCATTCTATGGCTCATTCCGTGTCGCATCCAAAAGGCCTTCAGGGACACCTGCTAGATACCTACTGAATCATAGAACTCCAACCGTGCAACAAAACCGGGTTCCGGGGAGTCGTGCAGGTGTGTCTAGGTAGGTTCTGGCTGGGAACGCTAGCCATACCTACCCGGTCGATGATTTTCCAAAGTTGACCCCCGTGTGCAAAAATTGCACACTCCCTTACTGAGCAAAACCCTAGTTTCCAAGATGGACGTACAAGTTGACACCGGGGCCACGAGACCAGAGGAGAGGTGCACCCCTAGCACTATCCCAACATCCTAAATCCAACAGAGTAGAAGGTTCGTCGATCTGAGCCATGGTTGTCATTCTATGTCTCGTTGTGTACCCCTACATATTGAGAAGGTTGAAGCTGTAAAGCAACAACTCTCTAGTATTCATCCTGAAGCTCTTTTGTTTATGTATAAGATAAAGAAGCTCTGAGTTCGTTAGCTGAAACATATCGATCTTAATAGGATTTATACAATCTCTGTTTTACGAGAAACTGACCTTAGAACTTCTCGTAGAAATGACAATGAATCATTCATTTTGCATTTGTTAGCAGAAGAAGATCAATTTTCGACAAAACAATGTAGTTATTACATGTGGAGGCAACGGTTTCATTAGCTTTTCCAATGGGTGAGTGGCTTACAGAAGGAAATATGGCAGTTGTAGGTATCTATGCTCTTCTTTCGACGAAAATTGTAACAGGATTTCCATTTGTAATACAGGCATATTTTTTACTGGTTTCATCAAGAGAAAGTATCATTTTCAATAACAAGTGGAACCAGGTAATCCTTCGTTGTGTTCCATTAGCCTTTTGTTCATCATTTTGTGCTCTGATAAGTGGTAATTCGCCTCTATCATCGAAAACTTGGGTCAATAGGTACCTTCCCTTTCATATTCCTCATTATCCACAGCTAACACAAGTTAGAGATTCCATTCAGACCCAATTGAAAGCAGAGGAAGTGGTTTTATGTGACGTCAGCTTTGGGAATAAACGTTTATGTAAACCAACAGAAGCTCGGACATAACTCCTTGCTTTTAAACGCATTTTGGAGAAAGCAAGAGGGAAAGTTTATCAAAGCGACTTCATTCGTCTAGATTCTCGTAATGCACACATAGTCCATCCTAATATTAATAAACAAGAGTTTTATAATAGCATGAATTTTTTGGGCATGATTATCTCCCTATATTCGGTTGTCTGATTGGTTGACAAGCTTTCCTGAAAATCTGTACGTTGAAATTCTTTGTTTTATTACTTAAAATTGGAAGGGATTTTCAAGTCACCTACAAAACACTCCTTTGTTGAAATATGTAAGTTCTTCCAACAACATAGATTTGGCTAGTGTATCAAATGCTACCGTCCACACCAAAATTTATCTTTCGTCAAAGGAGTCGCACATATTGTGGCTGACCAAATGGTCTGGGGAGCTTGGAAGTGCCACGAAATATTATTCCATGCCTAAATCTACCTAGAAGGCAATTATAAATTTAGATCCTCGAGAAGGTGAGAAACTACATGAGTGGTTGAATCAGTATCCTAAAATTATAGAGCTTTCTATCTCAAAGTTTTTTGAGTGGCTCCTGGATGTAGTATCAAACTCAACAGACAGTAAACTTGTTATCACCATTGCACATTTTTTGCACTATTCATCTGCAAATAACTTTGTCTAGCCTGAAGAGCTTACCAGTCTTTGTAAGAATATTCCCCTAGTAGATGAAGGTGGAAAAATCATTAGGCTACGAGGCTCTCTGAAGTTTCTCCAGCCTACATCCATGAGTAATTGGGCCAAGTTAATGGGCCAAGTTAATTGGGCCAAGGTGTCCCTGAATGGCCTCGGGGTGCCTGACTACAATTCCCGTAGCACCCGAACCGTAGCTTGGTTCATGAATCCATCAGTTCTGATGGGTCCGGGACGCCGGGTTTCAGCTAGGGGACCTCCCACAATGTCCCTCGAAGACTCGGAAGTGGTGCCAATGGGCCATCTCCGAAGCTAGGGTTTTGCTCAGTGATGGCCATTCCAAATTCTCTAAAGGGGTGCATTTATCATTCGGAGGTCCTCGGGTGTGCCTGGCCACCATGGACAGGTCCACAATGGCCACGTGGACCTGTGGGAGGCAACAGAATCCAAGTTCGCTCGCCGGTTTGGGTTCCGTGGCCCTAGGGCAAATCCTCTAAGTGTCCCTGAATGGCCAAGGGGTGCCCGACTAGAATTCCCGTAGCACCCGAACCGTGGCTCGGTTCATGAATCCGTTAGTTCCGGTGTGTCCGAGACACTGGGTTTCAGCTAGGGACCCCCCACAATGTCCCTCGAAGACCCTAAAACAGTACTAATGGGCCATCTACGGAGCTAGGATTTTTCTCAGTGAGGGCCATTCCAAATTTGTTCAAGGGGGCCATTTCTCATACGGAGGCCCCCGGGCATGTGTGGCCACCGTGGACAGGTCAACAATGGCTAGGTGGACCTGTGGGAGCTGACAGAATCTAATTCCGCTCGCTGGTTTGGGTTCCGTGGCCCCGAAGCAAATCCCCAAAGTGTCCCTCAATGGCCCCGGGGTGCCCGACTAGAATGCCCGTAGAACCCAAACCGTGGCTCGGTTCATGAATCTGTCGGTTCCGGTGCATCTAGGATGCCAGCTTTCAATTAGGGTACCCCCCATAGCGTGTGTCGAAGACCTGAAAGCGGTGCCAATGGGTCATCTCTGGAGCTAGGGTTTTGCTCAGTGATGGCCATTCCAAATTTGCTAAAGGGGTGCATTTCTCGTTCGGAGGCCCCCTGGCATGCGTGGCCACTGTGGATAGGTCCACAATGGCGATGTGGACTTGTGGGAGGTGACGAAATCCAATCCCGCTCCCCAGTTTGGGTTCCGTGGCCCCGGAGCAAATCCCCAAAGTGTCCCTGAATGGCCCCGGGGTGCCCAACTTGAATGCCTGTAGCAACCAAACCGTTGCTCGGTTCGCGAATCCATCAATTCTGGTGGGTTTGACACGGTGGGTTTCAGCTAGGGAACCCCCCACAGCATGCCTCAAAGACCCGAAACTGGTGCCAGTGGGTCGTCTCCGGAGCTAGATTTTTGTTGAGTAATGGCCATTCCAAATTTGCTCAAGGCAGCCATTTCTCGTCCGGAGGCCCCCGGGTGTGCGTGGCCATCGTGGATAGGTCCAAAATGGCCACGTGGACCTACAGCAGGTGACAGATTCCAATTCCGCTCACTGGTTTGGGTTTCGTGGCCCCGGAGCAAATTCCCAAAGTGTCCCTCAATGGCCCCGAGGTGCCCGACTAGAATGGTCGTAGCAACCAAACTGTGGCTCGGTTGGTGAATCTGTCGATTCCGGTGGGTCTGGGATGATGAGTTTCAAATAAGGGACCCCCCATAGCGTGCCTCAAAGACCTGGAAGCGGTGCCAAAGGTCCATCTCCGAAGCTAGGGTTTTGCTCAGTGATGGCCATTCAGGGACACTTCGGGGATTTTCTCCGGTGCCACGGAACCCAAACTGGCAAAGCAGAATTGGATTCTGTCGGCTCCCACAGGTCCACATGGCCATTTTGGACCTGTCCATAGTGGACGCACACATCCGGGGGCCTCCAGACGAGAAATGTACCCCTTTAGCGAATTTGGAATGGCCATCACTGAGCAAAACCCTAGCTCCGGAGATGGCCCATTGGCACCGCTTTCGGGTCTTTGAGTGACATTGTGGGGGGTACCCTAGCTGAAACCCGGTGTCCTGGACCCACCGGAACCAATGGATTCACGAAACCAACCACGGTTTGGGTGCTACAGGAATTCTAGTTGGGCAGCCCGGGGCCATTCAGGGACACTTGGAGGATTTGCCCCGAGGCCACGGAACCCAAACCGGCGAGTGGACTTGGATTCTGTCACCTTCGATAGGTCCATGTGGAAATTGTGGACCTGTCCACAATGGCCACGCATGCCCAGGGGACTCCGAACGAGAAATGCACCCCTTTAGCGAATTTGGAATGCCCATCACTGAGAAAAACCCTAGCTCCGGAGATGGCCCATTGGAACCACTTTCGGGTCTTGAAGGTACGTTGTGGGGGGTCCCCTAGTGGAAACCCAGCGTCTTGAACCCACCGGAACTGATGTATTTGAGAACCGAGCCACAGTTTGGTTGCTACTGCATTCTAGTCGGGCACCCCGGGGCCATTCAGGGACACTTTGGGGATTTGCTCTATGGCCGCGGAACCCAAACTGACGAGCGAAATTGGATTCCGTCGGCTCCCACAGGTCCACGTGGCCATTGTGGACCTGTCCACGGTGGCCACACACACCTAGGGGCCTCCGGACAAGAAATGGCCCCCTTCGGAAAATTTGGAATGGCCCATCACTTAACAAAACCTTAGCTCCAGAGATGGCCCATTGGTGTTCGGGTACACAGGGTACTACCAAAGGACCGAACACCAAGAGCAACCACTTCACACAAACAGATCACAGATCAACATATCGATGTTTCGACGTGGTTTAAACCCCCTTGAGGGAAACACTCCATGGCCCCGGCCAAATAGCTTCTACGGGACAATTTATTATGCAAAGAAAGAAAGTTACAAATGAGCTTTTCATAATCGATCAACTAAACAATGACCCTCCATGCTATTTAAATAGAGATCATGGACAAATCGAGTGCTAAGCCATGGATCAAGGTTAGGTATGATGTAAGAGAAGTTGAGCCATCGGATCACTCTATGTCGGGAACATATCATGATCATCGGATTAAGTATTTACAAATGCATACTAATGCATACTAAAGAAACACACTATCCCTAACGGATATATTACATAAGTTGATCTTAACTAACTTCTAAGTGTCTAAATATCCTAACATCCCCCCTTAAGAATAACTTGGGATAGGATTGAATGATTTACAAAAGTGACAGTATTAGGAGAAGGAAGGAGGCATTAGAGCCTATCCCCCCTTAATGACAAGTTCCTGAACTCCCAACATAGATCGAAGTTTAGAAAACTTCGCTTCTGTAAGAGACTTGGTGAAGATGTCTACAACTTGATCATCTATAGGGAAAAAGAGCACTTCAAGAACACGATCATGAACAAGATTTCTGATGAAGTGCATATGTAGCTCAATGTGTTTGCTGTGTTGATGTAGAACTGGATCTTTGGCAAGCTTGATGGCACTTTGATTGTCGCACCAAAGTGTAGTAGGCTGTTGCTGCTCGAATCCAAACTCTGAACGGATCTGTCGAAGCCATAAAGCTTCTTGACTGGCATTAACTGTCGCTCAATATTCTGCTTCTGCTGAAGAAAGAGCAAGAGCTTGTTGTTTCTTACAAGCCCAAGTGATAGGTCCAGATCCCAGATTGAAAACATAACCTGCAGTAGACTTTCGATCATTAGGATCGCCGGCCCAATCTGAATCAGTGAAACCAACCAACAAAGGTTCCCCCCTGTACTGTAATGAATCCCAAACTGAACTGTACCTCAAATATATCGAAGTATTCTTTTAGCTGCTTTGCAGTGACTTTCATGAGGTGTCTGAATATAACGGGCAACATGACCAATGACAAAGGAAACGTCAGGATGGGAATGAGTCAAGTATAAGAGACTACCAACAAGCTGATGATACAAGGTGGCATCGACTTCAGGTGACGTACAAGTGGCAGAAAGTTTGACTCCAGACTGGAAATGAGAAGCGGCTGGTGTACAATCTTCCATGTGAAAGTGACGAAGAAGGTCACAAGCATACTTAGACTAAGAAAGAAAGATTCCTTCTTTGGTTTGCAGGACTTGGAGACCAAGAAAATAATGCAAATGTCCTAAGTTTGACATTTCAAAATTTTGTTTAAGACTGGATTTCACATGGGTTATAAGCTTAGGGTCACTACTAGTAAGAATAAGGTCATCAACATATAGAACAAGTATGATGAGATGGTTTCCTGCTTTCTTGGTATAGACATTGGGGTCAGAATGGCATCTAGAAAAATCAGTGTCAAGGAGAAAGTTATCTATTTTGGCATACCAAGCTCTAGGAGCTTGCTTAAGGCCATATAAGGATTTCTTAAGGCAGCAGACAAGGCTAGAGTTATTCTGAAGATATCCAGGAGGTTGTTCCATCTAAATTTCCTCCTGTAAATCACCATGTAAGAAGGTAGACTTGACATCCATTTGATGGAATTCCCAGTTATGTAAGGCTGCAAGGGAAAGAACAAGGCGGATGGAGTTCATTTTTGCGATGGGAGCAAAGGTTTCATTGTAGCCAATCCCTTCAACTTGGGAAAAACCTTTGGCAACTAGCCTTGCCTTAAATCTTTCAACACTTCCATCTGATGCATACTTAGTTCTGTAGACCCATTTACATCTGACAAGCTTTCTTCCTTTTGGAAGAGGTACAAGATCCCAAGTATCGTTCACCATTAAGGAACGATATTTTTCATCCATGGCTGCATCCCAATCTAGATTCCCTGAAGCCTTTGTAAAAGTTTCTGGATCATGATTCTCGGAAACTCAAGCCAAAAGAGAAGAGGCTCGCTGAAACTGAAAACGTGTTCGACGTTGATCTCTAGGATCACTAGCAAGATCACTAGCTGCTTCACATGTTGAACAGACCCATCGAGGAAGCAGTTGTGCTGGTGCAACTGGAGGAACATGAGCAAGCGGAGGTGGATTTTCATCCTCATTATCATCATCAGAAACTGGAGTTGGAAACCTATCAAGGAAGTTGGAAGAAGAAGAAGAAGGCACAAATGCCAAATTAGGCTCGCAGGCCAAAGATGGCACAATCGCTGAGTTAGGTTCGCAGGCCAAGAGATTTTCATCAATTTTAACATCTCTTCTAATGATTATATCATGAGAATGTGGTTGAAGAAGTCTATAACCTTTTACATCTTCAGATATCCAACAAATATGCACTTTTCACTTTTTGGCTGCAATGCTTTTTGTTTTTCATCCGGAATGTGAGCCCATGCTTCACTACCAGACACACGGAAGTGACTTACATCAGGTTTAGTTTTACTCCATGCTTCTTCTGGTGTTATACCTTGTAATGCTTTAGTGGGGGTGTGATTAACTATGTAATTTGCACAATTAATGGCTTCAGCCCAAAATTGAAGACTAAGTCCCTTAGATTGGATCATACAATTAGCCATTTCTTTTAAAGTGCGGTTCTTCCGCTCAGCTACACCATTTTGTTGTGGTGTATATGGAACAGTGTGTTGTTGTTGGATGCCTTGTTCAGTGCAGAAAGTAGTGAAATTTTTGTTAACATATTCTCCTCCATTGTCAGATCTTAAATTAATAATTTGATGACCAGATTGTTTTTCAACAAGGGCCTTGTAGGCCAAGAACATGTTAAATACTTCGCTCTTAAGTTTTAGGAAATAAACCTAAGTGTGTCTGGTGTAATCATCATTGAAAGTTAAGAAATATTTGAAACCAGAAAAGGAAGCAGATGGAAGAGGACCACACAAGTCACTATGCACAAGCTCCAAGGGAACCGAGGTGTGCCAAGAGACACATTTGTCAAAACTGTCCTGATGATGTTTTCCGAGTACACAACCAGAACAAACACCATCCCTGCAAGATACCATCGGAAGACCTGTCACCATATTGTCTTTACATAGTTGTTGCAATGAGCGATAATTGAAGTGACCAAATCGCTCATGCCAAAAGTTTGCTCAAGTTATCACTATGAGCAACAAAAACTGAAGGGAAAGGTGATGACCCAAAGTTGTTAAACTTGTACAACCTGGTAATATCATCAACAATTCCGATAGCTAGGACCTGTTGAGGATCTTTAAAATCCTTGATTACAACATGGTGAGGTGTAAAGGTCACAGTTTTATCTTCACCAGAATGAGTGATCTGATAGACTGATAACAAATTGCAGGAAATTCTTGGAAGACATAGTACATCACTAAAATGACCATTATCTACTGGAACTGTTCCAGCTCCTACAACACTTAGAGATCTATCATCACCAACAAATATTTATTTGGTGTTACATTCATGCATAGTAGAAACGATGGCTTGATCCTTATCCATATGATAAGATGCTCCAGAATCAATGAGCCATTCATTTGAAGTAGAAGAAGAAGATGCATTATAAGAATAACCAGAAGCACAAAGTGCATGTCCATGAGAGGCAGATTTTGAAGGCGAATATAGGCTGATGTGGTGCTTCTTCATTGCTGCTTCCAAGGTTGCCATATTCTTGAAACACTTAGATTCATCATGATTATCTTTCCCGCAACAGTTGCAATGACGCTCAGTCTTCTTGCCTTTTGGCTTGGATCCTTTGTCATTTTTTAAAGGAGTTGATTGAGAGGGTTTTGGACCCTTGTTTGACTTATTATTGCGAAAATTTTGTTTCTTGGGAGGCTTGGACTTTTTTTTCTATTGGGACAATAAGGATTTCCCAGATGTATCTGCATTGTTGATTATTCCAAGATGAATGAGTTTATCTTGCTCTCTAATCAAAGAATCACAAAAGGATTCAAGACTAGGCTCTTGATAGCTAGATGCATTCAAGGATTCTTTCATGGAGTAAAATATAGATACAAAAACAGAATATATAGGTCCAAGTGTGGAAAGAATATGATAAATGCATTGTTTGTCTTCCCTCTTAAACTTACATTCTGCACATAAGAGTTTAAGAGTTTTGTACTTAGATAAATAATCTTGAATCCATGGAAAGTCACTTGGATTTAAAGACATCAACTCATTTTCGAGTTGGTGACCTCGAATTTCATTGTGTTTACCAAACACAGATTCCAACTTGTCCCAAGCAGCATCAGGTTCATCAATTCCAGATATGTGGAATCGCAAATTAGTAGAGATTGACATTCCAATCAATCCATGATCTTCGTCACATCTATTTGCCCATTTTATTTTCTTATCATCATCAGTGGGTTCTGTTTCTTTCCCTAAGGTAATTCTGAAAAGTTCTCTACTTTGTAGAACATCCTCCATACGAGATTTCCATGAGAAATAGTTGGAATTGTTAAGTAGAAGATCACAAGGGGCAGCCATATTTGTAAATTAATGGATATAAAAACAGAAACCAATAATCTGTATGTGAAGAGCTTGAAAAAATAGGCGGTTTAAAAAAAAACGGCACTGAAAACTGACTCTATATGATGAAGTTATGATTGAATAAAGAAACTGTTGAAGATGTCCCCAATAGTGATGTGGCAGCTAGAGAATGTCCAACAAAAAAAAGAACTCCCATCTTCCCAAGATGAACCTTTTGAGAATCAATTTACAAGAAAGTTGCTTTAAGTGAACCACTTTTGTAAAATAAGTGATTTCACTTTTACAATGATATTACTTTTAAATAGTGCAACAATAAAAAAGAACTTAAGTGACTCACTTGTATTTTTTATTTTTATTATTATTTAAGTGAGATGCACTTTTACAATAAAGTAACTTGAAAATAGAAATTGCATGCACTTTTTCTTTTAAAAGTAACTTCCTAAGACTTGAACTCAAGACCTATTAAGGAATAAAACAAATTTGAACCAAGTGAGCTAGATTAAAAGGTATGTAAAATATGGGAATGAGAAAGGGGGCTTTTTTTTTTTTACTCTTCTTGCTCGGTTTGCGTGCTTTCCCTTTTTCCTGCAAAACAAACCGCAAATAGAAACAAAAAAAACTTTTCCACACTTGTGGAGTTAGATCTCGTTAGCTTGCTCGGAAAGTCTACGTTTTCTCTCTAAATCTGATTTGTTGAGATCGCGCAAGGTGCACGACAAAGAGCATATGTAGCCGAGAAAAACCCTTTCCCTTTCTATTTCTGATTTTCCGAGATCGCTCAAGGTGCACGGCAAAGAGCATACGTAGACAGGGAAAGAAACAATCCGAACAAAAAAAGAATCTAACAGTAACAAAATGATAAAATATGAGATTTTTTTTTTTTTAAAACAGAAAAAAAAATGCGTCGCTGTAAGATTATACCTTCAGATCTGGTGAAATACGCGTTTCTGGAGCAACCGGGAACCGTTTTCGATCAAACAAAAACTATTTCCCAACGGAAACGACACTTCAGACACTCCAGATGCAATGGAACACCTTCCACAGCCCAAAAATGCACAGAAATACCAGAACCAGAAACCCTTTCGAGTTTCGGCCACAACAGTTCAAGATCTAGATCATAACCCGAAGCGGCTCTTCATAAAAGCTCTGATACCATGTTTAGATACACAGGGTACTACCAAAGGACCGAACACTAAGAGAAACCAATTCACACAAACAGATCACAGATCAACACACTAATGTTTTGACGTGGTTAAAACCCCCTTAAGGGAAACACTCCACGACCCCAGCCAAATAGCTTCCACGGGACATTTTATTATGCAAAGAAAGAAAGTTACAAACGAGCTTCTCATAATCGATCAACTAAACAATGAACCTCCATGGTCTTTAAATAGAGATCATGGACCAATCGGGTGTTAAGCCACGGATCAAGGTTAGGTATGATCTAAGAGAAATTGAGCCATCGGATCACTCTATGTCGGGAACATATCGTGACCGTCGGATTAAGTATTTACACATGCATACTAATGCATACTAAAGAAACACACTATCCCTAACGGATATTTTACACAAGTTGATCTTAACTAACTCCTAAGTGTCTAAATATCCTAACAATTGGCACCGCTTCCGAGTCTTTGAGGAATGCTGTGGGGGGTCCCCTAGCTGAAACCCGGTGTACCGAACACACCGGAATCAATGGCTTCACGAACCGACCCATGGTTTGGCTACTACGGGCATTCTAGTCGGGAACCTGGGGGCCATTCAGGAACACTTTGGGGATTTGCTCTGGGGCCATGGAACCTAGACCGGTGAGCGGAATTGGATTCCGTCGGCTCCCACAGGTCCACATGTCCATTGTGGACCTGTCCACAGTGGCCACACATGCCCGGGGGCCTTCGAAAGAGAAATGCAACCCTTTAGAAAATTTGGATGGCCTTCACATTGGGGTCAACTTTGGAAAATCATCGACTAGGCAAGTATGGCTAGTATTCCCAACCAGGACCTCCCTAGACACACCTGCAGGACTTCCCAGAACCTGGTTTTGTTGCACGGTTGGAGATCTATGCCCCCATCAGGTATCCAATAGCTGTCCCTGAAGGCCTTTTGGATGCGAGACGGAATGAGCCATATAATGACGACTGTGGCTCCGATCGACGAACTGTTGACTCCGTTGGATTCAGGATGCCAGGATAGTGCCAGGGGTGCCCCTCTCCTCCGGTCTCGTGGCCCTGGTGTCATCTTGAATGTCCATCTTGGAAACTAGTGTTTTGCTTAGTAAGGGAGTGTGCAATTTTTGCACATGGGGGTCAACTTTGAAAAATCGTCCACCGGACAGGAATGCCTAGCAGTCCCAGCCGGAACCTGCCTAGACACACCTGCAAGACTCCCTGGAACCCAGTTTTGTTGCACGGTTGGAGTTCTATTCCCCCGAGAGGTATCTAGCAGGTGTCCCTAAAGGACTTTTGGATGCGAGACGGAATGAGCCATAGAATGATGACCATGGCTCCGATCGATGAACTGTCGACTCTGTTGGATTCAAGACGTCGGGATAGTGCCAGGGGTGACCCTCTCGTCTGGTACTGTGGCCCCAGTGTCATCTTGTACGTCAATGTTGGAAACTAGGGTTTTGCTTAGTAAGGGAGTGTGGAATTTTTGCACACGGCGGTCAACTTTGGAAAATCATCCACCAGGCAGGTATGGCTAGCCATCCCAACCGAAACCTGCATAGACATACCTATAGGACTCCCCGGAACATGATTTTGCTGCACGATTGGAGTTCTATGCCCCCGGCAAGTATCCAGTAGGTGTCCCTGAAGGCCTTTTGGATGCAAGATAGAACGAGCCATAGAATGATGACCGTGGCTCTCATCGACGAACTATCGACTCCGTTGGATTTAGGACGCCGGGATAGTGCTAGCTGTGTCCCTCTCCTCCGGTCCCGTGGCACCAGTGTCATCTTGTACGTCCATCTTAGAAACTAGGGTTTTGCTTAGTAAGGGAGTGCAATTTTTGCACACAGGGGTCAACTTTAGAAAATCGTCCACCGGGCACGTATGATGATGATGATGGTGATGATGATGAAGACGTTGATGATGATGGTGATGATGATGGTGATGGTGGGGAAGATGATGATGATGGAGATGTTGACGAGGAACCTAGAGTTAGAGTTAGAGCTAGAGTTAGAGTTAGGGTTAGACTTAGAGTTAATGATGATGATGGAGATGGTGGTGATGATGAAGACATTGATGATGATGGTGATGGTGATGGCGACTGTGATGGTGATGGTGATGATGAAGAAGGTGGTTTAGTGCTAGGGTTTGGGTGAGGGTTAGGGATAGAGTTATAGAAGGAAGTTGAATTAGGGTTAGAGTTAGAGTTAATGATGATGATGAAGACGGTGGTGATGATGAAGACGGTGATGGTGATGGTGATGATGAAGAACATGGTTTAGTGCCAGGGTTTGGGTGAGGGTTAGGGCTAGAGTTATAGAAGAAAATTGAATTAGGGTTAGAGTTAGAGTTAACAATGATGATGAAGATGGTGATGATGGTGAAGACATGATGATGATGGTGATGGTGATGGTGATGGCGATGATGAAGAACGTGGCCTAGTGCTAAGGTTTGGGTGAGGGTTAGGGCTAGAGTTATAGAAGGAAATAGGATTAGGGTTAGAGTTAGAGTTAATGATGATGATGAAGATGGTGGTGATGATGAAGACGTTGATGATGAAGGTGATGGTGATGGTGAGGATGAAGAAGATGGTTTAGTGGTAGGGTTTGGGTGAGGGTTAGGGCTGGAGTTTTATAAGGAAATTGAATTAGGGTTAGAGTTAGAGTTAATGATGATGCTGATGAACACGTTGATGATGATGGTGATGGTGATGGTGAGGATGAAGAAGATGGTTTAGTGCTAGGGTTTGGGCGAGGGTTAGGGCTAGAGTTATAGAATGAAATTGAATTAGGGTTAGAGTTAGAGTTAACAATGATGAAGAAGATGGATTAGTGCTAGGGTTTGGGTGAGGGTTAGGGCTAGAGTTATAGAAGAAAATTTAATTAGGGTTAGAGTTAGAGTTAATGATGATGATGAAGATGGTTGTGATGATGAAGACATTGATGATGATGGTGATGGTGATGGTGATGATGAAGAAGATGGTTTATTGCTAGGGTTTGGGTGAGGGTGAGGGCTAGAGTTTTCAATGGAAATTCAATTAGGGTTAGACTTAGAGTTAATAATGATGATGAAAATGGTGGGGATGATGAAGACGTTGATGCTGATGGTGATGGTGATGGTGAGGATGAAGAAGATGGTTTAGTGTTAGGGTTTGGGTGAGGATTAGGGCTAGAGTTATAGAAGGAAATTGAATTAGGGTTATAGTTAGAGTTAACAATGATTATGAAGATGGTGATGATGATGAAGACAGGATGATGATGGTGATGGTAATGGTTATGTTGAGGATGAAGAAGATGGCTTACTGCTAGGGTTTGGGTGAGGGTTAGGGCTAGAGTTATAGAGGGAAATTGAATTACGGTTAGAGTTAGAGTTAACAATGATGATGAAGATGGTTATGATGATGAAGACATGATGATGATGGTGTTGGTGATGGTGATGGTGATGGTAAAGGTGATGCTGATGGCGATGATGAAGAAGATGGCATGGTGCTAGGGTTTGGGTGAGAGTTAGGGCTAGAGTTACAGAAGTAAATTGAATTATGGTTAGAGTTAGAGTTAATGATGATGATGAAGATGGTATTGATTATGAAGACGTTGATGATGATGGTGATGGTGATGGTGATGGTGAGGATGAAGAAGATGGTTTAGTTCTAGGGTTTGGGTGAGGATTAGGGCTAGAGTTTTAGATGGAAATTGAATTAGGGTTAGAGTTAGAGTTAATGATGATGATGAAAATGGTGCTGATGATGAAGACATTGATGTTGATGGTGATGGTGATGGTGAGGATGAAGAAGATGGTTTAGTTCTAGGGTTTAGGTGAGGATTAGGGCTAGAGTTATAGAAGGAAATTGAATTAGGGTTATAGTTAGAGTTAACAATGATAATGAAGATGGTGATGATGATGAAGACATGATGATGATGGTGATGGTGATGGTGATGGTAATGGTGATGTTGAGGATTAAGAAGATGGCTTAGTGCTAGAGTTTGGGTGAGGGTTAGGTCTAGAGTTATAGAGGGAAATTGAATTATGGTTAGAGTTAGAGTTAATAATGATGATGAAGATGATGATGATGATGAAGAGATGATGATGATGGTGTTGGTGATGGTGATGGTGATGGCGATGGCGATGATGAAGACAATGGCCTAGTGCTAGGGTTTGGGTGAGGGTTAAGGCTAGAGTTATAGAAGGAAATCTAATTAGGGTTAGAGTTAGATTTAATGATGATGATTAAGATGGTGGTGACTATAAAGACATTGATGATGATGGTGATGGTGATGGTGAGGATGAAGAAGATGGTTTAGTGCTACGGTTTGGGTGAGGTTTAGGGTTAGAGTTTTAGAAGGAAGTTGAATTAGGCTTAGAGTTAGAGTTAATGATGATGATGAAGATGGTGGTGATGATGAGGACATTGATGGTGATGGTTATGGTGATGGTGATGGTGACGATGAAGAAGATGGTTTAGTGCGAGGGTTTGGGTGAGGGTTAGGACTAGAGTTATAGAAGGAATTTGAATTAGGGTTAGAGTTAGAGTTAACAATGATGATGAAGATGGTGATGATGATGAAGACATGATGATGATGGTGATGGTGATGGTGATGGTGATGGTGATGGTGATGGTAAGGATGAAGAAGATGGTTTAGTGCTAGGGTTTGGGTGAGGGCTAGGGCTAGAGTTATAGAAGGAAATTGAATTAAGGCTAGAGTTAGAGTTAACGAAGATGATGAAGATGGTGGTGATAATGAAGACATTGATGATGATGGTGATGGTGATGGTGAGGATGAAGAAGATGGTTTAGTGCTAGGGTTTGGGTGAGGGTTAGGGCTAGAATTTTAGAAGGAAATATAATTAGGGTTAGAGTTAGAGTTAACGATGATGATGAAGATGGTGGTGATGATGAAGATGTTGATGATGATGGTGATGGTTATGATGAAGAAGATGGTTTCGTGCTACGGTTTGGGAGAGGGTTAGGCCTAGAGTTATAGAAGGAAATTGAATTAGGGTTAGAGTTAGAGTTAACAATGATGATGAAGATAGTGTTGATGATGAAGACATGATGATGATGGTGATGGTGATGGTGATGGTGATGGTGAGGATGAAAAATATGGCTTAGTACTAGGGTTTGGGTGAGGGTTTGGGCTAGAGTTATAGAAGGAAATTGAATTAGGGTTAGAGTTAGAGTTAACAATGATGATGAAGATGGTGAAGATGATGAAGACATGATGATGATGGTGATGGTGATGGTGATGGTGATTGCGATGATGAAGAAGATGGCTTAGTGCTAGGTTTTGGGTGAGGGTTAGGGCTAGAGTTATAGAAGGAAATTGAATTAGGGTTAGAGTTAGAGTTAATGATGATGATGATGAAGATGGTGGTGATGATGAAGATGTTGATGATGATTGTGATGGTGATGGTGAGGATGAAGAAGATGGTTTAGTGCTAGTGTTTGGGTGAGGGTTAGGGCTAGAGTTTGAGAAGGAAATTGAATTAGTGTTAGAGTTAGAGTTAATGATGATGATGAATATGGTGATGATGATGAAGACATTGATGGTTATGGTGATGGTGATGGTGAGGATGAAGAAGATGGTTTAGTGCTAGGGTTTGGGTGAGGGTTAGGGCTAGAGTTATAGAAGGAAATTAAATTAGGGTTAGAGTTAGAGTTAACAATGATGATGCAGATGGTGATGACGATGAAGACATGATGATAATGGTGATCATGATGGTGATGGTGACTGTGAGGATGAAGAAGATGGCTTAGTGTTAGGGTTTGAGTGAGGGTTAGGGCTAGAGTCATAGAAGGAAATTGAATTAGGGTTATAGTTAGAGTTAATGATGATGATGAAGATGGTGGTGATGATGAAGACGTTCATGATGATGGTGATGGTTTGAATGAAGAAGATGGTTTTGTGCTAGGGTTTGGGTGAGGGTTAGGCATAGAGTTATAGAAGGAAATTGAATTAGAGTTAGAGTTAGAGTTAACCATGATGATGGAGATTGTGTTGATGATGAAGACATGATCATGATGGTGATGGTGATGGTGATGGTGAGGATGAAAAAGATGGCTTAGTGCTAGGGTTTGGGTGAGCGTTGGGGCTAGAGTGATAGAAGTAAATTGAATTAGGGTTAGAGTTAGAGTTAACAATGATGATGAAAATGGTGAAGATGATGAAGACATGATGATGATGGTGATGGTGATGGTGATGGGGATGATGAAGAAGATGGCTTAGTGCTAAGGTTTGGGTGAGGGTTGGGGTTAGAGTTATAGAAGAAAATTGAATTAGGGTTAGAGTTAGATTTAACAATGATGAAGAAGATGGTGATGATGATAAAGACATGATAATGGTTGTGATAGTGATGGTGATGGCGATGATGAAGAAGATGGATTAGTGTTAGGGTTTGGGTGAGGGTTAGGGCTAGAGTTATAGAAGGAAATGGAATTAGGGTTAGAGTTAGAGTTAATGATGATGATGAAGATGGTGGTGATGATGAAGATGTTGATGATGATGGTGATGGTGACGGTGATGATGAAGAAGATGGTTTGTTGCTAGGGTTTGGGTGAGGGTTAGGGCTAGAGTTTTAGATGGAAATTGAATTAGGGTTAGAGTTAGAGTCAATGATGATGATGAAAATGGTGGTGATGATGAAGATGTTGATGCTGATGGTGATGGTGATGGTGAGGATGAAGAAGATGGTTTAGTGCTAAGGTTTGGGTGAGGTTTAGGGCTAGAGTTATAGAAGGAAAATGAATTAGGGTTATAGTTAGAGTTAACAATGATGATGAAGACATGATAATGATGGTGATGGTAATGGTGATATTGAGGACGAAGAAGATGGCTTAGTGCCAGGGTTTGGGTGAGGGTTAGGTCTAGAGTTATAGAGGGAAATTTAATTACGATTAGAGTTAGATTTAACAATGATGATGAAGATGGTGATGATGATGAAGACATGATGATGATGGTGTTGGTGATGGTTATGGTCATGGTCATGGTGATGGCAATGATGAAGAAGATGGCCTAGTGCTAGGGTTTGGGTGAGGGTTAGGGCTAGAGTTATAGAAGGAAATCTAATTAGGGTTAGAGTTAGAGTTAATGATGATGATGAAAATGGTGGTGATTTTGAAGATGTTGATGATGATGGTGATGGTGATGGTGAGGATGAAGAAGATGGTTTAGTGCTAGGTTTTGGGTGAGGGTTAGGGCTAGAGTTTTAGAAGGAAATTGAATTAGGTTTAGAGTTAGAGTTAATGATGATGATGAAGATGGTGGTGATGATGAAGACGTTGATGGTGATGGTGATGGCGATGGTGATGGTGATGGTGAGGATGAAGAAGATGGTTTAGTTCTAGGGTTTGGGTGAGGGTTAGGGCTAGAGTTATAGTAGGAAATTGAATTAGGGTTAGAGTTAGAGTTAACCATGATGATGAAGATGGTGATGATGATGAAGACATGATGATGATTGTGATGGTGATGGTGATAGTGATTGTCAGGATGAAGAAGATGGTTTAGTGCTAGAGTTTGGGTGAGTGTTAGGGCTAGAGTTATAGAAGGAAATTGAATTAGGGTTAGAGTTAGAGTTAATGAAGATGATGAATATGGTAGTGATAATGAAGACATTGATGATGATGGTGATGGTGATGGTGAGGATGAAGAAGATGGTTTAGCGCAAGGGTTTGGGTGAGGGTTATGGCTAGAGTTTTAGAAGGAAATATTATTAGGGTTAGAGTTAGAGTTAATGATGAAGATGAAGATGGTGGTAATAATGAAGATGTTGATGATGATGGTGATGGTTCGGATGAAGAAGATGGTTTCGTGCTAGGGTTTGGGAGAGGGTTATGCCTAGAGTTATAGAAGGAAATTGAATTAGGGTTAGAGTTAGAGTTAACAATGATGATGAAGATGGTGTTGATGATGAAGACATGATGGTGATGGTGATGGTGATGGTGAGGATGAGAAAGATGGCTTAGTGCTAGGGTTTGGGTGAGGTTTGCGGCTAGAGTTATAGAAGGAAATTGAATTAGGGTTAGAGTTAGAGTTAAAAATGATGATGGAGATGGTGATGATGATGAAGACATGATGATGATGGTAATGGTAATGGTGATGGCGATGGTGATGATGAAGAAGATGGCTTAGTGCTAGGGTTTGGGTGAGGGTTAGGGCTAGAGTTATAGAAGGAAATTGAATTAGGTTTAGAGTTAGAGTTAATGATGATGATGATGAAGATGGTGGTGATGATTAAGACGTTGATGATGATGGTGATGGTGATGGTGAGGATGAAGAAGATGGTTTAGTGCTAGGGTTTGGGTGAGGGTTAGGGCTAGAGTTTTAGAAGGAAATATTATTAGGGTTAGAGTTAGAGTTAATGATGATGATGAAGATGGTGGTGATGATGAATACATTGATGGTTATGGTGATGGTGATGGTGAGGATGAAGAAGTTGGTTTAGTGCTAGGTTTTGGGTGAGGGTTAGTGCTAGAGTTATAGGAGGAAATTGAATTAGGGTTAGATTTAGAGTTAACAATGATGATGATGATGGTAATGATGATGAAGACATGATGATGATGGTGATGGTGATGGTGATGGTGATGGTGAGGATGAAGAAGATGGCTTAGTGTTAGGGTTTGGGTGAGGGTTAGGGCTAGAGTTATAGAAGGAAATTGAATTAGGATTAGAGTTAGCATTAATGATGATGATGAAGATGGTGGTGATGATGAAGACGTTGATGATGATGGTAATGGTGATGTTGAAGATGAAGAAGATGGTTTAATGCTAGGGTTTGGGTGAGGGTTAGGGCTAGAGTTATAGAAGGAAATTGAATTAGGGTTAGAGTTAGAGTTAATGATTAATGTGAAGATGGTGGTGATGATGAAGACGTTGATGGTGATGGTGATGGTCATGGTGAGGATGAAGAAGGTGGTTTAGTGCTAGGGTTTGGGTGAGGGTTAGGGCTAGAGGTATAGAAGGAAATTGAATTCGGGTTAGATTTAGAGTTAACAATGATGATGAAAATGGTGATGATGATGAAAACATGATGGTGATGGTGATGGTGATGGTGATGGTGATGGTGAGGATGAAGAAGATGGTTTAGTGCTAGGTTTTGGGTTAGGGTTAGGGATAGAGTTATAGAAGGAAATTTAGTTAGGTTTAGAGTTAGAGTTAATGATGATGATGAAGATGGTGGTGATGATGAAGACGTTGATGGTGATGGTGATGGTAATGGTGATGATGAAGAAGATGGTTTAGTGCTAGGGTTTATGTGAGGGTTAGGGATAGAGTTATCTTCCATGGATCATGGGTTAAAATGATGTCACCCAATAACTTTAAGATTTCTTTTGGTTCTCACTTTCGCATAAGTGAGAAAAGAGGGTCTCTCAATTTGTAACTCATAGTTATTATCAATAAAATCAGCTTATTTATTTCTCAAATCCGAATCTTGAAATGTTTGTTTGTTATCTCTTTCTTGATTTTCTTATTTAAATTTATTGCAAAAACTTGTTCTATATGATTTCTTTTACATTTATTAATTATTTCCTCTCACAGATTTTATTTTCTCTTTTTAAATTATGAATATTGTAAATAGGCTATAAACTAGGGTTATGATCCCAACTATTTTATCTTAGCCAGATAATATTTGAAATTGTTATGCAAAGAAGTAATTCCTTGCATCAACAAGAGTACCTATGGTTGGGTGGAAAATTGCACTGACACAAGCAATTGCGTGGATCTTTGTTCTAGATAAGCATTCTCTTGTATACGATATGTGCTTGATTAGTTATTCACTATTATTTGAATTTGCAATGCTGCTATGATTATGCATGTGATGATTTATGCTAGTAAATGCATGTTTTATGGGTATGGATGAAGTTTAATTCCGACGTGTTTATTTTTGGCATCTACACACATTTATTTCTTGTTATGGATCGTATGTGGCCTTAATGCTTAATTTAGAACCCGTAATCGATTTCTTTGTCATTCTGCTGTTTGACATGGATGTTATAGTTTCAAGAACATTGATACTTAGATTTGAAACGAATAAATAATCATTCATGAAATTCAATGTATATGTCAAGTAATACTTCAGTTGAATTGGTGGCATTCTTTAGTGCCAATCAAGGTTTTCATTGGCTTTGTGGGTTATTTTGAATTCCGTTTATTTTTTTTATTTTCCTTTGGTGTTTGACAATGTTTCGATAGAAGATTAATGAAGGGATATATCTACCTTTGCATAAAACTTGTAATGATTTCAACATGATATGTCATTTATTAGTGGACAAAGAAATGAGTATATGATGTCGATAGCATGTTTATATAGGTATACCTTAGGTTGGTTTTCTATGGATCAGTATGAGGACACATTAGATTAGATGGAAGATCCATGGGATGGAAGATAAGTTTTCATTTCTTTTATCAAAACCATTCTCTAAATAGCGAGGTTTGGGAATTGGGTGGTGGGATGGGGTATTTAGGCTCCAACACCCAAGCTACAAAGTTATACCCTAAGGAAAAATATATTTCTCCTTTGGCTCCTTTGAGTGGATACAAAAGGGTTATTGGTCATGGGTATCGTTGAGAATTCTCAAAATCATTGTTTTACTGGAAAAGTGGGTTCAAGTGATATTGGGATTGAGGTGTAAGAATAGAGCAAATGATTTAATGGAAGGTCTCAAGTTGGTGTGGGTTTGATGGGATTTGTGTGGAGGACATAATGTCTATGGATAAGGATGGTACAAGGATATTTTCTTAGGAACCTATCCATGGAATGCATTTTCTTTTGTGTGCCCTAGTGTTGGTCGGTGATTTTTGAGGTCCAATTCCTTTGAAAGTAAAGCCGAAGAGGGCCAGAGCCCATTGCTTTTTGGCAATGATTTGAGGTTGCTAGGTGAGAAAATAGGCCACTGGGGCTTAGAATTAGTTGCACAAAGAGGTAATTTTCCTTGTGTTGACTCAATTACTTTGCATGGTGTTGATATTCCATTTGGGCAATTTGATTATAGGAATTTTGATGGTTTTGGGTGGGCTAATCCATAGATGAGTGTTGTGGATCGTGATAGACTAGTAATTATATATGTGGCGAGGGTCCTATTTCAAATGGATTAGTTTAGGATAGTCAAATAATTTTAGGTGTTGTATATGAAGTGGTTATGGGCCTAGTAAGTCCAACGGTGAATCCTATAGATCTTGAGGATGGAAGGGTTGTTTTGGAAAAGGATGGTAGTTGGTTGAAGGTTAGAGATGGAGGAGACAATTCTTTAAAGCATGTTGATAATGATAAAGGGGAAGCCAACAAAGGGATGCAGGTGAATGATGTTGGTAGTGTCAAAATGAAGAGGAAGAAGTGTGTAAAACATAAAATCTCTCTTATGAGGCTAGTACTAGGAAAGGATATCAAAATGCATGAGGTGGTGGGAATGGATTCCCATGCTCTTGTTGGAAGATTTCATGGTAAAAAGGTGGGGGAGTTGTCTCTAAGGGTGTAGTTATAGGAAATATGGGCTCTTAGCCTTGGATACATTCCTAATTTATTTATATCAACTACAAGTTACCTAGGGTTTCTTTTCATATATCAAGAGGATTTTGAGGAATATTTTTTCCCATGATTGGAAGTGGGAGATGATTTTGCTTATGCTAAAACAATGGTCCCCTTGTTTTTATTCATACTCGAAGATGAATGACATCGCTCTAGTTTTGATGAAGTGTCTTAGTCTTCCTCTGGACTTTCGGTCACCTTCAATGGAGGCTCAAGCTCACTTAGATCAATACCAAAAGGAAATTGGCAAGTTTATTAAAGACTTTGCATTAATTTTGCAATATCCTTCCTTTGATTTTGAAAATTTTTGGATAGTATACTCATTTGGGGATAGTTTTTAGGGTTTGTCTTTATCTTTGAAAGGATTGAAGCGGGATAGGAAATTCGAGGATATGTGTGTTGTAGTTATTCTACTAAGGGATCCCCTATTGGGTTTAATTCTAGTGATGGGGATTTTGAGGTAAATAATCAAAATAGGAAGGGCCCTAGTGTGGAAGGTAATAGATATTATTTAATATCTAGGAAGGAGGCTTTGGTGATGATAAAGAGGGGGTTGAATGGGGTTTGGTTTGTTTTGAAGGGAAAGGCCATAAGGGTTCTAGTAGAGGTAGAAGATATAATTTATGCATTGCTAAGGAGAGGGATCTAAAGAGAGGGACCATGGTTGAGGTGATGACAACGAGGTTCATATGACTCCAATTAATCTTCCATGGATAATGGGGTAAAATGATGTCTTGAACCATTGAGTTGACTATGTTCAATACGTGTCTTAACCTCAAAAAATACAAGATACTTAAATTGCAAAGAGTGATTATCAATATTACCAAAACATTGAAGACATTATCAACACTAAGGGTCTATGCCAACTTGTGCAAGTAGTAGTTCAACACATTAACCATGCTTTCATTAAAGGCACATACTAACACACAAAGAACGATCCATATGTAACTACATTAACAATTCTCTTTTATTGCTCAATCCAATTGCACCTATGCACACCCCTCATGTTTGAACTAATTCAAGTGATATGATTAACCCTTCCATCCAAGCACACATATGAACTTCTCATATATCTAGGTTAATTTGATATAATATATGATGCAATGCTTGTTAGAATTGACTATTATAACCACTACAAGGATAAGTATGGAAGAAGTCATCGTCTCCTATATATTTTTTTGTAGCCCTAAAGTCACAATACTTTGTAATGTAAATATCAATCCTTAGTTTGCTTGGTTAGGTATGTTTTTGCTGAAAGGAAAAGATGCAAGACCCATTCAAATACAAGAGACTGATATTGAGGCCACTTGGTGTCTACAAATAACATCTATATGTATGTGAGAACTTTTCCATAACATTCTTATCGAAGACAAAATCATGTATGCAAAAATGTAATCAAAGACAAACTCATATACACAAGTGAAGATCCATGTATTAATATGCAAAAATGATCCAATCATGTACAATTTTTGCAAAAATGGAACATCGTTCCTAGCGTCTATATAATGGCAGCTCGTGCCCTGTACAAAAAAAGGTAACTCGTGCCCTATACAAAATATGGCAACTCGTGCCGAAAATGCCACATCGTGGCTAGTGTACATAGGAGGGCCTCTCAATCCTCCTGCCCACCCTCGGAGCTCCCAGGTGCATCTCCAAAATCGATCTTCCTCTTCTTCATGGTAGAGGAAGCTGGGTCCTTTCGGCATCTTTGAGCACATCCCCCTGAGCCTTGAAACGAAAGCAATAATATGTCAACTTTTCCTGGCAATTATACAAGTATAAAACATAATTTCAAAATAAAAATAGTTTTCAAATCTTGGATAACTCACCGCATGCGAGACTGTAATTTGTGAGGCAGTCTCCTTCCTCCGTGATCCTAGTCTCTCGGCTATGCCACCCTAAAACATTTAGAACAATCAGATAAATGCTGAAACTAGATGCATATAGTAACTTTCATTAAAATTGAATGAGATTTTCATAAACTAGTCAATCTCACCGTGAACAAAATCGACTGGTCTTCGGGGCTGGCGGATGGAGCTTTCGGCTGGAGAGCTTACTCCAATGCTAGGGTGGATGGTAAAGGGGAGTATGTAGCCACATCGATGGTGGCTACACCACTAGGGGGAATAGTGGAATAAGGGGGGGGTGGCAGAAGGAGGCATGGACTGGGGTGGGCATAGTGGAGATGGACGTCTAGGGCTATAAGCCCCAGCTGGCTGTAGTATGAATCGGGGCACCCTGGAAGGGGAAGCGAGTGTGGTGGGGGAATGTGGGGGGGGTGAGGTATGTGTTGCAGTAGAGGGATGGGTGACTGTGGATGGGTGGTGTGCCGTGGTTGGATGGGGGAGGGTGGGAACATGGGAAACTGATACAGAGGTGGAGCTGGATATGAAACGTAAGGGGGAGCTGGATGGAACTGTTGTGCTATATAGGATGGGGGGGATGGATGGAAGGGGTTGGAGAATGGGGCATGTATGACAGGGGATACAACTGGCATATAGGGTGTCCGAAAGGTCAGGGAGGGAGGAATAATGGCACTGGCAGGCCGAGGTGCTTGCACCTGCATACACATTTATAACCTCATAGTTTAATATAGAAAAATATAAATATACACAGACAAGTCATCATATTTAAAATTAAATTTATGCTTTAATACACACGATACCTACGCATGTGGAGAACTGCTGGTCCCCAATGACGGTGGCTGGTCACTGGAGCCCGCGGACAACTGTGCGAACACTACAATTTTTAGACTGAATTTATAAAAACAATATTAACAATATTAAACACAATGCAAATGAGAATGACAACGATGGTACTTAAAAAACATGACTACAATTAATTTATATTCAAGTTAGATGATAGTGGTTTGATGGGCTTTGGATATTATATAACGTTTTTATTGTATTGGTGCAGTCCATTTGTTCAAGACTTGGTAAAGAACATGGTTGTGGGGATCGAGTCCTTTGACCCACAATGGATTGGGCCCATGATAGGAACAAATGACCCATTATGTGGTCATTCATTGAAGATAATGTGGCAAGGAAGTTTTACAATTTATGCTTGAAGTGTTTGATGGGAAAAGTTGTCATTGATATTCAATATTCTGAAAGGATAGAAGGTGGAATGGCATGAAATTAAAATTAAATAAGGTGACAGGGCATAGAAGGTGACATGGTGAGCTTTTCCTTTTCTAGAGTCATCCCCATGAGTAGTTGAGCTTTTCCTTTTGCCCTAGAGAGATGTGCAGTGCCTCATAAGCGAATGGAATTCATGTCCATTTACAAATTGGAATTGGAAACCTATGTGATGTGTTTGGTTTCTTGATGAAGAGTTCATAGGTTTTGATGTCATCTTATAGATTTGTAGTTTCCTACAAGCTTGATTCACGTAGTGGAAAAGTATTTGCATCCCTAGAGTGAGGATCTTAAGTCCCTTTATTTACATAACATTTACATTATCAAATAAAATGGCATCTCATTGTTTCAATTTGCAAAGAGGTGCTAAATAGCAGCTAAGTAAGTGTGCATGTTATTTAATACACTTTAGAGTGTTGATCGTTAGAAAAAGGAAGAAAGATAAATCTTTTTCATGATTAACTTACTTACAAGCTTGAATGTGCCATGTTCTTTTGCATTGAATGAGTAATTATGTGTTCTTGATTGAATAGCTATGTTGTCAGAATGATATCACTTGATTGAAATCAAAGAAATCTTGAGTGAAATGAGTTAAATGAGTATTCTTGATGCCAAATGTTTTACCAAGTTGTATTTGAATCAAGATAATAGCAAGGCCCCATAGACCATATTTGTAAGATTATCGCTCTTCCTTATGGGCCTTACATCATTTTCAAAAACTTTAGTGACAATACATGTGATAAGTTGTTTTACGTTGTTTATATGTATTTCCTAATAGCATGTTCTAGCAGTAGTAGTATGATTACTTTGAGTCTCAAGTATTAGAATAAATTGGAAATCCCGTGATAATAAACTAGGGTAATAAGGACATGAGAAACATCAGGTTCTTGAATTTCTAGAAGCTTGGCCACTATGATTGAATCTCTTTTTCCCAAGAGTTTTGCACAATGCAGTGAAAATTCATAGCAATAAATAGTTTCCCTATTTGTCTCGATGGATGCGAAAGTGACAAGTACAGCATCTCAGTGAACTCAATTGATGCAACCGAGTTAGCAGAAGCATAGAAGTGATTTGACCACCTTTACCATTAAAAGAACCTATTAGTAGAATACGGGGGAAAGTGATAATTAACATCGTAATATATTCTCAAAGTTTAATCTTGAAGAACACATGGCATAAGGGCATGGCAAGAAAGGTTCATTTGGTGGACAAAGTGATGGGCATTGGAGTCATTGGCACACCTATTGAGCCAAGAGTCAAATGACCCATACTGTGGTCATTTGAAGATGATTTGGACAAGGAGAGTACATGCCAAAGATAACTTGGATGACATGGTGACAAATGGCAAAGCAACAATAACACAGATGGCATTGGTAAAGCACAGGAAGAGCAAGTAAGCATTGGATAGTAGTCTAAGGATGAAGGACACTACGGGCATCACCAAAACCCCAGCTGCGGGCTCATCATTGGTCAAGTAAGAATGACATATTTTGGAAATTTCTCTCCCATTTGTATAATCATTAGAGGTGTAGGATTACTAAAGTGAACATGGACAAATGTTTCTAGTTTTATTAGGTTTTCATGTTTTATAAGGTTTCATTTTTGTTTGGTTGGATTATATGAATTTATAGCTCTCAAATAATTTAGACAATATGATAAACACTACTATAAAATAAAATGATAGTATGGTAATTAATCAGTGCTAATTAATTTGTAATTACTGAACACAAATTACTAGTAATAGGATCTAATTATTCAAAGTAAAGAAGTTACCTGTGTGTATGGTGCCACAATGTCCTCTGCTACTGCCATGGCTCCATTGAGGCTAAAGGAATCGACGTCCTGCCGCCTGGGGGATGGAGACCCGGCCCCGAATATCTGTACATTAAAACAAATAAAGTCAACACTGTGTAATTCAAAGTTAAATATATTAAACAATACGATATCAAATAAAATACAACAAATACTTGAACATTAAATAAAATAATAGCAAACTTGATCCATGAAGCTCCCTGTGGCATGTTGTTGCGTATCACCATGGCAAGAATGACCACAGTGAGAACAACGATGTGCCGTTGTTCTAGCAGAAGTAGAAGTAACCTCCTGGGTTCCACCTGTACCCGGCATGTCCCAGCCACCACCCATAGACTGTGCAGTTGTATGTGTCTCATCGATGTCCTCCCAACTCTGGGAAGAAATGGCCACAAATTTGGTATGTCTAAGCAAGTCATGTGTGGCATGTCTAATGGAGTAATGAATCTCATCTAGCCCGCTACCAAACCCAGGTGGCTGAGGAAGGGGGTTTGGCTCTCTCCTGGGTGCAGGAGGTCCTCTAAGTGGGTTGCGGTGCGCCTAAGGTCAATCTTGGGTAGATCCAACACTGACACCCTAAAAATCAGTGATGTCAAAATAGTTGACATGGTACCCTAGCTCAAACTCAGCTCACAATTTTCGAAGGAAATACTGTGATACCTCCAAATTGTTGCACGGGGTCATGTCAAACACCATGAATGACCTCTTTCTCCAGTTATCTCTCCATGGTTGGTAAATGCACCAGTCCATGCAAAACCGATGCCTCATCACAACTGGAGGCTGTCCCGTCGAGGGAACTATGAACTTGCTAAACAACTGGGATTTAGTGATGTTGAGGTCTTTTATCTGCTCTTTTGACAACCTAGTGGAGTAGTATTGCCTCATTCAAGCCCTGTATTGGCTCAAGTTTGTTATCTCACTGTGTGCAATATTGATTGATTCAATAATGTTTTGCAGTGATGAAGCCAAGGAAACCTGAGAGGGTTCCTTGGTGTTGTTCAATTCATTACTTAGTGCCCTCAATTGATTTAAATCTTGGTGTAATTGATCTTCGAGGTTTTCATTCTGTTCATTGTCGGTTCCCATGTTGTCTTCTGAAGTTCGAGTTTCACTGGTTTCATCTGATGGTTCCGGTGTGTTTGACATCTTGTTAGGTGTAGATGGCCTACAATGAATTTTTTTTGGTTTTTAAATGGATTGTAATTTTTTTTAAAAATTAAAATTCAAATGGAAAACAAAAGAAAACAAATGGATGCTTTGTTGAGCACCTACCTGGAGAAATGGATGGCGCTGTGGTGTAGGGTTGATTTGTTGGTGTTGAGGAGAATTTGGATGCTCTAAGACGCGTTCGTGGGGTTGCAGAGTGCGCTCGCGGGATTGCACAGTGGACTCATGGGTCTATCAAAAATGACAAACCCGTGAGCTCTATTTTTTTTATAGAAAAACACAGGTGCACAAACATCATTGACACGTGCGCGCCATTTTGTGTGTACGCTTCAAAGGCGCATGCGCGACCCTTTTGTCCACGTGGACGTTCGGCATTGTCGAAGTAGCGACACGTGCGCGCATTTGGATGCACGTGCGCGTCGCTTTGTTTTTTCTGCTCATGCGCTGCTATTGTTGTCTTTTTGGGTACCATCTTTGTGCGGGTACCCATAATGCGTATGCAACCCATAATGCGTATGCAATAGAAGCTTGAAAATAGACACACATATATATATTTATTGAAGCATTGGGGCTCATAATTTTGTATAATTTCTATGGAAAAATGTTGTAGCATATATATATATATATTGGAAATTGCCTTTAGATTGTATCTTTATACTACAAATGTTGTTACAATTATACATCTAGTACTTTATAGGATGTAGTAAAAGAGAATTCGTGCCTACATGTTTATAGAAAGGAGAATTATACACTTTATAAACATATGTAGAAGGTTATACATCTTACTTAGAGGATTCATTTACATATATGAGTACTTTGGAGAGCCACTGTTGAAATTATGTACTTCAATGTCATACATCTTAGTTTATATATGGAAGGGGTTATACATATTACTGAGATGTAGATTCTTGACTATATTTATAGATCTAGCTATGCTAATTATAATGGATCTATGTCATTATTTTAATGTAGAGTTGGATACCTAGAAGAAAACTAGGGTTAAGTTATTCTTTTACGAGAGAATAGATCTCTGCAATAATTCTGATGTAGTCTCGAATGTCTTAGAAGTACTCTCTAGGAGAGAGGCCTTGAGAAAGTGGAAATTGATTCAATACAACCGTCGTGTTGTATATGTAAACCCTTTTTATGAATAATATAAGATGCCGCGTCATTTGGTGGACGTGGCCCATAGATTTCGGTGAACCACGTATATATGGTCTCAATCTTATGTGTACATGATGTGTTTCAATCTCCTTGATAAATTTGATGGCTTATCTTTTATGTATTATATGAGTATATGATTTCATGAAGAATAATGCATGGTTATTTCGTGATGCATTGGTTAACTTATATAGTCATGTGTTTTAAAATGAAGAAAATTTTTCTGGACATTCACCAAATTCTAACTTAGTTATCTGGGTATGTTACATATGGCATTAGAGCATTAGGTTACAATACTCAGGCCTATTGGGCTCAACATGAGATAAATAATTATGAAGGTTAATAAAGTTGTTCTCGTTTTGTTTTGACGCATGGACTGGACCGGATGAGGGAGAATTATTAACGGAGTTAAACTTCAAGCTCTCTAAATGAGTAAAGATAAGTATATCTCGTGATTGTTTTCCTTACAATATTGTGCGTCAGGTATGTTTTCAGTTTACCGTGAGTTGTCCTTTTCTAGATACAAGATATAGATGCTCACACTATCACATAGAATTGTTAAAGGAATTGGCATTTTTGAAGTGCAAAAAGATTATGAGATTAATATAAGGTAGAAATTTCTCATACTTAATTGATTTCAATATGTGAGTGATGTACTTCAAATTGAAAGTGATGATAGTTAACGCATATGTAATACTCTAGTTGATGCTATAACATTCTAAGACATAATCATAAAAAGATCAAACTAATTGATGTTTGTACATTGGTTAAAATGCCGGTTAGTTTGGATAAGATATGCAGGAAGAATTACATGAAAGATTTTTACACTAGGGTATAGTTATTTCATATAAAGGACTAATCGATATAAATGTTGTCCTTATGCGTTTTTTCTAAAAGTGATGAGAAATATAATTTGGTTCATGATTGATTAACTTCGGCGAAAAATATTATTTCCTTGACTAAAAAAATGTATGAATAGTGCTCTAAATGTGCATTAAATTGCATAGGGTATCAAGATAGAATGTGCATTGTTTACTTAGATTTTGGTTGTATTTTATTGCAAAAATATTGTTGATTTTCTTTTACTCTCTTCCCTGGATCCAATGGTATCTAGTCCATAGACTAAGCAATTATTAATCTTGAATATTGTTAACTGGTTGAATTTGACATACCAGGTTACAAGTTATGTTTAAAGATATGAACAAATTCATTGATAAGGTGACTCATGCATTTGAATATTGTTCTGGTTTTGTTAAAAGTTAAGATTGTAATATGGTATCTCATTCTAGAGGTATAAAGATTCTTATTAGAACTTTTTAAATAAAGATGCATAGGTTTTATTGCATGTTGAATATTCAAATAGGTGAAGTATAATCATAATAAGAGTATATCACCTTATGAAAATGCAAGTTTCAGTTGATGAAGTCAAGTCATATATATATATATATCGATGGAAATTCATCATGAGTGCTCGATTGATACAATATCATCTCAAGAAAATTAGGAATGATGATGATATGAATGAATGCATGATATCATTTATAAGTTGAGTTATTAGCATAGTAGGGAAAATTTTGTCACGTCTTATCAAGATATGTATATATATTTTAAAGGGTCAAAAGTACCTTGAAAGTTGATATATTATGATGAATTGTTAAATAGTATAAGGTAAAATTTGATCATGATATGGAGGTTTGTGAAATTTTTATGAATTTCCTTGTTGTTTAATTACAAGCGCTATGATGATATTTCGTTGAAAATTGACTGTATTAAAGACTTGTATTCATGAGAATGTTAAATCTTGTATGGATGTTGTAATTAAATGATGATTTCCTTACTATTATGTTAGGAGAAGACTTCTCTAATGAAATTTGATTTTTTGTTATTTAAAGAAGTACTAACAAGTGAAGTTGGTACATGGTCACATTCTGTCGAACTTGTGGAAAGACAAGGACGCGATACAGTATACATGGTAAGTATATGGTAAGACCAATGACTCATGAGGGATATGATAAAAGCATGAGTTCGAACTGTTGAGTAAATAGATGAACCTATTTGAGGTTAATATTATGTTGTATGTTTTGGTTAACCAAAACTACAATAAATAATAAATGATTGTTATTTCCTGGACTCAAACGAGAAGGTTTGAGGGGAAAATAATATTCTGGGACTCAAGCAGGAGGCTTGAGGTGCCAAAAATTGACTCAACTATGCTTTGCTAAAGAAACCTTTCCTTGACTCAAGCATGAGGTTGGGTGGAAAAGAAATTCTTGGACTCAAGCAAGAAGGCTTGAGGGGAATTGCGATAGAGTTTTGTGGTATCAATGGCAAAGACCTAGGCACAAAGATTGACATCTAGAGATAAGACGTTGTTTGATGTCTTGAAGAGGAAAACTTTTTGACTAGCAATCAGAAAGGAGAGTAACCTCAAAAGTGTAGCCCGTAAGTCCACAAGAATTGGTGACAGAATTCGAGGAAGCATTCTATGTTCAGCAAAGGGTTGCTGAAATTCCAAAATCATGGGAGAGTTTGATGATCAACAAAGTGTTGTTGAAAGATTTTTTTTATGATATAACAAATATTGATGATTTGTCTTGTAAACTAGACTATTGCATATCTTTATGTGTGAATGTTATGAATGCTTGAGTAAGCAAGAATTTCCTCAAGGATGAGGATGAATGATAAATGTTAAAACGTTTACTGTTGAAATTTGTGAAGTATATGATGTTAACCTGTGAATGATAAGGTGTTCCAAAAGACTCGTGCTTACCTTATGATTGAAATTGCAAATGGTATAATTATCTTGTATGAGTTGAACAATGTACAGGTTATGAAAAAAAAAAGGTATGAACCATAAGGAATTGCAAAGATCATGAATATTCCAAAATGAACAAGAAAAACAAAGAAGAGACGACAAGTGAACTACCAAAATGAAGTACGAGAGAATAGAAGAGCCGAAGGCCAGTCTTGAAGAATGTGAACACTGAGGACGGTGTTATTCTTAAGAGGGAAAGGATGTAACATCCCACTTTTATGTCCTATTTATTTTATAAATGTAAATAAACTATTGTACCGTTTCCTGGTGAGGAGATCAAGGCCAAGGACCCATCAGTTAACCTTTTAAGCATATTGTTATTTATTTCCTAGGTGTAAGTTATAAATCGTAAACTTATATTGATGCAACAAAAATATGGACAAACGAATCCACTAAGGGGAGTAGTAGAAGGGTGGCAAGACCAGGAATTGATAACGCAGTATTACGTATCACCCTAGGCATGAAGATGAAGGTTCAATAGTATGAGGGTTTCTATTCACCATAAGTATCTAACTAAGATACTATGGCCTGGTTATTTTAAATCCTAATAAGACTAATCCATAGTAGTAGATAATATAACCACACTAACCTAGGAATAGGATGCCAAAGAATTATCTACAAAGTCTTAAGAATAGAAGCAGGCCTAAGGTTTAATTTTTAAAGGACTATGGTGCATATAGTCACTTTTATTTTAAATGGTAAAGAACCTAGAGTTTGTCCCACCTTTTTAACCTTATGCCTTATGTATGACAACATGACATTATTTAATACCTTTGATAAGGAGGAAAAGGGTAATTCTCCACTTAATCCTGTAAAATTTTAAATATTTCCCTAGACATAGATTATAGGCTAAGTCACTAAGCACTTTCCTTCAATCACCTATCTACTAGCATAAAGCTAGGTACCATTAAATAAACTTTAAAATTTAGAATCCTAGATATAATTTATATCTTAAGTTTTGGGCAAGAATGCTAAAGGGTGCCATTTAAACCACTATAAAAGGGTTAACTATATATATGTTAAAAGCAAACCATAAGCATATTTTGGCTAGCTATATATATAGATATGTAAATATACGTATATATTTATATATTCGAAGAGACATTTATCCTTGTATAAATATATTAAAGCACCACGATGGACTACCGGATGACTATTAATTGTTCATCCATTTCTATATATATTAGCGAGAGCTCGCTCTCAGATAAAAATGCAAAGTAGGATTAACCTTCTGTAAATGAAGTTTCTATTGGTAGTTGAGATTTTATAGGGAGGTTGTCTCCTTGAACTAAGGTGGCTTCCTGGTGAAGCACACTGAGCCCTTACCATCACCACCTGGCTTATTAGGTTGAACACCCAATTCCCTTTCACGCCATCTATCCCACTACCGCTACTTGGATCCACGTTAAAAACGCCTTGGTAACCTTCATAGAGGGGACTCCCAAAATGAAAAAAGAGATCGGTGTCAGGCGAGGTAGGGGAAGGCCATCGAAGAACTAATCCAGGAGAATTTAGCCTCAGATGGATGGATCATTTCGCAGCATGAAGAGAGGGAGATCTCTAGGAATGAAAATGTTTCCCCATTTCTTGGATAGAAGGAGAGCTTCCTACAAAAGAGATAGCTTTGAGGAATGACCTATGAGACGACAGGAAAATGTTTAAACACAGAGTTTATTTTATTTTTATGTATCCATCTTTGGAAAGGGAGTGAATGAATTATTTTTGGTTAGATCCGAGTGGGGAGATGGATCACACAGTATTAGATCAATAGACTTCGCTTCACGTAAAGTTATAGCAGAGAAGGTTGCAGCGTTCGTTGTCTGTTTGATAGGTATTATCGACCTGATGTTATTATATTTGTATTTTTTTTTAAGTTTGTTTCCTGGTAGTTTATCTAGCATTCTTGGTACCATCATGGATGTAACTCACTTTCCAAGGAGCACCTGATCTAAGCTTAGATCACTTTTCCTCCACCATTTACTAGTAATCCTATCCCTACCTGGCTTAGTCCATCCTTGAAGTCACACATTCATGATAGAGTTATCGCTGCATTATGTAGATGCAAGCAATTTCTCCTTAGATATGTTAAATCTTGATTGATGCACCCTCAACCTGGTAGATAACGGAGTTATCATTGTAAGCATGACAAAGTCATCACTGCAATCTTTAGATGACATTTCTTTTTAAACTATGCATGGTGCTTGATAGAGAATTGTCAATGGATGCCTGGAACTATGTTTTATTTTCTTCCTATACCCTTGATCTACGTATCCTTGTTCATACAAGGTCTGTTGTAAACCACCGTTGATGTGCAGTAGATCCAATAACCAGTTAGATCTATGCTAGATGACCTCCGTATGGTAGTTTAAAATATTTATATGACTTTTTCCTCTTGTGCAGTGAAGTGGTGAATCCCCTCTTAAAGTTTTAAATTGTAGTATTTTTGCCTAGAATTTGCGTGGATCGTTTCCTTTTTCTCAGATGCTTGCATTTTGTTTTGATTTCTCTTTTAACTCACAATTTGTGAGAATTTTCAAGTCCTGAAATATTGTTCTTTGGAATTTTTATATTGAGTTGGCAATCCATAGCGCTAACCATCCTCCTCTGAAAATCTAGTTACAATCTTCAAATATATCTACCTTTATATATTAAATAATACAAGGTTGTCGATCTATTGGTTAGTAGAGGAAATATTTCGAAGGTACTTCAAGTAAATATAATTATATATTTATATATTGGTATATTAGAGACTTTTTATATATCAATAAATTGAATGGTCTTTATATTGGGTCATAACAAGTGCATAGATAATTGTCAACGGAGTTATACGTGGTATTTTCTTTATTTAATATTATATATTATAACAATCATCCTATATTATAGGAGTTACATATGTTAAATGGGAAAGGATTGCGCCCTCGGCAAGTAGACCATTAAAAATTTACATTGGGAAAGGTTACAACTTATGTTTAAAGATATGAATAAATTCGTTGATAAGGTGACTCATGTATTTGAATATTGTTTTGGTTTTGTAAAAAGTTAAGATTGTAATATGGTATCCCATTATAGAGGTATAAAGATTCTTATTAGCATTTTTTAAATAAAGATTTATAGTTTTTATTGCATGTTGAATATTCAAATAGGTGAAGCATAATCATAATAAGAGTATATCACCTTATGAAAATGCAAGTTTCAGTCGATGAAGTCAAGTCATATATATATATCGATGGAAATTCATCATGAGTGCTGGGTTGATACAATATCATCTCAAGAAAATTAGGAATAATGATCATATGAATGAATGCATGATAACATTCATAAGTTGAGTTATTAGCGTCGTAGGGAAAATTTTGTCATGTCTTATCAAGATATGTATGTATATTTTAAAGGGTCAAAAGTACCTTGAAAGTTGATATATTATGATGAATTGTTAAATAGTATAAGGTAAAATTTGATCATCATATGGAGGTTTGTGAAATTGTTATGAATTGCCTTGTAATTTAATTATAAGCTTTATGATGATATTTCGTTGAAAACTGACTATATTAAACACTTGTATTCATAAGAATGTTAAATCTTATATGGAAGTTGTAAGTAAATGATGATTTCCTTACTATTATGTTAGGAGCAGACTTCTCTCATGAAATTTGATTTTTTGTTATTTAAAGAAGTACTAACAAGTGAAGTTGGCAGATGGTCACATTCTGTCGAACTTGTGGAAAGACAAGGACGCGATATAGTATACATGGTAAACAGATGGTAAGATCAATGACTAATGAAGGGATATGATAAAAGCATGAGTTCAATAGATTAACCTATTTAATGTTAATATTATGTTGCATGTTGAGGTTAACAAAAAATACAAGAAATAATAAATGATTGTTATTTCCTGGACTCAAACGAGAAGGTTTGAGGGGAAAATAATATTTTGGGACTCAAGCAGGAGGCTTGAGGTGGCAAAAATTGTCCCAACTCTGCTTTGGTAAAGGAACTTTTCCTAGACTCAAACAGGAGGCTGGGTGGAAAAGAAATTCCTGGACTCAAGCAAGAAGGCTTGAGGGGAATTGCGATAGAGTTTTGTGGTATCAGTGGAAAAGACCTAGGCACAAAGATTGACATCTGGAGATAGGACGTTGTTTGATGTCTTCGGGAGGAAAAGTTTTTGACTAGCAATAAAAAAGGAGAGTAACCTCAAAAGTGTAGCCCGTAATTCCACAGGAATTGGTGATAGAATTCGAAGAAGAATTCTGTGTTCAGCAGAGGGCTGCTGAAATTCAAAACTCATGGGAGAGTTTGATGATCAACAAAGTGTTGTTGAAACATTTGTTTTATGATATAAAAAATATTGATGATTTATCTTGTAAACTAGACTATTGGATATCTTTATGTGCGAATGTTATGAATGCTTGAGTAAGCAAGAATTTCCTCAAGGATGAGGATGAATGATAAATGTTAAAACATTTACTGTTGAAATTTGTGAAGTATATGATGTTAACCTGTGAATGATAAGTTGTTCCAAACGACTTGTGCTTACCTTATGATTGAAATTGCAAATGGTATAATTATGTTGTATGAGTTGCACAATGTACAGGTTATGAAAAAAAAAAAAAGGTATGAACCATATGGACTTTTGAAGATCATGAAGATTCCAAAATGAACAAGAAAAACAAAGAAGAGACGACAAGTGAACTAACAAAATGAAGTATGAGAGAACTCAAGAGCCTAAGGCCATCCTTGAAGAATGTGAACACTGAGGACGGTGTTATTATTAAGGGGGGAAGGATGTAGCATCCCACTTTTATGCACAGGGGCTTCACTAGAAGGAAATATAATATCACGTTCATTCATATTGTGGTATTAAATATTCATGAAAACCTAAAAATTATATTGCTTATATATTAAGGGGCAAAGGGTTTTTTTATTTAATGTAACAATACAAAAATACTTTGGGGTCTTTTTTATATGGGCGGGCTGACAAATATCCGCCAAATGGAGATGGAGGGATCACAGTCGAATGAGAAATCCGGTTGAGGCAAGGCTCGGGCTTACCAGTACGCAGGGAAATCGCGTCTTGAGGCATGCTTGAGGCCAGGGGTTTCATGGTGAAGTGGGTTTCCAGTTGATCATAGTCGAGAGATAGTGGTCATTGACATCCAATTGTTACCAATAGCACTCAACTAGTTGTTACCAATAACCTTGGAAGGCTCTAAGCCTGCAGGGCCTGTTATAGGCCCTCGATAGGCCTTGGGGGCTTGAATACCCAACCACTCATGCCTATTACAGGCCTTGGGAGGTTTAGTCATCCTCCTAGATCTTGTTACAAGCCCTGGGGTCTTGGATACCTAGCCCACAATAGGCTTAGTTAGCGATTGGGGAATTGCAACATGCAATCTAAATGTTGTACTATGTGCATTGGCTCTAGTGACATACAAGAAAGGATCTCCTATCTCTTCATTAGACCATTATATGTTGCAAATCATAATGATATGTAGTTGAGTAATTGCATTGTGGGTGAAATAATGTGCATCCACAATATACATCGAAAGAAGCAAGGTGCATTGTAGAATGCATGTGGGGTCATAAGAGGGGTATCATATCAATATACTAGGTAGAAATATAAAGGGGTATAAAAAATGTTAATGAAAAAATTGATACATACAATATCTAGTGAAAATAGGGGTTTTTTAAAATTGGGAAGGCATATTGGGAGGGGGTTTAAAAAAACGATTTTGGAAGGTATTTTCCAATATTTAGTGAAATTAGGGGTATTGTTTCATATGCCATGAACGAACATGCTATGATAGTGGTTTATTGAGTGAAGCCCCCGTGCTTTTATGCCCTATTTATTTTATAAATGTAAATAAATTATTGTAATGTTTTCTGGTGAGGAGCTCAAGGCCAAGGCCCCATCAATGAACCTTTTAAGCATATTGTTATTTCTTTCCTAGGTGTAAGTTATAAATCATAAACTTATAGTGATGCAACAAAACGATGGACAAACAAATCCACTAGGGGGAGTAGCAGAAGGGTGGCAAGACCAGGAATTGATACCGCAGTCTTACATATCACCTTAGGCGTGAAGATGAAGGTTCGACACTATGAGGGTTTCTATTCACCATAAGTATCTAACTAAAATACTATGGCTTGGTTATTTTAAATCCTAATAAGATTAAGCCATAGTAGTATATAATATAACCACACTAACCTGGGCATAGGATGCCAAAGAATTATCTACAAAGTCTTAAGAATAGAAACAGGCCGAAGGTTTAATTTTTAAAGGACTATGGTGCATATAGTCACTTTTATTTTAAATGGTAAACAACCTAGAGTTTGTCCCACCTTTTTCACCTTATGCCTTATGTATGACAACATGGCATTATTTAATACCTTTGATAAGGAGGAAAAGGGTAATTATCCACTTAATCATGTAAAAATTTGAATATTTCCCTATACTTAGGTTATAGGCTAAGTGGCTATGCACTTTCCTTGAATCACCTATCTATTAGCATAAAGCTAGGTACCATTAAATAAACTTTAAAAGTTAGAATCCTAGATATAATTTATATCTTAAGGTTTGGGAAAGAATGCTAAACGGTGCCATTTACACGACTATAAATGGGTTAACTATTTATAAGTTAAAACCAACCCATAAGCATATTTTGGTTATATATATATAGATATGTAAATATACGTATATATTTATATATTCGAAGAGACATTTATCCTTGTAGAAATATATTGAAGCACCATGATGGAGTGCCAGATGATTATTAATTGGTCCTCCATTTATATATATATTAGCAAGAGCTCACTCTCAAATAAAAATGCAAAGTAGGATTAACCTTCTGTAAATTAATTTTATCTTGGTAGTTGAGATTTTATAGGGAGGTTGTCTCCTCGAACCAATGTGGGAGCCTGGTGAAGCACACTGAGCCTTTACCATCACTAACAGGCTTATTAGGTGGAACACCCGATTCCCTTTTACGCCATCTATCCCACTACTGCTACTTGTCTCCACGATAAAAACGCCTTGGTAACCTTCATAGAGGGGACTGATGAGTCCAATTTTTCAGGTATTTGATAACCTTTTTCTTGCAGTAAAGCTCAAGCAATGGCGAACAAACACACTCATTTGTAGGAAAAATGTTTTACCTTAATTATTTAATGAAGTCGTTTTTGATGATTATTCTTGTATGTTTAAAATGCATATTCAATAAACTAATTCTATGGAAATCAAGCATGATTGAGTAGGTTCAAAGGCATTAAAGGACAAACACGTAGAAGACTGAGGGATCATGCAGCTCGACGCCTTTTTTCTGATTTGTGGAGAACGCACTGCTATTCACGGAGAATCGGCATTTAGACATTTACTTAGGTTCAGCATTAAGAATTATATAAATATGGACCTCTCGGGTAGCGAGAGGTCTCTGTTGACATTTTTGGAGAAACATTGTTTCACGTTTTTGCACTATTGAGATACTTCTTAGTTACAAAGCTTTGTGAAGACATGGAGTTTATATTTTAATAGAAGATTGATGTTAAATCCCAGCCATCATCTATAAGTTTCCTTCCCTCCTAAGTACGGGTTGGAGAGGGCCCCTCCAACACTTAAGTCAGGGGATTTCCATTTTTCAGGTATTTTCGATTTTGTGTTTTACAGTGATGAAAATTTATATTGCATATGGAAGCATTTGAATGATGTCTTGATTCTGTAGTAATTTATAACATGTTCTGTAGTTCAGCAATACGGTTTCAGTAGTCCTGTAGCTACTTTCTTCCAACACACATTTGAAACAATGATTCCATATATATTAGCATTGCCTTCAAAAATCATAGTTTATATCTAAGGTTTATGAATGTTTCCCATCATGATTAGTTGATTCTCAAGATTGATTGCTTTGATTTCTTAATAATAGATGTGTAGCATGAGATGTTAGATTAGAATTCTAGTTTTATGCATAAGTAATTACAGACCTTGCTTTCTTTGATTTATAATAGATCTTTTATGGCATTTCACTTTCATAGTCTAGATTCACCATTCCGCATTAGGTAAATTCATAGGAATATCTCTTTCACTTTCAGCATTTTTAATTCTTTAAAATAGATTTACTGCTTTTAGTATTTTAATTATTTAAAATAGATTTACTGTTTTCCAGTATTTAATTCCCTAGTATAAATAGTTTTATGTATTGAGTAGGCAACCCTTAAAACATTGATACCGATACCCAACCGCGACGAAAATTATCCTGTAAGAGCACAGATAGTGCCTGCACCTCTAAAGTTTGTACGTCCCCCGGTTGATAATTAAAGTAGGCTCTTAGTACAGCTGCCCTCATTAGGCATCCATATTGGGAGCTCACCACTTTTTGGCACCATTTCCGGGGAGGTGCTAAATCTTTTAGGAGACATCACCTAAAAAAACAACACAAAAAGAAAACAAAAATCACATCAAACAAAAACATAAATACTTTTTTTACCAATAAATGCCTCATCGGCAAAGGGATAGGTTTGGCCGCTTTCTGCCCAAGTATCCCATGAGCAACAACGGTAATAATAGTTCTGACTATTCTCAATTTGAATTTCTACACTTTGAAAAAAGAAACTAACTCCACATATGATCCAAACAGAGAGAACTTCACTATTAGTTCCAGCTCAAACACCACAATGGAAAACGAAGAGGAGGAACCTAGGGAGATTTTCACCTTTCCCATTAGTGTTCCTCTTGGAGATGCCAGGATGAAGAACATCAATCCTAATAATCTACCAAACTTCCATGGTTTGACTTCAAAAGATCCTGACACATTCCTGTTTGAATTTGAAGTAGTTTGCAGATCATTTGACTACACTACCGATGCACAAAAGCTAAGGCCTTTTCCTTCCACACGGAAAGACCTATCACTTCGGTGGTTCATGAGCCTTGAAGGGAATAGTATCTTTAGCTGGGATCAAATGAAACAGATATTCTTAGAAAAATATAGGGACTACTGCAAGGCCAAAGATACAAGGGATGAAATCTTTAGGATGCAACAAGGAAAAAGAGAGTCATTAGAAGATTATGCCCAAAGATTTCAACTCACCTACAAAAGAGCCAGTCATTGCACCTTGGATCCTGAATCACTAAAACTTGTCCTTCTTAGAGGTGTAAAAGAAGAAAATTTTGAAGTCTTAAATCTTCTAGGGGATGTAGATATATTCCAGAAATATTTTGACCAGATCCTGCAAATCTTCAAAAACTACTCTATATCTAGGAAAACTAAGAATGGGACAAGGGATATACACACATCTACTGGTGGATCATCATCTTCAGGACCAACACTTACAAAATCTGATTTAGGAAACTTGCTGGATGACATGAAGACTGACATAATGCAATCTATGGCCATGCAACTTGATGCTCTTCAAATAAAAAAGAAACAAGAAGAAATTAACCAAGCCTTGGCAGTATTCTGTCCTCGTTGTAGAGAGAAGCATGAGAAGAGGCAGTGCACACTAAACACCATCGAAATATGTGGCGTCTGCACTGAGGATCACTCTACTGACAAGTGTCCCTTATTGCCTTCCTGCAAAGCCGCTATCCAAGAGCCCACAACCGAGGGTGCAATAGAACAACTTTGCTTTGTAAATCAGAAGAGGAATAATTTTCCCAGACTGTACCAACCCAACAACCAACATTACTATAACCAGGGAAATGACCAGCAGAATTGGAACTCTATACCAGCCCTATGGCCATCTCAGCAAAATCCAAATCAGTGGCAGCAAAGCCATCCTTATCATCAATCATACTACCCACAATCCTACCCATCATACCCCCGACCTTTTGCTCAACCATCCAAAAATTATGGAAATCCATATCCTTATTCCTCATCAAATTGGAGAGCTTCGCTACAACAACAACATCCACTCATCATGCCACCACCACCTAATCAACCACCCCCCAGACCTCCACCAATTCTTGCCCAGCCAATCCCTAACCCTAACAACAACAGGCCAGGGCAGCAACAAGCCTACAATACTGAAACAATGCAATTTCCCACTTTCGTAGTAGATACTATGGAAATAAATGAGATTGACCTAAGGTCTGGAAAAACACTCCAAAATACACCTATGCAAAACATACAACAACCAGAGCACCAAGAGCAAAGGACTCAACCTCATATTTAACATCCTGATGAACCAAACCTTCTGGAGGAAGAAATTATACTACTCACACAAACTAGAAACCCTCCATTTCCTAAAAAGCTTGTACAAAGTACCAAAGATGAAGAGGAAAATGCAATTCTGAATGAATTAAAACACTTGAATATCCAAATCCCCATCTTACAAGCCATCAGAGACGTACCCATCTGCAACAAATATATAAAAGAGAATTGTTTGAAGAAACCTGTAAGGAGAAAGCGTGACCCACCAACTATTAATGTAGTGGGCCAATTAGCTAATCTAATGTTGGGTATCGTGGTTAACCCCAAATATCTAGACCCAGGTAGCCTCGTGGTCCAAGTCAACATCAATAACAGACAAATCGACAGGAGCCTAATTGATTTAGGAGTAGCTATAAATGTAATGACCAAAGATACTATGATACACCTAGGTCTCCAATCAAAGGTCAAACCAACAACTACAGTACTCCAGCTAGTAGATACATCCACTGTGAATCCTAAAGGAATGCTCGAGGACATTATAATCAATATAGAATCCTGAGAATACCCAACTGATTTCATAGTCATCGAGGTAAAAGCAAACTTAGTGGATATCCTATTATACTCGAAAGACCCTGGCTGCCAACTGCAGATGCTTACATAGGATGCAGGTCAGGCAACATGACCATCACTAGTGGCCAGTCTAGGAAAAAAATCACCATTTACCCACCAGCCAGAAAATCCTTAGACATAGAATATTAAAACTGGACTGACGATTACAATGACACACTGAATCAAAACATGAGACCTGTCCTGACAATAGATGCTGCATTAACACTAAAAGCCATAGATGAAGATGGTCATATAGATAGGTTTATACAAAATGATTTTTCTAACAATGATGGTCTTCAAAGTTTTATTGACATAGATCAGCAGAATGAAGGTGAATCTTCAAGTAGGAACTTGAACAAGATGTGGGAAGAACTGACATCTCTAGAAGAGAAAACAGACAAAACAAAAATTGTGGAAATTATACCAGGGAAAACAGTTAATATCAATTATAATCTACAGCCCCAGCAAGAAGAACAGCTGATGAAGGTATTAACAGAGCAGAATAGAGCTTTTGCATGGACATATGCAGACATGAAAGGTATTCATCCTGATATCTACAAGCATTATATTTACATCAAGGAAGGTTCTATTCCTATAAGGCAACCACAATGGAGATTAAACCCAACATTGAAGGACATAGTCAAAGCCGAACTACAAAAGTTATTAGATGTAAGGTTCATCTATCCCATCTCTGATAATGAGTGGGTATCACCATTGGTCATAGTCCCTAAAAAAGGAGGAAAATGGAGAATTTGTGTAGACTACTGAGAACTTAATAAAGCAACCAAGAAGGATTACTTTCCTCTCCCATTTATAGATCAAGTACTGGATACTTTAGCAGGTAACCAGTTTTTCTCCTTCTTGGATGGGTTCAGCGGTTACAATCAAATCCTCATTCACCTAGTTGACCAGGACAAGACAACCTTCACATGCACATGGGGTACTTATGCCTACAGAGTGCTTCCATTTGGACTTTGCAATGCTCCTGCAATGTTTTAGAGGGAAATTCTCAGCATATTTTCAGAATTTATAAATGATCAAATGGAAGTATTCATGGATGATTTCACACCCTATGGAAAAAACTTCGACCAGGCATTGATCCATTTGGAATTGGTATTGAAAAAATGTATTGAGATGAACCTATGTCTGAGCAATGACAAATGGAAGATGATGATGGAAGAAGGTATTGTTCTCGGCCATCATATATCACAGAGAGGGATAGAGGTGGATCAAGCAAAAGTTTCAGTAATTAAAATGCTACCACCACCTGTTAAACAAAGGGATGTGAGAAGTTTCCTTGGACAAATAGGGCACTATCTAAGATTTATTGAAAATTATAGCAGAATTGTTGCCCCAATGTTTGCATGTCATGTCCCCTCCTGTCATCCCAATGCAGGAGAGAGAACACTGACCAAACAAACGGGCTTCGTTCCAAAATCTTAGTCCCATACTTTACTAAAAAATGGTTAAATAATTAAAACTTAGTGTGTGCAGGTTCAAGTTAACTGAGCACAGCGGAATTAACTCATCTTTGCGCACACACAATTAGTAATCCATAATATATAAATCGCAGCAGAGGATGATTCAACATATAGAGACTCAAACTTGTTCCAATGCCATGCATAGATTTCATGTTAAGATAATCATTTTATTTCATTAAACATGGACAATGAACATATTGCAGAACACAGAATGCATATAATTTATGACATAGATAACACTTATTTTGAAGATGAAGCTGTCCAAAACAACTGGCTATGTGAGAGCAACGTTCCACCCAACCATAGATCTCTGTCCAGGTTATATTCTTTCAGCTAAGAGATCACCCCCGAGCTGGGTTGTGTATCCACTAAGGAGGGACTAGTTGGGCTCACTCACAGACATGGTTTCTCTTAACAGCTATGCTAAGCCAACACATAGTTGGGTTTATCAAGCATACAAGAAGATAGACGAGGGTAATGCTAAGCCAGTGAGCTCAACTGTAGAGCTACATGCATCTCAAATGAACTCAACAGTCAGGCACCCACATTACCTACCACAACCAACACAAGTAAGGTCCCCTTCTTTGTTACATAGTCCCTCAGGAAACTCTTCCCTCCAGTGCTCTTTAGGATGGGCATAGAAATTTCTATATGCTAGCTTCCTGAGATTCTAGCCTTCACTGGGTTTATCAAGCAAACCCAACCTCTGTTCAATTGCTCATAATCGAATTTCTCTCAATTCAACCATTCAATAACTCAAATCCGTCACTGGCTTTTCCTATGGATTTCGGGGTAGCTAATATTCTCAATTTCACCACAAGGTTCATGTCTATGGATCCCCCATTGAATTTTAATGTCTAATACCAAATCTGGGCGTATTTGGCTCTTCAAAATGTGGGTTTTTGCAAATTTGCGATTTCTGGTTTTTCTCCCTGCTGGCAATTCATTTTTTGGATGAAAAATGGTACTGGTCTTCAACAATGGAATGGGAATGATATGGGAAGGATTCCCAAGAGGTAGAGTGACTTGTGGGTCAAGCAAAACAGATCCCATACTTACCAATACGAATTTCTGGGCTGCCCATGCTCCATTGAAGCCATGGACTGAAATCTTCAACAACTTTCTTACACATAATTAAATGTTAGCAAAGGAAGTCAAAAGGGTTCACAATATGACATTTGGCAGCATATGGTTCAATCCCACAACCCCCTCACCACTCCCTAGTGGATACACATGGCCCCTTCTCATTCGTTGCTCCCATAGCCAGTTCTGGTATTTTATTGCAATATTAATATTTACATCAATTTACAATTTTCCATGGCTTAATAGCACATGGGTAACAAAATGTCAAATGCTTGTCCATTTTAAATAAAATCCGAACATACACTAGCGGGGCCTTAGCCTTGAGCTCCATGCTAGTGAAAACATACATCGCATGTATACAATATTTACATAAAAGCCAATATTTCACAAGGGTCAAAATTGGGGTATTACATTGCACTTCTCACAAAAGATACTGACTTCATATGAACAAACAATTGCATAATAGAATTTAATAACCTTAAGGAAAAAAAAATTACAGCTCTAGTACTCCAAGGACCAAATTGGGCATTTCCATTCCACATCCACTCAGATGCATCAGATAAAGCAATCGAGTCTGTCCTTGGGAAAGAAAAAGAGAAAAAGCCTTATGCAATATATTATATTAGCAAAAATTTGGCAGGGGCAGAATTGAATTACACTGTCACAGAAAAGGAATTTTTGGCTGTCATACATGCCATTAATAAGTTCAGACACTATATCACTGGTTACCAATTTTTGGTTCATACAGACCACTCAGCCATAAGATATCTCATGAACAAACCAAACACGAGTGCCAAAATCATCAGATGCCTGCTGTTCCTCCAAGAGTTTGACATTACAATTTTAGACAAGCTAGGAAAACACAATGTAGTGGCTGATTTTTTTATCTAAACTGACACATGGATAAGATAGCCAGGTAATCAATGACATTTTTTCAGATGAGTACCTTTTTTCCATATACACAAGAAGCCCATGGTTTGCTGACATAGCAAACTATTTAGTGTCTGGAAAGTTTCCAGAGCATTACAGTCACCAAGAGAAAACAAAAGTAATAAGAGAAAGTGCCACATACACATGGATAGAAGGCATGCTTTTCAAACAAGGACCAGATCAGATACTCAGAAGGTGCATAAGAGAAGATGAGGTGCATGACATAATGCATGCCACACACAATGAACCATGTGGAGGACACTATGTTGCAAAAAGGACAGCCCATAAAATCTTGCAAACAGGATATTATTGGCCAACACTCCACAAGGATACTTACGAATATGTTTCACACTGTGATGATTGCAAGAGAATGGGAAAACCAACACAAAAACAAGAGATGCCAATCCATCCACAAATCTCCTTGGAGGCATTTGAAAAGTGGGGATTTGATTTTGTTAGCCCATTCAACCCACAGTGAAATCAGAAAAGCTACATCCTCATATGCACTGATTACGTTACAAAATGGACAGAAGTAGTAGCACTGGCTATTGCAAATGAAACCAATGTGGCCAAATTCTTTATTGAGCAGATCTTTCACAAGTTTGGGGTGCCAAGAGAAGTAGTTTCTGATCAGGGCCCACAATTTATATCAAATTGAATTGAAGACTTGATGAAAAGAAACAATGTAAAGCACAGACAGTCATCCTCCTACCACCCTCAAGCAAATGGTCAAGCTGAGATAACGAACAGGGAATTAAAGAGAATCTTGACAAAAACTGTCCAACTTCACAAAAGGGATTGGGCTGACGGACTTAGTGAGGCAGTTTGGGCTTACAATACTACATGGAAAACAACTACATGATTCACACCTTATGAACTAGTCTATGGAAAAAAGGTCATCCTACCAATCGAATTTGGAATAAAGACATTAAGAATTGCAGCAGATTTACATATGGACCTATCAGAAATTCAAAAAGAACGCATGCTACAGCTGAATCAACTAGATGAGCACCACCAACAAGCACTTACACATACTGAAATCATCCAATAGCAAAGAAAAAAATGTCATGTAACCAACATCTGAAGGATAAAAATTTCAACGAAGGTGATTGGGCACTACTTTACGACTCCAGATTTCACACATTCAAAGGGAAGCTAACCACCAGAGGGCTAGGTCCTTACATCATTGAGCACATCTATGAAAATGGAGCAGTAATTTTTTTTATAATAGATGGACAACAGTTTCCCATGATACTGAATGGACATCGACTCAAACTCTACAGGAAACCACAGTCAAAAGAAGAGTTTACACAGGTACTCTACCAACAACAACTGATGCTGATAGAAAATATGATAAAGCATTGAAAAATGAATAAAAAAAGAGAAAGAAAAAAAAATGAAAAAAGAGAAAAAAAAATGAAAAAAGTAAAATGAATCAAAAATTCATAAAAATTAACAGGCCAAATTACAGGGCCATGTATATCCCTATGAAAGATCCAACATTACTATTGCAAAGAGAAATATCAACCACAACTCAAGCCAACCAGGAAATTCTCAAACATTTTCAGCAATCAAGCGAGCTAGATATGCATTCAAGAGAGCCAGAAAAATTATCTACCACTACAGGATCAATCCAAGCACACTCTTCATTCAACTTTGACATATCATCACGAGAGCCTGACCATACTTCAAGAGAGCCTGCAATTGATTCAAGCGAGGCTGCCATTTATTCAAGTGAGCCTAAAATTGATTCAAGCGAGGTTGCCATTTATTCAAGAGAGCCAGTGACATACTGCCATGCAATCATCCAATATGAAGCATCATCACATGAGTGGTATCAACAATTGGCACAACTTTCAAAAGAAAACAGTTCAGCAAATTCAAACGAGCAAAAAGAAAAAAGAAGCCCACACACATAACTACTGACATGCTGAAATCTACTACAGAATCCACCATCCATGAAAAACGCACCATATCATCAATGCAGGTATGCATACATAGCAAGGTAATCTCTAGAATGATTTTATTTTATTCTTAAGGTAAAACATCATCCCACACTACATTCGTTTCTAGTCAGCTGAGGATAGCTTCTATTTTAAATCGGCGGCATGGTAGAATGACATTAATAAGTCATGATTGCTACCTAAGTCCTGTCACCTTAATAAGTCATGATCGCTACATAAGTCCTGTCACCCTCACCAAATCATGATCACAACCCTCATCATATGAAGTACAGAGATCGATCATGGGAAAAAAAGGATTAAAAATGGCAAGTACAAGAATGATGGAAATGATAGGTGCGGAAAGACAGTAAGTAAGGTTGCATAATCTTCCACGATTTTTCATATAAGGAACCTCTCGGAATTCCCAAGAAGAAACAAACCAAAAGTTAGTGCGCTCACTCAGCCAGCATTGCAATCCTCGAGCCTGTAGGCAGAGCCCAACCAGTTGAGGGTATAAACCACATTCCAAAGTTTTGGTTTTGTCTGATCATAAAGAAGATTCTAAAATGACAAAGGGTTTCAAGAAAAGTGAACTAGAGAATCACAGCACCATTTATCAGAGCCTCAGAGTCAGGTAGATCATTCGCAATGCAGGGAGGATGCCTTACCTCCTTGGATTGGGAGGATATGATACAGGGGCAGCTCAAGAGTTTGCAAGAAACTTCAAACATATTAAGGATGAACAGTGCGTCACCCGAGTGAAGGGGTTATGTATCAAGTTGGATGAGGAGGTAATTGCCAAATTCACTAGTCTACAGAGAGGTTTGTATCAGAGCAGGGATGATAGGGAGGCAACCCACCAAGCAAAAACAACATTCTTCCAGCAAGGAGAGGTCTATGACGAAGAAAAAAATGGAGTCAAAAGACTCTCCATGCCAGCGCCATGGGAGGACGTGGCTGAAACTGTTCTGAGGTACGTCACATGCTCTGGTAGGTTAAGCTATGTTCCCATCTTTCATTTTCAGATTCTAAAGCTGTTAAGACACAGAACCCATCATCCACCAAACAACAACATTAGTATTCCATTCTACCTGCTCCAATCCCTAGCAGAAATGAGCAAGAAGGTGGCTAAAGGTAAGGAGCATGCCTTGGTCCATCATGGGCTAATCAAGTTAATAGTTTCCTAGGAATTAAAGGTGCAGATACCAGATCTTTCATGGGAAGAATTCATGTTGGTATCTGTAGAAGATGTTCAAAGGATGAAAAGTACACCCACAACTAGCATACCACAAGGAAAAATGAACAAAGCTGGCTCTGCATCAGGGGCGAAAAGGAAGATTGACCTGGACCATGTGGCAGAGACCCTGGTGAAAATCAAACATTCAAGAGAGGACTTCCCTAGGGAAAACCCAGAGATTCCTACCAAAAATCAATAGTCTAAGAGAAGGAGTAAGAGATTCACCCAAGCATTCTGAATCCGAATAGACAAGGAAAAGAGTAGGGAACCCAGTCCCATTGTTCAAAATGTGTCGGATGGGGATGATTATCAGTGGGTAGATCAGAGATACCCCACTACAGAAGAGAAGCAGGATGAGCAAGAAATGCAGGAAGAAGAAGAAGAAATGGATAAAGAAGAAGAGCAGAGCATACAAGAGCAAGACAACTTACAGGGGAACCCTCTAGAGAACAATGAAAACTCTGGGGTCGTTACCCAACTTGCTGAGGCACGGGCATAATTGGAAAAGCTCAGAAATGAGATGGCAATGTTAAGAATTGGTCCAAGAAGCTAGCCCACACCTTACCCGTTCTCACCTGAGAAGACACAGATCCTGAAGATGCATTATGCAGGGGAGCTACAACTGGCTGAGCAGAAAAATTCAGCGCTTCAAGAAAATTGGCCGAGGCACAAAACGAATTAGCCAAAAAGGACCAAGAGATTACAAAATTGAAGGATGTTTTTTCTACCACTACTAACATATATGATAGACTGCGGGACCTCAGACTGCCGTCGACAATATATGCAGTTTATGTACAGGATAAATGGGGTAAATTCTAGCTCCATAGGTTGAAGCGAGGACTCCCTATAGAGATAAACACTCCCAAAGAATTTTTGGATGCATCTTTGAACTCCACAAAGATGGAGAAGGACCAATTGAGTGAATTTTTCTTGCATAATTTTGTAGTTTCTGGCTCGCCCAACTGGTCGCCAAACCCATATGTGGGCGATTTCCAGTTGAGGGCATTATGTTTGTGGATGAACCACAAAATTGAGCGATCCCAAGACTACCATATCTATGTCGCAGCAAAATGGAAAACCCCATTGATGGTCAAAGCAAAGCCAAATCACCCTGAAGGGATAATCTACAACCATAGGATCCTCACCCAGGATGAGGAACTGATCCCCATTCTCCTTGTAAAGCAGCAGGAGGCTATCACTCATTTTGACATTACACTCCGAAGCACATAGAAGGAAGTTCATGAGTCCATTAAGGAAAGGTGGAGCAGAGTGGCAAACGATCTGAAAGGAAAAGAACTCCACTCCCCCCTCAGGCTTAATGATGCTCTTTTCAAAGCCACACTCTACAAGGAATGTCTGGAAAATAATCAACTCAGATGGATAGGGATGAGGCTGAATCCCCCCTTCTTTCTTTGCCCAGTCATCAAGGGACAGATTAATGAAGAGGAAGAGAGGAGGGCATGGGCCAAGGAGGATCAGAATTTTGGATATCACAGGCAGGCAGGGATCCCTAGGGTGGTAGCATGGGACATCAGGGAGGTCGTCGATGAATTGAATAAGTCACCCAAGGATGGGTGAATCCGTCAAGTATGGGAGAGAATGATGAGTCCAATTTTCAGGTATTTGATACTTTTTCCCGCAGTAAAGCTCAAGCAATGGCGAAGAAACACACTCATTTGTGGAAAAAATGTTTTACCTAAATTATTTAATGAAGTTGTTTTTGATGATTATTCTTGTATGTTTAAAATGCGTATTCAATAAACTAATTCTGTGGAAATCGAGCGTGATTGAGTAGGTTCAGGGGCATTAAAGGACAAACACGTAGAAGACTTAGGGATCATGCAACTCGGCGCCTTTTTCTTGGTTTGTAGAGAATGCACTCCTGTTCAAGGAGAATCGGCATTTAGACATTTAGTTAGGTTCAGCATTAAGAATTATATAAATATGGACCTCTCGGGTAGTGAGAGGTCTCTGTTGACATTTTTGGAGAAACATTGTTTCACGTTTTTGCACTATTGAGATACTTCTGAGTTAGAGACCTTTGTTAAGACATGGAGTTTATATTTTAATAGAAGATTGATGTTAAATCCCAGTCAGCGTCTATAAGATTCGTTCCCTCCTAAGTATGGGTTGGAGAGGGCCCCTCCAACACATAAGTCAGGGGATTTCCATTTTTTAGGTATTTGTGATTATGTGTTTTACAGTAATGAAAATTTATATCGCACATGGAAGCATTTGAATGATGTCTTGATTTTGTAGTAATTTATAACACATTCTGTAGTTCAGCAATACGGTTTCAGTAGTCCTGTAGCTACTTTCTTCAAATGCACATTTTAAACAACGATTCCATATATATTAGCATCGCCTTAAAAAATCATGGTTTAGATCTAAGGTTTATGAATGTTTCCCATCATGATTAATTGCTTCTCGAGATTGATTGCTTTGATTTTTTAATAATAGATGTGTAGCATCAGATGTTAGATTAGAATTCTAGTTTTATGCATAAGTAATTACAGACCTTGCTTTCTTTAATTTAGAATATATATGTTATGGCATTTCACTTTCATAGTCTAGATTCACCATTCCGCATTAGGTAAATTCATATGAATATCTTTTTCACTTTTAGCATTTTTAATTCTTTAAAATAGATTTACTGCTTTTAGTATTTTAATTCTTTAAAATAGATTTACTGTTTTCCAGTATTTAATTCCCTAGTATAAACAGTTTTATGTATTGAGTAGGAAACCCTTAAAACATTGATACTGATACCCAACCATGACAAAGATTATCCTATAAGAGCACAGATAGTGCCTGCACCTCTAAAGTTTGTATGTCCCGGGTTGATTACTAAAGTAGGCTCTTAGTACATCTACCCTCATTCGGCATCCATATTGGGAGCTCACCAGGGACTCCAAAAATGAAAAAAGAGATCGATGTCAAGTGAGGTAGGGGAAGGATGTCGAAAAACTAATTCGAGAGAATTTAGCCTTGGATGGATGGATCATTTCACAACATGAAGAAGAGAGGGAGATGTCGGGGAATGAAAATGTTTCCCCATTTCTACGATAGAAGGAGAGCTACCTCTGAAAAAGATATCTTTGAGGAATGACATGTAAGACGACGGGAAAAATGTTTAAACTCAGAGTTTATTTTATTTTTCTGTATCCGTCTTTGGAAAGGGCGTGAATGAGTTCTTTTTTGTTAGATCCGAGTGGGGAGATGGATCGCACAGTATTAGATCAACAGACTTCACTTCGGGTAAATTTCTAGTAGAGAAGGTTGCAGCATTCGATCTTTGTTTGACAGGTATTATCGATCCGATGTTATTATATTTGTATTTTGTTCGAAGTTCGTTTCCTGGTAATTTATCGGTCATTCTTGTTACCATCATGGACGTACTTCACCTTCCAAGGAGCACCCGATCTCAGCTTAGATCACTTTTCCTCCACCGCCTACTGGTAATCCTGTCCCTGCATGGCTTAGTCCATCCTTGAAGTCACACATTAATGATAGAGTTATCGCTGCATTCTTTAGATGCAAGCGACCTCTCCTTAGATATGTTAAATCTTGATTCATGCGCCCTCAACTTGGTAGATAACGGAGTTATCGTTGTACGCATTATAGAGTCATCACTGCAATCTTTAGATGGCATTTCCTTTTAAACTATGCCTGGTGCTTGACAGAGAATTGTCAATGGATGCCTGGAACTATGTTTTATTTTCTTCTTGTACCCTTGATCTATGTATCGTTGTTGATACAAGGTTTGTTGTAACCACCATTGATGCACAGTAGATCCAATAACTCCTTAGATATATCCTGGCCGACCTCTGTATGGTAGTTTAAATATTTATATGCCTTTTTCCTATTGCGTAGTGAAGTGTAGAATCCCTGCTTGATGTTTTAAATTGCAGTACTTTTTCCTAGAATTCGCGTGGATCGTTTCCTTTTTCTCGGACGCTTGCATTTCATTTTGATTTCTCTTTTAACTCACTATTTGTGAGAATTCCCAAGTCCTGAAATATTGATCTTTGGAATTTTTATATTGAGCTGGCAATCCATAGCGCTAACCATCCTCCTCTGAAAATCCAGTTACAATCTTCAAATATATCTACCTTTATATATTAAATAATACAAGGTTGTCGATCTATTGGTTAATAGAGGAAATATTTTAAAGGTACTTCGAGTAAATATAATTATATATTTATATATTGGTATATTAGAGACTTTTTATATATCAATAAATTGAATGGTCTTTATATTGGGCTATAACAAGTGCATAGATAATTGTCAATGAAGTTATACGTGGTATTTTATTTATTTAATATTAGATCTTATAACAATGATGGTATATTATAGGAGTTGCATATGTTAAATGGGAAAGGATTGAGCCCTCGGCAAGTAGACCATTATAAATTTACATTGGAAGGAGATGATTTTACATAATGCGTATGCAATAGAAGCTTGAAAATAGACACACATATATATTTATTGAAGTATTGAGGTTGATACTTTTGTATAATTTTTATGGAAAAATGTTGTAGCATATATATATATATATTGAAAATTGCCTTTAGATTGTATCTTTATACTGCAATTGTTGTTAGAATTATACATCTAGTACTTTATAGGATGTAGTAAAAGAGAATTTGTGCCTACATGTTTATAGAAAGGAGAATTATACACTTTATAAACATATGTAAAATGTTTTACATCTTAGTTAGAGAATTCATTTACATATATGAGTACCTTGGAGATCAAGCGTTAAAATTATGTAGTGTCGAATGTCTAGGAAGTACTCTCTAGGAGAGAGGCCTTGAGAAAGTGGAAATTGATTCAATGCAACCGTCGTGTTGTAAATGTAAACCTTTTTATGAATAATATAAGATGTTGCATCCTTTGGTGGACGTAGCCTATAGATTTGGGTGAACCACATATATATGGTCTCAATCTAATGTGTACCTGATGTGTTTCAATCTCCTTGATAAATTTGATGGCTTATCTTTTATGTCTTATATGAGTATATGATTTGATGAAGAATAATGCATGGTTATTTCGTGATGTATTGGTTAACTTATATAGTCATGTGTTTTAAAATGTAGAAAATTTTTCCGGACATTCACCAAATTCTAACTTAGTTATCTGGGTATGTTACAATTAGTTTGTGATTAAAAATAAAAACAAGATCCACGAGGTGGGAATGTCTCCGACATTGCCACTTGGGCTAGTTGCTAGTTTTTTGGAATTGGCGTGAAAGGATTGAACAAATAGCAATATCAGAACAAATAGAAATATCAGAATAATGATTCTATAGTATCGCAAATTATGCATTTGGAAATAAAGATTACAATGTTGCTTCTAGTAACTACTTTGTTGTTTATGCAAGTAATCTGACCAAAAGGATTAAATCATCAGTGCATGAATAAAGCTACTAAGAAATTCTCAAGAAACTATGCACTCCTATATGAGTGTCTTCAAAGAGTCCTCATCAAAGTGTAAAGTCTATGTGTACCCAACTAGGAAAGCTAACCATACCTAGAAGCAATCGAGGACATCCTACCCTCCTAAGTAAATGACGTAATAAAGGAGGGCATGGCTCCCTCCAATGAATGAGTGTGAGAAATAAATAAAATAAGTATGGTGATAACTTTTAGAGCTCCCCCATGCGATTATTCCCAATAGAAACTATTAGTAGCTTCCAAGTTGTACTATTATATATTTCTCAACTTATTCCAACCATTTGAGTAGAAGTTGGGGAACCGTAGTTGGTATGTTCTCGCAGTACTCCAAATAATCAACCAACATGGATCAAACTCGACATCATCCCCATATCCACCACATTTAATCCATTGAAAATAAACCTGCCTAGTGGGTTCTTTGATGTCTGGTTGTAGCCCATGGTAACCTTATCATGTGGGCAGTAGTAGTAGTAGTATGAACCCCCCTCTTATGTTGTATGTACAAGCACTTTATACTACTTGATTTTTAATCTATATATAATATTACAAATTAAAATAGAAAAGTGAAACATAGATATGGTCCTTGGTGACCCTATGTATCAATGACTTATGGATGGCAATGATGGGATCTTCTCTATGGAGACAACTATGAATGATTGTTTTTTATCCATTCAAATTGGATTATTCCCCAAATCCCATTTTTTTGTTGATTCCCCATTGGATCACAGTAGTAAACCCCACATATGGGATTGGATTGGATTAAAGGCCATAGAGTAAGTTCCCTGGCAAGAAGCAGACAAATTTTGCATTTCAACCATAACTTATTCACCGTAGTCACATGGAAAATCATACTGACAAATTGAATATTAAAAACTCGCAAATATGAATTCAAAATGATTTTAACCAAAATGTAAAAGTTATTTTTTTTTTCCATGTGTACACAAAAACATTAAATTACCAACCAAATCACAACAATGTTTAATCACAACAATGTTTAAGGAAACTATAGCTTGTTTTCAATTATTTTCCAAAATGGTGAATCAAATAACTGGAGAACTAAAAAGTTTGATTTCCACAAGCCATTTGTATATATATAATGTTCATTTAACAGTGTATCAATGCCATTTTAATATTGACATGATAGCTCACATCCCGGCCATGCATGTTGCTATCCAAGCACCATGTTGAAAAACAGACTTGAAAGAACCGGAATGCATCCTTTCAAAATAAATGTGTTTGGATAGGAAATTTCATAAATATTGCCTCCTAACTAGCTTGTAACCATCTATTAACTCTGGGTCTGAGTCTTTTTCCAGATACTTTGGTTCTCTAAGTTGAGTTGCATACGTGGATTCATCTATTGGTTCCACCGGCTTGATGATCTGTTGCTCTTCATCATGGAATTTTGTCTCTTGTGTTTCAAGTGAAGATTCCTTGAAACTTGCCTCATTAACCATGTATACTGAATCTAGTTTCGCACTGGTATCTGCATCTGCTCCCTCTTGATCCTGCATATTTCTTCTATCAGACATATGGATGGCATCTTTCACAACAGTATTATTTGTTGGTTCTACTAGATTGATGATCTGCTACTCTTTATCTTGAATATTTGACTCTTTTATTTCAACTGCAGATTCTTTCAGATTTGACTCATTGTGCATGTGTAATGAACACAGTTTCTCGCTGGTAGGTGCATCTTCTCTGTCATCAAGAGCTCCTTAATCACATATCCATATTGTGAGATCATTGTTTTGCATTCCTCGCTGACAATATGCGAGGCACCAATAGCATTTTTTATTTGTGGTATATGCCCTGTATTTGAATGATTCACAGAAACACTTCTCAGCCAATTTATTTGAAAATCATAGCAACATAATCAACAATGATATTTGAAAATCATAGCAACATAATCAACAATGATAATGAAACAAAATTAATGAACATCCCAAATACTTTCACATTAAAAATACAGATTATTAGGAAGCTTAGTATAAAAGCAACATATGGTCTATAAACCATTGCTTGGCTTAGATAATGTAATAAAACAAAAAAAGAAAATTCCCTCCTTTATATCCTTGATAGTGAGAAAATCCTTGAAATCGGTTCAACTATATATGTCTTTCAAATTACAAAGATAGCATATCAAATGAGCATTATATCATATGTGCCACAACCCTGTGTATTTTATATTCTTTTTGGTGTACAGACCTAGAAGAGACCACTAACTAGTACATGAAAATTCCAAAAGATCGAAGGTTGTTGGCTTTACCGATGAACCAGCCAGCAAAGAAGTTCCAGAATTTGCAATAACAACACAACCTCCAGCACATAAACTTGCAGTTAAATTTTCATAAAATGCCATCAATACTTTCATAAGATTAGTTATAAATTTCGCACCTCATTTCATAAGTTCCCTATGGAAGCAAGCTAGTTATGGAAGCAAGCTAGTTTCTAGCAGGCCACAACACATCAAATTGGTTTTTGTTTGCATGAAATATTGAAAACATAGAGCACTTAAGTCTAGTATATCCCCCACTAGATCTAAAAGATAGTTCTACAGGTGACTCCTTTTGGTATATTTTCTCATTAACTAATCCCAGATTGATGAAGCTCCACTTATTATAACAGACATGCCTCTACACAGAGGGTATGGATTATTTCATAGCATGAATATATAACTTTAACCTACTTGCTTACATGTCATATCCATTAACATAAAACTTTCATCATGTAGACACGGTATTTTCCTCTGTATAAGTCTTGTAATATTAGTAACCCACCATTGACGTGCCATGTTTCTACGGGAGTTGCTATTGCATAACACCAAACACATAGGAAGGAAGCGAGATACCAAAACCTTTAAACATTAATAATATTCAAATGCGATGGGGAATCACGAAGGTTATAGATAGATCCATAGATAGATTATCAAGGGAATCGCTGAGGAATGGAAGAATAAGCACTGGGAGGAATGGAGGAACAAGCACTAGGAGGCGAGTGATGAGGTAAGTAGGCTGAGAGTATTAGTAAAAACAAAGAAGGAAGATTTTAAAAGGCAAGGACAAAGATTCGGTGAGGCCTTAGAATCTCTAGCAAATACCAGATCTAAGCTAACTTGCACTCAATAATATGTACAAGAGTGGAAGCTTAGATACAAAGAAACACACAATCAAACAAAATTAAAGATGAAGTTGGCCATCATTAACCATGGACCCAGATTATCAGATATTTTCCCAAATAAGGAATACGATGTGTTATGCCCTGAACTCTTAGGGTTTTCAATACTTGGATGAAATCAAAGGAGATGTTGATAGCGAAGCTAAAATTTCCAACCTTTTGGTATTGAATAAATTTGATGCTTCTTGGGATGGGCACATTCATAAAACAATTACCTCTTTCAAGGCACTCATAATAATATGGAGATTGAAGCAAATCACTAATATATCATCCACAAACGTAAATATGTCTATTATCTTTTGATTTTTAAATTCAAATTATTTCTTTTTCAATAATTTGAATTTTAAAAAATTGTCAACTAAATATATTTATATCTTTATAGTAAAAAAATTCTATATTTAAAAAATGTTCCAAAAACAAACATAAAAATCATGTTTAAGAAATAAAATAAAATAATTGTAAACATCAATGCAAACATGTGAATGATATCTTATTTGTTTTTCCATAAGTAGCTACCACCCAAATTAGTGTAGATACCACGCAAATTAGTTTCTTTTTCAAAATTCAATTCTCAACCAATAAACATTTTATTGAGAAGTATTTTCCCAAGCACTCTCAGTAATATTATGATAAATAATATAGCACAGCATCCTATCTCAACATCTTTGTAGAGAAATTCACTAATGTGAAGATTACAAGGTCATCATCATCTAGCTTTTCCAAATTTCGAAAAGCCATGTAGTGATGTAACAATCTGGAAAAAAGAGTACTTTAAAATCTTCTAAGCAATAATATGTTTAAGAGTCCTACCACAAACATTTAAGGTACATACAGGAAAGAGTTGGGAAATAGAACCCTACTCTGTTAAGTCCAACACTACGCGAAATAGAACCCTACTCTGTTAAGTGCAACACTACAGTTTAAGACTAGTAATATGGATCAAGTTTGTGCATCCTTTACTTGTAGTGAAAACAAGTACAAGGAATGGCAAAAAGAATGTGGAATGGAAGGCTCAACTTTCCTTAGAGAAAAAACTGTTGTGGTGAAAATTATTTGCCCAAGTTAGTAGGAAACATATATTGGTAAATACAAAAAAATGAATATATACCAGTGAAACACTCTTTCATCTGAAACCATGAAACCAATAGATAAACTACATACATGATCAAATACAAACTTTAAATATTAAACATACAAATAATATTGGACGACTACACATTAGTATTTCAAAATATGCCCAATATTATATTGTTAAGCTTACTTGATTGCATTTTACAATTAATTTTTGTTAAGGACTTTTTATGCGAATCACTAAATTACTTATGGATCTCCCACGATCTCGTGCTAGAAGTTACCTGGCCACAGAAACATTTGAATCAATCAGTCTCTGGGCCTCACCCCCAACTAAGATGAAATTGGGAAAGGGTGCAAGGAAGGGTCCCAAATATAAAATTAAGGAAATTGCATTCTGACTCAATAAGAATCTCAATTTTTTATCCGCAATGAGGAAATATTATCGGGCCATCAAACTGCATTTTATTCACTATAAAATATACACTCTCATATTGTTTACCTATTATTGCCAGGTGTTATCAACATATCCAGGTAGGAACAGATGCTGATAATCAATGCCAAGTGGTCATGCCCGTAGGAGATGCCAAACAGTTTATGGAGGCATGAGTTTATTATGCACGGTTTTTTATAATTACGTATATTACAATAAAGCACGCTTAGAGATATATTTAGGACGTGATTTGTCAAATCTGTTGTATGAAGGTGTTGGGATGCCTAGATTTGTTATAAATCTGATTAAAATTTTGATATCAGTTGAAATTAAGCCTCTCTGGATCTGTTGTTGCGTGTGCTCATGGAGATCAACGTTGAGAGATCTGTTGTGCCCTTCTCTATTGTCTCCACATCCATACTGCGATTGGTCATGTACTCAACCCCTGAGTTCTCGATTACTTTCCCAACTAGACGAGATTAGTTGAATGACCAAAGCAGAAGAAGGCATAGTGATCTGACCCAAGCACAGGGATTTAATTTCCCAGCTTAAAGAAGAGAGAATTTATACCTGCATCATCACAGGTTGATCCATTAGATATTAATGTTGGTTGAGCCCTGTCCAATGCTCCTGTTTATCCTATTCCATTCTTTCAAAACGGTGGAGGTTAAAAATGAAATATTTCAAACTAACGAGAAAACTTATTCTCCTTGGCTAGTGAACAACGGGAAGGACCTATTAGACCACTTTGTATGTACCTGCACACACTGAAAGTTTGTGTATAGGATTTTATTACTCGAAGAACTTGCCAAATTTTGTGATATGGGTAAGTTATGATCCTCTATAGAATATGAAAACTAAACTAAACTATCATCAACAACAATTTATTCAACAATCATCGAAGATCTTAATAGATTAGACACTACTCAATTCTATAGTGATGATCAGAGACACTTATTTAAGGGAGATTTTTAATTATTGTGTTTGTGGGTTAAGATGCTGCTTTGTGATAAAGGAATAATTAAAATAGAGTCGGATAGCTAAGCACCTCGGCCGGCACATAGGACCGGGGATGATCAGCAGAAAGTATGATATTCTGAAGGAAGGGCATGAGCTGATATGCTGAAAAGAGAAGAAGGTACAACATATGGAAAAAGGGTATTACACAATGGGAAAAAATATCGGTTGAGAGGGAGTAAGAGAAATGCGACCGAGAGAGAAGAAGAAGAAGATTGCAGTACAATCGAAGGAAGATACTACGATTCCATACCCCATATCGAAGGAATTCCATACGTAGAAGAAGAAGAATAAGAATAACATCTATAGCCCAGTGAACAAGGAAATCCATCTAGTACTTATCAGACTGGACACTGTGACAAGCCCATGACCCCGTGTGCGACTCCAACACCTAAGGTAAAAGTTTATATTTTGCATGCTTTATCAGTTAGTAGTGGTAACAATCAGAATGGTAGTATAAGTTCTCAGCATATTGGTACAGTTAGTCAGAGTGTAGGAAATATCCAAAGACATTCTACGAGTAGTATCATGGAAGATTCTACTACAAGATTTCCTGATTTTCATGGGTTTAGATTGGAAGATCCGGAACAACATTTGTTCGTAGTTTAAGTAGTATGGAAAGTTAAACAAGTCCAAGATGATAGCGCAGTTGGCCACAAACTTCTGGGATCGTGCGCTCATATGGTACTTGAGTTTTTGTCTACAACACCACAAGGAACAAATATAAGCTCGACAGATATTAAAGCAGGCTTAGCGAGGGAATTAAAGAAACCTAAATCTGAATCGCAGTGTATTACGAAGCTTAAGGAAATAAAACAAATGCAGAATGAACCTATGTGGGAATTTGACCAGAGATTTAAGACGATGATGGACCGGTTATCTTTCCAGATCCTTGATGCCTGGCATAAGGAATGGTTCATCGCAGCTCTATTACCGCATATAGGTATGCCATTATCACAGCAGAAGATCACATCACAGTCCGAGGCTTTGGACGTTGCTATGAAATTGGAAGCATCCCCTGTCAGAGAAAGTGGTGCAGGGATGGCTCAAGCTCAGTCATAGTTAGCGGCTCTAACTATTTAGCTGCAGGAGATATAAAAGACTAAGGATAAACAAACATATGTATGGTGCATAAAATGTAAAAGAGAGGGGCATCATAAATATGAATGTCCGGTATTTCCTAGATATATGGCTACAGGAGCTCCTAATCCATTAAATCCAGCAATATATGTGAAATATGCAGAATCGCAACTCATCATCCTACCACCTATCCTTTATTTAATAAGTATCAGAGCACGGTTAGGAGTCTCTTTTGTAACTTTTTTAAGTCTGTCGGGCTTGATGAGTCCAATTGTCGAGCTATGGAATTGATGGGACTGTTTAATATCCCTTTCCAACCTCACACAGAATTTAGTGAACAAATCGATGCACCTGGTGAATGGTTACGGCAGTCTGCACAGGGAATTTAGTAAATCTGATGCCCTGCATCGTTGAACGCAAAAATAAAATGTCACCCGGTCAATGAGCCTCACCTGATTATAAGACACATACACAGAACATGAAGGACACAGTGAGAAAACCCTGACCATGTGCCATGAAGCACAATCACACTATATAGATTCCTGTCAAGGGTTTCAGGATACTCATCCGGTAGATTCACAGCTGAGGATCCACAAATAAAGATGTCAATGGAGTATTCTTATGAGCTTCGGGATACGTATAATTGTGCGAACAAGCTAATCGATAGGATTCGCAAGCATCCTACACAGATAACACGAAAATAAAAAATAAAACCCTATATAAAGCTCGCTTTCATTAACTAGCCTGTGGATATGATGTTAGCCCGCAACGACGTCACCTCCTTCCACCGATCAGATGTTTGAAAAATATGAATTTTAAAAATTTGAAAAAATATTACATAAATTAAAATATTATTTTTATATAATGAAGAGGGATGATTTTTCGTTTTAAAACAAAATAATAAGAGTTTCATAATACATATATGATCCCCTTAAAAGACATAATAAACAACAAAGATTAAAATCATTACACCTTAAAGCTGACAGGAAATCCATTATTTCCTTGACAATCCGGCTACCAAAAATAAAATGACTTATAATATTTCAAGGCCTATTGAAATTTACAGCCATTGCCCATGTCCTCGGACCTGCCTTTCCAATACATTGTATTTGATGCAAGAAAAACAGAGCCTGCAAGAAAAAAAAGAAAAATAAAGGAAAAAAACCCTCCAACCTCCACTATCCATCAACTTATTCCCAAGTGAGTGCCCAACAAATAATAGTCTTGATTCGTCATGAAACGTTACTTCTAAACTATTTACTGTCACAATTTGTCCACTAAAAATAGTATTCCATTCAACTGACTGTTGCGTTGTTGACTTTATCCCTACTGAAGGATTACCATCAACTTAAACGAAAACAAAAAATTACAGTTTACTTCACAATCCATACATAGTAACTTTTAATCATTTGCAACGGAGAATATAAAATCAGACCTTATAAAAATTATTGAGGTCTCTTTTGAATTTTGTAAAGAGAAAGAGAAACGAATAATTGGAGCAGAATAATCGTTATAAAAAAATCTTTTTCCAAAGACTTAAGTGGAGAATAAAATAAAATTTATTTAAATTAAATGGCATGGATCTTAAGGGTAATTCACCAGTTACTAGCAACAACCACATTAATAATATTAATGTTAATGTCTGAATATGTCGATCGATAGGCGTAAATGGAGCACATACTTTTTCATATTAATGTTTTTTCCTATAATATGTGTCCCATTTACTCCTATCGTCATATTCTGACACATTAATATTATTAATGTGGTTGTTGCTACTTTAAATTAAATGGCATGGATCTTAAGGCTAATCCAACTGTGTGAGGAGTCACTTAAAAAATAATAAATAAATAAACAAAACAAAAGTTGTCCTTCTTAGAACCTACTGTGGCTCTCAATTTAAAGCAGTGAAATTCGCAGCTGATAACCAGCCTATTTTTGGGAGAATAAAAAAACAAAAAGTATGGCTAACTTATGACAGTGTGATAAATGACGACGTTATCATGCGTTGGGAATAGTGGTTTCTTTAAATAAATTATGTCCCGATATACACATTATATCATCACCATCAATGATTGAGTATAACATGATTCTTTTGAAGACCGAGTACATTAATTTGGATTTTAATATATTTTGTAAACTACTGATCCATTTATTGGCTTTTCTCATATAACAGTGAAGATTGGAATGATGATTTTGTTATCTAATCACTGAAAAAATAAGACTCGCCAACTCCTCGCGATGAGGCCATCATGAATTATTTTGAACACAGAAGCATTGCAACCAACCTATTTCTAGGTGATTTACTTGGTTTTATGGTCTTTCTATCTGAATGACAGTACAATTGGAAATGCCCTACCTACGAAAAACACAATGATTAATGACGCATAGTGCTTAGTATTATCAACGGAGTTATGTGTGAAATTAAGCACAACAATTCTAATGAGCAAGTCAATCAATTACAATAGATGAAACTCAGAAAATATGTGTAAACTGTGCAAAAGGCTTGCAGCAATGCTCTATTGAACTCAGAATGGTAGAATACAATACAATATAGTAACAATGACTGAGCAATTCGAATTAACCAAAGAGGTCATTCGAATATACTGCATGGAATAGCTTTGCTCCAACTAGGAGTCCTCATCATCAAATCAGTGGAGTCATCAATGCACAAGTAACAGTCAACCAGGTGTCAAACTGAGTCTAACTGAGTGTGGTAGGTGTAACTGGCACATGTAGGCACTAACTGAATGAAGGAGGCTCAGTGGAGGGTGCATGAGGAGCTAACTGGAGTGAGAATAGGCAATCTAGTCTCACTGGAGGTCCAACGGAGTGATACAATCAGTTAGGAGTCAATCTAGCCTTAAATCAATGAAATACAACTAACTAACTGAAGTGAACTAAGTGGTAGGTGAAGAGGCACGCCGTTCTCAAGTGGTATGTGAGAAGTGGGTGCCTTCCTGACTAGGAGAGATAAAACTACAAGGAAAGAAGCTCCTGGGTGCTGGAAAAATGGGGATAAGGTGCTGGAGGCATCAAACTGGTGACTGCGATGCATGCATGCAAAAATGAATGCAAAGTACAAAACTGAATGATGAGATATCCTAACACCTCCCCTCAAGCTATACTATGATGTAAAAAATAATAACCGAATAGGGCCCTGGTTATTGAGACCCAATGCGAAGAAAGTCCCCCCTCAGGCTGAACATAGAAGGATCTAATTTGTCTCCACCATGATGAAGCTCACCCCCAACAGTGAACGGAGGTAAGAGAACGTCTTCTCAATGAAGCTCTTGGTGAAGATGTCTACAATTTGCTCATCAGTAGGGCAATATTGCAAAACAATGGTTCTGTCATGCACAAGCTCACAGATGTAGTGCATGTGGATCTCGATGTGCTTGGTCCTCTGTCTCTGAACTGAATCCGTTGATATCTTGATAGCACTTTGATTGTCACAAAAAATGACAGTCAAATTAGTACTGCCCATATCAAACTCTAACAAAATACCCTGCAACCAAACTGCCTGAATGCAAGCATTGACTGCTCCTCGATACTCTGCCTCTGCTGAAGATAATGCAATGGCTGCTTGATTTTTGCTTGACCAGCAAATAGGCCCATTTCCAATCATGAAAACATAACCGGAAGTGTACTTCTGATCAATACTATCACCCGCCCAATTTGAATCTGTATACCTAATCAATGTGGCTCACAATCTGCAGCATAGTGTATGCCAAAGTGTCGAGTATCGTGTTGTTGGCTTAAACTAACCTAGAGGTTTCCAATTAGACCTAGGTTCTTTGCGATTCTTCCTTTTGACCAACAAAACCCCTTCGTACTAGCCCTTTCAGCAACAACCTGTGAGCAGGTTGAGGTCTCACCCGAGGTGTATCTTATGGGGTATTGCGGAATCAAGTTTCCATACTAAATGATGATTTGTTTATATGAACAAGTTGCGCAGCACAGGACAGAAGGAGTGCACTGCGGGGCAAAGTGATGCAGTACGTAGCAGGATCTACGCTATGAAGGCAACCCTACGGGCCTCACTTAAAGACTTTTTACTGTTGTGAGTTCTCTACTAGAATTGTGATTCCACCACGCTGATTATTTACGTGTAAGATCTTGAAAATGCTAAGGCACTGAAATGAATATCACTCGTCCATTCATTCAGGCACTTACTGGTTATCTTTCTAGCATTCATTCAAGCACTTGGATCTGTACAACTTGAACTGAAATGATAGACATAACTAACTGTGCTGCGTTCTTTCACTGTGTTTAAGAAAGTATTTAAGCTTAAATGACTGATTCACAATCTTAACATATAATTAAAATGTTCGTCATTCATCTGTTCACATGGAACTTAGCATATCATTCCCAAACTTCTCCTATTGGTAAATGCATATCAAAGTTCTCCTACTACAACATGCAAGGAAACATTCAAACATTCATTCTACAGGTAATATAGACAATCATTCATTCATAAACATCATCGCATAACATAGGATTTAACGTGGCTCACTTTCCCGGATGGAAAGCAACGTCCACAAGAACGGTTGGTAATATATTTATTTCAAAAAGGGATGGAGCAACCGTTCTTAGTCTACGCACTTAGCTGCAGACTATTCTTTCTCTCGGCTAGGTCTCTGCGCACACAGCTGCAGAGCCTTTACAATATTCTCAACTCAGAGAGATTTTACAATACAAAAGGATGTCTTAAGATTACTCTAACAACTAGCATCTAGCCCCCAAAAATAGAGCAACCCCATCCCATAAAAAATTGTGTTCTTAAATAAATCATGCCCGAAGGTCATGTCTGTACAATGTCGAAGACCTACAACCCAAAACCCTAAGGGTTTCCAAAACTACGCCGATTTTCAAAACCGGCTTGCTAGCTCCTGGTAGCATCTGCTTGATCTTGGTGGATCTCGACGTCCTCATTCTATCACTATCGGCCTTCCTGTCGCACACGTGCCTACAGGCTGCTTCTGCTGAACCGTTTCTCTCTAATGGTTTCACCTTCCAAGCATGCCAAACATCGCTTTCCTTAACAACCCACGCATGGCCGCCTTCCTGATTTGCTTATGTCCACCGCTTGGCAATCCTGGGATATATTTCCAAAAATGGCTGCTACCAGTCCAACCGGTACCTGCACCTGATACTTGTCCAGCACTCTGCTTTGTTGGCTCCACATGGCCTCCTAACTTCGCAGCGTTGCTTCTACGCAGTACTGGTCTTCACATCACGGTCAAAACTTTGATGTTGCACGCAACTCCGCAGTCTGGTCAAAAGTTGGATGTTGCGCGCAACTTCGTAGCATCCTCAATACTTAGCCAAAATTTGCATTTATGAGCTACGCTCAGCTCAGCTTTCCCTGCTTACCTCAAAAATGTGTTTCCAAAACTTTGTCTCAACCTGGGCCCAACATGCCCCTAACACTTACATGTGGCTCATCCCCGAGCCACTGATTGTTTCAGCTATCTCACTCTGTGTGGCGACCGGTGGAACGAACTTGGCCGTGAACTCATCATATGTACCGCACAACTGCTCCACTGCTTCTTTTGTATCCTTCTCAACTTGTTTAACTATCTCAAGCAGTGTTGGAGTTATTTCTTGTCCAATTTGGTCTTGTACCTGCTCTTGGTTATCGCGTAGTTCTGCTAACTTGTCTTCAATCTGGTGCAATACCACCATGGCATTCTCCAGGAGCTGCTACGACTGATTATCCATCTCAGTCTCTTTTTGTCATAATTCCTGTACTTCTTTCTTTAAACCAGATATCTCCTTGTATCTTGGCAGCCTCTCTCTGGGTGGGAGAGCTTTAACCTCTGCATTCAACTTGTCCAGCACAGTCTGTTTTTCTTTTACTATGGTCTTGACCTATAGCAACCCTTGATCCTCTTCAAGGGTCGTGATTCCCTATGAAACCTTATCCAGGAGAGATTGGCACTTATCCATCTCATTTGTAATGTTTTTCGAGGTGGCGCTTACTGCTTTCTCTCTGACTTGCAATTCAGTTAATGGTGCTTGTATGTTCATTTGTGCCTTCAACGAGGTAATATCAGCCTGATAAAAAATTTCCTTATCTTGCATCTTCGACTACAAAGATCTTACCTTGTCCCCGATCCTTAGAATTGTATCCGCAGGATCATCCTGGAGTTCTATACCTTCAATATCCTACGCAACATTGAATATGGTAGTCTCCAAATTTTGTCGGCGGTCCAGTTTGCTCCGTAGCTGCATTTCTCCATGCAGTTGAATTTGCCTATTTGCTACAGTGAGCTTTGCTTGTGACTTTATTGACTCCACCATCCGGCCATGCATCTCCTCAATAATCTGCGTGTGGATGAAGTGCAATCCTGGTAAGGGGATTTTGGCTAAGTTGAGTTCTACCCTCTCGACTCCCTTTGTGTCCAACACAACTTGTTCTTCCATTGGCAATGCAACAGCCAATGGGTCCACATAGACAATTATAGTCTTTGATGGCAGCGCTATTGCTAACTGCAGTGGTGTTTGCTGCAAGGTTCTTGCCAACCTCCCTTCTGCTCATGTGTCACGTGGCAAGCTCAGGCTTTTCTGAACATCGTCCATTTTCTTCATCAGACCTTGCATTGCAAGCTGCATCTTCTGCAGGTCATCCTGGATGACCTTATCCTTTTTATCTTTATCTACCATGAGCTCCTTCATCTACTCTGAGACTGTTTCGGCTATCATCTCGTAGTCATCATCATTGAGGACTGCCTCCGATTCAATCTTTGTGGCCTTCACCTTCTTCCTCGACTTTGGCTTCTACGAAGTCTCAGGTTCTTTTCTCTTCCCTGTTTCTTCAGTGATTGGACATGAGAGCGGGATTGGCTCATCCTTTGCTGAATCTGTCTCCACGTCCATAATTTCTACACGGAACTCTGGTGGCCAATCTTTCATGAGGTATTCAACGTCCTACTCATACATGATGTAGTTCCTTGGGAACCACTCTGGTTTCTTCGTTTGTGCTTTCGGGGATATGAAGATACATTTCATATCTGCCTCAAAGTCGATGACATGGATATACTTCGCTGTGACCTGCTTTGTAATGCGGGTTGTCTTCGTGATTGCATCGCGCAGCTGAATATAGTACTAGTAAAAGACTTCTACTGTTGCATGCTAGTGCTCTACATTTGTGTTCGCCCAAAGGTTGACGAACTTAAACCCTCTAGGATAATTGGTGTCCATAATGATGCCCACATAATCTCTTGGCTCCTTCCATACACAAAAAGCAATTAGGACGATGAGCAAGGTGAAATGGAACTGGCCACGATTCACCTGCATGTCGTTGAGTTCTTCAAGGAACTCATTCAACAAAAACTGACACCAATTAAAGTTGATGCCTTCCGCCGCTATGGAACCTAGGAGTATTACACCCGCAGGCACCTCTGAAGGCCTAGCTGTTTTGAGTATCTTTCCTGCGAGCAACTATGTTACAAATCTTGTTGCTCTGTCCTCTATATCTTCCATTGGGAAACCTCTTTTTCCCTTTGCCACTGGGTGGGTTTTCTTCATCTTCTCAACATCCTCTTTATCTTTGCTCTTCCCCTGGAAGAATTTCTTAGGATCCTTACCGTGCTTGCTTAGCCTGGTGATGCAGTGGATCAAATTGATGTTAATATCGATGGTCCTATCCAGCCATAGATAACCTTGGTGGATTCATACCATGAGTGTGCAAACCACGATATTAGGTTCTAGAGAGTAGTCAAAATGTGGCAATCTTAGCAAGTTCAGTAGCCCCGACTGAACGACAAGTGTTAGCTAGCTCTCGGCAACCAGGTTAAGAGTTCCCTTGGCATCCTTTTTTCAGCACATATACTGGTCTGGTTGAAAATCTGGGTACTTGGAAACATCTGGCTTGTCCTTCTTCATTCCAAAGAGGTCATAATCCTCCCATTTACATTCTGCTATCCTTCCCAGCATATTCTTAGCAGTCGCTACATGCTTGGAGATAGGTGACAAAGGAATGTCATATCTCACATTCTTGGACAATTTAAACACAGGGGCATTCAGTGCCCGCGGGGAGATATATTCGGGTGTCATCTTCAAGGGTTCTTTCTGATAGACTGGCAATTTTTTTGCCGAGGAGCCCATATATATGACCTTGGTTCGAAGTCCCGTTACGTGTTTTCCTTTATCTTTTGCTTTTTCCTACATTGTCGAATTAATTCTTGGTGATCTGGGGGATCCTTCACCTTATTCTATGGTGACCTTCTTAACTGGAGTTTTCATTAACTGCTGAATCCCTCCGTGCTGAAAGATCCTCAGTGCTTCTTCAATGGTCAGTTCTTCTTCTCTATAGGAAGGTTCGGACATTCATTAATGAGATAGTGGCTAAGGTAGATAGAATACAGATGGCTACTAGCTCAGAGAGGTTAATCACAAGAAAATTCTAAGTGCTCGGTAACGCCCGCGAGTCTCGCAATGGTGTTATTTATAGGTGCAGCAAACCCCCTCCCACGCCCTTCAACGGCTAGATAGGCATTTAATGTGGTGTTCGTTGGCGAATTTGAGCAGATCCTTCGGTCTTTTCTTTCGTCAGCGTGCTAAGAACGACTATCTTCTCTTTAAATGCTGAAGCAGTTGCTATAATGGTCATCTAATGGCTATTTTTCTGAAGAGCCATGCAACAGCTATTTTTCTCTGAGTGCTGTGCCAAACTGCGTGGCAATCCATCTATAACCCTGCACGACTACTTCGCAGTGCCAACATTTTCCAACTGTGCAACTTCCACTTTTTTTTTTCCTTTCCGTGCAGCTTCAACAGTGCTGCGCGGTACATAGATTATTCTTCTTATCATACCTTCTTCATTTTATCATACATGTACAGACTTCTTTATATTTCTAGTGTCCAATTTCAACTGTACTTGACACTTAGAACTTCCTTCCTTTGCTTGTTATTCAGGGTTCTGCAAAGCAGTGCTATCATGGTATAGCTTTAGCCTGCTTCCATTTATCAAGGTTGGTAAGGTATCACCAGCTAAATTGGCTAACTGGACTGCACCAGTGTTAGTAACATGTATCACAGTATATGGGCCAAGCCAATGCATCTTAAACTTACCAGGGAATTTCATAAATTTGCTATCATACAGGAGGACTAGATCACCTACCTCAAAACACTTGTTCTTTATATGGCGATCATGCCATGCTTTCTCGCGGTCCTTATGTGCTTGCTGATGGAAGCCTGTGATGAAGCGATCTTCCTCCAAGCCTAGTAAGTGTAGCAATCTTTCTTCTAGAGCTTCGCAATCTGCCATCCCTGTAAATGCAACGATTCTTAAACTAGGGACAATATATTCCATAGGCATTATAGCCTCCTACCCATACACCAAGCGAAAGGGTGTCTGTCCTATCAATTTCTTCCATGTGGTCCTGTATGCCCATAACACAGAAGAGACGCGTAGGTCCCAATCATCTCTATTTACATTGCATACCTTAGTAAGTGCGTTCTCCAATATTTTACTGAAAGCCTCTACAGTACCATTCGCCTGTGGATGATATGGAGTACTACGCTGATGACGAATGTGGAATTCCTTCGTAAGTGCCTCAATAGTCTTGTTCAGGAAGTGAGTACCTTGGTTACTCATCAAAATCTTCGGACAACCAAATCTAGTGAGCATTTATTCAAAAATAAACTGCGCAGCAGTACTAGCGCTGCAATCCTTAACCGGTTTTGCTTCCGCCCATCTGGTGAGGTAATCAGTAGTAGTAATAATATACCTTGCACCTGTTCTTTTTCCTGGTGGGTTTATAGGACCCATAAAGTCTATTGCCCATTTTTCAAATGGCTGCAGTGTCAACTGTGGATTTAGTGGCATCTCATCTCGGCGTGATGGTTTCTTGTCCTCTGACAGACATCACAGTTCCTACAATATTCTTTGGCATCTTTATGGAGCATAGGCCACCATAGCCCTATCCGCAATATCTTCTGCACAGTAGCCCTTCCTGCATAGTGACCTCCCGCGATTCCTGAGTGTGCGTCCGCTAGAATAAATGGCTTCTCATGATCGAGTACGCACTTGCACAAGACTTCATCTTGCCCAAGTTTGTATAACTGACCTACAATTATAGTGAAGTCCGCGGTGCGCACCACTAACTGTTTTTTTTGCTGGATAGAGAATTCCTGGGGTGCCATCCCTATGGTTAGGAAATCAATGATATCCTTGTAATAATCATCGGAAACCTGTATACTAAATAACTGCGCATTAGGTAGACTGTCTTCAATATTCGTCGGCTCCTCTCCTGACTCAATCCTTGACACATGATCAAGTCCCAAGTTCAGTCTACCTGGATTGACAATAATCTCAAAGTCATATTCCTGGAATAGCAATAGCCATCTAGCACTGGGCAATCTTCAATAACATGGTCAAATGATTTACAATAATTGCACATAGTGCATGGGTTAACACACTCTCTGGATACATGACCTTGCTAGCCACAATTATAACAAATGACCTGGCCGTGGCCTCTTCCTTGTGCGGGGCCAGCATTTCTTCCTCTGCCGTGGTATCCACCACCATGACCTCTGTATTCTCCTTGGTCATATTGTGCATTTTCTTGTTTCAGCTGGGCATCTTCTTGTACGCGGTACAAGCCAACGCCTCGCATTGAATCTATATCCCTTTTTCTTTCATTTATTAATTCATATGCATGGCAGTTGGATTCATCATGCCCAACTGATTTACAGAAACTGCAATATAAATTTTTAGGTGTTTTCACATATTTCTGTATAAGATAACAGTCGTCAGGTCTATGTCCTGTGGTTCTACAGATTTCACACAATGGGGCCTGATTCTGATTCAATGGGTTTGGTGCACCACTGTTAAGATAGTCACAGAATAGAGGGAAATGCTCTCTGTCATGGCCTTCTCCTTTACAAGTTGTACACCAGACCTCGTGTCTAGGTTCATACCTTTTTTCTTTGCCATTTTTCATTCTTTGCAACTCTAGTGTCAGGGTGGTCAGCTGGTTCTAGATCTGAGACATCCCAGAACTAGTCTCACCAGTCAGCTTAGCCTCTAGCTTCATTATGATCTCCAAGGCCTCTTCCTAGGACTCAACCTTCTGGTGCATCAATGGTAACCGAATATGGGGAAACAACGCAGCAATGAACCATTCCTTGTGTTGTTCCAAAGCTATAACAAAGCTCACTTGGTCTAATAGGGTCTTGAACTTCTGATCAAACTCCCAAACCATTTCAATCGGTTTCTGCTTTATTTCTTTCAACTCGGTTATACACTGAGATTCAGATTTAGATTTCTTAAATTCTGCTATGAGCGCAGCTTTAATTTCTGCGAGAGTTCTCAGCTGTATGGTAGAGTATTTCATAAACCAATATAAAGCTCTATCTCTAAAGGTGGTGATGAGTTGTGCTTCCTTCACTGCATCATCCTAGATTTGTCTTACACTCCATATGGCTTCACAAAGAAACCAATGCTGGTCAGGATCTTCTAAGCCAGTTACTTTGAATATTGGTAGCTTCATATCTATGTTTTCCATTGTGCTACTACGTGGTGGAGTGCCGGGATTATTGTGCGGCTGTTGTAAAGGGCTCTGCGTAGTAAATACAAATGGGACTATCGAGAGAGATGGACTAGGTTGAGTCTTCTACGGGGTGGGCTAAGTAGTGGGTGGTTTTTGAGATAAAGGTGGTGCGGTCTCTGGATCCGGTGCGTTCTCAAGCATAAATGGTGGTACAACTTCGTTGTCAGTGTTACACGGGATATCAGTATTAATATGAAGTCCAAGGCCTCCCAGATTCTTATTAATTTTATATCTCTTACCACATTTAAGAGTATGTGTTTCTTCGTCAGAATCAATATATGTATTGTTTATCATGACAAACTTCAAGAATATTACTGCATTCTTAAAACACATTTCTCATCTAACAACATCTTAATGTAGAGACTGAGATTGTTCAAGAACTTACCTTTAAATCCTCCGAAAAAGTTTGCTTTTGCTTGGCTGTAGGATTTGAGTGTGTCTACAGCAAATTCTGCTACAAAGCTTTCTAACATATGATTGACCCAATAGTCAACTGCACATGACAATGAGCTATCTAGCGCTTTGAGCTATGCTGTGAGCTCAGGATTCCATTCCGTGGGTACTCCTCCCTGGAAATAGTTTTTCTTCTCTGCGAGCCATGAGATCCACGCATGCAGCTCGTTTGGAAATGATGCCCAAAAAATCTCGTGAATGTTGTCCAACAGATATCTATCTGACCACTGTGTGTCGCTTAGACACGGATGTCTGTTCTCTTGTATGTTAAAATCTCCTATGGTCTTATCCCACGAAGCCTGGATTTCTGTCTTTTTAGGATGCCAATAGTCAGATCCTTCAGGGAACTGATATTCTCCTTCACACATCGTGATTACAACTCATCATGGATTCTAGCATGGCAATGGAACCATTTGTTGGCTTAAACTGACCCAGAGGTTTCCAATTAGACCCAGGTTCTTTGCGGTTCTCCCTTTTGACCAACAAAACCCCTTCGCACCAACCCTTTCAGAAACAACCTGTGAGCAGGTTGAGGTCTTGTCATGCCCACTATATGCCAGTTAATTAAAACTTAACATGCAAAGTGCTAAACATAAATTATCAGCCCATGGAAGTCTTTTATTTCAAAGTTATCGTGCAAGATATATGCAAGCACAATTTCTACCTGCCATTGTTGATCTATTGATATGCAATCGAAACTATTTGTAAACTAAGTCGCAACTTCTTGAAAGTAAATCAAACCTCAAACCTATTCATAAATCAAACTGTGAATTGAACACACTTCAAACAAGATCTATTCCTATGAAACAAGATCTGATTGCATAAATCTAAAATAAGTCTTGTGTTGTCCAACGATCTATCGAAATGAATTAACATGAGAACGCTATGATAAATCTAATGAATAAAAACATAAATTGAATAATAAAACAACTATGATCAATCTACTAAATGAAAGCATGAATTAACAATAACATATCTAAAAAATAAAACACTTACAATCAACACTACCAGCATCTGCTCAGGGAAGAGGGCCCTTCCTCCACTGAGCAGATCTAGATCTCCACAATGAAACTCTACAACTCCAGAATTAAGAAACTTTCAGCATGAATTATCATAATGGAAGAATTACAATAGATCTGGATCAAATCCTACATCATAACATTGTGTTCTCTCCTATCTTACATCTCCTATCATCCATCTCCTATCCTGCCTAATCTATCATGCTTAATCCCTATCCCCCCCTTTTCTCAATGAGATTGATTACATATTTATACATAAAATTATATCATGGAAATGAAGAACTGAGCCCCCAACTTGTGATCTGCAATAGCTAGAACGCGGCCGTAACTGTTGGCAACTTTGGAACCGGTCGCAACACCAAATCTGGAAAATACCCTCTCGAAGAACCACCTGCATATCTCAAACCGTAGATTTTTTTGACAATTTCCTCGTGAGTCAGGTAAATGAGGATGTTACGCACAAAACCTATGTCTCGGAATTTTTATATTCATTTCCATCTGCCCGCAAATCAAGACGCAAATCAAGGTGTTCTTATGTGGCATGCGTTTTTGGTTAAGGCTATAACAGCTGGCTATGAGCGTCCTGTACGTGACAACTCACTCCACAAACCATCATTAGTAAAATTATGCATAATAGTCTTTTAATTCATCAAAGATAAAATAAAATAATCACTATTAACCACTTAAAAGATCAATGGAAGTAGCATGCTGTTCAACGCGCAGCTACAACAAATGGATGAAAAATGGAATGATAAATGAGAAATAATGATAAGAAAATGGATGAAAGGTATGTCGATAAATGACGGAAAAATGGACAATTCCAGGGCCCAACATCTCCCCCAAACTGAACTTGTTGCATGTCCTCATGCAACCCAATATTTGTGTAGCATCCAACTTGAAAAAAACTCATTCACTTGTTCCTTCATTTTACCATTTGCACAGATGCAGCTAGAAGAAATAGAGAGTTTAACACAAATTGGCAGAGTCACTTAGGGGAGGATTTAGCAGAAAATTTGACGGATTTGCAGCTTTTTAGTAGAAATTTGGCAAAGTCACAGCTTATTTTAGCAGAGAATTTGGCGAAGGTTTTAGCGAAGATTTTGGCAGAATAGCGCTAAATGTAGTAGCAAATTTGGCGGAGTCAGCTTATTTTAGCAGAGAAGTTGGCGAAGGTTTTAGCGGCGAATTTGGCAGAACAACACTAAATTTAGCGGCGTATTTGGCGGACTCGCAGCTGCCGGAAAAGATGTCACAGCTACCGGAAAATGGTCACCGGAAATATGTCGCAGCTACTGGAAAACGGGCGCCGGAAAAGATGTCGCAGCTGTCGGAAAACGGGCAGCCGTCGAAAAACAGTCGCAGGAAAAGATGTTGCAGCTACCGGAAAACGGGTAGCCATCGGAAAACGGTCGCTGGAAAAGATGTCGTAGCTGCCGGAAAAACGGTCATCGGAAAAAGGAAACGGTGTTGTAGCCAACGGAAAACGGGAAACGACAATATTTTACGGCGTTTTAGCCTTTTTGAACGGGAAACTTCTAAAGCCATTTTCTCCCAAACGACGAACTGGGTTGGGTTGAAATTTTGCAGGCAAGTAGATACCATGCTAATGCATCTCCATGCCAAAAATTAGACAAACCCACATCACGGATTTCAAGAAAAATGGGAATTGGCTGTAGGTGATGATGGCCATTAGCTCGAAAACCGTGCACTGGATTGAGCTGAAACTTGCCATGGTTGTTGATCATGTTTTTATGCATTCCCTGTCCAAATTTCATGAGGATCCAATTCATGGTTTGTGAGATATGCTCAATTCAAATTCGACATTTTATATGAAGAACAATATGCATCAGAATTACGAATGTGAATGAACAAGCAGCAAGCATAGTAGCTCCTCCCCCAAACTGAATAATTTGTCATGTCCTCATGCAAAAGAAGAGTTGTCATCTTAATTGGAAACAACCATCTCCCCCAAACTGAGGACACATCATGTACTCATGCTTATTAAAACTTTTCACGGCAGAAAACAAGTTTTGATTTGCACATCAATCCTCCATACTGTTATAAAAATTATTACTGATAAAAATGACCATTTTTCAAGTGTTGTGTATGGTAGGACTATTTCAAAGTAGTTCAAGAGATCCTCTCAATCGTTTCCATGCACATAAAAATAGTAATAACAACATATAGCACCCAAAAAAACCAATTGCAGCAAGCATAAAGCCCATATCCAACTAAGAATGAGAATCTCAAAGCACCAAGCCATTTCAAAATAGTTGGTAGCCACCATATTCAACAAATCCATGTATCAATTAACAAAACCTATGTATGTATCTCACTTCATACATTCATGTAGCTTCCAATAATCCAATTTCGAAAACAGAGCATGGATCTGGAAATGACTATGTATTGTTGCTCCAAAAACTCAGATTAGTGAAATATGTATTCTGCTATTACCTTCATTTTTGCCTTGGATATACCTTCACCTTATGAGATGCAGCAATGAAATGAGCTAGAAATAGATGGCTAGTCATGAAACTGTGGGCTGAGCATGGCTTAACACTGACAATTGATGCTTTTGTTATGTGGATAGAAACCCTGTAATCATGAAATCTCATGTTCCCAAAAACTTAGTTTGCCACCATGGAAATATAAGCATGTTTTCCCAAATCTGTCTTTCATTATTATGGGAATATTTTCATAGTGACAGCAACATCTCTCTTCCATTATGAACTACAACATCAAATATGGAAGGACCATGATAACAATTGTAAGCCAATGTGGGCATTACTGAATAATGAGACTCATACCTATGAATGTATGGCAGCATAAAATTCTACCACTGTAAGTTCTCGAGAAGCAACAGCAATGCCTTGTGTTCCTACAGTTGGTTCCTGTGTGACAACAGTAGATCATTTTTTCATGGTTTTCTAGGCTTCTTGAGATAATTAATGAATTCAGAAAACTCCCTGATCATTTTTTCTTATACTTCAAGAGAACATTTTCAATGAGAAAACAATCTGCAAACCTTGATTCTGGTCATAAACTTGCTGCAAATTATTAAAGGACTACCTTTTAAACTGAATGCAAAGCATGCCCTCATGCATCATTTCCTCAATTTGCAGCCATAGAGGATTTGTAGTTCCCACATGCAAAAAAAAATGCCAAAGCTGGAAAGAACAACCTTCAAGCAACTGATTTATTTCTTCTCAGTGTTGGTTTTTATGTGGCAGTAGCAATGATTCTTTTCTTGCTGCTGGTTCTTGTGTGGCAGCAGCAAGATTTTTTTTTTTTTTACTGCTGGTTAATGTGTAACAACAATAAGGTATCCCTTTTTTCTTTATATGCTTGGTCAGTTGGGTTGGTGAGATGTTGGGTTGGAATTTGAAGTGGATGTACATGAATGATGAAGTGTTAAAACTGAGTGGGAAATGATGGGAATGGATGGATATAAAAGGCTATTTAGAAAATGGAAATGGCTAATGCTTAGTGGTTCTTCATGACATTTCCCCAAATCTTGAATAAATCAAAAACTCATGCTATTTTACCTCAAGTGTTACCTCCATGGAAGCATTGGTTGTCATGAATGGACTGGTGTATGCTAGAGCTATGTAGGTTGATCTGATGCTGAGACATATGTATATGAGAGTTGAAGCTAGATGAGACTAAATTTGGTCCATGATGTTGTGCTGATTGCATGTAAGACTAACTGCTGAGACAATTGATGAAGAGAAGTTATACCATAGAAGTAGAAAGTCCTTTCTCCTATTTTGAAAATCAACTACAAAACTACTAAACAAATGATGCTGCAAGTCATTGTTGAAACCATTAGATCACATAATCTTCAACTGCTACAAACACGAGGTACAATTCTTACCATGCGAATGAATGTGCTGAAGTCGAGCACGAAAATAAATCATTGGATTACCGACCATTAATGTATGCCGTTAACCAATGTGAAGAAACTCACCTTTGATGACAATGAGCTCTAAAGTACCTTAGTGCATCTTGACAGGTACGAATGGATGTGCTGGAGTCGAGTCATCTACAAGATTTGTCAATCAAGAGGCATTGATGAATCCCCATGATTAACAACAAGGAAATCTGTCATTGATTCATGCAGATACCAGGGCACTATAAAAAATCTAATTTTGATCCCAAATGATGTGTCGGAGTTGATGGGACAAGACCATTGGAAGGTGGACCTGAATGCATTCCACATCATCCAATACAAGTACAAAATAAATGATTGTGAAGAATCATAGTGAAAAATAGGACCAACATGAAACTCAGAAGCGGAAAGTATATGTGAAGTCATGATGTAGTAGTGATGGGAAATAAAAGGGTTATGGTGACTACATAAGTAGTGGAAAATGAGACTTCGACATGAATGGATTTTTAGGGTTTTGAAATGAGGAGGGTGCATGAATCGACCATAGGACAATTGGCTTTTTGAGGGGGGGTTTTTTCGGCAACAAGTGGGATGACAGGTGTCTAAAAATGATTCTTGGCATGTAGCAATGGGACTTGACTTCGGAAACATTGGAATCTATATGGTTTGCACATCAATCTCTCCATTTTTTATGTGCTCAATCCATTTGCAAATTGAGAAAAATTCTTCAAGAGTCACTCGTGCATGCATTGACCTTCTTCTTCCAAGGACCTGCAAAAACCTAGCATTTGTCTATGGGAGAGCAATGTCCATCTAGACTCCCAACGGTATTCTGATCATAGCATCTTCATTCCTTGTCCAATTTGAGTGATTCCAAAGCCAAATGAAATTAAATTCATAGTTCTATTTCCATTAGAAACAGGTTTTTAAAATTCTATGTAATGATGTTCCAAATCACTCAGTAATAGCCTACATAACAAGGTGTTTTTTCGAATTCTGGACTAGACCAACAGTCACGGCTTTAAGCTTAAATTTTTCGTTTGATAACGGATTGATGTGATTCCAATTGAAAATGAAAGTAGATTCATTTAGGTATCTCCATTAGAAACAAGTTTTCAATCCAACAAGAATTGATGGGTAAAATAAGCCAATGAACAGTCTAGAAAATAGAGTTTTAGGAATGTAGATTTGGGACAGGCAATCGGTATTTTGGTCATAAAATTTGCGTACGAAATCGGAATGGAGTGATTCAAATTGAATTGTAAACTAGATTCATAGGGGAATATACCAATGAAATAGGTTTGCAAAATATGTCCAATAAGACATCCAAAAATGGACTGTCCCAGCTCTGTTCCTAAGCTACCAGCTTGACACCCTGTTAGTATTTTGGCCATAAAATTTTCGTTTGACACCCAATCGTAAAAATTCAAATTGTTTTGGAAACTAGATTCAAAGGGCTACTTGGGGTATAAACAGGTTTTAAATATAAGTTCATTTGGTCTCCCAAAAATGGACTATCCCGTCTATGTTTCAGTGAAATTTTCAAGCCAAAATGTCACAAAAATCCAATAAATTAAATTTAACCCCCATAAAGTGATCGAAATAGGTGTGAATGAATTTAATGATGTAAATTTAAATATAACACACATCCATACCAAAAATTTCAAGCATTGAGCACCTAGATTGACTTACACGGTTTGTTGTAGCCACAGCTGCAACTCTTAAAAAATGACATAATGTTGAAATAAAGCATGTGAATTTTTATGGAAAATAAAAACTAAAGACATATCATGATGTGCAACACACACATATCTCAAACTCATAAATTTTTACCTATAGCATAGTCACAGCTAGGTGTTGCAGCTCCCTGTCACAGCGAGTGTTGTAGCTCATTGTTGTAGTTGAGAGTAATCACTCACAGCTGGGTGTTGCAGCTAACAAATTCATGTCAAATTTCAAGCTTGAAGTGTTCCATAATCATGGGCTCATTTTCCTGTGGATCGTCCATTCACTTTCCATAATTACTGTAATTTTGTTTTCATGATATTTTTATTTTTATTTGTAACAAATAGAGACAAATTGGGAAATTGATGACAAAAATGACTTAAGCATTTTTGTTCAAATAGTCGACAATTCCAAAGCATTCATGAAAACATCTCATACCCATTCCTCATCTTTCTACTTTCTGATCTTCCAGATCACAACAAGGCACAAGAAGAGAGCATACTTACTCAAAAATAAAAAAAAATAAAAAAACAAACAAAAGCATGGTTTTATTCTGATATTTTATCCTACCCTATGCTACTTGGAAATATCAAAATTGTTTAAGTGTATGCATATTTCCAACGGAGCCATTTTCGAAAAAGTGACTCAAGTATGCTCATACTCCCAAAAGAAAAATATAACTTTATGAATTCTAGGATATGAGAGATCAACTTCCCTTGAAATGATGGTGCCAAGAATTGGTGAAACATGGAATGATGCTGCAGACCGATGATAGATTGAAACCAAGCTTCAATATAGTCTTTGTTCCCTTGATTGCTCATGGATGTTACACCATGAAGATCCTTATTAAACTGATCTTCCTCAATGCATAAGATTTTTCAGATCTAATGATGTGAATGATGCTTTTGGTTCCAATGGCTGTTCTCCATCAAATATTACGTATGTATTGTTGATCTTGTCTGCTTGCTTATGAGGACTAGAAGAAACTCCATCTGCAAAACTTGGATCTAAAACATGTTCAGGCCTCATATGGATTTGCTGCAACAATGCACAGCCTTTTTGCAGTAGTGTAGGTGACGTAGAACAAGAGGGAAATGTAGAAACATTTTGCAGTTCAGCACTGTAAGCATACTGTACTGCTTTATTATGGTTAAGGTGGAGGGTGGATTGGACAGGAAATTGTGTTGGGTACCTAGGAGTTTGATGAGAAGATAGATGTGGCTGATGTAAATGATTGATTTGTGAGGTTGATATTGAAGGACCAACTTGTGTTGCAGCATGAGAGAGAGTGGCCATATGATCATAAGATGGTCCATTCCAACCTTGTGGGTAAGGTATGTAAGAGTTAAATTGAAGCTGCAACAGCTGCCATGGTGGAAGAGTATTCAATGATTGAGTATGAGAGTAAGGAAATGGAAGGATAGAATTTTGAACCATAGATGTAGGCCATGGTTGACATGACTGTTGCAATGAGTTGGTTGCAACTCCCAGATCTCTATGATATGTTTCTTTCATCTTTGGTAAAGAGGGACAATGATCTGTGGAATGATTCAAGTCACACATACCACAACTTTCAAGATTATCCAAAGGGAAATCCCTTGCTTCTCTTATTTCCTCCTGCTTTTCCTTATCCTACAAAACAACCGATTGTGAATCAGCTTTAGAAATTTTAAATAAATTGCTGATTTCAGGTCGTAAAACTCTTGTTTTTGTAGCAGATTTCAAAAATAAAGATAAAAGTTCCTTAGAATTCTTACCAATCTTGAAGTTTCCTCTTGAATACCTTCTACATAACTCACAAATATCATCATATGCTAACTAAAATACATTACCTGTTCCGATCAGATTCAATATTTATAAACATTCAGCTTGGATTCCCTTGAGTAGAAGTGTTTTTAAGATTTCCTTCCCCAGTTTCCTCTGTTTGGATCTTTGGAGGTTATATTGAAATTGTTCTATGTATTCCTCCAGACTCTCTTCTTCTCCTTGTTTCATTTCGAAGATGTCTTCATTGACCCTGCAATAATCTTTGTACCTTTTCAAGAACACATGTTTCATGTCTTCCCATGTTTGCATACAATTCCCACCGAGGCCAATGAACCATCAGAGGGTTGTTCCTTTCAGAGTAAGGGGAAATACATTCAACTTTTGATCATTAGCACAATAACCATATCCTCTACAAAGTACTTCAAATTGAAATAAAAATACAGCAGGGTCTTCATTTTCCAAACCATGAAAATTTGGTAGAACATGTGGGGGAATTCTTTTTATTGGTGCCACTCCGCTCGAATCTCTGATGGGAAATTCGAAGGTAACAACTTCTCCATTTTTTTCACCTGCCATCTCTTCATTAGATTATTTGTGTGCTATCTTGAGGCTCCTCCTTCGAATGTTCCTGTCAACTTGTTAGTAGAATGGGTGGTGCTCACAACACCACTAAGGGGAATGATAAGATTTATGCTGCAAAAATTGAAAATGAAATAAAACTGAATGTAAAGACAAAAAATTAACACTCAAAATAAATTCAATAAACTGAAATGTAATCATGCAACCTACATGCCCTATTTTAACAATGCATCTGCAAAACAATGTCAGATATACTATTGCACAATTGATAAGTTCCCCGGCAACGGCGCCAAAATGTCATGCCCACTATATGTCAGTGAATTAAAACTTAACATACGGAGTGCTAAACATAAATTATCAACCCAAAGAAATCTTTTATTTCAAAGTTATCGTGCAAGATATATGCAAGCACAATTTCTACCTGCCATTGTTGATCTATTGATATGCAATCGAAACTATTTGTAAACTAAGTCACAGCTTCTTGAAAGTAAATCAAACCTCAAACTTATTCATAAATCAAATTGTAAATCGAACACACTTCAAACAAGATCTATTCCTATGAAACAAGATCTGATTTCATAAATCTAAAATAAGTCTTGTGTTGTCCAACGATCTATCAAAATGAATTAACATGAGAACGCTATGATAAATCTAATGAATAAAAACATAAATTGAATAATAAAACAACTATGATCAATCTACTAAATGAAAGCATGAATTAACAATAACAGATCTACAAAATAAAACACTTACAATCAACACTACCAGCATCTGCTCAGGGAAGAGGGCCCTTCCTCCACTGAGCAGATCTGGATCTCCACAATGAAAGTATACAACTCCAGAATTAAGAAACTACCAGCATGAATTATCATAATGGAAGAATTACAATAGATCTGGATCAAATCCTACATCATAACATTGTGTTCTCTCCTATCTTACATCTCCTATCATCCATCTCCTATCCTACCTAATCTATCATGCTTAATCCCTATCCCCCCCTTTTCTCAACGAGATTGATTACATATTTATACATAAAATTATCTCATGGAAATTAAGAACTGAGCCCCCAACTTGTGATTTGCAACAGCTAGAACACGGCTGTAATTGTTGGCAACTTTGGAACCGGCCGCAACACCAAATCTGGAAAATACCCTCTCGAAGAACCACCTGCATATCGCAAACCGTAGCTTTTTTTGACGATTTCCTCGCGTGTTAGGTAAATGAGGATGTTACGCACAAAACCCATGTCTCGGATTTTTTAGATTCATTTCCATCTGCCCGCAAATCAAGACGCGCATCAAGGTTTTCTTATGTGGCATGTGTTTTTGGTTAAGGTTGTAACAGCTGGCTATGAGCGTCCTGTACGTGACAACTCACTCCACAAGCCATCATTAGTAAAATTATGCATAATAGTTTTTTAATTAATCAAATATAAAAGAAAATAATCACTGTTAACCACTTAAAAGATCAATGGAAGTAGCATGCTGTTCAACATGCAGCTACAACAAATGAATGAAAAATGGAATGATAAATGAGAAATAATGATAAGAAAATGGATGAAAGGTATGTCGATAAATGATGGAAAAATGGACAATTCCAGGGCCCAACAGGTCTCACCCAAGGTGTATCTTATGGGGTACTACGGAATCAGGTTTCCACAGTAAATGATGAGTTGTTTATATGAACAAGCCGCACTGTGCAGGACAGAAGGAGTGCACTGTAGGGCAAAGCAATGCAGTACGTAGCAGGGTCTACGCTGTGAAGGAAACCCTGCGGGCCTCACTTAAAGACTTCTTACTGCTGCGAGTTCTCTACTAGAACTGCGAGTCCACCACGTTGATTCTTTACTTGGAAGATCTTGAAAACGCTAAGGCACTGAAATGAATATCACTCGTCCAGTCATTCAGGCACTTACTGGTTATCTTTCTAGCATTCATTCAAGAACTTGGATCTGTACAACGTGAACTAAAATGATAGACATAACTAACTGTGCTACGTTCCTTCACTATGTTGAAGAAAGTATTTAATCTTAAATGCCGGATTCACGATCTTAACATATAATTAAAATGTTCGCCATTCATGTGTTCACATGGAATTTAGCATATCATTCCCAAACTTCTCCTATTGGTAAATGCATATCAAAGTTCTCCTACTATAGCATGCAAGGAAACATTCAAGCATTCATTCTACAGGTAATACAGATAGTCATTCATTCATAAACATCATCACATAACACAGGATTTAACGTGGTTCACTTTCCCGGATGGAAAGCTACGTCCACAACAACGGTTGGTAATATATTTCTTTCAAAAAGGGATGGGGCAACAATTCTTAGTCTGCTCACTCAGCTGCAGACTCTCCTTTCTCTCGGCTAGGTCTCTGCGCACACAGCTGTAGAGCCTTTATAATATTCTCAGCTCAAAGAGATTTTACAATACAAAAGGGTATCTCAGGATTACTCTAACAACTAGCATCTAGCCCCCAAAAATAGAGCAACCCCATCCCATACAAAATTATCTTCTTAAATAGATCATGCCCAAAGGTCATGTCTATACAATGTCGAAGACCTAGAACCCAAAACCCTAAGAGTTTCCAAAACTACGTCGATTTTCCAAACCGGCTTGCTGGCTCCTGGTAGCGTCTGTTTGATCCTGGTGGATCTCCACGTCCTCATCCTATCACTATCAGCCTTCCTGTCACACGCGTGCCTACAGGTTTCTTCTGCCGAACCATTTCTCTGTAACGGTTTCACCTTCCAAGCATGTCAAACGTCGCTTTCCTTAACAACCCATGGGTGGCCGCCTTCCTGATTTGCTTATGTCTGCCGCTCAACAATTCTGGGATATCTTTCCAAAAATGCCTGCTACCGGTCCAACCAATACCTACACCTGATACTTGTCCAGCACTCCTCTTTGCTGGCTCCACGTGGCTTCCTAACTTCACAGCATTGCTTCTGTGCAGTACTGGTCTTTGCATCACGGCCAAAACTTCGATGTTGCCCGCAACTCCACAGTCTGGTCAAAATTTGGATGCTGCACGCAACTTCGTAGCATCCTCAATACTTAGCCAAAATTTGCATTTCTGAGCTGCACTCAGCTCAGCTTTCCCTGCTTTCCTCAAAAAGGTGTTTCCAAAACTTTGTCTCAACCTGGGCCCAACACCTGCACATAGTGTAAGATCCTCTTGGCTGCCCGCCAATGGAGCTCATGGGGCTGCTGCATATATCTTGATACAACACTCATGGCATAATATATATCAGGCCTTGAGTGTGTCAAATATAGTAGAGAACTTATCAACTATCGATACAATGTAGAATCTGCAAGCAGTGTAGAATCTCCCTCCTCAAGACTGATTCCTGAGAGGAATGGAAAGGGGGCTGCCTTACAATCTGACATGTTGAACTTGTTTAACAAGTCTGAAATGTATTTTTGTTGAGATATGGTGATACCATCAAAATTTTGTGCAATCTCAAGCCCCAAAAATTGTTTTAGCAAGCCCAAATCGCTCATGTCAAAAACTAGATTTAAAGTAGTTTTTATAGTCAATTGAACTGAGAGTGCTACCAATTATAAAAATATCATTAACATAAAGAACTATAATTAGAAAATTACCTTCAGTTTGTTGTAGGTACACATTTGGATATGATTTGCACCTTCTGAAATTTTGCAAGAGAAGGAATGAGTCCATCTTAGCATACCAAGCTCTTAGGGCCTGTTTTAAGCCATACAATGACTTTTTCAATCTACATACTAACTTTGGATCTGATATATATACTTCTGGATGCTTCATATATATTTATTCTTTCTGATGTCCATGGATAAATGCACTCTTCACATCCATATGGTGCACTTCCCAGTGCTTGGATGTGGCAATAGCTAAAACAAGACGGATTGAATCCATCTTTGCAACCGATGCAAAGGTCTCAATGTAGTCCACTCCTTGGACTTGGAAGAAACCTTTTGCAACCAACCGAGCTTTGTATTTGTAGGTTGAGCCATCAACAACAACCTTTGTGTGGTAGACCCATTTACATTGGACTAATTTCCTCCCAGGTGGAAGAGAAACTAGCTCCCATGTAGCATTCTTTTGAAGAGAACTGTACTCTTCATCCATGGCAGTTTGCCTTCTCGGATCTCGGTGGCAATGATAATATGATTTAGGATCTGAACCTATCATCAAATAACATTTCTCAGATAGAAAAGGATCAAAGAATGAAAGATCCATATCTTCTCTTTGAAAGTCTACTCGAGTCCTCCTTGGATCGGCAGGATTTCCAATGTTTGGACCAATAGAATTGAGTGTATTTTGGGCCCACTTTGGCAAGTGTTGGGGAACAACTGGATCAGCTCCTAAACCTGATATATCATGTTCATCAAATTCTGATAAAATATCATCAATATCAGAACTAATACTTTCATCATCTTCTTCGAAATCTTCTTCTGGTGGAGGCAGTAAATCAACAGTTTCTTCCTTGACTAGTTCTAGATTTTAAAGTGATTCTTCAAATGTAACACTTTTCTCAATGAATATCTTTTTGGATCTAATATCCATGAGTTTTTATGCCTTTGATTCTTCAGCATATCTTAATAGGATGCATTCAACACTTTGCGGATAAAAAAAATTTCTCTTTTCAGTCGGAATTCTAGCCCAAGCGGTTGAGCCAAAAACACGGAAATTTGACACATCAGGTTTGTGACCTGTGTAAGCTTCGAAGGGTGTAATATCAGTCAAAGATGAATGTGGAACACATTTTTGAATGTATGCAGCAACATTCATGGCCTCAGCCCAAATTTTTTCATCCAAACCTTTTGATTCAATCATACAGGTTGCCATCTCTTGCAGTGATCTGTTCTTCCTTTCCCCTACACTGTTCATCTGAGGCGTGTAGGGAACTGTGTGCTGGATCCGAATGTTGCTTTCAGCACAAAGTTGCACAAGCTCTGATTTGATATATTCACCTCCATTATCAGATCTAAGATATTTTATCTTCCTCTCGGTGGCAATCTCAACATAAGCCTTAAAAAACTTGAATTTTTCTAGTACTTCTGACCTGTTTTTGAGAAAGAAAACCCATGTAAATATGGATAAGTCATCGATGAATGTCAAAACATACCTTAATAAATTCATGGAGATATGTGGCATCGGACCGCTGATATCAGAATGTATCATCTCCAAAATGCAAGAAGCTCTGCTTGCTTTGCCTCGGTCAAATTTGTGCTCAGGGTGCTTCCCAATGATGCAACCTTTGCATATTACCTTTGAGGATTTGATCGTCGGAAGGCCATCAACCATGGAATTTTTCTGTAGAAGCTACAAATATTTATAATTTAGGTGTCCAAATCTCTCATTCCATATCCTAATAACCTCATTTCCATGACTCAGAGGAGTGGTGGGCTTGTCATGCGGCAGAAAGTGTGAAAATTCATATGCTTTTGAAGCATAATTTGATTTTTCGATCGCAATAATTTTTCCACTTTGAATATCAGAAATTTGAACTTTGTTAGGGCAGAATACAACTTTCCTTGGTGAACTAGTGTGTGTCATCTGATAAAAGGAAAAAAGATTCGAAGCTAAGGACGGAACATAGAGCACATTGTGAAAACTGCCATGCTCTAAATGAATACTACCTTTTCCCTTTGAAGAGATCTGAGAGTCATCTCCCATGTGGATGCAGATGGTGTTGTTGGGATCAAATGATGATAGAGAATATTTTTTTGCAGCCATGTGGTTCAAATCTCCAAAATAAATGAGTAGAGTTGGAGGAGTTGAAACTGTTGCCATGAGTGCATGACCTCTCTCGGGATGATCTTTTTTCTCCTTCTTCCTTGCACCGTCAGGAAGGGTTATGTTGTTTTTCTCTAAAAGAAGGGCCATCTGATCTATGGTTTTCTTCATGCATGAGCTTTTAGGATGATATCCCCTCCTGCAATAAGAACATTTGGATTTCTCTTTGCCCTCTTTCCCTTTTTGCTTGTTTCTTGAACCAGAAGGCTCATCCGCTTACTTGTTTTTATCTCTTTGCTTCGAAGGTTCGAATTTTGGATTCTCTTTTTTTTGCTTCCCTTTTCCATTCATAGCTTTGGATCCTCCAAAAAATAATGCTTGGTCTTTGGAGCATATTGTCCCCATTTGAATGAGTTTATCATGCTCCTTCATCATGAATTCAATGAAGGCACTTAAGGTAGGCATTTTCCAATTCAGAATTGTGAGCTTTCCGGAATTGAATGTATAGACAAATACTGAATAATCTTTTTCAAGTTTTGTGAGAATATAAAGAATCAACTGTTTATATTCCTTTACAAATCCACTTTGCTTCAATTGCAAAACCAAGTGTTTGAATTTGGTGAAGAAATCGTTTATGGTTTCGAAATTCTCAGGATTTGAAGCAATCAATTCATTTTCCAATTGAAAAGACTGCATCTCATCTTGCTTGCCAAATAGCTTTTCAAGTTTCTCCCATACTGCTTTTGGAGTAGACAATCCACTGAGGTGGAAATGAATATCCTTGGAAATATTGAGGCAAAGAAGACCATATGCTTCATCCAATTTGTTGAAATGTTTGGATTTCTCAATGAGTGTATTTGGCTCAACTTCGAGGCCCATGGTGACTCTATAGTACCCTTTTGAGTGCAACATAGTCTCCATGTCATCCTTCCATTCAAAATAATTGAAGGGAGTGAGAAGATTTGAAGAAGAGGAATCCATCTCAATGATAGCGAATGCTAAAGGAGGAGTGATAAAACCTGCAAATCACAATAAAACAAGAAAAATATGGTCGAACAATCCACCCTTTTTAGAGTTGCATCACACCCGGTATAGGAGATCAAGCAAGCTTGAAGATCAAATGATTCAAATCCAGGAATTCAGTGGAAAACTCACGTCTTCTGGAGTGGATTGGAGAGAAAATTTCAGCAGTAGCGAATGCACAAGAGAGAATGCATGCCACAACTGTGATATTTTTGAGCAAAAATCACTCAATCTTCATGTAGAACACCTACAGAAAAGAAGTCTTGTCCCTTCCATGGCTCTGATACCATGTGAAATTAAGCACATCAGATCTAATGAAAATATGTGTAAACTGTGCAAAAGGCTTGTAGCAGTGCTCTATTGAACTCGGAATGGTAGAATACAATACAATACAGTAACAATGACTAGGCAATTCGAATTAACCAAGGAGGTCATTCGAATATACTACATGGAATAGCTTGGATCCAACTAGGAGTCCTCATCATCATATCAGTGGAGTAATCAATGCACAAGTAAGAGTCAACCAGGTGTCAAACTGAGTCTAACTGAGTGTGGTAGGTGTAACTGGCACATGTAGGCACTAACTGAATGAAGGAGGCTTAGTGGAGGGCACATGAGGAGCTAACTGGAGTTAGAATAGGAAATCTAGTCTCACTGGAGGTCCAACGGAGTGATACAATCTGTTAGGAGTCAATCTAGCCTTAAATCAAGGAAAGACAACTAACTAAATGAAGTGAGCTGAGTGGTAGGTGAAGAAGTGTGCCTTTCTCAAGTGGTAGGTAAGAAGTGGGTGCCTTCCTGACTAGAAGGGCTAAAAATGCAAGGAAAGAAGCTCTCGAGTGCTGGAAAACTGGGGATAAGGTGCTGGAGGAATCAAACTAGTGACTGAGATGCATGCAAATAGTTGGGATGCATGCAAAGTACAAAAATGAATGATGAGATATCCTAACATTATGTTCTGACTATTGGGTATCACCTTTGTGTGCGTACTCATATTTGGTGTTAGAAGGAGAGTTAGGTGTGATCATGAAAACACCAAATAGATTGACCCAAGATGTAAGCTAAAACCTGACCTTTTTGTTGATGTAACTGTAACTTCGGAATGTATTTCACATATATGTATATTGCATTACTATAGAGATGTTATTATTCCTCTATACGAAAGTGTTGTCATTTATATTGTAAGTGTCGTAACTTATACTTGATCGGTTATTAGACCACCTTGATGGGGTCAGCCTTGTATAATTTATGTGGGTTAAAGGGTTACTAGACCACCCTATTGGGGGTCGGCCTTGTCGGCATTATGTTATGTGGTTAATTTGAGGCCGACCTAGTAAAGGTTATTAGGCAAGTCAAGTCATGTATAAATAGAGTGCGAGAGGCACTCTATTTAATGATTCACTTTCTCACTCACACACTCATTGGAGAGTGGTGCACTAGTGGAGGAGAAGAAGCTACTACTAGGAGGACTATCTCTTGTACTTGGGTTGTATCATTGCTCTATCTATCCCTGAGGAAGTTGCAAGGTTTTTCACCTTCTTGGTTTTCCACGGTGAAACTCTGTGTCTCTTGTATGCTTGCATTATTGTGTCCATGATTGATATGATGTACATGTTGTTCTCTTAGTTAAGATCCTATATCAGATTGAAGTAAATTCTGAAAAACTAATATGGTATCAAAGCTAGCCTGAAAGAAGGCATGGTATGGCATTTATGACACTTGTTGCACTTGCAAAGCTAGGGCTTGATATAGAAAAAACTAGTCATTGTAGCACTTTCGCTATAAATTTATTTCAGCAAGGTTTCAAGATCTAAAAATCTTACAGGTCGAATATAAGATCCCCATGCACCATTTGTCCAAAGGCGAGCCTCTAATTCGCTGTACTTTGTGAGTTATGATTTGTACAATCTAGGGTTTCTGCCTCTTCCAGATCTCAATCAGAAATAGGTGACCTAGGAAAAAAGGTCATAACGTGGGATACGAAGCTCCAAATGAAATTTCATAAATAGTGACAGGTAGGGAACGGACCGTACTTTCTCAGGTAAGTTCTTCAAAGGCCAAAACTGAACCAGTGACACATGGCACTCCATACAAGTTCACTCTCTTGTTTTATCCCATAAACAGGTCACATTGCGACACTTGGCATAACTCTCTCTCAGAGAGTCCATTTGAGTTCAAACTTATGGAGTTGGAAAGCTAACAAGTCAAGGTACCACAGGAGGAATTTTAAGATCCTGTAAATCTCAAATTTTGGAGTTACACCAGAAACAATAAGGTACATATTTCTGTCAAAACAGAATTGGATTTTGAGCACCTTCATTCATGGATCCGGGAATTTAGGGTTTCAGAGAATGTTAGAATTTTTGTATCGGAGACCACAGCTAGATGATTCTCATCAAAATCAAAATTTAGAGACCAATATCGAATTTTTTGTTTGGGAAAAAGGTCGGGCTTGATCAAACCCTAGTTCGGGACTTTGATCGGAAAGGTAAAAAATTAGGGCTTCTGCAAAAATGAAATTTTTTTGAAATATGTGACCATAGCTGGAAGCTCCTTGGAAAAATCAAAGTTTAGAGCTTTGGATCAAACTATTTGTTTGGGTGAAGCTCCGGGAAACTCAAACCCTAATTCAAGGTCCTCCCTAGTGAATCTGGAAGATTGAAAGCAAATTTGAGGGGTGAAACTTTGCAGTTTTCAAATTCTTAGTATACCAGGTTGATCATCTCATCAAAGTGCATCTTTCTGTCCTTTCAGAAGTTTGAAATTCAAAGTTTAATTTTTTAGGGTTTCCCTGACAAACCCTAATCTAGCTCTAGATCCAGTTTCTGCAAAATCAAGTGGATAGGGTTAATCCTAGAAGAGAATGGATTGGTCACCTACATAAGTGAAGAAGTTCCAGTTTTCAGAGGGAGATGAGGCTAAGGACTTACATAAGAAGATTACAAGCAATCTCGATAGGTATGACTTATCTAGGTATGCTTCGAGATCTATTCATGATTAAGGTTATGGTATGTTTGTCTTCATTAAGATTAGTACAATCTTGATTAATTTTAGACTTGTTGTATCACCTTAATAAAAATATGAATGTAGATATTCATTGATAAGGGTTTTGACACTTATGATTGTACTAATGCATTGTGGTGTTGTATAAGGATTATGTTATCTGCTAACATGAAGGTACAAATCAAGCCTTAGATCAAGACCATGGTAACATAATGACATAAACTCATCCATTGTCATGGATAACATAGAAGATCTACTTACGAGGTATGTATAACTTGGTTCTATAATGGTTAACCTATGAGATATGCAGGTTACTAGCACAAGTCATTAAAGAGAACAATAAGACATTGCTAGACATAACTAGCAAATATGATAACCAGGTATATTTTTCCTATATCAAGTTAGAATCCTACATTGTGTTAGGATCTTATACTGTTCTATGGTTGATAATAATTATTCATGAAGTTAGAAATGTAAGTAATCAAGAGTTTATGCATATTATGATGATATGACTAACCAGAAAAGTCCTTTGGTCAAATAAAGAATATGCATGAGTAAAAGATGTATTCCTGAAACCTTGAATACCAATGTTTGTTATCTATGTTTGAAATGATCATGACTATACATGCTTAATATTATTGTGTTTTGATAGTATTAAGATTATACTAGTAAATGTATGATTATGTGTGAGATCTCGAGGATAACACAATGATGATACTAGTAAGCATGCCTAGTGATTGAGGATGGATATAAGTTCAAGGACAGGTAATCCAGGAAGCAAAGATCAAGAGGGAGCACACTCTAGTAGTTCCTGCAAGGAAACAAATATTGAGAGCGAGTCCACCCATCAAACAAACAAAGATAAGTATTTAAATTGCCATTTCTTGTATATTTGATTGTTTAAATAATACTGTTCAAAGATGTATATACTTATGTTCCTAGACTTAGGTTGTGTATTATGCATATTAGAATAATTGCATTAATGAACAATATACTACTAATATGCATGTAATGGGTAAGTGGCCTATGGCACTGTACAACATTCAATTGCTACCTATTTAGAATGAAACCTCTTTGCTGACATGTTGGGAGTTGTGCACACTCTTAACAATGCTCTGGTAGAGATTGGAAGGCATCTAGAAAGTTACGGGATATGGATAAATGTTGTATTGAAGCATTGGCTAAAATAATTGCATGACTGTATGACATATTTCGTTATGTGTAAGAATTTGTTCTGAAAACAATGAGATGTTTCTAATCATGCAATTTAAATTGCTTTGTAGGAAAGATCATATACCATCACCTACAAAAGACGGACTACAACATTTGTTCCAACAATGAAGTTCAAACTATCTATTGAAGATATTGAAGAATCTGAAGTTCCCAGGATACGGGATACAGTTAAAGGATGCCATGGTCGAGAAGTACCAATCGATCATGTTTGGGATGTGGTCCCAAAACCTGAAGGGAATTCTATTGCGACTTCCAAGTTGATCTATAAGATCAAGCATGATACAGATGATAGCATAGAGAAATACAAAGCAAGGTTTGTAGCTCGTGGCTTCTCCTAGAAAGAGGCATTGACTATGAAGAGACTTTTGCACCTGTAGCCAGGAACACTTCCATCAAATCAGTACTTGCTCTGGCTGCAGTGATGAAATGGAAGGTACACCAGATGGATGTCAAGACAACTTTCTTGAATGGTGTACTTGAAGAGGAACTGTATGTGGAGCAGCCACTCGGGTTTTAGACACATGACTGAGAGTCACATGTGTGCAAACTAAAGAAGGCCCTGTATGGTTTGAAACAGGCACCTAGGAACTGGTATGGCAGGATAGATGGCTTCCTATCCAGTTTGGGCTTTACCAAGAGTAAAGCGGATTCCAACCTTTACTACAAGGTTGAGGAATGCAATCCACTGATACTACTATTGTATGTGGATGACCTATTTGTAATAGGTGAGGATGGACTGATTGCCAACACGAAGAGGAAGCTTGTTGCTGAGTTCGAGATGAAGGACTTGGGTATGATGCACTACTTTCTTGGTATGGAGGTGTGGTAGAGTGCAGATGGAATCTTCCTTGGACAGGGGAAGTATGCAGTAGAGATCCTAAAGAGGTTCGGGATGATGGACTGCAAAGCCATGGCCACACCTATGGCATCAAACCTAAAGCTTCTGTGTGATGCTTCATCTGAGCTAGTTGATGCTACGATGTATCGTCAGATGATTGGGTCCTTCATGTACCTGATGAATACAAGACTAGACATCTGCTTTGCGGTGAACACCTTGAGCCAGTACTTGATAGATCCGAGACATGTTCACCTGATAGCTGCAAAGCATGTTCTGAGGTACCTGAAGGGTACATTTGACTATGGGCTCAAGTATGAGGCGAATCAAAAGTTTAACCTGGAGGGTTATGTTGATAAGGGATTGGGAAAGCAGTGCCATTGATCGGAAGAGCACTTCAAGGTGCTGCTTCAGTATGGGATCTGGTATGATCTCTTGGTTTAGCTTGAAGCAGTCCTGTGTGGCATTGAGTACAGTCGAAGCAGAATATGTCGCAACTTGTTCGGCAAGTTGCAAGGCAGTATGGATCCGGAAGCTACTATCTGAGTTATTTGATCTCCCACTGGAGGCTACTAGTATTCTTTGTGACAACCAAAGTTGTGTGAAGCTATCTAAGAACCTGGTGTTCCATGATAGGTCAAAGCACATAGAGATCAAATATCACTATATCAGGGATAGGATGCAGAGAGGAGCAATGAAGCTCCTGTATGTTGCGACGGATGAGCAGGTTGCATATGTGTTGATGAAACCACTCGCCATAGTGAAGTTCAAGTACTTCAGATAGAGGCTTGGTGATTTTTAGATTGAAGACACTTCAAGGAAGAAGTGATGGACACATTTGCAGGTGCCATTCCAAGCATGGTGAGAGGAGGATGCTTCCCATGGCTGTGGATGTAAGGGCTAGATGATGAGCATCAGGATGATGCTCCAGTTACTGCTCTATGCATCATGTTGGATGTTGGATATGATCAGCTGGATAATGTTTCTATATATGCATCATGTTGGATGCTGGATATGATCAGTTGGATCATGTATATGTATATGCATCATGTTGGATGCTAGATATGATTAGTTGGATCATGTATATGTATATCTATATGTATCAGGTGGATACATTGTATGATCAAGTGGATCGTTTATTTGATATGTATCAGGTGGATACATTGTATGATCAGGTGGATCATGTATGATGATATGTATTAGGCAGATACATTATATGCATCAGGTGGATGCATGGTCTGATCAGGTTGATCATGGATGATGAGCTTCAAGATGTTGCTCTAGATGACATGCATTAGGATGATGCTATGATGATCAGGATGATCACAGATGATGAGCTTCAGGATGTTGCTCCAGATGACATGCATCAAGATGATGCTATGATGATCAGGATGATCATAGATGACGAGCTTCAGGATGTTGCTCCAGATGATATGCATCAGGACGATGTAGTGAAGATGATCAGGATGATCATGTGTGATGAGTATCAGGATGATACTCTGGATGATATGCATCATGACGATGCTATGATGATGATCAGGATGATCATGTACATCAGGATGATGTATGGTGAGTATCAGGTCGATACTCTATGGTCATGGACAGGTTGAGCAGATAAGCATATAATAGCGCCTTGGGAGATTTGCATACACTCTTGCTAGGTTTTACTGATGGCATATAATAGCTCCCTAGGAGGTTTGGCAAATGCTCTTGCTAGGTTTTGCTTGGAAGGACATATAATAGCACCCTGGGAGATTTACAGATACTCTTGCTAGGTTTTGCCGATGGCATATAATAGCTCCCTGGGAGATCTGGTAAATTATCTTGCTAGGTTTTATCCATGGCATATAATAACTCCCTAGGAGATCCTGCAGGTTGTGCTGGGAACATAATTAGTCCTGGGATGCTCTTGCTAGGTTTTTCCAGTTGCATATAATTTCTCCCTGGGAGGTTTGCAGATACTCTTGCTAGGTTTTGCCTATGGCATATAATAGCTCCTTGGGATATCTATCAAATGCTCTTGCTAGGTTTTGCTTGGACACATGTAATAGCTCCTTGGGAGATCTTGCAGGTTGTGTTGGGCACATAATCAGTCCTGAGATGCTCTTGCTAGGTTTTGTTGATGCACGTAACAAGTCCTGAGGATCCACAGTATCACAAGTGATGATGAAGACCTATAGGTGGTGAGCCTACATCCAGCATGAAAAAGGGCTGGCTGTGTAGAACTTCCTATGATGAGTAGTTCAGAGATTGATTGAGATGGAAATAGTAGTGACGATGACGATGATTCGATGTCGATGATCCAAAGAAGAAGACTTGTGCTAGCAGATCTGTGTCAAGAAATCACGTCCTAGTTAAGAGGGAGTGTTGATGTAATTGTGACTTTGGAATGTATTTCACATATATGTATATTGTATTCCTATAGAGATGTTATTATTCCTCTATACAGAAGCATCTTCATTTATATTGTAAGTGTCGTAACTTATACTTGATGGGTTATTAGACCACCGTATTGGGGGTCGGCCCTGTCAGCATTATGTTATGTGGTTAAGTTGAGGCCGACCTAGTAAAGGTTATTAGGAAATTCAAGTCATGTATAAATAGAGTGCGGGAGGCACTCTATTTGATGATTCACTTTCTCAATCACATAGTCATTGGAGAGTGGTGCACTAGTGGAGGAGGAGAAGCTGTTGCTAGGAGGACTATCTCTTGTACTTGGGTTGTATCATTGTTCTATCTATCTCTGAGGAAGTTACGGGGTTTTTCACCTTCTTGGTTTTCCCCGGTGAAACTCTATGTCTCTTGTATGCTTGCATTATTGTGTTCATGATTGATATGCTATACATGTTGTTCTCTTAGTTAAGATCCTAGATTAGATTGAAGTAAATTCTGAAAAACTAACACTTTTTGAGGCAATATTATGCCTGTGACAACTCGTGCCATCCAAAATATAAACTTTGGGATGATTAAAGTATTGGGATACAAGTAGGTTATCAACTCTAGATATATTGAAAGGATTCATGACCAATTTGAAGAAGATAATTGAAAATTATACATAGAAGCCTTCAATGATTGAGCTAATTGTACATCAATCAAGCTCAGTAGTGTCTAGCATCATGGGTTATCATTATCGTCGATAATGCCTAATTTACAAGAATACTTGTCCCACTTCATTTGGTGGACATAGTTGAGGTCCATCGGACTTTCTGCATCAATGAACGCCTAATACAGTCACACCAACAGCATGAAGACATTCTTGTTATACTAACGTAGGGATTGTTGAAGAAATGAGTAGGGATTGCTGAAGAAGGGGTCAGACAATATGAATGTAATAAGTGAGATGATGATGATACATAGAACCAAGCCTAACAATTCCCAATTTGCTTTATGAGTCACCATCGCTTTGATTGATAGCTAGTTAGCATAATGGCAACATTATAAATTGATATAATTTATCAATTTTCACTTAGATGCACATTTCTTGAAAACACTAATTCAAGCTGGGATATCTAGGATCTTTTCCTTAAAATTAAAAACTATAGAAAAATAGGAGTTTTCAGCTATTCTAACCAGTTACTCTGGTTAAACTACAAATTTGATTCTTATTGTTCTTAAGCTTTAGCAATTTTCTCTATTCTAAAAATAATAGAAAAAAATCACATATTTATAACATTTTCTTTACCAAAACCGGAATTAAAATAATTACATAATTACATATCGGATGTGTGAGTTGATCATTTAAAATAATGTCTATTTGATTGAGGTGGAGCGGAGTTTCACCTTAGGGTACCGCACAAGAGGAACCATCCAATCGTGAAATAACCCTCAAAAGGCAAGGCCAAATTGTTTCATTTAAAGGGAAGAGAGATGGAATAGAATAGGGTTGACTGGAAAAGAAAAGGACAAGGCAGCAATTCGCTAAACAAAGGTTTTATACAAGTCCAATATGATAGCGTAGTCTGCCACGACCTTGCTAGATCGTGTGCTCATATGGTACACGAAGTTTTTGTCTACAACACCACAAGGAACAAATAGAAGCTAGGAATATCTTAAAGTAGGCTTAGTGGGGGAATTCAAGAAACCTAAATCTGAATCTTAGTGTATTACGGATCTTAAGGAAATAAAATAAATGCAGAATGAACCTGTGTGGGAATTTGACTAGAGATTTAAGACACTGATGGACCGGTTATCTTTCTAGATCCTTGATGCCCGGCATAAGGAATGGTTTGTCGCAGCTCTATTACCGCATATATGTATGCCATCATCACAGTAGAAGATCACATCACAGTCCGAGGATTTGGAGGTTGCTATGAAATTGGAAGCATCCCCTATCGAAGAAAGTGGTGCAAGGATGGCTCAAGCTGAGTCGCAGTTAGAGGCTCTGAGTATTCAGATGCATGAGATATAAAAGACTAAGGATAAATGAACAGATATGTATGGTTCATAAAATGTAAAAGAGAGGGGCATCATAAAGATGAATGTCCAGTATTTTCCAAATATATGGCTACAGGAGCTCCTAATCCATTAAATCCAAAACTATATGTGAAATATGCAGAATTGCATCTCATCATCCTATTCCCCATCACTTATTTAATAGGTATCCGAGCATGGTTAGGAGTCTCTTTTGTAACTTTTTTTAAGTCTGTCGGGCATGATGAGTCCAATTGTCGAGCTATGGAACTAATGGGCCTGTTTAATATCCCCTCCCAACCTCACACAGAATTTAACGAACAAATTGATGCACTTGACGAATGGTTATGATGACCTGCACAAGGAATTTGGTTAACGAGGGAATTTGGTGAATCTGATGCCCCGCATCATTGAACACAACAATAAACTCTCACATAGTCAATGTGCGTCACCTGCTTACAGGACACATACACAAAACAGGAAGGGCACAATGCAAAAAACCTTACCATGTGCCATGAGGCATAATCACACTATATAGCTTCCTATTAAGGGTTTCGGGATACTCATCTTGTAGATTCACACCTAAGGATCCAAAAATAAAGACTTTAATGGAGTATTTTTATGAGCTTCGGGATACGTATAATTGTGCGAACAAGATAATCCATAGGATCCGCAGTTGTCCTGCACAAGCAAAGAAAAAAAAAATGTATAAAGCTTGCTTTCGTTAACTAGCCTATGGATGTGACACCAACCCGCAACCCCCTCTTGGGAAGGGATAATCGAGGATGATGTCACCTCCAACCACCAATCAGATTTTTGAAAATTTTGAATTTGAAAATTTTGAAAAATTTTTAGATAAATTAAACTATAGTTTTTATATAGTTCAGAGGGAAAACTTTAGGTCTTAAAAAATAATAATAAGAGTTTGATGATACATATATGATCCCCTTCGAGGACATAATAAGGTGAAGCTTATAACCTAAATAAAAAATTAAATTATAATTTACAATTATAAAATGTTTATCTAAAATGTAATTTACTTGTTATTTAATAGTGCCATTTTTAGGAGTTCACTAAGCACCTTAATGATGGGATTAGTTCATGGTGATTGTATTAAACCACCATAGATTCATCTTAAATTTAGTCTATCAGTCACTAGGGATCCAATTTCTTGAGGTGAAATTTTCCTTAACCTTGAATCTTTTATAGGTCCAAAAAATGTTTACACCTGAATGAATTTGATCCATATTTGTGATTCATAGATCCGTGTGTTTAATATTTATATATGCTTTATATTTATTTTATTTTATGAGCCAACAGGTATTTTTTCAATAACGTTTTATTTGGTTTTAATTTTTTTTATGAAGCTACTTTTTATTTGGTTTTATTTTTTATTTTATTTTATGAGGGGACATGCATTTTTTAATTTTTTGTAGCATAAGGCTAGTAAGGTGACAACATCTCCCCCATATTGGGCATACTGGGTTGTACAGAACCTTGCTACTCTCAGTGCAACAATGGCCTAAGTGAACATTAGTATAATGAATGATATATAATTATTATTGTGATAGACAAGTTGGAACCTTGTTATTCCTATGAAGGTGTCGTTAATCTAATGAAACTAATTAAAGCTTCATTTATCCGACCACCTATCCTAAATATGCTATTTGTAGTTTCTTGGGCTTCTTCATAAAGCCTCTTTCCATTGATTTCATCTATGATGGTAGCAATCCATTGATTCTCAAATTTGTTAAAAACTCACCACATTTAGCACTCTTATATGTTAAAAACTTGCTCTTTTGCTTTCCAAGGTGCCAATCGATTGATAAAATTCCATACCTATTTTGTAGATGTTATTAATGAGTAATGTTGCATAGTTAAGTCATTAGGAGAGTGCGTCATGCCAATTGTTGGTAGCTACGAAGGTGAGGATAGTTATTATTACTGAATCTAGATAGTAAGAAGTAGATTGGCATTTGTGTTTCTTTTGATCATGTAATATGTCACTTGGCCATTATTGTTATTATGAATGTCATAAAAGCCCACTCCATTACCTCCCTAGATGTCTACCAACCGATAGAATGTTGAAACTATTACCAAGTTCTTTTTGTGAAATTTCCTCAAAGTATGATTGCTTATGGAAAACTAAGTTTCAAAGAATTTGTATTCTGCATTTTAACCAAAATTTTATTTTAAGCAAAGTGAATTTCCATTTTCAATTTGAGTTGTAATGTTGTTTCTTTTAAAATTACTTTAAGCAGCTTATGGTTTAACAAGTCTTTGATTTAAAAATGTTGTAGATTTTGGGCATAAATGTCATTGTTTGTGTTACTCTTAATGTGTTTTAAAAAATTTGGGAAAGAAATCATACCACTAGTAGCCTACAATTCTAGTTGATTTAGCTTGTATTCAATCATCTAAGTCTCCGAGCGACCTTTTCAACTCCCTATATATTATTCCTTTTGTGATTCCTACAATGGCCATGTATTGATGTACTTTCCCAATGCCCTAATCCAATGCTTACGGTTAAGTGATACATAGAGTGCAGGTATTGAAGTTTTTACTTTTTCCAAGAACAAAACTTGTACAAGGGTTTTGATTTCTATGTGCTACGGTTCAACTTTTACTTACTTTAATTTTATGCTAAATTTTAATAACAAAATGTCAAGTAATTAACCTGTGGAGAGTTGTGTAATCATATTAGGATTTTGAGGATATTCAATTCTAGAGTTGTGTAATCATATTAGGATTTTGAGGATATTCAAGAATTGATAAATATAAGTTTAGTGGCTATTTCTATTTTTTTCTTAATATAATTGATTTATAAAAATTCATAATACCAATTTGTTAGTTAACGAGCAAACTAATTAACTATGAAAACTTATCAATTTGTTAATTAACCAGCAAACTAATTAACTATGAAAACTTTTTTTTGTAAATTTCAATTATGTAAACAGAGACACAATGATCTTCATTCAATATTATATTGTTTCTGTTAAAATGCTCGTCAATTTTCATTTTAGGAGTATCCTAACATTGTCTATTAATTATTAAATATTAATTAATATTTAATATTAATTAATATTTAATAGAAGATTCAATTATTCAATTGTTTAAAAAAACATGGTTAGATAAAAAGTATGTAAAAGAGTTAACTCTTTAATACAAGAACACACAAATTTGAAGTTTAAGCATTTATTGTATCATATTAATTATTATTAAAATTTAATAGAAGATTCAATTATTTGATTGGTTTAAATGCGTGGTTAGATAAAAAGTGTAAAATAGTTAACTCTTGAATACATGAATACAATACTTTGAATTGTAATCATTTGCTTGTATTATTGGGCTTCTTTCCTGCATTGAAATAAAATATTCATTTTTAGACACATTAAAAAATGATAATGATTAATTAGTTACTCAAAAAAAGTTATGGATAATTTTATATAGGCTAATAATTAATTAGTTGCCAAAAAAAATTATGGATAATCTTCCATCCCTATATAATGACTTAAGGTTAAAAAACTAGGCCTTGTCATAGGGTGCTTTTCTGCAAAGATGATGTGGTTAAACACGTAATGCCAAGTTGGAATCTCATAAATAAAATGTGATTAGGAAATCACATTGTAGGTAGCAAGGTTGTGAGCATGAGTGTATGTATCTTGTGTGTGTGTATGTGCGTGTGCATATGTTCATTACAAGCAATGGAAAAAATCCTTGATAATTATGGAATGGTTATAATGCTCATGTAGGTTGAGTCTCATAGATAACATAGATTACAAATGTGAAGTCCAAATCAAGGCTTATATAGTATAATTTCGGTTTCAAAATGTTACTAAACATTTGGACATAAGTAATGTTAGAAACCACACTAGAAGGATTGAATTTACATACTAAAATTGCAGACAATAAATAACAAGTGTGAAATTGATACCAAAATAAAAAAAAAATAAAAAAATGTGTTCAAGATATTGTTATTACTGTTAAAAATAGGGATAAAGATGCAGAAAGAATAAGGGGATCCTATATGGAAAATGTGAGGCTAGACTCATCCCTTAAATCCTCTATACTATTTTTCTTGTGTTATATTAAGAAGTGCTTCTCACATTCTCCATTAAATGATTCTAGATAGTTGAAATTCATCAGTTTCTTATGGGTGATTCCACGAAGGTGGTTCATGATTTTTGGCCCGTGGGAGTCAAAAAAAAAAAAATTTGAACCCTCGATCGAGGTCTTTTCAAGCCCTGGATCGAGGTTTTAAAAGCTCAATCGAGGGTTTGAAAAGACCTCGATCGAGGGTTTTTAAATACCTCAATCGAGGGCTTGGTTAGACCCTCGATCGAGCTATTGCTTGGTAAGACCCTTGATTGAGGGATTGAGACAAAAAAAAAAGGGGCCCAACCTGTCAGCTGTCCTTGTTCAAAAAATATAGTGCAGTGACAACGAGAAGGATGGGAGAACGCCCTCAACCGAGCATCCGCAACCACCTCACCACAACATACCCCATGCCCAAGTCCACCTCACAGCCATGGCTTCTAATCCACTAGGTAAGTGGAATTCAACCTGTCATTTGTTTTAAAAAAAAACTTAAATTTTAAATTTTATTTGTTTTGTAGAAAATTGTGTGTGTTTTTTACATGTAAATTTTATTTAGTTTTTATAAATTTGTGTGAATGTAACCATTGAAACGAAAAACCACCATTGAAACCAAAAACCATCGAAACTAAAAACCACCATTGAAACCATTTTATTGTGTAGAAAAACCATTGAAACCAAATACTATTTGAAAAAAAAAAACAATACAAAATACCATTCCAAAACAAAATCCAAAAACCATTTGAAATATGTTTAGAGTTTTAAATTTATGTTATATTTATTTTTTTAAATTATTAATATTTTTTTATGTCAATTGGTAGCATTTCACTGCATAAATTCTATCGGTTTTATTTTAAAATGTGTTTTGACAAGCAAAAATGCTGCTCATTTTTTTTCAATCCTCTAAGAATGCCAAAAGGATTGAAAAAAAATAATCATATTAGGTTTCCGGTTTAACAAAATCCATTAGCATTAAAAAAAACTCAACAACACCATAGTGACATGTAGAAAACTCATTTGGTCTCCATCTATAACCTTCGATTCAATGTTACTTTGGAAAACAACCTACAATTTCTCTTATGGAAAATCCATACTTAAGTAAGTAGCATCATTATTATTAATTTATTTAATGAGATGAAGTGTCATTTTTATTTTTTATCACATTATCATGTATATTTTTATAGTTATACATAATATCATATAAATGCTTATATATAATAAACATATATTTTTTATAGTTATACATAATATCATATAAATACTTATATATAATAAATATTATTGTAGTGTTACTCTCACTTTTTAATAATATATCCACTTTTTTATTTTAAAAAACATGCTTAAGTGTATAAAAATAGAATACACACTAACTTGCCTTCCATTTCACTACACTAAATATTCAAAATATATATATATTTTTTAATATTGTTAATAATATATATTATAAACATTTAAAAAAATATATAAATATGTTTATTAAATTCAATATTTATTAATATAATTATAGGTTAATATAAACTAATAATTTTATGTTAATATGAATTATGAATATATTGAAGTTAAAAAGAAATCATTTTCTTAAAATCAAAGCTTACCTAATACCTCAATAATTATCACATTAAAAGCTATCCAAACACATTGAGGTGCATACAACATATCCATATCAACATGACAAAAGAAAGCACAACAACATCTTATATTATTAAGATTTGGATGACTCCCTTTGCCATGGCTAAATGTCATAATATAATATCTCAAGTTTTAGGTACTTCTTTAGTTGATATGAATATATCAAAATATATCTCATATATATATTAATTTACAAATCTTTAGTCTTATCAAAAAACCATATATATATATATATATATATATATATATATATATATATATATATATATATATATATAATGATGATGATTTGTATTGATAAAAACTCATTTACAACATAAATAAAAATGGTGTGCCTAGAGGGAAACCATAGCACTTACAGAACTTGAGTTTATCAAAGTTATGAAAACTACCTAGCAAGTTGATAGGTTTCTAATCATTGGTAAGATAACAATGAAAAACAAAAAAAACATGGGACCCTAAGAAACCCCCAATCATGATCTTCATAAGAACAAAAACAACAAGTATATGTTCTAGAGGAGCTAGTTCATACACATTCTATGTGTTTTACTTGATGACGAAATCCACCTAGGTCTCTACTTGATCCAATAGGGATAATCCTTTGTAATTTCATGGTAGACAAGAAACGAGTAACCTAGTTGGTCAAGGAGAGGATAGGCTAAATTGATTTTGTTTCCCAGCACCTCCTATAATGAGAATTACTAACGAGAATTAGAGCGAAATGCATAGAACAACTCCAACCAGGGAAACTAGAGATGTTGCAAGGTTGGGTAAAGTCAACCACCATGCAAATTCACGAGTTTATCCATTGATGGGAGTGAAATCATACTGTTAGTTTGAACCTTCTAGAATTCCACTTCCCACTTCATGATGGCCACACTAATCACTGTAATAAAATCCATATACACAAACCAAGAGATGATGATGAAAATGTAGTGGAGAGGAAAGAAAATGGACAAGAGAGGGTAACCAAAATACCTTAGAGAGAAAATATGCATAGGGATTATTCTCAATACCCAGTACATTACATAAAAACTTAAGATTAGTCGACAATGTTGATCATCTATTTTTATGGTCTTTGTGGGGACCAAATTCAAATCCTGAGTGATTTTGATGGAAGAGTAGCCCCATGTCATGGCATCTTAGCTAAAGGAAATTTTTTGTGATTAGTGGTTTCGCATCGAGGGTAGTAAATAAACATTGAAAGAAAAATCTACTTTGTTTACTAGTGGTAAATAAACATTAAAATAAAAATCTACTTTGTTTACTAGTGGTAAATAAACATTGAAAATACTCGCCACCTCTTGACCCTCAACTAGTAGATCTGTCCCTACAATATATTGAGAATATATCATTCTAAAAATACTTTAGTTCCCCCCCACATCCCAACCTCTAGTCCTAGTCCTAGTGTGACATTAAGGACTTTATCTAAGAAATCCAACTATTCTCAATGAATATATGTATCCAACATGCTTACATGATTTGAATGTGACCACCACATTTTATCCCTAAAGATGTTGCACCTGCTGCCGCTTGAAACCAAACACCATCCTAATTCTCAAGGGCGTGTGTTGTCACAGATTTGTTTCAAGGACAGAATTAATCATGTGACCCTTATCTAAACATGAAGAATCTATCAGTGCTACATAACAACTTTTCCATGTTGCCTTAACAACATTGTAATTTACCTCCATTCACACAACTCCTCAAATCCTACACAAAGTAATTCTCTACCATGTAGATTAGCCACACAAGACAAACCATCTTTTAATTACTGGACCCAATGCTTATTGCTTCCTCCTCAAGAGAGATTACCTCTTGGCACCTTGTGGGAGTTTTGATGTGGGTTTTCTTGCCACCACTACTATCATTTTAGCCACAAGTCACTAAATCCCACAAAATTGGGGCATAAACAATACTATGTATTTCCCAACAATTGCATCAACAGACCTTTAACGCTGGTAACTTGCATGAAAATGAAAAAACACATGTCTATACATTTGCTAGTATATCTACATGCTTTCCAATTACACGTGAAAGGACTGATCAAACTCTTCTTTAACGAGCCACACATATCATGTGCTCCATTAGAACATTCTTATTGGATTTACACAACCTCTTCAAATATGCGGTTACTTTAGGATGCGGTAGGTAGAGTCAACTTGTATCCCTAGGTGTAGATACATCAAACAACCCACAGTATCTCTTGGTTTGGTTTGGATTCTCATGTGGTATGTGTCTCAAGACAACACACAAACAACCCTTCCATTCGTTGATTCATTCGCATGTATGTCAATAGATCTAGAGCGTCATGGCTCTCTATAATCATTCCTATGCTATCAAATTCAACTCGTCATTGAAAATATTGGAAATATCATAAATTATAATCATTAAATCACTCATGTCATGCACTCACTACTTAGCTTTTCTTTGCTTAGCCATTACCAAACTTCCTTTATTGTTCTAGTTCAATTTAAAAGGTAGATTATCGAGACTCAAACATGTAGCGAGCCCCAGTTGACTTAGGCTTGATTCCATTTCCCCTCCATCCCATACCTGTATGTTGTCGCAACAAGTGTTGAACAACTAAATTTGATGCCCAGGCCGCTATGACGCTAGTGTTGCTAATAAAAATGATATCGAAATTGAAATTCGAGATCGAAACTAGAATTGAAATGTAAATTTGAAATTGAAAACGAAAATGATATTAATATTGGAAATTGATATTGAAATTGAACTTGAATTTTGAAACGAAATTCGAATTGAAAATCGAAAATTGAAATTGAAATTGAAATGAGAAATGAAAATTGAGAATTGGAAATGTAATTTGAATTCAAATCGAAATTGAAACTTGGAATTTGAAATTGAAAATTGAAGATGAAATTGCAATTGAAATTTGAATTTGAATTGAATTTGAAATTTGAATTTGAATTGAATTTGAAATTTGAATTTGAATTTGAAATGTGAAATTTGAAATAGAATTTGAAATTTGAATTTGAATTTTAAATGTGAAATTTGAAAGAGAATTAGAATTAGAAATTGAAATGTGATGCAGAGAGTTATGAAGAGAGAACATCATTGCTTCATGCTCTGCAATGCATGAGAGGATTTGACGTCACCAAAGAGGGAGGCCATCGACAGTGCTCCCATTCACCGAGGAGTGAGGCCACGCCAGGGTTAGCTGCCACTGGTGGTAGCAGCAGGAGAGCTAGTGCATTGGTTCATCCTGACGACATACATTTTGATCCCCAGGTGGAGGATATATGGCAAGACATGAGTGCATCAGGTGCATATTTTTTGTTAGATACATTTTCAGTAAATTTTTAGTATATAATGCATTGAATTTTAGTTGCAAGTTATAATATATATTTTCAGTAACATTTGTGTTTTGGTTTGGATCGCAGGTCCATCGGGGGGTCGTGTAATGATGAGGTCGCATGCATCACTCTCGTTGATATCACTACCCAGTGAGAGTGGGTGCACCAGTAAAGAAAACCAAGCACAAGAGACACAATATTTTTTTCTTGGGGTATCCTCATGGGGAAGAAAACCCATCAACCTTTTTAATGAGAGAATCAGTTCAAGATACAAGTACATTTAGATGACTTGTGAATTTCTTGCTGTGAGAATGAGAAAGGGGTCCTCTCTATTTATACTTGATTGGTGATTGAATTTTCCACATTTGTTGTGGCTGATTTGCAGATTTAATACATAATAATAATTGTTATTATTGCTTTTTTGAGCTAACTTGAGGATGAGATCTCCTAACACTACACACACCAACACTATCTCTTAGCTAGGTAGGTATCATCACACTAGAACATATTTGGATTTCATCTTCCTTTTCTTGATCATCTCTTCATCATCATAAAGGTCTTCTCTTTTCCATGTGGCTACAACCAACATCATGACAATGGGATACAACCCATAAGTCCCCCAACCACATGGGTTGTTGGGAACCAACCCAGTGATAGGTCTCCCAACCAGAAGGGTTGCTGGGAACCAACCCATTGACGAGTCTCCCAACCACAATGGTCATAGGGCACCAACCCAATAACTCAACACAACTCAATCCATTGAGAAGTTCCATACTCAACTTAGTCAATTAAGGAGTACAAATCAACTCAACTTAGTCCATCGGGGAGCATAGTAATTCATAGCCATAGTGGATGTTGGGCCCCAACCTAGAGACTACAACACAACTCAGTCCATCAAGAAGTGTGATACTCATCTTAGTCCATAGAGGAGTACAAATCAGCTCAACTCATTCCTTCGAGGAGCATAGCATCAATGGTAGCTTAACCCAGTCCATCGAGGAGTGCGTCCATGTGTCTCATGCATCTCATTGTAACTCAAATCAACAAGGAGTGTTCCCATGCACCTCATGGTAACTCAACTTAGTCAGGAGTGTGCTCATACATCTCATGCATCTCATGGTAACTCAACTCAGTGAGGAGTGTTCCCATGCATCTAATAATAACTCAACTCAGTGACGAGTGCATCCATGCACAACATATCAGTCCATCAATATGTCCACAACAAATATCTCTCCCTTAGTCGAGGAAAAATATATCACTAATAATGCAAACTATTGCTCAACAAGGGAGACATTTTCCACCACAACAAGCCTATCTCGAAAGTACACAAACTTCACATTGGGTAGAGCTTGGGTGAGAATTTTGGAAATATAATCATCTACAACAATATACAGGATATGGACTGCTACCCTCTACACCATACAATACCACTGCAAGCTACACTAGTGGACATTGTTGCTGCTCCATCAGTATTATTCTTGCTCTCTTTATGTAACTAGATATCACTCTAGAATCCCTTTGGAAATATGTTGCAAACTCCCTCTGAACTTTGCATTATACTCTCCCTTTGGAACTTCTCACTGGCTAGTCCATCAAGCTATATAAGGTGTCATCCTCGATGCCAATCTGAAATGCATCCTGAACACCAAATCTCATAGTGTGATGAAGAAAATATCCCAATGAGAGTATATTGGTTTGGTGTCAACCAAGTATATTACAGATCCAATTAATTGCATATACATGGTGTGATTTAACAATTCTGAATTGGAAGCACACTCATCTTCTTCAAATTGTCACCATCGGTGTAGCCATGGACTTATAGTCCATCATTCGAAATCTACTTAGGATATCAATAGTGAACTTCCCCTCACTCGGGAAGATTTCATCTGGTCTGGACTACCCCTCCAATCTCAAGAAGTAATACAACAGGTCAAGATACTCATCTCGAATTTAGAGGCTAGCTCCCTCTGCATCTGTTAATGATTTTTTCTATCCTGATATGGAACAGATCATCAATATGCAGCATCATGATCAACACACTGAGCTACAATTATTCTCTCTATGATGGAGTATCCATTGTAGTTGCTCCCACTATCACGGAAGCCATTAGAGCAAATTCAAGGTCTAAAATGGGCCTCCTAAGGAAAATAATAAAATAATAGTTAAATAATAAAATAATATTTTTTAATTTTGGAGGACAAGAGAAAAAACTACTTTTTCTTTGTATTTTCAACCTATCTCCCTATCATTTTACTCTAATTTTGAGCAAGAGTACGTGTTGTATGCATAATTTAATTCTGCATCCAACGAATGCTCTCGCTCAAAATTTGAGTAAAACGACAGGGAGATATGATGAAAATAAAAAAATAAAAAAAAGTATTTTTTTTAATGTCAAATATGCCAACTCAACCATTATGGTTGACTCTTTTCTTGAAATTCTATTGGTCCTTGATTTCAATGGCTCATTTTCTTATAAGGCTCTTTATAGACCCCAAATTTCCTCTAATGCATTCTGTTATTTGATATGGAACTTGAGCTAAGAGCCATGCTCCTAGAAACCTCCAACTTCTGAGCATATTTCTCCCTCTCGGCAATCTCAATATGAGATCCTCTAGACCTCTAGGTCATGGGTCGACATATGAATAAATGCACCAGATCTGTTCTTACTATTGAACAATCATCATTTGTCCTTCAAAACAAGTCTCATCATCCTTCTCTTCTAGGTCATAGCACATGATCTTTCCCACAAGTCAAATTCATTCAAATAGTTAGAAACATTGCATACTAATCAATCAATTCAATCCAATGACATAGTTCACACAGTTATGTAATCATTCAAAGGAATTTAGCATCTTAGCCAATGCTTCCACACAATTCCCATCCATATCCCAACATACTCGATAACTATCTAGATGCCTTCCATCTCCACCAAAACATACTATCAAAAGTGTGCACTGCTCTCAAAATGTTAGCAAATAGATTTCATCCTAGACTAGCTCCATTAAGGGCTCATGGAATGCACTACAAGGTTCTTACCTAACACATACATAACATGCACAATATGAGCGTACTACTCATCAATATTAGTCATATATAAATGCATTAAAAAAGACTATATCATATGCACATCATAAATCTATTGTTCAATACACAATTTTATGAATGCATGGCATAATCATGTCACAATATTTGTAATATAGGGAAATGAATGAAATGTAGCAATCTTAATAAGAGATAAAGACTTATCCCTCTTAATATCCAATCTCTTATGGTGAGTCAATAATGGTCTATCTTCTCAAACATGTTGAAATCACTTGAAAAGAAATATCTCAAGATGTTTTTGTACTCATGACCAACTCTTTATCGTTGTGTAAATCCATTCAATGGGAGCTAGTTATGACTTGCACTTAGCACCATGTAGATTGAGTTGGCTCACACCATGCTTAATCATATCTTTGTCTATAGAATTATCAACAAGGTGTTGTAGTGCCTCTTAAGAACCAAATATGGCTTCCTTGTACTGAAATGCAAGAACCCATTCTCCATGCATGCTAATAAATACACCAATCCCGACTGAGGAGCTTCTGCAGTTGGACTCGGGATGATGGTCAATTGAATAATTGAGAAACATACTATATGCATACTCAATTGGGTGGGGGTTAGACTTGTATGCATTATCGAGAAAGTACAAAATGTACTTCATCCTGAACTTGGTGGCACCAGCAGATACATAATTACTCCCAATAATTTTAATAATATTGCCAAGCATGGCTACCCATTTAGATCTCTGAACAACCTGCAAAACCCTAGGAAAAACAATGGTTAGGAAGGGAAGAGCATCACAGAAATGGGCTTGTCCAAAAAGGAGTGCTCACTCACTTGATGCTCCAGAGACGTCATGGTGGTTGCAAAATATGAAGTGGCTGAATGCAAGAGGTTCTGGTCTTTGAGTACCTGAGCCATGGCCTACACTATGGTTCAAATTAGATTCCTATGCTCTAGGGCCTGTGAGTTTCGAAACCTTTATGTGACTGTTGCACCGAGATCCTCTTGATCATCACCAAGTGTTGGGAATTCATCAACATTGTCGCACTCCATGGTTTAAACCTAATGGTGCTCAAAATGTTGCACATTGAAAAGTTATAAGATTCATTCAAGTCATTGGTAGGCTATCCAATCAACGACTCTTTGATTTCGTTTATGGTCCTCGATGGAAAACCTCGAAAATGACCTCATATATTCATCCCATGACCTTATGAATATGATGACTTTATTTATCCCTATGAGTTGATACTTGTGCTTAGTTAAACCTACTCCGATCCCATGATTTTATTTTTTATATTTCACAATAGGTAATTACTTCATATGATGTTTACCATATTTCCGTGCCAAATTTATCATAAAGCAATTACATTATGAAATATTCAACCATAATATATGCATTAAAAAATACGATAATTCAATAAAGACAACCAAGCACAAGAGACATAGTATTTTTATCCCAGGAAACCCACATGGGGAAGAAAACCTAGCAACCTTTCTTATGAGAGAATCAGTTCAAGATACATGTACATCTAGATACAAGAGTAATCAGATACAAAAAGTAATCCAGAAGATATAAAACTCAAAAATTATCCTTATTCTACTGTTGCATCCTTCTCTTCCTCAGCTTTGTAATTGATCAAATGATTTGTGAATTCTTGGTGTAAGAATGAGAAAGGGATCCTCTCTATTTATAATTGATTGATGATTGACTTTTCCACTTTTTTTTTGTCCGACTTGAACATTTAATATATAATAATAACTGTTTATTATGGCTTCTCTAGGTTGATTTGAGGATGAGACCTCCTGATGCTACAAACACCAACATATTTTTCCTCTAGAAGGAAGTTGGTAATGTCCTCAACTTAGGCTAATGTGAGGTGGATGGCAATATCAGTTTGGAAGAGATCATCATAGCACTACTCAATTATGAGCAAGACTACAATTTTGAAGATTTCATTTTTGAAATATAGTGCATTCATGACTGTAAGCATAGTTTGAATTTCTTTGCAAAAGTCAAAATTAACATGGGTGTTTTCTTTTCCATGGAATCACATCATTACCATCTACATTTCTTTTGGGCATGTGTCTAAGTGATTCAGATGTAATATTCCTCATAGAGGTGGCCAATATTTGCAATCCGCATCCATATTTCTCTAAGAATCATATTTCCCAGTAGCCAACACTCTTATCTGTGTCGTAATAAGATTATTTGAGTATTGGAGCTAAGTAATTTTCTATGTTCAATATGAGGATACTTTTAACTCTATTATGGCAAGACTACGTAAAATAAGTTTGTTTTCTTATTTCTCTTTGTACAAAGAGTACATTGAAAACTATATTCTATATTGCAATAGATTTAAACGTATTGTAATCTCAACGGAGAGATTGTGTATTGTTGGAGAGAGATTATTTTTTGAAGAGTAAATGTATTGTAAGATCGATAGTTCTATGCTTACCTTTTTGTGAGAGTTCCCAACATTTATTGTTATCTCCAAAAAAAAATTGCATTATTTAAATGTCAGTTTTTCCTTCATATACAGATGTTTTAGTCAACATATGGTGTTGGTGGATTGTGCAAGAATGACAACATTTTTAAAAATAGGATGCCCTTGCATTATGATCAAGCCTAGAGGTTACTAAATTTTCTTGATAAGTGATATTTGACATTAGGAAGGGGAAACATACGTTGAAAACATAAAAAAAAAATTAATATCGTGGAATTAATAATATATCCAGTGCATATCTGTAACTATTCTCCTTCACATTCAGACTGAGTAAGAAAATACACACTTAAAAAACAAAATTTCTAGCAACATAACATATATATATATAGAATTATGTTGTTAGAACATGGCTTCACCGAAAATTGCTACAACCTCAAAGATAGACATTTCACCAAAAACCACATATGCAGTACTCCTATAATTCAATTGAATCTAGAGACTTCTGAGCTTACAAAACAGTAAATGGTTTATATACAACATTAATAACAGGTATGGAGGTGGATTCCAGAATTAATAACAGGTATGCAGGTGGATTCCATAATTAATAATAGGTATGGAGGTGGAGTATAGCATTAATAATAGGTATGGAGGTGGAGTACACCATTAATAATAGGTATGAAGGTGGAGTCGGTTGCATCAATCATATTTATGTGGTGGTTGGAATTAAATGACGTGTTTCAACAGTCTCCCCTTTAATTTCAACCACCTACACATTTACAACATAGTTAGCATTGTAGATGCCCAGACTTTGTTTTTGAAATTCAAAACTATCTTTTCCCAGTGCCTTAGTGAATATCTGAGTGAGTTGTTCCTTTGAATTGCAAAAACATAGATTAATTTCTCCATCATTTACCAATTCTCTAATGTAATGATACTGTGTGTCAATATGCTTGGTTCTCTTGTGAAATACATGGTTCTTTGACAACGCGATAGGAGATTTATTATCACAAAAGATTGTTGTTGGCGCTCCTTGTTCATGCAACAGATTAAACAAAACTCTTCTCACCCATAAGGCTTGACATGTTGCTGATGTGGAAACAACATAATATGCTTCTTCTAATGAAATAGCAACTATGGGTTGTTTCTTTGATTCCCATGAGACCACTCTTGAACCAAAAAAGAATGCATATCTAGATGTGCTTTTTTTATCATCAAAATTTTCAGCAAAATCACTGTCTGTGTACCCCATGAGTTTTAAATATGAACTTGTTAAATATAAAATTCCATAATTCACTATGCTTGCAACATACCTCAAAATTCTTTTACTTGCAAGCAAATGAGTGCTCCTCAGTGACTCCATAAATATTGAGATTAGACTCACACCATACACAATGTATGGTCTTGTTTTGGTTAGATACATTAAACTACCAACTATCCTTTTAAATAGAATAGGATTTACTTGACCTCCAACATATTGCTTGCTTAACTTTGTGCATGTAACTACAGGTGTTGAAACTGTCTTGCAATTTAGCATTGTAAATCTTTTCAATATATCATTTGCATATTTAGATTGTGAAATAAAAATTCCACTTTCAGATTGCAAGACTTCAATTCTAGAAAAAGTCTTCATTAGGCAAAGATTAGTCATCTCAAACTCACTCCTCTTTACTGTTTTGATATCTTCTAACATCATATTGCCAGTATAAATGATATTATCAATATAAATGCACACAATTAAAACCTCACCATGCTGATTTTTCTTCATGTATAGAGTAGGTTCATTGATACTCCTCTAAAAGCCATTGCTTATGAGATAAGAATCAATCTTATTGTACCCATATCGAGGAGCTTGCTTCAGCCCATACAAATATTTCTTCAATTTATAAACCTTTTCTTCATCTCCACTTACCTCATAACCTAGAGGTTGTTTTACATATACCTCTTCTTCTAAAATTCCTTTTAAAAATGCAGATTTTACATCCATCTGGTACACTTTTTGAACTATTATGCGATGCAATAGATAAAATAGTTCTAATTGTATCTAATATGGAAACAGGTGAAAATGTTTCATTATAGTATATTCTAAGTTGTTCAGGAAAGCCTTGAGAAACAAGTATTTCCTTGTTCTTCTCAAATTCACCATCTGCATTGAAATTTGTTTCATACCCATTTCACACCAATGTAGTCCTTTCCTTCAGGTAGATTCATTAATTCCGAAGTATCATTCCTTTCTATTGCATCTATCTCACCATTCATAGAATTCACCCAAACTTTATCTTTGATAACATCCTCATAACTAACAGGTTGATATGCTAACAATGCAAAATTTGAATTCAAATCTAATTGGTCTTCATTTTGATCATATATCTCCATAAGGCTTCTAGTCTTCCTTCTTAAACTCTAGATGTTAGAGTAGCTAAAGTAGGATGAGAGGTTGATTCCTTTGCATTGATACCTCTCCTTGTGCAATACTTCTTGGTGTTTTGACTATAGTCGATGCATTTCTTGTCGGTTTAGTGGTAATAGGTGCTTCTACTTCTTGTCATCCTTGAAGTTCATGCTCTTCTTCTTCGTCATATCCATGAGATAATACAACTCCTCCTGTAATAGACTCATCTACACTTCCATCCCATGCTTCCTCCGCTTTGAAATCAACATCTCTTCCTACAAAAATATTTTTGATAATGGGATTGTACAATTTATATGCTTTAGATTTCTCACTATAACCGATGAAGATACATTTCTCACTATGACCATCCATCTTTCTCCCTAATTCAACTAGTACTTGTGCATATGCTATGCACCGAAAAACTCATAAATGTGAAATTGAACATTTCCTACCAGTCCATGCCTCTTGAGTTACTTTATTAATCAAGATACTTGTAGGACTCCTATTCAGAATGTATACTAAACACCAAATAGCTTCTTCCCAATTGTCATTTGGTAAGTGCTTCATATTCAACATGCTTCGAGCCATGTTCATTATGGTCCTATTCTTTATTTCAGCCACACCAACTGCTGTGGTGTATATCTGGTGGTAAATTATCTCTTAATTCCATGGTGCTTGCATAAATCTAAAAAACCATTTGAACTATACTCACCACCTCTATCATATCTTAGCACTCTAATGTACTTTCCACTTTGCTTTTCAACCAAAGCCTTGAAATTCTTGAAAAATGAGAAAGTTTAAGACTTTTGTTTAAGAAATATACCCAATTGTTCCTATTGCAATCATCCATAAATGTCAAGAAATAATAAACTCCATCCAATGAAGGGGTTTGCATTGGCCCACATAAATATGTATGTGTGATTTCCAAAGGTACTTTTTCTCTCTAGGAAACACTTGTAGGGAATATTTCTCTATGTTGTTTTTCCAAGATTCATGTCTCACATGAGATTGCTAGTTGTTCTACCATTTCCTTCTTGTGACATGACCTAGAATCATCAAAATGTAAGTGACCAAACCTCAAGTTCCGAAGCCAATATTTATCAACACTCTTAGCTTTGTATGCATTAACAAAATTTTGAGTATCACTCCTCATTGTAGGTGGGAACGTATTGTTCTTGGTCATCTCAACCCTCGCAATCAACCTATTACAATGAGATATATCTCGAATTATGCAAGCTTTGCCATAGAAATTTATTTCATACCCATTTTCCATCAAGTTTCCAATTCTCATCAAGTTACATTTCATTCTAGGAACAAGATAAGCATCTTTCACATTCTTTTTTTTCACCAGTCTTTGTCAAAACATCTATGATTCCTATTCCATTGACAGAGACTCTATTATATGTTCCAAGCTTTACTTTTACTGAAAAAAACTATCCAAATAGATAAAAAAATCTTGATTTCCATTCATGTAGTTGCTACAACCACTTTCCAAAAAACATACATCTTTTGGACTCCCCTGAGGGATATTACAAGTGATAAAAATGGACTCAGTTTTAATCTCAGATACCTCAAATAAATTAGATGATATCTTTCTTTCATTTCCCTTTCTTTTTCTGTAATCATGAATTACATGCCCAAAATGTTTACAGTAGAAGCATTAAACCTTTGATTTATCAAACCTTCCATACTATTGTTGGTTAAGTTTACTTCTTGAACCTCTGAAATTTCGTAAATTGGGGTTCTACATTGATTTAACAGTTTGGTCTTAAAATTGGGCTTTCATCACTTTGATTTTGGAATCTTCCTCTTCCTCTATGACTAAATATCCTCTACCTCTACTAACTAAAACATGAGTCTTAAATGTAGATTCTAATGAGGGATTTGAGTTCCTACTCATTCTAAGTTCATGGGACAACAACGATCCCATCAATTCAACAACAGAACTTTGTGACAAATATTTGGATTCCTCAATGGCCACAAAAATTGCGTCATATTTGTTGGGAAAGCTACAGAATATTTTCTCCACAATTTGTTGGTCATTTAATTCCTCCCTGTGTGTTTTTATCTAATTCACCCCATTCATGGTTCTATTGAAAAACTGGTCAATGGATTCTGAATCCTTCATTTGAAGGGCCTCGAATTCTCTTATAAGGGTTTCTAGCCTAATTTTCTTAATCTTAGAAGTTCCCTTATAGGTAGTCTCTAAAATGTCCCATGCTCTTTTCGAGTTGTCTTCAGAAGCAACTTTTGGAAAAAATGATTCATCCAGACTCTGTTGGATGAAGAGCAAGGATTTAGCATTATTCTTTCTATTATTATTGAGCATAACGCTTTCTTCCTAACACAAATCCAAAAAGGATTCCTCATCTTAAGGTTCAAGATACCCATTTTTTATTAAATCCCAAATTTGCTAAGAACGAACAAGAGTTTTCATTTTTCTTTCCCAAATTCATAATTTTTACCTGATAATGTGGGAACCTGTGGTTGCACAGGGCTGGTGGTGGTGGCCATGATTAAAATTTTGACTATATACTAATCCCCTATGATCCAGGTGGATATCGGTGGTGACCCACCTCTTCCAACTGGCTCAAAATAGTCTTCTGGCACTTTTGGTAATTTACTATTTTTGGGAGTTTTCAGGTCCTAAACTTCGAGAGCCATTTTGAGGCCCTAAACGATGTTTTTTCGGCATCTAATGGTCAGGAAAATACAAGTACTACGTGCCTAACCCATATGCATGCTAGACTTGAGATTTTCCAACCCTTTTTGTATTCCTTGAATAGATCTTTCCAACGAGCTATTGTGCACCCCAAACGGAGATCATATGCAAAAGTTATGACCCCAAGAAGTTGATGTACTAACTTACCCAAACGGGGCCCACATGACTTTTGGCACTTCATCTCCTAGGGTTAGGTTTTTGAATGTTTGGTATTCTTTTTCTGATGCTTATGATAAATAGGTCCTTTGGCCTCCTTTTGTAATCATCTTGGCACGAATGAGCATAGCGGCCACATCTCTTCGTAGAGATAGCTACCACCATTCTAGTTGTTTTATTTACAGTCTGTTTTATTTCCACTATTTAATAGAATATGTGTTTATTATATCACTATGTTATTTGAAATGTATCTCTATATATGATTATGTATCTGCTCTTTCATTCTGGTCCCACATAAATCCGGATCAGTGGTATCAGAGCAATTTTCTCTTTGATTGTTTCTCGGTGCATGTCCACGAGGTCAGGATACAGAGAGTTGGGTCTCGAACTAGTTTTACTTGGGGAAGATCACTCTCACCACCGCAAACGACCTCCCATGATGGATGAAAAGAGAGATGACGGGGCAGGAGATCCTATCAAGTTGTTGCTTGAGGAATCCCTCGCGCGATAGAGGAACAAGATGATGGATAATTTTGCCCAGATCCTTCGATACATGCCTATGGAAACAGATACACCTTTGACAAGTAGTCGTTTTGGAGATGTGACCCCCTTCAAGGTACAAGTTAACTTTGATATCCCTTTATTTGAAGGCCAGATCGATGCCAATGCCATACATAAATGGTTGAATCTACTAGAAGGGTATTTCTCTGTCCACATTTTTTCCAATAACGAAAAGATCATCTTTACGATCCTCAAGGCCATCCCCCATGTTAAAAATTGGTGGGAAACTTATTGTGAGCAAAACTCATCAGATGAGTCTGGATTGTTTGAATATTCCAATCCCACTTGGGCCTCTTTTATAGATGGCATCAAGGAACAATATTACCCTGTTGGAAACTATGATGACCAATACACAAAATGGACCATTCTGTACCAAGAGAGGGACCAAACAGTGTCGGAGTACACCAACAAATTTCATACCTTGCGCACAAATCTAGGTATCAAGGACTCCGAGCGACACCTATTACTGAAATATCGCAGTGGCCTATACCGGTACATACAAACAGAGATAGATTTCCTGGAAATATCTTCACTCGGATCAGCCTATCGATATGCTGTCAAAATTGAGTAGAAATTTCAGCAAAAGAACAAGCATGATTTCAGACCTGTGCAAAACCAGGGCAAGGGAAACTTTGGCTCACACAACACGGGGTAGGGAAAGGACAACCAGTCCCAACCACAAGTGAAGAAGGGTAACGAAAAGACGAAGAAGGACACTGGGAAGTGGTGTGATTTCCACAAAATCCCCTGACACAACACTGATGAATGTTGATCCAAATAGTGGTTGGTGGCTGAGATCAAAGCTTCAGAATAAGATCCCAGTTCTGATTCTGACTCAGAACCTAATTTCACAACTGCGCAAAAAGCGAAGCAGATCATTGATGTAGAACCTAGTGTCGTTGTTTCCACCACACAGATTCAACCATAGGAACCTGAAGAGTCGGAAACAGAGGAGTGCCTTTTCCACTTGCAGATGTTGGTGAAGGGAATTCCCCTACATTTTGTTGTGGAAAGCGGCAGCCAGAAGAACTTGATCTCAACAAAAGCCATCAAGATATTGGAACTACCGATAACACAACACCTACAACCATACACTATCGGATGGCTAAGCCAAGGACGAAGGATCCATGTTAGTCATCAATGTCGCCTACCATACGGCATCAAGCCCTTCAAAGATGAGGTATTGTGTGATGTGGCCCCACTTGAAGTATGTGATGTTCTTTTAGGACAGAGATATATGTGGAAGCGTCATGGTGTGTATGAATCATGACCTCACAGTGTCATTGTCACTTTGGGAGGACAACTCTATTGGATACCAGAGATAGTTTCACCTACCCCAACCGACGAGGGTAAGAAGATAATCTCTCACACTGGGAAATTTTCCTTATTCACAATTACCACTAAAGGAGAACATCATATCGAAGAGACACCCACAACCTCTGCACATTATCCCTCTACTCAGCAGAAACAAGAAGAACACAAATTCAGTGTAGCATCTCCTAATCGAGTACCTCTGCAGTGCAAGGCCACACATTCAAGGTGCTCCTCCAAAAAGAAACTATCCACACCAGTGCATACCAAGGATACCCCAACAACTAGAACTATTGAATAGCTCCAGCACATCCAACAACAACAATTACAACCCTCTGAAGATTTCAAATAAAGGAAACCTCTTTGCTTTAGCAAATGCCACACCCATAGTTCAACTCAACACATAGTTCAACATATGATAACGGATTTGATGCAATGGAGACCATTGCTTCCTAAGGAGGTAGGATTGATCCAGGTGGATATTGGTGGTGACCCACCTCTTCCAACTGGCTCAAAATAGTCTTCTGGCACTTTTGGTAATTTACTATTTTGGCAGTTTTTGGGTCCTAAACTTTCAGAGCCATTTTGAGGCCCTAAATGACGTCTTTTCAGCATCGAATGGTTGGGAAAATATGAGTAGTGTGCACATAATGCCTTTGCGTGCCAGACTCAAGACATTCCATCCCTTTTTGTATTCCTTGAATAGATCTTTCCAATGAGCTATTGTGCGGCCCAAACAGAGATAGTATGCAAAAGTTACGACCCCAGGAAGTTGATGTACTAACTTACCCAAATGGGGCCCACATGAATTTTGGCGCTTCATCTCCTAGGGTTAGGTTTTTTGATGTTTGGGATTCTTTCTCTCATGCTTATGATAAATAGGCCCTTCAGCCTCCTTTTGTAATAATCTTGGCATGAATGAGCATAGCGGACACATCTCTTGCATGAGATAGCTACCACCATTCTAGCTGTTGTATTTACAGTCTGTTCTATTTCCGCTATTTAATAGAACATGTGTTTATTGTATGACTATGTTCTTTGAAATATATCTCTGTATATGATTATGTATCTGCACTTTCATTCCGTTCCCACATAAATCTGGATCACCCTATCTCCTTGTTCAAATACTGAGCTACCCATTTCTCTTTGAATGGAACTGTCCTGGATTTCTGGTGCCTACATTTTTTATTATAAACCTACTGACACAAATCTTTTCTACTACAGATCTCTATAAAGGAGAGCTTTGTGAGTTTTGGATTCTTCCTGGGGTTTGAATGGTGGAGGTAAAATCAACACCGAGAGGTTATTCCTTCACACAACGGTCCTCCCACAACAACCAGATCTTTAATTTAGGCTAACAACTTCTAATATGATAGAGACTAAGCTCTACACCTTGATATTTTCTCTGATACCACATTGACAGGAGGCAAGGGAAATATACATTGAAAACATAAAAAAAAATGAATGTTGCAGAATTAATAATATATTCAATGCAAATTTGTAACCATTCTCATTCACATATTGACAGAGTAAGAAAATACACAGTTACCTAAACAAAAGTTTTAGTAGCATAACATTTATATATATATATATATATATATATATATCGAAACTATGTTTATAGAACACGACTTCACCAAAAATTGCTACAGCCTCAAAGATAGACATTTCACCAAAAACTACATATGCACCGCTCCTAGAATTCGAATGAATCTAGACACTTCTGATCTTACAAAATAGTAAATGGTTTATCTGCAACATTAATAATATGTATGGAGGTGGATACCAGCATTAATGACAGGTATGGAGGTGGAGTTAGTTAAGTCAATCACATTTATGTGGTGGTTTGAATTACATGACGTGTTTCAACAATATTGCTAACTTGTTTAAGCAGACATTTCTGGCGAGAAATGAAAGGATGTTAGGCTCACAGGACCTTTTATCTCACCATGGTGATTACCGTGCACGCCTTAGGATGCTATTCCTCAGTGTGTTTCTTCCAAGGAGGATTTGGTCAGCTGTTGCACAAATTGAATCGATTCCTCTCCAAGCCATATTATTGAAAATATAAACATTCGATTTGCAAATCATTTCATCTTTTCACTAGATCTTAAACAATGACCAAATTATTGAAGTCCGTAAATATTACCTTCATCGATTCAACTGGAAAATTATTCAAATTATCTCATGCCAAGTTGTAGCTTGGAAATTTTTTATGTATACCGGCTTAACACAATATATTTGAAAACAAAATTCTTAAAAATACAAGATAGTGATTGGAATAAAAGACAACTACAAACTAATAAAAGCAGTCAAACACAAAGACACCTGCACAAACCAACAATTTAAATAAGAGTAGTTGAACACAGACTGGAAGTCAGCTGAGGAATATAAATGTAGTAGCATGGTGAGTCTACGTAGGAGAAACTGTGCAGGCCAAGGTTTTACTACGTAGTTCCTACAATTTAGGACATACTAGAATTTATTGCGCAAACTTAACTTTCATTGTCCTATGCGCAATTTACAATTTTATTGTGCATATATTTTCATTCACCGCAACACATATTACTTTTCCACGAAATAATTTCTCTTTGGAAGACTCCGCAATAATATAAACTTTTATAACAACTTAGTAAAACGTTATTTCCCCTTTTTGCAACTAAAAGATGTTTACCGCGCACATCCAAAAGTAACTATTTTTTACTCTGTAAATGTTTGCAAACCTAATGCTTATAACTTGTGCGCGATATTTTAGGACAAGATACTAAATTTGTGCAGGGTGATTTTTTGCATTCATTTTTCATGTTACAATAATATTTAGCTTAACAAAAGGATCTTTTCATTCTTTATAAAGAAGACTATCAAGACATTCACATTCGAGGAAATATGTGTGACATGAATATATATTTTGTGGAATAAAACAAGGCAAATGCAAATATATATTACCGGAGCAAAATAAAAGTTGTGGCTATGGAGCTTTTACATAGATCTTGTGATCCCAAGCTTCAACAAACTGATTATCACGAGCTTGAGCTCTCAGACTTCATGGATTGCTAAAAATTTACTTCGGATTCTCTCTTGTTCTTACTCGATCATTCTTCCATTACAATATGACTATGTTTTTCAATGTTAAATACAATGACAAGCAATTGGATTCTCTTGGAAGCTACTAAGTAAGATTAAAGAATGTAATTAAATTCTGAGTGACATCTACCTAAAACATTTTAGTATTGAGCTACACTGCTAAATAAATACAGGGAGACATGCACCAGATTGCTGACAGGATGACTACCTGACTCTCTGACAAATTGAATGACTAAATCACTGATTGAGCCGTCATGAGATGCATACGCAACATCTCATAATTAATATTTACAACACTCCCCCTTAATTATGAGTAGTTGGAATTACAGAATTATATCAAAATTTGGAATTGACTGAAAAACATCAGTCACTTGTAGAATTAAGAACTCCTAAACAACTGTGCAGATACTAGAATTTTTCTTTTTCCAATAGTTTTGTAAATATGTCTTCTAGCTGATCATCAGACCTACAAAATTATAAGCAAATTTCTTTGTTGTTAACCAATTCTCTAATGAAATCATACCTGGTGTCAATATGCTTGGTTCTCTTGTGATAAAGATGGTTCTTTGACATCACAATGGCTGATTTGTTGTCACATTAAATTGTTGTGGGTTCTTCCTAACACTGCGACAAATCCTTTAACATTATGTGCATCAAAACAACTTGAAATGCAGCGCTTGTAGCTTCTACATACACAGCTTGTGCTGATGACAAAGTTACAATGGATTGTTTCTTTTATGCCCATGACACTAATCTTTTACAAAAATTAAATATATACCCAGAGGTGCTTTTCCTATCATCCATGCTACTGCCGCAATCACTATCAGTGTATCCAAGAAGTCTAAAATCTTCTGAAGTTGAGTACAGAGTGCCAAATTCTTTTGTACCAATTACATACCTCATAATTAATTTACCTACATGACAATGTGAGTATTTTGGAAACTCCATGAACCTTGAGATCATACTTAATCCATACATTATATAATTATTTTCCGCAGTAAGATACATAAGGCTTCCAACCATCCTTTTGAACAGTGTGGGATCAACATTTGATCCATCATCTTCCTTGTTTAACTTCAGTCCTGTTACTATTGGTGTTGGGGCAAATATACAATTTATCATCTGGAATATTTTCAAGATTTCATTTGCATATTTGGATTGAGAAATAAATATACCATCTTTGGATTGATGGACTTCAATGCCCAGAAAACATCTCATAAGCCCCAAATAAGCCATTTCAAATCCAGTCTCCATGGCTACTTTAAAATCTTCTATGCCAAAATCACCAGTAAATATTAAATCATCAACATATAAGCGAACAATTAGCATGTTACATTGCTTGTTGACCTTGGTGTACAATGTTCGATCGCATTCACTTATCTGAAATCCATTTTGAATGAGGTAGGAATCGATGAGGCTGTACCAAGCTCTAGAAGCTTGCTTCAATCCATCAAGTACCTTTTTCAACCTGTATACTTTGTCTTCATTTCCTGGAACCTCATATCCTTATGCTTGTTCCACATATACTTCATCTTCTAAATAGCCATTTAAAAATGCATATTTAACATCCATATAATAGAAAGACCATTTGTTGCACGCAGGTATGGCCAAAATTGTTCTGATTGTATCCATGAGTGTTACATGCACAAATGTTTCATTAAAATATATGTCCGGTTGTTCTGTGAACAGTGTAGCGACTAATATTTCCTTATGCTTCTACGCATTACCATATGCATCTTGCTTGGTTTTATAAATCCATTTGACACTTATTACATCCTTGTCTTTTGGTACATCTACCAATTCCCATGTTCGATTATTTTCAATGCATTCAATTTCTTCATCCATGGTTTGTGCCCATGCATCCTCTTTGACAGCTTCTTCAAAAGTTAGTGGATCATCTATTTGAGAAAACAACACAAAAATAGAAAATGAATTTGTTGTATCAACATCATATATATAGCGCAAACTTCTTATTTTTCGTGGAATCAAGCTCGCTAAAGTTGGATCTAGAGATGAAGAAATCCTAGGATTGCTTGATGGATTTTTCTACGCTCTTGATGTGCTTGCTGGTGTAGATTGAATTGCGATTGGTGTCACAATAGCTTGAGCTGTGACATGTTGCGTAGTCCTAGGAGTGGATGGTACTGCAACATTTTGAGTTGTTTGTAGTTTTTGAACCACTTATGCCGTCATATCATCATGTATGACATGATCCACAATTTTCACTACCTTTTCTACACTTCCATCCCATGCTTCATTCTCCACCAATTGAACATCATGTCTTATTATGACCTTCCTTGTGACAATATCATACAATTTATATGCTTTTCTATCTTATGAATAACCAACAAATATGCATTTTTTTCCTTTATTATCTAATTTCTTTCTCAGCTCATATGAAACATGCACATATGCGATATGACCAAAAACTTTTAAATGAGAAACACTATATTTCATACATGTCCATACCTCTTCAGGAATTTTTCTCTTCACACTCTTTGTTGGGAACCTATTCATGATGTATACAGTAGTTTCTACTACCTCAGCCCAATATTCATTTGGAAAATGCTTGGCTTCCATCATACTGCATGTCATCACCATGATCACTAGTACAAAATGAGAAGCTAATGACTAAAAAAATGACTAAAATTCAACTATAAACGACTATTTTTGAGTCGGTGACTAATAGTATCCGATTTCCACTATCTTATCTCTAGTTGTATTTCACTAGTCATTAATTGGTTGACTTATTAGTCATTGATTTAGTCATTGATAGTCACCGATTAAGTCATTGATTTTGTCATTGATACTCACTGATTTAGTTATTGATTTAGTCATTGATACTCATTGATTTAGTCACTGATTTAGTCATTGATTTAGTCATTGATTTAGTCATTGATTGTCACAATTAATGACCAAATATACAACTAAATAAACTACTAGATGATAACATATTAATGACTAAGCTAAATACGACTAAACATTAGTCATGCTATAAGATACTGGAAATTAGCTACTAATAGTCGTATATATGCACATTTAGTCATTTTCTTAGTCGCTAATTTATGATAGGGTACAGAGGAATCGAACCACCAATCTCCTGCCTATAATTAGGCAGGTGCTCTACCATTGAGCTAGCACCCTTTAAGAAGTTGTTATTGCTTGACAATGATGATATTCAAACAAATTTTGCACAGGAACAAAATGAATGTCAAACATATTCAAGAATAATGCTTCAAGTACTAAAAGAATTCTAAGATATAGCAGTTCAACTCTGACAATGATGAAAATTCAAAGAAGAATGATCTTACAAACTACGCATGAGTACAATAATCCATGGCTGTACAAATTATCAGGAACAAAAGCAAGATGATTCCCTTCATAGACAGGAAAAGAATACAAGATCTAACTTGCAATAAATTTGTTTTAATTGTCTATCAAATGTTGATCTCTCGACAGCTAGAGACGTTTTCCTGTCTGAGATCCAAAATACATACAATTATCTTCAACTTCACTTCTTCAAAACGAGTTGCAGTAAAAATTATTCTAGGAATTGTGTTATGAGCAATAGCCACTTTTTTGAACAAACGGATGCCCTTTCATTTGTACAGTAGCAGGTCTGCTAGTATTCATGGTAGGATGACTTGCCATCCTGCAATACAAAATAAATGGAGTTAAGTCAATAGTATTTCATAGAAAATAGAAAATATAATCTCCTTAAAAGCAAGATGTCACAGTGAGGACTCTATCTAGGACGCTCTATTCTAAACTATAGGGGAAGTCGTTTTGTCGAAACCCTCTTTCAAGGCTACGCAACATCTTAAAAAAGAATTCCATGTAAAAAGAGAAACATATCAGTCTCTCTGTGGTTCTACAATTTCGTGAAAACAAGGCTTTGCTCAATAAATATGCTTAAGATGCTGGCAATATTTTAAAGCCTAGAGCCTCAACAAAATTGTTACAAAGATGGGTTAGTGATGCAAATGCATGCAACCCAGAAATTACAAATGTCCAGGACTAGGCAAAAGCTTAACTAAAAATGGAATTATCATTGGCATTATTGAATATAAGAAATTGTTTAGAAACAACAAATAAAGTGTGGGATATATTTCTTTAATGTCGTGGATCAAATGCAATGAATGAGAGACTTGAGACATACAAGAAATTGTTTAAGAATAACAAGTAGAGTGTGGGATGTAGTTCTTTAATGCCCCTTTTCAAATGCAATCAATGAGGTTTATCAAATTTGATGTTAAAATATCTGAGTCACTAGAACAGATACAAGTCATACGTTAATGCCCACACAAGTAAACAAGCAAACAATAATAGAATATAGATGAAGGTTCGATACATATTCAACAAAATTTTCAAATAAATACATGATAGGCATGAGTAATTATATGGTTGCAAAATACAAAATTCTATATATAATTCACTTGGCCATAAAAATTTTCGAGTTCATCTACAATGTTGATTTCAAAGCAATGAATGGACAAGGTATATAGTTACAACACTCTATCACGACCTGAAAAAACCAGTATTTTCCCAATGTTATTTATATCAGCTATGCCCAATAAAATAGACAATAGCAACGTGTCTCAAACCAACAAGATTACCAATAGTCGCGACGTGTAATTTGAATTATGTATCACCACTTAACTTTATCATAAAAGAACAGGATCATAGAAAAAGTAGAATCTCAATCAGATTCATTAGGATTTGTCGGCACAGGTTTACAACATTACCCACAATTAAAATTAGGGAGTAAAACAAACATCTAACATCAGAATTGTATAATATAGGCACTTGATAAAGGTTGGAAAACATCATAACAAAAAAGTGCACTTGTTCTTTATCTCAGTAGCCATGGTCATGAAAGCCTGCTCCACATTTGTTGCATTCTTTGCATTTGTCTCCAAAAAAGGAATGCCAATCTCATCAACAAATGCGTTGAAGAACAAAATACACAAAGCATGTCAAGAAAAATGTAGACTGAAAAGTGACAAAAAAAACTAACCCTTGAGATTAATAGAAAAAAAATCTACAAGCCAAGTCAACAAACTTAAGACCACAAACTGCCATAGTGTTGCAATTAACAAAAAACAGAGCACCAACAACTTCAAGGCACACTCATATTTAAATCATCATCAAGTCAAAGACGATGATGGATACAGTGAAACACAAAGTAGTGCTGGCATGATGCCAAAGCTACTCAACATTTAACATTACCTTGGTTGTATCATAATCAATAGCTTTATTAGCAGTCAAATCACATTTGTTTCCAACAAGAAACTTGTTGACATTCTCACTTGCATAGCGATTAATCTTATTCAACCATTGTTTCACATTATTGAAACTCTCCTGATCAGTAACATCATAAACAACCTGCCAACAGAAGAAAAATATCATTATAAAGACATAAATTTAAATAAATAATGGAGTATACCAAGGATACCAACAATCAATAGCTACTCAGAATTTAACATTACCTTGGTTGTATCATAATCAACAACTTTATTAGCAGTCAAATCAAATTTGTTTCCAATAAGCAACTTGTTGACATTCTCACTCGCATAGCGATCAATCTCATTCAACCATTGTTTCACATTATTGAAACTCTCATGATTAGTAACATCATAAAAAGCCTACCAACAGAAGAAAAATGTCATTATAAAACCATAAATTTAAATAAATAATGGAGTATACCAAGGATACCAACAATCAATAGCTACTCAGCATTTAACATTACCTTGGCTGTATCATAATCAATAGCTTTATTAGCAATCAAATCACATTTGTTTCCAACAAGAAACTTGTTGACAATCTCACTCGCATAGCGATCAATCTCATTCAACCATTGTTTCACATTATTGAAACTCTCTTGATCAATAACATCATAAACTACCTGCCAACAGAAGAAAAATGTCATTATAAAACCATAAATTTAAATAAATAATGGAGTATACCAAGGATACCAACAATCAACAACTACTCAGCATTTAACATTACCTTGGCTATATCATAATCAACAACTTTATTAGCAGTCAAATAGAGGACTTACACGATTAAAAAGTAGCGGACTTACAAGTTACAACACCTACTAGTTGGCAATATAAAACTAGGCATGCATGGACCTGAACTTGTGTGGTTGAGAAATTCTATTGATGGATCTTATACATTTAAGTTAGGATATTCACCATTATTTGTAGCTGATAGTAATGTAGGTTCTTAGTGGTGGTTGGATGTTATCTGGAAATTAAAAATGAAGCTCTTTTCTGGTTGACACTTTCAAGCAAAGTGTTAGCATGGGGCACCTTTTAGAAGAGGTGATGGTAGGACTTGGGAATTTGTTTTTTGTGTTGGGAAGCCGGGAAAAACATATATTATTTATTGGTCAAGTGTCACTTCACTAGGGAAGTATGAAATGAATTAAATACTTTACTTAGGGGAAGGGACTGTGGGAATTTCCAATCTAGCCCATTTTATCCAAGGGCACAGTATTATAATAATAATATATAAACCTTTCCCTAATTACTTGCAGAAAATAAAAAAGATTGGAAACTAGACTTGATGTTTTGATGATGTACTTATTCAGAATGAAAACATAAATTAATGGTTGCTTCTTAAAGTTAAATAAGACCAATAAAATTTTATTAGGAATGTTTGTAGCGTTGCATTCAAGCAAATCGACTAAGTGCAAGTCAAATTATGTATAGCTAAAGTCTTTCCTCTTACATCCTTCATTGGAGCAGCTATAGGATACATTAAGAAATTACAAGTTGACACTAATTTAACCTTCATAAAATTAATAATTTCACATACAAGGAGATAGGGTTGACTCTGAAATTGACTCAAAGGCCATTTTATAGTGGGATAAGTTAAGTACCATTCTGGCATCATTGAATTTATTTAGTTAATAAAAAAAGGCTAGATAACATAAGCATATTATTTACCCAGTTATTAATTATTAATTGGTTTCCAATTACCATTTGGTTAGGCCCTCACCTGGATTGCATTGAAGGCTCTCTTGAGATATGAAACATCATCAAGGTCTGGGCAAACATCACCAATCTGCAAGAAAAAATTGTAAATATAAAGAATGATTTAATCATGAAACGTGATGCCAAAAAAGAAATCAAAATGGTCCATCCAACCATTCATAATATATTGTTCTTTGCATAATGTATCAACCTTTGCTAATAAAAATACACCAATCCAACAATAAATATTATAGCATTTACCTGGTCAAAAACATGAGCAAGGGCAGAACCACCTAAACGGTGCTTTCCTTTAGCCAAATCAATATGGAGTAGAAGTACTTAATCTCCTAGCTACATAATAGTGGGTTATGTGAGTATGACAATTATGAAGACTTAACAATCTTAGAGTTGCTTGTCCAAATCCATTTTGAAATGTCACCTTCAAGTCTGGTGTAACAGTCTTTGAAATATCTAGACAAGTCACATAAGCATTAATTACTAGATTGCCAGGAGCTTTGACAATCTCTCCTCCAGCTTGTGTAGCCATTGAAAGACTATCTTTGCCACCATCTATTGCTATTCCAAGTTATATCATTGCATCCCAAAGAGCATTAGCTGCATCATACATGGATGCACCTTCTCCATCTAGCTTTGCAGCGTACATCCAATTCCCACTAGATTTGACATCATTCAGTGAAGTAACCTATAAATCATGGATGATGTGCTTCTTTATAGGACCAAATATCATTATTAAGGAAAACATATGCTTTATACTTTCATTATGTTTAACAATGGCTCTTTTAACCTAAGATTTCAAGAATTACCAACGGAAAATTGGAAAGCTCATCTTGAGAAAGCAAAATTTTGACATGATATACTCACCATATCCCAAACAAGATTTGTCAGAGCCTCCCCCACTGCTAGCCTAGCCATTGCCTTTGGATTTAGTAAACCGTGGAAATTTAAAAATTCTGAGATTGTTTTGATTTTGTTGAAACCAGGAATTGTTTAAGTACATTCAAAAGACATCTCAGAGATATTTTGCTCATATCCAAAAGTCATGACCATATACTACCTTTACTGGTTGCTCTCCAATTCCACAGGCACCACCACTTAACCCAGTATATGTCTGCATGAAGGAGACATATTGTTTTCATATATTAACATTAAAAGAAAGTATACTTTAGTTTAAAGACAATAGAAACTCTTCTCAAACCATAAGATGATTAAGGCAGTATAGAAGCTCGAAACAAAATATAAATACAAATAGGTGAGAAGCAATAACAACAACATCTAAGCAATAACAACAAATATAATACAAACCAACCTGAGCAATAACAACAACATCTGCGAGTGGAAGCTGTAGAGGAATAACTGTCTACTGCTGTGTAACAAGATCTGTGACAAAATGATCAACCTTCCAAATGGCCATGCATTCTTAAAAATATGCTTTAAGTTCGAGTAGAAAGTCCAATAACAAAAAAAACTACCAAAGCAAGTCAAAATAACTAGTCAATAGATGTTCTTTTACAATCTTGGGATTCTTTTTCAAAATTGTTAAAAAAATGAAACATGAACTCTCAAGCAACTTGAGCTCCTAACTTAGTTGTTAAGAAACGCTTTGAACACGCAGGTGGAAGATGAAGAACTCATCTGAGAGCATCCAAAACTGTCATTCCTGGAGAAATTCCAAGTGACTCCAATGGTGGAACTTTCCATGTAAGTTCAAGACATTTTCGTGGCATATCACCAAGTACCTGCAACTGAACTTATTAAAAAAGTTCCCTGTTCAAAACAAACATTGAGGGCCTACTCTTATGATGAGCATTAGTAAACCTTGATCATGTTGTATATGCATATGCCTTTGGCTATTTATTTTATTCAGTAATTTAGTTTGTTTTATAATTTAGCATCTACTTTTGGGTCCCATTGACCTACTTTTGTGGTCATTCATGGACATTAATAAAATAAAAATATTATGTACCCATGTTTTCAAGTTTCCTTCTAGCTATAGCTAAAACACTTTCAAGCAAACCATGGTATACTTTGGAGAAAATAGATTTCTTGTGACAATCTAAGTTTGACAAAGCATTCTACAGATCTATTCCACCTATGGTATTTTGAACTATTAATTTGACAAAGCATTCTACAAATATCTTCCACCTATGGTATTTTGAACACCTAGTCTGACAAATTACCTTCTCAAGGTCAAGATCAACTGTCAGAAGAGGAGGGGGTAGACCATTTAAAATAGAATGCTCCATTTCCAAGCTATCGATGAGTACTATTCTCCCATCACCATTGTAGATCATACAGATCATCATTGCTTATGTTATATTGTAGAAATAAAATACAATCATGTCATAACATAGAATATAACAATTCACTCAAGGGATGACCAACAAAAAAAGACCAATGTGGACTAAATTTGACTAATATACCAGCCATTTGGAAATAGGAACAATACAAACACCCATCCTCAAGTTTGATCATACTACAAGTCAAGTTTTCACGAATGTATTCTCCTTAGAGACTTTGTCAAAAGATTGTTCAACAAAAAGAAATTTGAAATTCATAAAAAATTTACATAATAGTTTCAAAAAAGATCCCATGCAAAACATCAAGAACACCATTTCAATATAGAGAACTAAGTTACTAGCTATCAAGTCACTATAGAAGTCACTATGGGGTTATATTTTTATATGACATACATCTTGCTTCTGTCCCTCATCAGATTTTCACAGTTGATGACATTTGCATCTGTACCTCCATTCTGAATTCGTGTTCTCCTTGTTTGCCATCTCTAATGAGTTGTTTGATTGTTGCCACTCTACTATCACCTAAAATGCCTTTATAAACTGACCCAAATCCTCCATGGCTGATTATGTTCACCAAATTAAATATATTAGTGGAAAACTGAAGTTGTTTGTAAGTAAAAACCTTTGCACCTGTCTGATGCACGACCTGTACATAATATGGGTAACACCATAATTCATAATAGCCAATATTTGGGCTAATCCATGATAACAAAATTCACTAAGGCCCTAAAATAAGGCCCAAAATCTAAATTCTCTCTACGAGAAACAATAATTCACTGTTGCAATGTAAAGATAAACATTATTCCATTCAACAGATTGCTTTAACTCTTGGGCATTACCATAAGTTTCTTATTGAATAGTTTGACTAATGAAAATATGCAGGGAAAGTTCCAACTGAGTGCGCACTACATAGATGGTTATTTGAAAGAAAAATAAACAATCATATAGTCCACATGGTGTTCGGCAAATGATAATGTCATCAAGTTGATTTCTTTTCTCCTCCTTGCAATCCATGGGGATCTGATTTTAATGAGAATCACATAGAATATATACTGAAGAGTGCTACGGAGAGCTTTACAAATACTCCCTCTATATTAAGGAATATAATGTTCTTGATTTAACCCTATACTTGCAACCAAGTAACATTTATTATATGAAAATTGTTTATTTAAATGATTGAACACAAGGAAACACTAGTGTAAAGCTACTTTTATGCATCGAGACATTTGCATATATTTATGCATGCAATTTGGGTCACTGCAGCTAGTTCCATGTGGAAACACTAGTGTAAAGCTACTTTTAATCATGAATCATCTTCCCCATCCCAGGATCTATCTAGAAAGCATAAACGTGCAATCATCACACCAGCATTGACATTAGGAAGATAAATATGACAAGCTGATAGACCATTCCATTAGCAAAGATTGGCCTAGTGAATCATCCCAATCATTCTTCCTTTAAAAGGAAGTAGCATCATCATTCAGATTGCTTGATTGCATGCGCCCACCTAAGAGATTAAGCATCATTAATGTTGAATGGAGATAACATGGACAATTGCAGTAAGGCTTATAGAGAGAGAAAATGTAGGGATTTCACTGTGTCTAGACTCTAAATGTTCATATTTTTTCATCAATGTTTGTTCTTAGTTACCATCCAATGGGACAGGGTCTTGAGTTAGAATTGTGTTGTTAACTTGTTTGTAATATCTACTATAAATGGGATTGTTGCAGTTAGAAACCCCCCATCCACTTGTTTCGTTTTTCACAATGAAATTACCTAAAATTACCCAAATTGACTATTGAATTTGTGAGAAAATGTAGATCAATTTTAAGCTGATTTGGGTACTGCTTCATGTCCAAAATATCCACAATGTACTACATAAATCACCATTGTATCACAATTGCTACCAATGTGGGAATAAAAACACATATTTGCAGTCAGAAAACTTACTATTGTCCCCGTGTGACTCTGACACTTGAGCTAAAGCCAAGAATGAACCTGAAGTTGATGTTCCCACGATGTCTCTGTTTATGTAGGTGGTGAACACTTTCACAGCTTCACCCGAGTGCATATGCTCATCCTGTATCAATAGACAAACACCTACATTTCAGCAAACCAAAATTTATAAAATTCCAAGTATTTAGAGATAGGACTGAACATTGTAGGTGATGCGTAGTCTACTGTCTTTAAAATGTGACTGTGATCATGTAACCTAATTGGTAACTAGTGGAATAAGCCAATCAATGTAGCTTATAGAGTGAACCATTTTATTCCTTGTTTTGTGATATACAAAGTGAACCATTTTATTCCTTGTTTTATTTACAAATACAGCTGAACATTGTAGATGATGTGTAGTCAATTGTCCTTAAAACTTTGACTATGATAATGTAACCTAATTGGGAACCAGTGGAATAAGCCAATCAATGTAGCTTATAGAGTGAACCATTTTATTCCTTGTTTTGTGATATCCTTCAGCATTGGTATGAACATTGTATGGAATATGCACTTGCTTGTTTGGACATTTTTCATGGCTTATCTTCTATCTGAAGTTGACTCAAATGTTCTTATTTAATTGTAGGAATGTATGATGTCATTTAGTTTGTTTGGTTGGATTTTCTTTCTCGCATGATGAATTTTTATGATATTGTGGGATATTTATTAGGCATTAACTGGTATGATATTAGTTCCTTGTGTTCCTCAAAATTGACATGGCACTTTTCAACTATACCTATGCCTGGAACTTTTGTTGAAGAATGAATGATTTTAGGAGTGGCTAATTGGAAGATTATGTTGTTCCTATGAGATAATCCATTGTCTTCAAGTTATATGTTTGGCTAGTTTTATTTGTTAGAAGAGCACGTCCATGTATTTTGTGAAAATAGAGAATTTATAGTTTGGGTTGGGGTAATTTTTCAGGTACTATGTCACTCCATCAGGGAATAAGTTACGCTCAATAGTCGAGGTTGAAAGGTAATATTTTAAATTTATTTTCTTAGTGTTAATAATTTGTTATTTCCATTTGTTCATCTTAACCTGCTTTCATCTTGGGGATTTGTTCAAACTTCAATGTTGTTCAGTTGTTCAAACTGTTATTGACACAATGTAAATTGTGATTAGACCAACCATCCTATCCATGTGATAAGCCCAGCCAAGATATCCATGCTATGTCATAAATGATAAGATCTTTAAAAAAAATCAGTCCCCATATTGCATTTTCATACTATGACCCCATCAAAATGTTGATCTAATCAGTTTCCAGCTATTTACAATGCCCAACTAACAATTGTATCCCTTAATGTCCGATCAGAGTGCAAAAATGATCAAGGACCCATTAAAAAAATTATATTCGGTATGTACTAAATATTTATGGTGCACGTCCTTAAGTAATTGTTGAAGTGATTCATCATTCTTTGAGTATATTATTTGATTCGTGATACTCCTCTTTGCAGGTTCTTGATAGAAAATCCAGAGTATCTAAAGGTGGGAGTAAATATTTCACAATTCTCCTATCAAATTCCTAAGCCTCTTTTTGAAGGTTATGTGAGAAAACGCTCATCCAGTGCTACATCTGGGGCTGACGTGGGTCCGATGAAGAAAATGAGAACCATATTGGATATTGAAATAAATATTAAAGCTAAACAAGGTGTGCAAGCTAGTTGGTAGTCTCTCTTAGGTAGAGAGTTGTAAGTGGTAATTTTGTGAACTCAAGGGGTTTTTTTTTAATTATGGTTATAATACCTCTTGAATTTTGTCTTGTCAAGATAATTAAAGTTCTTTAGGATCTTACTACAATTTAGCAGATCTGTTATTGAAACCTCTATATTCGTCAATTCAACAAAACCCCTATCATGGAGGAATCCTGATTCAAGCTCTAATTTGGGAATGAATTCATCCATTTTTGAAAATGACTATGTTGAGGGGTCTAACTACAACGAGTCAGTGCCACCAGGTATATCTTAGATTACAGTAAGTGGTTGTTGTTGTTGTATCATGTATTCACTGCACTAGTTGAGGAGTGATTCTTTCTGATCATACTGCAAATTTGTGGAGACCTTTATTTCCTCCATTTGCAAAGAAAAAACAATCAAGTTTCCTAAAACCTGAGAGGTTCACGACACACTGGAAACTTTGTACTTGATGACACCATCTCTATGCTTTTTGAAATATAGTTGTGAATTTTTTATCCTAATTTTTGGTATTGGAGTACATGTTTTGTTCATATTAGACGGTATTTTTTCCCTAAAAATTGGCCTCTCGGTTAGGGAATTAGGTTCCAGTGTGCAGATGTTAACGCATCCATAAGATGTCTACTGCAAATGGCACATCTTTAAATGAATACTCACTTTGGAGCAGAACGCTGGGATTTTTTGAACCATATTTCAAAATATACGCTCCCTTCAAAAAAGGTTCAAGATCCATTCCTGCAAAAACAATTCTCTGCAGACAACAACACCCAGAAATGGTCACTAAATTGTTGTTACTTTTTTTGTTATTTTATATAGTGGTAAGAGAGGTTGAAACATATACACAAGGCATCACCAATATCTTGGTCTCTTCATTAGTTGGGAAGAAAGTTGTCCTTAAAATTTGATTCCCCTGTGGATACCACTAGAGCTGAAGACTGGTTTGCACTAGTTCATATTCAGAGTTAGCTCGATCAGTTTGAAGTGATTGTTTCAAGTGTATTAGGAAGAGGTTATAGGTTCAAATTTGGAGAAACCTCATTGGATCGCTAGCCATAAGGCCTATGGTTGATCCACTTTCCATCTACAAAGTTTGGGGTGGAAGGGTGAGTGCTTCACAAAACAATTGGCCTTCCGGTGATGCACACATGACAACCATCCAAAACCACATCGGTGATGCCAACTTTCAGCCAAATAAAAATTTCACTACCATGACTTTGTCACAAACCTATAGCATATTTGTGAATACTCTCCAAGAAGAATTGATTTTTTCAATATTAGCATAACAAAGAGAAAATAATAAATGTCTTCCCACCATCAAATTTTGACGAAAAAAATGCAGTAAGAAAATAAAGCATTGGAGTAAGATAAACTCTATACTAGCACAACATAAGGGTGATTCTAGGTATAATATTAGCTTCAATTTTGTTAATTTTCACTAGGAACAGTTCAATTTTTCAACATATTATCTATCAAATTTTCAATGGAAAAATTCTGCGTATTATCTTTAAATATCCTACTCTCCCACACAAATAATTTTTCTAGGATTTATGCTTTTCAACCAATCTGGAAAAGTAATGCGTTTTCACTGTAATTAATTTGAGAAGCCAATCTTTTCATTCCAATTATATGTAATGGTGGGTTTATTCTCTGGCTTAAGAATTAGGCTACATGACAAATGATTAATTTGCAATTCTTATTAATAGCTTATTCTTTCAGTGTTGACCTTGATAGACTATAGCTCTTGTGGGGTTTTATGGCAGATCCAGTCATTTCAGTTTTGGTGATATTCTAGGTTCCTAGCTCAAGCCACATATTACTAAATAAAGTTGGATTTGATATCCAAGATTCCAAACAATACAAGTTAAATGGTTGAGGCAATAAATGGTCTTGGTTAGCCAAGAGCCTATTTTGTTTGAAAAATACAATTCATGCTAATATCGCTCATAGAGAGAATGGAATAGTTTCTAATGGGCATATTGTAGCAGTGGCCAAGGATTCCAATCCTCAAAAGTTCATCTTGGTCCTTCCTTGAGCATATGGCACATGTGTGGGGGGGCATGTAGTGTAGTTGTCTTGAGGTCAAAGGCAGTGCACTCTCCAAGGATATGGGCCAAGTGTGGGGGAGCATCGGGGTGCAATTATTTTGAAATTAGAAGAAATGTGGAGAAATTTCAAGGGAAATAGTGAAAGACCCTATGATATTGTTGTTGGTTAAGCTACAAGTGTCTTGGACACTGAATCACAATGCATAATTCAAGATGCACTAGATAATGAACTGGTAAAAATAGCCGCTATTTTGTTCCACATTATATTTCAACAAATAAATATTCATATATCATCATTGTGGTGAATAATGGAGTTATTACATACTAGTGGTGCATACCTTTATCTCGTTCTCTAAATTGTGCATCTCACGTGGGCATACTACTTCAAACCATCACCATAATTCTTGAATTATGTGCATAAATTGGAACTAGGACATGATCCTGTCAACTATTTCAACAATTAGCTTCCAGTTATCTCTTCAAACTAGAGCAATCCATATATACAATAGTTCATACTTACAGGAGATAAAATGTTGGACAAGGCCTGTGATTCTGATATAATTTTCCAAATTTGTATACAAGTGAAATCCAACAATTATAAAACTGAAAGGATGTTGTTTATTCATTGTAAAAGGAAATTAAAATGTTGAATCGAATGCTTCTTCATTTCCTCTGTTAAATTGCCATGGTTTTCTCCATTTTGAAAATCATAGTCCAATGCCTGTTGAGTCGATATTTAGGGTATTGGTTTCATATGTCACCTTTTGAAATGGAGAATCAACTAATCTAGTGCAAATGGTCCCCACAAATGTGCACACATCATTTCTATAGGTGGGTTCTCTTCAAATAAGTTTGATGGAGGCCAATCCTTCAACCATCTGTCTTTTTCAAAATGAAAAAAATGATGTATGTCGATTTCAATATGAATGTGTTTATGTGGATAACGCAACTATGATTTGGGACATAAACTGGAAGCTATAATAGGAAACAAACAATAACTATAAAGCACCATATCATCCACAACACAAATTTTGTTGGATAATGTCTTATGGTGATGACAGTTCAACTTCATACTAGTTACTTGAAACTATTGTTGCTCACATAGTGTTGTCAATTCGCCTTCCATAAAGCAATGTTTGAATGGTTTCCTCTTCCAATAATGTGGTATCCCTTAGGCAAAGAAAGATGACCCATATTTGAATTACAATTGCTTAGTTACACTCTTTGATGGAACTGAACTTCAATATGTTGCCACATGAACTGCTTTCCTACTTAGATCATGCATTTGAGTCACAAGGTAAAAACTAGAGAACATGCCCAAAAAAATGCCCATATTTGTTGCCATGCCACCCCTAAACAAATCTTCAAATTGCCTAGGGTTTTTTCCTTCATTTTGCTTCTTGTATCACCTCAAACATCATCCTTTTACTATATTCTTTGAATGAGGAATTTTCCACCTTTATATGATACCTTTACATGAATGAATTGCAATGCTCTTGGAAGTGTCAGACTTTGACCACAATGTCCATCTTGAAGTTAGATTCCATAATAACCTTCACGGAGAGCACATCAATAGGATTCTATAGGTTTGGATATTTATTAGTAGCAGATACATTCTTGAGGTCATGTTTTTTACCGATTATGGGACATGCTTGATGATGAATTCTAAATGATGTCTCTGGTTAGTCCTTTGAGTGGCTTATTCATATCATATTTTCCTTGAAGACACCACCAAGGAAGAGGATTGTTCCATATAAAATTATAATCCCTTGACAAAAATGGCAACCCCATAGGTACTAGATCCATAAGATCCATAAAAAATCATATAGGGCTTCATCCCTTTGGAGGAAATCTCTACCATCAGGAACCCAAGGCATCAAAACCATGGATATGCAACCCCACCGCTAGAGATGGGAACAAATTCAGGAGTAAACACCCATACAAAATGGGGGATAACAAATCCAAGGCATATTCTATCAATACGACACTAGAGGGCACCCCTGATGAATGGAGCGATAAGGAATTCACAAAGATGGGGAATTATTAACATATACAAACTTTTCACTTAGCTATATCTCATAATGTTTAATCAGGATTGGATATACAAGAATCCAATGGGTAAATGATAAAGAGAACATAAAACTAAGAGGTCCCAATGCTCTGATAATGATCATAATAAAATACTTATTTCTACTCTTCGTTTGTCATGGAGTCCTCGTAGCTATATCTATATTTGATATGTGTAGATACCGAGGGGGTTTCCTCTTCCATTCCACCTTCACTTCTATTCTCCCACCCTTCGGCATGCTTTTCTGCATCCGTGTGACTCTCCACTTTTGTGTATTTTCTGAGCTCTATATGTGGCCCATCAGATTGCAGGGCCTTTGAATTCTTTATGCACTGCAAATTCTCTTAGTGGACATTTGATTTGATGGCTATTCCTTGGTCTCTGACATCTACGCTGGAAGTATCTATGGTTACCATTTGTGTGGTGCTTAAAAAAAAATCAGAGGACAAACCTTCAATTCTAAGCGCTTACACTCCTCCCAGTTATCATAAATGCAGGTGATTCTATCCTTGTAGACCACAGAGAATTTTTTTGTTTCAATCCAATTTGGAGAGAGAGATACCATCCTTGTCCAGTGAAGAATGGATATGGGTGAAGCAGTTGCTACCAATATTTCTTTTGATTGTGAAATAAAACCTAGCTCCTCCAAACCCCATTTTACCTCTCTGCCACTCACCCATTTTACCGCGCAAATGGCAGTTGCATTGTTCACTCTGTCCTAGTGGCAATGAACAAAGCGCCTTTGCTAGTCTATAGTTTTGTATTTTAAAATGATTGGATCCCTCTATTATATGGTTTATTAAAATGATTCAATGCCTCTATTATATGGTTTATTGAAACAACTTCAATAAGTATTTATTTGTTTTTAGCCACTACAAAGTTTATTTTATTTTGTACTAAAAAATATTGTTGAAATTTTAGATAAAAAAATGTTGGAGTTTATTTATATTATCAAAACCAGCAAAATCTTGGTGATTGTAAAGAAAACAAACTCTTAACCAATCAAAAGTAATTTTAAAATTTTATTTCATAACTAAATTTATAATTAGTGTTAGGCACATTTTTTTGTAACATTTGTAAAGATTATATTATAAATTCCAAAATAATGAAATTGCTAAAAAAAATTTAACTCAGTTTGGTGTTTTTGTAGGACATCGTGATCACTGGCATTACAGTGACTATTTATATAATATATTTAAACCCCCTTGTAAAAAATTGCAATTTTCCATTGCTGAGTGACGGACGGGGTCTCTGAATCAACCTGCAATGTTGAAATTTAGTAAATTGTAACATTGTAGATAAACATAGTGACCCGAGTGACATTAATTGTATTAATCGGGATTAAAAAATTGTGATTTTGACAATCAATATATAGACCCCCCTTTTATAATGTTAAAATTTAGTAAATTGTAACACTGTAGGGGGGTCTCTGAGTCCATTTGTAGTGTTAAAATTTAGTAAATTGTATAAATTCATTGTCAAAATTGTAATTTTCCATTTCGAAGATGACAGAACTAAAAAATGACTAATTCATATTCTTAGTCGTTGTTAGCTAGTCATATTTGTATTCCTGTGACTAAATTAGTCATTTACGTTAGTCATTTTTATTTTAGTCACTTGTTATTTAGTCGTAAATTCTATCCTATGACCAAATTAGTCATTTATCTTAGTCATTTTTTGTTGGATCACTTAAAATTGCTCAATTTTGGTCATTTATCCCTTGAAAAAATTGTGGTAACTAAATTTTTTAGTCGCCTAGTCACTTATCTCTCATTTTGTACTAGTGGATGGTTATGTTATTCCTCTCTATGAGTTCTTTTTGCTGAGGTGTATACCGCACAGTGAATTACTTGTGTATGCCATGAGTCTTACAAAAAATTAGAAAATCAATTGAGACATATTCATCAACTCTGTCAGTCCTTAAAAATTTGATGAAATGACCACTTTGCTTCTCCACAAGTGCCTTGAAATACTGAAAACATCCAACTGTATCAGATTTGTGTTTAAGAAAATAAATCCATGTTTTTCTTGTGAAATCATAAATGAATGTAAGAAAATAATTGCAGCCACCTATGGATGATGTTTTCATTGGCCCACAAATATTAAAGTGCGCAAATTCAAGTGGTGTGCGTTCTCTATATGACTTTCCAACAGGAAATGACTCTCTATGCTACTTGCCAAAAATGCATCCTTCAGATATTTTTTCTAGTTTTTCAATTAGTTGAAAACCTTTCACCATATTCTTCATGTGTAATAACTTCATCCCACCAAAATTCAGATGTCCAAATATGAAATTCCACAACCAAGATTCATCTTGAACCTCTGATTGAAATGTTGCTTGTATCTCTGTACCACTGTCTTTTTCTTCTTTCTTATCTTTTGGCTTGAATGTTGCTCCAGAATGTTCATTCTCTGCTTCTTGAACAACTTGGGTTTCCTTTCCTTTCATTTCAGGCCTTATCCTCAAAGGAAGCAAGCGATTTCTTGTCATTCGAGCCTTAGCTATCACTCGTTTGCTTGGATACTTGTCCAAAATCACACAGTGATTTGTTTCCATGTAGATTTTGTAGCATTTTTGTAACAATTGTCCAATGCTCATTAAATTATGTTTTAGGCCATTAACATAATAGAGATCAAACATAGTTTTCCACTCCCCTTGTTTGGTCATAATACCAATAGTGCCTTTGCCCAAACTAGTGACTTGGATATTATTTCCAAATGTAACATCAATTTGAACTTATTTATCTAGACTGGAAAGCAAATCTAAATTTCCAGACATATGATTGTTGCAGCCTGAATTTAAATACCATATATCACATGGGCTCTCTTGTGCAATATTACATTCAAGTGGGGATGCACATGGAAAAAAGATTGCGCGGGTGGTAGATTTCGTGTTACCTGACTGGATTTGAGCTTGCTTGCTCTAGGCATGTTGTTTCTTCCTGCATTCATGTACAAACTATCCAAATTTATTACAATAATGACATTGTATTTTTTATTTATCAAATATTTGGCTACTTGGATGTCCAGAATTCTGATTCTGACTTCTACTAGCAACATTTGTAGGATTGTTGTTGCGTCCTCCTCTTGAAGAAATTCTTCCTTTGCCTCTAAATTTAGGTCTCCCCCTTCCTCTTCCATGAATTATGGATGACAGTGCTACAAATGCACCTTCTAACGATGTATTTGATAGGTTTATTCTATGTTCATGATTGATGAGAGAGGCTTGCAACTCAACAATGCTGAAATTGCTGAAGTCTTTGTTTTCTTCCAAAGTTACAACTAAAGATTCCAATTTTGGGGGAAGGCTCCTAAGCACCTTCTCAACAACTTTCCTATCATCTATAGCTTATCCATGACATTTCATTTGGTTTGTCAATACAATAACTCGAGTATAAAATGATTCTGCTGACTCTGTATCTTTCCTTGACAGAGATTCAAAATCTCTTCTAAGAATCTGCAATTTAGAAGTCATTACTTTGTCCAAACCTTGATATGCAGTTAACACTGTATCCCATGCATATTTGGTTGTCTTTGCTACTTCTACTCTTGTGAGTATGCTTTCATGCATTGCTAGATGTATGTAAAATAGGGTTTTTACATCATTTTTCCTTTGTTCCTTCAAGATATCCTTCTCATCTTATGTGAGAGCATTGTATGCTTCCTGATTTGCTGGTTCATCATAACCATTTTGAACTATTTCCCATACATCTTGATATCTGAATAGAGCCTTCATGATAAGATACCAATATTCATAATTTTTTCTTATAAAAATTGAAGTTTGCACACTTGACATTTGTGCACTAAAAGTGGAAGCCATTATTTATTTTTTCAAACTCACCTTCTTGTAAAACAGAGCTTCTACTCTTCTTAAACCAAACTTTGATAATTGGATCTCATACCAAATCAAGGAGAAAGTAAGTAGACCAAGATTTCATTGTGCAGTTCTTACAATTTACGACTTACTGGAATTTACTATGTAGATTTATTGTTTAGTGCGTAGACTTAACTTTCATTGTCCTATGCACAATTTACAATTTTACTGCATAGATATTTTCATTCAGTAGGACCAGATTACTTTTCCGCCAAATAATATTTCGATCCAAAATTTTATAAAAGCTTGGTAAAATGTTTTTGCACCTTTTTACAACTAAAAGATGTTTACTACACACATCCAAAAGTAAATACTTTTTACTTTGTAAATGTTTGCAAACCTAGTGCTTACAACTTGTGCATGATATGTTAGGACAAGATCCTAAATACTTTTTACGTTGTAAATGTTTGCAAACCTAGTGCTTACAACTTGTGCATGATATTTTAGGACAAGATCCTAAATTTGTGAGTGGTGATTTTTTGCATTCACTTTTCACGTCACAGTAATATTTAACTTAACAAAAGGATATTTTCATTTTTTATAAAGAAGAATATTAAGACATTCATATTCCAGAAAATTTGTGTGACATGAAGATATATCATGCGGTATAAAACAATGAAAATGCAAATATATATTACCAGACCAATAAAAGTGGCTGCTATCGAGATTTTACATAGAGCTTGTGCTCCTAAGCTTCAACAAAATGACTTTCACAAACTTGATATTTTAGATTTCGTGGATTGCTAAAAATTTACTTCGGTTTTTTTCTTCTTCTTACTCAAGCATTGTTCCAATAGGAAGTGACTCTGTTTTTCAATGTTAAATACAATGACCATCAATTAGCTTCTTTTGGAAGTTACCGAGTAACATTAAACAGTGTAATTAAATTCTGAGTGACATCTCTTTAAAGAAATTAACTTCTGAACTAAATAAATACGAGAAGTGGGTCGGATTGCTGACAAGTTGACAGACTCTCTATTTGATAATTTGACTGACTAAATGACTAATTGAAATAATGGGAATTGAATACGCAATAACTCATAATTAATATTTCCAAAATATATATATATGTAAAATTTGGTTTGCTTGGAATAAGAAAAAAGATTTGCCCCTACTTCCATTGATCTTTTGCATCTTTTGTAATCGAACCCTCCCTCTCTATTTTCATCTTTTACTACCTTTGCTATTGGCTTTGGCTACTAGGATAAGTAAAGCTATTCGATCTACGCAACAAACTACGCCTACTGATCAGTAAGTTGAGTAAAGAAAGCATGCATTTATAACATGCCTTATTGCTTGGTTAATCATATCGCAATTAAAATATCTCTTCGAACGGACATAATGTTATACAAATCACAAGTGTATCATGAAAAAATGTATTATGAATCCGGGTGGTGTGGTCGTCGCAATTTTAATTGTTGTTGGTCTTTATTCAACACTATGAGGCACATTAAATTACTTGGAAACTGGGCATGCTGATAATTCCGAGAAGAAAACCGTTGGACAAGCAGCCCCTTAATCCGAGAGTTGTATTAGTGACAATGGGAAATGAGGAATCCGACAAAGTAAGATAGGGCAAAGCAAATGACTTGGAAACTGGGGTTGCTGACGAATACCATATGAAAACCATTGGACAAGCATGCTAATTAGGCGGGGTTGTAATTCGACTTATGCGTAACAGTGGGAAATGAGGAATTTCACAATGGAAAAAACTAGAATTTTAAATTAGTATAGTCACAAGTTGTGAACACCAATAGGTCACAAGTTAAGTTGTATGAGTAAGTTATTTGTTATTGGTTCTCTATGCTTATTTGTAATCCCATATTGTCTATACCTCAGCTACCGTTACTCTCTTTAGTTAAATAGGTTGTCTATCACTACATGCATGAGCTACGAGTAAACCATGCATCAACTACCATTATTTTTTATATTTCTTATTTTTTATAATTGTTTATGAAGTTGTTTAAATATTCGACAATTTGGCCTAGACGTGAGCTTTTCGCTGGAATGCTTCATTTTTTATTTTGAAAAATTTGAATTTAACTATGTTTTAATGGAGAGTTTGACCGTTGTAACAAGCATTTTTTTAAATTTATGCAGAAAAAATCAAAATTTTCCATTCTAAATCATCTAACTGTTAGACTAAGGGTTTGTTTACTTCTAATTTTGAAAAATGCCCATAAAAACAATCTGCATAATAGACTTATCCCATCCTCTCTCAATCTAGGAAAAACATGAATAATAATCAACCCAAAATTCTAAAATAAAACACCTATTCATATTCATAAACAAGATCAATTACGTTTACATAGTGATATGTATTCGATTTCCATACAATATACTTAGTCAAACGTAAATATTTATATATGTGAACATGTTGGAGTTGAAGTGCATTGTCAATTATCAGCTTGTTACTTTGTTTTAAATGTTTAGTAAAAAGAACAAGGAAAATTTACTTATTAGTGTTATCAAATTATTTTAATAATAATTTTATTTTTATAATAAGAACAATTTCATAGCTAGTTTTAAATTAGTATATATTAAATTAATGCGATGTTTAAATAACTTGAAGCCACCATGAAACGTTCCATTATGTATTATGAAATCTTTCGAACGCATGCTAATCAATACATATCTATGTACGTATATAGAATATATTTAATTATAATTTTATGGTTTAGGAAAACTTATTTTTAGAAGTGTGGATTTTATATTTCAAATAAAAATAGAAGATAGGATAGTGCCATTTAGCATGATGTATGGATATATGTACGAAGTTTACATTGAAAAATCCATTTCATGATTTATGACATATGCCATTTAGAAGGGAACGAATTTCTCATATATTAAATTATAAAATAATTTATTTATCTAATCATTAAAAGAAAGTCAACTTTTCAATGGGCTTAAGCAGCGTGAGATTGAGTTGATTTCATGTCATTCCTTTTCATTTTAAAAGGAAAATGCATGAGTTGACTTTTATATTTGAAATGAAAATTAAGTATAACTTGCTATATAGACATTTGTGTGAACTTTAGCTTGACAATCATCAATGCTGTTAGTTAGAAATCCAATTTATCATATATTAAATGATAAGATAATTTACTTATATAATAATAATTTTTTTTAAATGATGTTTTGATTTATCATAAAGAGCACATTTATCATATATTAAATTGTAAAATAATTTAACTATATATGTATTATATATAGAAAACCAATAATTTATTTAATAACTTAAATTGAAAGTCAATTTTTGTTATTTTGTGACAAACATAAAAAAATTAAATTTTATTATTCTTCTTTATATGTTATTAAATCGGCATAGATTTATCTTAAACCCGTATCTATCAAGCACTTAGAGGGATCCAATTTCTTGAAGTGTATTTCTTTTTTTAAATTCAAACTCAAAAAATTTGATCGCTCTTAATTAATAGATCCGGGTTTAAGTTTTAAGTTTTTATTTTATAAAGGAATATCTATTTTTTAGTTACTTTTCTTAATATTTTATTTTATGAACCAACATGGATTTTATTTTAAATACTTTCCATAATTTTTTATAAAAAAATTATTTTGTTACAAATGTTATATCAAGTTATATCACGTTACAACATCTCCCCCATACTGAATTGTAAATTGTAAAGCACCTCGTTTTACTCGGTACAATTATACATAATGTAGTTATACATTGATTCTCTGAAATAATAGTTATTGACATTTCTCCACTTACAATAATGTGTAAACTCTCGTATAATTTAAAAAAGTTACACTCACTCTATTTCTCTTACTCCTTTATCTCTTCCTCCTGTAGCGAATTAGCGAATCATGCGCATACCTCACGTTTTTATTATCGAGCTTATCTTTTATTTGGCGTTTAAAATGTTTATCAGTTATGTAATTTGCTTGCCACTTAATGATGTCATTCTTATGAGTCCACCAAGCACCTTAACGATGGCTTAGCTCATGATTATCGTATTAAGCAATGGCTTAACTAAATATCAATATACTGAATATCAATATAATAAATGATATATCAATAGATCTATCTTAAAGCCGTATTTATCAAGCATTTAGAGGGATCCTATTTTTTGAGGTGTAGTTTTTTTAAAAATTAAAACTCAAGAAATTTGATCTCTCTTGATTGATAGATCCCAGTTTAAGTTTTTAGTTTTTATATACTTTCGATTATTTTTTATTTTATTAGCCGGTTTAATATATCATAATATATATTACTTTTTACATTTTATTACTTTTTACATTTTATTACTTTTTACCAACGTTACATGTTACATCCATCATACTATTACTTTTTACATTTATTATTACTATTACTTTTTACATTTTATTATATTCGAAAAATGTTACATGTTACAAGATCTCTCCCATACTATTACTTTTTATTTTTACATTTTATTATATTTGACAAACCTTACATGTTACATCCGTTATATGTTACAAGATCTCCTCCATACTAGGTTGTAAAGTGTCTCTCCACGCAAAACTCATAAAAACCTAATTGAATAAATAATAGAATAATCAATTATCCTATTGTTTTTAGCATGCATGGTTACATAAAAAGTATCTAAAAGAATTAACTCTTAAATACAAGAATACATGTGAACTTTGAAGTTTTAAGTAATAAATGACTAGGTATACCATTTGTTTGTAATATTGTGATTCTTTGTTGGACTGAAATAAACTATTTATTTTTTAAACACATTAGAAAATGACAATAATTAGTTAGTTATTCAAAAAATTTATGGATAATATCTCATTCCTTTATAAGGATTTTGCAATAAACTATTTTGTAAACACAATAGAAAATGACAATAGTTAGTTAGTTACTCAAAAAATTTATTGATAATATCTCATTTCTTCCAAGGCGTTATCCTTCCAGTGTCGGGCCCCCCATTGAACAAGGGTGTCTCAGATTAGGCCCGGCATGCCGGTCAAAGTGGAGGTACACATATTGTAAGTAAAGGCAGTGGCTTCTTGAAGGCACATTAGGGAAGAGAACGACAGCCTGCCCACTACTGAACAACAACTTGATGCATATTGGTCTATTCTTTATAAAGATTTGGATCTCTGCCAGCTTGGAGTCAATGGGAAGCATTGCAATTTGGGTAAGGATATCGTTATTTTCCTTTAACCAAGATGAAGTGGGTGAAGTACTTATTTATGAGAAAGACAAGTACTCCCCAAGCTTTGGGAGCAAGCTCGAACGCCATACAAAAGTTGTGGGGCAAGTTTCTCTCTGTTTTCGTTTTTAAAAAATGTCACCGTTCTGGGATAACACATACTTAATGCCTTCTGTATGTCTTTGGGGAAAGACATAACGCTGAGCTAGACCAGTTGGATAAGGAAGAGTCTTTAAGTTCGTCCATAGCTAACTTGTAGGGTCATGCTTACCCTGTCTGGCACTCGAAAGTAAAGCTACAAATGAATAGTAAAGGAATTAAGCAAGATTCGAGCTCTAAAAAGATAAAACAGTATCTGAACTAGGCTTACTATAAAGGACTTTGCAATAAAAAGTTAGTATTCTAAGGGGATTTTTTTTTGCAAGGATGGCATGGCGAAACATGAAATGCCAAGTTGGATTCTCCTAAAGTAATGTGTCATGCCCATAGATAACATGAAATACACATGAAACCCTAAATCACTTATATAGTATAATTTCTCTTTTAAAATTCTTTTAAACATGTAGACATAAATAGAGTTAGAAACCACATTAAAACATTTGAATTTACATACTAAAAATGCATAGAAAAAATAACAAGTCTGAAATTAATAATAGGATTTTTAAAAACTATACAAAACTATACTCAATATATTGCTATTGTTATTAAAAATAGAGTTGAAGGTAAAAATAGAGTTAAAGGTGCATAGGGAATCATGATATATTGTATGGAAAATGTGAGGCTACTCATCCTTCAAAGCCTCTATATTATTTTTCTTCTCACCATCATCACCATCACCATCACCATCGCCACTTAGAAGCAAAGGATTCCCTTATGAGTTCATGTGTGGTTGTTGGAGGCATTGTTAATGGCCCCATATGCCTAGAATATTTATTTAGGGACACAAGATTGATCCTTTTCACTTGACCATGTATACACACTTGCGACACATACTTAGTCCTAAAATAGTCCTAATGGGACTAATATCTTTTTTTCAGAAGTCAAAGATACCATGGAAATGTTATTTATTGTTCTTTAATGGGTTATTATAAGACCTAGATTCCTAGATGATTCCTTGAGGGCCCAATTCCTCGTTTTCCTATATAGACCATGTGCAAGGCCTTGAAACCCATATCTAATGCTACAAAATTCTTGATGATTACCATATCTCCACTTGATGGAAAAAGATCCCCTTAAAAAATCATCTTTGGTGTTTCTATGTTTCATTCATGGACACTGAGCCCTAGATGCTAGCTAATGAGGCTCATTCAAAATTTCCCTCCATCGACCATGGTTAATTTCTCAACACCCAACCCTACTGCTAAAAAACAACTAATGATTACCATATCCTCATTGGAGCCAAGGATACCATTAGAAGATCGTGTGTGGTGGTTCAAGGTGGTGCTATTTGGTTTAGATGACTAAAACCTTACGTTATGGCCTAAGGAATAAATTTCCTTTCCTAGACTTTTCCAAAACCTGACGAACCATGCTTAGTTACAAAACCCTTATAAAGGAGCCAATATCCTCTCTTATATGACACATATCCCAAAAATGGGTCATATTTGGTGGTTCAAGGTATTGTTCATGTCCCTCAAGCCTTAGAAGCGAACTTTAGTTATTGAAGTCTAGGTTTCCTCCCATAACCATTGTCAAACTATAGATAGCGATAATAAGTGGTCATAACCTACTAATGATTCCCATTTCAAAACCTGAATCCAAATGATATCCTTTGGAGGTCAAGCGTGGTGGCTTGAGGTGTTGTTTTTGAATTATGATTTTTCAAAGATTACATTATATATTAAGGATTATGTTACTCCCATAACCATGTTTAGGGCCCCACAACCCATCCTTAGTGCTCAAAACCTTCTTATGAATCCTATATCATCACTCAAATGATAAATCTCTCATGAAGAGGACACGTGTAGTATCTCAAGGACTTGGTCACTTCCCTTGAGATTTAGAAGCTACCTTTTAGACCTAATGCCCAAGTTTCATGAGTTGGGTTTAGTCTAGGCATTGCTACCAATACATAGTTCACAAAAAACAACATTGGTTCCAATATGCCCAATCAATTAAGGTGAAGTATCACCTTGGGAAATCATGTACTATGTTGGATAGGAATTCTTATTGGCCTTATATGTATTCAATACTTCTTTAGGGACTAAACCCCATGTATCCTCCCTTGACCATGTTGAGGGCACCATAAACCATACCTTTTGCTCAAAAAATTATAATGGTGTCCATATCCCCGCTTAGGGGGGGAATAAATATCCTCAAGAGGTCATGTGTTTTAGTTCAAGGATTAATTCTTGTGCCTGGATTTCTATAATATTCATTTACGGCCTAAGGACCTATATACAATGCTCAAAATATCATAATATTGTTAATATCCTCACTCAAAAGACTTGAGGATATACTTGAGAGATCATGTGTGATGGATTGGGTCATGATTATTGAACTTTATTGCTTGTAATATTCCTCTAGTGGATAAGGTTTATGTATCCTCCTTCAACTATATTCCATTTCTAAGGCCTAGAAGCTCATAGCCAATATCCAAAACCTCCTAATGGAACTTATATCTATACTCAAGGGAAATGATAACCTTGATGGGTCCTATGTGGTGATTTTAGGTGTTCTTCATGACCATGGATGCTTGGAATATTTCATCAAAGGATTTCCTTCACATAATTGTGGCATTTAATCATAGTTTCTATAAGAAAGTACATCACCAACCATTTCAAATCCTCTGGTGCTCATAATATCATAATGGATCCCATATCCCTATTTGGAAGAAAAGGATATCCCTGGGAGATGCTATGTTCTATCTTAAGTCATCATTTATAGCCATATATTTCCTAAACCTTCCTCTATGGTCTAACTCTTAGTATTCCTCCCCCAATAATGTAAAATACCATAAGACCCAACTTAGTGCTCAATAATTTAATAATTCCATTGAATCCACACTCAAAGGCTAAGGATAACCTTCAGAGGTCATGTGTGGTGGTCCAATGCATTGTTTTGGGTCCTACGTGACTTGAATCATCTGTTAGATCCTAAAGCTTGTGTTTCCTTCCAAAAACATGTCAAGGAAATAAAGACCTAGTTTTAGTATTAAAAACCTAATAATGGAACCCATATACCCACTCATAAGACAAGGATACCCTCAAGAGGTCATGTGTGGTAGTTCAAAGCATCTTTCTTTACCCTAGTTTTATATATACTTCCTGTAAGAATAAAGGCTCAAGTTTCTCTCCCTCCATATTCCCCTATCTCCCCCCTCTCTCTCTCCATCATCCCCTCCCTGTTTCATCATCCCCCATCACCCTTTCTCTATACCTTACTCTCCCTTATTCTCTCTCCCCCCCTCTCTCACTCCCTCTCTCTCTCTCTCTCTCTCTCTCTCTCTCCCCATTCTTAGCTTTCTCTATCTCTCCCTCCTCTTTGCTTTGTTGTACCTCCATAAGTCTCTCCTTCCTACTCTCCACCTCTCTCTCTAAACCTTCTGTCTCCCACTATTCTCTCTTCTAACCTCTATCTCTCTCTCTCACTCCCTTCATCTATTCCACTATCTCTCTCACCATTTTTTTTGTTAGAACCTCCATTGCTCCCTCCCTCCAACTCTACACATCTCAATATACACCTTATATGTCCCACTATCACCCCTCTTTAATTCTATCTCTCTCTCTCTCTCTCTCTCTCTCTCTCTCTCTCTCTCTACCTTCATCTCTTCCACTATCTCTCCCACCCACTTTGTTTCTCTCTACCTAGATCACTCTCTCCTTCTCACTGTCTGCATATATCTCTGTCTCCGTCTTCTTTCTCCATAGCTCTCAATCTCTCTCTCTCTCTCACTCCCTATTTGGATCTCTCTACCACCATCGCTTGATCTCATTCTCTCTCCCTTGCTCGCTCTATCTATCCCTTTGTCTTCCCCAATTTCAAACTCTAAAATCTAAAACTTTTCTCTCCAATTATCCCCCCTCTCTACCACTGCCACTCTCCCTCTCTAACTCTCTCTACCATCATTGTTATCTCACACTCTCTCTCTCATCCTCTCTTCCCCTCCTCCTCTATCATGCCCTTTCTCCCTCTATCTCTTCCTCCATATTCCCCTATCAACCTCCCCCCCTCTCTCTTTCTTCCCCCTCATTCTCTCTCTCACTCACTCTATGCCTCCCTCCCTCTCCATCTATATTCCTATCCTTACACTCTCTCCTCCCCCTCCTCTCTCCCTCTCTCTCTCTCTCTCTCTCTCTCTCCATCTTCTAAGATATCTTCCCCCCTCCTTTATTATCCTCTCTTTACACCTTTAACTCTCATCCTGATTCACTCACTCTCTCCCTCTCCCTTCATTTCTTCCTCTATCTCTCCCTTTCCCTTTCTTTATCTCTACCTTTATCACTCTCTCCTTCTCACTATCAACCTCTCTCTCTAGCACTATCACCCTCTTTACCTCTCCTTCTCCCTATCTCCCCTCTCTCTCCCCCTCCTATTTATCCCTACCTCACTCTCTCACTCCCTCTATGACTCTCTCTACAACCATCAGTCTGTCATTCCATCTCTCCCTCTCACTCTCTGATACCTCTCTTTATCCTACTCTCTCCCTTGATCTTCTCTCTCTCTCTCCCTCCATATTCCCTTATGTCCTTCCCCATCTCTTTCTACACCCCCCCTCTCTCTCTACCATTGTCTAGTTCTTACCCTCTCTCCTACCCCTTCCTCTCTCTCCCTTCCTCTCTATCTCTTTCCATATTTCTCTTTCTCTTTCCCTTTCCTCTATCACCCTTACTCTAAACCTTCCCTCCCTCACTATCTCTCTCTCACTCTCCTTTACTATTTCTCTGTCCTTTCCTGTCTTCCTCTATATATGCCACCCTCTTTGTTTCTCCATACCTCCCACAACCTACATCTCACTCTTTCTCTCCCTCCCTCCCCCCCCTCTACAATTCATTCTCCATACCTCTCTCTCCCTTACAGAATATCTCTACCAGCATCACTCTCTCATGCTCTCTCTATCTCCACCCCTCTCTCTCCCCCTCCTTCTCTCCCACTCCATATTTCCTATATCCTCCCCTCTCTCTCATCACACTTCCCCATCCATTAATCTCATTCTCTTTCTTCATCTACAAGTCTCTCCTTGCACTAGGAGCACATGTGCACTCTAGGAGCATGTGTGCATCCCTATAGTGTGTTCATGTTATCATACTGTGTGTGCATTGCTAATGCATCTGCGAGCTATTTTAAATTTGAATTTCATAAGTGAGAAAATTAGGTGTTTGCTGACTACATTGGTTTGGATTTAGATTCAGGATGACAAATTTGGTGCTTCAGACAACACATTTATGAAAACTACGCATTTTCAGGATATATCTCTATATCTCTATTTTTTACATTATTTTTCTATAGTCTAGACAAATCTATTGTCAATGAAACTACATGACCATATAGAGTCAATTGTGTAGATTACAATGATATAATATTTTTTTAAAAATAATTTAATGTTTCGTATTTTTAATATATTCTCCATTTGACATATACTAGACTCTTAGAAATCATACTTGCTTTGTTTCTACTATAATTTTTTTCCTTAAGAACTTTTTAACAAAATTATATGATGTACTAGAACACACTAAGCCCTACGATGTAAAAAAAATGTGTTTGATAGTGTTAGGACCCCTTTAGGATGCACCAACAAAATGCCTTGTCATTTCAACGATGGAATGACTTTCATAATTTAAAATATATATATATAAAATTAGGAACATAAATTTTGAAAAAATATCCATGCACTAGACCAATGTGTTCTCTACATTTGTACAATTTTTTGTAACAAAATTGCATTGTCTAGGAACTACAAGGTTGCACTAACAAACATAGATACAATATACTTTGCATGGAACTTAACATACCAATGTTTGGAAAACACATATTTCACCTAGCTATGCACAATTTCTATAAATAAAAATTACATATTTGGAAATCTAATTCATTTTCCTGCATCTCATCTTTTTACATTGTATTCAAATTTATTTTTAAAGTATCTCAAATCATCCCTCCAATTTAACATATGGTTGTTTTTCCAAATTTGCATTGCCATTAATGTGTTATGAGAGACCAACATTAGCTTGTACCAACCTAGATGCATAGAATTTTAGAGAGATATAAAATAAGATACATCATTAATGTCCAACCAATGACCAAAAATAGGTCAAAAATACTACAAATAATACAAGGACAACAATGTTTGAGACATTATCATAATCTAGTGAAATATAATCTAGTGAAATAGATCATTGATATATTTGTAAGGGGGTTAATTCGACTATTATGTGTTCATTAATGAAAATTTATATGCAATCCCATGGATCAACCTAGTTTGATGCGTCACTCTCACCTAATTCACCATCTCTACATGGGGGACATACATTGCAAGGAATTTTGCGCATCAATACTTCAAATATTGTGCTTTCAAAGCTTTGAAACAAATGAAAATAATGATCTCATGCACACTATCTCATTGGTATGGATGTGAATTATCTACATCAACAACCTCACAAAAAAATATATGCACATGTTTTTTCACGATTGATCTCACTTGCACTCTTGTTTCCTATACAATTAGTTACATACACCATTCAACTATAGGTTTTTCATATGAAATAATGGAATTTGTAAATAAATTTATATTTTCCCTATTCAGGGATATTTTAACACAAACACACACACTCCTTCATTCTCTCCATTCCCTCGACCAATCTCAAAATAGTTCCACATATATGGCATATTTTATGTTTTTTTACAAGAAACATGATAATTAAAATATGTTGGCATTTTTGAACTAAAAAACAAGCATAAGATGAAATCCCGTATCTCTAAATCTATATATTTCCCTCCTTCTTTTGATCATATAACAAGAGGAAGTCATGCAATATATAATTGAATCCATGACAGCTATCATAACTTATGTATAAATGAGAACCTTTCAACACTACCCATTCCTCTTCACTGTTATATTGAGGATGCATATATGTTAAATGGATAACTAAAGAAGCCTAGTATGAATGATAGTAATGACTATGAAACTCATTTTTTTTGTTGGATCATATAGTTCTCATTAAAATTGAAAACTAAAAGGATAATATCAACGGTACAAATGTATCTTTTTAAATTCTAAACTACTCATACAACCATCAAATCACATTGATATGATAAAAAAATAATATTTTCTATATGTTAGTGTATGTGTATGAAATCATATACATGTACTTATTAACACAAAGACATCTCAACACAAGTTATATTTCTAAGTGAATCTTGAAACTTATTAATAATAAGTTAGAGAAAATTAATTACGGTCCAATGACATCATCAATTGTATCTTTTATTTTTGTTTTCTCTCCTATTTCATAAGTGACATATTTGAGTCTCTACATATCAACCATCATTCTCTAGAATTCATGATCTTCACTCTCATAAGTGACATATTTGAGTCCCTACATGCCAACCATCATTCTCTAGAATTCATGCTCTTCACTCTCCTGAATTATTGGCTCAATAATTTCATTCCATTCCACCACCCCTAAGGTATGCCCAATTTCACAAATATTGTGTATAATACGATTGTTCTTCTCGCTTCTTACACATGATGCTATCAATAATAATACAAAGTAAAAAGTAATCAATATTATGTCGGCCATAGACAAAAAACAATAATACAAAGTAAAAAGTAAATATGAGACTTAAACTAGAGACTTTAGAGCTTAGTATTAGGTGGCTCAGGTATTGCACTCAACAATCTATTCAAGGAGAGATTTGCACCTTGGGAGATTTGATCCCTCTCAGCGCTTGATAGAGCCTAGGATTTGGATCTATGCCCGTGATATTATCATCGAGATTTCCTACACATAATTAAAATGCAAAACCTAATAAATGAATATATATGTGTCATAATAATAACGAAAATATACATTAAAAATACAAAAACAAATGTTACAAAATGTAAGTTCTTTAAGATTTAGCTTGTAAAAATACGTTCAATCCATATTCAATAACTTATTCTCTTTCTTAAATATATTATACATTTATGTTTATGTTGTGTTAAAAAGGATTTTAATGTAAATTTCACATTACCTAAAATGCATTTTCAATTTTAATACATCCTTCTAATTTGAAAAGACCTAAATTTACCATGACAACCTTTTATGCACTAGTCACTTTACAAATTCAATTAAAACTTCATGTCAAAATTAGGTAACCTACTTAATGAAGGAACAATCACTTATTTGTTTAATTGTATTAATATGTTCTTCTATAAAGAGATACTTTCAAAGGGTTTTGACATTCACTTTAATGATTTTAGTTATTAGTTAGGCAAATCATGATTTTTCATATTCTTTTTCTCTGTTATCATTTGATAATAGATGATATTATACATTATAGTTATTCAAGTCAACTTTTTGGTTAATTGTTTTAAATTTATATACAAAATTTTTGAAAACTAATTATTTGTTATCTTTATGCTTAAATAACCACAATGGAAGACCTATATCTTATCAAATATAAAAAGTTAAGATAAAGAAAAAAGTGATATATATCTCCATCTTTTTTATTCAAAATAATTTGTAATTATCTCTTTAACCTGAAAAGCAATGTCTCATATAGATAACTTTCGTTAAGGGTAATTCTTGAGACTTTCATTCACCTTAGTGGATTTAGGAGTTATTTAGTGGACTTCGGACAATAGAGGTAAGGAAGTTACATAGTAGCATAGTACATCACCATTAGGTTCTTGGCCACTCGTTAGGAACTTCTATCTCTTCATTTCATCACTTTAGTTAATGGATGTGTTTTTGGGTATTGAAAATATATACATGTTTAACTAGCTTAGATCTAAATCCTAGGTTCTATTAAGCGTCCAGAGGGATCAAATCTCCCAAGGTGCAAACCTCTCCTTGAATAGCTCCTTGGGTGCAATACTTGAGCCATCTAATCAGAAGCTGTAAAGTGTCTAGTTTAAGTCTCATATTTACTTTTTACTTTGTATTATTCTTTTTTGTTTATGGCGGACATAATATTTATTACTTTTTAGTTTGTATTATTTTTTGTTTACTTTGTATTATTTTGTTACTGGACAAATACTATACAAACACTCTAAAGTCTCATATTTACTTTTCAGTTTGTATTAAAAGTAAAAAGTAAAGTCTCTGGTTTAAGCCTCATATTTACTTTTTACTTTGTATTATTCTTTTTTGTTTATGGCCCACATAATATTTACCATCTAATCCTAAGCTCCAAAGTCTTTAGTTTAAATCTTATATTTACTTTTTACTTTGTATTATTCTTTTTTGTTTGTGGCCGACATAATATTTATTACTTTTTTTACATTTTACTTTTGCTTTGTATTATTATTTTTTTGTTTATTTTGTATTATTTTGTTACTCGACAAATTCGACAAACACTCGACTAACAAGATCTCCCCCATACTGGGCTGTAGGAAAATTAATTGTAGGATATTATGGTTGTTCTGAGCAATTATCTTTATTTTGATTTTGAGTTGTAAATATGAAGAGGCTGAAACTCAGAAGTCACCTCAATCACTTTGCATAAATAAAACATTTAACCTCAATAAAATTCATTCAACTTAAAGTTAACCAGATCCTTATCATAGCCTTGGGGTTTTTATAACTCCATGATTTATAACCTCAATAACTTGTATAAATAAGACATTTAACCTCAGTAAAATTCATTCATTTAACGTTAATAAAATTCATTCAGCTTAAAGTTAACCAAGGCCTTATCAAAGCCATGGGGTTTTTATAACTCCGTAATCTTTCTACCCCTGTCCTCCCTACTATGAGACCTACCCACTAAGGTTCTCATCTCTGCTCACTGTATATTACACTCTCCTTTGCGTCTGCATTTTTGTGATCTCTAAGCCACTCCCTGCTATTTAGGTCATCAAATGTACTAAGTTGAATTCTCCATAACTTCTATGTTAATTATATCATCGACCACCAGAGTACCACCAAACTTATTCGATTCCCATCGTACCTGTATACTCATCCATTGAGTCCATTCTTTCTTATATGTGAGCAACCAACCAAAACTACATATGTTTGTTCTCTTCCAAGCAACGCTTCTAAACATAACCATTCTGTTAAGAATACAAATATCATATATGTGAGCAAATAAAACAAATAACAGAAAATAACAATCAAATATATTTTGAAAATCCTATCAATAATAGATCTATTATTGGTACTTGGTCAAACTAGGTCAAGGTGGTCAAGAGTATCTCTCCATCTCACTTTGATACAATACAATATAGAAATCCAACCCTCTAAATAAGATTATTTACATGTAAATTAAACTAGCAAAAAACTACGTGCTAGTAAAACCATGTGCCCAAATCCACTTTCCACCTAACTCATTCCTAAATAAAGATTAACCTAACACATTCTGATTTTGTAAAAGGTATTAGCATTCGTTCGATGCACTCTAACTGCAACCACTGAATTCAAGTAATGCTGAAACTTGAAATCCCCAGAGACCCACTCATTACCTACATGCATTGATTCCAAAGCTGAAGGGAGGAGTTTCCAAAATTGAGCGTGTTTGGTATCCCTTTGCTGTGCACACATCTTTCCTTCGAAACCCGGTTGGCAATTTTCGTCTGTGGCTTTCAAAATATTTAATCCAAGTTTTTTTTTTTGAGTATTTTATAGGTTGGCCGGAGATTGGGCAGAGGAGGATTAGGAGGATCCATTTGCATCACTCATTGTCCAGGTTTGAACTTTTGAAACTTTGGAGTTGATATAACTAAATTGAGTTGAAGCTCTAGCTAAATTGAGTTCGATGGTAATTTTGTGGCTTTTGATTTTTTCTAGTTGTATAACAGGGTTTAATCCGTGCCTTGGATATCCTAGACATCATTTCTGGTTGAGAAATTTGGCTGGTGGTGTTTCAAGACCATGGAAATCGGCTGGAGAAAGCTTGAGCTGCTCCATTTTCCTGTCAATAAAGTGCATATTTTTCCTCCATAAGGAAGTTGGTAATGTTCCCAACTTAGGCCATATCAGATTGGAAGAACTCATCGTAGCACTTCTCAATTCTGAGCAAGACTACATTTTTGAAGATTGCATTTTTGAAATATTGTGCATTCATAACTGTAAGCAAACTTTGAATTTCTCTGCACAAGTCAAAATTAACATGGGTGTGTTCTTTTCCTTGGCATCTCATCGTTACCATCTACATTTGTTTTGGGAATGTGTGTAAGTGATTCCGATATAACTATTTTCAATTTGCATCCATATTGCTCTAAGAAGCAGCTTTCCAAGTAGCCAACACTCTTATCTGTGTTGAAATAAGATTATTTGAGTATTGGAGCTAAGTACCCTTCTATTTTCAAGATGAGGACACTTTTATCTCTATTGTGGAAAGACTACTTAAAATAGGTTGGTTTTCTTAGTGCTATTTGTACAAAGAGTATATTGAAAACTATAATCTATATTGCAATAGCTTGAAATGTATTGTAACTTCTATGCAGAGATTGTATATTGTTAGAGAGAGATAGTTTTTTAATGAGTTGGAATGTATTGTAAGAGTTTACTCTGGTGAGTAAGCTTTTGGATTTAAAATAATTAAGAGTACAAGAAATATCCCTTAGGTCAATCATCAGTAACCTGCAATTTCAAAAAAATAAAATGTTTTTATTAGTGGAAGGGAAAAAGGTCAAAATAGGTTAGAGAGATGGAGTAGATTGTGGATCATAAGAGTGAAATATTGTTAACATTTAGATAAAAAGTGGAGTAAACGTGGATTGGCATGAAATTTGATATATTTAAGTAAATTGATTTTAATATACAATTGAAAGATTATAATTTGTAAGATTTAAAAATGAGTCTTAAATATAATTGAGGGCATGTGCAAACTAATGAGGGTCACTTTTGGCTCATTAGATACAATAAAAAATGAAAAATCAGGCATCCCTCAACTTACTCGGTTTTTTTGACATTCTTACATAAGATATCTTGCATAAGTAAAAAAGATGAAACGTAGGAAATTGAGTCACATTTCTGAATATATAAGTTTTAATTATTAAAAATTTACAATAACTATGTCAAATTTCATGTTTTCTAAGTCACTTTTTATTTTTTTGGCAAATGATAAGGTATATGCTTTTGTGGGTGTAGCCTTTCTATCCCTAAATTACGGTTTCGGGATACAAAAAATGGTATACATGTATAGAACCCATAGCACTAGTGCAACGCTATTTTTCCAAAATTAAATGTTTAATTTTTTATTTTTTTTAATTATGTAAGTGATCAAACCTCGAGAGAGATATGTCAAATGTGGGTGTAGCCTTTGAAGGTCTTAATGCAGTTATTTCGACTTGGGTTTTTTATATCATGTAGAGGTCGGTGTTTTCTAGTGCAGCATACCATTTTTTTTTAAATGGTTGTGAAATGAAAAAAGTTATGGATTAAACACTAACAGTATCTTTTTTGACCAACGGAGTGATGAAACAATAAAATTAGGAAATAAATAGAGAATCTCAATATTTTTTTTTAAATTACATATTTGGAATCTGCATAAAAAATTCTATCTATGCCTAAAATTTCGTCAATAATGGTCATGTATGTCATGCTATAAAGAGCAATGAAAAACATGCATATTGAGGTGCAAAATCGCACCTAAAGGGTCCCTTAACTTTGTGCACAAACCCTTGAAAGATTATAATTTGTAAAATTTAAGAATAGTGAGATTTAAATTTTTTCATTCCTATGGGAAGGAATGTGGTTAGGGAGGGAGGAGTAAACTAATAATAGTGAGGAGGGATGTTAGGATTAAAATCAACATGTGTAACAAATAAGTGAGAATTTTAAATAAGTGATAATGAATTAAGAGAGAAGGAGATTATTATGTTAAGAAAAAGGAAGGAAAAAATATCCATTAGTGGCTTAATTTGTAGCCACATTCTTGGTTAAAATTGTCATTATGTTTTTAAATTTCTAGGGCCTCTCACATAGTAGCTGTATTCTTGGTTAAAATTGTCATTATGTTTTTCAATTTCTAGGGCCTCTCACATAATAGTGAGGAATAAGGAGTAAGAGAAAGTGTTTTGATTTTATAAAAAAATATGAGGTGATCATATTGTAAAATTGTTGCAATGATTGTAGAGCTATATTGTAAGAATATTACGGAGAGTGAATTGTAGAGCTTGTTTTATGAAGTACATTGCAGATTGTTTGTATTGTCAAGCCTTTTTTAACATGTATTCTCAGAGAAGAAATAAATTCAGAGGTAGTGAGGTAGACACAACCATGCTAAGAGATATATTCTACAATATGTCTATTATGGAAAGAAAGGACATTACATGTAGAGTTCCTTGGAAGGTGATCTCAAAGGAGAAAGAGCATAAACAAGAGAGAGGTAAATCCCTTTAATCAAGTAAGGCTATCAAATATTTTTACACATTGTGAATCTCTATTCAATACTTAATTTGCATCTTGGAGAGATACTTGGTTTCCTAACACTGGCGCAACCTTCAATATGACATTTGGAAACTATTTTTTTAAATAATTGAATGACAATGTAGATGGTGTAGTATGTTTTTAATAAATGTCCATCCTTAAACCAAATGGAATTGGCACCATCATGCTCAAACTACTTTAATTCCCTAACTTTATGTTGCATAATGTTCTTTATCTTCTAGAGTTGTAGAGAAACTTCTTATCCCTTCTGCATATTTGACAACATTGTCATTCCATCCTCATGTTTAATGGGATAGTTGTGATAAGGAGATCCTCTGATAACCAAATCATCATGACGAGGTATGAAGATCAAGAAATATTGAATATTAAAAGAACATTCGCAAGGGCTCTGAATTTTTCCTACCTATCTCGGCATGAAGAACATATATTTTCATCTAGTCTCCTATGGGATGCTAGATACACATTAATTATAACAATCTTTGAATGTTGAAACTAAATGGTGTTTCTAGTTTTTACACAATTCGAACGATGTTGGAACAATGTGATGCTTGTATCATTCACAAACAAAGTAAGCAACCATTTCATGGTTCAAATTTTAGAAGGCCTAGGAAATTAAAGTTGTTACAATACAAATTGTGTGTCTCCATGAATGTTTTTTTGCTAATGGTAATAGATATATTATTATTTCTATTTGTGGTAAAATGGAATTTGTTAGGTGTATTTATTGAGAGAGAAATCACAATCTTTTGAAAATTTTAAAAACTTTCATGAATGTGCTCAAAATGAAGCACAATCCTACATTGGTTTCCTTCGTGCTAATAATGGAGGAGAGTATACTTCTAAAGAATTTGAAATTTATCTTAACAATCATGGAATTATGAATCAAACGATAGTCCGATATAATCCCAAATAGAATGGTGTAGTGGAAAGAATGAATATGACACTCTTGAACATGGTGCGCTCCATTCTATTCTTCAAGAATATGAAATTGATGTTTTGGAGTGATGAAGTTTTATGTCAAGTTTATTTGGGCAACAAAATTCCAACTCATTCTCTTGGAAAGAAGACTCCATATGGAATAATCTATAGTCGCATTCCTTGGGTGAGGCATCTCAGGGTCTTTGGTTCCACCTATTATTTTGTAATCCCAAAGGAATAACAAAACAACCTTGGTGCAAGGAGTCGAAAGTGCATATCTTTTTCGTACTCAAACTCCACCAACACATATCATACTTATGATGAGATAAACAAAAAGTTTATACTTTCAAAAGATGACATTTTTTTAAATGAATAAAACTGGAAAGACTATTGACATGCAACTTGATCGTTTGGATAAATTTACCCATGTAAAGACATTTCTTGAGGCTGACAATAAGATTCCATGCCTTGAACGGGGGATACCAATCATAGATCAATCTTTGGAAACTCCATTTGCAACACTATCATCCTACATGAAGAAGTCCCTTCCACTTCACCAAAACATCATATTCAATTGGATGATGTGGTTGACATGATTGTAATACTTAATCTTAAAGAAAATGAATCACCACCAACTAAGAAACCTAGATATTCACAAAAAGTTCCAAAGTGGGTCAGAATTCACGTTGGAATTGTTCATCATAATGAAGTCAAAATACATGAAGAATAAGTTTGACAAGAGAGAAAGACGGAGGAGATGCAAATAATTCAAATACAGGTGATGTAAAAGATACATGGATGTTTTGTTTTCTTGTGAATTGAATTTATCTACCATGCTTGAATCAACGTCCTTGAATTTACCATAAGAGGACTTTCTCCCCCATAGCAAAATGGGATACCATTAGTACTTTATTTTTGTTGGCTACATAAATGGGTGGAAAGTTCATAAAATTGATGTGAAAATTTATTTCTTGAACATATACTTGAAAGAGCATGTCTTCATGACTCATCCAAAATTATTTGTTGTTAAGGGACACGAATAAAAGGTATGCAAAATCATCAACTCGTTGTATGGCCTGAAACAACCACCTCGCACATGGTATGAAAAGCTAACCAGGCATCTTCTAAAATTAAATTTCAAACACTTTAATCTTGATGATGCAACATTGTTTATAAAGGAAATTTGAAGATCTATTGTATCTATTGTAGTGTATGTATATGATCCGCTAATGATAGGGAATAATGAAAGCTACATTGCATCCATAGATAAATAATTGAAGAAATGCTTTGAGATAAAATATTTGGGACATATTCACTACTATTTGGGAGTTGAAGTAACCCATAATACAAAGTACATATATTCATCTCTAAAAAGAATTACATTCGACAATTTTTGAACAAGTTTGGCATCACAAAGTGTAACCCTATCTCTACTCCAATGGAACAGAATGTGAAGCTCACATCAAAAGAAAGGAATGAATTTGAGGATGCATCAAAGTAGATATAGCTTGTGGGGATTCTTATCTACCTTACCACCATCAAACCATAAATTTCTTTTTCTAGTGGGATCCTTTCTAGTTTCATGCAAAAACCTTGTGAAGGACATTGGTCTATTGTAAAAAGAGCTCTAAAATACCTGAAGGGGACTGAAGGCTTTGGACTCAAATATTATAAGGTGGATGACATCAAATTGATTGGATAATTTGATTCGAAATTTGATGGTGACAAAGCCAATGGAGTGTGTAGTTCATTCTACCTCACAAGTCTTGATTAGAAGTTGTCTCCTAGAGATTAGACAAATCTTATATTCCAACAAAATTCCACAACAAAGGAATAATATGTGGTTGTGTAAGAAGAAACACAGGAGATTGTGTGGCTCGGGAAAATACTTGAAGATTTGTAGAAGAGATAGATTTATTCCACTCTTCTACTAATTGGAAATACTTCTACAATCAAGCTAACCAAGAATCCCATATTCCATGATCGTACACAAAGTACCATTTGATTCAATATCATGTAGAGGCCAATACAAATCATTCAAGATATTGTTCCACAAATGAGAACATTGCATACATATTCACAAAAGCATTGGGAAGATAAAATATTGAAAAGTTAAAAAACATGGTTGGACTCACAAACACCCCTTCAGATTAAGGATGTGGATGTTGGAAACCTAATCCTATGGAATTATAGTTCATCTTGTGAATTATTCTAACAAAACAATTCAGTTATCAAGATGAAGAAGCACGTACCTTAGGAATCTGAACACCAAAGGTCATTTTCACTTTTATAAATATGACATTTATGCTCAATCAAATTCAGCTTGGAGTTAACCCAGGCCTCTCAATTAAAATGTCTTTACTCAAAGGTTCTACAACTTTTGCATCCGTAATTTCATAATATAAATAAATAGCATTGGCTACAACTTTTGCATCCTTAATTTCATAATATATATAAATAGCATTGGCTAAATGTTATCATGCTGCCTCATCCAATCTATAGTAACATGATGATATATGGAATTTGATTTAATGTTGGAATCATAATCACCGTAATGAGAAACTTTGCTTGTCACACGGTGATATGAGATTGTTTTCATAAATTCCTATAGAAAATGAAGCCCCTCTATTAAACTCGTAACATTTTCCTATGGTGAGTTCGTGCGTTGTGCATTGAAAGCCTTTGATTCTTCATGTCTAACATTACGTGGCCGCTTAATTCTAGGACCATTCCACGAGGTGTATTTTTCCTTATCGATCTTTTTTCTCGATTTTATAATATAAGATCGATGTTGATAACCTCTAAACAAATATTATTGAATCATGCACTAAATGATGTAGAAGTTTTCCCATCATAAATATTCTTGACAATGTATGGTTGCTCTACATTTTTTTATAGATTTTTGGACATGAGTGTTATTGCGTGTGTGATTTTTGTTTCTATAGGATAATCTTCTGTGCATATTCGTATGAGACAAATCATGCATAGAATGCGAAGAACATAAATGAAGAGTTATTTCATAACACATATGTTCTCTTGGCACATATATAAATGTACACACATTCTTAATAACTTCAAATTGAAGCCATGAGTTAAAAATTACATCCATCGTATATTAGGTTCATAATCATAATTTACACTAGTATGGTGGTGTCATATCATTGTATGCGTGTCTTACTGGATATGCAATTTAATATTTAGAAAGTGTCTTCATCTTCTTGCACTTGGTATGTTATGAGTGAGATATCAACATTGTATGGTGTCATCAAAATTGAGGTGCCTCGGGTCAGTCATTTTAGAAAGTATGAAATTTAGAATTTCTTTCTCACCATTTTGGAAGAAAGAATATTGAGATACTTATCATATATGTTATGTCCATTTTAACATTCCATAGATGGGTCACATTGCCTAAATCATTGTTTCAGGTTAGAATAGGAAGAATTTGTCTTTAAAATTTATTTTTATATAAATAATGCACATAATCCTAAACCATCACCAATAAATTATAAATGAAATATTTATCTTACTTGTTATATATGGTAATAATTTTAATGATTGATGGAATATGTATGAATAATAACTTTAGATTTATTGTAAAACGATGTAAAACTAAAATTTTCATCTCAAATATAGTTTCCTTTAAAAGGAATTGTTAGCCTACAAGTTATTCAATTTAATAATAAATTTGATGTCTTGGCATAACATCAATGGGTGATGTAGGTTAGGTAATTATTGGAGTATGGAGAAATATAATGAATATTTGTTATATTTTCGATTTGCTTTTTCACAAATAAATATAGAGTTTATAGGTTTGTAGAATATAAGAGATCAAAAATTTAATTTAATTTAAAAAATTAGCCATATAGTAAAGAAGAAATAGAGAAATAGTAAAAATTATTTTAACCTTTTTTTTCAAAAAAACATTATTATCATTTAATATTTGAAATCAAATTTTAATTTATATTATCTCTCTAAAGATATAGAAGAGGAGAATGGGTGTTCTACATTTTCCACAATGATTTTGTGCAAAATACTTTTTCTTTTATAATTTTCCATAAATATTATGGACATCTAATGTAGTGATATAGATATATATTAGGTCATAATATATATATATATATATCTATTTAATACAAAATAGATTAAAAACATAATTTTTTTATTACATCTTTTTTATGTGTAATATTTTTTTATTACTAATATAAACAAGACAATTAAAAATACACACTTTAACATTGAGAGAGTTACAAGCATGCAATGAAGTTTTTGATGGCTCTTATCTACCAACAAATTCCATGAATTGTTCTCATTTTCATATTTAGGATATACATCTATACTCTCCTTAAAATTTATATGTGAAGATATTAACACTTTATCAACTCAAGTTTGAACAGAAATGTAGTTTGTATTTTCATGAAAATAAAGTCACAACTAGTAATGCAAATTGTACAAACATGTCAACATCAAGTTGAGCCATTGATGGTATTTGTCAAAAGGCTAGGAAAATATCCTAAAGTTTGTCACCATATTCCTCTTCCTCCAATTGGAATGAAAAATTATTTTATATTTTACCATGGTCATGGTTTTCCAACAAAATGTGTTTTTGCATGAATATCATTTAGACAAGAAGTAATGCTAGCCTTAGCTTTTCTGTAGGTATCTCAATTTTTTGTTAGCTGACACCCTTTTCATTTCATTATGGATCACCTCCTTGAAGAAACTTACAAGAAAGGTAATATAAACTAGTAAATTGCAGTTAACTAGAATCATTAATGAAGATTGTTAGAAGCACTTCTTAGTAGATTGCAAGAAAAATAATATAGATAATTTGAGGGATGTGTAGAATCATTAATGAAGATTGTTAGAAGCACTTCTTAGTAGATTGCAAGAAAAATAATATAGATAATTTGAGGGATGTGTAGCCTCAAATTTTTCGTACAAGATATCATGATGGCTTATGAATATTAATTCCTTTTTTATCAGTAATATGACTTGGTTTGAGTAGATTTTTGTATAGGGTTATTTATTTTGCTATCAATTTCTTACTTTTTATTTTTTTGTATGCAGTTTTAGTATGTAATTACAAATATTTGGATGTGGTTTCTAACCTTTTATTATGTCCAATGGTTAGAAATATTAGAAATATTTTGAAAGGGAAATTATATTGTATAAGGAATTTGAGTTTTATGTGTAATTTATGTTATCTATAAGTGTGAATTTTCATGAGCATTAAATGTTCATATGGTTAGAAATAATTTGATAGAGAAATTATATTGCATAAGGAATTTGGGTTTTATGTATCATTTATGTTATCTACAAGTATGAATCTTTATAAACATTGCATAGTTATTAAGGATTTTTTCCATTGCTTCTTAGGATAACACACAAAACACTCGTACACACTCATACTAACAACCTTGTTACTTAAAACAGCATCTCCTAATCATATTTAATTTAAGAAACTCTAGATTGACATTACATGTTTCGCTATGCCATCCTTGCAAAAGATCCCCCTATGACAAAGCATAGTTTTGCAATCATTCAAGTACATATAAAGGGATGGGAGATTATCCATAACTTTTGTGGGTAACCAATTAATTATTTTCATTTTCTATTCTGTCTAAAAAAAAATGAATATTTTATCTCAACGCAATAAAGATGCATAGAAACAAATGGTATACTTAGTTATTTCGTACTTAAAGTTCAAAGATCGCATGTATTCTTGTATTCAAGAATTAATTCTTTTACATGTTTTTTTTATGTAAATGTGTATGTTAAAAATAATAGAATAATAGAATATTCTATTAAATAGTAATAATCATTTATAGACAATGTTACAAATGCTCTTAAAAATGAAAATTGAAAACCATTTTACGAAAACAAGATAAAATTGATTCAAGATAATTGTGTCTTATGTTTGCATAGTTAAAATGCACAAAAAAGGGTTTTGATAGTTAATTAGTTCACTACTTGACTAACATATTGATATTATGAATTTTTATAGATCACCCATTTGAGGACTCCACTAAGCACAAAATCAAAATGGGGACTACAATTATTTATACAAATTTTTTAATATCTTCAATGTCATAATATGATTATGATTGGAGAACTTTTCACATGTTAGTTACTCAACATTCTATTACTAAAATTGAGTCATAAAATTTGAAGCCTAGAACATAGAAATCAAATGCCTTGTATAATTTTTTTCTTCGTAAAAGTAAAAAGATAAATACCTACACTTTGTATCATTTACTTATAAGCATTGGATCAGGGCATTGAGAAAGTATGAATACATGGGCATTGTAGGCACACCAAAACGGGAAATATATAGGGAGTTCAAAAGGTCGCTTGGAAACATAAAAGAGGTGATTGAATACAAGATAAAAGAACTAGAATTCTAGGTATCAGTGTTATTATTCATTTCTCAAAGCTCATAAAACACATTAAGAGTAACACAAACCGTAAAATGAATGGCATTTTATGCTCAAAATCTGAAGCATTTGTAAACCAAAGACTTGTTAAACCATATACTAGTCAAAGTAATTTCAAAAGGAAGGGAATTACAACTCAAACTAAAAATTAAAGATCTCTTTCATAAACCAAAAGTTTGGCGAAAGTGCAAAAATACAAATTCTTGGAAACTTAGTTTTCCAATAACAGCCATATGAATTTTCAGAGGCAATTTCACAAAAAACACTTGGTAATATGTGCAACATTCTATCGCTTGGTAGACATCTAGGGATGGAATAGAGTGTGGTTTTATGACACTTACAATAACAATAATGACCAACATCAATGATATATTACATGATGAAAAGCAATAAAAAAACCAATCAACTTCTTAAGGCTATCTAGAATTAGTAGTCATAACTACCTTCACCCTTGGGAATTTCCAAAAGTTGGCATGATAAGCTCTCTCTTAATTTAATGACTTACACTTGCAACAATGCTCATTAACAATGTCTACAAAATAAGCATGGCATTTGGTTGGCCAGTTGCCAACTAGGAAAGAGATAGAGCGATTTTTTAACATATCAAATGAGTATTAAATGTTGCGAATTTTAGCATGAGAATCTATAGTTTGCTACTGTCATATATAAATTAATGGGTGGAAGGTTTATGAAGAAGACAAAGAAACTACAAATACAGAATTCAGGATATGTGGTTGGACATATGAAGCTTTAATGAGTTTCATTAGATTTAAGATAAAGTGAAACAAAACCTTTATATAAACAACATTGAAAAAAACCTTTATATAAACCAGGCCACATGGAAGCGGATACGTGTCGAGGTTGGAGGTCGAGGTTTCATGTTGATAGGTGAAAGCATTGATTTGTTGAGCTTGTTTATGAATAAATGGTTTTGTTGGATTGCTCTGTGCTGAGGCTTGTAGATGGAAGGATCGATTTTTTGAGAATGTTGATGAGGTTGGTAATATGCATGGATATTACTAACATGATGACGTAACTTTCACACGTTAGATTCTTTTTGAAATTTTATAATTTTATTTTTACACACCTTAATCTAGATTAATTGTCAATTGTATATGCCTTTCTCAAGAAATATTATATTCACATATATAACTGTAACGTACCCACCCTTGGACCCAATTCGAGGGAGGGAACATGATGCCAATCTCTGGGGATTTTACATAAACTCACTCCACTCATTAGATTCATACAAATCAAATAAAAGTATGCAGATGCAAATCAAGCAATTATGCACAGCGGAATTAAAACATTATCCACATACAATTCATGCTCATCCAACTTATAAAAATAATCATCAAATTAAATATTGCAGAAGTAAATACACATAGAGGATACTTATCTTCATTGTGCAATTGTCCCAAGAAACTAGCTATGTCACTAGAACGTTCCACCCAACCGTAGGCCAGTTGTGTTCATCAATCTCTCAACACAACTGCCACCCCCGAGCTGGGCATGATTTTTACAAGGAAAATGGGACATTCAGCTCATACACAGCGAATTAAGCATTTCATCTGAGCCAAGCCAGTCCATAGATGGGTTTATCAGGCTACATTTGAACACTGGATGATTGCACTCAAGCTCAAGCCAAACCAATGGATACCCATACCCATACCCCAACATACTCTTTACACAAACAACAAAACACAATCATTGGGCATGGATACACATGTTTAACAATGGGATTTACAAACAGGATATCCATGGGCTTTCCCAAAATTGTTTCCATCCAAAAATGGATTGCGAGATGGGGAAAAACAATCACAGGGAGGAAAACGATATCTCTCCAACTAACTAAGCATTCAGTAGCCAAACGATCTCTATGGAACCCCAATTCCATTCCCCTTCTTCCCCACTGGTATACAACACAAAAACGCCCTTATCCCAGCTGAAAATGAAGGAAAACACAGAAGAACATGGCTCAAAAATGCCTAGGTAGCTCCAAACTCGTGAGGGAGACAAACTGGTTGATGGATAATAGCTTGGGGAGCAATTCATGGTTGTTTTCTTGCCTAAGAAGCAAAATGCGATTTCCCATGTAGGGTGGCTTGCCCATACCCGAATTTGGACAGCCATACCTCTCATTCCCCAAGGAATTAACTACCTCAACCAACTCTTGGGATAAATCAATGATTGGGTACAAAAGTCAACATGGGTAGTTGAGGGTTTGATGGGTTCTCTCATTGACACTTGGCTTGAATTGATTGGCTCAAGGGTTTGAATGTTTACCCTCCCAATTCCTTGTAAATCACGCCCCCATCTCTTGTTGCATTGCATAGCTAGTTGTGGGTATTTTATTAAAATGCATATTTACATGATATTGAAATTCCAATGTGCCTAGCTAGCATGTAAACCATAAGCATCACTAAATCGATGGCGGGGCCTTGGGCTTGAGCTCCTCACCATGATTTTATAACAATACTACATCATTTACATTTTAATGCAATAGGGTCAAGATGGGGATGTGACAATAACACTTATGTTATACTAGGATACTAAAATGGTATCAAATAATATATTATCCAAAAGAGCTTCTGGGTAAGTGAAACTATAATTATAAGAGGGAGAAGTTATAAGGAAAATGACGGTTGAGCAAATACAATAACAATTTTAAAGGAAAACAGGGGGTGAGCAAATATAAAAAAAACTGTAAAGTGACTGACTCAATGTTTATGTAACTTTCTTGAGTATTGCATTGAGAATGAAGAGTCTTTGGAGATCACTATTTGGTAACACACTTTGGTCAAAGGTAATCTGGCTCAAATATCTTAAGGGAGACATTATCAGCTGGCTGAGGAATCCCACGAAGAGAAATTTCAATGCATCTATTATTTGGACAGCTTTCTTGAAAATATTTAGCTGGGTGTCAAAAGACCTTGCGTGGAAGGTTGGTGATGGGCAGGATATCTTAGTTGGTATTGATCCAATCCTTGGATTGGAGACATATTATCGGTTACCTATGGATTTACTGGTTTCCATTCACCAACAGGATCATAGGACACTAAATAAATTTAGAAATCCAAACACAAACCAGTCATAGGGTTATTGGACAAACGCCTTGGCACTGGGTTTTGTGGGGGATCAAGCTAATGTTTGGAATCTTTATATCAAGAAGCTTAATGATATCGGCTGCAGGCTCTCATCAAAGGGTGACAAAGTCATCTGGCTGAATAACATTAAATATGGATCGATCACGGCAAATATAGCCTACCAAGCAGTTATTAGCACTCAATGTATTTTTCCTACTAACTGGTGGTACAAAGCACTCTGGAACTGGAAAATACCTCTCAAAATTAAATGTTTTATGTGGAGGGCACTCAGAGGTGAACTTCCAACCTAGGACATTTTAGCAAAAAGAGGATGGGAGGCACCTAATCTCTGTTATTTGTGTTTTCATGATTCTGAATCTATCAACCATATCTTTGCTGACTGTTCTTTTGTCAAGGAGCTCTAGTGCCTTCTGAAAGCTCATTATAATATTACACATTTGTGGGGGGATGACTCTTTTTCCCAGAATTCACTTGAGTGGTATAGGAGCGTAGACTCATTACCTTTTCTGCCTACGATAATAGCTTGGCCCATTTGGTTATCTCACAACCAGATCATCTTTGATGATCATAGACCAAGCATTGACCGGACTTACATGTGCATTGTAAGGTTGATATTGGAGCAGTGCACGGACGGTTACAAACAGAAAACAAAGGTGTTATCCCCGTTCTATCTTCCACAATCTCAAGCTATAATTTACTTCGATGGTGTTGCGGCTGAAGGCAGATGTGCTTCCGGTGGGATCATTTACATTAATCCTGAACATTATTTTACCCTTAAGTTGAACTGTGGTCATGGGACCAATATGAAAGTAGAGATCCTTGGCCTTTGGGTTGTTTTGACGGTCGCATATCACTTTGGTCTATCTGATGTGACAATATTTGGTGATTCTAGGGTGACTATTAAGTGGGCTCGGGGAGAACATATGCTGAAAAATATGTCTCTTCATCATTGGTGCAGCAGGATTAAAAGTTATTGCAGCAATTTATGAACATCACACTTGAGCACATCTACAGGGAGTTTAATACTCTGGCTGATTCACTCTCAAAGGAGGCATATGCTGGGGATGAGGGTACTATCGTTTGGGAGTTCTTTGAGTCATCTAAAATTGATTTGGGTACCTTACAGATCTATGAGATTTGAACGCACTTCTCTTTAGTTTTCAGAGATTTTTGGATGCTAAGTTTTGTCTTTTGTACTCAGCTTTTTTGAGGCTGTTTTTAAGGATAGTTTGTTTATATGTGTCTTATTATGCTATTTCAGATTTCTGGAAACTCAGATAAGTCATTTCTATAGGATTTCTCTGAATATTTGTACTATTTTAATTCACTATGAATGGAAATAGTATGGTTTTTTTCACTAAAAAAAAAATGTAAATTATAATAATTCACTTATTTCATTTCCAAGCTTAAGTTATCACTTATGGATTTATTTAAGTGACGTACTTGAGTTATGTTATACAAGGATATTATTCATTGGAATGTGTAACATGCTTCATGTCTCCCCTCAATAAACAAGACAAGTGGAAGCAAATTGAAATAATAACAAAAAATATATCTGATACTTGTAATATTATCCAAAGAGCTTCGTAGTATGTGAAATTATCGATATAAGAGGTAGAAAAATGATAACAAATAATATAATATGTGATGCTCGTATTATTATCCAAATAGATTCATAGTATGTGAAATTATCCATATAAGAAGTAGAAGTTAGTTGTGATATATATATATATATATATAAAACAATGTGAGCAAATGTAACAAGTGTAAAGTGACAGAAAATCATGTGACATTGAAAATCGTTTCTAAGACTCAATGTTAATGTAAATTATACACTGCATGCAGAAAAATGTGAAAAATGTAACAGTTATAAAGTGACAAACAATCCTCTCGCATTGAAAATCATTTCTAACAATCAATGTTAATGTAAATTATAATTGTTATCGTATTTCATTTACTTGAAAATCTCTTCAATCTCTTCACTTATAATGGATTTAATTAATTGACACAGTTTGAATTTCATAAAAACATTACCTAATATGAAGTACCTAATAGTTTAGGTTAGTACCTTTAAATCATTATGATGAATTGTTGGCACTGGGAGACAACAGTTATTATTTGTAAAAAGAAATAAATAAAATATATTGCCTAATATTAAATTTAGGCAAAATGTAAAATAAATTTAGTCAACGTTACAGGTAATTCAATTACAATGCTACTCTAACATTACAGGTAATAGCAATTCAACGCAGATCAATTACAATGTTACTCTACCTATCGACAGGTACAATAACAAACTTCTATAAATAGAGTATTTAATATAGGCAGCTGGATATATGAAGCTTTATGAGTTTCATTAGATTTGAGATAATGTGAAACAACAGCTTCATACAAATAAAAAGGTTCCAACTTTAGTGTCACGAGAATAATTAAATACCATTTATTATTATATTCATGTTCACTTAAGCCATTGTTTAATAAGATCATCATGGGAGGACTTCCTGAAAAAAGATCATCATGGGAGGTAAGCCCATCGTTAAGGTGCTTAGTGGACTCTTAAGAACGACATAAGTGGCAACCAAATTGCATGATTGAAAAATATTTTAATTGAAAATTAAAATTTAATACGACTGTTATATGTCCTGATGACAAATAAAAGATAAACTCGATAATAAAATTTGATGGCATATAGAAAAGAATGATAAGATGCAAACCAATTTTATATTTTTTAAGAAAAAAGAAACAAGTGATAAGATTCAAACAAATTCTATATTCGTTACAAAATAAGAAAAGTGGACTTTATTTATCACGTTAAATGAATTTCTTTAATACTTTATTTTTATTTGAAATATAAATTCCACTCATACCAGGCTTCAAATTTGAAGCCTTTAGGGCTCTTCAGAGGCCATTTTATAAGTCATAGAAGGCCACTTCAAATTTTACCATGCAAAAAAAATTTAATTTCTTGGTAAGCCCTTCAATAATTAAATTGATCACTATTATTTAAAATTGCAATAGAAGGGTAGCTTCAAACTTCACCCATCTGCAATTTTCAGTGGGAAATTGGGAATGTGGCTATTAGCTAGGTGTCATGTCCCAAATTTGGAATTGGGTCACAATGGCCTAATCACATTAGCCATATTCATTAGAGTTTGTAAAATTGATGTTAAGGGTCAAATAATTGCCAAGGAGGAAAATTACTAGTTTCCTAGGTTTGGGGTGGAAGCTTTGGGATTTGGAATAAGGGGGATAATAAATGATGTTTAGACATTAGAAGGGTTCAAGTATTTAATAAATAGAGTGAATAAAGAAATTCAAGAGAAATCCTGAGTGACAAATGGTTTTGGAGACATATGGAGGATGTGGGACCCACACTAGCTTGATTTTTCATAATACATGGTATCTCTCTTTTGCAAATTCGAATTAATGGGAATGTGAACACTCTTGGGTGATTTGGTAAGTCATAAAACATGTCATTGAGCATATTAGGTCGAATTTGGAAGGATTGGTAACCTCCATGGAAGATAAAGAGTCAAAGTGGAAGTTTGTGGACACTTGGGCTAGATTCCCTAGCCCCTATGACACCAATGATGGAGAATCTATGACAACTATGACAAATTGCAGACCTGACCTTTGAAATCTGACCACTATGACATGTCAGCCCCAAAAATAGGCTCAAAGAAGGAGAATTTGGGAGTTGGAGAAGCCAAAGAGACTCAAAATCGAATTTGGGAGAAGATGGAAGGTTGGAACTAGGAGACAAGTGGCAAATGTGGAATATTTCCTAAATGAAAATCTATTGAATCTATTGAGAGGATTTCAACCCTTAGAAGGCTAATGTTGGTTATAAAATGTAGAAATGAAGTATGAGAATGGCTTTTGATCATTTGTAGAATTTGCAATTGCATTTGTGAAGAGGGAGAGCTAGTGGATGACTAGTTTCTTGCCTTAGCCAATTTCGAGGGTGAAAGATTCCCATCCAAGTTGGCAATTGGAAAGGCCATTCAGACCTTTCATTTGGAGATTTAATGGAGTCTTTATTTGCAGGTGTAAGCTACAGGGAAGGTCATGGTTTATTCTATTGCAGCTCGCTCCTTCAACCATTTCCAGTTTTGATGGCATATTCTTGATCCTTGAGGGAGGGCGTTTTTGGTGAGATATTGTACTCTTTGGGGGAGCTTCTAATGCCCCATTTATTTTTTAATATGAAGTAAATACTCTGTTCTTCATCTCCAGAAAGTTTTAGGTCGAAATTCCAAGTAGAAATGTATAAATCTCATTTTTAATGGAAGAACAATGCCATTTCCCCACTACCTTGTTGTGAACCAATGTATTGATGATGATTTCGAATGAATGGATGATTATATGATATATTTGTGATCAATATACTGCAATGGATGTCTTCTACAAGTTTCATGTACTGTACTTGAGCATTTGAAGCATTTTTACTCAGTTTAGTTGTATTGGGAGGTGAAATAGTGCCATTTCCCCAAGGGTCGAATTGGGGATTTTTGCAGTTGAATGGGAGAGGGTGAGAATAGTTGTAATAAACCATTAATGGTGCATATGAGACCTTAATAACATACTTAACACATTACATACCTCTGTTCATAAATTTGAGTGGGTTTGGAGGCATTTGGGAAGCCATTTTCAGTACTTACCTCAGGGGGATTTGAACCCCAAATTACTAGTAAAATTGCATACTTGGTCCAGAATCTTAAGAGAGTTTGCAGAGGTATTTTGGTGGCCATATTTTATCCATGAACATCATATTCAATTCCTAATATCATTCATAAACCTTCCTTGAAGATTTTAAGGCATTTGGAGTCAATTTGAGACCTAGAGACCAATACTAGTCAAAGGGAAATCACTAGTAAAGTTACCTACATTGACCAGAATTGAAAGAGTATTTGCAGAAGTGTTTTAAAGGTACAAAGGAATCCCTGAAACACATATTTATGTTCTAATATCATTCATATACCTTCTCAGAACATTTGGGATCATTTGGGGCAAATTTGGGACCTAGAGATCGAAACTAGTCCAAGGTCGAACCAAGGAAAAAAGTGGAAAATTGCAATTTTAATAAAATTCCTAACAAGGGACATTACACTAGGTGACTTGGGAGTGGGACTCGGTTACTCTCCAATATCCACGTGTTCGATCATCCATGGATCATGGACCATTGGGCCTCTAATAATATCATTGACCAAATTTACGTGAACGATCTAAGACTGAGCATCCCATGGCTTGAACGCTTCAAAATTCTCATGTTTGCAGTGAGCACTTACGTGTTTAACACATTTAATGTTAGCAACAAATTTATTAAACCTGGTTGGTGGCTCATACGTGTTGTTGGCAGTGGGCTTACCAAGTTACCAATTATCACATACCAATTCGTGAATTATGACTCTGTGAGTTAATTGAGTATTCAATGTATAATATATTATGTTAATGTGCCCTGAATTTGGCATTTCGAACACAATCCACAATCCAGAAAATTCATGTAATGTTGTAGGATGTTGCTCCTTCCTGTGGCCGCTACCCACAGCCCTATGTTTTCTTTGTTCTATCAAGTTAATCCTACTGACTATGGTTCCCAGCCTCACACCCTATGTTTTCTTTGTCGTATCAAGTCAATCCTATGGCTCTCGAGTCCCACCTTGTGTTTTCTTTGCTGTATCAAGTCAGTGCTCTAATTCCATGCTTCCATGGCTCCGACCATCAATATATAATATTACTTGAATACAAACAAGATTTTTCTTATAACCCTACTCCACTGTGGTCGAGCTACTTCCAAGTTCCACCTACCCTATCTCCTCCAGTCCTCCAGGAGAGTTTACGGAGCGAATATGCCAATGCCAGCCTGCCATAAACATATATAAAGAAATTTGTTTTCTTTGAGGAGCTCAACTTCAAGGCTGACTAGATTTCCGACATCCTATGAATTTACAGGTATGTACATCATTTTATCCATTCATGATCACATCAATTATTTAAAATTTTTGTTATTTGATTAAAATTTTGTAACTTCAAAGTTCAAACACAATATTATTATTTGACTAAAATTTTGTTACTTCAAATGGGCCTTGAAAGCTTCAGATTTGAAGCCTGGACTCGAGAGTTGGTTTGTCACATATCTCCATCAAAGATTGTTTAGAACGACATTTATCAATTCCCAACTATAGCTACACCAACAATTGATTTTCTTCATATGTCCTATGTATACGGATATGATTCCATATGCTCCTTGCCTTGCCCTATTTTCCATTGTCGCCCGATCAAAGCTCTTGCGAATTTAGCTACCCTTTAACTTTCCTGAAATGGAGGGGACAAGGAAGACCATTGTTTTCACTCTGAAACCAAGCTCTTCCCCGTTCAACTTCCACTGGCCATGGCTACATCCCTATGGGAAACAGGTGTCCATAGTGCACCCCCAGCTTTACCAAAAAGCCTGGGGATTTGGGGAAGTTCCCACTCTACCAACCTCCATGCATCTAGTTAATGATTTAGATCAAGAATCCATACTTTGTATCTAAAACTGTATTACATGAGCTATTTTCCCCAATTTCTCAGTTGCCGAATCGACACCTTCCTCTAGTACACGGTTTAAGATTCTTGTTATTTATTAATATGAAGACCACTGATGCTACTATACTTACAATCCGCATTCGACTGTAAGAACAGGGACAAAAATGTTTTTGTAATCTTGATTTTTAGAACGATAGTGCTACTTTACCTTTTGATTTTGTTTCCCTTATCGGCTGGTCTGGAATAAAACAAGAACTTCAACTATCTATGTGTATCCTCTCTACTTGGTCTACCTACATTTTACTTATGCTTCACAAGTTACAACCAATCCTCTACTCCATCATACCATAGATTTAGTATGTATAACGAGATCTAGGGGGAGGGCTATAGAGAAGAAGCATCCAGGATCCTTAATCAGCTATTGAGAACAAAAGTTTCCTGGAGTCGGATAGTTATCTTTGCTCAAACCATAACATAGCATGTAACATGTAAGGAGTCCTTAAACTTATTCTATCCCAAGTACGTGTGGCATTCATAGTGTTGAATGAAAAATTAAAACATATATTGTTGTCATCGACATTCAATTCTTTTGTAGGGTACACAATTAGAGTGACAAAGAAACTTGCTATTAGTTTTTAATCCAATCCAACTTCTTTGTTGAACTGTTCTCTCTAATATACTTGCATGAAGGAGGATTATAAATGGAAACGGAATTGTTTGAAAGAGGTGCATGAAAGTGAATTATGGTCCTCAATTCATCAAAGTAAAAAAAAGTGACCATTCAGATTCTTTCCCTTCACCTTTTTTACTGCATACATCTCTATTGTTCACTAATTTAGTAACGGATACAGACCAAACTCAACGTTCAATGCTTTTGTCTTATGATGAAACAAATTCTTCCTTTTTTTTCTTACATTATCATTTTTTCCATTGTTAAGTAGGCTAGATTTTATGTAGGCTAGAATTTATATTAGTTTGAAGAACGCTAGTGATTCACAAAGATTGAACTTTTCCAAGAATAAGCATCACGTTGCTTTTAGAAGAGTTGAAGAACCCAATTCTTCATCGAGCTTGTAGTGTTCGAAGTAGACTAGGAATCCATTTTAAGAGGTATTCAATATTATTATACTAGTTAAAAGTTGGATTGAATTGGGATAGAAAGCTAACTGTCGCTGATGCGGAAAAAAAGATCTATATATTTAGTTATGGGAATGCACACTGAACATCCGGAAAGTGGATTTTCTATGTGTCTCCTAAGTTATGTTTCAGTAATAAATTCCTCATGTTCAAACAGATCATGAAACAGTAAAATAGTACTAATTTTGGCTGTAAGGATGAAAGTTGGATTGGAATGGGGTTAGCAAGTTAACTGTATTATTATATTGGTTAAAAATTTAAGAGGCAAGACCAATTTAGAAAACTGCTAAGATGGCAAAGGGGGCATAGTGGCCTAGAGACTGAGCCGCTAGATCGGGGTGAAATATGGTTGTGTTATATGACATATATAACGTTCAATGCTGCTATATCCACTGCAAAATCAAGCTTCTCAACTTTAATACGTAAGTAAACATTGAAATTTTGATGTACCAATACATTTTCAAATGAAAAAAATGACTTATTTTTACATAGCAACATTGAAGGGTTCAATATCTCATAGCCCTTCAAAGTGAAATGGGACCCACCCTTCAAATTTGATCCCTGACTCATATATTTTAGTTTTAAGATAAAAAGGCCTGACATGAAATCAAATCAATCTTATGCTAATCACAAACCGGCCCATTGAAAAGTTGACTTCTTGTTATGTGATTATATAAATAAATTATTTTATAATTTAATATATGATATATTCGGCCCATTGAAAAGTTGACTTCTTTTTATGTGATTATATAAATAAATTATTTTATAATTTAATATATGATATATTCGTTCCTTCTTAATGGCATATGTGATTTACAAATCTCGATAGATCATGCTAAATGACTTTATCATATTTTCTATTTATTTCAAATATAAAATCCACGGTTCTGAAAATAACTTTTTCTAAATCATAAAATTATAATTATAATATAATTTATATGTATGGATTAGAACATGTTCAATAGCTTCGGCATCGAATGTGTATATATATATGTAGATAGTAAAACCCTGCATCGAATGTGTATATATATATGTAGATAGTAAAACCCTTCAAGTTCTAAATGTGTATAACATCGAATGTAAACATCGTGTGTATTATAATAAATTGAAAAGATATAAAAAATATATTTTCATTATTACAATTAGTATAGATTTATTTTAAAAAAGATTTATTAAGTGTTGAGAAGGATCAAATTTTTTAAGACGCAAACTTTTTTTTCAAATATAAATATTGAAAAAAAAATTAATAAACATATTTTTTATTATTTTAAATCAAATTCCAAGTTGATAATTATCTATTTAATTCAAATGATAATGGTGAAGAACATAACAGCTAATCATATATCAATATTTATGTTTTCCAAAATATAAAAGTAAGGAAATTGAATGAATTTTTTGTATTTTAATATTCCCTTATTCAAGGATGGAATTTGACGGGCATATGTCGTCGTGAGGCATTTTACCCATCGAAATAAGGTTAAAAATTTTAACAAACCTTTTTTACCTATCAAAATACGGTTAAAATTTTTAACAAACTTTATGGGACAAACAATTTGGTAGGACTCATTTTTTACACTTAATTATTTTTCCAAACCATCATTAATTTTTATTAATAAGCTTGTTAAGATTAATAAGCGTGGATAAATAACCTCCATAGATGACATGTTATTATATATGTAATAATGGAGATTGAAACTTCCTCATTTGATTAAAGCTTAGGTGGGTGAGTTTGCCTTCAATGGGGATGGATTTTCATTCATTCTATTTTTTCTTTCTTTCTTATATTGTCCTAGTATTGTCCTAATATGGGGTCATGTCCTTCCTTTTAGTGCCTCTTCCTAGCCTTTGTGCCATTTCTTCAAAGGATAAGTCAGTTTTAAAATTAGAAAGTGCAACAACAAGAGAGAGGTGGGTACCATTTTAAAAGAAAAAGTCCTTTTAAACTATGTTAATGAAGGAGTACCAATGATTTATTTGATGTAGCACAAGAGCCTCAGTAATTTATTTGATATATGTTAAAACTAAATAACATTTTATTATTCTTTTATTATTCGTAATTGGTTGAAACAATTACTTTTACTCATGGGTAAAAAATCTTGTAAACAAGTTTGATATTGAAAGTGGTTTCTTCTTATCCATTTATAGCCAAAGGAAAGTGATTGGAACAGGTTGGTACAAATTTTGACCATGCCCCACAAAAACACATTAAGAATTGAATTGAAACACATGGTTGTCAATTTGAATGAAAAGAAATGTATCACATCACTTTCTCTATATTAGCAAAACTTGTGTCCAAAAAATAGTTTTTACCATAAGATTTGCATCATAGATAATATATCTAGACAACTCCACTTCCATGAAATATTTGTTTCAGCTTTGTAAGTGCAATAAGAATCCAAAATAGTCCATACCTTGAAAAAACAGACTTATTAAAATTCTTTTGACAAAGGTAGGGGAGAACATCATAGTACAATCTCAATTACAATGTGTGTTTTAATTAATTGCCTCTATAAAGGGCATATTATATTTTAAGAGTACATCATCAACAAAAAACATGGATAATGGGTAGAATATTATAGAGTAGATTATCAACTGAAAACATGGATAAATGGGTAGATTGTTATCTTTTAATTGGAAATTAAACTCCTTAATAAAAATTTTGTAAATAACACGTTGTAAAGTTATATGACAAGCAAGATAAAAATTCAAAAGATAAATTTTTTTTAGTTAAAAAATCATAGTTAAAATAAAATTCCAACCCTTCTTTTGATTTCTCAATTCCCACAGTGACCCCATAAGTCGAATTATGGCGCCGCCTGATTCAAGAAGTTTAAACCAGAGTTCAATGTGTGCATATTTTTTTGAGACATCAATGTGTGCATAAGAAAGCTTGCAGCGTCCTTCAAATATTTCGTGAGAAGGTTGCTAGAGCGTTCAAGGATCCCGCTGAGTGAATAGCCATAATTATTATAATGGTTTCTTTCCAGGGAATCGAAACGTTAAAACCTCATATTTTTCAGATTATATACCAGCTGTTATTTGCAGGCATGAACATCCTCTCCAGGATTGCATTGATTCATGGGATGAACAGCTTTGTTTTTGTGACATACAGACATTTTATTGCAACATTAGCTATCGCTCCTTTTGCTTACTTTTTAGAAAGGTGCGTACTCATGATCTGATCTCTCTCTGCTTTGATCTACAAATATGTTTTTTTTTAATCCTATCAGCCAGACAGAATGATTTGGAGGCAAATAGAGCATCAGAAAACATTTGGTCCATTGTTTTGATTGAACTAATCTGTCACCGACCTTGCAGAAAGAAACGCCCTCCTTTGACATGGCCCATCTTATTTCAAATTTTCTTCCTTGGAACTGGGTGAGTATTTGCTACATATGGGAACTTTGTTTTTGTAGGTGGGATTATATTGTATAATCCGTTTTACAATATACTGAAATAAAGTGAATTTTTAATTTCCTGATACAGAATCGCGATAGTTCAGAATTGCTTTATTCCAGGACTGTACTACACTTCTTCTACATTTGGTTCAGCCGCATTTAATCTAGTCCCAGTTTTTACTTTCCCAATGGCAATATTTCTAAGGTAGAAGTTGTTAGATCACTCTGACAGTGTTATCTGAACAAGTTTTTTGGAAGTGGGACTACTGATTTTTATATAAATTCTTCTTGTATAGAATTACAATCCATTTTAAGAGATTAAGTTTGCGCAATCGATATGTCCATGATTCTCTTTCAAATCGATTTTTTTTTGTAGGCTTGAGACATTTAATATTCGAAGTTTAAGAGGACAAGTAAAGATACTTGGGGCAGTTATATGTGTCGGTGGTGCAATGGTCATGACTTTATACAATGGTCCTGCTCTTCAATTTTCATCGCCTGCTGCCAAAACCGCTGATATTACATACAATTCTAAGCATAATAATATGCTCGGCTACATCTTAGTCTTTTTGAGCGTAGCTCTTTGGTCTGCATGTATTACTTTTCAGGTGATACTCATAATTTATTTCCAATTCTATCTATTCCTTCCACTGATTTTATTCCATCTATAAATCCTTATAATTTATTTCCAATTCTATCTATTCCTTCCACTGATTTTATTCCATCTATAAATCCTTGACAACAGTTGATGTGTGGAATTGGATACAGGCTCCTATTCTGAAGAGATATCCGGCTAAATTATCATTAACAGCACTCTCGAGTCTTGTTGCAACCGTAGAATCTGCTCTAATTGCTGTAATCTGCGAGCACAAAAAGTCCAATCTCTGGGCTCTAAGTTGGAATATTGAACTTCTTAGCGTTGTATACTCGGTAAGCATCTTAATCTTTATAAGAAAACATATATACTTGACTGGAACGCTTTTATGCCAATACAGATTGAGTATAATTAGCACAACCACTTAAGTTGTGGTCTGTGAACATCTATATGTCACAAGTTAAGTGCCATGAATAAGTTATCTATTACTTGTTCTCAATGCTTAGTTGTAATCACCTTTTTTAATTGTCTGTCACCACCTCTTACCCATGCATGAGTTACTTGTTATTCATGTATGAGCTACCAGTTATCCATCATCAACTACTAGTTATTTTTTATATTTTCCTTTTTTTATAATTGTTTATTTTGAATTTTGAAGGACGACCATAAAATCAATCTAGACAATACACTGTCTCATCCTCCTTTAATCTAGGAAAAGCATAGAAGGTAATCTACCCCAAATTCTAAGATATAAACACCTATCACTGTAACAACAACATATTAATTGGAACATTATAAACATTATGGACCGTTCACCTACATTGATTTCTAAATATATTAACTGTTTCAGGGAATAATGTGCTTTGGATTGGGGATGTTTTTGCAAGCCTGGTGTATAAGCAAAAAAGGGCCTGTATTCGTCGCAATTTTCAGTCCACTATCCACGATTGTCACAGCAATTTTGGAGCTAATAATCCTTCATGTGAATCTTCATGTGGGAAGGTCAGTAAAGAAAGCATGCAATTATAACAAGCGTTTTTGCTTGCCTAAATATCATTCTGTCATTAAAATATTTCTTCGAACAGAGGTGATGTTATACAAAACACACGTAATTAATATTCTCTTTGGTTTTGCAAATATCTAAACAGAAGTCCATTCTGATTCTTTTTATGTTGATGATGAATCCGGGTAGTGTGGTCGGAGGAATTTTCATTGTTGTCGGTCTTTATTCAACACTATGGGGCAGAGCAAATGACTTGGAAACTGGACATGCCGATAAATCCGAGAAGAAAACCGTTCCACAAGCAGCTCTCGAATCCGACAGCGGTATTATTCGACTTGGTTGCGTGACAACGGGAAATGAGGAATCCGACAAAGGGAGACGGGGCAAAGCAAATGACTTGGAAACTGGGGTTGCTGATGAATCCGACAAAGGGAGACGGGGCAAAGCAAATAAGTTGGAAACTGGGGTTGCTGACGAATATGAGATCAAAACCGTTCCACAAGCAACTGCTGAATCCGGCGGTGCTGTAATTCGACTTATGGCGTGACTGTGGAAAATGAGGTATCCGACAAAGCGAGATACCAAAAGTTTAAAATATGGAAAACTAGTTCATTTACGTTTTTAGTGATGTCATCAAATTTTCGTACTTTTATACTTTGGTGAAAACATAAATATGGATATATGTGAAGCTGTTGTTATGTTTGACTAGCACCGTTTGTAGTGCATGGTTAATTATCAATTTTGGTTTAAAAAATGTTATCTTGTTATAATTACAGGTGTTTATATCTTAGAAGTTTTGGTGGATTATTATTTATGCTTTTGTTATTGAAAAAGGAGGATTAGACATGTGTATTTTTCATATTAATTCTTTGATAGTAGTTCAAAATTTGGAATAACAATTATAAAAAAATATATATATAAAAATAACTAATAGTTTATGTATTGACAATTCATAGTTATGCTTTTGCTCTTAAAAGAGGAGGACTAGACATGTGTATTGTCCATATTGATAATATGGTGGTAGTTCAAAATTTGAAATAAGAACCACCATAGATCCATCTTAAACATGTATCTATCAAGCACTGAGAGGGATCAATTTCTTGAGGTGTATTTCCTAAATTTTAAATTTAATCTCAAGAAATTTGATATCTCTTGATAGATCCGGGTTTAAGTTTTAAGTTTTTATTTTATAAACGAATATCAATATTTTAATTACTTTTCATAATATTTTCTTTTATGAGCCGACATGGTTTTTTTAAAATACTTTCCATAATTTTTTATTTTATGAGCCAACATGAATTTATAAATGGCCCACATATTATGGTACTTCACTTTTTACTATCACTTTTTACATTTTATTAGATGACATGAATTTATTAATGGTCGACATAATATGGTACTTCACATAATATGGCACTTCACTTTTTACATTTTATTAGATGACATGAATTTATTAATGGCCGACATAATATGGTACTTCACATAATATGACACTTCACTTTTTACTATCACTTTTTACATTTTATTAGATGACATGAATTTATTAATGGCCGACATAATATGGTACTTCACTTTTTACTATCACACATGTAACGGGACACATATACTCTCAACATGCCTATATATAGGAATGGAAGCTAATTGCGAATCAATCTAAGCAATCTTTCTTTCTATTTGAAATGGAGAAATAGAACTGGAAAACATATACAAACTGAAATCAAAATCGGGTAGCTCACACCCCCCTAAATGTGGATCACTGTCTGAATCTGAAGACGAAGACAAGGACAAAGACTGATCACTGGGCAAGCAAATGTCCAGACAAAAAGTCAAGACCTCGGTTAGCAGCCGTCTGTACATCCTTAGATCCAACTTGGTGGGATCTGTATAAAGTTTCCAAATCCTCACCTAATCCATCAGATGAAGTTATCTATTTTCCTGATTCAGAGTCAGATTCTTTTTCCTGTACAGAATCCGAAAACAAACATCCTCAGTTAGCTAAATGTGATTAGTCTTCGTCCTCGTCTTCGTCTTCAGATTCAAACAGTGATCCACATTTAGGGGGGTGTGAGCTACCCGATTTTGATTTTAGTTTGTATATGTTTTCCAGTTCTATTTCTCCATTTCAGATAGAAAGAAAGATTGTTGAGATTGATTTGCAATTAGCTTCCATTCCTATATATAGGCATGTTGAGAGAACTGAACTAAGGGAAGAAAAGAAAGCCTTGCAAGCTCAATTGCAAGTGTTGACAGCAGCAAAAGGGAAAGGTAAAGAAAAAACTACTGTAGTTTTTAATCCAATAGAAATTTACCAAGAATATCCAGGCAGTCATGTAGACAGACAGGCTCATAGAACTGACAGAGAAAAGTTGTTAAAAATGCAATTAAAGGAGAAACGGTCTCAAATCAAAGCACTGCTTAAAGAAGCTGATGATATAAAGAATGCTTTGATTGTTTTGATTCAGGAAAAAGATCAGTCTTCTGATGAAGAGCTTTCTAAAGAGATTGAAAGGGTCTATGGTAAGCCTGAAGAAAAGGAAGAATCCCCAGAGAATTCCCCTGAAAGATCTCCTTCCCCACAGTCTCAAAGTGTCAGTTTGTTAGGTGCATTGTCTGGTCCAAAATTATTCATTACCTTACAATTTTGCCCTGATGAGTTTAAATGTTATCCAATTCGATGTTTGATAGACTCAAGGTGTCAGTTTAATCTTGCAAAAGGTAATGCCATTCCTGCTTTTTATTGGGAAAAGACTAAAGAGTTTGGTTCTGCAATCCAAGGTACACCTGTGTATCTTACTGGTAAAGTAAAAGATTTCCCCATTGTCTTGTCCAATGTAAAAAGTTCAGTATCTTTATTCAGGTTAGATGCAGTCCGAGAGGATTGTGTATTAGTTTCTGAATTTTTACTTAAGGTCAGTCCATTTTCTTTTGATACCCAAAAAATGCTATTCTCTTATACAATTAATGGTCAGTCTGTTTCATTGCCTTTAAGTCATAAATTTGTACAATGATGTAAGCCTATTATTGAGAGTCCTCTAGAACAGGCCAAAGGTTTGTTGAATAAGATGGAAAGATGTATCTCATTTGCAGAGGTACATAGTGAGAAATTCCTTACAGGGATTACTGAGAAGATCAAGAAAGATTGTTGTTCCGAAATCCCAAATGCTTTTTGGATAAGAGAGAAATACTTTGTTTCTCTACCCTTTGATCCCTTGCAAAAGATAAAACCCATGAAAGCCTCAGCCAGGCTAATGAGCCCCTCAGAGAGAGAATTATGTTCAAAAGAAATTCAGGATTTGCTTAAAAAAGGTTTGATTGAGCCCTCGAAGAGCCCTTGGGCTTGTAGAGCATTTGTTATTAATAAACACTCTGAGCAGAAAAGAGGGAAACCCAGATTGGTAGTTAACTTCAAACCCTTGAATGCTGTTCTCCAGAAGATCATGTATCCATTACCTAATAAGGCAAGCTTACTACAGAAGATTATAGGTTGTTTGATATTCAGTAAGTTTGATCTCAAATCAGGGTTCTACCAGATTGGGATAGAGGCTAAGGATAGATATAAAACTGCATTTGTAGTTCCCCATGGTCAGTATCAGTGGAAAGTCCTCCCTTTTGGCATTAACAATGCTCCCTCAGAATTTCAGAAAAGGATGGAGGATATATTTAGGGATATTCCATGGTTGGCAGTGTTCATAGATGACATACTTATTTGTTCAAAGAATTTGCAGGAACATCTAAAACATCTGCAGTAGTTTTATGATCTTGTTTTTAAGCATGGTTTAGTTCTATCCGAGTAAAAAATGGAAATTGGCAGAACTAATATTGAATTTTTGGGTTTGCACATTAAACATTGTCAGGTTGTATTACAAAATCATGTCTTACAGTCTTTTGAGCATTTTCCTGACAAAATATTAGAGAAAACCCAGCTGCAAATATTCTTAGGCTATTTGAATTATATTAGACCATTCTATCGTGGAGAAGCTGCTGATCCACTGCTTGCAGCAAAGGTTGAAAAAGAAGACCATTCCATGGTCTGAAGAGATGACTCTAGCAGTTCGTAAGATTAAATCTAGAGTAAAATAGGTACCAACTCTCAGTCTTCCATAGGGAGTTGGAAAATTGATAATTGAGACAGATGCATCTAATACCACATGGGGTGGTGTTTTATTAGAAGAAATTGATGAAAAAGCCAATATCTGTGGCTATGCATCTGGATCTTTTAAAGGCGCAGAAGTTAATTATCCTAGCAGTCATAAGGAAATTTTGGTTGTAAAGAAAACTGTCAGTCATTTTATTCTGTATTTGAAACCTGTCATATTTGTCATAAGAACTGATCTGAAGATCATGCCCGACATCTTCAAGAATGAAAATCTTATGGCTTAAAATAGTAGTAGAATTCTGAAGTGGTTTATTTGGTTAAGCAATTTTGATTATGATATTGTCTATAAACCAGGATATCTTAATTGTCTTGCTGACATGTTAACTCGCGAAACTGTGTAGACTGAATTCCCAAGTCTAAACATGTTTTCAGCAGGATCAGGATCAAGTTCCAAAGGGGAGACACCTATGCGTGATGGGATTGTGCAAGATAAAGGGAGAGCCCCAATGACTGAAGAGGAGATGCGGGCGCCAAAAGATTAATTATTTCTAAAGCCCTGTGATAAAAATAATTCAGTGGAAGAACGCCAAGAACTACTAGACTATGCAAATCGCCATCAGGCGGAGAAATACCTCAGCTTAACCCTCATCATGGAAATCCAAGCCAGCCCTTGCAAGTTGCATATTTTGGAGTGATGGGAGAAGAAAGCTTTCAATGGATTTCAGAAAGCAGAACAAAAGCTGAGAAAATGTAAAGAAATCTGGGTAGATTGCAATGAAGAGAAAGAAGCAACTGTTTGGTACGTGGATCTAGGTGAAGGTGATTTAACCTGGACTGCCTATAATCTAATATTGCAATTTTGCAGAGAGCAGACCTCCATAGTGATCTACGCCGACCCAACAAATTTGATAAACAGGAAGTGGTCTGGGTGGACGGAAGTCTTCCTAGATAATTTTTGTCCTTGCAAAGATTGGCTCGAAAGAAGAGCAAATTTTATTTTGCATCTTGAAGCTGATATGCAGGCCGCTGACCAGCATAATCAGTGGTTCAAATTCTTGTTGTGACACCATGGTGGTCGCTATACTCCATTAGAGCATGTGATGATTATTACCCAAAAGCATATAAAAAGGGATGCCGATGGTAATAGATTAGACACTAAAATTCACCGCAGAACTTTGCCATTGAATTACAGAGTTGAGTCACTGTTTGCCTCCAAATTCCTCTTCGGACCCAATGAAGCATTGAAAGGTTCCGATGTTGAACAGTGTTTTGGTGAATTACTGTACCCAGATATGGATGATGAGTTTCCTGAAAATGAATATTGGCGGTACACAGAATCTCAGCCTTACAGCTGGGAAGATGACCTGGCAAAGTGTGAGCTAGAAGAAAGTTTGCATGATCAAGGAATCCTTGATTGTGTGTGCGACGGTGTACCTGATGGAGATGAAGTTCGTTGTGTCTGTAGGTATGGCTATGATACTCCTTAATACCTGATGCTTTTCCGGGAATGAAGCCAGCTAGTCTGTGAATGCATGTGATTAAAGATCCTTGTACATACTTTCTTTTATTAGGAAGCCATTGGTGGGCCTTCCAATTGTCATATTCTGTCGGCCATGTTTTAGCCGAATGTTTGCTTTTGTTTGCTTTTAATCTCGGGATGCTTTTCCTCGAAAAAATTGTAATAATGACTGATGTAAGTGGGCCAGCAATGTCGGCCATCGAATCTGCTTTAGCTTAGTGGATGTCTGTCAGTCAGTGTCATAGTACTCGGTCCCCATATGGCTAAGCCTCTGAGGGATGAGATAACATGGTGCAGTCCCACCATGCCCCGGGAATCTAGCTTTTGAACCGGCTAGTATATGTTCCGAGTCATCGGTTTACCGTCTTTGAAGCTATAAATAAGAGGCTTGAGGTTCATTTGATTCATTGGAGTCTTGAGTCTTGAGTCGCATGAGCAAGTAGTCCGCTCTGCAAGTAGGAGTCGCATGAGCAAGTAGTCCGCTTTTCAAGTGTCTAGGTTCTGTGAGAGCCGAAGCTGTATGCTCTGCGAGTTGCCTTCCATGGTATAACATCGCACCAGAAAGCTTAGACTCGCTCTGTAAATTCATGTCTATTGTAAGGGGGTGCTAGTGAGCATATCTTGGGACTCCCAGGAGCCTACAAGTAGCTTCATGCCTTCGGGAAGTTGCGAAAGCTAAATGGACCCAAGACATTGTGTTCGGGCACAAGACAGAGAAGGTGGTAACGAACTTCGCTGTCTGAAGTCGATCCACATAAGAGTCTGTAATCTGTAATTTTGCTGAAGATTAATGAAACAGGAGATCTATAATTATTTTTTACCTTTTATGTTTTATTAGGTTTAAGGCTACATGTAATGGGACACATACATGTTACAAGATTTCCCTCATATTATCATTTTTTACTTTTTACGTTTAATTAGGTGTCCTGTTAAATGTAACGGGACACATACATGTTACAAGATGTAACGGGACATATACATGTTACAAGATCTCCCTCATATTATCATTTTTTTTTAATTTTTTACCTTTTTATTAGGTGTCCCATTACATGTAACTGAACACATACACATTACAAGATCTCCCTCATACTGGGCTGTATAACTCATAATTCAAGCATGTATAACACTAGTGATAGACAACCCATTTAACTAAAGAAGACAAGCAACATATAACTTGTTTATAGCACTTAACTTATGACCTATAAATGTTCAGAACCAGAATTTAAGTGTATGTACTAATGATAAGGATAAGAAAAAATAAAAAAAGACATATAAATATAACAAATTTATTGTAATAATAATAGTGATTTTATTTTTATAATTGGAACAAATTAATATATATTTTTCAAATTAATACGATGTTTAAATTCGATGGCATCGACACTCATCTAGCATGATATATTATATGCGAAGTTTACTTTAAAATGTTATTTCATAACTGTATCACATATCCCACTAAGAACCGAAATAATTTATCATATATTAAATTATAAAATAATTTATATTAATTATTTATATATTAAATTATAAAATAATTTATTTATATAGCCACACAAAGAAGTCAATTTTTGAATGGGTTGATTTGTGATTAGTATAAGATTGATTTGATTTTATCTCATCTAGTTTAGATCAAAATCCTAGGCTCTATCAAGTGTCGAGAGGGATCAAATCTCCCGAGGTGCAAACTTCTCTTTGAATAGCTTTTTGAGTGCAAAACTTTAGCCACTTAATCCTAAGCTCTAAAGTCTCTAGTTTAAGTCTCATATTTACTTTTTACTTTGTATTATTTTTTTTGTTTATGGCCGACATAACATTTATTACTTTTTACTTTGTATTATTATTTTTTGTTTATGGCGTATTATTTTGTTACTGGACAAACAATCTAAAGTCTCATATTTACTTTCTACTTTGTATTAAAAATCAAAAAGTAAAGTTTCTAGTTTAAGTCTCGTATTTACTTTTTGCTTTGTATTAATTTTTTGTTTTTGGCCGACATAATATTTACCACCTAATCCTAAGCTCTAAAGTCTCTAGTTTAAGTCTCATATTTACTTTTTACTTTGTATTATTCTTTTTTGTTTATGGTCGACATAATATTTATTATTTTTTACTTTGTACTATTCTTTTTTTTGTTTACATTGTATTATTTTGTTACTCGACAAACTTGATAAACACCAGACTAACAAGATCTCCCCCATACTAGGCTATAAAGCACCTCTCGACATAAAAATATATAAGTGGACTTTATATCTTAATTAAAAATAAAAACAAAATACAAGAAATTCATTTAACATGCTAAATAAAGTAAATTTTTCTTATTTTGTAACACATACACAAATATTGTACGTAGAGCTTGTACTTTATGACATCTTATACGTAGAGATTGTTGAGACTATATTTTTTATTATTATGAAAATTATATATTTATATATTTTTCTGACATCTTATACGTATAGATTGTTGATATTGTATTTTTTATTATTATGAAAAATATATTTTGTTTTTTTCAAAATGGATTTAAAACTTGATGTTATAATGATACATGGTAAAATATTAAAAACAATATACTTTATTGATGAAATGTGCATTATGATATCTTAGATTATAAAAATTGTTAATGTTAAATCTTTATTATATATATATATATATCAACATACTTATTTTTAAATATGATTATTATCAATTTTGTCTTCCTCAATTGTCAATTTGTGTGGGTCTCGTGGTGAGTAATGGTTTCTCAGTAGATAAATTAAAATTTGAATAAAAATGTTTATCAATTATGTAATTTAGTTACCACTTAATGATGTCATTTTTAAGTCTACCAATCACCATAAGAATGGGCTTACCTCTCGTAATAATCGTATTAAATAATGGCCTAAGTTAACATCACTATAATAAATGATATATAATTATTCTGATGACAATTAAACTAGAACTATGTTATTTATATGAAGGGTCTCGAATACAATGAGATTCATTCCAAGTTTCATTGGTCCAACTACATGTATTAAGCATACATTTTTGAGAATATTGTACTATTGCAATATTGTACTTTCGGGAAATTCAGACGGAGTTTGATTATACATTTTTTTGAATATTGTACTATTGTAATTATATAATATTGTACTTTTCAGAAATTTAGAGGGAGATTGATTATATCTTTTTTGTAGATATGGGTTAGTGCAAGCTAATGAGGGTGACTTTTGGTGCGTTAGATGCAATAGAAAATAGAAAAATTAGGCGTCCCTCAACTTACGTGGATTTTTTGAGATACTTACGCAAAATATCTTGCATTGAGTAAAAAAGATGAAATGTAGGAAATTGAATCGCGTTTCTGTATATATAACTTATATGTATTGAAAATTTGCATAGCTATGTCAAGTTTCATTTTTCCTAACATAAACTTTTTATTTTTCAGGCAATGATAAAGTATATGTATTTTTGAGTGTAGCCTTTGAGGGACTAAATGATGGAATCAAGATATAAAAATGGGCATGCATGTAGAGAACATATAGCACTAGTGCGTCATCATTTTTTGAAAATTAAATTAGTAATTTTATAATTTTTTTATAATTGTTTAAATGATCAAACCTCAAAAATAGTACGTCTTTTGTGGGTGCATCCTTTGAAGGTCTTAATGCAAAAGTCATGAAATAGGGTTTTGGTAGAACGTGGAGGTTAGTGTCTACTTGTGCACCATATAATTTTTTTTGAAATGATGAAGAATCAAAAAAGTTATGGAACAAAGACCAACAGTGTGTTTCACAAGTTAAGTAGGTAGGACACAAAAGAAATTGAAAGAAAATAGGAAAAAATAATATTTTTAAATAAAAGTTACATATTTGGAATGTGCAGAAAAGATTCTATTTGTGTTTAAGATTTCGTAAAAAATGACTGTGTGTAGCATACTGTAACGAGTGGCTAAGCACAGGCTTTTCCAGAAACAGGAAGAAATATACCCAATTAGCTTTGGTTTATCATTACCATAGCACATGTTTGGTATTACTGAAGAAAACTCCAAAGCATACACATAGGATTATGGTTGACATGTGAGCAAGTGAGTCAGCTTGGTTTAGGCTCTAACAAACACGGGCGTGTTTTGTTTAAATTCAAAAAATATTGCCGCACTTTTAGAATTTCATAATGCGAACGCGTTATCTAACTACATAACACGCGTGAGTTTTGTAATGAAAAAATGCGCTAGCATTATGTAAACCATAAAATATATGTTTAATATTTGAGAGGGGGTGGGGAAGACTCACTTGGGAATTTTTGGTTAAGATTTGAGAAGGGGTGGGGAAGGGTCAAGGGAATAAATGGTTAATATTTTTAATAAGGGTGGGAAAGGGTCAAGGGCTTAGAAGGATGTTGGAAGCTTGAGTGGGGAGAGATGAAGCAAATGAGAACATGATGGGCTATAGAAGTGAAGGGTAGTGGAGCTTGAGAGCACTATTAGGAGTAGAAGAGGTTCTGAAGAGGTATATGGTTAGAAGTTGAATGTGAGACTTGAGTGACAAGGGGGGATGGATGGAGGCAAGGGGGGTGTGAGAGAAAAAGAAAGAATACAAGGGGGAGAGAGACATAGAGCGAGGGAAGGAGAGGGACAATGGGGAGGAATGGATTTAGAGGGAGTGAGAGATTGATGGGGATAGAACGAAATACAAAGATAGGAAGGGAGGGACATAAAGTGTGGGTGGGAGAGTTGCAGGGAGTGGTGGCGATAGAGAGAGAGAGAGAGAGATAATATAAGATGAGGGGGAAGGGACATAAAGTGAGAGAGAGAGAGAGAGAGTGATGCAGATATGGGGATAGGGTTAGGGAAAGATAACATGAGGGAGGTATAGAAGGTGAGGGAGAGAGAGGTGGTGAGAGAGGGAGGGAGAGAAGGTAGGGTGAGGGATGGAGGGAGAAAGCTTGAGATATCTATGAATGGAGGGGGAATAGGTTTGAAAATGGAAAGGCACATAGTGTGTGTTTGTGTGTGTGTGTGTGTGTGAGAGAGAGAGAGAGAGAGAGAGATTGATGGTTGGGGAGAGAGATACTAGATGGAGGTGTGAGTGACAAAGAAAGTGGGAGATTGTGTGTGTGTGTGCGTGATACAGAAGGAGGAATAAGTGGGGTGGCAGGGATGAAAATGGTGTAAGGGAGAGAAAGTGACATAGAGGCAGGGAGGTAAAGGGAGTGAGAGAAAGATATAGGGATAGATCTAGAGAAAGAGATAGGGAAGGAGGGTTACAAGGTGAGAGAGAGAGGGCAGGGGGGGTAAAGGAACATAGGGGTAGTGACTAAGAGCGAACGAAGGGAGAGAGTGCTATAGGGACCTAGATAATTGCGAATATAAAGAGAAGGTGGATACCCCCCCCTCATCATGTTCATCACCATCACCATAATCATAAACATCATCATCATCATCATCATCATCAACATCTTCATCATCATTATAATCTCTAGGTTCTTCATCAACATCTCTACCATCACCATCTTCTTCATCATCATATTCATCACCATCACCATCACCATCATCATCAACATCTTCATCATCATCACCATCATCATCATCATCATCATCATCATCAACATCTTCAACATCATTGTTATCTCCCCCTTCCTTAGCAACATCTCCATCATCATCATCTTCTTCTTCATCATCAACATCTTCATCATCATCAACATCTTCATAATCATTGTCATCTCTAGGTTCCTCATCAACATATCAATCATCATCATCTTCTTCTTCATCATTATCATCTTCATCACCATCACCATCACCATCATCATCATCATCAACATACTCATCATCATCACCATCATCATCATCAACAACATCTTCATCATCATTTTCATCTCCCCCTTCCTCATCAACATATCCATCATCATCATGTTCATAATAATAATCATCATCATCATCTTCGTCACCATAACCATTATCATCAACATCTTCATCATCATCACCATCATCATCAACATCTTCATCATCGTTGTCATCTCTAGGTTCCTCATCAACATCTCCATCATCATCATCTTCTTCATCATCACCATCATCATCAACATCTTCACCATCAAAACCATCATCATCATCATCATCATCATCTTCACCATCATTGTCATCTCCCCCTTCCTCATCAACATCTCCATCATCATCATCATCTTCATCATCATCGCCATCATCATCTTCATCACCGTCACCATCATCCTAAACATATTCATCATCATCACCATCATCAACATCATCATCATCATTGTCATCTCTAGGTTCCTCATCAACATCTCCATCATGTCATCATCGTCATTTTCATCACCATCACCATCATCACCATCATCATCATCAACAACATCTTCATCATCATTCCCATCTCCCCCTTCCTCATCAGCATCTCCATCATCATCATATTCTTCTTCTTCATCATCACCATCACCATCATCGTCAACATATTCATCATCATCACCATCATCACCATCATCAACATCATCAACATCTTCATCATCATTGTCATCTCTAGGTTCCTCATCAACATATCCATCATCATCATCATCTTCTACATCATCATCATCATCATCATCATCATCACCACCATCACCATCATCATCAATATCTTCATCGTCATCACCATCATCATCATCAACAACATCTTCATCATCATTGTCATCTCCCCCTTCCTCATCAGCATCTCCATCATCGTCATCACCATTATCATCATCTTCATCACCATCGCCATAATCATCAACATCTTCATCATCATCACCATCATCATCAGCATCATCATCACCAACAACATCTTCATCATCATTGTCATCTCGAGGTTCCTCATCAACATCCCTACCACTTATACTATGAAATGAGAACTCCACATACTTCTCGTTTTTTCCCTTTTCCCCTTATTTATGGTATTTTTCCTTTCATCATTTATCCTCATGAATAGATATAAGAGGAAAATAATCTTCATTTGGGTATAAAACAACAAATGATATGAAATGTAAACTACATCTTCAATAATAAAAATGAATATATAAATTGTAAGCTACACAATCAAAAGCACATAAATAATAAGCAACGAACAAGTATATCAACATGCAAAGCAAAAACCAAATACAAGCATATATATATATATATATATATATATATATATATAACATTTGGCAAGCAAATACAAAGATGTAAATGAATATGTTATAAAATTATAGAAATATATTCTACCCATAAACCTCTAGCTTTGATATTCATTATAAAAGATCTTTAATATTCTTTATAAAAAAACGAAACTAATAATACAAAATGTGAACTACAACTTTAACAATAAACATCTATCATTAATATTTGTTATCAAACAACAAAAGATAAATGATGACAAGCACATAAATAATAAGCCACAAACAAATATATCAACATACAAAATAAAAACAAAATACAAGCATCTTATTGTTAACAGATAAATAGTTGGTAGAGTCAGGCACTTGATAATCATGGACCCAACTGGAAGTCTAAATGGATGGAGACTAAGGTTAATACTAAAATATTGGTGATAGCCATACATTAACGGAGATAAAAATCAACAACCACGATAATGATGGAGAGCGCAATATGCAACGGTCACACGTACAACGTTATAAAATGCAGAGAATATCAACGATAGAAGAGTGATAAGAAAAGAATGAAGAGAATATCAACGATGGAAGAGGATGACAGTGGCGGTGGCAGATAGTGATAAGAAAAGAATGAAGAGAATATCAACGTTATAAAATGCAGAGAATATCAACGATGGAAGAGGATGACAGTGGCGGTGGCAGATAGTTATAAGAAAAGAATGAAGAGAGCCACAACTCACAGCAGTTAGAGGAATAAAAACGCCCCATGCGGCCTGCAACAAACATGACGTGGCCATGAGAGAAACTGATAATTAGAAAAGCACCCCAACTGTTGACAAAAATTGATAATTAAAAAAACACCCCTGGTCTTTACCAGATGGTGCATCAGTTGAGCCTTATGGTGCTTTTAGGGAGGGCGAGGGACTAATATTTTGGCATGTATTGAGGAAAATAAAATGGCTTGGACATGAGGTTCTGTTGATTTATGTTGTCTTGTCAATTTTTCCAGGCTACATAACTGAAGATGTGCATTCACATCTTCTCAAGGATTGGTACATCCTATATTGTTAATTATCGGCTAGAACATACTTGATCTAGTAGGAAAATCGCTAACTACATATTTTATGCTCGAAAGTGCTACAATTTCCATAGGTGGGTCTTTTGCAAGGTTGTTGTTCGTCCCTCTATTCTATGGTTTCACGGACCACATTTATTCCATACAAAGATTCTAGTTGTTTTTTTTACTTGGTTACTTGGCTTAACTAATGGTTACTTCATAAGCGTGGTCATGATTATTTCTCCAAAAACAGTTCCACTTCATGAAGCAAAGACTGTTGAGATTACAATTGTTCTCTTATTGGTAATTGGATTGGCAATCGGTTCTATCGTGGGATGGTTTTGGGTCATTTAAATGCACCTCATATTTATGGCTGATGTATTATACATTTGTGAATCTAATTTGTCAACAAAACATTTCAACGGAACAAATTATGGGGCTCGGGATCTTTCATGGTTTTTTCTTCCACATTGCAGGATTTCTTCAATGGTTGTTACATTGTGGGTTATCGATTATTTCAGGAATGTCAGACCTGATCTTTACTTCTTTTATTCCCATAGTTTTGGCTCCTACATCAACTAACATATGATGTTAGTTGATATAAAAACAACTAACATCTCAACTAAAGGCTCATGTTCTCTGTGCTATCGAGTCTCTTTCGGTTTCCAATGTGAAGAGGCTTATATACTAAACTATGGAATTTGGTGCCCTCGATCATAAACAATGACAATCAAAAGAATATCTTAGTTCTCTAGAGGTCATCGAGTTTGTCAAACTTGTTACACAAGCACTTCCCTGCTTTACTCCCTTTGGCTAGGTTGGAGCCCTAGTCATTGGAGTAGAATGAGTTGTCCAATATGGCCTTCCACTAGGTGCCTCCTCCAACGAACGACCTTTATAATTCTTCTCAAATGAAGTTGAAGTGCCACTGGAAGGAATCCTCCTTGAATCAGGGGGAGAACCAAATATAGATCCTAAAGCATATGTATAAGAGGCCTTGGAGAATTACCTATGAGCCCCCTAGAGAGTCTTGCATTCATAAGAAACTTTGGTTGGTACCTGTTTTGTTCTAATTACCTATTTGACAGTTTTATAGGCTTAGGCTTTTGTTCTAGGAAAATGTTGCTACTATTGTACTTTATGCTCCATCTCAAGTAAGGGAAGCAGCAATGTGTTTAGCCAACATGTAGAGACCAGGAAAAGGAGGAATACATGCTTTGTATCCTCTTCTACTTTCAATTCATCCTATTTCATCTTTGCAATGGACTGCCTATCACTTTCTTTCAGTGATCTATTCAACCATTTGGAATTAAAAAATAAGTTCTTAGCTCTCGATTAGAAGAAAACATTGCACAAAATGGAGAGGATGATCAAAATACATACATTGATTCATCTTTAGAGGAACCATATTTTATTAGGGATGAGCTTCATTGTATTCTTCAAACACCACCATTGGAGCTATTTCAAAGCAATTTAATTGCAAATAATAAGGTAATGCAATCATGTTGTGCATTAACTGAAAATTTTACTACAACAAAAAAATTGTTCAAGTTGGGTTTCATAATTAAGTTACTTTTGATATGTAGTAGGTTTGTCATTTATGTCTCTCATGTGCATTATCTTGTACATTTGTAAGTTCAGTGTCTATTAGCATGGTCATTATTTTTTACTCGTCTTCAAGCAATGTCTTCTCTATCAGTAGTAAGGGAACGAATGGTACAATATGTACAAGATTTTGGCAGTTCTTCAACATTGTTGGATTTCTTGTTTCAGCATATACCATTAAAGCAAAGGTCATCACATGGTATAAAGAATATAGGTAGTGCAGTTGTAATTGAAGCAACCAATGCTACAGCTGGTGCAAGACAATCATCTGCAAAAAAATAATTATCTTTTGTTGTGGAGTCGTTATGGCCAATAGTGTAACATCCCAAAAATCGCAAAAAAAAGAAAAACTGATATACCTTATTTTATAAGATAAATGCTATCTGCGGAATGATAATAATTAACCAATAGATGATAACTGCTTCATAAAATTGTTGTACTTATTTTAAACATGAAAATGTACTTGGTTGTAAGTAAGATGCGATAGAACAATGTTTATTTCGTTATGTGTAAAGATTTGGTAACAATACTGATGAATTTGTTTGCATATTTCTAAAGGGGTTCCTACCGGGTGCCCTTGGGTTTACTTAGCTTTGAAAGCTAAAACATTGGATTATTTCTTTCATAGATCTACAGTTAAGGTTATAGAGTAATTCCAGTTTTTACAAGACAGGTTGTAAGCTTCAGCTTGTCATCTCTATGTTTAGGATAATTGTATAATATGGTTGTGTAATAATATTGTTACAATATAAATATTTGCTATGTAAACCTTTATCATAGTTTTAGAACTTATTACATGGTTGCAATACCGTATATGATACCACCCTATGTTTCTAGACTATACAATGATTATACTATGGTTGTGACTTTATAAAGTGATGGTTTAGAACTTTGATATGGTGATATCCTATGTTATGAAACTATAGAGGTGTAATGCAAAACCGTGGTAGTAATAACCGAGATCGTGCTTTGTAATAACTTCAATACTGAAATGAAATTAATATTGTGGTAGTCGAGGTCTGGCAGATGATATGTGAAATCCAGCACTAAATGCAACTCTTATGTGATTGTAGTGACTTACCTCGATGGCTCCTACGTGTATCAGGTTCCATGTGAAGATGTTGTAGAAAATACTGGGACTTGTCGAGCTGTGAGCTCCTCCTTGGTGATATGGCAATCCATCTGGACTTAATATTTAATGAAACATTTAAAGGTTGGTGACCGTAGCTCTGTCCGGGTACTAGCGTGGCTTGGTTGGCCAATTCTCATCCGTTGATCAAGTTTGTATCGATCATAGAGACCTTGAGCCCTAAGGCATTCACTATACCTCGTAGTTTGTTGTTTTTTCATTCATTTGGAGTTTTGGTTTCGGGGAGAAGGCCGACGAGCCGCTAGTTAATAGGGTTTGATCTTGGGTCGATTTGTTGAATGATTTTGTAACTATGCAGCTTCAGTTTTAATGGTGGAAACCTGTTTATAAGTTTGTATGGTTCAGCAAGATTAATAGGTGATGAAGCCTATAGCTTTCGTCGTTTAGCAGGTTAGGGCTATGACAAGGTGTTTAAACTTGATGTCTGTGCTGAAGTAGCTGAATGTTGCTTTTGTTACTTCGGTTTGGAGATTTGGAGCGTCACCCAGCAAATGTTCTACTCTTACGAAGGTAATATTGTATGTTTTAAGAATACTATTGCTTAAGGTTACAGTTGGTCTTTATATAACATTCATCCTGAAAATGTCATAACTGCTTGTAGTTTTTGTGGCAGGTGTTGCCATTGTCATGGGGTTTGCAGAGTTAAAGTTTGACGATAATGGTGGGCTCGCTCAACTGGTAAGCCCCAATGGCAAACCCTTCGTAGGTTCTCCTACAGAATGGTCGTTGTGATGTTGAACCCTTATATGGTCATTGGAATGAGTTTTTAAGTCTAAAAGTTAAACTGTAAATGTATTTCTATTGTCTAGGGTTTTCAACTCTGTCAAGTTTCTCAATATAAAAGAAATGTTGCCAATCCTGCCTTATGGTAGTTGTTTTTGTTTCAATGTTTTGGGGCTTGGACCGTGAAGAAAACTGTGTCTTGTCAATTCATAGCGTGGATATGAAACTTGGTATTTTGACAGACCTCTATGTTTGAAAATAGTGTGATACAAATATGTAGTTGTGTAGCTAAATTTAAGAACACCTGCTATATCGTTTCATTTGATGTCTGTGAGGTTATGAAATATGTACAATGGAGATTTGTAATATGGGTTTGGATTTATCTACTGCTATTGTTTCTTTATGAAATGTGAACTCATGAAAATGTTTAAACGATTGGGGAAAAGAATCATATGCTAAGTGTTCAATGAAAAATGCTGCTACTGTTATTTACTCGATGGTTATGTGTTGAAAATAAAATGAGCAAAACCTAGGTTTGTAATATGTTGCTTTTTGTTTGTCTATCTGTCATATATGTACAGTAATGATAAATAACAACAAACTATAGTTATTCTTTGAAAATAAACATTTGGAAAACAAAAATGTAAAGAGCAGAAATGATTTCTTTATCTAATATAAACTCTGTTATTTCTATGAAATAGATTTACTATTTTCGTGAAAAGAATGGAAATAAGAATAGTACTATGAGTAAAATGCAATAGATAATACTAATTAATATTAACAAATAATTTAACAGAACATATAAAATGGTACTTCCATCACCATGGCAGTTTTCCTATCATATCTTATCTATCTTAATCTGTTTCTATACTGGAGTACGATGATGTTCCTTTTTGCATGGGGAAAAATACAGAAACTATTTTATTCAATCAAATCAAATTTATATAGAATTATTAATTTACACAGGAACTGAAATAAAATTATAAAATAAATAGTGAAAGTTAAATAAACAACAGAACTGTAAATATACAAAAATAGATAACAAAACTTAAAATAAAATAGATAAGACAATAGAACCTGTAACTGACGATAGGGCCGACAAACACCCAAGGAGGCCGGTTCCTCCCAACCTGCTTCAGAAGAAGTAGCTCAACTATTGACTTCTAGTGAACCCTTGAGCCTAATTACCGATCATATAAATGGGTGGAATCTGTGTAGAAGCAAGGCACTCAAAATACCTTCTCCACTCGGTATCAACCTCCTGAAATAAAATGCTTTCTCCACTCAGCATCAACTCCTATACACAATAAGAGTTTGGTAGACTCACAACATGATCAACAACATAGCATATCCCCTCATCAAATCTCTTGGGTGCAAACACAACAAAACCCCAAGGTAAATTTCCTTGTCAGGAAAAGTGATGAACCTCAGTTCAATATTTGATGGCTATTATATAGACTGCCTAGGTCTTTTAGTGGTCAGTTTGGAATAAATGAGCCTCAAGCTCCAGTCCCATCTTTAGGGCACTATGACCACATTTCAAGGGAGTTTTCCCATATCAACAGCTAGTTAGTTGCATCATGATGCTGCCACTTGTCCATTGCCTTCTACCCCAGATTCCATTCCACCTAGTGGATCAGTAACCACTCTTTCAACAGTCCTCTTAGGTGTTTGTCTCCTATATATATTGTGAAAATTATAGTCATCCTTGGACACCTGTCCAACATAAAACTTTACAATAAACGTTATCATAATTTTTCTTAATAAAAAATGTTTTCCAGCAAATAGGCTATGTTGCAAAAACTCCATCTTAAGCTCAACATCATCCTTGATGTTTCTTATTCATCATCAACTTCCTCATGGAACATAACTGGATATGTTTCCCGCATATTAGTTTGCAACTCCCAAGTAGCTTCATCAGGGCTTAGGTGTTTCCATTGCACCTTTACTTGCCTTATGGTGTGATTCCGAAGCATAATTTCCCTCCAGTCGAGAATATTGTCCGGTTCCACCTAAAAATCGCCTTCGGGTTCCACCTGTATGCCATTTCAATTCAACACATGAGTAGCATTGTGCACATACTTCTTTAAAACAAAAACGTGAAAAACATTGTGTATTGTTAAATTGTATGGCAATGCCAATTGATATGCAACAGCTCCTATCTTTGATAGGATTTCGAATGGTCCATAATACCTTGGTGCTAATTTAGCACAACTCCCAAGCTTCAAAGAAGTTTTCTTGGGCTTTACCTTTATAAAAACGTGGTCTCCTACCTAAAATTCTATTTCTATGCGTTTTAAATCAGCATAGCTTTTCTGCCGATCTTGGGCAACTTTTAAGTTACCTTGAACCTGTTTCACGGTTAGCTCCATTTCTTTCAATAAATCTGGTCCTAACATCAATATGTCTATAGGATTATCCCAAGAAATTGGAGTACAACATTTTCTTCCATACAAAATTTCAAATGAACTTAACTTAGCAGATGCTTGATAATTATTATTGTAGGTAAATTCTGCTAAGTGCAAGTAATCTTCCCACCTAGATGGCTGATCTTTAACATAGAATCTTAACATATTTTCCAAAATCTGATTTACTCTTTCTATTTGACCATCAATTTTTGGGTGGAAAGAAGTGCTGAAATTTAATTTAGTATTTAATCCTTTAAACAGTGTTGTCCAAAAGTTACCAGTGAACTTAGAGTCTCGGTTTGAAATAATTACCTTTGGAATCCCATGCAAGCGAAAAATTTGCTTCATGAAAATATCTGCAATGTTAGAAGCCTTGAAAGTAGTTTTAACAGGAATAAAATAAGCAGCCTTACTAAGTTTATCAACAACAACCATAATTGAGTCATTATGCTTCTGATTTTTAGGCAAACTTGTAATAAAGTCAATGCTTATAATTTCCCATTTCCATTCTGGAATTGGTAAGGGCTGCAATAGCCCAGTTAGATGTTGATGTTCAGCTTTAATAGTCTGATAGTCAAAGCATCTAGCTATATATTCAGCAACTTCACTCTTCATGTTAGGCCAAAAGTACTCATTTCTTTACATAGTTATCATTTTCTGATAAACAGGATGCCCTGAATAAGGACTCTTGTGAACTTCATCTAAAATCATCAACTTAACCTTTGAAAAATTAGGCACATAAATTCTACTTTTGTAAGTTAAGAAGCCTTTTTCATTAATTTTGTAATCTGTTATAACATTTTCAGATGAATTTTCAGCCACTTTATCATGTAATTTTTGGTAATTTTTGTCTTGTTTAATCCCTTCTTCGATCTGATTTTCCAGATCAGTTTTAAAAGTACTGATTGTTGCCACAAAACTCAATCTAGCATTTCTACTCAATGCATCAGCAACCTTATTCTCCTTTCCATTAATGTGATGGATCTCAAAATCGTACTCACTAAGGAAAGCTAACCACCTAGCTTGCCTTGCGTTAAAATTTGTTTGATCCAAAGGATACTTTAAGCCCTTATTATCAGTCATTAAAATGAATTTTCTTCCGATCAAGTGATGGCACCACATTTTTAAAGCATGTATTACGACTGCCAACTCAAGATCATAAGTAGCATAATTCTTTTCATGTATTTTTAACTTCCTTGACTCAAAATCAATTGCATGACCTTCCTAACTTAAGACCCCTCCAAGTCATTCGTTGCATGCATCCATGCATACGATGAAATCCTTATTAGTATCTGCAATTTTTAAGATGGGTGCAGTGGTTAACAATTCTTTTAAATTATTAAAACTGTCTTGACACTTTTGATCCCAAATGAATTTCTTCCCTTTCTTCTGGAAATAAGTGATGGGGTTAGCAATTCTAGAGAACCCTTCAATAAACTTTCTATAATAACCCATTATTCCCATGAATGACTGTACATCAGTTACATCTTTTGGGACAAGCCATTCATTAATTGCTTTAATTTTATGAGGATAAACAGAGATACCATCTTTAGAAATTATATGACCCAAATACTGAATTTTATCTTTATAGAAATCACACTTACTGAACTTAGCGTAAAGCTGATGATCTCTAAGTACTTGCAAAATGATTTTTAAATGTTAGTCATGCTCTTCTTTAGTTTTTGAGTAAACCAGGACATCATCAATGAATACCACTACGAACTTATCCAAATATTTATGTAGAACATTGTTCATTAAACACATGAACACTGTCGGTGTGTTGGTTAGCCCATAAGGCATAACTATGAACTAATAGTGTCCATAACGTGTTTTGAATGTAGTTTTGAATATGTCGTCGTCTTTTATCTAGACTTGATGATAACCTGACCTTAAGTGAATTTTAGTGAATATCTCTGCTCCGCGTACTTGATCAAATAGATCATTTATGCAGGGTAAGGGATACCGGTTCTTAATTGTCATTTTATTAAGACGATGGTAGTCAATGCACAAATGCATGGTACCGTCCTTCTTTTTAACAAAAATTACTGGTGCTTCCTAAGGGGACACACTGGGCCTTATGTAGTTTTTATCTATTAATTCTTTCAGCTAAGATTTTAACTCATTTAACTCCAGAATATTCATCCTATATGGGGCCTTTGAGTTTGGTACCGCACCGGGTACTAACTCAATGGTGGAATCAAGTTCTCTTTTCAAAGGTAATCTTGGAATTTCTTCCGGGAATACATTAGAAAAGTCCTTAAGGATGGGGATATCCTCTAGTTTTAACTTGTCTTCTTTAGATGTATGCTCATCATTAACAACATTAACAACAAACAATTTACAACCTTTTCTGGCAGCTCTCTTTACCTGTAAGGCAAAAATCTGTCTTACTGAAATCTGCCTATGAATTCCTTTTACTGTTTCTAAATTACCTTCATTATTTATACATGTAAAAGATTTATCATAACAATTTAGTACAACTCTATGATGTTCAAGCCAATCCATGCCTATCAACAAATCATACGACCCTAAGGGTAAAACATTCATATTAATTTGCATTTCCAGCTGACTTAAAAATATTCCACAATTTTGGACATAATCTATAACCTTTCTTTTAGTTCCTGTTGCAAGCTGAACTAACCATGCATTATCAAATTTCTCTATTTTTAGCTTCCAATGGTTTACTAAAGTAGGCGAAATATAACTTAAATTTGCGCCTAGATCTATTAAAATAGAATAGACTTGTTTTGTATCATACCTTCAATTTTGACCATGGATGTTTGATGGTCCGCTTGACAGTTCTCCAATGCTGCATTTATCCTGAGCATTTCTCTTGCGATATCTCCAACTGTAGGTTCTGCTTGCATAGTATGTATGTTGTTGGTTGTCCTCTTGTTGCGTGGGCAATCTGCTCTCTTATGTGGTCTGCCACATTCATAGCACTTTATGGGTCCTTTCTATTCAGCATACCTATTGTTATTGCTGTGATTATTATTATTAGGTACATTTCTTGCAGCAGTAGAGTTCTGAGATGTATTATTCCGATAATTATTAGGAAAATTTCTGTTATTATAATTTTTCTTAAAACCTACAGCATTCTGATTAAAATTCTTCTTTTTATAATCATACTAATTAGTCTTACTATTCTTCTAGCCAGTCGTTCCTTCTCTTTTTCTGTTTTGGTCAAAACAAAAATTTGCCTTCCTCATGGCCTCTTCCAAAGTGGAAGGATTATCATACTCAATACGATCTTTTATATTAAAAAGTAAACAACTGAGAAACCTTTGTACTTTAGGCTTTTCCTCAACCATGTAGGGTACGTACCTCAGCAAGCTAAGGAACTTGCTGGACAGTTCTTTCATGTTCATTGTACCCAACTTTAAATCGTAAAACTCTTTTGACTTATCTTCAAAGTATTGTTCCGACAAAAACTTCTTTTTAAACAAACTTTTAAACATAGTCCAAGTTACTTATTTTTCTTTTATGCTTTTGATTCTTTTAAGATCCTGCCACTAGATATCTGCCTAACTAGTCAGATTGTAAATAGCCATCTTGGCTTATCTTCAAATTATTGTTCCGACAAAAACTTCTTTTTAAACAAACTTTTAAACATAGTCCAAGTTACTTATTTTTCTTTTATGCTCTTGATTCTTTTAAGATCCTGCCACTAGATATCTGCCTAACCAGTCAGATTGTAAATAGCCATCTTGGCTTTCAGTTGAGAAGAGTAGTTGTAAATATTAAAGTACTTTTTCATTCCAAACAACCAAGCTTTTGCTGTCTCACCCTTCTCACTTTCACCATTAAAAGTACGTGGCTTGATCTTTTTAAACTCCCCAGTAATCTGTTCATGATGCTTATGTTTTCTCTTTTTAGAGCAGCATTCACTGTTACTGCTGTCATAATTCATGTCTTCATTACTTGAATCAGATTTAGAGGATGAGTAACTATTCTTTTTATCATTTCTTGTTTTCTTATGCTTATGTTGGTGGGACATTATTTCAGAATCAGCCTCAAATTCTGATTTTCTGCCTCTTTCCTCACTATGACAGTTTCCTTTTAAATTCTGCTGCAACTCTTCTTGTACCTTAAGGATCCGTTCATTTTCTTCTTTAATAGCTTTTAACTCAAATTTTAAATCTTGTATAGTACGTAAAATTTCAGAAGACTGGTTGTTTAACTCATCATAAATTCCTTCAGTGTTATTATGATTAATACATTCATTTCCAGAAGATCTATCCTCTGTTGATTCCTTTGGTATTTCCATTCCTGCAATTAAAAGTCAATCTGTTTTGTGCAAAAATAAAATTAAATTACAAAAGTTAGTAACATAAACTTTTTGATTTATTTTTCTGTTTGTGCGCATGAGCCTCAATCAGGCCTAGAGTTTGAACTTGAGCTCTAATACCACATGTAACATCCCAAAAATCGCAAAAATAACAAAAAATTGATATAGTCTATTTTATAAGATAAATGCTATCTATGGAATGATAATAATTAATCAATAGATGATAACTGCTTCATAAAATTGTCGTACTTATTTTAAACATGAAAATGTACTTAGTTGTAATTAAGATGCGGTAGAACAATGTTTATTTCGTTATGTGTAAAGATCTGGTAACAATACTGATGACTTTGTTTGCATATTTCTGAAGGGGTTCCTACTGGGTGCCCTTGGGTTTACCTAGCTTCGAAAGCTAAAGCATTGGATTCTTTTTTTCGCAGATCTACAGGTAAGGTTATAGAGTAATTCCAGTTTTTACAAGACAAGCTGTAAGCTTCAGCTTGTTGTCTCTATGTTTAAGATAATTGTATAATCTGCCGTCTATGAAGATGTCGATGGTATGTAACTTTGGTTTAACTTCGTCAACTTGTTTTTGTCTTTATGGTAATAATTGTATGTGTCGCTAGCAATGTTAAACACTATACTCGTTGTATCTGTTGGTTGGATCAGTGGTATTGCAGCTTAGTTTAATAGTCTGAAATGTGACCAGTTTGATCTTATGAATGATAGTGTCATCACTAAAATTAAGTGGAACTCCTGGAATCGATGGATGCATTGTAAATAAGTCTTAAAATGTTATAGTAATGAAGTTCTTATGAGTTTATTTGATTGTGTTTACTGCATGGTCAAGATGATAGTTTGTTTATGTATTAGTGACATTTATTAAAATGTCATAACACTCTAATTGTTGTATCGCTAGGGTTACAATGCCTAACTATATGTAAGTAATAACTTACATTAGACTTTCAAATATGCGTTCCCTAAGAAGTTTGGGGACTTAACACTAAAATGCATAACATATAGTCCTTATGTGATAAAGTTTGGACTCTAAATATATCGTGGTTATATGAAACCCAACGTGTGGTGTGGAAACTATGGAATATGGTTGTGTAATAATATTGTTACAATATATTTATTTGTTATGTAAACCTTTATCATAGTTTTAGAACTTATTACATGGTTGTAATACTGTATATGATACCACCCTATGTTTTTGGACTATACAACGATTATACTATGGTTGTGACTTTATAAAGTGATGGTTTAGAACTTTGATATGGTGATATCCTATGTTATGAAACTGTACAAGTGTAATGCAAAACCATGGTAGTAATAACCAAGATCGTGCTGTGTAATAACTTCGATACTAAAATGAAATTAATATTGTTGCAGTCGAGGTCTGGCAGATGATATGTGAAATCCAACACTAAATGCAACTCTTATGTGATTGTAGTGACTTACCTCGATGGCTCCTACGTGTATCAGGTTCCACGTGAAGATGTTGTAGAAAATATTGGGACTTGCCAAGCTGTGAGCTCCTCCTCGGTGATATGGAAATCCATCTAGACTTAATATTTAATGAAGCATTTAAAGGTTGGTGATCGTAGCTCTGTCCAGGTACTGGCGTGTCTTGGTTGGCCAATTCTCATCTGTTGATCAAGTTTGTATCGATCGTAGAGATATTGAACCCTAAGGCATTCACTATACCTCATAGTTTGTTGGTTTTTCATTCATTTGGAGTTTTGGTTTCGGGGAGAAGGCCGACAGGATGGTAGTTAATAGGGTTTGATCTCGGGTCGATTTGTTGAATGATTCTGTAACTATGCACCTTCAGTTTTATTGGTGGAAACCTGTTTATAAGTTTGTATGGTTCAGGAAGAGGAATAGGTGATGAAGCCTGTAGCTTTCGTCGTTTAGCAAGTTAGGGTTGTGATAAGGTGTTTAAACTTGATGTATGTGCTGAAGTAGCTGAATGTTGCTTTTGTTACTTCGGTTTGGAGATTTGGGGCGTCTCCCAGCAAAAGTTCTACTCTTACGAAGGTAATATTGTATTTTTTAAGAATACTGTTGCTTAAGGTTATAGTTGGTCTTTATATAACATTCATCCGAAAAATGTCATAACCGCTTGTAGTTTTTGTGGTAGGTGTTGCCATCGTCGTGGGGTTTGTAGAGTTAAAGTTTGACGACAGTGGTGGGCTCGCTCAACTAGTAAGCCCCTATGGCAAACCCTTAATAGGTTCTCCTATAGAATGGTTGTTGTGACGTTGAACCCTTATATGACCATAGGAATGAGTTTTAAGTTTAAAAGTTAAACTGTAAATGTATTTCTGTAGTCGAGGGTTTTCAACTCTGTCAAGTTTCTCAATATAAAAGAAATGTTGCCAATCCTACGTTATGGTAGTTGTTTTTGTTTCAACGTTTTGGGGCTTGGCCCGTGAACAAAACTGTGTCTCGTCAATTCATAGCGTGGATATGAAACTTGGTATTTTGACAGACATCTGCATTTGAAAATGGTGTGATACGAATATGTAGTTGTGTAGCTAAATTTAAGAACACCTACTATATCATTTTATTTGATGTCTGTGAGGTTATGAAATATGTACAATGGATATTTGTAATATGGGTTTCGATTTCTCTACTGCTATTGTTTCTTTATGAAATGTGAACTCATGAAAATATTTAAATGATTGGGGAAAAGAATTGTATCCTAGGTGTTCAATGAAAGACACTACTACTGTTATTTAGTCGATGGTTATGTGTTGAAAATAAAATGAGCAAAACCTAGGTTTGTAATATGTTACTTTTTGTTTGTCTATCTGTCCTATATGTACAGTAATGATAAATAACATCAAACTATAGCTATTCTTTGAAAATAAACATTTGGAAAACAAAAATGTAAAGAGCATAAATGATTTCTTTATCTAATATAAACTCTGTTATTTCTATGAAATAGATTTACTGTTTTGATGAAAAGAATGGAAATAAGAATAGTACTGTGAGTAAAATGGAGTAGATAATACTAATTAATATTAGCAAATAATTTAACAGAACATATAAAATGGTACTTCCATCACCATGGCAGTTTGCCTATCATATCTTATCTATCTTAATCTGTTTCTATACTGGAGTACAATGTTGTTCCTTTTTGCATGGGGAAAAATACAGAAACTATTTTATTCAATCAAATCAAATTTATACAGAATTATTAATTTACACAAGAACTGAAATAAACTTATAAAATAAACAGTGAAAGTTAAATAAACAACAGAACTGTAAATATACAAAAATAGATAATAGAACTTAAAATAAAATAGATAAGACAATAGAACCTGTAATTGACGATAGGGCCGACAAACACCCAAGGAGGCCTGTTCCTCCCAACCTGCTTCAGAAGAAGCAGCTCAACTGCTGACTTCTAGTGAACCCCCGAGCCTGATTACTGATCCAATAAATGGGTGGAATCTATGTAGAAGCAAGGCACTCAAAATACCTTCTCCACTCGGTATCAACCTCCTGAAATAAAATTCCTTCTCCACTCAGCATCAACCTCCTGAACTCAATAAGAGTTTGGCAGACTCACAACATGATCAACAACATAGCATATCCCCTCATCAAATCTCTTGGGTGCAAACACAGCAAAACCCCAAGGTAAATTTCCTCGTCAGGAAAAGTGATGAACCTCAGTTCAATATTTGATGGCTATTATATAGACTGCCTAGGTCTTTTAGTGGTTAGTTTCGAATAAATGAGCCTCAAGCTCCAGTCCCATCTTTCAGGGCACTATGACCACATTTCAAGGGAGTTGCCTCATACCAACAACTAGTTAGTTGCATCATGATGCTACCACTTGTCCATTGGCTTCTACCCCAGATTCCATTCCACCTAGTGGATCAATAAACACTCTTTCAACAGTCGTCTTAGGTGTTTGTATCCTATTTTATTTATTTAATAATAATATATTGTGCAGATTACAGTCATCCTTCAACACCTGTCCAACATAAAACTTTACAATAAAAGTTATCATAATGTTTCTTAACACAAAATGTTTTCCAGCAAATAAGGTATGTCACAAATAGGGATAGAGGAAATGGCTACACTTGCTGGTGCATTTTATGGAGTGATGCTTTGTGTTCTACCAACATATGTCTGTAATTGGTTCACCAGTTTACCAGATCGATCTGTAGAATTTTTATCGAGGCATTCACCACAACATGGTATAGGCCTCAACTGCTTGCTGATGATTTCTCTCAGTTATGGTGATTTATTTAATGTTTTGCAAGCACACTTTTTTTAATCGAAAAATAGATTTCATTAATTTCAAGAATATTTCACATATACTGCAATGAAAAACAACAATGCAATTACTTATATTTCATGATGAACCTTATAAAAAAACATCAAATTATGCCATTAACAATACTTATCAAATTTGGTGATTTCTAAATTCGGTGTTATGTGAAACATCCAGCAACTTTTTCTTAGATAATCACTGCAAGTGCTCCATGCATGTAGGATGGAAAGAAAAAGCGGTTACTTTAAATGGAAAGAACAATATATTCAATTCATAGTTACTTATTAGCTCATAGTGTTTATTAGAATTTTTCTTTACTTATTTTTTCAATATCAATCTTCTTCATATTCGAATTGTACTCAAATATTGCTACTATGCTCAGAACTGCTCATAACACGCCAAATAAGGCCCAACACATTCAGATTGCTGCTTAGGTCCATATCCATCCCTAGAACTCTTAGAAATAGCCCATCTCTACTTGGAATATGAATTACCTCGTTCATTACCTTATTTTAGGAAACTCTTATCTGATGTTGTTGTTTATGCTATTTAATTTCCCAGAGTTGAAAATTACGGGTTTAGTTTTGGTCTTTTGTTGTTAGGGTCTTCCCAGTAATCTCTCTTTTGTTGTTCATTGCTTCTGCTGCAGGGAACCACACTCAAAATATGCCCAGAACTGTGTTGCTACTGTCAATCATTGCTATGAGGTGAAAACATGCCCTTTCAATGCTTCTTACCGCTGCTTTTATGCAGAGGGTTACCCAAAAATACTTCTGCAAAAAATAATTTAAATAAGGATGACAATTGTTTCAAAACCCAGACTATTCAACAAATCAAACATTGTAGCAAACCCTTTCCAACACAAATCAAAACTTCTCTTGTCACCCCCTTGCTAAGATGAGGGTGACAGAGTGCAATAGGAAATCTATCTCATACATTCAAGAATTTTTCCAATGCCATGTTCATTACCTTATTTGAATATGCCTTGTTCCTTTTATTCACAAATTTTCCCAAACTACGGTTTGATACAAAAATTAAAGGTAAGATTTCTCCCTTCCTAATATAATTTTGAAGCTAAGATTGTTTATGCAAGTAGAATTTTGAAGCTAATATTGTTTATGCAAGTAGATAACTTTTTCTTCAATCCGCAAAAATTCCACTTGATTTTCTTATCCCGATTGAAACTTGTGATGATTTCCCCCTTTCTTCTAGGGATTTGAGGTTGAAAATGAACAACTTTTAGATCTTGTAATTTTTCCCCTTCTCATTTAAATTAATATGAATCTACTTTCCAAAAAAAAAAACAACCTCATTCTGACACTCTAGTAGAGTGTTATGGTCAGTTGAAGACAGGGTACCTGAATCAGTAACATTTTTTGGCCATTCTATAAGAGCAAATTGCGTATGTTTCAGCTCTCTTGTTATCGCACCGGAAGCACGTTCGAGTCTTGTTTTTAACAAAAAAAAAGCACCTCATTCGACTCTTCAATAGAAAACTATGATCTCTCAAACAAAGACCTCACTCTACGATATTGATATGAAACCTGCTTTGATACCACCTATAATGTCTTTGTAACCAAAATGGACTCTGTCACTATACCAAACATTGGTAATAACAAACATAAAGAGAAATAAAGACCAAAGGTTGAGGGAACCTGCAATTCCTAAAAGATAGAGAAAAACATGTCCAGAAATAGTGTACTCAAATGATGAACAATATTTCATTGATTGATAATAGAATGATGATATAAGAGAGAAATTAGACCATTATTTATACAAACAATGGATTAAATCCCTAACTTGTCATCCAAATTGTCTTTGTGTGATAATTAGGTTCCTATTTAACCAATTCATTCTAAAATCTAAACACAATAATTATCAATTTGAGGCATTGTACAAAATATCAACTAAAAACCAAAACGTTGTTACCAAGCTATGATCTTACATGCAAAATAATGCATAAACGTAGATTTAATCGCATACATAAAAATGTTGTGATTTACAACACAATACTTTATGGGTCTTTCCGCTGAGCATGGTTTGATTTTTTGGCTGGCCAAAATTTTTCCTCCTATATGATCTATTCTGTATTGCATTACAATGTTTTTATGTTGTAAGGGAAGTACCGGGTTAGGTTGAGGAGACGTTTATAAAGTTTTGTATGTCATTCTTTTGAATTTATTCTGTCTATATTATCACATTGGGTGGCTGATGGATTTAATCAAGTCAAACCTTTTAGATTTTCTGATTTGTAGCAATAGAACTACTCCCAGTAAAGGTGAACACTCTCATTTATGTAGCTAATTTATCCAGTAGAAAGGAGACCAACAGTGCAATCTGGTTTGACCTGATTAACATTTTATGATTTAATGCATGTAATGCATTGATTTTGTGAACAAAAATTTCGAGGATGTACATAATAATCGGTATCAGCTGACCTCATTCTAACAGGCAGTATTATCTATATTGCAGGTGTGAGGTTGTGAAACTCATTTAAATTTGACTCCAAAACCCATGAAATGCTCTGGATGCCTTGCGTTTTGTTGGAAATAGGTCAATAAACCCTTGCATAACCGAATAATAAAAGAGAGGCAATGTGAATTATCCTTACTCGAGCACAGAGTGCACACATGAAAAATTGATCATAGTCACAAGTATAATTTCCTTTGAAATGATAAGCTCATTATTTCGATGCTAAACTGTGCATTCAGACACCCAATCCAACTCGGGGTCAATATGGGGTTACCATGAGTGTTTGATTTCTAGGGTCCCTTTCCATTTTTCTATGTTGAAGAATTCTTAGCTAATTTCAGTTTAAGACCTTGATAACATGCTATGGTTACGGAGTAACTCATGGGTAGTTATGGAGGGGGGATGTAATTTGTGATCTATCTATAGAGGGGGTATTATGAGAAGAGACCTTATGGAGGGGAAGAAGTGGAATATTTATCCTCGAGGTTACCCTTGAAAATATGTTTCTTACTATGAAGTTGGAAGATGAAGATAAGATTCTTGTAGCAATGCTTTACTTTCATAATTGTTAACTGAATAGCACTATTACTCTGACAAACATGTAGTTGTGTGCTAAAAACATTATCGTGAAATTAAGGTAACATTAAAAATGTGTTGCTTCTTCTACCCAAATATTTTAAACTTCTATAATCCTCAGCCTATTCTGTTTATGGGTTATTCAAGTTGATATTTACAGAATCTAGGTTGAGCCTAGATCCTCATATCCAAAGTTTAATCTGGCCGTGAATTTCATTATCTATTCGATGAACAAGTATGTTTGTTGAACCTTCCAAAGTTATAAGGATCTTTAAACATATATTTGTAAACTGGGTTGTGACCTTTGTTGAGTCTGCTAGACTGAACCATGACTGTTCCTTGGGATGGCTTGACTCGATCTGTGGTTCGTTTACTATTATGAGGTCTTTTCTACGAGTGTGCTGTTTTTGGTGCCTACCATGAGCTTTGCTAGGGCGTCTGTGGTTCTTGTTTAGCCTGCTGAAGCATGTCAAGCCTATTTAGACTTTATAAAGGTTTTTTGTGCTCCTTTTTAGCCTCCTTGAGGCTGCTACTATGTATGGAAGTGTGAGGCAGTCTGATGGACGTGCCAAAGTGTGGGTTAAGGCTGCCTCTGCACATTTGAAAGGAGCTTGTATTTGCTTGATGTATGACTGTCCTAAAAGACTATCATTATTGCAACAATGGGATTGAAAATTCATCCACATTTCTAATGACATTTCTTATCTTTTATTTCTCTTGCAAGATCTATATATAGTTTACAAAGGAGAAAGAGATACATATAAGAAAACACAACAAAATAAGTGGCCTAGAATATTTTATCTAGCAATATCTATATATAGTTTACAAAGGATCAATCTGGTGTTTATTAATTTGACAATGAACTTTTAACTACCCTTTGTTAATATAAAGACAAGTTGTACAATGCTCAAGGTTCTTTGTGCGTTTATTGTCTTACAACTAACTAGTGATATACATTAGTTGTGATTACCAAATATGACATATGATAGAGTCAATTGTAAAGGAAGTATCATACAGGAAACTGGGGAATGGAGGCCAGTGAGATGCCTAAGATTGTTTTTATATGACAAGTGCCACCTAAAAGTATGTGTTCAAAGACAAAGTCCTAGCTGATCCATTTTGGATTATAAAACACTTGATAGGTAAATAAAATAGTGATGAATTATTTGTGGCCAAGGATCTGTATAGATTTGTATCTCATGTTTATCTTGGGGCCAGTGAGATGCCTAAGATGGCTTTTATATGACAAGAACCACCTAAAAATAAGTGTTCAAAGAAAAATTCCTAGCTCATCCATTTTGGCTTCTAAAACACTTGATAGGTAAACCAAATAGTGATGAATTATTTTTGGCCACGGATCTGTATAGGCTTGGATCTCATGTTTATCTGTTGAACCTTGATTGCTTTGAATACCCCTTAGATGCCACCTAGATCTGAATTGGATCCCTTCAAATAATGTAGAGAGCTGATAGACTTTAATATTTTGAGATTATTGGTATAGCCTCTGTGTTGTTCATTGTTATAGTTTAGAAATTGTGGGAAATGCTACTAACATTGGTAGACACACATTTCAAAATCTTGGACTTGATGTACTAGAAACTGGTCTCATGAATGAATTTGATGGCAAAATGGGAGATGAACAAGTCCTATAATTTGATATAGAATAGAGTTAATGATGGTTTATAACTTCGATTATTATGATTGTGAATTTTTCAAGCAAATGCACAAAGCTAGATTGCATCACATCAACCAATAAAAAATATTTCCCAACATCTCTTCCTAATGATATTGGTGATCTAGTATTATATCTACACTAGTTTATTTATTGTGTCTCTTTCTCTGTTTGTATGGATGAGATATAAGCAAGGAATCATTCTTCCATTTGAAGCACTAGCCATGTCTTTTGAAGATGCCAATTACTTTATTGATATGTCCCCTGTATGGAATTTGAGCCCTGAGATTGATCTATTATGTGATTCAACTAGTGCCAATTTTTGTGGCTTCTCTTGCATGAAGGGTTTGGCTGACAAGTTCTGGATTTGCTTGCAGGAAATGAGGAACGGGTGACTGAAGATAGACTTCCACTTCTTTGATATGTTACAGGGTCATCTTACAACATTGATGGGGGTTAGTGGTGCTAGGAGGACAACTCTCTTGGACGTCTTAGCTGGAAGAAAGACAGGAGGATACATTGAGGGTGATATCCGAATCTCTGGATTTCCCAAAAAGAAAGAAACCTTTGCTCGCATTTCCGGTTACTGTGAGCAGAATGATATACACTCTCCGTAGGTCACTGTATGGGAATCCTTGTTATATTCAACATTTCTCCGTCTTCCAAATGATGTTGAAAATGAAACCATAATTGTAAGTTTACCACTATTATTTTCTCTGGTCTACCATCTAATAGTGTTTTCTTCTGACATCGCACCAAATTGTTATGCTACTAACTTCCAAAAGATTCCAATTTGTAGGCCTTTTTTGATGAGGTAATGGAACTTGTGGAGTTACGGAATTTATGGGATGCACTAGTAGGTCTTCCTGGTATATCTGGATTGTTTACTGAACAAAGGAAAAGGTGAACAATAGCTATGGAGCTTGTTGCAAATCCTTTTATAATTTTTATGGATGAGCCCACATCTAGTTGGGATGCTAGGGAAGCTGCAATTATGATGCGAACTGTTCATAACACAGTAGGTACTGGAAGGACTATTGTTTATACCATTCGTTAGCCTAGCATTGACATCTTTGAACCTTTTTATGAGGTAGACCAAATTTTAGATTATACGATAACTTGATATTATTTGTTTCAAGGATCGGTGTTGATTTCTGACTTACCATGAAGGGTTCAACTATTATTGATGAAAAGTGGAGGGAAAGTCATTTTCTTTGGGCCACTGGGCAGGAATTCTCACAAGGTTATTGAATACTTTGAGGTAAAGACTCGGCAGATTCTTGCGGTGATTAGAAAAGGAACATTTTTTAACAGAGGACTCCTAATCTAGTGCCTAAATCTGAGTTAATTTTTTTTTATTTTTTGTCATGACAACTATAGGCTATTCTAGGGGTACCAAATCTCAAAGACAAGTAAAACCCCACCACATGGATGGTAGAAGTTAGTTATACTGTTGTTGAACATGGTTTGGGGATAGAATTTGTAGAGCATTACAAGAAATATTCCCTCTACAAGTAAGCATTAAACTTATCAATATTTTCTCACCGAAATCTCTATGATTATAATAGCTAGCTATTATCTAAGTGTTTCACCTGGTTGTGTATTATCAGCAAGGCTCTATAACTGGTTAAATTTAGCCTAGACAATTCGATTGACATTGAATTCATCATGAGCCAAGTTGTAATGGACTCAGAATATAGATGATTGTTGTGGACATAAAAAATTTATGTTACTTTGATTCTCATTGTCATGATCAACCTTCTTGATTTGCTTGGATTTCCCTTTGCAACACATTTGGTCATTGGGCCTGTTTGTAGAAGAATATATTAAGATGCTAAATTTTAAAGAAGCATGCTAAGAAATTTTGCATTTTGTGGCTGACTTAACTCTTATCACTTCCTTCTGAACTTTTACCTGAAGATTCCCTAGGCCAAATATTCAGGGCTGTACTTGATATGCTTGTTGCATATAAGGAGCAAATTGTTGGTAACAATTTAACCGATAGAGATCTTATTTCTCTGTACATATGCTTGTATATTTTAACTTAGCATCCATTATGGATTAAAGTGTGTTTTATTTGTCAAGCACATGCTAATTATTTGTTCATCACATCATGCAAAATCCTGTAGTAGTGCTATGGAAAATTTTGTAACTTAATGTTTTTGGCTCTTGAACATTTTAGAAGCGACAAAGAATAATTAAGATGAAGATGATGGCATGGATGGCTGGAAGAATGATGATGATGAGGAGGAAGAAGATGATTCAGATAAGGAAATGGGAGTTAATACTAAATATGGGGATGAAGCTTATAGTTAAAGGCTTCACATGCTAGCGACCCAGATGCTTTAACATTTACTAGAGTTTAGTTTCTTGAGAAGGAAAAATTGTCCGGTAGGTGTTTAGTTTCTGGTGTTATATTTGGATCAAGTGTTGTTAATTTCTTAAAGAAGTTCAGTACAAATGATGAATTTTCAGGCCAAATCTTTCCAGGAACACGTAGAAGATGAAGATGATGATTCTGATGATGATTCCAGTGACGATGAAGAGTTCCAGTCTCTGATTGGCAATGTGGATACTTTTGTGTTCTTCAGTGATACCATGAAAGGTTTTGCACCTTCCATATCCTAACATTTGGAAACAATTTAGAGTGCTTCTATCTGAAAATTTGATGCTGCTATTTTGTTCTATTTATAATTCAAGAAAATTCATCCGTTGTTGGTTGGGTTTAGACATTAAGTATATCTTTAGTTATTGATATTATATTTTATTTCATGGTTCTTCCATCATTCATGTATGTTTCAGATCCAAGAAGGTTTCAGAATCTAACCCATTCAATGGACTTCCACAACCAAGTTGTTGCAAATGTTGTAGCACATCATGTTGAAGAGACGAGGTTGGAGATTGAAAAGGAAAAGCCAGAGAAAGCTACATGTTGTGTGGTGCCACAACAATAGTTCTGTAAAATTGCAAAGTTTTATTTGTTGTTGATCCATTTATTATTCATCAAATCTTAATGGTGAGTTTTAAAATAAATATACCAAGGCACTTTACTCCCATTTTGTGACAGAAGTAGCATCGCGTCTAGAGTTTTTGAGTGTCTTCATGTATCCTGCAATGTGTTTGATTGTTCTCGATACTACCTATGTTGAAGTGCCTTTGTTAGTTAACACATGGCATCTTTTTAAATTTTTTCTTTGATGTATAGATGTTTGACGGCATCTTAAAGGGTGTTAACTCAATGTAGAGCACCTGCCTAATTATAGGCGGGAGAATGGTGGTTCGATTCCTCCATTCCCTATCATAAATTAGTGACTAATAAAATGACTAAATTAGTAGTATTTATATTAGTCATTAATATGTTATCATCTAGTAGTTTATTTAGTCGTATATTTGGTCATTAATTGTTGAAATCAATGACTAAATCAGTGACAATCAATGACTAAATCAATGACTAAATGAGTGACTAAATCATTGACTAAATCAGTGACTATCAATGACTAATAAGTCAACCAATTAATGACTAGTGAAATATGACTAGCTATAAGATAGTGGAAATTAGGTACAATTAATCACCGACTAAAAAATAGTCGTTTATAGTCAAATTTTAGTCTTTTTTTTGTCATTAATTCCTCATTTTGTGTGACATACCCCTAATTCCTGTTAGAATTTTATTGAGTTTCCAAAAGAAAAATAAATTACACATTGATTTATTTGCTCTACACTCCATACATATAGGATGAGATGAACCATTTTATTGGCAAAGAGAAACATGTGCATGAATTAAAGCAATAACAATGGGAATTTAGCAGTCATTAATAAAAGCACTCATACCCTCGAAACCAAATGCATTAAATTGTTTAATGCAAAATAAAATATCCAAAAGTAACAGACAGATTAAAGACATATGAGAGGGAGAGCGTTTTTAACCGTGATTAACCCAAACTATGGGCTACGTCCACAAAAGAGATCATATCTTATATTATCATTCTCATAATAAAGAGTTACAATCGGCAACCGAAATGTTGTTGTACTTTCTTTCCACTTTCTCATAGCGTCTCTCATAGAGAGCATTCTAAGAACATTTAACACTAACATCATATCTAGGACATTTATATACAAAAGGCTCTACAGAGTCCTTTCCAAGCATAAGTGTAAAATACCGAGTTGTCCATATCACAAAACTTATAAAGATTAATTACTTCTGTATATTCTTTCTATTCATTCCACGTTGAAACATTTAATACCGAGATCTATCTTTTGGTGAAGTAATAACTTAACAGAACTAAATCTAAAATTATTCATATCACAAATCATATAAGGATTAATTACTTCTGTATGTTCCTTTTAGTCATTCCACATTGCAACATTTAATACCGAGATCTATCCTTTGATCCATTTTTCCTGCAAACGCAAATATCCAAGATCAAGGGCTGGAGTCGAGTTCATAAAACTCGTCCTATATCCATACAGATCGCCAAAGCGTAATCTTTGTCAAGAGATCGCTTTGGTCAACTAAATAACCAGATCCATGCATACGAATCAAATAAAATAGTAACCTTTACTAAGGAAGAAGCATAGTTCAGTTAAAAGGTAAAACTCAAACACTTCACAAGAATCCTCTATCTCTGCGATCTAGTCCAGATCTAACCTTGTGAGTGAAATGGTGCAACTACTACATAGGGTAATACATAGTAGTTTCATAATTATTAAATGAACACTTCCTCAAAAGCCACCGATCTCTTGGATCTGATGCAGTGAGTGGCTCTATGTCCAACTCGTGGGTGCAATACTCAAACACAGTTAAGATACAAGATTTCCAAAACTGAGAACAATCGCTTATTAACTTAGACAGAACTCAGCGTAACTGCCATGGGATCCAAGATGAAAATCGGTGGCCTTCGAAATAGAAAAAGAGGTCAAACATTGGCAACCGAGAAGTACCACAGGCAGAAACTAAAATGCGACTTCACTGTAAAAATGAGCATGCAACGATAAAGACTGAGATTTGATCTGGCTTTGTATCTCCCTATCTCATAATGCATGTAATGTATAATTATCAAAGACAGAGTATAGAAAAAAATACGATTTAATTAAAGGGAGAGTAAGCAAATGCTAAAGTCTGAGATTCGTTCCAGCTTTGTATCCCCCTATCTCATAATGCATATAATATATAACTACCAGAGGCAGAGTACATGAACACGATTCCTTCTAAAGAAGATCATGCGACGCTAAAACTAAGATCCGAAAACAAGTTCTACCCTACAATCAACCTACAAAAGGATCCAGGGTTGCAATCTACATACATGGAAAGAACCTTTATCGCTATCCATGAATCAACAGAGAAAAGTATCAACGTTCTCTTATAACCAGATCCTAGAATACAGAGACGTATAATTACCATTCAGCATGCAACCCCCCGATCTATGATTGTTAATCAACATATCAAAAATAAGATTACACAACATTTGTTATTCAACAAATCAAAAATAAAATTATCTCCTTGAGTGATTGATCCATGGTTCCAATGAGCCGATATCCAAGACGAGGAGTATACAAATATTATAGCAGTTTGTATGGAATACACAGATCTAAATCAGTAACCAAAAACTAACACGTTGGATGATTGTCCCACGGTTCCAATGAACCGATATCTAAGACAACAGCATACAATTATTACAGAACTTTGTATGAAATACAGAGATCCACAACTTAGTGGTGTAATCCAGTAAACAAAGATTAATACTCTGAGTTCAAATCTCCAGCATAAAACAAAATATAGATCAAACTATCGAGATCCACGATTTGTGATCTAATATGGCAACGAAAACGAATACGCTGAGTTCAAAACAAAACAAAGATCATACTACCGAGATTCTTGATTTTTGATCTACTAGGGCAAATGAAATGAAGCCGCTGAGTTCACATCTCCAGCCTAACACAAAACAAAACAGAGATCAAACTTTCGAGATCCACGATTTATGATCTAATACGGCATAAGTTACATCATTTATAAACATAGCCTTGATAACCTCCGAGTGTTACCCTATGTATTTATTTTGAGCAATGATGTTTCACACATATATATATATGTCATGTTTATTGATCATTTATAAAAAGTATGTTTCAAATAGATAACAAGTTATATATCTGGTGTCCCTTTATAAAAATATGTCCATTGATATATATATATATATATATATATATATATGCCATCATACAACTATATGAGTATATACGTATACATATTATACAAGAATACTAAGGGTATAATGTATTTCATAAAAATACCTTATGGTGATGACTTTCACTCTTAAGCTATTTCTCACTTCTTAATACTTATTTGGCATTTTTAACCCCTTCACTAGGAACTCAAAAATATCATTTTTTTAGGGTTAGATTAAAATTTTCTAAGTGACCTTAGTGCACATCAATGTCCACTCAAGAGTTCATGGTGCTATGATGATCACCAATTCATGGTCTACTTGTCGTTGTACTTCTCCCTCAACTGCCCATCATTTCAGTTGCATCCTAAAGGTGTACGATTTATAACCAAAGAAAGAAATAACGATTGTGTCAAGGTCCACTGGTGTGGCCTTGGCCTTGAGATCCTAACCAGGGCCTCATACATAGCTTAATATACATTTATGAAACTAATAGGCTTATAACAAGAGTGATATTAAATCCTCCTCCACTTTAAACTAACATCGTCCTCGGTGTTCATACTCCTTAGCAGTTCGTCTTCCTTTCTAGAGTCACCTTTTTCTTGCTTCATCATTTATATTTTGACCTTCTTTGGATAAATATATGTATTTATTTGCTATCAATCACAGCTGCAATTTCGACTATGAAGCAAGGATTCCGAGACCAGTAGAGACATATCATTAATTTCCATCATCAAAATTAGAGACATAAACAATAATCCTTTTTATTGCAACATAACATTTGTAATTCATGGAAATATATATATTTATTTTTATATTTTTCTTTCTTTGTTCTTTTAATGTCACAAACACACATAAATGCAGTGCTCCAAAAATATAGACTGTTAACTTAATCTAGGAAATTCTTTCCTGACACCCAAGTGCTCACACAACAATCCTTTCAAAGATTCTTGCTTAACACCGCAGTGCTCATGCAACAATACTTTCTCTTATTCATACTAAGCAGTGTCTTCCCTCCCGCATATGCATTTTTTTATAGCTTGCCTAGGTCTTACAGCCAGCCGATTCACTGAGAATCCTAGTGGCTGTCCAATCCCTGATTTTTAGGGAATGTTTCAGTGCCATTATAGCACCCTTTACACAATTCCCCTCAAGCCTTCTCGCTTGAGTCCCAGAATTTATTTTCCCAAAGCCGCCTTGCTTGAGTCACAAAAATTCTCTTTCAAATTAATTAATTAATTCATCATATTATATTCTGCAACCATACGATTACTCTGACCAATCTGGGTCAAGTTCTTTATTCAACAATAATTATCAAAATTTTAAAAGAATAAGTATCAATTGTGATGTGAATCTTAATTCCTCACCTCCTTATTTTACCATGCATAATATTTATGCTCTTGCCTTTCCACAAGCTCCACATAAATTCGACCATCTGCCAAATTTCACTTGTTAGTATCACCTTAAATAAAAATCGAATTATTGTAAGAAGATCTCTTCCTAAAATAGAAAATCATCTTTCTTACCACAATATTTATATGTTATCATCCAAAATATCCTTTCCTACTACACATAAGCTAGCTTATAGGTTACATAATGCTTTGAACATGATATAACATTCTTCCTACGATGATTCATGGACACTCTGAATCTTAGCTTCTACCATTTCCCACACAATTCCTATTTTAGTTATACAACATTTCTTTGTATACACTAACATCATATATGAAATAATCAAATGTCAAAACATACTTGCGTACCTTATAAGGATAGCCATGTACATTTGTAAGGCCGATCGAATAACTCCTTATTATAAGATCCTCATATGTCAAGGAACCAATTTACTGGTATCCTCCCATATTAGTATTGCACTAAATATGAATCTATATGTCCCACATTTACCTGTTGCCAGTTGTAAGGAAGTGAGGTGTAGGAAATAAACTTGTTTTGACAACACATTCAAAGTGTCAGTCATGTAAAGGTAATAAGAACAATTATACCTATAACATGTGTCCAAATGTCATTTTTACATGTTTCATAAAAGCTTATACATCGATCACTATTTAAAAATTACTTCTGATTTACCATGAAAATTCCATTCAATGGTTTCCTTAACTCATAATAATATCAAAGAGTCATTTCCTAGCTGCAACATAAAGACGTCCAAAATTTACAGCTTCCTACTAACCTGTATTACCCTTTCATGTTATTTTTGGATTTCCAGTACCACAAAACACACTATTTTGACAAAACTTGATTTGCATCTACACGATCATTACGTGAACAACAACAAAATAATCTTTTGACAAAACATATAATTGTACATGGATAGCAAGTCATCGTAATTCTTCGACATATAATAGTATAACATTTATAACCATCTCATTGTTTCCTAACATCTATTTTAAGGATAATTTACTGGAATATAAATATGTACTCATGTATTTTCATCATATGCATCCTTGTAACTATTTGGAATGCACACACACACACACACACACATATATATATATATATATATATATTTTGACGATAAATGAAAACCTACAATTCCTAGTGGATACTTTAAGAACAAAATCTTAATATCAACATAATGATGCTTCCCTCACTACCAAAAGTGTTAAATACATCAGTTCCGGTTTCCTACATTAGAACCATGTGAATGGTCGTACATCTTAATGCTTTAATATAACTTTTTCACATCTGAATATCCTTCCTCCTATTTTCACGTATTGTCTTCCTCCTCGAAACATGCATGTATAAAAGCATTCTCCTTTGCGTATAACCCACTTACTTATATGCAAGAATACGAAGATCATCACTCAATAACATCTTTGCAATTTTTATAACTTAACTAGTTACCCATATGGACTTTCGATCACATTCACATCATGTTCTTCGTCAATATAACTACATATATATATATATAGTCTCCAACTAACTAGAGTATTATTCTCTTATAATGGTACACTAAATTAGTTTTTTTTTTTTAAACCAAGGTGTAAGGCTATTTACCAACTTTCCCACTAACATATATTGTGCAAATTATAGTCATCCTTGGACACCTGTCAAACATAAAACTTTAGAATAAAAGTTATCATAATGTTTTCTAACACAAAATGTTTTCCAGCAAAAAGGGTATGTTACATCATATCTCCATTGAGTGGTGCACGTTTCAACCATTTGTTGATAATTGGATGGACAGATGGTAAATGGTTTTTGATATGCCACCACATAACAACAGGGAAATTCCATTGTATTTCCTTTGAAAGATGTGCGTAGAGTTCGTGTTACAAAAACACAAAAAATATTTTGATATCTTACAATTTCAGGGGATCGGTGGGGGTATGCCCCAAAACCGACCCAATGCGAGGCTTCGAGACCAAGATCGCACTATCCCTCCACCTTGCAGGAAGTTTCTTGGGCCAGATGTCCCGCCTGCACATCATGTTATTCCACAAACACATGATGCATTTTGAGTTTGGCACGGGCGGTTGCTCGCCATGGCACTATGGTTCAGCATATGGGTGAGGAAGGGACATCTGTCCTTGGTGTGGTACATACACCAAGGCGTCACCATGCAGGACCATCGTCTACTGCAGAACCATCCACTAGTAGAGGACCATCGGCACATCCCCAGCCTAGTATTGAGCCTCACGAGTTCACATTGTGTGGTTGCCCCTACTATGGTCTTGCCTCGGATGTTTCCTTCAGTGGGTTTTTGACTGAGGTATGTAGATGGTTAATTGTAATAAACTCTTCATTTATTTTCGTCTTTGTACACATATATATAGTTTGAGCTAATATATTAATTTTGTGAACTTGCAGTTGATGCTTTATGCCGGCAGCGACACCCCAGAGTCAGATGTTCCAGCCTCTACAAGGGGGCATGAAGCTACCCATTTGGCAGGCCCATCTTATATAGCATCCATTTCCGTATCTCACACCGAGGTAAACATTTTAAAATTTCAGTTTTTTAATACTTGTTCATTTGTTGATTTCCACATACTTTACATTTTAGTTCACTAATGCTATCTACGGTCTAATATTTACAATTATTAAAGTTGCAGATGGCAGATCCTTCACTAGGGCAAGCTAATATGGAGGTAGCACCCATGGTCATACCATCCAAGGAAACATCTGGGCTCCAGCTAAACAATTAAAAATGTCATTTTTTAAATACATGTTTGTTTGTTGAGTCATGCATGTCTAACTACATGAACACTTGCTAACTGTAGGAACCATCCGAGACATCTAGACCATTGCCTGGATTTGTATCTCCCACTAGGCCATTTGTGAACAAGGCTCATGTGTATGTGAGGTAGCCTACTCCTTGTTGGTGTCCAATATTGTCACCATTTTTTATCATTTAATTTACTCGAAGTGACATTATTTCTATCATTTTTTCTATAGTAAGTTGTTTTCTTAGCCATTCAGGTCATCAAACAGTCCAGGTATGCACAAATTTACTTATCATGCAAATCTTATTATATTTCATATATTGTGGTTTACTTAAGATTAAAATGATGTTTTTGGGCATAATTAACACTTATGGTTTTAATTGACAGGCTACGATTTTCAAGTGACCCATCATTCAGACCATGCGCTACGTGCTCTGCCTAAAACGCATTCAGCTCATCGTTCAGCACGTGAAAGCCGTGGTTGACACATCTTAGACCATTGAATGAAGAGAAGGACACATGGGTTCTGTTCGACACGCAATGGGCCTAGTTAATGAGATATTTCTCTAGAAGATTCGTCCTTATGCTTTCCAATCCTAACATCACATCTCACATTCACGTGAATGCTCTGAGCCTTGATTCTTCTGCACATTCCTCCTGGAGTCATGTGCATTGGCCAAGCTCTCGCTCATGCCATTATTCTGAAAGGAGTCCAACCATCCACATTCCAATGCACCAATCCTCTTATTCATTTGGCCAGGAGTTACGCACACCTGTTCACGCCTGCTAATGTTCATTCATGATGTCATTCTGGAAGGAGTCCTCCTGCCCATGATTCAGTCTACCAGCACACTGCTAATCCATGTCTGAGTTAGATCGATGCTGCAGCTACTCTAAGAAAGAACCAACCCCGTCAAAGTCTGAAGGACGCTCCTTGCGTTGGCATGCATCAATTTAATCAGCTGTTACAATCATTTAAACACTCCTATTATTAAAGAGGTCGACTTTGTCGACCCTCTCACCATTATACTTTATAAATAGTTGTCTCTGTGATTGAGACGAGTTATCTTCTGAATTCACAATGGTTTTCCAGTCCTAGTCCAAGAATTTGCAGTTGTAGATAGTGTGAAGACAGAGTCTGTAATGTTTCTCAAGTTAATGGAAGTAGCAGCTTGCTAATGTTCTGCTGGTAGTCATTTAAGTTGATCTAGTTCACCCTCTGATTGCTAGGAAGGGCCCCTCATCAACTAGAGGTTTTATTTACATTTGCTGCGTTTCTTTTCTTGCAATTAACTAGTTTATTTCCTGTGTGTGTAATTTAATTTGTTTTCCTGTGTGTATTACCTTCATTCCCTTGTAATTAATGTTCTGCTACTAATACAACCTTCCTTCTTCTGAGTTAAAATGGTTGACCAATAGTTCAGTAGTTTAATAATTTGTAGTTTGTTTTTAGTCCTTCTTCCATCATCATAGTTATATATTGCTTCCAAATTCTTCCATAGTTAGCATTCCTTTCTTTCTTTTCTCCTCTGCTAGTTTTTCTTCCTGTTTGTTGTAGGTTAATTCTTCTTTCCTCTTTTCAACCTTCTCCCTTCTTCTATTCCAACCGTCTTCCTACTTCTTATAAAATCATTCTTCTTCTTAGGTAATGATTTGCATAGATAATTTCTTAGCCTCTAATCATCTCTCTATTGCTTCCTCTACACAGTAGGATCATTTGCATAAGCCAGTTGGTAATTAAATCATCCAAAAACTCTTCTTTCCCTCCCTTTAAAACGTTTTCCTCCATTTGGATCATCATTCGAAGTGCCATTCAGACCGATGTTCAAATCGTCATTCAAACCTATGTGTTTTCTGTATTATTTTAAGCCATTTTCCAAATCTAATTTATTCTGCTTCTTAATCATCATTCTTCCTGTTCCGCCTTAATAGTTTTGATATGTAATCTAATATTACTTTATGTTATTTGGAGTTTTTAATTCAATTGCCATCATTATTTCCTCCTTTCTTATTTCCTCCTAATCCTCTTCTTATCTTTCTTCCAAAATTTAGTTCTTTAACCTGTTTTGTTACTTAGTTACTGTTCAGAATGTTGTTTTTAAATAGTTTATTTTCAAGTTATAGTTGATGATTCTATTCATTGAGTTGTTTTAGTTTGTTAATCTTAAGACTAGTTTCTATTTAATGAAGATGTTCATGTTGCAAGATCTGGATTAATAATAACATATTTTTATCAAGTTTTCTACTTGCTTCCAAATCTGATATAGTTCAGTTTAACATCTTTGTTATGTTTTCTATTTGTTTCTAACTTATATGAGTTTCATGTTGTTCACATATGGATAGACAGTAGTTCATAATGTTTAAAGTTAGTGGTAGTTTGTTGATTTTTAGTTTACATTTGTTTATAGAAGTTAAGTTAAATTTACTTCCATTTAGCTTCCTTATTACTTTTGAAAGTCATTACAATACATTTACTCCAGTTCCTATTACATTTGATGTACATAATCAAGAAGAGTGGAATTAGATGGCTTAGTTTGAATTAATTTACATTTACAAGTTGTCCCTATTAAACATCTAATATTCGTAGCTTTGATTCTATTCATAGTTGTTATCTAGAAGTTTAATTTAGTAGTTTCTCACTTTTCTAGAAGTAATTTGTGTTTCAGTATTTGTTTCAATCTTTCTTATTAATTAACCATAGAAGTAGAGTAGTATGATCTAGTACTATTCTAATCTATGATTTCTTAGTTGTATTCTTAAATATTTAACTCGGTTTTTCATTTTGAAAGATCTTTCGATCTTTTTCCTTACTAAAATTTTTTTAGGTCTTACAAACCCGAAACTTTAGAACCTTTTCTACCTTGGCATATATTTTGCTTCAACTCTAAGTTTATTGATCCTGGTTGATAATTAATATTAGGTGTTTTTATTTGAGATAGCTCACACACCCAACATTTTGGTGCCGTTGCCGGGGAGTTGAAATAGGTAGAATTCAGCTGAAGATAGGTAGAATTTCTCTTCCAAAACTTAGTGATCAATTCAAACCCTTTCCATTTTTAACTTAGACTAGGCTGGTGGCGGGTGAGCGGTAAGACGAGAGGTAAGAACCTGCGCATCTGTTATAACAGGCATCCCCAAAACCCAGCAGTAGTAGTTATGCATTCAAAGTTTCTTTTAGTTATAATTTGTTTTCATGAATAGGTCCAAATACTCTCAAGGTAGATTTATTAAAACTAAAATCCCTACTAACCTATACGGGGGACGTGCCACTCCAACTACTAACTCAACTAAAAGGTATCGGAAGACACCTAAAGGGGACAGTCCTACATGGAAAGCAATGGAAATATTTTATGGAAACATTCTAGGGGAAATCATAGGGACATCAGAATAGTCGATTCATAAATAAATTCCACTAGAAGAACCTCAAGCTCATACAAAGACTGAAATTAGACAAGAAGAAACTCAGAAGGATAAACCCTCGGAACCTCCTAACCCTCTGTTAGTCCAAAGTACCAAAGACACTACGCTTTCAATAGTAGGTGGTCTAGATTTGGTAGATTTTGTCAATCCTGCACAAGTAGATGCTCTTTTTGGGAGCTCTACAAACATTGTCATCTCACATATTGACACAACATCAGTAGAACCTCCAGGACTGGATTCCCACATAGCTGATCATTCTCCTCCTGAAAAGAAGAATATCCTTCCTGAAAAAGAAAATTGGGATATCCCATATTCACCAAGAAAGGAGCCACCTAGGTTTTCTCTCTTTGGTAATAGAATCTTCATGGAGGATGAAAATGAAGATCGTGTCCGATAAGATGAAGAAGATGGAGAAGTTAGAACTGAAGGTACCTTCGGGTATCCCATCTTAGACACTACACAAGATGTTACTATGAGAAATATCCCTCCTTCCTCACTACCAACTTTCTATGGAAAAAGCACTGAGGATCCAGACACATTCTTATTTGAGTTTGACATTTTGTGTAGGAGTTACAATTACCTACAAGATGGCTGAAAACTAAAACTTTTTCCTACCACATTAAAATATTCTTCTCTTCGATGGTTCATGGGATTAGGATAATCTAGTATTAAATCTTGGGAAGACATGAAGAATGCATTTCTTCAGAAATATCGCGACTATTGAAAACCGAAAGTCTCTCATAATGATATCTTTTAAACCCAACAACTTGAAGACGAGAGCCTAGAGGACTATCTCAAAAGATTTAACTATGTGTTACACAAACATAAATATAGTGATCTTCAAGAAGATGTAGTAAGAACACTCTTCCTTAAAGGAATCTTAGAAGAATTCTTAGATAAACTTAATCTCATGGAAGCAGGAGACATTTCTCATAATTTTTTTGCAGAAATTTGTGGGCTATGTAGGAATTACTCTAGGAGTAGAGGGAAAAGTGGAGGAAACTTTCGATAACCTTATGTTAGAAATTCAAAAGGAAACACATCTGGTCATGGTGGAGTTACAAGGGTAGAGTTAGGGAAGCTGTTAGAAAACTTCAAAACATATATTTTAGGAGCTATGGGTTCTTAGCTTGATGCATTACAAGCTAAAAAGAGACAGGATGAAGAGCGTGCAACAATGAGTATTTTCTGCCCTAGGTGTAGAACTAAACATCCTCAAAGAGAATTTCCATTAAACAATGTTTCAGTTTGGCACCTCTGTACAGAAGAGAATCCCACTGATAGTTTTCCATCATTGCCTACGTTCCAAGCTGTATACAAGAGTGGAAGTTTTGGTGAAACATCCAGGATGCCTTGGAAGCCTAGGGATAAACCTTCGGGTCAGGATCCATCATTTCAATTTCCACTCTACTACCATCCTTATCAACCTCCTCAACAATGGAACACTTCAGGCTGGCATAATTGGCCACCGCAGTACGCTCGTCAAAATGCTCAACAACAACAATGGCCTCATGGATGGAGAGGACAAGCTTTTTGCTCAACCATCTCCTCCTATGACTAACTATCCTTACCCACCTAATGTTCGACAACTTTTTCCTGGATATGCACCTCCTTCACTACCCCCTATCCCAAATCAACCTCATCATTTCAAGAATATGAACCCTCCAAGACCCACAATATTACCCACACAACCAATACTGAATCCTAACAATAAACCAACCCAAGCTCTTAATAACATTGGGTTATTACCTCTTCCATCATATGCTATTTTGTCCACACCAATACATGAATTTCAATTGTGGTCTGGAAGAGTTTTGCAAGATAATCCTAAGTCATCAGTTGTTATTCAAGAAGAAAATGAAGAAGAAAATGTACCTAATGAAATTTTAAATGATGTCATTCTTGAAAATGTGGTTGTTCCTAAATATTCAACACATAACCTTCCTCATAAAGAAATAATTTCGGGAAATAAATCACCTCCATTTCCCGAGCGTCCAATAATAGAAAAACCTGTAACTTACCTAGAATATAACATCATTAATGAATTGAAAAATATTTGTATTAAGATTCCTTTATTACAAGCCATTAAAGATATACTAATATTTGGTAAAGTGATAAAAGAACTCTGCATTAAGAGACCAGGTAAGAAACAAAAAGACCCTCCAACAATACATGTCATAGTTGAAATCTCAGATTGTATAGCAGAACAGCCTAGATTCCCAAGGTATACAAATCCAGGAAATCTTGTAGTAACTGTTCTCATTAACAACACTGCTATAGGAAACACACTCATTGATCTAGGGGCTGCTATTAACCTAATGACTACTATAGTTTTAGAAGCTCTCCAATTAGGACCATTCCTCCTCCCTACCCCAACAATGTTAAAACTAGCAGATCATACTATGGTATAGCCTGCTGGGATTTTAGATGATATTATGGTGTCAGTAGCCTCATGCGAATATCCCGTGGACTTCATGGTTGTACAATCAAAATATCCATCTAGAGGACATCCTATCATTTTAGGAACACCCTAGCTAGCCACTATTAATGCATTCATAGGATGTAGGGATGGAGAAATGGTTATCTCTAATGGGTTGTCTAGAAGAAGACTAGCTTTATACCCACCAGGATAGCCTATAGCTAAGAGCTTATTTTGGTTAGATTGTCTTTTGAAGAAGAAAACTTGGAAGAACTTTCCCTTGTTAGTGATCTTTCCCAGACACTTCAAGAACAAAATATTGAAAACGTGTTGAATCAATTTATTTTCTCCACCACATGTATAGACTTTCCTCGGTCTTTTTCCCAACTTGACCAGATTTTTGAGGACCAATTTCAAGAAAACATGAGTCTCTCAAAATTTACAAGTACACCTTGTGTCTTTACAATCGAAGAACATCTAGGATCTTATACCGTACCATGTGAGGTTAGTTCCAAAAAAATTCTACATATAAATGTAGGCTTAGATGAGAGTCAGCAAAAGAAATTGTTAAAAGTTCTCAAAAGTCAAACTGGAGCTTTCACTTGGGAATACACCGATATGAAGGGTATACACCCATATACTTGTATTCACCACATTTACACATACACAAATATACCTCCCATTAGACAACCCTAGAGAAGAATGAACCCAGCTCTCAAAGATATAGTAAAAGAAGAATTGCAAAAACTTCTTAATGTTGGATGCATTTACCCAATTTCTAATAGTAAATGGGTGTCTCCTCTGGTAGTAGTTCCAAAGAAAGTCACAGGGAAGTGGCGTATCTATGTTGATTTTCGAGAATTGAACAAGGCCACTCTTAAAGACTATTTCCCTCTACCTTTTATAGAATAGGTGTTAGATACCCTATCGGGGAAACAATACTTTTCTTTCCTAGATGGGTATAGTGGATACAATCAAATATTAATAGCACATAAGGTCCAAGACAAGACTACCTTTACTTGCTCTTGGGGGCCTTATGCCTATCTAGTGTTACCATTTGGCCTTTGTAATGCACCTGCTACTTTCCAACATGCAGTTCTGGGTATCTTTGCTAACCTTATCCATGATTGTGTATAGGTCTACATGGACGATTTTCACAGTCTATGGTAATACCTTGCAAGAAGCCCTTGATGACCTCGAGAGAGTTCTTATTCGATGTCAGGACACAAACTTAGCCCTTAGTCATGAAAAATGCAAGATGTTATTAACCGAGGGCATAGTTCTAGGACATCATGTCTCTCTTCAAGGTATCAAGGTGGATCCTACCAAGATAGAAATAATTGTCAATCTTCCTCCTCCAAACACTCCGAAGGAAGTTAGAAGCTTTCTTGGCCATGCGGGTTATTATAGGCATTTTATAGAAAATTTTACCAAGATAGCCACACCCATGTTCAAACTAATCATGAAGGACACATAATTTCATTGGACTGAACCTTGCCAACATGATTTCGAAACTTTAAAAGCAAAGTTATCAGTAACACTAGTACATACAGGCCCTAATTGGTCCCTTCCTTTTCATATGTCTACTGATGCATCCGACATAGCTATAGGGGCAGTCTTAGGTCAAAAAGAGGAAAAGTTATCTTATGCCATTTATTTCGCTAGTAAAAATTTGACTCCTGCGGAATCAAAATACACTATTGCCGAAAAAGAATTTCTCGCAGTAGTCTATTCCATTAATAAGTTTCATCATTATATCACAGGATATGAAATTTTCATACATACCGATCATTCTGCTATCAGATTTTTTATGAATAAACCAATTACTAATGGCAGGGTGACTCGGTGGCTTCTTCTGTTACAAGAGTTTAATATTACCATTGTTGACCGTCCTGGTCAAGAGAATGTAGTAGCAGACTTTCTCTCTCAAATTCAAATTGACAATGATGATTGTCCTATTGATGATAGCTTCCGAGATGAACATTTATTCGTTGTATCTGTTCGAACCTTATTATTCGCATACATAGCCAATTATTTGGCAATTGGAAAGCTACCAAACCATCTCTCCCCACCCGAAAAACGTAGAATTATAGTTCAAAGCTCTAACTATTCCTGGGTGGATAATGATCTCTTTCGTAGAGGTCCTGACCTTACTATTAGAAGATGTGTACGAGAAGATGAGATGGCATAGATTCTTCATGCATGTCATGGTGGACCTTGCGGTGGACACTTTTTTTATAAAAGAACAGCATATAAGGGTTTACATTCTGGATATTACTGGCCAAGCATCTTCAAGGATGCTGCCAAATATGTCAAGGGATGCGATAGTTGCCAAAGAATGGGTAGACCTACGCCATCTGATGAGATGCCTTTGCAACCTCAAGTTATGATCGAGCCTTTTGAAAAATGGGCTCTAGATTTTGTTGGACCAATTTTCCCTATGTCTCGTAAAAAGAAGTACATTCTAGTCTGTACAGATTATGTCACCAAGTGGGTAGAAGCCAAAGCTTTATTCCGAGCCACAAAGAAATCAGTGGTAGAATTTATGTATGGAGAAATATTTACCTGATTTGGTGTACCTAGGGAAATTTTAACCGATCAAGGATCTCAATTCACTTCCAAGTTAATGAAAGAACTTACTAATAAATATTGGACATTGCAAATATTCCCCATATCATCCTCAGGTGAATGGTCAGGTAGAAAGCTATTGATGTATATGTAACTTCGGAATGTATTTCATATATGTATGTTGTATGTACTCCTATAGAGATGGTATTATTCCTCTATATGGAAGTGTTGTCATTTATATTGTAAGTCTTGTATCTTATACTTGATGGGTTATTAGACCACCTTGTTGGGGTCGGCCCTGTATAAGTCATGTTGGTCGAAGGGTTATTAGACCACCCTATTGGGGGTCGGCCATGTGGGTCAAAGGGATATTAGACCACCCTATTGGGGGTTGGCCCAGTCAGCATTATGTTATGTGGTTAAGTTCGAGCCTACATGATTTATGTAAAAGGCAAGTCAAGTCAAGTATAAATAGAGTGCGGGAGGCACTCTATTTTTTCACTCACTTCTCACTCATGCAGTCAAGGAGGAGTGGCACACTTATGGAGGAGGAGGATCTGCTGCTAGGATATGTCTATCTCTTATGTTTGGGTTGTATCATTGCTCTATCTATCTCTGAGGAAGTTATTGGGGTTTTTCACCTTTATGGTTTTCCCCAAGTAAATCTTGTGTCTCTTGTGTGCTTGCATTATTGTCTCCATGATTGATATGCTGTAGATATCTTGTACATGTTGTTCTCTCAGTTAAGATCCTAGATCAGATTGAAGTAAATTCTGAAAATTTAACATGGTATCAGAGCTAGCCTGAAAGAAGGCATGATATGGCATGTATGACACTTGTTGCACTTATGATGCTAGGGCTTGATATAGCAAAAACCAGTCATCGTAGAACTTTCGCTATAAATCCGTTTTGGCAAAGTTTTCAGATCTGAAATCTTTACAGATAGAATATTAAATCCCCATGTACCTTGTGTCCAAAGGAAAACCTCTAATGCGGTGTACTTTGTGATTTATGATCTGTACAATATAGGGTTTCTGCCTCTTCTAGATCTGAGTCAAAATCAGGTGACCTTGGAAAAAGGTCATAACTTGGGCTAGGAAGATCCAAATGAAATTTCGTAAAAGTGACATGTAGTACACAGACTGTACTATCTCAGGAAAAATTTGCAAAGGCCGAAGTTGAATCGGGGACACGTGGCATGCTGTACAAGTTCGCTCTCCTGCATTATCCCATAAACAGATCACGTTGCGACACTTGGCATAACTCTCTCTCAGAGAATTCAATTGAGGTCAGACTTGTCAGGATGGAAATATAATAGGTCAGGCTATGTCAAGAAAATTTTTCAGAGGCCGAAGTTGAAACAGTGACATGTGGCACGCCGTACAATTTTGCTCTCCTGTATTATTTCATAAACAGGTCACTTTGCGACACTTGGCATAACTCTCTCTTAGAGAATCCAATTGAGGTCAGACCTGTCAGGATGGAAAGATAACAGGTTGGGCTATCTCAAGAAAACTTTTCAGAACTTGTGGATCGAAAAGTTCATAGGTACACCAGAAACAATCAGGTACATATTTCTATCAAAAACAAAATTATTTTTTAGTACCTTCATTCATGGCTTCCGGAATTTAGGGCTTCGGAGAAAGTTGAAAATTTTGAAATCTGTGACCACGACTGGAAGCTCCTCAGAAAAATAGAAGCTTAGAGCTTTGGATCAAACCTTTTGATTGCGCAGAAGAGTGGGCTTCATCAAACCCTAGTTCAGGGTCACATCCAGTGAGTCTGGAAGTTTCAAAGGCAAAATTGAGGAGTGAAACTTTGCAGTTTTCAAATTCTAAATATACCAACTTAATCAGATCAGCAAGGCACATATTTCTATCCTTTCGGAAGTTTGAAATTCAAAGTTTGAATTTTTGGGGTTTCCTTGACAAACCCTAATCCAGCTCCAGGTCCAGTTCTTGTAAATCAAGTGGATTGGGTTAATCCTAGAAGAAGATGGACTGATCATCTGCATAAGTGAAGAAGTTCCTGTTTCAGAGGGAGATGAGGCTAAGGCCTTACATAAGAATTGTTCAAGTGATCTCGACAGGTATGACTCATCGAGGTATGTTTCGATATTTGTTCATGATTAAGTTTATGGTATCTTTGTCTTCATGTTATTATAGTTAGTACAATCTTGATTTTAGATTTGTCATATCACCTTAACAAAATTATCAATGCATGATAGAAGATATTCATTGGTTAGGGTGTTGACACTTATGATTGTACTAATGCATTATGGTGTTGTATGAGGTTTATGTTGTCTGCTAACATAAAAGGTGCACCATGAAAGTCAAATCATGTTCTACTTCAAGAACATATGCTCATGATGACATGAAGACAAAGATTCATCCATTGTCATGGATCACATAGAAGATCTACTTTCGAGGTATGTATAACTTGGTCATACAATGGTTAACTTATGAGACATGCAGGTTACTAGCACAAGTCACTGAAGAGAACTAGAAGACATTATGCAGGTATGTTAGACATAACTAGCTAGCATGCTAATCCAGGTATGTTTTTCCTATATCAAGCTAGAATCCTACCTTGTGTTAGGATCCTATACTGTTGTGTTGTTGATGATGATTGTTCATGAAGTCATAGGTTTGAATAATCATGGTTGTATGCATATTATGTTTCTTATCATAATTGATGATATGACTAACCAAAAGAATCATGAAGGTATAGGTTTGAATAATCACAGGTTTTATGCATATTATATCTCTTCTCTTGATTGATGATTTAACTAACCAGAAGAGTCCTATGATTAAATAAGAATATGTATGAATAAAAGAAGACTTCCTTGAAACCTTGAATACTAATGTTTATTATCTGTGTTTGAATTGATCCTGACTATACATGCTTGAGATTATTGTGTTTTGATAAATTATACTAATGAATTATGTATGAGACCTAGAGGATAACACAATGATGATACTAACAAGCATGCATAGGGATCGAGAATGTATATAAGTTCAAGGACAGGAAGCAAAGATCAAGAGGGATCACACTCCAGTTGTTCTTGCAAGAAAGCAAAAGAGCACACTTCAGTAGTTTCTACAAGGATGCAGATATTCAGAGGGATTTGACCATCTTTCGACATTCCACAATAGAAAGGTGTAGAAGAAGCTACGTCAGCAACTTCTGCAAGGAAGCAAAGACTCAAAGGGAGTCCACCTAGCAACGAAATAAAGAAAAGGATTTTTAATTATCATTTCTTGCATATTTGTTTGTTTAAATAAAATTGTTCAATGATGTATATGCTCATGTTCCTAGACTTAGGATATGTATTGTGCATATTAGAATGATTGCATTAATGAATAGTATACTAATAATATGCATGTGATGGGTAAGTGGCCTGTGGCACTATATAACATTCCATTGCTACTTATCTAGAATGAAACCTCTTTGCTGACATGTTGGGAGTTGTGCACACTCTTAACAATGTTCTGGTAGAGATTGGAAGGCATCTAGAAAGTTACAGGATATGGTTAAATGTTGTATTGAAGCATTGGCTAAGATAATTGCATGACTGTATGACATATTTCTTTATGTGTAAGAATTTGTTCTAAAAACTATGAGATGTTTTCTAATCATGCAATTTAACTTGTTGTGTAGGAAAGATCGTATGCCATCACGTACGAAAGAAGAACCACAACATTTGTTCAAGCAACAAAATTATCTATTGAAGATATTGAAGTTCCCAGGATATGGGAAGAATGCCATGATCCGTCGATCATGAAGAATGATGTTTGGGATGTAGTCCCATGACCTGAAGGGAAGTTTGTTATGACTTCCGTATGGATCTATCAAGATCAAGCATGTTGCAGACGGCAACATAGAGAAATATAAAAATGATGAAATAGAAGATATGCTAGATGGATTTCAAGACAACTTTCTTGAATGGTGTAGTTGAAGAAGAAGTGTATGTGGAGCAGCCACTTGGTTCTGAGACACATGACAGGAAATCATATATGTTCAGAACTTGGTATGGTAGGATAGACAGATTTCTATCCAGTTTGGGCTTTACCAAGAATAAAGTAGGTTCCAACCCTTACCACAAGGTTGAGGAAGGCAATCCAGTGATACTACTACGTGGATGACCTGTTTGTATCAGGAGAGGATAGATTGATTGCCGACACACAGCGGAAGCTTGCTACCGAGTTTGAGTTGAAGAACTTGGGGATGATGCACTATTTGTTTTTGGCATGGAGGTGTGGCAGAGTGCAAATGGAATCTTCCTTGGACAAGGGAAGTATGCAGTAAGAGATCCTAAAGAGGTTCGGGATGATGGATTGCAAGGCCATGGCCACACCTATGGTATTGAATCTGAAGCTTCTATGTGATGCTTCATCTGAGCCGGTTGATGTCTCTATGTATCGTCAAATGATTGGGTCCTTGATGTACCTGACGAACACGAGACTAGACATTTTCTTTGCTGTGAACACATTGAGTTAGTTCCTGACAGATCCAAGGAGTGTTCACCTCATTGCTGTAAAGCATGTTCTGAGGTACCTAAAGGGTATAGTGGATTATGGGCTCAAGTATGAAGCGAATAAAAAATTTAACCTGCAGGTTTATGTTGATTCAGATTGGGCTGTCAGTGCTGCAGATAGGAAGAGCACATCTGGATGCTGCTTCAGTATGGGATCAGGTGTCATCTCTTGGTTCAGCAGGAAGCAATCCTGCGTAGCACTGAGTACAGCTGAGGCAGAGTATGTTGCAGCCTGTTCAACTAAGTTGTGAGCTACTGTCTGAGTTATTTGATCTCCCATTGGATGCTACTGGTATCTTTTGTGATAACCAGAATTGTGTGAAGCTGTCCGAGAACCCAGTGTTTCATGACAGGTCGAAACACATAGAGATCAAATATCACTATATCAGGGATATGGTGCAGAGAGGAGCTGTGAAGCTCCTATATGTTACGATGGACGAGCAGATTGCAGATGTGCTGACGAAGCCACTAGCCAAGGTGAAGTTCGAGTACTTTAGAGAGAGGCTTGGCGTTCTTCAGATCGAGGACACTTCGAGGAAGAAGTGATGGACACATTTGCTAAAGCCATTCCAAGCATGTTGGAAGGAGGATCCTTCATATGGATGTGAATGTAAGCGCTGGATGATGAGCATCAGGATGATGAGCATCAGGATGATGTTCTGGTTTCTGCTTAGATATGATCAGTTGGATCATTTATATGTATGTACGCATCATGTTGGATGCCGGATATGATCAGTTGGATCATTTATATGTACGTATCATGTTGGATGCTGGATATGATCGGTTGGATCATGTGTATGTATTTTTGTATATGCATCATGTTGGATGCTTGGACCATGTATCTGTATATGTATCAGGTGGATACATTGTATGATCAGGTGGATCATGTATGGTGATATATATCATGTATGATGATATGTATCAGGTAGATACTTGGTTTGCATCAAGTAGATGCATTATATGATCAGGATGATTGTGGATGACGAGCTTCAGGATGTTGCTCCAGATGACATGCAGCAGGATGTTGCAGTGATGATGATTAGGATGATCATGTGTACATCAGGATGATGTATGGTGAGTATCAGGTGGATACTCTATGGTCGTGGATCAGGTTGTGCAGATGAGCATATAATTTGTTTCCCTGCGAGATTTGCAGATAGTCTTTCGAGGTTTTGCCTATGGCATGTAATTCGGTGCCCTGGGATATCTCGCAAATGCTCTTTCGAGGTTTTTCTCTGGGAGGACATATAATTCGTTTCCCTAGGAGATTTGTAGATAGTCTTACGAGGTTTTGCCTTTGGCATGTAATTCGTTGCCCTGGGATACCTGGCAGATGCTCTTTAGAGGTTTTGTCCTATGGCATATAATCTGTCCCTGGGAGATCCGATAGGTTGGGCTGTGTACCCATAATCAGTCCTGGGATGCTCTTGCGAGGTTTTGTGGTGCGGTCACATGTAATTCGTGCCCTGGGAGATCCTATAGGTAGAGCCATGTGCTCATAACAGCCTGGGATGCTCTTTCGAGGTTTTGTGATGAACGTAATAAGTCCTGAGGATTCCAAAGTATGGCCAGTGATGACGAAGACCTGCAGGTGGTGGGCCTACATCCAGTATGAAAAAGGACTGGCTCTGTAGAACTTCCTATGATGAGTAGATTCAGAGATTGATTGAGATAGCAGCAGCAGTGACGATGATGATGACTCGATGACGATTATCCAGTGACGATGATCCAGAAAAGAAGACTTGTGCTAGAAGACCTGTGCTAAGAAATACCTTCCTAGTTAAGAGGGAGTGTTGATGTATATGTAACTTCGGAATGTATTTCATATATGTATGTTGTATGTACTCCTATAGAGATGGTATTATTCCTCTATACGGAAGCGTCGTAGTTTATATGGTAAGTGTCGTAACTTATACTTGATGGGTTATTAGACCACCTTGTTGGGGTCGGCCCTGTATAAGTCATGTGGGTCGAAGGGTTATTGGACCACCCTATTGGGGGTCGGCCATGTGGGTTGAAAGGGTTATTAGACCACCCTATTGGGGGTCGGTCGAGTCAGCATTATGTTATGTGGTTAAGTTCGAGCCTACATGATTTATGTAAAAGGCAAGTCAAGTCAAGTATAAATAGAGTGCGGGAGGCACTCTATTTGTTCACTCACTTCTCACTCATGCACTCAAGGAGGAGTGGCACACTTATGGAGGAGGAGGATCTGCTGCTAGGATATGTCTATCTCTTATGTTTGGGTTGTATCATTGCTCTATTTATCTCTGAGGAAGTTATTGGGGTTTTTCACCTTTATGGTTTCCCCCAAGTAAATCTTGTGTCTCTTGTGTGCTTGCATTATTGTCTCCATGATTGATATGCTGTAGATATGCTGTAGATGTTGTTCTCTCAGTTAAGATCCTAGATCAGATTGAATTAAATTCTGAAAATTTAACAAAAGCACAAACAAAGTATTAGAAGCTATCATGACCAAGACCGTTCAGTTACACCACAAGGACTGGGTAGATAGGCTCCCAGAAGCGTTGTGGGCTTATAGAATAACTTGAAGAAACACCACTGGCCACACATCTTATGAAATTTTTTATGGAAAACAGGTTCTCCTACCCATTGAATTTCAGGTTAAGACATTTCTTATGGCTTCTTAGTTAGGAATGAATTTAGAAGAAGTACAGAAACAACAAATCCTACAAATAAATGAATTAGACGAGATTAGACAGGATGCTATCCAACAAACAATCTTAATACAAAATGAATGTAAAAAATGGCATGATAGATACATTAAACAAAAAGAATTTAAAACAGGAGAATGGGCATTACTTTTTGATTCGAGATACAAAAATTTTAAAGGTAAATTGACTATTCGCTAGATGGGTCCTTATGAAATTGTTACAGCCTTCGATAATGGATCCGTTAAAATTAAAAGAATTGATGATTCTCAAACTTCCTTTGTTGTAAATGGCCATAGACTTAGACTTTATCACCAACCTATATCTAAACAAGACTTTGTACATAATGCCTTACAACAACAAGAGATGGAGCTGGCAGAAGAGGAAGTCATTCCTCCTCCTCCTAGTCCTTGAAATTTCTAAAGGATTGTCTTTATTTGTACATATGTAAATATATTGTGTTTTTGTTTTAATTATGATAATGAAGAGTTATTTCTGACAAGCTGATTGTATTTATACAGGGAATTCATTTGTATGATCAACTCATGAAATTTTTGCCATTAAAAACAGGAAAACTTTTCTCCACTTTTAGATTTCTTATGACCTTTTGTACATATGTTTTGTTTTGAATAAATCAAAATCATCTAACAACGGTTTTGCAGCTTAATTATGAGGACCTTATCTACTCATGGAATATTATTTAAAGGGAAGCACTTAAAAGAAAAAAATTTCAATATATCATAATTCCTTTTTTTTTCAATTATTGTTGAAATTGACATTTTTAGCAAAAGATAAAGTGTTCTTTATATTACTTCGTAACCATTTCATTTATGATTTTGAATATGGTATTTGATTCATACATGCACATTTCTGATTATCGTTTAGAGTTGTTTCTTAAAAGACCTATCTTAATTGCTATGATCTCAAAAAAATATACTATCTTACACCTATGGATCATTGGCTTATCCTAGATTCATTATCAAAACTTGTCTCTTAAAGCATCTTTTAAAGGTAACTTAGAAGCAAATGTTATTTTTATTCTTCTGGGAACATTACTGATTCTTTTGAAAAAGATAGATATAGATCAAAGAATGGCTTTAGGTTATTATCTTTTGATATAATCTTTAACTTTGGCTGTTATAAATAAAAGTTGCTCATAAAGGTTCCTTCTAATATTTTGAATTATGTGTTTAGAAGGATTAGCACACTCTAGTACCAACTGGCTTCCTTACAAAAAAAAATATATGTACATATACATCATTATATGAAGCAAACCTGCCGGGGTACTGAACAGGCCTACTGGCTTCGAATCGATGCTAAGTAAAATCTTAAACAATAAATCTAGGTAAATGCAAGTAAACCCGTCAAGGTACTGAATAGGCTCGCTGGCAGCGGGACTATGCTTGCATGGTACCAAGATAATCCCGCTGGGGTACTGAACAGGCCTGCTTGCAGTGGGTCGATATCAGGTAAAAGAGATCGGTTAATGCATTACTATGCACATGATTCATATATAAGAAACCTCAGTATACAAACACATGTTTTGGCTAATCATCTATACTATCATTAGAGAATAACCATAAGTTGTACTTAGACCTTGTCATCTAATTCAAACAATATCTAGGATGTTATTATCCTAGAAATGGAACCCATAATTATGAAAATCTCACAAGCTTTACGGTACACCTTCTCTATATCTTAGGATGACAAGAAACCTTTAAAATGAGTCATGGATGGCTAGTTTTCCTGTGGCATCTTTCATATCAAATTATACTATCATTCTTCATATGGTTCTTTTAAGCACTATTCTATTTTTTATGATAAATGTACATATCTGAATCATCTACATGTTTAGTTAATATTTCATTTTCTTGAGAAAAGTATTACAACATTTTTTCAGCTATTGATAAAATAATTGAATATCTAATGCTCTTTCTGTTGGCTTGAGGACAAGCCATATCTTTGGTTTGGGGGAGGATTAGAACTGTTTAAACTATTTTTTATTTATTTTTTCATAAAAATAAAGAAAAAAGTTTATTTATCTCTGAAAGTGATAGATGTTTGCAGGTTAATGCAAAAGCAGAAGGCGAATTGTTTTAATTAAAGACAAACAAAAATGGTTCATGACTTAAAAGTTCCATAAAGCAAAGTTTACAGAATTTTCTGTGCACTCATAGCCTTAAAAATTCCTTGCAAAAATCAGTTCGAGTTGGCTTCAGCAATAAAAGTTTGTATAGACAAAATTCTGTATGAAAGGCTGAATGAAGAATCAAATGCCGATCCAAATGAAATGACGAATGCAGCAAATAAGCGACGTTTTGAATAAAAGTGCTGAAGAAATTTTAGCTTATATATTTCAAATATTGTGCTAGATATTTTTGAAAATTCTGACTAACTAATGACGATAGGGATCAATCAAACATCAAATCTCACACTTGGTTTTATTTCCTTATTCATCTCATCTTGTTAAATGAATGAATCGTGTGTCATTATGAATCATTGTATGACCACTATGGCCTTACTTGTCGTATAGATTGCCAACATATGAATCTGATCCTTGTGATCTTCCACGTGTAGAATATCCCATTACGAGAATTTCGTTCAACCTGTCCAAAGCTTGGCTTTGGACATGGTTGAATACGCTATACCAAACACGCATCTACCGAATTAACGCACTACAATACAAACACTTAATTCAAGATCTTCAAAGTACAAGTGTGATCGTTCAAAACACGCGTTACCTATGACCATCTAGGCATCCAAATAGACCTCAATTTAACTGATGGATGCGTGAACTTCTGCTTCACTCTATTCACCCTTCATTTCTCTCTCTGTGAGCTACGTCCTCTGCAAATTCCTTGTATCCCCTGCATTTATCTGTTGTTTCCCCCATCCTCTATCAGCAAAGCCTAACCGTTACAAACCTGGTAGCTACCAAGATCTTCTTCATATCCCTGAGTTTAAAAGATGCCATGAGTTATTCTCTCAAGCAGGTTGGAATCCATTTCTCCACCGCCTTGATGGTCATGACCATGAGATTTCGTTGCTGTTTGAGAAAGGTTTCGATGGAAAAACGGCCAAGGTTTTCCATCTTGTTTTCTCCGTGATAGAAGAGTCAATAGCATTAGCTATGAAGCTCCCTAGAAAAGGTGCCTGATGGCACAAGCATTTGTTTCTTCCACAAGAAGCTCATCAGTTCGCTCTCAAGCCCAATTTTCAACACATTACTAGCACCAAAGGTTTTCATAAAGAATGGATCAAGCAATAGTACTTGGATCTTTTAACCATTATCATTCACTTAGTCACCTGCGAGGGTAAGTTCATTGTTTTTAAAGCTTGCCATGTTAGACTGTTAGCTCATTTTGTCAATAATCAGACCTTAAATTTCCCATTCTAATTTCTAAAGAGCTTGGAAAAGATGTCGAGTCAAGTTAGAAAGAATACCATTAACCCTTCTTGCAGCTTATATCACCATTGTCTCATCAAGCTTTTAATCATTCATCAACTAGAGGAGAGAGGTCAGACTTGGGACAATTTTCTTTTTGAGATCTTAAACCCTCATTTATCTACTATCAAATCTTTCCCTTTTCAAGAACACCTTCATGCCCAAGAAGAGCCAAACGCTAAACATATACGATTTGGTGAAGGCTCCTTAGATGATATGCACTATGTCCATTCAATACATTCTCCTACTAAACCTAAAGAGAGAAATCATGACTAGTCCATTGATTAGCCTGACATTTAGACTATCATTCATCCCTCATGCTCAAATATTCAGTTGGACGATCATACCTTCGAGTCATCCCTCCTCACACTAACTAATGCATCTATTCAGATGAGTGAAGCCTGTGATGCTAGAATCTCTCCTGCATGTAACAAAGACGAAAGCCCTGAAGAACAGACTATTAATTTTAAGACATCTCCAAAAGAGAAGAGTCCTCAAATAGACTTGGAGCATGGTATAGAACAACCTATTTCGAGTTAGCAAAAGTTGGATCAGTTAACCCAAGAGATAATACAATTAACAGAACAAAGTCAAAGCTATGTGGAGACAATCTCCGAGCTCCTTGAAGAAAAGAAGATGTTGCATACACAATTGAAAAACACTGAATGCTCGGTTAGGCCAAAATAATATCGAATGATGTCCTTAGAGTAAATTATAATTCCTTAAGGGGTCATTTCAAGAAGCTCCAGGCCAAGCATTCATCTCCATCATTCAAGTCGAAGACCTCTGCTATCAGAGCTCGGCCTTCTGCCTAATCACTTTTTGTTTTGCTCAGTGGCACCTAGCATGACTTTGGTTTGGGGGAATGTTGGTGTCCAATATTGTCACCATTTTTTATCATTTAATTTACTCGAAGTGGCGTTATTTCTATCATTTTTGCTATAGTAAGTTGTTTTCTTAGCCATTCAGCTTATCAAACAGTCCAGGTATGCACAAATTTACTTATCATGCAAATCTTATTATACTTCGTATATTATGGTTTATTTATGATTAAAATGACCCATCATTCAGACCATGCACTACGTGCTCTGCCTAAAACGGGTTCAGCTCATCATTCAGCCCGCGAAATCCGTGGTTGACACATCTTAGACCATTGAATGAAGAGAAGGACACATGGGTTCTGTTCGACACGCAATGGGCCTGGTTAATGAGATATTGCTCTAAAAGATCTGTCCTTATGCCTACCAATCCTGACAGCACATCTCACATTCACGTGAACGCTCCGAGCCTTGATTCGTCTGCACATTTAGCCTGGAGTCATGCCCGTTGCCCAAGCTCTCACTCATGCCATTATTCTGGAAGGAGTCCAACTGTCCACATTTAGCCTGCCAACATAACTTCCATGTCCACATCAACACTCTAACGCACCAGTCCTCTTATTCGTTTAGACGGGAGTTACGTACACCTGTTCACGCCTGCTCACGTTCATTCTAGTTGTCATTCTAGAAGGAGTCCGCCTACCCATGATTCAGTCTGCCAGCACACTGCTCATCCACATCTCAGTTAGATCGATGTTGCAGCTGCTCTGATAAGGAACCAACCCAGTCAAAGTTTGAAGGACTCTCCTTGCATTGGTATGCATAAATTTAATTAGTTGTTACAATCATTTAAACACTCCTATTATTAGAGAGGTCGACTTTGTCGACCCTCTCACCATTGTAGCTTATAAATAGTCCCCTCTGGGATTGAGACAAGTTAGCTTCTAAATCCACGATGGTTTTCCAGTCTTAGTCCAAGACTTTTCAGTCGTAGATAGTGTGAAGACAGAGTCTATAATTTTTCTCATGTTAATGGAAGTAGTAGATTGTTGATGTTCTACTGGTAGTCGTTTAAGTTGAGCTAGTTCACCCTCCAATTGCTTGGAAGGGCCCCTCATCAACTGGAGGTTTTATTTACATTTTCTGCATTTCTTTTCTTCCAATTAACTAGTTTATTTCCTATGTGTGTAATTTAATTAGTTTTCTTATGTCTATTACCTTCATTCCTCTGTAATTAATGTCCTGCTGCTAATACAACCTTCCTTATTCTGAGTTAAAATGATCGACCAATAGTTCAGTAGTTTAATAATTTGTAGTTAGTTTTTAGTCCTTCTTCCATGATAATAGTTAGATATTGCTTCCAAATTCTTCCATAGTTAGCATTCCTTTCTTTCTTTTCTCCTCTGTTAGTTTTTCTTCTTGTTTGTTGTAGGTTAATTCTTCTTTCCTTTTTTCAACCTTCTCTCTTCTTCTATTCCAACCTTCTTCCTACTTCTTATAAAATCATTCTTTCTCTTAGGTAATGATTCGCATAGATAATTTCTTAGCCTCTAATCATCTCTCTATTGCTTCCTCTGCACAATAGGATCATTTGCATACGCCAGCTGGTAATTAAATCATCCAAAAACTCTTCTTTCCCTCCCCTTAAAACGTTTTCCTCCATTCGGATCGTCATTCGGACTGCCATTCAGACCGGCGTTCAGATCGTCATTCGGACCTGTGCATTTTCTATATTATTTTAGGCCTTTTTCCGAAGCTAATTTCTTCTGCTTCTTAATCATCATTCTTCCTGTTCCTCCTTAATAGTTTGAGATGTAATCTAATCTTGTTTTATATTATTTGGAGTTTTTAATTCAATTGTCATCATTATTTCCTCCTTTCTTATTTCCTCCTCATCCTCTTCTTATCTTTCTTCCAAACTTTAAATCATTTGCATAAGCCAATTGGTAATTAAATCATCCAAAAATTCTTCTTTCCCTCCCTTTAAAACGTTTTCCTCCATTTGGATTGTCATTCGGATTGCCATTCAGACCGGCGTTCAGATCGTCATTTGGACCTGTGTGTTTTTTGTATTATTTTATGCCTTTTTTCGAATCTAATTTCTTCTGCTTCTTAATCATCATTCCTCCTGTTCCTCCTTAATAGTTTGAGATGTAATCTGATCTCATTTTATGTTATTTGGAGTTTTTAATTCAATTGTCATCATTATTTTCTCCTTTCTTATTTCCTCCTCATCCTCTTCTTATCTTTCTTCCAAACTTTAGTTCTTTAACCTGTTTTGTTACTGAGTCACTGTTCAGAATGTTGTTTTTTAATAGTTTATTTTCAAGTTATAGTTGATAATTCTATTCGTTGAGTTGTTTTAGTTTGTTAATCTTAAGACTAGTTTCTATTTAATGAAGATGTTCATGTTGCAAGATCTGGATTAATAATAAAACATTTTTATCAAGTTTTCTACTTGCTTCCAAATCTAATATAGTTCAGTTTTATCATCTTTGTTAATTTTTCTATTTGTTTCCAACTTACATTAGTTTCATGTTGTTCACATATGGATAGATAGTAGTTCATAATGTTTAAAGTTAGTGGTAGTTTGTTGATTTTTAGTTTACATTTGTTTATAGAAGTTAAGTTAGATTTACTTTCATTTAGCTTCCTTATTACTTTCGAAAGTCATTACGATACATTTACTCTAGTTCCTATTACATTGGATATACGTAATCAAGAAGAGTGGAATTAAATGGTTTAGTCTAAATCAATTTAGATTTACAAGTTCTCCCTATTAAACATCTAATATCCGTAGCTCTGATTCTGTTCATAGTTGCTATCTGGAAGTTTAATTTAGTAGTTTCTCACTTTTCTAGAAGTAATTTGTGTTTCAGTATTTGTTTCCATCTTTCTTATTAATTAGCCACAGAAGTAGAGTAGTATGATCTAGTACTATTCTGATCTATGATTTCTTAGTTGTATTCTTAAATATTTAACTCGGTTTTTCATTTTGAAATATCTTTTGATCTTTTTCCTTACTAAACATTTTTTAAGTCTGACAAACCTGAAACTTTAGAACATTTTCTACCTTGGCATATATTTTGCTTCAACTCTAAGTTTATTGATCTAGGTTGATAATTAATATTAGGTGTTTTTATTTGAGATAGCTCACACACCCAACATTCCTAGCTAGACTCTAGCTGCCCATGACCATGGGGTTACTCATACCATGGTAATGTATATACTTCGATGATATTTTTTGTTTAACTTTTAATCCAGTGCATAAATCATTTTTTGTTAATGTTTGAATTGCATGTTTACTGCATCAAGAACCCGATTTATCTACTCAAAACCTCACATCGATGGTTGATGTAGCTGTCAGTGCAATGGCAATTGATCATACACAGGTATGTAACTATTTCAACATGATCTTTACATAGTTTATTATTGTTGTCTATTGTTTATTCATGCATGTCTAACTATTTCAACATTTTGTGATTGTAGCCACCACTGGTAGGAGCAGTTCCTGCCCCCCCTGGTTTGACCATCCTGGATGTTCAACCAATGGCTCCATCTACTATACAAGCAACGCAATCCCCTTTGTCAGTTGAGGTGAGATTCCCTTCAGTGACCAAGTGTTTCATGCTCTTTCCATGCACAAGTTGATAATTGTTGAGCTAATGTATTAGTACATAGTTAGTTGAATTTAACAATTGATATTTAATTTGCAGGTTCTAGAGACGCACACTGATCCTAGAGATGTGCCTAGAGGATCAACATCAGGAAAGAACAAGAGGAAGCTTGAGTTTTGATGTGTCTTATCGGATATATGTATATTTGGAGACATGTACATGTGGCTTGGATAGTTTTGGATAGTTTTGGACACATGTGCTTTTGGATACTTTTGGAGATATATGTACTTTTCGATACATTCACTTTTGGAGACATGTAGATTGACTTCATTGTGCATGTACTTTTGGACACATGTACATTGACTTCATTGGATACATGTATTTTTGGATACTTTTGGATATATATGTACTTTTGGAGACATGTACATTGACATTTCACTTATAAATGAATGATACATTTCACTTTGTATTTGTTCTTTGGTTTCCACATGTTGTTGTGTCAATCTAATGTGTTGATTTGTGTGGATTATCTATTACTCATGAATGCTCTATTTCAAAAGAACAAACTATTATATGTATAGATTTCAACGAACTCACTACATGCATGCACTAATTGGTATCTAATTAAAATTTGTGATTTTGGATGATCATTACAAGTTAAGTCTAAGTTCTTGCTCGTGTAATTTAATCAAACTAAGTGCAATACAATGTTTTTCAAGGTTTTAATGAACTCGCTCATGCACACTAATTGGATAGGTCTAGTTAAAATTTGTGGGTTTGGATGATTAAATTACAAGTTAAGTCAATGTTCAAGTGTAATTTGATAAAACTAAGTGCAATACATGCTACACATTTCATCAAAGCCTAATATTTGATTGTACAATTAGATTCAACACTACATATGAGTAACTACATACAAGTTCTCAAAGCAACATTGGTGAAAGGAACAAATGTTACCTCGGGATTCGAGAAATAAAGTGCCTTCTATTGTTGGTTGGGAACAATATGCTTGGATATCCTTATGGCTTGGAGGTCATCTTCATGTAGATAAGTACTCTTGTTGTCATGTGTCATTAAGGTTTTTTCATGTGGTAAAACCATTTAGGGTTAGGGTTTGTTCATGGTTTCATTGTACTTGATTTATAAACATATAATTATTCTAAGAAAGGTTGCTAGGTTTTATTCCCCATGAGGGTTTCCAGGGATAAAATGTTGTGTCTCTTGTGCATTGTTATTCTTAACTATATCCTACATGTTAAATTCTTTAGGTAAATGTTTTATGGTTAAATGTATGCATTGAACTAATGGTTATAATTGGTATAAAGCATTTTCCTAGATCATGTATAAAAAATTTAACATGGTATAAGAGGTTAGCTGTCAAGAAGGAAATTATACAAGCCTTAAAAAACATAAACCCTAGGAGGAATGAAAGTCACCAAGTGTCCCGGAAGGAAAGTCACGAACTGTCCTTGAACGGCATTTTCATGAGACTTGCAGCTCGAAATAGCTCAAAAATCGGACGTTGGACCAACAAACCGTTGACTCCATTGGTCTCATGGCATGCGATTACCTCTAGGGGCCCCTCTCCCTCGTCTTCTCATGGCCTAGTGGCTTCATTGTGCATTCATTTCGTAAACTAGGGTTTTGCTTAGTTTCATTGCATGCAATTTCGCATTAGTGGGTCAACTTTGCAAAACCCGCCCCCGAGCTAGTGTTGGCAGTGTTCCCACGTCGGAATTGCCCAAACACACTTGCAGCAGCCAACGACATGCAATCTTGCTGCTCCATTTTCTTTTTGGCTCCCAGACCGAAAGTCACCAAGTGTCCCTGCACGACATTTTCATGCGACTTGCAGCTCGACATACCTCGGAAACCAGAGGTCCGATCGATGAACCGTCGACTGCATTGGTCCGCTGGCATGCGATTACCTATAGGGGCCCCTCTCCCTCATCTTCTCATGGCCCAGTGGCTTCATTGTGCATTCATTTTGTAAAATAGATTTTTGCTCAGTTTCATTGCATGCAATCTCGCATTGGTGGGTTAACCTTGCAAAACCCTCCCCCAAGCCAGTGTTGGCAATGCCCCCACACTAGCATTGCCCATACACACTTGCAAGAGCCAATGACATGCAATCTTGCTGCTCTGTTTGCTTTTTGGCTCCCAAACCGAAAGTCACCAAGTGTCCCTGAACGACATTTTCAAGTGACTTGCAACTCAACATAACTCGGAAACCAAAGGTCGGATCGACGAACCATCAACTCTGTTGGTCTCCTTCCATGTGATTACCTCTAGGGGGCCCTCTCCCTCATCTTCTCATGGCCCAGTGGCTTCATTGTGCATTCATTTCGTAAACTAGGGTTTTGCTCAATTTCATTGCATGCAATCTCGCATTAGTGGGTAAACTCTGCTAAACCCTCCCCCGAGCCAGTGTTGGTAGTGTTCCCACGTTGGCATTGCCCACACACACTTACAGGAGCCAATGACACACAATCTTACCGCTTCGTTTTCTTTTTGGCTCCCCGACCAAAAGTCACCAAGTGTCCCTGCACGGCATTTTCATGCGACTTGCAGCTCGACATAGCTCAGAAACCAAAGGTCGCATCGACGAACCGTCGACTCCATTGGTCTGCTGGCATGTGATTACCTCTAGGGGCCCCTCTCCCTCAACTTCTCATGGCCCAATGGCTTCATTATGCATTCATTTTGTAAACTAGGGTTTTGCTTAGTTTCATTACATGCAATCTCGCATTGGTGGGTCAACTTTGCAAAACACTTCCGCGAGAAAGTGTTGGCTGTGTTCCCACATTGGCATTTCCCATACACAATTGCAGGAGCCAATGACACACAATCTTCCTGCCCCATTTGCTTTTTGGCTCCCGGAACGAAAGTCACCAAGTGTCCCTGAATGACATTTTCATGCGACTTGCAACTCGACATAACTCGGAAACCAGAGGTCGGATCGATGAATCGTCAACTCCGTTGGTCTCCTTGCGTGTGATTACCTCTAGGGGGCCCTCCCCATCATCTTCTCATGGCCCAGTGGCTTCATTGCGCATTCATTTCGTAAACTAGGGTTCTGCTCAGTTTCATCGCATGCAATCTCGCATTGGTGGGTCAACTCTACAAAACCCTCCCCCGAGCCATTGTTTGCAGTGTTCCCATGTCAACATTACCCATACACACTTGCAGGAGCCAATGACACGCAATCTTGCTGCTCCGTTTTCTTTTTAGCTCTTGGACTGAAAGTCACTAAGTCTCCCTGAATGACATTTTCATGGGACTTGCAACGTGACATAACTCAGAAACTGGAGGTCAGATCAATGAACCGTTGACTCCATTGGTCTCCTGGCATGCGATTACCTCTAGGGGGCCCTCTCCGTCATATTCTCATGGCTGAGTGGGTTCATTGTGCATTCATTTCGTAAACTAGGGTTTTGGTCATTTTCATTGCATGCAATCTCGCATTGGTGGGTCAAATCTGCAAAACCCTCCCGTGAGCCAGTGTTGGCAGTGCTCCCACATCGGCATTTCCCACACACACTTGCAGGAGCTAGCGGCATGCAATCTTGCTGCTCCGTTTGCTTTTCGGCTCCCGAACTGAAAGTCACCAAGTGTCCCTGCACTACATTTTCATGTGACTTGCAGCTTGACATAGCTCAAAAATCGGAGGTCGGATCGATGAACCGTCAACTCTATTGGTCTCCTAGCATGCAATTACCTCTAGGGGCCCCTCTCCCTTGTCTTCTCATGGTCTAGTTGCTTCATTGTGCATTCATTTGTAAACTAGGGTTTTGCTGAGTTTCATTGCATGCAATCTCACATTGGTGGGTCAACTTTGCAAAACCCTCCCCCGAGCCAATGTTGGCAGTGTTTCCACATCGGCATTGCCCATACACACTTGCAAGAGCCAACGGGATGCAATCTTGCTACTCCGTTTGCTTTTTGGCTCCTGGACCGAAATTCACCAAGTGTCCCTGAATGACATTTTCATGCAACTTGCAACTTGACATAACTCAGAAACCAGAGGTCAGATCGATGAACCGTTGACTCCGTTGGTCTCCTTGCATGCGATTACCTCTAGGGGGGCCTCTCCGTCATCTTTTCATGGCCCAGTGGCTTCATTGTGCATTCATTTCGTAAACTAGGGTTTTGCTCAGTTTCATTGCTTGCAATTTCACATTGGTAGGTCAACTCTAAAAAACCCTCCCACGAGCCAGTGTTTACAGTGTTCCCATGTCCGCGTTGCCCATACACACTTGCAGGAGCCAACGGCATGCAATCTTGTTGCTCCGTTTTCTTTTTGGCTCCTGGACCAAAAGTCACTAAGTCTCCCTGAATGACATTTTCATGCGACTTGCAACTCAACATAAGTCGGAAACTGTAGGTCGGATCGACGAACCATCGACTCCGTTGGTCTCCTGGCATGCGATTACCTCTAGGGGGCCTTCTCCATCGTCTTCTCATGGCCCAGTGGCTTCATTGTGCATTCATTTCGTAAACTAGGGTTTTGGTCATTTTCATTGCATGCAATCTCGCATTGGTGGGTCAAATCTGCAAAACCCTCCCGTGAGCCAGTGTTGGCAGTGCTCCCACATCGACATTTCCCACACATACTTACAGGAGCCAGCGGGATGTAATCTTGCTGCTCCATTTGCTTTTTGGCTCCCGGATCGAAAGTCACCTAGTGTCCCTGCACTACATTTTCATGTGACTTACAGCTCGACATAGCTCGAAAACTGGAGGTCAGATCAATGAGTCGCCGACTCCATTGGTCTCCTAGCATGCGATTACCGCCAGGGGCCGCTCTGCCTCGTCTTCTCATGGCCTAGTGGCTTCATTGTGCATTCATTTTGTAAACTAGGATTTTGCTCAGTTTCATTGCATGCAATCTCGCATTGGTGGGTCAACTTTGCAAAACCCTCCCCCGAGCCAATGTTGGCAGTGTTGCCACATCGAAATTGCCCATACACACTCACAGGAGCCGATGGCATGCAATCTTGCTACTCTGTTTGCTTTTTGGCTCCCGGACCGAAAGTCACCAAGTGTCCCTAAATGACATTTTCATGGGACTTGCAACTCGACATAACTTGGAAACCAAATATCGGATCGACGAAGCATCGACTCTGTTGGTCTCCTTGCGTGCAATTACCTCTAGGGGGCCCTCTCCATTGTCTTCTCATGGACTAGTCGGTTCATTGTGCATTCATTTCGTGAACTAGGGTTTTCCTCAGTTTCATTTCATGCAATCTCGCATTACTGGGTCAACTCTGCAAAACCCTCCCCCAAGCCAGTGTGGGCAATGTTCCCACATCGACATTTCCCACACACACTTACAGGAGCCAATGACATGCAATGTTACTGCTCTGTTTGCTTTTTGGCTCTCAGACCGAAAGTCACCAAGTGTCCTTGCACGACATTTCCATGCGACTTGCAACTTGACATAGCTTAGAAATTGGAGGTGGGATTGATGAACCGTCGACTCCATTGGTCTGTTGGTGTGCGATTACCTCTAGGGGCCCCTCTCCCTCGTCTTCTCATGGACCAGTGGCTTCATTGTGCATTCATTTTGTAACCTAGGGTTTTGCTCAGTTTCATTGCATGCAATCTCACAAACGTGGGTCAACTTTGCAAAACCATCCCCCGAGCTAGTGTTGGCAGGGTTCCCACATTGGCATTACCCATACAGACTTACAGGAGCCAATGGCACACAATCTTGCTGCTCCGTTTGCGTTTTGGCTCCCGGACCGAAAGTCACAAAGTGTCCCTGAATGACATTTTCATGCGACTTGCAATTCGACATAACTTGGAAACCAGAGGTCGGATCGATGAACCGTTGACTCAGTTGGTCTCCTTGCATGCGATTACCTCTAGGGTGCCCCCTCCCTCATTTTCCCATGGCCTAGTGGCTTCATTGTGCATTCATTTTGTAAACTAGGGTTTTGCTCAGTTTCATTGCATGCAATCTCGCATTGGTGGGTTAACTCTACAAAACCCTCCCCCAAGCCAGTGTCTGCAGTATTCCCACATCAGCATTGCCCATACACACTTGCAAGAGCCAATGGCATGCAATCTTGCTGCTCCGTTTGCTTTTTGGCTCCTGGACCGAAAGTCACAAAGTGTCCCTAAATGACATTTTCATGTGACTTGCAACTCAACTTAACTTGGAAACCGGAGGTCAGATCAACGAACTGTCGAATCCGTTGGTCTCCTGGCATGCAATTACCTCTAGGGGCCCCTCTCCCTCATCTTCTCATGGCCCATTGGCTTCATTGTGCATTCATTTCGTAAACTAGGGTTTTGCTCAGTTTCATTGCATGCAATCTTGCATTGGTGGGTCAAATCTGCAAAACCATCCCATGAGCCAGTGTTGGCAGTGCTCCCACATTGGCATTGCCAACACACACCTGTAGGAGCCAACTACATGCAACCTTGCTGCTCTGTTTGCTTTTTGGCTCCCGAACTGAAAGTCACCAAGTGTCCTTGAACGGTATTTTCATGCGACTTGCAACTCGACATAACTCAGAAACCGGTGGTCGGATCGATGAACCGTCGACTCCATTGGTATCCTAGCATGCGATTACCTCTAGGGGGCCCTCTCCCTTATATTCTCATTGCCCAATGGCTTCATTGTGCATTCATTTCGTAAACTAGGGTTTTTCTCAGTTTCATTGCATGCAATCTCGCATTGGTGGGTCAACTCTGCAAAACCCTCCCCCAAGCCAGTGTTTGCAATGTTCCCAAGTCAGCATGATGAACATGATCATGTGTCTTTTCAATAAATTCCTTGATGAAGTCACTAACTAGTACTTGGTGACACAAAATGATCTCAATGTGAGTTTTTTTGTACGCAAGGATTGAAATGTAACTGTTCAAACATAATTTTATAGATATAAGTGCATACCTGAGATGTCACCAATTGTATTTTTTTGCTTTCTTTCCCTAGGACTATTTCATAGCTGATATATTTGAAAATTTTCATGTCTACAACCATTTTCCCAAATTCACTGTCTCCACTCTCGTGCATACATTGTCTCAATTATGCCATTCCAGCACAGTTGGGGCATGTTCCATCCAAACATGATTTTTCATAGTATGTTTGCACCTCGGGCCTATTGCACATGATGCTATGAATGAATTCTCTTGATGAAGTTGGTGGTATTGTCAGGGAGAAATCCTTCACATGGTTAGTATGCAACACACGATGAATGCACAAAAATGTTTCATAGTAATATTCATATTCTACATGGTATGTACAACAACAAGTGTTACAAAGAGTATTTATTCTAACATACCATGGCTTACATTTGTCAAAATATCTTTGCTCCAAGTTCAATTTTCTATGTTCATTCCTAAATTTCTCATATAGTTCTGTCTGTGTTATATCAAGAAGATGCTTAGTATGCGGTTCACGATCCTTTGAACCCCTTCTCAGTTTTAGTACATCCTTTCGGTTTGAAGAAGGCCTTGTGTGATCATGCCAAAAACACTACACTAGTCCCTTTACTGCATCAACTAGCTTCATGTCACGACGTGGCAACCGACCAATAAAGGCCCAAAAATCTGTCTAATCAGTTGTGTCAAGATGTTCTCTTCTAATAGAATACCTATGGAGGGCTTTTACATTCAAATTAACTAGTTCATATGTAGGCCTGAGAATACGAAGGATCCTGGTGTTCCTATTTGCAATTGCTTGTGACAACACACGATGAGCCACATTGCGGTCCTTTGAATGTGTGTTCTTACCAATTTTACCAAATGCATCTACAAAGATTTTAACTATATGAGAACTTGGTTCTGAATTCTTTATCATTTTTATCCCTAACTTTTTCCTAACAACATTCATGCTCCTACATTTTAACAATGATAAAAATAATCTACATTTATCTCCATCACATTAAGAAACAAAATATTTATCAAGTATCTATTGAGTTTGATAACCAATACTAAGTTTATATAGCATACCTTCAATGGAATTGATGAGACTTTTGTTAACTTGTATACACTTCGGAGTTCTTTGACATGTGCTTGCTAATGGAGGTAAGGGGTTTGGAATTCTACCATGTATTCCATCACCAAGACGCTCTGGCATTTCAGTAGTAGCTTGGTGTCCTTCATTCTCATCCTGGTAGTTTGATGGTGGAAGTCCAACATCCTCATCGATGGTCCGGATAACATTTTCTTCTTCAACAGTAGGCAACATGTCCAACGCCTCTCTGACTTCATCACTTGTATAACCACATCCGGATAACAAATTTTGTGTTTCTTCATGAGCTTCATCTTGAGATGGTAAGTTATCACTTTGACTTGAAGTGGGAATTGAAACATCCCTTAATGAGCACCTACGTTTTGCTTCTTGATTACTTCCATGGGGTGCTTGTTCAACAACTATTGTGGAAATTGAAGGTCCCTCTTGTCATGGATTAATAGGATGAACCGTGGTATCCTCTACAATTGGATTTGCATTAGTTTCCAAAGAAATCCTCTGATTCATCATGTGTATTCTTTTCGTTTCTTTTTCTTCTTCAATGACTTCTTGAGGTCTCTTCTTCCTTGTTGATTTTCTTCCTCAGTTACATGGATTCCCCATCACCACAATGATCAATTCAATATAGTTTGTTTTGTTGCTCCTCAATTACAAACTTTCAAACCTTTAGTGTTTTCTAGAACTATAGATCCTTCAAGGTGCTTCAATCTTCCTTCTCAAATGTTCATCTTTCCCATCAAAACAATTATGAATGAGAAAATTTGCCTTTGGTGCTCTTCAATAATAAGCAAATGAAAGTTAAATCATAAATTGTTTGGGCTCTTTGATTCGCTTGTACAATTGTGTATATCCACCATCACCATGAAATGGTCTTGAAGCTTGATATCTTATCTTGTGTGCTCCTCAAATATAGGCAAAATCAATCTTTCAAAGGCCTTATCTTTCGTGTTATTCAATTGGAGATTCTTCAAGCTTACTGATTATCTTCTTCAAATATGGCCATATAACCAAACACCACACTGAGCAACCATGAAAGATGTCCTCAATGCTGCACCTACATAACAACAATAATGATGGAGATGGTGTAGAGTGTGAGTATTTCCAGTGGCGGGCTCGATCTGTTTGAAAAAATTGCGGGATTTGTTGTTTTGGCTTGGAAAGAGTAAAGTTGCTCTCGGACACGGACAGTCCACTATTTATAGAGTTACAAAATGTGCACGGATTATATAAAGCTAAAATGCACATGCGATATGAAGAATAAAAACACATACGTGATATGGTTAAGCACAATAAATAGGTTAGGTGCACGGCTAGGGGAACAAATAAAATCAAAAGAAAACAAATGTTTTGTATGGTTACATACGAAACAAATCTTTTTAGTGTGGGACAAATGTTTTGTATGGTTTAATACACCCGTAGCTATCTCCCAATAATCCCTAGATACCCCCTATCTCTTTCTAAATATCTATCCCTCATTCTCTCTACTTCCCTCCTTATATGTTTCTTTCTCTCCCTTACTCCAGCCATGTCCCTACCACCCCACTTTCCATCTCTCCACATTCTCTTTATCTTCATGATTATCCTTCCCTAATGACAATGAAGATGATCATGGTGCAGATGAATATGATAAAGATGATGATGTTGATGAAGATGATGGTGATGACGATGAACATGTTGAATATGATGATGAGGGTGATGGGGATGATGATGATGGGGATGAAGAAGATGACGATGATGAAGATGCTAATGGGGAAGGGGGAGATGTCAATGATGATGAAGAGGAGGATATAAGATGATGATGATGGTGGTGGTGGTGGAGTTGTTGATGGTGATGATGATGGTGATGATGAAGATGGTGATGATGATTGTGATTGTGATGATGATTGAGATGATGATGATGAAGAAGATGTTGATGAGGTAGATGTTGATGAGGAACTTAGAGATGACAATGATGATGAAGATGGAGAGGATGATGATGGTGATGATGATGATGAGGATGTTGATGATGATGGTGATGGTGATGAAGATGATCATGATGATGATAATGATGAAGATGATGATGATGGAGATGTTGATGAAGAAGGGAGAGATGACAATGATGATGATGATGTCGACAGAGATGATGATGATGGAGATGTTGATGAGGAAGGGGGAGATGACAATGATTATGAAGATGTTGTTGATGATGATGATGGTGATGATTATGAATATGTTGGTGATGATGGTGTTGGAGATGGTGATGAAGATGATACTGATGATGATGATGCTGAAGAAGATGATGATAATGATAGAGATGATGATGACAATGATGATGATAATGATGAGATGATGATGATGAGGATGATGACGATAATTTTTATGATGATGGTGATGATGATGGTGATGATGGTAATGACGGTGATGATGATGGAGATGTTGATGATGATAATGAAGATGATGATGATGATAAAGAAGATGATGATGATGGAGACGTTGATGAGGAACCTAGAGATGACAATGATGATAAAGATGTTGATGGTGATGGTGATGGTGATGGTGATGATGATGATGATGGTGATGATGATGGTGATCGTGATGGTGATGATGATGGTGATGGTGATGTTCAGATGATGATGATGATGATGATGAAGATGTTGATGATGAAGAAGATGATGATGATGATGGAGATGTTGATCTAATGAGGAAAATGATGATGATGATGGTGATGATGATGAAGATGTTGATGATGATGATGATGGTGATGATGATGAAGATGTTGATCTGATGATGATGACGAAGATGATGATGATGTTGATGATGACAAAGATGATGATGATGATGGAGATGGAGATGTTGATCTGATGATGATGAAAATTCCGATGATGGTGATGATGATGAAGATGTTGATGATGGAGATGACAATGATGATGGAGATGTTGATGATGATGGTTATGGTGATGACAATGAATGTTTTGAAGATGATGGTGATGGTGATGAAGATGATGATGGTGATGAAGAAGATAATGATGATGGAGATGTTGATCTAATGATGATAAAGATGATGATGATGAAGATTTCGATGATGATGATGGTGGTGATGAAGATGATGATGATGAAGAAGATGATGATGATGGAGATGTTGATGAGGAACCTATAGATGCCAATGATGATGAAGATATTGATGATGATGATGATGATGATGGTGATGACGATGAAGATGTTGATGATGATGGTGATGGTAATGATGATGAAGATGTTGCTGATGATGGTGATGGTGATGTTCAGATGATGATGATGATGATGATGGTGATGGTGATGTACAGATGATGACGATGATGATGAAGAAGATGATGGTGATATGATGTAGATGTTGATCTGATGAGGAAGATGATGATGATGATGGTGATGATGATGAAGATGTTGATGATGATGATGGTGGTGATGAAGATGATGATGATGTAGAAGATGATGATGATGGAGATGTTGATGTTGATGGGGAACTTAGAGATGACAATGATGATGAAGATGGTGATGGTGATGGTGATGGTGATGACGATGAAGATTTTGATGATGATGGTGACGGTGATGATGATGAAGATGTTGTTGATGATGATGATGTTCAAAAGATGATGATGATGATGATGGAGATGTTGATTTGATGAGGACGACGATGATGATGATGATGATGATGATGGTGATGATGATGAAGATGTTGATGATGATGATGATAGTGATGAAGATGATGATGATGAAGAAGATGATGATGACGGAGAAGCTAGAGATGAAAATGATGATGAAGATGTTGATGATGATGATGATGGTGATGATGATGGTGATGATGATGAAGATGTTGATGATGATGGTGATGGTGATGAAGATGATGATGATGATGATGAAGATGATGATGATGATGATTATGATGATGAAGATGATGATGATGGAGATGTTGATGAGGAAGGGGGGTATGTCAATGATGATGAAGATGTTTATGGTGATGATGATGGTGATGATGGAGATGTTAATGATGATGGTGATGGTGATGAAGATGATGATGAAGATGACGAGGATGAAGAAGATGATGATGATGGAGATGTTGATGAGGAACCTAGAGATGACAATGATGATGAATCTTTTGATGATGATGATGATGGTGATGATGATGAATATATTGATGATGATGGTGATGGTGATTAGGATGATGATGAGGAGGGTATCCACCTTATGTATATATTCACAATTATCCAAGTCCCTATAGAAATCTCTCCCTTCATTCGCCCTTAATCACTAACCCTATGTGCCTTTATCCCTCCCCCCTGCCCTCTCTATCTCACCTTGTATCTCTCCCTCCCTATCTCTTTCTCTAGATCTGTCCCTAGATATGTCCCTCACTCCCTTTACCTCCCTCCCTCTATGTTGCTTTCTCTCCCTTACACCATCTTCATCCCTTCCACCCCACTGATTCCTCCTTCCCTATTACACACACACACATACACACACAACCTCCCACTTTCTTTTTCGCTCACACCTCCCTCTAGTCTCTCTCTCCCCAACCATCAATCTCTCTCTCTCTCTCTCTCTCTCTCTCTCTCTCAAACACACACACACATACACACACATTATGTCCCTTTCCATTCTCAAACCCATTCCCCCTCCATCCATATATATCTCCACCTTTCTCCCTCCATCCCTCACCCTACCTTCTCTCCCTCCCTCTCTCATTGCCTCTCTCTTTCTCACCTTCTATCCCTCCCTCATGTTATCTTTCCCTCAACCTATCCCAATATCTCCATCACTCCCTCTCTCTCACACACTTTATGTCCCTTCCCCCTCCTCTCTTTCTCTCTCTCTCTCTCTCGCCACCACTCCCTGCATGTCTCCCACCAACACTTCTGTCCCTCCCTTCCTATCTCTCTATTTTGTTCAATCCCCATCTATCTCTCACTCCCTCTAAATCTATTCCTCCCCATTGTTCCTCTCCCTCCCTTGCTCTATGTCTCTCCCCCCTTGTATTCTTTATTTCTCTCTCACATCCCCCTTGCCTCCATCCATTCCCCCTTGTCACTCAAGTCTCACTTTCAACTTCTAACCCTATACCTCTTCAGAACCTCTTCTACTTTTAATAGTGCTCTCAACCTCCACTTCCCTTCACCCCCTGTAGCCCATCATGTTCTCATTATCTTCATCTCTCCCCACTCAAGATTCCAACATCCTTCTAAGCCCTTCTAAGCCCTTGACCCTTTCCCACCCCTATTAAATATTAACCATAGATTCCCTTGACCCTTCCCCACCCCTTCTCAAATATTAACCAAAAATTCCCTTGAGTCTTCCACACCCCCTGTCTCTCAAGTATTAAACATATATTTTATGATCTACATAACGAAAGCGCATTTTGGCACTACATTATGTGTACACGTTATGCAGTTATATAATGAATACACATTATGTAGTTATATAACGTGTGCATGTTCTTGAATTCTAAAAGCGCGGAAATATTTTTGAATTTAAACAGAACGCGCTCGTGTTTTGTAGAGCCTAAACCAAGCTGACTCACTTGCTCGCATGTCAACAATAATCCTCTATGTATGCTTTGGAGTTTGCTTCGGTAATTCCAAACTTGTGCTATGTTAATGATAAACCAAAGCTAATTGGGTATTTCTTCCAGTTTCTGGAGAAGCCTGTGCTTAGCCACTCATTATAGTATGCTACACACAATCATTTTTGATGAAATCTTAGACACAAATAGCATTTTTTCTATAGATTCCAAATATGTAAATTTTATTTTAAAATATTAATTTTTCCTATTTTCTTTCAATTTCTTTTGTGTCCTACCTCCTTAACTCTTGAAACACACTGTTAGTGTTTCTTCCATAACTTTTTCAATTCTTGATCATTTCAAAAAAAAATGTATGGTGCACAAGAGGACACTAACCTCCACATTCTATGAAAAACTCATTTCAAGATTTTTGAATTAAGACCTTCAAAGGCTGCACCCACAAAAGAGGTACTATTTTCGAGGTTTGATCACTTAGAAAATTATAAAAAAATTATAAAATTACTAATTTAATTTTCGAAAAATAATGGCGCACAAGTGCTATGTGTTCTCTACATACATGCTCATTTTTGTAGCTTGATTCCATTCTGTAGGCCCTCAAAGGCTGCACCCACAAAAACATATACCTTATCATTTGCCTGAAAAATAAAAAGTGTCTGTTAGGAAAAATGAAACTTGACATAGCTATGCAAATTTTCAATACATAAACGTTATATATTTTTACTCAATGCAAGATATTTTGTATAAGTATCTCAAAAAATCCAAGTAAGTTGAGGGATGCCTAATTTTTCAGTTTTCTATTGCATCTGACCCGCCAAAAGTGACCCTCATTAGCTTGTAATGACCCCATTCTCTCTCATCGTGGCCAACCAATCGACAGAACTTGCAATACAAATTCATTGGTTTTGACACCATATTCTACATGGACACACATTCTTCTGGTCGATGTCCTCGCATCTGACAGAGCCGACACCAAGACAACCCTCCCTGACTGAGGGGATTCGATGCACCTGATTGCAAATATTCTCAGAATTCTGGGTACTAGTCTTTGTGATGTCCTTATGTCCTAGATCTAGTGCACCATATGTCTTCACAGGCCTCTTTTCCGTTCTTCATGTCTTGTAGCTGGATCGTCAAGTTTTCCAACTGTGCTTGTATTTTATCCATGCCCAAGCCCATCTCACTAATTGGTGAAGCCTCCAACTTCATTGCGATCTCTAGCACTTTTTCCTGGGTCGTTACCTTCTGTTGCATCAATGGTCTACGAATGTGTGGCACCAACCCATCGATAAACCATTCTTTATGCTGCATATCGTTCATCCCGAAACTCACTTTTTCCATTAGTGTTTTGTATTGCTGGTCAAAGTACCATACTGACTCATTGGGAAACTATTTGATCTCTTTGAGCTCAGTAATGTACTACGACTCATATTTTAGTTTTCTAAATTCATCAATCATCCCCTCCTTAATCTATAGCAATGTTTTACCTAGAGTTCTCATCAGTATCCTAATAAACTTCATATACCAATCTAGTGCATGGCCCCTTAGGGTCATCGCTAACTATCACTTTTTTATGTCTTCATCCTGAACTTGCTTCACGATCCATACTGCTTCGCACAGAAACCAGTACTGTTCGGGATCCTTGGCCCTGTTTCCTTGGAATGTTTGCATCTTTGCATTATCACCCACCATTCTTGTACTTCTACTATTATTATTTACTGATGCGCTACTCCTACTACTATTCTGGCACATAGGACAACTCCGCGAATAACTTGTATTTCCTTTTATCAAATTCTAAGTAGTGCAAGAAGTTGAAGGTACGTTGTGACTTAGGGTCCATCCTACTCTGGCCTCTGAGGTAGCATGTTCAATTTCTTCTTCGTCATAATAAGGTCACTTCATCCCTTGTTGTCTTGTTTCCCAGTCTTCCATTTCGGTTCCCTCAGGAGACTCTCTCTCAGTTCTCTTCTTCTTCTTGAGACATCGGAATATCACCCCACTCCTCAAGGTACCACACTCTTCGTCAACTTCCCTTAAAAAATTTTCATCGCTCATGTCCATCTATCCCACATCTTTCTACTAGACCTGCATCCACGCAGTACCCACAACTTCCACACACTGATTCTTCTACTCATCGGAATTCATCCTCAAGATGCCCTTTTCGTGGACGAGAATCTTCCGGGAATATATCTGAAAAGTCTTTTAAGATTGGTATATCTTCAAATTTTAATTTATATTATTTATTCAAGTGTTCATCATTTATTACATGTACAACAAATACTTTACAACCCTTAGGTATAGCCTTTTTCATTTGTAATGTAGAAATCAATCTAATAGAAACCTTTCTAGGAATACCTTTTACTACAGATGTTTCTCTATTTTCATTCAAACAAGTAAATTTTTTCTGAAAGCAATTCAAAACTACTCTATGATTTTCAAAGATAGTCCATGCCCATTTAAACATCATACAGCCCTTAAGGTAACACATTCAGTTTTAATTGGGTCTTAAATTGACTCATAAATAGTTCACAATCTTCACACAATTAACTACCTTTCTCTTGGTTCCTGTAGCTAACTGAACCAGCCAAGATTTTTCAAACTTTTCCAAATGCAATTTACATCTTTCTACTATACCAGGTGACACATAGCTTAAACTAGCACTTGGGTCAATTAAAATAGAGATGGGTTTTTCCATGATCATACGTTGAATTTCGACCATTGATGTCTAGTGATCATCCTGTCGATTCTCCAAGGCTACGTTAATTCTGTGCATCTCATTAGCTAAGTCACCAACTGTTGCCTCTTCCTGTATCGTATGAACATTGCTGAAATTTCTTTTTCTATTAGGACAATTTGATGGATAATGTGGTCCTTGACATTCCCAGCATTTTACAGGTTCACTTTGTTCAGTATTTTTACAATTTGTATTAGGTGTGTCTCTGTATTTTTAAAGTTCTGTTGTGCATTGCTTTTAAAATTTGTTCCCTGAAAATTTTTGTTACGAAAATTCCAAGAATTATTATTTCCAACATTTCTGTTAAATTTTAAATTTGTCCTTCTTTGTTCAAAATTAATTGGTCTTTTAAACTTCCAACTAGGTACACTTTCCCTTTTTCTGTTATGTTTGTAAAATAAATTATCCTTTCTCATTGCTTCTTCGAGGGTTTTTGGGCTATCATACTCAATTTTGTCCTTGATGTTAAAAGGTAAGCAACTCAGAAATCTCTGTATCTTAAACTTTTCATCGATGATGTATGGTAGATATCTTAATAGACTTAAGAATTTACTGCTTAGTTATTTCATGTTGATAGAGCCCATCTTTAAATCATAGAATTCTTTGGCCTTTTCTTCATACTATTGTTTAGACATAAATTTCCTTTTAAAATCTCTCTTAAAAGTACTCCAAGTTAGATTCTTTTCTTTAAAAAATTTCACCCTTTTTATATCGTGCTACCATATATCATCCTTCCTAGTTAGATTGTAAATAATCATTTTAGCTTTCAGCCTGTGTGAGTAATTATAGATCTAGAAGTATTTCTTCATCCCAGACAGCCAAGCTTCAGCTTCTTCTCCTTTTTCTATCTCTGCATTAAACGTTGGAGGTTTTATCTTTCTAAATTCTCCTCATATTTCTTCATAGGGTTTGTACTTTCTCATTTTAGGGCTACAATCACTATCACTCCTATCACTGGAATACTTATGTTTCTTTCTGTGTGATTTACCATTAGTTTATGAGGATGATTTGCTTTTATTATCAGATAATTTTAACTTTTTAACTTTATGTTTGTAAGACATAGTTCCAGATTCAGATTCAGTTTCTCTTCTTCTTTCCCTTCCTTCACTATGTAATTTATCTAGCAACACTTGATTTAGTTCTTCCTGTGCTTTTAAGATTCTTTCATTATCTTTTTTAACATTCTGCAATTCAGCCTTTAAATATTTAATAGTTTGAAGTAGTTGGATGATTGATCATTTAATTCTACGTATATATTTTCTTCATTAACCTTTTCGTGTTCGTGATTATTATGATGGGATCCTCGGTAGATGCCTCTACTCCTTCCATAACCAGGAAAATAGATATTAAATGTTCTATACAGAAACAATTTTAAAACAAGTCAGTAAATTTGTTTTTATGTTTTAAATTTGAATGTGCGAGTTGAGCCACTTTCAGGCCCAGTGCTTGAACTTGCGCTCTGGTACCACATGTAACGACTCCAAAAAATCCATAAAAACAAAAAAAATTATACATAGTATAACTGTCAATAATATATAGAATTATACTTAAGGAGTACTTCTTATCTTGTTAACAGCTTAAGTATATTTTGTATTCATTTACGATACTTGTTTATTTACAATTCGACGTTTATTTAATATGTCCTAAAAGCATTTGAAATGATGAGGGTGCTCGCACGAAGTTGGTTCCACTTTTTAGTGCCGCTATAGAAATAAAAAATGCACATTCGAAACGGAAATCCATAACGCATATGTGTTATTGTGGCTGGGTTCGGACAAACCTGAGTCGAAAACCAAGGCTAAGCTTAGTTAGCCCGTATTTCATATGTGATAAATCGAACTTGCATTTTTTAATAGTTACAAATCACAAGTGCAATATATCCCACTTGCGTTATATCGCAAGTGCAATTTGGATCATGTGGATCATCTTAAATTTTATTTTCTTTCATAATGATCAAAATGCAGTCTAAGAATCATGATCTATAATGGTATATGTACTCCCAATTCCTCTCATTCCTCTAGAAGGATTGAATCCATCCATATCTCTTCCATATTTCAAAGTTGTAGTCGAACAAGGGTTCGATTCATATGGTCTTCTTATTTCACCATCATTTGTGTTTTTGTTTTTTTTCTTCGTTTGTTTGAATGATTAGAGTTTCATTTGTTGTACTACTTTTTTTGTCTCTATGCAAATAATTTTACTTGCAAAGGCGTAGTTAGAGAGATTCAATTGATTTATGAGTGAGGGGACCATATACAAACTTTGTTGGTTCTCTAGATGTGAATAATAGAGATGATTTGAAACATTAATTTTCTTGTCTTATATCCATTTTTATTTGAGATGTTATCCTTCTGTATAAGGCACCGTGGATCTCTTCTACAACTAATGTCACATGTACAATTTCTGCACTAAATTGATTTCTTGTTTCGATATCTTCTCCTCTAATTTTTTTTCTTCCTTTGATGTCTTCTATCATACCCTTCTCCATATAACTCCCTCATTTCTTATCCAACCACACCATGTCACCCATCCATGCACCAACTATTTCAACTAAAGTTATTAAAATGGAGGCTAATATCTCTTATTATAGATCATAAAAATAAGCCACCCACTTCCTCTCTTCTACCATTACCTTTTCTCCCTTCAAACCTATTTGCCCCTATCCTACAAAGATATACAATTAGACATTTAAAAAAAACTATTCTCTATCTTTATCTCATTACTCACGTGATCTCTTTATGAAAATATATTTGATGACTACAAATATGGTAATTCAATTACAAATAAACTCCATGGAGATAAAATAACACATTTTGGTAATGATTTTTTGTAATCAATATTTATAATGAACATTACTAATTTATAATACATATCATAAGGTATTTTGAGTTCTTTTCTTCGATGAAACTTTATTTTGATTAATTATGTATTCTACACAAGCATACGATAATTAACATGAAGGAGAAGAGCATTCCTTGAATTACTCTATATCTAGTATAATTTTATATGAGGATGTTGATTGTTTGGTAAACCATTGGAAGATAAAAGGGGCTCCATAAATTTATATAATATAAATACCATTAATATCAAAGGAGAAATTGTGACACAAAATCCCAGAGGGTTAGCTCAAGTGGTTGAGTGTTGTAATCGCAAGCAAAAGAAATCCCTAGGTGGCTATGCAGGGCCTCACTTGATATCCAGGCTCAAATGGTACAAACATGATTATCACTCACCTAAGGCAAGACATAGAGTGAAAATGTTATAATTATCACTCCCTAGTAGGCTTGCAAGGAGTGACAAAGTTGTAATTGTCCCTCCCTAGTCAAGGAGAAAGGGGTGAAAATCCTTATACATTGGCAAAAATGAAGGTCCAAATGATGGGATTTTGACATACTAATTAAGGATTTGTAGAATTCAATATGCCCTTGTCTCCCTCGTCCTTGGTCCAATGAAATCCCCAATCATTTATTCATTCATATATACAGGATTAATAGTCCAAGGAAATCCCCGATCATTTATTCATTCATATAAAAAGGATTAATAGAGTTAAAAAACATAGCTGCGATATATCGCAAGTGCGATATATCACACTTGCGATATATCACAAGTGCAACTTGTAATGCGAAAAAAAAAATATAAAATAGAGTGACTGCAGCCTCATTTTCATTCATATATATCTTAAAGGATTAATAGAGTTACAAAATGCACTTGCGATATATCGCAAGTGTGATTTATAATGCAAAAATATATATATATATATATATATAAAACATAGTGGCCGTGGCCTCATTTTCATTTGAATATATATTTATGATTAATAAAGTTAAATAACGCACTTGCAATCTATCGCAAGTGCGATTTGCAATGCAAAAAAATAAAAATAAATAAAACACATTGCCTGCGCCTTTGGTCCCAAATTCATATATATTTAAGATTAAAAAACACACTTGTGATATATTGCAAGTGTGATTTGTGATGCCAAAAAAATATATATATAAAACACAGTTCCTTCAGCCTCATTTTCCCAATCTACACAGTGAAGGACCTACGATATCGGGAAGGCGAAAAAACGCACCTGTCGATTTGCATTTGAGAGAAGGAGGAGGCAAACCATTTCACAATTCGGATAAAATGGAAGGTGGGTGGCAAGATTTACTAGTTTGTTAATTCCTTTTGAAATTTTTGTTATTGTGTTTGTTAAAATTTAAACTAGTTTTTGTTTTTTTTTAAACCAATTTAATAAAATTTGTTACATGTATTAAAAAACAAACAATGAAATTGATTAATTAAATTTTGAAATTGAACTGTTTTGTTCTTAACAGAGAGCACAAAACCTGACACAAACCCAAACCCAAACCAAAATCCAGACAGAAACCCAAATCCAAACCAAAATCTAGACACAAACCCACACATGGAGGAGGAACACGACCGTAATTCTGAGATTTTGGCTCGTTTGGGTTAACTGAGATGCCTTAGCTCACTCTTTAGGGGGGGTAACCACTTGAGACAATCTTTAGCAGAGGCATTAGACTCCATAACAAATACAATTGCCAATGCCCAGGGAGCACTTTACAACATTAGCTTGTACAGAGATTCCCAGAGGCAATACTATTCCACTAGGTTAAGCTACAAGGATGTCAAAAAATTAAAGATAACAAAAGACCAATGGTTTTGCTTATTACGAGACCCCAGCATCAGATTGGTTCCACCCACCAATCGACCACACATTTCCATAGACTGGTGCGTGGAACCAAATATTAAAGCCAACTGGATGGATTGCTGGTACATGGTCTTCGATGAAGACCCTCATAGGAATAGAGACATCCCGTTTTATTTCCTTAGGAAGCTATATGCACAATTTATCCTAGGGAAACATGTGAACTATTTTGACATTTTAGAGTTCGAGGGTGTAGGTCATGGGATGCCCCAAGATAGGGAAGGGGCTAGGACTGATCCTAACCATGTGTGATTCCCTCCATGCATACCAAACCCCCCTTGGTTATATCCTCTAGCGGGTCCAGTTCTTGATGATACGCAGGAGTCCTTATTAGATTTGGCTGATACATTGCTTCGACATGGGACTGCCATCCAAGGCAATGTAGGCCAAGGGGTTGGCACTTCTGAGGCTGGCCCATTTGGGGTTGGACCATCTCACTGTCAGGATCCACCTTTTAGGTCCCCAAACGAAACCAGAGCTACACATCGCATTGGTGATATGGAGTCTTTAGAGCATCGGGTTATTCCACACCCTTGCACATCATGTCGAAGCATATGCTATGGGCCTGCTTCAGAGTTTCGGGGCGATGGATTACTCTGATATGTATGTAACATTCATTCTTTACATAGTATATATATTTTGTTTTATATCACAGTTTTCAATTGTTTCGTAATTTATTTCTATTTAAATAATTATCTGACAATTCACGTGAACAAATATACAGCTGGTGTCCAATGACACCCCAGATTCATGTAATCCGACCGTTGATGCTGATGCCATTGATGTAGCAGTCAATGTTGCATATGATTTTGGTGCTTCACCATTAGCTGTAAGAACTTTATTTTTAATTTGTCATTGAGTAATTTACATATTTATAATTTAGAGACTGCAACATTCAATACGTCTTAAACTCGATACAATATGTTTTATGCAGGGTGGGAACGATGAGTTTGTGGAATCCCATGTCAGTCCCTCCCATGTAGAGGAAGATTCCCAGACTCAGGTATTCTTTTCATTACATGCTTTTAATTATATGCTTTTAATGATTTGAAACATGTGTGCGTTTAATTATTTAAAGAAATTTTCTAATTGTGTTTTGTTACATAGCCTGGTTATGGTCAGGTTTTTTTTGACCATCTAGTAGGGCCAATGTTTAGTATTCCACCCACCGGTGACCCTCTTCCTCCCCCCTAGGTACGTGTACATGTCTCGCTTTCTTTGAAAAATCCATTTTCCGTCCATGTAGTATATCTATGTACTCTTGTTAGATATTTGTATTTGCTGACACATTGACATATATATGTTACATTATGCAGGCATCTAGTGATGCAATGGTGCTTGAAGAGCACCCAATCGATGTTGTTGGTGACCCACCTCTCCCCCCCCCCCCCCCGTAGGTACGTGTATGTGGAGCTCTTTCTTTGAAAAGGTCATTGTACATCCATACATAGTATATATATACATTATCATTTTCTTTGTATTTGCTGACATTGGTCCATATGTTACTTTATGCAGGCATCTAGTGATGTAGTGGTGCTTGAAGAGCACCTAATCGACATTGTTGGTGACCCACCTCTCCCCCCCCCCCTCCAGGTACGTCTGTACATGTCTCTCTTTCTTTGAAAAAGTCCTTTTATGTCCATACATATTATATACAGTCTCATTTTCTTTGTATTTGTTGACATTGGTCCATATGTTACTTTATGCAGGCATCTAGTGATGCAATGGTGCCCGAAGAGCACCCAACCGAGGTTGTTGGTTACCCACCTCTGCCCCCCCCCAAGTACATGTATGTCTCGCTTTCTTTGAAAGAGTCATTGTCCATCCATGTAGTATATATGTCTTGTTTTCTTTGTATTTGCTGACATTGACATGTATGTTACTTTATGCAGGCATCTACTGAGCTAGTGGTGCCTGAAGAGCACGCAATTGGGGCCACTGATGACCCTGCACGCACCCCCACCCAAGTACATGCAGTTTCAATGCCGAGGACTTACACACGCATGGTAAGTAAAAATGTTATATTTGCTTGGAATTTGAACAAATGTACATCATGTGGTATTTATTTTTATAGCTTGGTAAACTAACTTGTAACAAATTTTGGCTTGTGTGTAGTCTCCGATATTGAGAATGCATCCTCCTACGGATCGTTGGGGAACGCCATCGAGCAGCCGTAAAAGAAAGATAGACTTCTCATTAGCCACTGACATTGGCAGTGAAAAGGGAGTTAAATATAAATCATGTATAGGGGGGGTACATATAGAATCCATGTATAGGGGGAATATATACATGTACCATTTTGTTTGTATGTACACATAGATGTACAGTATGATCCACAATTTTGTATTATGGCCATGGCATGCCATTTTTGAAAACATTATACATGTACATCTATAATATAAAGCAACATTCAGATTTACCTATATATGGTTGACTTGATATGGGATGGAGACATGTGTATTATATGCCTTACAGATCTATATGCTTGAATATGTTTTTAGGTTTATGGCTTTGTGTTTGTTGGAGAACATTTGGCATTGCAAATAATGAATGTAATGTGTTCGGTATAGAAAGGAAGGCTCTAGATGCCTTATTGTATGATGATGTGAATGTTGTTTCTTATAGTGACAAGCCCAATCTAGAAATTTAATTTCTAATGAACAAACAAGTGACTTTTCATAGCCCCTTCCTCTTCTAAACCATCTTCACCTCCTAAACTTGCTTATCTTTACAATCATACTACAACTAACCCATCCTTACTATTGATAAACTAACCCATCCTTATCTATTATGGGTTAGTTGTAGTATATATCATTTATTGGAGTGCTCCACCTATTGGGAGTATTTTTGTATTGTTCATGAATGATTTCACTTACCCTAGTGGTGCACACCCTTTCTCTTGGGTAGGTGCCAAGTAGTTAGGGTTTTGGTATTTTGACTATGTCATGAGGAGGATATTATTATTTTTCTATTGAGGATTTTGTTAGTATCTCTTCCTATAAATCGATCTTTTTTTACTGTAAAACTCGTTAGAAACTTGTGGAGAACTCTCTCTTTGGGCTTTTGCTTAGTCATTGTGGTGAATGCTTATGGATAGTTGATGGTAGTGCTACATTGAGGATGTCTTTGCTAATGCTATGGTTTACTTTTGGATCAACGTTGGTTTCAATCTTGCGATGATTGGCAAGTAAGCTCTTTATTTTGTAATGTTATATTTGTTTGGCTTATGGTTGAATAGGTGGTGTATTTTCATCTCTTCATTGTGCGCCCTATGATTCCATTCTGGATGGATATTATGCCCAAGGTAGTTTGAAGATATCACTTAGGTTATTTCCTTATAGATCCTAGGATAGATCTAGCCTTTCTTGGACTTGGTAGGGATTGGCACTCAAACCATACCTATCTTTGAATGTTAGTAAGTTCTTCTACACTAGCCTTGATTGACCCCAAATGCCCAACTTCAATCCTAGGCATTAGTCCATTTTTCTAGACACTTTAATATCAATTTAAATCTCTTTTTCCTTTTTTGTTTGCAATCTGGAAATTAAATTCATCTTGGGCATAAAATATTTATGCAAAACCCTAAAAAATGCATCATTAGACCCCCCTTTTAGGGTTGCATTTAATTCCTGTTAAGGCTATATCCTTAGGGCTGTAGCATTCACTTTTAAATTTGAGTTTTAGGGTAGTTTGGGACTGTTTTGTTTACCGGTTATAAATTGAAAATTAAGGTGAATTTAACTCTAGATTTGCCTCTGAAATTTAGCCCTATATGTGCCCTTTTCATCCATCTATACCTTGGTTTAATCTCTGGGCTATTTAAATGTTGTTTTGCTGGTCCAATTAACATCCTAAAGACACTTTTCTAACAGTTATCTAAGTGGATGCAGATCTTGTATAATTTATGGGTTAGTTGCAAGTATTTAGAATCCTATGAATTGTTCAATCTAAATATTAGTTGCTTGTTACTTGTAAATTTAGTTGCATGTATTTAGTTACTTGTATAATATTTTGCAAACAACCCAGAAATTAGTTGTATAATTTGTATAATACTAAATGGTCCTATGAATTGTTTAATCTAAAAATTAGTTGCTTGTTCTATTAGAGCCTAATTTGCATTCATTTGTTCATCTTTAAGGGCTGGAACCTTATGCTGTTGTAATACCTATCTTGCTGGTCTAAACCTATAATTATACAATAATCTATTTTCACTTTAAATCAGGAAGTTTGAGGTGACATTCGACATTCAGGAGTTAAGATCTAAAACCCTAAATCAACTTGGCTTTTACTATAATCCAGATCTGAAATCAGCCCAACTTAGTTTCACAATATCATGCTTCTCCAAGAATTGTCCTTGAAACTTAGTTGTGTCTAGGGAATCCTCCCCTAGTGCTAGGTCCTTACCGTATGCACTGAAGTGAAGAGAAACAGCTGTCGAGGTGATAGTGGCAACACTTTTAAGAGTTTCCCTCAGCTAAACCCTTGTGAGAACCTTGCACTTTAGGGGTGTTAGTTTGTGTGCTAACAATTTGTTTTTGTTGTTGGGGACAAGGTTGTTTCCAGAAAGAATTCTATGCTTCAATACTTTTATGAGATAAATTTGATAACATATCTTTGATACCTCATCTGGCAACTTCATTAAATTCAGAAACCCTGAAGAGATATTCAACTAGGAGTTTATCTTAGCCTGTTTTCCAACGCTTTTCCTCTTTTGAAACATTTTTTATTTTTCCAAAGAAGTTTCAAGCGAGTGAAGTTGTGAAGCCATACCCATCCATTGTGGCAACTAAACCATGGCTTAATGATGTATTCAAGCCTCTAGATATATTTGGGATCCAAGGATTTCTTCAGTGCTTCCGATCTTGACAAGAAACAATATAGTCACGGCTGAAGATCATATTAGAAATTTCTACGATAGTGCTGGCCAGAATAATATTCATGATGAGGATGTAGTTATGAAACTTTTTTCCATGTCCTGACAAGAAGATGCTAAATTTTTGTTTAAGTCCCTTCCTGATGGTAGCATAAAAATACTACAACTAACCCATCATAAATATTCATAAACTTGACATACAAGAGAACTTTTGGCATATGAAGATGATGAAGATAAACTTGACTCGAGACCATGTTATTTTCCAATTTCTATTGGGTGGTGTCTAAGGACACCGGTTGTTCTTAGCGCCTCCAATGTGCCATAAATAGTGTTTGTATCCTAGGCACAAAAAAGGCTAAACATTAGTAGTCTCATAAGAAAATAAGCAAAATGTGCAAACATTATTTATAGATAACTCACTTGAGGTTGTGGGATCGTGTTTATAACTTGTCCAGTAAATTATGTCTGTGAATGGTATCCGACATTCACAAATTAGTACATTGCGAATAAACTGAAGGCTAAATAATTGAAATTGTGCTTTAGCACACACTTTAAGGATTAAATTTAATGCACCTGACAATCTAGCCACACTGGACAATCTAGTAACACTTGAAAATGCACTCACTCAAGTAGGCCATCTGGATCATCTCTACTGCCGATGTTGTCGATCAATCTCTCATGCTCTAAATGAGGTAGCAAGTATTGTACATGTGACCTTTTTTTTTTTAAATTGTGCGTAGCTTGATGTTTATATTAACTACCAGGTTCGTGAAGTGGTCTACAATAGCTCCTGGTTTATAATCCTGATATACATACCCACCCTTCCTTTTTTGTTGTGCTGCTAGTGTCAGGTACTCCCCTTTTATAACCATTGAGCCAATTGGGTATTCAATGTTTTGATCATTTGTAACAGGTTTGAGAAGGGTTTGTTTCCCCTCTAAGCAACATGCCAACCAATAGTTAGAACCCCATTCATTCTTTTTTGGGGAAACCACTGCATATATTTGACCTGTGAAAGGAAATCGAAAAATGTTAAAAATACATAAATATTAAAAAAGGTCTTGCATGTAACATAAATAAAATTTCTTTCAATGTAAGGGCTTGTAGTGATTTAGGTACTACTAATTTTTTTTTTTTTACCTGCTTGTATGAGATCCAATATTTGATCATAGTCTATAGAAATATATGTCTGATCATCTTCCAAATGGTCTATTTCATTAACCCCCTTGAAATCAATGCCAAGAGGCACTCGATCCCATGTATCAACTGTATCTGTATACTCACAATCATCCCATTCATCTATGTTATAGGAACTGCAAAAGCAAGCCTTCAATCTTGTCCAAATTTGTAGGGTCGAGTTGTCTGAGCTTCTAATTGAATGAAAACCTCGAGTTCCATGCATTGTGTTCACCTGATGTGTTTGGGATCGGTCCACATCTGTCACCTCCCAGAATATTCTCCGCACTAGGTGTTTCCTTGTTGCTTGCTTTCCCATCACAGATGCTCACCATTCGACTATAGATGAAGCGTCTCGAAGGCGAGCACCTGTAAACTTCATCTCTTCCCTTCAAAGGGCAATTTATGCATGCACCAGCACCATCGTGCTCTCCTTTTCCATGACCTGTTTCAAAGTAGTTCCATGTATGTGGCACCTTGTATTTTATGTGCAACAAACACAACCATTGAAATACATGTGCATTCTTGAACTGTCCAGCACAACCATCTGACCAAATCAAATGATGATAAAATGGTATATCCATAGCTATCACATGATCATAGAACAACTAAAAGAAATGTTTCACATTATGGATGTCATGGGTCCGGTCGTCATTGATGTAAAAGTGACTCTCTTTCAATATCACACGTTTCTCTTCATTGCTATATGGCCCATGTCGATAAGTGATATGGACCATTATGCTCACCTACTCTGAGTGATAGTATTGACTTTGTATTTCATTTTGTGGTTGTAGGGTGTAATTTTCCACAAAGTCAACCATTGATAGTATCGTTCCAAGAGGGAAGGTGTCCCAACATATTCTGAATTGCTCATCTTGCCACCGTGCCATATCGACATGCTGAATGTACTATTGGATCTTTCCAAGGAACTCTGGAATAAAATCACATACTTGCACTTGGTGGAAACAAATAAACAATGTTATAAAACAACATAAAAATATTTACATCAATATTAACATATAAATCAATATTTAAAACAATGTTATAAAACAACATATAAACAATGTACACTCAGTTAAATGAACATTTTTCATGTAGATTGTCACCTGTGAAGTCACCAATTTAATCTTCTTGCTTTCTTTCCCATCACGTAGCTGATATGTCTCATAATGAAAGTTCTGCTTCTCGACAATTGCATTACCGAATGCTTGATCTTCACTCTCATGGATGCAATCGGACCATAAAGATAGCCCACCACAATTGTTGCAAGAACCCTATACACATTGTTTTAAGTAATGTGTCTGCCCATCTTGCCTCGAACACATTATGCTATGGATGAAATCTCTAGATGACATTGGCGGAACTGTACTTGAGCATTCCTGCACATGGTTAGGGTGCAAAAAATGACGTATATGTGAAAATGTATGATAATATAGATCAAACTCTATGCGGTATCTACAACAACAAGTGTTTCGGATTCTATTGATTCTAACATACCAAGGCTTGCATTTTTCAAAAGATCTTTGCCCAAGCCTTAGCTCTACGTGGGAAACTTTAAACATCTTGAACAGTTGAGTTTGTGTAATGTCAAGGTAATGTTTAACATGCCCTTTATTGTTCATAGAACCCCTACAGTGTTTTAACACATCCTTTGTGTTAGAAGAAGGCCTAGTGTTATCATGCCAAAAAGTGTGCACTAGTCTCTTCACTGCTTCGACCAACTTCATGTCTTTGCGGGGAAACCTACCCTTAGATGCCCAGAATGTATCCATTTGTCCCTCTACATCAAGTTTGTCTCTTCTTACTGAATATTTTTTAAGTGTCTTTGGATGTAAATGGACAATTTTTGATGTGCATTTACGTAAACGACGTTGTCTTGTGGAACTAGATACAATTGATTCAACCAATACGCGGTGAGCCACATTACAGTCTTTTGAACGAGTTTTTTTACCAATTGATGTGAATGCAGCAGCAAGAGATTTAACAATGTGATTACTTGATTCGGTATTGTTCAATGTTCTTATGCCTAACTTTTTTCTAACATTTGCCATACTTATAGATTTAATCAAAGCTAAAAACAATTGACATTTACCGGCTTCAGATTTTGGTTCAAAATATTGTTTCATTATTTGAGAACAATGACAAATGATTGAGCGTTTAGCCACCTTACTTTCCATGGAATTCAATTCACTCTCGTCCACTTGTATGCGTTTAGGAGTTCTCTTTCATTTTGATGCGAGATTTCTTGTCGTTTGGAATGCTGGAGAGACATTTACATCCACTGCAAGATGACAACTTCGATTAGGAGATTGAACCACCTGGCATGGTAGTTGTAGAGTCTCATGAGGAACATAATGATTGAGCTCTACAGAGGGTTGTCCGGTTAATAATGGGCCAAAATTTTCATCTTGGTTATAACCAACTTGCATTAAAGTTGCAATATCTTCCTCATCCTCTTTGCCAGGCATTTGTTGAGCGGGGATGGGAAGTATTTGCTCATCCAATGAATGCCGACGATTTCTTGAATGTTCCCTCTTCTTTTCTTTTTTAATTTCAGCTTCTTTGGGTGTAAGCATCTTCCTCGCTGACTTCCGAACTCTATTACATGGCTTCCCCATTGAAATACACGCAAAATTGTACAAAACCTATGGATCTGTGTAATAAATGATTAAATTGCAGGTTGAACAATACGCTCTGCGCGGGTTTCAGAATAATTATGTATTTTTTTGTACAGTAAAAATGGCCCACAGCACGCAACCCAAGATTATTTACTAAACAAATGTCGCATATGCGATATAATGCATCTTCGTTTTAATGCATATGCGTTATATCGCATATGCATTATATCGCATATGCGTTAGATCGCATATGCGATATGAACTATATGCTTTCTACGCTTTTTACAAATGGCCAGTTTGTTAAAAACGTGATCACTAAATCGCATATGCGATTTAGTGCATATCAACTATTGAAACCTCATTTAACCATGAACTATGAAAACATCATTTAATCCCTAGAAGATTGAATTTATCCTTGGACCATGGTACAATGTCTTCAGAACTATGTTTTGTCTGGAAATATTCGTAATGGTTCCTATATGGCCATGGTAAATGCCTCAAGAATAATCTTCAATGCATAAAATAGTCTAATGGCACATATATCCCATATTAAGTCTAAATATCCCATATTAAGGGCATGTGTAGTGGTTTAAGACTTGTTTCTGTTACACTTTTGTCCCATTACCATGGTTGAGACCCTGAGACCCATCCTTAGTGCATAAAACCTCATAATGACACCCATATCCCACTAAAGGCCAAATATTCCATCTATAGTGCATGTTTGTTGATTTAGAGACTCATTGGACCATCTTTTCTTCCATGACTATCTTCAATGTCCAGAGACCCATCCCTACCATCCAAAACCCTATAATGTCACCCTTATCCCCTAATAATACAATTTAGACTCCCAAGATTCCATCCAGACGATCTATGGGGTGGCTCATGCCCCAACATTACATTGATTAAAAGCTAAAAGAGGTGTGGGGGGAGTCAAAGGAGGGAGAGGAAGTTGTAGAGGGAATCATGTGAGGAGGGATGGGTAGGGGAGAGATATGGGGGGGTTATGGTAGGGGAAATATATATAGCATAATGGATGGAGGGACAAATGGGGGGGGTACCATTAAAGAGTGAGAGGGAGGAGAGGGATGGATGGAGTGGTGGTATAGATAGAGGTATAGAGTGAGTGAATGATATCTAGACAAATGGGGGGTGTTTAAAGAGTGAGAGGGGTAGAGTAAGAGAGAGAGAGAGGATGATGGATGGAGGGATGGTTAGAGGGTGAGAGAGTGGGATAATAACAATGAGAGAGTAGGGATTTATGGAAATGAAGGATGGTCAAGGATGGTTACACCGAGGGATATAGATGAGAGATTGTGTGTGTGTGTGTGTGTGAGAGAGAAAGAGAGAGAGAGAGGGAGAGGGAGAGATCATGGATATTAAGGAAAGGAGAGAAAGATGGAGAGATGAAGGAGGGATGAAGGCTTGAAGGTGGAGAGAGGAGGTAGGGGGAGAAAGTGATGGATGGAGTGAGTGATAGGATGGAACACATGGAGGGAGGGAGGGAGGGAGGGGCAAAAAAGGAATTGTTTTAGAGGGTGTGTGGATGTGTGTGAGAGACAAGGGGGTGGAGAAAGAGAGAAGGAATTATGGGGGGAGAGAGAAGGGGGTGGAGAGAGGACTCAAAGAACACTGTGCAGATAGTAGACATGATCATCATGAGAAATCAGCACTAGCTAAACATGCCCACCACTCGCGCCACCACATACGCATTGAGGAAACAAAACTCATCGCTAGGGAGGAACATTATAGAAGGAGGAAGATCAGGGAGGCCATTGAGATAGAGAAGGTCCCATCAAATTTAAATAGGGATGATGGCCTTAAGCTTAGTGAATGTTGGCACCCCATAATCCGCCATATCAAAGACAATAATCCACATACAGAAGGACAATAACACTAAAATTAAACTAATGAATTGAATTGATAATTTTAAACTAACTTTAATCAAAATTTTAAAAAAGTTTAAAACATAAACGATTTTAAACCCTAAAACTCTTAATCCTCATCAATAAAGTTTTTAAAATCTTAAAAAATTTTAGTTTAGAATTTTATTAATAATTTATTAAATTAGGTTAAAATTATTAATAAAATGAATTAATAATTTTTAAAAAAACTAATCAAATGATTTGATATTTTTTATAATAACTTTAATTAAAAAAAATTTAAATAACATAAAAATTTTAACCCTAAAACTCTCTATCCTCTTCAATAAAGTTTTAAAATCTTAAAAAATTTTAGTTTAGAGTTTTATTAATAGTTTATTAAGTTAGGTTAAAATTATTAATGAAATAAATTAATAATTTTTAAACTAATGAAATGATTTGATAATTTTTATAATAATTTTAATTAAAAAATTTTAATTTTTTTTTAAAAAAACATAAAAATTTTAAACCCTAAAATTCATTATATATTTTAAAAAACCTTATATTAATTTATTATAAAATAGTTATTTCAACATTTCAATTAAAAATAATAGTAATAATTAATTAATTAATTAAATTTTGAATTAACTATTAACTAAATACTTTTAATTAAATTTTAAATTTTAAATTAACTATTAACTAAATATTTTTAAGACTTTATTCTTAATATAAAAAATTCGAATTAAGTTAATTATTGTTAATACTTATAAAATAAGATTAAAAAAACATTAAATATTAAAATATTAATTAATAAACCAATAAAATTAAAATTTTAAAATAAAAAACTAGAATGTCGGCAAAACCCTAAAAATTTGAATTAAACTCACACTTATTAATTACTATCTTCCACACCTAATTTAAACTGTGAGACACTCTCTCCTCATGATGAGCCCTACTTTGCGACTCGAAACGTCGAGAAATAACTTCACTAACGTAGTTCTCCTCTCCACCATTTTATTATTAAAGTGATGGTCGATGACAACCAACAGGCTTTATGAGGCCATGTGAAGGCCTAAGACTATTGGATTGCACATGGGTGGCTAACCCTAACTTCTCGCTAAGGGTTTGTGCTGTAACTTTATTGTTCATTTTCTTTTTCTTTTGCATTGGAGAGTTGAGCTCCTCTCGACCGCCATCACTATGGAGCAAACCACACCAGGTTTTAGTTTAACATTAGCATAGGTAGTTCTTTATGGTTTATCGTCATTCAAGATGGAACTTTCCAAGTAGGGATAGCTCGCGCTTAGGGTTTAAAAATCACAGGGGTAAGGTTCTGTTCCAAACTGTAATTGTTTAAAGAAAATCTTTTATCCATGAAAATGTGATCCAACTTTTAATAACTGGTTTTCATTGTGTTGACAGGAGGGTTTTACGCCTTCCAGGTGATCTCTGGTCACGACTTAGAAACTAGGGTACAACAAAGGTGGGTCGGGAAAGTTCCAGTGGCATGGTAATGCCACAGTAAGCCCCGGGCCTTCCACATATATCACCTCTTATCAACCATGCTTGTTTGATGTAATGTTTCCAGTGTTGTTGTATTCTAGTGATTGTTTGTTTTGGAATCCAAATGGCATTCTGGAAGGGTTGTTGTTCGTTAAGAGTTTTCTGGCTAAAATCCTGTATTCGCCCAATGTTAAGTTAATATACATTTTAGGGACCCTTTGACATTCATATGGGAAATCTAATGTCTTTAATTTCCGGTTATATGCATATCTAAATATAAATTCGACTGTATTAGTGTAATTCCTTTCTCCACGATGCGGGTATATAGCTTTGTAGTAATGATATTGTATTTGTGTTTTAATGATTTGGGAAAAACCCTGAACACGATTTTGATACACAAAGTTTCATTAATTTGTTTATTAACATTACGACTCTATTTGTAATTGATAATGTAACTCAGACTGTGTATTTGATTATAATTTAATAGTTCTGCTAAAATAAATGTTTCCAGAATTAGGGATTGTGTTTTAAATGCCGTAAGGAAAGATTTAAGAATGTTACCAATGCTAGATCTGTTGTAAAAGATATTAGTTTTTTTTATATAAACTTGTTATCTAGCTGAAACCCTAGGCACTAATCGTGCTTTGTGGTAAAAGATACTAGATTTATTATTAATTTTGGTTGTCGAAGGTATTCGACCCTGAATAGGTATCTTCAACCAGACATATTTGTATTGTACTGATGGAAGAGTTTATACCCAAACCATCTACGATGACTCTGTTTGCAGTACTAAACTATTTGATTTATTAAGTTGGTGTCGATAACAGTATACCCGTTTTCAGTTTGATGAGTGATTTATTCAAGTATGAGATTGAAATAAAACAATAATGTTTTTCTGAGCAATGCTCTAACTGTGCTTAATGCATATTCTAAAGTAGAGATTGAATGGATGCAAGAATCGCCAGAATGTTTTCAATGTAACTATTTATTATTTGCTTGTTTATTAAAATGAATTTGTTTAAGATTGGCAAAGCCCTAAATTAATTCATACTTGTTTTCATTATTGCATTGATGCCTTTGCTTGTGTTATTTACTTAAAGAAAAAATGTTTAATTATGTATCAAACTCTATACATTAATAATGTACATTTGATTCTTTTAGGGTTTAGATGTTACTGTCTATTGTTTACAATGAGTATGTGTATAGTGAATATTTATAACTATATGTTAATCAAAGCAGTAAAAATGTGTACAAAAATGTAATGAATTTGGGATTGTTTGATAATTATTAGTGTATAAATATCTATTGTATTATATGTGTAAATACTGTATAAAAGCTATGATATTACAATTGAAAAATTCTAGGTTTTCACTTAAGTTTGTTAATTAGTTCATTATACCTTTTATACATATATTTCCATCTGATATATATAGTAAGATCAACATTCTACTTACAGTATAGCCATCATTTATATTCTATCTTTTAGAGAAAACTCTTTGTACTAGAGTACATCACTTTGGTGAAAGGAAAATATAGAGAGGATTTATATTTTAATCTTCCATCCTCCAAATCTAATCATTAGTCATTTGTACAGAAGAAATTTATCTATCCAATATTCTAATGATTTTAATAGTTTATTTAACCATGTAGTAAGCATTAAAAACCTGATATCCTAGAGGATAAATCTTCGTGCAATAAACAGAAATGCATTTGAAATAATACCCAGCATAACATAACATTCTTCAGAAATATATAGAGAAAATATAGAATTAATAAGTTAAAACAATGTAGGACTTGTTTAACTGTTGAGGTGGACAAACACCCAAAGAATACCATTCCTCCCAACTGTCTCCTAGAAGCAGCCAATATTACTTGCTTCAGGACCCCCGATCTTGTTCACTGAACCACTAGGATGAAGACACTATGTAGAAGTGTGTAGTAGACTCTTTGTTTCTTAGAAATCATAAAGACTTTCATACAAAACACTCTCTCCAACTCAGAAAGATAACTTGCAGTCCTTACACTAGCAATTCGTTTCAACATTCCCCTCATCGAATCTCTTCTATGCTTAACTTTTTAGTTTCCGGCAAAACTACAAGGTAAAACTAGTGAGCCTCCTGCTCATTCGATGGATATAAAGATTGCCTAGGTCTTTGGGTCAATTTAACATTTAATGATCGACCTTCTCAGTTCCACCTTCCTTGGGGAACATGAGCACATTTTTAGGGAAGTTGCCTCCTGCAACAACTAGAAAGTGAGTGTAGATGTTGCCACTTGTCAATTTCTTCTACACAAGTTCATTCCTCCTCGTGGATCAGTGAAAACTCTTCAAAAGTCTTCTTTGGATAGGTGTCTCATATTTTAATTATTAGATAATAAAAATATTCAATTACAGTCATCCTTGACCATCCTTGGTCAATAACATAAAACTTTACAATAACTTTTTAATGTAAATTTTTTCAACAAACATAAAATGCTTTTCAATTTCTAGGTAGGTTAGAGTTTATCATATTAGCTTACTTAGACTCCTTAACCAAATATTCAATTATAACTTGTTTTAACGTTCATAGGCGAATATTAATCCTTTTGACTTTTTAGCGTGAGAGAAGTAGTGTCTCGCAATGCCCTAAGCTAATGGTAAGTTCATAAGTATTGGGTTCATGTTAAAAGGTGCGAATTACAACTCACTATCCTTTAGGTACCTGAGGTACCATGATGACTTCTAGTCATCATAAGTTAGATTCTCTAGGCTTCCTCACTCTTTAACCTCTTCACCTAGATGGATTCATTTCCCCTTCATTTAGTTACATCATAACCTTCTGTCTCCTAGGTATATACTTAACTATTATAACTTAGGAAATAAATAACCATACCGACAATGTTTAATGGTGGGGTATTGGCCTTGAGCTCCTCACGAGAAACCAATATATTGTTACATTTTCAGTTACAAAGAATAGGGGTAAAAGTGAGATGTTAAATTAAGGGACTTATAGAAAAACAATAATATATTTATTAATACGAATTCATATGAATCCATTAAATCATTTTTCATTTAGAAAAAAAAAATAATATATCTTTTAATACAAATTCATATAATAAATCTATTAAATTATTATTTAGATTATTAGATGATTAAAATTTTTATTTGAGAGATTTGTATTTTATATTTGAGATATCATTATTATTTTATTACAATAATAAATTTAGTTGATATTATTAATTTATTTTGTCTTATACTAAGAAGCTTGGTCCATCCAATTTGTAACATACCCAAATTTCTAAGTCAATAGTTTTGGTAAGTTTTTAAAATATTTCCTCATGAGCATTAACAATAAAAATTAATACACTAAAACATAATGTCAATTATTTATTTATTAGAGATGTTGAGCTTACATAACATTTCTTCTATCATCTCTCTCATAAAATTTACTTATATATGTATACAAAGGCTTCAGCCAACCTATCAATTGATCCACAATGTTAAATAATAATCATTGAATTTCACTTTGCATATGTAGTAAATCTATTCAAGGTTAAAAAAAGATCTGAGTCCAATACCTTATCTAACTTGAATTTAGATTAATTTGTAATTGAATAATACTACATTTTCCTTTGAGTAACTGACTAAATTTTCACCCCTTAGTGGTAACTTGAATGCTTGAACAAAAGACACATTTCCAAGGATATCACATATAAAATAACAAGGAGATAACCTTCATTAACACATACTTTTGCACAAAGATATAAAAAACAAGCCATTATAGTTAGTAACAAATAAACGCAATAGGTACATATATTCAAAGTAAACCAAACTGAAATAAAGTTGAAGCACAATATCGAGGGAATACACGATGGAGCCACAACATAAAGAGAGAGCATTTCTAACGCGGTTCACCCACTCCTGGGGCTAAGTCCACAAAAGGTTGTGTTGTAATATTATTCTAATATAGAGGTTACATCTTGCAACATGTTTGTTTCCATAGTTACTGATGACTATAAGAGTTCATTTCTAGTCATGCTGGACTATCTACTTCGATATGCATTCAAGCAGATTTTAGCCAATTCTATACTTCCAATGGAAAGCATTCCTGAAGGGACTATAGGAAAATAAGGTTTGATCTATGTTCTAAAGTTTAGATCCTTTCCAACTAATTGAAATATAAACTCATATTACTTATCTACTAAAACCATGCATCAATGCATGGAAGTGTAACAACCCCAAAATTTCACTAAAATTTAAAATTTTTCAAGTAGCATTAATTGCTTGTGTTCGCTATGCGGAAGTATTTAAAATGTTAACTTTAAACACATCTAGGCAATAAATGGAAATAATGCTTATCCACAACAAATTTCATAATCTGTCGTTAGGATTAAAAGTTTATATTACTTATGAATAACAACATTTGTCGTCACTACTATTATCTTTAACTAATATTTTTAAAATGTCGTTTTGTCTTTTAATTGTTCAAAAGCATGAGATCTCATTTTTGTTCTATGTTATGAATTTTGGTTCTAGAGTCTAAATGTTTGTCTTCATGAAATGAAGGGGTCTTGAATAGCCCCGAGGCTTACTTAGCTATCACTAGCTAATGCTCCTGAATTCTATTTGCAAAGAATAGGTAAGACCGAAAAGTTCCAAATGAAGCCTTCTGATGTGTTTCAATTTATCTTACAACACCGTGTTGATCTTTTAGTTAAAAATAGGATTATGTAGAGAATTATCTACTCTGCAATTCAAGCTCGGGTATTTTATTGTAATTGTTTTCTTATCTTCATCACATCACAATCCTAAAAGTCTATTATGGAGATCAATTTATGTATTAATAACACATATTTCTTATATCGGTATTATGGAAAAACTTCATAGTTTACATTACATGTTCTCTACCAAAACTATGGAGAAACAATGTAATGTTTCTTCATTACACTATAGATATTTTACCTATGTCAAGCAATATAATATAGTTTTCATAAAACTATACGTTACGTTTAGGATGCAAATGCACATTCTATATGTGTAGACTTTATATGAAATTAATATGCATTAAATCTATTTGCCTAAACTATATGTTTCGAACTATTTTCATAAACCATACGGAAGATACACAACGCATTAACCTTGTAGTGGAGGATGTGTTGGCATGCACTACGAACTGGTAGCTAAGGTATTTAATGGTTCCATAATTGTTATCTTGGTGGATTGTTGATGGCTGCTCTCATGGCCAAACCTCATGTGAAAGGTCATGGAGTTAAGTGATAATCTTTAAATGCGTAATGTAAAAACTTGTTGAGCTGTGCAAGGATGGTATGTTAGGATCCTAGTTGGATCTCCGTGCTGGTAGTAAGTCGTAAGTTGAAAGTTATAAAATTAAATGCCCTTAAATGAGGTTGTGATTGTGAAAGGATTTTGTCTCTGTGTCTAGATCTGCGTCACTGATTTCGTGGTTGGTCTCGGGTTTTGGGTTAAACCCTAACCCTGGCATTGATATGCCCATCTATTCAAAATTTAGTTCATTATGAAAAAATGAGGGGAGGCCGACAGGCTCTCAACCCTTCAGGGTTTTGTTTGAAGGTGCCTTCTGGGGTTTCGATACCCTGACCTTGCTATAAGCAGTTTTCTTATTAGTTTTGCAACTATACAAGTGTTAACTTCTTATAGAGTTTGTTGGTGAAATTATTCTTCTAAGCTGTAGGCATTTGATAGATTTTGTAAGTTCAGAAGTGCCTCGACATTTGTAACTGTACTGTGTTTGAGTTCTTTTTGGAGTTTTAAGTGGAAACTTCATACTTCCATTGTCTGCATTGAAGAATCCGGAGTATTCAACCATGCTCCATTTATTCACAGGTGAGGTATTAGTTGTATTTCTAGAAAACAAAATCCATTGTTAAAAATAATATCTCTGTTGGTTTTGATACTTGGTTCTAAATTTAACCAATAGTTGTGTTGTTTTCTGGCAGGTGGCCTTTCTCGGTAATGGTTGAAGATGGTCGAAGAGAGGTGAAAGCTTTTGAATGGGCCCTAGTAATCCTCGGAGACATCCCAAGGGTATCCATTACTGTGAAGAACTTGTCACCAAGAAAGTTCTGTTTGTTTAGCAGAAAGTTGGTTGTTTATACTTAGGTCTCATCATGATTAAAAGGGTGTGTCAGACTTTGGTTGTATTAAACCTAAGCCATAAGACATTTCATTTCTAAGGTTCTCAAACTTTCAGTTGCATCTCTCATTGACTTCTCGATGCAATGTTTGGATTACTATATGTTTTTTTTTTTTAAATAAAAAATTGTTTCAAAAATCGAAATGTTTAGTCCAATGCTCAAAATTACATATTCGGTAATGATTAAGTTTTTTTGTTAAGAGTTTTGGAAACCGATTCTGGTTATGATGGAATGTGAGGAGGACTGAACCCTCTACCATCACATGGTTTTTTTCATTTTGAAAAGCATGAATACGAATACGGTTTTCCAAGAATAAAAAAATGTTGACAGTCGTAGGGTAATATTTCAGTATTTCAATGTTATTTGTAAAGTTGAATGGATTCAATGAATACTTAGGGCAGATCCCATCAACTGTACTTTGAAAGGTATAATTTTTAGGTTTTGTTTTTAATAATCAAGCTGCAATGACTCGGTTGTAAACCCTACTGGGAGGAACCTTACTGTACTAAAAGTTTTGGATTAGAGTTTTGAACCCTAGCTGTGTTCATTCCTTTGTTTTAGTGTATGAATGAAAAATACTTGAAAACATTGAGAGAAGCTTACGATTAGGGTTTTGCACCCTGGGAAACCCCATAGATTTAAATAGATACTAAAATCCTGTATATATATTTAAATTTGTATTCTAAATTACAATGGTAATGTGTAATAATACTGCTAAGGTGTACTGCTGTTTGCAGAAGTAGAATACTAATTCTCTATTGTAAAATAATACTTATATTTGTTTATAAAAGGTTGACTAATGTGTTTCGATATTTAAAAGCATTGTAATATCCTTGTTATGTTTAGACATGTTTTATGCAATGTATAACGCAATGTATGAATTGTTTAATGTTTTAATAAGTAAGTTTCGATAATTCTCTATATAAGTGATTTGATTTGAAATAAATATATTTACTGCAACTAAATATTGATATGGGAAATGCTTAGAATAATATATTATTATAAATGAAAACAGGGGTTTTGTTGTCAAGTGTATACTAATGAAAAATACTTATGTTCCTAGCTAGATTCTAAATTATCTACTAAAAGGGAGACAATGTTACAGTACTGAAATAATATAGCTCCGTTTATAAAAGAAATCATTTAAATTTATTCATTGCATAGTATCATTATAATCTTTTCTACATATTCTTCCCTGTACTAGAGTACGGCACTATGACTAGTGTGTGGAAAAATGGAGGGAAGCATTTATTATTCAATCATTCTATCATTTAACTATATCATTCGTATTGCATTTTATCCTAACAGATATAAATTATAGAAATAAAAATATTCATTAATAGTGCAGAATATCTAAGATTTATTTGGGAAACTGATAACATAAACATTCAAATTTATTATACTAACTTGACAGAAGTAAATAAGATAACACAATATGAACCTGGAAATCTGTAGAAGAAACAAACAGCCAAAGGATCCCATTCCACCCAACCTACTCCGAAGACAGCCAAGTTACATTCCTTAGGTCCCCCGAGCCTGTTTATTGAACCACTAGGATGAAGATGATGTGTGGAGTAATGGAATAAATTTCCTTGCAACTCAACAGTAGCACTCAACAAAAGTACTTCAAGCTTTTAGCAATATTGAACTTAGCAAAGTGGCTGTACTAGTTTAGAATGCAGTCTTAGTTCACTCATTCAGTTCTAACATTCCCCTCATCGAATCTCTTGTGCTCAGAAAATTATCACAAGGTAAGAATGAATAGCCTCTTGCTGAATTTGACGGGTAGATAAGTAGCATGCCTAGGTCTTTGGTTAGTTTATTTCAGTAAATGAGACACCTGCTTAGTTCCACTTTCTTGGGGAACATGACCATAAAAGTAGGGAAGTTACCCCCTGCAACAATTAGAAGTGAGTTGAGGATGCTGCCAAGTGTCAGTTTGATCTCCAACCCAGTCCATTCCTCCTAGTGGGTCAGTGAACACTCATTCAATAGTCTCATTTGGATGTTTATCTAACATACCCCTTTTCTGAAACATTTTATGTTTGAAGAAAACCTTATCTTAACTTTTATTGTAAAGTTTTATATTTGGCCAAGTGGCCAAGGATGACTATAATTGCACATTATTATTATTTAATAAAATAAAATAGGAGACACTCACCCAAAGAGACTGTTGAAAGAGTGTTTATTGATCCACTAGGTGGAATGGAATCTGGGGTAGAAGGAAATGGATAAATGATAGCATTAGGAACTCAATAACTAGCTATTTTTATGGGACAAATTCCTTTATTTGTGGTCAAAGTTCCCTAAAAGATGGTAATAGAGCTTGAGGCTCATTTATTTTGAAACTGACCACTAAAAGACCTAAGCATCTTTATAAGCCATCGAATTTGAGCAGAGGCTCACACTTTTTCTGATGAGAAAATTTACCTTTTGGTTATGTTGTATGCACACAAGAGGTTTGATGAGGGGAAGCTATGTTTTGAGTTGTAGTGTAAGTCTATTTCACTTTTGCTAAGTGCAAAGTTCACTGCTAGGTGCAGGGAGTTATTTTGAGGTGTATTGTGCAAGTCTCCATTGATTGGTGGAAGTACAACCTGAGTGCCTTGCTTATACACAGAGTCTTCTACCTAGTGGTTCAGTAAACAGGCTCGGGGGTCCAAAGGAGCAAGTGATATTGGTTGCTTCTTTTGGAGAAGGTTGGGAGGAATAGGCCTCTTTGGGTGTTTGTCCACGCCATCTACATTTGCGGGTTCTACTTGTTATTTCATTCCTAAGTAGTTATAATTTATTTTCTGTAATTGTTGATTTAGGAGTATTAGCTAAATATTGATAGTTATTATCATGCAAAAGTAAATCTTTGATTTTCTGAACTAATTATGATTCTATAAATTGTTGAAGAAATTATATGAAATAATGGAATGAATTACTTCCATGTATTTTTCCACGCATTGTCTTTGTGTCGTACTTTAGTATAGGGAAGGATGGTTAAAAGTAGATAACTGATATGCAGTAAGCAGAATGAATGAATAGACAAATTCTGTTATGTTTTTCCTAAAATTTCCCTCATCTGTTTACATTTTGCAATTTAAAATATTCTATGTTTTAGTCATAGAAAAACATAGCAACATCCATACTATTCAGACATTGTAATATCTTTAGATTTGCAGCAACAGAAGAAAATAGGGCTTAAACTTTTCCATACTTCTAACCTTTGCAAAAGACAAATAATATTCATAGCCTTTTACTGATTTATCTTTTCATTCAAACCTCCTAGTGAGACTTTTAAGCATTCTATATTATATATATATATATAGTATCGAAATTGTCACCAACATTTATGAATTTAAACAACTGTAAAACAAACATGTCTATTATATAGAGCCACTAAGCACTTATTTTATCATTGATACCATATACCAAATAAAAAACAGAACAATTTCTATTTTTCGGACAAATTTCCTTGTTATTTTTCAAATGAACTAACTTAACTTTATAGAATAGAAAGACAGAGCTCGATTACATGAAAACCTATAGGTACATGTTATAATTTCATTTCAAAACCCTTAACATTTATACAGTAAGTAAAACAAATTTATACTAGTGTTGGTTAGGGTTTCTGTCACGAACCCGAAAATTCATAACAATTAAAAACTTTTCTAAGTGCCTAATAATGCCACTTAAACATATGCGGAACCATAAAGTGTGGGTTTGCTTTCTTTAAATACTGCTTTACAAAATAAATTAAAACTTTGCGACACTTATTACTGTTTACAAATGTCGTTATACTAATCAAGGGAAAGATATACGTTTTAATTTCAACTAAATAAATCCTAAACTTGATAAGTCAACCAATTCTTAAATCTTGCGGAAAACAAAAAGACTTCATTATGTCTTAATATGCATCTTTAGAAACAAATACTTCTTTCAATAAAAAAATGGTAATAACACCATCATATTCATAAGCGAAACATTTTATCAACAACCAACCTTGTATATGATCGTATACATCAAGTAATCATAACATTTTTAAGGGTAGAAACAAGTACTCATACATAAGACACATTGAGAAACACCATAGAAGCCACAAGAGACAAAATATAACGTGGTTCACCCGTACACGGGCTAGTCCACAAAAGGTGTGTGCATCTTTTATTATTAGGCCAAAAAGTATAATAAGATTACAACAAGCAACCTAGTTGATGTAACAAGATTCCTTCTTTTCCTATCAAGCCTCTATCACATAGAGCTTTTTCATGAATCCACCAAATGTATAAAATACCTTAATTTGAATTCTAAATAACTTCAAAATAATAAATAGCCTTAAAAAGATAAAAGGTTAAAAGAGAATCCTTAACTAAGGAAACCCTTCCACTCTAACATAAGGTTTTAACCAATAAATCGAAGAAAACTTTTCAACCTCCCATATCTTAAGCAAGGGATAATACCATTTTAAAATAATATCTTATATTACCATATATTTTGTTCCTTGATATTTTTTTAAGAATCTATATATGTATTCTTAATTTAATCTAAGGAATCATATCTTTCACATTATATAAAATACGACATAATAAATTTAATAATTGGTCTAAAGGCCATCTTTCCACACATACTTAAGAATATATATGTACACATTAAACTAGACGATATCATACCTTAAGGATCGGATCTAGTTATAAATTAATTACTAAAAAACTTAAGTGACTACCGATTTCTCAATGCAGAAAGGTTTTACTGGGGGCTATAAAAACCTCCACTTCACGTTGCTTATCTTTTAGATATATATACTTCCAAACTTTGATACTAACATCAGTCAACTTACTGAGATTCAAGTCTCTTCATTGATATTCATATTACAACTTTAGGTTTACATAACCTGATTAACATCTAGACAGATTTAGGTCAACATCATCTTCTATATTCTATTACCAAGGTCGGCACTGATCTTTTCTCTGCCCCATGCAACAAGTAATAACAATTATGTGGTAGCAATTATAATCCAGAAATTTACAATGAGAAAAAATCATTCTGAGCAGTATAATTGACCTGATAGACCATACCGAAGACCATATCAATTCATAACAGCATACATATTGCTATGCAACAACTAAATTGCTACACCATCTAGAGGCTTGCTTCAAATTGGAGAGCTATCTAAGTATAGACGAATTAAATCAAGGAGCGGTGCTCCTGTGCATTTATCATTTAAATACAACAATCGTCAATAAAACAACATATCACTACAATTATGCACCTAACCGAATGAGATCTAGTTTCCTTAATACTCAGACTTCACGCAGCCACATTCATAATTCCAAGTTTTCCAATAAAATAAAGAACAGGGAGAGGATCAACCGTGATTTCCAAACCAGAAATCAACATGCAGAAATAGATATTGATCCGGGATTTTATTCAGCATACCGCATACAGTAACTAACATTTATTTAGGCGTTCGCTACTTCCATCTGCTGCCTACAGAAAAACTAATAATTTTATATCAGCATTCCCAATTCCAGTCTATCAACAACATACAAGAACTAGCGTTTTCAGTACAAGCATTCACTTCTTCGGATCTATCGACAGCATACAGAAGCTAACACTTTATTCAAGCATTCACGATTCCAATCAACTGCCTACATGAAACTAGCAATTTTTATACAACACTCACGACTCCAATCTATCAACGACATACAGGAACCTCCATAAGATAACCCTTTATTCAAGCGTTAATGACATGTAATCAGGCGGTCACAACTAGTAGCGATATGAATACGACAACTCTGCCATAACGACGATCTCAACAGGATTCCCTCATTGGCAGAGATCTAAGTGCAAAAATATCAACAACGACAGAAATCCCAAACAAAACATTGTTGGCGGGGATCTGAGAAGACAGAGGTCAAACTAAACAAAAACCCAAATGACAGCAAAGATCACAGGAATTTGCATGACTCAGGTCTAAACATTAACTCTGATAAGATTAAGAAGCAAAGTTCTATCCATCTTGGGCTATACAATCATCTTTGTTTTTAAATCTAAATTTCTGTCAAGCGTTTCCACGTTTTCTATCTATCTTCATCCTACAGAAAAATCTAGTATTTAAAACACGACTTAATTTTAGATGGAGGAGGGTTACCATAGATCCTACTGATCTGGTATTTTATCGGTCTACAGAAATCAAAAGACAATGACATTGCATAAGTATAAGCAAACAAATTCCCAAAACCATGAACACCCATGGATTCACCAGATTTGGGAGCTATTGGTCTACAGGAGTAGAATTAAACAATATAGAAAAATAAGGATAGATCTACGATCCAAAACCAATCAGAAACGGTACCTTCCCTGTGTGCAGAGGTCAAGGACAGAGGTACTTATCATACCTTATGGTTAACCCTGTTCATCCCGGGACATAGATCGATGAACGCTACTCCTCGATCTTCCAAGATTTTGCACAAGGAGACAAATCCGCTCCATCTAGATCGTCTTTTCCCAAGTTCCCATCGCAGAGTCTTCTGCAACTAATCTTCCCCACTCACTTTTGCTTTCCCTTCCCTCCATCCAAAACCTCGATTATCACTCTGATGCAAATGTGTTATCACACTCCGCTCTCTTTCCCCGTGGTCTTCCCCCGGCACTTCCCAACTACGAGTAAATAAATTAAAAAAAATCCCTATACTCCAGCGGCTCGGCTCTCCTTGTAGAGTCCGCCAACCACTAGGAAATCCCTTCCTTAGTAGTTTCCACCTGTCAACTGTTGGGTTGATCGTGGCAGGAGTGGTAGGTCGTGGGTGTATCGTTTAAGATTTTAATTTAAAGCTTAACCAACTACTAAGATGGGATGCAATACCAGAGCCCTAAGTCATGGTCACGACGAACCTTATTATAATCGGTCCTAGTTGTATCCGGAGTAATATAATATTTCATGTTTTCCTCCGTATAGTCTTTTAAGCATATTTCATATATATATATATATATGTGACTCGCTTCCTACTACTTTGGTAGTTCTTCAGAAAAATACTTATATATATATATATATAATATGCTTTAAATATACATAGCACCATCATAGCATATTAGTGTTAATGCTATGACTTTTCCCTTTCTATTTTAAGGTGAATATTACCCATAAAAACCTCTAAAAATCTAATCTCCATAGAGCTCCTTGGCATTTTATGCCAAGACTTATCATATTCACTTCTTATGACTTAATCATAAAAAATAACTAGGCCTTAGTATCCTAGTTAGGTACTTATTGTGAGAAGGACAGCTTTAAAGGGATGAAACCTTATCTTAATAATTGGACTCCGAGTATCAAAATCACGAATTCCCAACTATTCGCTCCTTCCCCTTAGTGAATCATTTTCCCATCGTTTCTAGATGTGTCATTATAGGTTACCACTTATAACAACCTGAGAAAAAGAATTAAACAATACTTTCAAGGTCGACTAGTGGGGCCTTGGCCTTGAGCTCCTCACCCAGCCATTTACACAATCCTAATTACATTTACTAACAAAATAATGGGGCATAAGGGAGGGATATTACAGTTTCACAACCTTTTTAAGCGAAACCCTTTAACCTTAAGAGCATAGAAAACATCTTGACAGGGTTTCGAATCAATGCCTTTGGACTCTCATACCATAGGCTAGCATCATAGTCACACACAGAATCTACTTTCGACAAGGGGTTCAATGCCATTGAAAAATAAACACCTAAACGCATGCAAAATGAATCTATTTTAGTAACCCAGCATTTGACGAAACAAAAATAGACATACGAGACTAGGGCTCAGCATTAAGTTCAACTTCACAAACTTTTCGATTTCATCCTTTTACAAAAACAAGTCTGAGTTTGAGACTACAACTCTAGGGTATCTAGCCATTCGACTCTCGGCCCTTAAAACATTACTCAACATCTTATAAACATGCAGGAATGGGCTATTGCCTTTATCTTTGCATACACAAACATCAATTAAATTAATGCAGGATTCCAGGAGCATTGCTCTCAGGTGCAGTTCACATAAACAGTAATAAGTTCAAACACCATAATCCTTTTCATTCATCATTTTTGCCGACGGTTGAAACTGTTTCACGCAACTGCTACACTTTAAACAAAATAGTACACAGTAAAACGAATAAGTAGGTCGAGGGTTCAATCCTCCCTACGTTCTCCTCAAAGCTTACAAACTTTACAATGGCAGGATAATCCACAACTAAATCACAAAGACCAAAGCTTCAACTAAAAACCAAATAAGGACCAACACTTGCCAAGTTGACACCTATAGGAAACCACCGAGGCTTACCAGGCTTCGTAAGCTTACAACCCTTGCATTGTAACTTTCAACAACCAAATCGACAAGCACCTGCGAGACAATACATAAAGTGTGGTTAAAGGATAGGCTGAAAACTTCAAATAAAATACTGACGAATGAAACATTATAAGACTTCATAAATGACAAAAAGGAAATCAATGACTTACCTATTCAGTAAACTTTGCATCTCAAAAAAATCACTCATGCATCTTGACGCGAACCAGAAACCATTACACCCTAGCAAGCTCAGCGAAGAAATGATACAACTTAGATAGCTCACTGTGGAAAACATACAAGTCACCGATCGAGGTATCAAACACTGGGAAGGTGCCTCCTTTACATTTTTCTGCAAACCCTAAAGACCCGCAGGCCTGTCGACCTCTCTAGACTCCACTGCCCACAAAAATGAATGCAAATCATTATGCCATTGTCGACGTAAGCCAAAGGGAGTTAGGGTTGGCACCATGACCAAGAAGACCACGTGAAGACCTGCCACTGAGATGCTACTAGAGTTTCCATCATTGTTACCTTTAAATGCACTTTAATTACCATATCTACCAAGTACATCACATCTGCCATTGTGTAATAACAAAGTCAAGGTTTCGGTCTGGTATAAGTTACAACTATATTATAGCATGGATATGGTTAACCTAAGGTCAAAACACAATTATATACCAAAGTCTCTAGATATGACTTGCCATTACAACATATCGTAAGCTAAAATTCGACCATTCATTATGGCGATACTTACCACTATAATATATCATGGTTGCACTATATTAAATCAAACTATCGATGCATGTTGCCACCCTTGCAAACAAGGTATTACGTAGACCACTTTTTAATCAACCCTTACGCATGGTACAAAACTATATCAACACTATTGTATAGTTAAAATGCTTATTATGTTGTAATAGTCATATCATCAATGGTATAAACTATAGAATAAGTGCAAATAGCAATAGTTATAACTATAGATACTATTACAATATTCTAGCATTAAAATAGCCATCGTATAAATTAGTAGAAGAGAATGCATAGAGTGCATAGTTTGTAACTTTAGACTTATGTCAAAGTGTCCATAATAACAACTCAATATGGGTTATACCTATAATGCATAGGATCAAAGGATATGCATAGAATTACAATAAAAACAATTGAACTAGTAATTTTTTTTTCTCTGGAAAAAGTATTTACATTTATAGTTAACCATAAAAAAATACAATGTAATTTTAAATATATTATTAAAACTTTAATGTAATTGTAAATATATTATTTTGTAAAGTAGACACAAATATGGGATCAGCCATATAACAAGTCATATTGTATTGTATGAATAGTAAACTACGATTTATATATTTAAATCTTAATTATACATTAAAATATATAGTAATTTATAATTTATATTATATATAATTTTATTAATTTTATGTGGGTTTTATTCTCTTTTAAATTAAAAATATTAATTTTTTTCTTAAATATTTTAAAATTTTTAAAATTTTTAATCATTAAAATAAAATCCATAATCTCTTAAATAAATATTAAAATTACTTAAATTAATAAAATAAAATTAAACTTTTTACTTTTAATAATATTAAATATTTGCAATTAAATCATATTATATCCCAATATTCGGGGGATCCTTTCCCGGAGCCCATACGTGTTTCTACAGGCCTCATTCAGTTGGTAGAGCTCCTCCGAACTAATTTGAACGAATGAGGGAGGCTGGGCATGGGCTCCGGACAAGGCTGGTTTAGATTCCTGGAATTACTAGTGGGAGAAAGGAACACGTACACGAGCTAGCAATTTTATGAGCCCCTCCTGAACACGTGTAACGCCCTACCTAAAATGCAACGCTCGCTATATAATATAATATGTCATATTATAGGATAATAATATTAAGCTATGATTTATGCATTAAAATAAATTATAGTGTTTATAAATAGTATAATGTAAAATGAGATATATATAGTTTTTATAATTGTTTAGTGTAAATTTTGAACCAGATTATAAAAAAATAATTGTTATTATATTTATCTTATCATTAACTAAATTTTAAATTCAATCATAGTTAAGTAAAGTCAATTATGGTTAATTAACATTAATTATACGAAGCTATAGTTCACTAAAGTCAATAATTTTTAATTAAATCCAACTATTGTTAAACAATAATGAACCATAGTCTACTATGGACTCACTTATTCAATCATCATTTGCCACTCATCGCCTACCATAGTCAATCATGGTCAAATAGAGTTAATGTTTCCTAACCTAAGTCAATGACACATCACGAAGCTTCACTAAAGTAAGCCATGGTTACCAAAAGCAAACAACACTCAACCAAGGTGCATTAAAGTCAATGATGATTTGCTACAGTGACCTTGCACAAACAAAATTCAACCATTGTTTACTATGCTCAAATGTGGTAGTATATCCTCTAGCACTCTTAGTTAACACCTTAGATATGAAAAGGAAACCATGGTTTATTAATGCCATTGATAGTTAACTAAAGTCATCCATAATCACCCATGGTTCATTGAAAGAAATCATGGTCAAACAATAGTTACCCTTTCTTAAATATAGTCAAACTTAGTCAACCATATTCAAACATAATGGACCATGGTTAAAATAGTCAAATTAAAAATCAAAAACAAATATTTATTTATTTCATTTGATTTATATTGTTATTTTATTTCATATAATTGAAATAACTCAACATATTTGCATATTTTTATTGTTTGTATAAATAATTAAAAAAATTATTACTATTATTATTATTATAAATAATTAAACTTGTTATTCTTATTATTCTTATATATTATTATTATTATTATTATTATTCAATTTATTATTATTATTATTATTATATATCAATTTTTTAATTATAATTTTTCATTATTTAAATTATATTTTTAAATATATAAATAGAATCAAATTCTTCAAATATTTGTATTACATATTAGTTCTGCAATTTCAACTATGTTTTATATATAATCATATAATTTTCACAACTTATCAAAATTTTAAACATGGATTTAAAAATTGAGGTACTCTTCCTCATATTTCTTTACTAATTATCGTTATTTTAATAAAGAATCATATGAAGACATTAAAATAAGAGTAACTCAGTTATGCTTTTAGTAGGGAATTAACCACCTTACCATTAAAACTTATTAGAGACCTTGTAGCTACCAACCATTTCTTCCACCATGACTTACCCTCTATGGGGATTTAATATGCGAGCACTATCTTATATTATAGTAGATTCTTTTAGGTTCTTTTGTAAAAATTTAAATAATATGATTACCTTTTTTTTTAAGTTAATACCCATTTATCACGAGTGTCTTAATATTACATCCATTTACTATCTAGTTTAGGCCACATAGACAATAATATGGCTATTTATATAAATTCATATTATCTATCTATTAAATCATTATTAGTTTATAAATAAATAACAATATATTTATTAATACTAATTCATTTAATGAATATATTAAAATATTATATATTTAATTACAAATTGTCATTACTTAAATTGCATTTTTTAATATATAAATGAAATCAACTTCGTCAATTATTTTTATTATATTTTAATTTTACAAACTCAATTCTCTTCTTTTATAACACTGCATAATTTTAAAAGGTTTTCAAAATTTTAATTATAATTTTTAATAAAAATTTAAATAATTATATAATTAATTATTTTCAAATAAATAATAATATATTTATTAATATAAATTCATATGAATTTTGTAATTACTGTAAATTTGTAGATTTTTAAAAACTTCTGAAAACTTCTACTAATATTAATGATAACTAATATTTACTCTAGCTCTTTTTAATTTAATAGGATATTTATCTATATTGAACTTTGGTAGATTCCATGTCTCTCTCTCTTCATTCTAAGAGGTACATAAAATTCCTATTTTAATTTAACGTCATTATCAAATAATAAAAGGACATATTTTTCATTATATATTATATTTTACTATTTTATTTTGCAATATGTATAAAAAAAGATATGAGGTTCTCTATTAAATGTAGTTTGGGTTGTTGGGAGGAATGATTCTTACTCTCCCCACCTAGGTTTAATTCTTGTAAGTGACCTGACGTCCACCCCCAATAGCAAGGAGAAAGGGATCCAAAATCACACTTTCATAATAACCACAGTGTCAAAAATTCAGCACGGATATTGGTGCCATGCCCACCCTCACAGAAAGATAGAAGGAATGAGAGTGACAAAGTTTTAAGACAGCAATAGCTCCACAAATGCCAATTTGCTCATCGCAGTCAAAATAACCCAAAGGAAAAGGAAAGGCATCTTCCTCAACGGTTCCAGACTTAGATAATTTCATTTTGGGGGATGAGAATACTCCCAGAAATTGGTCGCGATGCGGGCAGCAATGATGTTCACCGGAATAGAAATATCCTAAAATAGAATTGAATTTCGAGCACGCCAGATCCCCCATAAAATAAACATAATTAAGTTGGGGTATTTCGGTTTGTTACTGAACCACTCAAACAAGTTCACATCAAAAGAGGCGGCCTTCCGGGTTCCAGGTAATCTTCATCATAAAAATGGAAAGTATCACGTCCCACACCTTCTGAAAAAACGGACAGATACCAAATAGATGAGAAATAGCCGCGGAGACACCCCTGCAGAGCAGACAAATACCAGGTCCCAACATACCTTTGCACTATAAATTAATCAGGGTAAGAATCCAGTCATGAATAGCCAGCCAAGTAAAGCAACAGATCTTGAGAGGAATCTGGGCTTTCCAAATAAAATTGGTCCACCAACCGAATAATCCCCCAACTTTTTCTTCCAGGAGACATGAGTATTCCAGCTGAGCGGTGACAACCCTGGTATGCTCATTGTAAACTCAAGAAATTACATCTTCATCCAGAGTCAAATGAATCCCGACGGCGAGAGCACCTTCCAGATTTAACTCCTCAGCAGTATAGTATGCCATGCCCCACCACCAAAAGCTGTCGAGGCCCAGACCTGTTTGAGAGCAAAGATGCCGCGGGTATGCGGAGCGCATAATAATGCATCGGTGAACTTGAAATCATCATCCAAACCAGAGATGGGGTCAATCCCCATATAAACCAAAGTTCCACGACCAACAGTTCAACAAAGAAACTGTTGAATAATCGACAGGGATTTAATAAGGTTTCTCCAGACAAGAGAAGCTCCGGGGCAAATAGACTTACCAAAGAGAATCCAATACACCGGAAAAAGTCTCTGGAGATTACACCTGCATCCATGCATCCCTTTCTTATAGCTTTTCCATTCTACAAAAATCTCTCTCTCTATATATATATTACACCTGCGTCCATTTAATATAGCTTTTCCATTCTACAAAAATCAAATAAGTAATACACCGAATGTCAAAATGGATAATTACTTATCCATTTACTTTTCAATCCTCCCATATATATAATTACGTTAATGCTTATCTAAAGTCCATGTTAGATTTCAATAATATTTTTATAGCCCATGGATGGGGAGTGATTAACTATCATGACACAATACGATTCAATAAACACACTTGGGTTTGGTCCTACGGACACACGATTATATATTTATGAAACCCGCACAACTAAAGCATTTTCTAAAATCGACCCATTCGATCTTAATGGAGACGAGGGTAAAGGAATAAACATCTGGCATCATGATTATAAAAGGCACTATTTGTTTTTGGCATGGAGGTGTGGCAGAGTGCAGATAGAATCTTCCTTGGACAAGGGAAGTATGCAGTAGAGATCCCAAAGAGGTTCGGGATGATGGATTGCAAGGCCATGGCCACACCTATGGCATCAAATCCGAAGCTTCTATGTGATGCTTCATCTGAGCCGATTGATGTCTCTATGTATCGCCAGATGATTGGGTCCTTGATGTACCTGACGAACACGAGACCAGACATTTGCTTTGCTATGAACACATTGAGCCAGTTCCTGACGGATCCGAGGAGTGTTCACCTGGTTGCTGTAAAGCATGTTCTGAGGTACCTGAAGGGTACAGTGGATTATGGGCTCAGGTATGAGGCGAATCAAAAGTTTAACCTGCAGGGTTATGTTGATTCAGATTGGGCTGGCAGTGCTGCAGACAGGAAGAGCACATCTGGGTGCTGCTTCAGTATGGGATCAGGTGTGATCTCTTGGTTTAGCAGGAAGCAGTCCTACGTAGCACTGAGTACAGCTGAGGCAGAGTATGTTGCAACCTGTTCAGCTAGTTGTGAGGCAGTATGGCTACGGAAGCTACTGTCTGAGTTATTTGATCTCCCGTTGGAGGCTACTGGTATCTTCTGTGATAACCAGAGTTGTGTGAAGCTGTCCGAGAACCCAGTGTTTCATGACAGGTCGAAACACATAGAGATCAAATATCACTATATCAGGGATATGGTGCAGAGAGGAGCTGTGAAGCTTCTATATGTTGCGACGGATGACCAAATTGCAGATGTGCTGACGAAGAAGTGATGGACACATTTGCTGAAGCCATTCCAAGCATGTTGGAAGGAGGATCCTTCACATGGCTGTGGATGTAAGCGCTGGATAATGGGCATCAGGATGATGTTCTGGTTTCTGCTGGATATGATCAGTAGGATCATTTTTATGTATGTATGTACGCATCATGTTGGATGCTAGATATGATCAGTTGGATCATTTATGTATGTATACGCATCATGTTGGATGTTGGATATGATCAGTTGGATCATTTATGTATGTATGCATCATGTTGGATGCTGGATATGATAAGGTGGATCATTTATGTATGGATGCATCATGTTGGGTGCTGGATATGATCAGTTGGATCATGTGTATGTATTTTGTATATGCATCATGTTGGATGCTTGGACCATGTATCTGTATATGTATCAGGTGGATACATTGTATGATCAGGTTGATCATGTATGGTGATATGTATCATGTATCAAGTGGATACATTGTATGATCAGGAGGATCATGTATGATGATATGTATCAGGTAGATACTTGGTATGCATCAGGTGGATGCATTGATGATCAGGTGGATCATGCAGCAGGATGTTGCAGTGATGATCAGGATGATCATGGATGATGAGCTTCAGGATGTTGCTCCTTATGACATACAACAGGACGTTGCAGTGATGATGATCAGGATGATCATGGATGATGAGCTTCAGGATGTTGCTCCAGATGATATGCAGCAGGACGTTGCAGTGATGATGATCAGGACGATCATGAGTACATCAGGATGATGTATGGTGAGTATCAGGTTGATACTCTGTGGCCGTGGATCAGGTTGTGCAGATGAGCATGTCTGGGAGATCCTATAGGTCGGAGTTGTGTAATCGTAACGCAATGTATGAATTGTAATATCATTCGTATTGCATTTTATCCTAACAGATATAAATTATAGAAATAAAAATATTCATTAATAGTGTAGAATATCTAAGATTTATTTGGGAAACTGATAACATAAACATTCAAATTTATTATACTAACTTGACAGAAGTAAATAAGATAACACAATCTGAACCTGTAAATCTGTAGAAGAAACAAACAGCCAAAGGATCCCATTCCACCCAACCTACTCCGAAGATAGCCAAGTTACATTCCTTAGGTCCCCCGAGCCTATTTATTGAACCACTAGGATGAAGATGATGTGTGGAGTAATGGAATAAATTTCCTTGCAACTCAACAGTAGCACTCAACAAAAGTACTTCCTGCTTTTAGCAATATTGAACTTAGCAAAGTGGCTGTACTAGTTCAGAATGCAGTCTTAGTTCACTCATTCAGTTCTAACTTTCCCCTCATCGAATCTCTTGTGCTCAGAAAATTATCACAAGGTAAGAATGAATAGCCTCTTGCTGAATTTGACGGGTAGATAAGTAGCATGCCTAGGTCTTTGGTTAGTTTATTTCAGTAAATGAGACACCTGCTTAGTTCCACTTTCTTGGGGAACATGACCATAAAAGTAGGGAAGTTACCCCCTGCAACAATTAGAAGTGAGTTGAGGATGCTACCAAGTGTCAGTTTGATCTCCAACCCAGTCCATTCCTCCTAGTGGGTCAGTGAACACTCATTCAATAGTCTCATTTGGATGTTTATCTAACATACCCCTTTTCTGAAACATTTTATGTTTGAAGAAAACCTTATCTTAACTTTTATTGTAAAGTTTTATATTTGGCCAAGTGGCCAAGGATGACTATAATTGCACATTATTATTATTTAATAAAATAAAATAGGAGACACTCACCCAAAGAGACTGTTGAAAGAGTGTTTATTGATCCACTAGGTGGAATGGAATCTGGGGTAGAAGGCAATGGATAAATGATAGCATCACGAACTCAATAACTAGCTATTTTTATGGGACAACCTCCTTGATTTGTGGTCAAAGTTCCCTAAAAGATGGTAATAGAGCTTGAGGCTCATTTATTTTGAAACTGACCACTAAAAGACCTAAGCATCTTTATAAGCCATCGAATTTGAGCAGAGGCTCACACTTTTTCTGACGAGAAAATTTACCTTTTGGTTATGTTGTATGCACACAAGAGATTCGATGAGGGGAAGCTATGTTTTGAGTTGTAGTGTAAGTCTATTTCACTTTTTCTAAGTGCAGAGTTCACTGCTAGGTGCAGGGAGTTATTTTGAGGTGTATTGTGCAAGTCTCCATTGATTGGTGGAAGTACAACCTGAGTGCCTTGCTTATACACAGAGTCTTCTACCTAGTGGTTTAGTAAACAGGCTCGGGGGTCCAAAGGAGCAAGTGATATTGGCTGCTTCTTTTGGAGAAGGTTGGGAGGAATAGGCCTCTTTGGGTGTTTGTCCACCCCATCTACATTTGCGGGTTCTACTTGTTATTTCATTCCTAAGCAGTTATAATTTATTTTCTGTAATTGTTGATTTAGGAGTATTAGCTAAATATTGATAGTTATTATCATGCAAAAGTAAATGTTTGATTTTATGAACTAATTATGATTCTATAAATTGTTGAAGAAATTATATGAAATAATGGAATGAATTACTTCCCTGTATTTTTCCACGCATTGTCTTTGTGTCGTACTTTAGTATAGGGAAGGATGGTTAAAAGTAGATAACTGATATGCAGTAAGCAGAATGAATGAATAGACAAATTCTGTTATGTTTTTCCTGAAATTTTCCTTATCTGTTTACATTTTGCAATTTAAAATATTCTATGTTTTAGTCATAGAAAAACATAGCAACATCCATACTATTCAGACATTGTAATACCTTTAGATTTGTAGCAACAGAAGAAAATAGGGCTTAAACTTTTCCATACTTCTAACCTTTGCAAAAGACAAATAATATTCATAGCCTTTTACTGATTTATCTTTTCATTCAAACCTCCTAGTGAGACTTTTAAGCATTCTGTATTATATATATATATAGTATCGAAATTGTCACCAACATTTATGAATTTAAACAACTGTAAAACAAACATGTCTATTATACAGAGCCACTAAGCACTTATTTTATCATTCATACCATATACCAAATAAAAAAAAGAACAATTTCTATTTTTCGGACAAATTTCCTTGTTATTTTTCAAATGAACTAACTTAACTTTATAGAATAGAAAGACAGAGCTCGATTACATGAAAACCTATAGGTACATGTTATAATTTCATTTCAAAACCCTTAACATTTATACAGTAAGTAAAACAAATTTATACTAGTGTTGGTTAGGGTTTCACAACCTTTTTAACCGAAACCCTTTAACCTTAAGAGCATAGAAAACATCTTGACAGGGTTTCGAACCAATGCCTTTGGACTCTCGTACCATAGGCTAGCATCATAGTCACACACAGAATCTACTTTCGACAAGGGGCTCAAGGCCATTGAAAAATAAACACCTAAACGCATGCAAAATGAATCTATTTTAGTAACCCAGCATTCGACGAAACAAAAATAGACATACTAGACTAGGTCTCAGCATTAAGTTCAACTTCACAAACTTTTCGATTTCATCCTTTTACAAAAACAAGTCTGAGTTTGAGACTACAACTCTAGGGTATCTGCCATTCGACTCTCGGCCCTTAAAACATTACTCAACATCTTATAAACATGCAGGAATGGGCTATTGCCTTTATCTTTGCATACACAAACATCAATTAAATTAATGCAGGATTCCAGGAGCATTGCTCTCAGGTGCAGTTCACATAAACAGTAATAAGTTCAAACACCATAATCCTTTTCATTCATCATTTTTGCCGACGGTTGAAACTGTTTCATGCAACTGCTACACTTTAAACAAAATAGTACACAGTAAAATGAATAAGTAGGTCGAGGGTTCAATCCTCCCTACGTTCTCCTCAAAGCTTACAAACTTTACAATGGAAGGATAATCCACAACTAAATCACAAAGGCCAAATCTTCAACTAAAAACCAAATAAGGACCAACACTTGCCAAGTTGACACCTACAGGAAACCACTGAGGCTTACCAAGCTTCGTAAGCTTACAACCCTTGCATTGTAACTTTCAACAACCAAATCGACAAGCACCTGCAAGACAATACATAAAGTGTGGTTAAAGGATAGGCTGAAAACTTCAAATAAAATACTAACGAATGAAACATTATAAAACTTCATAAATGACAAAAAGGAAATCAATGACTTACCTATTCAGTAAACTTTGCGTCTCAAAAAAATCACTCATGCATCCTGACGCGAACCAGAAACCATTACACCCTAGCAAGCTCAGCGAAGAAATGATACAACTTAGATAGCTCACTGTGGAAAACATACAAGTCACCGATCGAGGTATCAAACACTGGGAAGGTGCCTCCTTTACATTTTTCGGCAAACCCTAAAGACCCGCAGGCCTGTCGACCTCTCTAGATTCCACTCCCCACAAAAATGAATGCAAATCATTATGCCATTGTCGACGTAAGCCAAAGGGAGTTAGGGTTGGCACCATGACCAAGAAGACCACGTGAAGACCTGCCACTGAGATGCTACTAGAGTTTCCATCATTGTTACCTTTAAATGCACTTTAATTACCATATCTACCAAGTACATCACATCTGCCATTGTGTAATAACAAAGTCAAGGTTTCGGTCTGGTATAAGTTACAACTATATTATAGCATGGATATGGTTAACCTAAGGTCAAAACACAATTATATACCAAAGTTTCTAGATATGACTTGCCATTACAACATATCCTAAGCTAAAATTTGACCATTCATTATGGCGATACTTACCACTATAATATATCATGGTTGCACTATATTAAATCAAACTATCGATGCATGTTGCCACCCTTGCAAACAAGGTATTACGTAGACCACTTTTTAATCAACCCTTACGCATGGTACTAAAACTATATCAACACTATTGTATAGTTAAAATGCTTATTATGCTGTAATAGTCATATCATCAATGGTATAAACTATAGAATAAGTGCAAATAGCAATAGTTATAACTATAGATACTATTACAATATTCTAGCATTAAAATAGCCATCGTATAAATTAGTAGAAGAGAATGCATAGAGTGCATACTTTGTAACTTTAGACTTATGTCAAAGTGTCCATAATAACAACAACTCAATATGGGTTATACCTATAATGCATAGGATCAAACGATATGCATAGAATTACAATAAAAACAATTGAACTTAGAATATCAATAGTAGTTTTTTTTCTCTGGAAAAAGTATTTACATTTATAGTTAACCATAAAAAAATACAATGTAATTGTAAATATATTATTAAAACTTTAATGTAATTGTAAATATATTATTTTGTAAAGTAGACACAAATATGGGATCAGCCATATAACAAGTCATATTGTATTGTATGAATAGTAAACTACGATTTATATATTTAAATCTTAATTATACATTAAAATATATAGTAATTTATAATTTATATTATATATAATTTTATTAATTTTATGTGGGTTTTATTCTCTTTTAAATTAAAAATATTAATTTTTTTCTTAAATATCTTAAAATTTTTAATCATTAAAATAAAATCCATAATCTCTTAAATAAATATTAAAATTACTTAAATTAGTAAAATAAAATTAAACTTCTTACTTTTAATAATATTAAATATTTGCAATTAAATCATATTATAGCCCAATATTCAGGGGATCCTTTCCCGGAGCCCATACGTGTTTCTACAGGCCTCATTCAGTTGCTAGAGCTCCTCCGAACTAATTTGAACGAATGAGGGAGGCTGGGCATGGGCTCCGGACAAGGCTGGTTTAGATTCCTGGAATTACTAGTGGGAGAAAGGAACAGGTACACGAGCTAGCAATTTTATGAGCCCCTCATGAACACGTGCAACGCCCTACCTAAAATGCAACGTTCGCTACATAATATAATATGTGATATTATAGGATTATAATATTAAGCTATGATTTATGCATTAAAATAAATTATAGTGTTTATAAATAGTATAATGTAAAATGAGATATATATAGTTTTTATAATGGTTTATTGTAAATTTTCAAACAGATTATAAAAAAATAATTGTCATTATATTTATCTTATCATTAACTAAATTCTAAATTCAATCATAGTTAAGTAAAGTCAATTATGGTTAATCAACATTAATTATACGAAGTTATATTTCACTAAAGTCTATAATTTTTAATTAAATCCAACTATTGTTAAATAATAATGAACCATGGTCTACTATGGACTCACTTATTCCATCATCATTTGTCACTCGTTGCCTATCATAGTCAATCATTGCCAAATAGAGTTAATGTTTCCTAACCTAAGTCAATGACACATCACGAAGCTTCACTAAAGTAAGCCATAGTTACCAAAGGCAAACAACACTCAACCATGGTGCATTAAAGTCAATGATGATTTGCTACAGTGACCTTGCACAAACAAAATTCAACCATTGTTTACTATGCTCAAATGTGGTAATATATCCTTTAGCACTCAAGTAGTTAAAACACCTTAAATATGAAAAGGAAACCATGGTTTACTAATTCCATTGATGGTTAACTAAAGTCATCCATAATCACCCATGGTTCATTAAAAGAAATCATGGTCAAACAATAGTTACCCTTTCTTAAATATAGTCAAACTTAGTCAACCATATTCAAATATAGTGGACCATAGTTAAAATAATCAAATTAAAAGACAAAAACAAATATTTATTTATTTCATGTGATTTATATTGTTATTTTATTTCATATAATTAAAATAACTATTTTTATTGTTTGTATAAATAATTGAAAAAATTATTACTATTATTATTATTATAAATAACTAAACTTTTTATTCTTATTATACTTATATATTATTCTTATTATTCTTATTATTATTATTCAACTTGTTATTATTATTATTATTATTATATATCATTTTTTTAATTATAATTTTTCATTATTTAAATTATATTTTTAAATACATAAATGGAATCAAATTCTTCAAATATTTGTATGACATATTAATTGTGCAATTTCAACCTTGTTTTATATATAACCATATAATTTTAACAACTTATCAAAATTTTAAAAATGGATTTAAAAATTGAGGTACTCTTCATCATACTTCCTTAGTAATTATCATTATTTTAATGAAAGAATCATATGAAGACATTAAAATAAGAGTAACTCACTTATGCTGTTAGTAGGGAATTAACCACCTTACCATTAAAACTTATTAGAGACCTTGTAGCTACCAACCATTTCTTCCACCATGACTTACACCATGACTTACCCACTATGGGGATTTAATATGCGAGCACTATCTTATATTATAGTAGATTCTTTTAGGTTCTTTTGTAAAAAATGAAATAATATGATTACCTTTTTTTAAGTTAGTACCCATTTATCTCGAGTGTCTTAATATTACGTCCATTTACTATCTAGTTTAACCCATATAGACAATAATATGGCTATTTATACAAATTCATATTATCAATTTATTAAATCATTATTAGTTTACAAATAAATAACAATATACTTATTAATACTAATTCATATAATGAATCTATTAAATTATTATATATTTAATTACAAATAATTATTATATATTTAATTACAAATTTTCATTACTTAAATTGTATGTTTTAATATATAAATGAAATCAACTTCCTCAATTATTTTTATTATATTTTAATTTTACAAACTCAATTCTCTTCTTTTATATAGCTATATAATTTTAAAAGGTTTTCAAAATTTTAATTATAATTTTAGTAAAAATTTAAATAATTATATAATTAATTATTTTCAAATCAATAATAATATATTTATTAATATAAATTCATATGAGTTTTGTAATTACTGTAGATTTGTAGATTTTTAAAAACTTCTGAAAACTTTTACTAATATTAATGATAACTAATATTTACTCTAGCTCTTTTTAATTTAATAGGATATCTATCTATATTGAACTTTGGTAGATTCCGTGTCTCTCTCTCTTCATTCTAAGAGGTACATAAAATTCCTATTTTAATTTAAAGAGACGAGGCATTTGTCGTATCACAACATAAAAACATTTATCATTAACATCATTATCAAGTAATAAAAGGACATACTTTTCATTATATATTATATTTTATCATTCTATTTTGCAATATGTATAAAAAAAGATATGATGTTCTCCATTAAATGTAGCTTGGGTGGTTGGGAGAAATGATTCCTACTTTCTCTACTTAGGTTCAATTCTTATAAGTGACGTGACGTCCACCTCTAGTAGTATTGACTAGCAGAGGAAGGAATCGAAAATCACACTTTCATAATAACCAGAGTATCAAAAGTTCATGTTGGTGCCATGCCCACCCTCACAAAAGAAGATAAAAAAAATGAGAGTGACAAAGTTTTAAGACAGCACTAACTACACAAATGCCAATTTGCTTAGCGCCGTCAAAATAACCCAAAGGAAAAGGAAAGGCATCTTCCTCAAAGGTTCCAGACTTGGATAATTTCATTTTGGGGGATGAGAATACTCCCAGAAATTGGTGGCGATGCGGGCAGCGATGATGTTCACCGGAATAGAAATATCCTAAAAAAGAATTGAATTTGGAGCACGCCAGATCCCCCATAAAATAAACATAATTAAGTTGGGGTATTTCGGCTTGTTACTGAACCACTCAAACAAGTTGACATCAAAAGAGGCGGCCTTCCGGGTTCCAGGTAATCTTCATCATAAAAATGGAAAGTATCACGTCCCACACCTTCTGAAAAAACGGACAGATACCAAATAGATGAGAAATAGCCGGGGAGACACCCCTGCAGAGCAGACAAATACCAGGTACCAACATACCTTTGTGCTATAAATTACTCAGGGTAAGAATCCAGTCATGAATAGCCAGCCAACTAAAGCAACAGATCTTGAGAGGAATCTGGGCTTTCCAAATAAAATTGGTCCACCAACCGAATAATTCCCCAACCTTTTCTTCCAGGCGACAAGAGTATTCCAGGTGAGCGGTGACAACCCCGGTATGCTCATTCTAAACTCAGGAAATTACATCTTCATCCAGAGTCAAATGAATCCGGACACAGGAAATATTTTTGACAAAAACATTCCATTGCACCGCGAGAGCACCTTCCAGATTTAACTCCTCAGCAGTATGCCATGCCCCACCACCAAAAGCTGTCGAGGACCAGACCTGTTTGAGAACAAAGATGCCGCGGGTATGCAGAGCACATAATAATGCATCGGTGAACTTGAAATCATCATCCAAACCAGAGATGGGGTCAATCCCCATATAAACCAAAGTACCACGACCAACAGTCCAACAAAGAGACTGTTGAATAATCGACAGGGATTTAATAAGGCTTCTCTAGACAAGAGAAGCACCGGGGCAAATAGACTTACCGAACAGAATCTAATACAGCGGAGAAAGTCTGTGGAGATTACCCCTGCATCGATGCATCGGTTTATTACAGTTTTTTCATTCTACAAAAATATCTCTCTTTCTCTATATATATTACACCTGCGTCTATTTATCAACTACAAAATCCCTTTTAGGACCACAAGTTAGCACCACGTATACTTTGTGGTGTAAATGTGGTGGTATTAGCACCACTTACATTTATGTGGTGTTAAAGTGGTGTTATTAGCACTATTTATATTTTGTGGTGTTAAAGTGGTGGTATTAGCACCACTTATATTTTGTGGTGTTAATATGGTGTTATATTAGTTAATATTATTGAAAATTGAGTTTTACATTTATGAGAAATGCCATGAGTTTTACCTTTATGATAAATGCCATGTTGGCAAGTACCATAAAGTGGTGCTAAGCTATTATTTTCCACATGGAAGTGTACACGTAGGATTTAATTATTTGGAATTGCACCATAAACAAATTCACAAATAATTATTTTGAAAATAACTCAATTCAATATTTATTTATTTTTTCATATCAATTAAAATAAATGATCAAATATTAATTTATGAGTTTTTGCACCATACTTACAAAAAGTTCAAATATTTATATTAAGAATATTTAATCAAATAAATTCACTAGAATATTTAAGCAAATAAATTCACGTGATTCATTTATGAAGTTTACACCGCAAGCACAAGTTCAAAAAAAATATTTGGAAAATAGCTCAATTCAAGTATTCATTTTTTATATTATTTAAACATATAAATACAATTGAGAAATAAATAAAAACAACTATTTTTTATTTATTACTATTATAAACTAGTAATAAAATTATTTGAATTTAAATTTGATTATTCTTCTTAAATTTTTTGATGGAAATTAGTATTATTATTAGGTTTTTAACACAAGACATGGGTCTTAAATCCATCTATATGATCAATGGAGAAAACCTCTAGCTAAGGCCCTAAAAGAAGCTTTTAGGAATCTAGGACCAAGAAAGACACTAGACAAAAGTCCCCACACATATTCATAAGAGTATTCTTAACCTCTAAGTATAGGCATTCACACTCTTATAAGTTTTTAATCACTAGGGATAGGTCCAATGGCCCTCAACATTGTTGAATGAACAATCATAGGCCTTAGCCTAAAGGAATCCTAAGCATAAAGAAATAACATGTTGTCAAGTACCATATAGTGTGGCTAAACTCATATTTGTCAAATGGCCATGTACAGAAATGATTTAATTATGATGATTTGCACCATAAACACAACAACATCACAAATAATTATTTTGTAATAACTTAATTCAATTTTTTTCATTCAAATAAATGCCCATGATTAATTTATGAGGTTTTAAACCACAATCACAACAAATTCAATTATTTGTTTTTATCACTATTTAAACCAAAAAGCTCACATGATTCATTTATGAGGTGTTGCACCACAAACATAACAAGTTCACAAATAATTATTTTCCAAATAGCTCAAGTCGATTCTTCATTTTTCAATATTATTCAAGCAAATAAATACCCGTGATTCTTAAATTTGACAAATAATTAAATACAACCATTTTTAATTTATTACTATTATAAAATATTAATAAAAATGATTTGAATTGAGATTTCAGTATTTGATAGGGTATATTTTTATTGGTATTATTAATTTTTCTAGTGGATATTAATATCATTACTAGACTTTGTGCACAAGGCATGGGTCTCAAATCCTTGGAGATGTTCGAGGGAGGAAACCTCTTCATAGGGCCCTAAATGAATATTTTAGGAATCTGGGATGGACCAAGAAATATGGTCAACACACATATATTCCTAAGAATATTCTTAACATCTATGTGTGGATATTGATTGGATTATATGGTTTTGATCACTAGTGATAGGTTTATTGACCCTCAACCTAGTTAAGAGAAGAAACCTAGGCCTTAGCCTAAATTAAACTTCTAGGCATGTAGGGATAATAATGATTTGTCACATTAACAGAAATGAATTTTTGAGAAGATCTATGGCCTTATAATAGGGATAATGGGGGGAGTTGGAGGAACTAAAACTAGGTATAAGTCTTTAAGGAATAAAGATGATTAAGGAAGGAACTCCATGCCTTGGACCTTAGAGGAAACCTCTAGGCATATAAGATTAACAAGTATACCTTGAAACACCACATAAGGCCTCCTAAGGGTATCCTTGGCTTGATATTGGGGGTATTAATGTAAGTAAGAGGTTGTTTTTAAATACTATATATGGGTGTTTAGGCCCTTAACATGTTTGAAAGAGGAAACCTAGGCCTTATTCCCTAGTCAAATATTTTATGCAGCCAAAGAAAAATACAATAGCTCAAAGCACTACACATGACATATTGGGGTTATTATTTACCTCTAAGGAAATTAACACCACTATGAGTTTTTTGCTAGTATGCACGGGTTTTAGGTTTTTGTATAATGTCATGGGATGAAACTTGGGCCTTAAACCCTAAGGGGAGCTTTAAACTGCACCCATAAACTCCAAACACTATCCTTGGCATCTGAGCATTCACATAATTGACACTAGGTATGCAAACCTTAGACATATTCATGAGAGGAATTACAGGAACTAGGCCCTAAAGGATAGTTTTAGGCATATTTCTTATAGCAATGAATCAAACTATCACTTAGCAGATCATGCAATGCATAAGATATCATTATTCTGAAAGTGGGATATGGGTGAAAATATGTGGTTTTACGTACTAGCGATGGGCTTGAGTAAATAGTTGGGGAATAAATTGAAAGAATTATACCCTAACATAATATTATTGAGGTAATGGAGAATGATCAAGACCATGAACCATAACATACACCATTTAAATTTTATATTTGACATAATAGTTGGATATGAGCGTAATCAAGAGTTTTTGCATAGAGGGATGGATCTCAAGTCCTTTATTGGAGTCATAAAAGTAATGCAAGAGCCTTATGTAGGTGTCCCAAGGCCTTCGTAATGATGTTACATATAATATGACCATGACTTTATCCCTAAAGAAACCATTAAGGTATCCAAATCCATTGAGACACTATGTATTTAGGTCTTATGGCCTTTTAGCCTTAGATAATATCAATGTAGGAGACCTAAATATAGACCACTAAAGGAATATTCTAGCAATCTAGGGCTAAGAAGGTTTCCTCCAGCAAGAAGGTTTCCTCCAACAACAACACATGGTAAGTGGAGGATACCTTAACCTTTGCCCCTAAAGGAAGCTTGTAACTATCTAGGGGTAAGAATTTTGTCTCCACCAACCATACACAACCTCCTAGTTGTATAATTGTCCTATGATTGGGTATGTTGTTATAGTTAGGTAGCGTTACGTAGCATGCACATGTCTTAAGCCCTTGGGAATTATGTTCCATGGAATAAGACCATGTTTTTGGCCCTAAAGAAATCATTTCCACTTCTAGATCCATGAATACTACCTAAAAGCAGCATTGATTACTTCAGTGGGGTATCTATAGCACTATGTAGCTATGTATTGTGGCCTTGGGGACTTACACATGGTTAGTCGAGGAGACCTAAATCTCAAGCTCTAAATCATTCTTCCATCCATCTAAGGATAAGAAGATTGCCTCCAGTAAAAACACATGGCCTCCAGAGGGTATTATTGGCCTATGATTGATTATGTCATTGCCATTAGGTGGTTTTGAGTAGTATCTACATGTCTCAGGGCCTTGGGAATGATGTTATAGGGAGAAAAACCATGCCTTTGGCCTTAAAGAAACATTTGGGGCATCTGGAGTGATGAACAATGCCTAGAGCACCATGCATGACCTTGCATGGATATCCATGCCACTATGTATCCATTTCTTGGGGCCTTGGGGACTTGGACATGGTCAAGGGAGGAGACTTGAACCTCTATCAATAAAGGAATCTTATAGCCATCCAAGTCTAAGAATATCGCCTCAACCAACCACACATGACCTCTTGAGGGTATCATTGTCATATGATTGAGGATATTAACACCATTATGTGATTTTGAGAAGTATGTAGGCGTCTTAGGACCTCAGGAATGATGTTGTAGAGAATAATACCATGCCTTTGGCCCTAAATAGACCACTAAGGAATCTAGAGCCCCGAACAATGCCTCAAAGCACTATGCATGACTTTGCAAGGGTATCCATTGAGCTTTGTATCTAGGTCTTATGGACTTGAGGTCTTGGACATGGTCAGTGGAAAAAAATTGAACCTTGGGCCTTAAAGAAATCTTTTATCCATCCAAGGCTAAGAAGGTTTCCTCCACCAACCAAGCATGGCCTCTTGAGGGTATCATTGGCCTATGATTAAGGATGACAATTCCAGTAGGTGGGTTTGAAAATATGTATGTGTCTTAATGCCTTGGGAATGACATTATAGGGGAAATACGATTCATTTGCCCCTAAATAAACCATTAAGGAATCCCAAACCATGAACAATGCCTTAAAGCACAATGCGTGACTTTGTAAGGGTATCCATGGCACTATGTATCCAAGTCTTGGGGGCTTGGGGGATTGGTTGGAAATGGTCATGGGAGGAGGCATGAAGCTCAAGCTCTAATGGAATTTTCTAGCCATCTAGAGATAAGAAGGTTCTATCCACCAACAACACATCGCCTTTCAAGGGTCATTGGCCTATGATTGAGGATGTTATTTCATTAGGCTGATTTGAGGAGTATGCACATGTCTCAGGGTGTTGGGAATGAAGTTCTAGGGAGGAATAACATGCTTTTAGCCCTAAATAAATCATTGATGATTCCACAACCATGAATAATGCCTCAAAGAACCACACATGAATTTGTAGGGATATCCATGGCATTATGTATCTAGGTCTTGTGGCCTTAGGGATTTGGACATGGTCAATGAAAGACACTTAAAAATAGGGCCCTAAAGTAAGTTGCTAGCCATCTGCGTCAAAGAAGGATGCCTTCACCAACCACGGATGGCCTCTTAAGGGTATCATTGGTCTATGATTAGTGATTTTAATGCCAATAGTTGGTTTTGAGCATTAGACACATGTCTCGGTGCCTTGGGAATGACACTCTATAGAAGAGGACCATGCCTTTGGCCCTAAAGAAAGCATTTAGGCATACAAATCCATAAATAATTCCAGAAATCACCACACATGGTTTCTCAAGGTATCCATGGCACTGTGCATTCAGGTCATTAGGACTCGGGGAATTGGACATGGTCAAGGGAGGGGACCTAAACCTCACGCTCTAAATGAATCTTCTATCCATCAAAGGATAAGAAGGATACCGCAACCAACCACACATATCCTCTTAATGGTAGCATTGGATTATGATTGAGGATCTTAGTACAATTAGATGTTTTGATTAATATCTACTTGTTTCAAGGCCTCGGGAATGGTATTCTAAGGAAGAAGAATATGTGTTTGGCCCTAAATTAATTCTGATGGCATTTAGAACCATGAAAAATGTGTCAATGCATCATTCATAACTTCGTAGGGGTATCCATGGCAATATGTATCTAGGTTTTTTTCCTTTGGGCATTGGACATGGTCAGTAGAGGACACTTGATCCTCAATCCCGAAAGGAATATTTTAGCCATCTAAGGCTAATGAGGTGGTCTCCACCAACCACACATGGCCACTTGAGTGTATTATTAGCCTATGATTTATGATGTTGGTGACAACAAGTTGTTTTGAGTAGTATATAGTGTGTTAGGGCCTTGGGAATGATGTTATAGGGAACAAGACCAAGCCTTTGGCCCTAAAGAAAATTTTGAGGCATTCAAAGCCACGGACATTTCCTCAAACCACCATGCACAAATTTAGAGTGGTATCTATAGTGTTATGTATTTGGATCTTGTGACCTTAGGGCCTTGGAGATGGTTAGTGGAGGAGACCTAAACCTTAGGTTGTAAAGAAATTTTCTAGACATCTATAAATAAGTAGGTTTCCTCCACCAACCACACATGGCTTATTTAAGATATCATTGGCCTATGATTTAGGATGTTGGTGCCATTATGTGGTTTAAGAATGAAGAAGTTGTCCTAGAGCCTTTGGAATGGAATTATAGGGACGAAAACCATACCTTTGGCTCTAAAGAAACCATTAAGGCATATAATCCATGCACAATGCCTCAAATAACTAGACATGACTTTGCATGGGTATCCATTGTGCTATGTATCTAAGTCTTGTGGTCTTAGGACTCTGGACATGGTAATAGAGAAGACCTGCAACTCAATCCCTAAAGGAATCTTCTAACCATCTAGGGCTAAGAAGGTTTTCTCCACCAATAACAAGTTGTCTCCTAAGGTCTTGTATCCATGGAGCAATGCCTTTAAGCACCATGCATGGTTTCGTAGAGATATTCATGGCACAATGTACATCCATGCCTTGGGGCCTTGGGGCCTTGGACATGGTAGGGGAAGGAGACTTGAATCTTTGTCCCAAAAATAATCTTTTAGCCATCCAAGGTTGGGAATATTGCCTCCACCAACCACACATGACCTCTTGAGGTATTAGTGGCCCATGATTGAGAATATTAATGATTTTAGGTGGTTTTGAGCATAATGTATGTGTCTTACGGCTTTGGGAATGATTCTCTAGGAAATAATACCACAAATGTTTCCCTAAAAATACCATCCTTGAGGCCTTGGACATGGTCAGTGGAGGAGACTTGAATCTCAAGCTCTAAAGGAATCTTTTATCCATTTAGGGATAAGAATATTGCCTCTATCAACCACATACAACCTTTTGAGGGTATCATTGTCCTATGATTGATTATGTCATTTCCATTATGTGGTTTTGAGTTGTATCGACATATCTCAAGGACTTGTGAATGATGTTTCGAGGAAAATGACCATGCCTTTGGCCCTAAAGAAACCATTGAGGAATCTAGAGAAATGAACAATGCATGAAGCACCATGCATGGCCTTGCATGGATATGTTTCCACTATATATCCATGTCTTGGGGCCTTAAGCATGGTCAACGAGGAGACATGAGCCTGTGCCCCTAAAGGAATCTTCTAGCCATACAAGGCTAAGAACATCACCTCAACAAACCACGCAGTGACCACGCATGACCTCTTGAGGGTTTCATTGTCCTATGATTAAGAATATTAATGTCATTATGTGGGTTTGAGAAGCATGTAGGTTCCTTATGGATCATATCCCATGCATAAGGTCCAATACCACAACATAATTAATCAAGTAAAGTGATCCTTTGGCCTACATGTGCCATATAGGAGGCATTACAAAGATTTGTCTGATGTGTATCATTATCAAGTTCTTTCTCATGTTTTTGGAACATAAACTAAGGTTGTATACCCTAAAATATGCCTCTCCATGGCTAATGGTCCATGTATAATTCCCTAAAATATGCCTCTATCTCTCCCTCTATCTATTTATCTTTCTCTCTCTTTCCCCTTCACCCCCTCTCTATTTCCACCTTTACTTAACTACCCCTCTTCTCTCTCTCTAACCCCCCTATCTTTTTCCCTTTCTCTCTCCCTCTCCCCTCTCCCCCATCTCTCTCTCTTCCCCCCTTTAATGAACTAACCCCTCTCTCTCCCCCCCCCTCCCTCTCTCTCCCCCATCCCCTCTCTAACTAACCTTGCCTCTCCCTCTCTCTCTCTCTCTCTCTCTCTCTCTCTCTCTCTCTCTCTACCCCCCTCTATCTCTTTCTATAAACCCCCATATATCCCACACTTTCTAACTCTCCCCCCTCTCTCCCTCTCTCCCCATGCCCCCCCCCCCCTCTCTCTCTCTCTCTCTCTCTCTCTCTCTCTCTTTTTCTTTCTCTATGTTCCCCCTACCCCCACACTATCTCTCTCTCCCTTTCTCCTTCTCTCTATTCCCTCATACTCACTCCTCTCTGTTTCCTCTTCCTCTCCATTTCCCCTAACCAAATCTCTCTCTCTCTCTCTCTCTCTCTCTATTCACATTTCCCTAACCATCCCCCTCTTCCTCCCTCGTCCCTCTCTTTACCCCTCTCCCTCCATACCCCCCACTCACATTATTTAGGGAAATAATATTCACTAGTATTGAGGTGGTTGAACTTCTTTAGATCATTTTGATGTTTTTATAGCTATGTGGAGTGTGCCCTTGCCATCCTCCTCAATCATGTCTTGCATATTTTTTGTGCCTCAAAGACAAGTTTTCTTTGTTGTTTTGCTCATCTACCCTCTTATAGTATTTCACTCCCTTGGAGTAAATCCAACTATTGAACTATCATCAAGAGTCTCTGGTGGGAATGACCCTTAAATACAACTAAGTTAGACCAAAGACAACTTTCAATTATGGTGTGGAGAGTGAGATTCATGCTTTATGTCCTTTGATGGTCTAAACATTTATCTCAATTAGTTGAGTGCTTGAAACGAGATAGGACGCCCAACTGCTTCCACAACCATCACTTGAAGGGACATCTGCTACACTAGATGTGACCCCTCATGTATTTGGTGATCATGAAAGGACGAGATGTACTTGGCCTTAGGCCAACCCAACCTCAACCCCATTCAATGCAATCTGCCCACCCAAGCTCTTAGCATAACATACTTGCTTCCTAGATACTGATGCATATATCTCAAAACAAATGCTATAAATTAATTTGGATTTCAACATTATGGATTAAAAATTACTAAAATGTAATTAATATTTTACTTTCAAATTGATGCTTTGCCACTAAATGTTATCCTCGTAAAATGGACTAATGGATTTTGTTGTAACATATCTAATTCTAGATCAATTTAACCAAGGGATATCAAAAAAGGAAAGTACTACAAAACAATCATGTTTTCTTTCAAGAGCATCACATAAAGAGTACATAAAATCACAACAATGGAATCAATAAAAAAATGAAATCATATAGATAATGCTAGGAAAAAACATACTTTTTCTTGAAGAACCTAAGTAACTCAATTAGAGAGAAGAACCTATGACAAATCCAACCTCAATATGGAATTGTCTCAAACAACTTCAAATTTGAAGATGTCTCTAGATCAATCCAATATACCACAATAAAGAGCATGTGATGATACTAGATGTATGTAGGTGAAGGAAAGGGTTTCAAGTTGGTGAAACAACAAATAATGAGAATAAACCTACCTCATGCCTAAGCCAAAACCTAAAATATCATATGGCCAAAATGTTGCAACAATAAATTAACCTCCACCCTTTTAAGTTGCAAGATGAAAGCACTTGTAAATTGCAATATTTTAACTTTTTACAATGACCTTCAATTATTGTTTTATTACTAAACTTAAAATTGTTTGTTTTTATAATAATTTTAGTTTTTTTTATGTTAATTATCAAATTCATTCTTAATATTTATTTAATAACTTTTAAAGCTTTCGTCATTTAAAATATTTTTACGTTTAAACATTTTTATGTTTAAACATTTTATAATTTTTTCAATGAGGATGATTTTTTTTAAGATGAATGGTGAATTCCATAAGATGTTGCAATAATATTACATAATCCTTAAGGCTAAATGTATGGTGTAGAGGTGTTTGGGGATCGGTAAAATTTGTTCACATGGCTCAATATGAAATAAAGTCGGCCGACTTTTTCAAAACCATTTTAATCCTGACCCAATAAACGAGCGGAAACCAGGGAGTGAAATAAAATTGGGGGGAAACCATATTTCATTACTTTACCGATCCCATAACAGGGCGGATTGGAAAAGGACCAATTTTTGTTTACATAAATGGCACTTTCGTGAATCTTGGCTACTATCTAGAGATTCAATTTAACAACAGATTTGTGGATCGATCTTTGCCATAGCCTGGAGATGCCATTGTGGTGCAGACCAAAGGAAGAATCAAGCTATTGTAAAACCCCCTATTCTCTCCTCTAAGTAAGAACTCTGTTCCATAGGTTTTTATTTTCTGGTGTTTTCTTCAATAGACAGAATAGTTTTTAGAAAGAGTGCTGAAACTCTATAATGGAGGGATGAAAATGTGTTGTACTGGAATAATATGGGGATTTTGGCTTCTTGTATAAATATATTTTTCGTCTATCTACACATTCTGTATCTACACACTCTGTTCTTATAGTTTTTGTATATGGCCTTTAATGGTATGATTACCAAGTGAAACCCTTTCATTAAAAAAGTTATACCATTAATCATTTTATTCACATTATTATTGTAGATTTCAAAACGAAAGGGCACTTGCATCTACAGGGGGGATAGGGTAGCTAGAAAGACATTTGGTTTAGTCCCATTACTATTTTAGATTCCAAAACGAAAGGGCATTTGCTCTCTTCAGTGTCATTCTAAGCTTTAGTGACATCTCTTGCTCTATGCAAGTGAATAGACTTTAAAATATGGAGAGTATTGCATAATGCACTATATCTTTGCATATGACTCATTAGACTTGAGATTTAAAGCTGTATTGGATTAAATTTTTCTTGAGTGACAAGGGATGATCATGACCCAAGTGATGCATTTGCTTTCAGATACCATAACCAATGTTGCCCAAAGCCTCACAAGGAAGAGTCCTAACCAATGTTTCCCGAAGCATCCTCCCTCCTGTGAGCTTCAGATTCCTTGTATTCCATGGCATCTAAAACTTCCTTGTATTGCATGGCTTCTGGAACTTGCAGCATTTGAGAATTCCAATATACAACATTACCACCAGGAAACGACTGAAACTCTGGTACCGCATTCTCGCCACCTTTAGATGTGAGACATGACAAAATCTTTGAATCCTGTGAAATATTTGAATAGGTTACAGCTCCAATTCGATTCAACTGACTGTCTTCATCTACCTGATCATCATTGAAAAAACAAATACCACTGAGAAATCTACTGTAAGACTGCTAATTTCCTATAGCAAATTCTTTTAATTTCCATTTTTCCTATACTGAGCATGGGCCGCCTAAAATGCCCATGGAAAAAAATCACCCGAAAAGGAATGAACCTATTTCTCAGAAAATAATGTCATTACCCTAGGTTTGTATGAAGAACGTTTCTTCAACTGAGTTGGAACATGACCAATCCCAAGGCTAAGGTCCAAATTTTGGTCACAACCTGTAGAAGATGTAAGTATTCAGTAACTAAATCAGTGGTTTCCATGCAAGAAGCGACGTCAAATGATGTACAAGGACCGAGTCTCTGAAGTCAAAGAAGTAAAATTAACTCAATAATTAACTAGTATAAGAAAATCCTTATTACTCTTTAATCCATAGGTTTTTCTATATTTTTTTCATTTTGATGGTGGAAGTTCCACCTTTAGGGATTTTTTCTCGGGTGGGCAATTGCAAATGACTTTATGTCGAAGTAGTGACTAACACTCAGCGCAGATCAACCAGTGAAGCAACCTACGGAGCTTGTTTTATATCTATAAATAAATGTAATACATGCCCAAGTCATTCTATCATCCATTGTATTTAGTGATATACCTACTTCTACTTGGATACCAATCGGATGCTATATATGGCAACTGAGGTAAATTCTTCTGGTCATAATAATGTAAACTCGCAGATTTGATCCATATATTGTTTTCTTTTATTAGATCAATGGTTAATCCAGTTCATTTTGCCATGTTATACAAGAAAATTTATGACTAGGACAGTATCTCATAATAACGCGGACGAGAAGGTTTTATTGAATCAGTTCATTTTATAATGTTGTACAATCAGTATAGATTCATTTTCAATTAGGATCTGATGATTTTCAAAAAGCTGTTTCATCATTTTTCCACTACTACAAAGGAGATATTCCCCAATATCTACCTAGTCTTTCAGAGTTTGTTGGACATCTTAAAACTCAATGAATCTCAAAAGAAAGAATTTGACCTGTCTAGTGTTTTCAGTAGATCTGAGCAGTTTAAAATGGATTTGTAAATCTCCGGTTGAGGAATCAAATGATATTAGGCTGGGAGGTGACAATAGTGAGGCTACAAGTTTTAGAATAGTATTGATAAATTATGTTTGGAATTTTGTTTTCTTAATGTAAATGCAGGGTTGGGTTCCATGTGGGCAACAATGAGTTATCTTAAAATGGATGGATCAGACATTTCAAGTAACAGTACTGATCCATTCCAAACCCCTTTTGGAATAATAAACCACGAAAACGTCTACAGGTGAGTAAAAACATTTAAACTAGGAGGTATTGGGAAGGTGGTTCAAGACAACATTATAATTTTTTTTAATTAAGTTTAATGTCATGACAATGTGTGTTTAGGTTGGATGATTTAATGACGCGTTGTTCCTTCAATCGGCTGAAAACATGGGGTTTCCTTTCCTGGAGAGATCGGGTTCAACAATAAAAATGGATTCAATCTTGGATTCAAAAGATGGATGCCGATTGGAATCTCATCAATGCAGTTCTGAACTGTCTTGTAGTTGGACTAGTCTACCAGAAAGATATTTACATCACTTTTCTCCAGAAGAAAATTTTACCCATGCTGCATATAATGATACTTACATCTTTTTCAAGAATGTACAAGACCCTAGTAGCACTGGTCAAGCCCGGGAGCCTGCAAGTGAGAAGTGCAATATCGTACTTAAAGATATTGCCAAGAGTTCCAAAAAAATATCTTCCTCCCGCTTCTCTGAGGAAGGCCATGCAATTCTTCCAAAGGTGTCTTGGGATTCCAAAAACTTGATAGCAGAGCGCAAGCGAAGAATTAAAGTGAACCAGTTGCTCATGTCATTGCGGGCACTAGTTCCCAATATCAGCAAGGTGACCCCAGTACTGTCACTTAACAAATATTGATGTAATGCTAGTCATATCTATAGAACATGTTTCTAACACTAAATCAATATATTACATATGTAGATGGACAAGACATCAATCATAGTTGATTCAATCGCTTACATTAAGAGCCTGCAAAAGAAAATCAAGGAGACGGAAGCCGATGTATCTGCTTATTAAGCTACCACACTCAAATACAACAGTAGTATGAGCAGCAGGATAGAGTCAGCAGAGGTGGGTAATTATGAGAAAAAACCTACAAAGTCCCAGGTTCACCCGGGCTTTAAAATTCTGGAAGTAAGTCTCTATAGCTCTCCCTGTATTAAGTTATATGCTACAATTAACAAACACAAAAGAATCAAGTACTTGCTACTTATGAGTAAACTGGTACTAGGTATAGATAGCTGCTGGTTTTTTAGTACAAGTAGCTACTGGCTCTGCTATGAATTTTTACTATCGTCCGACTGTTACATAAGCTTTTGCCTTTGTTCAATACCCAATGACCGAAGTTAACTTTGGTTGGCTAATCCGATCAATCCATCGATGGTCAGCAAGTATGATGGTTCTAATGATGATTCTACACGTGCTTTTGTCTCCATTCCTAGAGGTATAGGGGGTTCACCATTAAGTAGCAAATCCGGTTCATCAATCATAGTTGATTCAATCGCTTACATTCAGAGCTTGCAAAAGAAAATCAAGGAGACAGAAGCTGATGTATCTGCTTTTGAAGCTACCACACTCAAATACAACAGTAGTATGAGCAGCAGGATGGAGTCAGCAGAGGTGGGTAATTATGAGAAAAAACCTACAAAGTCCCAGGTTCAACTGGGCTTTAAAATCTGGAAGTAAATCTCTATAGATCTCCCTGTATTAAGTTATATGCTACAATTAGGTTTAATTAGTGACTTTGTTTCTTCTAAACTAGAAATTGATATAGTACCAAAAGTTTGTGCAATTTAGCTTGATGTGACCAAAGTAGAGGGGAAAACGTTTTTGATACGAATGTCTTGCAAGAAAGAAACAGGAGTAATAATGCAGCTAACGAGAGCACTTGACTCCCTTGAGCTATAAATTATCAATGGTAGTCATATGAATTTAAATGGATGCATCCTCAACACCGTTTTGGCAGAGGTACACAGTTTTGCATTGTTTGCATTTCAAATACCTTTCAGTCATTCAATTGTTGGCCAAACCTAATAACATCCTTCTTGACAAACATTTAAATCCAAAAATCGCTGATTTTGGGTTGGCCAAACTATATGAAGATGAAAAAACTCACATCAGCACCAGAGTTGCAGGAACAATGTAAGACAATATATATCCCTTTCTATTCCTTACAGAGATTATATAGAGATTTTTTGTTTCGACTGTTTTACTGAATTTGATATGTTATTATATTCCCATGTATACAAGGGCCTTTCTCACGATGTTAATATAGTGTTTGGAGTTCGGACAACATCTGATTTCAACCTCTTTTTCTCGTCATAGTTAATCTAGTAATTGAAATAGCGTAAGAAAAACAATATATGGCTAGTACAGTTCAATATACTTCACAATTCTTACAAGTTGATCAAACATATCAATTAATTTGAAGTCATCTAATGAAAAGCATGACACTTTGACTTACCTAAGCATCAATATCAATTTCATGGAAGAATAAAAAAAATTCAGGTGTAATTTTCAGTGGGTACCTGGCTCGAGAGTATGCTTTGCGTGGCACCAGCTTACTGAGAAAGCGGATGTTTTCAGCTTTGGAGTAGTCGCTTTTGAAGTTGATAGCAATAGAACTCATGAAGACATGATCTTTCCAGATGACATGGTCTATCTTTTGGATTGGGTATCGAATTCTTCTGAAATCCCAAACATAATTGATTTGTTTATATTTACTTTCTCATAGAAATATTTGAAATTATTTTGTCATGTACCATGTAGAAATTAGTAATAATTGTCCTCCTGCGCTTATTTTCCTTCCCGGTCAACTTTTCTATTTAGTTTTTTTAATTTGTGAGTGAAATCCTCACAAATTAGTTTTTTCCTCATAGTTAAGCTGTATGCTTGTATGCTTTTCCTTCTGTGTTTTTTTCTGTGAACATGTTATAATCAGCAATTCTTAATTGAATATGTCAATTTAATCATCTTGTAAGATGGATGCAAAGTGGTTAATCAGGGTGATATCTAGATGTGGCTCGGATAAATGCAAGAAACAACAAAAGAATCCACACCAGCGACAGTCGAGCTCCATGGCGAAACGAGTAGAACGTAAGGTGCCTCAGGCAGTTTCTGGTTCCTCTTCTAATTTACAATCAGCAGCAGCAAAGCCGAAAGATAATACTTTTCAACGTTGCATTGATGCCGGAGATGAAAATCAAGATGTAGATTTGGCGGCAGAAGTTTTCATCGATGGGGTCCATAGGGACTTGGAATTGCAAAGAACGCTATCTGATGCTCGATATTATGACTACAACACTATTTTGTTTCTACAAAACTAAAATGTTGTTCAGATGTAAAGTATTATATATTGAAACTAAAATGTTGTTCAGATGTAAAGTATTATATATTGAAATTTAGGCAACATTCAATCTGTAGTTCTTAATTATTTGTATCATTAATGTAATTCTGTCAATAATGTATTTGTTCTTTTTATATCTTTTAATTATTGAAAAAAATCAATCAAGTTGTTAAGAGTTGTTATAGTATATGACTTGCAAGAACGTATGTTCTTTACGGTTAAGAGTTGTAATCTCAATGGTCTTAAGTTGGTTAGTTAGTTGAGTTAATGGTCCTTAATTAGTTGAGTTAGTTGTTGACCAGGTCATCAGTCGACCCGTGGTATACAGTGGCCCTTAGTATTAGCCAGTGGTTTTGGTGCTATGTGAAACTATATATATGTGTGTTTAATAATGAGAAGGCAATCAATATGCCTTTTATGTTTCTGCGCAATCAATAATCTCTTTATGTTTCTGCTCTATTCTGTGTCTTTACAAACTTTATCATTTACCAATCGGATCCGTTCTCAGACTTAAGTCGTTAATGATTGGTGATTATATTTTGTAGAATCACAGAGATGTCGATTTATTGGATATAATATGGATCATTCCAAAGCTAATAGATATTTAGTCTATGTGTTTAAGCGATGTCCCGAAAACTCCATATAACGTCAACAGAATTCGGATTTAATATTTTTACAGTGATATTTATATTATTAAGGGATGAATATATCAATTCAACTCTTTATCAAGTACAGAAGATCGATTTATAAAATTATGACTCCGAGCTCATATTTACATAACATCGATTCCATCGAACCAGGAAAATATCCCACAAGGACTTCACTTAAATAGCATTGGGTAAAACTAGATTGTTTTACTTCCAAAACTTCCTAGTATAACCATTGATACTGTCACGAAAATCAACAGGGTTTTCTACACATGCGTTTAGCCGTACCTGAAATAATCAGAGGTTTGATTATTTCTCTGTTCTATATCATATAGACATAGCTCATCATTTTTATCATGGATATGACCTCTCATGCATTCACTAACTTATACACAAAGACAACATACAACATTTTATCATAGATCGAATCTAATCATGTTCGCTAGATTTTGAACAAAGAACATAGTACAAAGGTTTGGATAGGATCAAATATTACCCTAAATTTGTCATCATCTAAACAAAGTTCAAAAAGGAATTAGATTTCATTTATTACTAAATGTATTCCTTATTACTACTACAAATAGAGGGATATTAAGACAATATTTGTGTAAATCTTCGACGAAAAGAAATTTGTGTAATGTCTTAAATATTGTCTTTAAGCCAATGTCTTAAACTATCACTCCTCTATATAGTAGTGATAGAATGGAAATATTTATAATAGCACACCAATTTTCTGCATTATAATGCATATGCTTTACCATCGACAACTTCATATACAAGAAGAATATTTGTAATTTTTTAGAGTTCTTTTAAAGCAATGAGCACAAGAAGCATGAAATACTCAATGTACTTCACTCATTTGATGGATTGATTTGCACGATCGCTTATTCAAGCGCAAAATATCAGATAATATCTAAACACCTATCGGTGTAATTAAACTTTAAATGATATTTATTTTAAATTTTAGATTACAAAAATTAAATTTATAATTGCTTAAAGTGTATTTGTTTACTCAATACAATATAGAAAATAGAATAAAATTTAAAGTTAAATTTACATCTATAAATTGCTAATCCTTTCAAATTCTTAATAAAATAGAATTTCAAATAAATTTGCATTAAGGGAGAACAATGAAATGTTGGAAATATTGTATTTATGAGTTGATAGAGTATCTGATATGCGCTGCCTCTGTCAGACTCCCATTCAGTCATTTTGTCACTCTGCAATGTTAGACAGTCAATCAGTTTTAGCCAATCCGGCTCATGGCAAGTTAGTATTTAAGTAGCCGAGTTTGTATTTCGTAGGCCCATAACTTCTTGGGTAGAAATTTATTACAGTCTTTAATGTAACCCTGTAGTTTCCAAGTGAAGCAATCCCAAGTTTGTTTATAAATGAAAATTCACATATAGAGGATTAGATAGAGATGTAGGAGTGAAGAGTAGAAGAGAAGAAGTGAAGACCCGTGAAGTGTATCAAGATCCCAACCTCCGTGTAAGAAGTGAAAGATTAAATAAAATCCCATCACTCTGTAGTGCCACAAAGTTACTCTGTTTGACTGCGTTAATATATAAGTCTTTAGTTTTATGTATTCATTCTCAAGAATGTTGGTTTATGCATGCCTTACATCTTCTTAATATTTTCCTGTCTAAATGTTGTTTACATTTACGGTCTGTAAATCAATCAAGATTCCAAGTATTTCATAGTGGTAAATGTTCTAGTTTAACGCACAGTAACTTCAACATATGTTTGGGTACTTATTTTCTTAGCATGAAATATCCTTATACAAAGTTTGTTTAAGATTGGGTTTATGCGAAGTTCAACTGCGCAATAGAAAGTAGAAAGTTGAAATGCACAGTTAATCTCTGCGCAATAAAAAGTGGTAATGCGCAGTTAATTTGTAGAGTAAAATAGGGAAGAAAAATTTAGAGCAAAGTTTTTGCTAGGACAAACGCAATCCTAAAGCAAAAGAAAAGAAAAATATGTATTCACTATGTAGTTCAATCTTTTGACTGCGTGGTGTGCTTTTCCCTTCATTTGGTATCAAAGTCTGGTTTACGGAGAAATGAAATTCTATTTACAAAAAAGGGAAAAGTGATTAAGAATGGCTTCCACTTCTAGTAATTTGCAAACTCTAATATTTTCAGGAAAAAATTATGAATATTGGTCTCTAACTATGAAAGCTTTGTTCAGAGGTCAAGATGTATGGGAAATAGTCCAAAATCGTTATGCAGAACCACCAAATTTGACAGCATATAACAATCTCACACAAGCTGAGAAGGATGTTCTGAAGGAACAGAGGAAGAAAGATGGAAGGACATTATTCTACATACATCAAGCAACACATGAATCCATACTCCCAAGAGTAGAAGCAGCGCAGTCGGCTAAGGAAGCATGGGACATGCTGGAAACATCATATCAGGGCTTAAACAAGGTAAAGACTATGAAACTACAAATTCTTAAAATATATTTTAAATCTCTGTCAATGAAATATACAGAGTCAGTAGACTCATTCTATACTCATGTTATTGGTCTCTTTAATGAAATAATGTCTCATGGAGAAAATCTAGGTGACCAAAGAGTTGTTGAAAAAGTTCTTAGAGTTCTTCCAAAGAAATTTGAATCTTTAGTTGTGACCCTGGAAGAAAACAAAGATCTGTCCAAATTTACTATTGATGAGTTGCAAGCCTCATTACTCAATCATGAACATAGAATCACTGGTTCAGATACATCATTGGAAGGTGCATTCACAGCACAGTCATCCATAAGCCATGGAAGAGACAGAGGAATCTCAAACTGTAGAGGCGGAGGACGAAGTTCATTTATAGGAGGTCACAGTAGCATCCCTACACATGTCTGTAACATACCCAATACTTGAGACATTTTATGTTGAAGGAAAAACATTGTCTTAACTTTTATTGTAAATTTTTATATTTATCCAAGTGGCCAAGGATGACTATAATTGCATAATATTATTCTTTAAAAAAATAAAATAGGAGACCCTCACCCAAAGACACTGTTGAAAGCATGTTTACTGACCCACTAGGTGGAATGAAATCTTATAGAAGGAAATGGACAAGTGGCAACATCATGAACTCAGTAACTAGCTATTGTTATGGGACAACTCCCTTGAATTGTGGTCAAGTTCCTTGGAATGTAGAACTAGAGCTTGAGGCTCATTTATTGAAACTGACCACTAAAATACCTATGCATCTTTTATAAGCCATTGAATTTGAGCAGAGGCTTAGACTTTTTCTGATGAGAAAATTTACCTTCTGATTCTGTTGTATGTACACAAGAGATTCGATGAGGGGAAGCTATGTTTTTAGTTGGAGTGTAAGTTTGTATTATTTCTGCTGAGTGCAGAGGTTTGAGGTGTATGCAAGTCTCCATTGATTGTTGAAGTACAACCTAAGTGCCTTGCTTTTACACAGAGTCTTCTACCTAGTGGTTCAATAAACAAGGTCGGAGGTCCAAAGGGAGCAAGTGATTTGGTTGCTTCTTCTGGAGAAGGTTGGGGGGAACATGCCTCTTTGGGTGTTTGTCCACCCTAGTAAAAATTATCAGGTTCTACTTGGTATTTCTTTTCTTTCCTATATATGCTTATCTATTTCTGAAATTGTTTGAATGTTATTAGACATGACTTGTATGTTTGCAGAGTAGGCATATTAGGACAAGAGTATGTCTATTCGCTAATATAAATATACTGTTTAAATTGTTTAAAAATGTTATATTCTAGTTATTTGCTTAGCTGAATTACTGAATGGTATTCTGGTCTAGATAAAATAGTTTCTACAGTTTTATTTAATGAATGAGATAATGTAAGTGATTGAGCAAATGTCTCCCTATATTTTTCCTTTCACCCTAAGGTGATTTACTTTAGTACATGAAGTATTTAATTAACTTATGATTGATATGATTTCAGAATGAATGATATTTCAGATTTGATTTCCTTGTCATCTTTTTTTCTCTGTTAAAAGATAGTTTATTTCCGAAGTTAATTATAGGACTTCATTCTTAAATAGAAAATCGAAAGGTCTTCATTTCTTAGAGTTACCTATATTAATATAGAGTACACATATATATACATATATATTTAAAACATAGAAGACAGATAGAAACTAAATTAGACTCTCATCCTAGATTTCAAACTGTAAATACATAGTTGTACTCCTAAGAAATCATAAGATACAAATAAATTTTATAAACAGTGTCTACGCACTCTCTCACCATACTCAACAGTTTGCAAAACCCTAAGCTATAAGTATTATTGAAATACATTAGCCATTACATTATTACATCAGAGTTTATAATTCGTTGTCTCATTTAAAAACTACTCAGATAAACTCAACATGATATGGATACGATACAATACTATTACAAATCAAAGTATAGAAAAAAAATGTATTATAATCATCCATAGAAATAGACAATATTATCATGGTTCAAAACATTGTACAGGTATCGAAACCCTTTACACAGTAATACAATTATTCGTTTAAAACATCATATGTGTTATAGTTCGAATCAAAACTAGACATACAAGTTTCGTAAGCATTGCAAACATTTGTATATATATATATAGAAAATTCAAAGTAAGAATAACCCTGAAACCGTTATAACACAGACCGAGTTTAGCTTCATCAAACATTCGGGATCGAGACCTATACAAGCTCATCCAAGGGTTTTACCCAAAACTTCAAAGAACAATATTTAAACCTTTATAAACGCTGCACAGACTTCAACCGAATGACAAGGGTCGAGTCTTTGGTCGGTTGAGCTCACCCTACATGAAGCGTGAAGCTTCTCTTAAAAACTATTGCAAATAGAATCGTATGCAACACTTGAACCAAACCCTAGACATTGTAGAGAAACCAAGATACATTCTCCTTTCAAGAATTGAAACCAAAATTAGAAATACCAAAACAACTGATGAAATAGTTGTATATAGAAATCAACCAACATGTGAAAGAACTATAGAGTTCGACACTCATCACAAGCTCACCCATGCTAGAATCCTTATGGCTTAACACATTACAGCATCTGTGTTGAAAACTAAATTGTTATACAACTTTAAATAAATTCATAAGACCCACAATAACTTATTATAGGTCATGGGATTGAGTCTCAGCTCGGCCATATATCTTCTTTTAAATATAAACGACAGTCAAACTATTAATTTAAACATTTAATTAACAAAGGTTCAGATCCTGTAGAATCACATCATACTCTTCTTAAAATAGAATCAGGGTTTACCCCTTCCATCCACGAAACAAACATCAACATCGAGACAAAGAGTTACCAAAACATAACATTGTATTTTTAATAATGTAGGTTTACATCGCTGTCTAACTGCAGGGAGATAAACAAATATCATGTATAGACCTGCCTATCAACGCTACAAGCAAGAAAAACAACTTGGGTCTTTACCCAGTGAAGCATCCTTGCAAAAATGAAGAACCATATGACCAATGGAGCTGCATTGATGAAGGGAAATCAAAACACATCACCCTATTGATAGAGGGACCGAGTCTATCCGAGACTTACAGGCGGAGTCACACCCTTGCAGGTTGTCTCTTCACTGTTTGCAACTTCACCATGGTCATGTTGATTTATCCTTGTCACGTGAACATAAATCAAGTTAAAAACAAAACGAGAAAGTTCAAACTTTAAATTGAAGGATAAGGATTTGAAAACTGTAAATGTATCTTACCCGTAGATAATCTCAGAGTCGAGGAACAAACTGAAAGGTGGAGACTCTACACACGTTTCCAAAGCCATAACTCTCCATGAACATCCAACTAATGCAAGGAGTGGTGCATTAAACTACTAATAGTCATGGCGGACGAGAGGCCCGGTAATGTCCTCCAGAATGAAGAACGATAACAAAACCCAAAGACCTAGGGTTTTGATAATACCAAATCACATTTACGACCATCACATGGCCTCATCTATTATGCTAGCTAACCCCAACATTGGTAAACGAGAGCCAATTCACTATAGTTAAAATCATAGCTTATACAACCACATTTTGTTATAGCGCTAATAGAAAACTTACGACCCACTTCTATATAGTTTATCCACTCATAATTTATAAATATAGCACCATTGGAAAACATACGAACTACTATTACATAGTTTATCCTTAGTATTTTGAATACCCCAAGTCACCATTGCACTAGATTCTAAGGTGATAACCTTTAGTTAGGAGCATATCTCTTGACTTTGCTACGGTGATAGATTATCAACTAGGGAGAGTTATCTTTTAAAACTAGTTCTTTGATGAATCACTTGGGTCACCTTGGACCTAATGCATTCCTTCAAACTTCACACTCCATTTATCGAACTTATGATGTTTTTATAACCTTGGTGTTGAACTCACTTATTCATGATGTTAAATAAAGTGAAGGGCTGCAATACTCTCACATAAGGCCAATAACAATCAATGCAAAATCTCATCAAACCAAAAATGCATAACCTGTAACTTGGACAGTTAGAGAGAACAATGCTTTAGCGTAAAAGCTAAGTAATCCATCGAATCATTACCTAGAATCCAACTTCCAACAAGAGGTATGTTTTACATGAAAAACTCATACTTACGTAAATAATATCATAATTATCAACTATCAGACTTTATCACAATGTACAATCAAGTAGTATTATGAATGCAGCTGCATATAGGACCATAACATATTCATCACACACTATGACAAAGAATATTCATTTCATAAGCTATAGTTATAGCATAACAATACTAAGTACCATCCGGTACAAGATGAGTAGATCGACAATTGACAACACTAATTAATAGATGTAATAATTACAGTTGTTATAGGAGTGACGGATGTATTTTAATTATCGAGAAGAAAATTAAGAAATTCTTAAAGATAAATATATGTCGTAATTAAATTATTATCATGTTCATTTATTATTAGACATTTATTATTCCACACAACATTTAATGCTAACTTTAATGTCTAGAATTTTTTTTAAATTTTATGAATTTTTGCGATATTACAATGTCGCTCATAGAGGTCAGAATCAGATTCCCACTCAACCAAGTGGACAAAGGTATGGCAAATAAAAAATTCAATGTCATTACTATAAGAAGTTTGGACACTTCGCATATGAATGTAGGAAGAAGCAGTATGACCAAGGAAAGCAAGGCCAAACACAGTCAAGCAACAGTAGCACTCTGAACAACTCACTGTTTTTAGCATGTGCATCATCACTTGAATGCAATGCTGTCTAAGAAAGTGAAAATGACATATGGTATTTAGACTTAATCTATAGCAATCATATGACTAGTAATTTAAATCTATTTTCTAGTTTAGATAAATCAGTTCAAACTGATGTCACACTTGGAAATAATATTCAAGTCACTGTTCTGGGTAAGGGTACTGTTGATATTCTAACCAAACAGGGGGAGCATAAATTTATGCCTGGCGTTTATTATGTTCAAGTTTTGAAGCATAATTTGATGAGAATTGGACATCTGATGGAAAAAGGTTACAGAGTTCACATGATAGGAAAGCATTGTGTGATCAAGGACATATATCCTAGCAATCAGTTAATTGTCAAAGAGCAGATGACAAGCAATCACTTGTTTCCTTTGAGGATAAGGCTAGTCATAAAAGGAAAAACAGCTCAAGTTGTTCATGAAAGACAGAATGAAAATTATGGAACTGCGTTCAAAGCAAAAAGTATAGAAGCAGACATCCACTGCACAGTGGAAGAACAAGACACCAAAGAAATGCAAGCAGCATTTCAAACAGAAATAAATGATGAATGTCGGTTATCGAACTTCAGATTCGGACATCTAAATTTTGGTGGGCTGAACCTACTGCACATGAAGGATACAGTGAAAGGATTACCATTGATTGAAAAACCAGAGAGAATTTGTGAAGGCTGTATTTTTGGAAAATAGCACAGAGAGACTTTTTCAGTCAGAAAGTCATACAGAGCTCGCACACCACTTGAGATTGTGCACTCTGATATTTGTGCACTGATGCAAACACTGTCCATGGAAGGATGCACTTATCTTCTCACATTTATTGATGATTTCACAAGAAAAAATTGGTTTTATTTTCTAAAACATAAATCTGATGCGTTTAGTTGTTTTCAGCAGTTCCAAGCACTCGTGGAGAAGTAGAGTGCTTACAATATCAAGATATTAAGAACGGACATGGGTGGTAAGTATGTTTTAAATGATTTCTTAAATTTTCACAAAATTCATGGCATACAGAAGCAATTCACTGCGTGGTATACACCGCAGCAGAATGGTATCGTGGATAGGAAGAACAGAACCATTATGGAGATGGCGCGCAGTATGTTGGTAGCCATGCATATTTCAAATGGATACTGAGCTGAAGCAGTGGCAACTGCTATTTACATCATGAATCGATGTTCGATAAAGAGTGTGAAGAACAAAGTTCTGCAGGAAGCTTGAAAAGGTATGAAACATAGTGTTGCACAATTAAAAGTTTTTTAGTTGTGTAGCATACACACATGTTCTAGATGAGCTAAGAAGGAAATTAGACAATATGTGACAGAAATGCATTTTTATTGGGTATTGTGAAGACACAGAGGAATACAGGTTATATAACACTGTCACAAAAAAAGTTATTATCAGCGAAGATGTTCAATTTGTAGAAAATTAAGCATGGGATGGAACTGTGGAGAAGAATGTGAAAATCGTGTCACATGTTGAACATGATGACATTGCAGAAGATGTGGTTGAGATTCCACATGTGAATCATAACTGCGCAGCTCTGTCTACTCCTAGGACTGCGCAACATGTTTCAACACAAATAACTCTGACATAAGTTGTAGTTCAAGCTACTCTGACAAGCACACCAAGTGCATAGCAAACTCCATCAAGAAGTTCACGAAGTTCGACAACAACAACTCTGACAAAGACAAGAACTCTACGTGAGATATATGAGGCTGGTACACCTAATTCATTCTCAGTTTTTGCATAATTTTCTCAAGATAATGATCCTCTAACATTTGAAGAAGTTGTTGAAGATAAATTTGGGCACAAGCCATGGATGAAGAAATAGAATGCATTGAGAAGAATCAAATGTGGGAATTAGTTGATGTTTCTAAAGACAAGGATGTGATAAGCGTGAAATGGATTTATAAGACCAAGCAAGATGCTGATGGAAATGTTCAGAAGCACAAGAAAAGATTGGTAGCAAGAGGATTCACACAGCAGCCTGGCATAGAATTCAATGAAAATTTTGCACCTGTAGCTCGAATGGACACTATCATAATAGTTTTGTCCATCGTAGCTCATAAGACATGGCCTGTTTATCAAATGTATGTTAAGACTGCATTTTTAAATGGTTATTTGGAGGAAGAAGTGTATGTGGAGTAGCAACAAGGCTATGAAGCTCCAGGTTAAGGACACAAAGTGTACAGGTTGAAAAAGGCACTTTATCATTTGAAGCAAGCTTCTAGAGCTTGGTACAGTCGCATTGACTCTTACCTCATTTAGAATGGATTTCACAGAAGTGAATATGAGTGTACACAAAAAGCAACAAGCAAGGTAATAAGTTAATTGTTTGCATGCATGTAGATGATTTAATATTTACTGGTGATTTTGGCATAGAAGAATTTAGAATAGTCATGGAAAGTGAATTTGAAATGACTAATTTGGGGCTTGTGAAGTATTTTCCAAGCATTGAAGTCCAACGGACTGAAAAAGACATATTTATATCTCAATCCAAGTATGCAAGTGATGTCTTGAACAGATTTAAAATGTTAAACTGTAAGAAGCTCCAACACCATTGATAACAGGTTTGAAATTGAGCAAGAATGATGATGGATCCAATGTAGATCCTATGTTGTTTAAAAGGCTTATTGGCAGCCTTATGTATCTTACAACAACAAGACCAGATATCATGTATGGAGTTAGTTTAATCTCAAGATTCGTGGATTCACCAAAAGAATCTCATTGGCAAGCAGGTAAAAGAATTATGAGGTATGTAAGTGGAACAAAAGACATTGGTGTTTTGTATTAAACCTTAGAAAATATGAAACTCATTGGATACACTGACAGTGACAATGGAGGCAGAGTAGATGACAGAAAAATGACATCTGGGAATACATTTAATTTACGAACAGGTGTTGTATCATGGGCTTCAAAGAAACAACCAATAGTAACTCTTTCTTCAGTAGAAGCAGAGTATGTCGCAGCTACAAGAACTACATGTCAATCCATTTGGATGCGAAGGATGTTAAGTGATCTGACGCAGAATGAGCAAAAAACCACAGTCATTTACTGCGACAACAATTCAGCTATCACACTGTCAAATAATCATTTGTTCCACAAGAGAACTAAGCACATCGACACAAGATATCATTTTATCAGATAATTGATAAACAACAACGAAATCTATTTAGAATTTTGCAATTCCGAAGATCAGGTAGTAGACATATTTACAAAACCATTGCCAAAGGACCCATTCCAATTTTTGCAAAGTTGTTTGGGAGTGACAAGTTCTGCGCCGTGAACTTTGTCATGAGCAGAGCATGTTTCAACTCTGAAATGTTTTGTAAATTTTTATTTTTGTTTAATGATCCCCATCCGCTCATAATTAAGGGCGAGTGTTGGAAATATTGTATTTATGAGCTGATAGCGTATTTGATATGCGTCGGCTCTGTCAGAATCCCAGTCAGTGATTTTTTCACTCTGCAATGTCAGACAGTCAGTCAATTTGCAACCAATCCAGCTCATGACAAGTTAGTATTTAAGTAGTCGCGTTTGTATTTTGCATGCCCATAACTTATTGGGTAGAAATTTATTATAGTCTTTAATGTAACCCTATAGCTTCCAAGTGAAGCGATCCCTAGTTTGTGTATAAATGAAAATCACTCACCCAGGATTAGATAGAGATGTAGGAATGAAGAGAAGAAGAGAAGAAGTAAAGACCCGTGAAGTGTATCAAGAGCCCAAGCTCTGTGTAAGTAGTGAAAGATTAAGTAAAATCCCATCTCTTTGTAGTGTGACAAAGTTACTCTATTTTACTGCGTTAATATATAAGTCTTTAGTTTTATGTATTCATTCTCAAAAATGTTGGTTTACGCATGCCGCACATCTTCTTAATATTTACCTCTTTAAATGTTGTTTGATTCCAAGTATTTCACGGTGATAAATTTCTATTTTAATGCATAGTAACTTCAACATATGTTTCGGTTCTTATGTTTTTAGCATGAAATATCCTTCTACAAAGTTTCTTTAAGATTGGGTTATGCATAGTTAAATAGGTATGCGGAGTTAACTTGTGTGAAGCTAATCTTTGTAAAGTTAAAGAAGCTTGCAAAAGTAAATTTGTGTGAAGTGCAAAGTTTATGTAAAGTCAAGTTCCATGAAGTTAAAGAACTGCACATTTCTGTGAAGTTCAACTGTGCAGTAAAAAGTCGAAATGGGCAGTTAATCTCTAAGCAGTAAAAAGTGGTAATGCATAGTTAATTTGCGTGGAGTTAATTTGTGGAGTAAAATAAAGAAGAAAAATTTAGAGCAAAATTTTTGCTAAGAGAAGCGCAGTCCTAAAGCAAAAGAAAAGAAAAATATTTATTCACTGTGTATTTCAATCTTTTGACTACGCGGTGTGCTTTTCCCTGCATGAAAGAGGAAAAATAGCCACGAATGTGAGCAAGCCCATATCTTCTCTCATTTCCAATATAGTTTGGTGAATTCTTGCTAAGAGGAAATTCACCAATAATGATTTGGGTGGAGACTTCAAAGGGTTTAACGATCTGCTGGCAGAGTTGACACTTGCACGGTAGGTGAGTTCAACATTGGAGACTACATTCTGTATTTGAATTGGCTTGATTTGCAAGGTCTCAATCGGTGCATGAAAAATATCCAAAAAAAATTCGATGAATTCGCGGAAAAAATAATAGATGACCACGTTAAGGTGAACCATCTCATCGCCGTGGCTTCGAATGACCAGAAAGTGGCAGACGGAGAGCTTCATGTTCAAGACTTCATCGATGTGTTGCTCCACATGGCTAAGACTGACGTCAAAATCACATGGAAAACAATCAAGGATGTTGTGATTGTATGTCTCTTGGCCTTCTGCCATTGTATAATATTCATCACTTTATTATAGCCCACACATTTACTATTATTAGTTAATTCCTGATACTTGTTATTAATATTTTCTGCATTTTTTTGTTTTGTTCTACACTGTCCAGTATGGACAAGTCACTTTCTTCTAAATACAAATTAAATCCGAGTGTTAAAGTTATTTAATATCCTACACATTTGACATAGTCGAAGGAAAAGAAACAAAACTTGCAATTAAAAATGACCAAAAAAACAAAAAGATTTAAAATATCACTATAATTTTTATCTATATTCGCTCCTGAATAGCGAAAAATATTCAATCTCAGTCAACAATTTCATAGTATGAAAATGGCATGTCTCTCTTAGTCCCGAAATTGTCATTATACTATGTTTTGTCTTGCAGTGTATTTTCTTTTATTGGCATACTTAGAAATCAAAGAAACTATTATAATATGATGGTGATCTACTTTTTACTTATTCACAGTATGAAATTGGCATGTCTCTCCAGTCCCAAATTTGCCACTACACTATGTTTTGTTTCGTAGTGTATTTTCTTTTATTCGCATATTCAAAAATCAAAGAAACTATTATATTATAATATAATGATGATCTACTTTTTACTTAATATTAGATAAGTGGTCATCAATTAATTAAGGATGTTGCAAACACTTTTTCATAATAATGAATATGTCCAGGGAATAAACTAGTATATATCCACGTTACAACATCTCTCCTATACTGAGCTGTAGAGTATCTCGTTCTTCTGTGCAACCATTTCATCATTAACAAAATTCACATTATCATAAAAATAAAAAAAATAAACATAAATTATTTTTTCAAGCATCGGCTTTGTAACCTGGAAAAGAATCACCTGCAAAAGCCAATATGAATCCAGCAAATTGTATATTGGCAGGATCCAATGCCACGAAAAGCACAACTTCTGGGAATGCAGAGCATTGGAGTTGGCTGCATTAGTAGTTAGGAGTTTCGGGAAGCGACACATCCTAAAATCTGGGTTTAGTGGAACAAATAAATAAGATGGCTAGTGATTATTTATGGTACACAACAAGCATCCAAGTCAACTGTGATGAACCATTTATTCCACCTGCATTTCATGGGACATGCTCTACATATTTTTATCAAGAAATAATTCACACGTAGTGGAGCAGGAAGTAATAGTGAAAAAATAACACTACAAACACCTATCACTTTTAAGTCTAGGAAATAATCATGTTGATCTATAAAGTATCACAGATGGCTTACATGGGTCATTTTTTTATACAAGGGATGCATAAACCATTTGTCCAAAGGTGTCAAAGATGGGGAACATTATATGTGCACATAATAGTGGACATATCAAATTGGATTTACAAGTGAACAGTTGGGATTTTCTTGGGGTGATACTATAACTAGTGCACCATAGGTTTCTTATATCGTTGCCTTGTGACTCGCTCCGGCTTTTAAAGAAATATAATATATGCTCTTGAGGTCCCAAGGAAAATCGATTGTTAGTTGATAATCTTCTTTTCTGAGAAACGAAGTATAGGTTTGATGTATTTTGCTTTTACCTTATGACAAATTGCTAAAAATGATGTCCATTTCGATCATGTCACACATTTTTCTACGACACTCCAATTCTCAATAAATCTTAATTCTTCTTGAAATTTTCATGACAATTTAGATAAATGCAAGATGTAGTAATACTTGAATAGTATTGCTATTATTATTCCATAGCAGTTCCGGTTTCTAAGTTGTACTTGATCTAAAGGAGCTTCGGGGGAATTGATCCACGACCATTGTTACTGTGGTCTGTTTGATTAGGCTCTTGGGAAAATATGGCTGCAAGGAAAAACGTTATTGTTGTTGTTCATCAGTGGCAATGGTGGTTTCTGTGGGCTTCTGTTTGTTGTGGGCATGGGTGATAATGTCCATATGTGTGGTGTCACCACAAAGAGTTAGCCGTCCCGATGCAAGTACTAAGACATGAGTGAAGGATAAGTTCAAAGATTTGCACGATTTTTTAAGACAACCAAGGAGGCCTACTTGACAAATCTTGATCCAGTTCAAGCCGCCAAAAAGAGATTTATTAGAAATACCAATCTCTATTCCAGTGCCACACATGAATTTTTTTTTAAAAGCAAGAGAGCAATTTGATCAAAGAGAAACTGGTGAAGAAACCAATACCAATTGGATAAATGACGAAACGTTGATTGTAAGGTTTTGTGAATTCTGGTATGAGGCTCCCAGGATTTGTGCTATATTGGAAGTTGTCCCTGGATTTGAGAAAGCTATTCAGAAATACGCTATTCATGTGCTCGCTCTCTCTGACTTACGAAAATATGCAGAGTCATGTCCATGTAGAGGCAGTCAATGTTGAGGGCATAAATATCTAGAAGCTCATGTGAACGAAGATGGTTCGTCCATAGAAAAAGGACATGGGAAAGGGCATATAATTGTTTTACCCCACAATGAATATAACCATCCTAAGTTGAAGAAGAACACGACATATGGTATTCCTTCGAACAGCTAGACTTTTCCCTCTGTTGATTTGAAGTTCGCCTCGACTACTACTAGATGATGATGACAACTTGCTCTCATATTATATGGTTGTCGAACCAAAGTTAGTAAAAACTTTTGATGACAGCACTTGGAGTTCCCTCAGAGAACTATAAGACTTAACAAGCGAAGGATGATGAGCTTCTCAATCATACGAGGTAACCAGGAGTCTGGATGATTTTTCTCTTCTTTTTCCATTAATGCGTGTGGTGCAGAGTCTTTTAAAATATTCAAATATACACATTGAACCTTATTTACATCAGTTGATTCCCTGGAATGTTCTTCACAACAGACCTAAAAAAATAGTAATTGATGAGTCTACTAGAGGCTTGTTCAACAAACCCTTCACAACACACAGCACGGTATAGACAAGGGAGATAGCCTTGGCTTCCAAAGGCAATGAGATGCTTGTATTGCCGAGCCTTTTCATGGCCAATGAAAACAATCCCTATATCCACATAGGTCGTTATGAAGCTGACGAGTTTTGTTTATTTTCGTGGAGCTTCTTGTATTACAAAGTTACATTTTATTCGTGATATACTCGATGCATTAAAGAGGTTTTGAAAAAGTTACATAATAGAGATGAAAAAGCTGGCCTAAAAAATCAAGGTTCAATAGTTATGGCAGCTATGGTAAAAGCCAACCCAACCTCCTCGCACATTCAATATGACGATCAAGTATCTGTGCTAATGAAATAGGGGAGTGTGCTGTATGAAATAGGGAATTCGTCCATGCTATCGGCAATGGGCAATCTCAAGGGAAAAGCACACTCCGCAGTTAAAAAGATTTAACTGTGCAGTAGATTAAATATTTTTCTTTTATTTGCTTTAGCGCTGAGCTTCTCCTAGAACAAGCTTTGCACTAAATTTTTTTCCTTAATTTTGTCAAACACTTTACTTAACAAATTAACTGTGTGGCTCAATTATTTACTGAGATTAACTGCGCATTTCAATTTTTATTGCGGAGTTGAACTTAGTATAAATGAGCAGTTCTTAACTTAGCAATACTTTACTTTGCATAAATGAACTTCGCACTTCACCCAATATTTACTTTGCAAACTTCTTTAACTTTACAAAGATTAACTGCACACAAGTTAACTTTGCATACTTTTTTAACTGCACATAACCAAATCTTAAACAAACTATGTAAACAACATTTACACAGGTAAATATGAAGAATATGTACGGAATGCATAAAATCAATATTCTTGAGAATGAATTCATAAAACTATAGACTTATATATTACCGCATTAAAATAGAGCAACTTTGTCGCACTTACAGAGAGATGAGTTTCACTCATTTATACAAAAACTTAGGATAGCTTCACTTGGAAGCTACAGGGTTACATTAAAGACTGTAATAAATTTATACCTAAGAAGTTCTTGGCTTGCAAAATAGAAACCGAAACACGACTACTTAAATACTAACTTGCCATGAGTCGGATTGGTTGCAAACTTACTCACAGACTGACTGACTTCTGGCATTTCAGACTGACTGAGTATCTGATAGAGCCAGCACAAACTAGATATGCTATCAGCTCTTTAATTACATATTTCCAACACTCCCCCTTAATTATGAGCAGATGGGGATCATTAAACAAAAATAAAATTTTACAAAATGTTTCAGAGTTGAAACATGCTCTGTGTATGACGAAGTTCACTACGCAAAACTTGTCACTCCCAAACAACTTCGGAAATATTGGAATGTTTCCTTTGCCAATGGTTTTGTAAATATGTATGCTACTTGATCTTTAGACCTGCAAAATTCTAAGCATATTTATTTTTTGTTTATAAATTCTCTGACAAAATGATACCTTGTGTGAATGTGCTTGGTGCTCTTGTGGAACACATGGTTATTTGATAGTGCAATAGTTGAATTATTGTCGCAGTAAATGACTGTGGGTTCTTGTTGATTCTGCGATAGATCACTTCACATCCTCCACATCCAAACGACTTGATATGCAATGCTTGTAGCTATGATAGACTCTACTTCTGCTGAAGAAAGAGTTACTATGGGATGTTTCTTGGAAGCTTCCCATACGTGCTTTTTATGTCATCTATGTTTTCTCCATCGTCACTATCAGTGCGACCAATGAGTTTGAAATTTTCAAGTTGAATACGAAATACTAAAGTCTTTTGTTCCACTTACATACCTCAAAATTCTTTTACTTGCTTGCCAATGAGATTCTTTTGGTGACTCATGAATCTTGAGATTAAGTTGACTCCATACATGATGTTTGGACTTGTTGCTATAAGATACATAAGCCTTCCAACAAGCCTTTTAAACAGAGTAGGATTTACATTGGATCCATCATCATCCTTGCTCAATTTCAAACCTGTTATCACTGGTGTTGGGGCTGTCTTGCAATTTAACATCTTAAATATGTTCAAGACATCACTTGCATACTTCGACTGAGATATAAATATACCATTTTCAGTCTGTTGGACTTCAATGCCTAGAAAATACTTCATAATCCCAAAATTGGTCATTTCAAATTCACTTTCCATGACTGATCTAAATTCCTCTATGCCAAAATCACTAGTAAATATTAAATCATCTACATACAGGAAAACAAAATTAGCTTATTACCTTGTTGGTTGATTTTTGTTTATAGTGTTGGCTTGCATTCAATTCTGTGAAATCCATTCTGAATGAGGTAAGAGTCAATGCGACTGTACCAAGCTCTAGGAGCTTGCTTCAAACCATAGAGTTCCTTTTTCAGCTTGTATACTTTGTTTCCTTGTCCTGGAGCTTTGTAGCCTTGTGGTTGCTCCACATATACTTCCTCCTCCAAATAACCATTTTAAAATGCAGACTTAACATCCGTTTGGTAAACATGCCATGTCTTATTAGTTGCGATGGCCAAAACTGTCCTGATGGTGTCTATTCATGCTATAGGTGCAATGGTTTCATTGAAGTCTATACTAGGATGCTGTGTGAATCTTCTAGCCACCAATATTGCCTTGTGCTTCTACACATTTTCATCATCATCTTGCTTGTTCTTATAAATCCATTTCAAGCTTATCACATCCTTATCCTTAGGAAAATCAACTAATTCCCATGTTTGATTCTTTTCAATGCATTCTATTTCTTCATCCATGGCTTGTGCCCAAACTTCATCTGCAACAGCTTCTTCAAATGTTAGAGGATCATTAACTTGAGAAAATAATGCAAAAACAGAGAAAGAACTAGGTGTATAAGTCTCATATATCTCACGCAAAGTTATTGTCTTTGTCGGAGTTCCTGGTGTCGAACTACGTGAACTGCTTGATGGAGTTTCTTGCGCACTTGCTATGCTTGTCAAAGTAGACTGAACTGCGACTTGTGTCGGAGTTACTTGTGTTGAAACATGCTGTGCAGTCCTGGGAGTAGGTGAAGCTACGACATTCTGATTCACATGCGGAGTCTCAACCACATCTTCTGCAATGTCATCATGTTCAACATGTGACATGATTTTCACATTCTTCTCTACAATTCCATCCCATGCTTCATTTTCTAAAAACTGAACATCTCGACTGATAATAAATTTTCTTGTGACAGGGTTATATAACTTGTATGCATTTGTGTCATTATAATACACAATAAAAATGCATTTATGTCCTTTATTGTATAATTTCCTTCTTAATTCATCTGGAACATGTGCGTATGCTACACAACCCAAAACGTTTAAATGTGAAACACTATGTTTCATGCTTGTCCATGCTTCTTGCGGAACTTTGTTCTTCACACCCTTTGTTGGACATTGATTCATGATGTATAAAACAGTTGCCACTACTTCATCCCAGTATTTATTTGACAGATGCATGGATGCCAACATACTGCGCGCCATATCCATAATGGTTATGTTTTTCCTCTCTCCGATACCATTATGATATAGTGTATACCACGCAATGAATTTATTTTATATGCCATGATTTTTGCAAAAAATTTAAAAAATCATTTGAAACGTACTCACCACCTCTATCTGGTCTTAAGATCTTGATGGTGTAACCACTCTGCTTCTCTACAAGTGCCTTGAACTGTTGAAAACAACCAAACACATCATATTTATGTTTTAGAAAATAGAACCATGTTTTTCTTGTGAAATCATCAATAAATGTAAGAAGATAAGTGCATCCTCCCATGGAAGGTGTGTGGATCAGTCCACAAAGATCAGAGTGCACAATTTCAAGTGGAGTGCGATCTATGTATGACTTTCTCACTGAAAAAGTCTCTCTGTGATGTTTTCCAAAAATACAGCCTTCACAAATTCTCTCTGGCTTTTCAATCAATGGTAATCCTTTCACCATGTCCTTCATATGCAGTAGCTTCAACCCACCAAAATTCAGATGTCCAAATTTGAAGTGCCATAACCAGGATTCATCCTGAATTTCTGCCTAAAATGCAGCTTGCATTTCACTCTCTTTTTCTTCCTTTCCGTAGTGAATTTCTGCTTCTTTACTTTCTGCTTTGAACCCGGTACCAGAATTTTCATTCTGACTTCCATGAACAACTTGAGTTCTTTTTCCTTTTATGTTTGGTCTTATCCTCAAAGAAAACAAGTGATTGCTTGTCATTTGCACTTCAGTAATTAACTGATTGCTTGGATATATGGCTTTGATCACCCAATGCTTTCCTATCATGTGAGCTCTGTAACATTTTCCATCAGCTGTCCAATGCTCATCAAATTATGCTTCAAACCTTGAACATAATAAACATCATGTATGTTAACACCCAAAAAGTGCTCACTAGCTCATTTACCACATTATATGACTCATTTGTCCATTTTCCTACCATATTTCCATTAAAAATCCCAAAAAAACCCATTAAAAAGCCTCCAAAAGGCCTAAAATGCCTCCAAAAGGCCAAAAAACCATCAAAATAGCCTAAAAAAGGCTAAAAAACCCCCTTTTCCTCCAAAAATAGCAAAAATTCCCTAAAAAGGGAATAAAAATATAAAATAACAAGGAAAAGGAAGAAAAAACCCTATACAGCTGCCTAAAACCATGTGTTTCCTAAAACCATGGGTCAGCACTCCACCACCAAAAAACTATAAATAGGTGATGGAGATCCCTTATTCCATATCCACAATCACAAGCACCCTTACTCTGCCAAAATCTCTCTCGAAACCCTAGTCCACCTTTGAACTAGTTTCACCTTGAGAGCCACCTTTGGCCCATCCCCAACATTGGAGAAGGAGAAGGAGCATTCTTGGAGCTTGGAGCATCCTCTTGGACACTGCAAAGGGCTTCACCAACCTTGACACTCAAGGTAACATCAATACAAAGACATTCTTTCATTTTGGTGTTTATGCTTTATGCTTGTATTAGAAATAATTTAATGTTTTGTTTATTGCATTATTAGTTTAATATACTGAACTGCTACTAAGGAGTCCATTCTCCTTAGTAGGTGCTCATTGGCACAAGCTAGGGGTAAAACCCTAGCTACAGTTTTGGCGACTCCCCTAGTTTTCGAATTTCTGGTTTCCGTTTTAAATTTTTTCTTTCGGCTGTCCCTTTCGGCCGCTGCATACCGCGTCTTTTTCCTCTACAGTCGCGTCCCGACCGCGCCTTTCAGGCCTTTACCCGCGATCCGACCGTGGCTCTCAGACTGCTTCCGACGCTCAGTCGGCGGATTCAAGTCTGTTACCTGCGATCTGACCGTGGCTAACCAGCCTGTTTGCCGCGATCTGACTGCGCCTATCGGCCTTGTTCACGCGTCTCGACTGCGGCTTTCTGCCTCTTTCGGGCGTCCCGACTGCGCTTGTCAGCCTTTTAGCCGCGACCCGACTGTCTGTTTTTCCTTTGTTCCTGCGTCCCGACTGCCACTGTTGGCCCGATAGCCGCGACCCGACTGTGCCTTGTCCCCTGTTTCCTGCGTCCCGACTGCAACTATTGGCCCGATAGCCGCGACCTGACCGCCGCTGTTGCCCTCAAACCCGCGGTCGGCCTGTTCTGACCCGCCACAGACCCGCGGTCTGATTTCTGCTCTTTTCCTGTTTTTGAGCCCAGCCCCTCTTGCTGCAATATTTTCTGCATTTGAACAGCCCTCTGTCCCACCTGCAGCCTACTTCCTTACAGCCTTTCTGCAACATAATTTCTGTTCCTTTTACAGAATCTTTTTAAAATTTCAGTATTTTTATTTTCAGAAAATTTTGCAAATTAAAAGAATCAATTTCAGCATTATTGATAGATTGGAAGTTGCCCTCCCTTGTGGCACTTCTGTTTTTGGGTTCAACACCTCACGAGCACACACTCTGTCACATTAAATCAAGTGAGCCTTAAAAAGTACCTAACTAAACCAACATTCTAACCCCACTTGGGGAACACTAAAGAATCATTGTAGTTAGGTAGGATCAGGGGGATAGGCTTCCAATAACACCCCTTGGTCATTTCACTTGAGACATAGTTGTTGTCCAACTAGGGAACCAAAATCCCCTAGTACTTTTTGGCACGGTCACGACCAGTTTATCAGAGGGCCTCTCCCTTAGGAGGGTTGAAGTCGGGAGACTGGTTCCGGAGGCCTGAGTGGAATACCGCACTCCATTCAGTAACCGAAGGGCTACCTTTCGCGGTTCGCGGGATATCCCTGTATAGGGGTATTGCGGTCAACGAACTAAACGGCAGATTCACCTTTCTGGACGTGTCATGAACGGGGTATCTTAGTTGCCATTCTTCTAGGATTGACTACCCGGTATCCCTCCCGGTAGGGGGATATCATAGCCACTTGGCTTTCCTACTCATATTGTCTGACTTGGATTTCATCACCTTGCAGAGGATATGTTTAGTTAAGTCAGAATACTTTTAGCTAGGTGTTTGCATGCTCCTTTACCTCCCTTGGTCTAGTGAGTCCACCATTTTTCTTTTCTAGGAAGCCTGCTGCTTGTTGGTATTCTGACCATCTTTGTTGTTACTCCACCTATTGTAGCACAGCTGTTGCAGTGGGTGTTTTGAGTTGGTTGTTGGCCTGAGTGCCTTGCTTTTTAGCTCTCCTTCTGCACACTCGGTTGCATTAGGATTTTTGAGCTGTTTTCATACTCACCTCAACCCACAGAGATTTAGACACCATCTGTCACCATTGAGTCCCCGAGACATTCTCGGCGCCTCAGGGGCGAGCCCCCACAGCACGGTTCTCTCGACACCACTCGTCATAGATTCCGATCATTGTCCGTTGATACCACTCATCACAGATCTAGAGCCTTGTCACTTGACTCCACCCGTCAGCGACGTAGGTCTCCGTCACCAGATAGTGACGCACCTTACTTTACCTCTGATTCTGACGAAGAGTCTGAGAACCCTATTTATACTGCCCCTACTAGCCCCATGGCTGGCACGACTTCCACTCCATTTGTCATAGGGACCATTGGTGGCACATCCACCACTACACCAGTTACTACACCTGTTTTTGGTATGCCCTCCATGGGGCAACCATCTACCGTTTCCCTCACGGTACCTATTCCCACAGCGGGAATACCTATCCCCACTACATCAGTGGCTCACACTACCCATGGTGGTGCTGGACCATCCTCCACTACCTCAGTTCCCCCACTTGGGGGCACCACCCTAAATCTTGTCCCTCCACTTGGGGGCACTGGCCCCAACTTGGTCCATAGCACTACTGTGTCGCAGCCTTCTTCCAGTTTGCCATTCATGGCTAGCCTCAACCTACCTGACCTGGCCAGATTGACCAACGATCCTATTCGACACGACCCTATGTGGCCTCATATGCCTACCAAACTACCCTCGGACATCCCTAAATTCGAGGGTAAGGCCGGTGAGGACCCACAGAACCACATCATGTCTTTCCACCTATGGTGTTCCTCTAACTCCATTGTGGATGACTCTGTTCGCCTCCGTCTCTTACAGCGCACTTTCACGGGCTCTGCAGCCAAGTGGTATATTGAGCAGCCTCATGGGACCCACGCCACCTTTTCTTCCCTGGCCTCGACCTTCCTGCAGTTCTTCCAGTTGCCAGTCCGCTATGACGCGGGCGTTGAGATCCTTCTATCTTGTAGACAAAACACAGCTACCCATATCACGGACCACATCCATGAGTGGCGTAGACGCCGTAGCTTATGCAAGATTAAACTAGATGACCGCATCTTCCTCGATTGGTTCCTCAAGTCCCTGCTTCCTGTCATCGCTAAGGATGTAGCTTCAGAAAAACCCCAGTCTGAAGAAGAGGCCATCCTTAAGGCACAGCAGTTCGACCTCATTTACGCCCAGTCGGGTTACCTTTATACCATTATACCTGACGCCCCTCGCGGCGAGTCCTCCCATCATGATGCGCCGGGGGCATCCCACGCTGCAGATGGTATCATTGGCCGTGTTTCTTCGCATCCCCAACCATTTTCTATAGCACGTCCTACCCCTGGCCCCGACCTATCGCGGGCTACTTCACAGTCTGGAGCAACCAACTCGTATGCTCCCATGACACATCACCATTCCCATGGGCCCTCATGTCCACCACAGTGCTTCGGGTATGCGACTCCTGCTTATGCTCCTCCAGTCGCCCCTCAGCCTTACTACCATCAGCAGGCTGCCCCAGCTCCTGCGCCTTCACCAGCCCCACCAGCTTATTATCCGCCCCAGGCAGCCCCTGCGGCACATCCACAACCTGCTCCGCAGTCCTATCAGCAACCCCCTCAAGTTGCTGCACCTGCTCAGCCTCAACCTACATATCATCCTCCGCAGCCTGCTCCTGCACCTGCACAACCTCAAAATCCACCTGCTGCCCAAGGGCAAGTTTACGCCCAACACAACCCGCAGCAAAACCAGAATAACCAACGTAACCAGGGCCAACAGAACCGCGGCAAGGGCCGTAATCGGGGAAACAACCAACCTGCAGACCAAGCTGGTCAACCGGCTAATCCCCCTGACAACAATAATGCGGCCCCCGCTAATCAAAACCCTGATCGCCCGCCCAAGCAGGCCAAAAACCCCAATCTGCGAACAAACCACCCTTGTTCTATTTGCGGGGTCTATGGACATTACACCCATGCTTGCCCACACTTGGAGCGAGCTCGGCAGCTTTGGGTTGACGAGGCCCATCGCCAAGGGCATGCGGCTCCCCAAGCACCGCCCAACCCCCCCCAACCTCAGCAACCCCCTTTGGTGCTGCAAAACCCCTTACCGACCCAAGGCGTGGTGAACACTCAGCCGTTGGCCCCTCAAGCTAACGTGCAACCCCAACAACAACAGATCACCTACGCTGCCCCTGATCAACCCATGTTTGACTCAGGTACCCACCACTTATTGATGATGTCATCAGCTGACGTCAACCTCCAGACCCGTCGGAACCAATATGGCTCCACCTCTGAAGCCACTCCCACGGATAAACCTACTAACGCTCATCCCACCGATCAGGCATTACGTATACCTCCGCCTCCCATAGACGGCGCTGCGAAAGCACCTCGTTTCCCACTTCGCCGAATCAACAATAACCCTAACGCGCGCGCTGCGTCAAACTACAACATCGTAGACGACCTAGCCCAATCTCCCGCAGCCATGTCTGCGTTAGAAGTCTTGAAGAACTGCCCTTCCCAACGCAAGACTTTACTCTCCGCCATTGGGGGGATTGACCCAACTGATTCGCATTTGATGGCGTTTGATTTAGACCAGTCTGAACCACGCCTACCTTCCAGCTTAGCCTTCCAAGTTACTGTCTCCGTTAGGAACCTTGTTATCCATCGGTGCATCATCGACGAGGGTGCCTCCACATGCGTTATGTCTACATTTGTATGGCAGAAGCTAGGATCCCCTCCTCTCCAGCAGTCCACTACTGCGTTACGTGCCTACGACGGTCGTTCGGCCCAGCCCCAAGGCCTTCTACCCAACGTACCTGTCCAGTTAGGTGGTAAAACAGTTCTTATTGACATAGAGGTAATCAATGCCCAAATGGATTACAACCTTCTACTTGGCCGCAGCTACATGTATGCCATGCGGGCGGTTGCCTCTTCTGTCTTTCGCACCATGATGTTCCCTCATGAAGGACGCGTGGTTAAGATTGACCAGCTCACCTACTATGATCCCAGTGCTCCGGCGGCACCGGAAAATGTTCTCCCCATGGTTGAACAACCTGTTTCTAGTGCCACCACCTCGTTTGTTTCCTCTACGGGGCCTGGAGTCTACTCAGACGCGCCGATGACCTCCACCTTTCAATCCATTCCTCCGCCGTCATCTACGCCCGAAATGTCTGACTTATGTACCTTGTCCCATGACATCCTACCACCTAACAATCAACCATCCTTGTTGCCTAAACCACCATTGGTACCTAGTCACATTGGTGTTACACCGATCCATACGATCCCCTTCCTAGTTCCTCCAGCAGGAGTAGTAAGCGCCCCGGTCATGGCTACCCTTAGCCTCCCTGGGTTAACCTTGGGATTACCTGTATGGTACCTTTCGCCTCCCGTTCGCCCGCCGACACCTGATGTCGTCCTCCAGCCGGTGCAACCCATGGCTACTACCACCCACCCACCTCCCGGGGTCCCTACCCCTTCGTTCTCCACGACACCTCCTCCTCCTCTTCAACCCACTGGGGGCAGAGGTCCACAACCTTACACTGCTGTCCCACCTCCCAAGACAGTCAAGAACCCTCCAGTGTTTCGTGCTCCTCCCAAATGCTCGCTGTGTGACGAGTTGGGCCATGCGACCCACCAATGCCCACAGTTACCCGCATTACAGAAGCACATGCAAATGCTCGATGATGACCCCAACATCCCAACTGTCGAACTAAACCCCACTCCTAAGCCTAAAGATAAGTCCCTACGTACCAACCACTCATGCGCCATCTGCGGTATTTACGGGCACTATTCACATCATTGTCCTGATCTCCCGGATTACAGAGCAGCTCTTTATGAGATGAACAATCTGGACCTTGAGACGGCACCACCTACCGTTGAAGAGATCTACCCCCCAGACTCTTCACCTTCCGGAGAGGTTAATACCATCTACATGATCTCTTCAACCACCACTTCCACTACCTCGTCAACCGATTTGACGACAAAGACTTTCCGTACTGATGAGGAGATTCTTGAGGCCCTAACTGCCCCGGATTATCCTTGGGATGATATGCACCACCGTTCCTATTTCATCCCAGAAGCGTCTTCCTCTAGCACCGCTACCCAATACGCGGTCGAATCCAAAGACTTCCTCCCCACCAAGGTCGACTGGTTCAAGGACCCAATTCCTGCTCCGGATGCCTTCGAGGAGGGCAACATGGCCAACATCTCACCTGTCATCCAAGTTGATATTGCTGCTCCAGGTCGTGCCCCTGAACTCATTACTTTAGGAGCATTCTGCAGTAAACAAGAGATTGAGGACTACACACACCTTTTCAAAGAATTCCGTGATGTCTTTGCCTGGTCTTATACCGACATGCCTGGTCTTGATCCCGCAATTATAGAGCACCACATTGACACATGGCCTGATGTAACCCCCGTTCGTCAAAAACAACATCCTCTTTCTCCATCAAAGTTCCCAGGATATGCCCCTGAACTCATCACTTTAGGAGCCTCCTGCCGTGAGCGGGAGATTGAGGATTATATACAACTCTTCCAAGAGTTCCGTGATGTCTTCGCTTGGCCCTCTAACAGAATGCCCGGTCTCGACACCGACATTCTCAACCATCACATAGACACACGGCCAGAGGAACTCCATGGTCTTACTAAAACCAACTCTAAAGGCCTCCCTTTACACAACCCCCATGATGGGTTGTATCCTACGGACTCTCTATCCATAGAATAATTCGCGGCCCCATTTTGGTCCGCATTGTACAGTACTTTCCTTTTTGTTTTTGTTTTTACCAACCGTTTCCACCACTAGAATCAGCGCGACGTGACCGTCATAATGGTCACCTCGTTGCATTATTTTTGTCCTGTCATTTTTTACCCATTTTTCAGACGCCACTAGTCGCCTCGGTCTGCGTGCCACATCGGCCGTTCTCCGTTTTTCACATGTTTTATATCATCGGATTCATTTTTCCGAGCTGGTGATGATGCTAGAGATCATTTCTCGCTCTCACCTCCAGTTTTTCCGGGCGTTTTTCAAAAGGCCCCCGTCACCTCGGTTTGCGTGCCACATCGGCCGCCACCCGTTTTTAACATCCTTTATATCGCCGGATTCATTTTTCCGAGCCCGTGATGATGCTTGAGATCATTTCTCGCTCTCACTTGGTACAATTTCAACATTGTGTCCCAACACCTTGCTGCCTCGGTTTGCGCGCCACGTCGGCCGCCATCGGATTGTTCCACATTTTTACATGAGCCATTCACTCCTGTCATACTGCAAATGTTTCGTTATTTTGCCACCATTTCATCTACCCTGCAAGGAGGTCCATCAGTGTTCCCACCTACCCTCGTTCTTGGTCATCATTCCTAAACCTTGATTGAACACTTCCTCCTTGCCTGGCCATTCCTTTTGTTCGGTATAATTTTTTCCCTTTTTCGGGCCGGACAAGTCCTTTACGAAAAAGGCACTTAGGGAGTTTCCGTTAAGCTCTTTTCTGACTCCTAAAAGAATGAAAAGATCGCCGAGCAATCTTGCTTCCTTTCATGCTCGTTAAAGTACCTGAAAGGGCGTCTATCTGGTATAAGTTTAACCCTTTTCCGGACCTGGTAGACTAATTACGAAAAAGGAATACTCTAGTCACACCGGCTAGAAGAGTTCTTCATTGCATCCTTTTATGCTTCTTTGGGCCTTGGAGACTAAATCTACGAAAAAGCAACCCCCTGGAGTCTTCTTACTTGCTTTCAGACTCTCTAAAATTGAAAGCAACCACGAGCATGCACTGTCCTGGGCTCGTAAAATCCACACGACAGTACCATTCCACTACCTCAGAGTCTTCTTATCGCTTTCAGACTCCTTAAAATTGAAAGCAACCACGAGCATGTACTGTCCTGGGCTCGTAAAATCCACACGACAGTACCATTTTACACACACTTCTTCTAGTTCCTTAACCCATGAAGAAGTATCCTCCCGTGCCTCATGGCACTATGATCGATCATCTCGGCAGCACCCCCAATTAGGTCGCCTTTGTTCAGAGTATTCTGCAGTCTCCTGCCATGTTACACCAAGCTTGAGTATCCCTCAGCCAGTTCTTCCCCCAGATCCATTACAGCTATGATCCCTTTCCCCTGAGTCAGTTTCATATGCTGCCAGATCACTTCCATTATCATACTCTGAACAAAGGAAGTTTGAGCCCACCCGCTCTACTTGCCCAGTTGTCCCCCCACAGTTTATCAGTCCTGCCATCAGCACTATCATATTTCGGTCTTGTACCTCGCGCTCCTGTCAAGGAAACATCATTGCCTTGCTAGGGGCAGGTCTCCCTCTGTCGACGACAGCTCCTCTATTCCAGAGGATAGGCCCAGAGGTCCCTACGCCTTGGACTTATCACCATCTGTGGTAAGTGCCTACGGATCATTCTGAGAGGAGACATCATTGCCTCTCCGAGTGGTTGTTCCTCACATGCTCGACTTCAGCACCTTGATCGCATCGTTGAGGATCGCGTAGGATTATATTCCATCAGTTTTTTGTCGAAGACCCCGGATTTCCCCCGACTCTAGCACATTGGTGAGTCACTTCGGAACGCCCAGTTGTATGTTCCCGTGGATGTCCGGGCTGCGTTGGCGTTTGTATTCGGAAGCCATCCAGTTTCATGCTTCCTTGAGTACCCAGTTTCAGTTCCAGATCAGTTCCAGTTCAGTGTACCATGGAGAGTATGACCCCAGTCACTATGATCCAGCAGCTCATCAGTTCCTTTGGTACCAAACTCAGTAGCACTGTTGATTGTTCCGGTGCACCAGTTCTGCAGTTCACACATGATCCGCTCAGCAGTATGTCCCAGATTTGTGTCCCCTCTGGACTCTTATGATGTACACAGTGGTCATGTATCTTACAGGTCCCCCTTTTCGGGCCTCACAGTTATGTTTATATATCTTGATACGAGCATGGGTATGCCCGCCTCGTCCATATATTGAGATTATTCCTCAGTCAGTGTTTGAGGTCATGTATATTTCAGGTCCCCATTTTTGGACCCCATTGTTATTATGTTATATCCTGATACGAGCATGGGAATGCCCGCCTCGTCCATATGATCAGATGATTCCTCATCCTTTATTGAGGTTATGTACTTTTAGTTCTTGCAGTTGTTCGGGATCGTTGTTCCGGGCTCCAGTTTGTTTCTTCTCTTCTCTCCACATCCCAGGAAAACCATTCATGACTTATGATGTCCATCGGCCATACGATGAGCTCCTGCCCTCGCACATCAGGGGGCAATCTGTTAACACCCAAAAAGTGCTCACTAGCTCATTTACCACATTATATGACTCATTTGTCCATTTTCCTACCATATTTCCATTAAAAATCCCAAAAAACCCATTAAAAAGCCTCCAAAAGGCCTAAAATGCCTCCAAAAGGCCAAAAAACCATCAAAATAGCCTAAAAAAGGCTAAAAAACCCCCTTTTCCTCCAAAAATAGCAAAAATTCCCTAAAAAGGGAATAAAAATATAAAATAACAAGGAAAAGGAAGAAAAAACCCTATACAGCTGCCTAAAACCATGTGTTTCCTAAAACCATGGGTCAGCACTCCACCACCAAAAAACTATAAATAGGTGATGGAGATCCCTTATTCCATATCCACAATCACAAGCACCCTTACTCTGCCAAAATCTCTCTCGAAACCCTAGTCCACCTTTGAACTAGTTTCACCTTGAGAGCCACCTTTGGCCCATCCCCAACATTGGAGAAGGAGAAGGAGCATTCTTGGAGCTTGGAGCATCCTCTTGGACACTGCAAAGGGCTTCACCAACCTTGACACTCAAGGTAACATCAATACAAAGACATTCTTTCATTTTGGTGTTTATGCTTTATGCTTGTATTAGAAATAATTTAATGTTTTGTTTATTGCATTATTAGTTTAATATACTGAACTGCTACTAAGGAGTCCATTCTCCTTAGTAGGTGCTCATTGGCACAAGCTAGGGGTAAAACCCTAGCTACAATGTATAAATTTCTTCTCCCCCTATTTTGTTAAAATAGCTATAGTACCCTTCCCCAAAACAGTCACTTGAATATTATTTCCAAGTGTGATATCAGTTTGAACTGATTTATCTAGACTAGAAAATAGATTTAAATTACCAGTCATGTGATTGCTATAGCCTCAGTCTAAATACCATATATCATTTGGACTTTCATGTACAACATTGCATTCAAGTGGAGATGCACATGCTAAGAACAATGAGCTATTTGGAGTGTTGTTGTTGCTTGACTGAGATTGACCTTGCTTTCCTTGGTCATACTGCTACTTCCTGCATTCATATGTTAAGTGTCCAAAATTCTTACAGTAATGACATTGAATTTTTTATTTATCATAGCTTTGTCCACTTGCCTGATTGGGCATCTGATTCTGACCTCTACCAGCGACATGTGTAGGGCTGCTGCTGTGACCTCCTCTGAAAGAAATTCATCTTCTGCCTCTAGAGTTTGATCTTTCTCTGCCTCTTCCATGACTTATGGATGACTGTGTTGTGAATATACCTTCCAGCGATGTATCTGAACCATTGATTCTATGTTCATGATTGAGAAGTAAGGTTTGCAACTCATCAATAGTAAATTGGGACAGATCTTTATTTTCTTTCAGGGTCACAACTAAAGATTCAAATTTATTTGGAAGAACTCTAAGAACTTTTTCAACAACCCTTTGGTCACCTATATTTTCTTCATGAGACTTTATTTGATTAACCAGACCAATAACACGAGTATAGAATGAGTCTATTGACTCTTTATCTTTCATTGATAGAGATTCAAAATCTCTTCTAAGAATTTGAAGTTTGGTAGTCTTTACCTTGTTTAAGCCTTGATAAGAAGTTTCCAGTGTGTCCCACACTTCTTTAGCTGACTGCGCTGCTGCTACTCTTGGGAGTATGGATTCATGTGTTGCTTGATGTATGTGGAACAACGCATTTCCATCTTTCTCTCTCTGTTCTTTCAAGACATATTTCTCAGCTTGTGTGAGACTTTTATATGCTGTCAGGTCTACTGGTTCTACATAGCCATTATGGACTATTTCCCATACATCTTGACCTCTGAACAAATATTTCATAGTCAGAGACCAATATTCATAATTTTTACCAAAACATATTGGAGTTTAAAAATTACCTGAAGTGGAAGCCATTCTTAATCACTTTTCCCTTTTTTAAATACAATTTCTACTTTCTGTAAACTAGGCTTTGATACTAGATCAAGGGAAAAACACACCACACAGTTAAAAAGATATAATTTCGCAGTAGATGAAATATTTTTCTTTTCTTTTCTTTAAGACCGTGCTTCTCCTAGCAAATACTTTGCACTAAAGTTTCTTCCCTAATTATGTCAAACACTTTACTTCACAAATTAACTGTACGGTTCACCTATTTACTTTGCATAAATGGAACCTCGCATAAATGAACTTCGCACTTCACCCAATATTTACTTTGGAAACTTCTTTAACTTTATGAAGATTAACTGCGCACAAGTTAACTTTGCATACTTCTTTAAGTGCACATAACCAAATCTTAAACAAACTTTGTATAAAGATATTTCATGGTAAAACTTAAGAACCAAAACAAACAAGAAAATTTTACCACCATGAAATACTTGGAAATCTTGATTTCTTTTACAGACCGTAAATGTAAACAACATTTACACAAGTAAATATGAAGAATATGTGCGACATGCATAAAACCAACATTCTTGAGAATGAATTCATAATACTATAGACTTATATATTACCGCAGTAAAACAAAGCAACTTTGCCGCACTTACAGAGAGATGAGTTTTCACGGGATGAGCTACTCCTCCTTTTTATTCTTCTTCCCTCACATACATGTCTATCTAATCTTCTGTGAGTGAATTTCATTTATACACAAACTTGGGATCACTTCACTTGGAAGCTACATGGTTACATTAAAGACTATAATAAATTTTTACCTAAGAATTTATGGGCCTGCAAAATACAAATGCGCCTACTTAAATACTGGCTGATTGACTTCTGGCATTTCAGACCAACTAAGTGTCTAACAGAATCGACGTGGAATAGATATGCTATCATCTCTTTAATTACATATTTCCAACACTATCTACACGGACCACCACCACCTGGGGCCCTATGACTGGCTATCGACCTTATTTCGTTGAGTGCCTCATCTCTTTGCATCGAGCATTGACTTTTGTCTATGATCGAATATCATAGAGAAAAATTGTAAAAGGTATAGTTCATAAAGAATAAAATAAAATTTGGTGGCCCAATGAGATATTTCATTGTACCCCCAAAAGTGTGATTTGTGTGAACAAAACAGAGTAATAAGAATTTTTTTATAAATCTGTGCCATCAAAACATGGTGCCACAACGGGATCAAGATAAAAGTAATAAGCAATATCACCGACTAAATTAACGGCTTAATAAAATTTATAAATAACAAAAACCACTACTGATATTGGTAATGGATAAGCTGGATCAACGGCAAGGCCTGGTGCTGGTGGGACTGGTGGAGAAAATCCATTTACAAAGAAACTTAATTATATACTTATCAACAATAAATAAAATTGAGAATCACGGTTGAGCAAAGAAATATATTGTTGTGGTTCTCCAACTTTCGAATGCCAATAGGGAATGCCAACAGGTGAATCCACGCTTTCCTCAACACCTAGAATGTTTTAGCGAAAAAGAAAGTCCCCATCCGACACATGTAATAATATCAAATACAAATTTTTCATGAAATCAATGGTTTGAAAGATACCTTTGTTTTCGATGATGGTTGGTCGATTGTTCTGCGAGGTTTGAATGATGGCCGTGTTGTTTTGTGAGGAATCACATGGTTCTCTAATTTTCGAATGCCAACAGGTGAAACGAGGATTCCCTCAACACCTCGTCGTTTTTTACCTATATTTTCGATGATGGCTCCTCTGTTCTTCCAGGTTTGAATGATGGTTGTGCTGCCACGGTTTTTCAGGTTGTAAAACACGGCTAGGAAGCGAGGATCCACCATACCATACTAGTGAACTACAGAATTTGTTTAGGAAAAAGTTGTATGTAAAAGTCCAATTCCTTTTCTCTACAAAAAATCATAACAAACTTTCTTTCCCTCCAAAAAAATCAAAAAAATCAGTTCGGAGATACCAAAATAGTAATTAAAAAAAAGTATCAACTACATAATTTGTTTAGGAAAAAGTTGTATGTAAAAGTCCAATTCTTTTTCTCTACAAAAAATCATAACAAACTTTCTTTCCCTCCATAAAATAAAAAAAATCAGTTTGGAGATACCAAAATAGTAATTAAAAAAAAAGCATAAAATAGAAATTTGAGAGAAAATGTTGTTATCCTCTTAAAAAGTTGTCTTAAACATTCTTAATATAATTTTGAGACAATTTCTTTAAAAATAGTCTGAAACATATGGTCTTAAAAATTCCTAAAATATATAAAAACAATCTAAATTTGAATTTAAGAGAAAATGTTAATTTCGTCTTAAAAAATCTAAACATCCCCACCTTGTAGTAGTGTATAAAAGCTACCCATATTTCAATAATTCTTTGCAGGGGATCAAATCCGTCATTTAAATATACATAGAGGTTAATCAATATAAACAAAGGTTCAATTTTTTTACAGGAAATCCGATCCATCATTAAAATACTTCTATCAAGAATGTTAACTAAGCATTTAAAAAACGATTTAATTCATCTTCTATGAAAAAATTAGCCATATACCATGATTAAGTACAATTTAAACACAACTTTGTAAAAAGTACAAAGTTTATCGAAATGAATCGTTACTACAATAATAATTTGCACAAAATAAAGCAGATGGAAGCCATATATATTTTTATTTTTCCATAATTACAGATATGTGAGCACATATAACACCACCATCTCTCATCACATATAATACAAATAAGAAAGCATCAATCATATAAAATAGAAATGTCTTACTACCATGGATCGATTCACACATCTACATAACAAAAGTGTTCTTAAAAAATAATGGGGATAAAGCACTTGGATATTAAGTTCCTCTCCACCATTGAAGAGGACAACAAAAGTGCTAGTCCAACTCCACCCTCAAGCTGGATCTCCAACATGCACAACCAAAGTAGCAAGCAAAGTTTGAACGCAACACTCTCTCTCAGATTTTGTAACAAGCTCCGTGATGGACTTACAATCAAATGAGAAATACTCAAAAACATGCCCTCATCTCAATGATTTCTCCACGCAAAGCACAATGTACTATGCTATCTCAGTGCATCAATTTATAGTTTTTTCCCAGGTCTTTTGCTATCTCAATAAAATCTCAATCAATCCTTCAATCCCTATGATTTAGGATATTGTCTAGTGTTTCAGATTTTAGATTAGATTTGATTGATATATCTCTTGCTTGATTTACACTTTTTCTTTCTCTCATGGTGGTGTCCCCTCTTTCAACTCATTGATCCAAATGTATTTCTTTCATTTACAATAAAAATAATAATTGTTGTGCAAATATCTATTCACATCCTATGTGAGTATTTTGAGTTTCATAACTCTTTTACAAATAGAAATTGCTTTTGAAATAATACATAATAAATAAATAAATAAATAATGTCTTTGGGGTATCACAAATCTATTAAATCATTATTTGCATCGTTGTAATAGATGATCTTCAATAGTAGAATACCACCCACCCTCTCAAGTGGGTTGAGAATCCAATATTGTGTGACGTTATCTTGCACAACCATACTATTATAGTTCTGATTCAAGAGAGTAAGAAGGTATCTATCAATAATTTGCCATCATGGATGCATTTTTATCAGAAAAAATTTGGAGGTGAATGTGCACATTTTCCACAAATAACTATGAGTTGATGTCATAGTTTTTGAGCAAAAACTAAGGATGATGTGATCTATTTGTTTGTAGAAGAATTTGACCTTTATTGTACTTCCCCCTAATATTCATAATGTTGTGCCATTAGATTTTCCTTGATAAGATCATGAATTCCATGCATGTTGGGATATCTTCCACGATAACATCATATAAAGTTGCCAAAAATTCACAATGGTTGGTATATTACTTCTAAGGATCCACAAAAATATTGGAAGCTCTAAATTACAAAAGTAAAAGGATGAAAAATAATGAGGAAGGAGATAACACCAACCTACAACTCACATAAATTAAAATATTTTTTTAGAACACAAGAAATTGTCATTTAAAATCATGTGTCCCATGAGCTCCTTAGACAATGAATAGCAACAATGAATCCCACTTTTGTAGGACCTACCTCACTTATAGGTTTTCATGAGTTTTTATTTCAATACATAGGGCGTTATATGGATTAATACATTTGACATGAAATTCATATTACCATTATATTCCTAAATATGTGCTCTTTCCAGTCACATTGCTTTCATTTTTGATCCGCCAAGAAGATCTAATCAGTCATCGAGAACTCGGAAAATCAGAACCGAAAATGTAATAAACAGGGAATGAAAATTTTTATACAAAAGAGCATCATCTTATTCTTGAGAGCTATGCGAGACTTTTATAAAAAGTAAAAATTTAACCTAACCCAAATAAACCAATTTCCATGGAGATGCATTCATGCTGCATATTAAAAGATAACGAGTTCTTCCTTAGAAAGGGCACCCTTTTTTGTCCAAAATGAATAGAGAGAGTGCTTCAAGCATCCTGGATTCCGCCATGAGATGAGGAAAGAGGTGTTGAACATGATCAACTAAGAGCCAATTATCCTGTGTTGGGGTTTGGCCTTGGTGACCAACACGATAAGAAATGTGTTGTTGCTTCCTACTAGTTCTGATGCGACTATCCAGAATAGAATCATGTTTGCACAATGTTAGAGGAAATCCACTTAGAAAATACATCGAAATGGACTCCCAAGTCTTGGAGGGATGGGAAGAGGTTGGTACTTTCCATGCTTATGATTGGGAGGTTTTCTCTGGAAGCAGAGATGGAAAGCACGAATAGAACGATCCACATGTTTATACATGGAAGGACAATAAAAGTGACGTTGCAAGTTATGAGTGGTCTTGGTAGTACTGAAATGGCCCCCACATGAAGATGAATTTGCTTCAGAATGAAGATGAGGTGGTTTGCAGATTGAGGAATGCATAACTGATTGATCTTGTAGAGCCATCCTTCATTGATAGTGTAATACAAGAAGGGTGTTTGGTTGAAAACTGTGGGTTGGAACAATGCATCCCAGATCTCACTAAAGGAAGCATCACCTACATATATGAATTTCCATGTATCATAAGGCATAGTGAACTTCTAATATTTGTAGTACCTGAGTAGGAGGGAGGCTCATCAAATCAACCATCTTATTGGAAGTACCTTTTTTATATTTACTAACGAGGCGAAACCGTTGGCTATAGGTTTTCGACGTCAGATTCCATTTCTCCTATATCTTACTCTGAGAATTGATAAAGATGAGCGGGTGATGATCTATATGGATGAATGTTTCCTTCCCCAAAATAGAGTGCCTCCATTCCTTTAAATCTTGGACCAAACTATAAATATTTTTATCATATGCAAGTCTCTGAGTGATAGGACCCTCGATGGCCTCCCTATTTAAGCAGAACCCCAATACCGAATTGAGATGCATCAGTCTCAATTTTGAATGGCTATGACAGATTCGGAAAGTTGAGCAGAGGGGATGAAGAAAATGTGGATTTTGAGCTTGTGGAAGTGGTGCTCAGCATCCGCAATCCAAAGAAAACATGCCTTGTTGTACAACTTATGTAAGGGACTAGGCAAATGAGAAATGTGGTACAAACATTCTATAGAAGTTTATACCTCCCATGAAACTCTTGAGGGCCAAATTTTTCTTCGGTACATGCCATTGTGCTAATTCCTGCAATCTTGTAGGATCAAGGAGAAAACCTTCTCTGTCCAAAATGAAACCCAAGTAATGCACTAATGATTGTCCAAAATAATTATTTTATCTTTTACCTAAAGGTGGTGGGTATGCAGAAGCTCAAGGATACTACGTACATGTTGAAGATTCTCCTCCCAGGAAGAGATGAAAATAAAGATACCATCTAAATAAAGCACCACGAAATTTTGCAAGTGTGGCCTAAAAATGTCATTGATGAGCCACATGAAGGTGGTTGGGGCATTGATTAGGCCGAAGGGAATGGAAATCCATTCATAAAAACCAAATTTAGTCTTAAAAGTTGTTTTCTAGGTGTTTTTGTTGTGTGCATCTAGACTTGATGATAGCCCCCTATCAAATCCATCCTAGAGAATAAGTGAGCACCATGAAGATGGCCTAGTAAGTCCTTAATCTAGGGAAGGGTTTAACGCTTCTTAATGGTATCTTTGTTCAAGGAATGATAATTAGTAACCAAGAACCAGTCATCTGTTTCTTTCTTGGGTATGATAAAGGTATGGGAGGCACATGGAGAGGAGTTGGGTTGAATGTGGCCTAAGTTAAGGAGTTGGGTAATTTTCCCTTCGATTTCCTCTGCATCACGTGGAGTTAAATGATATATGGGGGCATTAGGTAAGGAAGTGCTAGGAGTGAGATCTATGGTGTGCTCGATGGAGCGAACATGGGGTAGTCCCATGGGGTGAACAAAAATATCTATAATTTCTTTAAGGAGAGGGACCATATCTGGTGGAACTGGGTGGGTAAGGTTTTCAGGCTTCACCAGATGCACAAGACATAGAGAAACACATTTATTTAGGCTTACTTTCTTGATGCCTTCCTTAGTAGAGATATGAATTGTTTTCTTAATAGCAGAGGAGGTAAGAACATAGGTTCTCCCTTCATGATACAAATGATATTGATGGGAATTAGCTTGATAAACATTGTGGCAGTCTTGATGGTACGAAATACTTAGAAAGAGGTCTACACAATTGAGTGGAGAATCATCAAATACCACAGTATCGTGAAATGAGCCAATAGCAAAGGTGACTAGACAACATTGAGATACTGCAATATGAGGGACATCCTTTTGAGCCCAACCCAATTTATAAGGTGCGGGATGTGGTGTAGTAGGGAGGTTAAGGTGATGTACCAAATCTTCGACCACCAAGTTCTTTTGACTTCCATTGTCAATATTTAATGCGGCCAAGACATTCTATATTTGACAATTATGGGTGAATAAGGGGACTAGAGATTCCTCAATATCATTAGTGTTCATAAGAATGAGTGAAGGATCGGGTGATGTAGGTTTGTCTAGTGAAATAATGTCTAATGTAGACATAGAAGGAGGATATGAATGAATGGTATATGTAAGTAAATATTTACCTACAAAAAGGTTTTAAGAGAAAAACAATCAGCAATGTCACGAGAGTGGGTTTTAGGAAAAGTACACCAGGTATTAGGGCCAAGGGAAGCTAGGGATGAAGGAGAGGAGGGTGTTGAGGTAAAAGGGTTGGGTCTAGATTGAGGAGTTCAGATCCTAGGAACCACCTTGATTTCCAAAACCAAGGCATAAATGAAAACCTTATCCACGGAAGTAATATCAAACAAAGGAACCTCTCTACGTAAATGCAATAACAACCTATAATTAAATTTCACAACTAATACCTGTTATGGATCATGGAAATGGAGATGAATACATAGATTGCAGAAGATGTCAATGTAGTTTTGAACATATTATCCATTCAACTATCTGAGTTGCATCCAACGAGCGAGAAAGTTTTGGTAGTAACCAAGAAGACATAAGCAACTTCTCAAAGCATGGTAGAAAACCTCCCATGAATGAGTGATTGGAGTTCCTTGATGTTGCTTTCCATTCAAGTCCACAACAAGAGTAGTCGAGTTGACTTGTGTATCCCACCAAGCTTGATCCACTCTATCAAGTTGTAGACTGTCGATCTAGAGTTTCTAACCATCTTTCATATGAGGGAAAGTCTTGAAATATGTAGAGAGGCTATGGATCCAAGAATTTAAAGCCTCACCATTCATATGCCCGAAGAACTTGGGAAGCTGTAAAACAAGTCTCCAATCTGACGGGATGCGTAGAGCACTGTTGTAAATGCATCAGTTCATTGAGGGAAATAGAAAGATCCTAAATATAAGAATATTGGTTAGAGGAAGTGTCCTTAGGAGAGGTTTCATGACAAGACAACATTATCTTCATACATGGGATGTACTATGGTACACCTAGCAAACTAAGAGAGAGAAAGGACATAGATACAAGAGTAAGGCGTAGTGAGTAAAATCACAGAGAGAGAACCTGAGGAGTGAATTCCTACTGTATGAAGGTAGGAAAATCCTAGCCACCAAAGGAAAAGATGTAAAACTCTAGACACATCTCCCTAACTACAAAATAAATGGATGCAAAAACCCTAGCCACCAAGATAGCTCACAACCCTCGGCTAGAGAATTCATGTGCCAGTAGAAAGGGGTCTAACCCGAGATCTAGAATGTCTTTGTCGTGGAACTAGAGAATGGGAATAAGAAATCCTAAGGAAAATGTTGGAGCATACAAATGCGTTGAGGAGGGAGCTAGAGATAATATTGCAGAAGGAACTAGTTTGAGCCTCCCCACACAAAAAACCTAAGGAGGCTATTGGACTGAGCCCTAAACAGGGCACTAAAGATGAAAAAAAAAAGAAACCTTGAGCAAGGAACTATAGTAGATGGCTCTCTGTTTGATCACTTTGAAAAAAAATTATTAGTAGGATCTAATCCCTAATACCAATTTATCCGCCAAGAAGATATAACCATCTCAGTCATCAGGAACTCATAAAATCAAAACTAAACCTACAATAAGCATGCAATGAGAAGTTTTAGACAAAAGAGCATCATCTTATTCTTGAGAGCTAGGTGAGCCTTTTATAAACAAGTCCAACCACAATTTATACAACTTGATGAGAACTTTATACTCAAAACGAGAACTCTAGCCATAAAAAATCATATTTTTTCATAAAAAACACCAAAAAACAACCCTGAATAAAAAAGTGGTGCTACTGGTAGCACCACTTTTTTTGTGGTTAAAAATATAGACATAGGCGAAAAGAAATACTTATTGTTGTTTACAAAAATCTTAAAATCAAGCCCTGAATTAAAAACTAATGCTACTAGTAGCACACTTTTTCAAAAAATGGCATTATTATATCATTTTGTCATAATTTAAAATTGTATTTATTAAATCTCTTAGTAACGCTATATAAAACTTGAACTCCGTTTAACACAAATTATTCAAGAAATTATTTCACCACTCTTTCTAATAAAATACAAAAAATTCTAATAATATTCATAATAAAAAAAAGAAATTTAAAAACCCTTCAAAAAATGCACTTTTCTTTAATTCTATAAAACATGAATGATAAAAACGTTAAAAATAAATCATTTTAAAAAAATTCCAAAAATTATAAAAAAGTAAAAAACAAAAAACCATTTTATTTTTATTTTAAATATAAAAAAACAAGTTATAATAACTCAGAAAAAACATTTTTAAAACACTTGACAAATTAAAAACAAACAAAACAAAAAACCCCTACCTCTCCCCCCACCTCCTCTTCCCCCTCCCATCCCCCCACTCCCTCCCTCCCCCTTCCCTTTCTTCCTCCCTCTCCGCTACCCCTTCCCTCCGCCACCATTCCCCTTCCCCATCCTCCTCCGTCTCCCCTCTCTCGTTCCACTCCCCTTCCTCCCCTCCCCCTCCCCCTCCCCGTGCCACTTCCCCATCGCGCTCTCCCCCTACCCATTCCGCTTGTCAACCCTTCTCCAATGGTTTGGGCACATGAGCTCCGGTGGGGCCACTCCCTCGTGTTTCCAAAGGGCCACCCCCTTGGGCACACAAGAGAGTGGCGTTGCTTCCCAAGGCGCCGACATGATTCTCTTGGAAATCCCTTTGGGCGCACGAGGAACGACAATGCCACTCCCTCATGCACCCAAAGGGCCTCCCGAGGGGGTGGTCCTTTGGGTGCACGAGGGAGCAGCACCACCATGCCTCGTCTGCTCAAAGGGCCTCCAAAGGGGATGGGTAGGGGGAGAGCGCAGAGGGGGAGGGGCATGGGGTGGAGGAGGGGGAGGGGAAGGGGAGAGGGGAGGGAGGGGAGTGGAAATGGAGAGGGGAGAGGGGAGAGGGAGCAGTATGAGGAAGGAGGATGGGGGAAGAGGGGAGGGGTAGCCGAGAGGGAGAAGGAGGCGGATGGGGGAGGAAGGGAGTGAGGGGAGGAGAGAAAGGGGGTGGGGGTAGATAGGTTAGTTTTAAAACAAAAAAACTAATTCTTTTTTATTTTATTTTAAATGTTTTTTTTTAATTTTTTATTATTTGTTTTATTTATATATTTTTTTTATTTTTTATTTTTTAAGTTTTTATTATTTTTTTTTTTTGTTTTGATTTGTTTACTTATTTTTTATTTGGATTTTATTTATATATATACTTTAAAAAAATAGTGAATTTTGTTTACATTTTGTTAAAAAAAATTGTTTTGAAATTGTTGTTCATAACATTTATAAATTTTTTTATAAATTTATAATTTTTTTATATTTTTTATACTTTTTCGAAAAAAAAATTAATCTATTTTCTCAATTTGGTTTTTTCATATTTCTTTTTTAAAATTTTGATTTGTTTACTTTGTTGTGCCAAGCTGCTTTGAGTTGCGGGGAAAATCTCTTCTCCTCCCCTAAGCCCTCTTTGGGAGCCCAATGCGCTGCTCCAATGGGGGACGCAATTCTAAGGAAAATGTCAAACTTTAAAAAATTTTGAGAATATATTTTTGCAATGTTTTGACTTTAAGATTTTATTTTGAGAGTAAATATTATGTTTTTAATATGTTATTTACAAATCATATGGTATAGTTTTTTTTTAGTTTATGTGAATCAACAGTTTTGGAAAATATGTTAAAAATCGTTTGTAATGTCTTTATTTTCTCAATTTTTTTTACAAGATTTCCCCAAAAAGGGCTTATTTAAGAGAAAATTTCCAAAATGTATATATTTTTCATTCTAACTAGCTTCTAAATGTTAACAAAATTCAAAAATATATATGTTTTTTCATTATAAGTTGCTAATAAATGTATTGTTTGAGGTAAACTTTGAAAAAACGCCATTGTAAATCAAATTTATAGATTTCTTATGACCAAGAAGTTTCAAAACCACAAAAAAATGGCTCAAAATGAAAAATGGGGCTACCAGTATACACACTTTTTGAAATGGAGGTAAAAACAACAACTAAAATTGACTCCCAAAAAAACGAAAAACAATGTCGGGTTCTCGTCAAGTTGTATAACTTGTTCAACTCTAACCGAACCTGAATGAAAGGGCACCGAGCTCTTTAGGATGTGTTCATAAAACATATTACAAAATAGAGAGCGCTTAGTTAGAAAGGGCACCGAGCTCTTTAGGATTGGTTAAGGGATGCACCCTCAACTTTGGCCCCATTTTGTGATTGACAACATTTTTAGGAAGCCCATGTTTATGAATTATTCTTCAAATGGATTTATTTTTGGCCTTATTTATATCTCAAAAGTTTCTCATACTACTAGTTTTCTTTGCAAATGGAATTTTATGCTTTGGTATTGTTTCCATGTGTGTAGGTATATGTTTGAATGAGATCACCATGTACCTCCACACATGACCTTCCCTATAGGTATATCTCTTCAAAATAGATTATAGGTTATTTTTCCTTTGTAAATATTGTATGCATTGAAACCTTTTGATCCAATTTATTCCTATAGTAAACCCCCCTCTATTGGAGAAAGTGGCCAAGTCAAACCACCCATGTTTTTACCCTTGCTCGATAGTAGAGCCTTACCTCCATGGATTACAAGTGATTATTACCCAAAGTGAATTTTAGTACCCATGTTATCTATCAACCATATGGATGGGAGTTTATCTAGTTTGTGACATTAAATATAAATTCACATGCTTGTTCACTTCACTAATTACCTTGTCCCTAGACTCCCATATCATGGCATTCTTTGTTTAACTTTAAATATCACAAGCTCACTGCTTCATCCATACTATACAAAATTACATTATATTTCCAGTATTCATATACCACTAAGGATATTACCACGAGTGACCTATGCCCATCCTCTATGATTTTCTATCACCCATACTATTGATTAGTTTGGTTGTAGCTTGGATGCTTCTATGCTTAGCATTATACTTACATAGGTACCTTCCTTACTTGGGAAATCATTTTAAAAGTTTTACCTACCATTACTGGTAATCGTATATGATCTCTTAAGGTACCGTTCCTGGTCACCTTTATTCATAGAATTTTTTCAATGAGTCTCTTATGGAACCTTTCTAATTTTTAGGTCACCCACTAGATATCCTTTGACATCAATACACCCTCCTTCCGAAGTATTCCCCATTGAAATCATGTTCCCTAGTCATCCTATTGTATCCCTTCACTAATGTAATCATGAATCTTACATATGTTTCCATATCAACATGCCTTCATTCTCTGAAGAAAGGAAGTATCGAGTCAATCAGTCTATGGCACTCCATTTACCCTTATGTCTCAAGTCTCATCTCATTTCACATCAGTGTATTATTCATTGTCCTAGTAAACCAATACTTCATCACTTCTATGTCTTCAATAGAGATAATCCTATTGGCTTCAACACTTGTATTCTAAAGGATAGATCTAGTGTAATTTTGTACCTAATCCCTATTTCACTCATCGATGGGTGTCCTTTGACCAAGTTAGAGGAGTCACTATTTCTGTTTGGATTGGTTTTGTGTCATGTACTTGACTTCAACACATTATTTGACCGTTGAGAACTGTACAATATGGTGGTTTTCATGTCCTTTTTTAGTTGAAGACCCTAAACACTCATGCCTACATCTACCTATTGAGTCTTTTCTAGAATCCATTAAATTTATAGCTTCATGTGATGTCCAAGCTGTATTGGTAATAATGATCTAATTTCAATTGTAGTTATATGGAATTGTTTGGATTAACCTTTCCATAGTTGAGCCATTTGCTAGGATTTTCTCAGCTTTTTACTGCTTCCAAATATTGGGCCCCTCCAATTTGTAGTAGGGATTTAGTTGATGTGGTTTTTTATTGTTCCAAGATTCCGTTGTTCTTTCTCTTGTACTTCTAATAATTTGTTAGTTGGACCACACTTAGATAATTGGATTGGGGCCTCTTTAATCATCATCATCATGATTGGTTTTCCACATAAGTTATTAATGTACTGTAATACATGTTCAAGTCTTGATCTCGTATTGTATAAAGAAATGATTAAAACCATGGGCATGCCTATCTCATTTGTATTTGAGATTATATACAGCTTATGTCATTGGTTGTTTGTTTAAATGTGTCACCTATATTGTCCCCTAAGGAGGTGAGATTCTTTATCTTTATGCTCCCTCAGATCTTTCCTAGGTATTGATGGTCTCATATGGATGGAAAGGAAAAACATCCTTGATGTATTTCAACCATATGAGGAGTTATTGACCTCACACATGATGGAGAAACAATCAACACACTAGTTTTCTCATATACTTTGTCAAGGGAGTCATCACCATTATAAATCATTTCCAAAAGAAGTAGCCCCATTTCCATCATTTCCATCAGTGTATAAACTCATTAGTATGACCAAAAACTAATTTAAATTTAATAGTTGGCAATAAAAGGTCATTGCCTAGAAATTCCTTAAAAATTCATGTGGAATCATTAAATTTAAATACTCAAAAACTAACATGGACCCAAAAAATAGATCTTCGTTATTCATAACTACTTTGTTCCTTCCAGAAAAGTGTAGTGGTTGAATGTGGACACTCCCAAACTCTTATTTCTAGTCTTTGATATGGTCCACAATACTTATCATTATCCGACTAAATGATCGATGAAAATAGATTATCCACATTGGAAATAGATCTAACAAATGTCCACATCATTTCCTTTAAATGAATCCATCAGGGTCATTCCAATATACCATACACATTCACAAGAGAAACTTTATGCTTCTCGATCACCTATAGAAAGAGAGACACAATATTTTGCATCATTTTCCTTTCACCATTTTGATTCCTTCACATGTATCACCTAGTTGGGAGTAGAGTACATCAAAGGAGAAGAATAACCCTCCCTTGTTTTTCCAATGGAGGTCCACATCAACTACATCCAATACCAAGGTGTGTGCTATCATCTATATTATTTTTTTAATGTAAACTTAACATTCTTTATATCGTGTGTTGTTTCCTTGTTTAGCTAGTTTCCTTTATGTTGCATTGCATGCATGTTGGTGAGCATTGATTAGTTCTTTTAGTTTTTTCTTAAACCCTTGTGATTTAGTGGTACTTAGGATTGCACATCCCATATGTAGGTAGTTTCATTACAAGTTGGTGCTAAAAACCAATACTATATATACTTTAGGTGTGTCAAACAAGACAAAGATGAATCTCACACATGCCAACCTTATGAGTAAAAGATATGTTCATACATCTAATTTCTACGATTATTGCCACTTTTTATCTTGTGTTATAAATGTATATGCTTAATGTATGCAATTTGAATTCTTATGAATAACATATGTATTTCTTAAAGCCTCTATGGTAAGAATGATTTTTCTTTGTTGATTATTATATTCATATATTGAATGGATAGAGGCCTTGGAGGTATTCCAAGGTAGTATAAAGGATGATTCAAAATTGTTTTCCAATATAACCAACAATGATACAAAGAAGCTATGAAGAGAATGTCATTGTATGTATAGATAATTGATGAAAACATGAAACCTTGCTTAAAATAATGTTTCTTAAAATAAGATAACATCGAGGATAATATTATTCCAATGGTTGAGGGGGTGAGGAGGGGGATGTAATATCCCGATTAATGACTTTTTGCACTTGATCTTTCCCATATTGCAAATATTATTTTCATTACTATATTTTGTTTCACAACATGAGGTAGCTTCCATGGTAATTTATAAAGACACATAAACATGATCACTTTTCAATTGAATAAAAGGTTCCAAAAATAACTATGGGGAGAAAAACCATTAATATATGAGTCCACACAAAGGAAAAGATAAACGGGTATCAACCTATGTTTCGTAATCCTATAGTCTCTTTCAATTGATAACCCCACTCCCACTTAATCTTAATATTCATGAGATTTGACTAGGATCCTAGTGAAAAGCTTAATCATTTAAAGTAATTATATCCTTTGCTCAAGCCTTTACCCCTATTTTGAAGTAAACACATCCATCATCACAGAGTGAAGGAAGGAATCCATAAGCAACCACCATTCTCATTTATTCATTTTATTGTTGGGGGCAAATTTGAATTGGGAGAAAGAAGATAGAAGAAAAGAGTATCCTTTGTTCAAGGCTTTACTCTCTACTTTGAAGTAAACACATCAATCATCATGGAGTGAAGGAAGGAATTGAGAATGGAATGACCATTCTCATTAATTCATTTTATTGTTAGGGTGGAATTTGAATTAGGAAAGAGAAAATAGAAGAAAAGAGTGTTCTTAAAAGAGAGACGAGGAGTTTTTCATGAAATAAAAGCAACCAAAATCTTGTGAAAACCAAGGCGGGTGAAAGAAGGACTATCATGTGAGATTACACACCATTATTGAGTAGGAATCACCGTCTTAATATTCATGTGAATAGATGGCATGTTTAGTATCTATTTAGGAGTCAATTTATCATCAAAGGACAATATATTGTTGTAATGGTGTGTAATACACAGAGACAACATAGAACATTTTCATCAGAGATCAAATCTAATAATGTTCGCTAGATTTTGAACAAAGAATAAAGTATAAAGGTTTACATAGGATTAAATCCTATCCTATATCTATCATCATCTAAACAGAGTTCACAAAGGAATTAAATATTCCATTCATTGGTAAATTATTCCCTATAAAAACTGCACAGAGTTCGATCTGAGTTGGTAAATATTTCATTCATTTATCTATGTTATATGATCTGAGCTTGAATCTCTGCTAAAACATTAATCTATATAATTACTCGATCTGAGCCTGAACTCTGCTAGAAACATGGTTATTTATGTTATATGATCTGAGCCGGAACTATGCTAGAAACATGGCTATTTATGTTATCTGATCTGAGCTTGAATCTCTGCTAAAACGTTGATCTATATATATTATTTGATATGAGCCTAACCTATGCTAAAAGCGCTGTTATTTTTTATACTCAATCTGAAATTGAATCTCTGCTAAAACGTTGATCTATATATTTCATCTGAGCCTAACCTCTAGATTTAGGTTCGGTAAGACCTCTGTATTTATGACTTCATAGTACTCCGCTTCATATGACAGCAAATTCTGAATTATGGATCAACGAATTCAGTATTGGTTGATAAGAGTCGGATGGTAGAAAAATCTGTATACTAAGCAAAGTTTTTAGTTATACGCTCCTTGTTTATATCCCTATGATCGTTGCTTTCTGAAAGAGGTGAACCTGTAAATAGCGATCTCCGCAAGTATATTGTGATCAGTGCTTTTGTTGATTATAAATATGGTTATGATACAATATCATGGTTATACTTAGTTTTTGATCAGTGGTCTCCTTAAGATAAACCATATCTGAATATATACAGGTATATATACCTTTAAAACGTTACAATATCATCATGTTTCCAAGTTATTAAGAATGAAATTCTGGATATAGAAGGTCCTACCGTGAAGACAATAGAGAGTATATATGTATAATATGCATGATGTCAACTTTTCTCTAATAAAAGTATGGAATGGAATTACAAGTTCAAAAAGGGATGTCACCTTGGTGCTAATCTTAAATATACTTATTGGGTGCAAGTGGTAGAGGAAGGGCTTAACCAACTAGTGTCCTTGATAAAACTCAATGAATAATTAAAGCTAAGCAATAGTTTATAAGAATAAGAGTGTTATCTAATCTATACCTTAGTGGATTCCTTTCCAACTCGGGGGTGACCTCTCAGTGGTAGAAAATACACACTCGACAGAGAGCCAATAGTTGGGAGGAAATTTGCAGTCAACCCTTTATTTGCCCTTGTTTACTTCCTCATATGAGTATTTTTATTATTGTTTTTCCTAATAAAATCATGACTTACAAATGTGTACCCTTGTCATGAGTTTCCGTGTTAGAGGATTATATTGCAAGGTATTGATACACTCATTTTTATATTTCTTTGAGGCTGTGGGTTATAAATATATGGATAGTGATCATGAGTGCCTTGATATTTGGATATGTTAAGCAAATGGAAACACTTATATATATTTAACTTCTTAGGAGATATGTGTTTCATATACATTATGTAGGATATGCATTTGTAGACAGTCCATTAAAACTGTGATTGGGTGGATATAATACATTGTTGTAATTTACACATAATACATATGTATATATTAAATGGAGTAATACTTTGGAAATAGTCGGAAATGCATTAAAACTTGAATATACTATGTATGACCTATAAAAAGTAAAATGCTTGCTTAATAGTAGAGTGGACACAAAAGTCAGGGATATTCATATGAAGAATTTAATTGTATCAATCAGGGTTATGTATCCTTGTATTGGACTAACTATGCATGGATAATAAAGAAGTTGACATGAAGTGTTATAAGTAATAAGGAATTGAAGATTGTCCTTTATGTGAACAATGAATCTATGAAGATGTTTTTTTGACATACAAAGTAAGTTTTCCTTGAATTGTGGTTGATGGAATAGAATTAACATACTCTTATTGTAGGCTGGAATCATCATATAAGTATTATTTTTCATTGTGGCATGGTTTAAAAGATTTCATGTTCATAAAATAAAATATTTTCATTGATTTCCTTTGTTCGTTGATTGAACTCATATATATTGATGTTATGATAGGTGGGTGCAATAATAGTTGTACTTATCATGGCATAGGAATTTGACACATTGATAATGTGGGCTAATTTATACAAGACATATAAGTATCGGTGAGTGAATGAAGCATTGACATGACGACATCATATGTGCTATGATTTTTGTAGATCTATGTAGAAGAAATACACATATAAAATGTAGTACCTTAAGATGGTTAAAGTTATCTTGAAATATTAAGATGGTTAATGTTATGTTGAAATATTGAGTGATAATGAACACTATGAGTCTTTGTCGTCAAAATATTGACTTGTGATTTAAATGGTTTATTTTGTTATATAGATGTTTTGGATGATTTATACGGGCTAATAACCTTGCTTCTATGTTATTATTAGGAAGTCTTGGTATGATAAATAGGAATGGTAAATTAAGATCAAGCATTTATAAATAGGTACATGTGAAATCTTCAATGAAATCTTCATGACTAATGAACGTATGTGGATGTCACTTCTATATTCCCTTAGAGTTGGATCTGTAAGTTGACTATTCTCTTCTAAATCATGTATAAGTGAACATTGGTATTATAAATGAGAATATCATGCTTTTATAGACTGGTTAGAGACTCACGGAATCTTATGGTAACAAGTAGAAAGGACAAAAGATGGATGTGAATGTTTTTAATTAGGATTCCTTTTGAGTTATAAAACTAACCCTCGTTTTGGTTAGTGCTCAAAAGAAAACAAAAATATCCCTATTTTCCCGGGATTTGGGCTCGTTACAGTAACATTCTTTATATCGTAATTTGTTTCCTTGTTTAGCTAGTTTCCTTTATGTTGCATTGCATGCATGTTGGTGAGCATTGTTTAGTTCTTTTATTTTTTTCTTAAACCCTTGTGATTTGGTACTTAGGATTCCACATCCCATTTGTAGGTAGTTTCTGTACAATTTGGTATTAAGAACCAACACTATATATACTTTAGGTGTGTCAAAGAAGACACAGATGAATCTCACACATGCCAACCTTATGAGTAAAAGATATGTTCATACATATAATTACTAGGATTATTGCTACTCTTTATCTTGTGTTATGAATGTATATGTTTAATGTCTGAAATTTGAATTTTTATGGATAATATATGTATTTCTTAAAGTCTCTATGGTAAGAATGATTTTTCTTTGTTGATTATTATATTCATACATTGAATGGATAAAGGCCTTGGACGTATTCCAAGGTAGTATAAAGGATGATTCAAAATTGTTTTCCAATATAACCAATAATGAGACAAAGCATCTATGAAGAGAATTTCATTGTATTTATAGAAAATCAATGGAAACACAAAACCTTGCTTAAAATTATAAGAGGACACAGAGGATAGTCTTATTCCAATGGTTGACGGGGGTGAGTCGGGGGATGTAATATCCCTATTGCAACACTTTTTGCACTTGATCTTTCCCATGTTGCAATTATTATTTTCATTACTATATTTTGTTTCACAGCCTAAGCTAGCTTCCATTGTAATTTAGAAAGACACGTAAATATGGTCATAAAAGGTTCCAAGGATAACTATGGGGAGGAAAACCATTAAGATATGAGTCCAGACGAAGGAAAATATAAAGGAGTATCAACCTATGTTTCGTAATCCTACTATAACATATGTATAGTCTCTTTCAATTTATAACCCAATATCCACTTAATCGTAATATTCATGACATGTTACTAGGATCCTAGTGACAAGATTAAGTATTTAGAGTAATTATATCCTTCACTCAAGCTTTTACCTCTACTTTGAAGTAAACACATCCACCATCACAGAGTGAAGGAATGAATCCAGGAAGGAACCACCATTCTCATTTATTCATTTTATTGTTAGGGAGGAATTTGAATTGGGAAAAAGAAGATAGAAGAAAAGAGTATCTTTTTCTCAAGGTTTTCCTCCATACTTTGAAGTAAACACATCAATCATCATAGAGTGAAGGAAGGAATAGAGGATGGAATCACCATTATCATTTATTCATTTTATTGTTAGGGTGGAATTTGAATTAGGAGAGAAAAGATAGAAGAAAAGAGTGTTCTTAAAAGAGAGACAAAGAGTTTTACATGAAATAAAAGCAACCAAAATCTTGCGAAAACCAAGGCGGGTGAAAGAAGGACTATCATGTGAGATTACACACCATTATTGAGTAGGAATCACTGTCTTAATATTCATGTGAATAGATGGCATGTTTAGTATCTATTTAAGATTCAATTTATCATCAAAGGATAATAAATTGTTGTAATGGTGTGTAATACACAGAGACAACATAGACCATTTTTATCAGAGATCGAATCTAATAATGTTCACTAGATTTTGAACAAAGAATAAAGTATAAAGGTTTAGATAGGATTAAATCCTATCCTATATCCGTCATCATCTAAACAGAGTTCACAAAGGATTTAAATATTTCATTCATTGGTAAATGTATTCCCTATAAAAACTGCACAGAGTTCAATCATTGTTCGCAGGTGATCTGCTCTGTTATTTAAATATACACAGAGGTTAATCAATATAAATAAAGGTTGAACATTTTTATAGGAAATCTAATCTGTCGTTCAAATACTTCTGTCAAGAATGTTAACAAGCATTTAAAACACGATTTATTTCATCTTCTACGAAAAACTAAGCTATATACCACGATTTACTACAATTTAAACACAACTCTGTAAAAAGTGCAAAGTTTATCAAAATGCATCATTACTACAAAAGAAAGGAGACGACAACCATATATATTTTTATTTTTCCATAATTATAGAGATGTGAGCCCATATAACACCTGTAATAACCTCAAAAGACAAAAACAAGTAAACTACAAAGCACTGGCATGCAAAGTGTGAAATTCCACTAGTGGAGATCACTTAGCTTGAACAAACCTCACAATTTCACTCGGTTAGTTGCAAAGAAGAATTAGACATCAAATGATCAAAATTCACACATGAAACTCAAAAGATGTGATAAATTGTTGTTGATACATTCATCAGCTGTAAGATGGAAAGAATATGACAATACAATAGATTGAATTCGATATCTCCATAGGTGATTCAAATTCACCTCAAGGCATGGCTTAGTCTGTATTGGAACCATCTCCCAATCAGGTGTAGTGGCCATCGATGGCAATTGATCAGTCAACCGGAGTATAAATTATCATAACTGAACCATATTAGCACAAAAGTAGGGATGGATACTCTAAAGATGGCACAGACTAGCTGTCAGTGGTAAAGTAGGACACTTCTAGTATCTGTAGGAGTCAATCTAAGAGCTAGAGTCAGTTAACTGAGTAATCAATCCTCAAATCAAGGAACTGACTGATAGATCTCCTAAATATGTGGAAGAGGGAATAATTGACACTCCAGTGATGAGAACAAGGGAGCACCAATGATTTGGAGGGCTAATGATGACAAGAAACAAGCTCTAGAGGGCCTAAAAATAGGGACTAGGTGTTGGGAGGCTCCCATACTGCTGATTGGATGCATGTAGTATGAATGCATGCATGCAGAATGCATGAAATGCATGAAAATACAAATGATGATAGTGAGAATATTCCAGCACCCCCCATAATCCAGACTTGGGGAAATATAAATGAAAAAATAAGGCCCTAGTAACTGAGACCAAAGGTCACCATGTACAACAATCTAAATAAAAATGTGACGAAAGAGGGAAAAACCAGTGGGAAAAAACCCCCCTCAAGATAGCTTGTAAAAACCTAATCAAGAAAAGGCATCACCCACCCCAATAAGGGATTAGAGGTAAGTGAACTTCTTCACTGAAAAAGACTTAGAGAGGATATATGCAATCTACTCTTCTGTAGGATAGTAGAGCAGTGTGATTGTACGATCATGCACCAATCCTGCAATGTCATGCATGTGTATCTCAATATGTTTTTCTCTATGTCTCAGGACCAGATCTGTAGAAATCTTGATAGCACTCTAATTGTCACAATAGATGACTGGTGGAGTACTATAGAGAATCCAAAACTTTGACAAGATGTACCGCAACCAAATGCATTGTGTGGCTGCATTCACTGCACCTATGTACTTGGCCTGAGTTGAAGAAAGAGGTAAAGAAGTATGATTTTTTAACGACTAACATATAGGGCCAGATCCAATCCTGAGAAAGAATATGTCAGCAAGAAATGGATCTGTGTGAGAAAGTGCAAACCTTCCATTTTGAAAATCAGATCTAGTTCTTCTTGGATCTAGTGGATATCAAACAATATCAATGGCAGAATCCAGAGTGGTGGCATCCCATCCAGGAAGAGGAGTTGGATCTTCAGGTGCTAGATCTTCAGGTTCTTATGGATCTAGATGTAGCATTCGCTCATCTTCACTCTCAGAGTCAGAATCTAAACCTTCATGAGAGGATGCTTCGTTATCTTTCTCAATAAGTAGTGGAGGTGCTGTAGGCAAGTTGTCTTCATCAAATTGGTGGGCATCATGCAGTGGCCATTCCTCAAACTGAAGACTTCTTTCAAGAAATGTTTGCATAGTACATAGATCTAGAATTTTACAAGCCTTTGCACTCAGTGCATAACCAACCAGTATGCACTCTCTTCTCTCTAGATCTAAGTCTCTCCTTTTCACAGTTGGAATCCTCTCCCAAGCTTTGGATCCAAAGACCCTAAGATGAGATACATCTAGTTTGTACCCCATCCATGCTTCAAAAGGAGTTTTAACTTGTAGTCCTTTGTGAGGGACTCTATTATGGACGTAAGCAACATCGTTGACAACTTTTTCCCAAAGACTAGGATTCAATCCTTTAGTCTCTAGCATGGAAGTTTCCATCGAGCCTTCAAGGTTTAGTTGTTTCGCTCTACTACACCATTTGTCTGTGCTGTGTAAGGAACTATATGCTTCATATCTATACCTTCATCTTCACAAAATGAATGAAACTCACTCTTTACATACTCTCGTCCATTGTTAGTGCGGAGGACCTCGATCTTCTTATCAGAGAAATTTTCTACATAAGCTTTGAAGAACTTGAAGTATCAAAAAAATTCTGATTTCAAATTAAGAAAATACACCCAACTGAATCTAGAATAGTCATCAATGAAGGTTAGCATATATCTTTCTTTGTTCAAACATAGGTTAGGAAGAGGTCCTGAAATGTCAATGTGAATCAGTTCAAGATGTGAATATGCTCTCCTTGCCTTCCCTTTATCAAACTTATGCTCTGGATGCTTGCCAATCAAGCAACCTTTACATCTTCCTTTAGAAAATTTGATGTTTAGTAGCCCTCGAACCATTTTTTGATTGGGCATGTCTTGTAGATAATTGTATTTAAGGTTCCCAAACCTCTCATGCCAAAGTATTCTCTCTTCATTTGCATGTGTGAGAAGTGCACTCTGTTTGGAGTAAGGTAGGAAGTGAGAAAAATCATAGAGTTTCAAATGATGATCAACAATGCCTTTTGCAATGATGTTTTCAATTGAGATCTCTTGTATTTCTACCTCATTATGAGTGAAGATGACCTTCTTGGGTACTCCTAAATGGGTCATTTGGTAAACAAAAATAAGATTAGCAGCAAGAGTAGGCACATAGAGTACATCACAGAAGTACCCATGCTCCCGATTGATCCTTCAAATCCCTTCGGAGGAGATTTCAAAATCATCTCCCATCAAGATAGAAGGTCCAACTATAGATTCGAACTCAAAGAAGAGATTCTTGCAAGCAGATATGTTCCTGGATGCTCCAAAATCAATGATGAAGGAGAAATCATTTGAAGTACCAGCCATTAGTGCATGGAACATCTTTTTGTCCTCAGATTTGGGGTCAACTTCTTTCCTTCTAGAACCTGCAGGTACTGGAAGGATGTTCATTTCAAGCAACTGGGCCATTAAATCAATGGTATTCTTCATGCAAGCACTCTCAGGATGGAACCCTCTATTACAGTATGGGCATTTGGTATTCTCCTTTTGGACCTAGTCTGTTACAGTAATGAGATTTGAACACAAACAGTGGAACTACTAATCTACAAATAATAAAAACCAAAAAATAACAAAGAACCAACATGCAAAGGAGATTTGAATGAATTCGTCGATCTATCAACATGGTTAAAATATTCTATGAGAATTTAAAGAGCCTTACCTTATTAGGTGACCTGGTAGTTACCTTAATAGATCCAATTTCCAGACATTAGTATGGTGGTCTCCCAACCCCTAGTCCTCGGTTTTGATCCCCCTAGAGCCCTTTTCTAGCTAGCAGTTGGTCTCCTACCTACCTAGTGTGCTTTGTTTTCATCACTTGGATACTAATGAACCCTATTACACAGATCTTGGATTACACTTGTTAGTTCATACATTGATCAGTCAGTTCTTGCATTGATTTCCCAGTTAACTGACTGTAGCTCCCAACTGTCTATATCGGAGTGCCACTTGACTACTGACAGTATCTCATCTGCCCACCTTGGAGTCTCCTTCCCTTGATTAGTGCCACATGCAGCAGTTAGACTAAGTTAGACTCATTTGACTGATCTTTGACTATTGGTGGTCACTACTACTAATTAGGTGATGGGTCCAATGGAGTCAAGCCATGCTATTGAGGAGAATTCGAATGACCCTTGGGTAATTCAAATTCATTCTATTGGACTCTCATTTTTTTTCCAGCTTACAGCCGATTAATGACTATACAACATTTTTTAACATTATTTGAGTTTAATGTGTGAATACTGATTCAATTCTTCTTCTTCTTCTCTTCAATTCTTGAGTGGTATTTGTGAGTTTTTTTCAAGATGAGTGATCTATCCTGTAGAATATCACACACCCTTCATGTTGCCCCAATTCCTCCCTGTTGAGATCCATAAGCATCCTGTCTTCTGCCATGAGATGAGGAAAGAGTTGTTGAACGTGATCAAATGAGAGCCATTTATCCTATGTTGGGGGTTGGCCCTGGTGACCAACAAGATAAGAAATGTGTTGCTACTTCCTACTAGTTCTGATGTGACTATCCAGAATAGAATCATGTTTGCGCAATGTTAGAGTAAATCCACTTAAAAAATCCATCGAAATTGACTCCCAAGTCCTGGAGGGAATGGGAAAAGGAAGGTACATGCCATGCTTATGATTGGGAGGTTTTCTTTGGTAGCAAAGATTGAAAGCAAGAATAAAACACTCCACATGTTTAGACATGGAAGTCCAATAAAAGTGACGTTGCAAGTTCTGAATGGTCCTGGTGGTACCGAAATGGCCCCCACATGAAGAGGAATTGGCTTTAGAATGAAGATGAGGTGGTCTCCAAATTAAGGAATGCATAACTAGTTGAGCTTGTAGAGCCATCCTTCACTGATAGTGTTAAACAAGAAGAATGTTTGGTTGACCATTGTGGGTTGCAGCACTGCATCCCAGATCTCACTAAAGGAAACATCACCTACATATATGTATTTCCATGTATCATAAGAGGCACAATGAACTTCTAAGATTTATAGTACCTGAGTGGGAGGGAGGCTCAACAAATCAACCATCTTATTGTAAGTACCTTTTTTATATTTAATGATGAGGTTAAACTGTTGGATATAGGTTTCCCACATTAGATGCCATTGCTCCTATATATTACTCTTGAAACTAATAAAGATGAGCGGGTGATGATCTATATGAATGAATGTTTCCTTCCCCAAAATATAGTTCCTCCATTCCTTTAAATCGTGGACCAACTATAAATATCTTTATCATAAGTAATATAGTTGATCTTAGCATATGCAAGTCTGTAAGTGATAGGCCACTCAATGGCCTCCCTATGTAAGCACAACCCCAATAGAGAATTGAGATGCATCAGTCTCAATTTTGAATGGCTATGACAGATTGGGAAAGCTGAGCAGAGGGGATGAACAAAATGCATATTTTGAGCTTGTGGAAGTGGTGCTCAGCATCCACAATCCAAATAAAACATGCCTTGTTGGAAAACTAATGTAAGGGACTAGCCAAATGAGAGAAATGTGGTACAAACATTCTATAGAAGTTGATACCTCCCATGAAACTCTTGAGGGACAAAGTTGCCTTGGGTACATGCCATTGTGCTAGTTTCTACACTCTTGTAGGATCAAGGAGAACACCTTCTATGTCCAAAATGAAACCCAACTATTGTACTAATGATTGCCCAAAATAAGAATTTAATATTTTACCTAAAGGTGGTGGGTATTGAGAAGATCAAGGATACTGTATACTTGTTGAAGATGCTCCTCCCAAGAAGAGATGAAAATAAAGATATCGTTTAAATAAACAACCACGAACTTTTGCAAGTGTGGCCTAAAAATGTCATTGATGATCCAAATGAAGTTGGTTGGGGCATTGGTTAGGCTGAAGGGCATGAAAATTCATTCATACAAGCCAAATTTAGTCTTAAAAGTTGTCTTCTAGGTGCTTTTGTTGTGTGCATATCGACTTGATGATAGCCTCCTATCAAATATATCCTAGAGTATAAGTGAGCGCCATGTAGATGGTCTAGTAAGTCCTTAATCTAGGGAATGGGGTAACGCTTCTTAATGGTAGCTTTGTTCAGGGCATAGTAATTAGTAACCAAGCACCAGTCGTCTATTTATTTCTTGGGTATGATAAAGGTAGGGGAAGCACATGGAGAGGAGTTGGGTTGAATGTCGCCCGATTTAACGAGTTGTGTAATTTTCCCTTTGATTTCCTTGGCATCACGTGGATCTAAATGATATGTGGGGGCACTGGGTAAGGAAGTGCTAGGAGTGATATCTATGGTGTGCTCGATGGAGCGAACGTGGGGTAGTTCCATGGGGTGATAAAAAATATCTACAAATTATTTTAGGATAGGGAGCATATCTCATGGAACTGGGTGGGGAAGGTTGTTAGGTTTCAGCAAATGTAGAAGATATACAAAAAAACATTTATTTAGGCTTACTTTCTTGATGGCTTCCTTACTGGAGAGATGAATTATTTTCTTAATAGAAGAGGAGGTGAGAACATAGGTTCTCCCTTAATGTTGAAAATTATATTGATGGGATTTAGTATGATAAAAAGTGTGGCCTTCATGATGGTATGAAATACTAAGCAATAGTTCTACACAATCAAGTGGACAAATATCAAAGACCACGGTATCATGAAATAGGCCAATAGCAAAGGTGACTAGACAACATTGAGATACTGCAATATGAGGGCCATCCTTTTGATCCCAACCAAATTTATAAGGTGCGGGATGCAGTGTAGTAGGGAGGTTAAGGTGAGGAACCAAATATTCGACCACCAAGTTCTTCTAACTACCATTGTCAAGAATTAATGTGTCCAAGGCATGCTTGATTTGACAATTATTTGTGAACAAGGGGACTAGAGATTCCTTAATGTCATTAGCGGTCATAAGAATGAGTGAAGGATCAGGTGATATAGGGTTGTCTAGTGAAATAATTTCTAGTGTAGACATATAAGAAGGAGATTCATGAATAGTATATGTACAATCAAAGCTTTACCTAGAAAAAGGTTTTAAGAGAAAAACAATCAACAATGTCATGAGAGTGGGCTTTATGAAAACTACACTAAATATTAAAGCCAATGGAAGCGGAGGATGAAGGGGAGGAGGGTGTTGAGGTACAAGGGTTGGGTCTAGATAGAGAATTTCATATCCGAGGAACCACCTTGCTTTCCATAACCAAGACACAAATGAAAAACTTGTCCACAGAAGTACTATCAAAAAAATCCACCTCTCTACATAAATGCAATAACAACCTAGAATTAAATTTAACAACCAATACTTGTTCTTGATCATGTACATGGATATGGATGCATAGCTTGTAGAAGATGCCAATGTCATTTTTAACATATTAGCCATTTAACTATCTGAGTTGCAGCCAACCAGCGAGCAAGTTTTGGTAGTAACCAAGAGGATAGAAGCAAATTCTCAAAGCATGGTAGAAAATCTCCCATGAATGATTGATTGGATTTCATTGATGTTGCTTTCCATTCAAGTCCACAACAAGAGTAGTAGAGTTGAACTGCGTATCCCACCAAGCTTGATCCACTCTGTCAAGTTGTAGACTATCGATATGGAGTTTCTCATCCTCTTGCGTATGAGGGAAAGTCTTGAAATATGTAGAGAGGCTATGGGTCCAAGAATTTATAGCCTCACCATTCATAATTTCTTGGAGAACTTGGGAAGCTGAAAAAAAGTATCCAGTATCATGGGCTATGTAGAGCACTTCTGTAAATGCATCTATTCATTGAGGGAAAGGGAAATATCCTTAATAGAAGAAGACTGGTTACATGAAGTGTCCTTAGCAGAGGTTTCATGATGAGACAGAATTATCTTCATACACGGGATGTGCTATGGAACACCTAGCAACCTGAGAGAGAGAAAGGACATATATACATTAGTAAGGCGTAGTGAGTAAAATCACCGAGAGAGAACCTAAGGAGTGAATTCCTACTGTATGAGCGTCGGAAAATCCTAGCCACCGAAGGAACAATTGTAAAACTCGAGACGCATCTCCCTAGCTGCAAAATAAATCGATGCAAAAGCACTAGCCACCCAGATAGAACACAACCCTCAACTAGAATGTCTTTGTGGTGGAACTAGTGAATGGGACTAAGAACTCCTAAGGAAAATTTTTGAGCCTGCAAATGTGTTGAGGAGGGAACTAGAGATAATATTGTAGAAGGAACTGGTTTAAGCCTCCCCACAAAAAAACCTAAGGAGGGTATTGGTTTGAGCCCTAAAGAGGGCAATAAAGATGGAAAAAGAGGGCACTAAAGATGGAAAAAAAAAAGAAACCTTGAGGAGGGAAGTATAGTAGATGGCTCTTTGTTTTATCACTTTGAAAAAAAATGTTTAGTAGGATCTAAGCTCTAATACCAATTTATCCGCAAAGAAGATATAACCAGCACAATCATCAAGAACACATAAAATCAAAACTAAACCTGCAATAAGCATGCAATGAAAAGTTTTAGAGAAAAGAGCATAATCTTATTATTGAGAGATAGGTTATCCTTTTATAAACAAGTCTAACAACAAGTTATACAACTTGATGAGAACTTTATACTGAAAACAAGAACTAGCCATAAAAACTCATATTTTTGCATAAAAAGCACCAAAAAACAACCCCGGATAAAAAAGTGGTGCTACCAGTAGCACCACTTTTTTGTGGTTAAAAATATAGACACAGACCAAAACAATACTTATTGTTGTTTACAAATCTTAAAATCAAGCCCTGAATTAAAAACTAATGCTACTGGTAGCACACTTTTTCAAAAAACCGCATTATTATATCATTTTGTCATAATTTAAAATTGTATTTATTAAATCTCTTAGTGACGCTATATAAAACTTGCACTCTATTTAACACAAATTACTCAAGAAATTAATTCACCACTCTTTCTAATAAAATACAAAAATTTCTAATAATATTCATAATAAAAAAACGAAATTAAAAAACACTTTAAATAAAGGTATTTTTTTAAAGTTTATAAAACATAAATGATAAAAACTTTAAAAATAAATCATTTTTTAAAAAATTAAAAAATTTATAAAAATAAAAATAAAATTAAAACCTCACAAAAGCAAATTTTTTAACACTTTAAAATTGTTAAGATAAAATTTAAAAAAAAAACAAAAAAACACTAACTCTCCCCCCACCCCTCTCCTTCCTCCAATCCCCGTGCTCCTTTCCCTCCCCTTCCCCCTCTTTGTCCCTCTCTGCAACCCCTCTCCTCCGCCCCCATTCCCCTTCCCCTTCCCCTTCCTCCTTCATCTCCCCTCTTCCGTTCCACTCCCCTCCCTCCCGTCCCCCTTGCCCTCCTCCTTCCTGTGACCATCCACCTCCATGCTCTCCCCTACCCATCCCCCTTGGAATCTCTTGGGTGGCTATTTGGGCGCACAAGGGGTGGTGGCATCGCTCCCTCATGTGCACAAAGGGCCTCCCCCTTGGGTGCACGAGAGAGCGACATCGCTACCCCTCATGTACCCAAAGGTCTTCCCAAGGGGGTGGCATGACTCTCTTGGGCAGCCCTTTGGGTGCATGAAGGGCGGCAGAGCCACTCCCTCGTGCACCCAAAGGTCCATCAAGCATGATGGGTAGGGGGAGATAACAAAGGGGCATGGGTACAGGGAGGAAGAGGGGGGGGGCAGAGGGAGGGAAGTGGAAGGGGAGAGGGGAGACGGAGGAGGATGGGGAAGGGGGGTGGGGGCGGAGAGGGAGGAGGAGGGGGAGGGGGTAAGAAGGAAGTGGGGGGAGGGGGGGAGGAAGAGGGGTTGGGGGTAGATAGGTTAGTTTTTTATTTTATTTTTAAATTTTTTAATTTCTTTTAAGTTTTTATTATTTGTTTTCTTTAGAATTTTTTTTAAAGTTTGTATAAATTTTAAATGTTTTTAATCATTTGTTTTTGTTTTAAGGTTTTTTTTTTGGATTTTATTTATAAATATACCTTTTGATTTTTTTTTTTTAAAATTTTGCTTACATTTTGTTAAAAAAATTTCTTATGAAATCGTTGTTCATAAAATTTATATTTTTTTTAGTTTTTCGAAAAACGATTGATGTGTTTTCTTATTTTGTTTTTTCATATTTCTTTTTTTAAATTTTGATTTTTTTACTTTGTTGTGTGAGGCCCATTTGAGTTGTGGGGAAAATTTATGCTCCTCCCCTAAGCCCTCTTTGGGATCCCAATGCACCCGCTCCAATGGGCGGTGCAATTCTAAGGAAAATGTCAAACTTTACAATTTTTTGAGAATATATTTTTGTAATGTTTTGACTTTAATATTTTATTTTGAGAGTAAATATTATAATTTTAATATGTTATTTACAAATAATATGGTATACTTTTTTCTTCTTCTTTTTTCAGTTTATGTGAATCAACGCTTTCTGAAAATATGTTAAAAATGGTTTGTAATGTCTTTATTTTCTCATTTTTTTTTAAAAATCCCAAAAATGACTTATTTAATGAAAAGTTTAAAGAAAAAACTTCCAAAATGTATATATTTTTCAGTCTAACTAGCTTCGAAATGTTAACAAAATTCAAAAATGTATATGTTTTTTCATTATAAGTAGCTACTAGATGTATAGTTTTTAGTAAACTTTGAAAAAATGTCATTGTAAATAAAAGTTATAGTTTTCTTATGACCAAGAATTTTTAAAATCACAAAAAAATGGCTCAAAATGAAAAATGGTGCTACCAGTATATACACTTTTTGAAATGAAGGTAAAAACAACTACTAAAATTGACCCTCAAAAACTGAAAAAAACGTCGGGTTCTTGTCAAGTTGTATAACTTGTTCAACTTTATTTGAACCTTAATGAACGGGCTTCCTAGAGGATTTGTTCATAAAACATATTACAAAATAGAGAGCGCTTAGTTAAAAAGGGCACCAAGCTCTTTAGGATTGGTCAAGGGATGCACCCTCAACTTTGGCCCCATTTTGTGATTGACAACATTTTCAGGAAGCCCATGTTTATCAATTATTCTTCAAATGGGTCTATTTTTGGCCTTATTTATATCTCAAAAGTTTCTTATACTACTAGTTTTCTTTGCAAATGGAATTTTATGCTTTGGTATTGTTTCCATATGTGTAGGTATATGTTTCAATGAGATCACCATGTTCCTCCACACGTGACCTTCCCTATAGGTATATCTCTTCAAAATAGATTATACTAGTGATTTTTCCTTTGTAAATATTGTATGCATTAAAACCTTTTGATCCCATTTATTCCTATAGTAAAGCCTTACCTCCCATGTATTTACCCTTTCTCGATAGTAGAGCCTTACCTCCATGGATTACAAGTGATTATTACCCAAAGTGAATTTTAGTACCCATGTTATCTATCAACCATATGGATGGGATTTTATATGGTTTGTGATATTAAATATAAATTCGCATGCTTGTTCACTTAAGTCATTGGCTTGTCCCTCGACTCCCATATCATGGCATTCTTTGTTTAAATTTACATATCGCAAGCTCATTGCTTCATCCATACTATACAAAGTTACATTATATTTCCATGATTCATATACCACCAAGGAGATTACCATGAGTTACCTATGCCCATCCTCTTGCATTTTCTATCACCCATACTATTGATTTATTTGGTTGTATCTTGCATGCTTCTATGCTTAGCATTATTCTTACTTAGGTACCTTCCTTACTTGGGAAATAATTTTAAAATTTTTAGCTACCATTACTGATAATCGTATATGATCTCTTAAGGTAGTGTGCTTGGTCACCTTTATTCATAGAATTTCTTCAAAGAGTCTCCCATGGAACCTTTCTAATGTTTATGTCACCCAGTAGATATCCTTTGACATCAATACACCCTCCCTTCCTAAGTATTTCCCATTGAAATCATGTCCCCTAGTCATCCCATTGTATCCCTTGTCTATTGTAATCATGAATCATACATATGTTTACATGTCAACATGCCTTCATGCTATGAAGAAAGCAAGTATCTAGTCAATCAGTCTATGTCACTCCAGTTCCCCTTATGTCTCAAGTCTCATCTCATTTCACATCGTTGTATTATTCCTTGTCCCAATAAACGAATACTTCATCACTTATTTGTCTTCAATAGAGATCATCCTATTGGATTCAACACTTGTATTCTAAAGGACAGATCTAGTAGAATTGTGTACCTAATCCCCATTTCCCTCATTGATGGGTTTCCTTCGACCAAGTTAGAGGAGTCACCATTTCCATTCAGATTGGTTATGCCTCATGTGCTTGACTTCAACACATTATTTGACCATTGAGAACTATACAATATGGTGGTTTTTTTGTCCTTTATAAGTTGAAGACCCCAAACACTGATGACTACCTCCACCTCTTGAGTCTTTTCTAGAATCCCTTAAATTTATATGTGATGTCCAAGCTGCATTGGTAATAGTGATCTAATTTCAATTGTAGTGATATGGAATTGTTTGGATTATCTTTTCCATAGTTGAGCCACTTGTTAGGATTTTATTATCTTTTTACTCCTTCCAAATATTGGGCCCCTCCAATTTGTAGTAGGGATTTAGTTGTTGTTGTTTTTCATTTTTCCAGGATGTCATTTCTCTTTCTCTTGTACTTCTAATAGTTCATTCGTTGGACCAAACTTAGATAGCTGGATTGAGGTATCTTTAATACTCATCATCATGATTGGTTTTCCACATAAGTTATTAATGTACTTTAATTAGACATGTTCAAGTATTGATCTCGTATTGTATAAAGAAATCATTCAAATCATGGGGATTCCTACCTCATTTGTATTTGATATTATATACACCTTATGGCATTGGTTTTTTGTTTACATGTGTCACCTATATTGTCCCCTAAGGTGGTGAGATTCTTTATCTTTACGCTCCCTCAGACCTTTCCTAGGGATTGATGTTCTCATATGGATGAAAACAAAAAACATCCTTCATGTATTTCAACCATATTATGAGATATTGAGCTCACACATGATGGCGAAACTATCAACACCCTAGTTTTTCTCACATACTTTGTCAAGGGAGTCATCACCATTATAAATCATTTCCAAAACAATTAGCCCCATTTCCATAATTTCCATCACTGTATAACCTAATTAGTATGACCAAAAACTAATTTAAAGTTAATAGTTGGCAATAAATGGTCATTGCCTAGAAATTCCCTAAAAATACATATGGAATCATTACATTTTAATACTAAAAAACTAACATGGACCCAAAAAATAGATCTCTGCTATTCATAACTACTTTGTTCCTTCAAGAAAATTGTCGTGGTTGAATGTGGACAATACCAAGCTCTTATTTCTAGTATTTGATATGGTCTACAATACTTTTCATTATCCGTCTAAGCCATCGATGAAAATAGATTATCAACTTTGGAAATAAATATAACAAATGTCCACATCATTTCCTTTAAATGAATCCATCAAGGTCATTCCAATATACCATACACACTCACAAGAGAAACTTTATGCTTCTGGATCACCTATAGAGAGAGAGAGAGACAATATTTTGCATCATTTTCCTTTCACCATTTTGATTCCTTCACATATATCACCTAGTTGGGAGTAGAGTACATCAAAGGAGAAGAATAACCCTCCCTTGGGTGTGCTATAGAGGTCCACATCAGCTACATCCAATACCAAGGTGTGTATTATCATCTATATTATTTTTTTAATGTAAGTGTAACTATAACATCCCCCTTCTAACCCTAATTTTTGTAATTGAAAAATGTAAATGGTATACTGTTTCTATTGAGGAGCTCAAGACCAAGGCCCCACCAGTAAACATCACAAGTTTTTTTATTTATTTCTAAGTTGAAAATATGAATTCTAGGACTTAGGAGACTGAGGGATCGTGATGCAACTAAACAACGGACAAAGGAATTCACTAGGGGGATTGGTTACTGACTAGGAAACCTTGAGAATCAAATTGATAAGGACAAGCTATCATTAGGATGTTGTGGGTATGAGAAGAAAAGGTGAAGTATTAAGATTCACCTAACTATTTAAATACTTACACATACTAGCCTAAAGTTAGCTTATCAATTTACTAAAGGAAATAAAGTAAGTGTGTACATAGGATTATGATGAATCTATTGTTGATTATCCTATCTAAGTTTAAAAGATCCTAAATAAAAGCTAGTGATTAAAAGAGAATTTCCATAGACATCCATTTAATGGCATGCCTGCTACTCAGGGTTAATTCTCTAAATGAAAGTAACCTAAAATTGTTTCCCTTTAGGATAGGAGAAATAGTTAATAGTTATACCGATATTAAAAAAAGGGATAACATAGAGAAAAAGAAAAGAAGTTGTATTCATGCATCGATATAATGGATTCGACACTATTATAAAAGAGGAAAAGCGCATTACTTTGAAGCCCCTAATTTTTACGAGAACCATAGCATATATATATAAGAAACAAATCATATGGAGGAAAGGAATAGTTATTGTTGGTCTTCATGGATCTACCACTTTCCCAATTTTTTGCTTAGCGCGTGAACTGATGGAAACTAAGCTGCGATTTGTCCAAAATGGATGGCATGCACTTGGGGGGGATTCAGCAACTTTTTGTTTAAGAGGGATTCGACCCCAAGGAAAAGGGGGGATTTCCTTTGGGGAAAATGGTAAGCTCATCACCGTAGGGTTCTAGTCTTGGAGAGTTGTAAGCTCTGTGTTAAGAGATAATCCCTAGGAGTCGAAGTGGGGATCTTTTTGAGGAGAGGAACTAAGCTTGATGTAAGAGTTGGTACTATGATCAAAGTAATTAATCTATGAAGCAAAGAAAAGGTAATAAATATCTGCTAAAATGTTGATCTATATATATTTGATATGAGCCTAACCTCTGCCAGAAAATGTTGTAAGTTGATCTTATTGGATCGGAGCTTGAATCTCTGCTAAAATGTTGATCTATATCTATTTGATCTGAGTCTGAATTCTGCTAGAAACGTGGTTCTTTATTTTATTTGATCCGATCTTGAATCTCTGCTAAAAGGTTAGTCTATATAATTATTCGATATGAGCCTGACCTATGCTAGAAACATGGTTATCCATGTTATATGATCTGAGCTTGAATCTCTGCTAAAACATTGATCTATATAATTATTCGATCTGAGCCCGACCTATGCTAGAAACATGGTTATTTATGTTATATGATCTGAGACGGACCTATGCCAGAAACATGGTTATTTATGTTATATGATCTGAGCTTGAATATCTGCTAAAACGTTGATCTATATATATTATTTGATCTGAGCCTAACCTATGCTAAAAGCGTTGTTATTTTTATACTCAATCTGAACTTGAATCTCTGCTAAAACGTTGATCTATATATTTCATCTGAGCCTAACCTCTGGATTTATGTTCCGTAAGACCTCTGTATTTATGACTGGATAGTAATCTGCTTCATATGACAACAAATTCTGAATTATGGATCAATGAATTCAGTATTGGTTGATAAGAGTCGGATGGTAGAAAAATATGTATACTAAGCATACCTTTTACTTATACGCTCCTTGTTTATATCCCTATGATCGTTGCTTTCTGAAAGAGGTAAACCTGTAAATAGGGATCTCCGCAAGTATATTGTGATCAGTGCTTTTGTTGATTATAAATATGGTTATGATACAATATCATGGTTATACTTAGTGTTTGATAGTGGTCTCCTTAAGATAAACCATATCTGAATATATACAGGTATATATACCTTTAAAACGTTACAATATCATAATGTTTCCAAGTTATTAAGAATGAAATTATGGATTTAGAAGGTCCTAGCATTAAGACAATAGGGAGTATATATGTATAATATGCATGATGTCAACTTTTCTCTAATAATAGTATGGAAGGGAATTACAAGTTCAAAAAGGTATGTCACCTTGGTGCTAATATTAAATATACTTAATATTAAATAGGTAATTAAATATACTTATTGGGTTCAAGTGGTAGAGGAAGGGCTTAACCAAGTAGTGTTCTTGATAAAACTCAATGAATAGTTAAAGCTAAGGAGTCATTTATAAGAATAAGAGTGTCATCTAATATATGCCCTAGTGGGTTCCTATTTCGCTCGGAGGTAACCTCTCAGTGGTAGAAAATACACACCCGAAAGAGAGCCAATGGTTGGGAGGAAATTTGCAGTCAATCCTTTAGTTGCCCTTGTTTACTTCCTCATATGAGTATTTTTATTATTGTTTTTCCTGATAAAATCATGACTTACAAATGTATACCCTTTTCATGAGTTGCCATGTTAGAGGATTATATTGCGAGGTATTGATACACTCATTTTTATATTTCTTTGAGGCTGTGGGTTATAAATATATGGATAGTGATCATGAGTGCTTTGATATTTGGATATGTTAAACAAATGGAAACACTTATATATATTTAACTTCTTAGGAGATATGTGTTTCATATACGTTATGTAGGATATGCATTTGTAGACAGTCCATTAAAATTGTGATTGGGTGGATATAATACATTGTTGTAATTTACACATAATACATATGTATATATTAAATGGAGTAATACTTTGGAAATAGTCGAAAATACATTAAAACTTGAATATACTATGTGTGACCTATAAAAAGTAAAATGCTTGCTTAATAGTAGAGTGGACACAAAATTCAGGGATATTAATATGAAGAATTTAATTGTATCAATCAAGGTTATGTATCCTTGTATTGGACTAACTATGCATGGAGAATAAAGAAGTTGACATGAAGTGTTACAAGTAATAAGGAATTCAAGACTGTCCTTTATGCGAACAATGAACCTGTGAAGATGTTTTTTAGAAATACAAAGTAAGTTTCCCTTTTATATTATTCTATCCGTGAATTGTGGTTGATGGAATAGAATTAACATACTCTTATTGTAGACTGGAATCATCATATAAGTATTATTTTTCATTGTGGCACGGTTTAAAATATTTCATGTTCATAAAATAAAATATTTTCATGGATTTCCTTTGTTCATTGATTGTACTCATATATATTGATGTTATGATAGGTGGGTGCAATAATAGTTGCACTTATGATGGCATAGGAATTTGACACAATGATAATGTAGGCTAATTGATACAAGACATATAAGTATGTGTGGGTGAATGAGGCATTGACATGACAATATGATATGTGTTATGATTTTTGTAAATCTATGTAGAAGAAATACACATATAAAATGTAGTAACTTAAGATGGTTAATGTTATCTTGAAATATTAAGATGGTTAATGTTATGTTGAAATATTGAGTGATAACGAACACTATGAGTCTCTATTGTGAAATAATTGACATGTGATTTAAATTGTTTATTTTTTTATATAGATGTTTTGGATGATTTGAAATATTAAGATGGTTAATGTTATGTTGAAATATTGAGTGATAACGAACACTATGAGTCTCTATTGTGAAATAATTGACATGTGATTTAAATTGTTTATTTTTTTATATAGATGTTTTGGATGATTTATACGGGGTAATAAAGTATTATGTTGCTTCTAAGCTATTATTAGTAAGTCTTGGCATGATAAATAGGACTGGTAAATTAAGATCTAGCATTTATAAATAGGTACATGTGAAATATTCATTGAAATATTCACGACTAATGAACGTATGTGGATGTCACTTCTATATTCCCTAAGAGTTGGATCTGTAAGTTGACTATACTCTTGTACATCATGTATAAGTGAACATTGGTATTAGAAATGAGAATATCATGCTTTTATAGACTGGTTAGAGACTCACAGAATCTTATGGTAACAAGTAGAAAGGACAAAAGATGGATGTGAATGTTTTTTTTTTTTTAATTATGTTTCCTTTTGAGTTATAGAACTAACCCTCGTTTTGGTTAGTGCTCAAAAGAAAACAAAAATATCCCTATTTTCTCGGGATTTGGGCTCGTTATAGTAACATTCTTTATATCATAATTGTTTTCCTTGTTTAGCTAGTTTCCTTTATGTTGCATTGCATGCATGTTGGTGAGAATTGTTTGGTTCTTTTAACTTTTTCTTAAACCCTTTTGATTTGGTACTTAGCATTCCACATCCCATTTGTAGGTAGTTTCTGTACAATTTGGTACTAAAAACCAACACTATATATACTTTAGGTGTGTCAAAAGAAGACACAAATGAATCTCACACATTCCAACCTTATGAGTAAAACATATGTTCATACGTATAATTACTAGGATTATTGCCACTTTTTATCTTGTGTTATGAATGCATATGCTTAATGTATGAAATTTGAATTCTTATGAATAACATATGTCTTTCTTAAAGTCTCTATGGTAAGAATGATTTTTCTTTGTTGATTATTATATTCATACATTGAATGGATAAAGGCTTTGGAGGTGTTCCAAGGTAGTATAAAGGATGATTCAAAATTGTTTTACAATATAACCAAAAATGAGACAAAGCATCTATGAAGAGAATTTCATTGTATTGATATATAATTAATGAAAACACAAAACCTTGCTTAAAATAAGAGGACACATAGGATAGTCTTATTCTAATGGTTGAGGGGGTGAAACGGGGGATGTAATATCCCTATTGCAACACTTTTTGCACTTGATCTTGCCCATGTTGCAATTATTATTTTCATTACTATATTTTGTTTCACAACCTGAGGTAGCTTCCATGGTAATTTAGAAAGACATGTAAACATGGTCATAAAAGGTTCCAAGGATAACTATGGGGAGGCAAACCATTAAGATATGAGTCTAGATGAAAGAAAATATAAAGGGGTATCAACCTATGTTTCGTAATCCTACTATAACCTATGTATAGTCTCTTTCAATTTATAACCCAACTCCCACTTAATCTTAATATTCATGACATGTTACTAGGATCCTAGTGAAAAGCTTAATTATTTAAAGTAATTATATCCTTTGCTCAAGCTTTTACCCCTACTTTGAAGTAAACACATCCACCATTACAAAGTGAAGGAAGGAATCCATGAAGGAACCACCATTCTCATTTATTCATTTTATTGTTAGGGAGGAATTTGAATTGGGAAAAAGAAGATAGAAGAAAAGAGTATCCTTTTCTCAAGGCTTTCCTCCCTACTTTGAAGTAAGCACATCAACCATCATGGAGTTAAGTAAACACATCAACCATCATGGAGTGAAGGAAGGAATCGAGGATGGAATCACCATTATCATTTATTCATTTTATTGTTAGGGTGGAATTTGAATTAGGAGAGAGAAGATAGAAGAAAAGAGTGTTCTTAAAAGAGAGAAGAGGAGTTTTCAATGAAATAAAAGCAGCCAAAATCTTGTGAAAACCAAGGCGGGTGAAAGAAGGACTATCATGTGATATTACACACAATTATTGAGTAGGAATCACCATCTTAATATTCATGTGAATAGATGGAATGTTTAGTTTCTATTTAAGAGTTAATTTATCATCCAAGGACCATGTTTAAGAGTTAATTTATCATCCAAGGACAATAAATTCTTGTAAGTTTAATTTGAAAAGAAGATAATGATAGGGCCCATTCTACACATGTTTATAGTAGAGAGAGAAGGAGAATTTATATAGGACTGAATTTAAGAGAATGGAATGCCTTTGTGTTTTGCGTGAGGCAGATGAATGGGTGTGTTAGCTAGTATGCATGTAGATTGGTTAAATAACTGAATAACGTCTCTCGTAATTTTTCTTGGAGGGTTTTGGTCTCATATCTCAACAAGGGGCCAAGGGGCCACATCCATGTAGGATAGTCTAAGGTTTGGAGAAAAATGGTGCATACTCAGTAGTTACTTTGGATCTTGTTTTGTAAAAAAATAAGAGGTAAACATGTAATGCAGCTAATTCCTTGTCAATAAAAAATGGTAATGGAAAGTTAAAGATTAAGCATCCACCCATTGGATCAAACACGTGGTAGCAGGTTGGGGCTCCGATAAAAAATAAAGATAATAGTAGAAAGATATATAATGGATAATGGTTCATCGGTAAGATAATAGATAATGTTGTGATGGTTAACAAATAATGCACCAATTCTTCGGGTTGGTAGTACACAAAAAAAGAGACACATGTATGAGTGGTTTTGGTTAGTGCTCTATGCCTTATCCCCCCTCCTGCACACAACACATAAATGAGAGGTGTGTATCGGAGCTGTATTAGTTAGTACCCAAAGCCTTATCCCTCCACCTTCCCACTATATTTGTCATTCGATGCCATTCAAACTCTATTTTATGCTTCATCCAAGAACCATGCAAAACTAGAGAACTTGAGAAACAATGTTTTTCTTATGAGAAATTGATTTTTGATTGGTATTGCTGGAGCAATGTATTCGGGGTTGAATGGAAACATGCATATCTGTATGTGAAAACCAAGTTTCCTTGTATTCCTTGGCATCCTTTGAGGGAAATATTTTGGCATGTAGTTGATAAAAGCATTGTCTATTGGTTAGAGAAAATATTTGTTTTTCATCCTGGAAAAAGAATTAGCATTGTAGATGCACTTCAACATCAATATATGGGTGAAATGACACTATATGTTCTCTGGTACAAGCTTAATTGTGCCTAGAGGCGCATTCTACAATTCAGGAGGGGGATGTGTAATTCCCTAAGTGCTTATAATCGGCTCAAATTAGAATCAAATAATTTGAATATAGAAAAATAAAAACTTATAGGCTGAATAATCAAATCAATTTATCAAAGTATATAAAAAAATAAACCAAACATTTATCTAAGTAATGGAAAAAATGTTTCAAAAAATGAGTGTCTTTTGAATTGAATTTAACCAACTGACGCACAACTGACCTACAACTGAGATTTAGAGGGATAACAGTTGTGAAATTTGAGATTTGTTTCAACGTCGCTTGAAGCTTGGAGTTTCCATTTGCTTAGTCCATTCATAGCTAATTGATTTTGAGAAAGAAAATGGTATAAGAATATCACAATTATACCAATGCTCCTTGCATATTCTTATTGGTGGCCAGCCTTTTCATGTAAGTGGCGAAGCTAGGCCATGTTTGGTTCATCTTTAAACTCTAATTCATTTTGGTGTGGTCTAAAATTACAATATTTATAAGAAAAATCTATTCTCAAATTAGAGAAATTGGACTTCTAGATTTGACTAAAAAGGAACAGAAACCTTCAAAAAAGAAGACTAACATTGTAAATATTCATACAGCCTTCAACAAGGCAATACAATTTTCTTGAATAACTAGTCTACAAAATGACATCTCTACTGACTTCCTTCAGGTAATCACAACCACTTTTGTGCAAACAATATTGTCTCATCATCAAAAGAAAGGAGATCAGTTTCAGGGTTGAAGATCAATTTCGAGGAATCCCACTTCGAGACACGAAATTAGTTTGTAATGTACTTTATCATTGAAGACTTATCTCTAATAATCACAAATCATGTTGGACAAAGGATCCCATCCATTTCTAAAAGCAGGTCTTCTATGCTACACCCATTCTCATAAATATTAGAGAACACAGTCTAGGCATGAAGGAGATTGTAGGTATGAGGATAAGTTGAAAATGCTTCACACTTGTAATTCGATCATCCTTGGCTCCTTGTAGCTGTATATTCTCATCCGTTGTGAATTGGGGTGCTGAATATTTCGACTAAGAAAAACTAAACTTTCAATTGGGAGAACCAAGAAAACAATGATAATTATTCATTGGAAGTGACTTAGACAAACAATTATTGACAGCCATGGAAATTGTGGACACAATAGAAGAAGATGAATGCGTGGACACTATGTTTATCACACATCCAGTTTGCATGAGATGTTTCTTCAAATGGGTGTTCCATATATTCTATTGAATATGTATGTGAGGCACCCGCAACAATTAATTAATACGAATATGCGAAATAGAAGAAATGACAGAACTCAGAATCACTTTTATATTGATCACAGGCCACTTCGAGGGGGCAACCGCTTATGAGAAAGCTCAATACAAATAACTTCACAGTGCCTTTATAGGTCTCAACACACACTTATATACTAATTCTAGGTGCCAATACTATGGGTCGAAACCATGGGCCGTTACAAACTATGGATCAACAATACTACGGGCGACTTACAAAGCATATGCGCCAACAACAATAACACAAACTATTGATCAACAAATACTACGGGACGACTTACAAAGCATATGCGTCCAACAACAACATACTAACGAAGTAAAGACATGGGTTCCTAACATCCCCTCCCCCTTAAAAAAAGCTTTGTCCTCAAAGCTCTAGATGTGGAAATTGTTGTTGAATCTGAAGGAGTGGTTCCCATGTAGCATCTTCTGGTTGCATGCCGTGCCACTGAATTAAGACCTCTGTGATAGAGCGAGAGCAAAGCTGACGTGTGTGCCGATTGAGGATGGCCTCTGGCTCCAAAAGGATGGATCCTTCATTATCCAGTTCGGGTAAAATCGTTTGTCCGCTGATGTTGGTGCCAAGAACTTTCTTCAGACAAGAGACATGAAAGACTGGATGAATGCGGGAAGAAGGAGGAAGTTCCAATTTATAAGCAATGGACCCAATCTTCTGAAGAATCCGATATGGCCCATAGAACTTTGGAGTGAGCTTATGACGCCCTTTGAGTTTCAAGGAGGATTGTTTGTACGACTGGAGACGAAGAAAAACCATATCGCCGACTTGAAAAGTGCGCTCCGAATGGTGTTGATCAGCTTGTTGCTTCATGTGATTTCTTGCCATGTGAACATTGTCCCGCAAAATGCGAAGAATCTGATCGCGGTTGCGAAGGACCGTGTCAACTTCCTGAACTGGTGAACTGGTGGGGGTGTATGGAAGAAGAGTTGGAAGTGCCTGACCATAGACTGCTTCATGTGGGGTCATTTTAGAGGCAGTGTGGTAAGAGTTATTGTACCACCATTCAGCGAGAGGGAGCCACTTTGCCCACTGATGTTGTTGTTTCGAGGTGAAGCAACGAAGATAAGTTTCCAAGCATTTATTGACAATTTCAGTCTGACCATCTGTTTGTGGGTGATACCCTGAACTCATCTTCAGTTTGGTGCCACTGTGGCGAAATAGTTCTGTCCAAAAATGACTGGTGAAAGTCGCATCACGATCTGAGACAATGGAAGAAGGGATGCCATGAAGACGAAAGATCTGGTCCAGAAAAATTTGAGCGACGGAGGAGGCTGTATACGGATGGATGAGAGCACAAAAATGACTATATTTGGAGAGGCGATCAACCACAACGAGAATCACTGTCTTCCCACAATATTTAGGGAGCCCTTCAATGAAATCCATAGAAATATCTGTCCAAATCCGTGTAGGTATGGGCAAGGGTTCAAGCAATCCTGGAAGGAGTGTTGTTTCACCCTTATTGCGCTGGCGGATATCACATTCGGCCACCATTTGTTGAATTCTCCTTTTCATGCCCTGCCAAAAGAAGTTATGCCGTGCTCGTTCATATGTTTTGAGGAACCCAGAGTGCCCTACCGATGGAGATGCATGGAGTTTATAGAAGACAACTTGTTGAAGATCTGTGCTCTGGGGAAGCACCAGACGACCCTTGTATCGCAGAGAAGCACCATCCCAAGAGTAATGTGGTACAGCAGAAGGGTTGTTGGTCAAGCATTGGATGATTTGAGATAAGGAAGAGTCATTGACATAACCCTGTTGAACAGATTGCAACCAATTTGGAACAGGCATAGAAATAGCTAAAAGAGAATCTTGGGAATCACATGTGTGAGAAAGAGCATCTGCCACAATATTGTCTTTACCCTTCTTGCAAGTGATCTCATAGTCATAACCCATGAGTTTGCTAACCCATTTATGTTGTGCCGGGGAGGAGACACGCTGGTCCAAGAAATATTTCAAACTCTGGTGATCAGTCTTGATGCAGAAATGATTCCCTAAAAGGTATGGATGCCACTTCTGTACTGCATGCAAAATAGCCATCATTTCCTTCTCATAGGTAGAGGCAGCTAAATTCTTACCTGAAAGGACTTTGCTAGTGAACACAATGGGGTGTTCATCTTGAAGGAGGACAGCACCAAGTCCATTGCTGCAAGCATCAGTCTCAATAGTGAAGGGCTTGGAAAAATCGGGCATAGCTAGCACAGGTGTAGTACACATAGCTTCTTTTAGTTTGTCAAATGCACACTGAGCAGCAGGTGTCCATGTAAAAGCATCCTTTTTCAATAGAGCAGTTAATGGAGCTGCAATCTTCCCATAATCCTTGACAAACTTGCGGTAGTAGCCAGTCAACCCCAAAAAACCACGAAGGCTCTTGAGTGTCTGAGGATGTGGCCAATTGTTCATGGCATCGATTTTGGAAGGATCCAAGCGAACCCCTTATGCTGAGATAATGCGCCCAAGATACTCAACTTCCTTCCATCCAAAAACACATTTAGACTGCTTTGCATGGAGATGATGGTCAGAAAAAAGTTGCATGACAATATCCAGATGCTGGAGATGTTCATCCCATGTTTTACTGTAGATGAGGATATCATCAAAGAATACCATAATGAGTTTCCGCAAGTAGGGTCGAAATATTTTATTCATTAAGGCCTGGAATGTGGAAGGAGCATTAATGAGGCCAAAGGGCATGACCAAAAACTCATAATGGCCATCATGTGTGCGGAAGCTGTTTTAGGAATATCATCCTCATGAACCCGAATTTGATAATACCCCGAACGAAGATCCAACTTGGAGAAAAAGTGAGCCGCATGAAGCTCATCAAGAAGTTCATCAACAATAGGAATTGGAAACTTATCCTTGATGGTGAGGTGATTAAGTGCTTGGAATTCAATGCAGAGGTGCCATGACCCATCTTTTTTGCAGACAAGAATAACTGGAGAAGAAAAGGAACTAGTGCTTGGGCGAATAATACCTTGCTTCAATAAGTCCCGAACGAGCATTTCAATCTCCATTTTTTGGTGAAATGGGTAGCGATAGGGCTTGATGTTGGGAGGAACACTTCCAGGAAGGAGTTGAATACGATGGTCTTCTGGCCTAGAAGGTGGTAATCCCACTGGTTCAGCAAAGACACCTGTATATCGATCCAGAATTTGTTGTAGATCCAAAGGAGTAGTGGAGACCGCTGATGGTTGCATCTGGATGGAATGGATCTGAGCGATGACACCATGTGAATTCTTATTGAGGAGTTTTTCCATGCGATGTGAATTGATGATGCTGAGAGAACCTGGTTGTAATCCTATCAATGTGTGTTTTTTTCCATTGAGTGAAAACTGCATCCAAAGTTCAGCAAAATCCCATAAGATAGGGCCAAGTGTGCATAGCCATTGAGCACCCAAAACCACATCACATCCACCTAAGGGAAAGGAAAACATGTCAGAGCGCAAGGTATAATCTCCCATAGAGATACGCACATTTCGACATTTCCTTTTGCAAGGTAAGGTGCCCCCATTGGCAACCATGACTTCAAAGTTGGAGCAAGGATGGATAAAACAATCAGCTTGTTTGGCGATTCGAGGGTCAATGAAATTATGAGTGCTACCAGAATCAATGAGTATTGTAAGAGGAAGCTTCTTGAAGTAACCCCTAAACCACATTGTTTGGGGGGTGGTGATTCCAACTAAAGCATGGAGAGATATCTCTCGCTGGTCATCCTGAGACAGAGGGTCAATAGGCAGTTCCTGAATGTCGACCGGAGCATCCAGTGTTTCTGGATCTTCATCACCAATTTCAGAGGCAGGCGAAGACTCCACATTTAAGAGATAGAGATTTTGTTGAACACATCTATGTTCCCGAGTGAATTTCTCATCACAATTATAGCAAAGCCCCTTTTCTCTGCATGTTTGCATCTCTTTTTCAGACAAACGCTTGATAGGAGTCGCTCGAGGAGCCTGCGGTATAGGTGGTCGCTGAGAACCCATATTTCGGAAGGGAACAAAAGTGGGCTTGGAGCATTGTTGGGATGCAATCTTGTCTTCTGCCAACTTAGCCAACCCTAGGGCTTCCATCATTGTGTTGGGACAGAACATTTTGACCTCAGAGCGAATGGCATCCTTTAGACCACTGATAAAACAACTCCGGTAAAAGTCATCAGACAATCCTTCGGTGTGGTTGGCTAGATTCTCAAATTCGGTTTGATACTCTCTCACCGTGCCAATTTGGCGAAGTTTAGTGAGGGCTCCTATGAAGTCATCAAAAGAACTAGGACCAAATCATTGCAAAAGGAGCTGGCAAAAGTCTGGCCATTTGGGCTCTGGATGAGCCTTGATGTACCAATGGTACCATTGAAGAGCTTCCTGTTCCAAGTGAAAGGATGCCAAAGGAACTTTGTTGACATCAAAAGTATTATGCAGACTGAAATATTGTTCTGCACGATATATCCATCTAGTTGGATCAGTACCATTGAAGCGAGGAAAATCAAGCTTCGGACCACGGAAATTACTGGAAGAGGAGAACCCATGGTCTGATGAAGACTCGGACTGCCATTTGTTGTTCATAGCTGAATGTTCAAGATGGAGGCCCAGCAATTTTTCATCCAGATCCTGGAGTTTGGCTTGGATGGCTGCAAGTGCTTCCTCCATGGTTTTTGCTCCTGCACGGGTGACAACCATAAGCAGGATTTTTTTTTATTTTTTTTTTTTTTTTTTTTTTTTTTTTCGGTTGAGTGGGTAGGAAAACAAAAACAGAAACTACTTCAGTAAGGGAAAATCTGGACTAGGGAAAAAATCTGAAGGGTAATTAGGGTTTGACTAGGTTTTGGACACTGTCGACTAGACAGGGAAACAAAAATGAGGATTTCAGAAGCGGGGTGAAAGAATGGGAAAATTTGGCAGAGGGGGACAAAGAAGCAGAATTCAGAAAGGAACTTTGTGGTAAAATTTGAAGGTGATTGGGTGAAATTTGAGGAAGTTATGGCAAACCCTAAAAATAGACAAATGTGGGCTTTCGAGCTTTGGGAAGGGGAATTGGGGATAGGGTCCTCAGGAATGAAATATGCAGAATGGGATGACAGGGGTTCCCCGAAAATTTCAAGGGAAACAGAGTAAAAACAAGGGAGATATGGACAAAAAACTGAACTTTTTTTTTTTTCCAGACTGGAGCGGCTACGGCTCGGAAGGGGTCTGGAACAACGCCGAATGGACTGAAAGCGGATGGATCTGAAATGACTTGCAAAATGGATCTGAACGGCACAGTAGTGATCAACAATAATTCAGCTGAAGGTAGATATGGACCCTAGGTATGTGCGGCTTCCTAACAGTTCAGGGGTTTCACTCGACCACCAATGCTATATGACGCCTTGCGTATTGGGGTAGTACCCCTCACTCCATGGCTCAGGTAAAACTGATAACCGCTTTGCCACAAACGACAGTTCTTGGTTTACCTCACGGGTGGGAACTAGTCAATCAGGTAGGGGTCGTTGCCCTTTTCACTGGCAGGTCCTCTCAATGGGCCAGCTACTTCGGGGTTCCTGTGGTACTCCTCACAATGAGTTTTAGGGCTTATGCCCAAATACTTCCCACAGTTAAGCGGATAGGGATTATTCCCAAATTTGAACCTGCAACAGATGCGAAAAAAAATTTGGCAAAAATTTCACCCAGCGAGCCCAAGAAAGTGCTCTGATACCAGATGTGAGGCACCTGCAACAATTAATTAATACGAATATGCAAAATAGCAGAAATGACAGAACTCAGAATCACTTTTATATTGATCACAGGCCACTTCGAGGGGGCAACCTCCTATGAGAAAGCTCAATACAAATAACTTCACGGTGCCTTCATAGGTCTCAACACACACTTATATACTAATTCTAGGCGCCAATACTATGTGTCGAAACCATGGGCCGTTACAAACTATGGATCAACAATACTATGGGCGACTTACAAAGCATATGCACCAACAACAATAACACAAACTATTGATCAACAAATACTACGGGACGACTTACAAAGCATATGCGTCCAACAACAACATACTAACAAAGTAAAGACATGGGTTCCTAACAATGTACGAGGCAATAGTGGACCACCTGCAATAAATTAGCTACGGAGTCAGGTAGCCTTTAATGAAAAAAACACTCTTTCATACCATATTTGATAAAAAAATTGGCTACTGTATCAGTGGATTTTGGTTAAAAAAAACTTGCTATGCCTCCATGAACCATGTTACATGTTCCCTAGAATTCCATGAGCTAAAGGGATGGTTTGCTCCTCCTCTGGTTTGAGGCTTCCACAATTGAGGTCAAGTCTCAAATAATTCGTCCACCTCAATCAAAAACTCTTTCCATACCAGAATTCATGCATAGATATGGAAGTTCAAAATCCTAATGTTCAAAAGATGCTTATAAAAAATCTCTACATGCACAAGTTGACAGAGTCATAATAACCAGGCAATGCTTATAAAAAATATCTATATATATATAAGTTGATAGAGTCATAATTACCGGGAATACTGTTCAGCCTATCCATTTAATGCAGTTGTAGTAAGTATGTTGAAGCATGTTAATAATTGGATTTCAAGATCAACATGTTTGTTGCAGCTGCATTAAATGATTTGTAGCATTTGTAGCAAGCTGAATAATACTGGCCATAATTACCCGCTTACTTAGTAAAGCACGTCAATTTTCAAATCCATTTTTTCTTAACATGATCGATGATTAGAGCTTTACAGAACCCGAAAACATCCATCCCCGCTGGCTGTTTAACCACTGTCGGTTTACTCCCCCTTCTTGTGAATGTGCTGAGAAGTGGTTCATTGGGGACACAGTAGTTCACTGCTGCCACCATTTTCCATATTTGTTTATTTCATGAGTGGGGTGTGTCGAGAACAATGCCTATTGGTTTCTACCATTCATGTGGCTCTGTTTATTTGCCAGGCTGTCACCAATCAAAATGAAACCTTTGCCCACTGAAATCTAGCGGAGGAGTATTGAATTACTCGCTCCAATGCATTTCGTGTAGCACTATTGAATAGTAATAGTGCCCCCTTTGGGCTACTGTGTTGATCATGTGATAAGCATGGTGCAAATTTCTAGAATTACATGTAATCTTAAAGGTATATTAGCTCTATGTGGTGTTTTAAAAATAGATTAAAAATTAATTTGATTTATTTTTAAATTTTGATAAATAAAATTATTCTTTTAGGGATTTATGTCTTATTAAGAGTGTTTTAAGTCAATAAAAAATTCAAAATATTATATTTTAAAATTTAGAAATTTATTTATTTTTCAAAACATTGTTTTTAATATTTAAATTTTGAGAAACTTAAAAAATAATTTAAAATTTTTTTAAGTGGAAAAACAAATTAATAAAGATTAATGTTACTTCACTAATAATTGAGTAACATATCCCTCAGAAGGTGTTGGCTTACAAATTGATCTAGAAGTTTTCCAATGAAGACCCAGGTTCTTTTCTGTTTTAACTAAACCAACAAAACCCCTTCTCACCGGCCCTTTCGGCAACATCCTGCGCGCAGGCTGAGGTCTCACCCGAGGTGTAGCAATGGGGCACTGCAGAATCAAGTTTCCATAGTGAGGTGATGAGTTGTTCAGACGAGACTCCTGCATAGCGCACTGCAGAGCGCGCGCTGCAACCTGAAGGTTGCGCGACGATAGGCTGCGTCGTGACCTTCGCTTCTACTAGTTGAAGTACGTTCTCAACCAGCGCATCTATCGAATGCGTGGTTTGGGAAAGACTTAACCAGTAGGATAGCGCAACTGACTTATACACTTCCTTTTCCACTCTTAACTCTTATGCAATTTCACTTAACACTCAAACATCCATCTATTGCTTTTGATTAATTAACCTTATAACGAATGTAATTGACAAAACATACACTGCTGTGTGTCGAAGGGTTATACACTCTGAATGTTACAGACACTTGTGATCATTCCATAAACCGATGCATTCACAGACTTAGAATACTGAGCATTCAACATTCATTCATTCCATCAATACCTAACATATTATCACCATCTTTATCCTATGGTGAATACATATAAAAGTATTAACATATAGCTATAAACGAGAATCCAGACATTCAAAGTAGGCAAATAAGCAAAAGTAGACACACAACAATCACACTGCACAAGATTTAACATGGTTCACCCCCCGGATGGAGGCTACATTCACAAGAACTCTTGTACCCTTCCCAAAAGACTAATGCAACAACAGTTGTTGTGGACATAGCCTCCATCCGGGGGGTGAACCACGTTAAATCATGTGCAGTGTGATTGTTGTGTGTCTACTTTTACTTATTTGCCTACTTTGAATGTTTGGATTCTCGTTTATAGCTACGTTAATACTTTTATATGTATTTTGCATAGGAGAAAGATGGGGATAATATGTTAGGTATTGATGTAATGAATGAATGTTGAATGCTCAGTATTCTAAGTCTGTGAATGCATCAGCTTATGGAATGATCACAAGTGTCTGTAACATTCAGAGTGTATAACCCTTCGATGTCTAGCATAGGCTGCGCACAGTAGTGTATGTTTTGTCAACTACATTCGTTGTAAGGTTAATTAATCTAAAGCAGTAGAAGGATGTTTGAGTGCTAAGTGAAATTGCATAAGAGTTAAGAGTGGAAGAGGAAGTGTATAAGTCAGTTGCGTTGTCCTGCAGGTTAAGTCTCGTCCGAGCCATGCATTCCATAGAGGCGTTGGTTGAGCACGTACTTCAGCTGGTAGAAGCGAAGGTCGCGATACAGCCTATCGTCGTGCACCCTTCAGGTTGCAGCATGCACTCTGTAGTGCACTGTGTAGGAGTTCCATCCGAACAACTTGTCACCTCACTGTGGAAACTTGATTGCGCAGTGCCCCCATTGCTACACCTCGGGTGAGACCTCAGCCTACGTGCAGGCTGTTGTCGAAAGGGCCGGTGAGAAGGGGTTTTGTTGGTTTAGTTAAAACTGAAAAGAACCTGGGTGTACATTGGAAAACCTCTAGATTAGTTTGCAAGCCAAGAAATGGTTCTGTTGCCACGCTAAGAATCCGTGATGAGTTGAAGATGTGATTTGTGAAGCAAAAGAATTCGAGATGGGCGTCGACATTTGGTATCTAGACAAGAAAGAAATATGGGCTTGGTGTGACAAGATAGAGAGAGACTTTGCAAGGAAAGAAAACAGATACCCATATCTCTCTGACATTTACTAGTTGAATAAGTACATGTGGAAAGACGTTCACGAGGTATTCTAGGAATCTTTTGGAAACAAGCTACACGAGTGGCTGTCAAGGCTCGTAGAGCACAGAACTTGTCTAGCACGAAACGCGCCAACCGAGTGGACACCGGAGCTTATCGAAAAGCTCAAAACATTGGATAGTCTGTTTGTACGAGCAGTTGACTTCTGGGTTGACAGCACACTACAAAGCTTTGTTATGCAATTCGCTCTGGACATGCTAAAGTCCTACAACGCAGCTGAAAGACAGTTTTTCAAAGGAATCATAGGTAAGTACTTGAACAATTTCAGTTTATGCATTAAGATGTTCTTAGCTGAGAAAGGTGTTTTTAGATTGCTGTAAATTTTTTGGAATCTGTAATGGGTAATATCAGTTTTAGTGATTCTGATGAAGAGACGCATAACCTAAGAAGTGGGAAAAGATATAAGTATACCCCTAAGAAGGATTCTAGTGGACCTAGGATCCGCTTAGATATTGATACAGAAGTCGAACCTGATAGCCAGACGACACCTCTATCTGCATCCTATCAGCCTATTACGCCCTAGAATCCACCAGTTGTGAACACCACACCTCTCATTCCACAAACCCAACAAGTCATGAACATTTAGCACAATACCACATTCATTTTTTTCCGTGCAGAACACTATGCAAAACCCTCCACCACCTACAAGAAGCATGAGAGAGGACATTAAGCTGTTGATATTCAAAGGAACGGGTCTAGAGGACCTTGATCAACATTGGTTTCTATGTGAAGCCGTATGGAGTGTAAAACAAGTACTGGACAACACTGTGAAGCAAGCACAGCTCGTTACCACCTTTAGAGATAGAGCCTTGCATTAGTTCATGAAATACTCGTAGGGACAACCGAGAACCCTGATAGAAATAAAGGATGCACTCCTATTAGAATTTAAGAAGCCAAAATAGGAGTCACAGTGTATAACAGAGTTGAAAGAGATCAAACAAAAACCTAACGAGACAGTTTGGGAGTTTGATAAGAAATTCAAGACACTGCTGGACCAAGTAAGCTTTGTTATTCCACCATAGCAGCATAAGGAATGCTTTATAGCCATGCTGTTTCCACATATCAGACAGTCGGTGATGTAGAAAAAAGTTAATTCGCAGCCAGAGGCTTTAGAGATTGCGATGAAGCTGGAAGCTTCATCGATCGGAGAAACTAGCACCTGCATGTCTCAGATTCAGAACCAGTTAGCTACCATGACACTACAATTACAAGATATCAAGCAAGAAAAGCAAGAGAGAAAGGAAGTCTGGTGTACAGGGTTGTAAGGGAGAAGGGCACACTAAGGATTATTATCCTTTATTCCAAGAGTTCCTCAACATGGGTGGACCAAACCCATTGAATCCGCACCCAGGACCATGGTCTGAGATTTGCAAAACCAGAGGACATCGGCCAGAAGATTGTCACATGATACAAAAATACGTAAGAACTCCTAAAAACTTGTATTGTAATTTTTGTAAGTCAGTAGGGCACGATGAATCTAATTGCTGCGCATATGAGCTCTGTTAGAATGAAAGAAGGATATTGAGCATATGTATGGAGAGATGTACAGAGTCCAAGAAAAGACTCCGCAGAAACAAAATAATGCTCAACCTGATAAGGGAGCATACAGAGGCCGCAAAGGATACCGAGGAAGAGGAAGAAATAATGGTCCAGCGCGGGGGTGGGGGTGAGGTCAAGTAATTTGTTACAACTTTGGTCAAGCAGGTCACATCTCTAGAGACTATACCAACCCATGCACTACATGCAGCTATTGTAGCTCATTTGATCATGTCATTGAAGACTTCCTAGTGTTGGAAGTAGAAATGTAGAAGAGAAAATGACCAGAAGTGCCGACCCCAAATATCCAGTTGATCGTAGTAGAAAGGAGACTTGTGGACCCAAGTATTAAAGTAGTAACCCACAATGGTGCTACGACTGGGAGGGACAGAGGAGTAGAAGCTTTGACTTCTGGATATTTTAACTCTGAGCAAACTCCCCTTGAGACAATGTGAATAAGGAAAGCTGTTGGGAAACCACCAGCCTTCGACCTAAAGAAAAATTAAGAAAATTTTGACGAAGCACAAGATCTCTTTAAAGAGCCAGCATCTAGATCACAAAGAATCCCATTGCGTAGCGAAGTACTACATGTAGAAGATATGCCCACTGTGTATGACAGAATGAGCGATGCAACAGAGACATGCACCTCTTTTGTGCAGTTCCTCAAAAGCTGCATGAAGTTACTAAAGAGTCCAAATGCTATAGAGGAATTGCAGAAGTTGGTAGACCAGTATGAACCGCATAGCAAAACTGAAACTACTGATAGCGCAGTTCATCATATTAAGAAATAGAAGAGAACAGGGAGAGAAATGAGACTCAATGGACAAATAAGAGAATATGAAATGGATGAGATCATCCTTGATCTGGGATTAGAAGTAAATGTCTTGACTAAGTAGACATGGCAGCAGATGGGGAGACCGAAGCTTTTATGGTCACCTATCCAGTTGCGAATGGCCAATCAGGAGAAGGTCATACCCTTTGGATGGTTATCCAACGTGATTGTTGACATTGATGAAGTGAAAAGTCATGCAAATTTCGAGGTTATTGAGATTGTGGACGATAGTCATCATTTTCCTCTGCTGTTAGGAATTGACTGGGCTATCGATAACCTCGCCATCATCAACCTAAAAACAAAGAAGATGATCTTTGAAGGAAATCACCTCTGGGTCATCGCACCATTGGACCCTATAGATGGAGAGAGATACAGCGAGCCGATTCAAGAGGAATCCAGGGCTGAAGATTTGGATCGGATGTATTAGATGACCGTGAACTAGGAGGATTATATCAATCCAACTGTTGATGGTACACTCAACTGGAGATGTGATAGCTCTTGCATCTCAAACTTTGATGTGGGGCTAGAAAATTGACAAATCCACATGAAAAAAGTATCAGCAAGGAGGTGCGCGTAGGTAACAAAGTCACTGCGCTAGATTGGAAAGGAGGTAATCCAGCCAATCCCCACCTATGATGGTTTTGTTAATGTTTATTCATTTATTAAAGAATATACTGCAACAATGGTAGAAGAGTTCATCGCTTACAAGCATTAGACGTGACACTGCGCAAGACACCTGCCAAATGGTGGGCTGCGCATAAGCAGACATTGACCACATGGGATCAATGTAGAATTAAAATGCAGATCAAGTTTGCTGATAAGGTTACGCTACCTTTTGAGAAATATAATGGACAGATAGATCCGAGAAAGCATATCGAGGTCTGTTCACAAGCATGGGCGAAGATACCAAAGACCAAATGGGTGCATTTGTTTGTGCACACACTAGAAGAAAACATTCCCAAGATATGGTAATTAGATCTGGATTTGCGCAGGGAATCCACAGAGTGGGCCATGTTGACTGCGAACTTCCAGAAGGACTTCAGTCTTGAGGATGAGAACCCATAGATACATGATGCTTTGCAAATAATTAAGGAGCGCATATTAAGAGAAGATTGTCCACATAAAAACATGACTTTAGAGGAACTCTCCGGAAAGGACAACATACCTGCAAGCTTACAGAGAGAATGGAAGGAACACGTAGAGAATCCTATGGAATGTTACAACTTAGCTGAAGAGGTTGAAGGGAAAGAAGACAGTGATGAGGAGGACCCGCGCAACATTAAGATACCTAAGTCAGAAGGTGCGCGCGATGTAGAGGGACCTACGTTGGAAATCCCAGACATGAGTGGACCTGTAAAGACAAAGAAAGTGAACATTGGGACCAGCGAAGACCCAAAATTCACGTCTATTGGAAACTACTGGGACGATCAGACTTTTGTGGAGATCGTAGATACATGACATGAATATTAGGAGCTATTTCCTACTAAGTTTACAAAGATGATGGGCAGTTTGGGAGACTTAGGGGTTATGAGAAAACCTCTTAAGCTAGGCACAAAGCCTGTTAAGCAAAGGCCATATCGACTGAACTCATGATACAAAGAAAGAGTAAGGGCAGAGTTGGACAAGATGCTGGAGGCAGGAATCATTGAGCCAGTCAAAGAATTTGAATGGATAAGCCCTATGGTTGTCCAAGATAAGAAAACAAAAGGCAAGATCAGGATCTGTGTGGATCTCAAGAAACTGAATGATGCATCAATGCATGACCCATTTCTTACACCTTTTACTGATGAAATGCTGGATAACATGGGAGGAAATGAAGCCTATTGCTTTACTGGTGGTTTTTTGGGATATCATCAAATTAGAATTGATCCCGCAGATAGGCACAAGACTACATTTGCGACATAATGGGGGTCATTCTAATATACAGTGATGCCATTTGGTATTAAGAATGCACCCACCATATTTTCTAGAGTTGTGGTCGCAACATTCAAGGATTTCATGCATAAGTTTCTAGAAGCTTATTTCGATGATTGGACTATGTTCGGACTGCTGAAGAATCAGTGCGTGAACTTGCGAATGATGTTGGAAAAGTGTAGACAACACCAAATCTCTTTGAACTTAAAAAAGTGCGTTTTATGTGTTCCTTATGGGATTCTATTGGGACACATTGTCTGTAAATAGGGTCTAATGGTTGATCTTGTGAAGATCGTAGTCATTGTAAACTTACCAACACCAAATTCAGTCAAGCAGTTGCACACTACATTGGGGCATACCGGTTATTACAGGAAGTTCATAAAGGGGTATGCGTAGATCACTGCAGCCATGGATAAGCTAATAAAGAAAGATGCACCATTCAGCTGGAATGCAGAGTGTGAGCAAGGTTTCGACACCTTGAAATAAAAAATGGTTACTACGCAAATCCTAGTATTTCCATACTGCGAGAAGCCATTTCACGTTCATGTGGATGCGTCATGTATAGCACTGGGAATTGTGTTAGCACAACTAGGAGAGGGAGGTATTGACCATCCCATTTCATTTTTTAGCAGAAAACTCTCATCTGCAGAAAAGAATTACACCACTACTGAGAGGGAAGGCCTAGCGATGGTCTATGCACTGCAGAAATTCAGGCACTATTTACTTGGTGTGCACTTCCTTATGTTCACTGACCATTCTGCATTGAAATACCTAGTCAATAAGCTAGTGTTAGGGGGGAAAATCTGCAGATGGTTGTTACTCTTCCAAGAGTATGATTTTGAAATAGTAGTTAAACATGGCAGCCTAAACTTGGGACCTGATCATCTGTCAAGGATTGAGTCAGGAGAAGAGCCTACAAACCTCAAAGGCAATCTGCCTGATCTGGAGTTGTTTGCAATCCAAATAGTTGATGATTATTATAAAGACATGATAGACTTTTTGACTATTGGATTTGCACCTACAGAGTTCACTACACAGCAAAAGAAGCAGCTGGTAGTGCGAGAAATAGACTTCACCATTATTGTGGGCCAGCTATATACGTTGGAACTCGATGAAGTACTGCGCAAATGTGTATTAGAGCATGAGAAACCATTCATATTGGCTGATGCACATTCATGAGTCGTAGGAGGTCATTACATAGGGAAAGCCACTACACGGAAGATATTGCGCGCAGGTCTATGCTGGCTTACTATCCATAAAGATTCGAAGGAACATTGCCAGAGTTGCAATGTTTGTCAAAGGACAGGAAATCCATCACGCAGAGATGAAATGCCATTAAATCCAGAGTTGACATTGCAGGACTTTGAGAAATGGGCCATTGATTTTGTGGGCCTTATCAACCCACCAGGGAAAAGAACTGGTGCGAGGTACATTATAACCGCAACTGATTACCTCACCAGATGGGAAGAAGCAAAACCAGTGAAGGACTGTAGCACAAGTACTGTCGTGTAGTTCATTTTTGAAGACATACTCTCAAGGTTTGGATGCCCGAAGATTTTGATGAGTCATCAAGGCACTCATTTTCTGAACAGAACCATCGAAGCTTTGAACGAAGAGGTCCACATTTATCATCAGCACAATACTCCTTACCATCCTTAGGCGAATGGAACTGTGGAAGCATTCAATAAAATACTGGAGAATGCGCTCACTAAAGTATGCAATGCAAATAGGGATGATTGGGACCTGGGCGTTCTCGTTGTTTTATGGGAATACAGGACTACATGAAAAAAGTTGACATGCCACACACCTTTTAGGCTGGCCTACTGGCAGGAAGCTATAATGCCCATGGAGTACATTGTTCCCAGGTTGAGAATGGCTATGTTTACAGGCATGGAGGATCAGGAGGCACTAGAAGAATGACTGCTACAATTGGTTGGTATGGAAGAAGATCGTTTGATCGTGGGATTCCACCAACAAGTGTAGAAAGCATGAGAAAAAGAATGGCATGATCACCACATCAAGAACAAGTCCTTTCAGGTAGGTGATCTAGTCCTCCTATATGATAGTAAATTCATGAAATTTCCTGGAAAGTTTAAAACGCATTGGCTTGGCCCATCTACTGTTGTGCATGTTACTAATGGTGGCGCAGCTCAGTTAGCCACATTAGCAGGAGATAACTTGCCTGACTTAGTTAATGGAAGAAGTCTAAAACCGTATCGGGATAGTCTTGCTTTGAAGACCCCTGGATAATCAGAAAGAAGGAAATTTCAAAGTGCTAGGTACAATTGGAATTCGGCACTGGAAATGGGAAAGAATCTGTACGAGATGTTTTATAAAGCAATGTATATACCGCGGAGCACTGCTGAAGTTGCGCGTGAAAAAATAAAAATAAAGGAAGAGATGCGTAGATCATTGTTTCCAGAGGTAGCTGCACCGACCAAAGAAGGTCGATCGAAGAACTAATGTTGCAGCCAAGTGCTGCGCACCACACTACTGGAAGGGTAGATGTACCGTTCAAGCGTAAAAGGATGAGTATGGACCATGAATGGCTGCGACAAAAAACATAAATCTATAGCGTAGAACTTAGTTGAAAACAAAAGCATAGAGGGTGCCAGCAAAGTGGACCGTCAGAGCAGCCAACGCATTATGATGGAACTAAATGACCATGACAGCTGGCGGCTGGCTAGTAAAGTTGTTATTCAAAAAAGTGCGGCACTGACATGACCCTTCATTAAAAGAATATCCCATCCACTTGGATGTAATAAAAACTGAAATGATTAAGATCATAACGAGATCCAAGTAACGGACTCCACATTTAATTGGTCGTTAGGCTATCACACGGCTTCCAGTACCATTACACCTCAACATTTAATGAAAGTTAATCTGACTCGACATATTTTACGGTGGAAAAGATCAAGATACCACCAAGATGGCGTCCAGCACACCTAGCACTTAATGCCTAGTCTATCTATTCCTGACACATTCATTGCCACATAAGGTGCAAATCTAGTCGAGATTTTGCAAGTGGATGCAACATTATGTTTCTAAGTTAACCGTTCAAGGAGAGCTGTCTAGGTATCGTTCTATAAATATTCACCAAGTCACCCTTACACATGTTACCTTGCATTTGAAATTTCTCCAACTATGAAGAGTGTGAGAACTATGAATCCAAAAGCCGAGGTATTTGCTGAGTTTATGTCTGAAGAGAAGACCTTGGAAGAGATTGTTGGCACTTTCAGATGATCTGGTATAAGCAGAGTAATGAACACTCCACCGAAGCAAACAACACCAAAACGAGGTGGCCCATCCAAGAGTTCAAAGCAGAACCAACCGAAACAATAGAGCAATGACAAGCACCCGGCTACCGCACCAGAAAAATCAAAGGCGACAGCTACCTCGAAGTATTCGGCTCCACAAGGAAGCCCACCGCCACCACTTGTGTGTCTTCATCCTGAATATGTCAGTCCGCGGAAGAGTGATTCCCCATAAATGCACTTGGACAAGAATGCACAATATCAGATCCCGATGCCTCCAATGTCAAAGCATGTCCGCACAAAGGAAGATTTGCTCGGAAAAATTCCGACATGCAAGTTTTCTGATCATGACTTAATGGATGCCGAGAAATTATCACACCTACAGCCTTATAAATTCATGTGTAGAAAAGATGGCGCGACTGGGAAACAACCAAAGGTTGTTCCAATGGATTGGGCATTGCCATTGGCCTAGTCTAGCCTACTCAACTTGCTGAGAATTGCACATTTTAACCGTAGCAAGGAGTGCAAGATTGTGGTGCATACGCTGTTGTCTTGTACACACCAAGGATACATCTGGTTGGACTTCAAGGTAAATATCATGGTTGACATGATTGTAAGGATCACCAGATTGAGTAAGAAGGGTGACGACCCTGCGGAAGAATTCATAGGCAAGAAAGACGATTAGGAACTTGCCGCAAAGATAAAGGCAGAGTTCAAGCTGAACAAAGGCCATCGAGGATATGAGACTGACCCAATCACTATTGAAACCTTGCGGTTCACTATTCAGTTGCTGGTAGGGAGGCTATTGAGGAAAGTATGACCAAAGGAAGTAAGTGCATCAGTTGTGGCCTTAGCGGCCAAGGCCATGGATGGCCATGAGTATAATTGGGCAAACTTTCTACTCAATGAGCTACTACTGGATATCCAGGATACCCAAGACAAGGGGTTATCCTTCCACTTTAGTTGGCTGTTGATTATTATTGATTTTGTAGGTTGGAAAGAACCTGCGCATCAGAACGGCCTGCTGATAGCAGCAGAGGACTGCCACACAGCTCGTTTCATGAACATGTGGGCATCCATAAGCCCAGAGAAGTAGAAACTCAATGACCTACAATTCCTGACATTTTACGAACAACTATGCGCAGTTATAGAGAAAACCCCATGCATCACCGAGGAGGTGACATATCTGTATAGGCCCAAGATGATTTTCAAATCCACATTACACTATATCCAGATACAGCTGCGCCTGACGATAGAGAAATGGTTCGATGGCTAGTATCAGCTTGGTGCACCAATGATCAAGCTGATCATTAAGGACTGGCACAATGCTTGGAAAGAAGATGCATCGAAGACTGTCATCACTATGCCTTCGGAAGAGGAGGAGGACAAGATAGATAAGAACCCAGAGGTTCAGAGCAACCCAGTCCAAACACATGCTACGAAGGTAGGGGACAAAAGGAAGGAACCGACTACACAGACGCCAGAGAAGACATAAAAGAAGAAGTCTAAGGCTACAAAATTGCCATTGGATAGAATACTGCACGACGATGACTATGAGATGATAGCATCATGGACAGCTGTGCACCTAGAATATTTTGCTGGATTTAAGGGAAGCTAGGAAGAGCCATATCAAATTCAGGTCCGAGAGAACATTGACATATTGATCGGTTGGGTCCTCAGAATGGAGCAAGTCCACCGTGACTTTGCCCAGGAACCAGAACATCATGACCAAGTAGGGGAACCAAGTGAGACGATGCGCAGGTCACTCGCATTCTCAACATGGACACACATCATCAAGATTGCATCAGGGTCCATTTTATTCCCAACAAATGAGATGACAGAAACCATGAGATGGCTGCAACAGTTAAAACTAAACATAGCCATGATTCCAGCTGAAGGGTTGCACCATCTACACACCCAAATCTCCCATGAAATACATGAGTGAAACATTGTCTTGCACAATTAGCGCCTGCAATATGAAGAGAATTACCGAAGAATACAAGGGGAATGCGAGCATAAGGAAAGGGAGCTTCAGTGCACGCAGGACAAGTAGCGCAGGATAAAAACCGTGGTATCAGTAGTATAAGTGAAGCTCCCTGGAGTTAAAGAAGAATCAGAAGTTGATGTGACTATCCTACACATCGGCACTATCGTTGATAGTCTGCAAGAAAAAATGAGGGAATTGAAAATTTCCCATGCAGAAAAGATTACGCAGATGGAAACCAACCATCAAGCAGAGATAGCTGAACTGGCGACAAGACAACCAGTTAATATTACGCAGCAAGTGCAAGAATCTAGAGAAGAGGCACTGAGGGCCTCTACGCAGGGCATCTACGCAGTGGTCACGTGGTGCCAAATATTTATAGATGAGGTTTCAAACATTTGGAGCATACAGTAGGATGAGCCAGAGCTGCAAAAGATACAGGACGACATCCACCGGAAACAGCAGGAAGTGGATTCTACGGATGCTTCCATGAAGGACTTGCCGATCAAACAAAAGAGGTAGGCTTTCGATGAAACCAAAGTGCTAAGGAAGGTGCTTGAGGCTCTAACAACAAAGGAAGCTGAAACCTTGACGAGGTTACATCCATTACAAGAGGAGGCACTTACACTGACCGATGAGATTGAGCTAAGGTTGCAAGACCTTCATGCCGTGGAGACCAAAGTTAAGTAGCAAATTCTAGAACCAAGCTCAGATGAACTGCTAAATACAGTTAGAGGATATGAGCAGGATGTAAAGGATGTAGTTGCAAAGTTGAGTGCAACTATTGAATATTTTACTGCCCGCTCGGGAATCTCAAAGAAAGCACAAATGGAGGAGTTGGACTGATGTGACTCGGGACAAGCCACAAGTCAGTGTTAGGGGCCTGTTGGTCATGGCCCAAGTAGGCACAATTTTGTTAAGGAAACAAATTTTGAGATGCGCAGCTTTTGGGCTGTGAGGTTGAAAGATAGGACTACGACGAGAGCGCATATCGGAAAGCAGATGCAGTTTTGACGTAGCAGCGCAGGTGCATAGGACCTGTGCAACTGCTACTTTTGATAAGAAATACAGGTAAAGGTTAGACGAGGAAGTGACCTATTTTGACTAAGGAACAGGTTGAAGGAAGAAGAAAGCGATTTGTCAAGGAGAGTGGCAGCAAGCAGTTGAGAATCTAGGCCACTATGCCGATGGCGACAGGCAGGCAGAAGGGCGGAAAGGGATAGGCGACGATGCAGTGTAACAGTTTTGAGGACTACGACTGTCAGAAGACCGTGTGAGCCACGAGTGGCCTAGTTGGAAGGCCTGTAGAAGGTGGAGCAAGCTGTCGACGGCAATAGTCAGGCTGGAAGTTAGCCACACTATGTTTTGTAAACCTAAGGGTGTTTTCCTATGAATTGTAAAGACATGACCTACGGGCATGACCTATAAATAAGGCACATTTTGTATGGGAAAGTGTTTTTGGGTTACTGAATACTCTTCATTTTGTTAAGCTTTTGACTATTATTGTATCTGTTAAAGCTTAGTGCTATTGTAAAGGCTCTGCAAGCTGAGTGCACAGAGGTTTGTTGAGAGAGAAGAGAGTCTGCAGCTGTGTGTGAGACTAAGAACTGTTGAACCCTTCCCAAAAGAATAATCCAAAAACATTTCTTGTGGACGTAGCCTCCACCCAGGGGGTGAACCACATTAAATCTTGTGTAGTGTGATTTTTGTGTGTCTACTTTTACTTATTTGTGTACTTTGAATGTTTGGATTCTCGTTTATAGCTGTATGTTAATACTTTTATATGTATTTTCCATAGGAGAAATATGGGGATAATATTTTAGGTATTGATGGAATGAATGAATGTTGAATGCTCAGTATTCTAAGTCTGTGAGTGCATTGGTTTATGGAATGATGACAAGTGTCTGTAACATTAAGAGCGTATAACCCTTCGACGCGCATCACACGCTCCGTGCAGTAGTGTATGTTTTCTCAACTACATTCGTTATAAGTTTAAGTAATCTAAAGCAGTAGATTGATGTTTGAGTGCTAAGTGAAATTGCATAAGAGTTAAGAGTGGAAGAGGAAGCGTATAAGTCAGTTGTGTTGTCCTGCTCATTAAGTCTTGTCCGAACCACGCATTCCATAGATGCATTGGTTGAGCATGTACTTCAGCTTGTAGAAGTGAAGGTTGCAACGCAGCCTATCGTCTTGCAACCTTCAGGTTGCAGCACGTGCTCTACAGTGCGCTGTGCAGGAGTCCCTTCCAAACAACTCATCACCTCCTTGTGGAAACTTGAGTCCGCAGTGCCCCCATTGCTACACCTCGGGTGAGACCTCAACCTGTGCATAGGCTATTGCCGAAAGGGCCTGTGAGAAGGGTTTTTGTTGGTTCAATTTAAACTGAAAAGAACGTGGGTCTACATTGGAAAACCTCTTGATCAGTTTGTAAGCCAACAGAGGGAATTATAAGTGCATTTCTCTTTTTCTTTAATAATGAATTTGGTATTGAAAATGAGTTTATATATAATTACATTAGTTTCTATCATAACATGGTTTGAAAAATGTGGATGAAATGGTTGTTATTATTATTTATCATTATGCAAAACATATGTACGGATGTAATGGTAAACTTGCTTGATTAAAGCCATGTGTGAAAGAATCGTTTTGATATATATATGTGATTGATATATCCTGATTATGATAACTATGGAACTCCTTAAAGGGTTTCAAATAACCATGGATGTAAGAAGAATACAAAACTCGTATTTTCCTATAGGTACACCTCGCCTCCCCAACATATTTTCAAGTACATATATGAGAGTACCTTTTGTGATACAAACTCTTAGATTGTTTATAACAATAACTAGGTCTATCAATCTTACATTAATCATCCTTCAAATTGATGCATACCTTAGAAATCTTCGTATAGATTTTATGCATCAAAATTTTAGGAATTTTGGGTATTCTAGGGCATGACCACACATTTTGGAAGTAACAAGAGAGGTAGAACACTATATATTATTGAGAAAATTATAGTTAAAGACATCACTACTATTTAACCTTAGATTACATATGATAATTTCCTATGATGGTTTATTGGGTTTGTTTGGATGATTTTGAGGCCTTTAGGGTTGAAACGGAAACAAACTATGGATGTTTAATAAAAACTATTGAATAAATAATTTGTCTTAAGATGGATTTTAATGAGATAACTATAATTTGTTTACATGTAATTAGTTCTTTTAAGAAACTACCCTTAAAATCCCCCTTGTCATAGACAATCATAGTTGTTGTTGTTAGATTAGGAACATATACAATAACACATAACCAATGAACTAAAAATTCTAAACTATTATAGAAGGCATCAAACAAGATAGTAAATAATGAAGAAATAAGAAATATAGGTAAGAGGAGACATTGTTTACATGGTAAAACCCTAAGGTGGGGAAATGTCCCCATAAGCTTGAATTCTATTCTTCAAATAAAATCTCCAATCTTACAACTCTTCACATATGGATGTTATATCATAAATACCCATAAGGTATAGGCTAAATATCAATCCATAATCCACCCTCCACTTCTTGCTACTTGACTCAAGACTAATGGAATCCATTTATAGTAACCATGATAAACGTACACCATTTACCATAAGTTAGAATCAATTGGATATCAACCAATTCAACATAATATCATCACAAGATAAGGGAGAAGTAATCGATAAGAATGACCTATTAGTGTAAGTCATTGTTACCTGAGAAACATGTCACAACCTAATAACTCACAAACTATCTCCATGTGCACATGTGTGAAATATACAGAAGTCTACGAAGGCTATGCTACATGTATAAGTGCCCTGCAAATGATGTTATAATCATCATCATTATGACACCAGGTATAAGATTATGGTATCAAGCCACTAGACACAATTAATACACATTCTAGTATCCCCTCTTAATGTTGACATAGAGGAGTGAGCGCCTCACTAGAGGAAGGTGTTGCGTTACATAAGATTAATAAACCAATGATGTGATAAATTTGAGATATCGCAAGTCTCATGATGCCTCATTGTGTGTACAAATGCCTCATAATGATATGCTCACAAATACGATAATAATAGGTTCTACAATAGTAAACGTGTCTAGTAGACAATCCTTACATCATAGTTGGAAGAAAATGGAATTACATTATATTCCACCTTAGTGAAAACTTCAAGCATCTTGGTTAAAGTTGAGAAGAGAACTTGAATTTTTTATGTTGTCAAGGATACACTTCCAAGTGGAACAATGTAGCAAACCATCAAAATCCTACAACTAGGTCCCCAATAAGGTGCAAGAAGAAGAGACTCACTACCATAAAAAATCAATGAAAAATGAACATAATGAAAACATCAATATGATCACGATGAAGTGCTAACAAACTCAAGATGGAGTAATTAATGATCTGAAAAAATGATATATCTCCAAAATCTTCACAAATACCACCTTAAAATAGGTGAAGAAAAGAGAGAGCTAACTGTATGAAAGAACTTCCAAGAGTAAAGGCATGAATAACCTTCAGAAACCCTATTTTTACAAGTTTACCCCTTTTTATATCCCCAAATTCCTATAAACCCCCATACCATACTCCACACCCCCCAATACCTACAATATATTGGCATCGTTCTTTACAATTTAAAACCCAGCGTTTATGAAGGAATGTGATAAGACATGAAAGATAGTAGAACATGATGTTAAATGTGATCACAGTGTGATCTTAGAGGCTAAAAGTTTCCATAATCAACTATAATACTTTACTCAAGAACATGAATATGAACTCACAAGTTCAACAAGTACTCAAATATGCACCACATGCAATGTAAAATGTCTCCCCATCACAAATGCATGATGTTAAACAAAGCACTAATTTAGGCCATCAACGAATTATCTCAAACATGCTTTTGTCATAGTCAAACAAAGGAGATATGTGGACATTAACACTCATTGGAAAAATCAGCAAAAACTCATATCGCCATTGGATAAATTGAATCATTGTATACACTCCTAGAAAATGTTCACTCAAAATGCTCTCTGAATAGGCTAGTTATGACAATTTTAAGTTATAGAATTGAATTCCAAGCCTGGGTTTTTGAAAATAAATGTAGATTCACCAAAACCACCTATATCATTTTCAAGGGAACTTATAAATCCAAAGTTTAAAGAAAACCAAAGTCAAAATAGATGTTGTATGCAAAAATTAGGAGCAATAGAAAATGAGCTCGTAAAACTAAATTGCAAACCCGAGTAGACTCAGACAAAGTGAGACATAGAAATTGGTGATTGCTAAATTTCTCCGATGAATGAGCATAAATATCAGTCCAGCGACTGATTTGGGAGATCTTCTCACTTGACAATGTCCGATGACATGCCTTTCAAGTGATGGATTGCTAAAAAATTAAACACTATTATAAAGTGAGCCAAATTTACAATAAGATTGCAGCCACAGTGTGGAAGGAGCACCCATAGTGGACAGCCTACACCCACAACCAAACTAGTTCAATTTTTTTGATGCCACAATCTCTATAAGATTCTTCCAACACCCCAATCCAGTAAGGAAAAAGAATGTAAAGAATGAAAGGCTACAAGAGTGGCATTCTGTGCAGTGCACTCAAGATGGGACTAAACCTCGAAAAAACCCACGAATCCTTTAGATCTGACAGTTGAGATAGATTTGAACGGCGTTATTCTTCCAAACTGGAAAAATTGTTTGACTAGCTTTTTCTACTGAATGTAAGATAGATATCTATGATTCACAGAGATGGTCATGTACTAGGAAGGGACGCTATTTGAACCATTGTGAAGCCGCAAACAAAAAAATTGCCATGATCTAAACCATTAGGCCATGATATACAACAATGCATCATGTTGAGCCAATCCACGAGCCAAGGAATAATACTAGATCTATGTTCTGAATCCATGCATGGTGTTATCTGAATTTTACAACAAATCAAAATGGTCGGATAAGATCAAGCAACTAAATGCAAAGCCCGCAGATGGAAACAACACGAGCAAGCTGACTGAAGGGTAAACCAATTTAAAAACGATTTAAGATTTGAGCCATGGAAATTCTTCAACAACTAAAGAACAAACACGATTTTCAGATATAATCCAATGGATCCTTCTTGGTAAAAAATAGATGGCTTCTGTAAAACAAAAATTAGTAAAAAAATTGCATTCGTACAATGCATGAAAATATGGAGCACATCTATACAACCCAACAATGTTGGAAAATTCTACTGAAAAACCTTAGATTCGTACAAAATAATCTTGGTAAAAAAATCCTTCAAATCCACCATAAGGCTAGTGGATCATATCATCATATGGATTCCCACAGCTCTACTAGTATGATGGATCCCACATCTTGGTGTATATGCTCCTTATGATGATCCTTTGTCCTTGTCGTGTTTGTACTCGGACCTTTGCTTTTACTAGCCATTGGAATTTATTGTACGCAAAGGTTTGTAATAAATGTGTATCATCGCACGTTTCATGGGTATTCATGTCGTTGACTTTAGAATAGGGCATACAGTACCTGGCGTGCTCATGACGTATAATTACAGGGTGCACTTCGCTTCTTCTTAGGCCAAAGTCATTCCACCAACAATGTGTCCATTGAGGAATGTCGTATAGCACATGGGTTCTCTGTACCCAAATTTTATCTTTGTGAAGTACTCATGGTTCCGGTTGTCATTTTTTAGGAATCGCCACTATAACTTTTGATATTTTTCATAATTCACATCGGTAAGAGGGAAATTGAGAATAGGATTATTTCCTGGAAAGGAAGCTAAAGTGCTCATATGGTTGATGCAGGAATATTGTTCCAGCACTTTTCCTCCTACCGACTCAGTATTGATGAGTCTGAGGTCTTGAAAGTTGGTCTGTAGCACATGGGAATAATCAATGGCTTATCGGATCTGTCATCCATAAACCATATTGGGAACTGCACAGGTGGATGTTGCATATCACCTGTGTTCTGGGACCAAATTTATTAATAGATTTGGGTGTTGTAGGTTTTCATCTAGGAATTCTGTAGATATCAACAGCCAAGTAGGCCTCCATTGATTCGTGTAATTTTCCCAGCTCATCTCATCATCAACGTATCGACATGAGTCACTCCCTTCATTCCACTCCATTATCATCATCATGCAGCTTGGGGTTGTAATTCCATAACTGTCTTGTAAGTGTTCTCTTTTGAGGAAATCGACAATACAGTTCTGAGATCCCTTAATATTCTAAATCTCAAACTCGTACTTGGAAAACATAGCTTTCCATATAGCGAATTTGGCTTTTGCAGTAGAGTTCCTAACACTACAACAAATCCTGGAATTAGCATCTATTTTAGCTCCCTTTTTAGCATCCACTATCACTTTTAGTGTATTTTTCATCATTTTTTGTACAAAGTGGATGCTTTTCCATGAGATGGCACTTTTAATGGCATTATTTGTGTCCTTTTTTGAAAGTAGATGTTAATTGGGATGCTAATTACCAACCCAATTAACGTCCCAATTAGTATCCCAATTAGCATCCCAATGAACGTCCATAATAACATCCCATTTAACAACCAGAATAGCCTCCAAAATAATGTCCAAAATAGTGTCAGGTATAGAGTAAGCGATTGCGCTAGGAATTTTGAAAGGAATTACGCCAGGAATTCTGTTTAGATTAGTGTTAAGCACATTTAGAAGGAGGCAAACCATTTGTCAAAGGTGGCTGTGGGCCCCATGGATGGGTTGCTACACTTCGAGGAAGCTACCGATAACATGGTTATCGATCAGGGCACATATTGGGCTATTTAAATTCAGATTTATGGTCTCATTGGATGGGGTAACCGCTTACTATTTTGGATGAATTATTGGCACTATGTGGAAAATATACTGTTTTTTATTTATGGGGGGTTTTTGTTTCTACCATGTATAAAGAGGAAATGAAAACTAGTCTTATGTATTTAACAGACTTATGTCTTTGGGATTAGAACTTTGGCATATGGGGGCACTTATTCTCCTGGTCGAACCATCGCTGTAACTTTGATTTCTATATTAAAAATATCAAGTTATAAATTTTTTCCTTTTAAAAAACAAACTGTTGTATTGTACTAGCCTGGACAACCATTGATGCGACGTTATACCCACTATTTTCCCCTATTGATTATGTATTTGGACATCTAAACATACACTTAAGTATAGTGATGTAAAAAAAAAATCCAAAGTCAAAAGCACTTATAGAAAGCATCACATTAAAACCGTAAACACCAAGCACTTATTTATGATCAATTGTCCCCATGGAATAATCATCACATGAGTCTTGCCAGAATGGGGCATTACATACTCCCCCTCTTCAAGAAACTTTGTCTCGAAGTTAATGCAAGCTTTAATAATTATCATATAATTATAATAAGAATCATTTCACAAAAATGGGGCAAAAATCAATTACTGGTAATACTTTATAACATAGTAAAAATGTCTACTTAAATATCATAATCCATAAGTCTAACCATAATCAACATGTCTAAGAAAATGGGGCACTACATACATCCTCACTTATGAAAACTTCATCCCGGAGTTAATGAAAAGCAATATCATCCATTTCGTTTATAGTCCATGTACTATATCCCTAATGGACATTTGCTAACACAATTATAATTTTACATGTTTTTCTATTGTTTAATATAAGTTCAAGATAATTTCCTTTCTCTTTCTGACCATTTTTACAATAGTTGCAGGTTCCATCATGTAATCCCATGGACTCCCTGAATACATCATTAGACAAATTATATGCATAACTCTCTAGATATTATATGATTCACCTATACACCCTCTCTAGGTCAATATGTATGATTGTAAGCTTCTCTAATATATTATTAACTCATTATGTATAAATTCTTTCCTTTACATATGAAACCTTTTAGATGTCCTTAATGTAATTTATAATTACTTTATATAACATACTATTATGCAACATACTATTAACTCAATATTCTAATTACTTATTGCAACTTTGCAACTTTATAGATACATGTTATTTCTAACTTACACAAATGATACACTAATAAGTTTATAAAAATAATGTTAGTAAATAATAATATTCGCTATGTTGATTTCACATATTCAGAAAACACCCTAACTATAATAACATTTTTATATATCTATGGAATTAGATGATTGGAAATATAATTCCCATTTATACTTCAACTTACTTATATCACAACCATAAATTAGATAATATACTCTTATTCTTATTATATAAATAGTTACTCTCATTCCCTAGGAAAAAAAATTAAAAAATGGGCCTTAAGCGGTGAAATGAGGGTTTACTTTGAATGAGAGTTCTACAAACACCACATAAACAACATTTGAATATTTGGATTTGTAAAGATCATACTTCCAGCCTCTTCTTTTACAAAATCCCTGGAAGCCTTCTTTCCGCCTGCACAAAACTCCATCTCTGCAACTAAAAGTTCTCTACTCAAACCCGATTATCACATCTATGTACTTCTCATTCTCCAGGGATACTTGACGCCTTCATCCAAATGGTGGCCCAAAGGAAGCCTTAGCATTTTGCTTTTCTCCTGGACAAGAACACCTAAATAACCAGAGGTAAGTAAAGGATATGTATGTGGTGAAGACATCGAGGTTTGAGAGGGGAAAAGATTCATTGAGGTCATGCTGAAGATTATAGAGGCCGAGTTTGCCTTTAAAGAGTAGTGTTCATCCTGGAAGGTTGTGTGCTTCAAGTATGGGCCAAAGCTTATTGCGGGAGGGGCATCCTATCTTATGTAGAGGGCGCAGGTCTGTTGGAAATGTTGTGGGGAAATGAACTGGTAATTTGATGTTGGACGCATTGTGAAAGGTTTCCTTAACTGTTGTGGTCCCCCCTTTTCATCATTTCAAAGTTTAAAGGAATGCTAAAGCTGTAGAACCCCACGACCTCTCGCTGTCACCTACGACAGTTAATTAAAGACAAGTAGAGAGGTTGTTTGGTGGGTTTTGGGACTGTGATTTACTGCTGGGACGTGTTTATTGAAGGCCATCATCAAGTGTTGTTCCAGATCCCCATCCTAAGCATTAAAGACAAGTATTTCGGCCACACAAATAGATATTATATTTACCATAATTCACTGGTCTGAAATCTGATTCACATATCTCATTTTATTGCATTAAATACTATGTAAGCATTGCTGGTGATCTATAGAAACTTCAAGATATTTTGATGTATTGTTTGGTTTGGTATTTAATGCAAGAAACAACCTTTTGGAGGTGAATAGTATTGTTTATGTTAATTGCATTAAAGAAGCCCTTAGCATTGAAGTGTTTGACGAAATCCCACAACCAAGAAAACAGCAAAATGCGCTGTCAAACCATACCTAATAAATCAACAATTAAAGGGGGACTATAGTACAATTGTTTGATGGAAGTCTTGAACAAAAATAAATCAACAAGTCATCTGTAAACGTAGTTATATTTCAGTAGATCAGTGAAGGGATATTTCAGTAGGTTCTCCCTTGTTTCTTCCTTCTACTTTCCAATTTCTGTTTTTATTTTAATTTTTAGACAATCTGTCTTGAAATGCATCAAATGTGCCATCATTTTATATTTGGGGATCATAATCACCATCTTGAGTTTTGGTTTCTATTTTTTGATTGATCTGAGTATTCCAGGAGCGCAATAATGACCTAAACATTTCCCATCCATCTCTTGATGCACTTGAGCTGAGTGCTGAGTTGCATTTCTAGTTTTGTTTAAAAATATATTGTATGGTAATTGATGTCCAATTTACGAATGTATTTTGTTTGGCATTTACGCTAGTTGCATGTTTGTGAGGATTGCTGGTTATTAAAAAAAAAAAATATTGATGTTTCCTTTCGAAACAAGCATTTTGCCTAGACAGTTATAGTAAGTGTATTATGATATAATACTTTGGCACCTTTCTTCTTTGTATAGAGGCTTCTATAAATGCCAATAGCCATAGATTTTTATGGCTATGATATGCTTTAATGCTCAGCCAACGGATTGCTATTTTCAAAATTGGATTTGTATTCTTGTTTACAGCTTAGTGGTATTCATTTTATGGTTTTTGCATTAGACTTTATAACAACGGTTTCTGATACCGAGAGACATCATACTTCACAAAACTATGAGATTCACAAAAACCGTATTCATTCTACATAGTCCCAAGTTCATTTTAGGAACAACTTTATTCGGTGCATTTTTCCCCTGGTTGATTACTGTCTGTACCCAGAGCTGCTGATACAGCTCTAAGCCATTCCAAGAAGAAAATTTAGTTAGTCCCATAAAATGTCCTTCATAAAAGTTAATTGTAAAATGCAATCAAGTAAGCTTGACAATATAATGCTGGGCACATTTTGAAAGCCAAATGTGTAGTCATGCAGTATTACTTGTATGTTTAATATTTAAAGTTAATATTTGATTATGCATGTGATTTATCTATTGATTTCAGATGAAAGGGTGCTTGACTGGTATATATTCATTTCCTTTTATTTACCAATGCGCAAACTTTAAGAATAGGACCCATTAGAGGACAAATTTGCAAATGATGTGCTTGAAGGAAAGTGTTTGGAATGGGTTTGATGGATTCTGTCAAAGAATTTGCTTTGGCCATTTCAGTAATTGTTTGTGATGTGGATTCACATTCAGTGAATGGATTCTAACATGAAACTGCTCTGCTACCTTGTTCATCTGGATCCTGATTCATGATAGAACAACTTTCATACAGAGATTTATGCTTTACACTTAGATCACATCTCTGCAACTTGCTCCTTTTCACCGCATTTCATTTCGAACATAGGAGAGACAATAATCACATAGTCATTCTGTAATCTCGAGCCAAATGCTAATCCACTCATACATTGGTTTTACTTGATCTTCGTAACTGCTATATGAGCCATTCCTTCTTCATTTTTCATGTCTGACTTGAACCTCCAACATCTGACAACGGTCGTGATAAAATGAAGTTAGTGAAAGATCATGAACTATAAGTCGAGCTCTCTTTAATAATTTGAACTGGGCCAATGTCAGACGAGGCTCAAAACTTCCGATCCAAAGAGATTTTGTCATTCCATCAGCTATGTTTAGGCAACCTGCAAAACAAAGCTGTATGAGCAGTATCTTGTCAAAAACTCAAACAAACTTTTACAAAATCACAAAATATTTAGCTTATAATAATGACTTGCAAAAATCCTTGTGCAGATCTGACTTTGTAACTCTTTGCTTAAATCAGCTTTTGAGAATTAGTTTATGTTGTTTGAATGACAGGTTCCTATTCTGATGTATGGAGTAGCTGGAAATTATGCCTCTACCCTTTATGTGTCTGCTGTGAAAGCTAACATGTTGGATAGGGTTGAATCGGAGCTCAAAACCCTCATGGAGGCATATAGCAACAGTCCAAGTTTTCTAAATTTCATCAAGGACTTGTCTGTGCCGAGAGATACCAAATTAAAGGCCGTGCGAGAAATTTTCGAGGAGTCCAACTTTTCAGACATAACTAAGAACTTCTTGGGCAAGGATGGATTGGATGATCGATTCTATTGCATGATTTTCATTTGGAATGTTTTTACAGTACGATAGTTATTGAAATATGATTTTATAGTTGCATTTTGCCATTTTTTTTTTGCTACCGAAGGTATGCTGAAGAGGGGCCTTTGAAAAGACACCAATTTTATGTTTGGTAGATATTGTGGGGCACGAGAACACGTCTTACTTTGGTTGACATTTTCCTTACCGTGAAATATATAGACATTTATGAAATGCAAACTTTGATTCCATTTGTTTTTTAGTTAAATAAGATGTTGGCTTTTGCAGATGTTTAATTTTCTAAACTTGAAACAGGAATAGCAAATGAAGTAACATGTCTAAAACAATAAACAACATGATATCTCACCAAGAGGATAACGGTTACTATCATAAGAAGAGTGGTGGTAAAAGGTCAGAAGAGGAGTTACTATCATAATATTTGACATTAACTCTAAAGTCACCGAGGTTTACGATGGTACATGGACAAGTTGAAAATACAAGATATAAAATATAATAATAATCAAAAGGAATCCCTCGTAAATTCTAGCAATAATTATAGAGAACTAAAATAATCAAATAGTAACTCTAGAAAGATGTTTCTAAAGAAGTTTGTGTTTTTTGTTTTTGATGACAAAAAACATTCCAACATTAATGGTAGCACCACACTCAGAAGTTAGGAACTAAGTTGCCTCTCCTTAAATGCAGAAAACGCCATCTACTACACAATGACTTCAGGGATATATAGACTAGAGTGGATTGAATTGATGAATTGCGAGCAAATGAAAAATCTGAAGGTGTATTTACAGTACTAAGTAGTGAGGCATTCTGGGACACCTTAGGTCAGTTTTCCAAAAATATTTCTGATCAGAGTAAACTGTGACCCAACCAATCCTATTTTGCTTCTTATTGTGGGTACAAATAACTTTTATATCTAGGCACATGTTGTCTCAGTTATGCTCAATATAATCTACTATCTAAACTCAACATTTTGTCCTTTTTTCCAATCAAACTATTGCTAAGTTACTAGATATGGCCCTGTAGGGTCCTGGATACATTGTATCTTGTATCCAGTAAACATTATGCAGATTACAACCTGGATACAACTAGAATTATGTATCCCCATTGGATATGGCCCAAATATGGCTAGGATCTATATCTGATATGGCCTGTAAAAATCAATAGTCGTATCCAATCATTTCTTTTACAACTGGGACAAAGAAAATTACAAATTAAACCCAATCATGCTTAGCTAAAAACTACTTGTAAGTTGTAATGGATACTCTGTATGGTATATTGATATTATCTCATCTAATGGCTAGTATTTAATTCAGATTTGAAATAATTGAAAGTTGAAAGACATTTACAAAAGGGATTATGAGTATCTAAGCTAACTGTTCAGGACTATTTTTTTAGGCATGGTTTTTCATGTTGAGTTTAATTGCTACCTTTGTCTCTGGTCTAAGCTAGTGAATCCTTTTAAGGCAGCTAGGGTAAAAGAGTGCTGCAGAGATACACGAGAATCATAAAATTTGATTCTGTAAATGTCATCAATCATGACGAGTCTTCAATTTTGACGAGTTAGTAGAATGATGGCATCATGATGTTAGTCTGACATCATCACTGATGTCAACCTTCTATAAGAGTTTATCCTTAAACAAATACCCCGTGACTTTTGGCAAGTACCTATCATATAATGTTTTTCCCCAAGGGAATCTCATGGTAAAACCGAAGGGATGGTTTCCCACATTCATGGAGCTAACTATCATATAATTATATAAATAGAGGTTATATTTACGATGTAAACTTGTTGAAGCTTGTGATTGTGGTTGATCTTCACTACAGAAGATATAGACGATGCACCATTGTCGCAATTCAAAAAAATCAAGAATCACAACTTAAAGAGCAAGATCGCCAGGACAGGTTTTGAGAAATTTTTGTCAAAAGAGAAGGAAATTTCTTGTGTAGAAAATTGAAAGCAAAATTTTCTTACAAAAGTCAAAGAATTAAAAGAAGGGAAAAGATCGTATTCAAAAGTTGGAGTGCAATTTGTTGATAAAACAATATCTACGTATCCAATCATTTTGAATGATCAAGATGTCAATGAAGAAATTTTATCCATCATCATATCCATTACATTATCTATTGAAGATATTAGTGAGCAACTTGTGATGGACGCCAAATGTACTGGAATTTTTCTAAGTTGAAAGAAGAGTATTATTGAAATGACCAATATCGTCATCCTAAACATTGGTTTGAGTTTGATTACAAATTCACACCCTAATGGAACAATGTGCAAGATCAAAGTATAAGCATAAATCCTAAAGGGTTAGGATGTGCTATTACCATTTACAATATTTGTCTACTATTTGCTATGTGTCATAGTAATTTTCTCTACTTCTGTGTCTTCTTCATCACAAATCACTTATTCATTTCCTTAGACAACTTATTTTCAAATTCTTCATCTATATCAAAATTCAACACGGTCCCTTGCTACCTTCTTTTGTTATCCAAATCATAGGTGTCGACTTTTATATATTTGGGAGATGATCAGTCGTAGAGGAAGGACATTAGAGTTCTTATCTAGGGTCAGTCTCGACTCTCATTAGATTAATAACTTCCTTTTTCTAGCTTATCTTGGCAGTTGAAGGCACTAAGAATTTGTGTAGATGCCTTAGTCAAAGAGCTAGAGGACAATAGGATGGTGAGACAATGCCCACCCTCCCAGTCCCTTAGGAAATGTCCCACTAAAATGTGGCCACAAAGGTGTACCCACACTATTTTGTTCCAATGCTAAGACCTTCCATTTCTAGTCGGGTGATTAGATACACATCACTAGGTTCTTCTATTCAGCCTCAGATGTTAGGAAAGATTTAATTGCTTGTTCTGGGACTCCTCCCAAAATATATAGCTGAACCCTATCAGTCCATGACATTTCCTACTAGACATTATTGGGCTTTGCATTGGCTCATTCACAATGGTTGACAATGACAGAGATGTTCTTTCTTGTCTCTCTCTCCTCTACTTATACTTCTACTTGAGTACAATGCCATATCTTTCTCTCTGTTCGGGTTTACCTTTTACCCCTGTCACTCACTACTTTTGTTTACTTTTTATTTTCTTTTGTAATTCTTTTCATTCAGCACTTAGGAGCTCTCTTGGTACTCCTATGCTACTATTATGGGTTGTTGTACTTGCTAGTCACATTGACCTATGTTGGTCACTCATGGACATTAATAGAATTATATTATTGTATTTTTGAACACCTAATGGAGGTCTCTGTTTCATTCAACTGGTTTGTAACAGATTTTTATTTATCCATGGAGGACTGCTTTATAGGTATCTTGTCTTCATGGATGTCTTCATAGTAGGTTGCTTTCTTTATATCCAACTTCTCCGCCGATTAAATTTGTTTTCCTTGCAATAAATCTCAATATCTTCCTAAATACAAGCTCTCTCAAGTTTCAACACAGATGTTGCCAACATTTGTGACAAAGCAAGTCAATACTAAGTACTAACTGCAAATAGGCAGCAATGCCAGATGTAGTTTAAGATCAGTAATGGAGTTGCCTAACTATATTACTATTGAATAAATTGAAGAATGAAATGCAATGTTAGACGCGCACATATATTAACATGTAATGAATAGCGTCACACACAAATCAAAGTGACATAGAGGACAAATTCCATTAATTCCAAATAAATAACGAGAGAATGGATTGCTTTGGAGGACTGAGAGAACAACCTATACATTGGTCTTATTGCCATCAATTATGCATAAATATGTGGATAATGTAATGTCTCTCTCTTCCTTCCTTTAGTTCCTTTGGTACTAATTAGTGAGTTCAACTTTTGAAATATTGAATTAGCCTTCCTAAACAAAAATAGTGGAAAAGGAGGTGAGCAAGTGGCAGAAGAGCTGGCATCTTGGAGTTTGTTTGAAGTTTGAACCAAATTTTAAAAGAAGAAAGTATTGAACCCTTTGCCCACAAGTAAATTTCATGTCAATGCAAAGTTCTAGCTAGTACACAAGACATCATCATTTGTTTCAGTCCACATCTGAAAGGTGAAAATAACTGACAATAAATCTTGTCTTTGGAAAATCATGAAAACAGTCTATGAATGAGGTTGCTTCAACTAGAAATTGGTACCTAGTTAGATGGAGCTTACATGTAATGTGGCAACAATGATTCATGGGAAACTTCTGATAATTGATTGTTTGGTGATTTAGAAAGTGCAATCATTGTTAAGTAGGGATGATGTTCTATAAAACATTTGTACAGTTATTTTTGTATACAAAATGTAACTATTATTTAGATTTCATTACCTAACCATAGCATTGTATACCTTTTTTGGAAATGCTTTTGAAGACTGTTATTGTTAGGTCAAGTTGATTCTGTGGATATGCAGACTCTTTATTTTCCCAATTGGTTATTTGTTCATTTTCCTTATATTGACATCATTGATGAACTTATTTAAGTCTCTTGTTTTGCTGAATAGATTCTAGAATATTTTTAAATTGTTTTGGCTTTGTTTACCTGTCAACTACTTATACTATCCTACTACCCATCCTAGAATCTTTGTGCACCAATGTGGATCCATGTTACGTAAAGAATGAAGTACAAACCTTTCTATAGATCTCGATGGAGGAAGTTAGCAGGTAGATCCTTACTTTTTAAGGGGCTTGTGATGATAGATTCTAACATAGGGATGTAAGTCACTATAGGCCTGGTTGCATATTTTTGGCTAATTGTTTTATGTTTATGAATTGTCTCCATATAGACACAGTTTGAATGTATTTAATATTTATGCTTTAAATTACGTTTGAAGTTGTCTTTCGTGTGCTTACTTCAAGGGAAATAGCTTCTCACTCTATAGAAGGTTGTTCTCATGAGAAATTTTATTCCTTGTGTGAATTAGAGAATACGGACTAGCCATGTTTTCATTCAGAATACTTGTAGAATGTTGAATTCTTTTCGCACCTCAAGTTTCATCCTTAAGGTTACTTGTTTTTCCTCCCAAGACTGTTATGTGTTGTGCCCCTAGCTATTATATATATTTTTGTTGAGTGTCTTATGTTTTTCTTTTGATAGCTACATCGAGTCACAATAAAAATGGTACTTGTACAAAGTATATTTCTAGCCAATTCTGGAAACATACAATATGTCCTACTTTTATCAAGTACCAAGGAAGTTACGACCTGATAAAGTCAGTAAGTCAAAAACTACGTAACATAATTAAAGATAAATTAAATCTTAATTAGGAGATAAGTCACGTATTTCCTAAATATTCATGTCTTCAGGGCTTGTCAAGTCTACTTAGGTTATCACTAGACTTTCTTCTCTTGTTCTAAATTATCATTTTGAGTTATCTTTGTTTCTCCCTTATGTTTAAAAGCCATGTGTATCATGTCCTACAATTGCTAACTGCTACCCAAGCTCGCTATCTATCACAATTATGTCCATAATATTTCATAATTTTCTTAATAAGGATATAAGTAGTATTTTCAAAGATTCATGTCTTTAGGGCTCATGAACTATACTTAGGTTATCACTAGAAACATAATTTATGAAAACATCACATCACCCTTGCACTTATCCTCAACAATGACAACATCAGATGCATTAACCACAGGGATCTGCAGAACATATTGATCCAATTGTGTGTCAGAGTTATTAATTGTCGGATCCTGATGAGAAATTTGACCTGATTCCGCTGCATAAGAGACATTCACAGAGTTCTGCTGAGATGTTTGATCAAAGTCAGCATCCTGTTGATCTGGACTTTCTACAAGCTCTTCGGATGGAAAGCCCAGTTCCTGTGTCAAGCCTTCACTATGCATTTCGCGTTTATCCTCATCATCAATATCTCCCTCTTCAACTATATCAACAAGGATTTCTCCCTCTTCAGTATCTGGAGGTACATCTGATATTTGACCACTTTCAACAGCTTCTAGAGAGCTATTATTCACAGTATTTTTGTCATTGTCGGTATTCAGGCCAATGGACTGGACTGCACTAGCTTCAGATTATTTATGGGCAGACGCACTTGGATCAGCATTATCAATTGAATCCACAATTAGCATACCCACATCTTGTTTCTTACCAATGTCATCACCTCCAGAAGGAATCTCCATAGATGAGAAATTCATGGCAGAAGATTCCACCTTGTTTGATTGTTGCACCTCATGGTCTTCCACCATATCTTCCAGCTATACAGGAGACTCATGTTTGTCTAAGGCTTCGCTAGAGTCATCCATAGCTACCTGATATCCACTTGTCTCAATGGTTTCTTCCACTTCCCTGAATTTTTCTGTAGAGATTAATCATTTCTCTGACTCGTTGAATTCCTGCACTACAGGTTTAGCCTCTACTGATCCTTTCACATCGGTTAGTGTTTGCTTCTCAAATTTTGAATCATCTACCCTAGACATACGAGGTTGTTTTGAGATAGGATCTTCGGCTTCTGGATTCATTCTGCCAGCATTAACTATCTCGGACTGTTCCTTTGCTCCATCTTTGATCTCTGGTTCATTCACATCATCTCTTTTTTCTAGTTCCTGTGTTATCACCATACACGAAGCATTTTCTATGTTTTCGAATGAAGAATTACTCTGTTCAACTAACTTTTCCTGCAAGTCCATACCCCTTTGCTTCTTTTGAAGTGGTGTTGATTCCAATTTATATTCTTGTTCAATAGATTCTTCTTGTATATCAGGAAGTGAGGTAGAGGCAACACATTTTCGTATACTAGGTGCTACTGGAACTGTTACAGTAATGGATAGAGAACTTGTAATATAATCTACTAATGAAGCAGAGGAAACGGTTATATGGACACCTCCTTAAGTTTATGCTTCTAAAGATGTGCCACCTTTCACATCCTCACTAATGTCAGGGTCAATTTCAAATACCTTAGCTTCCATTGTGGAATCTTGTTGATTAGTAGGTTCAATTTGAGGTCGAATTATCTTCCTGCTAGTTTTCCAAAACTTTTGTATCTACAATTGAAGAGATACTTACCAAATTGAGATGCACACAAAAATATGAACATCTTAAAAGTATTTACACACAAAAATTATAACACATACAAACAAAAATAACTAGCCACAGGTCTTACCTCTTTCTCCTCTGACGTGGTTTTGAACTGTTGAATCCTTTGCTCTTTCTCATCAATACCTTTTACCAAGGATGGAATAACAGTGCTTCCACCTGAACCCTAGGAAAAATGTTGAGATTCAGGATTTGTAGTTAATGCTTGGTGATGTATATGTCGAACACCAGTTATAGTCGTTGCACTAATAGGTGCAGCACTAGAGACAGCTACGGAACTAATTGCAGATGTACTACCAGTAATTTGCTTCACTTTCCCTGAAGATATAGAAATTTCATTTGGAGTATTCCCTGAAGTAGAATTTATGAATGGAAAAATATCCCTTGCCCCAGTAGGTGCCTCAAAATGAAGGCAGAAAATCAACAGTGCTAGAACGAACTGTACAAATATCTATGGCTACTAAGTTAGATATTTCTTCAAGATTAGCCACTGCAAAAAAATAAGTCACATCCTTTTCATCCAATGCTGTAATCTCGCCAGAGTTTGAACCACTTTTCTGATAAAGCAGAATTGAGTAAAATATCTATTGTTAGATACAGTTGAATTTAACACCCAAAAGTAGTTCTAATACCCAGAACCTTAATAGACAAGAGATAACTATCAGGAACATAGGGCACAAAAAGAGTCTCTATAGTAATCATAAAGATATGAAACTAATAAATTTGAGGCAGCTAATCACACAACATATTCTTCACATCTATAAAACTAATTTTCCATAAAAAGTGGGTGCCCATTCAATAAATTGAATATATAACCACAAGAAAAAGTTGGACATGAGTATCACTAAAATTGAAATGAATCACAAAATCTAAATCATCCTTATTCAAGAAAGCCATGCAAAAATTCAAAGATGACTATACTTTATCTGATATTATTAGATTTTATTGTGAAAAATTAAAATTTATTTTATAAAAGACAGAAAACAATCTTGGCATGTTGGCATATTTAGTGTAATATTGATATGGTCCCAGTGTCTATAACCTCATTGGTGGTTGTTAGGTGGGATTGGTAATCACTTGGCCTTAAAGACTTGAAGATGTACCCTATTTTGTTTGTTAGGTTTGGTCACTAATTACTAGTCTATTTCCCCACCCATTATCGGACCAACCCAAACTAGCCTTCCAGATTAGCCCAATCCACCATTGATTTAAAGTCATGAAATGATTGAAAAAATTTTATTCCCTTATCTGATGCTACCTGTAATGGAAACAACATACAAAAGGGTTCAATTCTGTTTTTTGTACCTAGGGCCACTGCAAATTTGATCTTAAAGTAATGTTGTTGATTCAATATTTTGAAATATCACTAGCACCACATAGACCCAGGAGTTTGGGACTACCTGACAGGCATTGTCAAAGAAACCCCAGGCCTATTGAACATCAATTTTTAATTTCCACCTTTTTTATACATGGAAATACATGCAAGGTAGTTGAATTTCACTAACAATAGACTAAACTTGAGTATTGGTGTATCAATCATGTAGGAAACCCAACTGGATGTGTTTTTCTTCTTTGTTATGTATTGTGAAGAAAGGGTTTTCTGATTGGTTTGTTTATAGACAAAATTTATGACTATGGATCTCTGTTATAATTTAACAATGGTTGTAATTCAATGGATTGATCACAAAACTAAGTTAGGTCTCTATTTCCAATGGCATCACATATTCTAACCTCTTGATGTAGGCAAAGAATGCAACTTGGTATTCACTCTATAACTCAATGATGACATGGGCTGCTTGTTTAGCTAAGAAAGAATGAAATATTCATTACCCTGCACCAATCAACCTACCCAATCTACTTGGTATTTTATCTATATGTTCAAATTATACAATATTGTTGACACAAGATAAGAACTAAGAATTACTTGAGAGCTAAGAGGAAATTGACATGATCAAAAGCATTGATGCAAGTGGTCTTTGCTACTTCATATAGGTACAAGTTTTGGAGCCTCTTACCAAGGATGAATTGCAGCGGAGGTTGGAATTGCTACAACCCACTATTGTATATTTTTCAGGAGAAATAGACCCTTCAAGGAAAGAATTTGGACCCCTCATGGTTGGAGATTCCGATCTTTGTAAAGCTGGTGATATAATTTCTCTATTTAAAGGAAAAGTTCTCAATTTGGTATGTATATTAGGAAAATATAGTTCATTCTTTTGTATTGCAGTGGTAACATTTTTTGTGAATTACAGAGAGTATTTCTATATTAGTAAATACCAAATACCTTTTGATTTAGTTTTATTGGAAAAGACCAAGTGAGTTTGTTTCCTCTGTAATCTATGATACCTTAACATATTATTAGGCCTAAATTTCATGGGAAAATTCATTCTATGTTCGAATTCTTGGAATTGGAGTGTAGATACTCTAGTTTCTTTATGAAATAATAACAACCACATGTTCTAGAGCAATTGAAAATATAGATGGTAAACACTCATCATTAGTTGAAAGAAAGGAAAATAAATGTCAATCAAATTTTCCATTTCTGTAGGCTTGGGTTCTAAACTTAAAAATAATGAAAATATTTCTTGGAAGAAGGGCCTTTCTTTCTACATGAAGCTAGTACTGTCTAATCTCAGTAGAGGGAGTTGATCTTCTAATTGGAAACCAACCGAATTCACCTGAACATAGCTTTTCAACACACCCAATATTAGCCAAATCTATAATGGGAGCTAGTAACGAGATATTTTTTCTGACAACAAAGCCTTTAAGCATATATTCATTCCTATTGGATTATAAATGGCATTTAGAAAGTGACTCGATCTTACACATTTTCTATGTACTGGCTGCATTATTATCATTTCTAGATATCCCTAAAATTTTATTAATTCCATTTAACAATGTATGTAGCAATTACCTGAAATAATATCAGTTGACAGATCAATTTTCTGAAAATCATTAGAATCTTTAAGAGGAATCAAGAAACATCATTTCAAAGACTGTCTAATTTTGTAGTAATCACATATACTAGTGGAATGATAAGTTTTTTGTAGTGCATACTTCACAGACCATATGTTGATGTATGTGGGATATGTTTACATACTAGTATCCAAAAAAAGTAAAAAGCATGCATTAGTGCAAACTTCAAGACATTAATAGACATCAGTTCCTCAAGCATGCATCTAGTCTATCGAACCACACATTGGTGTTTGAATTTGGTGCAGTGTGGCTTTCTCCATGCATGGACTAGACATATCGTCCACCCAATTCTTAAATCAGGAGCCAACTATGATCCAAGCAGCTATCAAACTATCATGGTTGGGCATACATTCTCGAACCTATATTCTATAGTTTTGAATCTACAATTTTTAGATGAGTTGGAGAGTAGAGTTAGCATACACCATAGGGCTAGAGAGAAATCCAGTTACTACCTGCAGTGCCTAATGACCAATCACATATTCACACTTAGGGACATTATCAAGGAGGTCTTGCATTTCTTTTCAAGTCTTTTGTTGGCTTGTAGACATTTGTAAAGTGTTCAATATAGTACTGATATAGGTTATTTTCCAAGGGTTTCACAACACAGGTGTTTCAAAGACCCTTCTAGTTTCCATTTGTTAGTTTTTTGGGTTAATTTCAAAAGTGTTTATACCATGTTTGGGGTTGCCTCAACATATTTGAGTTACATAGTGTATGTTTAGCCCTTGGATGGTGCGAAATGGATTGTGGCATGAGATATTGTCAATGATAAATATGTACAATTGAGAGAGATTTCTCAGTGGATGCTTCACCTTAGGATGGTGCTACCTTGGATTTATTCCCTTAGGCATTGGAGATCATTTGCCTAGATAATGGATGCCCTTCATTGTATGATGGGACCATGCTCTGATACTATCTTGTCAGGGTCTTTTCTTCTAAAACTACGATTGACCCTGTAAACCCAACATTTCTTCTGAGGGTGGGTAATGTCTATATTGAAAAATGGAATCGGACTAAGGATGGAGTATGCATGCTTTTGGAAATTCTGGGAATAGAAACACAGTGAAGTTAGCTTTGATGAGTTACACAGTAAAATCTGTCTCTGGTTTTTGACTACTTCCTCCAACACTAATCCACATAATGGTTGTTGAATCCACAAAAGTAACAAGGTAATGAATATCAACATTGGTATGCCTTGTGACTCTTCTTCTTGTAACAAAAACAAGTGGCATAAGGTTTCTAGTTCTGAAACCTTTCTTACTTTCACTTGTGATTTCTCTCTCCCAAATTACTTGTTCTTCCGACTGTTGGAATGTGCATTGGTGCTTAACTTGTTTTCTTGCTACCTTTCTCAGAGCTTACAAAGGGATGTTTTCTCATTCTTTGTGATCTATTCTTTGGTTGGAGTTGTTGTATTTCCTCAATCTTGATCCTCCACAAATATTATCTTTGAGGATTTAACATTATTTAAATGTGTCTTAGAACATCCACCTTTGACTTCCTTACCACCATAATATCCTAGATGAACATGTTGTAGTCTAGAGTTCACTACAATGGGGCTCTTTATGCCTTAACCATGATTTTCAAGACATTGGTTGTTGATGTATATGTAACTTCAGAATGTATTTCACCTATGTATATTGTATTCCTATAGATATGTTATTATTCCTCTATACAGAAGTGTTTGTATTCCTATAGAGATGTTATTATTCCTCTATACGGAAGTGTCATCATTTATATTGTAAGCATCGTAACTTATACTTGATGGGTTATTAGACCACCTTGTTGGGGTCGGCCCTGTATGAGTCATGTGGGTCAAAGGGTTATTAGACCACCCTACTAGGGGTCAGCCTAGTCAGCATTATGTTTTTTGGTTAACTTAGGGCTGACCTAGTTGAGTAAAGGTCAAGTGATGTAGTGTATAAATAGAGTGCGTCTCTCTAATTTTACACATTCTATTGTTCACTCACTTCACATTAGTGAGAGAAGAGGAGGATGGGAACAAGTGGAGAAAGAGCATGGTACTGCAGATATCTATCTCTCGAGTTTGATCATGGTGATCATTGTATTGATGCTTATTCTATCTCTGAGGAAGTTGCGGGGTTTTTCACCTTCTTGGTTTTCCCCGGTGAAATGTTTTGTGTCTCTTGTCTCTTGTCTCTTATGCTTGATATGCTGTACATGTTGTTCTTTCAGTTAATATCCTAGATCAGAATGTATTAAATTTTGGAAAACTAACATGGTATCAGATCTAGCCTGAAAGAAGGCATGGTATGGCATTTATGAAATTGTTGCACTTGCGAAGCTAGGGCTTGATATAGAAAAAACAAAACATCGTAGAAATTTTGCTATAAATACATTTAGGAGAGGTTTTAGGATCTGAAAATATTACAAGGATAAGACAATATCCCCATGGACCTTGTGTCCAAAGAAAAACCTCTAATTCATTGTACTTTTTGATTTATGATCTGTACAATATAGGGTTTCTGCCTCTTCCAGATCTGAGTCATAAACAGGTGACCTAGGAAAAAGGTCACAACTTGGGCTAGGAAGCTCCAAATGAAATTTCGTAAAAAGTGGCAGGTAGGGCATGGACTGTACTTTCTCAAGTCAGTTTTTCAGAGGCTGAAACTGAACCACTGACACATGGAACACCATACAAGTTTGCGCTCCTGTTTTATCCCATAAACAGGTCACATTGCGACACTTGGCATAACTCTCTTTGAGAGAATCCAATTGAGGTCATACCTATGGGGTTGGAAATATAACAAGTCAGGCTACTAGAAGAAACATTTTCAGACACTATAAATTTGAAATTTTGGAGTTACGCCAGAAACAATCAGGTGCATATTTCTGTCAATACATAATTGGATTTTGAGCACCTTCATTCATGGCTCCGAGAATTTAGGGATTCGAAGAAGGTTGGAATTTTTGTAATCAGAGACCATGGCTGGATGCTCCTCATAAAAATTGAAATTTAGAGACCAAGATCAAATTTTTTGGTTGAGAAGAAGGTCGGGCTTGATCAAACCCTAGTTCGGGACTTTGATCGGAAAGGTGAAAATATATGGCTTCTACCAAAATGGTAATTTTTGAAATCTGTGACCATAGCTGGAAGCTCCTTGGAAAAATAGAAGTTTAGAGCTTTGGATCAAACCATTTGGTTGGGTGAATCTCTAGGAAACTCAAAACCTAGTTCAGGGTCCTCCGTAGTGAATCTGAAAGATTGAAAAGCAAATTTGAGGGGTGAAACTTTGTAGCTTTCAAATTCTGAGTATACCAGGTTGATCAGCTTATCAAGGTGCATGTTTCTATCCTTTCAGAAGTTTGAATTTTTAGGGTTTCCCTAACAAACCCTAATCGATCTCCAGATCCAGTTTCTACAAATCAAGTGGATTGGGTTAATCCTAGAAGAGAATGGATTGGTCACCTGCATAAGTGAAGAAGTTCCAATTTCAGAGGGAGATGAGGCTAAGGCCTTACATAAGAAGATTACAAGCAAATTCGACAGGTATGACTTACATGTATGTTTTGAAATCTGTTCATGATTAAGTTTATTATATGTTTGTCTTCATTAAGATTAGTACAATCTTGATTAATTTAAGACTTGTTGTATCACCTTAATAAAAATATGAATGCATGATAGAAGATATTCATTGATTAGGGTTTTGACACTTATGATTGTACTGATGCATTGTGGTGTTGTATGGGGTTGATGTTGTCTGCTAACATGAAAGGTACATCAAGAAAGACAAATCATGTTCTAGTTCAAGAACATATGACCATGGTGACATGAAGACAAAGATTCATCCATTGTCATGGATCACATACAAGATCTACTTATGAGGTATGTATAACTTGGTTCTATAATGGTTAACCTATGATATATGTAGGTTACTAGCACAAGTCATTGAAGATAACAAGAAGACATCATGTGGGTATGTTATACATAACTAGCTAACATATTAATCTAGGTATGTTTTTCCTATATCAAGTTAGAATCCTACCTTGTGTTAGGATCTCGTATATAAGTATACATGGCATGATTGATAATGATTATTCATTGAAGTTAGTAATCAAGGGTTTATGCTTATTATGTCTCTTACCTTGATTAATAAACCTTGAATACTAATGCTTATTATCTGTGTTTGAAATGATCATGACTATACATGTTTAAGATTATTGTGTTTTGATAGTATTGAGATTATACTAATGAATGTATGATTATGTATGATATCTCGAGGATAACACAATGATGATACTAGTAAGTATGCATAGTAATTGAGGATGGATATAAGTTCAAGGATAGGTAATCCATAAAGCAAAGATCAAGAGGGAGCACACTCCAGTAGTTCCTGCGAGGAAACAAATATTGAGAGGGAGTCCACCCAACAAGCAAACAAAGATAAGTATTTAAATTGTCATTTCTTGTATATTTGATTGTTTAAATAATACTATTCAATAATCTATATACTTATGTTCCTAGAATTAGGTTGTGTATTATGCATATTAAAATAACTGCATTAATGACCAGTATACTACTAATACACATGTATTGGGTAAGTGGCCTATGTCACTGTACAACATTCCATTGCTACTTATCTAGAATGAAACCTCTTTGCTGACATGTTGGGAGTTGTGCACACTCTTAATAATGTTTTGGTAGAGATTGGAAAGCATCTAGAATGTTACGGGATATGGATAAATGTTGTATTGAAGCATTGGATAAAATAATTGCATGACTGTATGACATATTTATTTATTTATGTGTAAGAATTTGTTTTGAAAACTATGAGATGTTTCTAATCATGCAATTTAACTTGTTTTGTAAGAAAGATCGTATACCACCACCTACAAAAGAAGGAATACAACATTTGTTCAACAACAAAGTTATCTATTGAAGATATTAAAGTTCCCAGGATTCGGGAAGAATGTCATGATCGAGGAGTACTAGTCGATCATGAAGAATGATGTTTGGGATGCAATCCCAAGACCTGAAGGGAAGTCTGTTGTGACTTCCAAGTGTGTTAGGAACCCATATCTTTACTTTGTTAGTATGTTGTTGTTGGACGCATATGCTTTGTAAGTCGTCCCGTAGTATTTGTTGATCAATAGTTTATGTTATTGTTGTTGGCGCATATGCTTTGTAAGTCGCCCGTAGTATTGTTGATCCATAGTTTGTAATGACCCATGGTTTCGACCCATAGTATCGACGCCTAGAATTAGTATATAAGTGTGTGTTGAGACCTATGAAGGCACGGTGAAGTTATTTGTATTGAGCTTGCTCAAAGGAGGTTGCCCCCTTGAAGTGGCCTGTGATCAATACAAAAGTGATTCTGAGTTCTGTCATTTCTGCTATTTCACGTATTCTTGTTAATTAATTGTTGCAGGTGCCTCACATCTGGTATCAGAGCACTTTCTTGGGCTCGCTGGGTGAAATTTCTGCCAATTTTTTTTTTTTCGCATCTGTTGCAGGTTCGGATTTGGGAATAATCCTTATCTGCTTAACTGTGGGAAGTACCTGGGCATAAGCCCTAAAACTCATTGTGAGGAGTACCACAGGAAACCCGAAGTAGCTGGCCCATTGAGAGGACCTTCCAGCAAAAAGGGCAACGACCCCTACCTGATTGACTAGTTCCCACCTGTGAGGTAAATCAAGAGCTTTCGTTTGTGGCAAAGCGGTTATAAGTTTTACCTGAGTCGTGAAGTGAGGGGTATTGCCCCAATACGCAAGCCGTCAGACAGCATTGGTGGCCGAGTGAAACCCCTGAACTGTTAGGAAGCCGCACATACCTGGGGTCCATATCTACTTTCAGTTGAACTATTGTCGATCACTGCTGCGCCGTTTCAGATTCATCTTGCAAACCGTTCCAGAAGCTTCCTCTTACAATCCTCATTGATTCTGGTAGCACTCATAATTTCATTGACCCTCGGATTGCCAAACAAGCTGATTGTTTTATCCATCCTTGCTCCAACTTTGAAGTCATGGTTGCCAATGGGGGTACCTTACCTTGCAAAGGAAAGTGTCGAAATGTGCGTATCTCTATGGGAGATTATACCTTGCGCTCTGACATGTTTGCCTTGCCCTTAGGCGGATGTGATGTGGTTTTGGGCGCTCAATGGCTACGCACACTCGGCCCTATCTTATGGGATTTTTCCGAAATTTGGATGCAGTTTTCCCTCAATGGACACAAACACACATTGACAGGATTACAACCAGGTTCTCTCAGCATCATCAGCTCACATCGCATGGAAAAACTCCTCAAGAAGAATTCACATGGGGTCATCGCTCAGATCCATTCCATCCAGATGCAACCATCGGCGGTCTCCACTACTCCTTTGGATCTACAACAAATTCTGGATCGATATACAGGTGTCTTTGCTGAATCAGTGGGATTACCACCTTCCAGGCCAGAAGACCATCGTATTCAGCTCCTTCCTGGCAGCGCTCCTCCCAACATCAGGCCCTATCGCTACCCATTCCACCAAAAAATGGAGATTGAAATGCTCATTCGGGACTTATTGAAGCAAGGTATTATCCGCCCAAGCACTAGTTCCTTTTCTTCTCCAGTTATTCTCGTTCGCAAAAAAGATGGGTCATGGCGCCTCTACATTGACTTCCGAGCACTTAATCACCTCACCATCAAGGATAAGTTTCCAATTCCTGTTGTTGATGAACTTCTTGACGAGCTTCATGGGGCTCACTTTTTCTCCAAGTTGGATCTTCGTTCTAGGTATCATCAAATTCGGGTTCATGAGGATGATATTCCTAAAACAGCTTTCTGCACACATGATGGCCATTATGAGTTTTTGGTCATGCCCTTTGGCCTAACTAATGCTCCTTCCACATTCCAGGCCTTAATGAATAAAATATTTCGACCCTACTTACGGAAATTCATTCTGGTATTCTTTGACGATATCCTCATCTATAGTAAAACATGGAATGAACATCTCCAGCATCTGGATCTTGTCATGTAACTTTTCTCTGACCATCATCTCCATGCCAAGCAGTCTAAATGTGTTTTTGGACAAAAGGAAGTGGAGTATCTCGGGCACATTATCTCAGCACAAGGGGTTCATGAGGATCCTGCCAAAATCGATGCCATGAACAATTGGCCACGTCCTCAGACACTCAAGAGCCTTCGTGGTTTTTTGGGGTTGACTGGCTACTACCGCAAGTTTGTCAAGGATTATGGGAAGATTGCAGCTCCATTAACTGCTCTATTGAAAAAGGATGCTTTTACATGGACACCTGCTGCTCAGTGTGCATTTGACAAACTCAAACAAGCTATGTGTACTACACCTGTGCTAGCTATGTCCGATTTTTCCAAGCCCTTCACTATTGAGAGTGATGCTTGCGGCAATGGACTTGGTGTTGTTCTCCTTCAATATGAACACCCCATTGCGTTCACCAGCAAAGCCCTTTCAGGTAAGAATTTAGCTGCCTCTACCTATGAGAAGGAAATGATGGCTATTTTGCATGCAGTACAGAAGTGGTGTCCATACCTATTAGGGAATCATTTTTGCATCAAGACTGATCACCAGAGTCTGAAATATTTCTTGGACCAGCGTGTCTTCTCCCCGGCACAACAGAAATGGGTTAGCAAACTCATGGGTTATGACTATGAGATCACTTACAAGAAGGGTAAAGACAATATTGTGGCAGATGCTCTTTCTCGCACATTTGGTGCCCAAGGTTCTCTTTCATCTATTTCTATGCCTGTTCCAAATTGGTTGCAATCTGTTCAACAGGGTTATGTCAATGACTCTTCCTTATCTCAGATCATCCAACGCTTGACCAACAACCCTTCTGCTGTACCACATTACTCTTGGGATGGTGCTTCTCTGTGATACAAGGGTCGTCTGGTGCTTCCCCAGAGCACAGATCTTCAACAGGCTGTCTTCTATGAACTCCATGCTTCTCCATCGGCCGGGCACTCTGGGTTCCTCAAAACATATGAACGAGCACGACGTAACTTCTTTTGGCAGGGCATGAAAAGGACAATTCAACAGATGGTGGCCGAATGTGATACCTGCCAGCGCAATAAGGGGGAAACAACACTCGTTCCAGGATTGCTTGAACCCTTACCCATACCTACATGGATTTGGACAGATATTTCTATGGATTTCATTGAAGGGCTCCCTAAATCTGGTGGGAAGACAGTGATTCTCGTTGTGGTTGATCGCCTCTCCAAATATAGTCATTTTTGTGCTCTCAGTCATCCCTATATAGCCTCCTCAGTTGCTCAAATTTTTATGGACCAGATCTTTCGTCTTCATGGCATCCCTTGTTCCATTGTCTCGGATCGTGATGCGACTTTCACTAGTCATTTTTGGACAGAACTATTTCGCCACACTGGCACCAAACTGAAGATGAGTTCAGTGTATCACCCACAAACAGATGGTCAGACTGAAATTGTCAATAAATGCTTGGAAACTTATCTTCGTTGCTTCACCTCAGAACAACAACATCAGTGGGAAAAGTGGCTCCCTCTTGCTGAATGGTGGTACAATACCTCTTACCACACTGCCTCTAAAATGACCCCATATGAAGCAGTCTATGGTCAAGCACCTCCAGCTCTTCTTCCATACACCCCCACCAGTTCACCAGTTCAGGAAGTTGACACGGTCCTTCGCAACCGCGATCAGATTCTTCGCATTTTGCGGGACAATCTTCACATGGCAAGAAATCGCATGAAGCAACAAGCGGATCAACACCGTTCAGAGCGCACTTTTCAAGTCGGCGATATGGTTTTTCTTCGTCTCCAGCCGTACAAACAATCCTCCTTGAAACTCAAAGGGTGTCATAAGCTTGCTCCAAAGTTCTATGGGCCATATCGGATTCTTCAGAAGATTGGGTCCGTTGCTTATAAATTGGAACTTCCTCCTTCTTCCCGCATTCATCCAGTCTTTCATGTCTCTTGTTTGAAGAAAGTTCTTGGAACCAACATCAGCGGCCAAACAATTTTACCCGAACTGGATAATGAAGGATCCATCCTTTTGGAGCCAGAGGCCATCCTCAATCGGCGCACACGTCAGCTTCACTCTCGTTCTATCACAGAGGTCTTAATTCAGTGGCACGGCATGCAACCAGAGGATGCTACATGGGAACCACTCCTTCAGATTCAACAACAATTTCCACATCTGAAGCTTTGAGGACAAAGCTTTTTTAAGGGGGAGGGGATGTTAGGAACCCATATCTTTACTTTGTTAGTATGTTGTTGTTGGACGCATATGCTTTGTAAGTCGTCCCGTAGTATTTGTTGATCAATATTTTATGTTATTGTTGTTGGTGCATATGCTTTGTAAGTCGCCCGTAGTATTGTTGATCCATAGTTTGTAACGGCCCATGGTTTTGACCCATAGTATTGGCGCCTAGAATTAGTATATAAGTGTGTGTTGAGACCTATGAAGGCACCGTGAAGTTATTTGTATTGAGCTTGCTCAAAGGAGGTTGCCCCCTCGAAGTGGTCTATGATCAATACAAAAGTGATTCTGAGTTTTGTCATTTCTGCTATTTCGCGTATTCTTGTTAATCAATTGTTGCACGTGCCTCACAAAGTGGATCTACAAGATCAAGCATGCTGCAGATGGCATCATAGAAAAGTACAAAGAGATATTTGTAGCTCATGGCTTCTCTCAGAAAGATGGAATAGACTATGAAGAAACTTTTTCTCCTATATCCAGATACACTTCCATTAGAATAGTACTTGCTTCGGCTACAGTGATGAAATGGAAGATACACTAGATGGATCTCAAGACAATTTTCTTGAATGGTGTAGTCAAGGAGGAAGTGTATGTGGACCAGCCACTTGGTTTTGAGGCACATGACAGGGAATCATATGTGTGCAGACCGAAGAAAGCCTTGTATTGATTGAAGCAAGCTCCTAGGAATTGGTATGGTAGGATAGACAACTTTCTATCCAGTTTGGTCTTTACTAAGAGTAAAGCAGATTACAACCTTTACTATAAGGTTGAGGAAGGAAATCTTGTGATACTACTCTTGTAGGTGGATAACCTATTTGTAACAGGAGAGGATGGATTGATTGCCAATACCAAGTGGAAGCTTGCTGTCAAGTTCGAGATGAAGGACTTGGGTATGATGCACTACTTTCTAAGCATGGACATTTGGCAAAGTGCAGATGGAATCTTCCTTGGACAAGGGAATTATGTAGTAGAGATCCTTGTGAGGCACCTGCAACAATTAATTAACAAGAATATGCGAAATAGCAGAAATGACAGAACTCAGAATCACTTTTGTATTGATCACAGGCCACTTCGAGGGGGCAACCTCCTTTGAGAAAGATCAATACAAATAACTTCACCATGCCTTCATAGGTCTCAACACACACTTATAAACTAATTCTAGGCGCCAATACTATGGGTCGAAACCATGGGCCGTTACAAACTATGGATTAACAATACTACGGGCGACTTACAAAGCATATGCGCCAACAACAATAACACAAACTATTGATCAACAAATACTATGGGACGACTTACAAAGCATATGCATCCAACAACAACATACTAACAAAGTAAAGACATGGGTTCCTAACATCCCCTCCCCCTTAAAAAAAGCTTTGTCCTCAAAGCTTTAGATGTGGAAATTTTTGTTGAATCTGAAGGAGTGGTTCCCATGTAGCATCCTCTGGTTGCATGCCGTGCCACTGAATTAAGACCTCTGTGATAGAGCGAGAGCGAAGCTGACGTGTGCGCCGATTGAGGATGGCCTTTGGCTCCAAAAGGATGGATCCTTCATTATCTAGTTCGGGTAAAATCGTTTGGCCGCTGATGTTGGTGCCAAGAACTTTCTTCAGACAAGAGACATCAAAGACTGGATGAATGCGGGAAGAAGGAGGAAGTTCCAATTTATAAGCAACGGACCCAATCCTCTGAAGAATCCGATATGGCCCATAGAACTTTGGAGCGAGCTTATGACGCCCTTTGAGTTTCAAGGAGGATTGTTTGTACGGATGGAGACGAAGAAAAACCATATCGCCGACTTGAAAAGTGTGCTCTTAATGGTGTTGATCAGCTTGTTTCTTCATGTGATTTCTTGCCATGTGAAGATTGTCTTGCAAAATGCGAAGAATCTGATCGCGGTTGCGAAGGACCTTGTCAACTTCCTGAACTGGTGAACTGGTGGGGGTGTATGGAAGAAGAGTTGGAGGTGCCTGACCATAGATTGCTTCATATGGGGTCATTTTAGAGGCAGTATGGTAAGAGGTATTGTACCACCATTCAACGAGAGGGAGCCACTTTGCCCATTGAGGTTGTTGTTCCGAGGTGAAGCAACGAAGATAAGTTTCCAAGCATTTATTGATAATTTCAGTCTGACCATCTGTTTGTGGGTGATACCCTAAACTCATCTTCGTTCTGGTGCCAGTGTGGCGAAATAGTTCTGTCCAAAAATGACTAGTGAAAGTCGCATCATGATCCGAGACAATGGAAGAAGGGATTCCATGAAGAGGAAAGATCTGGTCCATAAAAATTTGAGCGACGGAGGAGGCTTTATAGGGATGGCTTAGAGCGCAAAAATGACTATATTTGGAGAGACGATCAACCACAACGAGAATCACTATCTTCCCACCAGATTTAGGGAGCCCTTCAATGAAATCCATAGAAATATCTGTCCAAATCCATGTAGGTATGGGCAAGGGTTCAAGCAATCCTTGAAGGAGTGTTGTTTCACCCTTATTGCGCTGACAGGTATCACATTCGGCCACCATCGGTTGAATTGTCCTTTTCATGCCCTGCCAAAAGAAGTTACGCCGTGCTTGTTCATATGTTTTGAGGAACCCAGAGTGCCCGACCGATGGAGAAGCATGGAGTTCATAGAAGACAGCTTGTTGAAGATCTGTGCTCTGGGGAAGCACCATACGCCCCTTGTATCGCAGAGAAGCACCATCCCAAGAGTAATGTGGAACAGCAGAAGGATTTTTGGTCAAGCGTTGGATGATCTGAGATAAGGAAGAGTCATTGACATAACCCTGTTGAACAGATTGCAACCAATTTGGAAAAGGCATAGAAATAGCTGAAAGAGAACCTTGGGCATCAAATGTGCGAGAAAGAGCATCTACCACAATATTGTCTTTACACTTCTTGTAAGTGATCTCATAGTCATAACCCATGAGTTTGCTAACCCATTTATGTTGTCCCGAGGAGGAGACATGCTGGTCCAAGAAATATTTCAGACTCTGGTGATCAGTCTTGATGCAAAAATGATTCCTTAATAGGTATGGATGCCACTTCTATACTGCATGCAAAATAGCCATCATTTCCTTCTCATAGGTAGACGCAGCTAAATTCTTACCTGAAAGGGCTTTGCTGGTGAACGCAATGGGGTGTTCATCTTGAAGGAGAATAGCACCAAGTCCATTGCCGCAAGCATCACTCTCAATAGTGAAGGGCTTGGAAAAATCGGGCATAGCTAGCACAGGTGTAGTATACATAGCTTGTTTTAGTTTGTCAAATGCACACTAAGCATTAGGTGTCCATGTAAAAGCATCTTTTTTCAATAGAGCAGTTAATGGAGCTGCAATCTTCCCATAATCCTTGACAAACTTGGGGTAGTAGCCAGTCAACCCCAAAAAACCACGAAGCCTCTTGAGTGTCTGAGGATGTGGCCAATTTTTCATGGCCTCGATTTTGGCAGGATCTACGTGAACCCCTTGTGCTGAGATAATGTGCCCGAGATAGTCAACTTCCTTTTGTCCAAAAACACATTTAGACTGCTTGGCATGGAGATGATGGTCAGAGAAAAGTTGCATGACAAGATCCAGATGCTGGAGATGTTCATCCCATGTTTTACTGTAGATGAGGATATCATCAAAGAATACCAGAATGAATTTCCGCAAGTAGGGTCGAAATATTTTATTCATTAAGGCCTGGAATGTGTAAGGAGCATTAGTGAGGCCAAAGGGCATGACCAAAAACTCATAATGGCCATCATGTGTACAGAAAGCTATTTTAGGAATATCATCCTCATGAAACCGAATTTGATGATACCCAGAATGAAGATCCAACTTTGAGAAAAAGTGAGCCCCATGAAGCTCATCAAGAAGCTCATCAACAATAGGAATTTGAAACTTATACTTGATGGTGAGGTGATTAAGTGCTCGAAAGTCAATGTAGAGGCGCCATGACCCATCTTTTTTGCGAACAAGAATAACTGGAGAAGAAAAGGAACTAGTGCTTGGGCGAATAATACCTTGCTTCAATAAGTCCCGAATGAGCATTTCAATCTCTGTTTTGTGGTTAAATGGGTAGCGATAGGGCCTGATGTTGGGAGGAACACTTCCAGGAAGGAGCTGAATACGATGGTCTTCTGTCCTGGAAGGTGGTAATCCCACTCGTTCAGCAAAGACACCTGTATATCGATCCAGAATTTGTTGTAGATCCAAAGGAGTAGTGGAGACCGCTGATGGTTGCATCTGGATGGAATGGATCTGAGCGATGACACCATGTGAACTCTTCTTGAGGAGTTTTTCCATGCGATGTGAACTGATGATGCTGAGAGAACCTGGTTGTAATCCTGTCAATGTGTGTTTGTTTCCATTGAGGGAAAAATGCATCCAAAGTTTGGTAATATCCCATAAGATAGGGCAAAGTGTGCGTAGCCTATGAGCGCCCAAAACCACATCGCATCCGCCTAAGGGCAAGGCAAACATGTCAGAGTGCAAGGTATAATCTCCCATAGAGATACGCACATTTCAACACTTATGTTTGCAAGGTAAGGTGCCCCCATTGGCAATCATGACTTCAAAGTTGGAGCAAGGATGGATAAAACAATCAGCTTGTGTGGCGATTCGAGGGTCAATGAAATTATGAGTGCTACCAGAATCAATGAGGATTGTAAGAGGAAGCTTCTTGAAGTAACCCCTGACCCGCATTGTTTGGGGGGTGGTGATTCCAGCTAAAGCATGGAGAGATATCTCTGGCTGGTCATCCTGAGATGGAGGGTCAATAGGCGGTTCCTGAATGTCGAACGGAGCATCCAGTGTTTCTGGATCTTCGTCACCCATTTCAGAGGCAGGCGGAGACTCCACATCTAGGAGATAGAGCTTTTGCTGAACACATCTATGTCCCCGAGTGAATTTCTCATCATAATTATAGCAAAGCCCCTTTTCTTTGTGTGCTTGCATCTCTGTTTCAGACAAAAGCTTGATAGGAGTCGGTCGAGGAGCTTGCGGTATAGGTGGTCGCTGAGAACCCATATTTCAGAAGGGAACAAAAGTGGGCTTGGAGCGTTGTTGGGCTGCAAGCTTGTCTTCTGCCAACTTAGCCAACCCGAGTGCTTCCATCATTGTGTTGGGACAGAACATTTTTAACTCAGAGCGAATGGCATCCTTTAGACCACTGATAAAACAACTCCGGTAAAATTCATCAGACAATCCTTCGGTGTGGTTGGCTAGATTCTCAAATTCGGTTTGATACTCTCTCACAGTGCCAGTTTGGTGAAGTTTAGTGAGGGCTCGTGCGAAGTCATCAAAAGTACTAGGACCAAATCGTTGCAAAAGGAGCTGGCAAAAGTCTGGCCAGTTGGGCTCTGGATGAGCCTTCATGTACCAGCGGTACCATTGAAGAGCTTCCTGTTCCAAATGAAAGGATGCCAGCGGAACTTTGTTGACATCAAAAGTATTAGGCAGACTAAAATACTGTTCTGCACGATAGATCCATCCAGTTGGATCGGTACCATTGAAGTGAGGAAAATCAAGCTTCGGACCACGGAAATTGCTGGAAGCAGAGAACCCATTGTCTACTTAAGACTCGGATTGCCGTTTGTTGTTCATAGCTGAATGTTCAAGATGGAGACCGAGAAATTTTTAATCCAGATCCTGGATTTTTGCTTGGATGGCTGCAAGTGCTTCCTCCATGGTTTTTGCTCCTGCACGGGTGACAACCATAACTAGTTTTTTTTTTTTTGACTGGGTAGGAAAACAAAAATAGGAACTACTTCAGTAACGGAAAATTTGGATTTGGGAAAAAATCAGAAGGGTAATTGGGGTTTGACTAAGTTTTGGACACTGTTGGATAGATAGGGAAGTAAAAATGAGGATTTCAGAAGCAGGGTGAAAGAATGGGAAAATTTGGCAGAGGGGAACAAAGAAGCAGAATTCAGAAACGAACTCTGTGGTAAAATTTGAAGGTGACTGGGTGAAATCTGAGGAAGTTATGGAAAACCCTAAAAATAGACAAATGTGGGATTTCGGGCTTTGGGAAGGGGAATTGGGGATAGGGTCCTCAGGACTGAAATATGCAGAATGGGATGACAGGGGTTCCCCGAAAATTTCAAGGGAAACTAAGTGAAAATAAGGGAGATATGGAGAAAAAACTGATTTTTTTTTTTTTTTCTAGACTGGAGCGGCTATGGCTCGAAAGAGATCTAGAATGGCGCCGAATGGACTGAAAATGGATGAATCTGGAACGGCTTGCAAAATAGATCTGAAACGGCGCAGCAGTGATCGACAATAGTTCAGCTGAAAGTAAATATGGACCCCAGGTATGTGCGGCTTCCTAACAGTTCAGGGGTTTCACTCGGCCACCAATGCTGTCTGACGGCTTGCGTATTGGGGCAATACCCCTCACTTCACGACTCAGGTAAAACTGATAACCGCTTTTCCACAAACGAAAGCTCTTGATTTACCTCACGGGTGGGAACTAGTCAATCAGGTAGGGGTCGTTGCCCTTTTTGCTGGAAGGTCCTCTCAATGGGCCAGCTACTTCGGGTTTCCTGTGGTACTCCTCACAATGAGTTTTAGGGCTTATGCCCAGGTACTTCCCACAGTTAAGCAGATAAGGATTATTCCCAAATCCGAACCTGCAACAGATGCGAAAAAAAAAAAATTGGCAGAAATTTCACCCAGCGAGCCCAAGAAAGTGCTCTGATACCAGATGTGAGGCACCTGCAACAATTAATTAACAAGAATACGTGAAATAGCAGAAATGACAGAACTCAGAATCACTTTTGTATTGATCACAGGCCACTTCAAGGGGGCAACCTCCTTTGAGCAAGCTCAATACAAATAACTTCACCGTGCCTTCATAGGTCTCAACACACACTTATATACTAATTCTAGGCGTCGATACTATGGGTCGAAACCATGGGTCATTACAAACTATGGATTAACAATTCTACGGGCGACTTACAAAGCATATGCGCCAACAACAATAACACAAACTATTGATCAACAAATACTACGGGACGACTTACAAAGCATATGCGTCCAACAACAACATACTAACAAAGTAAAGACATGGGTTCCTAACAATCCTGAAGAGGTTCAGGATGATGGACTGTAAGGCCATGGCCACAACTATGGCATCGAAGCTGAAGCTTCTGTGTGATGCTTCATCTGATATGGTTGATGTCACGATGTATTGTCAGATGATTGGGTCCTTGATGTACCTGATGAATACAAGACCAGATATTTGCTTTGCGGTGAACACATTGAGCCAGTTCCTGACAGATCCTAAAGGTGTTCACCTGGTTGTTGTAAAGCATATTCTGAGGTACCTAAAGGGTACAATTGATTATGGGCTCAAGTATGATGCGAATCAAAAGTTTAACCTACAGGGTTATGTTGATTCAGATTGGGCAGGAAATGCTACAAATAGGAAGAGCACATCTGGGTGTTGCTTTAGTATGGGATCAGGTGTGATCTCTTGGTTCAGAAGGAAGCAGTCCTATGTAGCACTGAGTATAGCCAAAGTAGAGTATGTTTTAGCTTGTTCTGCTAGTTGTGAGGCAGTATGGCTCTGGAAGCTACTATCTGAGTTATTTGATATCTTGCTAGAGGCTACTGGTATCTTTTTTGGCAACCAGAGTTGTGTGAAGTTGTCTAAGAACCCGGTGTTCCACGACAGGTCGAAACACATTGAGATCAAATATCTCTATATCAGGGATATGGTGCAGAGAGGAGCAGTGAAGCTCCTGTATGTTGCGATGGATGAGCAGGTTGCAGATGTGTTGATGAAACCACTAGACAAAGTGAAGTTTGAGTACTTCAGAGAGAGGCTTGGTTTTTTTCAGATTGACGACACTTCGAGGAAGAATTGATGGACACATTTGCTGGAATCCATTTCAAGCATGGTGAGAGGAGGATCCTTCCCATGACTATGGTTGTAAGCACTCAATGATGAGCATCAGTATGATGCTCTAGTTACTTCTCTGTATATGCATCATGTTGGATACTTATTATGATCAGTTGGATCATGTATATGTATATGCATGATGTTGGACGCTTGTTATGATTAGATGGATCATGTGTATGTATAGGCATCATGTTGGATGCTTGTTATGATCAGTTGGATCATGTATATGTATATGCATCATGTTTGATGTTTGTTATGATCAGGTGGATCATGTATATGTATATGCATGATGTTGGATGCTTGTTATGATCAATTGGATCATGTATATGTATATGCATCATGTCGGATGCTTTTTATGATTAGTTGGATCATGTATATGTATATGCATCATGTTGGATGCTTGGACCATGTATCTGTATATGTATTAGGTGGATGCTTTGTATGATCAGGTAGATCATGTATGTTGATACATTGTATGATTAGGTGCATCATGTATCTATGTATGTATCAGGTGGATACATTGTATGATCAGGTGGATCATGTATGATGATATGTATCAGGTAGATACTTGGTATGAATCAGGTGGATGCATTGTATGATCAGGATGATCATGGATGACGAGCTTCAGCATTATGCTCTAGATGACATATATCAGGATGATGCAGTGATGATGATCATGATGATCATGTACATCAGGATGATGTATGGTGAGTATCAGGTTGATACTCTGTGGCCGTGGACAGGTTGTGCAAGGGTAGAATGTAATATGTCCTGGAAATCTGGATAGGATCAAGAAGGCCTCGGATGCTCTTTAGAGATCTTGCTTGACAAGACACTCTTTTAAGGTTTTTCTAGACCACATGTAATAAGTCCTAGAGATCTGGACATGATGAAAAAGGCCTCAGCTGCTCTTTAGAGACCTTGCTTGGGAAGATACTCTTTTAAGGTTTTGTGGGGACCACATGTAATAAGTCCTGGAGATCTGGACAGGGTGAAAAATGCCTCAAATGCTCTTTAGAGATCTTGCTTGGAAAGACACTCTTTTAAGGTTTTGTGGTAGGGGTCACATGTAATAAGTCACTAGTCCATGTGACCATTTTTTCCAGGCAACTTCGTTGCTATTGCAACACATTTTCATCTCTATAGCAACGAACAAGACTCCCATTTTTCGTCGCACTAATTTTGTGGCTACAATGACACGTCAAAACATCAGTCGTTATAGCCACAGGATATGGAGGACATGTGTTGGTTACAAATGTGCTCTCATAAGACTCACATCTGTCGCTCTAGCGATGCCTCCTTATCTCTCTAGCGACGCACATACTTCTGCTTTTACATGATATTACTAAGGTGAGTGTTGCTATTGCCATGAACAAGCATCGCTATAGCCACGAACATGTGTCACTATAGCCATGCCCAAGTGTCGCTATAGCCACGAAAAGACAATTGCTTGTTTCAACATGTTCTGTGGTATTGCTAAGGTGTGTGTCGCTATAGCCACAAATATATGTCTCTATAGCAATGAGTAAGTGTCGCTATAGCCACGAACATACAGTTTCTTGTTTCGTTGTGTTGCTAAGGAAGGGTCTCTATAGCGACACACTACCTAACAATGCGGTGTCGCTATAGCGACAGATGGCCTAGCAAATTGTGATGAATTTGCTATACTAGTGACAGAGCATCCTCCGTCTCTAGTATAACAAATTCATTTCCATTTGCTAGGCCATCTGTCGTTATAGCGACAGCCATATCTATTTAAAAAAATAATAATAAATGAAAATTCCAAGTGGTCTTGTAGACATGTATGCCAAATGTGGTAAAGTTGACATTGCCCACAAATTGTTTGAAAGAATGCCTCGGAGGAATGTTGTTTCATGGAATGTAGTCATTGGTGGTTATTCCCAAAGTGGTCATCCCCATGAAGCCTTGGCATTCTTCAATGAAATGCAAGTCCACGACATAAAACCCAACTCAATCACCATTGTTAGTGTTCTCCCAGCATGCACCAATTTATTGGCTCTGGAGCAAGGTAAGTAGATCCATGGTTATGTAATAAGAGGTGGATTTGAATCTAATGTTGTTGTGGGAACTGCCCTTGTAAACATGTATGCCAAATGTGGGAATGTCAACATTGCCAACATATTGTTTTAAAGATTGCCTCATGGAAATGTTGTGACATGGAATGCATTCATTGTTGGTTATTCCCAGAATGGCCACTCCCATGAAACCTTGACGTAATTCAATGAAATACAAGTCCAGGGCATAAAACCCAACTCAATCATCATGCTTAATGTTCTGTATGCATGTGGGAATTTATTATCTATTGAACAAGGTAAGCAGATCCATGGTTATGTGATGAGAAATGGATTTGCATCTAATGTTGTTGTGAGCAATGGGCTTATAGACATGTATGCTAAATGTGGGCATATAGACATAGCTCGACGAGTGTTTCAAAGAATTCCTAAACGACATGTTGTGTCATGGACTGCAATCGTTTTTGGTTATTCCTAGAATGGCCAGCCCCATGAAGCCTTGGCATTCTTTTATGAAATGCAAGTCCAGGGCATAAGACCTGACCCATTTGCCATGGTTAGTGTTATGCCTCTTTGTGCAGCTTTATTATCTCTAGAACATGGTAAACAGATCCATAGTTATGTGATAAGGAGTGGATTTGACTCTAATGTTTTTGTGGGAAGTGGGCTTGTGGACATGTATGGCAAATGTGGACATATAGTTATTGCTCGACAAGTGTTTGACAAGATGTCGAGTCGAAATGTGGTTTCATGGAATGCAATGATCTTGGGATATGCAATTCATGGACATGGTGAGGATGATCTCACACTTTTTTCCCAGATGCAACTGACAGACACAAAGGTGTATCATGTCACCTTCATTGGTTTTTTGACTGCTTGCTCTCATGTAGGGCTAATTATGGCCTTGCACCTGATCTAGATCATTATGCATGATTGGTTGACCTTCTTGGGCATGCCGGGCATCTGGATGAATCACATGAAATTATAAAAAAGATGCCATTAGAGCCTGACGCTGTCGTGTGGGGGGATTTGCCTGGGGCCTGCAAAATTAACTGCAATATTGAGCTTGGAGAAGAAGCAACAAAGCATTTTTTTGAATTAGAACCAAGTGAGGCTGGATATTATGTATTGTTGTCAAACATCTATGCTGAGGCAGGTAGATGGGAAGATGTAGCAAAGTTGAGGACAATGATGAAAGAGAGGGATGTGAAGAAGCCAATAGGATGTAGTTTTATTGAGGTAAATAGAGAAGTTCATTCCTTCCTTGTGGGAGACAAAACCCATCCACAAACTGAAAAATTTTATGCTATGTTGGAAGCCTTGTATGGGAAAATTAAGGAGGTGGGGTATGTGCCTAACACAAATCTTGTGCTGCAAAACGTGGAGGAGGAGGTGAAGGAAATACTAATATGCAATCATAGCGAGAAGCTGTCCATTTCTTTTGGGATCATCAGTACAAGCCCGGGCACCCCCATCAGGATCACGAAGAACCTTCGTGTGTGTAGTGATTGCCACAATGTCACTAAGTTCATCTCCAAGATTGTTGGGCAAGAAATTATTGTGAGAGATGCAAACCGTTATCACCACTTTAATGGTGGATTGTGTTCTTGTGGAGATTACTGGTGATGCTAATTGAACCATGTAACAAATATATGTATACTTTCAAATTAATATATGCATACTAATTTTTTGTTTAGAAGAGTATAATATTTCTGAACAAAGAGAGGCATGTGTTTTATATCTGGTGAAAATCGTGCTAATGTTGTAGTTTGCATATATTGGTTAATGTCAACAATAGTGCATTGTATCCCTATTTGTGGGTTGTCTTAAATTGCAGAACTCCATGGCATTGTGATGTCATTGCTACATTTATTTTCATTATGTTATTGTTGAATTCTAATTACTCTCTTGTCTAAAGTGTAATCTAACAACTTATCAAAGTCTGTCATCCCAGTGAAAGCATTTAAAATTCTATAATGTTTAGCGAATTTATGTAACAGAACATCGGAGGTGTGATGTTTAGATAAATCTCAATAGATTAGTTCTATAGAATATGCTGGCAGAGCATTGTCATTGCCAGAAGATATCACCTTGAAATTGTACAAGCCCTTGTCTAATTGATTGGATTCTTGGAGTCTCTTTGATAGTTTGTTTTTAGTTAAAATCTTGGGTGCTAGGAACTTTTTCTTAATGATAGTTTTATGTAGCCAATGCCTATTCTGAAAGAATCATGTTTGTGTTGTGCATCACCGTGGTAGCAGTAAAAGGGTTTCTGCTAAGAACCATGGACCCTTGATTCAATTACTTCTTAGTTTATAATGTATTTTATTCCATACCACTTTCAACAATTTCTAGTTTTGATATGAATCCAAGCTTTGCTTCCCTATTACATATAACTTTCACTCCTAGTGGATATTTTAAACTAGCCTTTAAAGGTCATCAAGCAACCAAAACACCAAGTTCAATATTCTTGGCATCTGCATCTTAGAAGAGTGGATGCAACGAAATCTTTGTCATCAATCATGATAGAATGTTTTTGGGCTATTCATTCGTTGTGATCTCCTTCGTTTTTATTTTAGCACTATGCTTATAAATTATAACAACATTCTCTGGAAGCTTGGGGGGTATGCCATTAGGAAGCTTGATTTAACTTAAATGTTCTACTACTGACAGTCTTGCTTCCTTGAGGCTTGGTGAGGCTCCAAGAAGCCTTGGTATGGCTATGTGATTCAAAACACATGCTAACTATTTGTGGAAAAAATTTCCTACCATAATTAGATGTTAAGAATGCATGTTAAAATGCCATAAGCTAGTAGTGATGATGACAAATGTTGGCAGTGATCTCAGCTTGGACATGTCAAGTGCTTCTTGACACGCCGAGACTTAGTTGTTATGTTTTATTAAAACATTACATGGGGACTAAAGGTTTGCGTGTTGTGCATGGTAAGAGGTGGAGACATCACCCAATTGTTTCCATAGCTAATTTCCACTTTTTCCTACTCGCCTTTTTAACCAATGCCACTTGATCCCTTTAAAAGCCACTTACCTTACTATGAATTGTGATTGAGAGAATTTTGGTATTACTAGATGGGAAACAATTGAATTAAAGAGGGAACAAAGTTAACGCTTGAGGAGTTCCCTTCACCTAATGGTTTAAAAGAAGACATGAAAATGATCAGATTCCTTATTAAGGAAAGGAAAATTGAGAATAAAGTATGATGGTTTCAAGGGCACCTTCATTCCTTTGCTGATACATGGGAAATATATAAATGGTAGTCCTATCAAAGACATCAAATCCATTTAAAACATGCCACAACATTCCTGATAAGATCATCTCCTTAAAGGTATAATACCCAAAACAACATTATGAATGCCTATTCCACAAAAAAACTAATAGACCATTGTGGTATTCTTGTAAAATCTCAATCTTATCGTATATGCTCATTCTTTGATGCTACAAGTGTGAAAACACTACCTTTAGGTCTCTACAGTGAGTAAAAGGGAATGCTTCCAAAATATATCCATTGTCTTTGTGTCAAGCAATGTAGAACTTTTTCTACAACTACAAAACTAGATCAATATGTAGCATTGTATTGGTCATAGTATAAAAAATATACTCTGATTTTTATTTGGGTGGGGATGATAACAATAATTTTTCCTAGTTAGACTCAATAAACAAAATCATTCTTCTAATAACAAAATCATCCTTAATATTTTTTTTTTGTAAATATGTTATTATATTATAGCGTCCAAAAATTACATAGCTTCAAAACAGGTGGCCTTACCGGTGTATAGACACGATAGCTGGCAGATATTCCCTTCCAAACCCTTCAAATTGTTCCATAACTAGAAGAAAACACAAGACTTGTAACCCTCCTACATTGTTGCAATGTCAACTTTACCAACTTGAGTGTGTAAGACAACATATTAATCAATGAGAGTTAGAGGTCACTCTCATCCTGTTCATGTGAAATTATCCTTGCACTTGCTGCTTTTGAAGCATTTGACATCCACTGGAGTACTCTGAAGTTGAACCAACAAAACCAAACTTAGTACTTGCACAGCTTTGGAATAAAGTTACCATCTTGTTTTGTAGCTAAATCTCAAGCTTTTGATGCATTTTCTTTCTTTACTTGAATTTTTTGAATCGATTGACATTGGGAATTACTCCCGCTTAATTAATTTCCCACTAAATTCAAGACACTACATTCACATATATTAATTTCTAGATTTTAGGCTTCTTGTATTTGACCTATTTCCTTCATTATTGCGTGGACAACACGACCTTCTTAATTTTTATATATCTATAAATGTAAGAACATTTGATCATTTCATTTATGCTATATTATATGTGACAGATATTCCAGATAGCCTGCCAATAGGTCACCATAAACACATTGACGGGTGTACCATAAGCAATTTGGTTAAATGCCTCTTCTCTAATTTATTACAGAACTGCAACCATTTGAGATTACCATAGGACTATGTAGAGTATTCCTCTTGTAGCTTGAAAAATTTTCAGATTAAAGAAAATGTATTTGCTTGCAAGAGTGTTAACACCTAAAAAGTGCTCACTAGCTCATTTCCTTATTCACATGACCCATTTGTCCACTTATCCACCATCTAAGCCTTTGAAGCCAACAAAAGGTCACCAAAAGACCTTAGTACACCCCTTTTTCCCACTCAAAAAGATTATTTTTCCTAAAAAACATAAAAAAAAACCCTCAAAAAGGGCCCAAATTCCCAAAAATATTAAAAAGAGAATAAAAATATTAATTTTATTCAAAAAAGGAAAAAGGAGGGAAAAGTACCTAAACCATGTTGTTCAATACCATTGGTTTCCACAAAACCACAAATGGTATTCCCCACCACCAAAACCTATAAAAAGGTGGTATGAACTCCTCATTTCACATCCATCCATATTCCTATCCTCATGCTACCAAAATCTCCCTTGAGTATTTGGCCATTGTAGCAAGCCTTGGAGAAAGGACCCATTGGAGATTGGAGCTGCTCACCATTGGAGCTATTCAACAACCTTCATCACTTGGAAGTGTTGTTATTGCAAGCACTTGCTTGCGCCCATTGTCAATACAAAAATTATTTTTTATCTTTCTTGTTCTTGTTTTTTAATTCAAAATGCACATGCTAGTTTAGTTTAGTTTAGATTTAGTATATTGTTTTTATTTCTAATGAAACTGCTGCTACTAGTTAGCAGGTGCCCATAGCACTAAGCTTGGTTGCAAAACCAAGCCAACAGTTTTTTGGCGACTCCACTGTTTTTTGAATCTTTAGATCTCACTTTTGCTTTAGATCTTAATTTTTGATAGTATTTGTTAGTTTAATTCATAGATCTGCCACCCTAGACAGTAGATCCATTGTTGTCCTAGGTCTTGGCCCATTTTTTAGCCATTAACAGCCCGAAATTCACAATTTTCGGCATCATTTTTCGGCATTCGCGTACGGCTTTCGCCTCGCGGTTTTTCGCCCAATAGTTGCGCGGCTCATCGAGACTGGGCGGCCTTTTTCCGCGCGGTTCACCGCGGCTTCGCGGCCCATTAGCGCGCTGCACATCACGGCTTCGCGGATCTTTTCCGTGCTGCACATCGCGACTGTGTGACGAAATCCCGCGCTGCACATCGCGGCTTTGCGGTCAAAACCCACGCTGCCCATCGCGACTGTGTGACAGAAACCCGCGCGGTCCATCGCGTCTTTTCTGTCAAAACCCGCGATGCTAATTTTTTCATTCGGCCGAATCGTTTAAAAAATTAATTTCTTACTGTATTTTCTGCCCACATAGCACATTTTCCCATATTAGAAATCCTGCATATTTTATAGCCATGGAAAAAATTTTACTATTTAGAATGCACATGTGAAGAAATCTTTTTAAATATTTTCAGAAATTGAAAGAAGGATTTGATTGCATTTTATCTAGATTAAAATTTTTGTTGTTTGCTTCTTTAATATTTTTCCCATAGCAATTATTGAAAATGAAATCCATTTATTTCGAAAAGAAGTTATATTATTTGCTTTCCTATTTGAAAGATCCTTTGTTTTTTGAATAGTCCTTGAAAAGCATTTAATTTCCATTTATTGAAAAATTCATAATATTTGCTTTTTATTTCAAAAGATCCTTTGTTTTTTGAATACTTAGCATTTACTTTTTCAATTACAGTTTAAAATATCACACGGGCACCCACTCAAACATTAATTTTAAACTGAGCCTTAAAACTTACCCTAATTTCAACCCACTTGGGGAACACTAAAAGAACTTTGTAGCTAGGTAGTATTGAGGGGATAGGTGTTCCAATAACACCCCTCAGTTATTACATCTGAGACATAGTTGTTGTCCTTTAGGGAGCTAAAATCTCTTAGTATTTATTGGCACGGCCACAACTGGTTTATGGGAAGGCCTCTCCCCTAGGAGGGTTGAAGTCGTGAGGATGGTTCTGGAAGCCTGAGTGGAATACCGAAATCCATTCAGTAATCGAAGGGCTACCATTCGCAGTTCTCGGGATATCCCTGTATGGGGGTATTGCGATAAAGGACCAAATGACAGATTTACCTTTTCTCGACGTGTCGTGAACGGAGTATCCTAGTAGCCATTCTTTAGGATAGATTACCTGATGTCCCTCCCGATAGGGGGATATCTAGCCGTTGACTCAACACTCATATTGTCTGACTTGGATTTCATCACCTTGCAGAGAATATTATTTGTTGATTCACAATACTTTTAGTTAGGTGTTTGCATGATTCAACCCACCTTTGGTCTAGTTACACCTATTTTTTCTAGAAGCTGTTTGCATGTTGGTACTCTGATCATTTTTTTTGCATGCCTCCACTTATTGTAGCACAGCTACTATAATAAGTGCCTTTTTGAGGTTGTTTTTTGGCCTGAGAGCATTCATTTTCACTCCCCTTCTTGCACCCTTGGTTGCATTAGGGTTTTGAGTTTTTTATACATTACCATTTTACACATATAGATTTTTACACAAAAACTTATTTTCTCACCATTGAGAATTTTAGACGCTCTCATCGTCTTCAGGGCGAACTCCCAGAGTTCAGTCTACTTGGCTCGCCACGTCACAGATGCCGAGCCTTATCCCTTGACTCGACACATCGTCAGTCAACTAGACAGTCATCCAATTCTGACATGCCTCACTTCACTTCTGATTCTGAGGAAGAATCCGAAAACCCCAATGAGTTTTTCCCAACCAACCTTATGGCTGGAACACAATTTGACCCACTTTTTAGCAGCACCATAGGAGAGACGTCCACAGACCCTTCTACTACGGTGCCATCCATGGTAGCCACCACTCCCCTAGCTATGCCGAATATGGCGGACACTCCACATTTAGGAATGCCCAACACAGGGCCACCTCCTGTTATAGGAATTCCCAACACAGGGACACCACCTGTTATGGGTATGCCCAACATAGGGGTCACACCCCCTCTGATCCCCACAACCTAGATTCCAGGAATCACCACTACTATTCCTAACCCAAGTGTAACCCATGTTGCACTTGGAAGCGCTGGCCCATACCAGACCACACCTATTGGAGGACACATACCTTCAATACCTAGCATACCTTTAGGCGCTACTGGACCCCTACATCATACCACCATGACTAGGCATGTCCCAGTCTCAGTCACTACATCTGCTAGCTTACCGTACATGGCGAGTCTGAACTTACCAGACCTAGCCAGGCTCACCAATGACCCTATCAGACACGATCCTGCATGGCCTCACATGCCCAGCAAACTCCCCTTCGACATCCCTAAGTTTGACGGCAAGGCAGGTGAGGACCCCCAGAACCATATCATGTCCTTCCATCTATGGTGTTCCTCCAACTCCATAGTGGACGACTCTATCCACCTCCGTCTATTACAGTGCACCTTCACTGGTTCTGCAGCCAAGTGGTATATCGAGCAATCCCATGGGACGCATGCCACCTTTACCTCCCTTGCCTCGACCTTCCTGCAGTTCTTTCAGTTACCTATCCGCTATGATGCGGGCGTCGAGATCCTACTATCTTGCAGACAGAACATGGCCACCCACATCACTGACCACATTCATGAGTGGCGTCGACGCCGAAGCCTCTGCAAAATCAAGTTAGACGACCGTATCTTCCTAGATTGGTTTCTAAAATCCCTCCTCCCTCTCATTGCGAAGGATGTGGCATCCGAAAGACCCCAGTCTGAAGAAGAGGCCATCCTCAAAGCCCAACAGTTTGATCTCATTTACGCCCAGCCGGGTTATCTATATACCATTATACCGGACGCCCCTCGGGGTGAGTCATCCCAACATGATGCGCCGGGGGCATCCCATGCCGCTGATGGCATCATTAGTCATATGGCCTCGCATCCCCAACCCTTTTCCATTGCACATCCTAGCCATGGTCCTGACCTTTCGCGGGCTACATCTCAGTCCGGAGCAACCAGTTCATATGCTCCCATGGCACATCACCACCATACCCATGGACCTTTGTGTCCACCTCAGTGTTTTGGTCATGCACCACCTGCATACGCCACCCCAGCTGCACCTCAACCAGTGTACTATCCACAGCAAGCTGTGGCAGCTAACCCAACACCTCCAATAGCTCAGGGTTACCAACAACCCCAGCAGGTCACTGGACCACCTCTAGCCCCACAGGCTTATTATCCACCACAACCTGCTCCCGCACCTGCGGCGAACCAAAATCCTCCCACTGCTCAAGGGCAAGTGTACACACAGCACAACCAGCGCCAGAACCAAAACAACTAGCGCAACCAAGGTGCGCAACAGAACCGTGGTAGAGGTCATAACTGCAGTAATAACCAACAACATCAGCAAGGTCCTCCACCTCCCAATCCTCCGCAGAATAACAATGCTCCTCCTCCCAACCGCAATCCGGATCGGAATCCCAAGCAGCCTAGAAATAATAACCTCATAACAAACCACCCTTGTTCTATCTGCGGGGTCTATGGTCATTACACGCATTCTTGCCCACATTTGGAGCGAGCTCAGCAACTCTGGACCGAGGATGCCCATCATTAAGGGAAAGCGGCTGCTCAGTCACCACCCAACCCTCCACCACCTCAACATCAACATTTGGTGCTACAAAACCCCTTTCCAAACCAAGGTGTAGTGAACACTCAGCCGTTAGCCCCCCCTCGGGGCAATGTGCCATCACAGCAGATCACTTATGCAGCCCCTGATCAACCCATGTTCGATTCAGGTACTCACCATTTGTTGATGATGTCAACTGCCGATGCCAACCTCCAAACTCGTCGAAACCAATATGGCTCCACCTCTGAAGCCCCTCCCGCCGACAAGAACACTAACGTTAATCCCACAGATCAAACGTTACGTATACCTCCGGCTGCACTTGATGGCACTTCTAAAGCACGTCGCTTCCCACTTCGTCGTATCAATAATAATCCCAATGCTCGGGCTGCGTCGAATTACAACATCGTAGACGACTTAGCCTAGTCTCCTGCAGCCATGTCCGCTTTAGAAGTCTTGAAAAACTGTCCTTTCATGTGCAAGACTTTGCTCTCTGCCATTGGCGCCATCGAACCCAATGATTCACAGCTGATCGTATTCGATTCAGACCAGTCCGAACCACGACTGCCTTCTAGTTTAGCATTCCAAGTTTCCGTTTCTATTCGGAATCTTGTCATCCATCGGTGCATTATCGATGAAGGGGCCTCTACATGCGTCATGTCCACCTTCGTTTGGCAGAAGTTGGGATCCCCTACTCTCCAGCAGTCCACTACTGCATTGCGAGCATATGATGGCCGTTCGGCACAACCTCAAGGTCTCTTAGCTAATGTCCCCGTCCAGCTGGCGGGTAAAACTGTGCTCATTGACATTGAGGTCATCAATGCCTAACTTGACTATAACATTTTACTTGGCCGCAGCTACATGTATGCCATGCGGGCTGTTTCCTCATCCGTTTTTCATACCATGCAGTTCCCCCATGAGGGACGCGTGGTCAAGGTCGACTAGCTCACCTACTACGATCCTAAGGCCCCTGCCACACCTGAAAATGTTCTCCCCATGGTTGAACAACCTGTTTGTGGGGCAACTACCTCATTCATTTCCTCAGTAGGACTCGGACTTTACTCCGAGGCGCCAATGACCTCTACATTCCAGTCCATTCCACCGCCGTAACTAGAGACCCACGTCGCGAACCTCTGTACTCTTTCACAGAATACACAAACACCCGATAATCAACCACCTTTGTTCCCTAAACCACCATTGGTCCCTAGTCACATCGGTGTTACACCCATCCACACAATCCCCTTTCTATTCCCTCCTTCGGGCGTAGTAAGCGCTCTGGTTATGGCTACCCTTAGTCTCCCCGGGTTAACATTGGGATTTCCCGTGTGGCATATTTCGCCTCTCGTTCCACCGCCGACACCAAATGTCATCCTACAACCGATGCAACCCATTGTTACTTCTACCCAACCACCTCCCGGTATCACTACTCCTTCGTCATCGACGAATCCCCCTCCACTCATCAGACCCACTGGGGGCAGAGGCCCGCAACCATACACTGCGGTACCCCCACCTAAGGTAGTTAAACCTCCCCCCGTGTTTCGTGCTCCTCCCAAATGCTCATTGTGTGATGAGTTAGGCCATCCAACTCATCAGTGTCCACAGTTACCTGCATTGCAGGAACACATGCAAATGTTGGACGACGACCCCAACATCCCAGTGGTCAAACTCGATCCAAGCCCCATGCCTTGTGATAAATCAATGTGTACCAACCACCCATGTGCGATATGCGGTATTTACGACCACTACTCACATCACTGTCCTGACATCCCATATTATAGAGCAACTCTCTATGAGATGAACAATTTGGACCTTGAGACGGAACCCCCTACTATCAAGGAGATCTACCCTCCCCCATCATCCTCATCCGGAGAGATTAACACCATCTACATGATCTCTTCGACTACCACTACCTCATCACTTGATTTGACCACTCAAAGCTCCCGCAATGATGAAGAGATTCGAGAGACTCCTACTGCCCTTAATTATCTCTGGGAAGACATGCACCATCGTCCATACTTCCTCCCGGAAGAGACTTCATCCACCACCGCTACCCAATCCGCGGTTGAGTCCAAAGATTTCCTTCCTACTAGAGTCGACTGGTTAAAGGATCCTATGGCCGATATTTCTCCCGTCATCCACATTGACATCTCTGACCCACTTGGTGCCCTTCATACCATTACATTAGGATCCTCCCACAGTGAGCATGAGATCGGAGAATACCAACAACTGTTCCAAGAATTCACTGATGTCTTTACTTGGTCAAATACCGAAATGCCTGACCTTGACCCCGCCATTTATACGATCTCCACTGGATACCCCTCTGTCTGGTCGGCCCCTTCCATTGATCCCGTTCACACACATGTTCCACTCTGCTACGTCGGTTTCGTCGATGGTGCAAGCCATTGGTCCCCCAATCTGGCCTCCACAGCTTGGGTAATATATTCCCCTTCACATGAGTTGATCCACATCGACGGAGTGTGTTTGGGTGCCGCTACCAACAACCAGGCTGAATATGATGCCGTGACCGGTCTCTTGGCCATAGCTCTCCAAATGAGCATACGTCACCTTAACATTTTCTTGGACTCACAACTCCTAGTTTCCCAACTCAACAATGATTATCAGGTACGCGATCCCTGTCTGTTTAGAAAAATTTTGCGCACTAAACAAATGATTCGACAGTTTGAATCCATTTCATTCACACATGTCCCAAGAAACCTCAATAGTGTAGCAGACCATATGGCCAACAATGTACTTGACTGGCACATCAATTGCATCATACCATAAACAAATAATTCATCCACGTGTATACCATGTGCCTCCACGGGCATATACCAAAAACAAAATGTGCATCCACGTGCATAACATGTGCCTCCACGGGCATACAGAAAATCAAACATGCCTCCACAGGTGATCATAAAGACAACAAGTGCATCCACGTGCATACACGACTATATACCACATCGAATATATACATATATATACATCATCGTATAGTCAGAACATGTCATAGGTGCCCTCAGCACCCAATATACAAAAAAAACATCAGCCGTACAAAAAGAGTTTCCCCATATGCTCATCAGCATTTGGGGACAAATACATATCATCTAGTCATGAGGATCCCTGGGCTCCTCTGGCGCCTCCTCCGCTGGCCCTGCTGGGTCATCCCGAGCACCACCCCTGTGCTCTACCACAAAAACTGCTGTCCTCAACAGGAGCGACCGCCAGTCAGGTGGCACAACGAAGCAATGCTCCACGACGTCCCAGTCCAGCTCTCTCCAGCCATCCTCCGGGAGTCCAGCTAGAATCATGTCGAATGTCTGTCTGACACCCTCTATAGCATCATCTCGAGGGCCAACCCCTCGCCCATGAGCCGCAAATCCTCCACCACATGGAGGTGGTTGAGCGACCACCATCGCCCGCCCCCGAAGAACCACATAGTCGGCTGATGGTACAGGACCAACATCTGCACAATGCAAATAAACCATCATATACACATCTAACTATAACCATAAACAAATCACATGATATAGTATAAAACAAACCAAAAAACATACCGTCTAAGCCCCAGGCCTATCCCTGGGCTCGAGGCATCTCTAGGTCGCTTCGGTAGTCCATGCCAGCATATGGATAATCCTCAATCACCAGGGGCATCTGCTCCCACTGCTCATATACCTCCTCTGTAAAAAACCCACGGACACCACCACCACCACGAGGCATCATATGCCCCCACCGCACCATGCGCGGCTCACTCACCAGACCATCACAAATGGGCACCCATGGTTGTAAGGTCGACACTCGCTCGAAGAAAAAACAACATAGAAAGGAGGCATAACAAAACTCTCCTCCCTCTCGATAGCACTTGTCCAGATCTCTCAGGAAACCTGCTAGAAACATCTGAGCCCATGCATAATACGTCCCCCGAAGCACAGAGTCCACCATCATCGTTTGTCCCCCGGACAAATGATGTGGCACTGCAGCACCCAGCACTCGTAGCACACCTGCCCCAACAGCCCTCATGTCCCACTCCCGTAGTGATCGCAGACTCAAGGCACTATTCTGCAAAATAGCCCCATCAACACAAAAGGTCTACAGCAAATCCTCCATATCAACACCTGGCGGGATCCTCAGCAAGAAGATCTCCCACCTCCCCCAAACGAGGCAACCCAGTCAGAAAGTATACATCTGTGAGAGTGATCTCCAACCTCTGTCCCCCAATCATAAAAGCACCCTCCACGGGCACCCACCAACTCACCAACTTGTTCAGGAGCCGTCTCACTGAACGCATTGGTGGGATCTGAGTGAACTTCAAAAGTCCACTCACCTCTAGAGTCTGCCAGACCCCTGGATCAGTACGAATCCTCTCCATCAGATCATCATCTATCTCCCGCTCTCGCCATGACAACAATGGTCTCCTCAACATCCTGCCAAAAAATAGAAGAAATTTTTAGACCCAACAAATTTTTTTTTGCAAAAATACCATCGCGGCTTTTCCATCAAAAGCCGCGATGATCATCGCGGCCTCCATTCAAAAACCCACGATGAACATCATGGATATTTGCCAGACAGTCATGATGAGCATCGCGACTATCTCCCATGAACTCGCGATGAACATTGCGGGTTCCAATATCATAGTCGCGATGAACATCGTGACTATCAGCCTAAAACCCGCGTGGTTCATTGCGGGAAGAGACCCGAAACCCGCGATATTCCACGTTGGAAGGTCAACGTGGAATTTCATGGCCTTCAGGGGCCCGCCGCCAAACAAAAAAGACATAATTGAAAAGGCTAAGGCAAATAAGGTTACCTGAAACTCGCAGAATCGAAAACCAACGGTCAAATCTCCCAGAAATCGAGAAAGAGCTATGACTGCTCTGCTGAACTCACACATAACAATGACATGTCACATGGGCCCCACGCCCTATTTATAGAAATCCCACCATTTTTCAAACCACCATTCCGGTCTCATACGACGTCCGTTTCTCAAACCGTTGGTACCATTGGAATCAGCGTAGCGAGAACTTCATGATAGATTTTTCCTTTTCCTGTTTTCATCAGGTCCATTTTTTTGACCATTTTTTCCATGCCCCCTCATTGCCTCGGTTTGCGTGCCACATCCACCGTTCTCCGTTTTTGACAATCTTTATATCATCGAATTCAGTTTTCCGCGCTCGTGATTATGCTTGAGATCATCACTCGCTCTCACGCCTAGATTTTTTGGGCATTTTTCCTATGCCCCCTTCGTCGCCTCAGTTTGCGTGCCACATCGGCTGTCGTCCGTTTTTAGCGAGTCTTATATCACCGGATTCAGTTTCCCGTGCTTGTGATGATGCTTGAGATCATTTCTCGCTCTCACGCCCATACTTTTCGGCCATTTTTTCAAAATGCCCTCTCATTGCCTCAGTTTGCGTGCCACAACGACCGCAGCCCCCCTTTTGTCAATATTTATGTCACCGGATCCGGTATCCCGCACACATGATGAAGCTTGAGACCTTTTTTCTTGCTCCCATCAATCCCTCTTTGTTTGGTATAATTTTATCCCTTTTTCGGGCCGAGCAATCCCTTTTACGAAAAAGGCACTTAGGGAGTTTCTGTTAAGCTCTTTTCTGACTCCTAAAACAATGAAAAGATCGCCGAGCAACCTTGCTTCCTTTCATGCTCGCTAAACGTATCTGAAAGGGCATCTACCTGGTATAAGTTTACCCCTTTTCCGAACCTTGTAGACTAATTACGAAAAAGGAATACTCTAGTCACATCAGCTAGAAGAGTTCTCCATCTGCATCATTTTATGCTTTTTCGGGCCTTGGAGACTAAACTTACGAAAAAGAACACCAATGGAGTCGCCTTACCACTTTCAGACTCTCTAAACATGAAAGCGACCACAAGCAATCACCATCCTGGGCTCGTAAAACCAACAGGACAGTAGTCACAACCACTGCAGAGTCTTCTTATTGTTTTCAGACTCCTTAAAAATGAAAGCACCAATGAGCACGAACAGTCCTGGGCTCACAAATCCACAGGACAGTACCATTTCAGAGCACACTTTTATCCCTTCTTGGAGCTCATTAAAACTACGAAGAAGGACCCAATGGTGCTTCTCGGTGCCACAACAGATCACGTCTACTCATATGGCAGCTTCCCCATTTTGGTCACCTTTGTTTAGAGTATTCTGCAGTATGTCACCTTGAGAACCCCTCGACAACACCCATCAGCTTGATTCCCCCCCAGAGTCAATACACACGCTTCAGTCCTTAAAAGAAATGATTCCCACACCTACAAGTCAGTTCCCTACGCTGCTAGGTCAACCATGTCATCATGCTCTGAACAAAGGAAGTTTGAGTCTACCCATTGACCCCAGTTACTTCCCATCCCCACAAGTATGTCAGTCCTACCATCAGTATTACCACACTTCAGTTCTACACCTCGCGCTCCTATCAAGGAAACATCATTGCCTTGTTAGTTGCCGGTCTCCCTCTATCGACGACAACCAAATTTATTCGAGAGGATAGACCTAGAGGTCCCTGTGTCTTGGACTCATCACCATTTATGATGAGTGCCTACGAATCATTTCGAGAAGAGTCCTCAGTGCTTCTCCAAATGGTTGTTTCTCACATGCTCGACTTTAACACCTTGATCGCATCGTTGAGACTCGCACAGGGTATTGGTCCGCTCAGTTATTAGTCGAAGACCCCGGATACCTCCCGAATCCTCCACATTTGAGAGTCTACCTATGGATACAACCAGTTACACTTTTTCTATAGATATCCGGGTTGCGCATGGCAACAGTATTCAGATTTACACCAGTTTTATACTCCCTCGAGTATACAGTTACATATACTTCCCAGAGATGGCTCACAGTCATTACGTCCCTACAGATGTTGGACACCTTCAGTTTCAGCAGTTCATCAGTTATTCCAGTATATCAGTTATTGAGATCAGTCATGTCATGATCATGAGTACATCCCAAAATAATGTCCCCTCTGGACCATTATGATGTACCAATATATTTTCTATGTATTAGATCCCCCTTCTTGGGACTAATTGTTATGTATATGTCTTGATACGAGCATGGGTATGCTCGCCTCGTCCATTATCAGAGATTATTCCTCATTCATATTGAGGCCATGTAATATTTGTTTATTTTTTGCAGCTTCCATGGGACACGGATCCAGTCTCTAATCGGTCTTTTCTCCTCCCCAAAACCCCAGAAAAAAGACAAAGAACTATGACGTCTATCGGCCATACGATGAGCTCCTGCCCTCACACATCAAGGGGCAATCTGTTAACACCTAAAAAGTGCTCACTAGCTCATTTCCTTATTCACATGACCCATTTGTCCACTTTTCCACCATCTGAGCCTCTGAAGCCAACAAAAGGTCACCAAAAGACCTTAGTACACCCCTTTTTCCCACTCAAAAAGATTATTTTTCCTAAAAAACATAAAAACCCTCAAAAAGGGCCCAAATTCCCAAAAATATTAAAAAGGGAATAAAAATATTAATTTTATTCAAAAAAAAAAAGGAGGGAAAATACCTAAACCATGTTGGTCAATACCATTGGTTTCCACAAAACCACAAATGGTATTTCCCACCACCAAAACCTATAAAAAGGTGGTAGGGGCTCCTCATTTCACATCCATCCATATTCCTATCCTCATGCTGCCAAAATCTCCCTTGAGTATTTGGCCATTGTAGCAAGCCTTGGAGAAAGGACCCATTGGAGATTGGAGTTGCTCACCATTGGAGCTATTCAACAACCTTCATCACTTGGAGGTATTGTTATTGCAAGCACTTGCTTGCCCCCATTGTCAATACAAAAATTATTTTTTATCTTTCTTGTTCTTGTTTTTTAATTCAAAATGCACATGCTAGTTTAGTTTAGTTTATATTTAGTATATTTTTTTTTATTTCTATTGAAACTGCTGCTACTAGTTAGCAGGTGCCCATAGCACTAAGCTTGGTTGCAAAACCAAGCCAACAAAGACTACATTGTGCTAAAATACAGTGGAAAATAATAAGAATTGATAAATTACACTAGCCACAGAAGTTTGATTTCAAAGCCTTACACATCGCTTCTCTTTATATTACAAGCTCTCTCATAACCAAGGGATTCACAACAGAAAATAGCCTATAAACCAAATGGTTGTTTACTTAAATAGTTGACAGTAACAAACTTCTACGTGTGCATACATTGAATAAACAAGGTGTTGAAGATAATAAAGATCCTCCTTTCCATCCACTGCATCAACAATGCACAGTGAAAAATGCATTCCCAAATGTGCATTGTTATCACATTCCGAGCTTCTACTCTCTCTATCTTTCTTATCTCCACTATCTTGTATTATGACCAATAATGCTCAGTGAAAATGCACTCCCAATGCACACCAATAGCAAATTATGAGCTTCCAATCCTCTATCCATTGTATCTCCTCCACCTTTCCCTATGGCCAACATTACTACTGCTGCCCATTTCCCCATCACTATTATCATCCATGTCTATAGTCCAACATACATCTGGAGAACATTGGTTCCTTCCGGCCAATATTACATCCACACATTCTCAAGTGAAAATAATAGTAGAAGATTCAACTAGATCTTGAAATAATTATGTGTGAAAGAGATTTAGTCCAACTAGTATCTTGTCAGACCAACATGTGGAAACAAATCTAGTGTCTTTTGTTCCACAATATTTGATTGCTCTGAAATATCCACCATGTTTATTTGAATGTAGACACTAATGGAAAATGCACTGTCACCTCCCTACCAAGAATAAATAATACTATCATAATTAAAATCCCTTGACATTTTTAGAAGAATGTCCTGAGGATAAAAGATCAGTTTGTAAGGGAACACACTATATCCCAATGCCAAGCAATGTGATTTAGACACTAACCACCAAAACAAAAGGTTTTTCACTCCCAAGTGGCTGGTGTGATTTTTACTTTTGTTGACTAGGAAAAGGAAATTGGTGTGCATAACAAAGCTCAATTCTAAAAAAACCTAAAATCCCTTTAAGCATTAATGTACCATACCTTTCCACCGATTACCAGCCATGGAACAAGAAGCCACTTACAACCCATTAAAAATTCTGGGCCATTAAGAGACCAATCCACCATAACATAACAGAGATAGTTTTCCATAGAGACCCAAAACGATTCAAATGCATGCATGGGTGCAAATAAAAAATTCAATGGAATAATCAAAGATGTGTTAACTAAAATTCATGGCAACCATGCCTATATTCAGAATTAAGCACTTTCATGCACACAACATGCACAATACATATATTCCAATTCAAGTTATTTATAAATAGAGATTGAACACTTAGATTTTAACTAAAGATTGTCCAAGAGACTTGCTGTGCATGAGAAATTTTCCATCCAACCATAGGCATCCATTGTATATGCCACCCCAATCCAGGCTTTGAGGCCACCAAGGCGAAGGAAACAAAGCTATAGGCTTACAATGCACTCAACCCAACCCAATTACTCTCATGGTTCAGCCAATTTGCTCACTACAAAGCACTCCAGGCACCTCATTCCTCACCAACCATCAATCAGCCATGGCACTCTTCCACTACCTTGCACAACACAAGGGAAGATCTTTCCTTCTCTACTCAACAGTGCCTCAAAATCTCCTTCCTCTCCAGTGCTCTTCAGTGTAGACAAATGAACCCAATCCATTGATTGCCTTCTCTAAATACCCTGGGAATAAAACTTGCACTCTCAAGCAGCCAATGAGTAGTAATATGTAGCGGGGGAAAGCTTCCTAACTTCCCATCCTCTATGCTCATCTACAGCCTACCTATCTTTCATCCAAGCTCTGCAAATTACTCATCATAGTGCTCATTTTGGTCATTTTCAGATTTGGATCATTGAGTAACCAATGGAGAATGTAGCATGGATTTTTGTGGAGAGAATCAACACAAGAATGGTGAGAATGAGAATTAAAATGAGAGAATGATTTCCCACAAGGTAGGAGAATGAAGGACTCTTCACACTTCGTTGCTATGATAACATTAGACTCTGCCTAGAATCTGCAAATAAAACAAAATATGTTGGATCCTTTGCCCAGAATTTCTAACTCATTACACCATTTTATTTTGACCATGATCTTCATCTCTTCCACGGGTTAAGATTTTTCCTCTTGTATCATCTACAACTCTATTTTATTGAATGTACAAGTTTTCTGGGGAAGTTGTATTCTTTCCACTTACTGCCTGCATAATAGGAAGAAGTCAAGCATAGTCATCCAAACTGTATCCAAGCTTGATATCCCCAATGAAGATCCCCTTGGATTGCTGTGGAGTTTTCCATTCCACAACAGTCTAGCCACCTACTTTACTGCTCCACTGCAAAACCTACATCCAAAAGCAGGGTGCACTTTCTACTTTAACTCAGCAAGACACTATGAGGATTCTTGATCCCTAAAGGAAACTGCCAGCCGACATTTAGACATGCAGGCTTGGAAACCCTCCACTGATCCTGCTTACCAAGTTGGAAATTTTGGGTCTAGGTCCATATCCACATCATTTTTCCTTATGCCCATCTTATCATTAATGCCTAGAAAAAGGTTCATCAAGAAGCAATGAAAAGCTAAAAGCACTTCAGCAAACTTGAAACATGTATTCAAATGTATGTTGCTTAGAATCATCCAGTTTTTAGGTGTATTTTAATCTTTATCAACTACCAGATACAATTATGTCACTCCAAAGCAGAAGCCTCAAAACGGTTCCTATAAAAAATGAAGTATCAATCTAAGTTTAAGTCTGAAAAAACCTAAACTCTGATAGTAGGCCGCTGCTCCTAGAGAAGAGTAGTGGGGATGGATCCAGGAACTGGAATATAAATAATGATGTAATTCAAGGACCTCTAGATCCATCTCTCATAACATGCAAGGCCAAACGGAGAAAACTCAGTATAGAGTCTATAGAACGCCAACTCGAAGAACTAGGGAAGGACTTGGACTGCGCTAGAGAAAAGAGGAGAAAACAATATTCTTTCTTGGTTATATCGGTCTAATAAAAAGTCCAGTCATCAATGGATACTGCCATTATAAAAGGAAAAAAACAATACAAAAAAAAGATGGTTGCTATGACTACCATTGATATCCATCCATTATACATGCTCAACCAAATACAACTCTTCTGGTAATATCATGTTGCTATGATGGTCTGAGTCAGATAATCAAATCTGACCAAAGAATAACAGAAGTGTGCAGGAGCTAAAAAGTCTAATAAAAAATCCACAGTTATCAATGGATACTGCCATTATAAAAGGAAAAAAACAACACAAAATAAATTAGTACCCTAAACATTAACTCTGAAGAATCAGCAATCGCAGTACCCTAAACATTGACTATGAGGAACCAGCTGAAGATGGTAATTTATTGTGTTGTTATGCCAATTTTGCAAAAGTGAGCTTCAAAACTTTCACTATATGTCTAGCATTAAGAAAGAAGCTTACTGGCTTGAAGATGAGGAGAGGTCAGACCTTGAGGCATCAAATATTCTCTATATGTAAGAAGGAAGATCTCCATGAATACTATGACATTGATGAATTCATCATTATTGACCAAGGAAGAAAATATTTTCTTGTATGCTATAATTGTGACCCCATGTTTGACATGGACAGTGAGGATTACAACAAAGCAGAACCAGATTCCAAGCATGATTCATTGGCATGCCTAAGCAACACTTTCCATCCAGAAATGGAAGAACCAAGATATTGATTGTCACAACTTTGTAAAACAAGAAAGGAACATTAATTTCTTAAGTCCTACACCTTCCACGCACATTCCATCCACATGGTTACAAGGATGATTTTGAAATAGATTTTGCAATGGAAATATCTATCTAGCAAATAGATTATCTAGCTGGTGATGAGAAATGCATGCTACCTTTTCCTTGTGATCTGTGTGTGCATGAAAATGGAATCTATGGAGAGAGAGGTAAGGAAAATTATGGAACTCCTGCTAATGATTCCATTCAATAACAAATGGCCTAAATCACAACAATGAGGGGTAAACAAAGAAGGGAACAATGATCATATGATGACAACCATGCAAATGTAGGAGAAACCTTGAAATCGACAACTTTGTCAACCTAGTGGAGATAAGCAACTGTTTTCCAATTATAAATGTGACATTGATGTTCAAGGCCATGAGAAGAAGCAACACAACTTGAAGTTTGTTTTGTTGCATGATCTCAATATTGTGTCCAACCTTACATTGTTCCTTGAAATTTTTTCAAGTAGCCAAGAGGATGTTTCTTCACTCTTAGTAGTGATCAGCAGTTGGAAATGATTATGACAACTATGGGTAAATTGCTGATGGTATTTATATTCCCAGTCTGCTTCCAACCATTACTTGGGTGCTACAAGGTATGATCCATTTCAAACTTGGATTAATGTTGTTTGCAGGAGTGTGGATATGCACAAATTTCAAATGCCAACATACGTGTACATAAAGTTCACACCCCAAGCAATCTACATGAACTAATTTTGCAATATATTCGGGACAATATGTCATTTAGAATTACCATATTAAATAACCAGTACATAGCATCTACAATATCTAGGCAGCTACACGCTTTAGAAACTGAATTATTGTAGCTAATCCATGACATGGTATAAGCAAGAAAAAACCCGATTACAAAGATCCCTATCAAAACTCTAGAATCATTGTTATAATATACTTTCTTCATTTAGAAGACAGATCTACATATGGACTTGTATAGAGAACTATTATAATATACTTTCTTCATTGCCAAGCTTGATGAATACCGCATTACAATTGTGTTTTCATGGAATAATTATTTTGGTTCATGATTTCATAAAGGTGAGCACAAAGGACTCCTACTTGACATTTCAAGAGAGTCCAAAGTAAGATTTCACTAAGAGAGGCCATTATCATGCCTACAAAAAGCGCTCAAGCTCCCTCATTCCATTATCATGCCTACAAAAAGCGCTCAGGCTCCCTCAATGCAATGTAATGGCTTGCAGTGAAGGCACATAGCGGACACAAACAATAGAAAGCAAACTACAGAGAACCAGGAGGAAATTTAGGGCCATATTTATTAAAATTCAAATAGCCAAATCTATTGGCCTTATGACAAAATCAGTGCTGAATTTGGAGAGTTCTTAGTCTCCATATACACAAATTCGCTCTTCAGAAGGTACAAAACTGATCAAAAACTGAGTGGCCTTGACTAGATCAAAAAACTTGTTACAAAACTGAAAATATTTCATGGCTTCACTCAGTTAAATAAAAAACTTAAAAGTTTACAACTACATTTTTTTTGTTTTTGTTTTTTTCTCATAAATTGTAAGAGGGTGGCTTCATCTTCTGTGTCTTTCCCCATTGTAGTTGTTGTGCCCTCTTTTTCCATTGATTGTGTGTATAAGCACTCCCGCACCATACTTCTGGTACGTCGATTAGTAGGGGGTGGAGGTGGATGGACAGGGGCATCATTTGCAAAAACCATTATAGTTATATAGATATAAGTGCGTAGTTATTATTGATATACATTTTTCATTATTTTCAATTTAATTCCAATTATCTTTACCTGCTGGCTGACTAGCCGAGTCAATTGGAGTGTTCATTTCCTCTCCCATTTGTTCCTCTCCCGAATGAGCATGAGAAGGTACATGCTCTGCCATTCATAGAAAAATTTTAATTAGTAAATGTCATCAATTATGTATTTAAAATCATATTGAATACATTTGTGTTATAGCATACATACCTAAATGGCTAGGAAGCTCACCACCATCTTGTGGTACCAGTTCGATACCGCTAGCCTCGTTGCTTTTGTTGGTCTCACAATGAAAACAAAAAAAGACACTCATTTTTCGATGTAATCATTCATGGATAGATTATGCAAGTTCATTTTAATGATGTCTTTATTGATTTTATTTACCTGAGAGTCAATCGATGGGGAAATTGGGGTTTGCCCCATGCTTTTTCGATGTTCCGGCACATGCTGATAACCGTACTTGAAGCCAAGCTTCAAGTATTCATTAGTGGCTTCATCAAAAAAAGCATTTCCTTACAATGCATAACACCATGTAAAGTGCTTGTTAGAAAAATCAATTAATTGTTGGCTACATAGAATGATCAAATGATTCTTACAATTTGTGCCCTTAGCTTTTGATATCCACACTGGCCCAATTTGTGCTACCCATGTTTTTCCATTCTTTCCTTTGTTGCTTTAGATGTGTCAGGGAGCCTATGAAAGGTTGCAAATGCGTTAGATATTACAACTTAAATATATTTGGAAGTTTAAAAAAAATATGATATGTGCCATACCTTCTTGAACCGATTGGCTTAGTCTTTCCTTGTTTTCTCGCTACCTGCTCCTTTGCATCCTCCATGAGCGCCTTCCACTCCTTTTCTGGAACCATCAGAGGACGCTCATACTTGTGGTTAGTTTGCAGATTGTCCCTATAATCTTCCTGACATATTTCAAATTTAAGCCAGCTGCTTTGGTGACACCTTTTTTGTTGAAGGTTTCACCAAACAAGCTGACCATGTGCATCAACTAATCATCTTTCAATTTGTCATTTTCGACATTCCACTGTCTACGAATGGTGGGCCCAAAAATCTCTAGAGCCTTTTCATGTAGGTTCTTATAAAAGACATTATTTCCTGCAAAAAACATATGACAATTAATTAAAACTAGGTTGAGTAATGTGGCTTAGAATTACATGAATAAAAAACACATAATAAATTAAATAATACCTGCAATCTTCGGTATCTTGATTGGAATACACTTTCCGTCCACCAAGAAGCTAACTGGCAATGCTCCCTTGCTAACGACATGCATTGAGTCAGGATAACAACTATCACAATCGGTGCTACGGTCCTCTCTATCATCATGTGGAGTAGTGGTGTTTGAAGGGCCATCTTCACCTCCAACATCCATTGAGGGCGTGGCATCTAAAGTGCTCTCTTTTGTAGGAGTGGAAAACAGCCTCATTGGTACGGTAGATCTACGAAGCGTTGAAGCTTCGCTACTAACTATACAACCCTCTACAGTATGTTTTTCACACACGTTTTTTGGCTCCAAATAACTCTAAGGAATCCAACTTCAATTCATTAGAACATATAAAAAAAAAGAACTAAAATATCATAAATGAATATATGTAGTTCGTAAAAAATTTCAAAGATGCCACTTACCGCATATTTTTTAATGTTTCTCTCCAATTCATCAATTTTTGCTTGTATTTCTTCAGTCATTGGATGGATTAAAATCAGTTCAAGAAGTTCATCATTGCATTTATTCAAAGCCATTTTCACAGTAAGCATTGGGTCGGTTGAATAACATATCCCTACTTCATCACCTTGCTGTGGTGTGCTCTACGAACGTCAATAAAAAAATCATGTAAAAAATATATAATGCACATAATAAAAAAAAAGTATTATTATGCTATCATTTACCTGATGTAACGACATTGGTGCCTTCCTACGGTCACCCTACCACAATACAATATGCAAGACATACTAATATCGATAACTAAAAATTGAACTATGTATAATAAAAAATTTTAATATAAAAAAATCTTTATTGTTACTATGAGAGTCAACTTTACCTATCCTAAATCTCTCGATGTGGTCATAGTACCGACCCCCTGCAACAATACAATAAGAATGATATCATATTGAAATTTTGAGCTCAATATAAAAAAAAATGTCAAATGTTAACAAATGTAATATAATCATGAGTTGTGGTTACTATTACATTGATGCTATTGGGTACTATTAAACTATCATTTACCTCATCCATCACCATTAGTGACTTTCCATAGCCAGCTTCTAGCATATGGCCACGATCACCCTGCCACAATATAAGAATTAAGGCATATTAAAAATGAAAATTACATATATAACCATCTCTATTAATCGTGATTAATGAAAAGCATGACATATAATTAACCATGTATATATTATAAAAAGCATGCAATATAATTAACCATGTGTATATTATAAAAAGCATGACATAAATAAACTTGATGCAAGAGAAAAATAACAAGTCATCAATCAAAGGTTGAGTTAAATGTTGTATCGGAAACTTACTCCCATAATAGCAACCCCCGCATCTGTTCGATTCAAACCTTAATCGATCAACAACTCTTCACCTACAGCTATTGACATTGTTTTACATACAAATACATGATTTCCTTCATGCCCTTCAAATAAGCAATTGGGTAGCTTATGTGTTGACCCTGGTCGTGTGATATTTATAAACCCTGCGATATTCCCTAAAGCTTTTGGACTTCCATCAATATACACAGTTGCTCCTTTGTGCAAACTATTGTCCAGTAGTTGACAATAATTGGCTACCACTCCATATGTCCGCATACTTCTTGTATATCGGACCAACAACAACCAGTCATTGTATTTGTAGCATGGACCGACATACTCCATCAATTCAGTTTCACTTCCATATGACACCTTTATGCCATCCATGGAAAATAGTCCCAGTCCATGTAAAGAGGATGGAGCAATGCGATAAGTCTTCCCATTGAGGAAGAAATCAATGTCCACTTGGGGTAGCTCCTTGGGTAGGCATCATTTGACAAGATGTCTATACCTTAGGGGAAACTCAATGTCACCTATGCACTCGTTATCATAACCACATGATCCTCCTTCAGAAACAAAGAGTTTCATGCGTCTACGAAATTTTCTCCTTACCTTTTCACCTCTAGTTGATCTTGACCTGTTAGATGTTGTATTATACATCTCGCTTTCAAACCTTTCTAGTCTATCTTCCTCACTTGATGAAGATAGATCTGAGAAGTACCTATTTGGTGGTACCTACAATCATTGAAATGATACAACGTGTTGTAATTGAATTTCCAATACCGAAAACATCATTCATGGCTCATGGTTTCTAGCAAGCATGGTTTCAATACTTGAAACACAATCATACAACTTTCTTTCCCTGGTAATGCATATAGATCTTTCAGATGGCTATAACTAGGCCATACAATTTTAGAATGGGGCCTAACTAAGTGATTAGTATAGGACCACATTTTATTGTTCGAATTATGGTTGCATTTAGGATTTGGATTGGTTGGAAAATCAAGTTCTTACTAGGTTTTTATGAAGTGATACAGGACAGTTATTAAGGGTAGTGGAGGAGTCAAGCATTACTGGGATGGTCCTAGTTCCATTCTAACTTTATTGCATTAATTCCAAAGATTGATGGCCTAGTCTGCTTTGATCACTTTAGGCCTATTTAATTGTGTGATTGCAATAAAAAATAATTGCAAAGATCATTGCTTTGTCTTTCTAAGTCCATATCCAGTGAGTAGTTTGGTTTCCTACATGGTAGGAAAATACACAATGCAATAGTAGTATCTCAAGAAGGTATGCATACTATTAAAGTCATCCAAAGTGCATACTATTGAAATCATCCATACATCCAAAGTTCATAAATTAGGATGCAGGGGCAAGGTGTGCATACATGTTTGAAAGTTACCAAGGGTTACAAAAAAAACCCAGAAGTGAATAAAAATGCCTTTCAATTTGGGTGGTTTAACATGAGAGACATCGATGTTTGGGTTTTGAATTCAAGTTACCAGTTACATTTCAAAGGGTTTCTAATAGCACCTTCAGCTAGTAGGATCTAAAAGGGAAGAAATGCATAAAGGTTCTATGAGTCCAATAGGAACGTTTTTATGGTTGCTTTCATGAACTCTAATCACCAAAAGGTTAAGAAAGTGAGACTATTTTTGTAATAAAAATTTATAAAAAACCTGACAGCACTATATGTTTCCTCCACATGTTGTGCAGTGTAGAGGAGTGTTTCCATCCCTAAAAAAGATGTGAATCCATTAATATAACTCACCTTAGAAGTCTCATTCAAATTAGGGTTTCATCAAATTTGAAATGAAAAAAAAATAAGACTTTAAAACTATCATCTCTCATTATAACAATTTGATAGGCAACATGCATATCAGGTCCATTGATGTGCCATAATGAAATGTGACAACTAACACATTTGCATTCATATCAAGTAGAAATTGTACACAGTCAAAATGATCATTTAGGGCATCCATATGAAGAGATGTAATCCCACCATATGCTTCTCTATTCACAAATTTGGGGATTTCATTGCATCAAGTCCAAACAACGTAAATAAATCAACAAATTTCATGTAACAAACATTGGATGCTCCAAACCTAAAGCATTTTCTAGCCAGCAACAAAGGAAGCCAGTTATAAATGCTCACTTCGGGTTTAGAGGCAGCACTACTCACGTGGCTTCCAAACCCCTTGAACCTAGCTCTTAATGACATAATTGTATGGGACCCTACCCATGAAATACCCTATCAGGTATTTCTCTCTGAAAGAAGCAAACACATTATCATCACTAGAAAAAAAAATATTAGTAGAAATTTCCTGATTAGGGGTACCTTTTGGTATACTTTTGGAGCAAACTTACTCAATGCCTTTGTTGTCACCTTAATTGCTACCAATCATGTGTTTCCCATTGCTATCTCATGCAAGAGTTGCTTCAATAGATACACTATTGCAGATTCAACGCGTTGTGTCTAGGCTGACTACCAGTCAGGGACATCTCAGGCCACTCAACAAGACATAACACATAGTAAATGCTCCAAAAGCAAGGAAAAACACTCGGACATGTACACCAACTCAAACCCTAGCAGTAAAGAGTAAGACCTTTAATTCCTTTTTAATGGCCTTTATTGCTTATGAGTTTCCTTGTTTTTTTGTATTAATATTTTTTGGTGAACAACATGTATCACAATTATTAATATAGACCCAAAATCTCTTTATTCGAGTAATCATTTGTAGATTTTTTAACTTGTAAGTTATAAGTGGTCATTTTTTGAATGTACATAACTCTTTCTTTTATTCTTACAATTGTGGTGTATCAATGCCAATATTTTTTGAGTCTTCTAAGTAGTTTTGTTTAATCTATCACAATGAAGTGTCTCCTTGATATTGATGCATATATAGTCTCAATTTTTTAACAGATATGGTTATGTATGTGTATTAAGAGAAGGCTACAACTAAACTGGAAATCGTGATAATACAAAAACAAAGTTGTGTCTTTTGTCAAAATGAAACATGCTTATCCAACTATTAGGGTCTGAGCCATAAATATTGATGACATCTTTTACATAGCATTTCAAAAAGTGGCTACTAGTGTGAAATCTGTAGAAAACACCTAAATATAGAGCAGTTTTACATACCTTATCGAAATACAAAACTAGAAGAGCGCATGCTTGCTATCAGCTTCATCTTGGGCAATATTGGTGGGTTAATATTTTTGTTTCTCCAAGTCCATGTCTTCAAGCATTTGGTGGAGTGTTTCCTCTTCTTTAATTTCCCAAAGGATGGGTCCCATAGACATGTTCAGATTGGTGGCAGTGGATTGGGAAATTTTTCTTAGGTTGAAAACTATATTCTTGAGCATGGAGCATTATGCTTTTAGAACCTGTATTTGCTTGTTTTTCTGCACTAGAGTGTCCATAACCATTGTGTTCTGGGAAACAAAATGATGATCCTTTTCAGGCACTTTAGTGGTAACACAAAAAATGGAGGATCTATTCCCACTTTTGTCCTCTTCATGCAGATACAAGACCCTATGAATCTCATCTTGTATTTCTCTACGACACTTTGGATGATTTCAATAGTATGCATACCTATCTAAAAATAATTCTTACATGATGCTAATCACATTTGTATAACTCTCTAGTAACCTAATAACCCTTTTTTTAAACCATTCCATACTATTGCTAACAACCTATCTCAATAAACTCCTTGCAAAGAGTTGCTCCCATTGGTATAATTCTCAAATAACCCTTATGGTGAACCATAAGGACAGTGCCATCCACTAGGGACTCTACCATGGATAGAAGGATCAACACTCTAGATGCCATAGTCAAGCAACTGACTGCAAATGTGAAAAATCTTGATGGTTTGAACATCAAGGTTTCCAACCTCAATGTTAAGTTCAAGTGTAAGTTTGACAAACTCAAAAATGAATTTCAAGACATCAAAACCCACCTCATTGCAGTTTTCAAAGGCAAATAATTTCATACGATCCACTAGGACAAAAATACTATCCCCAAAAATACATATGATCCACCTCCATTTTTGTCAATTTCATTAAAGTTTATTTAGTTGTTGGTACTTGAATTGCAAACTATGCTTCTTAAACCACCTATGTCTGTACCGATGGTGATTCTACTATAACTACTCCTATTATTGGGTCTTAAAGCATCTAAACCATGAGTGGATCCCCTCCCTCTTTTGTTCCTCCATCATTGGTTGAAGGAATGGTGATGGGGGCTTATCTATCTAGGTTAAACCTGCATAAGCAATTGAAGATGCCAACTTCATGTATCAAGAATGGTGTTGTGGGGTGTGGGCGGAAGGAGGGAATCCATATTCTTCATGGGGTGTGGGCGTAAGAAGAAATACGAGAGAAGTATAAGGTCAGGCATGACTAACACAAGGTGACATTCAATATTCTTCATTTTGGAGTTTTGTGTGACATGTTCAGAGTTTTACAAAAGATGGTAAGGATTACCAAAGACATTGTGCCTATTTTTTGTCTCGAGTGGTCCCCTCTGGTCCTCTACTCCTCGTACTCTGGTATCGAAATCCCTTAGGGTATGCTTATTGAAATGTCTGAGGGTGGTATTGCCTCATGGCCATATGCTCCTTGAAATGCCTCACAGTGGTCCTCAAACGCCTAGGGTATTCTCCTTCAATTGCTGTAGGGTATGCTGCTTGAAATGTTTGAGGGTGAACTATTGAAAGGCCTCATGGTGGTCTTGAAATTCCTCAAGGTGGTATTGAATCACATCACGGTGTTGTCTAAATGCACCCTCTCAATTGTCTCCTTTGCTCTATAGTCGAAGCATTCAACTCTCACCTCTGCTCTGCTTGATCAGGCACGGTTGACAATGTGACAAGGGATCAACAGGGAGCATCATAGTGGTCTTGAAATTTGTCAGGGTTGTATTGAATTGCGTCATGGTGTTGTTGAAATGCACCCTCTCAACTGTCTCCTCTACTCTATGGTCGAAGCATTCAACTCTCTCCTCTTCTCTATGGTCGAAGCATTCAACTCTCTCCTCTGCTCTACTCGATCAAGCGCGATTGACAATGTGACAAGGGATCAATAGGAAAATATTTTGTTTTATATTTTTTAATATTTCAATATTTTGTGCCCATGTTTTAACTTGAAGTAGCCTTTGGGTGCCCCTGAAGCAACCTATGGGTGCCCATGTTTTAACTTGAAGTAACCTATGGGTTCCCACATTATCTCAAAAAGAAATGTGTGGGAACCCTTAAAATATCAATAGGTAGATAGTCTCACATTTCAGGTTATCTAGGATCAAAACAAAGGAGATACAAGTGCACATATCCCATACATCCCACTCAAAACTAGTACACATGTATGACATAGTAAAAAATGTACAAGTTTCGAGTAGGATGCATGAGATATGTACACTTGTATGTACTTGATTTCGATCCTAAGTGACTTGAACCACTTTCCTTAAATATAAATTGATGGTTCATGGAGGGAAAGGATTAGCTTGATTAGTCCTTGGAAATACTAAGAGAATGCCTTTGATCCGAGTTTCTCTTCTCTAGGGAAACCATATATTTTTCTCTACAAGTTTGATCTAGATTATTTTTGGTACTTCAGAGCCATCTCTGTTTCCTTTTTTCTACAATAATCTAAATTTTTCAATTGAGTGTCAGTTCAAATGAGATTAAGGCTAGAGGAACCTAGCTCGTGTGAAGAGGGTCACAAGTAGCATGCACATGTATCATATCTTGTAAAGAAGCTTATTATTTATATAATATAGATCTCTCTTATTCCCCACCACTACCCAAATGTTGTGTCAATTTGTATCAAGGGAAAACATATTGATCCAAAATCAATAATCTAATTGCATAGAAGTTTTACCAATGAAATTGATCTAAGTGCCTTTAGTTTACATAAATTCCTTATCACAACCTTCACAAACTAATTTCGAGCCTTTCATTTTTGGATGTCTTTAACTTCTTGATTAGACATGATCACATTGTTGTTGCACTCAATCCTTAATCTTTGAATACCCATGATGATGGCGATGATGATCTAAACCCATTATAGTACGAATTACAATAAGATTATCTTATAACTCCCTCCCCAAAATAGGGTCAAAAAAGTTGAATTCATATATTAATATGATGATTAACTTATGTGAATTCATATAATTCTCTTATAACTTATTGCTTTATGGGATGCTTTATAATTGTGCATTTCCTTACTAAGCTTCTCTCTGTTTCGAAAATAATTTAATATTCTCTACTAAACAGGGCCAACCACGTGAAGGTGGAAGCTCGTATGACCCCTCCGCCCCCCTCACATCACTCTCAATTCCCCATAACCCGACAAAATCTATCTAAAAAACCATCTATCTATACATACAGGAAAATGTAAATAACAATAAAAGCATACCTCCTAGATTCCAACATTGCTACAATGTCATTTGGATTCTTCTTCATCTAACGCAACATCTATATCATCATCTCGTTCTGAATCACTATCGTTGAAAAGATCGCTCATATTAGGATCATGATCAATGTCATTTTCGGTTAGATATTCATCATCAATGTCAAATTTGACATTGACTGCTACATCATTTGGATGATCAACTTCTTGATCGGATTCTTCATCTAACACATCTATGTCGACGACCAACTGCTCCTGATCTGCATCACCTTCTTCTTCAACATTGTCTTCTTCCTCTACTGCATTATACTTGACCGGTCTTCCTCTTGGATCGTATCGAACAACGTATGACCAACCTGCTTTACCTGGAACCTCTGAGTAAAATACCTGCTCACATTGACTTGGAAGAACATAAGGCTCTGTACCTGGTTCAAGTGCCCTTCTATTAACCATGGTAAATCCATTGGCATGCTCAATAACAGTTCTTTCGGGATCACGTTCATTCATTCGTAGCCTGTACCATTTGACATCAAACAGGACTACTTTAAAGGAATTAAAGTCACGCTCAAGTCTATCTTCCAAATAACCATAGTACCTATTTTCAGATACTTCTGGATGCCTATCACTTCTAGAGGAAACATTAGTGACTTGAAAAACTACAATTATCCCACAATCAAATGTTTTCCTCTTGTCATCCAACTTTTTGATGCAAAATTTACGACCATTGCACGACATAGCATTGTGATGTGTCAGCTACATCATTCACGAATCGGTAAATAAATATATAAGAAGACGTAAACGAGATAAATATTTTGATACAATGTGAAACAATGAAAAAATGAGCAGGGTAAATATACTTGCCTTTTATCTTTTAAACTGCATGCTAAATCAATTTCACTTTGCATAAGATCGGGATATTCTTCTCGATGACGATGCACTATTTTAATCATTTTACTAACCCCTGCCCATGACAAGGTACCATAGTATTATGTACATCATTCAATCCATTCCTCCATCCAATCATGATTGTTTACAATGTATAAATGTATTGCATCCCACACGCGTCCAACTATATGAAAAAATAACAATTAAGAATTGTAAGTTAGCTATCATTAAAGGCAATTAAGTTTACCTTTAATTAAAAGACTGCTGGAATAATAAAAATTACATAAATTGAAAAGGTAACTGTATAATAAATAAAATGTACATGACCATTCAGTTACCTTTCAATTTCCTCTTTCTACCTTTCCCCAACAGGACCTCCCCTTCAAATTTGTTGATGGAGTCGACATGCCAAATGCAAGGTAGATTGATATTTTTTGATAAATTTGGAAGATACTGAATGATGTACACCATGGATTGATATAGCGTATAGCCCTGCAGCATAGAACCCTCACGGCGTGCTCTTTGTCTAACAAAATCCTTCAATGCCTTCAAATGCCTTTCCACCATCCACATTGACCTTGAGTTTACAGGTCCACACAATTCAATCTCCTCAAATTGGTGTATGAGATAGTGTTCTTGTGCATTGAAAAATGCCGGAGGTAAATACTTCTGCATTTCACACATTAGACGAGGAATTTCTCTCTTCCAATACCTAATATCTTCTTTATGGATTTCTTTAGATGAAAGCCACCTACAAAAGATGCAATAAAATAACATGAATGATCAACCAGATTGAGGCATATAATATATAATAAAGTTGCAAGCTGTAAAACACAAAATCATGTTAATAAGCAATACAACCAAAAGAACGAACATTTTTCATGCATATAAAATTGTTACTTACCTTATGTATTTACCAAGATCATATATAACTTGTTTTATGTTTTCGTCAAAGCTATCTGGGAGAGCCAAAGGTAGAACGTACTATAGCAAAAAGAAAATTATTATCTAATGTTTCCAAAGAGGAGAGAAGTACTATTACTAAAAGGATTTACTTATGTTGATGTATATGTAACTTCGGAATGTATTTCATCTATTTATTTCATATATATGTATTGTACCCTTATAAGAGATGTGTTATTCCTCTATAAGGAAGTGCCGTGATGTGTATTGACAAGTGTCGCAAGTGTGTGTACTTGCCGATGGGTTATTAGACCACCATGTGTGGGGTCGGCCCTGAAATATATATTATATTGTGGATGTACCTAGCTAGACAAGTCGGCCCCATAGTGTAATTGGGCAAACAGGTTAAGTATAAATAGAGATCAAAAGATCTCTATTTGATCACTTGGAAACTCACACTTATCTCACTCAGAAAGTGTCGCACTAGTGAGGAGGAGGATCATCTACTGCTAGGAGACTATCTCAGTGTATTTTGGTTGTACTTTGGTTCAGCCATTGCTCTCTCTATCTCTGAGGAAGTTGTGGGGTTTTTCACCTTAGGGTTTTTCCCACGGAAACTCTGCGTCTCTTCTCTCTCGTGCTTTTGATTCTTGTGATGCTTGTCATGCTTATTATGATTGTTATGCATTGATATACTGTCCATTTTAGTCTCTCAGTAAAGATCCTAGAGTATTGTGAATTAATGCTCAAAATTTAACATGGTATCAGAGCTAACCTAAGAAGAAGACATTGTGCAGTGATGGAAACTAGGGTTTCTTGTTTATTGGGTTTCTCTCCACAGATTTTGGAAAAGCAGTATAGTAGATTGACTCTACTCATCAACAAGAATCTATCTATCCAATTAGAATTCAATTCTGAGCATTTTCAGATTTGGCCCTAGAAATTAGGGTTTCCTCAAAAATAGGAATTTCTGGAATCTGAAGACATAGCTTGAAGCTCCTTGCAACAATCGAATTTTAGTGCTTTGGATCGAGGTTTTTGGCTGGGTATATCTTTGAGAAACTCAAACCCTAATTCATGGCTCTCCTTAGTGAATCTAGGTAGACAGAAAGGCAGTTTTGAAGGGTGTAGCTTTGCATATCTCAAATTCTGAATACACTAGGTTGATCAGCTCATCAAGCCACATCTTTCTATCCTTTCAGAAAGTTGAAATTCACATTTTGAATTTTTAGGGTTTTTTTGATAAACCCTAATCCAGGACCATATCCTGTTTTTAGCAATTCAAGTGGTAAGACCTAAATATTTTCTATTTCCATTTGAAGTACTCTTTAAGATGTCTCACCACACCAAACTTGAGGATAAGCTTGAAGGGGCTGATAACTTCGGAGCTTGGAAGTATATGATTGTGTTAATCCTGGAAGAGAATGAGTTGGACTCATACATAAAAGAAGACATCCCTATCCCAGAGGATGAAGAGGCTAAGATATTTCATAAGAAGAACTTGGTCAAGGCAAAGAGAATCATTGTTGATTCTATCAAGGACCATGTCATCCCACATGTGTCATCTCCAAAGACACCAAAAGAAATGTTTGATTCTCTGACCAAGCTATTTGAAGGGAAGAATAGAAATCGGAAGATGACCTTGTGGAACCAATTGAAAGGAGTAAAGTTTCAGAATGGAGAAACCATTCAATCTTATTTTTCTAGGGTCTCTCAGATTAAGGAACACCTGGAAGTAGTGGATGAAATGGTGGAGAATGGTGAAGTTGTCATGACCACTCTAAATGGCCTACCCAGGTCATGGGATTCCTTTATTCAAGGAATTTGTGCAAGAAAGAAGTTGACCTCCTTCAATAGATTGCGGGAAGAATGTTCACAAGAAGAAGCAAGGCTTGTGGCACGAGAAGAAAAGATGGGAAGTGAAGATCAAGCTCTCATAGTACACACCAAGAAAGGAAGGTCAAAGAGAGAGCACTCTCATGCCAAGAAATCTTCACACTGTCATCAACATAAAGATAAGAAAGATCTTAGATGCTTCACATGTAATAAGAAAGGTCATTTTGGTTCAAAATGTCCCAACAAAAAAAGGAACAACAACATCAAGAAGAAGAAGGTCAGTAGGAAAAGATATCATGCTCATGCTGCTAAAGATGATGAACCACACAAGAAGAAGGCTAGAGCATAAAGTGACGATGATGACTCATCAAGCGAAGAAGAGTATGTTCTAATCTTTGCTCTCACAGGTACTATCTGTCATCGTTGTAATGATTGTCTTATTGATAGTGGGGCTTCTAAACACATGACTGGGTTTAAAGAATCTTTTGTAAATCTATCTGAACATGAATCACCCCATAAAGTGAAACTTGGGGATGATTATCAATACCCCATCAAAGGAAGTGGTGAAGCCTCCTACAACCTAGATTCCGAGAAATCTTTGAAGATGAAAGAAGTCCTTTATGTACCTGGACTCAAGAAGAACTTACTCTCTATCTCTGCATTGGATGCAGAAGGTATGCGGGTTGCATTTGTGGATGGCCAAGTCCTAATGTGACCAAAGGGAAAGACCATAGATGATGCAGTAGTGATTGGAGAGCAAGAGGGAGGTTTGTATAAATTGAAAGGTCAACCTGAACATGCCATGGTACATGACTCCATGGAGCCAAGTGAACTTTGGCATAGAAGACTTGCTCATATGCATTATAGGGCACTTCCAATTGCAAGCAAGGCTGTAGAGGGTCTTCCTGAAATCAAGACCAAACATGAAGGTGTTTGCAAAGGATGTGCAAAAGGTAAGAACATTAAGAGGGCTTTCGCAAGCAGTGAAAGCAAGGAAAAAGGTATCCTGGAAATCATCCACTCAAATGTATGTGGTCCTATGTCATCCAGTTCTCTGAGTGGGTATGTTTACTATGTCGCTTTCATTGATGACTTCTCCAGGAAGACTTGGGTCTATTTCTTGAAGAACAAAGATGAGGTGTTTGATAAGTTCAAGGAATTCAAAACCTTGATGGAAAATCAAACTGATAAGAAGATCAAAACATTCAAATTCGACAATGGTGGAGAATTCACCTCAGGTGACTTCAAGAAGCTTTGCAATGATTCAGGGATTAAGAGGGAGTTGACTACTCCTTACAATCCACAACAAAATGGAGTTGCAGAAAGAAAGAATAGAACAATCATGGAAGCAGCAAGGGCAATGTTGCATGACCAGGATCTACCTATTCATCTATGGACAGAAGCAACTAGAACAACTGTATATGTACAGAATAGAACACCCCACAAGATATTGGACAACAAGACACCAGAAGAGGTCTCTTCTGGTAGGAAACCTGAAGTCAGCCATCTCAGAATATTTGGTTTTCTAGTATACACACATGTCCCAAAGGAAAAGAGGACCAAGCTAGATCATTCAGGAAAGAAGGGTATATTTGTGGGTTACAGTGAAAGCTTGAAGTCTTACAGAATATACTTTCCAGGGTTCAAGAAGATTAATGTCAGCAGGAATGTAACATTTGATGAAAACTTAGCATTCATCAAATCAAGGAAGGCACCTATCGAAGTTTATTATGAACCTAAGGAAACTAGATTTCAAGACACTACCATGACTGAAGCGATTCCAGAAGTTGTTCATGAGTTTGAAGATCCACAAGAACCTATAGATCCACCCCGTGAGGATAACTCTCACAAGAGGAAACCTGCAGGGCTAGAGAGCTCATTCAAGATGCAAAAAGATTTGGCATTCCAGAGGAAGAACACAGAGCAAAGAAAAGAGCCAGATCACATACCAGCTATGTTGCTTTACTATGTGACATCATGAATAAAGAACCTTCCAGTTATGAAGAAGCAGTGGAAAAGAAAGAATGGAAGGATGCCATGATCGAGGAATACCAATAAAAAATGAAGAATGATGTTTGGGATGTTGTCCCAAGACCTAAAGAGAAGTCTGTTGTGACTTCCAAATGGATCTACAAAATCAAGCATGCTGCGGATGGCAGCGTAAAAAAACTACAAGGAAAGATTCGTACCTCATGGCTTCTCTCAGAAAGATGGAATAGATTATGAAGAAACTTTTGCACCTGTAGCCAGGTATACTTCCATCAGAACAGTACTTTCCCTGGCTGTAGCGATGAAATGGAAAATACACTAGATGGATGTCAAGACTGCTTTCTTGAATGGTGTAGTTGAAGAGGAAATATATGTGGAGCAGCCACTTGGTTTCGAAACACATGACAAGGAGTCATATGTGTGTAGATTGAAGAAAGCCTTGTATGGCTTGAAGCAAGCTCCCAGAACTTGGTATGGTAGGATGGACAGTTTCCTATCTAGTTTGGGCTTTATCAAGAGTAAAGCGGATTCCAACCTTTACTACAAGATTGAGGAAGGGAATCCTGTGGTTCTACTCCTATATGTGGATGACCTATTTGTAACAGGAGATGATAGATTGATTGCAGATACAAAGAGGAAGCTTGCTACAGAATTCAATATGAAAGACTTGGGGATGATGCACTATTTCCTAGGTATGGAGGTGTGGTAGAGTACAGATGGGATCTTCCTTGGATAAGGGAAGTACATTGTAGATATCCTGAAGAGGTTCGAGATGATGGATTGCAAGGCCATGGCCACACCTATGGCATCGAATATGAAGCTTCTATGTGATGCTTCATCTGAGCCAGTTGATGTCTCTATGTATTGTTAGATGATTGGGTCCTTGATGTACCTGACGAATACGAGACCAGATATTTGCTTTGCGGTGAACATATTGAGCCAGTTCCTGATGGATCCGAGCAGTGTTCAACTAGTTGTTGTAAAGCATATTCTGAGGTACCTAAAGAGTATAGTTAATTATGGGCTCAAGTATGAAGCGAATCAAAAGTTTAACTTGCAAGGCTATGTTGATTCAGATTGGGTAGGCAGTGCTACAGAGACGAAGAGCACATCTGGGTGCTGCTTCAGTATGGGATTAGGTGTGATATCTTGGTTTAGCAGGAAGAAGTCTTGCGTAGCACTGAGTACAGCTGAGGCAGAGTATGTTGCATCCTGTTCAGCTAGTTATGAGGCAATATCGCTCTGGAAGCTACTGTTTGAGTTATTTGATCTACCGCTGGAGGCAACTGGTATCTTTTGTGACAACTAGAGTTGTGTGAAGTTGTTTGAGAACCCGGTGTTCCACGACAAGTCGAAACACATAGAGATCAAATATCACTATATCAGGGATATGGTGCAGAGAGGAGTGGTGAAGCTCCTGTATGTTGTGACAGATGAGCAGATTGCAGATGTGTTGATGAAGCCACTAGTCAGAGTGAAGTTCGAGTACTTTAGAGAGAGGTTGGTGTTCTTCAGATCAATGACACTTCAAAGAAGAAGTGATGGACACATTTGTTGAAGCCATTCGAAGCATGTTGGAAGGAAGATCCTTCACATGGATGTGGATGTAAACACTGGATGATGAGCATTAGGATAATGTTCTAGTTTCTGCTCTGTATGATCAGTTGGATCGTTTACATTTGTGTATATATGCATTAAGATAATGCTGGGTATGATCAGTTGGATCATTTATATGTATATGTATGCATCATGTTGGATGCTGGATATGATCAGCTGGATCATTTGTATCTATTTTGTATGTGCATCATGTTGGATGCTTGGACCATGTATTTGTATATGTATCAGGTAGATACTGTGTATGATCAGGTAGATCATGTGTGTTGATATATATATCAAGTGAATGCATTGTGTGGATCATGTATCCGTGTATGTATCAGGAGGATACATTATATGATCAGGTGGATCATGTATGATGATATGTATCAAGTAGACACTTGGTATACATCAGGTAGATGAATTGTATGATTAGGATGATTATTATGATGAGCTTCAGGATGTTGCTCCAGATGATATGTACCAAGATGGTATAGTGATGATGATCAGGATGATCATATGTATCAAGTGGATACATTACATAATCAGTTGGATTATGTGTGATGAGTTCCGAAGACACAGATGCACCGTGCCTTTCTAACATGGTGGTAGATGTGTTCTCCCATGTGCGTTGATGTAAGTGCAGAGCCTTTCCGACATGGTGGTAGATGTGTTCTCCCATGTGCATTGATGTAAGTGCAGAGCCTTTACGACATGGTGGTATATTTGTTCTCCCATGTGAGTTGATGTAAGTGCAGAGCCTTTCCGACATGGTGGTAGATGTGTTCTCCCATGTGCGTTGATGTAAGTGCAGAGCCTTTCCGACATGGTGGTAGATGTGTTCTCCCATGGTCGTTGATGTAAGTGTTGTGAGCCTTTCACAGATGGTGGTAGGTTGGTCCTCCCATGTCGGTGAGTGTAAGTGCTATGTGTGTGCATCTGGGTTGTGCTTCGTGATACATTGTGGCCGTGGACAGGTTGTGCAATAGCATGTAAAAGGTCCTGGGAGATCCAATAGGTTGAGTTGTGTGCTCGTAATCAGTCCTGGGATGCTCTTTCGAGGTTTTGTTAACTCACGTAATAAGTCCCGAGGATTCCACAGTATGGCCAGTGATGATGAAGACCTATAGGTGGTGGGCCTACATTTAGTATGAAAAAGGACTGGCTCTATAGAAATTCCTATGACAAGTTGATTCAGAGATTGGTTGAGATAGCAGTAGCAGTGACAGTGACGATGACTCGATGATTATTATCCATTGAAAATGATCTAGAGAAGAAGACTTATGCTAGAAGACCTGTGTTGAGAAATACCTTCCTAGTTAAGAGGGAGTGTTGATATATATGTAAGTTCGGAATGTATTTCATATATATTTATTGTACCCTTATAAGAGATGTGTTATTCCTCTATAAGGAAGTGTCTTCATGTGTATTGACAAGTGTCGCAAGTGTGTGTACTTTCTGATGGGTTATTAGACCACCATGTGTGGGGTTGGCCCTAAAATATATATTATATTGTGGATGTTTCTAGCTAGACAAGTCGACCCCATAGTGTAACTGCGAAAACAAGTTAAGTATAAATAGAGATCGTGAGATCTCTATTTGATCACTTGGAAACTCACACTTCTCTCACTCAGAAAGTGGTGCATTATTGAGGAGGAGGATCATCTGCTACTAGGAGACTATCTTAGTGTATTTTGGTTGTACTTTGGTTGATCCATTGCTCTCTCTATCTCTGAGGAAGTTGTGGGGTTTTTCACCTTAGGGTTTTCCCCACAGAAACTCTGTGTCTCTTGTCTCTCATGCTTTTGATTCTTGTGATGCTTGTGATGCTTATTATGATTGTTATGCATTGATATACTGTCCATGTTATTCTCTCAGTAAGGATCCTAGAGTATTGTGAATTAATGCTCAAAATTTAACAACTTAATGGATATTAAATACTTAAATAATTACCTTAATGAATGTATGCCGGTCATGAGTTTTAACACTGCCAAAATCACCTTTTTTGGTTAAGATATTTTGTATGTTCGACACAAACCTCGTCGGAAACCTTATTTTCTGAATGACCTCTTTTATAGCATTGCTTTGTTGCTCCGTCAATAACCATGGAAGACTAATATTCCGATTCCCATTTACGGCATTGGAAATAATTACACTTTGCAATGCATGATTGGCTTCTGCAATGTCACTAATTTTTTTTCCAATTTTATCTTTGTCTGACCTTCCATCTAATATGCACCATACCATTTCTGTTACATTCTTCCCGATATGAATTGTATCAAACAAATGATCTACTTGTAGGTGATCGTAGTAAGGAAACCTACTAAATTGTATGGGATAACTCTTCAGTCCTCGTGGAAGCCCATTCATGCCTTAAATACAGTCATTAAACATAAAAGAAAACACATTAACAATAATTCATGACACCCATGGTATAGAAAATTTAGTAAAAATATAAAAATCATAATATTATAACGTGAACATATTGTATGTTGCATATACACTTTGCATACCTCAATGATTTCTGTTGTATTCCAACTTCCATAGATGAGGTGTCATTCTTCATGGTTTCTTTGCATTCTCTTCTTTACCATTGAATTTTGTTTTTTCGATAGTTCAGTACCTATGGTTCTTAGGGAGGAAGTGCTTGTACTCATCGAACACCTCCTTTGCTAAATTTTGTGAACGACGCGATTTTATCCTAGGACCACATACTGGACATGCAAGTTTTCCCTTTGTTTGAAGACCTGCGAGATATATGTATTAATGTTATAGCATCAAAAGATTATTAATTCAAACAAAAATTGCATGTTATTACCTTAAAAACATATAATTTTAACGATTTTCAACATAAACTTACATACCACAAAAATGTGTTAACCTGGGAATGTCATGAATTGTCCATGCAAGAATTCCATGGAATTGAAATTGTTTTTGCCCTATTGGTCTAGAGATGTCATACATAGTGATTCCAGCCCATAACTTCAATAGCTCATCGATAAGGGGCTCAATATATACATTCATATCTTTAACTTGGTATTTAACTAATTGATCAATAAACATACAATATTGCTATTTAGTTATCCGTCAAAATATATAAAAAGTGTTCTCATGCAACAATTAAACAAATAACTTTATGGAATAATATAATTACAGCTTTCAAAAAAATACCTGGAATAATCATTTCCAACATTGTGTGCTCTCTCTTAATCGTCATCCAAGGAGGTAGGTTATTGTTTATGACGAAAATAGGCCACACTGAGTAAGTAGAACGAAGCTCACCAAATGGATTGAAACCATCAGATGCCAATGAAAGTCTAACATTACGAGGTTCATCTTTAAAAATTGGCCATTTTTCTTTGATGTTCTTCAATGCAAAACCATCTGCAGGCATTCGAAGAACACCATCTTCACTTCTGTTCTTCACATGGAAATCCATAAACTGTGCTATACTTTGGCACCTAAATAGTCGTTGGAAACGTGGAATTATGGGGATATAACGAAGAACTTTGCAAGGGACCTCTTTTGTTAATTGATCAGTTTGATATCTACTAATTTCACATTGTGGGCATTTGTTTTCTGATTCATATCGCCCATAGTATATAAAATGATCATTAGGACATGCATGAATAGATTGATACTCCACTCCAATTTCTTTCATAATCAAGAATACCTCTCGACTTGTGTGTGGTAAATTGTTTGATGGTGGTAATAGAAAATCACCCAACAATCTGCAATGTTAACAAAAAGTGAAATGTAAACAATATATGTCATAAATATTTCATATCCCTAATTTACGAACTGAATAACGCTAAAAAAATAGGAAAATAATCAACTTTACATACCTTAGGAGATGTGTGAAACAAGTGTTTGATAAACCATTCAAAACCTTCAAGTTCACCAACAACAATATAGCAGATATAATATTGGTTGTTGAGCCTTCATAAAGAGGTTCTTGGGACTTCTCAAGAAGAGGAACATCATGAAAATCATGGAGGTTGTCTTCATCCAATGGAACAAATGTGTCTTGCAGGAATCTATTTATCTCATCTTCACCATTAGTATCAATAATGTCATCTTTTTCCATAGGATCATTAAGAACTCGATCTTCAATAGCATGATCTCCATGCTCGTCGTCTTGTAAAGTAGTATTTCTACTATTATGTGGCAAATGGATCTCTGGCGGTCGACATATTGGGGGCATTGTCTTTATATTTACAAACAATGCAATAACATTAGTGTATAATATACACACATATATTTAAAATGATAAAAAAAATGTGAATACATTATCAATACTATTACAAGAAGTACAATATGTAATGAATAACGTCTTACCAACGGATGATATTCATACCCCCCTTCAACATACCCCTTCTCCTTACAATGTTTTTCAGTTGTTGTTCTTAAAATTCTTCTAGTTTGCAAACCTCTGCAATCATTGCAAGGGCAATAACACTTTCCATCACCCTTCGCCTCCAATGCTGCCTTAGCCTCAGCATACCTGCTATTGTTTTCTTCCTAGGTATATTTATTTGACATTTTGATAAGTTACAACAACAAAAAAAACTCATTAATCAATATATAACGTACGTCTAAATTGAATCTTCATACACCCCAAGATATTCAAATTTAAAAAACAAGACCATGAATTGAATCACAAGCAATTTTAAAAAACAAGACCATGAATTGGTGAATGATGGTGTCTAAGTTTAAAATTATGTATTTTTCCTCTAATTTTAAATACAATTTGTTACATATATTGCAAAAGATTAAAAAAATGGAGATTCCCATCAAATGGTATATAGATCAATTTTACAAATTTTATGTATGGTTAGGAAAAACGAGGAGAATCCTAGTTCATTTTATATATATCATGTGAATGGGGTGAAATATATGATTCTAGATGAAATTTGTATAATGAAGGTCCATTAAGTGGCTAATGGCCGATGATAATAAATTTCCTATAATAGTATCTCACCATGTTGAGGAAGCAAGAAAATATTATTGACATGCAAACTATGATTACGTCTATACATTCCTAGAAAGAGGACATATCTCGACAATATGCTCAATATTTTTTCACCGAGATTGTAGAAAGCATGCGTTTTTTTCTCCCAATATTGTCAATAGTTTATCCCCATAGATACCTCCAAGCAAAAATATCTAAATAAAAAGTGTTTTTATATATTAATTCCAAAGATAGGATTCTGAACACTATTTAAGAAAAAATACAAAGTATTTTTCTTTGATTTCAATGTCCAAGCTTTCTTCAATCACACGTCAAGAAGAATCTTGGTGTAAAGGAATTTTATCCCATGGTTGAATTTTTTTTGGAAAAGTAGTGGTTGATCCCAATTTCCATTCTCTCAATGAGGCATTAGGTCTTGTAAGTCCAAGATTTAATAACAAATCAATAGGCCCAAGACATCAAAACCTAGGATGGTGTATCAAAGAATCATTAGCCAAATAAATTCCTTCTTGAAAGAGACTTGGTGAAAGAATCACAAGATTTCAACCATTTCCTTACCTACATGAAGAATCAAATTATACCACCATAATAAATGAGTATTAATAGAGAAGTCATTTCCAAGACATGGTTATTTTGATGTTAGGAAGGGCTTGAGAACTTATTTTGGCTTCTAAACACTCTGTGCAACAAAAGTTCCTTGATTTTTTACTAGCTTGTAGGGGGTTACTAATATAATATCAAGAGGAAATCCTTATTGTACATTTTTTCCCAGTGACCCTCCTTGAACCCTAGTTCTATTGGTACCTAACACCCTAAATTGTTTTTGGGTATAACATAACTACTACCTAGACTAATGAAATCATGTATTTTGATTAGATTAAACCCATAAAAATATGTGAATATCCTTTTCTAGGTGTGCATAGGCTCGCTTTGTTGGGACCCAACATGAAGAATCATAAACATGGTTGACTACCAGAACTTTGGTTTCAATTTTATATTCTTTCATTTCTAATACCATGAGTTTAGTGATCCACTAATATATGTTCTTATCAACCATATACACCATTACTTCCCATTTTTCCATAAGAGAGGTTCGGAAGGCAAATTGGAAACCTAAGAATTCAAATATTTTGTTAGGTATTTTATATGGATACTTTACACCATTATTGTAAATAAAATGAATAATAGGTACTCCTAGTTACAATTAATGGAACATGTGAAAATGTACTCCTAGTTAGAATTAATGGAACATGAGAAGCCAACTAGATCCAAATTACTGTTATGCATGCAGCTTTTACATACATGGCCACACTTTTCCTTGAAGAAAACCACAAGCCTCATGGTTATTTTAAAGAGGGACCATGGATAAATACTAAAGTTATAAACAAGAACCAAAACCACATCTCAAAATCCTTAAATTAGGGATTAAATTAAACATGTGAAAGCAAAAATGCACGAGGAAATATCATGCATGGACAACATTTGTGTGACATGCATGCATTCATAGCATTAACCTTGCCATCCACATGGATTATAAATGGAGGATACATGGATAAATAGGAAGAGAAAGAGAAAAATGAGATCTACATTGAAGCCCTAGTTGGAACATAAAGGGCGCAAAAAAAAAAAAGACTAGTGCATTGCAGTTAAACTAACCTGGAAAACAAATGAGATCAAAAATTTGATGTGTCAACCCAGTACCGGACTCTTGAAATTGTAGAACGAAAAACCAACAGAAAGATCATTGTAACTGTAACAAATGATTCTGAAAATATGACTTAAGAACATGTATTTATAGATCAATGAGGTTTGCGGTTCCGGCGAAAATGCACAACGATCATATTTCAAAAAAACAAAAAGTCAATGACTGTTACAAAAGAAAAACAAATACAAGTTTTTACCGGCTTTTCGTTGATATAGTGACAAACTTTCATGGCTATAGCGACAAACGCAATTTTTGTTACTATAGAGATGAACTTTCATGGCTATAGCAACAAAAATTATGTTCGTCACTATAGCCACGAACGTCGGGGGGATTTTCGAATTTTTACAAAAATTTAAACTGTTTTTCTACGAAACAATCAATTTTAATTGTTTCGTGGCAAACTTTCGTGGGACTTTTGAGCCATATGTAGTAGTGAGTCCTAGAGATCTGGACAGGATGAAAAAAGGCCTCAAATGCTCTTTAGAGATCTTGCTTGGAAAGACACTCTTTTAAGGTTTTGTGATAGTGACATGTAAAAGATCTTGGGAGATTCGATAGGTTGAGCTGTGTGCTCGTAAAATGCCTGAGATGATCTTTCGAGGTTTTGTTGATGCACATAATCAGTCCTGAGGATTCCACATTATGGCCAGTGATGATGAAGACCTATAGGTGGTGGGCCTACATCCAGTATCAAAAAGGACTAGCTCTATAGAACTTCCTATGACGAGTAGATGAGAGATTGATTGAGATAGTAGTAGTAGTGATGATGACGATGATTCGATGACGACGATCTAGAGAAGAAGACTTGTGCTAGCAGATCTGTGTCGAGAAATACCTTCCTTGTTAAGAGGGAGTGTTGATGTATATGTAGCTTCGGAATGTATTTCAGCTATGTATATTGTATTCCTATAGAGATGTTATTATTCCTTTATACATAAGTGTTTGTATTCCTATAGAGATGTTATTATTCCTCTATACGGAAGTGTCGTCATTTATATTGTAAGTGTCGTAACTTATACTTGATGGGTTATTAGACCACCCTACTAGGGGTCAGCCCAATCAGCATTATTTTATGTGGTTAAGTTAGGGCTGACCTAGTTGAGTAAAGGTCAAGTGATGTAGTGTATAAATAGACAGTGTGTCTCTCTCATTTTACACATTCTATTGTTCACTCACTTCGGATTAGTGAGAGAAGAGGAGGATGTGCACAAGTGGAGGAGGAGCATGTTGCTATAGATATCTATCTCTTGGGTTTGATCATTGTGATCATTGTATTGATGCTTATTCTATCTATGAGGAAGTTGCAGGGTTTTTCACCTTCTTGGTTTTCCCCGGTGAAATGTTTTGTGTCTCTTGTCTCTTGTCTCTTATGCTTGATATGCTATACATGTTGTTCTTTAAGTTAAGATCCTAGATCAGAATGTATTAAATTCTGAAAAACTAACATTGGCCATCAAAACCCATCCTTTGCAAAAAATTCAAGCCTATCTCTTTGGCATGAAATTCAAAACTACCAAAAGACTCATATGTTGATTGAAATTGAGCAAGGGGTGAAGTTGAAGTCCTTACCCTAAAATTCCCTCAATCATTGTATGCACATCTTGAGTCAAAAGAAGGCTCCTTCCTTTCTTAATATTTTCCACCTCCATTTAAAGACTCATCAATATGGCTTTCTTACACACCAACTATTACACTATATTTTCCACAACCTAGACATTTTTCTCCTTAAGAAGCTTCACATGGCTTTACAAATTTTTATGAAACTCTTCATTCTTCTTGTCCAACTACTAGAAAGTCTTTTCTAGTTGTTCATTATCCTCATAGTTTGTTTATTCATCTCCTATAGTTCCTAAAGTATCACTCTCTTATGATATTTTCCCATGGATGCATTACTGCAAGTCCATAGATTCATAAATATATTTCTATGATACCAATCGATCTAAATATTTTGGATGAGTTGAAATCTCCCAATGGCACTAATATCAAATTTCAGTTAAAACCAAATAATAGGTATCATGAATATTATCAACCATATATCATTTCCTTATTAAGCAATAATAAAACTGAAGACAAATGAAATCATACAACAATATACCAATATTTTTAAGGAGAACCCTTTTGCACAAAAAACTCCAATATGATATTCAATCTAATAGATTGCAACCGACGCATATTATCTTTTATTAGAATTATGAATCATGCAATCTAGGTGTTAAAATTGCTTCTCTCCCCAATTCTTAAAGGGTGGTAGCTCAATGGAAGAGCGCCTGCCTCACAAGAAGGAGGTTGGTGGTTCGATTCCTTCATGCTCTAATGATATTGCAATGTATTTCTAAAACAATATTTGTTGTGATAATTTATATTAGTTGCTAAACGGGAAGCAAAATGTGGCGACAGTGTACGAGTAAAAATGAACAATACATTGGATACTAAAGTGGTAGCAAAACATGGTGCTAATGTTGACATCAATACAGATGCAAAACTAGGCATTAAAAAGAGGCTCAACACTTGATGCTAATGAGGAAGCCAAACATGGCGTTGATATTGTAGCAAAATAAGATGTTACTTTGGATGCAAAAAATGGATGATTTTAAGGGAGAATTTTAGCCCATTGGCGAATTTATAGGGGTCACCAAAAATAAGTGGGCGAATTTTTTATATGAAAAGGGTTTTTTTTTATTTAATAGATTAGCCCACAATTTAGTAAACCAATAAATGTGTGAAATGGAATTCTCCTAGGAGGGAAAATGGGGAAAATGGGAAAGATGGGATTTTTCCAGTCAAAATATGGCCCAAATCACGACTTCGCCCCCATGTTTTCGGCAGTGGAGGTGAAAATCAGTTGGATCGCCCACATATATCCAGTTTTGGAGGAGAATAGCGGGTATTTCACCCAATTTATGGATCGTAGGGTAAAGCGGAGGTAATTCGTCCCCCAATTTATGGATTATAGGGTAAATCAAAGGTAGTTCGCCCCCCGATTTATGGATTATTAGGTAAAATCAAGTTAGTTCGCCTTTGATTTGGGTTTGTGGAGTAGTTATTTTGCTGAGAAGTTGGGGGTTTCAGCTTCCAAGAGTCCAAATCTATTATTTCTACTCCAAATAGGTCCATATTTGAGAAAAACGTGGAAGGATTTAGTTAATTGGGGACAATTTTGTAGCTATATAATGCCTGCAAATGTCAGCATGAAGTGTTATTTTGATTATGATTTGAGTCTTGACAATGGCTGAGTGGATAAGAATTTCATGATGGCTGAGTGGAAAACCGAAAATATCTGGTTCCTTCGGTCTATAGACTTACAGGTTAGTTTCTTTTTTTCAATTTTCTTCTCTGGTTTCTAGTAGAAGTTGTCGAAATTATGGATAGATAATAAAATATCTGGTTTTTTTGGTCTACAGACTTATAGGTTAGTTTCTTTTTTTCAATTTTCTTCTTTGGTTTTTAGCAGAAGCTGTCGAAATTATGGATAGATAATAGATTTCAAATTTCAATTTCCATTCTCCTTTGGTTACCTTCTTTTTTGGTCGGATTTCTATACTTAACAAAGGGGTAAGACAGCAAGCCTTTGAAAATGAGTTTTCCATAATCATAATGTACTCTTGATCACTAATTCCATTGATTTTAAATATACCAAGCATAGATTTACTTCTCACCAAGACGGGATAACAAGTTTTACGAGAGTTTAATACAATTTTAATCTTTGGAAAGAAATTTATGAAGTGAAGACATCTGTCATGATAGCAATATTAATCAATAGATACAGCAGCTATTCTATTCATAAAAGCTTCCTAATTTAATTTGAGATTAGAGTGATCATCTTGTTAATTTTCTAGGAATGATTAACATGTTGGTCTAAGTGGAGATGGGGGGCAGAGCCACAAAGATGGGCACACCTAGGTTAGACTTAGGTGTTTGTAAATTCTATAAATTTCATAGCAATCACTTTAAGGTTTCCTTAGGAGGGGAATTAGAGTAGGGGTAGACACAACTCCTCTTCCCATGGAAATGAATTCTGTATATAAATGGGACTTTGTATTTCACACATTGCATGATATTTTTTCTTAGCCAATCCTCGTTCTAGTTAGCTCCTAGATTTGCTCAATTAAGGAAAAGTATTGATTTTGAACTGATATCCCTAGAAATGTGTTGGAATTAGAAGAAGGTGAACCTTGTGTGATATCCCATACAAAGACATTCTTTTGGAGTAGGACATTTAATGGAGATGCAATTCACCCATAATTTTCACAAACTTCTAGGTGACTGCTTTGGTAACAAGTGGTTACTACAAAGTGTACATAGTATGACTGAACAAATGGTTCCTTGCAGTGATGGGGTTGTTCTTCTTAATTTGAATCATATTAAGACAGTGAGTAGAAGTAAACTACCAACAGAAGTAAGCTAGTGATGTCATATGTTATGTAAACACCATACAAAGCATGTGTCTTAGTAAAGTACTAGTAACAAATGGTGATACAACTAATACTTCTCGTTATAAGGTTAGTATAATTACACTATGATTGCACTTTGTTGTATTTGATAAGCTTACATTACCGATATTATCTCTACACATCATATCAACCAATTTGCTAGATCTTACTTGGGGCCATATCTTATCTCTCTTTATATCCCTAATCAATCCATCTATTTGGTTTGGTTACTATTGTATACATCTTATTGAGCTAACCTTTCTGAAATTGAACAAGAAAGAGTAGTATGACTAGTTAGAAGTCTATCGATTCACAGAGTTACTTTACCTATGGGTCCTTGACCAATCATTCCCATTTCTTTAATGAGCTCAATGTGTTGCATTTCATTATTTTTAGTAAGATCACTTAGTTATGTTACTGTAAGGAGAATCATTGGGAAGCTTAGTAAGCAATACCAATAACCTTAATCAAGACCTTAGTTATAGAAAAACACTTACCTAGTAGAAATATGCTTACTAAGTAATAGTAATGATCCTAGAAAGAATGTGATGAATGAATACCATTATCCACACATACAACATAGAGCTTTATTAGTACCACTAGTTTATCTCTTAGTAATCCTTGTTATAATATATGTTCTAACTCCATATAAGCTTGTAATCAGTATAGTGTAAAGTTGCAGTAAGCTCGATCATTATGCGAGTACTTATAGGTTTGGTATGAGTTAACTACGTATAAGCTATTATGTGAATACGACTATTCCATCTATGTTAATACTGAATCATTGGTTCAACACTATCTCTCTAAGATGAGATCGTAACCACTATACCAAAAGCTTGTAAGTAATAGTAAGCTTCTCCTTTCAACATTGTACTTCATGTTCAATAATTAGGGAAAATGCTAGGTATTTGTATAGAATGGACACCATTAATTACTGTAGTTGAAACCCATATCATTCTACAGCACCATCCCATACAAAGACATTCTTTTGAAGTAAGACATTTAATGGAGATGCAATTCACCCATAATTTTCACAAACTTCCAGGTGACTGCTTTGCTAACAAGTGGTTACCGACAAAGTGTACATAGTGTGACTGAGCAAATGGTTCCTTGCAGTGATGGGGTTGTTCTTCTTAATTTGAATTAGATTAAGACAGTGAGTCAAAATTCTGAAAATATATCTGAAGAGATCTTGATAAGAGAGGCATAATAAGCTGACATTTCAAAAGATAGGGAAGCACTTTTGAAGAATGAATCAAATAATTCCACCGGTTCTCAAAAGAAGGGACTGGAAAATGTATTCGGGATTTTTGAAGAGGAACCTGTAATAGAGGAACATCTTGAAAGGTTCCCTAAGCATTCACCATATACAGAGTTTGAATACACATTACATGACATGGGGTTGGAAAAATGATTGGTAGACACTATGTATGAAGGAGAAACACTATAGACAGTTGACATGGCTGATTGTAATTCTGCACAAAGTCTTGTTGCAATAGGTATGGAGTTATCAAGTCATGAATAGTCACAACCTATAGCATATTTTGTGAAGAAAAATAGATCAAGATAGTTTTTGGTGATTTGAACCTACAAAAATATAGGGCACACTTCTCTTTTATATTAACCAAACTGCTATCCAACTCAAAGAATATTATTATTACTAGTTTTTGTATTTACAGTGTGTTACCCCCCATGGACATCATTGCATATATGTTAAGATTTTATCCTTGGGATATTGAACCATTTGGAGGTGGCATCCTAACTTGAAGGATTATTATTGGCATGTGGACATAATTTTGAGCCTTTTGGAGGAGCTCTTTGAGAGTAGTTATCTTTTGACAGAATGCCCATAATTGTGCCATCTTGATGACATTGATGCAATGTAGCTGTGGGATTTTAGGAAGGTAGTTATAATAGAAAATCTGATAAATATTGAGGAAGTTAGCGACTCTAGAACTGTTGTTTAAAGAGATGAACCATATTTTTGTCACACATGCCTTTTGGAGTATTTTCCTAATTCCCATAAATTCTTCCAGTAGAAACCAATTATCTTTCTTTTAACCCAATTCATCTCTAAAATCCTGTGAAAAATAATTCCATACTACGATTCCACCCACTATTAAACTTTTGTACCATTTCCTTGCGGCCTAGGACTCCTGTAGCATAAACGTTTTTGCAGAAAGAAGCATTGAGTAGCAATGTAATTTAGTTCATGGTTGAGTGTTTTATAGCCATATTCAAGTTATCCCAACATCCTAACATTTGACAACCTCAAATCTCTCCCTATGACTATAAAGTCAAAAAACATTAACTCCCTATCCAAAATCCATTATTTGACAAAATAATAATGTCAAAGGATTCTATGCTTCTCTCCACTGTCATGAAGTCCTCATTAACTGTTGTTTCAAGTAGTTCCAAGCAAATCTTCAAAATTCATGTACTTGTCAAGCTCTTCCTCAATGCATCACTGATCTTTGCCTCTGTTCCAAAGAATTTCATTCACACAGAATTCATATAATTCTATTTTATATTCATTACTATTGTAAGTAGTCTTCATGGATATGCTCCCCTTGTGGAATAGCTTGGTTTTTTGATAATGGACTATGCTCCCCTATCACTAATACATTAGCTCCATTTGTCAACAACGATTTCAAATGTGATGAACTGTCATATGCCTTTCTTGCCAATATATCCCAAGAAAGATGCTTCTCTAGCTATCTGCCATAATGTGTGAACTCAATGCATGAGAATAGGTCACAAACAATGTTTCAACAATGCTTCACAAACTCTTCTTCAATATCTGTCCATCAAAGGAGTATGTCATAAACAATTTTCTATCTTTAATCTCTGTCTGAAATCAGTCAAGAAACATGCACTTAGTCCTGAATAAGTGCCTAACAAAAGGACTTCCATGTTTTAGTGCTTCATAGATAACACTTTCTCTCTATTCAATTTCAATCCTTATATATAGATCTTGACTCTCGAAAATAATTCCTTCCACAAGAGACCTTTGTCTTTCCTTTTAGAATGGACAAAGGAGTGCACAATAGATTAGCTCAATCACTCGAGAAGTTTTATATCTCTATCAACCGTCGGCTCTCTATGGCATTCCACAAATGCTCAATGAATAATCCTCATTTAGTCATTTGTCAAAAACATTTTCCCCCTTTTAATGACAACAAATAGGCATAGATGACAATCAACTCAACCAAGCTAATTCTTCTCTCAGTCTTTTGCAGCTCCATTTCTTGTCTATTTGATCATAAAATGTTTCCAAGAATAGAAGAAATATTGAACATGCTTCAAGCAATTCCTTTGAAATTCCTTAATCAATGAGTGGGATACTCATCAAGCAAATACGTTTGATATGGATTATAAACAACTTATTGTCAATGGTAAATACACAACCATATGCATTTATTGGATCAACTTAAAGGCTTCAAGGATTCAATTCATAGTCATACCACTCATTCAACCTCTTATCTTTACCTCTGTTTTACTAGTCTTGTTTTTCATGTCTACTCTATCTCTTTCTCAGGTATGATCTCTAATTCCAAATGGATCAACTTCCTACTTCACAATCTAATCCAAATACCACTCATAACTCTGCTACAAATATGCTCTACTTACTTCAAGTCTTCAAAACTTCAACCTTTATTTGGTTTCCCAAAAACACTCACAAATGTAAAAATTCACATTCAATAGATCATGCGACTTGTTTCTCATTTTCCAAGACTTACTTCAAGTCTTCAAAACTTCAACCTTTATTTGGTTGCCCAAACACACTCACAAATGTAAAAATTCACATTCAATAGATCGTGTGACTTGTTTCTTATTTTCCAAGCCTTTGGACACTGCCCACTTCTTTACTTGACAACATCTCCCACAACTCTGCTCAAACAAATGAGTGTATCCATATTGGGTTCAATGCCCTTCAAGACTATCTTGAATCACTGTGGGAACCTTTGCCACTACAATGTCAAGGAGTGTAGCCTCAATCTTCAAATGTGTCCAATGAATAGAACATCAACTCAGCAAATATGTTCAGCATGTCTATATATTCTTTCAAGTCTTCAATAGGTCTTCATGTGCAAATAGAATCCTCAATCTATCCCTCTATATTTGCTCAACAAGGAGGTATTTCATAATGCTTTTGATGATGCAGGTCTACCTTAGTTCACATAATCAAGCTCTCTATTAAGGTTTTCTCGGTATGCCTTCCATATTTCTCATATGTTTGGTCTTCAATCACTCAGATTCAACTCTATATTTTGTAAAATAGATCTTGGTTGGTTCTCTCTCATGAGTTACTTGACGTTTGGCTCACTCTAGATGTTTGATATTTTGCTTAGTCAAGGTATGCTTCAATATGTCCTTTTGTTAGTGTGTGCATTAAGAGTACACGAGTCTATTGATGAGCTCAATAGGAATCCCTTAAATATGTATTACAACTTGATGTATTATTTTTCACCAAACATGACATATTTTTATCACAACTTCATTACAAGAACTGCTTAAATTCCTAGTCAAATTATGTCAAGTAAAGGACTCTTGGAAGTCCTCAAAAATCAGTTTTCTAATCGACCATGGAATTATCTTGAATATCTTCATCACTCATATAGTAGGATCTGTTTCAAATTTTTCTTCCGAAGTTTCTTCCAATGAGATAATAGGCCGAGAATTTGGAAAGTAGTCTAGAAGAACATTATCCTGATATATCTAATTTATACTTGACTGTGTGATGGTAGCATGTTCATTCACTTGTTTAATTGTTTCATCTTCAGTCTTTTGAGGTTTTTTGTGCTCTTTCTTCTCCAAACATGTATGGACCTTGTCTACAATTTCTTTCAATGTGTCCATACTTATGACAGTTATAGCACTCTATATTGTAGTACATCTTGTTTATACAATGTTTTGCCTCGTATTCATGGTTGTGGCATGTATAGCTTTCAATATTGTAAATTATTTTCATCACATGTGCATGAAATCTACAATTGACAGCATTATGTCCAAAATTGTGATACGTGTGACATTAGCCAAGGAAGTTGTTTTGATAACTAGAAGCTAGTCTTCTTTGTGGTGTCAATCTTCTAATATATTTCTTTTGTTGATTATGACTTTTATGCTTGTTGTTTCTTGCAACATTATCATGTAGTAATCTTAATGATTTTTATGTTGACTACAATATTTTAATGATAATAAGGGAAATGAAGATCACCCTATCTAATTGATCCTCTTACGTGTTTCCTAACCTCTTTTTAAGGTGCCTAAAATTACTTTTCCAATTGGGTGTATTTCTTTCTAGGGTATTTTTGTATGTTGTCTTCCCAATGATAAGCTGGATTGATTGGAGGTAATTTATGTCAGTGAATAATTGTTTTAGAACTTATTTACTAACCTAGAAATTTACCAAAATGCATCATTCTCTACTCTTATCCAAGAGAAAATTATGATGTTTTCCCCCACTTATATGGTGTAACTCTTGTATATAGTTGATGAAAAATTACTTTATACCTACATTTCTTTGCTAGTCTAACAAGGTTTAGTCTGCATGAACAATCACTTAAGTTTGGTCTTATTTCTATGATAATAAAACTAATTGAGAATACCAAGGTCTATGGTTGGGTAGTCCAATTGAAGAGGATGTGACAAACAAGGTGTGTTGTGGTTGTTTAACATATAGTTTATTTGAAGTGCATAAACTCATTTCTTGTGATCAATGTGTTTTTTTGTCTATTTGGAGAAGAACTTCTATGAGAATGCCACAAATTGAGGAGATAAAGCAGGTGATGTTAAGAAGTGTCTCACTTATGTGATTCTCAACATATTTGATGAAGGCATAGATGCTTTTATGGAAAATGTTGCTTGTAACGCTCCATATTTTGATTTTCTAGTTAAACAACATTAACACTTATATTGTATTTGTTTGCTTATTGGAATCCTAGATCCTTTTGAGAGGGATCTATGCTTGATTTTAGCCCAACTTCTTATAAGGCCCCTTAATTGAAATATAGGTGAGGGATTATGCCCTTAGTTCAATACTCACATTCTCAGGCTTGTGTTAGCTCTTTTCCATGTCTAACTCAGAATCAATGAACCTTTTATATTGGGTTTATTCTTCTTTGGTAGTGTTGCATGTATTGTGACACAACATTATAGCTTTTAATGATATTGTTCTTGATTTCCTACTTAGTTGTCTTGTCTCATTATATTTTCTTGCAATATAATGTGCGATTGTATTAATTTTATATCATTTTTCTCATGCAGGCTTCACTTCTAGTTTCTATATTGATTTGGAATTTTAATTGTGGAATATTAAGTAAGATGTCAAACATGCATCATGGAAAGAAAAATAAAACATCAAAACAAAAGGATGTAATATCATATTTTCAAAAGAATCAATCGAATAATCCACAACCTATTCATGCTTCAAGCTCTCTTGAACAAGGCATTGGTAAGAGAGATTTCAACACTTGTGAGAATGCATCTACAACACATACAATGGATGGTAGAATAAATTCCTCTAGTGATCAAAGTGAGACAAATGCATTTTCATCCGAAATTCGTAATTCAAATGTTGAAGATTTTTCCTTGCAAGGTGACACAGTCTCTTCAACGAAAAGGAAAAAGGGCCAGTGGGACATGGGGAGAAAATTCCAGCTTGAATGGGTCTCAAGATACCCATTTATTGAACCAATACCTCCAACAAATGAGAATGATACCTCACAAGAAGTTAAATGCATTTCATGTAGTTGAAGGTTGGCAAGGTAGTGAAATTGCAGATGAAGCTAGACACAATAGAGAAGCATGTTGGAAAGGTGTATGATAAGAAAAATATAAATGGTGAGAAGGAATCTACTGTTAGATGGAAAGATATTAACGAATCGTCATCTTCAATATGAAGAGGAATATAATAAATTCTTAATAAATAAGAGAAAACTCAAGGAAAGTGGAGGAACCATCAATTATCAATTTGGAAAGATGATGGAAACAAATTTGTTATCAAAGACGATACAATTAAGCACTGTATTTCACATCCTATCCAATGGTCGTCCTATGACAGATTATCCAAAAATGACAAAATATCTATCTTTTATTCAAGTGCCAAATTTTCCATCTTCTCATTGGTCTTTAACAAGTGGTTGGGAATGGGGAAAATATCTAGCTCAAGTATAAAAGGATGATCTAAAAGAGAAGATTGCGAATGCTACATTTTTGTCACTGTCTTTGGATGAGGTTACAGCTGTTGATAATACTTCATGGATTTGCATGAACATTTATATGGTCAATGACCATATCAGACAATCCTATCTACTTGGAATTCATAAAATGAGCAAAAGTTCTACAGCAGAAAATATTTATGAACTTGTTATTAATAGTTTGAAGGAAATTGGTGGTATGGATCATTCAATGATCACAAAAAAGTTGGTATGTGTTCAAGTAGATGGAGCATGAGTAATGCAAGGACAAAGGAACGGTCTTTGTGATAGACTACAAGTCTCAGCTTCACCATATATGCTTAGTATTCATTGTATGGCTCACGGGATGAATCTTGCATTTAAAATAGTGAGCAACTTTACATTGGTTTCAAAAGTTGAATATCTTGTATGTGAGGTTCATGCATACTTTTTTCGGAGTCCCAAACAATTTTTAGAGTTTAAAATTTTTGCCGACAGTGTTACAAATGGAAAAAAACTATTAAGAGATGTTGATACAAGATGGATCTCATTGAAGGGACCAGCTGAAATACTATTCGAGAAATATTCATCCTTAGTAGGGGTAATGTATGAACATCGCTTAAGAGTAGAAAAAGCTCAAACTCTTCTCTTTCTACTAACTGATATAGAGACATTATTAGCATTGGCTGGAATTCTTCCTATGCTTCATGAAATGAATAACCTTGTGAAGATGTCTCAGAGTCGCACGATGTATATTGCTGAATACACAAATGCAAGAAAATTATCATGCCTTGCATTGGATAATTTGTATATTATGGGAGAGTCTTTTACAGGTCTAGCAGTTACAAAGTGGACTAAGATAATCAATACAGAAAATGATGAAATTTTTTTGAAGTTTGATGAAAAACGGATGCTATGTATGGTAGTGCGTGGGCATATGGTTCCCTTTTATTATAACAATAAGATAGGAAGATCCACCAAAGAGTGCCCCGTGTCAAGAGAACGATTTGACAATGTTGTGATTTTAGTGAGGAACAACTTGATAGAAATTGCAAAAACACTATCATCAGAGATAAGAGAACGATTTCCTCGAGTTGAAATGTTGGAGGCCATGTCTATGGTATACCCTCAATATTGGAACCATCAGCAATGTTCAGAAACTTTAAAGGTTGACTTTATAGGGAAATGCAAGACTTTGCAGAGCCATTTTTTTCGAGAGGCCGAGATACAAGGAGAACATATTCAAGGTATTTTAGATAGAAACAAATTGTCAAATCAAGCCAAATGCTTTGCTACAACAATGTGGGAGCAATTTCCTGAGTTGGATAATAATCTAGAATATGGTGCAATTACAAGATTATGGACTAAACTCAGTGGTAACGAAATCCTATGGCAAAGAATCTCAGAATATTTCAAATTAGCGGATTTATGTCAAACCATGATTTTGGGATCAATGGAGGATGAGAGAATGTTTAGTGCACTAACATTCTTGAAGTCAAAGTTGAGGAACAAGCTTGATAAAAATGTGGATACATGCTTAAGATTATATGCAACAAAGTATGAGGTTGACAATTTTCTGTATGAAAGAGCACTAGCTCTTTGGCGATCAGATCGTAAAAGAAGGGGAGAAAACAGTATATCAAATTTCTCTAATGAACTTGATATAGAACATAATGTTTTTGAGGATCATAATGATGGTTCATCTCGAGAAGATCATGTTGAGAATGCTGAAAATGAGGAACAAGGCTAGAATGTGAATTGGGATTTTGATTTTTAATCGGTGATTTATGAATTATGATCCAGTATACATGACGTACTTGCATCTTATTTTGGTCTAGGGTGTTCCATGGACCCTTGTTGGTGATCGCTTATGTGAATTTGAGGTTGTGTTTCAGGTAGAAATAGATTCTACATTGTACTTTTTTCTTGTAACATTGCTTATTTGAGATGCATTTCCTTCATGCAATTTATTTTAAGATTGATGTTTTGATGTTTATCTCTTACATTGTCCCTTTCTTATATGTGACAGGAAACGATGCTGGAATTTGACAAAGATAGGCCTAGGAGATATATCTTCACATAGATAGTGTCGTAGCATTAAAGGATAAATAACTAATTTGACAAAACTTTCGCTAAGCAAGAATGGGCTCACTCAAGTACACGAAACCATGTTGGTGTTTCGCTCTAATATATTGACAAATTTTTATGGTTTGTTTATTGCTTTTGCTTGAAGCATTTTGTCAATTTTTTAAGTTTGCGTGTATTTTGGTTAAATATTGTGTTAGTCCCTTGAATGCTTCTAGTTCTCATCTGATTCTTGATTTAACCCTTTGTTGTAGTTTGGTTTGGTTTTAGTTGATTTACATTGATTCATGGTTTGAGGAAATATGTTTTTATTTCCTTTCAGTTGCATGAATTAATTGTTTTCACTTTTCTAAATCTATTATGTTCATTGTATATTTTCTTTGTAAATACTTATCATTAGTCAAAAACATAAATGATCTCTACATATTATTCTTCCTAAGAAAAATATGGCAGGGAGGGCAGTAAGAACAATACATTTTACCTAAATGTTAAGTCTAAAACTGAGTTGGATGTTCTAGGACTACTCAAAGCTGAAGTTGCTAGCCTTAATTGATCAATATCTTCCATTTGTTGCAGCATTTGATAACATTTGTGATAACATTGCAGGTCAGCATTCAAAAAGGCTTAGGGATCAACTCAAGCAAGATGTCAAGTAGTTGTAAATGAAGATCATTGCCAAATCTATGCCTCTTATAAGAATGGAAATCAAGGTAGAAATATCACCCGATGAGGGTTAGATGAACACCTTATGACTTGATAATTTCTTGATGCAGTTAGATTCTTTTTATGGTGTACAACAATTCACAAATGAAGATAGTGTTGCCTTTGTGAAGTTGTGCATGCATGAAGAATTTTTGTTGTGGAAGGAGAAATAATTTGAGGCTTGAGCACAAACAAAATCTTGGCACCACACAAGCCTTGATGCGGGGCAAATTCAAAGTCACCCTCAAGGGAAAATCCTATATTGTTAACTATTGGAAGGAATAATAACATTGACAGTACCTGCAATAGAATTCCAATTTGATAGTAGATGCCTACATCCAATACAACAACTACACCATTAGTCTTAGAGTGATATATGAAGAGGCAAAGTTGATCACAGAGTTCATTGGTTAATGGATCAAATGAATTAAGAAAGCGCTTGAGATGTTTGACATCTGCACTATAAAAGAGTCTTTTCAAAAGGCAAAGTTAGATGGTGCTAAGAATAGTTAGAGGAATCCTATTGATGTTTGTCCAAATTATTGGAATATCTCAGCCTGCATGATTTAGAAAAGTACTATATATATGTTGTATTTGAATTCTACGGTCGAACGAGAAACTAAGATAACTGGGGTGTTTTGAACAAAATTTGCTGAATAAAATCTGCAATGGTTGTGGTAAACTATTTACAAAACAAGGATGGCTATATTTACAGGTAAGCTCATTACTTTGATTATATTTTTCATTTTAACATTTATCCTCAGTTTTAAGTTTAAAAATGACAAGGATTTTCAATAAAACAGGTGACATGGCCCTAGTATGATGGCATATTTACAATCTAATATTTATATGATCCTAGGATTGTTTTTATAGTTGAAAGCTGTCAAGAACTATTGCAATTTGTTGATTAATTTTCCTACATTGAATTGATTTATCAACCCCGGAGCTCTAGAGCAACTTTTGTGGCCTCTCAAATCCATTGTCCCCTACTCAAAACTATGAAGAGAGCTGCGGTTTACCCCTATCTCTCAACTCAGATTTACTACACACCTTCCATTTGTCCTCATGCAACAAACATGATTTGATCACAATCATACATTTATTCTTCTTGTTGGCATTCCAGTCCATTGTTCTCATCAAATGGATAAGGCGAACTAGCATACTGAGAAATGTGAAACCTCAAAATGCATTCAACATATGTGTTGCAGTGACACATACTATTTTGGGTGCGATCTGTCACTCCGTCAGTTTTCTGGGCTTTAGTTTGTTGTCACTGGAAAAATCTAGGGAGGACTGGGTTCTATGCCTTTTTCAAAATACTTACCCTGTCTTATGGACCACTTGTTCTAAATTCCTTTATTGGATTTTCAGAAGTTAGACAATCATTCAAATATGAAGGTTTTGTTTTAGTAGAAGCACCCTTTATTGCCAAGGTCATAGAATCCTTATCTCAAAGGAAATGGTAATTTGGCACTAGACGGATTAGTCTAGAAATGCACTCTTCACTCATTGCAACAATCTATCAAAAACAACTAAAGCTTTCCAATGAAACTAAACAGGTGCATACAACAGGAGAAATCATGAATTATATGGCAGTATATTCTTATCATATTGAGGAATTTCGCTTCTCATTTCATCAGACTTGGACAACAGTACTCCAGCTCATATTTGCTTTAGGCATCCTCTTCCATGCAATTGGATGGGCCACACTTTCAGCCTTGGTAGTTACATCAGTACCATGCTTTGTAACACTCCATTAGCAAAGTTACAACATAAGTTTCAAACTGAACTCATGTCATCCCAGGATCAGTGGTTAAGGGCCACCACAGAAGCTTTGGTGCATATATGGAGGTTAAACATGGCCAAAAATTGGCAATTTGTGGAGAAGTTGGATCAGGAAAATCAACTCTTTTAGCTGCAATACTCGGAGAAGTACCAAAGTTGAGGGGCAGTGTAAGTAAGAATTATTTACCCCCTTACCCTAACATTGTCAACCTTTTAAATTGATGGATTCTCTTTCTCATGTTCTCAACCCTCCCTCTGGAGTTGTAAGTCTATGGCACTCTTGCATAAGTTTCTCAGATTGCATGGATTCAAACTGGAGCAATACGAGATAGCATACTATTTGGGCATCCCATGGAAACGCATATATATGAGGAAGTTATCCTAAAGTCTTCACTAGATAAAGAACTCCAGAATATTCCCTTTGGTGATCAGATTGAACTATGAGAAAGAGATGTCAATCTCAATCGTGGCAAAAAATAATGGATATAGCTTGCCTATGCTTTATATCAATATTCTGATATTTATCTTTTGGATGATACTTTTAGTGATGTTGACGTTGATACTGTTGGTAGCTTTTTTAAGGTTAATATCATGATTTCCTTTTGATATAAAGGTTTTCAAATTATTATGTGCATAACCCTTTTGTATGTTGCCCCTTTCTATAGCAATGATTTTTTCCTTTTGTCTTAGATTTCTGATATCCTATTAATCATAGATTTTGATGTGTAGGAATACATAATGGGAGCACTGTCGAAAAATACAGTAATCCTTGTAACACACCAAGTTGATTTTCTCCCTGCATTTGATGATATTTTGGTTAGTAAGCAGTTGTCCTGGTCATTGAAATCTGTTTTTTTGCTTGTATACAACTTTTTGACAAAGTTTTTCAATGGAGGGCACATGATTATAATTCCTGTAATTTTGACATATTTACTCCTGATCGTTTTGGGAAATTTTGTTTGAATTTCTACACTAAAATCTCTCTTTTGCAGTTGATGTTGGATGGGGATATTCATCAAGCTGGGAAATATCAGGAACTATTGGTCTCAAGTGAGGCACCTATGGAACTTGTGAATGCTTACAACACTGTTTCTCAACAAATGAGTAGTTGATTCAACATCTAAAGGTATTGAGTGCAACTATTGTTTGCTCCTCTATTCTTTCCCTAGTTCTGCTCCAAAGGGTACTGTCAATCATGGTGTGTACAATAAAACTGAAGGTCAACTATGGGAGATTTCTGCTATTACTGGGTGTTTATTTGTATAAGATGATCATGAATAACAATTTGAACTGGTGCAGCTTTTTTGGGGATAGCCATATCTTATTGTGTCTCGTTGGACATATCATTGGTATTTAGTATTTAAAACCAAGGTACACTAACAAACTACATTGTGTTTGTAGAATACATCAAATAGTACATGCACATTCCTTGTGAGGAGCCAGTAGTTATAGAAGATCTCAGACCACTAGCTAATTGGCCCTCACATGGGAAGGTGGAACTACAAGAGTTGAAGGTGCCTAAGATGTTCTTTCTGACCAGATAACTGTGTTAATGTTTTTTTTTTAAATTAAAATTTGCACGGTTATTGATGATTGCAGTCAAATATATTTGTTATGTGTGAAGATTAGATATAGATCCAATAGTTCCCTTGGTCTTGGGCATTTGATCCTGATTTTATGAGCAGAACGAAATGAATACAGATTATTATTAGATGCTTAACACAAAATAACAGAGATACAGTAAAACTGGTTTTCTATTCAATAAGGAAATAAGCTAGAACTGTAAAATGTAGCGGAAAACAAGCTTACTGGAATGGTGGTGGCTTATCTCTAAGAAGAGATGTGACGGCTGCGCTCATTTCGCAAGAAGATGGTTACAATGAGGCTCTCAAGGCCCTTTACAATAAACAGGAATGTCAAAAACCCTAGATGTAATGTCCCCATTTTGACCCCCTTTGTAATAAATCGTAAATGATGTAAATATTGTAATTTGAACATGGTGAGGAGCTCAAGGCCAAGGCCCCACCATCGACTTAGCATTTTGTATCGGCAATTAAAAATAGATGCCTATGGTTCTTGTGCGAGATGGGCACAATGTAAATAAGACATCATGTAAATACGAATTTTAATGGAAAACCCACAACTAGCTATGTAATGCAACAAAGAGATGGGGCATGATTCTACAAAGAATAGGGAGGAAAATTATTCAAACCCTTGAGCCAATGGTGTCAGCCCATGTGTCAATGAGAAAACCCATGAACTCTTAACTACCCATTTTGTCTCATGCACCCAATCATTTAATTCTTCCAAAGATTGGTTGGGGCAGTTAATGTCTTGGGATTGGAGAAGTATGGCAGTCAGATTTTCGTGCATGGGCAAGCCACCAACCTGAAAATCGTATTTTTGGCTTGCTAGGCAAGAAAACCCCACGAAATGCTTCCTAAGGCAATTCCTAATCAATTACGTTCTTCCTCTCATGCAGACAGAGCTCACTGGAGTTTGTCCTCACGTTTTTCACGTTAACCCTGTGTTTTTCCATGCCCAGGAACTCGTTTTTGGATTGTGCAACAGGCGGGGAAGGAGGGACACGAATTGGGACTGAGGGAGAGGTCGTTTTTGCCCCTGGGGCATTTTTCTGGAATGGGTTTTGCTCTCCCAGTCGAATTTTCCAGTTGCCATACGTTTTCAGTCTACCCACATTTTTCTGAATCCCAGGAACCCCATCTCATGCATCTCACTGTAAAAATGTTTTATCTTGCCCCATAGTTGTGTTTTGCTATTATGTGCATCCTCGTTTTTGGTTTGATCCTGTGAGCCGAAGCTTTGGAGTGGTAGTGGACAGAAGTGGCTTGATAAACCTAGTGGGGGAGACAACCTCTCAAGAAGATCAAGAGGGCTTCGGTTACTCTTCTATGCATACCATGAGAGCACTAGATAGGGAAGGTATGGCTTGAGGGACTATACAGCAGTGAAAAGAATACTTCCTGGTGCTGGGTGTGTAGGTATTGTGGGTGCCAAGCTAGATAGATCTTGCAAGGTTATCCCTGGCTCTGTGCTGGAGCTCACTAGCTTAGCAATTCTTCCCTTCCATGTCCTAGCAGCCTAATAAACCCAATTGTAGATTGGCTTGGCTCATCTTGGTATATGCTTGGCTATGTGTGAGTCTGCTGTTCCCTGGTTCCTTGTAGAGATCATGCCCAGCTCGGGGGTGGTAGTTGTATCAAGAGGTTGATAAGCACAACTGGCCTATGGTTGGGTGGAACGTTGCAGTTGCATAGCCAGTTGCTTGGGACTAACTTATTGAGATAAGTATTCTCTTGTGTTAAATTGCAATTATCATTTGATGAATATTATGGATGTATGTGGATGTATTAAACGAATTTACTTCCGCTGTGTTTTCAAATGGTTATGCATTTGCATATGTTCATCTTCTTTTAAATCGAATGTTTATTTACTGAGTATGGGGCTAGATGCCCAGTTTTAGCAATGATCCTCTCTATCATGCTGGTATGATAGGAGGGGACATTACACTAGACATCCAAAAAACCTAACCCTAGGAGATGAAGCGCCAAAAGTCATGTGGGCACCGTTTGGGTAAGTTAGTACATCAACTTCCCTGGGTCATAACTTTTGCATACGATCTCCGTTTGGGGCGCTCGGTAGCCCATTGGAAAGGTCTATCTGAGATTTACAAATTTTAACTGGGGCCAAATGAATGCATGAGGCAACCATTTGGCCCCCCCAAATTGCCAAAAAAGGTCGTTTAGGGCCTCAAAATGGCCTCGGAAGTTCAAGACCCGAAAAACTGCTAAAAATAGTACAATACCAAAATTGCCATAAAACTGTTTTGAGCCAGTTGGAAAGGTTGGTGGCCACCAATATACACCTGGATCAATCCTCCCTCCTTAGGAAGCAATGGTCTCCATTGTGTTGAGTTCCCCCATCAGATGAGGAAATTTCTGCTGAATTTGGCCTCGGGTGAGCCACTTGCCTTGGTGCAAGAGCTGCCCTGCTTTGACAACTCGATAAAGGTGGATCCTTTGATGTCGAGTGCCCTTGATCTGTGTGTCTGCAATATGATCACTAGATGCTTGTTGTAGGAAGTCAGGGTTGAGCTCTGTTGGTGTCAACTTCTCTGCTATCTCTGAGGTGTCTAATAGTGGTGGGAAATATGGCCGAAGGAGAGCCACGTTGAAGATTGGATGCAGACCTACGAAGGGGGGAATGTTGAGCTCAAAAGCATTGTCACCCACTGCCTTGGTGATGGTGTACGGCCCATAACGGAGTGGGAAAATATTTTGATGGGGCCTGTAAGGCGTTCTTTTTGCAAATGCAACCAAACTTTATCGCCCACCTGAAACTTATGTGGCACTCGATGTTGATCATCGTGCTGCTTGTACTTGGCATTAGACTTCTATAGAATATCCTGAACCTATTGGCGGATATGCTGGATCCATTCAATGAACCGGGCGACTTTGTCAGCTTCTAGGGACGAGTCGACCGAGGTGGTCGCAAGGGGAAGTGCAACATCCATGGGGCCCAATGGTTGGAATCCCAACCCCACCTGAAAGGGGCTGTGGCCAGTTGAGCTATGTAGGGCTCGATTGTAGCTATGTTGGACATAGGGGAGACTCTCATCCCATGTGCGGTGGTGTGTTGAATTGTACATGCACAGGATATGTACGACCATCTGGTTGACGACCTCCGTTTGTCCATCGGTCTGGGGGTGGAAGGAAGTGGATTTGGTGAGCTTGGTATCCAGTAGTGCCCAGAGGCTTGACCATAATGATTTGAGGAACCGACTGTCATGGTCTGAGATAATGGTCCGTGGGATCCCAAAATGTACCCATACTCGTTCAAAGAAGAGCTTGGCAGTGGCTTATGCTGTGATGTTCTTCTTGTAAGTGGCTAGAATCGCCATCTTGGAAAAGCGATCAACAACCACGAAAACACAGTCGTTTCCCCTCTTGGTGGACAGGAGTCCCAGCATGTAGTCCATGGAGATGGATTCCCACTGCCTGTCAGGAGTAGGCAGAGGAGTGTATAGGCCTTGTTTCTTAGTGGTCGGTTTGGCAATAGCGCAAGCGATGCAGGACCTGATATACTTGCCGACATCCTGTCGAAGTTTCGGCTAGTAGAAATGTTTCTACAACACTGCCACTATCTTTTCGACGCCAAAGTGTCCTGCCACCCGACTACAGTGAGCTTCCCAAATCATCTTCGCACACTCGCTTGATGGAACGCAGAGATAGCCCACATGACACAACAACCCATCCTGAAGATGGAAATTAGCAACCACTGAGTTGGTGCCCAACATTTGATAGGTGGCGGAGAAGTCAGGGTCTGTCTCGTAGAGGTGGGGCCATCCGGAGGTCTCGTGGCCACAAGAGTCTAGCACCAAAGTAAGTGCCGCGACTAGAGGTCGACTGAGGCAGTCAACAACTAGGTTGGTACTCCCTGTTTTATATTTGATGTTGAGGCGGAACTGCTGTTAATATGTTGACCACTTCTGATGGCGGTCATTCTGCAACTTTCGTTGGGTCTGCATGAACTGTAGTTGCTTGTGATCAATGTGAATGACTGTCTCCTTCCCAATAATGTAATGTCTCCACTGGCAGCAGGCTTATACAATGGAGTACATTTCTTTGTCATAGGTAGGATACTTGCGGACAACATCTGATCGTGTCTCACTATGATATGCCACGGGGTGGCCGTGTTGAGTGAGAACGACACCCACAGAAAAATCTGAAGCATCTGTCTTGATCTCAAAGGGATGTTGCAGGTTCGGTAATGAGAGTACCGGCGATGAGCACAAACGCTTCTTTAAGTCATCGAAGGCTTGTTGTTGGGACAAGCCCCACACAAATTTTTCCTTACCACCACCCCTGGTCACTTGGCTGAGGGCCAATGTGATATGAGAGAATCCCAGCACAAACTGGCGATAGAAATTAGCGAGGCCCAAGAAGCTCCAAAGCTCAGTGAGTGTGGTTGGGGATGGCCAGTCATGGATGACCTAGATCTTGGCTGGATCCACATGCACACCATGTCGATCAATGATGTAGCCTAAGTAATGGACCCTGTCCATGCCGAAGGAGCATTTTTTCAAGTTTGCATACAGTTTGTGCTTCCGCAGGGTGTGCAGAACCTGCTGAATATGCTGCAAGTGTTCCTCCCAAGTCTTGTTGTAGATGAGGATGTCATTCAGATACACCACTACAAAATTGTTGGTGAAAGGTCGTAGGATATCGTCCATCATCCTCATAAAAGTTGCTGGAGCGTTTGTCAAACCAAAAGGCATGACCAGCCATTAAAAAAGACCTTCTTTTGACTTGAAGGCAGTCTTCCATACATCTGTCTATTCTATTGGGACATGGTGGTAGCCAAACTTAAGATTAATCTTACTGAAGTATTTGGCCCCCGTGAGCTAATCAAGGAGGTTGTTGATTCGGGGAATCGGGTACTGGTTACGGACTGTGATTTTATTCAGGGACCGGTAATCAATGCAGAGTCACCAGGTCCCATCTTTCTTCTGCACCAGCACGATTGGGCTCCCACAAGGTGATGAACTGGGACGGATGTGCCCCTTGTGGAGCAATTCTTGGATCTGCCTCTTGATCTCCTCATTTTCCAACAGAGAGCAGCGATAGACTGGCCCATTGGGTAGCAGTGTGCCTGGGGTCAGATCGATGGGATGCTTGACCTGGCAGTGCAGAGGTACTCCGATCAGAGAGGAGAAGATATCTGAGTATCGTTCCACCACCTTATCCACTTGCTTCTATTGTGTGGATAGATCGGTCGTGGAGGCCCGGGATGTGGCTGTGATCTTTCTTTCACTCTGAGAGCGAATCACGAAGAAGACAAATTTCTCGGTCTGAGAGATGACCTTCCTACATTGCTTGGCAGAGATCAATGAAATAGCACTAGGAGGGACTGCCTCGGGTATCCTGTACAATTTCCTGTTCAAATAAAGAATAACACTACAAGGCCTAGACTCATAGACAGCATGACGTTTCCATAAATAAGGTTGGCCCAAAAGAACATCTGAAACTTCGAGAGGAGCAACATCACACAATACCTCGTCCTTGAAGGGCTTGATGCCGTATGGCAGTCGACACTGTTGGCTAACGCGGAGATCGCTTCCTTTGTGGAGCCATCCAATGGTGTAGGGTTGTGGGTGAGGCATTGTTGGCAGGGCTAGGCGCTTGACGACCTCTGCTGAGATGAGATTCTTCTAGCTACCGCTATCAATGATGAAATGCAGCGGGGTACCTTTTACCCACATCTGTGAATGGAAGAGGCGTTCTCCTTCTTCTGGCTCATCTGGTTCATCAGGCTGGAGCTTGGTGGTAGCAATGGTGGCACTGGGTTCTGCGTCAATGATTCGTCTTCCCCTTTATGGTTTGGACTCAGAGTCAGAACCCGCATCTGATTCAGATGCTTTCACTTCGGCCACCAGCGACTGCTTTGAGCAGAAATCAATAGTGTTATTCCAAGGGCTCTTATGGAAGTCGCACAACTTTCCGGTATCTTTCTTTGCTTACGGCTTGGACTGGTTGTCCTGATACTGTCCATCTTTGCTCTGTCCTTTATTCTGTGGGTTGGGGCCGCCCTTTCCTGTCTTTTGCTGTGAAGGGTTCCTAGGCCCAAATTGCCGTGTCTTTTGTTTGAGCTTCTGCTCGATTTTGACGGCATATCGGTAGGCCGCGCCCAAGGAAGAGATGTCAAGAAATTCCATTTCGGTCTGGATGTATCTATGCAAACCACCGCGATACTTGAGCACCAGATGTCGCTCTGAATCTTTGATACCCAGCTTGGTGCACAAGGTATGGAAGATATTTGTGAACTCTGGCACTACTTGGTCTCTTTCTTGTCGCAGTGTCGTCCATTTGGTATACAAATCGTCATAACTTCCAATAGGGTAATATTGTTCCTTAATAGCATCCCTGAAGGATTCCCAGGTGGCCGTGACCGAAAATAATGAGGCTTCTTCTGTGTCCTTTTGCTCGCAGAATGTTTCCCACCAATCTTTGACATGGGAACGACTTTGAGGACCGCAAAAGTAATCTTTTCTTTATTCGAAAAGTTATGGACAGAAAAATACCCTTCTAGTAGATTCAACCACTTATCTACAGCATCTATTAGAAAAACAGGATCGCAGAGCAATAACAATAAATAGAAATGAAAATATAATCACACATACACATTACAAAAGAGACACAGATATATCGTGGTTCACCCAACTTGGGCTACGTCCACACTGAATTTGCCAGTCCTTATTATTATTACCGTCCAGCAAGGTGAAGGGATACAACCTGCAGCACAATCGCTGCACTTCCTCTTCACTGTTTCATAGTCTCTCTCCTGATCTCAAAGATCTTTACAATGCATAAAACCTAATGCATCAACAACCCTAGCCGCATTACAATGTCTTCATTTTATAGGGTAAATACAATGGGAAAATACCACGGGATACCCAAAACCATGGGCCTGCAAAACAGCTGGCGAAAACACACCCTGAGAAATCTGACTCTCTTCCGTTTTCCATAAACACAGTTTTCACAGAATTCCAAACTTACCTGCTTCAAATCCGGCAACAACTTCCTTGAGTGGAGAATTTGCATCCCCTTCTCGCTCATGTGGCCAAGCCTATGATGCCACAATGCTGTATCTGTTCCTGTGGAAGCTAAAGAGATAGAATGGTCAGTATTATGAGGACATAAATACAACGTACCTACTCTGTCTCCTTTTGCTATCACCATTGATCCTTTAGTGATCTTCCACCACTTTTCTCCGAACGTAGATATACAGCCGCCATCTCCCAACTGCCCAGTTGAGATCAGATTCCTTTTCATAGCAGGAATATGCCTAACTTCTTTCAACAACCAATCGGTTCCATTCTTAACTTTTATCCATACCTTACCCATTCCAACAATTTTACATGGCTCATCATCACCCAATAAAACATGTCCAAAGTCTCCAGGAACATACTCATGAAAGTATTTCCTATGGGGTGTAGCATGACATGAAGCTCCTGAATCTACTACCCAATAATCACTAGTATTGTCTAATGCAAGAATCAAAGCATCTTGTAACACATCACCTGCTACATTTGCTTCCTGGGTAGTTTCCTTCTGTGCATCTCCTTTCTTCTTTAGAGATTTGAAGTCTTTCTTCAGATGTCCTTTCTTTCCACAGTTCGAGCACTCTATCTTTCCCAGTCTGCACTTGGATCTGCCCGTTTTAGACTTTCCACGATTACTTTGGCTCTTTCCTCCCTCCTTTTGTCTTCCCCTGCTCTCCATGGTCAATGCATTACCTGATGTATCACCTGTGCTTTTTCTTCACATTTCCTCGCTAAGAATAACACCAATAACATCATCAAATTTCAAGGTGTTTGAACCAGAGACAAAGTAACTTACAGCCATGACCAAGCTATTCCAGCTTTCTGGCAATGAACACAAGATTAGAAGAGCCCTAACCTCATCATCAAAGTTCACACTTACAGAACTTAGCTGATTTGTAACTGTATTAAACTCATTTAAATGATCAGTCACAGATCCACCTTCAGACATCTTCATATTAAATAAACGCTTCATTAGAAATACCTTGTTGGAGGCCGAGGGTTTTTCATACAGCTTACCCAATGCTTTCATCAAACCCTCTGTAATCATTTCTTTTGAGATATTGAAAGCCACCGACGAAGCCAGGCTCAACGGTATTGTTCCCAGAGCCTTTCGATCAAGAACCTCCCATTCTTCGTCCTTCATAGACGTCGGCTTCTTTGCTTTTCCTCCCAACGGTAGGAATAGATCCTTCTGGTATAGATAGTCCTCCATTTGCATCTTCCATAACCCGAAGTTTTGGCCGTTAAACTTCTCGACCTTAAACTTTCCTTCTTCTGCCATTGCTCCCACTCAAACCAGAAACCCTAGCTTCCTGCGGGTTTAACTGCCAAATAGACCTTTGGCTCTAATGCCAATTGTTAAAAAAACAGGATCGCAGAGCAATAATAATAAACATAAATGAAAATATAATCACACATACACATTACAAAAGAGACACAGATATATCGTGGTTCACCCAACTTGGGCTACGTCCACACTGAATTTGCCAGTCCTTATTATTATTACCGTCCAGCAAGGTGAAGGGATACAACCTGCAGCAAAATCGCTACACTTCCTCTTCATTGTTTCATAGTATCTCTCCTGATCTCAGAGATCTTTACAATGCATAAAACCTAATCCATCAACAACCCTAGCCGTATTACAATGTCTTTATTTTATAGGGGAAATACAATGGGAAAATACCATGGGATACTCAAAACCATGGGCCCGCAAAACAGTTGGCAAAAACAGCCCCAAAAATTTTCTTCGGGGGTGTTGCCCCCGAACCCCCCTGGAACCCCGTGGGGGGGCGATGCCCCCCTACTGGGGTGTGTGTACAATCCACCTACATATCATATAGAACTGGGGTACAAACATGGCTGATACAATATCATCTATGAGACTAGAAGATCTAGTTCCACAACCAATAGCATCTGCGTCTATCTGTCCTTCAAATATAGGGATATCGAAGTTGATTTGTACCTTGAAGGGGGTGGCGCCTCCGCTCGAGGAAGATGCGTCACTTGTTGGTAGTCGCCGAAGGATTTGCACGAAATTATCCATCATCTCATTCCTCTACTGCGTGAGGGCTTCCTCAAGCAACATTTTGATAGGATCTCCTGTCCCTTCATCTTTCTTTTCTCCTTCCATGAGAGGTCACTTGGGCGTGCGATAGCTTTTTTCCTCAAGAGAAACAAGCTTGAGACCCAATTCTTTGTACGCTGACCTCGTTGGGGACATGCATTAAGACGACAAGGAGCAGAACCCTTTGATACCATTGATCCAGATTTTTTGAGCAGAACGAAATGAATACAGATTATTATCAGATGCTTAACACAAAATAACAGAGATACAGTAAAACTGGTTTTCTATTCAATAAGGAAATAAGCTAGAACTGTAAAATGCAGCGGAAAACAAGCTTGCTAGAATGGTGGCGGCTTATCTCTGAGAAGAGATGTGACGGCTGCGCTCATTTTGCAAGAAGATGGTTACAATGAGGCTCTCAAGGCCCTTTACAATAAATAGGAATGTCAAAAACCCTAGACATCCAAAAAACCTAACCCTAGGAGGTGAAGCGCCAAAAGTCATGTGGGCCCCGTTTGGGTAAGTTAGTACATCAACTTCCCGAGGTCGTAACTTTTGCATACAATCTCTGTTTGGGGCGCTCGGTAACCTGTTGGAAAGGTCTATCCGAGATTTACAACTTTAAAGTGGTGCCAAATGAATGCTGGGGGAAACCATTTGGCCCCCCAAATTGCCAAAAAAGGTTGTTTAGGGCCTCAAAATGGCCCCGGAAGTTCAGGACCCGAAAAACTGCTAAAAATAATACAATACCAAAATTGCCATAAAACTGTTTTGAGCCAGTTGGAAAGGTGGGTGGCCACCAATATCCACCTGGATCAGCATTACATGTATATTTGAAGGAGGGAAAAATACTGGCATTGTTGGCTGAACAAGAAGTGCGAAGACCACTCTCATTAGTGCTATACTCTCATTAAAACAAGAAGTGGGAAGACCACGTTGTAGGCCAACCATACTTACTGATAAGCATATATGTGGAAAGGAACATTTCCACAAGCACGCTGGAGAAGAGGATGCAAGTCAAATGAAATATTTCCATGAGATCTCCGGTACTAATCAGGTATACGCTGCTTTGCAATTTTTCATCTAGCCTTTAGTTCTGAATTCATTTGTTTTGCAGCGTTTGTACTGTTTTCAATCAAAATTTTATTTTGGAGATTTTAAAGTTGTAATGATGCCCATATTTTCAGATATCAACATCCCCATTGACAATTGAGGATTTCAACCTTTTTTCTTCACCAAGTCTTCCTCTGAATCTTCAAGTGTGAAAGGGCATGCTAGCAAACAATGTGAAAATGACATGTTGGACACTTCAACTGACAAAGACATGAGTGAAGTAGATGGCCTGACTTCCAACCATACTAATTATGAACCAAGGAAGAGAATGCAAGGGAAGCTGAGTGTTTCTATAAAAGATGGGGCATTGCCTCTGGAAGGTGATTGCCAACAGTCTAATCAATTGAATCTATGAAATCAACATTTTCCAATCATCTTTGCATGGATGACATCCCAGAATCACAATTAAAAAACTTCATGCTAGCACATGCCTTTGAAAGAAGTGTTAGGCAAAGAGATGCCAACCTGAAATCAAAGAGCCTTACATTTATTTCAAGATCCATCTTTGTTGTGCTATTTTTTCTACATTTCTGATGATTGTAAAGCACTTGAAAATGCAAGAGGAACACCATCTCTTGGTTCCTACATATAAGACTACATGAATATTTCGGACAGATTCTCTGTATTAGCAGATTCAAAGGCTGTTTTAGTCTTTGTTTCTGTGCAATTGGTTAGGACATATTGTACCTTATTGATGTTCTTCTCATCTCTAATGAGAAGCTAATAGAAAAGGTTTATTGCATGCTTGTGATTTCATTGATATAATTTGTCCATGATTTTCATTATTTCTAAAATACTCCTTTCAAATTTTTATCTAGTAATCATTAATGTATAAAGCACATCACAGAAAATGGCAGCAAAGGCACATCACCAAGAAATTGCAAAACCTTCAGAATTGGTGGTGTGTACTACAATGTCCAAAATGCTATAAAAACAGTTTAAACCCCTATTAATGGAGGAATGACATAAACAATATTAAACATAAAGCATTATCCCTTAGTCAGCTAGGAAGCTCATTGCAAAAATTCCACTTGTGCATTGTAATGGTGGAATGCAAAATAGTTACTTAATTCAATCAGTCAATCTTGAATCATGAAATATGGTTTATAGTTTAGATGTATTGGACTTAATGACTAGCATATATGTTATTTTCTTTTTTAAATGGGGAGTGATTTCTGAGATTGTATTATCAAGATTTCATGTCCATTACTACATGACTAGATGAGGAAAGCCTGCTAGTAAATGTTGATTATTTAAAAGAATTAAGAGTCAGGACACTTCGTCATCTTCTGCTATATGGTGGCAATGGCAATGAAGTACATTTGAGTTTAGCATTATATATGAATAGCACAGATTATACAATTATATAAAATTATACAAATTATATTGGGACTTTTATTTCACATATGTTCTCCATGCTAAAAATCCCAATTAAGTGCTTGGAGTAAAAGAAAATGTTGGATTATAGTTCACAATAGCCAACCATATATGCATGTGTGATGCAGGATCAAAATATCTAGGAGTTTGTTGCAGAGATATCACAATCTATTTTAGTGAGTCATTAAGGGGATAGACTTGAGTTTCTATATTTAGAAATCAGTTGCAAAATTGCAGCAGCTTGTTAGTGAGATGGAAGTAACATTGCCAAGCTGAAGTTTGTAAGCCATCAGGCATTTCAAGGTTCATCTCATTAAGTTAGTTAGTCTGAGGGTCAATTGACCACACACATAGTAGAAGTAGGTCAAGGTTTCAAAAGTATGTACATTTTTGTTTATGAATGAGGAAAAGATAAATTCCTGCTATCTCTGGTGTTGGTGATTCCTTGTGCCTACTTATGTGTTATAAATGCATGAGAATCAAATGGTAAGCTATTTGAATTCTATACATAACCTGATAAAAATGCATAGTAGTTTTGTAATTGTGCAACTGTATATTGATTGATTGTGTGACTTGGTTGTGGCAAATAAAGTTAAACTTAAAATGCTGTGGGGAGTACAATCTCACCATAGTTTCATAGACAATGTTGTTAGCACTTGGTCCATCAACATAACAAGATTAAAGGCACCATTAGAATATGTTTTATAGAACTTCCAATAACCAATAGAGCTTAGAGGAGTTGCAAAAAAAAAATGGTACTCACATTAATAGCAGCTAAAGCATATATAAAAGGATGCCTCAAGTATGATCACTATATAAATGCAAGTATTATGATGATAAATTAAATTTTGAAAGTCTCCTTAATCTAGAGTTGTCAAAACCCAAAAATTTCGAAAAATTTAAAAAATTTTAAGATAACAATACGTGACATTTAATGCAGCCACATGACTATTTTTTTTAGCTTACATGGTTGTAAATGTGTCTAAATGATCTTTTGTCATACTTAATTGTTGTTTGGGTTTCTCTTTTCTGCTACTGAGTGTTTTGTTGTTTTGTAACCACAAGGGGAAGTTTGCATGTCGAACTGGGCTTACTTAGCTTCTGAGCTAATGCATCGAAATTGTCTTCCTCTTGCAGATACACAGGTAAGTAAGGGTTGTTGTATTTAAAATTTTAACAGTATTATATTCCAATTATTTGCACCATATCATTCAGTAAAATCTAAGCATACTAGCCAGGTTGTCAAATGTTTACAGGTAACATTTATCCTATGATCTCCATAAAAATCGGAAAGTATCAAAAACAAATTATGCTTTGCTTGTCTCAATACTTGTAGATATCCTGTAAATTACATGTCTTCTTTTTAACATTTCAAAATCTGTTTAGCTGGAAAACTATTCTTATTTCTATGTCTGTCAAAGTATTAAGAACTATGAGTTTTTCCAACATTGACACTCATATCCTCATGACTCGGGAGTGATGCCATACTGTTGTCTCTCCCCATAAGATTAGGGTAGGTGGAATGATTATTCTGAATCACTTATAACTTCCATAATGCAAAATACTTTCAAATAATGGTCATAGAACATGAATTATTAAGTCAAGGTTCTCTCTATAAAAATGTAAGAATTGAGGTTTTTATCCTATTGTTTTTATTGTTTACAAGATAACATAGAAGATATATTACTTCAACCTTTATGTAACCTACGAATAATTCCAATACTCATGCTAAACTTTTTATCTCTATGACAATAGATGAAAGTCTCCCATAACCTTGAACATATGGATAATGTATAACTTTGTTGTTGTAGGGCAAGCCATTAAGTTCACTAGGCGATATTCGAAGGCATGGTCAACATGGATTAAATAATGGGGTGAAGATTTAGTGGCTCGACCATATTGGAATATGCATGTTGATTATCTTTTGATAGAAATGTACACACACTATGATTTTATTTGAAATACCAATGATTTAAAGTTCGTCGTGAAACATTTATCCTCGACCCATTACATGGAAATATTTTAGGTGCTACGTGGTGGCTTTTGATCCAAGTATTGGTGATATAAGAAGTTGACTGAACCCTAGATGGGCACTTCTCCCTCGCCTTCGGGCTCGGTCCTGTGAACCCTCCTGTCCAAAAATTTTCTGTGGTTTCGAAGTAAAAGCTTCAGTGCTGCTACAGACTCCTCCAAATTCTCTATTTGTATCACTCGGGAGTCTGCATATCCTGCTAATTGGCATCTTATAATTTCATTAAATACTTCTGGCTACCTTCAATGTTGTTACTATTTGCAAATAAATTCCATGCTATTTCCTCCTTCGTATTTATCCCCTGTAATGTTGGGAGTCGTTGTATTTCTTGCTGTTGGTAGATTGCAAAGTGGTTATAACCTAGGGTTTTGTCTTCGTGCTTCCAATACAAGTTGGCCATGGTATGAGGGTATCGTCTGACTAGTTTTCTGTCACGGCTTCCTTTATGGAAGGTAATCCTTGGAGTTCCCAGCCCGTTCCTTCTGGTGACTAATGTGGGGTTTACTTGGCTCGTGGTTTGCATCTGCGTCTGTCACTCCGGTAAGCTACAGGGTTTTCAAAAATTGTTGTTTTAAGGTTGCAAGCAAATGTTTAAATCTCCAAGCATCCACAGAAGCTTTACAATCTTATTGTTTCATTGCAGGTTCGAGCTCCACTTAACTATTGGATGGCACAAGCTGCGACGGCTGGCATTCCCAGCTAAGCCTGGTTCTTACCATGGCAAATTTCTCCTTGTGGGTTGTTTGGGTAGTAGGTTTGGTTTGACTTATAAGTCACGGAAGCCTTGTAAAATCTTGTGACTGTATAATTTAAAAGAATAGATAAGGGTTTAACCCTGCGTTGGTTTGGTTATATGGACTCAGTCGATAATGTGGCTAGTATACTCCTTTCGGCACTTGTTTTGTTTTTATACAGAAGGACTGTAATGTAAAATAGATTTGAAGAAGACAAGGCTTGAGGGCTGTTCTGTGGGTGGGGTTACGACTTTGGTTCTTATGTTTTGATGTAACCGTTTAAAGGGTTTTTGTTGAGAAACGCCCAGGGTTTTAGATAGTTAATTTAATATAAGTTTCTGCTTGTACACAGGCTTGTATAAGGCATGTGTTATTTTTTTTATAACTGTGTGTAGTGGTGGTAAAATGTTTTGTTCTCCAAAACGTTGTTAATGTGGATTTTGACTCGGCTGTAGTTAGAATCTTATAATAGCCAGGGAGGAATGGCTTTGTTTTTAGCTAAGACCCTGTCAGAAAATAAAAATAAAAATAGTTAAACAGGTGAAAGACAATGCTATACTGTTGTTTTGGTTTTAAAGTTGAGTCAAATACAGTTCTGCTGGTCCTTTTGTATGTTCAGTCAATGACTAAATATACTTCCCATTGTAATTTGGCTGGTCCACTTATGTGACAGATAATGACCTGTACAAATGTTAGCTAGGGTTTGTATCTGCGATAATGTCTATGATAATATAGTTACTGTAGTTTATAGAAATTATATGTATTTTGTTCCTATCACGGTTTTAAACTAGTTGTAAAACCAGAGAATGATTATTTGTACTAAAACCCTATCTGTCTATTTAACATAAATAATTAAACTATCTAGTATTTACATAAATAAACCATTGCTTACCATTTTACAATTGTACGGCATGCAAGATAAAACATTATCAGTACTGAAATAATGCTATAAGGAAGACTGAAAACAAAGTAATTATTTAAAATCTTACATGCTGATATTCTGGGATATTATCTTTTACTAAACTGATATTATTCAAACGATTAAATGATAATCATAACAAACATTCATTTAAACTTAATAAACACAAAGCAATAAATAACAGAACCTGTCTAAACTGAGGACAACAACAACAATAGGAGGCTGTTCCTCCCTACCAACTCCTGGAGAGTGCCCAGACAGCACTTCTCAGGACCCCCGAGCTTGCTCTGGTCTTCCTGGCTGGAACTAGGTGCAACAAAACAATTCACTTAGCCAAAGCAGCTAAACTAGAACCAAGTTACTGCAGCATCCCACTCAAACAAATTTCCTTACTGTATTTCCCTCTTCCTCAATGGGACTCCTGAATAGCATTCACCTGAATGTATTCTCCCTCCAGAACAATGTTGAACCCTCAGCTCAGTTTATTGAGTACTATTTAAAAGATTGCCTAGGCATTAGTTGGGTTAACTGTTGTTAATGAGCCACCTGCTCAGATTCCACTTTCTTGGGGAATCATGACCCCAAAATATAGGGAAGTTGCCACCTGCAACTTAGGAAGTGTTTGAGGATGCTGCCACTTGTATTTTGCCTTTCCACCTAGTTCCATCGACCAGTTAGACCAGTAACCTCTCTTAATAGCTCTCCCATGCTGTTGTCTCCATAATTTATTTATTAATAATAAAATATTCAGAATTACATTCCATTTCTGGTGACTCTGCTGAGTCATCAATTCCTACTTAGCATTAAATTTAACATAATGTCTCAGGAATATAATAAAATAATTACATTAATTTTGAAAAATTGGGGTATGTGACAAGAGTACTGCCTTCATACATGATAATTGTTGTTGGATGAAATGGTTGGACATAGCTAATCTTGATGATCTATTTCCTCGTAACACTTGGGAATTGTGATATCACCTCTCATCGAGACTAGTAGCTAATGGGAACTGTGACAAATATTTTCACATAATCGAACATATACAATAGGGCTTCCATGTATTGACTATAAATTCACCTTTTAAAATTTGATATGGGTTTCATCCTTCCACAGCATGCCAAATTCTAGTGGAATTTGTAGTTGTCTACATGCCATGAAGAAAGGAGCAAGACAAAGATACTAACTTTGCAGAGTGATTAAATCCCACATATGGAAATGTTCATAGATTCTCCTCAATACTCTAGCTTAAATAAAATAATTTTCAAGTTAGATATAGGATACCATATCATCGTTAGGTTGGAGATAAAGACTAGCTACATCTAGATAGGTGGGTGGTTTCAAAAGAAATAACATCAGAATCTAAATCATATCTTTTATGTCTTGTACACCATTTTAGAGGCTATTGGACCAGGTGCTTTTTGAATAGGTTTTCTAGAACATCCAATATCCAATAGAGCTCATAGGAGTTGCAAAACAAAAATATGGTACTTACATTAATAGCAACTAAAGCACATATAAAAGGATGCCTCAAGGATGATCACTATATAAATGCAAGTATTATGATGATAAATTAAATTTTGAAAGTCTTCTTAATCTAGAGTATTGCCTTCATACATGATAATTGTTGTTGGATGAAACAGTTGGACATAGCTAATCTTGATGATCTACTTCCTCATAATACTTGGGAATTGTGATATCGCCAAACATTCCCATATATTCAGAATGAAAATGTAGGCTATAATGAATAGATGTACCTCTTCCTTGCAACCAAATGATCAACGGGTAATTATTCACATGAGAAGATGTTGTGCTAATGAAACACATTTCCAAGAGAAAGTTGCAAGAATTCAAGAATCTTTAAAGAGAATTCCTTTGAAAGATTTTTCTCTCCAAATTGTTGTTGAGTAAGTGGATTTTGCTCTCCTTAGAATTTTATGAAATATTCGCTAAGACTTTACCAGGTTTTATAATTCAATGAAAGATTCGCTAATATTTTACAAGATTTTATAATTTTATGAAACATTCGCCAATATTTTACAAGGTTTTATAATTCAATGAAAGATTCACCAAAATTTTACAAGATTTTATCATTTTATGAAAGATTCGCTAATATTTTACAGGATTACATAATTTTATGAAAAAAATCACCAAAAAAATTATATATACATATTATATTCTTGATAAAATAGCCCGCAACGTTTCCTTTGTATCATGGGGATTCACCCAATTTTTATACATATAAATATAGGGGGGGTTCTTAAAATAATCCCTGATGCAAAACATGGCACTACATAGGAAGCCAAATATGGTGCAACAATAGAAGAAAAAATTGGCTCCATCTTGGTAGAAAAACATGATGCAAAAAAAGAAGCAAAAATTGGTGCAAAATTAGAAGCGAAAATTGGTGCATATTGGAAGTAAAATGTCGTGCAAAATGTGATGCTAAAGTGGTAGCACATATGGATGCAAATATGGTGGGAATGTAGATGCAAACATAACTGCTAACACGATGCTTTTAATGATGCAAATATGGCGCTTACGAGGACACCATTTAGGAAGTAAAAGAGGACGATCTCTAGGAAGAAAAATAGGATGTTATTTAGGAATCAAACCTCGACGTCATTTAGGAAGCAAAATTGGACACTATTTTGGAAGAAAAAAAATGGGCCCTATTTTAGACATCATAAAGGATGCTATCTAGGAAGCAAAAAAAGATGTTATTTTAGACTCTTTACATTTTGTCCATGACGCGTCCCATTTAGCGTCTACTTTGACCACTCAATGAAAAAAAAATTACACTAAAAAGGGACGCTAAATGGGACGCTAATTCCAGGATTTGTTGTACTGTAATAGGGTTTTCTAGGACCAATTTCATTGCTTGACTATATGTTCAGAACTACTTATTCATTAGGCGGATCTCAAAATTTTGGATAGCATTCAAGCCTACCTTTATTTCCTTATCAATAATGTGATTTTTTTTTTAGCATCATTCCACAGTCCAGATGCATACTAGACTATTTCTTCATCAGTGCTATTACAGTCCTTTCGGCATTGCTTCAGGACAGCTCCCCGACCTTCTTTTGATGCATCTGTCTCTAGAATATTCATAAATATTTCATCTATTATATGTAGGACATGGAGATTGTTTACCTTGGCATTTATCCTTCTGACTGGCTTTGTATGCTTTTGTGTCCATGGTGGTGGGATTGTTCCTAGTATTTTGTTTAACAATCTTCGGTCCTGTGCACAATTTTCATAATATGAGGCTACATAGTTCAAGCCTCCTAAAAATATATGCAACTATTTTTTATCCAATATGACATCCGAAAATTTATCTGCGAAATCAACATGTTGTTGAACCTCAACCTTTCCAATTGTTTTTCCTAGAAATTCAATTTCTGTCTGAAATAACTTCATTTTTTTCTCAGATAACAAAAATTTGTTGGTGTAGAGGACATGGAGAAATGTCCTAATATGCTTTATGCATTCTTCAACGGATTTTGCGAATACAAGAATATCATTGATATAAACCATGAGCCAATCCATGTATGGTTCTAATACATATTCCATAATTCTCTGAAATTTAGAGAGGGAATTTTTTACTCCGAAGGGCATTACTTTCCATTTAGATTGTCCATGTGGGACATTGAAGGCAGTCTTGAACTCGTCTTCTGGTCTGATTCCAATCTTCCAGAATCCATACTTTAGGTTGAATTTAGAAAATATCTTTTCTCGTGCAATTCTTTTGATCAAGTCTGACTTGTTTGGGAGTGGATATCTTACCCATTCTAGGGCATCATTGAGCGGCTTGTAATTTATCACCATCCTTGGTACTCCTCGGAGTTGTTCTGAATGCCTATTTACATAGAAGGCTGAACAGGACCAATAGATCCTCAAGTGCTTGATAAGTCCTTTACTAAGCAGACCTTTGATTTCTTTTCTGCATAGAATTTTTTATTCCTTGTTCATGGGGATTGCTCTGCTTCTGCTTGGGTTCCCTTGGTATCCTTCTTTGTATTTCAGACCTACCTAGAATTGCTTCCTATGCCAGAATGCATTAGGGGTTGTATGGCATACTTTGTCAGCAAATCCCTTCCTAATTCCCTCAATCCTTTTCTGCTTCTCAAGGGCCTTTAATTCATCTTCAACCTTTTTTATGGCCCTAATCTAGTCTCCCTTTTTTTATTTTGATTTTGAAATGCTTCATGGGGTCAAATTCTAGATTCCATATAGAATGTGTAATTTCTTCTGGAGAAACCAGTAGGAAAAATATCTCGTTTCTCTTTACAGTAAAATGATATCTGATTTTTCCTTTACCATCTTATTTTACTCCATGAGGGATAGTAGTTGACAACAGACTATTTCCTATTACACATTTGTGTGCAAAATCATCTTCAACCAATAAGAAAACACAATTTATACAAAAATTACCTAAGCATACCTTTCCATGGCCGGTTTTATACTCCACTGCTTTTCTTCCTCCAAAACCTCTGACTAGGGCTTGGCATGGTTCCCAATAGTTTGGATCAACATATTTTATTTTGAGGAAACACATGTCTGCTCTTGAATCAAATAATTCTAACACAATTATTTCATCGTCATCAACCTTTATTTTCACTTTTATTACTGTCTTCTGATGGATATCCATCATGAGGTGCATTTCATCTTCTTGTGGTGGTGTTTATGATTGGGAAGTTCCAGCTCATTCTTTTAGGTTCTCAATTATGTTTATGAGTTCTTTGAATTCTTGCACCAGTTTGAGGTGTTCTTTATAAAGTGTTGCCAAATCTATCTTCTGTGTTTCTTGGTACATTTTCATGAGCAGGGGATACACATTTTTGTCCATCCTCAGTAGATCTGTGGCCTTCCATTTCCACCTGCATTCTTCTTTATCTAAGTCATATTGCTCTTCCTCTGAGTTCTATACATAATTCCTTCTGAATTTTCCTCTAGGGCTTTCCTTTCCTTTTCCTTTTTTGTCATCAAGGAAAATATTATTAAAGTTGTTCACCAATTTATCCTTGTCTTTTCCTTCTTTCATTTGGGTTATTGATCTTTTCATTAGGGCATTTGGATCTTCTTTTGTTACATCCATGAAATAGTTTATCTCTTCTGATTCTATTCTAGAAGGAGATCTATTGCTGGGATGTTGCTTGGTCCATGGAATGAATAGCCTTTTCTCATCTGAGTGGGGAGAGCTTTCTGAATCATATGCTTCTTTGTCTTCCTGGCATTCCTGGCATATTGCTCCACATTTGCATGGTATTTCATACATTTTCTAGATATGCATGAGTTCAACATATTTTGTAGTACTAGAATCATATTCAGAAGTATCTAAGCTTAATACTTTTGCATGCATCAAATTCAGGTGTATGGGTTTTCCTCTTCTGGGAATTCCTCTGAAGTTATCATCAATTGCTCGGATTTGGGGAACATTCTTTTTGTATTTTTCCATGTTCTTTCTCCCTTTTGCTTCCTCTGATAGTCTTGGGCCTTTTTATAACATTCTGGGGGAGTATGGCCTTCTTTCCCACAATAGAAGCATTTAATTTTTATTTTTTTCTCGTTCTTTCCTATATTTTCCTTCTCTTTCTCTATAGGTTCGATCATTTTAAGATTCTTCTAGTTTCCATTTGTTACTTGTCTGTCCTTTGGATATTTTATGTAATGGACTACTGCTCTTTGCCCATTTGGAGTGGTGTTTTCTTTTCTTATGAGGAGTTTTCTCTGGTTCTATACCAAACATTCTACAAACTTCCTTACCCCCCACAAAAAGAAGTGTTGTGGGTAACATCTTTGTCAATATTCTTAGTTTCACAATACTGGAGAAATAGTTTCTTAGCAACATTGTGAAATTGACCCCAAGTGTGGCGAGAAGGATCTTCCTAGAATTTGTCTCTGAGTTGTTCGCGGAATCTGGAGGGTAATCCAAAAAAATATTTTTCTTTAAACACTCGTTCTTCAGTACGGTTGAATTCGATCTAGTAGATGCGGCAGATCCATTGCTTGTGGTACCAATGGTATTGAGTGACAGAATTGACACGGAGCTGGATCAATATATGTTTATGTTTGTCATTCATGGTGGCACTATAGCCACAAAGTTCTGCAATGATTGCTCGCAAGAGGGCTCCAATGATATTGGGCTCACCATTCTATGTATTGTTCTGAATTTCAACCTTTTGAGAGGTGGGGAGATGAGTTTTCCACCATACACCCAAGTTTCCATTGAAACCATAAATAATAATATTGACAGCTTCAGCATGATCATATTTTCCTATGGACATATAATCTTTGAAACAAATCATCATTTTATTGACCATGTCAAGAATTTTTGCTTCATTTTTGTCATCTAAATTCCAAGAATAAAAATTCTTAGGATTATAAGACTCTTAATATCCCGAATCTTCCTTGTAGAGGTCACGTGGGACAAACTTTCATGGTTTATTATAATCCCATCCTGAGTCTACTTCCATAAGCAAAAATTATTTCTCTATAGGACTGGGAGCTGAAGGATGGATGTTCAGAGAACTAGCTGACAGTAATTCAGTGAAGCGTCCAAGTTTTGATACTTCTATTTTGGGTTTCTCAGTATCCTTGTTGATTTTCCCCAATTTTTTGGAATTTTCATTTACCTTATCTACTATGTAGGAAAATGCATCTCCTACATTCTTATCTAAATCGGAGATAGAATCTGTAACCTCATCTCTGAGTGATTTACAAATAGATTTTACTTCTTCAACAGAGATTGGGGAATGTTCATGTTTTTGACTTCCAATCCTAAGATGGTGAATTTCATCATGTATTCTTTTGCAAAGAATGTTAAAAGAATCAATCTGGCTTTCCCGTGGCATCTTATTTTGGAGCTCAATATTTTGTATGGGAAGGCCCTTTAGTGCCAAATTTGACCAATTGGCCTATTCTTCTTTGTCACTGTTAATGATGATTGGGGCTGCTCGAGCCGACACCTCTTCATAATCCAACTTGATGGGTATGAATGGTGGAAAATTGGCCTCAGTATAAATTTCTTCTCCTGTAGAATTTTTTGAGAGATGTCCTTTTGAAGTTCGTTCTCATTTTAAAGGGCTAGATTGCATCATGGCATGAGTATATTGGAACTCCCTTTTCCATTCATAAAAGGATATCCATTGAGTTCGGAAATCCATTTCAAAGTTCCATCTTTCAGATAACTTTCTTCTTTCTCCTTTGGGGAGGTCTTGATTCCAAAATTCTTCTGCTTCTGGGTGAGTATGCAAATCCCAATAGAACAAGTTTTTCATTATTTTATCCTTGGGATCGAAAGGGGAATGGCCAAATTTAATGGTTTCAAATATTTTTTTCCGAGACAAGGATGGCTCTCAGATAGCTTTCACTGGACAGGGTCGCATCCTTGATAGGGGAAGAACCATTCTTTGTTGTACCTTACGGTGCTGTGCATCCAATCTGTACTGCTCATATTTTTCCATTTCTTTGGCAGGTAGGTCAAGTAGTTGTTTTGTATGACTTGAAATAGGACAAAAGCAAGGTTTTGTCCGATCTTGGTGTGATTTCTGGATTTACAAGATTTGTTCCAGCTGGGATGTGGCATCTAATACTTCATCCTATTGGATTATAACTATACTATTATATGCCTTTTTAAAACTTTTTTCCCACCATTCCGAAGGGGAATATTCCATCATAAACTATGTCTCATGCAGATATTGATTCAGGGGTGATGGCTCACAATTTGGGTTTGGACAAGGGTCTTTTTGTGACTGTTTATTATCACTGGTTGTCTGATGGCTAGGATTTCTGTGTGGTATCATACTTTGGCAATCATGGTAGACAATTGTGAGGGGAATATTTACAAGAACCCTTTCATGTAGATAGATAAGGTTTTTCAGTGTCGGTTCTTCGAGAGAAATGGTACAAGATAATGGTTGTTCTAGTGGATTGGTGTGTAAGGATCTTGATCTGATAGGGAGATTCCCCCTAAAATATTCAGGTTTGCTAAAAATAAAAAATAAAAATAACTTTTGCTTAAAATAATTATTAACTAATTCCATAAACCATATCAATTCAATTTTGAGAAATATATGGGAAAATTTAATGAGTGAATAGTAAATTATGACTAAAAATATCATATTTTCCATTGTAAATGTTTAATTTTCCTTTTTAAACCTAAGTGGTTTTCCATATTTGTTTGCAAATCTATGAGAGAGAAGGGTCCACCCGACAAATATCAAGAGATGGAAAACAAATTTGAAGATATACATGCATAAAAAAAATTCAATACAAACAAATTTCAAGGATTTGGAACTAGGTAACCCACTATAATACCATGTTAGATCAAGAACATATTTAGAAACACATAACCAATGATTTAATGAGTTAACATAGTATTTATGTGGTAAAACCCTAAGCTGGGAAAGATCCATGGAATATGATCTTTTATTCTTGAAAGAAACTCTCCAATATTACAACTCATCACACATGAACGGTATAACATAAGGATCAATAGGGTCCAAGATAAGATCAATCCATAAGCCACCCTCCACTTCTTGTTATTTGATTGAAGACTAATTACAAAAATTTCTAGTAACCAAGGGAAAGATGGACAATTGATCATAAGATGAAATCAAGGGTGTAGATCAATCAATACATGCTAATCTCATCAAAAGATAAGGGATAACTGGTGGATAAGAAAGACCTAAATTAGTGTAAGTCCATGTTACTTGAAAAAATCACCACCTAATAAGTCCCAAACTATGTCCATGAACACATGTGCAATATTGCGAAAGTATATAATCAGTCCAAGTTACATGTATAAGTGCCCTGCAAATGATGTTACAATGATATTCATTATGACACTAAGTATACGATCACATCAAGCCACTAGAAAACCTCAACACATTCAATATTTCCCCTTAATTTTGACTTAGAGAAGTGAACATTGGATCAAAGGAAAGAGTTGTGTTACATAATAATAATAGACCAATGATAAAAGAAATTGAGATCTCACAAGTTTGATGATGCGTCATTGTGTATATATGTTCCTGAAAATGGTATGCTCACAAATAACATAATGATAGGCTATACAATAGTAAATGTGATCAATAAAATATAATCATTACATTACTCTTGAAAGAAGATAGCATTACATTATAATAGTTGTGCATAAAATGATCTACTAATGCAAATGTTCTTAAAGATTTATGTGATATAGATATATGATTTCTTGAATTGGCTTATACCATGATTTGTTCTTACATTGGCCTCGCGGAGGATGGACATAGTTAGTTTTCCCCATATCCTTGAAAAGATGTAGAATATATTTCTATCATAAGATGTATGACACCATTTTTTATGTCAAGCCTATGTGTTTTAGGCTATTACAATATATATTTTTTAAATAATATGACAATATGACTATAGAGTGAAGAATCATTAGAAATAATTATTTATTTATATTTATTATGATCATAGTGATAATTGAATTATGCTTTTAATCAAGAGTAAGATGTTACATGCATAATGTCATGCACAACATTATGGACATTAACCAAAACCGTAGAATGGTCCTCCTTGGGAGAAAACAAGTCCATCATTTAAGAGATTCTTGGTGCATGTTGAGTTGAGATATTGATAGTTTTTTGAGACAAATAGAATATATATGTTGATTGAATTCTTATTATAAAAATAATTGGTTATCGCAATGTGTAGTTATTCACAAAATGATGAAAATGTGTAATAAGACATAATGCCAATACAAAATGATGAAAATGTGTCATGAAACATAATGCTAATCACTAGATCAACTTAAAATAAAAAACTTAAATATATGTTAGTTTAATAATTAAAAAAAAATTCTTCTATAAATGATTTTATCATGTTTTTTTAATTGAGAATGAAAAATTCAACTAAGAACCTTACTTTCATAGTGATAGTTATTAAAATTTGAACGAAGAGATCTTACTTTTGATAGTGATAATAGTTATAAGTTGAGAACAAAATAATGTTTGATGATAAATTTCTCTTATTCTTTTTTTAATAAAAAAAATTGTAACTTGTTATTCATAAAAAATGATGAATCAAGTTACATTAAAATTTTCATAATGTGTAGAAAATAAAATATAACATAACAATACACAAAATCAAATCATTAATAGATGACATATAATTTCACATCGAAGTGGACTTACATATTCCAAACCTGCATATACATAGGAGCTCACAAGGAGAAGATATCCAAGAAAAAGCTTTCAATTCCAGTAACCACTAAATGATTTTCAATGTATTCTTCAAAATGGAGAACCCCACCCAATGGACCCAAGACCATTGCAATGTGATTAATAAATAAATATAAATATAAATATAAATAGACAAACCCTTTTAAAACTTAATAAAATATTAAAAACAAGTCAATCTTTATTAAAAAATATTATGAATAATGCAATTTCAATTTTATGCTATGATGGCTAAGTGTAAAACTATCTTGGGTGAGGAGACTAACAAATTATTCTTTCTAGTCAAATATCCCTAACTCATTGTGTTAAGGTGTGGGTCTCCTGACGAGGGCAACTTATGTTAGAGTTCCCCTTACGGATGAGCTAGTTGGGAGGAGAGAGCCAAAATCTAACAAGTTGATAGGTTGGTGTGGCTGAGGCGGGTACTATCCCCATCCCCAAGTGATTTTGATAGCTTAGATGCGTGTAGGTCATGGTTTATTAGACAAGAGATCACTCCTCCAAGTCAAGGAAATTCTAGGTAAAAATTTTTAAAAAAATCATTCCTCCCAACCACCCAAGCTACATCCTAGAGACATTTCCTTACAAATCTCACATACTCAATATTATATATATGATACATATGTAGCCCAAGATAATTAATATTTGTGTACTTGTAAAACACTAAGTGAGATATTAGGCTATAATGTTGTGTCAAAAATCTTAAGTATAGTATTATTATAAGGTATCCTTAATACAAAAATCACTCTATTGCTTCAATGTATGGTAATGTATATTTATATCTAAAAAAATAATATAATGTATTATTCATTATTTTTAATATTAAAAACAAAATTAATATAAATTTATTTTAATTTTCAATTATTTTAAATTGATATTTTTATACAATAATTTAATTAAAATATCTAAAAACAATATCAATTATTATAATATATTATTTCAAATATATATATTTTTTAATATTATTTTATTTCACTTTTAAAATATTATTTCAGTTACATATTTTTATAACAATTTTATACTCATTTATAACTTTATAATCCACCAATTCACAACATTAATCAATTTAATTAGTATATCATTTTTATAATATTATTTTATTTCACTTCACTTGTTAACAACATTAATCAATTTCGTCAATTGAGTGTAGATCGGGTGGTTGGGAGGAATATTGTTATCCTCCCCACCCGGGTTCAAATCTAGCTTGGTGACAGATGTAGCCCTCTAACAAATGGTGAACCATCATTTAAAAAAAAACAACATTAATCAATTTAATTAATATATAATTTTTATAGTATTATTTTATTTCACTTCGCTGTTCACAGAGTATATGGACATCAATAGAAAAGGTGTTCAAATCAGGACAGAACTTTCACCTGGAGCCTGGAAACGAGGCAGAAAAATTTTAAAATATTATTTCAAGTACATATCTTTATAACAATTTTATAACTTTATAATCCACTAATTCAAAACATTAATCATTTTAATTAATTCTTTTTAATTTAATTCACAATATTAATCAATTTAATTAATTCTTTTTAATTTTAAAATATACTCTAAATTCTGAAAGCTCTTTTTCATATTATCTTAAAAAATGACAGTGTTACAAAGTAACAACTTAACTAATTTGTTTACCAATGCATTTCAAATTTTATGAAAACTTCTATCATAATAAACTCGTGAAAAATGAACATATAATATATAAAAATTTAAAAATACAAGCATTTATTATAACACTGACATCATGTGAATAAGTTCGCGAATCACATTCCTCTTTGGCAATATATATCTTTCAAAATGTTAGTTTCTTTGTTGAAGAATCAAAATGTTAGTTTCTTTGTTGAAGAATACTATTGTGGTATTGTTGTCGAAATATTAGTGAGATTCCTCAACATCACATGTTTTCACGTCCTTTGCTTTGCCCCATAGTGTAATATAAAGTCCCGTAACGATCAAAATTGCGCCCACCACCCTACAGGTTTTTAACATCAAGAACAATAGATCAAAATTGCGCCCATGACTCTCAGCATTAACATCCATAGAGTACACTAGTGTTTCGAACATTTAAAAACCACAAGGCCTATATTATTTATCCAAGTGGGTAATGTCCAGGACTAAGGTAAAATGCCCTATCCTTGAGAAATATTTCAATGGCCCAATGATCACCGAAAGTAGAAATGTTCTATAACGTATTATTGCTTACCTTCCCAAATGAAGAGACATATGAAAAATTATAAGCTCCAAGATTGCTGTGACGATCGTGGCTAATGGGTCGAATATTCCGACGAATACAGGCCCACTTTTGCTTATACACGAGGCTAACAAAAACATTAGCACTGCAGAACCTATCATTCCCTGGATCATTCAATATATTTAGCAATCAATCTGGATACTGGCGATTGTTCCAATTAATTTTTGCTACTATATTCAATCTGTAATGTCCTAAAAACATTTTATTCCGATAACATTTTTTGTTCAACGTCACTATGCTTACCGAGTATACAACCCTAAGAAGCTCCATATTCCATCCTATAGCCCAGATATTGGACTTATTATGCTCAAAGATAACACCTATTAGAGCAGATTCTACTGCACTGACAAGAGTCATAAGTGCTGTTAATGATAGCTGAGTTGGATATCTTTTCAGAACTGGCGCCTGTGTTGAATTCCACCCATCATACCATCGACAGTCAAGGAGAATAATATCGGTGAATCGAATAAACAGAACTGAAAATGGAAGTAAAGATTACCTGAAAAACAATATAGGCAGACCAAACCACAACGGCCACAAAGACCTGGATGGAGCCTAGTATAATATTAGCTTTAAATTTGTAATTGCTTTGATGGCTTTCCATACCAGACGATAAAAAATGAAGTTCGGGACCTCTGTATAAGGTCATGACCATAGCACCAGAGAGACTTATGACTGTGCCAACAACTTTTGCTTGTCCTCTTAAACTTCTGAGATTAACTTTCTCCTGTCTATGAAAAAAAAACAAGTTGAACGAACATCACGAATATTGAAATTTTATATGCAATACTGTAGTTAAGGGATCAATAGAATCCATTTGCAAAACATAAATGAATTTGACAGCGATATCAAACTTTTTTGGTCATATGAAATAGCCATATGGATGTAACAGCTTCTACCTCAAAAATATTGCATTTAAAAATGTCAAAACGGGAACTAGGTTAAATGCTGCGGCCACAAACGTGGAAGAAGTGTATAACAAGCCTGGAATGTAGTAATTATGAGTGATCGCGATTCTGTAACAGGACATCAATCAAACTGATTTTGTATTAATATATTGCAACGATAATTCAACAAATCAAAGCTAGTATATGCAGCAAATACTTACGCACTTCCCAGCAAGAAAATTTGCAATAAAACAGGCCTTGTCAATGGTGGTCGTTGCTTTCTGCACCAGGGATGACAGATTAATTAACATATACTGTGCGAATGATCTCTTTCCGTGTCTCTCTCTATGTAAATAATTACTTATTTGAAGATAATCATTAAGCAGGAAATATTTGAGTGAAGAAGGAGCTGCATTAAATAGTTTCAAACTCGATGTTTCTATAAGATCATCATATTTGAAGGCTTCAAAAGTCTGCTCATGATGATCCCAGAGTAGGGATTATTGAAACTTTCAGTTTCAAACTACTTAAACTACTTAAGGCAGCTCCTTCTTCACTCAATAATTACTTAGTTGCATCCCAGATACTATATTTGCTAATTAAAGAACTTACTTGTAGGTCTAAAGATAAAAATAAGAATAAGTGGTCACCTTTCTGAAAAGTAAGCCAGAGTAGCAATAGCTATTGTTGCAACAATCTGTCTGTATGCCAAAAAACAAAGTGATTCATTCCATCTGTTAAGGCAATTTTTATCATAATATACACGCCTGCAGTTACTACCTGAACTATAATCTGAGAAAGATATTCCTTTCAAAGAAGCCATTATATTATACTTCTGTTAACCTAGAGCGATTGTTAAGGAGGTCTAGCTTATTGTGATGGATATTTCAAGAAGATGGCCTGGTAGCCTTCTTATATACTATAGATCAAGTGCCCAACAGAAACAATTTATGATTGTATGAAGCACGAGAGTCAGCTAACGATTTCGAGTTCGGAGAACTGTTCACTTTACCAAAACATAAATATTGATCACTCAAATTAAATTATCACAACGCATCGTTTAGAAAAGAAAAAAAAACTATTTTCAACTATTTATTTGGTTTATCCTTTGTCTTAATAATGCATACGAATTTTTAACTTTATGCGATAGCATAAAGTGTTCATCAATTCTGTGTTTTATTCATATTCTTTCTTTATCGACTTTTTTAGATTTGAATGCTCGTGTTTCGGTATTACTTTTAGACTTTATTGGCTTGCTTGACTGTTAGTGTCTTGTGTTTGGTCTATTACTAAAACATATATATGGCTTCCTAATTTTACAATTAGTTAACTAGTAACAAACACATTAATAAGATTAATGTATCCAAATATTATACCCTTAAATTGAGCACATACTTTTCATATTAATGTTTTCCTATAATATGTGTGCAATTAAACACATACTTTATTTAGATGGATTAAGGTCTTTAATTGAAATACATCAATCATGTGTTAATTTTTTCATCACTCTAAATTTGGATAAAGTGAAAGGTCGAATCATGTCCTCTATCTTAGTGGGCTATGTCACGCTATTTTATGTCTACTTACATAATGAATTGATTAGGTTAGGGAAAAATGTGATTGTATAAAAAATTTGTTGATATTATGTTTCAAGTATTTGTTTTTATGAATATATAAGTGGTTTAAAGAAATTATACTTATAAAAAATGTTACTATATTTATTTTAAATTGTGTTTTTGAATTCATAAATAGATTTAGAATCCTTGAATATTCCATGGTATTCAAATTATGCAATTTCCATAGCTAATATATGTGATTTTAAGATTTTTTAAATATTTCTAACAAATTAAGATGGAAAATTTGCTCATAAAAAATTGAAAAACATAGAATATTTTGACTACACCTTTTATGATTGTGTTTCTAAATTCTCAATAAACAATTTTTTTATATCAATTTAATAAAAAAATTAATTTGCATCTGATAAATTGGAGCATATACACCGTATTTATTAGCCACGAGTTAAATAACTATATTATGTGTTAATTTATAAGTATTATAATCACCAAAAATAAGGTAAAATATATTGTTAGTATTTTTATAGATTTATACTGTATGGCTTATTATATGGCTGATCCTAAGTGCCCTATATACAATATGGTCATTATTGCTTGAGAGAACGAGCTCCAAGCAATGCTATCTGATAACGGCTCATTTCGGCTCACTTTCAACATTTCTCTCTGTGACGATTGGAGGTGGTGCAGAAAAGTCAGACTGGACGTCAGTGGGATGGTGCATCTGCAGGGAGGGGCCTCTCCCCTCCTCCTCTTCAATGCACAATGGTTGATTCAGAAGTGACAAAAGATCGAGCGAAGCAGCAGGAAGGAGTACAGAGCCTGGAGAAGCAGGTAGGGATAGGAGGAGAGGGTCCAGAACCGCGGACTCGGAAGAAGGAAGTGGACAGGGAAGGAATTGTAGGGAGTCCGAGACTCAAGAAAAACGAAACAGGTAGAGGTGACACAAGAATAGGAGCGTGTATACCGAAATCCATTCGCACTTCGGCTATAAAGGTAAACTCCACCAAAGTGAAGGAACAGATTCAGTATATGACGGACCATGAACTTACTGGAAAGCTCATGGGGATATGGCCTATGGAGAAAGCTCTGACATGGTGGATCAATGCGACCTGGAAACCTAAGGGACAATTTGATCTCTTGCTGGGCTCCAAGGGCTTCTTCACAGTGGTATTCACAAATGTGGAGGTTAAGGATCGGGTATTTGAAGGAGGGCCATATTTTTACTATTCTTTACGTCTTTTTCTCATAATATGGAAGGATCACTTTAACCCTGATAGGGAAGATCTTTCTATTGCTCCGGTCTAGATTCGTCTTTACTCTCTTCCTTCAGAGTACTAGGATCTGGAAATTTTAAAAGCCATCGGTGAAACCCTAGGACACTTCGTCAAGATATCAGATCAAACCAAATAGGGAAGGTATGTGTCCTATGCCCATATATGTGTTTATATGAATATAGCTAAAGCGCTCCCAGAGGGGATTACTCCAAACTCGGATGACTCGGAATGGTTCCAAACCCTGGATTATAAACACATTCCATTCCAATGTCATCATTGTCACATCCATGGTCACTTGGCTCGGGATTGCCACCTCAACCTCCCTGCCGAAATCCTTGGGAGAAGTACACTGGAGCAAAAAGACAAGGATGGATTTGTCAAAGTGGTCACTCGTAAAAGGTCGGGGAGACACCCTAGAGGCCCGGATCTGGGAAAAAAGATTGTTCAGACTAATAGTTTTGTGGCCTTGGAATCTAGTCCAGTGGAAAACCCCCCTCCTGAGAAGGACAAAGAACACTCCTAGCCTGAGAGAGGGCAGCCGAAAGTGGAAGCTGTGAAGGACACACCTTATGGATCTGAGGAAAATAAACGGAAGGAGACTGATTGTATGGATGAAGATTTGGATGATATGGCACTTGGAGATCTGGATCTGGATAGTATGGAAGAGTTCTGTAAGAACATCGAGGTCCACTCCATCCTTGACAACCAACTTCAACTGTTGAAGAAAACCATTCTGAAAACCAAATCGACTCCTAGCCCGGGGATAGGTCTGCTAAAACTCAAGGAAAACAAGAGAAAGTTGAAGGAAGAAAACTCCAAAAGGAGAAGGAGGTCAAACAGAGATAGGATTGGTGAAATTGGAGCAAGATTGGTCGATTCTGGACAATATCCTACCATACAGGAGGCTCTTCTTACTGCCCAATATAGCACATGATGAAACTTCTAGCTTGGAATATTCGCGGGATCAATGGTCCCGATAAAAACAAAACCCTAAAGAGTAAGATTGTGAAGGAAAAACCCTCTGTGGTGTTTGTACAATAAACAAAATGTTATGGGAATCAATTAGAAACTAAGGCACAAATTCTTTGGAAAAATTGCAAATGTATGGCTATAGACGCGATAGGCCACTCCAGTGGGTTGGCAGTTCTATGGGATCAAAGGCAAATATCTATGAGAAATTTTCTCTCTACTAAGTTTAGCTTATCTACTGAATTCCATGTCATTGGGTCTCTGGTTAAAGGAATTCTTACCAATGTCTATGGGCCTTGCAGTTATCCTGAGAAACGAAATTTTCTTGGTAGTTTGTCTAGACTAAGGAGATTGTTCACTGGCCTCGACTGGATTGTTGGGGGGGATTTTAACATGATCCAGACTATTATCTCCAGATTTATCCCATAAAAAGTATTTAGATTCTGGCAGCGTGTATGTAAGGAGGGAAAGTCTACTAGCATTTTTTCCAAGCTCCAATGTTCATCCATGGTATGGTTACCTTTCCATTGAGTTCGATGAATCTTGGACATTGTATTGCCTTTCAACAGTCCAAGGTCTTCAATATTGCTCCTTATTCTTGTGTGACTTTGCCAAGCTGGTCTCGTCAAAATATTGGAACTTTGGTCAATTTCTTTGAACTCTCCTTAGCCTGAAATTGTCATTTGATGAAAGTTACACATTGCCCTTTGCTGAAATGCTATTCCCAAAGTTCTAAAACTTATTATTTATTAGAAATTTTTTAAGTTTTTAAGATTTTGATTAAAAAATAATTAAAAAAAATGGGGGAATGTTTTCACCTTAATCCATTTATAAAAGATCATGTTACGTGGAAGGCTTTATTATTAAAGTGGTTCTTTCACTCTTATAAGAGCATGGGTTTTGCCTTATTTCCCATGTCTCATGATCACATGGAGCCATAGTGTAATTATGCACTGCGCGTTGATATTTTATGTTCATGCATATGGGATTATCTCACAATGCAAGATAAAAGCAACCAAACGCAGGCACGTGTCCAAGTGATGTGCCACATATTTTTGTGAAACATTGGCCATTGAATTCTATAGTCACCATACTCAGAGCATCGAGTCAATACATGGAAATAAAAACAAAGTTTTATTTCTAGATCTTTGTAACCATCTCTAGAATTTAAAGCATAAGATTAGTTTCCAACTGGCAAACTACAAGCACGGCCGGATCATATTTTGAAGGCAGAATATCAGTATTTCTAGGATAATAACAGAGTATCCAGAGAGAGCGGATCAACATCAAATCAACATTCAAAGTTTCAATGTCGGATTTAAAGAAATTTAACAATTAAGTGACAAAAAACATGGAGGGTTCAATATATAAAAGATTTATGCAGATTTTGACAAATTCTCAAGCATAAGATCAACATTCAGTTCCAGAATCTCGGGAAGTCAATAAATAGATGGCAATAGAAAGACTCTACAAAAGAACCAACAACTCCAGATCTGTTGTAAATGATTTGAGATTTTATTTCAAATGTTCCTAAACTCGAATATGAAAGCAGAAGATTATTCTCAGGCGGTTGGTCAAAGGTTTATTGCCAGCACCTTGCAAACATTTATGCCTAAGATCATGCATGAAATCGCCTTTGTAACAAACACAAGATTGTTGGCTTTATTCCCTGCAATATGATTAGGATTATGATCATTTTTTCCGAGTACCTATAGAATTCTGAGGATACAAGTTGATAGTTGAATATTTTTTGGGTGAAAGATTGCATCGAGTTGCCAACTAAAAGGAAGAGTTTGATTTCTGTATTTCTGTCTATATAATGAACAGAAAATTAATTGGAGAAGGGATAGAGTTCCAGCCGAGAGGGCTGAGGCAGGGGTCAGTATAGTTTGACATAGAAATTTGCAGGCATGTATGTGGTCTTTATTTCCATATTGACAAGAAATGACTGTTTTTGAAATGGATTATGATCTTTGAGCCTTTTCTATTTTAATTAATGAAGTGTATGCTGTCAATATTCTATGTATGCATGGTCTTAACATTTCATGCTGTGATTCTTTTGATTACTATAGAACTATGCCCTTATTCTAAGGTAGAACCTAAGCTTTTGCATTCATAAAGTCATTCTCACAGTCATTTTCAGTCCATGTTTATGTACTGAAACCCATGTACTCCCTGTTACCTGGTTATTGAGTTGTTTGATCTCTGTTATATATTCATCTGTCACCAAAGTTGATAAAGTTACTGTTTAAGTTATTTTATATCTACATTTAAGATTTCCTTAAGCTTGACCTTAGTAGTCAGGGTTCAACTTTAGGGATAACATCTTTTGGCGTCATTGCCGAGGACAGAGGAACGAATTCATCTTCCCTGGGTTGTACGACAATGAATATATTCAGTCTTTGATGATGAACAAAGGCTGGTGACATAGTGGCTGCGAAATTCACCTGGTGACTCTACTCGTTTCAAAATGGCAGATTGATTTTCTGATCGAGTTACTTCCTGTACCAAGACAATAGGGTTTGAGGTAGATCATGTTTTTCTTCGAAGTTTTCAAGAATGGATGAGTATGTCTTCTGTTGATGAATGGGACAAAGATTTGTCTTCTTATTTAGATTCTGATAATATTTATAGTGAAGAAGATAAAATTGATTTTTTGAAGAAGATTTTAAAAGCATTTGAGTTAGAATATGAAAGTTTGTTGTCAGAAAAGACGTCTCAAGATGTTAGTATTACTGTTGTTGTTGCAAGCATTTTTGAAGATATATGCCTGGCTTTGAATGAAGAATTAAATCAACATATCTTAGAAAATAAAAAGTGGTTTTCAAATGATTGTGAAGAAGATGGTTTTATGGAGATAGGAGGTCAAAGTTTATCTAGAGGTAGCTTGCTTATCTTGAAGAAGAAACAGGGATATCTGATCAAAACATGGTTTTTAATTATTTTTATGATCGAGTAGCCGCTTATCTTGAGGTTTTTATCAACTCCAACCATTCAGTTTTGTTAAGCTGTAAATATGGGTTTCAGATTCATGATGAGATACCTACAAATTCTTCAATCTTTATCTTACTAAAGCATATTCCAAGTGTTCAGTTGCTAAGTCAGTTCTTAACCTGGTTTCATTGGAAATGGAGTTACACATGATCAGCTTGATTTCTCCAAGAGCAGAGTAGATGTGTGGATAAATAAGCTCGTTCATGAGCATTTACTTTTTGCATTTTTTACAGTGTGATTAGGTTTTTAGCAGGCTTATCAAGTATTTCGATCTAACTAAGTGGTGACAGATTTCAAAGTTTTCAGAGATTGATTGAGCACTTGACCATATAACGCAATGTATAAGGCATATATCTGCAATTTCTTGGAAGGTCGCAGGGCGCATCCCCAGATAAGGTCAGATGTTATCTCCAGATTTATCCCATAAAAAGTATTTAGATTCTGGCAGCGTGTATGTAAGGAGGGAAAGTCTACTAGCATTTTTTCCAAGCTCCAATGTTCATCCATGGTAATGTTACCTTTCCATTGAGTTCGATGAATCCTACACATTTTATTGCCTTCCAACAAACCAAGATCTTCATTATTGCTCCTCATTCTTGTGTGACTTTGCCAAACTAGTCTCTTCAAAATATTGAAACTTTGGTCAATTTCTTCGAACTCTCCTTAGCCCGAAATTGTCATTTGATGAAAGTTACACATTGCCCTTTACTGAAATGCTATTCCCAAAGTTTTAGGACTTATTAATTATTATAAATTAATAAGTTTTTAATATTTGGATTAAAAAATAACTAAAAAAAGGGGGAATGTTTTCACCCTAATCCATTTATAAACGATCATGTTACGTGGAAGGCTTTATTATTAAAGTGGTTCTTTCACTTTTATAAGAGCATGGGTTTTGTCTTATTTCCCATGTCTCATGCTCACATGGTGCCATAGTGTAATTATGCACTGCGCATTGATATTTTATGTTCATGCATATGGGATTATCTCACAATGCAAGATAAAAGCAACCAATTGCAGGCACATGTCCAAGCGACGTGCCACATATTTTTGTAAAGCATTGGCCATTGAATTCTATAGTCACCATACTCAGAGCATCGAGTCAATACATGGAAATAAAAACAAAGTTTTATTTCTAGATCTTTGTAACCATCTCTAGAATTTAAAGCATAATATTAGTTTCCAACTGGAAAACTATAAGCACGGCCGGATCATATTTTGAAGGAAGAATATCAGTATTTCCAGGATAATAACAGAGTATCCAAAGAGAGGGGATCAACATCAAATCAACATTCAAAGTTTCAATGCCAGATTTAAAGGAATTTAACAATTAAGTGACAAAAAACTTGGAGGGTTCAATATATAAAAGATTTATGCATATTTTGACAAATTCTCAAGCATAAGATCAACATTCAGTTCCAGAATCCCGGGAAGTCAATAAATAGATGGCAATAAAAACACTTTACAAAATAAACAACAACTCCAGATCTGTTGCAAATGATTTGAGATTTTATTTCAGTTGTTCCTAAACTCGAATATGAAAGCAGAAGATTATTCTCAGGCGGTTGGTCAAAGGTTTATTTCGAGCACCTTGCAAACATTTATGCCTAAGATCATGCATGAAATCGCCTTTGTAACAAACACAAGATTGTTGGCTTTATTCCCTGCAATATGATTAGGATTATGATCATTTTTTCCGAGTACCTATAGAATTCTGAGGATACAAGTTGATAGTTGAATATTTTTTTGGTCAAAGATTGCATCGAGTTTCCAACTAAAAGGCAGAGTTTGATTTCTGTCAGATATTACTGTATATATAAAGAACAGAAAATCAATTGGAGAAGGGGTAGAGTTCGAGCCGAGAGGGCTGAGGTAGGGGTCAGTATAGCTTGATACAGAAATTTGCAGGCATGTATGTGGTCTTTATTTCCATATTGATCAGAAATGAATGTTTTTGAAATGGATTATGATCTTTGAGCCGTTTCTATTTTAATTAATGAAGTGTATGTTATCAATATTTTGTCTATGCATGGTATTAACATTTCATATTGTGATTCTTTTGATTAGTATATAAGTATGCCCTTATTCTAAGATAGAACCTGAGCTTTTACATTCATAAAGTCATTCTCACGGTCATTTTCTGTCCATGTTTAAGTACTGAAACCCATGTACTCCCTGTTACCTGATTATTGAGTTGTTTGATCTCTGTTATATATTCATCTGCCACCAAAGTTGATAAAGTTACTGTTTAAGTTATCTTATATCTACATTTAAGATTTCCTTAAGCTTGACCTTAGTAGTCAGGGTTCAACTTTAGGGATAAGATCTTTTGGCGCCATTTCCAGGGATGGAGGAATGAAGTCATCTTCCCTGGGCTGTATGACAGTGAATATATTCACTCTTTGATGATAAACAAAGGCTGGTGATATAGTGGCTGCGAAATTCACCTGGTAACTCTATTGGTTTCAAAATGGCAGATTCATTTTCTGATCGAGTTACTTCCTGTACCAAGACAACAGGGTTTGACGTAGATCATGTTTTTCTTCGAGGTTTTCAAGAATGGATGAGTATGTCTTATGTTGATCAATGGGACAAATATTTGTCTTCGTATTTAGATTCTGATAATATTTATAGTGAAGAAGATAAAATTGATTTTTTGAAGAATATTTTAAAAGCATTTGAGTTAGAATATGAAAGCTTGTTGCCAGAAAAGACGTCTCAAGATGTTAGTAATACTGTTGTTGTTCCAAGCATTTTTGAAGATATGTGCCTGGCTTTGAATGAAGAATTAAATCGACATATCTTAGAAAGTAAAAAGTGGTTTTCAAACGATTGTGAAGAAGATGGTTTTATGGAGATAGTGAGGTCAGAGTTTATCCTAAGGTAGCTTGCTTATCTTAAAGAAGAAACAGGGATATCTAATCAAAACATGGTTTTTAATTATTTTTATGATCCAATAGCCGCTTATCTTGAGGTTTTTATTAACTCCAGCCATTCAGTTTTGTTCAACTGTAAATATGGGTTTCAGATTCATGATGATATGCCTGCAAATTCTTCAGTCTTTATCTTACTGAAGCATCTTTCAAGTGTTCAATTGCTTAGTCAGTTCTTAACCTTGTTTCATTGGAAATGGAGTTACACATGATCAGCTTGATTTCTTTAAGAGCAGAGTAGATGTGTGGATAAATAAGCTCGTTCATGAGCATTTACTTTTTGCAGTTTTTACAGTGTCATTAGATTTTTAGCAGGCTTATCAATTATTTTGGTCTGAATAAGTTGTGACAGATTTCAAAGTTTTCAGAGGTTGATTGAGCAGTTGACCATATAACCCAATGTATAAGGCATGTATCTACAAGTTCTTGTCAGCTCGCAGGGATCATACCATCCCCATATAAGGCCAGATTTTATCTCCAGATTTATCCCATAAAAAGTATTTAGATTTTGGCAGCATGTATGTAAGGAGGGAAAGTCTACTAGCATTTTTTCCAAGCTCCAATGTTCATCAATGGTATGCTCACCTCTTGATTGAGTTCGATGAATCCTGCACATTTTATTGCCTTCCAACAGACTAAGGTCTTCGTTATTGCTCCTTATTCTTGTTTGACATTGCCAAGCTGGTCTTGTCAAAATATTGGAACTTTGATCAATTTCTTTGAACTCTCCTTGGCCAGAAATTGTCATTTGATGAAAGTTACACATTGCCCTTTGCTGAAATGCTATTCCCAAAGTTTTAGGACTTATTAATTATTATAAACTAATAAGTTTTTAAGATTTTGATTAAAAAATAATTTAAAAAAAAAGGGGGAATGTTTTAACCTTAATCCATTTATAAAAGATCATGTTACGTGGAAGGCTTTATTATTAAAGTGGTTCTTTCACTTTTATAAGAGCATAGGTTTTGTCTCATTTCCTATGTCTCATGCTCACATGGAGCCATAAGGTAATTATGCACTGCGCATTGATATTTTATGTTCATGCATATGGGATTATCTCACAATGTAAGATAAAAGCAAGCAATTGGAGGCACGTGTCGAAGTAATGTGCCACATATATTTGTAAAACATTGGACATTGAATTCTATAGTCACCATACTCAGAGCATTGAGTCAATACATGGAAATAAAAACAATGTTTTATTTCCAGATCTTTGTAACCATCTCTAGAATTTAAAGCATAATATTAGTTTCCAACTGGCAAACTACAAGCACGGTCGGATCATATTTTGAACGCAGAATATCAGTATTTCCAGGATAATAATAGAGTATCCAGAGAACAGGGGATCAACATCAAATCAACATTCAAAGTTTCAATTCCAGATTTAAAGGAATTTAACAATTAGGTGACAGAAAACTTGGAGGGTTCAATATATAAAAAATTATGCAGATTTTGACAAATTCTAAAGCATAAGATTAACATTCAGTTCCAGAATCCCGGGAAGTCGATAAATAGATGGAAATCAAAAGAATTTACAAAAGAAACGACAACTCCAGATCTGTTGCAAATGATTTGAGATTTTATTTCAATTGTTCCTAAACTCGAATATGAAAGCAAAAGATTATTCTCAGGAAGTTGGTCAAAGGTTTATTTCCAGCACCTTGCAAACATTTATGCCTAAGATCATGCATGAAATCGCCTTTGTAACAAACACAAGATTGTTGGATTTATTCCCTGCAATATGATTAGGATTATGATCATTTTTTCAGAGTACCTATAGAATTCTGAGGATACAAGTTGATAGTTGAATATTTTTTGGGTCAAAGATTGCATCGAGTTTCCAACTAAAAGGCAGAGTTTGATTTCTGTCACATATTACTGTCTATATAATGAACATAAAATCGATTGGAGAAGGGGTAGAGTTCCAGCCGAGAGGTCTGAGGAAGGGATCAGTATAGTTTGATACAAAAATTTGCAGGCATGTATGTGGTCTTTATTTCCATATTGATCAGAAATGACAATTTTTGAAATGGATTATGATCTTTGAACCTTTTCTATTTTAATTAATGAAGTGTATGCTATCAATATTTTGTCTATGCATGTTCTTAACATTTCATGTTGTGATTCTTTTGATTAGTATATAAGTATGCCCTTATTCTAAGATAGAACCTGAGCTTTTCGATTCATAAAGTCATTCTCAGAGTCATTTTCTGTCCATGTTTAAGTACTGAAACCCATGTATTCACTATTACCTGATTATTGAGTTGTTTGATCTCTGTTATATATTCATCTGCCACCAAAGTTGATAAAGTTACTGTTTAAGTTGTCTTATATCTACATTTAAGATTTCTTTAAGCTTGACCTTAGCAGTCGGGGTTCAACTTTAGGGATAACATGGACGCTTGCTGAAAAAAAGGGGGGGAGACGCTATCTGACTCTTGAAAATACTTTGTTTGATGAATTCATTGAGGACAATAGTCTTATTGATGTAGACCTTGTAAGCATGGTTTGCACTTGGAACAACAGAAGGGGAGGGGATTATCTGGCAGCAGTAAGATTGGATCACTTTCTTCTATCTGAAAGTATCATGCTTCAAGGGGGAACGTTGACTTCTTGCCCTATTGCCTCTTCGGGCTCTGATCATTGGTTGGTATCCCTACTTTGGAGTAAGGTGGGTTTCAAAATAACAAAGCCTTTTCGTTTTGAAAAGTTCTGGTTAAATCACGCTAACTTTGCCTCTCTGGTTGAGGAATAGTGGCCTACCTTAATCCCACTGGTAGGGAGCAAAATGTATTGCTTCCAACAAAAGTTGAAGATGCTTAAACAAAAGATTAGGAAATGGAATAGAGAGGTCTTTGGAAATATTCACTTGGGAAAAGCCAATTTGGAGGAAAGAATGGAGCAGATACAAGAGAGAATTATGCAGACTGGCATGACACCAGAGCTTGTTGAGGAGGAGACCCAAATTGATGAGGACATCTTTCAAAGACAAAAGAAGGAAGAGATATTATGGAAACAAAAGTCTTGCAACTTGTGGCTGAAAGATGGTGACCAGAATACTAAGTTTTTCCTTACGACCACAATTTAACAGAGACATTATAACCAGATCATTAATCTAAAGACTGAGGAAGGGGTAGTGCTGGAATCTCATGAAGAAATTGAACATGTGTTGATCAACCATTTTACTAAGGTGGCTACTGAAATTCCGGAGGATCGCACTGAAGCATGTAGGGTGATCAAAGCGGTCATTTCTCATCTTATTTCAGATGAACATAATGCAATTAGGATTTTCCCTATTGATTTTGTTGAAGTTGAGACAACCATTTCTCAGATGGAAGACAGGAAGTCCCCTGGACCTCATGAATTCACCGCGAATATCTTTCATGCTTTATGGTACTTAATTAAACAGGAAGTGTGGCAGGTGGTGGAAGAATCCCAACTAATGAGAGGGGTTCTCCCCGCTTTAAACTCTACCTTCCTGACCGTGATCCCTAAGTCTCCAATGGCAGAGACCGCTAATCTATTTTGACCTATCTCCCTGTGTAATATCATATATAAAATTATTACGAAGGTCCTTGCGAACCGACTGAAGCCTCTCCTCCCTTCCTTAATATCCGTAGAACAAGCAGGGTTTGGGGAAGGTTGTCAGATTATGGATGGTATTAATCTGGCTCATGAAGTGCTTCACTCACTAAAAAGTACTAAGAAGGTTGGTACGATGCTTAAATTGGAGCTGTCTAAATCCTATGATCAACTAAACTAGACTTACATGAAAGAGATAATGAAAGCCTTTGGTTTCAGTGATATTTGGATCAGATGGACAGCTAATCTCACCTCCTCGACTTTCTTCTCCATTTTGGTTAACGGTCACCCTTCTAGTGTGGTCAAACCGTCAAGGGGATCCTCTTTCTCTGTTCCTTTTGTGCTAATGACAAAAGGTCTTGGGAGGCTTATTTCTCATCTTGCGAACCAGGGGAGCATCAAACCCCTGAAGTTTCCTCCCTATGAGAAGGCAATAACTCATCAGCAGTTTGTGGATGACACTTTACTCATGGGACACTCCTCTATCCAGGAAGTTCGTCAAATCAAACAGGCTATGAACATTTTTTTACAAGCTTCGAGGCGAACGATTAATATAGATAAGTCCCTTGTTTTTTTCTTTAATACTCCACCTATTTGTTAGAGGAACATCGTTCGAATCTTGGGCTTTTAAAAGATCTTCCTTCCAACCAAATATCTCAAGGCACCCTTATTTGAGGGGTCCTTAAAAGAGCGTCATGGGAAGACCTTCTGAGTAAAATGAAGGAAAGACTTTCGAATTGGACTCTTTGATCGCTAAATTTCCCAGGCAGAGTGGTCTTGGTTAAGTTTGTTGTGCAAGCCATGCCCTTGTACATGTTCTGTGTTTTGTCGGCTCCAAAGGTTGTGTTGAGGGAAATAAGAAACATTCAAAGAACTTTTTTGTGGGGAGGAACAGGGGATCATAGGAAATGGCCCCTGGTGGGGTGGAAAACTTTATGTCAAACTAAGCAAGAGGGGGGCTTGGGGATTCAGGATCCTGAGGAGGTTAGCAGCGTGTGTGGAACCAAAATTTGGTGGCGTTATCTCACCCATACGAATGAGCAATGGGAAAGCTTCTTGGGGAAAAAGTACATGGTGACAATGGAGCAGCAAGACTGGATCCGGGAGGAAGGACCAGTTAAAGGATCCCATATTTGGAACATGGCTCGGGCCGACAGTGAAATTATAAGGAAGCATAGTTTTTGCGAAATTCGAGAGGGAACATCGGTGAATCTTTGGCTGGATACATGGCAACAGGAACCACCCATTTCGACTTTGGTGACTATTCCGGAGGGAAATAGGGATAGGCATCATAACTGGTTAACAGTTAACAGATATTGGCAAGAACCCTCTGAGGACAGAGGTTTTCACATTTGGAAGCCACTTAAATGGTGGATAACATCCTATGGGGAAGACAGAGGAAGGTAGGTTTATGAATTTGTGATCAACAGGCAAGTTAAGATTCAGGGGGGGAGGGATACCCTTCGGTGGGGCTACCGTCCTCTAGTAATGTTCTCCATGAAAGAAGCGTATCACCTTCAGACTCGCTTGGCTAATTCTGTGGAAGATAATACCTGGAAATATTTGTGAGAGGCCAAACTATGGCCTAAAATCACTCTCTTTCTCTTGTTGGTTTTACGAGGGCGAATCTTGACATGGGACAACATTGTGAAGCATGGTTTTGAGGGGTTGTCCATCTGTGTTCTATGTGGCTAGAACAGTGAGACAATTGCTCACCTTCTAGATGAATGCAACAGCTTTGTGGGATGAAGGTGCAAGTGTTTTTTGGAAAACTGCCCGGGTTAGGACAAGCCCGAAGCAAACTGTGAGATAGTGGAATGGGAAACATTTTCAAGGGAATATCTTGAATCGTATTTGGAAACTCTATCCTGGATTTCTCCTCTGGGAGGTGTGGAAAGAGCAAAATAAATGCATGTTTTAGGGGGAAAAAAACTCATGGAAGGACGTCTGGGTGCATATCAAGCAAGAGATAAATTGTTAACACCCAAAAAGTGCTCACTAGCTCATTTACCACATTACATGACTCATTTGTCCATTTTCCTACCATATTTCCATTAAAAATCCCAAAAAACCCATTAAAATGCCTCCAAAAGGCCAAAAAACCATCAAAATAGCCTAAAAAAGGCTAAAAAAACCCCCTTTTCCTCCAAAAATAGCAAAAATCCCCTAAAAAGGGAATAAAAATATAAAATAATGAGGAAAAGGAGGAAAAAACCCTATACAGCTGCCTAAAACCATGTGTTTCCCAAAACCATGGGTCAGCACTCCACCACCAAAAAACTATAAATAGGTGATGGAGATCCCTTATTCCATATCCACAATCACAAGCACCCTTACTCTGCCAAAATCTCTCTCGAAACCCTAGTCCACCTTTGAACTAGTTTCACCTTGAGAGCCACCTTTGGCCCATCCCCAACATTGGAGAAGGAGAAGGAGCATTCTTGGAGCTTGGAGCATCCTCTTGGACACTGCAAAGGGCTTCACCAACCTTGACACTCAAGGTAACATCAATACAAAGACATTCTTTCATTTTGGTGTTTATGCTTCATGCTTGTATTAGAAATAATTTAATGTTTTATTTATTGCATAATTAGTTTAATATTCTGAACTGCTACTAAGGAGTCCATTCTCCTTAGTAGGTGCTCATTGGCACAAGCTAGGGGTAAAACCCTAGCTACAGTTTTGGCGACTCCCCTAGTTTTCGAATTTCTGGTTTCCGTTTTTAAATTTTTTCCTTTCGGCTGTCCCTTTCGGCCGCCGCATACCGCGTCTTTTTCCCTCTACAGTCGCGTCCCGACCGCGCCTTTCAGGCCTTTACCCGCGATCCGACCGTGGCTCTCAGACTGCTTCCGACGCTCTGTCGGCGGATTCAAGTCTGTTACCTGCGATCCGACCGTGGCTAATCAGCCTGTTTGCCGCGATCTGACTGCGCCTGTCGGCCTTTTTCACGCGTCCCGACTGCGGCTTTCTGCCTCTTTCGGGCGTCCCGACTGCGCCTGTTAGCCTTTTTGCCGCGACCCGACTGTGTCTTTTTCCAGTTTTCCTGCGTCCCGACTGCCACTGTTGGCCCGATAGCCGCGACCCGACTGTGCCTTTTCCCCTGTTTCCTGCGTCCCGACTGCCACTGTTGGCCCGATAGCCGCGACCTGACCGCCGCTGTTTCCCTTAAACCCGCGGTCGGCCTGTTCTGATCCGCCACAGACCCGCGGTCTGATTTCTGCTCTTTTCCTGTTTTGAGCCCAGCCCCTCTTGCTGCAATATTTTCTGCATTCGAACAGCCCTTTGTCCCACCTGCAGCCTACTTCCTTACAGCCTTTCTGCAACATAATTTCTGTTCCTTTTACAGAATCTTTTTAAAATTTTAGTATTTTTATTTCAGAAAATTTTGCAAATTAAAAGAATCAATTTCAGCATTATTGATAGATTGGAAGTTGCCCTCCCTTGTGGCACTTCTATTTTTGGGTTCAACACCTCACGAGCACACACTCTGTCACATTAAATCAAGTGAGCCTTAAAAAGTACCTAACTAAACCAACATTCTAACCCCACTTGGGGAACACAAAAGAATCATTGTAGTTAGGTAGGATCAGGGGGATAGGCTTCCAATAACACCCCTTGGTTATTTCACTTGAGACATAGTTGTTGTCCAACTAGGGAACCAAAATCCCCTAGTACTTTTTGGCACGGTCACGACCAGTTTATCAAAGGGCCTCTCCCTTAGGAGGGTTGAAGTCGGGAGACTGGTTCCGGAGGCCTGAGTGGAATACCGCACTCCATTCAGTAACCGAAGGGCTACCTTTCGCGGTTCGCGGGATATCCCTGTATAGGGGTATTGCGGTCAACGAACTAAACGGCAGATTCACCTTTCTGGACGTGTCATGAACGGGGTATCTTAGTTGCCTTTCTTCTAGGATTGACTACCCGGTATCCCTCCCGGTAGGGGGATATCATAGCCACTTGGCTTTCCTACTCATATTGTCTGACTTGGATTTCATCACCTTGCAGAGGATATGTTTAGTTAAGTCAGAATACTTTTAGCTAGGTGTTTGCATGCTCCTTTACCTCCCTTGGTCTAGTGAGTCCACCATTTTTCTTTTCTAGGAAACCTGCTGCTTGTTGGTATTCTGACCATCTTTGTTGTTACTCCACCTATTGTAGCACAGCTGTTGCAGTGGGTGTTTTGAGTTGGTTGTTGGCCTGAGTGCCTTGCTTTTTAGCTCTCCTTCTGCACACTCGGTTGCATTGGGATTTTTTGAGCTGTTTTTTATACTCACCTCAACCCACAGAGATTTAGACACCATCTGTCACCATTGAGTCCCCGAGACATTCTCGGCGCCTCAGGGGCGAGCCCCCACAGCACGGTTCTCTCGACACCACTCGTCATAGATTCCGATCATTGTCCGTTGATACCACTCATCACAGATCTAGAGCCTTGTCACTTGACTCCACCCGTCAGCGACGTAGGTCTCCGTCACCAGATAGTGACGCACCTTACTTTACCTCTGATTCTGACGAAGAGTCTGAGAACCCTATTTATACTGCCCCTACTAGCCCCATGGCTGGCACGACTTCCACTCCATTTGTCATAGGGACCATTGGTGGCACATCCACCACTACACCAGTTACTACACCTGTTTTTGGTATGCCCTCCATGGGGAAACCATCTACCGTTCCCCTCACGGTACCTATTCCCACAGCGGGAATACCTATCCCCACTACTTCAGTGGCTCACACTACCCATGGTGGTGCTGGACCATCCTCCACTACCTCAGTTCCCCCACTTTGGGGCACCACCCTAAATCTTGTCCCTCCACTTGGGGGCACTGGCCCCAACTTGGTCCATAGCACTACTGTGTCACAGCCCTCTTCCAGTTTGCCATTCATGGCTAGCCTCAACCTACCTGACCTGGCCAGATTGACCAATGATCCTATTCGACACGACCCTATGTGGCCTCATATGCCTACCAAACTACCCTCTGACATCCCTAAATTCGAGGGTAAGGCCGGTGAGGACCCACAGAACCACATCATGTCTTTCCACCTATGGTGTTCCTCTAACTCCATTGTGGATGACTCTGTTCGCCTCCGTCTCTTACAGCGCACCTTCACTGGCTCTGCAGCCAAGTGGTATATTGAGCAGCCTCATGGGACCCACGCCACATTTGCCTCCCTTGCCTCTACCTTCCTGCAGTTCTTCCAGTTGCCTGTCCGCTATGACGCGGGCGTTGAGATCCTTCTATCTTGTAGACAAAACACGGCTACCCATATCACGGACCACATCCATGAGTGGCGTCGACGCCGTAGCTTATGCAAGATTAAATTAGATGACCGCATCTTCCTCGATTGGTTCCTCAAGTCCCTGCTTCCTGTCATTGCTAAGGATGTAGCTTCAGAAAGACCCCAGTCTGAAGAAGAGGCCATCCTTAAGGCACAGCAGTTCGACCTCATTTACGCCCAGTCGGGTTACCTTTATACCATTATACCTGACGCCCCTCGCGGCGAGTCCTCCCAACATGATGCGCCGGGGGCATCCCACGCTGCAGATGGTATCATTGGCCGTGTTTCTTCGCATCCCCAACCATTTTCTATAGCACGTCCTACCCCTGGCCCCGACCTGTCGCGGGCTACTTCACAGTCTGGAGCAACCAACTCATATGCTCCCATGACACATCACCATTCCCATGGGCCCTCATGTCCACCACAGTGCTTCGGGAATGCGACTCCTGCTTATGCTCCTCCAGTCGCCCCTCAGCCTTACTACCATCAGCAGGCTGCCTCAGCTCCTGCGCCTTCCCAAGCCCCACCAGCTTATTATCCGCCCCAGGCAGCCCCGGCGGCACATCCACAACCGGCTCCGCAGTCCTATCAGCAACCCCCTCAAGTTGCTGCACCTGCTCAGCCTCAACCTGCATATCATCCTCCGCAGCCTGCTCCAGCACCTGCACAACCTCAAAATCCACCTGCTGCCCAAGGACAGGTTTACGCCCAACATAACCCGCAGCAAAACCAGAATAACCAACGTAACCAGGGCCAACAGAACCGCGGCAAGGGCCGTAATCGGGGAAACAATCAACCTGCAGACCAAGCTGGTCAACCGGCTAATCCCCCTGACAATAACAATGCGGCCCCCGCTAATCAAAACCCTGATCGCCCGCCCAAGCAGGCCAAAAACCCCAATCTGCGAACAAACCACCCTTGTTCTATTTGCGGGGTCTATGGACATTACACCCATGCTTGCCCACACTTGGAGCGAGCTCGGCAGCTTTGGGTTGACGAGGCCCATCGCCAAGGGCATGCGGCTCCCCAAGCACCGCCCAACCCCCCCCAACCTCAGCAACCCCCTTTGGTGCTGCAAAACCCCTTACCGACCCAAGGCGTGGTGAACACTCAGCCGTTGGCCCCTCAAGCTAACGTGCAACCCCAACAACAACAGATCACCTACGCTGCCCCTGATCAACCCATGTTTGACTCAGGTACCCACCACTTACTGATGATGTCATCCGCTGACGTCAACCTCCAGACCCGTCGGAACCAATATGGCTCCACCTCTGAAGCCACTCCCACGGATAAAACTACTAACGCCCACCCCACCGATCAGGCGTTACGTATACCTCCGCCTCCCACAGACGGCGCTGCGAAAGCACCTCGTTTCCCACTGCGCCGAATCAATAATAACCCTAATGCACGTGCTGCGTCAAACTACAACATTGTAGACGACCTAGCCCAATCTCCCGCAGCCATGTCTGCGTTAGAAGTCTTGAAGAACTGCCCTTCCCAGCGCAAGACTTTACTTTCCGCCATCGGGGGGATTGACCCAACTGATTCACATTTGATGGCGTTTGATTTAGACCAGTCTGAACCACGCCTACCTTCTAGCTTAGCCTTCCAAGTTATAGTCTCCGTTAGGAATCTTGTTATCCATCGGTGCATCATTGATGAGGGTGCTTCCACATGCGTTATGTCTACATTTGTATGGCAGAAGCTAGGATCCCCTCCTCTCCAGCAGTCCACCACTGCGTTACGTGCCTACGACGGTCGTTCGGCCCAGCCCCAAGGCCTTCTACCCAACGTTCCAGTCCAGTTAGGTGGTAAAACAGTTCTTATTGACATAGAGGTAATCAATGCCCAATTGGATTACAACCTTCTACTTGGCCGCAGCTACATGTATGCCATGCGGGCGGTTGCCTCTTCTGTCTTTCGCACCATGATGTTCCCCCATGAAGGACGCGTGGTTAAGATTGACCAGCTCACCTACTATGATCCTAGTGCTCCAGCGGCACCGGAAAATGTTCTCCCCATGGTTGAACAACCTGTTTCTCCTGCCTCCACCTCATTTGTTTCTTCTACGGGGCCTGGAGTCTACTCAGACGCGCCGATGACCTCCACCTTTCAATCCATTCCTCCGCCATCATCTACGCCCGAAATGTCTGACTTATGTACCTTGTCCCATGACATCCTACCACCTAACAATCAACCATCCTTGTTGCCTAAACCACCATTGGTACCTAGTCACATTGGTGTTACACCGATCCATACGATCCCCTTCCTAGTTCCTCCAGCAGGAGTAGTAAGCGCCCCGATCATGGCTACCCTTAGCCTCCCTGGGTTAACATTGGGATTACCTGTATGGTACCTTTCGCCTCCCGTTCGCCCGCCGACACCAGATGTCGTCCTCCAGCTGGTGCAACCCATGGCTACTACCACCCACCCACCTCCCGGGGTCCCTACCCCTTCGTCCTCCACGACACCTCCTCCTCCTCTTCAACCCACTGGGGGCAGAGGTCCACAACCTTACACTGCTGTCCCACCTCCCAAGACAGTCAAGAACCCTCCAGTGTTTCGTGCTTCTCCAAAATGCTCGCTGTGTGACGAGTTGGGCCATGCGACCCACCAATGCCCACAGTTACCTGCATTACAGAAGCACATGCAAATGCTCGATGATGACCCCAACATCCCAACAGTCGAACTAAACCCCACTCCCAAGCCTAAAGATAAGTCCCTACGTACCAACCACTCCTGCGCCATCTGCGGTATTTACGGGCACTATTCACATCATTGTCCCGATCTCCCGGATTACAGAGCAGCTCTTTATGAGATGAACAATCTGGACCTTGAGACGGCACCACCTACCATTGAGGAGATCTACCCCCCGGTCTCTCCCCCTTCTGAAGAGGTTAATATCATCTACATGATCTCTTCAACCAACACTTCCACTACCCCCTCGTCAACCGATTTGACGACGCAGACTTTCCGTACTGATGAGGAGATTCTTGAGGCCCTAACTGCCCCGGATTATCCTTGGGATGATATGCACCACCGTTCCTATTTCATCCCAGAAGCGTCTTCCTCTAGCACCGCTACCCAATACGCGGTCGAATCCAAAGACTTCCTCCCCACCAAGGTTGACTGGTTCAAGGACCCTATTCCTGCTCCTGATGCCTTCGAGGAGGGCAACATGGCCAACATCTCACCTGTCATACAAGTTGATATCGCTTCTCCAGGTCGTGCTCCTGAACTCATCACTTTAGGAGCATTCTGCAGTCAACAAGAGATTGAGGACTACATAAACCTTTTCAAAGAATACCGTGATGTCTTTTCCTGGTCCTATACCGAAATGCCTGGTCTTGACCCCGCCATTATCGAGCATCACATTGACACATGGCCTGATGTACCCCTCGTTCGTCAAAAACAGCACCACCTTGACACCTCTGAGTCAAGGGGCATAATAGATTCCCTCGACCCTGGGATAGGGGGCATGATCAATCATTTTGAACCTTCCCCATCACATCTATCTCAGCACATTGATGAACCCATTGTTCAAACCCACACATTTGTGATCCACAATCACAAACCCCATGCACATAGCATGGGGGCAGATCATTAGCCCTACTCACTTTTTCACACTTGTGATCTCAACCATTTTTTGAGGTCACATATCACTTGTAGATTTGATTTGATACGCATAGTTCTTTCCTTTGACCATTTCGAAGTCTTTATGACCTCCGTTTTTCGCACCATTTGCACTGCCGGATTCATTTTTCCGTGCCCGTGATGATGCTTGAGATCATTTCTCGCTCTCACTTGGACCAATATCAACATTGTGTCCAGACGCCACTAGTCGCCTTGGTTTGCGTGCCACATCGGCCGTTCTCCATTTTTCACATGTTTTATATCATCGGATTCTTTTTTCCGCGCTGGTGATGATGCTTGAGATCATTTCTCGCCCTCACCTTCAGATTTTCTGGGCATTTTTCAAAATGTCCCCGTCACCTCGGTTTGCGTGCCACATCGGCCATTACCCGTTTTTGACATCCTTTATATTGCCGGATTCATTTTTCCGAGCTCGTGATGACGCTTGAGATCATTTCTCGCTCTCACTTGGTACAATTTCAACATTGTGTCCCAACACCTTGCTGCCTCGGTTCGCGTACCACATCGGTCGCTATCGGATTGTTCCACATTTTTACATGAGCCATTCACTCCTGTCATACTGCAAATGTTTCGTTATTTTGCCACCATCTCATCTACCCCGCAAGGAGGTCCATCAGTGTTCCCACCTACCCTCGTTCTTGGTCATCATTACTTAACCTTGATTGAACACTTCCTCCTTGCCTAGCCATTCCTTTTGTTCGGTATAATTTTATCCCTTTTTCGGGCCGGACAACTCCTTTACGAAAAAGGCACTTAGGGAGTTTCCGTTAAGCTCTTTTCTGACTCCTAAAAGAATGAAAAGATCGCCGAGCAATCTTGCTTCCTTTCATGCTCGTTAAAGTACCTGAAAGGGCGTCTATCTGGTATAAGTTTAACCCTTTTCCGGACCTGGTAGACTAATTACGAAAAAGGAATACTCTAGTCACACCGGCTAGAAGAGTTCTTCATTGCATCCTTTTATGCTTCTTTGGGCCTTGGAGACTAAATCTACGAAAAAGCAACCCCTTGGAGTCTTCTTACTTGCTTTCAGACTCTCTAAAATTGAAAGCAACCACGAGCATACGCTGTCTTGGGCTCGTTAAATCCACACGACAGTACCATTCCATCATTTCAGAGTCTTCTTATCGCTTTCAGACTCCTTAAAATTGAAAGCAACCACGAGCATGAACTGTCCTGGGCTCGTAAAATCCACACGACAGTATCATTTTATCCACACACTTCTTCTAGTTCCTTAACCCATGAAGAAGTATCCTCCCGTGCCTCATGGCACTATGATCAATCATTTCGGCAGCACCCCCAATCAGGTCGCCTTTGTTCAGAGTATTCTGCAGTCTCCTGCCATGTTACACCAGCTTGAGTCTCCCTCAGCCAGTTATTTCCCCAGATCCATTACAGCTATGATCCCTTTCCCCTGAGTCCGTTTCATATGCTGCCAGATCATTTCCATTATCATACTCTGAACAAAGGAAGTTTGAGTCCACCCACTCTACTTGCCCAGTTGTCCCACCAAAGTTTATCAGTCCTGCCATCAGCACTATCACATTTCGGTCTTGTACCTCGCGCTCCTGTCAAGGAAACATCATTGCCTTGCTAGGGGCAGGTCTCCCTCTGTCGACGACAGCTCCTCTATTCCAGAGGATAGGCCCAGAGGTCCCTACGCCTTGGACTTATCACCATCTGTGGTAGGTACCTACGGATCATTCCGAGAGGAGACATCATTGCCTCTCCGAGTGGTTGTTCCTCACATGCTCGACTTCAGCACCTTGATCGCATCGTTGAGGATCGCGTAGGATTATATCCCATCAGTTTTTAGTCGAAGACCCCGGATTTCCCCCGACTCTAGCACATTGGTGAGTCACTTCGGAACGCCCAGTTGTATGTTCCCGTGGATGTCCGGGCTGCGTTGGCGTTTGTATTCGGAAGCCATCCAGTTTCGTGCTTCCCTGAGTACCCAGTTTCAGTTCCAGATCAGTTCCAGTTCAGTGTACCATGAAGAGTATGACCCCAGTCACTATGATCCAGCAGCTCATCAGTTCCTTTGGTACCACACTCAGTAGCACTGTTGATTGTTCCGGTGCACCAGTTCTGTAGTTCACACATGATCCACTCAGCAGTATGTCCCAGATTTGTGTCCCCTCTGGACTCTTATGATGTACACAGTGGTCATGTATCTTACAGGTCCCCCTTTTTCGAGCCTTACAGTTATATTTATGTATCTTGATACGAGCATGGGTATGCCCGCCTCGTCCATATATTGAGATTATTCCTCAGTCAGTATTTGAGGTCATGTATATTTCAGGTCCCCATTTTTGGACCCCATTGTTGTTATTATGTTATATCCTGATACGAGCATGGGAATGCCCGCCTCGTCCATATGATCAGATGATTCCTCATCCTTTATTGAGGTTATGTACTTTTAGCTCTTGCAGTTGTTCGGGATCGTTGTTCCGGGCTCCAGTTTGTTTCTTCTCTTCTCTCCACATCCCAGGAAAACCATTCATGACTTATGATGTCCATCGGCCATACGATGAGCTCCTGCCCTCGCACATCAGGGGGCAATCTGTTAACACCCAAAAAGTGCTCACTAGCTCATTTACCACATTACATGACTCATTTGTCCATTTTCCTACCATATTTCCATTAAAAATCCCAAAAAAACCCATTAAAAATGCCTCCAAAAGGCCAAAAAACCATCAAAATAGCCTAAAAAAGGCTAAAAAACCCCCTTTTCCTCCAAAAATAGCAAAAATCCCCTAAAAAGGGAATAAAAATATAAAATAATGAGGAAAAGGAGGAAAAAACCCTATACAGCTGCCTAAAACCATGTGTTTCCCAAAACCATGGGTCAGCACTCCACCACCAAAAAACTATAAATAGGTGATGGAGATCCCTTATTCCATATCCACAATCACAAGCACCCTTACTCTGCCAAAATCTCTCTCGAAACCCTAGTCCACCTTTGAACTAGTTTCACCTTGAGAGCCACCTTTGGCCCATCCCCAACATTGGAGAAGGAGAAGGAGCATTCTTGGAGCTTGGAGCATCCTCTTGGACACTGCAAAGGGCTTCACCAACCTTGACACTCAAGGTAACATCAATACAAAGACATTCTTTCATTTTGGTGTTTATGCTTCATGCTTGTATTAGAAATAATTTAATGTTTTATTTATTGCATAATTAGTTTAATATTCTGAACTGCTACTAAGGAGTCCATTCTCCTTAGTAGGTGCTCATTGGCACAAGCTAGGGGTAAAACCCTAGCTACATAAATGAAACACTAAAGTTAACTAGGTGGAATGAACAAGATATGAATGTTGCGGATAATGAATTGAGATTGCTCCATACCAGGGGTATCATGGGCGTTCCTCAGTTCATTGGATTCAACAATTCTGGTAGCAAGATGCAAGACAGTCCGACGAAGTGGGCACCACCTTAGCAGGGATGGCTCAAGTTGAACTTTGACAAAGCCTCCAAAGGGAATCCGGGTATGGCAGGGTATGGAGGGGTGGTGAGAAACGACCAGGGCCAAGTCCAGTTCAGCTACTATGGGAACTTAGGCTGTGAAACTAATAACGTAGCAGAATGTGAAGCTCTACTACAAGGTTGAAGTATCATGGACCGACATGGTATTAACAGTTTTATTGTGGAAGGTGACTCGAAAATGCTCATACAGACTGCGATAAAACTTTCCAATGGCACTCAGGCTGCTAAATTGGCTACCGCATGGCGTCTGGCGTGGCGTGTGACCTGTCTGGGAACCGTCCTCAAAGCATTTAACTCCATTGTTTTTCAACACATCAGGAGAAGTGCTAATTGTTTGGCAGACGAGTTGGAAAATCAGGGGGCCGATAAAATTAATGAACGATGGGATGGCAATGCCTTGGAAGTTACATCGGATACGTGTCAGATTAATTAAATTAAGATCGCCGAGTGTAATTACGGAGAATGACTGCCAAATGGTGAGGATAGAACTTGTCCTAATAACAAAGTTTGTGTTAATGAGGGTACACGTATATGATAAACAGGACAAATGGAGCTACGGTAAGATGTATAAAAGGACTCTTGCAATGGTTCTCGGAGATAACATCTCAGCTGGCAATTTCAATTCATGGGATTTGAAGCATGAGAGAGACATGGAGGATCATTATTGCATGATCCCGATGGATTATCATGATCAGCATAGGATGATGGTGATGACGGATAAGGACTGGTTCAATTATTCCAGTGTCGGATACATGATGAAGGAGTTAGTGCTATTAGGGGCAGGCTCTCATTTAAATATGGAGTGCAAGGATGGTAGCAGTCACAAATTTTCTTGGCTAGAGCTCCCCTGTGGTAGGCTTAGATATTATTTTTCTGTTGCGAGTCTGCAGAGTGATTGTAAGGGGGGGGGGGAACTATGCCTCCGAAAGGTCGAAGCTCGAATCGAGGTAGTCTTGCTCATGGTGAGACTAGCACTACTGGTGGAGGTGCAATGCCTTGGACTGGTCCAAGCTGGGACCAATGGAATGCTATTGCAACTGCAGTTTTCTTTGGCTGCTTCTTCCCACCGGGGGTTCGGAAGGAGGTGGAGGAAATTGAAGTGGACCTGTGGCGTCTTGTGGGGGGAGGCTAATTTACCTGAGGAAGCGGAGGCCATGGCCAACTAGATACATGACCCGGGGAATACTATGGGTCGCATGGCTCTATATAACCGAGTGATAGTTACCCTATGGGTGACCAAGACTTTGATAGCTCAGTGTCTGGATACTCGAGGGGATGCTCTATCGGGCTCTCCAAGGCTTTAAAAATATGGAGGACCTTTGCAAGGACACTGCCGAAAACTGTAATTGGATCCACATGAAAGTTGATGTGCTGGCAGACAACTTGGGCATCTCCTACCTGGATCGCTTGACGAAGATGGAAAATCGTCATGGGTCCATTTCCAAGGACAAAGGGGGGGCTGTGGTGACTCCAGTGTTGGTGAATAGTGACGATGAGGCGAGCCCATCTATGTAATGCTCTGTTTGTATGGTGTTCTCGGCGTGGCAATTACCGGCATGACATTTCTCGAATTTGGTGTTGATTTCTTTATCTTCTGGGCTTAGGTTATTTTGGTTTCGCTCTAGTCTTTTGATTATGGTTCTATGATCAGGATGATGTTATGTATGGGCTCTTTTTTGGAACTCTCGGGGATTGGTACTGATGAATCGTTTGCGATAGCTCTCAGTTTGTTTATGGTCTTTGTTGAATGTTTCTTGGCCTCCTTAACTGTCTTTTCGGATTTTTGTAATTGTGGTTCTGGGTATGTCAGTTACTTATGGATTGGTGCTGTTGGGATTCTGGGTGTGTCTGTTATTCTATGGTGGCTTGCATAGCACTAGTTTTGTTGCTCCGTGGTAGCTGAGGGAGCACCAATACGAATGTAAAGAAGACAGTCTATAATTTTGGAACTTCGATAATAGAATGAAAGGTCTCTTTTTTGCTTAAAAAAAATAAAATTATATGGCTGATCCCATAATTGTGTCTACTTTACAAGAAGAAAAAAAAAAATATTTACAATTACTTTATAGTTTATTATGGTCTACCATCAACACGATTGAATTATAATCAACTATGAACATTATTGACTTTAATGGTGTCTACTTGACAAGCAGAAAAAAATAATATATTTACAATGACTTTATAGTTTCTTATAGTCCACCATGAACATGATTGAATTATAATCAACTATGAACATTACTTGATAAGAAGAAAAAAATAATATATTTACTATGACTTTATAGTTTCTTATTGTCTACCATGAACATGATTGAATTATAATCAGCTAGGAACATTATTGACTTATAAATATTTAATATTATTATAAATAAAGGTTTTAATGATGATGGTGGTGGTATATATATATATATAAAAGATTGTATATTTAAAATGTAATAAATATTTTATCACATGGGCCACACTAACCTTTATAATGGTTAGATTTTTTGGTATCTCCTCTCAACTAGCTCACCCCTAAGTGTAATTGAACTCGAGTTGCTGTGACAAGGCCCACACCTTAAATGAATGAACTCGCAAGAATTAACAATTAAAATGTAATAAATATATGTAAGAAATTAAAACCCATTGTAATATCCAAAACTTAGAATAAATAGAGTACGCCATCATAAAACAAATCTTGACAATATACCTGTTTCATCTTTCTACAACGTAGGAAGATGACCCTGCCTCTTCTACAACAAAATGTAACTTATAAACACTTTCACTTGTAAATGTTATACTTGCCATTGTAAACGTAAGTGGTTTTCCATATTTGTTTGCAAATCTATGATAGAGAAGGGTCCACTCGACAAATATCAAGACATGGAAAACAAATTTGAAGATCTGCATGCATAAAAACCATTCAATACAAAAAATTTCCAAGGATTTGGAATTAGGTAGCCCACTATAATACCATGTTAATACCATGTTAGATCAATGTAACAAACATAATATTAAATAAACAATAATAGTAATATAATAATAACATGATAATAAAATCATTTACATTAATTCAATGAAAATGTATTAGTATGCCTATATAAAGGCCTATATAAAGGTCAACCCATTGTAAAATTGAGTCATCAATTATATATCATCTTATATCTATCAAAATGTGGGCTATTTCATAAATTGTGGGTTTATTCCGAGTTAATTAAGAACATCCAGATATGGATATAACATTGTTATCAGAGATACGTTCATGATCGAGGCTTTTGGCCATATTGTGGGTTTTAACCATTATCCTAGGGATTCCCTAATATTATGTCCTTTGACCAAGTAATAGAAGAAAAGAAAGTCAAAAGAGGAAGAAGTAAAACAAAATAATAAAAAATAAGTAAAAAGAAAAAAAGAGAAGAAGGAAGAAGATCCATAAAAAAATGAAAGAAAAAAATGAAAACGAAAAAAAATTACCACATAGGTCTTATTTAACAAACGAGCCCTTGGTTTTATCAAGAAACCAACTCACACCTTAATTATGTTATTTATTTATTGAAAGGTTATTGGATATTAAATAATAAATCATACCTTAATTAGGTTGAGTTTAGTCTTGAATTGTCTTTATTAAATAACATGAAAGCTAGAAGTGCATAAGAAGTCTTAGGGTTACAAAGGAGGAAGTGAGAATTGAACTTGGGTGGGGGGGGGTAACAATCATTCTTCCCAACAACCTAATCTACACACAATCCACATAGAAGTTAATCTAAAGCAAAAGGTTAACCAACGTGGACATCCAAGTTCCTTTTGAGCATAGCTTTCTCTATGTGAGCTTGCATTGTATGCAGAGAAAGGAAAAGACTATTGTGGCTTGTGTGAGACGAAGTTGGCAGTGTGTATAGTCATTCTTCACCGATTTTGTGAGCTGAAATCGTTGGTGCAGTCAAAATTTGGATCTGAGTAGTTTATTTTCTACATCAGGAACACTGAGTCATCGAATAAAAGATCTCAGATTTATAAATTTTTAAGTATTAAAGTCTTCAAGAACTTTTAAGAAGAAGAGAAGTAGAAGACCCTTTATTGTCGAAGAAAAGAAGACAAAGTTGAAGTGAGACATAGTCACAAATGATGAAAAACACATATGTTGTAGTAAAGTCATAGCTACAAGCAGCATTGGACGAGTTAGATAATTATAAAGAAACAAATGATCGTCTATTGTTGAAGATTACGAAGTAGGATATTTTTAAAGGATTTAAAAGCATGAGAATTGTTATCTAAAAGGTGGATTGAGAGATTAACTAATCAAATCAAGGAATTAATGAGTGAAAAATATCCCAATCAGAATCTACAAAACCCAAAAATTATGAAAGAAGTGGTCAAGAATAAATAAGAAATAAAACGATTAAAAAAAATCATCAAGGACAAAAATGACGAAATCACACAAATTCAGAAAAAATTAAGATGCCAAGAAGTTGAGAATTGTTTCCTTCAAAAACATATTAAATAACTCTAGCAGAAAAAGGACACCACTAAAAAGGCACACAAGTGGGATATTACAACAGTTAAAAGCATGTTATCAAATAACATTGAAGAAGTATACGAGTTAAGAAACCATAACAAGACATTAACTGGAAAAATCGGGAAGTTGAAAGGTACTAAGAGGGCAGAACAATCAAATGAATATACTGAAGGAAAACTAGTGGACAAAGAGAAAGAAAAATTAAATTAACCAAACAACTTAAGAGGTTCAAAAATGATAATAAATCACAAGAATAAATGATTAAAAAGATGCAGAATGATAACAAAATGTTAGAGGACAAGTTAAAAGGCACATTTACAGACTCAATTCAAGTCGCAGCTCAAGATGTCTTCCCAATTAAAGAAGGATATACACAAGAATCGAAGTAGGAAGACACTATGAACATTAAAAAGAAAAGTAACATTACAAAGATCCCTTATAGACATCTAAATCATAAAGGTCGACAAATCAAGACGAAAATAAATAACATTTCTCCTATAGAAAAACTAACTACCTTAAAAAAGAAAAAAGAAAAAATCACCAAACTCCTTGGGAGCAAAAAACAAGAATTATTCCATCATACTAGAAAAAAAATCTGATGAAGTTGAATTTCAGATGGATCACTTCACAAGAAATGTAGCAACTCAACTCATGAATTCAAAAATTATATAACCTTGTTTCGTTGAGTATAAGAGTTACAAGTTAAAAATACCTAGAGAAGATGGTACAAACAAGAATAACTGATAATTCCATCACTAAATACACTTTGAGGACAAAGCTTCCCTTAAGGGGAATGAAATGTAACAAACATAATATTAAATAATTCATAATAGTAATATAATAATAATAATAATGAAATCATTTACATTAAAAGACATCAAATTTCGATGAAAAGGTATTAGCCTGGCCTATATAAAGACCAACGTATTGTAATTTTCAATCATCAATTATATATCATCTTATATATAGCAAAATGTGGGATATTTCAGAAATTGTGGGTTTATTCCGAGTTAATTGAAAATATCCGGATATGTATATAACAATCAAGAACATATTTAGTAACACATAACAAAATATTTAATGAGTTAACATAATATTTATGTGGTAAAACCCTAAGCTAGGAAACATCCACGAAATCTGGTCTTTTATTCTTCAAATAAACTCTCCAATCTTACAACTCATCACATATGGATGGTATAACATAAGAAACGATAGGGTCCAAGCTAAGATCATTCCATAAGCCACCCTCCACTTCTTGTTATTTCATTCAAGACTAATGACATCAATTTATAGTAACCAAGGGAAATATGGACCATTGATCATAAGATATAGTCAACGGTGTAGATCAATAAATACATGCTAATTTCATCAAGATATAAGGGATAAGTGGTGGATAAGAATGACCTAAATTAGTGTAAGTCCATATTACTTGAAAAAATCACCACCTAATAAGTCCCAAAGTATGTCCATGAACACATGTGCAATATTGCGAAAGTATATAATCACACCAAATTACATGTATGAGTGCCCCACAAATGATGTTACAATGATCTTCATTAATATGGCACTAAGTATAGGATTACATCAAGCCACTAGACAACATCAACACATTCAATATTTCCCCTTAGTGTTGACTTAGAGAAATGAACACTGGAGCAAAGGAAAGAGTTGTGTTACATAATAATAATAGATCAATAATATAAGAAATTGAGATCTCCCAAGTTTGTTGATGCCTCGTGGTATATATGTACTTGAAAATGATATGCTCCCAACTAATCCCAACTAACATAATGATAGGCTATACAATAGTAAATAAAATATAATCATTACAATATAATCATTACAGTACTCTTGAAAGAAGATGCATTACATTATAGTTGCGCATAAAATGTTCTACTAATACACATGATCTTAAATATTTATGTGATGTAGATACATTTTCTTGAATTGACCTATATCATGATTTGCTCTTACAATGGTCTCGTGGAGGAAGGACATAGGTAGTTTCCTCCATATCCTTGAAAATATGTGGAATATCATTCCATCATAACATGTATGGCACCATTTGTTTCCCTCAAGGCTATGTGTTTTTGGCTGTAACAATATATATTTTGTAAATAATAAGACAATATGACTCTAGAGTGAAGAATCATAAGAAAAGAATCATATAAGTTAAAAAGAATTATTTATTTATTTTTATTATTATTATAGTAATAATTGAATTATACTTTTAATCTAAAGTAATATGTTACATGCAGAACATATTATGGAGATTAACCGAAACCCTAGAATTGTCCTCCTTGGAAAAAAGCAAGTCCATCATTTAAGAGATTATTGCTGAATGTTGAGTTGAGATATTGATGGTTTTTTGAGACAAATATAATACACATGTTGATTGAATTCTTATCATAAAAATGATTAGTTATCCCAATGTGCACTTATTGTCAAAATGAAGAAAATGTATAATAAGACCTACTGCTAATCCAAAATTAGGAAAATGTGTCATGAAACATAATGCTAATCTCTAAATCAACTTAAAATAAAAAAACTTAAGTTTATGTTATATTGGATAGAAAATAAAAAACTTAAATCTATGTTATATTGGATAGAAGAAATTTTAGTTAAAACTAACATAATAAGACTAAAAACTTGAATCACACTATAGTTACCAATCCAACTACTAATTTAATAATTAAAAAAAAATTGCACCCTACTTTGCATAGTGATAGTTATGAAAATTTGAACAAAGAGACTCTACTTTTAATAGTGATAATAGTTATAAGTTGAAATCAAAAGAATGTTTGATGATAAATTTTTCTCATTTTATTTTAATAAAAATTGTAACTTGTTATTTACAAAAAATGATAAATCAAGTTATATCTAAATTTTCGTAATGTTTTAGTAAGTCATATTTTTAACATAGCAATGCACAAAATTAGAAAGTCACATTTTTAACATAGCAATAATTTCACACCGAAGTGGACTTACATACTCCAAAACTAAAGCAAACCAAATAAAAATATGTCTCAACATACATAAAAGCTCACAAGGCAAAGATATCCAAGAAAAATATTTCAATTCGAGTAACCACTAAATGATTTTCAATGTATTCTTCAAAATGGAAAACCCCATCCAATGGACCCAAAATCATTGCAATGTGATAAATAATAAATATAAATAGATAAACCCTTTTTAAACTTAATAAAATATTAAAAACAAGTCAATCTTTATTAAAAAATAGTATGAATAATGTAATTTCATTTTTTGCTATGATGGCTCAGTGAAACTATCTTGGGTGGGGAGACTAACAAATTATTCTTCCTAGTCAAATCTGGCTAACTTATTATGGGCTAGGTGGGAGGAGACAACCAAAATCAAACCAATTGATGAGTTGATGTGGCCAGGTATGATCACGGGTAATTTTGACGGGTTTAGATGCCCGTAGGTCATGGTTTATTAGACAAGTTGTCACTCCTCGAAGTCAAGAAAATTCTACTTAAAAAATAAAGAAATCATTCCTCCCAAGCTACATCCTATAAACCTTACTATACAAATCTCACATAAATAACATTATTATACTCAATATTATATATATGATACATAAATAACCCAAAATAACTAATATTTGTGTACATATAAAACTTTAAGTGAGATATTAGGCTATAATGTTGTGCAAAAATATCTTAAGTATAATATTATTATAAAGTACCCTTAATACAAGGGTCACTTTATTACTTCAATGTATGGTAGTGTATATTTATATGTACTAATATAATGTATTATTCATTAATTTTTATTATTAAAAACAAAATTAATATAAATTTATTTTCATCTTCAATCATTTTAAATTGATATTTTTATATAATAATTTAATTAAAATTTCTCAAAATAATATCAATTATTATAATATATTATTTTAAATATATATTTTTTTTAATATTATTTTATTTCACTTTTAAAATATCTTCTCAAATACATATCTTTATAACAATTTTATACTCATTTATAACTTTATAATCCATTAATTCACAACATTAATCAATTTAATTAATATATAATTTCTATAATATTATTTTATTTCACAATTTTTAAAATATTATTTCAAGTACATATCTTTAAAACAATTTTAATCTCATTTATAACTTTATAATCCACTAATTCACAACACCACTCTTTTTAATTTAATTCACAACATTAATCAATTTAATTAATTCTTTTTAATTTTAAAATATACTATAAATTCTGAAAGCTCTTTTTCATATTATCTTAAAAAATGACACTGATACAAAGTAACAACTTAACTAATTTATTTATCAATGCATTTCAAATTTTTATGAAAACTTCTGTCATAATAAACTCGTGAAAAATGAACATATGATATATACAAATTAAAAAATACAAGCATTTTATATAACAGTGACATAATGTGAATATGTTCCCGAATCACATTCCTCTCTGGCAATATATATCTTTCAAAATGATAGTTTCTTTGTCGAAGAATACTATTGTGGTATTCTTGTCGAAATATTAGTGGGATTCCTCAACATCACATGTTGTTTTCACGTCCTTTGATTTGCCCCATAGTGTAATATAAAGTCCCGTAACGATCAAAATTGCGCCGACCACCCTACAGGTTTTTAACATCAAGAACAATAGATCAAAATTGCGCCCAGGACTCTCAGCATTAACATCGATAGACTACACTAGTGTTTCGAGCATTTAAAAACCACAAGGCCTATGTTATTTATCCAAGTGGGTAATGTACAGGAGTAAGGTACAATGCCCTATCCTTGAGAAATATTTCAATGGCCCAATGATCACCGAAAGTAGAAATGTTCTATAACGTATTATTGCTTACCTTCCCAAATGAAGAGACACATGAAAAATTATAAGCTCCAAGATTGCTGTGACGATCGTGGCTAGTGGGTTGAATATTGCGACGAATACAGACCCTCTTTTGCTTATACACCAGGCTAACAAAAACATTAGCACTGCAGAACCTATCATTCCCTGGAACATTCAATATATTTAGCAATCAATCTGGATACTGGCGATTGTTCCAATTAATTTTTGCTACTATATTCAATCTGTAATGTCCTAAAAACATTTTATTCCGACTAACATTTTTTGTTCAATGTCACTATGCTTACCGAGTATACAACACTAAGAAGCTCCATATTCCAACCTATAGCCCAGATATTGGACTTATTATGCTCAAAGATAACACCTATTAGAGCAGATTCTACTGCACTGACAAGAGTCATAAGTGCTGTTAATGATAGCTGAGTTGGATATCTTTTCAGAACTGGCGCCTGTGTTGAATTCCACCCATCATACCATCGACAGTCAAGGAGAATAATATCGGTGAATCGAATAAACATAACTGAAAATGGAAGTAAAGATTACCTGAAAAACAATATAGGCAGACCAAACCACAACGCCCACAAAGACCAGGATGGAGCCTAGTATAATATTAGGTTTAAAGTTGTACTTGCTTTGATGGCTTTCCATACCAGACGATAAAAAATGAAGTTCTGGACCTCTGTATAAGGTCATGACCATAGCACCAGAGACACTTATGACTGTGCCAAAAACTTTTGCTTGTCCTCTTAAACTTCTGAGATTAACTTTCTCCTGTCTTCGAATAAAAACAAGTTGAACGAACATTACTTAGAGTGAAATTTTATATGCAACACTGTAGTTACAAGATCAATAGAATCTATTTGCAAAACATAAATGAATTTGACTGCGATATCCAACTGTTTTGGTCATATGAAATAGCAATATGGATGTAACAGCTTCTACCTCAAAAATATTGCATTTAAAAATGTCAAAACTGGAACTAGGTTAAACGCTGCTGCCACAAACGTGGAAGAAGTGTATAACAATCCTGGAATGTAGCAATTATGAGTGATCGCGATTCTGTAACAGGACATCAATCAAACTGATTTTGTATTAATATATTGCAACGATAATTCAACAAATCAAAGCTAGTATATGCAGCAAATACTTACGCACTTCCCAGCAAGAAAATTTGAAATAAAACAGGCCTTGTGAATGGTGGTCGTTGCTTTCTGCAACAGGGATGACAGATTAATTCACATATATTGTGCGAATGATCTCTTTCAGTGTCTCTCTCTATGTAAATAATTACTTATTTGAAGATAGTAATTACGCAGGAAATATTTGAGTGAAGAAGGGGCTGCCTTAAATAGTTTGAAGCTAGATGTTTTCATACCTACTCTCGGATCATTATCAGGAGACATTGGAAAGCTTCAAATGTCTTCCGATGATGATCCCACACCTTTGAGTCCTTTGCACTTGGTGCAATATTGGATGGAATTGTACTCAGCTGCGCTTCGCTAGGTACCTTGTCAGAATTAATAACGACCCAAGTTTCGCTGGGTTGCGAATACTGGGGAGCTTCATCCGTGTTGGGACGATGGGCCGCTTTAAGTTTGAAGCTCTGAATGACACCTCTCTCCTTTGGTTCTCTACCTTTCTGTCTTCGTCTATCGGGCCACCTTCGTTCCTTCTACTGGTCTCTTCTCTTCTGAATCCCTAATTTATAGGCCAGGGTCTTAGCTCATATTTTACCGGCCCTGCAATCCAATTCTTAGTGGTTGGGTCATGAGTAAACATCTGCAGGTGGGAGTAAATAAGCTCTAGCCTAGATGATGCAGGTGGGAGTAAATAAGCTCTAGCCTAGATGATCCCACAGTAGGGATCGAAACTTCGAGTTTCAAACTACTTAAACCAGCTCCTTCTTCACTCAATAATTACTTAGTTGTATCCTGGATACTGCATATTTGCTAATTGAAAAACTTATTTATAGGTCTAGCAATAAAGATAAGAATGAGTGATCACCTTTCTGAAAAGTAAGCCAAAGGAGCAATAGCTATTGTTGCAACAATCTGTCTGTATGCCACAAAAACAAAGTGATTCATTCCATCTGTTAACGCAATTTTTATCATAATATACACGCCTGCACTTACTACCTGAACTATAATCTGAGAAAGATAGGGTTTGATTATCTCAATTCCTTCCAAACAAGCCATTATATTATACTTCTGTTAACGTAGAGCGATTCTTAAGCGCTCTAGCTTATTGTGATGGATATTTCAAGAAGGATGGCTTGGTAGCCTTCTTATATATAACTAAAGATGAAGTGCCCAACAGAAGCAAATTATGATTGTATGAAGCACGAGAGTCAGCTAACGATTTCGAGTTCAGAGAACTGTTCACTTTACCAAAAATATATATATATTTATCACTCAAATTAAATTATGACAACGTATCGTTTTCGCATAAAGTGTTCATCAATTCTATGTTTTATTCCTATTCTTTCTTTATCGTCTTTTTCAGATGTGAATGCTTGTGTTTCTGTATTACTTTTAGATTTTATTAGCTTGCTTGATAGTTAATAGTTAGTGTTGACGAATATTATTCAGTCTGTTGCAGTCTATTTAATGCTGCTGTTTGTTGATGGTTGGATCTTAATTGTTATTAAAATCCAAGCAAACCCATTAAATGAACTGTAATAGGTGGAATAATATTGACCTTTAGTATCTTGTAAGTGACTTAATTTTACACTTTATTTCCCGGCTATACTATGTAGGGGTAGCATTGCTCTTGATATTCTAGGTTATTCAATTTTTCTATACATATCTATGAGTTCAAAACATGAAATATTAAGAAATTTATAGATTTCAATTTCAGGTTTCACTTATAATTATATTTTAAAAAAAAAGGATAATTATGTCTTTAAAAGAGACTTAAGCTTTAGATAAACATACTTATAGTAGAGTTGGCCTAATGGTTAAGAACATGTGTTATCTCCTAAGAAATGTCTAGACCCTTGAACTCATGGTTTATATATTAAACTTCAAATTGTTAATTTGCATATATGGTCTACTTGAATAACATACGACATATGTGGCTTCCTAATGCTACAATTAGCTAATTACTTGGATGGATTAATGTCTTTAATTGCAATACATCAATCATGTGTTAATATTTTCTTGAAAGGTCGAATCATGTTGGCTATCTTAGTGGGGTATGTCACGCTATTTAGTGTCTACTTATATAAATGAATGGATTATGTTAGAAAAAAATGTGATTGTATAAAAAATTTGTTGATATTAGACTTCAACTATATTTGTTTTTATGAATATATAAGTGGTTTAAAACATTTATATTTGCAAAAAAAATGATTATATTAATTTTAAATTGTGTTTTTTAATTTATAAATACATTTAATATCTTGGAATATAAGAAGTCGGATGCATGTCCATAGTAGATTACTGTTGGACTTGCATTTAGATATTATTAAAGAAAGTTTATATTCTAATATCAAAAGCCATCAAATTACTTACAATTCAGCTAATATTATTCGTTTTGGTCTCCTACTTTTCAGGTGATATTCTTATTCATCTTCACTTATATTCCGAATTTTCTATTATTCCACCGATTGATATTATTCTAGATCTTAGTTTTTTGGCGTTTGATGGGTGAAATTGGATACAGGGACCTGTTCTGAAGAAGTATCCCTTTCGATTAACATCGACAGCACTCACTAGTCTTGTTGAAATATCAGAATCTGCCCTGCAATCCGTAGGCAATTGGAATATAAACCTAACGCGGCATTACATATCGAGTACGGAAACAAAATGTTAATTGCTGCAGACGTTGATTGATGGATAAGTATATCGGATATTTTTTTAAATATGGTCTAAAGCCTTTCTTCGTGGCAATTTTCAATCCACAAGGGTAGATTCTCACGGCAATTTTCGAAGTTGCCATTATTATGTGTATAGAATAAACGCTGTGACAGAACTTATTGCGGATTTCTCTGTCGGCCATCACATTGCCATTGCATTTTTTATTATAAACTACCAGCATTGCTTCTGTCCAATGATTTGGAAGATGCGAAACTCCAAGTGTATGAGATGCTCTCTGACTGTTTTAATGTTGATAATGAAAACCATGTGTGTGGTGGGAGCAGTTTTGTTTGTTGTCGACCTTTATTTATAACTGTGGGGCAAAGGAAATGATGCTCAGAAATTCAGCAATAATATCACGACATAAGGAGCTCCGGAATTTGACAATAGTATTATTCTACTTATAAACAATGGAAGTTAGGAATCGGGCAAAGCAAGAGACGACTGTTTCAAAATGGACACCAATATTCTCTTCTTTCCAGCTCTGATGTCAATGGCAATCCATAAGGATGTAGCAGCAAAGCATTATAGGTTAAAGTAGCATAATTTTGCCATTGGTTATGGGAATTTTCAACAATTCGAAATTTCAATTTTTTTCTAGATCAGATTTTTACTAGCTAACAATTAAATTTTAAAATCATTTTTAAAAAGCAAATTTTAATTATTTAAACCCTATAAAATATAAATATTATTTCATTTCATTTCTACTTATTTTTTTCATATAAATTTAATTAAACCTTCAAATTTAACAACAGAAATCAATGCTTAATATTCACAGCTTACAAAAATCAATATCTACATTGTGCTATGTATATTCCTTTTATTTAACTATAGTAAGTGTTTAATAAACCCTTGAAGCATGATAATTTCATAATATTTTTTTAACACTTGTAGTCAAATTGAATATTTTTTCAACACTTGTCGTAAAATTTATGATATGTATAGACTTTGACTCAAATTTAGAAGTATTTTAACATTTAATTAATTTGGAATTTTTACAGTTATATTTTTCTTACCGTTGTGAGTTTTAAATATGTTTAAAAATCGTGTGTTTTAAATATAGTTAAAAATCAATAGTGGTTGATATTGCATATATTAACAACTAGCAAGCCATATTAATATTAATAATATGGCGTTTTAAATATGGTTAAAAATCAATAGTGGTTGATATTGCATATATTAACAACTAGCAAGCCATATTAATATTAATAATATGGCTTATATACGCGGATCGGCATATATCTATTGTTTAAATGTGGTTGATATACGCCGATCGGTGTATATAAGCCATATTATTAATATTAATATGGCTTGCTAGTTTAGAGCCGATGTGCACAGAATATTTAGTGAGTTTTACTATTAATATTATGGCTAGGAAAATAATAATAATAAGTATTACTATTTTAAAATAATATTTTTTTTTAAAATATCTTTTAAAAATAGTTATTTTATAAATATAATTAATAAATTATAAATAATTTATACTACTAATTAATTATTTATTAACAAATATTATTTTAATTATTTTATAAAAACAATTATTTTATAATTAGGTTTAATAAATTATAAATAATTTAGAGTAATAATTAAATATTTTGTAATAATAATAATATTAATGATTATTATTATTATTATGATTATAAAATAACAAATGTTGAAATAGTTTATAGTAATAATAAAAATAAAAATAATATTCTATTATAATAATTATTATTATAATAAATAAGAAAATATAATTATATTAAAATAAGAAAAATAATAATAAATAAAAATAATTTATAATAAGGATCGGCAATAATAATAATAATAATAATTTATATTCTATTTTTTTATTATTCTTTATAATAATAATAACAATATTATTATTATTATTATTATAAAATAATAATTTTTTAAATATTTTAAAATAATAAAAACAATTATAAATAAGAAAATACAATTATAAATGAAAATAAGAAAAAAAATGAAAAAATCTAATAATGTTTAACCATGCTAATAATGTTTAATATCTAATGTATAATAATAATTATTATTATTAATGTCTAATATCTAATGTACAATGTTTAGTGTAAACTAATGTTACTAATGTTTAGCATTGCATAATATAAATACATAGTTTCAATTATTCTGCAAATATAATGTTGACTAATGTTTTTCAACGTTTAAATGTTTATTAAGGTCTAATGTGTGAATTTAATGTTTAATAATATTTAATGTTTAATGTCTAATGTGTGATGTTTATTAATCTCTAATCTTTAACAATGTCCAATGTCTAGTTTTATGAATGTTTATAATACTAATAATGCCAATAATAATGCAGTTATTAATGTTTTCTAATGTATAATGTTTTGTAATGTGTAATAATGCTAATGTATTTATTAATGTTTTTCTAATGTTTAATAATGTTTAGTATTAATAATATTTAATAATGTCCAATGTCTAAATGTCTAAATTCAATGTTTATTAATGTTTTTAATGTGTGATGTTTAATAATCTCTAATGTTTATTAATGTGTGATGTCTACTTTTATTAATGTTTATAATGATAATAATGACAATCGTAATGTCTTTATTAATATTCTCTTATGTTTAATAATATTTAATATCTAATGTGTAATGTTTAATAATCTCTAATATTCATTAATGTGTAATGTTTACTTTTTTTATCTTTATAATGTTAATAATGCCAATGTTAATGTCTTTATTAATGTTTTATGTTTATTGATATTTAATGCTTAATGTTTTCTAATGTTTATTGAAAACTAATGTCTAATGTGTAATGTAAACTAATCTTACTAATATTTGACACTTATTATAAAAATAAAATAATTAATAATAATAATAATAATAATGATTCTTGGGTTTGTATTATTATAATAATTAGCAAGCCATATTAATTAATAATAATAATAACCAATAGCCAACCATGGTCAATCATTGGTCAAACAATTATCAAGGAATGGTAAACGTATTGGTCAACCCTTGGTTCACCATTAGTCAACCAATGGTTTACCATGGTCTATTAATGGTAAACCAGTGTAAACCATGGCAACTAATGTCAACCATGGTCAACTGTTGACCAATAGTCAATCAATGTGACCTGATGGTCAACCATTGATCAACCATGGTATATCAATGGTTGAGTATGGTCGACATTGGTGGACCACTCCTCGACAATTGGTTAACTATTAGATGACTTATGGTCGACTACTCGTTGACCATTGGTAAAGCATTGGTTGACTTATGGTTGACCATTGGTTCATTATTGGATGACTTCTGGTTGACCATGGTTGACTATTGGTTCAGTATTGGTTGACTATGGATGACTATTCGTTGACCATGATTGACTATGGTTGACCATTCTTGACTATTGGTTGACTAAATTAGCTAACCATGCTTGACTATTGGTTGACCATGCTTGACTTTGGCTAACCATGGCTGACTTTGGTGGACTTTTGGTTGATCGTGGTTGACTTTGGTTTTCGATGGTTGAATATGGTTGACTTTGGTTTACCATGGTCAACTGTTGTTGAACATAGTTGACTATGGTTGACCATGGCTGAATATGGTTGACCATGGTTGACATTAGTTTCTCTTGGTTGACCATGGATGACTTTGGTTACCATGGTTGACTTTGGTTAACTTTGGTTTACCATGGTTGACTTTGGTTGACTATAGTTGAGTTTGGATAATTTAGGTCAACCATGGTTGACCTTTGGTTGAACATGACTTTGGTTGACTTTTCGTTCACCATTGTTGACATTGGTTGACTTTTGGTTGAACATGGTTAACTTGGTCAACTATGGTTGACTATGGTTAACTTTTGGTTCTTCATGGTTGATTAAGGTTGACCATGGTTGACTTCAGTTGACCTTTGTTGACTTTGGTCGACCACGATTGGGTGACTATGTTTGACTTTTGCTGACCATGGTTGAATTTTGTCGACCATGATTGGTTGACTTTCGTCGACCATGCTTGAATTTTGTTAACTTTTGGCTGGGCATGGTTGGTTGACTTTGGTTGGTTATGGTTGACTTTGGTTAATTTTGGTTTACCATGGTTGGTTAACTTACAAGCCATGGTTAATTCAAACATGTAAGTAGAACAACCATGGTTGACTACTTGAAAAACCATGTAAATTTAATATTTAACATACTTACATGTTGAACACCTCCCGATTGACCATGGCCGAATTTTGTTGACCATGGTTGAATTTTGTTGACCATGGTAGGTTGACTTTTATTGAATTCTGGGTATCCATGGTTGAAGTTTTATTATCAAGGTTGACTTTGGTTGACCATGGTTGACTCTGGGTTACTTTTTGGTTGACCATGGTTTGCTTTGGTTCACTATGGTTGACTTTGGTTTACCATGGTTGACTTTGGTTAACTTTGGTTTACAATGGTTGACTTTGGTTGACTATAGTTGAGTTTGGATAACTTAGGTCAACCATGGTCGACTTTTGGTTGAACATGACTTTGGTTGACTTTTCGTTCACCATTCTGACTTTGGTTGACTTTTGGTTGACCATGGTTAACTTGGTCAACTATGGTTGACTTTTGGTTCTCCATGGTTGACTAAGGTTTACCATGGTTGACTTCAGTTGACCTTTGTTGACTTTGGTTAACCACGATTGGGTTACTATGTTTGACTTTTGATGACCATGGTTGAATTTTGTCGACCATGATTGGTTGACTTTCATCGACCATGGTTGAATTTTGTTAACTTTTGGCTGGCCATGACTGGGCATGGTTGGTTGACTTTGGTCAACCATGGTTGACTTTGGTTGGTTATGGTTGACTTTGGTTAATTTTGGTTTACCATGGTTGGTTAACTTACAAGCCATGGTTAATTCATACATGTAAGTAGAACAACCATTGTTGACTACTTGAAAAACCATGTAAATTTAATATTTAACATACCTACATGTTGAACACCTCCCGATTGACCATGGTTGACCATGGCTGAATTTTGTTGACCATGGTTGAATTTTGTCAACCATGGTAGGTTGACTTTTGTTGAATTGTGGGTGTCCATGGTTGAAGTTTTATTATCAAGGTTCACTTTGGTTGACCATGGTTGACTTTGGGTTACTTTTTGGTTGACCATGGTTTCCTTTGGTTCACCATGGTTGACTTTGGTTTACCATGGTTGACTTTCGTTGACCTTCCTTGACTTTTGATGGACTTTTGGTTGGCTATGATTGACCATGGTTAACTGTGGTTGACCATGGCATCCCATGGTTGATTTTTGTTGAGTTTAGTTCACTTTGGTTGACTATGGTTGACTTTTGTTGATCATTGTTGTTCATGGTTGACCATGGTTATTCACGGTTAACCATTGTTGACCATGGGTGTTCATTATTAATATTCTTCACGGTTAAAAAAATATTAGTGACGATTGGATTTAAGCATGCACATGAGTTATTTCATTAAATCTCGTGAATGCTCTGATCATGACCCAAACGGAGAATATTCAGCTATGTTTCAAATCTGGCCATTAATTTTTTTAAAAATGAAAATTCTGCAACCCCCACCCCACCCCGAAGTTGAAATAAGACGCCTTACATCGTATTAATATGTCTTTCTAGAAAAAATAAATAATGCTAGGTAGGACAATCATGGAGTATTAAAATATTGGAACATGCATGTTCTAATTTTGAACATTATCAAGCAAGTGTTTATCAAGATGTTTTATTGTTTCACTTTTGGACCTATCATTTTTAGTGACTTAAAAATTCATTTATTTAGGTTCAAGTAATAGAATTTTTAGACAACACATATATTATATAATTTTGATTTTAGTTATCTTTCATACCATATTGAACAAATTAATATATCCTCCTTGCATATTGAATGCCTTGGTACATAAGTTTTTAATATAAGAATTTTTTTTATTCTTAGTATCACATTAATACTATATTATTTAGTTTTTCATGTTATATCTATTTATATAAATACAATTTCAATGTATTATATATATATATATATATATATATATATATATACTTACTTTTGTATGAGCTAAATTATATATATATATATATATATATATATATATATTACATAAACTAAATTTAATATAAACTAAGGTTTTATATGCTATAGAATTAAAAGAAAGCATCTAATTCGTCTATGAAGATAACCATATAGTATTATGGTGACTTTCCACTATTAAGATAACCATATAGTATTATGGTGACTTTCCTCAAAATATATTTTGAAGAGTTTATTTCACATTCTATTCACAGATTTACTCTATAATAAATTTTAATCACTTTTATAATTTCATTAATAATAAATAATTAAAAAATATTTATAATATTTGAAATATATTCGTTTTAATCTATAAAATTAATATTGAAGTTTTTATAATTTTTCTAAATTATTATAATGTGATAAGCATACTACATTTAATTTATTTAAATTTGAATTTGAAATTTATAAATATCTAAACTATAAAATTATTATTTTAAACCAAACATTTTTAATTTGACAACTATATTATTATTTTGTTAACTCAATAAATTTCTAAATTTCACTTTTATCTACTATATAAAAATATCTACTATATAAAAATTAATATTGAAGTTTTTATAATTTTTCTAAATTATTATAATGTGATAAGCATACTACATTTAATTTATTTAAATTTGAATTTGAAATTTATAAATATCTAAACTATAAAATTATTATTTTAAACCAAACATTTTTAATTTGACAACTATATTATTATTTTGTTAACTCAATAAATTTCTAAATTTCACTTTTATCTACTATATAAAAATATTGCATTAATTTTACAATTATATCACAACTCCTTTAAACAAGCGTCTATGCATTAAAAAAAATAATTATATTATAATAAAGTTATTAATATAAGTTAATGACTTTTTAAGAATCCATACATAAAAGATTAATAAATTTAAGAAAATCAAAATAGTTCTATTCAAACTCAATCGTTAATGGAAAATACGATATTCAATATTCACTATAATGGCTCATTAGAGTGATCCGTATGCATTAACGGGATTAAAATAAAAATGTCGTTAATTATTATAATTGATAAATTGAAAATTAAAAATAAATATACACCATTAAATGCAGGAGGGAGTATATATGAGTCTTAATACTTGTCTCTTTGTTTAACATGCCAATTACATTCTAAGACTTGTCTCAAAATTAATTGTTTAACATGGCAATTGCATTTTTTTTTCGGATGAATGTTAATAACAAATCTATCAGGCTTTTGTTGAACTGTACTACAATATATTGTTATGCTCGTGCTCAAAAGAAATATACAATATAGTTTATGGTGGATACAACTATTTATAGAATCCTTAAGAAATAATTTGAATGATGGACTGAATTGTAAGTCCTCAGTTGCTTTAACTTACACAGTTAATAGCAATTACAAGGAATCCTTGAGCTGTAAATACAATCTCTTTCTCTTTCATTCGAAAATTTTCAAATGGAGTCCCTTTTAAATTGTACTCCTGTAAGCCATCCATCAACCAGAACTACAATATTGAACCAAATTCAGCAATGGTGAGTCAACCGGAACTACAATATTAACCATGGAAGCAACCTAAATAATTTGATTACAAAATTCAGCCTCAATTAACAAAAAATTTGCACTTGGTGTTAAATAAGAATAATCCTTTCAGTACTCTTTGTGCATGCAGTTGTAAGGTTAGAGAAAAGCGAAAGCCATTACATAACACTGAAAGTCATTACATAAAAGAACACTACAGCCTAACATGGCCAACCAGTAATGTTAAACCTTGCCATTACCTCCCTCTGTCACAGTAGATAATTTGCACGATCCCTTCCAGATTGGTGCGGGGCAGCACCAAGGCAATATGAGGCAGGGAGTCGATGGAGTGCAAGAACAACAAGTTTTGTAATTAGGACCACCAGATATAAGTATACAATGGTATCCTGATCCGCATTGACTGTCATCTGTGCATTGTGTATTTCCACACCGCAAAAGGATCTTAATCCCAGATGTGGGGAATTTTAGGGGAGAATCTTAATCCCAGAGCTTCACTTGTTGATGTAATTATTGTTGTTAATAAGCATAACATATATTAGGCTATGTAAAAGCAATGGCGAACAAAGCAGTACGATGCAAGCTGTGATTCTACTAAGGGGGAAACACAAATCTAGGAAAGAGTTTTATTAATCTAAAGATAAAAATAAGTTTTGGAAACTCTAACATGGAAAAATGTCTTTAAATATACATTAACTTAAACTTTGAATCATTAGGCTCAAATGCTCCTAAAAGCAATGCAACGAACTACCAATAACTATTCCTTAATTAAGGAAAAGAAAAAGAATTCACGAAAAGGAAAAGATGTTATAAAAAGGAGAGATAAGAGGAAGGAGGTTCAAGCAATGCAAGTGGATTTTTGAAAAAAAAAATCCAGCAACTTATAAAGAGTTTTTACTCTGTAAAATTTATTTACTGTACAGATTGAACATGTTATTGATGTTTCTTTCAAACGCATAAGAATTGAAATGTTGGTTAATCTGTATTATATATAGATTATAGAAATAATTTTGACACTAAGAATTGAAATCATAGGGTGAACTGTAAATTTTTGGGCAGTTGGATGGGGAGTAAGTTAATTTCATATTATTGTTGAAATCCATATTGAAAACGCTTTCACAAGGTAATATTAAAACGCTTTCACCAGGTCGAGAGGGACGATTTCACTGCTACATGCTCATACAATACAATTTTATTCTTGGTTTTCAATAATTAAAACTGATTTAGGTCTATGACAAAGCTCTAGATGCTCCTCCGAACCAGCAGAAAAACAAATCTCCGAATCTCATGGAGAGATTAACAATATTTATACAGCAACAAGTTTAAAATTTATTTAAATTAAAGCTAAACATCCAGCTCCAATTTCTCAACTACGGGCTAATGTAGATACACACCCACACTATATTGGATATAAAAATTAACCATATTATAGGGCATCAAATTTAAAAATTTATTTAAATTAAAACTAAACATTCAGCTCCAATTTCTCTACTGTGCGCTGATGTAGGATCTACTATCGTAAATATTAACTATATTTATACAACATCGAATTTAAAATTTATTTAATTACAACTAAACATCAGATTCTTTTCTTTCCTTTTTTTTAAGAACTAAGCGCTAATTACAAATATAAAGAAATATAGAATATTCAAAATTAATTACATTAACGATTTATACATCATTCATTTTAAAATTTACAAAAAATAAACTAAGCGATCAATTCCATTCCTTTTCAATTATTGTGCTAATTGTAAGTATAAAGAGATCTAGAAAATAAATAAATAAAGTAATTACATCAATCAATAATTAAGCCAGCTGTTGGCGTGAATGCTTAGAGCACGGGATTTAGTCTAGGATAATGATCTCTCGATAGAACGGAATACAAAATTCAATCAATCAATCTATCTGAGGTATTAATCGGTTATGAAATTACATATAAGAAGTCGATCAGAAAGGTAACACTGATTATCGAGATCATACCCAGCAGATCAATATGAAATTAGCAAAATTGAACACGGTTTACATACAGGAAAACTGGGTATTGAAATCGAAATGCAGTCTTGTTTTGAGCTAACCAATTTTCGAAATACGAAATCTGATCTGGATATAGAACTAAGTGCTGCAATCAAAATGCAGTCTCGTTCTGAGCTAACCAATTTAAAAATGATTCATACACACAGGATGAGGACATTCAGATTAACCCAAGCGAATATGATCATGATATATATAGTTTAAAGTATACACACCGGATGAAAACGCTGCATCGGCGATCCCCTAAATATTCAATTGACTCAAGTAAAAAAATGATCCACGACTTTTAATTGTTAACCCCTTTTTTTTGTGATCCAGAATTTATAGATTCAAGAATTGAATCGGCATACAGTAATATAATTTTTTGAGATATGTCAGAACAAGTTAAATAACTTAAAGAAATCGATCTTCAGTACAGCTTTGCAATCCATAAAATAATTCAAGAATTCGAAAAGAAACAGCATACAGAAATGTAATTTTCTCGGATCTGTCAAACACTGTTTGATCTTTACCGAATCCAATTTAAAATGAAAGTCAATAATAAAATGAAATTGAAACACTGTTTGATCTTTAAAATAAATGCATATCTATATCCTCAAGATCTTCAGGTATCAACTTCCAGAGCCATTACCGCGGACGCAGTTCTTGTCTGCATAGATATGATTCTTTTGCGGGCCACAGCCCCCGTGTGTTGGCCAGAGACCTCCTTGTTGACTCCTCCTCCATCCGTCCAGTAGATGAATTGATCATCCCATTCTTAGTCTTCTTCGAAGGCAGCTGTTGATTGTCCATAAATTTGACATTCTTCTTCTCCTTTTCTTTGCTTGGTTCAGGACCATCCCAATACTGATCAGACTGGTGCAAAATTGTACTGTTGGAGTCTCAACATTAATAGACCTTCACCACAGTATGTCTTCGCTTCCATATCCCTTACAGATTCCCTAGGGTACTAATTGCAGGATAACCGATTGAAATGATTGAAATTAACCTGTGATCGCTTCCCCCACCGCCATGACAGGGTTACAATTTTAATGCAATGGCCACAGCACAGGTAGAGATAGGCTACGATTCCTTCATGGTTACTCTGGCGTTTCAATCGTTTTGTATGGCCACAAAACGTGGCCATTACAATGGCCGTTACAAGCAGCGCTTACCCAGCATCATACCACAAATAAAAACCTACCCAGCCAAGAAACACTTGGGCATTTGAAATTATTTTAATAAATTATTTGATATAACCATGCGTCGTTTCGATTTAAAGCTGCGCCTGAGTTAACACAACAAATTTGAATGCTTAATTAATGCACCAGACGAAGCATATTCTGGGAACATTAAAATCTGGCCGTCGATTATTAAAAAACTAATAAATCACCCACCCAGCCCCCACCCCAAAAGTTAAAAGAAAACGCCTATCGACGTAATAACCTAACATTAATGTGTTGTATATGCATAAATGGGTCATATATTATAAGAAAAAATATTAACATGAAAAGTTTGTGCCCAATTTATTCTTACTGGCACACACATTAATATTATTAATGTGGTTGTTGCTAGTAATGAGTGGACCCATACACTTATCTCCAAAAAATTAATAAAATAAGATTTTTTAAATAATTATAATATAATAATTAATTAAAAATAGTATTAATAAAATGATATTATTTATTTAATTAGTAATATAATAATTAAAATTAATGTCATTTGTTATAGTTTAATTATTTATTTATTAATTATATTATATTATTATACGAATATGCTATTTAATTAAAATATTATAATCAAAGTAATAATTTAATATTTTTTTCAGCAGAAAAAATCATACTATTGATATTCAATGGTAGCTGAATCAAATAGTACAAAAAGTTGAGTCTGTATCTAATACAATATCAAGTATGCAGAAAAAAACCTCATTCTTCTTTTACAATACAAAATTGATGATCTTAAGACTATCTACGTGTCAACAAGGGCCAAAAAGTGGGAGCATTCTAGCTAAAAATAAAAACATAAGAGCATGCTTAACATTCAAAAAATCTTACATGACCCTCTTCCACGATCTACAAATCATAGATGTCTTCCGAGAGAATCACTCTTTCTTCACCTTCATAAGCTGATTTGGAGAGAGGTAGCCAAAGTGTTGTTTTGTCGGTAAATGTGTTCAAAAGAGATGACATTAAAGAGTTGGATTTCCTCCCGAATTCTACTACACCATTGTTGAAGTAGAATAACATTCAGATCATACTCCCCTTGTGCCCATTTTATAGTGACTCGAGAGTCCCCAAAGATGTCTAACTCCCTGATGCCAAAAGAATTTGCAACTTTTAAGATGCACTAGAGGGCTCAAAGTTCAGATTTCATACACGTGCCATTGCCACAATTCATTCTAAGATTGAATTGATGATATCTGTTGGGGTAAATTACTCCTCTCGCAAGACATAAGCCATTAGTGGCAGCTCCATCGAAGAAAGAAACAACTCTGTGAAAATTATGATGAAAAGAAATAAATAATTTTTTAAGTGTTTGTGGACACAGATTTGGAATGTTCATTAGAAACCAACTGAATTTTGCTGAGAGTGTTGGACAGATTTGGAGAAAGATTTTCAAAAAATGTTGCATTTCTTGAAAACCAAATAGCCTAGGAGACAATTGCTGGAATAAAAGGAGAAACTCTCTAGTTCAAATCAAGATTGAAATAGTTTATGACAGAGTTCCACAAAATTTTAGTGAATTGGTAGTCCACAAGTAGATGTTTGTAACATATCCCATTTTTGGCTGAGTAATTTGGTAATTTTTTGGATAACATTTTTCCTTACATGACCATCTTCATGAAACTCTTACTCATTGATGGTGACCCTAAATGTCCTAAGGAAAAGAAAGAAACAGCACATGTTTAACATTGATTTTGTTCTTCACCAAAAACACACTTATAAGAATATGCACTAACCTCTTTAAATGGTATTGATACATCAATGAAAACACATTGATCTTTACTCAATAAGTTTGTGACATACTTTATCAACATGATCAGATCTTATTCCATTTATATAAAAACATCTTTGTATATAAAAAGAAACTTAAACACATGTCTGAAATCAACAACGCATACATAAAAGGAAGCCAATGTGGGTAAACGTTAAAAATGCAAATAAGATAGAAACAAGTAATACACACATAATGATACAAACTACAAAGAAGCCATTTTCAGGTGGTTCACCCAAACTTGGGCTACCTCCACAAAGAGGAGTCATATCTTTATATTAAAAAAAGGAGTTACAAATGACAACGTGATTGTCGTAAAATTTCTTTCCACGTTTACCAACCTATTTCCCCAATAAAGAGAAACTTCAGAATGCTTTCCAAGCATTTCAACCATATAACAATATTATCATTATCAAGGTGTAATATTCTCTCATTAAGTTCATTCGGAGAACTTCGCGTTATCACTTCCATTATCATAAACTTCCATTATTAAACCTAAGGACTCAACGTTCAACAACACTATAAATAAGGTTATCCTATCATTTAAAAATACTATAACTATAGGGCAATCTTGCATGATTCCAATCAGTAATTTATATATATTATGGGAGGTTCGGATATATCTACCATTCACTATTTAATGCAAACTTAGGAAAATAAGATACCAGAACATAAAGAGGGATTCTATCGTCGGCCATCCATAGGAAGCTGCTCCATAGCATTGATTTAGTTCTATGAAGGATTGTACCATAAGGTACTATCTAAATCATAAAATATAATTTTTACTCTCATTTATTACTGCGTCTATAATTCAAATAAGCAGCTATATTTATCAGCCTTAGTATAAACATGCAGAAATTTCATAGAAGAATGTACAGATCGAAGTAGTTGGAAAAATCCAGAATCAAGGTAGAGGTTTAGCCTAAATGCATTAATACAGAGCTAATGCGATATTTAAAATACACAACCAAATCGTGGCAGAGGTTTTTATCCTACACGCATTAATACATATCTAATGCAATATATATATATATATATATATAAAGAAAATAAAAAAATTCAGGGGTCGATCCTCACTTAGGAGAGACCGCCCAATATATCCGGAATTTTGAACTAACAATCTGATGTTATATTGGACCCACAGCCCTGACACACATTATTTGGTTGATTATTGGGCATAAGCCCTAGTGCACATGATTCATTTCTTTTATAGATTTACATATTGGGCATGGACCTTCATTGATGCATTATTGTTATATGCTGGGAAAGAAAACCCTAATGGATTAATTATGCTTTTGTTATATGAATCGGGTACAAAACCCTAATATACTAAGATGACATTTTCCCTAGATAATGTATAGAATTATGATTTACATGATTGACTTATATGGTGTGCAAAAACACACGGATGACCTATGTATTGGGCCTAAGCCCCGATGTACCTAGAGGATTTTATTATGTACTGGGGATAAGTTCCGATGTACATCGAGTGTTGGGAAGGAGCCATGAAGCACTCCAAGCTTGATAAGTGAATACAGGATCCGAGGACATTATATATCTATTCTAGATGTTCTTCACAACCACATTCTAGTACTAGTGTTGAGCAGGACGCTCTGGAATTGCACTAGCAAAACGCCTATGTGAAAGTGTTGAGTTAAAAGCTCTGAAGAGCACTCAGGGTTACTATATCTTAACAGTGTTGAGTCAAGAAGACTTTGAATAGCACTTGTATTTCATCACATTAATTTAATTTGGTTAAATGAATCATTTCCTATCTATCATCAAGTACTGCGGGAACTACCATATTAAATGAGGGAATCCAATATGCAAGAGAGAGACCTAAAGGTGCCTATCCAAGCCTACCAAAAAGACCGTCCAAAGAGTTGGACCGTGTCCTTAATTTTAAAAAGAAGTATCATGAAAAATAGATAAATAAATAAAAGAAAATTAGCATAACTTAAGTATGAAATGACTAAGAATAGTATTATGTGCATGAATTGCATAAAGGTCTCAAAGTTAATATTATTATTAAAAGTATTAATAATAATGTTATTATTATTTATTTATAAAATATATATATTGCATAGAGTTTATGCATAGATGGCTATCACATTATCATACTATTAATATGTATTATTAAATAGTATTGTTAATATTAGGTATAATATATAACTACTATTTTTAATAGTATGTAAGAAGTAATTTAAAGTCACTTTTAGTTAAAACAAATAAAAGTCTTAGTTTAACAAGGACTAGATAGTTAGTAAAAATATTAATTTAATTAAAGAAACTAAATAATTATTCAAACAACTATATTCCAAGACTCCCCTATATAAAAGAGGGCAGATCCCAAGAGAGGGGGATCATCTTTTCATTATCATTCTTTTATGGTAATAAAACATAATTTTGTTGCAAGAACTGAAGTAGTCCCACATTAATATCCAGATCTAATCGAACATTTGAACCTAGGGCCACTACTTATCTTATTGCATGTTGGAACCAGCTTGGGGGGATTCAGTTAGAACCAAAAATGGTCTAAGAATCTTTCATGTCCCAAATTTGGTATTGGGTCACAATGGCCTAATCACATTGGCCCTATTCATTAGAGTTTGTCAAATTGATGCTAAAGGGCAAATAATTGCCGAGGAGGAAAATTACTAGTTTCCTAGGTTTGGGGTGGAAGCTTTGGGATTTGGAATAATGGGGATAATAAATTATGTTTGAACATTAGAATGGCATAAATATTTAATAAAGGAGCTAAATAAATATATACAAGTGAAAATCAAAGTGGCATTTCATCATGAAGACACATGGAGGAAGTGGGACCCACATATGGCTAGATTTCCCCACTACATTTGGCATCATTCTCTCACCAATTCGAATTCAAGGTGAATGGTAACATACTTGGGGGAGTCCAAAATGTATTATTCATTGCATGACTCATCCAAGGTCGAAATATAGAGGAAGAGTAACTCCCATGGAAGAGGAAGAGGCAATTTGGAGCTAGTGAGACACTTGGGCTAGATTCCCTAGCTCTATGACAACAATGATGAAGATGCTATGACACCTATGACACAAATCAGACCTGAAGGCTGACATATGACATATATGACATGTCAGGGCTAAAAATAGACTCCAAGAGGGCGCTCGAGGGTGTTAGGGCAGCTAAGATGCTTCCACATGTGATTTGGTGGAAGTGGGAGACTAGGAATTGTTGTACAAGTGGCGTTCTTTGGAATCTCTTCCCAACATGAGTTGGCATGAGTCTCTTGGAAGGAATTCGACCCATGGAGGACATTAGAAGTTTATAAATGTCAATAACAAATAATGAAACCAGCTTTTTATCATTTGTAGAATTTGCAATTGCATTTGTGAAGAGGGAGAGCTAGTGGATGACTAGTTTCTTGCCTTAGCCAATTTCGAGGGTGAAAGATTCCCATCCAAGTTGGTAATTGGAAATGCCATTCAGACCTTTCATCTGGAGCTTTAATGGAGTCTTTATTTGTAGGTGTAAGCTACAGGGCAGCTCATGGTTTCTTCTATTGCAGCTCACTCCTTCAACCATTTCCAGTTTTGATGGCATATTCTTGATCCTTGAGGGAGGGCGTTTTTGGTGAGCTATTGTACTCTTTGGGGAAGCTTTTAATGCCCCATTTCTTTTGTAATATGAATTAAATACTCTATTATTCATCTCCAAAAAGTTTCAGGTCGAAATTCCAAGTAGAAATGTATAAATCTCATTTTTAATGGAAGAACAATGCCATTTCCCCACTACCTTGTTGTGAGCCAATGTATTGATGATGATTTCGAATTAATGGATGATTCTCTGATATATTTGTCATCAATATACTGCCATGGATGTCTTATACAAGTTTCATGTACTTTACTTGAGCATTTGAAGCATTTTTACTCAGTTTAGTTGTATTGGGAGGTGAAATAGTGCCATTTCCCCAAGGGTCGAATTGGGGATTTTTGCAGTTGAATGGGAGAGGGTGAGAACAGTTGTAATAATCCATTAATGGTTCATATGAGACTTTAATAACATACTTAACACATTACATACCTCTATTCATAAATTTGAGTGGGTTTGGAGGCATTTGGGAAGCCATTTTCATTGTTTACCCCAGGGGGATTTGAACCCCAAATTACTAGTAAAATTGCATAATTGGTCCAGAATATTAAGAGAGTTTGCAGAGGTATTTTGGTGGCCATATGTCATCGATAAACATTATATTCAAGTTCTAATATAATTCATACACCTTCCTTGAATATTTGAAGGCATTTGGAGTCAATTTGAGACCCAGAGACCAATACTAGTCAAAGGAAAATCACTAGTAAAGTTACCTACATTGATCAGAATCGAAAGGGGATTTGCAGAAGTATTTTAAAGGTCCAAAGACATCCCTGAAACACATATTTATGTTCTAATATCATTCATACACCTTCTCAGAAGATTTGGGATCATTTGGGGCAAATTTGGGACCTAGAGATCAAAACTAGTCAAAGGTCGAACAAGGGAAAAAAAGTGGAAAATTGCAATTTTAATAAAATTCATAATAAGGGACATTACAGTGGTATCAGAGCATGGTCCTTGCACCTGTGTATTAGGTACATACATTCAAGAATAATTGGCATCCATGTCTTACTATTATGATGAATCATATGAGTACAATTCTTATGAGGAATATGCAGATGCTTATGAGCAATATGAAGCAGAATGTGAGTGGTATGAGGAAGAGGTGCCATCATGCAACACTTATTACAATTTCAAGAGAAATGAAGATTATTCTTATGACTTTAGATCTGATGAATATGAGTGTGTCACACCAACCAAGGATAATTCTATGAGCAAGTTCCAAAGATGGAGAGAAAAATATAAAACCTTGCCCCAACAATATCAAAAATATCAAGAATATCTTGCTTCGAGCAAAAATACAAAAAATGCCATGTCTTTTGAGTACTATGCTGAACATGTTTTTGAAAATAGGCCCAAAAATGAAGATGTGGAGTTAGTGAAGAAAGGTTTATGCCCTTCTTGTGAAAACCCTTGGAGTGAGTATCATATATGTGTGCATGAAATGATGTCCTCCTTGAGGAGAGCTGTTGAGAATTATTCAAGAAGAGATTCCAAATATACTGATCCTAAGGAAGACAAGGGGAAAAATTCATCAGCTTGCTTTAAAGAGCAAAATGAAGAGACATCACAAGAGCATGAATAAGATTCTATTGAAAATATGGAAGACCATTTCGAGACACCTTCTAGCTTAGACATGAACCAAATAGCATCTACTGATGGATGCTTAAACTATGAAGGAGTACCTACTGATGGGTGCTCACACCTCTATGTTGGTGACATAGAGATCACTTTTGAAAGTGTTTCTACAAGTACAAGTTTCATTAAGCATGATAATGAAGACCTTGTAGCAGTTGAGGAAGAACCAAGATCAACTTCCCCATCACCACTTGAGCTTCATGAAGTTGGTCCAAGAAAAAATGAAGAATATGAGGAGGTTCATTTGCAAGAAACTCATTTTCTTGAAGGGTCCTTAAAGATGAATGAAAAGAAGATCCAAGAGTCCCTCAGCATTCTCCATGACACTCAAGCCTTGGTGTCAAATTCTTGTTGGAGAGCTACTTCATTGGAGGAAACATCCTTCCTTGAAGACATGGAGAAGATTCAAAGAGCAATGTGCCACATCAAAGGTAATTTCATGTCTTTGCTTTTTGATAGAAACCATTTGTTTGAGCTTAATGAATTGTTACATGATGCATACTTGAAGAATAATGAGGATAATCATAAGCTCACAATTCAAAATGAGCAACTCCTTGAAAAGTTGCAAGATACTTGTTTTTCCTCCTATGTTTCAGATTGTCAAATGGTAGATTGTTTGGAGGATTCTCATGACATGGTGGATCATGAGAAATGTGGAAATTTGAATGTGCTTAATGTGTTTGAAGATGAACTTGAAGAGATCCAAACACTTGATGTGGTGGAAGAGGAACTTGAATTGTCTCTTGATGAAGCTTATGCAATTTTTAAAGAAGAGCATGATTCCTCTACATTGGAGCCAATCTATGACAAAGGTTTCCCACTTTTGAAGGAGCTGCATGATACTACCCACATGGATCCTTCCCATGATGAAACTTCTGCACTTTTTGATCATTTGGGTGATTTAGTTCATTCTCCTACATCCTACAATTCCATGTTTTGCAACATTAGTCTCAATGAAGTATGGGTGAAAGGGTTCTTTTTGATGGTGCCACATGAGGAGTATGGAACTCCTAGATTTAACTTTCATGATGACATGGTTGGAGCACATTCTTATTCACATTTGCAGCAGCATAATTTGTCACTTTATGATGATTCACATCTACATGGATGCACCTATGGTATGGATTTGAGTCACTTGAAGACTCACGGTTTTTCTTGCTCAACACTGGGTTCATTCGATGTTAGAGGAACTTCATCCAACACTTGGGTGTGTAAGTTTTAAACCTTAACAGTGAAGTACAAACTCATATGATTCTTAAGCATTAACAGAAAATACACAATGGCACACACATTACACAGAGATTTTCACCTGGAAACCCTTAACCGGGAAAAAACCAGCCAAACTTAGAGCCGCATAGCTCCTTTTTCATTATATGTTTATTTTACATGTACAATACAATAAATGGTATTCTGCAGCATCTAAAACCCTAATTCGTTTACCCGAATTAGGTTACAACCCTAATTCCTTTTACCGGAATTAGATTAGAGTACAATGGGTCGAAAATCGCGAAAAAGCAAAAAGCAACCCAAAAAATTTTGCGCTCCGCGCAGACTCCGGGGGCCTAACGGCCCCCTCCGTGTCGTTTCGGAACCTAACGGTCCGAAACGAAGGGGGTGGGCCCTGTCGGGCTACCCCCCCCTCTAAACCCCCCCCTCCGGACGCGCCCGGCGCAGGCGAATCACTAGTGCCGTAGGGATCGTGTTGTACACGCAGCGACCATGTGAAGAGATATAACATACCCAACATTCTCCCACTTGTTGTTCTCTTCACATACAGGAGAAATTTATGACTTCAACAATTCAGGGAAACAATGCCCATGTTCTCTTTACACCAAGAGAACTTCTGAGTACTCACAGACTTTGTCAAAGAGTCTGCAACATTTACCAAAGTGTCAACCTTCTCCAGCAACACTTTGTTTTGTTCAACCATGTCTCTGACGAAATGGTACTGCACATCAATGTGCTTTGTCCTTGAGTGATAAGCAGGGTTCTTTGCTAGAAATATTGCACTTGAGCTATCACAGCCAATCTTTACTGCATTCTGAACAAAACCAATACCTGAACACAATCTTTGCAACCATACAGCTTCCTTACTTGCATGGGTAGCTGCCATGTATTCAGCTTCTGTAGTTGAGAGTGCAACTACAGCTTGTCTTCTACTCATCCAACTGATTGCTCCTCCAAATAGATTAAAAACGTAGCCACTTGTAGATCTTCTGTGATCAAGATCTCCAGCCCAGTCAGCATCAGCAAATCCTTGTATATCTATCTCTCTGTTTACACCGGGTCTTCCTTGGTAGCAGATTGCAAAATCTGTAGTGCCACGCAAATACCTGAAGACCCTTTTTACTGCAGTCCAATGTTCCTTTCCTGGTTTTGACATGTATCTACTCAAAACTCCCACTGCATGGGCTATATCTGGTCTAGTACAGACCATGGCATACATCAGACTGCCAACTGCACTAGCATAGGGAACATGAGACATGTCCTCTACCTCTTCTTGTGTAGTGGGACACTGTTCTGCAGATAACCTTACACCTACAGGAATGGGCACCTTCACTGGTTTGCTTTCCTGCATATTAAATCTCTTCAATATCGTTTCAACATATTTTCTCTGATTTAACAAGAGTTTCCTGTTTTCACGATCTCTTTTTATTTCCATGCCCAAAATGAAATTTGCAGCACCAAGATCTTTCATGTCAAATTCAGATGACAGCTGATTCTTGACATCCTTGATGATTTCTTTGTTGTTTCCAATTAGCAACATATCATCAACATACAATATTACATAAATAAAATGATCACCAATTAGCTTAAAATAAACACAGTGATCAGCTTTGCTTCTTGAGAAACCAAGTCCCAGTATATAAGTATCAAATTTTTGATACCACATTCTGGGAGATTGTTTCAAACCGTAGAGAGACTTTTTCAGCTTACAGACAAGCTCCTTTCTTCCTTTCACCACAAATCGTTCTGGTTGCTTCATATAGATCTCTTCATTAAGATTTCCATGTAGGAAAGCCGTCTTTACATCCATTTGTTCTACTTCAAGATCAAAAGCAGCAGAAATAGATAAAAGAAATCTAATAGAAGTCAATTTTGCAACAGGTGAAAAAATCTCACCAAAATCGATGCCCTCAATTTGGGAGTAACCTTTCGCAACTAGTCGAGCCTTGTACTTCTCCACTTTACCTGCTGCATTTAACTTCTTCTTGAATACCCATTTGCTTCCAATAGGCTTTCTTCCTTCTGGCAACTCAACCAGATCCCATGCCTCATTTTTGTCCAAGGCATCCATTTCTTCTATCATGGCCTTCTTCCATAGTTTACTATCTTCTGAATCCATTGCCTCTTTAGCAGTTCTAGGATCATCATCAGTAATAGATAACACAAAATTAGAACGAAAATCAGGGGGACTGTACCTTTCAACTTGCCTTCTTTCTCGGTCAGATCTCCTCAATACCGGAGTCTGTGGATCCGCCTCTTCATCTGATTCAGACGATTCTGCCTCCTCATCTGATTCAGACGAATCTGGTTCCTCAAAAGAGTCACCTCTTTCATCCTTGATATCAAAGTGTAGCTTCTCTGAATCCTTTTCCTTTGGTACATCCTCAATCTTGGAAGTGCTTTCAACTTCTCTGAAGATCACATCTCGACTGTAAACTGTTTGCCTTTTTACTGGGTTCCACAGCTTGTAACCTTTCACTCCATCCTTGTAACCAATGAAGATACATTTTTCTGCTTTATTATCCAACTTGCTCCTTTTCTCCTTTGGAACATGTACAAAAGCATCACACCCAAACACTCTGAGATGAGAGAGAGAGGGTTTCTTACCAGTCCAAACCTCATGAGGTGTCTTGTCAACCAACGCTGATGTGGGTGTCCTATTCACTAGGTAACACGCAGTGTCAACAGCTTCTGCCCAGAATTGTTGTGCTAGCCCTGCACCACTGAGCATACTCCTTGCCTTTTCCATCAATGTCCTGTTCATCCTTTCTGCAACCCCATTCTGTTGAGGTGTGTATGGAGTAGTCTTTTGCCTTGCTATTCCACACGTTTTACAGAACTCCTCAAATTCACTTTCACAGAATTCTCCACCGTTATCTGTTCTGAGTACTTTTATTTTCTTCTCAGTTTGATTCTCTACAAGAGCCTTAAATTCTTTGAATCTATTAAAAACCTCAGATTTCTTACGCAGGAAATAAATCCAAGTTTTCCTTGAGAAATCATCTATAAATGAAACATAATACACAGATTTACCAAGTGATGGAACAGGCACAGGTCCAAAAACATCACTGTGTATTAACTCTAAGATTCCTTTAGCTCTTACAACACCAGATGAGAATCTTACTCGATTCTGTTTACCATATAAGCAATGTTCACAGAAATCAAAATCTAATGTGAAATCAGACATGCCTTCAGCCATACTTTTACCTTGTAATAGTCGAAGACCCTCTTCTCCAATATGTCCCAGCCTTCGATGCCATAGCGATGTCTTCTCACTAGAGACAGTAAGGACTCTGTCTCCTTCATTTTTACCCTCAGAAACAATAGTGCTGTTACATCCATTTTTGAAGGTGCTTCCCAACAACTTGTATAGAGTTCCAATCCGAACTCCCCTCATCAGCACCAATGACTCTCGAACCATCTTGCATGTGTTCTTTTCAAATAGAGTTTTCACACCTGCATCATCCATTTTACTTACAGATATAAAGTTTCTAGCCAACTTTGGAATGTGCAGAACCCCGGGAAGAGTTTTAACCCTTCCATCTTTGAGCAGTAGCTTGACCTTTCCTCGACCTATGATTTTCGCTACCGAGTTGTCTCCCAGAAATACATCTCCTCCATCATACTTTTCGTATTCAGAAAACCACTCCCTGTGAGGAGTCATATGATAAGACGCACCTGAGTCAATCAACCACGAATCATGCTCTGCATGTGTACTTGAAGATGCCAGATACACATCTCCTCCTTCCTCTGTAGATTCTTTCCCATCTGCGGATGGAGCGTCATTAGGTCCTCTACTTTTATCAGTAATTTTCGATTTACAATCCTTCTTGTAATGCCCAGCTTTTCCGCACTTCCAGCATTTTCTTACAGAAGGTCCTGGAGATTTAGATCTCCCTCTAGATTTAGATCTACCACCTGAAGACTTATTTTTAGATCTGTCTCCAGGGCGACCTCTGACAAATAAGGCATCCTTGGCTGAACTATCTATGGATTTCCGCCTCATTTCCTCCGATAGTAGGGATGCAACCACATCATCGAAGTTTAGCGTGGTTGCATTACTCCCAATAGCTATGACCAGATTATCCCATGAATCTGGCAAAGAGCACAACAGACTAATACACTTTTCATCATCATCAAGTGTAATACCAATAGATGTCAACTGACTTACCACAGTATTGAAGGCGTTTAGATGCTCTGATACAGAGTCTCCATCAGTCATCCTCAGAAGGTACAATTTCTTTCGCAGAAATAACTTATTTACCAGGGACTTTGACTGATACAGATTTCCCAGTTTGTCCCATAGCTTCTTTGCACTGTCTTCTCCAGCTACGTTCACCAATACCGAATCTGCGAGGCAAAGACGAATGGTGCTCCTTGCTTTTCTTTCCAGCTTTTCCCATTCTTCTTTTACCGCTCCAGAGGGCATGGTACCTGGATCTACTGCGATCCATTGTTCTCTATCTACCAGAAGATCTTCCATCTTGAGCTTCCATAGCTCAAATCTCTGACCATTAAATTTCTCAATCTCGAATCTAGAACTGCTCGCCATTCTTTAAAGAAAAATAAATCACCGCTGCAAAGCTCCCACTGAAACCAGGTTTATCACAAATCCAAGATCGAGCCAAACCCTTGGAAACAAAGGCGTCCCTCTGAACCCAAAAATGCTCTGATACCAAATGTAAGTTTTAAACCTTAACAGTGAAGTACAAACTCATATGATTCTTAAGCATTAACAGAAAATACACAATGGCACACACATTACACAGAGATTTTCACCTGGAAACCCTTAACCGGGAAAAAACCAGCCAAACTTAGAGCCGCATAGCTCCTTTTTCATTATATGTTTATTTTACATGTACAATACAATAAATGGTATTCTGCAGCATCTAAAACCCTAATTCGTTTACCCGAATTAGGTTACAACCCTAATTCCTTTTACCGGAATTAGATTAGAGTACAATGGGTCGAAAATCACGAAAAAGCAAAAAGCAACCCAAAAAATTTTGCGCTCCGCGCAGACTCCGGGGGCCTAACGGCCCCCTCCGTGTCGTTTCGGAACCTAACGGTCCGAAACGAAGGGGGTGGGCCCTGTCGGGCTACCCCCCCCTCTAAACCCCCCCCTCCGGACGCGCCCGGCGCAGGCGAATCACTAGTGCCGTAGGGATCGTGTTGTACACGCAGCGACCATGTGAAGAGATATAACATACCCAACATTCTCCCACTTGTTGTTCTCTTCACATACAGGAGAAATTTATGACTTCAACAATTCAGGGAAACAATGCCCATGTTCTCTTTACACCAAGAGAACTTCTGAGTACTCACAGACTTTGTCAAAGAGTCTGCAACATTTACCAAAGTGTCAACCTTCTCCAGCAACACTTTGTTTTGTTCAACCATGTCTCTGACGAAATGGTACTGCACATCAATGTGCTTTGTCCTTGAGTGATAAGCAGGGTTCTTTGCTAGAAATATTGCACTTGAGCTATCACAGCCAATCTTTACTGCATTCTGAACAAAACCAATACCTGAACACAATCTTTGCAACCATACAGCTTCCTTACTTGCATGGGTAGCTGCCATGTATTCAGCTTCTGTAGTTGAGAGTGCAACTACAGCTTGTCTTCTACTCATCCAACTGATTGCTCCTCCAAATAGATTAAAAACGTAGCCACTTGTAGATCTTCTGTGATCAAGATCTCCAGCCCAGTCAGCATCAGCAAATCCTTGTATATCTATCTCTCTGTTTACACCGGGTCTTCCTTGGTAGCAGATTGCAAAATCTGTAGTGCCACGCAAATACCTGAAGACCCTTTTTACTGCAGTCCAATGTTCCTTTCCTGGTTTTGACATGTATCTACTCAAAACTCCCACTGCATGGGCTATATCTGGTCTAGTACAGACCATGGCATACATCAGACTGCCAACTGCACTAGCATAGGGAACATGAGACATGTCCTCTACCTCTTCTTGTGTAGTGGGACACTGTTCTGCAGATAACCTTACACCTACAGGAATGGGCACCTTCACTGGTTTGCTTTCCTGCATATTAAATCTCTTCAATATCGTTTCAACATATTTTCTATGATTTAACCAGAGTTTCCTGTTTTCACGATCTCTTTTTATTTCCATGCCCAAAATGAAATTTGCAGCACCAAGATCTTTCATGTCAAATTCAGATGACAGCTGATTCTTGACATCCTTGATGATTTCTTTGTTGTTTCCAATTAGCAACATATCATCAACATACAATATTACATAAATAAAATGATCACCAATTAGCTTAAAATAAACACAGTGATCAGCTTTGCTTCTTGAGAAACCAAGTCCCAGTATATAAGTATCAAATTTTTGATACCACATTCTGGGAGATTGTTTCAAACCGTAGAGAGACTTTTTCAGCTTACAGACAAGCTCCTTTCTTCCTTTCACCACAAATCGTTCTGGTTGCTTCATATAGATCTCTTCATTAAGATTTCCATGTAGGAAAGCCGTCCTTTACATCCATTTGTTCTACTTCAAGATCAAAAGCAGCAGAAATAGATAAAAGAAATCTAATAGAAGTCAATTTTGCAACAGGTGAAAAAATCTCACCAAAATCGATGCCCTCAATTTGGGAGTAACCTTTCGCAACTAGTCGAGCCTTGTACTTCTCCACTTTACCTGCTGCATTTAACTTCTTCTTGAATACCCATTTGCTTCCAATAGGCTTTCTTCCTTCTGGCAACTCAACCAGATCCCATGCCTCATTTTTGTCCAAGGCATCCATTTCTTCTATCATGGCCTTCTTCCATAGTTTACTATCTTCTGAATCCATTGCCTCTTTAGCAGTTCTAGGATCATCATCAGTAATAGATAACACAAAATTAGAACGAAAATCAGGGGGACTGTACCTTTCAACTTGCCTTCTTTCTCGGTCAGATCTCCTCAATACCGGAGTCTGTGGATCCGCCTCTTCATCTGATTCAGACGATTCTGCCTCCTCATCTGATTCAGACGAATCTGGTTCCTCAAAAGAGTCACCTCTTTCATCCTTGATATCAAAGTGTAGCTTCTCTGAATCCTTTTCCTTTGGTACATCCTCAATCTTGGAAGTGCTTTCAACTTCTCTGAAGATCACATCTCGACTGTAAACTGTTTGCCTTTTTACTGGGTTCCACAGCTTGTAACCTTTCACTCCATCCTTGTAACCAATGAAGATACATTTTTCTGCTTTATTATCCAACTTGCTCCTTTTCTCCTTTGGAACATGTACAAAAGCATCACACCCAAACACTCTGAGATGAGAGAGAGAGGGTTTCTTACCAGTCCAAACCTCATGAGGTGTCTTGTCAACCAACGCTGATGTGGGTGTCCTATTCACTAGGTAACACGCAGTGTCAACAGCTTCTGCCCAGAATTGTTGTGCTAGCCCTGCACCACTGAGCATACTCCTTGCCTTTTCCATCAATGTCCTGTTCATCCTTTCTGCAACCCCATTCTGTTGAGGTGTGTATGGAGTAGTCTTTTGCCTTGCTATTCCACACGTTTTACAGAACTCCTCAAATTCACTTTCACAGAATTCTCCACCGTTATCTGTTCTGAGTACTTTTATTTTCTTCTCAGTTTGATTCTCTACAAGAGCCTTAAATTCTTTGAATCTATTAAAAACCTCAGATTTCTTACGCAGGAAATAAATCCAAGTTTTCCTTGAGAAATCATCTATAAATGAAACATAATACACAGATTTACCAAGTGATGGAACAGGCACAGGTCCAAAAACATCACTGTGTATTAACTCTAAGATTCCTTTAGCTCTTACAACACCAGATGAGAATCTTACTCGATTCTGTTTACCATATAAGCAATGTTCACAGAAATCAAAATCTAATGTGAAATCAGACATGCCTTCAGCCATACTTTTACCTTGTAATAGTCGAAGACCCTTTTCTCCAATATGTCCCAGCCTTCGATGCCATAGCGATGTCTTCTCACTAGAGACAGTAAGGACTCTGTCTCCTTCATTTTTACCCTCAGAAACAATAGTGCTGTTACATCCATTTTTGAAGGTGCTTCCCAACAACTTGTATAGAGTTCCAATCCGAACTCCCCTCATCAGCACCAATGACTCTCGAACCATCTTGCATGTGTTCTTTTCAAATAGAGTTTTCACACCTGCATCATCCATTTTACTTACAGATATAAAGTTTCTAGCCAACTTTGGAATGTGCAGAACCCCGGGAAGAGTTTTAACCCTTCCATCTTTGAGCAGTAGCTTGACCTTTCCTCGACCTATGATTTTCGCTACCGAGTTGTCTCCCAGAAATACATCTCCTCCATCATACTTTTCGTATTCAGAAAACCACTCCCTGTGAGGAGTCATATGATAAGACGCACCTGAGTCAATCAACCACGAATCATGCTCTGCATGTGTACTTGAAGATGCCAGATACACATCTCCTCCTTCCTCTGTAGATTCTTTCCCATCTGCGGATGGAGCGTCATTAGGTCCTCTACTTTTATCAGTAATTTTCGATTTACAATCCTTCTTGTAATGCCCAGCTTTTCCGCACTTCCAGCATTTTCTTACAGAAGGTCCTGGAGATTTAGATCTCCCTCTAGATTTAGATCTACCACCTGAAGACTTATTTTTAGATCTGTCTCCAGGGCGACCTCTGACAAATAAGGCATCCTTGGCTGAACTATCTATGGATTTCCGCCTCATTTCCTCCGATAGTAGGGATGCAACCACATCATCGAAGTTTAGCGTGGTTGCATTACTCCCAATAGCTATGACCAGATTATCCCATGAATCTGGCAAAGAGCACAACAGACTAATACACTTTTCATCATCATCAAGTGTAATACCAATAGATGTCAACTGACTTACCACAGTATTGAAGGCGTTTAGATGCTCTGATACAGAGTCTCCATCAGTCATCCTCAGAAGGTACAATTTCTTTCGCAGAAATAACTTATTTACCAGGGACTTTGACTGATACAGATTTCCCAGTTTGTCCCATAGCTTCTTTGCACTGTCTTCTCCAGCTACGTTCACCAATACCGAATCTGCGAGGCAAAGACGAATGGTGCTCCTTGCTTTTCTTTCCAGCTTTTCCCATTCTTCTTTTACCGCTCCAGAGGGCATGGTACCTGGATCTACTGCGATCCATTGTTCTCTATCTACCAGAAGATCTTCCATCTTGAGCTTCCATAGCTCAAATCTCTGACCATTAAATTTCTCAATCTCGAATCTAGAACTGCTCGCCATTCTTTAAAGAAAAATAAATCACCGCTGCAAAGCTCCCACTGAAACCAGGTTTATCACAAATCCAAGATCGAGCCAAACCCTTGGAAACAAAGGCGTCCCTCTGAACCCAAAAATGCTCTGATACCAAATGTAAGTTTTAAACCTTAACAGTGAAGTACAAACTCATATGATTCTTAAGCATTAACAGAAAATACACAATGGCACACACATTACACAGAGATTTTCACCTGGAAACCCTTAACCGGGAAAAAACCAGCCAAACTTAGAGCCGCATAGCTCCTTTTTCATTATATGTTTATTTTACATGTACAATACAATAAATGGTATTCTGCAGCATCTAAAACCCTAATTCGTTTACCCGAATTAGGTTACAACCCTAATTCCTTTTACCGGAATTAGATTAGAGTACAATGGGTCGAAAATCACGAAAAAGCAAAAAGCAACCCAAAAAATTTTGCGCTCCGCGCAGACTCCGGGGGCCTAACGGCCCCCTCCGTGTCGTTTCGGAACCTAACGGTCCGAAACGAAGGGGGTGGGCCCTGTCGGGCTACCCCCCCCCTCTAAACCCCCCCCCTCCGGACGCGCCCGGCGCAGGCGAATCACTAGTGCCGTAGGGATCGTGTTGTACACGCAGCGACCATGTGAAGAGATATAACATACCCAACATTCTCCCACTTGTTGTTCTCTTCACATACAGGAGAAATTTATGACTTCAACAATTCAGGGAAACAATGCCCATGTTCTCTTTACACCAAGAGAACTTCTGAGTACTCACAGACTTTGTCAAAGAGTCTGCAACATTTACCAAAGTGTCAACCTTCTCCAGCAACACTTTGTTTTGTTCAACCATGTCTCTGACGAAATGGTACTGCACATCAATGTGCTTTGTCCTTGAGTGATAAGCAGGGTTCTTTGCTAGAAATATTGCACTTGAGCTATCACAGCCAATCTTTACTGCATTCTGAACAAAACCAATACCTGAACACAATCTTTGCAACCATACAGCTTCCTTACTTGCATGGGTAGCTGCCATGTATTCAGCTTCTGTAGTTGAGAGTGCAACTACAGCTTGTCTTCTACTCATCCAACTGATTGCTCCTCCAAATAGATTAAAAACGTAGCCACTTGTAGATCTTCTGTGATCAAGATCTCCAGCCCAGTCAGCATCAGCAAATCCTTGTATATCTATCTCTCTGTTTACACCGGGTCTTCCTTGGTAGCAGATTGCAAAATCTGTAGTGCCACGCAAATACCTGAAGACCCTTTTTACTGCAGTCCAATGTTCCTTTCCTGGTTTTGACATGTATCTACTCAAAACTCCCACTGCATGGGCTATATCTGGTCTAGTACAGACCATGGCATACATCAGACTGCCAACTGCACTAGCATAGGGAACATGAGACATGTCCTCTACCTCTTCTTGTGTAGTGGGACACTGTTCTGCAGATAACCTTACACCTACAGGAATGGGCACCTTCACTGGTTTGCTTTCCTGCATATTAAATCTCTTCAATATCGTTTCAACATATTTTCTCTGATTTAACCAGAGTTTCCTGTTTTCACGATCTCTTTTTATTTCCATGCCCAAAATGAAATTTGCAGCACCAAGATCTTTCATGTCAAATTCAGATGACAGCTGATTCTTGACATCCTTGATGATTTCTTTGTTGTTTCCAATTAGCAACATATCATCAACATACAATATTACATAAATAAAATGATCACCAATTAGCTTAAAATAAACACAGTGATCAGCTTTGCTTCTTGAGAAACCAAGTCCCAGTATATAAGTATCAAATTTTTGATACCACATTCTGGGAGATTGTTTCAAACCGTAGAGAGACTTTTTCAGCTTACAGACAAGCTCCTTTCTTCCTTTCACCACAAATCGTTCTGGTTGCTTCATATAGATCTCTTCATTAAGATTTCCATGTAGGAAAGCCGTCTTTACATCCATTTGTTCTACTTCAAGATCAAAAGCAGCAGAAATAGATAAAAGAAATCTAATAGAAGTCAATTTTGCAACAGGTGAAAAAATCTCACCAAAATCGATGCCCTCAGTTTGGGAGTAACCTTTCGCAACTAGTCGAGCCTTGTACTTCTCCACTTTACCTGCTGCATTTAACTTCTTCTTGAATACCCATTTGCTTCCAATAGGCTTTCTTCCTTCTGGCAACTCAACCAGATCCCATGCCTCATTTTTGTCCAAGGCATCCATTTCTTCTATCATTTCTTCTACACGCAGCGACCATGTGAAGAGATATAACATACCCAACAGGGTGAATAGATTTATGATGGGAGAACATTTTTGTTGGCAGCCACATACTTTGTTACATCTTTATGATTCTCACATTCATGGATGTATGGGTGAGACTTCTTTGAGTCATTTGAAGTCTCCTTGTTTTTTCTGCTCATTATTTGGTTCAGATTTTAGTGGAGATTCTTCATTCACTTCTTGGATGAAAGAATACATGGTTGAATATTTTGATGCATATCACATCCTTTTGGAGCAGCATTATAGGACATGGGATCCTCACCTATGTCATTGGAGCAGATTTGATTGGTCACTTGAAGATTGTATGCACTTGGAAAATCGTGGTCTACTTGCTTGGAAGTACAAGCACTTTCATGATTCTTTGATGAAGCACCTCCTTGATGTACATTTTCATTATGTAGTTATGTACTTTGATGATATATATTTTGTACTCATGATGTTTGGAAGAATGCATATAAGAAAATGGGATCCAGGAATCATCTTATCTGATGGTATGGGTTGGAGAGCACTCTTCATTGTTGGGGTGCAATACAAGCAATGGGACCCTAGAATAATTTTTATCTCATGGGTTTCATATTTTTTGGGGAAGCAAGCAGTATGGGAGATGGATTCCCCACTTAATAAAGTGATTTTAATCAGAGTAGTGCAGCAGCAAGCACGGCGGTTCCTCTCTAAAATCTTCATGGAAACTCAAAGACTCAAGGTTGGGCAATTCAATGGCAACTTCAAAGAATTCTACAGAAAGCAGGTTCTTCAACACCCCCATTTAAAATTGCTTGAGGACAAGCAATATTGGGAAGGGAGGATTTGTCATGTCCCAAATTTGGTATTGGGTCACAATGGCCTAATCACATTGGCCCTATTCATTAGAGTTTGTCAAATTGATGCTAAAGGTCAAATAATTGCCAAGGAGGAAAATTACTAGTTTCCTAGGTTTGGGGTGGAAGCTTTGGGATTTGGAATAATGGGGATAATAAATTATGTTTGAACATTAGAATGGCATAAATATTTAATAAAGGAGCTAAATAAATATATACAAGTGAAAATCAAAGTAGCATTTCATCATGAAGACACATGGAGGAAGTGGGACCCACATATGGCTAGATTTCCCCACTACATTTGGCATCATTCTCTCACCAATTCGAATTCAAGGTGAATGGTAACATACTTGGGGGAGTCCAAAAGGTATTATTCATTGCATGACTCATCCAAGGTTGAAATATAGAGGAAGAGTAACTCCCATGGAAGAAGAAGAGGCAATTTGGAGCTAGTGAGACACCTGGGCTAGATTCCCTAGCTCTATGACAACAATGATGAAGATGCTATGACACCTATGACACAAATTAGACCTGAAGGCTGACATATGACATATATGACATGTCAGGGCTAAAAATAGACTCCAATAGGGCACTCAAGGGTGTTAGGGAAGCTAAGATGCTTCCACATGTGATTTGGTGGAAGTGGGGAGACTAGGAATTGTTGTACAAGTGGCGTTCTTTGGAATCTCTTCCCAACATGAGTTGGCATGAGTCTCTTGGAAGGAATTCGACCCATGGAGGACATTAGAAGTTTATAAATGTCAATAACAAAGAATTAAACTAGCTTTTGATCATTTGTAGAATTTGCAATTGCATTTGTGAAGAGGGAGAGCTAGTGGATGACTAGTTTCTTGCCTTAGCCAATTTCGAGGGTGAAAGATTCCCATCCAAGTTGGTAATTGGAAAGGCCATTCAGACCTTTCATTTGGAGCTTTAATGGAGTCTTTATTTGTAGGTGTAAGCTACAGGGCAGCTCATGGTTTCTTCTATTGCATCTCACTCCTTCAACCATTTCCAGTTTTGATGACATATTCCTGATCCTTGAGGGAGGGCGTTTTTGGTGAGCTATTGTACTCTTTGGGGAAGATTTTAATGCCCCATTTCTTTTGTAATATGAATTAAATACTCTTTTCTTCATCTCCAAAAATTTTCAGGTCGAAGTTCCAAGTAGAAATGTATAAATCTCATTTTTAATGGAAGAACAATGCCATTTCCCCACTACCTTGTTGTGAGCCAATGTATTGATGATGATTTCAAATTAATGGATGATTCTATGATATATTTGTGATCAATATACTTCCATGGATGTCTTATACAAGTTTCATGTACTGTACTTGAGCATTTGAAGCATTTTTACTCAGTTTAGTTGTATTGGGAGGTGAAATAGTGCCATTTCCCCAAGGGTCGAATTGGGGATTTTTGCAGTTGAATGGGAGAGGGTGAGAACAGTTTTAATAATCCATTAATGGTTCATATGAGACTTTAATAACATACTTAACACATTACATACCTCTGTTCATAAATTTGAGTGGGTTTGGAGGCATTTGGGAAGCCATTTTCATTGTTTATCCCAGGGGGATTTGAACCCCAAATTACTAGTAAAATTGCATAATTGGTCTAGAATATTAAGAGAGTTTGCAGAGGTATTTTGGTGGCCATATGTCATCCATAAACATCATATTCAAGTTCTAATATCATTCATACACCTTCCTTGAATATTTGAAGGCATTTGGAGTCAATTTGAGACCTAGAGACCAATACTAGTCAAAGGAAAATCACTAGTAAAGTTACCTACATTAATCAGAATCAAAAGGGGATTTGCAGAAGTATTTTAAAGGTCCAAAGGCATCCCTGGAACACATATTTATGTTCTAATATCATTCATACACCTTCTCAGAAGATTTGGGATCATTTGGGGCAAGTTTGGGACCTAGAGATCAAAACTAGTCAAAGGTCGAACAAGGGAAAAAAAGTGGAAAATTGCAATTTTAATAAAATTCCTAATAAGGGACATTACAGGGTCATGGTTGGGAGGAACATGGTAGTCCCAAAGTTATACAGTTAAAATCTCATTCTACAGGTCATCCAAGTCCATAAGCTTTGTGTAGTAATTACCGTTTGAGTGTGCAGGTCTTGGAGAGGAGGATCAAGGTTCAGGACAACTAGTTGTGAACTACAATTCTCCATTTCAATTTGCAATAGAAGCTAGGATTATTAAATTAGGATTTATTATACAAAACTATATTTCCCTATTCTTTACAATGTTGTTTCTTCTATAGAGCAAGGGTCATTGGGCATGGGCTCTGAGGGTCATATTGTAGGATCATAATTTTAATTCTTACCTCTGTCGAAATTGAAAGTCTTCCATAACTAGCTCAAGGGTCTAGCAGGGCTAGACTAGCTAGCCTATGCTAGACATTCATTCAATAAGTATGTCATAAACCGAATTTTTATTTAAATGCTAATTGATGTCTAAGCTTTCAAAACCACACAAGGAAGAAATCACATTGTCTCTCTAAACCTTTTCTCAAATTATTTCGTTTATATTATCAAGCTAGGGTTTAGCCCCTTTGCATTTTATTATTTTAAAACAAAGAACTTAGGAATTTCCAATGCGATAAACATTCTACATGCAAGATACTAGTTTATTTTCAAAAATAAAACCTTCAGGTTAAAAGTAAAACATCTGGTACATATAGCTTCCCTAAACAACCAATCAATACGATTTTTCTTCCTATCTACACTTTTCAGTTTTCAATTCTTAAACATCAACCAAGGAAATCGAATGGACAGTCCAAACTATTAGATGCACAAGATAATGGCCACATGGATCTTCTTGAAGCCAAACATTATGAAACTCACAACACTCCAATATTCTTTTAAACGGAGAAATTGAAACGCAGGTTAAGGTATCGAAACCCTCTATCAACATTATCAAATTTAGAACATTCCAATAATTCTTTAAAACAAGGAAATTAAAACGCATGTCAAGGTATCAAAATCTTCTGCCAACATTTCCAATTATAACATCGTTGGCATTAGGATCACAATAAGTGAACACCTCAACAAGGCGTCGAGGCAAGGAAAATACTTCATAGACTTAGACGAACCCCACAACATATCAGACAAAGATCAACGCTTCATGATTTTTAAACACCCATTACATAAAATCACCCACAAGGAAATAAGTGCATCTATAAGATAGACGACATCCACTAGCCAGTGGACGCTCAAAACAAAACTATACTATCAACCTGTTATATACACATAAAGATCAATAGAATAACTTCATGCCTAAAAAGCAAAACGCAGAGCTATCACCCATAGGAATTTCCAGAAATAGTTCAAAGACCCTCCTCTCTGTCGTAGTTCAATATGCAATCATTCATTTAAACCCTATGCCCAAGTACTGAAAACAATACCTACAGTACTACCATTTTTCAAACAATAGAGTGGATAGCCAATCAATAGTGACATTCTTTTCATAAAAGCACATATTCAATGGAGGAAGTGATGTGGATCCAAATCCCCATCATATTACATTCAAATTTCCAATGTTTTACAAATCCTACAATTCAGGCATTGCTTTAGTACGAAAGACTAAACCCTCAACGGGTATTCCCTCTATCCAAAATAAAAGTAGCTTAAAACATTAACCAACAGGTCCAAACCCCAACACTATTTACATATCCATTGGCTCAACCCAAGAAAAGGAAAGGGAAACCAACCCATTTGAACTTTAAAACCAAACTTAGTAAGCCAAAAGGGCCATACGAAGTTACAGCATCAAAGAGCTCCAAGCTACAGGGCATTTTAGACATAGCTGCGAGAGGCAGGGACAAATAGTAGGAGGACCTGGGCTTACCAGTTATATGCTCTAACCCCATCCTCCTATTCTTTTCCAAGACCCAGCACCAGAAGAGAGAAATACCTGCGAACCTGTCAACAAGTTAAATGAACATCATGAGCTGAGATGGGAGCAATCCAATAGCTACATAAAAGATGAAATTATAGAGCCATTTAAACTACGGGGAAGACATTACCAACTATAGAAGTATAAACGCCTCCATCTCCATGACACATGGATGCAAGGGCTCTAACCATGAGCGCAGCTCAGGTCAGGGCCTAGAAAAAGGAACTATACCAGCAAGCAGTCACCCTTCAAACTGAAACATCGAAATGGAAATGTTGTAGTGCAGGACAAAAGCATAAAACCCTTCCTCCATGTTGGAAAACGAAGCACGTGTAGGCCATCTGTAGTATTTAAAGCTACCACCCCCTTTCCACTAGCACTTTAATAATTTTCCAAACCATATAGTTAGAGGTTTTGTATTGCTACCTTGGTATTGTTAAGTCATATAGTATCAAAGCTAAACCTTGAACCCTTTTTAAAATCATAGGACTAGTGTATGCTTAGGGATTGACATAGGTAGTGTAGGGAGGAGCCTTCTATACTTGCAGAAACATTAACCAAGTGAAGCCTTAGCAAGGCTTGCTAAGTAAGCTGGGGTCATGTATGTACTCACCCTTTACCTCTCGATAGCTGTGCCAATGGTATGTCTAACCACACCAAGGATCCCACAAGTATTTCAACTCTTCTCAAAATTCCATCATGCTTGGATTGGGATAAACAATCAGTTTAAAACATTTGAAAGAAACATAATTATGTCCAAACATTCAAACGTTAAAGACCTAAAAGTAATAAGTTGCCAAGTGTAAACTGAACATAAACCGTACCTCATCTAATTGTTTCCACAAAATTATTTATTGAACGAAAACTACTCTTTCATATTCTCCTGGTTAGTCAGCATAACTTGCCAGTGCTGAAGTTAATTTACATTACATTAACTATTTTGGAAGTATAATTAGTGTAGATGAAAATTTTTAACTTTTACTATTTTTTTTGGGACATTACAAATGGTATCAGAGCCCAACCACAACACTAAGTGACCTATTGGGCTCATTACAAACTGTTGGTTGTGGAGACTGATCTCGATATTTAGAGATATTAGTATTCAGTCATGTCCGTACCCCAGGTTTGGTTATGATCATGGCAATACCCTAAATGGTTCCGAAGGAGTGTCCACACCCCCGGCTGGGGGGTGGGGGACCAGCAGGCCCCCAAGAAAGGGGGATTGAGGGAAACGCCCTCGAGAAAAAATTTTGGGGCTGTTTTTAGGCCCATAGTTTTGGGTAACCCATGGTATTTTTCCATTGTATTTCCCTTATAAAAGAATGACATTGTAATACGACTAGGGTTGATGTATTAGGTTTTATGCATTGTAAAGATCTTTGATATCAGGAAAAAAGACTGTAAGACAGTGAAGAGGAAGTCCAGCGGTTGTGCTACAGGTTGTATCCCTTCACTTTGCTAGACGGAATAATAATAAGGACTAGCAACTTTATTGTGGACATAGACCAATTTGGGTGAACCACGATATATCTGTGTCTCTCTTGTAATGTGTGTGTGATTATATTTGCATTTATGTTTATTGTTATTGCTCTGTGATCCTGTTTTTCTAACACAAACGTCCGCTGCAGACACATAGAAATTAGAAATATATGTTTATAAATTTTATGCACATATGAACTGACAATTTTTTTTTTCTTAACATTGCTATGACAACCAGGTACAATCACTGTCTGAAAATGAATGTAGAAAAAGGCAGTAGCATACACAAGAATCTGAACTCTCCACCATGAGAGCAAGAAATAGTGGTGGAATTAAACTCATATTTAATGAAATCTATGCAGAATCTACAGGCAGAATTCCAAAGTTTCAGAGATGACAACATGCAAGAAAGACGAGAACAACAAGCTATAAATGAAGCTCTGCTTCAGAATTTAACAACGACAAAACCCCACGAACAACCCACTTTCTCAGCCAATAATTCTAAAGTGAGAGACTGTCACACAAAGAAATCTATCAGTCTTAAAGGAGAGGAACAAGGAGAACACCTACCAGAATCAATGGAAGAGGACTGTAAGAACTCTTCCGACAATGACGAGTCCCCACCTCTTTGCAAGAAAAGGAGGAAGAGTGACGACAATTTACTGCGAGAATTCAGAAAGATAAAAACCCCAACATATGATGGAAAGATTAATATCAGGGAAAAGGTTGAGGAATGGTTTTTAGGAATGAACAAGTATTTCAAAGTCCACAACTATTCTAGTTAAATGGAAGCCCGATTAGTCATTTCTGATTTAAATGGTAAAGTAGCCAGATGGTGGACGGATTTGAAACACACCAAAGAGCAAGAGTTGAAGGAAATAACATGGGATGCTTTCAACAGAATATTCCAAGACAAATTTATGTCTGAACGATTCTTTGACAGGAAGATCAAAGAATTCCATGAATTGAAAATAACCATGGAAGCATTCATAAACAAATTCTTAGATCTGCTGCATTATGTCCCATACATCAAAGATGAAAAAGTCAAGATACAACAATCTTGGGGTGTCTACCATCAAATTTAAGAGAAAAGACTGAATTTGACATGCCCAAAACCTTAGATGTGACTTTACACAAAGCAAGACTCTATTATGAACATGGGAAGCCAAGGAATGATAACATAAACAGAAATAGGGAAACAAAACAATAGTTTCCCTATTTATGTAGACCAGGTTTTAGACCCCCACCTTACCGGAAACAAAACAATAGTTTCCCTCCCAACAGAGGCTTCAATAAACCTCATGCACAACCAAATGCACCCCCACCACATACCAATAGACCAGCTTTCAACAAAGGGGAAAAGGCTGCACCAACAACTGTTACTTGTTGGAAGTGCCAAGGGCCACACTACTTCAAATATTGCCCCAGCAAATCGGATGGAGTGCTACACAATGTCCAAGTAGACACTACAATAGGGGACATGGCAAGAACACCCAGAATTTATGCTGCACTTGATGGCTGGCAAGAAGACCATCAGGCTACTATGGTTGAAATTGACGGTAAGATCTCAAACACAACCATTTTAGTTCTAATAGATCCCGGTGCATGCCAAAGCTACATCTCCCCTAAGGTTGTTGACACTTGTAAGTTAAACCAATTAAGCCACGAGAAACCATGGCTGGTACAACTAGCCACTGGTACTAAACGAAAGGTCTCTGAACTAGTTAAAACTTGTGAGTTAGATCTGAACGGTTTCTGAACTAGGGTAGATTTAAACATCCTACCACTAGGATCCTACGATGTACTTATAGGCATGGACTAGTTAGAAGAACATCATTCCCTACTTGACTATTTGAACAAATCCCTACTATGCACGGATAACCAAGGGAATCAGAAGACCATTCAAGGTAACCCTAAGAAAGTTCCTATAAGACAAATATTTGCCTTACAAGGAAAGAAGTGCATAAGGAAGGGTTGTAAACTCTTTGTAGTTAACATTCGAACCGTAGAAGCTGATAGGGGACAAAAGATCGAAGACTTCCCAGTCCTTGTGGAATTCAAGGATGTATTTCTCGAGGAGTCACCTGGGCTACCACCCAAACGTCACCTAGATTTATCCATAGAGTTAACACCCAATTCCGTACAAGTTTCCAAATCCCCTTACCGCATGAGTCCGCCTAAATTGGTGGAACTCAAGCTTCAGTTACAAGAGTTGATCGAGAAGAATTATATCCAACCTAGTGTGTCTCCCTGGGGAGCAGCAATACTCTTTGTCAAGAAGAAGGACAGAATGATGCAGATGTGCATCAATTACTGCCAACTCAACAAATTGACCATCAAGAACCATTACCCACTCCCTAGAATTGATGACTTGTTTGATCAAGTCGAACGAGCCAAAATATTCTCAAAGATCGATCTATAATCCAGATATCACTAGGTGAGAATCCATGATGAAGACATCAGCAACACTGCTTTCCGAACCCAATACGATCATTACGAGTTTGTGGTCATGCCTTTCGGAATGACCAATGCACCTGCCAACTTTATTTGCATGATGAACAACATATTTAGTAAATACCTAGACAAGTTCATTCTAGTCTTCATCGATGACATTCTGATCTACTCCAAGAATGAAGAAGAACACAAAAAAACACCTATTGATTGTAATATGAATACTATGAGAACACCAACTATACGCTAAGTTTAGCAAGTGTGATTTCTACAAACCCCAAATAGAGTACCTAGGGCACATCATCTTAGAGAAGGGGATAGTAGTTGACCCCAAGAAGATTAAAGCCATAGAAGAATGGCCTACTCCCACTTGCGTAACTGACATTTCATCATTCTTAGGGTTAGCTGGATACTACCAGAAGTTCATTGAGAACTTCTCTAGAATTGATTGTCCTATGATAGCCTTGCAAAAGAAAACAACCAAATTTCTTTGGACAGCAAAATGTGAAGAAAGTTTTCAAAATTTAAAACAACTTTTGACTAGCGCACCCATCCTACGGATTTTCGACCTTGGTGGGGACTTCGTATTTTGCGCAGATGAAAGCAAGGAAGGGCTCGTTGGATTCCTTTTGAAAAATGACTTCGCTATCTATTACGAGTCAAGGAAATTAAAGGAACACAAACAAAACTATCCCACACACGATCTTAAACTAGCCTCCATTATCCACGCCTTAAAGATGTGAAGGCACTATCTTATGGGAAAGAGGTTCCTATTAAAGATGGAAAACATGAGTCTAAAGTACTTATTTCACCAACCAGACCTAAATTCCAGACAGGCCAGGTGGCTAGCTTTCCTTAGTAAGTACCATTTCAAACTAAAACACATAAAGGGAAAGGAGAACAAGATCGCCGATGTGTTCAGTCAACGGGCTCATATGATATATGAGGTGATGGTGAGTCAAACCAACTCAGCTCGGCATGTCAACATGACCGGTTCTATGTCGAGATCCATAAGAAAATCCAAGAGGATAGGTTATGTCATGTCCCAATTTTGGTATTGGGTCACAATGGCCTAATCACATTGGCTCTATTCATTAGAGTTTGTCAAATTGATGCTAAAGGTCAAATAATTCCCAAGGAGGAAAATTACTAGTTTCCTAGGTTTGGGGTGGAAGCTTTGGGATTTGGAATAATGGGGATAATAAATGATGTTTGAACATTAGAATGGAATAAATATTTAATAAAGGATCTAATAAATATATACAAGTGAAAATCAAAGTGGCATTTCATCATGAAAACACATGGAGGAAGTGGGACCCACATATGGCTATATTTCCCCACTACATTTGGCATCATTCTCTCACCAATTCGAATTCAAGGTGAATGGTAACATACTTGGGGGAGTCCAAAAGGTATTATTCATCGCATGACTCATCCAAGGTCGAAATATAGAGAAAAAGTAACCCCCATGGAAGAGGAAGAAGCAATTTGGCGCTAGTGAGACACTTGGGTTAGATTCCCTAGCTCTATGAAAACAATAATGAAGATGATATGAAACCTATAACACAAATCAAACCTGAAGGATGACATATGACATATATGACATGTCAGGGCTAAAAATAGACTCCAAGAGGGCGCTCAAGGGTGTTAGGGAAGCTAAGATGCTTCCACATGTGATTTGGTGGAAGTGGGAGACTAGGAATTGTTGTACAAGTGGCGTTCTTTGGAATCTCTTCCCAACATGAGTTGGCATGAGTCTCTTGGAAGGAATTCGACCCATGGAGGACATTAGAAGTTTATAAATGTCAATAACAAAGAATCAAACCAGCTTTTGATCATTTGTAGAATTTGCAATTGCAATTGTGAAGAGGGAGAACTAGTGGATGACTAGTTTCTTGCATTAGCCAATTTCGAGGGTGAAAGATTCCTATCCATGTTGGCAGTTGGAAAGGCCATTCAGACCTTTCATTCGGAGCTTTAATGGAGTCTTTATTTGCAGGTGTAATCTACAGGGCAGCTCATGGTTTCTTCTATTGCAGCTCGCTCCTTCAACCATTTCCAATTTTGATGGCATATTCTTGATCCTTGAGGGAGGGCGTTTTTGGTGAGCTATTGTACTCTTTGGGGGAGCTTCTAATGCCCCATTTATTTTGTAATATTAATTAAATACTCTTTTCTTCATCTCCAAAATGTTTCAGGTCGAAATTCCAAATAGAAATGTATAAATCTCATTTTTAATGGAAGAACAATGCCATTTCCCCACTACCTTGTTGTGATCCAATGTATTGATGATGATTTCGAAGGAATGGATGATTCTCTGATATATTTGTGATAAATATACTTCCATGGATGTCTTATACAAGTTTCATGTATTGTACTTGAGCATTTGAAGCATTTTTACTCAGTGTAATTGCATTGGGAGAAGAAATAGTGCCATTTCCCCAAGGGTCGAATTGGGGATTTTTGCAGTTGAATGGGAGAGGGTGAGACCAGTTGTAATAAACCATTAATGGTTCATATGAGACCTTAATAAAATAATTAACACATTACATACCTCTTTTCATAAATTTGAGTGGGTTTGGAGGCATTTGGGAAGCCATTTTCGGTACTTACCTTAGGGGGATTTGAACTCCAAATTACTAGTAAAATTGCATACTTGGTCCAGAATCTTAAGAGAGTTTGCATAGGTATTTTGGTGGCCATATGTTATCCCTGAACATCATGTTCAATTCCTAATATCATTCATAAAACTTACTTGAATATTTGAAGGCATTTGGAGTCAATTTGAGACCTAGAGACCAATACTAGTCAAAGGGAAATCACTAGTAAAGTTACCTACATTGACCATAATTGAAAGAGTATTTGAAAAAGTGTTTTAAAGGTACAAAGGCATCCCTAAAACATATATTTATGTTCTAATATCATTTATATACATTCTAAGAAGATTTGCGATCATTTGGGGCAAATTTGGGACCTAGAAATCGAAACTAGTCCAAGGTCGAACTAAGGAAAAAAGTGGAAAATTGCAATTTTAATAAAATTCCTAATAAGGGACATTACAGTGGTATCAGAGCATGGTCTTGGCACCTAATGTTGTAGAACATTAATGAAGACCAGGAGTCAAAGAAATAAGCCACCACCCTTAGAAACTGAAACTGGATGTACTTTGGTGGAAGGGAAGAAATAGGAGAAGAAGTGCATTCATTGGTCACCATGAGTAAGGATGAGAAAGGAACCTCAGAGGAGAATGAGGAGTTTAGAAAATTATTGGAACCTTCCTTTGAAGACAAGTGAAGGAAATACTTTCAAGAGTTCAAATTGTTGCTTAGTGAAATTGGAAGCAACTCGGAAAAAATAATGAGCAATGGTTCTCTTTTCAAGGAAAAGGATGAAACAATTTATGCCACAAAAGGGGAACCTAATGTAATTGTGGAACATGAGGTACATGTTGATATTCAGGTGCTTGAAGATGCTACACTAAAACAAGAAGAAGGACAAGAACTTGTCCTTGTTCAAAGGGATTATGAGTTGCCTCATGGAGAGAGTTGCAAAGCCTTGGAAGAAGTACATGATCTCACAATAGTTGGACCAAGCAATTATGGAGAAGATGAATTAAATATTTCAATGGGTAAGAGTTGTAACGAATTAAAGTTGGTTCATAATTCTTCACCCCACACTTCTTTTCCAACCACATCACTTTGGGATGAAAATTGGGTGAAAGGTTTTTTCCTAGTGGTATGAAACTCATGCCTCTCCTTTTGATGATGACATGAATAGAGCACCTCATTATTTAGAATTGCAGCAACATATTGCTTTACCTTATGATGATACATATCCTCATGGATGTATGGATGAGACTTGTTTGATTCCTTTGAATTCTCCTTGTTTTTCCTGCTCATTATTTAGTTCAGATTTTAGTGGAGATTCTTCATTCACTTCTTGGATGAAAGAATGCATGGCTGAATATTTTGATGCATATCACATTCTCTTGGAGCAGCATTATTGGACATGGGATCCTCACCTAATGTCATTGGAGCAGATTTGATGGGTCACTTGAAGATTGTATGCACTTGGAAACTGGTGGTCTACATGCTTGGAGGTATAAGCACTTTCATGACTCTTTGATGAAGCATCTCCTTTATGTACATTTTCATTATGTTGTTATGTACTTTGATGATATATATTTTGTACTCATGATGTTTGGAAGAATGCATACAAGAAAATGGGATCCAAGAATCCTCTTATCTGATGGTATGGGTTGGAGAGCACTTTTAATTGCTCGGGTGCAATACAAGCAATGGGACCCTAGAATAATTTTTATCTCATTGGTTTCATATTTTTTGGGAAAGCAAGCAGTATGGAAGATGGATTCCCCACTTAATAAAGTGATTTTAATCAGAGTAGTGTAGCAACAAGCATGGTGGTTCCTCTCTAAAATCTTCATGGAAACTCAAAGACTCAAGGTTGGGCAATTCAACGGCAACTTCAAAGAATTATATAGAAAGCACGTTCTTCAACACCCACATTTAAAATTGCTTGAGGACAAGCAATATTGGGAAGGGAGGATTTTTCATGTCCCAAATTTGGTATTGGGTCACAATGGCCTAATCACATTGGCTCTATTCATTAGAGTTTGTCAAATTGATGTTAAAGGTCAAATAATTGCCAAGGAGGAAAATTACTAGTTTCCTAGGTTTGGGGTGGAAGCTTTGGGATTTGGAATAATGGGGATAATAAATGATGTTTGAACATTAGAATGGCATAAATATTTAATAAAGGATCTAAATAAATATATACAAGTGAAAATCAAAGTGGCATTTCATCATGAAGACACATGGAGGAAGTGGGACCCACATATGGCTAGATTTCCCCACTACATTTGGCATCATTCTCTCACCAATTTGAAATTCAAGGTGAATGGTAACATACTTGGGGGAGTCCAAAAGGTATTATCCATTACATGACTCATACAAGGTCAAAATATAGAGGAAGAGTAACTCCCATGGAAGAGGAAGAGGCAATTTGGAGCTAGTGAGACACTTGGGCTAGATTCCCTAGCTCTATGACAACAATAATGAAGATTCTATGACACCTATGACACAAATCAGACCTGAAAGATGACATATGACATATATGACATGTCAGGGCTAAAAATAGACTCCAAGAGGGCGCTCAAGAGTGTTAGGGCAGCTAAGATGCTTTCACATGTGATTTGGTGGAAGTGGGAGACTAGGAATTGTTGTACAAGTGGCGTTCTTTGGAATCTCTTCCCAACATGAGTTGGCATGAGTCTCTTGGAAGGAATTCGACCCATGGAGGACATTAGAAGTTTATAAATGTTAATAACAAAGAATTAAACCAGCTTTTGATCATTTGTAGAATTTGCAATTGCAATTGTGAAGAGGGAGAGCTAGTGGATGATTAGTTTCTTGCCTTAGCCAATTTCGAGGGTGAAAGATTCCCATCCAAGTTGGCAATTGGAAAGGCCATTCAAACCTTTAATTTGGAGCTTTAATTGAGTCTTTATTTGCAGCTGTAATCTACGGGGCAGCTCATGGTTTCTTCTATTGCAGCTCGCTCCTTCAACCATTTCCAATTTTGATGGCATATTCTTGATCCTTGAGGGAGGGCATTTTTGGTGAGCTATTGTACTCTTTGGGGGAGCTTTTAATGCCCCATTTATTTGGTAATATGAATTAAATACTCTTTTATTCATCTCCAAAAGTTTTCAGGTCTAAATTCCAAGTAGAAATGTATAAACTCATTTTTAATGGAAGAACAATGCCATTTCCCCACTACCTTGTTGTGAGCCAATGTATTGATGATGATTTCGAATGAATGGATGATTCTCTGATATATTTGTGATAAATATACTTCCATGGATGTCTTATACAAGTTTCATGTACTTTACTTGAGCATTCGAAGCATTTTTACTCAGTTTAATTGCATTGGGAGAAGAAATAGTGCCATTTCCCCAAGGGTCGAATTGGGGATTTTTGCAGTTGAATGGGAGAGGGTGAGAATAGTTGTAATAAACCATTCATGGTGCATATGAGACCTTAATAACATAATTAACACATTACATACCTCTTTTCATAAATTTGAGTGGGTTTGGAGGCATTTGGGAAGCCATTTTCAGTACTTACCTTAAGGGGATTTGAACCCCAAATTACTAGTAAAATTGCATACTTGGTCCAGAATCTTAAGAGAGTTTGCAGAGGTATTTTGGTGGCCATATGTTATCCCTGAACATCATATTCAATTCCTAATATCATTCATAAACCTTACTTGAATATTTGAAGGCATTTGGAGTGAATTTGAGACCTAGAGACCAATACTAGTCAATGGGAAATCACTAGTAAAGTTACCTACATTGAGCATAATTGAAAGAGTATTTGCAGAAGTGTTTTAAAGGTACAAAGGCATCCATGAAACGCATATTGATGTTCTAATATCATTCATATACCTTCTCAGAAGATTTGGGATCACTTGGGGCAAATTTGGGACCTAGATATCGAAACTAGTCCAAGGTCGAACCAAGGAAAAAAGTGGGAAATTGCAATTTTAATAAAATTCCTAATAAGGGACATTACAGGTTATTCCAACAACAAAAGTAGTATAAGATAGACGAGTCGAGACTGTTATGGTCAAAAGAGAGACTCTATGTTCGAGAAGGAAAAGACATTAGACCTAACATCCTAACATAATTCCATCAGAAACCTTACTCGGGACATCCGGGATATCAAACGATGATATCGACAGTGATGAAACACTTCTTTTTTCCTAAACTGAAATCCAACATAGATTTATTCATTGGTAAGTTCCAAGAGTGTCAGCTGGTCAAAGCAGAACACTAACACCCTTCAGGACTACCACAACCATTACCCATTCCAAAGTGGAAGTGGGAGGTCATCAGTATGGATTTCATAACCGGGTCGCCAAAAAGTGAGAGGCAGAATGAATCCATATTTGTAGTAGTAGACAAGTTATCCAAGGCAGCACACTTTACACCAGTAAAATCTACCTACAAAGCCGTTCACATCGCATAAATCTTTCTGAAGGAGATTTTATGATTGGATGGGATACCCAAGGAAATAATTTCCGATAGAGATACGAAGTTCACTAGCAACTTCTGGAGGGCATTTTTCTACGGGTTGGAGTCACAATTGGAGTTCAGTACCGCATACCATCCCCAAACTGATGGACAAACGGAACAAGTAAACCAAATCCTTGAGGACATGCTGAGGATGTATGTCATGAACAACCCAACAAAGTCGGAAGATTATTTGCACCTCACAGAGTTTAACTACAACAATGGATACCAAACGTTGGCCAAAATGAGCCCTTTTGAAATGCTCTATGGCAGGAAATGTCGGATACCCATGACTTGGGACAGTCCAGTAGACAGACTTATGTTAGGCCCCGACATACTAAGAGACTTGGAGCAACTAGTCTTCAAGGTACAACAAAACTTGAAGGAGGCACAAGACCGCCAAAAGAATTATGCGGATAAGAAAATAAAATACAAAGGCTACCAAGTCGGCGAACATGTGTTACTTAAAGTAAAGGAAAAATGAAGCTCTTTGAGCTTAGGACGATGCAGGAACCTCGCCCCCGATTTTGTGGACCTTTTGAGATATTGACCAAGAAGGGCCCAGCAGCATATGAGCTAGCCTTACCAGCTCACGTAAAAGTTCATAATGTTTTTCATGCATCATTATTAAAGAAATATGTGTACGATACTAAACATGTGATTGATTGGTCCTTATTACAGGTGGATCCGGAAGAGGAGTTCATGTCGGAACCACTCCACATTCTGGACAAGAGAGAGGTGCAACTTCAAAGAACGACCCAGCTGAAAGTACAATGGAGGCACTTCGGACCAGAGGAGGCTACCTGGGAAAATGAGGAAACCATGAAAGAGGCATACCACGCCTTGTTTCATGACTTCATTTCTAGCCCCTAGAACACTGGGATGATGTTGTTTCTAAGCGGGGAGGGATGTAATATCTCAAATTTTGAACTAACAATTTTGGTCTTTATATTGGGCCCATAGCCCCGACACACATTATTTGGTTGATTATTGGGCCTAAGCCCTAGTTCACATGAATCATTTCTTTTATAGATTTACATATTGGGCATGGACCCTGATTGATGCATTATTGTTATATGTTGGGCAAGAAAGCCCTAATGGATTGATTATGTTTCTGTTATATGAATCGAGTACAAAACCCTAATGTACTGAGATGACCTTTTTGTTACATACTATGCAGAATTATGATTTACCTGATTGACGTATATGGTGTATTGAATGTGGACTTAGAAACACATGGATGACCTACGTACTGGGCCTAAGCTTTGATGTACCCAAAGGATTTTATTATGTACTGGGTGTAAGCCTGGATGTACATTGAGTATTGGGAAGGAGCCCTGGAGCACTCCCAGCTTGATAAGTGAACACCGTATCCGAGGCCATTATATATATTCTAGATGTGCTTCACAACCACATTCTAGTACTAGTGTTGAGCAAGACGCTCTGGAATTGCACTAGTGTAATGCCCATGTGAAAGTGTTGAGTTAAAAGCTTTGAACAACACTCAGATTTACTAGATCTCAAAAGTGTTGAGTCGACAAGACTCTGAATAACACTTCTATTTCATCGCATTAATTTATTTTGGTTAAATGAATCATTTTCTATCTATCATCGAGTACTACAGGAACTACCATGTTAAACGAGGGAATACAACATGCAAGAGAGAGACTTAAAGGTGCCTATCCAAGCCTACCAAAAAGACCGTCCAAAGAGTTGCACCCTGTCCTTAATTTTAAAAATAAGTACCATGAGAGATACATAAATAAATAAAAGAAAATTACCATAACTTAAGTATGAAATGACTAAGAATATTCTTATGTGCATGAATTGCATAAAGGTCTCAAACTTAATATTATTATTAAAAGTATTAATAATAATGTTATTATTATTTATTTATAAAATATATATATTGCATAGAGTTTATGCATAGATGGCTATCACATTATCATACTATTAATATGTATTATTAAGTAGTATTGATAATATTAGGTATAATATATAACTACTATTTTTATTATTATGTAAGAAGTAATTTAAAGTCACTTCTAGTTAAAACAAATAAAAGTCCCACTTTAACAAGGACTAGATATTTAGTAAAAATATCTTTTAAAAATATTAATTTAATTAAAGAAACTAAATAATTATTCAAACAGTTATATTCCAAGACTCCCCTATATAAAAGAGGGAATACCCCAAGAGAGGGGGCATCATCTTTTCATTATCATTCTCTTATGGTAATAAAGGAAAATTTTGCTGCAAGAACTGAAGCAGTCCCACATTAATATCCAGATCTAATTTAGCAGTTGAACCTACAGCCTCTACTTCTCCTATTACATGTTGGAACCAGCTCGGGGGGATCCAATTAGAACCAAGAACGATCTAAGGGTCATGGTTGGGGGGAACATGGTAGTCCCAAAGTTATCGAGTTAAAAGCTCATTCTACAGGTTAGCCAAGTCCATAAGCTTTCTGCAGTAATTATTATTTGAGTGTGCAGGTCTTGCAAAGGAGGATCAAGCTTCAAGACAACCAGGTATGAACTAATATTCTCCATTTCAATTTGCAATAGAAGCTAGGATTATTAAATTAGGATTTATCGTACAGCACTGTACTTCCCTATTCTTTACAATGTTATTTCTTCTATAGAGCAAGGGCCATTGGGCATGGGCTCTCAAGGTCATATTATAGGATCAGAATTTTAATTGTTTCCTCTGTCAAAATTGAAAGTCTGCCCTAACCAGCTCAAGGGTCTACCAGGGCTATCCTAGCTAGCCTGTGCTAGACATTCATTCAATAAGTATGTCATAAATCGAAAATTTATTTAAATGTTCATTAACGTCTAAACTTTCAAAACCACACAAGAATGAAATCACATTGACTTTCTATACCTTTTCTCAAATTATTTCGTTTATATTATCAAGCTAGGGTTTAGCCCCTTCGTATTTTATTCTTTTAAAACAAAGAACTTAGGAATTTACAACAAGATAAACATTCTACACGTAGGCTACTAGTTTATTTTCAAAAATAAATCCTTCAAGTTAAAAGTAAAACATCTCGTACATATAACTTCCCTAAACAACCAATCAATACGATTTTTCTTCCTATCTACACTTTTCAGTTTTAAATTCTTAAACATAAACCAAAAAAATTGAATGGACAGTCCAAACTATTAGATTCACAAGATAATGGCCACATGGAGCTTCTTGAAGCCACACATTATCAAACTCAGAACACTCCGGTATTCTTTTAAATGAAGAAATTGAAATGCAGGTCAAGGTATAGAAACACTCTCAACATTATCAAATTCAGAACATTCCAGTAATTCTTTAAAACAGGGAAATTAAAATGCAGGTCAAGGTATCAAAATCCTCTGCCAACATTTCCAATTGTAACATTGTTGGCATTAGGATCACAACAAGTGATCACCTCAACAAGGAATCCAGGAAAGACAAATATTTCACAGACTTGGACAAACCCCAAAACATCTCAGACAGAGATAACCGCTTCATAATTTTTAAACACCCATTACATAAAAACACCCACAAGGAAATAAGTGCATCTATAAGACAGACGCTGTAATATCCCCAATTTTGGACTAACTATTTTTGTTGTTATATTGGGCCATGACCCTGGAACATATGATTTATTTTGAATATTGGGCATGAGCCGTAGCACCTATGATTTATTCTTTTATATATTCACATATCAGGCATGTACCTTGACTGACTTCTCTATTTGAGTGTATGCTGGGCGAGAAAGACCCAATGATTTAATGATGTTCTTCAGCCTTGATATTGGTACAAACCCTAATATACTGAGATGATATTTTGTTACTTACTATGCAGAGCTATGATTTTACATGATTTGACTTATGAGTGTGCTGAGCATGGACTAAGACACACACATATAACCTACATACTGGGCATAAGCCCCAATGCACCTAGAAGAATGTTTATGTACTGGAAGTAATCCTTGAGGTACATTGAGTGTTGGTCCTAAGCCCTGAAGCACTCCAAGCTTGATAAACGAATACTGAATCCAAGGCAACTTAAATATTCTAGATGTACCTCACAACCACATTCTAGCACTAGTGTTGAGCAAAGGCTCTCGAATTGCAGTAGCGTAACGCCCATGTGAGAGTGTTGAGTTAAAAGGCTCTGATGAGCACTCGCTGTTACTGGATCTCAAAGTGTTGAGTCGGAAAGACTCTGAATAGCACTTTTTCTTTCATCACATTTATTTAATTTGATTAAATCATTCATCTTTTATCTATCATCAAGTATTGCGGAAACTACCATGTTGAATGAGGGAATCCAACATGCAAAGGGAGAGACTAGAGGTGCCTATCCAAGCTTACCAAAAGACCATCCAAATAATTGGACCCTGTCCTTAAAAGTTAAAAGAAGTATCATGTGAAGATACATAATTAAATAGAAGATAATTACTGCCACTTAAAGCATGGGATTTCTAATAGTAGTCTTCTAGGAATAACATGCATACAGGCCTCAAGGCTAATATTATTAAGTAACTTTAATAATAGTGTTGTTATTATGTATTTATGAAATATATTTATTATATATAGTTTATGCATCATTTAATATTATTAATGATGTATTAATAGTTAAGCTGAAATATAAATATTGTTTTAAAAAATTATTATGATAAGCTTAAATCAAAAATCACTTATAGTTATAACAATAGAAAAAGTCTTAGTGCAAAAACACTAGATATTTATTAAATAAAATCTTTTAAATATTAATTATTTAAATTAAAGAAACTAATTATTCCAACAGTCATAATTCAAGATTCCCCTACTTAAAGAGGGAAGATCCCAAGTTTTTGGGAGCATCTATTAAAAGATGTTGATACAAGATGGATCTCATTGAAGGGACCAGCTGAAAGACTATTCGAGGAATATGCATCCTTAGTAGGGGTAATGTATGAACATCGCTTAAGAGTAGAAAAAGCTCAAACTCTTCTCGTTCTACTAACTGATATAGAGACATTATTAACATTGGTTGGAATTCTTCCTATCCTTCATGAAATGAATAACCTCGTGAAGATGTCTCAGAGTCGCACGATGTATATTGCTGAATACACAAATGCAAGAAAATTATTATGCCTTGCAATAAATAATTTGTATATTATGAGAGAGTCTTTTACAGGTCTAGCATTTACAAAGTGGACTAAGATAATCAATATAGAAAATGATGAAATTTTTTTGAAGTTTGATGAAAAAGGGATTCTATGTATGGCAGTGTGTTGGCATATGGTTCCCTTTTATTATACCGATAAGATAGGAAGATCCACCAAAGATTGCCCCGTATCAAGAGAACGATTTGACAATGTTGTGATTGCAGTGAGACACAACTTGATAGAAATTGCAAAAACACTATCATAAGAGATAAGAGAACAATTTCCTTGAGTTGAATTGTTGGAAGCCATGTCTGTGGTATACCCTCAATATTGGAACCATCGTCAATGTTCAAAAACTTTAAAGGTTGACTTTATAGGGAAATGGAAGACATCGTAGAGCCATTTTTGTCGAGAGGCCGAGATACAAGGAGAACATATTCAAGGTATTTTAGATGGAAACAAATTGTCAGATCAAGCCAAATGCTTTGCTACAACAATGTGGGAGCAATTTCCTGAGTTGGATAATCATCTAGAATATGGTGCAATTACATGATTATGGACTAAACTCAGTGGTAGCGAAATCCTATGGCAAAGAATGTCAGAATATTTCAAATTAGCGGATTTATGTCAAACCATGATTTTGGTATCAGTGGAGGATGAGAGAATGTTTAGTGCACTAACATTCTTGAAGTCAAAGTTGAGGAACAAGCTTGATAAAAATGTGGATACATGCTTAAGATTATATGCAACAAAGTATGAGGTTGACAATTTTCCGTATGAAAGAGCACTAGCTCTTTGGTGATCAGATTGTGAAAGAAGGAGAGAAAACAATATAACAAATTTCTCTAATGAACTTGATATAGAACTTAATGTTTTTGAGGATCATAATGATGGTTCATCTCGAGAAGATCATGTTGAGAATGATGAAAATGAGGAACAAGGCTAGAATATGAATTGGGATTTTGATTTTTAATCGGTGATTTATGAATTATGATCCAGTATACATGATGTACTTACGTCTTATTTTGGTCTAGGGTGTTCCATGGACCCTTGCTGGTGATCGCTTATGTGAATTTGAGGTTGATTTTAAGGTAAAAATAGATTCTACATTGTACTTTTTTCTTGTAACATTGCTTATTTGAGATGCATTTCCTTCATGCAATTTATTTTAAGATCGATGTTTTGATGTTTATCTCTTACATTGTCCCTTTCTTATATGTGACAGGAAACGATGCTGGAATTTGACAAAGCTAGGCCTAGGAGCTATCTCTACACATAGATAGTGTCCTAGCATTAAAGGATAAATAACTAATTTGACAACACTTTCACTAAGCAAGAATGGGCTCATTCAAGTACATGAAACCATGTTGGTGTTTCGCTCTAATATCTTGACAAATTTTTATGGTTTGTTTATTGCTTTTGTTTGAAGCATTTTGTCAATTTTTGAAGTTTGCATGTATTTTAGTTAAATATTGTGTTAGTCCCTTGAATGCTTCTAGTTCTCATCTGATTCTTGATTTAACCCTTTTTTGTTGTTTGGTTTGGTTTTAGTTGATTTTCATTGAATCAGGGTTTGAGGAAATATGTTTTTATTTCCTTTCAGTTGCATGAATTAATTGTCTTCACTTTCTAAATCTATTATGTTCATTGTATATTTTCTTTGTAAATACTTCTCATTAGTCAAAAAAATAAATGAGCTCTACATAGCTAAGCAAAGAGAAAAATGGTCGATGTACTAGGTTCCTATCCATTGATTGTAGGATACCTATTGGCATGAGACCAACATTCCTCTTGCTCTAATGCAATTGGCATAGTTACAATGCATAATTATCTTAGCCTCCATGGGCATAATTGTCTAGTGTAGGACAAAATGCCCGATTCTATCGGTTTGTCGATTTGACAAGATTCAAGTCCCCACATGTCCGTTGGACCATTAAGGGACGAGATAACAAGTAAAGTCCCCACTTGCCCTGAATCTAGTTAGTGCAGTTGTGTTTCACTTACACTTTCCGGATGTGAGTCCAGGACCTAGGTGTTCTATTTTTTATGATGTGATTCATGTTATTTGACTAACTTTGTTGTTCCTCTATTTTTGAAGTAGGTTGGAAAATCTTTATGGTAGCAAGTTCACTATATGTCAATTTGAGGTTGCATTTTAGGTAAAAATATATTCTATATTTTGTGTTTTTCGTTGTAACATTGATGATTGGGACTACATTTCCTTGATGTAAGTTATCTAAGATTGATGTTTTGATATTTAACTATTACATTCTCTCTCTTGTTTGTGACATGAAATGAAGCTGGGGCCTATCTCTTCACATAGATAGTGTCCTAGTATCAAAGGATAAATAAATAATTTAACAAGACTTTCGCTAAGCAGGAATGGGCTCATTCTAGTACATGAAACTGTGTTAATGTCTAGCTCTGATACCTTCGAAAATTTCTATGGATTGTTTACTGCTTATGTTTTTAGTATTATGTCGATTGTGGAAGTTTAAGTTTATTTTGGTTAAAGATTGTGTTAGTTCCTTGAATGCTTCTAGTTTTTATTTGATGCTTGACTTAACCATTTGTTGTAGCTTCATTGGTTTCTTTTGATTTTCTTTGATTCAACGGTTTGAGGAAAGATGTTTTTATTTTCTTTCACTTGCATGAATTAAGCATCTTCACTTTTTAGCATGTATTTACTTATTTCATATTTTCTTTGAAAATATCAGTATTTAGAAAGGGAAATGAGCTTTGCATAGCTAAGCGAAGAGAAAAATGGTCTATGTAAAGGTTCCTCCGCATTCATCGTAGGATACCTATTGGCAGGAGACCGACATTTCTCTAATGTAATTGGCATACTTTTCATATGTCCACAGACTGTCAGTATAGTATTCACTTGAATCTCAGCACCTACAGGGCAACATACTGTAAAAGGAGCATTCCAAACCTTGCTACTATACAGGTTAGCATGTTTCTTGTCTTAATTGGTGGTGTGTAGAAGTCATATTTTTTTGGCCACTAGTAGTTAGATTGTTTTGAGTATATCCGAAATTGAATGAATTTATTGCATGTTGCATGTCTTTACATCTTTAGAGTTTTCATTTTTGAATATAATGAATTAATTCTGCTACTATTCTTAAGAGATTGGATTTACTCCTCCCAAAAGGCTCAAATGTACTCCTCCCATGATCAGGATTTACAGTTTATGAAACGTCTTGTGGACACAATGGAATTGAAATATGGTTTTATGACTTGATTCAACCAAGTGGTAGGTGATGCTCCAATAGAAATTGGGGATCTATTCATTGATTTGTAGGACACTAGCCTGGATCTTGCAGCTCTGGATGAAACTACATCAAATAATAAAAAAAATTGTTATCTTAGGTCAAGACTAGAAAGTGTCTTGGAAAGAATAGGTAAAAATGGTGATCTATGGCACTCTAAATTTTGGTCCTTCTTAGAGGCATTGATAGAGAGATGCCATGATTGTGTTCAAAAGTGGCTTTCCAACAACACTGCCGAATTTTATAGCAGTAATGATGTACAAAAGTTGCAACTCAAGGCAGTTTTAGCCCTAGCAGAATTGAAGCAGGGACTTTATGTATGTGGTTGTAAGTGTTTTGTATGTTTTTGGTGATGTGTTCTAGAGAAATGTCATTCCTATGATTACTCTTGTATGAGTAACAATTTTTGTGTTGAGAAGTGCACATATTGTTCTATTGAATTAGATCAAGGAAATGAAGTGGAGGAATGCCAAAATTTGGCAGGTCATGATTGGAATCATGATGGAAAAAAGAAAAATTAGAGTAAGGAATGAGATAGTACAAGAGCTACAACAGACTAAGAATAAATTAAAAATAGAGCTTTATAAGTTTGCTAAGAGATATGTAGGCAAACATGCACTGAAAGGGACCAAACATATAGTATGGGATGACATCACTGTGGATATTACTAAAAATTGGAATCAGTTGGTACTAGTACAGGATGAGCAGGAACTGGCAAGGACTGCCTTTCCAAATTGTAAAACAATAACCAATTAACTGGATAAGAAGCCAGAGATTGCCCATAATGTAATTAGTTTACTAAATGTTAAGTCTAAAACTGAGTTGGAGGTTCTGGGTGTACTAAACAGAACTAATTTAATAATGGAGGCCAATATAGTCGTCACCAAGAATAATATAGGGCATGCCAGCTTATTATTTGGACCTAAAACCCACTGATTGGTCATTTGACAAGTTAGCACTGTGTTGTTGCTCCTATTTGGCAGGGAGGGCAGGAAGAATAATACGTTTTGCCTAAATGTTAAGTCTAAAACTTTGTTGGATGTTCTAGGACTACTCAAAGCTAAAGTTGCTAGCCTTAATTGATCAATATCTTCCATTTGTTGCGGCATTTGATAACGTCTGTGATTACATTCTAGGTGAGCATTCAAAAAGGCTTAGGGATCAACTCAAGCAAGATGTCAAGTAGTTGTAAACGAAGATCATTGCGAAATCTAGGCCTCTTATAAGAATGGAAATCAAGGTAGAAATATCACCCGATGAGGGTTAGATGAACACCTTGTGACTTGATAATTGCTTGATGTAGAATGATTCTTTTTTATGGTGTACAACAATTCACAAATGAAGATAGTGTTGCCTTTGTGAATTTGTGTATGCATGAGGAATTTTTGTTGTGGCAGGAGAAATAATTGGAGGCTTGAGCACAAACAAAGTCTTGGCACCACACAAGCCTTGATGTGGGGCAAATTCAAAGTCACCATCAAGGACAAATCCTATATTGTTAACTATTGGAAGGAATAATAACAATGACAGTACCTGCAATAGAATTCCAATTAGATAGTAGATGCCTACATCCAATACAACAACTACACCATTAGTCTTAGAGTGATAGATGAAGAGGCGAAGTTGATCATGGAGTTTATTGGTTAATGGATCAAATGAATTAAGAAAGCGCTTGAGATGTTTGACATCTGCACTATAAAAGAGTCTTTTCAGAAGGCTAAGTTAGCTGATGCTAAGAATAGTTAGAGGAATCCTATTGATGTTGTTGCAAATTATTGGAATATCTCAGCATGCATGATTTAGAAAAGTACTATATATATGTTGTATTTGAATTCTGTGGTCGAACGAGAAACTGAGGTAACTGGGGTGTTTTGAACAAAATCTGCTGAATAAAATCTACTAAATAAAATATGTAATGGTTGTGGTAAACTGTTTACAGAACAAGGCTGGCTATATTTACACGTAAGCTCATTATTTTGAATATATTTTTCATTTTAACATTTATCCTTAGTTTTAAGTGTAAAAATGACAAGGATTTTCAACAAAACAGGTGACATGGCCCTAGTATGATGGCATATTTACAATCTGATATTTATATGATCGTAGGATTGTTTTGATAGTTGAAAGTTGTCAAGAACTATTGCAATTTGTTGATTAATTTCCTGTATTAAATTGATTTATCAACCCCAGAGCTCTAGAGAAACTTTTGTGGCCTCTCAAATCCATTGTCCCCTGCTCAAAACTATGAAGAGAGCTGCGGTTTACCCCTGTCTCTCAACTCAGATTTACTACACACCTTCCATTTGTCCTCGTGCAACAAACATGCTTTGATCACAATCATACATTTATTCTTCTTGTTGGCATTCCAGTCCATTGTTCTCATCAAATGGATAAGGTGGACGAGCATACTGAGAAATGTGAAACCTCAAAATCCATTCCACATATGTCTTGCAGTGATGCATACTATTTTGAATGTGATCTGTCACTCCGTCATTTTTCTGGGCTTTAGTTTGTTGTCACTGGAAAAATCTAGGGAGGACTGGGTTCTATGCCTTTCTCAAAATACTTACCCTGTCTTATGGACCACTTGTTTTGAATTCCTTTATTGGATTTTCAGAAGTTAGACAATCATTCAAATATGAAGGTTTTGTTTTGGTAGAAGCACTCTTTATTGCCAAGGTCATAAAATCCTTATCTCAAAGGAAATTTTATTTTGGCACTAGACGGATTAGTCCACAAATGCGCTCTTCACTCATTGCAACAATCTAACAAAAACAACTAAAGCTGTCCAATGAAACTAAACAGGTGCATACAATAGGAGAAATCATGAATTATATGGCGGTATATGATTATCGTATTGACGAATTTCCCTTCTGGTTTCATCAAACTTGGACAATAGTACTCCAGCTCATACTTGCTTTAGGCATCCTCTTCCATGTAATTGGATGGGCCACACTTTCATCCTTGGCAGTTACATATATACCATGCTTTGTAACACTGCATTAGCAATGTTACAACATAAGTTTAAAACTGAACTAATGTCAGCCTAGGATCAGTGGTTAACGGCCACCACAGAAGCTCTGGTGCATATATGGAGGTTAAACATGGCCAAAAATTGGCAATTTGTGAAGAAGTTGGATCAAGAAAATCAACTCTTTTGGTTACAATACTCGGAGAAGTACCAAAGTTGAGGGGAAGTGGAAGTAAGAATTATTTACCCCCTCACCCTAACATTGTCAACCTTTTAAATTGATGGATTCTCTTTCTCATGTTCTCAACCTTGCCTCTGTAGTTGTAAGTCTATGGCACTCTTGCATATGTTTCTCAGACTGCATGGATTCAAACTGGAACAATACGAGATAGCATACTATTTGGGCATCCCATGGACATGCATATATATGAGGAAGTTATCCTAAAGTATTCACTGGATAAAAACCTCCAGAATATTCCCTTTGGTGATCAAACTGAACTAGGAGAAAGAGATGCCAATCTCAATCTTGGCAAAAAATAACGGATACAGCTTGCCTATGCTTTATATCAATACTATGATATTTATCTTTTCGATGATCCTTTCAGTCATGTTGATGTTGATACTGTTGGTAGCTTTTTTAAGGTTAATATCATGATTTCCTTTTGATATAAAGGTTTTCAAATTATTATGTGCATAGCACTTTTGTATGTTGCCCCTTTCTATAGCAATGATTTTTTCATTTTGTCTTAGATTTCTGATATCCTATTAATCACAGATTTTGATGTGTAGGAATACATAATGGGAGCACTGTCGAAAAAGACAGTAATCCTTATAACAAACCAAGTTGATTTTCTCCCTGCATTTGATGATATTTTGGTTAGTAAGTAGTTGTCCTGGTCATTGAAATCTGTTTGTTTGCTTGTATACAACGTTTTGACAAATTTTTTCAATGGATGGCACATGATTATAATTCCTGTAATTTTGACATATTTACTCCTGATCGTTTTGGGAAATTTTCTTTGAATTTCTACACTAAAATCTCTCTTTTGCAGTTGATGTTGGATGGGGAGATTCATCAAGCTGGGAAATATCAGGAACTATTGGTCTCAAGTGAGGCACCTATGGAGATTGTGAATGCATACAACACTGTTTCTCAACAAATTAGTAGTTGATTCAACATCTAAAGGTATTGAGTGCAACTGTTCTTTGCTCCTCTATTCTTTCCCTGGTTCTGCTCCAAAGGGTATTGTCAATCATGTTGTGTACAATAAAATTGAAGGTCAACTATGGGAGATTTATGCTATTACTGGGTGTTTATTTGTATAAGATGATCATGAATAACAATTTGAACTGGTGCAGGTTTTTTGCGGATAACCATATCTTATTGTGTCTCATTGGACATATCATTGGTATTTAGTATTTAAAACCAAGGTACACTAAAAAAAGACATTGTGTCTGTAGGATGCATCAAACAGTACATGCACATTCCTAGTTATGAGCCAGTAGTTATAGAAGATCTCAAACCACCAGCTAATTGGCCCTCACATGGGAAGGTGGAATTACAAGAGTTGAAGGTGCCTAAGTTGTTCTTTCTGACCAGATAACGGTGTTAATGTTTTTTTTTTTAATTAAAATTTGCATGGTTATTGATGATTGCAATCAAATATATTTGTTATGTGTGCAGATTAGATATAGATCCAATAGCTCCCTTGGTATTGGGTATTACATGTACATTTGAAGGAGGGAAAAATATTGGCGTTGTTGGCAGAACAAGAAGTGCGAAGACCACTCTCATTAGTGCTATACTCTCATTAGAACAAGAAGTGGGAAGACCACGTTGCAGGCCAACCATACTTACTGATAAGCATATATGTGGAAAGGAACCTTTCCACAAGCAAGCTAGAGAAGAGGATGCAAGTCAAATGAAATATTTCCATGAGATCTCCGGTACTGATCAGGTATACGCCGCTTTGCAATTTTTCATCCATCCTTTAGTTTTGAATTCATTTGTTTTGCAGCGTTTGTACTGTTTTCAATCAAAATTTTATTTTGGAGATTTTAAAGTTGTAATGATGCCCATATTTTCAGATATCAACACCCCCATTAACAATTGAGGATTTCAACCTTTTTTCTTCACCAAATTTTCCTCTGAATCTTCAAGTGTGAAAGGGCATGCTAGCAAACAATGTGAAAATGACAAGTTGGACACTTCAAGTGATGAAGACTTGAGTGAAGTAGATGGTCTGACTTCCAACCATACTAATTATGAACCAAGGAAGAGAATGCAAGGGAAGCTGAGTGTTTCTATGAAAGATGGGGCATTTCCTCTGGAAGGTGATTGCCAACTATCCAAAGAACTAAATCTATGTAATCAACGTTTTCTAGTAATCTTTGCAAGGATGACATCCCAGAACCACAATTAGAAAACTTCATGCCAAGACATGCCTTTGAAAGAAGTGTTAGGCAAAGAGATGACAACCTGAAAGCAAAGAGCCTTACATTTATTTCAAGATCCATCTTTGTTGTGATATTTTTTCTGCACTTACGGATATTATAAATCACATCAAAATGCAAGAGGAACACCATCTCTTGGTTCCTACATATAAGACTACATGAAGATTTTCGGATAGATTCTCTGTATTAGCAGATTCAAAGGCTGTTTTAGTCTCTGTTTCTGTAGAATTGGTTAGGACACATTGTACCTTATGGATGTTCTTCTCACCTCTAATGAGAAGCTAATAGAAAAGGTTTATTTCATGCTTGTGATTTCATTGATATAATTCATCCATGATTTTCATTATTTCTAAAATAATCCTTTCAAATTTCTATCTAATAATCATTAAGGTATAAAGCACATCACAGAAAATGGCAGCAAAGGCACATCACCAAGAAATTGCAAAACCTTCAGAATTGGTGGTGTGTACTACAAAGTCCAAAATGCTATAAAAACAGTTGTAACTCTATTAATGGAGGAATTACACAAACAATATTAAACATAAATCATTATCCCTTGGTCAGCTAGGAAGCTCATTGCAAAAATTCTACTTGTGCATTGTAATGGTGGAATGCAAAATAGTTACTTAATTCAATCAGTCAATCTTGAATCATGAAATATGGTTTATAGTTTAGATGTCTTGGACTTAATGACTAGCATGACTAGATTAGGAAAGCCTGCTAGTAAATGTTGATTATTTAAAAGAATTAAGAGTCAGGACACTTCGTCATCTTCTGCAATATGGTGGCAATGGCAATGAAGTACATTTGAGTTTAGCATTAGATATGAATAACACATATTATACAATTATATAAAATTATACAATTATATTGGGACATTTATTTCACATATGTTATCCATGCTAAAAATCCCAATTAAGTGCCTGGAGTAAAAGAAAATGTTGGATTATAGTTCACAATAGCCAACCGTATATGCATGTGTGATGCAGGATCAAAATGTCTAGGAGTTTGTTCCAGAGATATCACAATCTATTTTAGTGAGTCATTAAGTGGATAGACTTGAGTTTCTAAATTTAGAAATCAGTTGCGAAATTGCAGCAGCTTGTTAGTGAGCTGGAAGTAACATTGCCAAGCTGAAGTTTGTAAGCCAGCGGGAATTTCAAGTTTCATCTCGTTAAGTTAGTTAGTCTGAGGGTCAATTGACCACACACATAGTAGAAGTAGGTGAAGGTTTCAAAAGTATGTATAGTTTTGTGTATGAATGAGGAAAAGATAAATTCCTGCTATCTCCGGTGTTGGTGATTCCTTGTGCCTACTTATGTGTTATGAATGCATGAGAATCAAATGGTAAGCTATTTGAATTCTATACATAACCTGATAAAAATGCATAGTAGTTTTGTAATTGTCCGACTGTATATTGATTGATTGTGTGACTTGGTTGTGGCAAATAAAGTTAAACTTAAAATGCTGCAGGGATTACAATCTCACCATAGTTTCATAGACAATGTTGTTAGCACCTGGTCCATCAACATAAGGAGATTAAAGGCACCATTAGAATAGGTTTTATAGAACATCTAGTAACCAATAGAGCTTAGAGGAGTTCCAAAAAAAAATGGTACTCACATTAATAGCAGCTAAAGCATATATAAGAGGATGCCCCAAGTATGATCACTATATAAATGCAAGTATTATGATGATAAATTAAATTTTGAAAGTCTCCTTAATCTAGAGTACTTCCTTCATACATGATAATTGTTGTTGGATGAAATGGTTGGACATAGCTAATCTTGATGATCTATTTCCTCGTAATACATGGGAATTGTGATATCACCTCTCATCCAAACTAGTGGCTAATGGGAACCGTGACAAATATTTTCACATAATCGAACATATACAATATGGCTTCCATGTATTGACTATAAATTCACCTTTTAAAATTTGATATGGGTTTCATCCTTTCACAGCATGCCAAATTCTGGAGGAATTTGTAGTTGTCTACATGCCATGAAGAAAGGAGCAAGACAAAGATACTAACTTTGCAGAGTGATTAAATCTCACACATGGAAATGTTCAGAGATTCTCCTCAACACTCTAGCTTAAATAAAATAATTTTCAAGTTAGATATAGGATGCCATATCATCGTTAGGTTGGAGATAAAGACTAGTTACATCTAGATAGGTGGGTGGTTTCAAAAGAAATAACATCACAATCTAAATCCTATCTTTTATGTTTGTACACCATTTTAGAGGCTATTGGACCAGGTGCTTTTTTAATAGGTTTTCTAGAACATCCAATAGCCAATACAGATCATAGGAGTTGCAAAACAAAAATATGGTACTCACATTAATAGCTACTAAAGCACATATAAAAGGATGCCTCAAGGATGATCACTATATAAATGCAAGTATTATGATGATAAATTAAATTTTGGAAGTCTCCTTAATCTAGAGTATTGCCTTCATACATGATAATTGTTGTTGGATGAAACAGATGGACATAGCTAAGCTTGATGATCTACTTCCTCATAATACTTGGGAATTGTGATATTGCCAAACATTCCCATATATGCATAATGAAAATGTAGGGTATAATGAATAGATATAATTCTTCCTTGCATCCAAATGATCAACGGGTAATTCTTCACATGAGATGATGTGCTAATGAAACACATTTCCAAGAGAAAGCTACAAGAATTCAAGAATCTTTAAAGAGAATTCTTTTGAAATATTTTGCTCTCCAAATTGTTGTTGAGTAAGTGGATTTTGCTCTCCTTAGAATTTTATGAAATATTCGCTAAGACTTTACAAGGTTTTATAATTCAATGAAAGATTCGCTAATATTTTGCAAGATTTTATAATTTTATCAAACATTTGCCAATATTTTACAAGGTTTTATAATTCAATGAAAGATTCGCCAAAATTTTAGAAGATTTTATCATTTTATGAAAGATTCGCCAATATTTTACAGGATTACATAATTTTATGAAAAAAATTGCCAAAAAAATTATATATACATATTATATTCTCGATAAAATAGCCCGCAAAGTTTCCTTTGTATCATGGGGATTCGCCTAATTTTTATACATATAAATACAGGAGGGGTTCTTAAAATCATCCCTGGTGCAAAACATGGCACTACATAGGAAGCAAAATATGGTGCAACAATAGAAGAAAAAATTGGCTCCATCTTGGTAGAAAAACACGATGCAAAAAAAGAAGCAAAAATTGGGGAAAAATTAGAAGCGAAAATTGGTGCATATTGGAAGTAAAACGTGGTGCAAAATGGGATGATAAAGTGGTATCACATATGGATGCAAATATGGTGTGAATGTAGATGCAAACATAAATGCTAACACGACGCTTTTAAGGATGCAAATATGGCACTTACAGGGACACCATTTAGGAAGTAAAAGAGGATGATCTCTAGGAAGAAAAATAGGATGTTATTTAGGAAGCAAACCTCGACGTCGTTTAGGAAGAAAAATTGGACGCTGTTTTGGAAGCAAAAAAATGGGCACTATTTTAGACATCATAAAGGATGCTATCTAGGAAGCAAAAAAAGAGGTTATTTTAGATTCTTTACATTTTGTCCATGACACGTCCCATTTAGCGTCTACTTTGACCAATCAATGAAAACAAAATTACACTACAAAGGGACGCTAAATGGGACACTAATTCCAGGATTTTTTGTAGTGTAATAGGGTTTTCCAGGACCAATTTCATTACTTGACTATATGTTCATAACTTCTTATTCATTAGGTGGATCTCAAAATTTTGGATAGCATTCAAGCATGCCTTTATTTCCTTATCGATAGTGTGATATTTTTTTTGAGCATCATTCCACAGTCCATATGCATACTAGACTATTTCTTCATCAGTACTATTACAGTCCTTTTGGCATTGCTTTAGGATAGCTCCCCGACTTTCTTTTGATGCATCTGTCTCTAGAATATTCATAAATATTTCATCTATTATATGTAGGACATGGAGATTGTTTACCTTGGAATTTATCCTTCTGACTGGCTCTGTATGCTTTTGTGTCCATGGTGGTGGGATTGTTCCTAGTCTTTTTTTTAACAATATTTGGTCCGATGGACAATTTTCATAATATGAGGCTACATAGTTTAGGCATCCTAAAAATATATGCAACCATTTTTTATCCAAGATGACATCTGGAAATTTATCTACGAAATCAACATGTTGTTGAACCTCAACCTTTCCATTTTTTATTTTTTGTCCTAGAAATTCAATTTTTGTCTGAAATAACTTCATTTTTTTCTCAGATAACACAAATTTGTTGGTGTAGAGGACATGGAGAAATGTCCTAAGATGATTTATGCATTCTTCAATGGATTTTGAGAATACAAGAATATCATCGATATAAACCATGAGCCAATCCATGTATGGTTCTAATACATATTCCATAATTCTTTGAAATTTGGGGAGGGAATTTTTTACTCCGAAGGGCATTACTTTCCATTCAGATTGTCCATGTGGGACATTGAAGGCAATCTTGAACTGGTCTTCTGGTCTGATTCCAGTCTTCCAGAATCCATACTTTAGGTCGAATTTAGAAAATATCTTTGCTCCTGCAATTCTTTTGATCGAGTCTGACTTGTTTGGGAGTGGATATCTTACCCATTCCAGGGCATCATTGAGCAGCTTGTAATTTATCACCATCCTTGGTACTCCTCGGAGCTGTTCTGAATGCCTATTTACATAGAAGGCTGAACAGGACCAGGGGATCCTCGAGTTTTGTATAAGTTCTTTACTAAGCAAACCTTTGATTTCTTTTCTTCATAGACTTTTGTATTCCTTGTTCATGCGGATTGCTCTGCTTCTACTTGGGTTCCCTTGGTATCCTTCTTTGTATTTCATACCTACCTAGAATTGCTTCCTATGCCAGAATGCATTAGGGGTTGTATGGCATACTTTGTCAGCAAATCCCTTCCTAATTCCCTCAATCATTTACTACTTCTCAGGGGCCTTTAATTCATCTTCAACCTTGCGCAGGTGTTCAACCTTTTTTATGGCCCTAATATGGTCTCCCTTTTTTTTATTTTGATTTTGAAATGCTTCATGGGGTCAAATTCTAGATTCCATATAGAATGCGTAATTTCTTCTGGAGAAACCAGTGGGAAAAATATCTCGTTTCTCTTTACAGTAAAATGATATCTAATTTTTCCTTTACCATCTTATTTTACTCCATGAGGGATAGTAGTTGACAACAGACTATTTCCTATTACACATTTGTGTGCAAAATCGTCTTCAACCAATAAGAAACACAATTTATACAAAAATTGCCTAAGCATACCTTTCCATGGCCGGTTTTATACTCCACTGCTTTTCTTCCTCCAAAACCTCTGACTGGGGCTTGGCATGGTTCCAAATAGTTTGGATCAACATATTTTATTTTGAGGAAACACATGTCTACTCTTGAATCAACTAATTCTAGCACAATTATTTCATCGTCATCAACCTTTATTTTCACTTTTATTACTGTCTTCTGATGGATAGCCATCATGAGGTGCATTTCATCTTCTTGTGGTGGCGTTTATGATTGGGAAGTTCCAACTCATTCTTTTAGGTTCTGAATTATGTTTCTGAGTTCTTTGAATTCTTGCACCAGTTTGAGGTGTTCTTTATAAAGTGTTGCCAAATCTATCTTCTGTGTTTCTTGGTACATTTTCGTGAGCAGGGGATATATACTTTTGTCCATCCTTGGTAGATCTCTGGCCTTCCATTTCCGCTTTCCTTCTTCTTTATCTGAGTCATATTGCTCTTCCTCTGAGTTCTGTACATACTTCCTTCTGAATTTTCCTCTAGGGCTTTCCTTTCCTTTTCCTTTTTTGTCATCAAGGAAAATATTATTAAAGTTGTTCACCAATTCATCCTTGTCTTTTCCTTCTTTCATTTGGGTTATTTATCTTTTCATCAGGGCCTTTGGATCTTCTTTTGTTCCATCCATGAAATAGTTTATCTCTTTTGATTCTATTCTAGAAGGAGATGTATTGCTGGGATGTTGCTTGGTCCATGCAATGAATAGCCTTTTCTCGTATGAGTGGGGAGAGCTTTCTGAATAATATGCTTCTTTGTCCTCCTAGCATTCCTGGCATATTGCTCCACATTTGCATGGCATTTCATACATTTGATGGATATGCATGAGTTCAACATATTTTGTAGTACTAGAATCATATTCAAAAGTATCTGAGCTTAATACTTCTGCATGCATCAAATTATGGTGTATGGGTTTTCCTCTTCTGGAAATTCCTCTGAAGTTATCATCAATTGCTCTGATTTGGGGAACATTCTTTCTATATTTTTCCAAGTTATTTCTCCCTTTTGCTTCCTCTGATAGTCTTGGGCCTTTTTATAACATTCTGGGGGAGTATGGCCTTCTTTCCCACAATAGAAGCATTTAATTTTTATTTTTTTTCTCGTTCTTTCCTATATTTTGCTTCTCTTTTTCTATAGGTTCGATCATTATAAGATTCTTCTGGTTTCCATTTGTTACTTGTCCATCCTTTGGATATTTTATGTAATGGCCTACTACTCTTTGTCCATTTGCAGTGGTGTTTGCTTTTCTTATGAGGATTTTTCTCTGGTTCTATACCAAACATTCTACAAACTTCCCTACCCCCCACAAAAAGAAGTTTTGTGAATAACATCTTTGTCAATATTCTTAGTTTCGCAATACTGGAGAAATATTTTCTTAGCAACATTGCGAAATTGACCCCAAGTGTGGTGAGAAGGATCTTCCTAGAATTTGTCTCTGAGTTGTTCGCGGAATCCGGAGGGTAATCCAAAAAAATATTTTTCTTTAAACACTCGTTCTTCAGTACGGTTGAATTTGATCTAGTAAATGCAGTAGATCCATTGCTTGTGGTACCAATGGTACTGAGTGACAGAATTGACACGGAGCTAGATCAATATATGTTTATGTTTGTCATTCATGGTGGCACTATAGCCACAAAATTCTGCAATGATTGCTGGCAACAGGGCTCCAATGATATTGGGCTCGTCATTCTATATATCGTTCTAGATTTCAACCTTTTGAGAGGTGGGGAGATGAGTTTTCCACCATACACCCAAGTTTCCATTGAAACCATAAACAATAATATTGACAGCTTCAGCATGATCATATTTTCCTATGGACATATAATCTTTGAAACAAATCATCATTTTACTGACCATGTCAAGAATTTCTACTTCATTTTTGTCATCTAAATTCCAAGAATAAAAATTCTTAGGATTATAAGACTCTTAATATACCGAATATTCCTTGTAGAGGTTAGGTGGGACAAACTTTCATGGTTTATTATAATCCCATCCTGAGTCTACTCCCATAAGGGAAAAAATTTTATCTGTAGGACTGGGAGCTGAAGGATGGATGTTAAGAGAACTAGCTAAGAGTAATTCGGCAAAGCGTCCAACTTTTGATACTTCTATTTCGGGTTTCTTAGCATCCTCGTTGATTTTCCCCAATTTTTTGGAATTTTCATTTACCTTATCTACTATGTAGGAAAATGCATCTCCTACATTCTTGTGTAAATCGGAGATAGAATCTGTAACCTCATCTCTGAGTGATTTACAAATAGATTTTACTTCTTCAGCAGAGATTGGGGAATGTTCATGTTTTTTACTTCCAATCCTAAGATGGTGAATTTCATCACGTATTCTTTTGCAAAGAATGTTCAAAGAATCAATATGGCTTTTCTATGGCATCTTATTTTGGAGCTCTATATTTTGTATGGGAAGGCCCTTTAGTGCCAAATTTGACCAATTGGCATATTCTTCTTTGTAATTGTTAATAATGACTGGGGCTGCTCAAGCCGACACCTCTTCATAATCTAACTTGATGGGTATGAATGGTGGAAAATTGACCTCAGTATAAATTTCTTCTCCAGTAGAATTTTTTGAGAGATGTCCTTTTGAAGTTTGTTCTCATTTTAAAGGGCTAGATTGCATCATGGAAAGAGTATATTGGAATTCCCTTTTCCATTCATAAAAGGATATCCATTGAGTTCGGAGATCCATTTCAAAGTTCCATCTTTCAGACAACTTTCTTCTTTCTCCTTTGGGGAGGTCTTGATTCCAAAATTCTTCTGCTTCTGGGTGAGTATGCAAATCCCAATAGAACAAGTTTTTCATTATTTTATCCTTGGTATCAAAAGGGGAATGGCCAAATTTAATGGTTTCAAATATTTCTTTCTGGGCCAAGGATGGCTATCAGATATCTTTCACTGGACAGGGTCGCATCCTTGATAGGGGAAGATCCATTCTTTGTTATACCTTATGGTGCTGTGCATCCAATCTGTATTGCTCATATTTTTCCATTTCTTTGGAAGGTAGGTCAAGTAGCTATTTTGTCTGACTTGAAATAGGACAAAAGCCAAGTCCTGTCTGATCTTGGTGTGATTTCTGGATTAACGGGATTTGTTCCAGCTGGGATGTGGCATCTAATACGTCATCCTATTGGATTATAACTATACTGTTAGATTCCTTTTTAAAACTTTTTTCCCACCATTCCAAAGGGGAATATTCCATCATAAACTATGTCTCATGTAGATATTGACTCAGGGGTGATGGCTCACAATCTGGGTTTGGACAAGGGTATATTTGTGACTGTTTATTATCACTGGTTGTCTCATGGCTAGGATTTCTGTGTGGTATCATACTTTGGAAATCATCGTAGACAATTGTAAGGGGGATATTTACAAGAACCCTTTCATGTAGACAAATAAGGTTTTCAGTGTCAGTTCTTCGAGAGAAATGGTACAAGATAATGGTTGTTCTAGTGGATTGGTGTGTAAGGATCTTGATTTGATAGGTAGATTCCCCCTAAAATATCCAGGTTTGCTAAAAATAAAAAATTTCAAAATAACTTTTGCTTAAAATAATCATTAACTAGTTCCATAATCCATATCAATTCAATTTTGAGAAATATATGGGAAAATTTAATGAGTGAATAGTAAATTATGACTAAAAATATGATATTTTCCATTGTAAATGTTATATTTTCCGTTTTAAACCTAAGTGGTTTTCCATATTTGTTTGCAAATCTATGAGAGAGAAGGGTCCACCTGACAAAGATCAAGACATGGAAAACAAATTTGAAGATCTACATGCATAAAAACAATTCAATACAAACAAATTTCAAGGATTTGGAACAAGGTAACCCACTATAATACCATGTTAGATCAAGAACATATTTAGAAACACATAACCAATGATTTAATGAGTTAAGATAGTATTTATGTGGTAAAACCCTAAGCTGGGAAAGATCCATGGAATCCGATCTTTTATTCTTGAAAGAAACCCTCCAATATTACAACTCAACACACATGGATGGTATAACATAAGGACCTATAGGGTCCAATCTAAGATCAATCCATAAGCCACCCTCCACTTCTTGTTATTTGATTGAAGACTAATAACAACAATTTCTAGCAACCAAGGGAAAGATGGACCATTGATCATAAGATGAAATCAAGGGTGTAGATCAATCAATACATGCTAATATCATCAAAAGATAAGGCATAAGTGGTGGATAAGAATGACCTAAATTAGTGTAAGTCCATGTTACTTGACAAAATCACCACCTAATAAGTCCCAAACTATGCCCATGAACACATGTGCAATATTGCGAAAGTATATAATCAGGCCAAGTTACATGTATAAGTGCTCCGCAAATGATGTTAGAATGATATTCATTATGACACTAAGTATAGGATCACATCAAGCCACTAGACAACCTCAACACATTCAATATTTCCTTTTAATGTTGACTTAGAGAAGTGAACACTGGAGCGAAGGAAAGAGTTGTGTTACATAATAATAATAGACCAATGATAAAAGAAATTGAGATCTCACAAGTTTGATGATGCCTCATTGTGTATATATGTGCCTGAAAATGATATGCTTACAACTAACGTAATGATAGGCTATACAATAGTAAATGTGATCAATAAAATATAATCATTACATTACACTTGAAAGAAGATAGCATTACATTATAGTAGTTGTGCATAAAATGTTCTACTAATGCAAATGTTCTTAAAGATTTATGTGATATAGATATATATTTTCTTGAATTGGCTTATACCATGATTTGTTCTTACATTGGCCTCCTAGAGGAAGGACATAGTTAGTTTTCTCCATATCCTTGAAAAGATGTAGAATATCTTTCTATCATAAGATGTATGGCACCATTTTTTTCGTCAAGCTTATGTGTTTTAGGCTGTAACAATATATATTTTATAAATAATATGACAATATGGCTATAGAGTGAAGAATCATAAGAAATTATTATTTATTTATATTTATTATGATCATAGTGATAATTGAATCATGCTTTTAATCAAGAGTAAGATGTTACATACATAATGTCATGCACAACATTATGGACATTAACCAAAATCGTAGAATGGTCTTCCTTGGGAGGAAACAAGTCCATCATTTATAAGATTCTTGGTGCATGTTGAGTTGAGATATTGATCCGGATTTATGTGGGAACAAAACAAAAGACAGCATATACAGAATCATATAGAGAGATATATTGCAAATAACACAGTGATACAGTAAACACATATTCTATTAAATAGCAGAAATATAACAGACTGTAAAATACAATAGCTAGAATGGTGGTAGCTATCTCTGAGAAGAGATGTGGCCGCTATGCTCATTTGTGCCAAGATCAATACAAAGAGAGGCCGAAATGGCCTATTTATCATAAGCATGAGGGAAAGAATCCCAAACATCCAAAAACCTAACCCTAGAAGATGAACCGTCATAAAGTTTGCGGCCCCAAGGTGGTTAGTTGAACAATCAACCTCCCGGGGTCATAACTTTTGCATACGATCTCCGTTTGGGGCGCTCGGTAGCCCGATGGAAAGGTCTATCCAAGATTTACAACTTTTGGTTGGGCTCAAATGAATGCCGTTGGCAACCATTTGGTCCCCCAAATCGCCAAAAAATGTCGTTTAGGGCCTCAAAATGGCTCCGGAAGTTCAGGACCCGAAAAACTTCTAAAAATGGTAATTTACCAAAGTTTCCAGAAGGCTGTTTTGAGCCAGTTGGAAGAGGTGGGGCGCCACCGATATCCACCTGGATCATATATTGATAGTTTTTTGAGACAAATATAATATATATATTGAGTGAATTCTTATTATAAAAATAATTGCTTATCGCAATGTGTAGTTATTCACAAAATGATGAAAATGTGTAATAAGACATAATGCCAATACAAAATGATGAAAATATGTCATGAAACATAATGCTAATCACTAGATCAACCTAAAATAAAAAACTTAAATATATGTTAGTTTACTAATTAAAAAAAAATTCTTCTATAAATGATTTTATCAATTTTTTTTATCGAGAATGAAAAATTCAACTAAGAACCTTACTTTCATAGTGATAGTTATTAAAATTTGAACGAAGAGACTTTACTTTTGATAGTGATAATAGTTATAATTTGAGAACAAAATAATGTTTGATGATAAATTTCTCTTATTCTTTTTTTAATAAATAAAATTGTAACTTGTTGTTCATAAAAAATGATGAATCAAGTTACATTGAAATTTCATAATGTGTAGAAAATAAAATATAACATAACAATACACAAAATCAGATCATTAATAGATGACATATAATTTCACATCGAAGTAGACTTACATACTCGAAAACTGAAGCAAACCAAACAAAAATATGTGTCAATATACATAGGGGTTCGCAAGGAGAAGATATCCAAGAAAAAGCGTTCAATTCGAGTAACCACTAAATGATTTTCAATGTATTCTTCAAAATGCAGAACCCCACCCAATGGACCCAAGACCATTGCAATGTGATTAATAAATAAATAAAAATAAAAATAAAAAAATAGACAAACCCTTTTCAAACTTAATAAAATATTAAAAACAAGTCAATCTTTATTAAAAAATATTATGAATAATGTAATTTCAATTTTATGCTATGATGGCTAAGAGTAAAACTATCTTGGGTGAGGAGACTAACAAATTATTCTTTCTAGTCAAATCTCCTTAACTCATTGTGTTAAGCTGTGGGTCTCATTGTGTTAAGGTGTGGGTCTCGTCACTAGGGAAACTTATGTTGACTTCCCCTTACGGATGAGCTAGTTGGGAGGAGAGAGACAAAATCCAACAAGTTGATAGGTTGGTGTGGCTGAGGCGGGTACTATCCCCATCCCGAGGTGATTTTGATGGCTTAGATGCCCGTAGGTCATGGTTTATTAGACAAGAGATCACTTCTCCAAGTCAAGGAAATTTTAGTTAAAAAATAAAAAAAATCATTCCTCCCGACCACCCAAGCTACATACTAGAGACATTTCCATACAAATTTCACATAAACAACATTATTATACTCAATATTATATATATGATACATATGTAGCCCAAAATAATTAATATTTGTGTACTTGTAAAACACTAAGTGAGATATTAAGCTATAATGTTGTGCCAAAAATCTTAAATATACTATTATTATAAGGTACCCTTAATACAAAAATTACTCCATTGCTTCAATGTATGGTAATGTATATTTATATCTACAAAAAATAATATAATGTATTATTCATTATTTTTAATATTAAAAACAAAATTAATATAAATTTATTTTAATTTTCAATTATGTTAAATTAATATTTTTATATAATAATTTAATTAAAATATCTAAAAAAATATCAATTATTATAATATATTATTTCAAATATATATTTTTTATAATATTATTTTATTTCACTTTTAAAATATTATTTCAGGTACATATCTTTATAACAATTTTATACTCATTTATAATTTTATAATCCACCAATTCACAACATTAATCAATTTAATTAATATATCATTTTTATAATATTATTTTATTTTACTTCACTTGTTAACAACATTAATCAATTTAATTAATATATAATTTTTATAGTATTATTTTATTTCACTTCGTTGTTCACAGAGTATATGGACATCAATAGAAAAGGTGTTCAAATCAGGACAGAACTTTCACCTGGAACCTGGAAACAAGGCAGAAAAATTTTAAAATATTATTTCAAGCACATATCTTTATAACAATTTTATAACTTTATAATTCACTAATTCACAACATTAATCATTTTAATTAATTCTATTTAATTTAATTCACAATATTAATAAATTTAATTAATTCTTTTAATTTTAAAATATACTATAAATTCTGAAAGCTCTTTTTCATATTATCTTCAACTTAACTAATTTGTCTACCAATGCATTTCAAATTTTATGAAAACTTCTTTCATAATAAACTCGTGAAAAATGAACATTTAATATATAAAAATTTAAAAATACAAGCATTTATTATAACACTGACATCATGTGAATAAGTTCCCGAATCACATTCCTCTCTGGCAATATATATCTTTCAAAATGTTAGTTTCTTTGTTGAAGAATACTATTGTGGTATTGTTGTCGAAATATTAGTGAGATTCCTCAACATCACACGTTGTTTTCACGTCCTTTGCTTTGCCCCATAGTGTAATATAAAGTCCGGTAACGATTAAAATTGCGCCCACCACCCTACAGGTTTTTAACATCAAGAACAATAGATTAAAATTGCGCCCATGACTCTCAGCATTAACATCCATAGAGTACACTAGTGTTTCGAACATTTAAAAACCACAAGGCCTATATTATTTATCCAAGTGAGCAATGTCCAGGACTAAGGTAAAATGCCCTATCCTTGAGAAATATTTCAATGGCCCAATGATCACCGAAAGTAGAAATGTTCTATAACGTATTATTGCTTACCTTCCCAAATGAAGAGACACATGAAAAATTATAAGCTCCAAGATTGCTGTGACGATCGTGGCTAATGGGTTGAATATTGCGACGAATACAGGACCCCTTTGCTTATACACCAGGCTAACAAAAACAATAGCACTGCAGAACCTATCATTCCCTGGAACATTCAATATATTTAGCAATCAATCTGGATACTGGCGACAAAGACCAAACCACAACGGCCACAAAGACCAGGATGGAGCCTAGTATACTATTAGGTTTAAATTTGTACTTGCTTTGATGGCTTTCCATACAAGACGATAAAAAATGAAGTTCGGGACCTCTGTATAAGGTCATGACCATAGCACCAGAGACACTTATGACTGTGCCAACAATTTTTGCTTGTCCTCTTAAACTTCTGAGATTAACTTTCTCCTGTCTATGAAAAAAAACAAGTTGAACGAACATCACGAATATTAAAATTTTATATGCAATACTGTAGTTAAAGGATCAATATAATCAATTTGCAAAACAGAAATGAATTTGAGTGCGATATCGAACTTTTTTGGTCATATGAAATAGCCATATGGATGTAACAGCTTCTACCTCAAAAATATTGCATTTAAAAATGTCAAAACGGGAACTACGTTAAATGCTGCTGCCACAAACGTGGAAGAAGTGTATAACAAGCCTGGAATGTAGAAATTATGAGTGATCGCGATTCTGTAACAGGACATCAATCAAACTGATTTTGTATTAATATATTGCAACGATAATTCAACAAATCAAAGCTAGTATATGCAGCAAATACTTACGCACTTCCCAGCAAGAAAATTTGAAATAAAACAGGCCTTGTCAATGGTGGTCGTTGCTTTCTGCAACAGGGATGACAGATTAATTAACATATATTGTGCGAATGATCTCTTTCCGTGTCTCTCTCTATGTAAATAATTACTTATTTGAAGATAGTCATTAAGCAGGAAATATTTGAGTGAAGAAGGAGCTGCGTTAAATAGTTTGAAACTCGAAGATTTTTTAAGATCATCCTCAAGAGATATTTGAAGGCTTCAAACCTCTCCCGATGATAATCCCAGAGTAGGGATTGAAACTTCAAGTTTCAAACTACTTAAGGCAGCTCCTTCTTCACTCAATAATTACTTAGTTGCATCCCAGATACTATATATTTGCTAATTGAAAAAAATACTTGTAGGTCTAAAGATAAAAATAAGAATAAGTGGTCACCTTTCTGAAAAGTAAGATAAAGGAGCAATAGGTATTGTTGCAACAATCTGTCTGTATGCCAAAAAACAAAGTGATTCATTCCATCTGTTAAGGCAATTTTTATCATAATATACACGCCTGCAGTTACTACCTGAACTATAATCTGAGAAATATAGGGTTTGATTTTCTCAATTCCTTTCAAAGAAGCCATTATATTATACTTCCCTTAACCTAGAGCGATTCTTAAGGAGCTCCAGCTTCTTGTGATGGATATTTCAAGAAGATGGCCTGGTAGCCTTCTTATATACTATAGATCAAGTGCCCAACAGAAACAAATTATGATTGTATGAAGCACGAGAGTCAACTAACGATTTCGAGTTCGGAGAACTGTTCACTTTACCAAAACATAAATATTGATCACTCAAATTAAATTATCACAACGCATCGTTTAGAAAAGAAAAAAAAACTATTTTCAACTATTTATTTGGTTTATCCTTTGTCTTAATAATGCATACAAATTTTTAACTTTATGCGATAGCACAAAGTGTTCATCAATTCTGTGTTTTATTCATATTCTTTCTTTATCGACTTTTTTAGATTTGAATGCTCGTGTTTCGGTATTACTTTTAGACTTTATTGGCTTGCTTTACAGTTAGTGTCTTGTAACTGAATTAACTTTACACTTTAATCCCCGGTTATGCTATGTAGCCGTAGTATTGCTTTGTTTGGTCTAATAGGATGACATATATGGCTTCATAATTTTACAATGAGTTAACTAGCAACAATCACATTATTAAGATTAATGTATCTGAATACTATAAGTTTAAATTGAGCACATACTTTTCATATTAATGTTTTTCTATAATATGTGTTCAATTGGACACATACTTTACTTAGATGGATTAATGTCTTTAATTGAAATACATCAATCATGTATTACTTTTTTCATCACTCTAAATTTGGATAAAGTGAAAGGTGGAATCATGTCCTCTATCTTAATGGGCTATGTCATGCTATTTCATGTCTACTTACATAATGAATTGATTATGTTAGGAAAAAATGTGATTGTATAAAAAATTTGTTGATATTATGTTTCAAGTATTTGTTTTTATGAATATATAAGTGGTTTAAAAAAATTATATTTATAAAAAATGTTATTATATTTATTTTAAATTGTCTTTTTGAATTCATAAATAGATTTAGCATCCTTGAATATTCCATGGTATTCAAATTATGCAATTTCCATAGCTAATATATGTGATTTTAAGATTTTTTAAATATTTCTAACAAATTAAGATGGAAAATTTGCTCATAAAAAATTGAAAACATAGAATATTTTGACTACACCTTTTATGATTGTGGTTCTAAATTCTCAATAAACAATTATTTATATCAATTTAATAAAAATAATAATTTGCATGTGATAAATTGGAGCATATACACCGTATTTATTAGCCACGAGTTAAATAGCTATATTATGTGTTAATTTATAAGTATTATAATTACCAAAAATAAGGTAAAATATATTGTTAAAATTTTTATAGATTTATACTGTATGGCTTATTATATGGCTGATCCTAAGTGCCCTATATAGAATATGGTCATTATTGCTTGAGAGAACGAGCTCCAAGAAATACTATCTGATAACGTCTGATTTTGGCCCACTTTCAGCATTTCTCTCTGTGACGATTGGAGGTGGTGCAGAGAAGTCAGACTGGACGTCGGTGGGATGGTGCGTCCGCAGGGAGGGGCCTCTCCCCTCCTCCTCTTCAATGCATAATGGTTGATTCAGAAGTTACAAAGGATCGGGCGAAGCAACAGGAAGCAGTACAGAGCCTGGAGAAGCAGGTAGGGATAGGAGGAGAGGGTCCGGAACCGCGGCCTAGGAAGAAGGAAGTGGACACGGAAGGAATTGTAGGGAGTCTGGGACTCAAGAAAAAGGAAACAAGCAGAGGTGACACAGGAACAGGAGCCTGTATACCAAAATCCATTCGCACTCCGGCTATAATGGTAAACTCCACCAAAGTGAAGAAACGAATTCAGTATATGACGGACCATGAACTTATTGGAAAGTTCAATGCGACGTGGAAACCTAAGGGACAATTTGATCTCTTGTTGGGATCCGAGGGCTTCTTCATGGTGGTATTCCTAAATGTGTAGGTTAAGGATCGGGTATTTGAAGGAGGGCCATATTTTTACTATTCTGCAGGTTTTTTTTCTCAGAATATGGAAGCATCACTTTAACCGTGACAAGGAAGATCTTTCTATTGCTTCAGTCTGGATTCGTCTTTACTCTCTTCCTTCAGAGTACTGGGATCCGGAAATTTTAAAAGCCATCGGTGAAACCCTGGGCCACTTCGTCAAGATATCATATCAAACCAAATAGGGAAGGTATGTGTCCTATGCCCATATATGTTTTTATATGAATATAGCTAAAGCGCTCCCAGAGGAGATTACTCCAAACTGGGATGACTAGGAATGGTTCCAAACCCTGGATTATGAACACATTCCATTCCAATGTCGTCGTTGTCACATTCATAGTCACTTGGCTAGGGATTGCCACCTCAACCTCCCTGCCGAAATCCTTGGGAGCAGTACACTGGAGCAGAAAGACAAGGATGGATTTGTCAAAGTGGTCACCCATAAAAGGTCGGGGAGATGCCATACAGGCATAGATCTTGGGAAAAAGATTGTTCAAACTAATAGTTTTGCGGCCTTGGAATCTAGTCCAGTGGAAAACCCCCCTCCTGAGAAGGAGAAAGAACACTCCCAGCCTGAGAGAGGGCAGTCAGAAGTGGAAGCTGTGAAGGACACACCTTATGGATCTGAGGAAAATAAACGGAAGGAGACTAATTGTATGGATGAAGATCTGGATGATATGGCACTTGGAGATGTGGATCTGGATAGTATGGAAGAGGCCTGTAAGAACATCGACGTCCACTCCATCTTTGACAACCAACTTCAACTATTGAAGGAAGCCATTCTAAAAACAAAACCAACTCCTAGCCTGGGGATAGGTCCATTGAAACTCAAGGAAAACAAGAGAAATTTGAAGGAAGGAAACTCCAAAAGGGGAAGGCTGTCAAAAAGAGATAGGATTGGTGAAATTGGAGCAAGATTGGTCGATTCTGGCCAATATCCTACAATACAAGAGGCTCTTCTTACTGCCCGATATACCGCATGATGAAACTTCTAACTTGGAATATTCGCGGGATCAATGGTCCCCATAAAAACAAAACCCTAAAGAGTAAGATTGTGAAGGAAAAAACCTTTGTGGTGTTTCTACAAGAAACAAAATGTTTTGGGAATCAATTAGAAACTAAGGCACAAATTCTTTGGAAAAATTGCAAATGTATGGCTCTCGACGCGATAGGCCACTCCGATGGGTTGGCAGTTCTATGGGATCCAAGGAAAATATCTCTGACAAATTTTCTCTCTACTAAGTTTAGCTTATCTACTGAATTCCATGTCATTGGGTCTCTGGTTAAAGGAATTCTTACCAATGTCTATGGGCCTTGCAGTTATCCTAAGAAACGAAATTTTCTTGGTAGTTTGTCTAGACTAAGGAGATTGTTCACTCGCCTCCACTGGATTGTTGGGGGGGATTTTAACATGATCCAGACTATTATCTCCAGATTTATCCCCTAAAAAGTATTTAGATTTTGGCAGCGTGTATGCACGGAGGGAAAGTCTACTAGCATTTTTTTTAAGTTCCAATGTTCATCCATGGTAAGGTTACCTTTCCATTGAGTTCAATGAAGCTTGCACATTTTATTGTCTTCCAACAGACCAAGGTCTTCATTATTGCTCCTTATTCTTGTGTGACTTTGCCAAGCTGGTCTCATCAAAGTATTGAAACTTTGGTCAATTTCTTCGAATTCTCCTTAGCCCAAAATTATCATTTGATGAAAGTTACACATTGCCCTTTGCTGAAATGCTATTCCGAAAGTTTTAGGACTTATTAATTATTATAAATTAATAAGTTTTTAAGATTTTGATTAAAACATAATTAAGAAAAAAAGGGGAATGTTTTCACCTTAATCTATTTATAAAAGATCATGTTACGTGGAAGGCTTTATTATTAAAGTGGTTCTTTCACTTTTATAAGAGCATGGGTTTTGTCTTATTTCCCATGTCTCATGCTCACATGGAGCCATAGTGTAATTATGCACTGCGCGTTGATATTTTATGTTCATGTATATGGGATTATCTCACAATGCAAGATAAAAGCAACCAATTGCAGGCACGTGTCCAAGTGATGTGCCACATATTTTTGTAAAACATTGGCCATTGAATTCTATAGTCACCATACTCAGAGCATTGAGTCAATACATGGAAATAAAAACAAAGTTTTATTTCTAGATCTTTGTAACCATCTCTAGAATTTAAAGCATAAGATTAGTTTCCAACTGGCAAACCACAAGCACGGCCGGATCATATTTTGAAGGTAGAATATCAGTATTTCCAGGATAATAACAGAGTATCTAGAGATAGGGGATCAACATCAAATCAACATTCAAAGTTTCAATGCCAGATTTAAAGGAATTTAACAATTAAGTGACAAAAAACTTGGAGGGTTCAATATATCAAAGATTTATGCAGATTTTCACAAATTCTCAAGCGTAAGATCAACATTCAGTTCCAGAATCCCAAGAAGTCAATAAATAGATGGCAATAAAAAGACTTTACAAAAGAAACAACAAGTCCAGATCTGTTGCAAATGATTGGAGATTTTATTTCAATTGTTCCTAAACTCGAATATGAAAGCAGAAGATTATTCTCAGGCGGTTGGTCAAAGGTTTATTTCCAGCACCTTGTAAACATTTATCCCTAAGATCATGCATGAAATCGCCTTTGTAACAAACACAAGATTGTTGGCTTTATTCCCTGCAATATGATTAGGATTATGATCATTTTTCCCGAGTACCTATAGAATTTTGAGGATACAAGTTGATAGTTGAATATTTTTTGGGTGAAAGATTGCATCGAGTTGGCAACTAAAAGGAAGAGTTTGATTTCTGTCACATATAACTGTCTATATAATGAACAGAAAATCAATTGGAGAAGGGGTAGAGTTCCAGCCAAGAGGGCTGAAGTAGGGGTCAGTATAGTTTGATACAGAAATTTGCAGGCATGTATGTGGTTTTTATTTTCATATTGATCAGAAATGACTGTTTTTTAAATGGATTATGATCTTTGATCCTTTTCTATTTTAATTAATGAAGTGTATGCTATCAATATTATGTCTATGCATGGTCTTAACATTTCATGCTATGATTCTTTTGATTAGTATATAACTATGCCCTTATTCTAAGATAGAACCTGAGCTTTTACATTGATAAAGTCATTCTCACAGTCATTTTTTGTCCATGTTTAAGTACTGAAACCCATGTACTCCCTGTTACCTGATTATTGAGTTGTTTGATCTCTGTTATATATTCATCTGCCACCAAAGTTGATAAAGTTACTGTTTAAGTTATCTTATATCTACATTTAAGATTTCCTTAAGCTTGACCTTAATAGTCAGGGTTCAACTTTAGGGATAACATCTTTTGGCACCATTGCCGGGGACGGAGGAACGAAGTCATCTTCCCTGGGTTGTACGACAGTGAATATATTCAGTCTTTGATGATGAACAAAGGCTGGTGACATAGTGGTTGTGAAATTCACCTGGTGAATCTATTGGTTTCAAAATGACAGATTCATTTTCTGATCGAGTTACTTCTTGTACCAAGACCACAGGGTTTGAGGTAGATCATGTTTTTCTTCGAGGTTTTCAAGAATGGATGAGTATGTCTTCTGTTGATGAATGGGATAAAGATTTGTCTTCTTATTTAGATTCTGATAATATTTATAGTGAAGAAGATAAAATTGATTTTTTGAAGAAGATTTTAAAAGCATTTGAGTTAGAATATGAAAGCTTGTTGTCAGAAAAGATGTCTCAAGGTGTTAGTATTACTGTTGCTGTTCCAAGCATTTTTGAAGATGTGTGCCTGGCTTTGAATGAAGAATTAAATCAACATATCTTAGAAAGTAAAAAGTGGTTTTCAAATGATTGTGAAGAAGATGGTTTTATGGAGATAGTGAGGTCAGAGTTTATCCAGAGGTAGCTTGCTTATCTAGTAGCCGCTTATCTTGAGGTTTTTATTAACTCTAGCCATTCAGTTTTGTTCAGCTGTAAATATGGGTTTCAAATTCATGATGAGATGCCTGCAAATTCTTCAATCTTTATCTTACTGAAGCATATTTCAAGTGTTCAATTGCTAAGTCAGTTCTTAACCTGGTTTCATTGGAAATGGAGTTACACATGATCAGCTTGATTTCTCCAAGAGCAGAGTAGATGTGTGGATAAATAAGCTCGTTCATGAGCATTTACTTTTTGCAGTTTTTATAGTGTGATTAGATTTTTAGCAGGCTTATCAACTATTTTGGTCTAAATAAGTGGTGACAGATTTTAAAGTTTTCAAAGGTTGATTGAGCAGTTGACCATATAACCCAATGTATAAGGCATATATCTGCAAGTTCTTGGCAGCTCGTAGGGATCATGCCATCCCCAGATAAGGCCAGATGTTATCTCCAGATTTATCCCATAAAAAGTATTTAGATTATGGTAGCATGTATGTAAGGAGGGAAAGTCTACTAGCATTTTTCCCAAGCTCCAATGTTCATCAATGGTATGGTTACCTTTCCATTGAGTTCGATGAATCCTGCACATTTTATTGCCTTCCAACAGACCAAGGTCTTCATTATTGCTCCTTATTTTTGTGTGACTTTTCCAAGGTGGCCTCATCAAAATATTGGAACTTTGATCAATTTCTTCGAACTCTCCTTAGTCATTTGATGAAAGTTACACATTACCCTTTGCTGAAATGCTATCCCCAAAGTTTTAGGACTTATTAATTATTATAAATTAATAAGTTTTTAAGATTTTGATTAAAAATTAATTTAAAAAAAAGGGAGAATGTTTTAACCTTAATCCATTTATAAAAGATCATGTTACGTGGAAGGCTTTTTTATTAAAGTGGTTCTTTCACTTTTATAAGAGCATGGGTTTTGTCTTATTTCCCATGTCTCATGCTCACATGGAGCCATAGTGTAATTATGCACTGCGCATTGATATTTTATGTTCATGCATATGGGATTATCTCACAATGCAAGATAAAAGCAACCAATTGGAGGCACGTGTCCAAGTGATGTGCCACATATTTTTGTAAGACATTGGCCATTGAATTCTATAGTCACCATACTCAGAGCATCGAGTCAATACATGGAAATGAAAACAAAGTTTTATTCCAGATCTTTGTAACCATCTGTAGAATTTAAAGCATAAGATTAGTTTCCAATGGGCAAACTACAAGCACGGCCGGAACATATTTTGAACGCAGATATTAGTATTTCCAGGATAATAACAGAGTATCCAGAAACAGGGGATCAACATCAAATCAACATTCAAAGTTTCAATTCCAGATTTTAAGGAATTTAACAATTAAGTGACAGAAAACTTGGAGGGTTCAATATATAAAAGATTTATGTAGATTTTGACAAATTCTCAAGCATAAGATTAACATTTAGTTCCAGAATCCCGGGAAGTCGATAAATAGATGGCAATCAAAAGAATTTACAAAAGAAACGACAACTCGAGATCTGTTGCAAATGATTTGAGATTTTATTTTAATTGTTCCTAAACTCGAATATGAAAGCAGAAGATTATTCTCAGGCAGTTGGTCAAAGGTTTATTTCCAGCACCTTGCAAACACTTATGCCTAAGATCATGCATGAAATCGCCTTTGTAACAAACACAAGATTGTTGGCTTTATTCCCTGCAATATGATTAGCATTATGATCATTTTTTCAGAGTACCTATAGAATTCCGAGGATACAAGTTGATAGTTGAATATTTTTTGGGTCAAAGATTGCATTGAGTTTCCAACTAAAAGGCAGAGTTTGATTTCTGTCACATATTAATGTCTATATAATGAACAGAAAATCAATTGGAGAAGGGGTAGAGTTGCAGCCGAGAGGGCTGAGGCAGGGATCAGTATAGTTTGATACAGAAATGGATTATGATCTTTGAGCCTTTTCTATTTTAATTAATGAAGTGTATGCTATCAATATTTTGATTACTATATAACTATGCCCTTATTCTAAGATAGAACCTAAGCTTTTACATTCATAAAGTCATTCTCATAGTCATTTTCTGTCCATGTTTAATTAATGAAATCCATGTACTCACTGTTACCTGATTATTGAGTTGTTTGGTCTCTGTTATATATTCATCTGCCACGAAAGTTGATAAAGTTATTGTTTAAGTTATCTTATATTTACATTTAAGATTTCCTTAAGCTTGACCTTAGCAGTCATGGTTCAACTTTAGGGATAACACGGACGCTTGCTGAAAAAAAGGGGGGGAGACGCTATCTGACTCCTAAAAATACTTTGTTTGACGAATTCATTGAGGACAATAGTCTTATTGATGTAGACCTTGGAAGCACGGTTCGCACTTGGAACAACAGAAGGGGAGGGGATCATCTGGTAGCAGCAAGATTGGATCGCTTTCTTCTATCTGAAAGCGTCATGCTTCAAGGGGGAACGTTGAATTCTTTCCCTATTGCCTCTTCGGGCTCTGATCATTGGCCGGTATCCCTACTTTGGAGTAAGATGGGTTTCAAAATAACAAAGCCTTTTCGTTTTGAAAAGTTCTCGTTAACTCACACTGACTTTGCCTCTTGGGTTGAGGAATGGTGGCCGACCTTAATCCCACCGGTAGGGACCAAAATGTATTGCTTCCAACAAAAGTTGAAGATGCTTAAACAAAAGATTAGGAAATGGAATAAAGAGGTCTTTGTAAAAATTCAGTTGGGAAAAGCCAATTTGGAGGCCAGAATGGAGCAGATACAAGAGAGAATTATGCAGACTGGCATGACACCGGAGCTTGTTGCGGAGGAGACCAGAATTGATGAGGACATCTTTCAAAGACAAAAACAAGAAGAGATACTATGGAAACAGAAGTCTCGCAACCTGTGGCTGAAAGATGGTGACCAGAATACTCAGTTTTTCCATAGTGCCACAATTCAACAGAGACATTATAACCAGATTGTTAATCTAAAGACTGAGGAAGGGGTAGTGCTGGAATATCATGAAGAAATTGAACATGACCTGATCGACCATTTTAGTAAGGTGGCTACTGAAATTCCGGAGAATCGCACTGAAGCATGTAGGGTGATCAAAGCGGTCATTCCTCATCTTATTTCGGTATGAACAGAATGCAATTCGAATTCGCCCTATTGATTTTGTGGAAGTTGAGACAACCATTTTTCAGATGGAAGATGGGAAGTACCCTGGACCTAATGGATTCACCGCGAATTTCTTTCATGCTTTCTGTGACTTAATTAAATAGGAAGTGTGGCAGGTGGTGGAAGAATCCCGACTAATAAGAGGGGTTCTACCCACCTTAAACTCTACCTTCCTAACCCTGATCCCTAAGTCTCCGATGGCAGAGACCTCTAATCTGTTTCGACCTATCTCACTATGTAATATCATATATAAAATTATTACGAAGGTCCTTGCGAACCGACTGAAGCCTCTCTTCCCTTCCTTAATATCCATAGAACAAGCATGGTTTGTGGAATGTTGTTAGATTATGGATGGTATTATTCTGGCTCATGAAATGCTTCACTCACTAAAAAGTACTAAGAAGGCTGGTATGATGCTTAAATTGGAGCTGTCTAAATCCTATGATCAACTAAAGTAGACTTACATGAAAGAGATAATCAAATCCCTTGGCTTCAGTGATATTTGGATCAGATGGATAGCTAATCTCACCTCCTCGACTTTCTTCTCCATTTTGGTTAACGGTCACCCTTCTAGTGTGGTCAAACCATCAAGAGGGTCCTCTTTCTCTATTCCTTTTTGTGCTAATGATAGAAGGTCTTGGGAGACTTATTTTTCATCTTGTGGACCATGGGAGCATCAAAGGCCTAAAGTTTCCTCCCTATGAGAAGGCAATAACTCATCAGCAGTTTGTGGATGACACTTTATTTATGGGACACTCCTCTGTCCAGGAAGCCTGTCAAATCAAACAGGCTATGAACATTTTTTTACAAGGTTCATGGCTAACGATTAATATGGATAAGTCCCTGGTTTTTTTCTTTAATACTCCACCTATTTGTTAGAGGAACATCCTTCGAATCTTGGGCTTTTAAAAGATCTTCCTTCCAACCAAATATCTCGGGGTGCCCTTATTTCAGGGGGTCCTTAAAAGAGCATCATGGGAAGAACTTCTGACTAAAATGAAGGAAAGACTTTCAAATTGGACTTTTTGATCGCTAAATTTCCCAGGCAGAGTGGTCCGGGTTAAGTTGGTTTTGCAAGCCATGCCCTTGTACATGTTCGTTGCTTTCTCAGCTCCAAAGGCTATGTTGAGGGAAATAAGAAACATTCAAAGAACCTTTTTGTGGGGAGGAACGGGGGATCATAGGAAATGGCCCTTGGTGGGGTGGAAAACTTTATGTCAATCTAAGCAGGAGGGGGGCCTGGGGCTTCGGGATCCTGAGGCGCTTAGCAGCGTGTGTGGAACCAAAATTTGGTGGCGTTGGCTCACCCATACGAATGAGCATTGTGCAAGCTTCTGGGGGAAAAAGTACATGCTGACAATGGAGCAGCAAGACTAGATCCGGGAGGAAGGATTGGTTGAAGGATCCCATATTTGGAACATGGCTCAGGCCGACAGTGAAATTATAAGGAAGCATAGTTTTTGGGAAATTCGGGAGGGAACATCGATGAATGTTTGGCTGGATGCATGGCAATAGGAACCACCCATTTCGACTCTGGTGACTATTCTGGAGGGAAACATGGATAGGCATCATAATTGGTTAACAGTTAACAGATATTGGCAAGAAGCCTCTGAGGACAGAGGTTTTCACATTTGGAAGCCACTTTAATGGTGGATAACATCCTATGCGGAAGACAGAAGAAGGTAGGTTTATGAAGTTGTGATCAACAGGAAAGTTAAGATTCAGGGGGGGAGGGATACCCTTCAATGGGGCTACCGTCCTATAGGAATGTTCTCCATGAAAGAAGCGTATCACCTTCAGGCTTGCTTGGCTAATTCTGTGGAAGTTAATACCTAGAAATATTTATGGGAGGCCAAACTCTGGCCTAAAATCACTCTCTTTCTCTGGTTGGTTTTACGAGGGTGAATCCTGACATGGGACAACATTGTGAAGCATGGTTTTGAGGGCCCGTCCATCTGTGTTTGATGTGGCCAGAACAGTGAGGCAATTGCTCACCTTCTAGATGAATGCAACTTTGCAGCAGCTTTGTTAGATGAAGGTGCAAGGTTTTTTTGGAAAAATGCCTAGGTTAGGACAAGCCCGGAGCAAACTGTGAGACAGTGGAATGGGAAACCTTTTCAAGGGAATATCCTGAATCATATTTGGAAACTATATCCTAGATTTCTCCTCTGGGAGGTGTGGAAAGAGCAAAATAAATGCATGTTTCAAGGGAAAAAAAACTCTTGGAAGGACGTCTGGGTGCATATCAAGCAAGAGATAAATGAAACACTGAAATTAACCAGGTGGAATGAACAAGATATGAATGTTCTAGATAATGAATTGAGATTGCTCCATACCTGGGGTATCAAGGGCCTTCCTCAGTTCATTGGATTCAACAATTCTGGTAGCAAGATGCAGGACAGTCCATTGAAGTGGGCACCACCTTAGTAGGGATGGCTCAAGCTGAACTTTGACGGAGCCTCCAAAGGGAATCCAGGTATGGCAGGGTATGGAGCGGTGGTGAGAAACGACCAAGGCCAAGTCCAGTTCAGCTACTATGGGAACTTAGGCTATGAAACTAATAACGTAGTGGAATGTGAAGCTCTGCTACAAGGTTTAAGTATCATGGCCCGGCATGGTATTAACAGTTTTATTGTGGAAGGCGACTCGAAAATGCTCATACAGACTGCTATAAAAATTTCCAATAGCACTCAAGCTACTAAATTGGCTACCTCGTGGCGTCTGGCATGGCGCGTGACCTATCTGGGAACCCTCATCAGAGCATTTAACTCCATTGTTTCTCAACACGTCAGGAGAAGCGCTAATTGTTTGGCGGACGAGTTGGAAAATCAGGGGGCCAATCAAATCAATGAACGATGGGATGGCAATGCCTTGGAAGTTACATCGGATACGTATCGGATTAATTGCATTAAGATCGCCGAGTGTGATTACGGAGAACCGCTGCCAAATGGTGACGACGGAACTTGTCCTAATAACAAATTTTATGTTAATGAGGGTACACATATGATAAACAGGACAGATGGAGCTATCGTAAGATGTATAAAAGGACTCTTTCAATGGTTCTCAGAGATAACATCTCAGCTGGTGATTTCAATTCATGGGATTTGAAGTGTGAGAGAGACATGGAGGATCATTCTTGCATGATCCCGATGGATTATCATGATCAGCATAGGATGACGGTGACGAAGGATAAGGACTGGTTCAATTATTCCAGTGTTGGATTAATGATGAAGGAGTTAGTGCTGTTAAGGGGCGGCTCTCATTTAAATATGGAGTGCAGGGATGGTAACAGTCACAAATTTTCTTGGCTAGAGCTCCCCTGTGCCAGGCTTAGATATTATTTTTCTGTTGTGAGTGTGTAGAGTGATTGTAAGGGGTGGGGGGGGAACTATGCCTCCAAAAGGTCGAACCTCGAAGCGAGGTCATCTTGCTCATGGTGAGAGTAGCACTACTGGTGGAGGTGCAATGCCTCGGACTGGTCCAAGCTAGGACCAATGGAATGTGGTTGCAACTGCAGTTTTCTTTCGTCGCTTCTTCCCATCGGGGGTCCGGAAGGAGGTCGAGGAAATTGAAGTGGACCTGAGGCATCTTGTGTGGGAGGCTGATTTACCTGAGGAAGCGGAGGCCATGGCCAACTAGATACATGACCCGAGGAATACTATGGGTCGTATGGCTCTGTATAACCGGGTGATAGCTACCCTATGGGTGACCAAGACTTTGATAGCTCAGTGTCTGGATACTTGGGGGGATGCTCTATCGGGCTCTCCAAGGCTTAAAAATTTGGAGGACCTGTGCAAGGACATTGCCGAAAACTGTAATTGGATCCACATGAAAGTTGATGTGCTGGCGGACAAGTTGGGCATCTCCTACCTGGATTGCCTGACGAAGGTGGAAAACCGTCGTGGGTCCATTTCCAAGGACAAAGGGGAGGTTGTGTTGATTCCAGTGTTGGTGAACAGTGACGATGAGGCGGGCCCATTTCTATAATGCTTTGTCTGTATGGTGTTCTCGGTGTGGCATCTACCGGCATGGCGCTTCTTGAATTTGGTGCTGAGGTTATTTTGGTTTTGCTCCGGTCTTTTGATTATGGTTCTATGATCAGGATGATGTTATGTATGGGCTCTTTTTTGGAACTCTCGGGGATTGGTACAGATGAATCGTTTGCGATAGCTCTCAATTTTGTTTATCGTCTTTGTTGAATGTTTCTTGGCCTCCTTAACTATCTTTTCGACTTTTTGCAATTGTGGTTCTGGGTATGTCAGTTACTTATGGATCGGTGGTGCTGGGATTCTGGGTGTGTCTGTTATTCTGTGGCGGCTTGCATAGAACCAGTTTTGTTGCTCCGTGGTAGCTTAGGGAGCACCAGTACGAATGTAAAGAAGATAGTCTCTAATTTTGGAACTTTGATAATAGAACGAAAGGTCTCTTTTTTGCTTAAAAAAAAAAATATTATATGGCTGATCCCATAATTGTGTCTACTTTACAAGAAGAAAAAAAAATATATTTACAATTACTTTATAGTTTCTTATGGTCTACCATCAACATGATTGAATTATAATCAACTATGAACATTATCAACTTTAATGGTGTCTACGTGACAAGAAGAAAAAACAATATATTTACAATGACTTTATAGTTTCTTATAGTCTACCATGAACATGATTGAATTATAATCAACTATGAACATTACTTGACAAGAAGAAAAAAAAATATATTTACTATGACTTTATAGTTTTTTATTGTCTACCATGAACATGATTGAATTATAATCAGCTAGGAACATTATTGACTTATAAATATTTAATATTATTATAAATAAAGGTTTTAATGATGATGGTGGTGGTATATATATATATATATAAAAGGTTGTATATTTAAAATGTAATAAATATTTTATCACATGGGCCACACTAACCTTTATAATGGTTAGATTTTTTGGTATCTCCTCTCAACTAGCTCACCCCTAAGTGTAATTGAACTCGGGTTGCTGTGACAAGGCCCACACCTTAAATGAATGAACTCGCAAGAATTAACAATTAAAATGTAATAAAGATATGTAAGAAATTAAAACCCATCTTAATATCCAAAACATAAAATAAATAGAGTACGCTGTCATAAAATTAATCTTGACAATATACTTGTTTCATCTTTCTACAATATAGGAAGATGACCCTGCCTCTTCTACAACAAAATGTAACTTATAAACACTTTCACTTGTAAATGTTATATTTTCCGTTGTAAACCTAAGTGGTTTTCCATATTTGTTTGCAAATCTATGATAGAGAAGGGTCCACTCAACAAATATCAAGACATGGAAAACAAATTTGAAGATCTGCATGCATAAAAACCATTCAATACAAAAGTTTTCCAACGATTTGGAATTAGGTAGCCCACTATAATACCATGTTAATACCATGTTAGATCAATGTAACAAACATAATATTAAATAAACAATAATAGTAATATAATAATAACATGATAATAAAATCATTTACATTATTTCAATGAAAATGTATTAGTATGCCTATATAAAGGTCAACCCATTGTAAATTTGAATCATCAATTATATATCATCTTATATCTATCAAAATGTGGGCTATTTATTCTGAGTTAATTGAGAATATCCATATATGGATATAACATTGTTATCAGAGCTACGTTCATGATCAAGGCTTTTGGCCATATTGTGGTTTTTAACCATTATCCTAGGGATTCCCTAATATTATGGTCTTTCACCAAGTAAGAGAAGAAAAGAAAGTCAAAAGAGGAAGATATAAACAAAACAAAATAAGAATAAGTAAAAAGAAAAAAGAGAAGGAAGAAGATCCATAAAAAAATGAAAGAAAAAAAAATACCACATAGGTCTTATTTAACCAACAAGCCCTTGGTTTTATCAAGAAACCAACTCACACCTTAATTATGTTATTTATTTATTGAAAGGTTATTGGATATTAAATAATAAATCATACCTTAGATAGGTTGAGTTTAGTCTTGAATTCTCTTTATTAAATAACATGAAAGCTAGAAGTGCATAAGAAGTCTTAAGGTTACCAAGGAGCAAGTGAGAATTGAACTTGGGTGGGGAGGGTAACAATCATTCTTCCCAACAACCTAATCTACACACAATCCACATAGAAGTTAATCTAAAGCAAAAGGTTAACCAACGTGGAGATCCAAGTTCCTTTTGAGCATAACGTTCTCTATGTGAGCTTGCATTGTATGCAAAGAAAGGAAAAGAGTATTGTGGCTAGTGTGAGACGAAGTTGACAGTGTGTATAGTCATTCTTCACCGATTTCGTGAGCCAAAGTCGTTGGCACAGTCAGAATTTGGATCTGAGTAGTTTATTTTCTACATCAGCAACACTGAGTCATCGAATAAAAGATCTCAGATTTATAAATTTTTAAGTATTAAAGTATTAAAGAATTTTTAAGAAGAAGAGAAGTCGAAGACCCTTTATTGTCAAAGAAAAGAAGACAAAGTTGAAGTGAGACACAATCACAAACGATGAAAAACGCATATGCAGTAGTAAAGTCGCAGCTGCAAGCAGCATTGGACGAGTTAGATAATTATAAAGAAACAAATGATCGTCTACTGTTGAAGATTACGAAGTAGGATATTTCTAAAGGATTTAAAAAGCATGAGAATTGTTATCTAAAAAGGTGTATTGAGAGATTAACTAATCAAATCAAGGAATTAATGAGTGAAAAATATCCCAATCAGAATCTACAAAACCAAAAAATTATGAAAGAAGTGGTCGAGAGTAAATAAGAAATAAAACGATTAAAAAAAATATCAAGGACAAAGATGACGAAATCACACAAATTCAAAAAAAATTAAGATGCCAAGAAGTAGAGAATTGTTTCCTTCAAAAACATATTAAATAACTCTAGCAGAAAGAGGACACCACTAAAAAGGCGCACAAGTTGGAGATTACAACACTTAAAAGCATGTTATCAAATAACACTGAAGAAGTATACGAGTTAAGAAACCGTAACAAGACATTAATTGGAAAACTCGGGAAGTTGAAAGGTACTAAGAGGGCAGAACAATCAAATGAATATACTGAAGGAAAACTAGTGGACAAAGAGAAAGAAAAATTACAATTAACCGAACAACTTAAGAGGTTTAAAAATGATAAGAAATCACAAAAATAAATGATTAAAAAGATGCAGAATGATAACAAAATGTTAGAGGACAAGTTAAAAGGCACATTTACAGACTCAGTTCAAGTCGCAGCTCAAGATGTCTTCCCAATTAAAGAAGGATATACACAAGAATCGAAGTAGGAAGACACTATGAACATTAAAAAGAAAAGTAACATTACAAAGATCCCTTATAGACATCTGAATCATAAAGGTCGACAAAATAAAGACGAAAATAAACAACATTACTCCTATAGAAAAAACTAACTACCTTAAAGGAGAGAAAAGAAAAAATCACCAAATTGCTTCGGAGCAGAAAACAAGAACTATTCCATCATACTAGAAAAAAAAATCCTATGAAGTTAAATTTCAGATGGATCACTTCACAAGAAATGTAGCAACTCAACTCAAGAATTCAAAAATTATATAACCTTGTTTCTTCATGTATAAGAGTTACAAGTTCAAAATACCTAGAGAAGACAGTACAGACAAGAATAACAGATAATTCCATCACTAAATATGCTTTGAGGACAAAGCTTCCCTTAAGGGGAAGGAAATGTAACAAAAATAATATTAAATAATTCATAATAGTAATATAATAATAATATAATAATAATAATAATGAAATCATTTACATTAAAAGACATCAAATTTCGATGAAAAGGTGTTAGCCTGGCCTATATAAAGACCAACGTATTGTAATTTTGAATCATCAATTACATATCATCTTATATATAGCAAAATGTGGGATATTTCAGAAATTGTGGGTTTGTTCTGAGTTAATTGAAAATATCCGGATATGGATATAACAATCAAGATCATAATTAGTAACACATAACCAAATATTTAATGAGTTAACATAATATTTATGTGGTAAAACCCTAAGCTGGGAAATATCCATGAAATCTGGTCTTTTATTCTTCAAATAAACTCTCCAATCTTACAACTCATCACATATGGATGGTCTAACATAAGAAACGATAGGGTCCAAGCTAAGATCAATCCATAAGCCACCCTCCACTTCTTGTTATTTCATTCAAGACTATTGACATCAATTTATAGTAACCAAGGGAAATATCGACCATTGATCATAAGATAGAGTCAACGGTGTAGATCAATCAATACATGATAATCTCATCAAGATATAATGGATAAGTGGCAGATAAGAATGACCTAAATTAGTGTAAGTCCATATTACTTGAAAAAATCACCACCTAATAAGTCCCAAACTATGTCCATGAACACATGTGCAATATTGCGAAAGTATATAATCACACCAAGTTACATGTATAAGTGCCCCACAAATGATGTTACAATGATCTTCATTAATATGGCACTAAGTATAGGATTACATAAAGCCACTAGACAACATCAACACATTCAATATTTCCCCTTAATGTTGACTTAGAGAAATGAACAATGGAGCAAAGGAAATTGTTATGTTACATAATAATAATAGACCAATAATACAAGAAATTGAGATCTCCCAAGTTTGTTGATGCCTCGTGGTATATATGTACCTAAAAATGATATGCTCCCAACTAACATAATGATAGGCTATACAATAGTAAATAAAATATAATCATTACAATATAATCATTACAGTACTCTTGAAAGAAGATGGCAATACATTATATTTTCTCTTACAATGGTCTCGTGGAGGAAGGACATAGGTAGTTTCCTCCATATCCTTGAAAATATGTGGAATATCTTTCTACCATAACATGTATGGCACCATTTTTTTCCCTCAAGGCTATGTGTTTTTGCTGTAACAATATATATTTTGTAAATAATAAGACAATATGACTCTAGAGTGAAGAATCATAAAAAAAAATCATATAAGTTAAAAAGAATTATTTATTTATATTTATTATTATTATAGTAATAATTGAATTATACTTTTAATCTAAAGTAATATGTTACATGCACAACATATTATGAACATTAACCAAAACCCTAGAATTGTTCTTCTTGGGAAAACGCAAGTCCATCATTTACGAGATTATTGCTGAATGTTGAGTTGAGATATTGACAGTTTTTTGAGACAAATATAATATACATGTTGAGTGAATTCTTATTATAAAAATGATTAGTTATCGCAATGTGTACTTATTGTCAAAATGAAGAAAATGTATATTAAGACTTAATGCTAATCCAAAATTATGAAAATGTGTCATGAAACATAATTCTAATCTCTAAATCAACTTAAAATAAAAAAACTTAAATTTATGTTATATTGAATCTAAAATAAAAAACTTAAATCTATGTTATATTGGATAGAAGAAATTTTAGTTAAAACTAACATACTAAGACTAAAAACTTGAATCACACTATAGTTACCAATCCAACTGCTAATTTAATAATTAAAAAAAAAATTGCACCCTACTTTGCATAGTGATAGTTATGAAAATTTGAACAAAGAGACTCTGCTTTTCATAGTGATAATAGTTATAAGTTGAAACCAAAAGAATGTTTGATGATAAATTTCTCTCATTTTTTTTTAATAAAAAATTGTAACTTATTATTTATAAAAAATGATAAATCAAGTTATATTTAAATTTTCGTAAACATGTCATATTTTTAACATAGCAACGCACAAAATTAGAAAGTCATATTTTTAACATAGCAATACACAAAATTAGATTATTAATAGACATATATAATTTCACACCGAAGTGGGCTTACATCCTCCAAAACTAAAGCAAACCAAATAAAAATATGTCTCAACATACATAAGAGCTCACAAGGCAAAGATATCCAAGAAAAATATTTCAATTCAAGTAACCACTAAATGATTTTCAATGTATTCTTCTAAATGGAAAACCCCATCCAATGGACCCAACACCATTGCAATGTGATAAATAATAAATATAAATAGATAAACCCTTTTTAAACTTAATAAAATATTAAAGAGAAGTCAATCTTTATTAAAAAATAGTATGAATAATGTAATTTCATTTTTTGCTATGATGGCTCAATGAAACTATCTTGGGTGGGGAGACTAACAAATTATTCTTCCTAGTCAAATCTTGCTAACTTATTATGGGCTAGGTGGGAGGAGACAACCAAAATCAAACCAATTGATGAGTTGATGTGGCCGAGGCCGAGTATGATCCCGGGTAATTTTGACAGCTTAGATGCCTGTAGGTCATGGCTTATTAGAAAAATGTCACTCCTTGAAGTCAAGGAAATTCTACTTAAAAAATAAAGAAATCATTCCTCCCAAGCCACATCCTATAAACCTTACTATACAAATCTCACATAAATAACATTATTATACTCAATATTATTTATATGATACATAAATAACCCAAAAAAACTAATATTTTGTGTACATATAAAACTTTAAGTGAGATATTAGGCTATAATGTTGTGCTAAAAAAATCTTAAGTATAATATTATTATAAAGTACCCTTAATACAAGGGTCACTCTATTGCTTCAATGTATGGTAGTGTATATTTTTATGTACTAATATAATGTATTATTTATTAATTTTTATTATGAGAAACAAAATTAATATAAATTTATTTTCATTTTCAATCATTTTAAATTGATATTTTTTATAATAATTTAATTAAAATTTCTCAAAATAATATCAATTATTATAATATATTATTTTAAATATAAATATATTTTTTAATTTATTTTATTTCACTTTTAAAATATCTTTTCAAATACATATCTTTATAACAATTTTATACTCATTTATAACTTTATAATCCACTAATTCACAACATTAATCAATTTAATTAATTCTTTTTAATTTTAAAATATACTATAAATTCTGAAAGCTCTTTTTCATATTATCTTAAAAAATGACACTACTACAAAGTAACAACTTAACTAATTTGTTTAGCAATGCATTTCAAATTTTTATGAAAACTTCTATCATAATAAACTCGTGAAAAATGAACATATGATATATACAAATTAAAAAATACAATCATTTATTATAACAGTGACATAATGTGAATATGTTCCCGAATCACATTACTCTCTGGCAATATATATCTTTCAAAATATCTTTCAAAATGGTAGTTTCTTTGTTGAAGAATACTATTGTGGTATTCTTGTCGAAATATTAATGGGATTCCTCAACATCACATGTTGTTTTCACGTCCTTTGATTTGCCCCATAGTGTAATATAAAGTCCCGTAACGATCAAAATTGCGCCCACCACCCTACAGGTTTTTAACATCAAGAACAATAGATCAAAATTGCGCCCAGGACTCTCAGCATTAACATCCATAGAGTACACTAATGTTTCGAACATTTAAAAACCACAAGGCCTATATTATTTATCCAAGTGGGTAATGTACAGGAGTAAGGTACAATGCCCTATCCTTGAGAAATATTTCAATGGCCCAACGATCACCGAAAGTAGAAATGTTCTATAACGTATTATTGCTTACCTTCCCAAATGAAGAGACACATGAAAAATTATAAGCTCCAAGATTGCTGTGACGATCGTGGCTAGTGGGTTGAATATTGCGACGAATACAGGCCCTCTTTTGCTTATACACCAGGCTAACAAAAACATTAGCACTGCAGAACCTATCATTCCCTGGAACATTCAATATATTTAGCAATCAATCTGGATACTGGCGATTGTTCCAATTAATTTTTGCTACTATATTCAATCTGTAATGTCCTAAAAACATTTTATTCCGACTAACATTTTTTTGTTCAATGTCACTATGCTTACCGAGTATACAACACTAAGAAGCTCCATATTCAATCCTATAGCCCAGATATTGGACTTATTATGCTCAAAGATAACACCTATTAGAGCAGATTCTACTGCACTGACAAGAGTCATAAGTGCTGTTAATGATAGCTGAGTTGGATATCTTTTCAGAACTGGCGCCTGTGTTGAATTCCACCCATCATACCATCGACAGTCAAGGAGAATAATATCGGTGAATCGAATAAACAGAACTGAAAATGGAAGTAAAGATTACCTGAAAAACAATATAGGCAGACCAAACCACAACGCCCACAAAGACCAGGATGGAGCCTAGTATAATATTAGGTTTAAAGTTGTACTTGCTTTGATGGCTTTCCATACCAGACGATAAAAAATGAAGTTCTGGACCTCTGTATAAGGTCATGACCATAGCACCAGAGACACTTATGACTGTGCCAAAAACTTTTGCTTGTCCTCTTAAACTTCTGAGATTAACTTTCTCCTGTCTTCGAATAAAAACAAGTTGAACGAACATTACTTATAGTGAAATTTTATATGCAATACTGTAGTTACAAGATCAATAGAATCTATTTGCAAAACATAAATGAATTTGACTGCGATATCCAACTGTTTTGGTCATATGAAATAGCAATATGGATGTAACAGCTTCTACCTCAAAAATATTGCATTTAAAAATGTCAAAACTGGAACTAGGTTAAATGCTGCTGCCACAAACGTGGAAGAAGTGAATAACAATCCTGGAATGTAGCAATTATGAGTGATCGCGATTCTGTAACAGGACATCAATCAAACTGATTTTGTATTAATATATTGCAACGATAATTCAACAAATCAAAGCTAGTATATGCAGCATATACTTACGCACTTCCCAGCAAGAAAGTTTGAAATAAAACAGGCCTTGTCAATGGTGGTCGTTGCTTTCTGCAACAGGGATGACAGATTAATTCACATATATTGTGCGAATGATCTCTTTCAGTGTCTCTCTTTATGTAAATAATTACTTATTTGAAGATAGTCATTACACAGGAAATATTTGAGTGAAGAAGGAGCTGCCTTAAATAGTTTGAAACTAGACGTTTCCATACCTACTCTCTCGCGAGACATTGGAAAGCTTCAAATGTCTCATGATGATGATGATCCCACAGTAGGGATCGAAACTTGAGTTTCAAACTACTTAAAGCAGCTCCTTCTTCCATCAATAATTACTTAATTGCATCCTGGATACAGCATATTTGCTAATTGAAAAACTTACTTGTACGTCTAACGATAAAGTTAAGAATGAGTGATCACCTTTCTGAAAAGTAAGCCAAAGGAGCAATAGCTATTGTTGCAACAATCTGTCTGTATGCCACAAAAACAAAGTGATTCATTCCATCTCTTAAGGCAATTTTTGTCATAATATAAAAGCCTGCAGTTACTACCTGAACTATAATCTGAGAAAGATAGGGTTTGATTATCTCAATTCCTTCTAAAGAAGCCATTATATTATACTTCTGTTAACGTAGAGCGATTCTTAAGCGCTCTAGCTTATTGTGATGGATATTTCAAGAAGAATGGCGTGGTAGCCTTCTTATATATAACTACAGATCAAGTGCCCAACAGAAACAAATTATGATTGTATGAAGCACGAGAGTCAGCTAACGATTTCGAGTTCAGAGAACTGTTCACTTTACCATATATATATATATATTTATCACTCAAATTAAATTATCACAACGTATCGTTTTCCTTTGTCTTAATATTGCATACAAATTTTTAACTTTATGGGATAGCATAAAGTGTTCATCAATTCTATGTTTTATTCCTATTCTTTCTTTATCGTCTTTTTCAGATGTGAATACTTGTGTTTCGGTATTACTTTTAGATTTTATTAGTTAATAGTTAGTGTTGGCTAATATTATTCAGTTTGTTGTAGTTTATTTAATGATGTTGTTTGTTGATGGTTGGATCTTAATTATTATTAAAATGCAAGCAAATCCATTAAATGAATGGTAATAAGTGGAATAATATTGATCCTTAGTATCCTGTAAGTGACTTAACTTTATACTTTATTTCTAGGCTATACTATGTAGGGGTAGCATTGCTCTTGATATTCTAGGTTATTCAGTTTTTTTATACATATCTATGAGTTCAAAACATGAAATATTAAGAAATTTATAGATTCCAAATTCAGGTTTTATTTACAATTATATTTAAAAAAAAAGATAATTATGTCTTTAAAAGAGACTGAAGCTTTAGATAAACATACTTATAGTAGAGTGGGCCTAATGGTTAAGAACATGTGTTATCTTCAAGGGGGATTGGATATTGTTCTCGACGCGTTTCGGACTCCATAGTTGAGTCCATCTTCAGGAGAGAAGGTATCTCAAATGTCTAGACCCCTGAACTCATGGTTTATATATTAAACTTCAAATTGTTAATTTGCATATATGGTCTACTCGAATAACATACAACATATGTGGCTTCCTAATGCTACAATTAGCTAATTAATTGGATGGATTAATGTCTTTAATTGCAATACATCAATCATGTGTTAATTTTTTCATCACTCTTAATTTAGATAAATTGAAAGGTGGAATCATGTCGACCTTCTTAATGGGGTATGTCTACTTACATAAAGGTGGAATCATGTTGGCCTTCTTAATGGGGTATGCCTATTTCATGTCTACTTACATAAATGAATGGATTATGTTAGGAAAAAATGTGATTGTATAAAAAATTTGTTGATATTAGACTTCAAGTAAATTTGTTTTTATGAATATATAAGTGGTTTAAAAAATTTATATTTGCAAAAAAATTCATTATATTAATTTTAAATTGTGTTTTCGAATTTATAAATACATTTAATATCTTGGAATATCCCATGACATCTAAATTAAACAATTTCCATACAAAATAAGATGAAAAATATAATTGGAAAAAATTGAAAACATAGAATATTTTGACTGCACCTTTTATGATTGTCTCCCTAAATTCTCAATAAACAATTATTTTATATATCAATTTAATAGAAAAATTAATTGACATGTGATAACTTGTACCATATACACCAATATTTATTGACCACAAATTAAATAATCATGTTATGTGTTAATTTATAAGTATTATAATCACCATAAATAAGATAAAATATATTGTTAATATTTTTAATGATTTATACTATATGGTGGCTAGTTCCATAATTGAGCTACTTTACAAGAAAAAAAATATATATTTACAATTACTTTATAGTTTCTTATGGTATACCATGAAATGATTGAATTATAATCAATTATGAACATGCTTGACTGGTATATATTTAATAATATTATAAATAAATAATTTAATGATGATTGTAAATATTTAATATTATTATAAATAAAGTTTTGATGATGATGATGGCTTATATATATAAGTTTGTATAGTTAAAATTTAATAATGATATTTAAGAAATTAAAATTCATAATAAAATCCAAAACCTACAATAAATAGATTACTTCATCATAATATAAATCTTGACAATATACTTATTTCATCTTTTTACAATCCAAGAAGTTGACTGTTCGTCTTTTACAACAAAATGTAACTTACAAACACTAATACTTATAAAATCTAATTTATAAACAATAATAGATATCTACAAAGGCATTGGTGATGGCCGAGTTCCTTATTAAAAGTTTATACACATTGGTACAACATTTTTGGGGGCAAATTATGGTAGTAACTCTCAGAAGTCGGATGCATGTCCATAGTAGATTACTGTTGGACTTGCATTGCAATCATACTCGTCTTTAAACAACTTTCTTTAATAGATATTATTAAAGAAAGTTTATATTCTAATATGAAAAGCCATCAAATTACTTACAATTCAGCTAATATTATTCGTTCTGGTCTCCTTACTTTTCAGGTGATATTCTTATTCATCTTCACTTATATTCCGAATTTTCTATTATTCCACCGACTGATATTATTCTAGATCTTAGTTTTTTGGCGTTTGATTGGTGAAATTGGATACAGGGACCTGTTCTGAAGAAGTATCCCTTTCGATTAACATCGACAGCACTCACTAGTCTTGTTGAAATATCAGAATCTGCTCTGCAATCCGTAGGCAATAGGATAGAATATTTAGCTTCGTACAGTTGCCTACCTGGTCAGCGCTCGAATTGGAATATAAACGTAACGCGGCATTACATATCGAGTACGAAAACTAAATGTTAATTGCAGCAGACGTTGATTGATATTTTTTGAAATATGGTCTAATGCCTTTCTTCGTGTCAATTTTCAATCCACAAGGGTAGATTCTCACGGCAATTTTCGAAGTTGCCATTATTATGTGTATAGAATAAACGCTGTGACAGAACTTATTGCGGATTTCTCTGTTGGCCATCACATTGCCATTGCATTTTTTATTAAGGAGCAGTATTATAAACGACCAGCATTGCTTCTGTCCAACGATTTGGAAGATTCGAAACCCCAAGTGTATGAGATGCTGGCTAACCGTTTTAATGTTGATAATGAAAACCATGTGGTGTGGTGGGAGCAGTTCTGTTTATTTATAACTGTGGGGCAAAGGAAATGATGCTCAGAAATGCAGCAGTAATATCACGACATAAGGAGCTCCGGAATTTGACAATAGTATTATTCTACTTATAAACAATGGAAGTTAGGAATCGGGCAAAGCAAGAGACGACTGTTTCAAAATGGACACCAATATTCTCTTCTTTCGAGCTCTGATGTGAATGGCAATCCATAAGGATGTAGCAGCAAAGCATTATAGGTTAAAGTAGCATAATTTTGCCATTGGTTATGGGAATTTTCAACAATTTCAAATTTTTTCAGGGTATAATATGGATCAGATTTTTAATAGTGAACAATTAAATTTAAAAATCAATTTTAAAAAATCAATTTTAATTATTTAAACATTATAAAATATAAATACTATTTCATTTCATTTCTACTTATTTTTTCATATAAATTTAATTATACCTTAAAATCTAACAACAAAAATCAATGCTTAATATTCACAGAAGACAAAAATCAATTTCTACATTGTGCTATGTATATTCCTTTTATTTAACTATAGTAAGTGTTTAATAAAACCTTGAAGCATGATAATTTCATAATATGTTTTTAACACTTGTAGTCAAATTGAATATTTTTTCAACACTTGTCGTAAAATTTATGATCTGTATAGACTTTGACTCAAATTTAGAAGTATTTTAACATTTAAATAATTTGGAATTTTTACAGTTATATTTCTCTTACCGTTGTGTGTTTTAAATATGTTTAAAAATCGTGTGTTTTAAATATGGTTAAAAATCAATAGTTGTTGATATTGCCTATACTAACCATAACTTAAGATTAATGTGTGCTATATGTGTAAATGGATCACATATTATAAGAAAAAAATATTAACATGAAAAGTTTGTGCTTAATTTATTTTTATTGGCGGACACATATTAATATTATTAATGTGGTTGTTACTAGGAACCGGTGGACACATACACATATCTCCAAAATATTAATAAAATAAGATTTTTTAAATAATGATAATATAATAATTAATTAAAAATAATATTAATAAAATGATATTATTTATTTAATTAGTAATATAATAATTAAAATTAATGTCGTTTGTTATAGTTTAATTATTTATTTATTAATTATATTATATTATTATACGAATATGTTATTTAATTAAAATATTATAATCAAAGTAATAACTTAATATTTTTTTCAGCACAAAAAATCATACTATTGATATTCAATGGTAGCTGAATCAAATAGTACAAAAAGTTGAGCCTATTACCTAATACAGTATCAATTATGCAGAAAAAAACCTCATTCTTCTTCTTTTACAATACAAAATTGATGATCTGAAGACTATCTACGAGTCATCAAGGGCCAAAAAGAGGCAGCATTCTAGCTAAGAATACAAACATAAGAGCATGCTTAACATTCAAAAAATCTTACATGACCCTCTTCCACAATCTGCAAATCATAGATGTCTTCCGAGAGAATGACTCTTTCTTCACCTTCATAAGCTAATTTGGAGAGAGGCAGCCAAAGTGTTGTTTTGTCGGTAAATGTGTTCAAAAGAGATGACATTAAAGAGCTGGATTTCCTCCCGAATTCTGCTACACCATTGTTGAAGTAGAATAACATTCAGATCATACTCCCCTTGTGCCCATTTTAGAGTGACTCGAGAGTCCCCAAAGATGTCTCACTCCCTCATGCCAAAAGAATTTGCAACTTTTAAGATGCACCAGAGGGATCAAAGTTCATATTTCATATGCGTGCCCTTGCCACAATTCATTCTAAGATTGAATTGATGATCTCTGTTGAGGTAAATTACTCCTCTCACAACACATAAGCCATTAGTGGCAGCTCCATCGAAGAAAGAAACAACTCTGTGAAAATTATGATGAAAAGAAATAAATAATTTTTTAAGTGTTTGTGGACACAGATCTAGAATGTTCATTAGAAACCAATCGAATTTTGCTAAGAGTGTTGGACAGATTTGGAGAAAGATTTTCAAAAATTGTTGCATTTCTTGAAAACCAAATAGCCTAAGAGACAATTGCTGGAAGAAAATGAGAAACTCTGCAATTCCTTTGCCAATTGAGAGCACAAATATCAAAATCTTCAGTTCCGCAGTTCAAATCAAGATTGAAATAGTTTATGACAGAGTTCACCAAAATTTTAGTGAATTGGTACTCCCCAAGTAGATGTTTATAACATACCCCATTTCTCGCTTAGTAATTTGGTAATTTTTTGGATAACATTTTTCCTTACATGAAACTCTCACTCATTAATGGTGACCCTAAATGTCCTAAGGAAAAGAAACAACACATGTTTAACATTGATTTTGTTTTTCACCAAAAACACACTTATAAGAATATGCACTAACCTCTTTAAATGGTATTGATACATCAACGAAAACACATTGATCTTTACTCAATAAGTTTGTGACATACTTTATCAACATGATCAGATTTTAATCCATTTATATAAAAACATCTTTGTATATAAAAAGAAACTTAAAGTAATCACATGTTTGAAATCAACAACTTATACATAAAACGAAGCCAATGTGCGTAAACCTTAAAAATGCAAATAAGATAAAGACGAGTAATATACACATAAAGATACAAACTAGAAAAAAACCATTTTCACGTGGTTCACCCAAACTTGGACTACGTCCACAAAAATGAGTCATATCTTTATATTAAAAAAGAAATTACAAATGACAACGTGATTGTCCTAAAATTTCTTTCCGCCTTTACCAACCTATTTACCCACTAAAGAGAAACTTCATACTGCTTTCCAAGCATTTCAACCATATAACAATATTATCATTATCAAGGTGTAATATTCTCTCATTAAGTTCATTCCGAGAACTTCCCGTTATCACTTCCATCATAAACTTCCATTATTAAACCTAAGGACTCAACGTCCAACAACACTATAAATAAGGTTATCCTATCATTTAAAAATACTATAACTATAGGGCAATCTTGTGTAATTCCAATAAGTAATTTATATATATTATGGGAGGTTCGGATATATCTACCATTCACTATTTAATGTAAACTTAGGAAAATAAGATACTAGAACATAAAGAGGGATTCTATCGTCGGCCATCCATAGGAAGCTGCTCCATAGCATTGATTTAGTTCTAGGAAGGATTGTACCACAAGGTACTATCTAAATCATAAAATATAATTTTTACTCTCATTTATTACTGCATCTATAATTCAAATAAGCAGCTCTATTTATCAGCCTTAGTATAAACATGCAGAAAGTTCATAGAAGAATGTACAGATCGAAGTAGTAGGAAAAATCCAGAATCAAGGTAGAGGTTTAGCCTAAATGCATTAATACAGAGCTAATGCGATATTTAAAATACACAACCAAATCGTGGCAGAGGTTTTTATCCTACATGCATTAATACATATCTAATGCAATATATATATATATATATAGATAGATATAGATATAGATATATAAAGAAAATAAAAAAATTCAGGGGTCGATCCTCACTTAGGAGAGATTGCCGAGAATATACTAAATTTTGAACTAACAATTTCATGTTATATTAGGCATAATCCCTAGTGCACATGATTCATTTCTTTTATAGATTTACATATTGGGCATGGACCGTCATTGATGCATTACTATTATATGTTGGGAAAGAAAGCGCTAATGGATTAATTATGCTTTTGTTATATGAATCAGGTACAAAACCCTAATATACTGAGATGACCTTTTTCCTACATATTGTGCAAAATTATGATTTACATGATTGACTTATATGGTGTGTTGAGCGTGGACTCAAAAACACATGGACGGCCTACGTACTGGGCCTAAGCCCCGATTTACCTAGAGGATTTTATTATGTACTTGGCATAAGTTCCGATGTACATTGACTGTTGAGAAGGAGCCCTAGAGCACTCCAAGCTTGATAAGAGAATACCGGATCCGATGCCATTATATATATATTCTAGATGTGCTTCACAACCACATTCTAGTACTAGTGTTGAGCAGGATGCTCTGGAATTGGACTAGCATAATGCCCATGTGAAAGTGTTGAGTTAAAAGCCTTGAAGAGCACTCGGGGTTACTAGATCTCAACAGTGTTGAGTCGAGAAGACTCTGAATAGCACTTCTATTTCACCACATTAATTTAATTTGGTTAAATGAATCATTCCCTATCTATCATCAAGTACTGCGGGAACTACCATATTAAATGAGGGAATCGAACATGCAAGAGAGAGACCTAAAGGTGCCTATCCAAGCCTACCCAAAAGACTGTCCAAAGAGTTGGACCCTATCCTTAATTTTAAAAAGAAATATCATGAGAGATAGATAAATAAATAAGAGAAAATTACCATAACTTAAGTATAAAATGACTAAGAATAGTCTTATGTGCATGAATTGCATAAAAGTCTCAAAGTTAATATTATTATTAAAAGTATTAATAATAATGTTATTATTATTTATTTATAAAATATATATATTGCATAGAGTTTATGCATAGATGGCTATCACATTATCATACTATTGATATGTATTATTAAATAGTATTGTTAATATTAGGTATAATATATAACTACTATTTTTATTATCATGTAAGAAGTAATTTAAAGTCACTTCTAGTTAAAACAAATAAAAGTCCTAGTTTAACAAGGACTAGATAGTTAGTAAAAATATCTTTTAAAAATATTAATTTAATTAAAGAAACTAAATAATTATTCAAACAACTATATTCCAAGACTCCCCTATATAAAAGAGGGCAGATCCCAAGAGAGGGGGCATCATCTTTTCATTATCATTCTTTTATGGTAATAAAGGAGAATTTTGTTGCAAGAACTGAAGCAGTCCCACATTAATATCCAGATCTAATCCAGCAGTTGAACCTAGGGCCTCTACTTTTCTTATTGCATGATGGAACCAGCTAGGGGGGATTTAGTTATAACCAGGAATGGTCTAAGGGTCATGGTTGGGAGGAACATGGTAGTCCCAAATTTATCGAGTTAAAAGCTCATTCTACAGGTCAACCAAGTCCATAAGCTTTGTGTAGTAATTATTGTTTGAGTGTGCAGGTCTTGCAGAGGAGGATCAAGCTTCAGGACCACCAGTTATGAACTACAATTCTCCATTTCAATTTGCAATAGAAGCTAGGATTATTAAATTCGGATTTATTGTACAAAATTGTATTTCCCTATTCTTTACAATGTTATTTCTTCTATAGAGAAAGGGTCATTGGGCATGGGCTCTCAGGGTCATATTGTAGGATCATAATTTTAATTCTTACCTCTGTCAAAATTGAATGTCTTCTGTAACTAGCTCAAGGGTCTAGCAGGGCTAGACTAGCTAGCATGTGCTAGACATTCATTCAGTAAGTATGTCATAACCCGAATTTTTATTTAAATGCTGATTGACATCTAAACTTTCCAAACCACACAAGGAAGAAATCACATTGTCTTTCTAAACCTTTTCTCAAATTATTTCGTTTATATTATCAAGCTAGGGTTTAGCCCCTTTGCATTTTATTCTTTTAAAACAAAGAACTTAGAAATTTCCAACGCGATAAACATTCTACACACAGGCTACTAGTTTATTTTCAAAAGTAAAACCTTCAGGTTAAAAGTAAAACATCATGTACATATAACTTCCCTAAACAACCAATCAATACGATTTTTCCTCCTATCTACACTTTTCAGTTTTCAATTCTTAAACATCAACCAAGGAAATCGAAGGGACAGTCCAAACTATTAGATTCAGAAGATAATGCCCACATGGATCTTCTTGAAGCCAAACATTATGAAACTCAAAACACTCCAATATTCTTTTAAACGGAGAAATTGAAACGCAGGTTAAGGTATCGAAACCCTCTATCAACATTATCAAATTTAGAACATTCCAATAATTCTTTAAAACACGGAAATTAAAATGCAGGTCAAGGTATCAAAATCTTCTGCCAACGTTTCCAATTATAACATCGTTGGCATTAGGATCACAATAAGTGATCACCTCAACAAGGCGTCCACGCAAGGAAAATACTTCACAGACTTGGACAAACCCCAAAACATATCAGACAAGGATCAATGCTTCACGATTTTTAAACACCCATTACATAAAATCACCCACAAGGAAATAAGTGCATCTATAAGATAGACGCCATCCACTAGCCAATGGACGCTTAGAAAAGAACTACACTATCAACCTGTTATATACAGATCAGGATCAATAGAATAAATTCATGCCTAAAAAGAAAAACGCAGAGCTATCACCCATAGGAATTTCTAGAAATAGTTCAAAGACCCTCCTCTCTGTCATAGTTCAATAAGCAATCATTCATTTAAACCCTATGCCCAAGTACTGAAAACAAGACCTACAGTATTACCATTTTTCAAACAATAGAGTGGATAGCCAATCAATAGTGACATTCATTTCATAAAAGCACATATTCAATGGAGGAAGTGATGTGGATCCAAATCCCCATCATATTACATTCAAATTTCCAATGTTTTACAGAGCCTACAATTCAGGCATTGCTTTAGTACAAAAGACTAAACCCTCAACGAGTATTCCCTCTATCCAAAATAAAAGTAGCTTAAAACATTAACCAGCAGGTCCAAACCCTAACACTATTTACATATACATTGGCTCAACCCATGAAAAGAAAAGGGAAACCAACCCATTTGAACTTCGAAACCAGACTTAGTAAGCCCAAAGGGCCATATGAAGTTACAACATCAAAGAGCTCCAAGCTACACGGCATTTTAGACATAGCTACGAGAGGTAGGGACAAATAGTAGGAGGACCTAGCCTTACCAGTTATACGCTCTAACCCCATCCTCCTATTCTTTTCCAAGAACCAACACCAGAAGAGAGACATACCTGCAAACCTGTCAACAAGTTAAATGAACATCATGAGCGGAGATGGGAGCAATCCAATAGCTACATAAAAGATGAAATTATGGAGCCATTTAAACTACGGGGAAGACATTACCAGTTATAGAAGTATAAACGCCTCCATCTCCATGACGCATGGATGCAAGGGCTCTAACAATGAGCGTAGCTCAGGTCAGGGCCTAGAAAAAGGAACTATACCAACAAGCAGTCACCCTTCAAACTGAAACATCGAAATGGAAATGCTGTAGTGCGGGACAAAAGCATAAAACCCTTCCTCCATGTTGGAAAACAAAGCACGTGTAGGCCATTTGTAGCATTTAAAGCTACCACCCACTTTCCACTACACTTTAATAATTTTCCAAACCATATAGTTAGAGGTTGTGTATTTCTACCTTGGTATTGTTAAGTCATATAGTGTCAAAGCTAAACCTTGAACCCTTTTTAAAATCATAGGACTAGTATATGCTTAGGGATTGACATAGGTAGTGTAGGGAGGAGCCTTCTATAATTGCAGAAACATTAACCAAGTGAAGCCTTAGCAAGGTTTGCTAAGTAAGCCGGGGTCACCTATGTACTCACCCTTTACCTCCCGGCAGCTCTGTGGGTGATATGTCTAACCACACCAAGGATGCCACAAGTATTTCAACTCTTCTCAAAAGTCCATCATGCTTGAATTGGGATAAAGAAACAGCTTAAAACATTTAAAAGAAACATAATTACGTCCAAACATTCAAAGGTTAAAGACCTAAAAGTAATAAGTTGCCAAGTGTAAACCGAACATAAACCCTACCTCATCTAATTGTTTCCACAAAATTACTTATTGAACGAAAACTACTCTTTCATATTCTCCTGTTTAGTCAGCGTAACTTGCCAGTGCTGAAGTTAATTTACATTACATTAACTATTTCGGAAGTATAGTTAGTGTAGATGAAATTTTTTAATTTTTACTATTTTTTGGGACATTACAAATGGTATCACAGTCCAACCACAACACTAAATGACCTATTGGGCTCATTACAAACTGTTGGTTGCGGAGACTGATCTCCAGATTTAAAGATATTAGTATTTAGCCATGTCCGTACCCCAGGTTTGGTTATGACCCCGACAATACCCTAAGGGGGTCCGGAGGAGTGTCCACACCCCTGGATGGGGGGTGCGGGGACCAGCGGGCCCCTATAGGGGGTTCTGGGGCAGTCCCACCGAGAAAGGAGGATTGAGGGCAACGCCCCCGAGAAAAAATTTTGGAGCTATTTTCGCCAGCTGTTTTTAGGCCCATGGTTTTGGGTAATCCGTGATATTTTCCAATTGTATTTCCCTTAGAAAAGAATGACATTGTAATACAACTAGGGTTGATGTATTAGGTTTTATGCATTGTAAATATCTCTCAGATCAAAAAAAAAGATTGTAAGACAGTGAAGAGGAAGTTCAGCGGTTGTGCTGCAGGTTGTATCCCTTCACTTTGCTGGACGGAATAATAATAAGAACTGGCAACTTCAATGTGGACATAGACCAATTTGGGTGAACCATGATATATCTGTGTCTGTCTTATAATGTGTGTGTGATTATATTTGCATTTATGTTTATTGTTATTGCTCTGCAATCTTGTTTTTCTAACACAAACATTCACTGCAGACACATAGAAATCAGAAATATATATTAATAAATTTTATGCGCATACGAATTAACAAATTTTTTTTTCTTAACATTGCTATGACAACCAGGTACAATCACTGTCTGAAAATGAATGCAGAAAAAGGTAGTAACATACACAGGAATTTGAACTCTCCACCACGAGAGCAAGAAATAGTGGTGGAATTAAACTCATATTTAATGAAATCTATGCAGAATCTACAGGCAGAATTCCAAAGTTTAAGAGATGACAACATGCAAGAAAGACGAGAACAACAAGCTATAAATGAAGCTCTACTTCAGACTTTAACAATGGAATAACCCCACGAACAACCCACTTTCTTAGCCAATATTTCTAAAGTGAGAGACTCTTACACAAAGAAATCTATCAGTCCTAAAGGAGAGGAACAAGGAGAACACTAACTAGAATCAATGGAAGAGGACTGTAAGAACTCTTTCGATGATGACGGGTCCACACCTCCTTGCAAGAAAAGGAGGAAGAGTGATGACAATTTACCGCGAGAATTCAGAAAGATAAAAGCCCCAACATAAGATGGAGAGATTAATACCAGGGAAAAGGTTGAGGAATGGTTGTTAGGAATGAACAAGTATTTCAAAGTCCACAACTATTCTGGTGAAATGGAAGCCCAACTAGCCATTTCTGATTTAAATGGTAAAGTAGCCAAATGGTGGAGGGATTTGAAACACACCAAAGAGCAAGAGTTGAAGGACATAATGTGGGATGCTTTCAACAGAATATTCTAGGACAAATTTATGTCTGAAAGATTCTTTGACAAGACGATCAAAGAATTCCATGAATTGAAAATGGGATCCGTAACCATGGAAGCATTCATAAACAAATTCTTAGATCTGCTGCATTATGTCCCATACATAAAAGATGAAAAAGTCAAGATACAACAATTCTTGGGGTGTCTACCACCAAATTTCAGAGAAAAGATTTATTTTTACATGCCCAAAACCTTAGATGTGACTTTACACAAAGCAAGACTTTGTTATGAACATGGGAAGCCAAGGAATGATAACATAAACAGAAATAGGGAAAGGTTTAGAACCTTTTCAGACAACCGTAGAATGGGTTTTAGACCCCCACCTTATCGGAAACAAAACAATAGTTTTCCTCTCAACAAACCTCATGCATGGCCGAATGCACCCCCACCACATACCAATATACCAGCTTTCAACAAAGGGGAAAAGGATGCCCCAACAACTGTTACTTGTTGGAAATGCCAAGGGCCACACTACTTGAGAGATTGCCCCAACAAATCAGACAGAGAGCTACACAATGTCCAAGCAGACACTACAGTAGGGGACATGGCAAGAACACCCAAAATTTATGCTGCACTTGATGGCCGGCAAGAAGACCATCAGGCTACTATGGTTGAAATTGACAGTAAGATCTCAAACACAGCCATTTCAGTTCTAATAGATCCCGGTGCATGCTAAAGATACATCTCCTCTAAGGTTGTTGATACTTGTAAGTTAAACCGAGTAAGCCACGAGAAACCATGGATGGTACAACTAGCCACTGGTATTAAACGGAAGGTCTCTGAACTAGTTAAAACATGTGAGATAGATCTGAACGGTTTCCGAACTAGGGTAGATTTAAACATCCTACCACTGGGATCCTATGATGTACTTATAGGCATGGACTAGTTAGAAGAACATCATTCCCTACTTGACTATTTGAACAAATCCCTACTATGCACGGATAACCAAGGGAATCAAAAGACAATTTAAGGTAACCCTAAGAAAGTTTCCTTAAGACAAATATCTGCCTTACAAGGAAAGAAGTGCATAAGGAAGGGTTGTAAACTCTTTGTAGTTAACATTCGAATTGTAGAAGCTGATAGGGAACAAAATATTGAAGACTTCTCAATCCTTATGGAATTCAAGGATGTATTTCCTGAGGAAATACCTGGGCTACCACCCAAACGACACCTAGATCTCTCCATAGATTTAACACCCAATTCCGTACCAGTTTCCAAATCCCCTTATCACATGAGTCTACCTAAATTGGTGGAACTCAAGCTTCAGTTACAAGAGTTGATCGAGAAGAATTATATCCAACCTAGTGTGTCTCCCTGGGGAGCACCAATACTCTTTATCAAGAAGAAGGACAGAATGATGTAGATGTGCATCGATTACTACCAACTCAACAAATTGACCATCAAGAACCATTACCCACTCCCTAGAATTAATGACTTGTTTGATCAAGTCGAACAAGCCAAAATCTTCTCAAAGATCGATCTATGATCCAGATATCACCAGGTGAGAATCCATGATGAAGACATTAGTAACACTGCTTTTCGAACTAGATATGATCATTACGAGTTTGTGGTCATGCCTTTCAGACTGACCAATGCACCTGCCAACTTTATTTGCATGATGAACAACATATTTAGTAAATAACTAGACAAGTTCGTTCTAGTCTTCATTGACGACATTCTGATCTACTCCAAGAATGAAGAAGAAAACGAAAAACACTTTCGGATTGTATTATGTGTAACGTACCCTAATTTTCGTAAAAATTAAAAAACTTTTCTAAGTGCCCTAAATGCAACTTAAATATATGCGGAACCATAAAGTATGGGTTTACTTACTGTAACATACTCATCATCCATAGTTAGTATTTTGTGATCAACATAAAACATATATAAAGTGTGAATTCTAACTATTTCACAATTAGACTTACCAAACTTGATGCTCACTTGTTAATCATCATTTTTAACATGAAACATAACGAAAAACCACTAAAATACACATAACTTTACTATGAACATCTCCCTGATCTTTCTTACCTATTAATGGTAAATATAACTACCCCAAAACCATTTCAATATGTTTATAGGGCTATTTACATGATCCACAACAAATGTCCTTTAACAACACCTATACTAATACATTGAAATAAATAAACTTCCGTTGACAAGAAAATAAGATACATAAGCGACACATAAAATGAAGAGGCAGATATAGGTGGTTCACCTGAAACTCCAGGCTACGTCCACAAAGAATGTTATCTTATTATTCCTCAAACTCGAGGGTTTACAATGCAATAATGGATTATAATCTCCACCTTCTCGTTGCTTCTCTCCTAGAGAGTATATTTCTTAAACCCTTCGATACTATCATCATACAACTTAAAGAGAATCCCATTCTCTGTATTATTATTTACATCAATAGAGTCAGATCCACATAATCTATTGATTATATAGGTGGTTCACCTGAAACTCCAGGCTACGTCCACAAAGAAAATCATATCTGTGTATTATTCAACCAAAAAGATTCGCAACCAGCAACTCAGCTGTTTGTAATTTTACACTTTCTCAATGCCTCTTCTTGAAAGAATTTAATAATGTGTGTTCGACTCCAACTTCAATAAGTACAGAAATCCATCCTTATTTAATACAACTATATACACTCGTAATCAATATACATACGGAGATATGCCTCTGTACAAATATATATATAATGCTACTCATATTTGAGAATTCTATCTCTGTTTAATATTTCCATGACATGGCAAGTTTTGCCTACTGAAAAGATCTATCTCTGTATCACTAAACACAAGCATCCAAACCAACCTCAAACATGAACTACAGAGATACATACAAAATTCATTTACTGTGATACAGTCACGAAATTAAAATTCGGATTACACCATTCTCTTGCGATAATACACAACAGACATCTATGGCGGTATAACATATTGCAGGTTTCACTTACTACAAAAATAAACAAGCAACCATCATCTAAACATGGACTATGTCTCCCTATTGCAAGCAGACACAATATTTCAGATTATTTCTCTAATTCACCAACAGCCCGAGAATATATAATTATATCATTAAATCAAATTTCAACTTCAACATCTCGTTGTGCTTTCACCTTCACGTTGTACATTTGCAATGGCAAAGGATATATAAAATTAAGGGTTTGACTCTACCGAGATTGCCCCACCAAATTCCATTAGGAGTATCCTTATTTCTCTATTACATTTACAAACCATAAATAAATCTACCACAAAAGGAGCACGCAGCTAACCTCAAGGAGAACGCCCAACCACTTAAACGGGAGAAACAAAAGGAAAAGGAAATGACCTATAAAATTTCTTCCGAGACATTAATTATACAGAGATAGGGATCCTATAGAGGGATTATCTCAATCAGAGGCTATCAAGAGATTGCCATTGTAATTTACAACCATTACGACTTTATCAAATGCTAGGTGTGCAGATTGAGTGCAACATATATAAATATTATCTCTACCAAAAGCTATCCAGAGGTTTCAAATGCGATTTCCAGCCAATACGACCCTATCGAGTTGCTACGTGCAGATCTAGTGCAACAAGAAATTATCACAAATATACATAGATCGGCATTGCGATTTCAAATAATTCTACGGTGCGGAGATCCAGTGAACAAATAAAAAAGGGTTCAGATCTCGTAACGGTTCAGATCTCCACGCAGATCAATAAATAATTATTCTGTTCTCAACAGAGAAACTTTAAAGGAGAGGGTATTCTAGTCTCAGATAGAGATCCATACTTAAAAGGTTTATTCAGAACTCAAGCGATTAGTAAAGAACAAAAGGCTCGCTACCCTCAACAAACGATCGGTAAGGTAGAAGTATTCCGATCTCAAACCAAGATCGACATTTAAAAAAAATACTCAGAACTCATCAGATCGATAATTTTAAGAATAAATGCACTATCCTCAACAAGACAGAAATTGCCACATAAGAAGAAATGCTCAGATCTCATCAGATCGATAAAAGAAACGTTGCGCACATTATAATCCCAGAAGCATCAGTCACAAAACAATAACCACTTACATGCAGAGTCGATTAGTTGAAAACTGATCGGAATTGTTTGCGAAGACCCAGCGTCATAAGCCAAAACCGTCCACCAAGTACCAAGCCTCCACAATCCCGATATGGTATTTGCAAATCCCCACAACGCAGAAGACTCGCGCAGATCCGGTCTACAGATCATCACCATTCTAACCCGAAGATGAGGATCTGCACAAACTCCCGGTTGTAACATATTTCCCAACAGAGTATGGTATCAATCCAGCGTCAGATGCTGAGATCTTCCCCATGCCAACTACAGTGTTTCACTATTTTTCCCCCTTTCCAAGACCGCCATCAGTGATTTAACTAAAACTTATTCTCGCGTTCTCCTCCGTCTCTTCCCAAAAACTCGCACCACTTTGGGGAATCCGTCCTCAAAAGGGAGTACCTCCCGCCACTTGTAACCCCAAGCAGACTATGGAGCGTCACGTGTCATCTCTAAACCTCCCTCTAGCGGTTGTGGGGAGTCATCACGAACATACCTTGCCACTATGCATACACACTCCTCACTAAGGATTTTAACCTCGACAACACAATTGTTGCACTTTCAAATACCACTTTGTCAATCTTCTCCGATGAAGAGTATTTTGACTACAATTAGTAGTATAAAATCGTACCTCTTTTGTTAAGTAATTGTTATGAGCATAACACATAATAAAGAATAATAAATAGAAGAACCCTGTCAACTATTAAACTGAAAGAGATTAAATATTACAATGAAGATTGACCGATAGTTTTCTATAAGGTCTTAGCTACTCGACTTTAAATAATAGTATGCATACACCTACCTAGGATTCTCCTCAACTATTCTCTTTGAGAATTTATGTGTCACCATGTTCCTAAGGAAAATCTAATATTATGCATGGGTTAATATTCTAACAGATAACCCCATTTCTATTTTTAGTTTATAGGGAAATAAAGCTTTCCTTTCTTCTAAGGAAACCTTTCCTTAAATATATTAAAGGATAGTTTCTTTATATTAAGAAGACCTACCTTTCTCTTTTAGAAGGTATATATCTGCAAAGAGTGTAGTATACACTCAATAATTCCCTTAATAAACTTAAAGTTTTATCGACGAAGTGACCTATTCCTATGTTTGAAAAGGCACGATAACCCACTTGTCTTCTAAAGCATATAGAGTATTGTATTCCAACCACAAAGGTTATTAATACGCATGTAATTCTTACCTCGGACTTTTGTCAAAACTCCCTAGAAAGATATAACGGAATTCTCTTCGGTATGTCACAGCCAAATAATGACACTTAACTAACCAGAATTACTTGTGGGGTTCTTGGCTCCTCACCATAACCATTACAATATTCTTTCATATTTACAAATTAATATGGCATAAAAGGAGGGATATTACATTATGAATACTATGAGAACACCAACTATACGCTAAGTTTAGCAAGTGTGATTTCTACAAACCCCAGATAGAGTACCTAGGGCACATCATCTCAGAGAAGGGCATAGTATGATCCGAATTTTAGGGGGCATATGGTCTAAATTCGGATGGATAAGCCATAAAAGCATTAAATGGAGAGGCCACCCTCTCTCATTTATCATAAAAGCATTAAATGGAGAGGCCACCCTCTCATATCCATGGTATTTGGTAGCACATAGTTTTGGCCCATGGTATGGCCTCAAGACACATTGTAATAATGCTATATAAAATCCTAGCAAGCCTTCTCATGATAACAAGTTACTCATTTGGTTTCTCTCCTGTTTTCTATTGTTCATTGTGAGATTAATTAGAATTAAGTGACTGATTGGTAATTAGTTTCAGAGGTGGGGATCCCCTTTGAGCCTCACCTCCCATTGACTTCATATGTTTTTGTTCATGCTTATTCTTATGCAATATTAGGGTTTTCATGTGAATTTTATGACAGATTTGCATGCTTAATCTCCTCCTCTCTCTGCATTCAAGCATTCCGGTTCTCAACTCCCAAGATCCAGATCAGTGGTATTAGAGCGGGTACGCTCTCCATTGGGACAAGATTTTGAAGCATTATGCAGATTCGACGGAGGTTCCACAACCTCTACAACAACCCATGCTTCTCTACAAACCCTTGGCATCTCTATACTCAACACTCTCACATTCAGCAAAATTTGTACAGGTTCCATGGGCTTCACAGAATTTTTTAGAGGGTCTACCATAGTTCGTCAGAAAGGTATTTCCGTCAGCTCAAATGGGTAATTCACGGAATTTCCTTTCATTTCCCGGTTTGTGAGATATGCTTGTTTGAAGTAGCGCGTGTTTGTGCATAATGCAGCCGGACGTAAAACAACTTTAAACAAGTGCTATAGACTCCATAGAATCTCTCAAAGGCTCTTCCATAGCTCATTTGAAATCTCTTTCCATCATCTAAAATGGGTATTTCACGGAATTTTATTTCGTTTTTCGGTTTGTGGATATGTTTGTTTGAAGTAGTACATATTTGTACACAATGCAGTTGGACGTACAACAAATTTAAAAAAGTGCTACAGACTCCACAAAATGTCTTTGAGGATCTACCATAGCTCATTGGAAATCTCTTTCCGTTAGCTAAAATGGGTATTTCATGGTTTTTCATTTGGCTTTCTGGTTTGAGAGATATCATCCACTGAAGCAACATATGTCTACAAACTAGTGTGCGCGTATCTCTTAAACTTCAACAAACATTTTCTCAATCTCTGGGCCACCCCAAAGCAATTATGTTATATGGATGTAAAGGTCTTTTCGAGATCTCAAATGGGTCTTCAATGGAATTCAATTCAGTACATGCATCAGAAGCTATGAATGGATTTGCAGCAAGACATCAACTACACCAAAGATCATGAATTTTCATTTTTTTTAAATCTTAATGTAATCATGGTTATGGTTAACCACACAAACCCTATGGTTCTGGGTCCACCACAAAAAACCCATGGTTATGGGGGGGACCACACAAAACCCACATTTATGTATTGTAATCACGGTTATGGGTCAACCACACAAAACCCATGGTTATGGGTCAACCACACAATACCCACAGTTATGTATTGTAATCATGGTTGTGGGTCAACCACACAAAACCCACAGTTATGGGTTAACCACACAAAACGCTTCTCTTCAGTGGAAACAAGCTTGTCATTGCCACCATGGTTATGGGTTAACCACATAAAACCCACGGTTATGGGTCAACCACACAAAACCCATGGTTCTGAGTTAACCACACAAAACTCTTCTCTTCATTGGAATCAAGCTTGCCATTGCCATCACGGTTATGGGTCAACCTCGCAAAACCCACGGTTATGGGTCAACCACACAAAACCCTTCTCTTCATTGGTAACTAGCACATTGTAATCATGGGTCTCTTTTTAGCATGAAATGATGGGGACCATCATTTTCTAAGGGAGGAGGAATGATCCAAATTTTAGGGGGCATATGGTCTAAATTCGGATGGATAAGCCATAAAAGCATTAAATGGAGAGGCCACCCTCTCCCATTTATCATAAAAGCATTAAATGGAGAGGCCACCCTCTCATATCCATGGTGTTTGGTAGCACATTGTTTTGGCCCATAGTATGGCCTCAAGACACATTGTAATAATGCTATATAAAGGCCTAGAAAGCCTTCTCATGATAACAAGTTACTCATTTGGTTTCTCTTTTATTTTCTATTGTTCATTGTGAGATTAATTAGAATTGAGTGAATTATCGGTAATTAGTTTCAGAGGTGGGCCTCTTCTTTGAGCCACACCTCCCATTGACTTCATATGTTTTTGTTCATGCTTATTCTTATGCAATATTAGGGTTTTCATGTGAATTTTATGACAGATTTGCATGCTTAATCTCCTCCTCTCTCTACATTCAAGCATTCCGCTTCTCAGCTCCCAAGATCCGGATCATAGTAGTTGACCCCGAGAAGATTAAATCCATAGAAGAATGGCCTACTCCCACTTGCGTAACTGACATTTCATCATTCTTAGGGTTATCCAGATACTACGAGAAGTTCATTGAGAACTTCTCTCGAATTGTTTGTCCTATGATAGCCTTGCAAAAGAAAACAACCAAATTTCTTTGGACAACAAAATGTGAAGAAACTTTCCAAAAGTTAAAATAACTTTTGACTAGCGCACCCATCCTATGGATTGCCAACCCCGATGGGGACTTCGTATTTTGCATAGATCCAATCAAGGAAGGGCTTGTTGGAGTCCTTACGCAAAATGACTTCGCTATATGTTACGAGTCAAGGAAATTAAAGGAATACGAACAGAACTACCCCACACACGATCTTAAACTAGCCGCCATTATCCACGCCTTAAAGATGTGAAGGCACTATCTTAAGGGAAAGAAGTTCCTATTAAAGATGGAAAACATGAGTCTAAAGTATTTATTTGACCAACCAGACCTAAATGCCAGACGGGCCAGGTAGTTAGCCTTCCTTAGTGAGTACCATTTCAAACTAAAACACATAAAGGGAAAGGAGAACAAGATTACCAATGCTTTAAGTCGACAGGCCCATATGATATATGAGGTGACCGTGAGTCAAGCTGACTCAGATCAGCATGTCAACATGACCAGTTCTATCTTGAGATCCATAAGAAAATCTAAGAGGATAGGTTATTCCAACAACAAAAGTAGTACAAGATAGACGAGTCGAGACTGTTATGGTCAAAAGAGAGACTCTATGTTCAAGAAGGAAAAGACATTAGACCTAACATCCTCAAATAAGTCCATCAGAAACCTTACTTGGGACATCTGGGATATCAAAAGATGATATCGGCAGTGAAGAAACACTTCTTTTTTCCTAAACTGAAAGTCGACATAGCTTTGTTCATTGCTAAGTGCCAAGAGTGTTAGTTGGTCAAAGCAGAACACCAACACCCTTCAGGACTACTACAATCGTTACCCATTCCAAAGTGGAAGTGGGAGGTCATCAGTATGGATTTCATAACCGGGTTGCCAAAAAGTAAGAGGCAGAATGAATCCATCTTTGTAGTAGTAGACAAGTTATCCAAGGCAGCACACTTTATACCAGTAAAATCTACCTACAAAGCTGTTCACATCGCATAAATCTTTCTGAAGGAGATTTTATGATTGGATGGGATACCCAAGGAAATCATTTTCAATAGAGATATGAAGTTCACTACCAACTTCTGGAGGGCATTGTTCTCTAGGTTGGAGTCACAATTGGAGTTCAATACCGCATACCATCCCCAAACCGATGGACAAATGGAACGAGTAAACCAAATCCTTGAGGACATGCTTAGGATGTATGTCATGAACAACCCAACAAAGTGGGTAGATTATTTGCACCTCGCAGAGTTTGCCTACAACAACAGATACCAAACGTTGGCCAAAATGAGCCCTTTCGAAATGCTCTACGGCAGGAAATGTCTGACATCCGTGACTTGGGACATTCCGGTAGATAGACTTGTGTTAGGCCCCGACATAGTAAAAGACTTGGAGCAACTAGTCTTCAAGGTACAACAAAACTTGAAGGAGGCATAAGACTGCCAAAAGAGTTATGCAGATAAGAAAAGAAAATACAAAGACTACCAAGTCGGTGAACATGTGTTACCTAAAGTAAAGGAAAAATGAAGCTCTTTGACCTTAGGATGATGCGGGAAACTAGGCCCCAGTTTTGTGGACCTTTCGAGATATTGACCAAGAAGGGCCCAGAAGCATATGATCTAGCCTTATCAGCTCACATAAAAGTTCATAATGTTTTTCATGCATCGTTATTAAAGAAATATGTGTACAATACTAAACATGTGATTGATTGGTCCTTATTACAGGTGGATCCCGAAGGGGAGTTCATGCCAGAACCACTCCACATTCTGGATAAGAGAGAGGTGCAGCTTCAAAGCAGGTCCATTTCCCAGCTGAAAGTGCAATGGAGGCACTTCGAACCAGAGGAAGCTACCTGGAAAAATGAGGCAACCATGAAAGAGGCATACCTTGCCTTGTTTCATGACTTCATTTGTAGCCCCTAGAACACCGCGACGATGTTCTTTCTAAGCGGGGAGGGATGTAATATTTCAAATTTTGAACTAACAATTTCTGATGTTATATTGGGCCACAGCCCCGACACACATTATTTGGTTGATTATTGGGCATAAGCCCTAGTGCACATGAATCATTTCTTTTATAGATTTACATATTGGGCATGGATCCTGATTGATGCATTATTGTTATATGTTGGGAAATAAATCCCTAATGGATTGATTATATTATTGTTATATGAATCAGGTACAAAACCCTAATATACTGAGGTGACCTTTTTCTTACATACTATGCAGAATTATGATTTACCTGATTCACTTATATGGTGTATTGAACGTGGACTTAGAAACACACGGATGACCTACATACTGAGCCTAAGCTTTGATGTACCCAGAGGATTTTATTATGTGCTGGGTGTAAGCCCCAATGTACATTGAGTATTGGGTAGGATCCCTAGAGCACTCCCAACTTGATAAGTGAATATCGGATCCGAGGCCATTATATATATTCTAGATGTGCTTCACAACCACATTCTAGTACTAGTGTTGAGAAAGACGCTCTGGAATTGCACTAGAGTAACGCCCATGTGAAAGTGTTAAGTTAAACGCTCTGAAGAGCACTCAGAGTTACTAGATCTCAAAAGTGTTGAGTGGACAAGACTCTGAATAGCACTTCTATTTCATCGCATTAATTTAATTTGGTTAAATGAATAATTTTCTATCTATCATCAAGTACAGCGGGAACTACCATGTTAAACGAGGGAAGACAACATGCAAGAGAGATACCTATAGGTGCCTATCCAAGCCTACCAAAAAGACCATCCAAAGAGTTGGACCCTGTCCTTAATTTTAAAAATAAGTACCATGAGAGATACATAAATAAATAAATAAAAATTACCATAACTTAAGTATGAAATGACTAAGAATAGTCGTATGTGCATGAATTGCATAAAGGTCTGAAAGTTAATATTATTATTAAAAGTATTAATAATAATGTTATTATTATTTATTTATAAAATATATATATTGCATATAGTTTATGCATAGATGGCTATCACATTATCATACTATTAATATGTATTACTAAGCAGTATTGATAATATTAGGTATAATATGTTACTACTATTTTTATTATTATGTAAGAAGTAATTTAAAGTCACTTCCAGTTAAAACAAATAAAAGTCCGAGTTTAACAAGGACTATATATTTAGTAAAAATATATTTTAAAAATATTAATTTAATTAAAGAAACTAAATAATTATTCAAATAGCTATATTCCAAGACTGCCCTATATAAAAGAGGGAATACCCCAAGAGAGGGGGCATCATCTTTTCATTATCATTCTTTTATGGTAATAAAGGAGAATTTTGCTGCAAGAACTGAAGCAGTCCCACATTAATATCTAGATCTAATCCTGCAGTTGAACATAGGGCCTCCACTTCTCCTATTGCATGTTGGAACTAGCTCGGGGGATCCAATTAGAACCAAGAACGATCTAAGGTTCATGGTTGGGAGGAACATGGTAGTCCCAAAGTTATCGAGTTAAAAGCTCATTCTACAGGTTAGCCAAGTCCATAAGCTTTCTGCAGTAATTATTGTTTGAGTTTGCAGGTCTTGCAGAGGAGGATCAAGCTTCAGGACAACCAGGTATGAACTACAATTCTCCATTTCAATTTGCAATAAAAGCTAGGATTATTAAATTAGTATTTATTGTACAGCACTGTATTTCCCTATTCTTTACAATGTTATTTCTTCTATAGAGCAAGGGCCATTGGGCATGGGCTCTCAAGGTCATATTATAGGATCAGAATTTTAATTGTTGCCTCTGTCAAAATTGAAAGTCTTCCCTAACCAGCTCAAGGGTCTACCAGGGCTAGACTAGCTAGCCTGTGCTAGACATTCATTCAATATGTCATAAACCGAAAATTTATTTAAATGTTGATTCACATCTAAACTTTCAAAACCACGCAAGAATGAAATCACATTGTCTTTCTATACCTTTTCTCAAATTATTTCATTTATATTATCAAGCTAGGGTTTAGCCCCTTTGTATTTTATTCTTTTAAAACAAAGAACTTAGGAATTTCCAACGAGATAAACATTCTACACGTAGGCTACTAATTTATTTTCAACAATAAAACCTTCAAGTTAAAAGTAAAACATATGGTACATATAACTTCCCTAAACAACCAATCAATACGATTTTTCTTCGTATCTACACTTTTCAGTTTTCAATTCTTAAACATAAACCAAACAAATCGAATGGACAGTCCAAACTATTAGATTCACAAGATAATGGCCACATGGAGCTTCTTGAAGCCAAACATTATCAGACTCAGAACACTCTGGTATTCTTTTAAATGAAGAAATTGAAACGCAGGTCAAGGTATAGAAACCCTCTCAACATTATCAAATTCACAACATTCCAATAATTCTTTAAAACAAGGAAATTAAAACACAGGTCAAGGTATCAAAATCCTCTGCCAACATTTCCAATTATAACAATATTGGCATTAGGATCACAATAAGTGATCACCTCAACAAGGCATCGAGGAAAGACAAATACTTCACAGATTTGGATGAACCCCAAAACATCTTAGACAGAGATAACCCCTTCATGATATTTAAACACCCATTACATAAAATCACCTACAAGGAAAGAAGTGCATCTATAAGACAGACGCTGTAATATCCCGAATTTCAGACTAACTATTTTTGTTGTTATATTGGGCCACAGCCGTGGAACATATGATTTATTTTGAATATTGGGCATGAGCCGTAGCACCTATGATTTATTCTTTTATATATTGACCTATCAGGCATGTACTCAGAAACACACATATAACCTATGTACTGGGCATAAGCCCCGATGTACCTAGAGGAATGTTTATGTACTGGGAGTAATCCCTAAGGTACATTGAGTGTTGGGCCTAAGCCCTGGAGCACTCCAAGATTGATAAACGAATACTGGATCCGAGGCAACTTAAATATTCTAGATGTACCTCACAACCACATTCTAGCACTAGTGTTGAGCAAAGGCTCTCGAATTGCAGTAGCGTAACACCCATGTGAGAGTGTTGAGTTAAACAGCTCTGAAGAGCACTCGAGGTTACTGGATCTCAAAGTGTTGTGTCGGAAAGACTCTGAATAACACTTTTTCTTTCATCACATTTATTTAATTTGATTAAATGATTCATCTTTTATCTATCATCAAGTACTACGGAAACTACCATGTTAAACGAGGGAATCCAACATGCAAAGGGAGAGACTATAGGTGCCTATCCAAGCTTACCAAAAGACCATCCAAATAATTGGACCTTGTCCTTAAATTTTAAAAGAAGTATCATGTGAAGATACATAATTAAATAGAAGATAATTATCGCCACTTAAAGCATGGGATGACTAATAGTAGTCTTCTAGGAATAACATGCATAAAGGCCTCAAGGCTAATATTATTAAGCAGCTTTAATAATAGTGTTGTTACTATGTATTTATGAAATATATTTATTATATATAGTTTATGCATCATTTAATATTATTAATGATGTATTAATAGTTAAGCTGAAATATAAATATTGTTTTAAAAAATTATGATGATAAGCTTAAATAAAAAATCACTTATAGTTAGAACAATAGAAAAAGTCTTAGTGCAAAAAGACTAGATATTTATTAAATAAAATATTTTAAATATTAATTATTTAAATTAAAGAAACTAATTATTCCAATAGTCATAATTCAAGACTCCCCTACTTAAAGAGGCCAGATCCCAAGTTTTGGGAGCATCTATTAAAAGATGTTGATACAAGATGGATCTCATTGAAGGGACCAACTGAAAGACTATTTGAGGAATATGCATCCTCAGTAGGGGTAATGTATGAACGTCGCTTAAGAGTAGAAAAAGCTCAAACTCTTCTCTTTCTACTAACTGATATAGAGACATTATTAACATTGGATGGAATTCTTCCTATGCTTCATGAAATGAATAACCTCGTGAAGATGTCTCAGAGTCCCACGATGTATATTGCTGAATACACAAATGCAAGAAAATTATCGTGCCTTGCATTGGATAATTTGTATATTATGGGAGAGTCTTTTATAGGTCTAGCATTTACAAAGTGGACTAAGATAATCAATATAGAAAATAATAATAAAAATTTGAAGTTTGATGAAAAAGGGATTCTATGTGTGGCAGTGCATGGGTATATGGTTCCCTTTTATTATAATGATAAGATAGGAAGATCCACCAAAGAGTGCCCCATGTCAAGAGAATGATTTGACAATGTTGTGATTTCAGTGAGGCACAACTTTATAGAAATTGCAAAAATACTATCATCAGAGATAAGAGAACGATTTCCTCGAGTTGAATTGTTGGAGGCCATGTCTATGGTATACCCTCAATATTGGAACCATCGTCAATGTTCATAAACTTTAAAGGTTGACTTTATAGGGAAATGCAAGACTTTACAGATCCATTTTTGTCGAGAGGCCGAGATACAAGGATAACATATTCAAGGTATTTTAGATGGAAACAAATTGTCAGATCAAGCCATATGATTTGCTACAACAATGTGGGAGCAATTTCTTGAGCTGGATAATCATCTAGAATATGGCACAATTACAAGATTATGGACTAAACTCAATGGTAGTGAAATCCTACAGCAAAGAAGGTCAAAATATTTCAAATTAGCGAATTTATGTCAAACCATGATTTTGGGATCAGTGGAGGATGAGAGAATGTTTAGTGCACTAACATTCTTGAAGTCAAAGTTGAGGAACAAGCTTGATAAAAATGTGGATACATGCTTAAGATTATATGCAACAAAGTATGAGGTTGACAATTTTCCGTATGAAAGAGCACTAGCTCTTTGGCGATCAGATCGTGAAAGAAGGGGAGAAAACAGTATAACAAATTTCTCTAATGAACTTGATATAGAACATAATGTTTTTGAGGATCATAATGATGGTTCATCTTGAGAAGATCATGTTGAGAATGCTGAAAATGAGGAACAAGGCTAGAATGTGAATTGGGATTTTGATTTTTAATCGGTGATTTATGAATTATGATCTAGTATACATGATGTACTTGCATCTTATTTTGGTCTAGGGTGTTCCATGGACCCTTGCTGGTGATCGCTTATGTGAATTTGAGGTTGCGTTTCAGGAAAAATAGATTCTACATTGTACTTTTTTCTTGTAACATTGCTTATTTGAGATGCATTTCCTTCATGCAATTTATTTTAAGATCGATGTTTTGATGTTTATCTCTTACATTGTCCCTTTTTGATATGTGACATCCTAGCATTAAAGGATAAATAACTAATTTGACAACACTTTTGCTAAGCAAGAATGGTTTGTTTATTGCTTTTGTTGAAGCATTTTGTCAATTTTTGAAGTTTGCATGTATTTTGGTTAAATATTGTGTTAGTCCCTTGAATGCTTCTAGTTCTCATATGATTCTTGATTTAACCCTTTGTTGTAGTTTGGTTTGGTTTTAGTTGATTTACATTGATTCGGGGTTTCAGGAAATATGTTTTTATTTCCTTTCAGTTGCATGAATTAATTGTCTTCACTTTTCTAAATCTATTATGTTCATTGTATATTTTCTTTGTAAATACTTATCATTAGTCAAAAAAATAAATGAGCTCTACATAGCTAAGCAAAGAGAAAAATGGTCGATGTACTAGGTTCCTATCCATTGATTGTAGGAGACCTATTGGCACAAGACCAACATTCCTCTGGCTCTAATGCAATTGGCATAGTTACAATGCATAATTATCTTAGCCTCCACGAGCATAATTTGCTAGTGTAGGAAAAAATCCATGATTCTATTGGTTTGTTGATTTGACAAGATTCAGGTCCCCACATGTCCGTTGGACCATTAAGGGACGAGATAACAAGTGGAGTCCCCACTTGCCCTGAATCTAGTTAGTGCAGTTGTGTTTCACTGACACTTTCCGGATGTGAGTCCAGTACCTAGGTGTTCTATTTTTTATGATGTGATTCATGTTATTTGACTAACTTTGTTGTTCCTCTATTTTTGAAGTAGGTTGGAAAATCTTTATGGTAGCAAGTTCACTATATGTCAATTTGAGGTTGCATTTTAGGTAAAAATATATTATATATTTTGTGTTTTTTGTTGTAAGATTGATGATTGGGACTACATTTCCTTGATGTAAGTTATTTAAGATTGATGTTTTGATATTTAACTATTACATTCTCTCTCTTGTTTGTGACATGAAATGAAGCTGGAATGTGAATGAACCTGGAGCCTATCTCTTCACATAGATAGTGTCCTAGTATCAAAGGATAAATAAATAATTTAACAAGACTTTCGCTAAGAAGTAATGGGCTCATTCTAGTACATGAAACTGTGTTAATGTATAGCCCTGATACCTTGGAAAATTTCTATGGATTTTTTACTGCTTATGTTTTTAGTATTATGTCGATTGTGGAAGTTTGGGTTTATTTTGGTTAAAGATTGCGTTAGTTCCTTGAATGCTTCTAGTTCTTATTTGATGCTTGACTTAACCATTTGTTGTAGCTTCATTGGTTTCTTTTGATTTTCTCTGATTCAATGGTTTGAGGAAAGATGTTTTTATTTCCTTTCACTTGTATGAATTAAGCATCTTCACTTTTTAGCATGTATTTACTTATTTCGTATTTTCCTTGAAAATATCAGTATTTAGAAAGGGAAATGAGCTCTGCATAGCTAAGCGAAGAGAAAAATGGTCTATGTAAAGGTTCCTATGCATTCATCATAGGATACCTATTGGCACGAGACTGAAATTTCTCTAATGTAATTGGCATAATTTTCATATGTCCACAGGCTGTCAATACAGTATTCACTTGAATCTCAGCACCTACAGGGAAACATACTGTAAACGGAGCATTCCAAACCTTGATACTATACAGGTTATCATGTTTCTTGTCTTATTTGGTGGTGTGTAGCAGTCATCTTGTTTTCGCCACTAGTAGTTAGATTGTTCTGAGTATATCCGAAATTGAATGAATTTATTGCATGTTGCATGTCTTTACGTCTTTAGAGTTTTGATTTTTGAATATAATGAATTAATTCTGCTACTATTCTTAAGAGATTGGATTTACTCCTCCCAAAAGGCTCAAATATACTCCTCCCATGATCAGGATTTACAGTTTATGAAACTTCTTTTGGACACAATGGAATTGAAATCTGGTTTTATGACTTGATTCAACCAAGTGGTAGGTGATGCTCCAATAGAAATTGGGGATCTATTCATTGATTTGCAGGACACTAACCTGGAGCTTGCAGCTCTGGATGAAACTACATCAAATAATATAAAAAATTGTTATCTTAGGTCAAGACTAGAAAGTGTCTTGGAAAGAATAGGTAAAAATGGTGATCTATGGCACTCTAAATTTCAGTCCTTCTTAGAGGCATTAATAGAGAGATGCCATGATCGTGTTCAAAAGTGGCTTTCCAACAACATTGCCAAATTTTATAGTAGTAATGATGTACAAAAGTTGCAACTCGAGGCAGTTTTAGCCCTAACAGAATTGAAGGAGGGACTTTCTGTATGTGGTTGTAAGTGTTTTGTATGTTTTTGGTGATGTGTTCTAGAGAAATGCCATTCCTCTGATTACTCTTGTATGAGTAACCATATTTGTGTTGAGAATTGCACATATTGTTCTATTGAATTAGATCAAGGAAATGAAGTGGAGGAATGCCAAAATATGGCAGGTCATGATTGGAATCATGATGGAAAAAAGAAAAATTAGAGTAAGGAATGAGATAGTACAAGAGCTACACCATACTAAGAATAAATTAAAAATAGAGATTTATAAGTTTGCTAAGAGATATGTAGGAAAACATGCACTGAAAGGGACCAAACATATAGTATGGGATGACATCACTGTGGAGATTACTAAGAATTGGAATCAGTTGGTACTAGTACAGGATGAGCAGGAACTGGCAAGGTCTGCCTTTCTAGATTGTAAAACAATAACCAATTAACTAGATAAGAAGCCAGAGATTGCCCATAATGTAATCAGTTTACTAAATGTTAAGTCTAAAACTAAGTTGGACGTTTTGGGTGTACTAGACAAAACTAATTTAATAATGGAGGCCAATAGAGTCATCACCAAGAATAATATAGTGCACGCCAACTTATTATTTGGACCTAAATCCCACTGATTGCTCATTTGACAAGTTAGCATGGTGTTGTTGCTCCTATTTGGCAGGGAGGGTAGGAAGAATAATACGTTTTGCCTAAATGTTAAGTCTAAAACTGGATTGGATGTTTTAAGACTACTCAAAGCTGAAGTTGCTAACCTTAATTGATCAATATCTTCCATTTTTGCAGCATTTGATAACGTCTGTGATAAAATTGTAGGTTAGCATTCAAAAAGGCTTAGGGATCAACTCAAGCAAGATGTCAAGTAGTTGTAAACGAAGATCATTGCCAAATCAAGGCCTCTTATAAGAATGGAAATCAAGGTAGAAATATGACCCGATGAGGGTTAGATGAACACCTTGTGACTTGATAATTGCTTGATGCAGTTAGATTCTTGTTATGGTGTACAACAATTCACAAATGAAGATAGTTTTGCCTTTGTGAAGTTGTGCATGCATGAAGAATTTTTGTTGTGGCAGGAGAAATAATTTGAGGCTTGAGCACAAACAAAATCTTGGCACCACACAAGCCTTGATGCGGGGCAAATTCAAAGTCACCATCAAGGAAAAATCCTATATTGATAACTATTGGAAGGAATAATAACATTGACAGTACCTACACTAGAATTGCAATTAGATAGTAGATGCCTACATCCAATACAACAACTACACCATTAGTCTTAGAGTGATAGATGAAGAGGCGAAGTTGATCATGGAGTTCATTGGTTAATGGATCAAATGAATTAAGAAAGCACTTGAGATTTTTGACATGTACACTATAAAAGAGTCTTTTCAAAAGGCTAAGTTAGCTGATGCTAAGAATAGTTAGAGGAATCCTATTGATGTTGGTGCAAATTATTGGAATTTCTTAGCCTGCATGATTTAGAAAAGTACTATACATATGTTGTATTTGAATTTTGTGGTCGAACGAGAAACTGAGGTAACTGGGGTGTTTTGAACAAAATCTGCTAAATAAAATCTACTAAATAAAATCTGCAATGGTTGTGGTAAACTGTTTACAAAACATGGATGGCTATATTTACAAGTAAGCTCATTACTTTGATTATATTTTTAATTTTAACATTTATTCTCAGTTTTAAGTGTAAAAATGACAAGGATTTTCAACAAAACAGGTGACATGGCCCTAGTATGATGGCATATTTACAATCTGATATTTATATGATCCTAGGATTGTTTTGATAGTTGAAAGTTGTCAAGAACTATTAGAATTTGTTGATTAATTTTCCTGCATTGAATTGATTTATCAACCCCAGAGCTCTAGAGAAACTTTTGTGGCCTCTCAAATCCATTGTCCCCTGCTCAAAACTATGAAGAGAGCTGCGGTTTACCCCTATCTCTCAACTCATATTTACTACACACCTTCCATTTGTCCTCTTGCAACAAACATGCTTTGATCACAATCATACATTTATTCTTCTTGTTGGCATTCCAGTCCATTGTTCTCATCAAATGGATAAGGCGGACGAGCATACTGACAAATGTGAAACCTCAAAATCCATTCCACATATGTGTTGCAGTGATACATACTATTTTGGCTGCGATCTGACACTCTATCAGTTTTCTGGGCTTTAGTTTGTTGTCACTGGAAAAATCTAGGGAGGACTGGGTTCTATGCCTTTCTCAAAATACTTACCCTGTGTTATGGACCACTTGTTCTAAATTCCTTTATTGGATTTTCAGAAGTTGGACAATCATTCAAATATGAAGGTTTTGTTTTGGTAGAAGCACTCTTTATTGCCAAGGTCATAGAATCCTTATCTCAAAGGCTATGGTATTTTGGCACTAGACGGATTAGTCTACAAATGCGCTCTTCACTCATTGCAACAATCTATCAAAAACAACTAAAGCTGTCCAATGAAACTAAACAAGTGCATACAACATGAGAAATCATGAATTATATGGCGGTATATCCTTATCGTATTGAGGAATTTCCCTTTTGGTTTCATCAGACTTGGACAACAGTGCTCGAGCTCATATTTGCTTTAGGCATCCTTTTCCATGCAATTGGATGGGCCACACTTTCAGCCTTGGCAGTTACATTAGTACCATGCTTTGTAACACTCCATTAGCGAAGTTACAACATGAGTTTCAAACTGAACTAATGTCAGCCTAGGATCAGCGGTTAAGGGCCACCATAGAAGCTCTGGTGCATATATGGAGGTTAAACATGGCCAAAAATTTGCAATTTGTGAAGAAGTCGGATCAGGAAAATCAACTCTTTTAGCTGCAATACTTGGATAAGTACCAAAGTTGAGGGGCAGTGTAAGTAAGAATTATTTACCCCCTTACCCTAACATTGTCAACCTTTTAAATTGATGGATTCTCTTTCTCATGTTCTTAACCCTGCCTCTGTAGTTGTAAGTCTATGGCACTCTTGCACATGTTTCTCAGACTGCATGGATTCAAACTGGAACAATATGAGATAGCATACTATTTGGGCATCCCATGGACATGCATATATATGAGGAAGTTATCCTAAAGTCTTCACTAGATAAAGACGTCCAGAATATTCCCTTTGGTGATCAGACTGAACTAGGAGAAAGAGATGTCAATCTCAATCGTGGCAAAAAATAATGGATACAGCTTGCCTGTGCTTTATATCAATATTCTGATATTTATCTTTTGGATGATCCTTTCAGTGATGTTGATGCTGATACTGCTGGTATCTTTTTTAAGGTTAATATCATGATTTCCTTTTGATATAAAGGTTTTCAAATTATTATGTGAATAACACTTTTTTATGTTGCCCCTTTCTATAGCAATGATTTTTTCATTTTGTCTTAGATTTCTGATATCCTATTAATCACAGATTTTGATGTGTAGGAATACATAATGGGAGCACTGTCGAAAAAGATAGTAATCCTTGTAACACACCAAGTTGATTTTCTCCCTGCATTTGATGATATTTTGGTTAGTAAGCAGCTGTCCTGGTCATTGAAATATGTTTGTTTGCTTGTATACAACTTTTTGACAAAGTTTTTCATGGGATGGCACATGATTATAATTCCTGTAATTTTGACATATTTACTCCTGATCATTTTGGGAAATTTTCTTTGAATTTCTACACTAAAATCTCTCTTTTGCAGTTGATGTTGGATGGGGAGATTCATCAAGCTGGGAAATATCAGGAACTATTGGTCTCAAGTGAGGCACCTATGGAGCTTGTGAATGCTTACAACACTGTTTCTCAGCAAATGAGTAGTTGATTCAACATCTAAATGTATTGAGTGCAACTGTTCTTTGCTCCTCTATTCTTTCCCTTGTTCTGCTCCAAAGGGTACTGTCAATCATGGTGTGTACAATAAAACTGAATGTCAACTGTGGGAGATTTCTACTATTATTGGGTCTTTATTTGTATAAAATGATCATGAATAACAATTTGAACTGGTGCAAGTTTTTTGGGGATAGCCATATCTTATTGTGTCTCAATGGACATATCATTGGTATTTAGTATTTAAAAGCAAGGTACACTAACAAACTACATTGTGTCTGTAGAATGCATCAAACAATACATGCACATTCCTAGTGAGCAGCCAATAGTTATAGAAGATCTCAGACCACCATCTAATTAGCCCTCACATGGGGAGGTGGAATTACAAGAGTTGAAGGTGCCTAAGTTGTTCTTTCTGACTAGATAACTATGTTAATGTTTTTTTTTAATTAAAATTTGCATGGTTATTGATGATTGCAGTCAAATATATTTGTTATGTGTGCAAATTAGATATAGATCCAACAGTTCCCTTGGTCTTGGGCGTTACATGTACATTTGAAGGAGGGAAAAATATTGGCATTGTTGGCTGAACAAGAAGTGTGAAGACCACTCTCATTAGTGCTATACTCTCATTAGAACAAGAAGTGGGAAAACCGTCTTGCAGGCCAACCATACTTACTGATAAGCATATATGTGGAAAGGAACCTTTCCACAAGCAAGATGGAGAAGAGGATGCAAGTCAAATGAAATATTTCCATGAGATCTTCGGTACTGATCAGGTATACGCCGCTTCACACTTTTTCATCCATCCTTTAGTTCTGAATTCATTTGTTTTGCAGGGTTTGTACTATTTTCAATCAAAATTTTATTTTGGAGATTTTAAAGTTGTAATGATGCCCATATTTTAAGATATCAACATCCCCATTAACAATTGAGGATTTCAACCTTTTTTCTTCACCAAGTCTTCCTCTGAATATTCAAGTGCGAAAGGGCATGCTAGCAAACAATGTGAAAATGACAAGTTGGACACTTCAAGTGACGAAGACTTGAGTGAAGTAGATGGCTTGACTTCCAACCATACTAATTATGAACCAAGGAAGAGAATGCAAGGGAAGCTGAGTGTTTCTATGAAAGATGGGGCATTGCCTCTAGAAGGTGATTGCCAACTGTCCAAAGAACTGAATCTATGTAATAAACATTTTCTAGTCATATTTGCATGGATGACATCCCAAAACCACAATTAGAAAACTTCATGCCAGCACATGCCTTTGAAAGAAGTGTTAGGCAAAGAGATGCCAACCTGAAAGAAAAGAGCCTTACATTTATTTCAAGATCCATCTTTGTTGTGCTATTTTTTCTGCACTTCTGATGATTGTAAATCACTTGAAAATGCAAGAGTAACACCATCTCTTGGTTCCTACATATAAGACTACATGAATATTTTCGGATAGATTCTCTGTATTAGCAGATTCAAAGGTTGTTTTAGTCTTTGTTTCAGTGCAATTGGTTAGGACACATTGTACCTTATTGATGTTCTTCTCATGTCTAATGATAAGCTAATAGAAAAGGTTTATTGCATGCTTGTGATTTCATTGATATAATTTATCCATGAGTGTCATTATTTCTAAAATACTCCTTTCGAATTTCTATCTAATAATCATTAAGGTATAAAGCACATCACAGAAAATGGCAGCAAAGGCACATCACCAAGAAATTGCAAAACCTTCAGAATTGGTGGAGTGTAATACAAAGTCAAAAATGCTATAAAAACAGTTGTAACCCCTATTAATGGAGGAATGACACAAACAATATTAAACATAAAGCATTATCCCTTGGTCAGCTAGGAAGCTCATTGCAAAAATTCTACTTGTGCATTGTAATGGTGGAATGTAAAATAGTTACTTAATTCAATCAGTCAATCTTGAATCATGAAATATGGTTTATAGTTTAGATGTCTTGGACTTAATGACTAGCATATATGTTATTTTCTTTTTTAAATGGGGAGCGATTTGTGAGATTGTATTATCAAGATTTCATGTCCATTACTGCATGACTAGATGAGGAAAGCCTGCTCGTAAATGTTGATTATTTAAAAGAATTAAGAGTCAGGACACTTCGTCATCTTCTGCAATATGGTGGCAATGGAAATGAAGTACATTTGAGTTTAGCATTAGATAAGAATAACACATATTATAAAATTATATAAAATTATACAAATTATATTGGGACTTTTATTTTACATATGTTCTCCATGCTAAAAATCCCAATTAAGTGTTTGGAGTAAAATAAAATGTTGGATTATAGTTCACAATAGCCTCCCATATATGCATGTGTGATGCAGGATCAAAATTTGTAGGAGTTTTTTGCAGAGATATCACAATCTATTTTAGTGACTCATTAAGGGGACAGACTTGAGTTTCTATATTTAGAAATTAGTTGCAAAATTATAGCTGCTTGTTAGTGAGCTAGAAGTAACATTGCCAAGCTGAAGTTTGTAAGCCAACGGGCATTTCAAGGTTAATCTCATTAAGTTAGTTAGTCTGAGGGTCAATTGATCACACACATACTAGAAGTAGGTCAAGGTTTCAAAAGTATGTACAGTTTTGTGTATGAATGAGGAAAAGATAAATTCCTGCTATCTCTGGTGTTGGTGATTCCTTGTGCCTACTTATGTGTTATGAATGCATGAGAATCACACAATCTATACATAAGCTGATAAAAATGCATAGCAGTTTTGTAATTGTGTGACTGTATATTGATTGATTTTGTGACTTGGTTGTGGCAAATAAAGTTAAACTTAAAATGCTGCAGGGATTACAATCTCACCATAGTTTCATAGACAATGTTGTTAGCACCTGGTCCATCAACATAAGGAGATTAAAGGCACCATTGGAATAGGTTTTATAGAACATCCAATAACCAATAGAGCGTAGAGGAGTTGCAAAAAAAAAATGGTACTCACATTAATAGCAGCTAAAGCATATATAAAAGGATGCCTCAAGTATGATCACTATATAAATGCAAGTATTATGATGATAAATTAAATTTTGAAAGTCTCCTTAATCTAGAGTACTGCCTTCATATATGATAATTGTTGTTGGATGAACTGGTTGGACATAGCTAATCTTGATGATCTATTTCCTCGTAATACTTGGGAATTGTGATATCACCTCTCATCCAAACTAGTGGCTAATGGGAATAGTGACAAATATTTTCACATAATCGAACATATACAATAGGGCTTCCATGTATTGACTATAAATTCACCTTTTAAAATTTGATATGGGTTTCATCCTTTCATAGCATGCCAAATTCTGGTGGCATTTGTAGTTGTCTACATGCCATGAAGAAAGGAGCAAAACAAAGATACTAACTTTGCAGAGTGATTAAATCTCACACATGGAAATGTTCAGAGATTCTCCTCAACACTCTAGCTTAAATAAAATAATTTTCAAGTTAGATATAGGAGACCATATCATCATTAGGTTGGAGATAAAGACTAGTTACATCTAAATAGGTGGGTGGTTTCAAAAGAAATAACATCACAATCTAAATCCTATCTTTTATGTCTTGTACACCATTTTAGAGGCTATTGGACCAGGTGCTTTTTTAATAGGTTTTCTAGAACATCCAATAGCCAATAGAGATCATAGGAGTTGCAAAACAAAAATATGGTACTCACATTAATAGCAACTAAAGCACATATAAAAGGATGCCTTGAGGATGATCACTATATAAATGCAAGTATTATGATGATAAATTAAATTTTGAAAGTCTTTTTGATCTAGAGTATTGCCTTCATACATGATAATTGTTGTTGGATGAAACAGATGGACATAGCTAATCTTGATGATCTACTTCCTCATAATACTTGGGAATTGTGATATTGCCAAACATTCCCATATATGCATAATGAAAATGTAGGTTATAATGAATAGATATAATTCTTCCTTGCAACCAAATGATCAATGGGTAATTCTTCACATGAGAAGATGTTGTGCTAATGAAACACATTTCCAAGAGAAAGCTGCAAGAATTCAAGAATCTTTAAAGAGAATTCCTTTCAAAGATTTTGCTCTCCAAATTGTTGTTGAGTAAGTGGATTTTGCTCTCCTTAGAATTTTATGAAATATTCGCTCAGACTTTACATGGTTTTATAATTCAATGAAAGATTCGCTAATATTTTACAAGATTTTATAATTTTATGAAACATTCGCCAATATTTTACAAGGTTTTATAATTCAATGAATGATTCGCCAAAATTTTACAAGATTTTATCATTTTATGAAAGATTCGCCAATATTTTACAGGATTACATAATTTTATGAAAAAAATCACAAAAAAAATTATATATACATATTATATTCTTGATAAAATAGCCCGCAACGTTTCCTTTGTATCATGGGGATTCGCCCAATTTTTATACATATAAATATATGGGGGGTTCTTAAAATCATCCCTGATGCAAAACATGGCACTACATAGGAAGCAAAATATGGTGCAACAATAGAAGAAAAAATTGGCTCCATCTTGGTAGAAAAACACGATGCAAAAAAAGAACCAAAAATTGGTGCAAAATTAGAAGCAAAAATTGGTGCATATTGGGAGTAAAACGTGGTGGAAAATGGGATGCTAAAGTGGTAGCACATATGGATGCAAATATGGTGCGAATGTAGATGCAAACATAAATGCTAACATGACGCTTTTAAGGATGCAAATATGGTGCTTATGGGGACACCATTTAGGAAGTAAAAGAGGACGATCTCTAGGAAGAAAAATAAGATGTTATTTAGGAAGCAAACCTCGACGTCATTTAGGAAGCAAAATTGGACGCTATTTTGGAAGCAAAAAAATGGGCGCTATTTTAGACATCATAAAGGATGCTATCTAGGAAGCAAAAAAAGACGTTATTTTAGACTCTTTACATTTTGTCCATGACGCGTCCCATTTAGCGTCTACTTTGAACACTCAATGAAAAAAAAATTACACTAAAAAGGGATGCTAAATGGGACGCTAATTCCAGGATTTGTTGTAGTGTAGTAGGGTTTTCCAGGACCAATTTCATTGCTTGACTATATGTTCAGAACTTCTTATTCATTAGGTGGATCTCAAACTTTTGGATAGCATGCAAGCATGCCTTTATTTCCTTATCAATTATGTGATATTTTTTTTTACATCATTCCACATTCTAGATGCATACTAGACTATTTCGTCATCAGTGTTATTACAGTCCTTTCAACATTGCTTCAGGACAGCTCCCCGACCTTCTTTTGATGCATCTGTCTCTAGAATATTCATAAAGATTTCATCTATTATATGTATGAAAAGGAGATTGTTTACCTTGGCATTTATCCTTCTGACTGGCTCTGTATGCTTTTGTGTCCACGGTGGTGGGATTGTTCCTAGTCTTTTGTTTAACAATCTTCGGTCCTATGCACAATTTTCATAATATGAGGCTACATAGTTCAGGCATCCTAAAAATATATGCAACTTTTTTTTATCCAAGATGACATCTGGAAATTTATTTGCGAAATCAACATGTTGTTGAACCTCAACCTTTCCATTTTTTATTTTTTGTCCTAGAAATTCAATTTCTGTCTGAAATAACTTCATTTTTTTTCTCAGATAACACAAATTTGTTGGTGTAGAGGACATGGAGAGATGTCCTAAGATGCTTTATGCATTCTTCAACGGATTTTGAGAATACAAGAATATCATCGATATAAACCATGAGACAATTCATGTATGGTTCTAATACATATTCCATAATTCTCTGAAATTTAGAGAGGGAATTTTTTACTCCGAAGGGCATTACTTTCCATTCAGATTGTCCATGTGGAACATTGAAGGCAGTCTTGAACTGGTCTTCTGGTCTAATTCCAATCTTCCAGAATCCATACTTTAGGTCGAATTTAGAAAATATCTTTGCTCCTGCAACTCTTTTTATCAAGTCTGACTTGTTTGGGAGTGGATATCTTACCCATTCTAGGGAATCATTGAGTGGCTTGTAATTTATCACCATCCTTGGTACTCCTCGGAGCTGTTCTTAATGACTATTTACATAGAAGGCTGAACAGGACTAGGGGATCCTCGAGTGCTGTATAAGTTCTTTACTAAGCATGTAATATATCCCGAAGCATATTTTTTTTTTTTTTTGTTCTGTTTTGTTTTCTGTCTTTCCGTCATTATATATAATAAATGGATTTATCAATTACTTAAAACCAATAATAGAATTCAGTGCTGATCATATTATAGTGTTTACCCTCGAATTCTTCCTATAGATTAGAAGGGTATGATTATTAGCATGTCACTTACTTAGCTACGGCTAACACCAATCCATTTTGACTTTCAGGTACACCACTTCTTCCAGAAGCTGCTAAAGGCTCAGGTATAATTATTAACTTGGACACTTTTCTTATTTGCTTACCGTGGAATCAGTGAACTCTAACTATGGATTTGAAGTATCTCAAAGCTACTATATCACTCTAAAGGGTGGCATTCTATTTACAACACAATTTGTCGAAAAACTTAGTTATAAATAACGATTGAACACAAGGTTTTCAATAGAACAATCTAACCATTTAAGTGGGTTTTCTACCCAGGTACTTTCTCCTTGAGGACCTTTGTAACAGCTCCTATCTCATGCGGGTTATAAAGGAGGTGATCTTTTGGAAATCCAAACTACCATGCTCCATGAATCATTCCAAGGGAGGATCACCAATATTTACAAGTTGAATGTGAAACCTATACAACGTATTACCCATATTGAACTTGGGTTTTCAAAAGTAATATGGTGACTTAAATGTACATGATGTCGAATGCACTAAGCAAAGATTTTTAATATCACCCAACTGATCTTGAGCTACGATGGTTGTACAATGCCTGCCAGCGAATGTACTGGTCCATGTGACTCCATTTAAGGTGATGGTACGTAAAGTTGCCACCTGCACACTTGAATTGACCGTGAGGTTTCCTCGGTTCTTGAAAGGTTGAACTCCACGCTTATTTCATCTATTCTGAAAATGAGTTAGGGTTCTGCTATCCTGGTTTGCAAAAATGGCGATAAGGCCATAGTTTCGTGGTTCAAACAGCTCGGTGATCTTCCTGTTATAAAAATGGTTTTTAGGAGATGACTTCGTACTATTCGGGCATTCCATGCGGGCTTCCCCAATCTTAAGGAACAGCCATTCACTATTGGTTTCCTCTGAGGTAAACTTAACTGCAATGCTAAGTAACTTGTTTCAATTGCTCAATTCGAAGGGAATACTAAAATAAAACAACTGACTTTGACAGGCAATTCGGGGTTGGAGCAACACAGAGGAAAATGGAGATCTTCTTGCCTGGTAAGTGGCATGACTTTCTTTCTGAAGTATCCGGAAACTTCTGGGAGAATTCTTCACCCCATGCCACAGGGAAAAAGAAAATTTCAAAAGCGGCTGGGTTTTCAGGCTTTGCTGATTCGATTGGATTAAGGTTTTTCCTTTAATGTCACAGCCTGATGTAAGAAGATTTGTAATCATAACCCTATGAGCTCTATTAGAACAACACTCGGGACTGTCAAGTTTTTAATTATCTTTATATTGAAATGTCAAGTTTTTGACTGTCTTTACACTGAAATGACAAGTTTCATAATTTTCTTGTAACCCTAAGGGCTTCCAGATGCCCTTAGATCTGAAACCCTCTCTCCACAAATATTTTTAAAAATCTCTCTCTCTGCCTAAAATTTCTAAATGCAATTAAAGCGGAAAAAATGTGGATCAAATTTTTTTTTTGTGATAGACCCGCGTTCGAATTCCTTTGCTAGCGCATCTGTCAGGCTAGAACTGTATCCTCGAATGATTGTTAAAACAATTGGTTCCACGATGAGAATGTTTTTCCTTACTGCAAGATGGTATACAATATATAATGAATCAAAAATATAAATGTGAATCGTTACCAGAGAAATGGAACTAAGATTTCTGCTTATTTCATGGGTGAAATCATTAAATGTTATTGATACATGGCTGACGGTGATCTCAGTCTAGTCATTAGGTTTGAAAGAAAATCATTAGTTACAGATGGCTGGTTAGAAGTTCACCATTGAAAGTCTTTTGTATAAATTTTTCCTGTAAGATTTGTGACTTGATGAAATCACCTATAGGTCTCTGTCGCTACTCCACCTGTAGATCTCTGTCGCTACTCCTTTGATATCTTTAATGTCATTGAAACATGTTTTAATTCCTGCCAGGGTATGGATGAATTCGTTTTTTAACTAACATGTTTACTGCCAGCACAAGGTTCTAATAATATCGTAGAAGAAAATCGACCCTAATGGCTCTGGACCTCTAGTTAGGTCTAAAGTTACAGGATCGATTGATCTTGGCTTTTATTGAAAAACCGAGTAGGATATGCATAGATCTGTGTATTTAGTAAATCTAGATGAGAGACGGTGGTACATATCACCAGGTTATGCAGAGTAAAATAAGCATCCGATCCAAGAGATCGTTGACTTCTAAGGTGCGTGCTTGGTTTTAAAACTGAGTTAGATGCCATACTCTGTCTCCAGATTTCATACTAGGTCTGTTAGTCACATAACATTTCAAAATTTTACAATTGAGTTTTTATTTTATTTTTATTTTTATTTTTCCTTAGGCTATTTTTATAACCTAAAATTTTCCTAGAAGGACGCCCTGCCCCTACGCATTAGGAGAAGCAGTCTGCGATGTTCTTATGGCATTACCAGATGCAATTGTATGTGTACCTATTTTTGTTTTTTTTTAAGTATCTAATATTCAAATGCCCTACTGATGTCCACATGGGAAATCGTGGAATTTCTGCATTAGTCAAAAACCATACTTCTTATGTGTCGTAGAATATATAGAAGGTCCAGAATTATGCCCTAGAATCTAAATAAATAATAGGAATAAACAGAAGGATGTAAAATAAAATCATGTAATTTCCCGATGAGTATTTATAGATGTAGATTGTAACAATGAAGATCAGTACGTTATACAATAAGAATACACAGAATCATGCAATAGGGCTTTATAGATCAAGTTATAGACAATGATAAAATCGATATAATAATCAATGAGACTGTACAGAAATCGTCGCTGTTCTGTCATCCATACTAAATATCTATAATACAAATCAAGCATTAGTCGAATAACAGAAATTACTTAAACATTATCAACACTATATTTTTAACAAATGGAGACAGATAAATAACAGAAATACTTGAGGTCCGAATCACAAAACCTGAAATTTGTAAACCAAATGCAGTAGGAACAGCCACGTTCCTCCCAACCGTAGATTAGGCACAAACACCAAGTCTGTACACAATCACCCCCGAGCCAGACACATGCATGGAAAAATGTGGACAGTTAGCCTCAAACTCAGTCTTGTTTCCTGAATCCCTTGCCTAACACAGAGTGCTCACACAGCAAGTGAAACTCTCTCCGGCATACTTAGCAGCGTCCTGCCTCCTCACATATGCCATCCTTTTATAGTTTTGCCTAGGTCTTTCCATTAGCAGCTAATTCCTCATGGAATTTTCGCAGCTAATCAAATCCCTGATTTTCAGGGTGTGTCTAGTGTCTTAAATACACTCCTGACACTTGTTCTGGTTTCCCAGAGGCTAACTCTAACTTGTCCCCCACTTCTCCATGCATGATCTCCTCATTTAACTTGGCTGTTCCTACTCATTCTTATATTAATATAATAAAATTGTTTGTTTACAACAGTCCTCCTAGGACTTAAGTCAGCCGATTTCTCATCTGGCTTCCTTATTGCAAAATCTCAAAATTAATAAAAATAATTTTTTAAAACAAGTCAAACATAATGTTTTTTTTTTTTTATCATTGGAGAGGGATGTCACATCCTTGCCCCCTTATTGTGAACACTGTCCTCAGTGTGCTAGTCTTCATCCATCGGTTCTGGGAATAGATTCGGGTACTTTTTTAGTATTTCGCTTTCCAATTCCCAGGTTGCCTCCTCAGGACTAAAGTGCTTCCATTGCACCTTTACCTGAGCGATGGCTTGGTTCCGAAGTACTGTTTCTTTCCTGTCCAGAATGCATAAAGGTTCCACTTGAAATTCGCCTTCTGGAGCCTCCTGTATCAAATTCCAATCAATAATATGAGTGGGGTCATGAATATATTTTTTCAGTAACGAAATGTGAAAAATATTATGAATTTTTAAGTGTGCTGGTAATGCCAGTTTGTAGGCTACGGGTCCAATTCTTTCAAGTATTTGGAAAGGCCCGCAGAATCGTGGTGCTAGTTTAGTGCAACTCCCTAGCCGGAGTGAGCTTTTCTTTGGTTTAACCCGCAAGTATACATGGTCTCCAACTGAGAACTCCTTATCCCGTCTTTTTAGATCAGCATAGCTCTTTTGGCGGTCCTGGGCCACCTTTAAATTCTTTTGTACCCTTTGGACTGTTTGTTCCATGACTTTCAGCAAATCCGGTCCTACTAATAAACGATCGACCGGACTATCCCAGCTCACTGGGGTAGTGCACATTCTCCCATAAAGAATTTCGAATGGACTCATTTTTGATGATGCTTGGTACCCGTTGTTGTAAACGAACTCTACCAGATGTAAGTAATCTTCCCATTTGGTGGGTCTTTCCATGACGTACATTCTTAGCATATCTTCAATGATCTGATTTGTACGTTCAGTTTGTCCATCCGTTTCAGGGTGATAACTCGTGCTGAAATTAATTCTTGTTTCCAAACCTGCAAATAAAGATTTCCAGAATTTGGAGGTAAATTTTACATCCCTGTCTGAAATTACCGTCTTTGGTACTCCATGTAATCTGAATATTTCTTTTAGAAATATTCCTGCAATATCTGCTGCCTTGTAGGTGGTTTTTACCGGAATGAAATGTGCTGATTTGCTAAATTTGTCAACCACCACCATTATGGAGTCATGTTGTCGCTGCGTTCTCGGCAAACCTGTGATAAAATCTAGTGAAATCACTTCCCATTTCCATTCAGGAATTGGTAATGGTTGCAATAAACCTGCAGGGTGACTATGGTCTGCCTTCACCTGTTGACATTCCAAGCATTTAGATAAATAATCCACTAAATCAGTTTTTAATTTAGGCCAAAAGAACTGTTTTCTAAGGGCTGTTATCATTTTTTGATACCCGGGATGACCTGCAAAAGGGGGGTTGTGCATCTCATTTAGAATAAACAATTTAAAATTTGCAACATTAGGCATGTACAGCCTATCCTTGAACCAAATCAGACCTTTCTGATCTATTTTGAAGTCTGTCCCGTTCATGTTTATCTCATTTTGCTGAATTTTATTTTGCAGATTTATGTATTCTGCATCCTGTTTGATTGCCACTATTACTTTATCCATGAGATTGCTTTCTGGTTGACTCATTATTATCTCGTACACCTCATGGGTCCTTCGACTAAGTGTATCTGCCACCGTATTTTCCTTACCCTTTATATGTTTTATATCAAAGTCGAATTCACTCAAGAAGGCCATGCACCTTGCTTGTCTGGCATTAAGTCCTGGTTGGTTAAATAAGTTTTTGATGCAAGTGTTATCGGTTAATAACAAGAATTTCTTTCCCAACAGGTAATGACGCCACATTTTCAGTGCGTGTACTACTGCCGTTAATTCCAAGTCATGAACCACATAGTTGCGTTCATGTTCTTTTAGTTTCCGTGATTCATAACACACTACATGCCCGTCCTGGGACAGTACTCCTCCTATTCCTTCTTTGCTAGCATCCGTACAGACCGTGTATCCTTTACATGGGTCTGCTACTTTCAGCACAGGTGCCTTGGTCAGTAAATATTTGAGTCGTTCAAAACTTTCTTGACACTTGCAGGACCATACAAACTGTATCCCCTTTTTCTGTAGGGAGGTAATGGGATAGGCGATCTTTGAGAATCCCTCAATGAATCTCCGATAATAACCGGTGAGTCCCATGAAAGATCTAACATCAGTCACATCTTTCGGTACTGGCCAATCCGCTATGGCTTTTATTTTCTGTGGGTCTACTGAAATTCCTTCTGCAGAAATAATATGGCCTAGGTACTGGATTTCCTTTTTAAAGAACTCACATTTCTCCAACTTTGCATACAACTGGTGCTCCCTCAAAGTTTGCAATACGATTCTTATATGCTGCTCATGTTCTTCCTCTGACTTAGAGTATATTAGGATATCATCAATAAAAATCAACACAAATTGGTCTAGATATTTGTTGAAGATACCATTCATTAAACACATGAATGTGGCAGGGGCGTTTGTTAACCCAAAAGGGATTACTACAAATTCATAGTGTCCGTATCGAGTACAGAACGCGGTTTTACTTATGTCTTCATTTTTAATACGAATCTGATGGTACCCAGATCGAAGATCCAGTTTGGAAAAGATCCTAGCTCCCCCTACTTGGTCGAACAAATCATTGATTCGCGGTAAAGGGTATTTATTCTTAATAGTTACCTTATTCAGTTGCCTATAGTCAATACATAGTCTTAGAGTCCCATCCTTTTTCTTGACAAACAGAACCGGTGCACCCCAAGGCGAGACACTAGGTCTTATATACCCTTTGTCTAGTAATTCTTGAATCCGAATCTTTAATTCCGTCAATTCTGGGATACTCATTCTATAAGGTACTTTTGACACTGGTGCTGATCCTGGTAAGAGTTCAATGGAGAAATCTATTTCTTGTTGAGGCGGTAACCCTGGTATTTCTTCTGTAAATACGTCTAGGAATTCACCTAAGACAGGATGCTCTAGTATGGAAGTCTGACTTTCATTGAGAAGTAAATCAGATACTCTTACAGCGTAAATCTTGCATCCTTTCCTCATGCACTTCTTTAGCTGCATAGCAGAAATCTGCCTAACAGAAACAGGTTTATGTTTTCCAATCACTGTTCTTAGAGTTTGGTCTTCCGCAATGTAGGTAAATTTTTTGGTAAAGCAGTTCAGTACTACTCTATATTTTTCAAGCCAGTCCATACCTATTATCATGTCGTAATATCCTAAAGGCAACACATTTAAATTAATCTTCATTTTGTGGTCCTGTATTTGAAGTTCACAGTCAGATATATATTAAGTTACCTTCCTCTTTGCTCCAGTGGCTAACTGAACTAACCAGGGCTTTGGATGCTTTACCTTGGTGAGTTGACAGTGCTCCATCATCTTGGGAGTGATGTAGCTTAAAGTTGCCCCAGGGTCAATTAAAATAGTACAAGTATGGTCAGAGATTGTACCTTCAATTTCCACAATTGCAGATTGATGATTTGCCTGTCGGTCCTCCAAGGCTGCATTAATTCGATGATAACTTTTCCCAATGTCTCCCACCGTGGATGCTTCTTGCATATTATGCAGTACCCTGTTTGTTTCATTGTATCGGGGACAATTCCTGCGTAAATGGGCTTCACCACATTCCCAGCATTTCAGGGGTTCCTTAGGAGTACCGATACTTCCTTTTATTCCCATGTTAGGGGCTTTGAAAGTTTTCTGCTGTAACTGTTCATTTCTGGGAAATGAATTTCCCTGGAAGTTTTTGGGCATGTTCCTGAAGGGAGGGGGTTTGTAACCTTTCTTGCGCTGGTTAAACTTTTCCTGTTTCTTATCCTTCCATGCTTGAGTAGTATCATTTCTTTGTTTGTATTGCTCATAACACAATCTGGCCTTTCTCAGTGCTTCTTCTAAAGTCCTGGGATTGTCGAACTCGATTCGATCTTTATAGGATTGTGGCAGGCAGCTTAAGAACCGCTGTACCTTCAGTTTTTCTTCCTTGATATATGGGATGAACCGTAATAAGTCTAGGAATTTATTGATAAGATCTTCCATCGTCATTTGACCCAGCTTTAATTCAAAAAATTCCTTGGTTTTTCTTTCATAGTAACTTTCTGATAAGTATTGTTTCTTGAAATATTTCTGAAATTCCGACCATTCGAGGTTCTTTTCTTTCAGTCCCTGGGAAATATTCAGGTCTTGCCACCATATGCTGGCCTGCCCCTTTAGGTTGTACACAGCCATTCTGACTTTCATATTACTGGAGTAATTGTAGATCTGAAAGTATTTCTTTATGTCTAGCAGCCAGGATTCTGCTTCTTCGCCAGTTTTTGATTCTCCATCGAAGCTAGTAGGTTTTATTTTTTTGAATTCACCCTCCAGATGGTCAACCTTTCTTTTTCCCATAGTCTTATCTTGATGCTCAGATTTCTGGGTCTCATTGGAGGAATCTCCCTTCTTCTCAGCGTTCTCGTCAGTCTCCTCTTTCCTCTTAGTATCCTCTTTCTGTTTTTCGCCATTATTACATTCATGAAGACTCTGCAGCAGAATTTCATTAATTTCTTGTTGTTTTTCCCGAGCTTTCTTCAGTTGCTCATTGTCTGCTTTGAAGCTCTGTATCTCCACGATCAAGCTTCTCATGGTTTCTAGTACCTGACTTGCTTCCGAATGCTCTGCTGTCCTCGCCTGTTCATTTCGTTCAGGCTCTTCTCCGTATTCCTCGTGTGAAGTCATTTGAAAATTCAAACTGAAACATGTGCAAGCAACATCCAAATATAAATTATTAAATTTTATTTCCTGCGCAACAAAACTAGGTGTTTCCAACGTGACAGGGTTGAATCTAGCTTTGATACCATATGTAATATATCCCAAAACATTTTTTTTTTTGTTTTGTTTTCTGTCTTTCCGTCATTATATATAATAAATGGATTTATCAATTACTTAAAACCAATAATAGAATTCATTGCTGATCATATTATAGTGTTTACCCTCGAATTATTCCTATAGATTAGAAGGGTATGATTATTAGCATGTCACTTACTTAGCTACGGCTAACACCAATCCATTTTGACTTTCAGGTACACCACTTCTTCCAGAAGCTGCTAAAGGCTCAGGTATAATTATTAACTTGGACACTTTTCTTATTTGCTTACCGCGGAATCAGTGAACTCTAACTATGGATTTGAAGTATCTCAAAGCTACTATATCACTCTAAAGGGTGGCATTCTATTTACAACACAATTTGTCGAAAAACTTAGTTATAAATAACGATTGAACACAAGGTTTTCAATAGAACAATCTAACCATTTAAGTGGGTTTTCTAACCAGGTACTTTCTCCTTGAGGACCTTTGTAATAGCTCCTATCTCATGCGGGTTATAAAGGAGGTGATCTTTTGGAAATCCAAACTACCATGCTCCATGAATCGTTCCAAGGGAGGATCACCAATATTTACAAGTTGAATGTGAAACCTATACAACGTATTACCCATATTGAACTTGGTTTTTCAAAAGTAATATGGTGACTAAAATGTACATGATGTCGAACGCACTAAGCAGAGATTTTTAATATCACCCAACTGATCTTGAGCTACGATGGTTGTACAATGCCTGCCAGCGAATGTACTGGTCCATGTGACTCCATTTAAGGTGATGGTACATAAAGGTGCCACCTGCACACTTGAATTGACCGTGAGGTTTCCTCGGTTCTTGAAAGGTTGAACTCCACACTTATTTCATCTATTCTGAAAATGAGTTAGGGTTCTGCTATCCTGGTTTACAAAAATGGCGATAAGGCCATAGTTTCGTGGTTCAAACAGCTCGGTGATCTTCCTGTTATAAAAATGGTTTTTAGGAGATGACTTCGTACTATTCGGGCATTCCATGCGGGCTTCCCCAATCTTAAGGAACAGCCATTATCTATTGGTTTCCTCTGAGGTAAGCTTAACTACAATGCTAAGTAACTTGTTTCAATTGCTCAATTCGAAGGGAATACTAAAATAAAACTACTGACTTTGACAGGCAATTCGGGGTTGGAGCAACGCAGAGGAAAATGGAGATCTTCTTGCCTGGTAAGTGGCATGACTTTCTTTCTGAAGTATCCGGAAACTTCTGGGAGAATTCTTCACCCCATGCCACAGGGAAAAAGAAAATTTCAAAAGCGGCTGGGTTTTCAGGCTTTGCTGATTCGATTGGATTAAGCTTTTTCCTTTAATGTCACAGCCTGATGTAAGAAGATTTGTAATCATAACCCTATGAGCTCTATTAGAACAACACTCAGGACTGTCAAGTTTTTAATTATCTTTATATTGAAATGTCAAGTTTTTGACTGTCTTTCCACTAAAATGACAAGTTTCATAATTTTCTTGTAACCCTAAGGGATTCCAGATGCCCTTAGATCTGAAACCCTCTCTCCATAAATATTTTTAAAAATCTCTCTCTCTGCCTGAAATTTCTAAATGCAATTAAAGCGGAAAAAATGTGGATCAATTTTTTTTTTTGTGATAGACCCGCGTTCGAATTCCTTTGCTAGCGCATCTGTCAGGCTAGAACTGTATCCTCGAATGATTGTTAAAACAAGTGGTTCCACGATGAGAATGTTTTTCCTTACTGTAAGATGGTATACAATATATAATGAATCGAAAATATAAACGTGAATCGTTACCAAAGAAATGGAACTAAGATTTCTGCTTATTTCATGGGTGAAATCATTAAATGTTATTGATACATGGGTGACGGTGATCTCAGTCTAGTCATTAGGTTTGAAAGAAAATCATTAGTTACAGATGGCTGGTTAGAAGTTCACCATTGAAAGTCTTCTGTATAAATTTTTCCTGTAAGATTTGTGACTTGATGAAATCACCTGTAGGTCTTTGTCGCTACTCCACCTGTAGATCTCTGTCGCTACTCCTTTGATATCTTTAATGTGATTGAAACATATTTTAATTCCTTCCAGGGTATGGATGAATTCGTTTTTTAACTAACATGTTTACTGCCAGCACAAGGTTCTAATAATATCGTAGAAGAAAATCGACCCTAATGGCTCTGGACCTCTAGTTAGGTCTAAAGTTACAGGATCGATTGATCTTGGCTTTTATTGAAAAACCATGTAGGATATGCATAGATCTGTGTATTTAGTAAATCTAGATGAGAGACGGTGGTACATATCACCAAGTTATGCAGAGTAAAATAAGCATCCGATCCAAGAGATCGTTGACTTCTAAGGTGCGTGCTTGGTTTTAAAACTGAGTTAGATGCCATACTCTGTCTCCAGATTTCATACTAGGTCTGTTAGTCACATAACATTTCAAAATTTTACAATCGATTTTTTATTTTATTTTTATTTTTATTTTTCCTTAGGCTATTTTTATAACCTAAAACTTTCCTAGAAGGATGCCCTGCCCCTGCGCATTAGGAGAAGCAGTCTGCGATGTTCTTGTGGCATTACCAGATGCGATTTTATGTGTACCTATTTTTGTTTTTTTTAAAGTATCTAATATTCAAATGCCCTACTGATGTCCACATGGGAAATCGTGGAATTTCTGCATTAGTCAAAAATCATACTTCTTATGTGTCGTAGAATATATAGAAGGTCCAGAATTATGCCCTAGAATCTAAATAAATAATAGGAATAAACGGAAGGATGTAAAATAAAATCATGTAATTTCCCGATGAGTATTTATAGATCTAGATTGTAACAATGAAGATCAGTACATTATACAATAAGAATACACAAAATCATGCAATAGGGCTTTATAGATCAAGTTATAGACAATGATAAAATCGATATAATAATCAATGAGACTGTACAGAAATCGTCGTTGTTCTGTCATCCATACTAAATATCTATAATACAAATCAAGCATTAGTCGAATAACAGAAATTACTTAATCATTATCAACACTATATTTTTAACAAATGGAGACAGATAAATAACAGAAATACTTGATGTCCGAATCACAAAACCTGAAATTTGTAAACCAAATGCAGTAGGAACAGCCACGTTCCTCCCAACCGTAGATTAGGCACAAACACCAAGTCTGTACGCAATCAGCCCCGAGCCAGACACATGCATGGAAAAATGTGGACAGTTAGCCTCAAACTCAGTCTTCTTTCCTGAATCCCTTGCCTAACACAGAGTGCTCACACAGCAAGTGAAACTCTCTCCGGCATACTTAGCAGCGTCCTGCCTCCTCACATATGCCATCCTTTTATAGTTTTGTCTAGGTCTTTCCATTAGCAGCTAATTCCTCATGGAATTTTCGCAGCTAATCAAATCCCTGATTTTCAGGGTGTGTCTAGTGTCTTAAATACACTCCTGACACTTGTTCTGGTTTCCCAGAGGCTAACTCTAACTTGTCCCCCACTTCTCCATGCATGATCTCCTCATTTAACTTGGCTGTTCCTACTCATTCTTATATTAATATAATAAAATTTTTTGTTTACAACAGTCCTCCTAGGACTTAAGTCAGCCGATTTCTCATCTGGCTTCCTTATTGCAAAATCTCAAAATTAATAAAAATAATTTTTTAAAACAAGTCAAACATAATGTTTTTTTTTTTTTATCATTGGAGAGGGATGTCACATCCTTGCCCCCTTATTGTGAGCACTGTCCTCAGTGTTCTAGTCTTCATCCATCGGTTCTGGGAATAGATTCGGGTACTTTTTTAGTATTTCACTTTCCAATTCCCAGGTTGCCTCCTCAGGACTAATGTGCTTCCATTGCACCTTTACCTGAGCGATGGCTCGGTTCCGAAGTACTCTTTCTTTCCTGTCCATAATGCGTAAAGGTTCCACTTGAAATTCGCCTTCTGGAGCCTCCTGTATCAAATTCTAATCAATAATATGAGTGGGGTCATGAATATATTTTTTCAGTAACGAAATGTGAAAAATATTATGAATTTTTAAGTGTGCTGGTAATGCCAGTTTGTAGGCTACGGGTCCAATTCTTTCAAGTATTTGGAAAGGCCCGCAGAATCGTGGTGCTAGTTTAGTGCAACTCCCCAGCCGGAGTGAGCTTTTCTTTGGTTTAACCCGCAAGTATACATGGTCTCCAACTGAGAACTCCTTATCCCGTCTTTTTAGATCAGCATAGCTCTTTTGGCGGTCCTGGGCCACCTTTAAATTCTTTTGTACCCTTTGGACTGTTTGTTCCATGACTTTCAGCAAATCCGGTCCTACTAATAAACGATCGACCGGACTATCCCAACTCACTGGGGTAGTGCACTTTCTCGCATAAAGAATTTCGAATGGACTCATTTTTTATGATGCTTGGTACCCGTTGTTGTAAGCGAACTCTACCAGATGTAAGTAATCTTCCCATTTGGTGGGTCTTTCCATGACGTACATTCTTAGCATATCTTCAATGATCTGATTTGTACGTTCAGTTTGTCCATCCGTTTCAGGGTGATAACTCGTGCTGAAATTAATTCTTGTTTCCAAACCTGCAAATAAAGATTTCCAGAATTTGGAGGTAAATTTTACAACCCTGTCTGAAATTATCGTCTTTGGTACTCCATGTAATCTGAATATTTCTTTTAGAAATATTCCTGCAATATCTACTGCCTTGTAGGTGGTTTTTACCGAAATGAAATGTGCTGATTTGCTAAATTTGTCAACCACCACCATTATGGAGTCATGTTGTCGCTGCGTTCTCGGCAAACCTGTGATAAAATCTAGTGAAATCACTTCCCATTTCCATTCAGGAATTGGTAATGGTTGCAATAAACCTGCAGGGTGACTATGGTCTGCCTTCACCTGTTGACATTCCAAGCATTTAGATAAATAATCCGCTAAATCAGTTTTTAATTTAGGCCAAAAGAACTGTTTTCTAAGGGCTGTTATCATTTTTTGATACACGGGATGACCTGCAAAAGGGGGTTTGTGCATCTCATTTAGAATAAACAATTTAAAATTTGCAACATTAGGCATGTACAGCCTATCCTTGAACCAAATCAGACCTTTCTGATCTATTTTTAAGTCTGTCCCGTTCATGTTTATCTCATTTTGCTGAATTTTATTTTGCAGATTTATGTATTCTGCATCCTGTTTGCTTGCCACTATTACTTTATCCATGAGATTGCTTTCTGGTTGACTCATTATTATCTCCTACACCTCATGGGTCCTTTGACTAAGTGCATCTGCCACCGTATTTTCCTTACCCTTTATATGTTTTATATCAAACTCGAATTCACTCAAGAAGGCCATGCACCTTGCTTGTCTGGCATTAAGTCCTGGTTGGTTAAATAAGTTTTTGACGCAAGTGTTATCGGTTAATAACAAGAATTTCTTTCCCAACAGGTAATGACGCCACATTTTCAGTGCGTGTACTACTGCCATTAATTCGAAGTCATGAACCACATAGTTGCGTTCATGTTCTTTTAGTTTCCGTGATTCATAACACACTACATGCCCGTCCTGGGATAGTACTCCTACTATTCCTTCTTTGCTAGCATCCGTACAGACCGTGTATCCTTTACATGGGTCTGCTACTTTAAGCATAGGTGCCTTGGTCAGTAAATCTTTGAGTCGTTCAAAACTTTCTTGACACTTGCAGGACCATACAAACTTTATCCCCTTTTTCTGTAGGGAGGTAATGGGATAGGCGATCTTTGAGAATCCCTTAATGAGTCTCCGATAATAACCGGTGAGTCCCATGAAAGATCTAACATCAGTCACATCTTTCGGTACTGGCCAATCCGCTATGGCTTTTATTTTCTGTGGGTCTACTGAAATTCCTTCTGCAGAAATAATATGGTCTAGGTACTGGATTTCCTTTTTAAAGAACTCACATTTCTCCAACTTTGCATACAACTGGTGCTCCCTCAAAGTTTGCAATACGATTCTTATATGCTGCTCATGTTCTTCCTCCGACTTAGAGTATATTAGGATATCATCAATAAAAATCAACACAAATTGGTCTAGATATTTGTTGAAGATACCATTCATTAAACACATGAATGTGGCAGGGGCGTTGGTTAACCCAAAAGGGATTACTACAAATTCATAGTGTCCGTATCGAGTACGGAACGCGGTTTTACTTATGTCTTCATTTTTAATACGAATCTGATGGTACCCAGATCGAAGATCCAGTTTGGAAAAGATCCTAGATCCCCCTACTTGGTCGAACAAATCATTGATTCGCGGTAAAGGGTATTTATTCTTAACAGTTACCTTATTCAGTTGCCTATAGTCAATACATAGTCTTAGAGTCCCATCCTTTTTCTTGACAAACAGAACCGGTGCACCCCAAGGCGAGACACTAGGTCTTATATACCCTTTGTCTAGTAATTATTGAATCTGAATCTTTAATTCCATCAATTCTGGGATACTCATTCTATAAGGTACTTTTGACACTGGTGCTGATCCTGGTAAGAGTTCAATGGAGAAATCTATTTCTTGGTTAGGCGGTAATCCCGGTATTTCTTCTGGAAATACGTCTAGGAATTCACCTAAGACAGGATGCTCTGCTATGGAAGTCTGACTTTCATTGAGAAGTAAATCAGATACTCTTACAGCGTAAATCTTGCATCCTTTCCTCATGCACTTCTTTAGCTGCATAGCAGAAATCTGCCTAACAGAAACAGGTTTCTGTTTTCCAATCACTGTTCTTAGAGTTTGGTCTTCCGCAATGTAGGTAAAGTTTTTGGTAAAGCAGTTCAGTACTACTCTATATTTTTCAATCCAGTCCATACCTATTATCATGTCATAAGATCCTAAAGGCAACACATTTAAATTAATCTTCGTTTTGTGGTCCTGTATTTGAAGTTCACAGTCAGATATATATTCAGTTACCTTCCTCTTTGCTCCAGTGGCTAACTGAACTAACCAGGGCTTTGGATGCTTTACCTTGGTGAGTTGACAGTGCTCCATCATCTTGGGAGTGATGTAGCTTAAAGTTGCCCCAGGGTCAATTAAAATAGTACAAGTATGGTCAGAGATTGTACCTTCAATTTCCACAATTGCAGATTGATGATCTGCCTGTCGGTCCTCCAAGGCTGCATTAATTCGGTGATAACTTTTCCCAATGTCTCCCACCGTGGATGCTTCTTGCATATTATGCAGTACCCTGTTTGTTTCATTGTATCGGGGACAATTCCTACGTAAATGGGCTTCACCACATTCCCAGCATTTCAGGGGTTCCTTAGGAGTACCGATACTTCCTTTTATTCCCATGTTAGGGGCTCTGAAAGTTGTCTGTTGTAACTGTTCATTTCTGGGAAATGAATTTCCCTGGAAGTTTTTGGTCATGTTCCTGAAGGGTGGGGGTTTGTAACCTTTCTTCCGCTGGTTAAACTTTTCCTGTTTCTTGTCCTTCCATGCTTGAGTAGTATCATTTCTTTGTTTGTATTGCTCATAACACAATCTGGCCTTTCTCAGTGCTTCTTCTAAAGTCCTGGGATTGTCGAACTCGATTCGATCTTTATAGGACTGTGGCAGGCAGCTTAAGAACCGCTGTACCTTCAGTTTTTCTTCCTTGATATATGGGACGAACCGTAATAAGTCTAGGAATTTATTGATAAGATCTTCCATCGTCATTTGACCCAGCTTTAATTCATAAAATTCCTTGGTTTTTCTTTCATAGTAACTTTCTGATAAGTACTGTTTCTTGAAATATTTCTGAAATTCCGACCATTCGAGGTTCTTTTCTTTCAGTCCCTGGGAAATATTCAGGTCTTGCCACCATATGCTGGCCTTCCCCTTTAGGTTGTACACAGCCATTCTGACTTTCATATTACTGGAGTAATTGTAGATCTGAAAGTATTTCTTTATGTCTAGCAGCCAGGCTTCTGCTTCTTCGCCAGTTTTTAATTCTCCATCGAAGCTAGTAGGTTTTATTTTTTTGAATTCACCCTCCAGATGGTCAACCTTTCTTTTTCCCATAGTCTTATCTTGATGCTCAGATTTATGGGTCTCATTGGAGGAATCTCCCTTCTTCTCAGCGTTCTCGTCAGTCTCCTCTTTCCTCTTAGTATCCTCTTTCTGTTTTTCGCCATTGTTCCTTTCATGAAGACTCTGCAGCAGAATTTCATTAATTTCTTGCTGTTTTTCCTGAGCTTTCTTCAGTTGCTCATTGTCTACTTTGAATCTTTGTATCTCCACGATCAAGCTTCTCATGGTTTCTAGTACCTGACTTGCTTCCAAATGCTCTGCTGTCCTCGCCTGTTCATTTCCTTCAGGCTCTTCTCCGTATTCCTCGTGTCAAGTCATCTGAAAATTCAAACTGAAACATGTGCAAGCAACATCCAAATATAAATTATTAAATTTTATTTCCTGCGCAACAAAACTAGGTGTTTCCAACGCGACAGGGTTGAATCTAGCTTTGATACCATATGTAATATATCCCGACACATTTTTTTTTTTTTGTTTTGTTTTCTGTCTTTCTGTCATTATATATAATAAATGGATTTATCAATTACTTAAAACCAATAATAGAATTCAGTGCTGATCATATTATAGTGTTTACCCTCGAATTCTTCCTATAGATTAGAAGGGTATGATTATTAGCATGTCACTTACTTAGCTACGGCTAACACCAATCCATTTTGACTTTCAGGTACACCACTTCTTCCAGAAGCTGCTAAAGGCTCAGGTATAATTATTAACTTGGACACTTTTCTTATTTGCTTACCGCGGAATCAGTGAACTCTAACTATGGATTTGAAGTATCTCAAAGCTACTATATCACTCTAAAGGGTGGCATTCTATTTACAACACAATTTGTCGAAAAACTTAGTTATAAATAACGATTGAACACAAGGTTTTCAATAGAACAATCTAACCATTTAAGTGGGTTTTCTACGCAGGTACTTTCTCCTTGAGGACCTTTGTAACAGCTCCTATCTCATGCGGGTTATAAAGGAGGTGATCTTTTGGAAATCCAAACTACCATGCTCCATGAATCGTTCCAAGGGAGGATCAACAATATTTACAAGTTGAATGCGAAACCTATACAACGTATTACCCATATTGAACTTGGGTTTTCAAAAGTAATATGGTGACTTAAATGTACATGATGTCGAACGCACTAAGCAGAGATTTTTAATATCACCCAACTGATCTTGAGCTACGATGGTTGTACAATGCCTGCCAGCGAATGTACTGGTCCATGTGACTCCATTTAAGGTGATGGTACGTAAAGGTGCCACCTGCGCACTTGAATTGACCGTGAGGTTTCCTCGGTTCTTGAAAGGTTGAACTCCACGCTTATTTCATCTATTCTGAAAATGAGTTAGGGTTCTGCTATCCTAGTTTGCAAAAATGGCGATAAGGCCATAGTTTCGTGGTTCAAACAGCTCGGTGATCTTCCTGTTATAAAAATGGTTTTTAGGAGATGACTTCGTACTATTCGGGCATTCCATGCGGGCTTCCCCAATCTTAAGGAACAACCATTCACTATTGGTTTCCTCTGAGGTAAACTTAACTGCAATGCTAAGTAACTTGTTTCAATTGCTCAATTCGAAGGGAATACTAAAATAAAACTACTGACTTTGACAGGCAATTCGGGGTTGGAGCAACGCAGAGGAAAATGGAGATCTTCTTGCCTTGTAAGTGGCATGACTTTCTTTCTGAAGTATCCGGAAACTTCTAGGAGAATTCTTCACCCCATGCCACAGGGAAAAAGAAAATTTCAAAAGCGGTTGGGTTTTCAGGCTTTGCTGATTCGATTGGATTAAGGTTTTTCCTTTAATGTCACAGCCTGATGTAAGAAGATTTGTAATCATAACCCTATGAGCTCTATTAGAACAACACTCGGGACTGTCAAGTTTTTAATTATCTTTATATTGAAATGTCAAGTTTTTGACTGTCTTTACACTGAAATGACAAGTTTCATAATTTTCTTGTAACCCTAAGGGCTTCCAGATGCCCTTAGATCTGAAACCCTCTCTCCATAATTATTTTTAAAAATCTCTCTCTCTGCCTGAAATTTCTAAATGCAATTAAAGCGGAAAAAATGTGGATCAATTTTTTTTTTGTGATAGACCCGCGTTCGAATTCCTTTGCTAGCGCATCTGTCAGGCTAGAACTGTATCCTCGAATGATTGTTAAAACAAGTGGTTCTACGATGAGAATGTTTTTCCTTACTGCAAGATGGTATACAATATATAATGAATCGAAAATATAAATGTGAATCGTTACCAGAGAAATGGAACTAAGATTTCTGCTTATTTCATGGGTGAAATCATTAAATGTTATTGATACATGGTTGACGGTGATCTCAGTCTAGTCATTAGGTTTGAAAGAAAATCATTAGTTACAGATGGCTGGTTAGAAGTTCACCATTGAAAGTCTTCTGTATAAATTTTTCCTGTAAGATTTGTGACTTGATGAAATCACTTGTAGGTCTCTGTCGCTACTCCACCTGTAGATCTCTGTCGCTACTCCTTTGATATCTTTAATGTGATTGAAACATGTTTTAATTCCTGCCAGGGTATGGATGAATTCGTTTTTTAACTAACATGTTTACTGCCAGCACAAGGTTCTAATAATATCGTAGAAGAAAATCGACCCTAATGGCTCTGGACCTCTAGTTAGGTCTAAAGTTACAGGATCGATTGATCTTGGCTTTTATTGAAAAACCGAGTAGGATATGCATAGATCTGTGTATTTAGTAAATCTAGATGAGAGACGGTGGTACATATCACCAGGTTATGCAGAGTAAAATAAGCATCCGATCCAAGAGATCGTTGACTTCTAAGGTGCGTGCTTGGTTTTAAAACTGAGTTAGATGCCATACTCTGTCTCCAGATTTCATACTAGGTCTGTTAGTCACATAACATTTCAGAATTTTACAATCGAGTTTTTATTTTATTTTTATTTTTATTTTTCCTTAGGCTATTTTTATAACCTAAAACTTTCCTAGAAGGACGCCCTGCCCGTGCGCATTAGGAGAAGCAGTCTGCGATGTTCTTGTGGCATTACTAGATGCGATTGTATGTGTACCTATTTTTATTTTTTTTAAAGTATCTAATATTCAAATGCCCTACTGATGTCCACATGGGAAATCGTGGAATTTCTGCATTAGTCAAAAACCATACTTCTTATGTGTCGTAGAATATATAGAAGGTCCAGAATTATGCCCTAGAATCTAAATAAATAATAGGAATAAACAGAAGGATGTAAAATAAAATCATGTAATTTCCCGATGAGTATTTATAGATCTAGATTGTAACAATGAAGATCAGTACGTTATACAATAAGAATAAACAGAATCATGCAATAGGGCTTTATAGATCAAGTTATAGACAATGATAAAATCGATATAATAATCAATGAGACTGTATAGAAATCGTCGCTGTTCTGTCACCAATACTAAATATCTATAATACAAATCAAGCATTAGTCGAATAACATAAATTACTTAAACATTATCAACACTATATTTTTAACAAATGGAGACAGATAAATAAGAGAAATACTTGATGTCCGAATCACAAAACCTGAAATTTGTAAACCAAATGCAGTAGGAACAGCCACGTTCCTCCCAACCGTAGATTAGCCACAAACACCAAGTCTGTACGCAATCACCCCCGAGCCAGACACATGCATGGAAAAATGTGGACAGTTAGCCTCAAACTCAGTCTTTTTTCCTGAATCCCTTGCCTAACACAGAGTGCTCACACAGCAAGTGAAATTCTCTCCGGCATACTTAGCAGCGTCCTGCCTCCTCACATATGCCATCCTTTTATAGTTTTTCCTAGGTCTTTCCATTAGCAGCTAATTCCTCATGGAATTTTCGCAGCTAATCAAATCCCTGATTTTCAGGGTGTGTCTAATGTCTTAAATACACTCCTGACACTTGTTCTGGTTTCTCGGAGGCTAACTCTAACTTGTCCCCCACTTCTCCATGCATGATCTCCTCATTTAACTTGGCTGTTCCTACTCATTCTTATATTAATATAATAAAATTGTTTGTTTACAATAGTCCTCCTAGGACTTAAGTCAGCCGATTTCTCATCTGGCTTCCTTATTGCAAAATCTCAAAATTAATAAAAATAATTTTTTAAAACAAGTCAAACATAATGTTTTTTTTTTTTATCATTGGAGAGGGATGTCACAAAGCAGACCTTTGATTTATTTTCTGCATAGACTTTTGTATTCCTTATTCATGGGGATTGCTCTGCTTCTTCTTGGGTTCTCTTGGTATCCTTGTTTGTATTTCAGACCTGCCTAGAATTGCTTCCTATGCCAGAATGCATTAGGGGTTGTATGGCATACTTTGTTAGCAAATCCCTCCCTAATTCCCTCAATCCTTTTCTACTTCTCAGGGACCTTTAATTCATCTTCAACCTTGCGTAGGTGTTCAACCTTTTTTATGGCCCTAATCTGGTCTCCCTTTTTTTATTTTGATTTTGAAATGCTTCATGGGGTCAAATTCTAGATTCCATATAGAATGTGTAATTTCTTCTGGAGAAACCAGTGGGAAAAATATCTTGTTTCTCTTTATAGTAAAATAATATCTTATTTTTCCTTTACCATCTTATTTTACTCCACGAGGGATAGTAGTTGACAATAGACTGTTTCCTATTACACATTTGTGTGCAAAATCATCTTCGACCAATAAGAAAACACAATTTATACAAAAATTTCCTAAGCATACCTTTCCATGGCTGGTTTTATACTCCACTACTTTTCTTCCTCCAAAACCTCTGACTAGGGCTTGGCATGGTTCCCAATAGTTTGGATCAACATATTTTATTTTGAGGAAACACATGTCTGCTCTTGAATCAACTAATTCTAGCACAATTATTTCATCGTCATCAACCTTTATTTTCACTTTTATTACTGTCTTCTGATGGATAGCCATCATGAGGTGCATTTCATCTTCTTGTGGTGGCGTTTATGATTGGGAAGTTCCAGCTCATTCTTTTAGGTTCTGAATTATGTTTCTGAGTTCTTTGAATTCTGGCACCAGTTTGAGGTGTTCTTTATAAAGTGTTGCCAAATCTATCTTCTGTGTTTCTTGGTACATTTTCATGAGCAGGGGATACACATTTTTGTCCATCCTCGGTAGATCTATGGCCTTCCATTTCCACCTACCTTCTTCTTTATCTGAGTTATATTGCTCTACCTATGAGTTCTGTACATACTTCCTTCTGAATTTTCCTCTAGGGTTTTCCTTTCCTTTTCCTTTTTTGTCATCAAGGAAAATATTATTAAAGTTGTTCACCAATTCATCCTTGTCTTTTCCTTCTTTCATTTGGGTTATTGATCTTTTCATTAGGGCCTTTGGATCTTCTTTTGTTCCATCGATGAAATAGTTTATCTCTTTTGATTCTATTCTAGAAGGAGATCTATTTCTAGGATGTTGATTGGTCCATGCAATGAATAGCCCTTTCTCATATGAGTGGGGAGAGCTTTCTGAATCATATGCTTCTTTGTCTTCCTGGCATTCTTGGCATATTGCTCCACATTTGCATAGTATTTCATACATTTGCTGGATATGCATGAGTTCAACATATTTTGTAGTATTAGAATCATATTCAGAAGTATCTGAGCTTAATACTTCTGCATGCATCAAATTCTCGTGTATGGGTTTTCCTCTTCTAGGAATTCCTCTGACGCTATCATCAATTGCTCAGATTTGGGGAACATTCTTTCTATATTTTTCCATGTTCTTTCTCCCTTTTTCTTCCTTTGATAGTCTTGGGCCTTTTTATAACATTCTGGGGGAGTATGGCCTTCTTTCTCACAATAGAAGCATTTAATTTTTATTTTTTTCTCATTGTTTCCTATCTTTTCCTTCTCTTTTTCTATAGGCTTGATCATTATAAGATTCTTCTAGTTTCCATTTGTTACTTGTCTGTCCTTTGGATATTTTATGTAATGGCCTACTGCTCTTTGTCCATTTGGAGTGGTGTTTGATTTTCTTATGAGGATTTTTCTCTGGTTCTATACCAAACATTGTACAAACTTCCCTACCCCCCACAAAAAGAAGTGTTGTGGGTAACATCTTTGTCAATATTCTTAGTTTCACAATACTGGAGAAATATTTTCTTAGCAACATCGCGAAATTGACCCCAAGTGTGGCGAGAAGGATCTTCCTAGAATTTGTCTTTGAGTTGTTCGCAGAATCTGGAGGGTAATCCAGAAAAATATTTTTCTTTAAACACTCGTTCTTCAGTACGGTTGAATTCGATCTAGTAAACGCGGCAGATCCATTGCTTGTGGTACCAATGCTACTGAGTGACAGAAATGACACAGAGCTGGATCAATATATGTTTATGTTTGTCATTAATGGTGGCACTATAGCCACAAAATTCTGCAATGATTGCTGGCAAGAGGGCTCCAATGATATTGGGCTCGTCATTCTATGTATCGTTCTGGATTTCAACCTTTTGAGAGGTAGGGAGATGAGTTTTCAAGCATACACCCAATTTTCCATTGAAACAATAAACAATAATATTGATAGCTTCAGCATGATCATATTTTCCCATGGACATATAATCTTTGAAACAAATCATCATTTTACTGACCATGTCAAGAATTTCTACTTCATTTTTGTCATATAAATTCCAAGAATAAAAATTCTTAGGATTATAAGACTGTTACTATCCCGAATCTTCCTTGTAGAGGTCAGGTGGGACAAACATTCATGATTTATTATAATCCCATCCTGAGTCTACTTCCATAAAGGAAAATTCTTTATCTGTAGGATTGGGAGCTGAAGGATGGATGTTCAGAGAACTAGCTGATAGTAATTCGGTGAAGCATCCAACTTTTGATACTTCTATTTTGGGTTTCTTAGTATCCTCGTTGATTTCCCCCAATTTTTTGGAATTTTCATTTACCTTATCTACTATGTAGGAAAATGCATCTCCTACATTCTTGTCTAAATTGGAGATAGAATCTGTAACCTCATCTCTGAGTGATTTACAAATAGATTTTACTTCTTCAGTAGATATTGGGGAATGTTCATGTTTTTGACTTCCAATGCTAAGATGGTGAATTTCATCATGTATTATTTTACAAAGAATGTTCAAAGAATCAATCCAGCTTTCCCGTTGCATCTTATTTTGGATCTCTATATTTTGTATGGGAAGGCCCTTTAGTGCCAAATTTGACCAATTGGCCTATTCTGCTTTGTCATTGTTAATGATGACTGGGGCTGCTTGAGCCGACATCTCTTCATAATCTAACTTGATGGGTATGAATGGTGGAAAATTGGCCTCAGTATAAATTTTTTCTCCTGTAGATATTTTTGAGAGATGTCCTTTCGAAGTTCATTCTCATTTTAAAGGGCTAGATTGCTTCATGGCAAGAGTATATTGGAACAACCTTTTCCATTCATAAAAGGATATCCATTGAGTTTGGAGATCCATTTCAAAGTTCCATCTTTCAAACAACTTTATTCTTTCTCCTTTGGGGAGGTCTTGATTCCAAAATTCTTCTGCTTCTGGGTGAGTATGCAAATCCCAATAGAACAAGTTTTCCATTATTTTATCCTTGGGATCAAAAGGGGAATGGCCAAATTTAATGGTTTCAAATACTTCTTTTTGGGCCAAGGATGGCTCTCACATATCTTTCATTGGACAGGGTCGCATCCTTGATAGGGGAAGAGCCATTCTTTGTTGTACCTTATGGTGTTGTGCATCCAATCTGTACTTCTCATATTTTTCCATTTCCTTGGTAGGTAGGTCAAGTAGTTGTTTTGTCTAACTTGAAACAGGCAAAAGCCAAGTTTTGTCCGATCTTGGTGTGATTTCTGGATTGACAAGATTTGTTCCAGTTGGGATGTGGCATCTAATACTTCATCCTATTGGATTATAACTATACTGTCAGATGCCTTTTTAAACTTTTTTCCCACCATTCCGAAGGGGAATATTCCATCATAAACTATGTGTCATGTAGATATTGACTTAGGGGTGATGGCTCACAATCTGGGTTTGGACAAGGGTATTTTTGTGACTATTTATTGTCACTGGTTGCCTCATGGCTAGGATATGTGTGTGGTATCATACTTTGGCAATCATGGTAGACAATTGTGAGGGGAATATTTACAAGAACCCTTTCATGTAGACAGATAAGGTTTTTTAGTGTCGGTTCTTCGAGAGAAATGGTACAAGATAATGGTTGTTCTAGTGGATTGGTGTGTAAGGATCTTGATCTGATAGGGAGATTCCCCCTAAAATATTCAAGTTTGCTAAAAATAAAAAATTCCAAAATAACTTTTGCTTAAAATAATCATTAACTAATTCCATAAACCATATCAATTCAATTTTGAGAAATATATGGGAAAATTTAATGAGTGAATAGTAAATTATGACTAAAAATATCATATTTTCCATTGTAAATGTTATATTTTCCTTTTAAAACCTCAGTGGTTTTCCATATTTGTTTGCAAATCTATGAGAGAGAAGGGTCCACCCGAAAAATATCAAGACATGGAAAACAAATTTGAAGATCTACATGCATAAAAACAATTCAATACAGATAAATTTCAAGGATTTGGAACTAGGTAACCCACTATAATACCATGTTAGATCAAGAACATATTTAGAAACACATAACCAACGATTTAATGAGTTAACATCGTATTTATGTGGTAAAACCCTAAGCTAGGAAAGATCCATGGAATCCGATCTTTTATTCTTGAAAGAAACTCTCCAATATTACAACTCATCACACATGGATGGTATAACATAAGGACCAATAGGGTCCAAGCTAAGATCAATCCATAAGCCACCCTCCACTTCTTGTTATTTGATTGAAGACTAATAACAACAATTTCTAGTAACCAAGGGAAAGATGGACCATTGATCATAAGATGAAATCAAGGGTGTAGCTCAATCAATACATGCTAATCTCATCAAAAGATAAGGGATAAGTGGTGGATAAGAATGACCTAAATTAGTGTAAGTCCATGTTACTTGACAAAATCACCACCTAATAAGTCCCAAACTATGTCCATGAACACATGTGCAATATTGCGAAAGTATATAATCAAGCCAAGTTACATGTATAAGTGCCCCACAAATGATGTTACAATGATATTCATTATGACACTAAGTATAGGTTCACATCAAGCCACTAGACAACCTCAACACATTCAATATTTCCCCTTAATGTTGACTTAGAGAAATGAACACTGGAGCAAAGGAAAGAGTTGTGTTACATAATAATAATAGACCAATGATAAAAGAAATTGAGATCTCATAGGTTTGATGATGCCTCATTGTGTATATATGTGCCTGAAAATGATATGCTCACAAGTAACGTAATGATAGGCTATACAATAGTAAATGTGATCAATAAAATATAATCATTACATTGCTCTTGAAAGAAGATAGCATTACATTATAATAGTTGTGCATAAAATATTCTACTGATGCAAATGTTCTTAAAGATTTATGTGATATAGATATATATTTTCTTGAATTGGCTTATACCATGATTTGTTCTTACATTGGCCTCCTCGAGGAAGGACATAGTTAGTTTTCTCCATATCCTTGAAAATATGTAGAATATCTTTCTATCATAAGATGTATGGCACCATTTATTTCGTCAAGCCTATGTGTTTTAGCTGTAACAATATATATTTTGTAAATAATATGACAATATGGCTATAGAGTGAAGAATCGTAAGAAATAATTATTTATTTATATTTATTATGATCATAGTGATAATTGAATTATGCTTTTAATCAAGAGTAAGATGTTACATGCATAATGTCATGCACAACATTATGGACATTAACCAAAACCGTAGAATGGTCCTCCTTGGCAGAAAACATGTCCATCATTTAAGAGATTCTTGGTGCATGTTCAGTTGAGATATTGATAGTTTTTTGAGACAAATATAATATATATGTTGATTGAATTCTTATTATAAAAATAATTGGTTATCGCAATGTGTAGTTATTCACAAAATGATGAAAATGTGTAATAAGACCTAATGCCAATACAAAATGATGAAAATGTGTCATGAAACATAATGCTAATCACTAGATCAACTTAAAATAAAAAACTTAAATATATGTTAGTTTAATAATTAAAAAAAAAATCTTCTATAAATGATTTTATCATTTTTTTTTATCGAGAATGAAAAATTCAACTAAGAACCTTACTTTCATAGTGATAGTTATTAAAATTTGAATGAAGAGACTTTACTTTTGATAGTGATAATAGTTATAAGTTGAGAACAAAATAATGTTTGATGATAAATTTCTCTTATTCTTTTTTTAATAAAAAAAATTGTAACTTGTTATTCATAAAAAAATGATGAATCAACTTACATTGAAATTTTCATAATGTGTAGAAAATAAAATATAACATAACAATACACAAAATCAGATCATTAATAGATGACATATAATTTCACATCGAAGTGGACTTACATACTCCAAAACTGAAGCAAACCAAACAAAAATATGTGTCAATATACATAGGAGCTCACAAGGAGAGGATATCCAAGAAAAAGCTTTCAATTCCAGTAACCACTAATTGATTTTCAATGTATTCTTCAAAATGGAGAACCCCACCCAATGGACCCAAAACCATTGCAATGCGATTAATAAATAAATAAATAAATATAAATATAAATAGGCAAACCCTTTTCAAACTTAATAAAATATTAAAAACAAGTCAATCTTTATTGAAAAATATTATGAATAATGTAATTTCAATTTTATGCTATGATGGCTAAGAGTAAAACTATCTCGGGTGAGGAGACTAACAAATTATTCTTTCTAGTCAAATCTCCCTAACTCATTGCGTTAAGGTATGGGTCTCATTATGTTAAGGTGTGGGTCTCATCAGGAGGGCAACTTATGTTGAGTTCCCCTTACGGATGAGCTAGTTGGGAGGAGAGAGCCAAAATCCAACAAGTTGATAGGTTGGTGTGGCTGAGGCGGGTACTATCCCCATCCCCAGGTGATTTTGATGGTGATTTTGATGGCTTAGATGCCCGCAGGTCATGGTTTATTAGACAAGAGATCACTCCTCCAAGTCAAGGAAATTCTAGTTAAAAAATATAAAAAATCATTCCTCCCAACCACCCAAGCTACATCCTAGAGACATTTCCATACAAATTTCACATGAACAACATTATTATACTCAGTATTATATAGATGATACATATGCAGCCCAAGATAATTAATATTTGTGTACTTGTAAAACACTAAGTGAGATATTAAGCTATAATGTTGTGCCAAAAATCTTAAGTATACTATTATTATAAGGTACCCTTAATACAAAAATCACTCTATTGCTTCAATGTATGGTAATGTATATTTATATCTACAAAAAAAAATATAATGTATTATTCATTATTTTTAATATTAAAAACAAAATTAATATAAATTTATTTTAATTTTCAATTATTTTAAATTAATATTTTTATATAATAATTTAATTAAAATATCTGAAAACAATATCAATTACTATAATATATTATTTCAAATATATATTTTTTATAATATTTTCTTATTTCACTTTTAAAATATTATTTCAGGTACGTATCTTTATAACAATTTTATACTCATTTATAACTTTATAATCCACCAATTCACAACATTAATCAATTTAATTAGTATATCATTTTTATAATATTATTTTATTTCAAGTACATATCTTTATAACAATTTTATAACTTTATAATCCATTAATTCACAACATTAATCATTTTAATTAATTCTTTTTAATTTAATACACAATATTAATCAATTTAATTAATTCTTTTTAATTTTAAAATATACTATAAATTCTGAAAACTCTTTTTCATATTATCTTATAAAAAATGACAGTGTTACAAAGTAACAACTTAACTAATTTGTCTACCAATGCATTTCAAATTTTATGAAAACTTCTATCATAATAAACTCGTGAAAAATGAACATAAAATATATAAAAATTTAAAAATGCAAGGATTTATTATAACACTGACATCATGTGTATAAGTTCCCGAATCATATTCCTCTCTGGCAATATATATCTTTCAAAATGTTAGTTTCTTTGTTGAAGAATACTATTGTGCTATTCTTGTTAGTGAGATTCCTCAACATCACATGTTGTTTTCACGTCCTTTGCTTTGCCCCATAGTGTAATATAAAGTCCCGTAACGATCAAAATTGCGCCCACCACCCTACAGGTTTTTAACATCAAGAACAATAGATCAAAATTGAGCCCATGACTCTCAGCATTAACATCCATACAGTACACGAGTGTTTCGAACATTTAGAAACCACAAGGCCTATATTATATATCCAAGTGGGTAATGTCCAGGACTAAGGTAAAATGCCCTATCCTTGAGAAATATTTCAATGGCCCAATGATCACCGAAAGTAGAAATGTTCTATAACGTATTATTGCTTACCTTCCGAAATGAAGAGACACATGAAAAATTATAAGCTCCAAGATTGCTGTGACGATCGTGGCTAATGGGTTGAATATTGCGACGAATACAGGCCCCCTTTTGCTTATACACGAGGCTAACAAAAACATTAGCACTGCAGAACCTATCATTCCCTGGAACATTCAATATATTTAGCAATCAATCTGGAAACTGGCGATTGTTCCAATTAACTTTTGCTACTATATTCAATCTGTAATGTCCTAAAAACATTTTATTCCGACTAACATTTTTTGTTCAACGTCACTATGCTTACGGAGTATACAACACTAAGAAGCTCCATATTCCATCCCATAGCCCAGATATTGGACTTATTATGCTCAAAGCTAACACCTATTAGAGCAGATTCTACTGCACTGACAAGAGTCATAAGTGCTGTTAATGATAGCTGAGTTGGATATCTTTTCAGAACTGGCGCCTGTGATGAATTCCACCCATCATACCATCGACAGTCAAGGAGAATAATATCGGTGAATCGAATAGACAGAACTGAAAATGGAAGTAAAGATTACCTGAAAAACAATATAGGCAAACCAAACCACAACGGCCACAAAGACCAGGATGGAGCCTAGTATAATATTAGGCTTAAATTTGTACTTGCTTTGATGGCTTTCCATACCAGAGGATAAAAAATGAAGTTCGGGACCTCTTTATAAGGTCATGACCATAGCACCAGAGAGACTTATGACTGCCAACAACTTTTGCTTGTCCTCTTGAACTTCTGAGATTAACTTTCTCCTGTCTATGAAAAAAAAACAAGTTGAACGAACATCACGAATATTGAAATTTTATATGCAATACAAGGATCAATAGAATCCATTTGCAAAACAGAAATGAATTTGACTGCGATATCCAACTTTTTGGTCATATGAAATAGCCATATGGATGTAACAGCTTCTATCTCAAAAATATTGCATTTAAAAATGTCAAAACGGGAACTAGGTTAAATGTTGCTGCCACAAACGTGGAAGAAGTGTATAACAAACCTGGAATGTAGCAATTATGAGTGATCGCGATTCTGTAACAGGACATCAGTCAAACTGATTTTGTATTAATATATTGCAACGATAATTCAACAAATCAAAGCTAGTATATGCAGCAAATACTTACGCACTTCCCAGCAAGAAAATTTCAAATAAAACAGGCCTTGTCAATGGTGGTCGTTGCTTTCTGTAACAGGGATGACAGATTAATTAACATATATTGTGCGAATGATCTCTTTCCGTGTCTCTCTATATGTAAATAATTACTTATTTGAAGATAGTCATCAAGCAGGAAATATTTGAGAGAAGAAGGAGTTGCGTTAAATAGTTTGAAACTCCACGTTTCTACAAGTTTCTATAGGATCATCATGAGGAGATATTTCAAGGCTTCAAAGGTCTCCTGATGATGATCAGGAGATATTTCAAGGCTTCACAAGTCTCCTGATGATGATCCCAGAGTAAGGATTGAAACTTTGAGTTTCAAACTACTTAAGGCAGCTCCTTCTTCACTTAATAATTACTTATCCCAGATACTGTATATTTGCTAATTGAAAAACTTTCTTGTAGGTCTAAAGATAAAAATAAGAATAAGTGGTCACCTTTCTGAAAAGTAAGCCAAAGGAGCAATAGCTATTGTTGCAACAATCTGTCTGTATGCCAAAAAACAAAGTAATTCATTCCATCTGTTAAGGCAATTTTTATCATAATATACACGCCTGCAGTTACTACCTGAACTATAATCTGAGAAAGATAGGGTTTGATTTTCTCAATTCCTTTCAAAGAAGCCATTATATTATACTTATGTTAACCTAGAGCGATTCTTAAGGAGCTCTAGCTTATTGTGATGGATATTTCAAGAAGATGGCCTGGTAGCCTTCTTACATACTATAGATCAATTGCCCAACAGAAACAATTTATGATTGTATGAAGCACGAGAGCCAGCTACGATTTCGAGTTCGGAGAACTGTTCACTTTACCAAAAAATAAATATTGATCACTCAAATTAAATTATCACAACGCATCGTTTATAAAAGAAAAAAAAACTATTTTCAACTATTTATTTGGTTTATCCTTTGTCTTAATAATGCATACAAATTTTTAACTTTATGGGATAGCATAAAGTGTTCATCAATTCTGTCTTTTATTCATATTCTTTCTTTATCGACTTTTTTAGATTTGAATGCTCGTGTTTCGGTATTACTTTTAGACTTTATTGTCTTGCTTGACAGTTAGTGTCTTGTAACTGAATTAACTTTACACTTTATTCCCCGGTTATGCTATGTAGCCATAGTATTGCTTTGTTTGGTCTACTAGACATATATGGCTTCCTAATTTTACAACTAGTTAACTAGAAACAATCACATTAATAAGATTAATGTATCTAGATATTATACGTTTAAATTGAGCACATACTTTTCATATTAATGTTTTCCTATAATATGTGTCCAATTAGACACATACTTTACTTAGATGGATTAAGGTTTTTATTTGAAATACATCAATCATGTGTTAATTTTTTCATCACTCTAAATTTGGATAAAGCGAAAGGTCGAATCATGTCCTCTATCTTAGTGGGCTATGTCAAGCTATTTCATGTCTACTTACATATTGAATTGATTAAGTTAGGAAAAAATGTGATTGTATAAAAAATTTGTTGATATTATGTTTCAAGTATTTGTTTTTATGAATTTATAAGTGGTTTAAAAAAATTATATTTATAAAAAATGTTATTATATTTATTTTAAATTGTGTTTTTGAATTCATAAATAGATTTAGTATCTTTGAATATTCCATGGTATTCAAATTATGCAATTTCCATAGCTAATATATGTAATTTAAGATTTTTTAAATATTTCTAACAAATTAAGATGGAAAAATTGCTCATAAAAAATTGAAAACATAGAATATTTTGACTACACCTTTTATGATTCTGTTTGTAAATTTTCAATAAACAATTATTTTATATCAATTTAATAAAAAAATTAATTTGCATGTGATAAATTGGAGCATATACACCGTATTTATTAGCCACTAGTTAAATAACTATATTATGTGTTAATTTATAAGTATTATAATTACCAAACATAAGGTAAAATATATTGTTAATATTTTTATAGATTTATACTATATGGCTTATTATATGGCTGATAATAAGTGCCCTATATACAATATGGTCATTATTGCTTGAGAGAACGAGCTCGAAGAAATGTTATCTGATAACGGCTGATTTCGGCCCACTTTCAGCATTTCTCTCTGTGACGATTGGAGGTGGTGCAGAAAAGTCAGACTAGACGTCGGTGGGATGGTGCATCCGCAGGGAGGGGCCTCTCCCCTCCTCCTCTTCAATGCACAATGGTTGATTCGGAAGTGACAAAGGATCGGGCGAAGCAGCAGGAAGGAGTACAGAGCCTGGAGAAGCAGGTAGGGATAGGAGGAGAGGGTCTGGAATTGCGGCCTGGGAAGAAGGAAGTGGACAGGGAAGGAATTGTAGGGAGTCCGGGACTCAAGAAAAAGGAAACAGGAAGAGGCGATACAGGAACAGGAGCGTGTATACCGAAATCCATTCGCACTTCGGCTATAACGGTAAACTCCACCAAAGTGAAGGAACGAATTCAGTATATGACGGACCATGAACTTATTGGAAAGTTCATGGGGATATGGCCTACAGAGAAAGCTCTGACATGGTGGATCAATGCGACCTGGAAACCTAAAGGACAATTTGATATCTTGCTGGGCTCCAAGGGCTTCTTCATGGTGGTATTCCTAAACGTGGAGGTTAAGGATCGGGTATTTGAAGGAGGGCCATATTTTTACTATTATGTAGGTCTTTTTCTGAGAATATGGAAGGATCACTTTAACCATGATAAGGAAGATCTTTCTATTGCTTTGGTCTGGATTCTTCTTTACTCTCTTCCTTCAGAGTACAGGGATCTGGAAATTTTAAAAGCCATCGGTGAAACCCTGGGCCACGTCGTCAAGATATCAGATAAAACCAAATAGGGAAGGTATGTGTCCTATGCCCATATATGTGTTTATATGAATATAGCTAAAGTGATCCCAGAGGGGATTAATCCAAACTGCGATGACTCAAAATGGTTCCAAACCCTGGATTATGAACACATTCCATTCCAATGTTGTCGTTGTCACATCCATGGTCACTTGGTTAGGGATTGCCACCTCAACCTCCCTGTCGAAATCCTTGGGTGCAGTACACTGGAGTAGAAAGACAAGGATGGATTTGTCAAAGTGGTCACTCGTAAAAGGTCGGGGAGACGCCATACAGGCCCAGATCTGGGAAAAACGATTGTTCAGACTAATTGTTTTGTGGCCTTGGAATCTAGTCTAGTGGAAAACCCCCCTCCTGAGAAGAAGAAAGAACACTCCTAGCCTGACAGAGGGCAGCCGGAAGTGGAAGCTGTGAAGGACACACCTTATGGATCTGAGGAAAATAAACGGAAGGAGACTGATTGTATGGATGATAATCTAGATGATATGGCACTTGGAGATCTGGATCTGGATTGTATGGAAGAGGCCGGTAAGAACATCGAGGTCCACTCCATCCTTGACAACCAACTTCAACTGTTGAAGGTAGCCATTCTGAAAACCAAATCGACTCCTAGCCCGGGGATAGGTCGGATGAAACTCAAGGAAAACAAGAGAAAGTTGAAGGAAGGAAACTCCAAAAAGGGAAGGCATTCAAACAGAGATAGGATTGGTGAAATTGGAGCAAGATTGGTCGATTGTGGACAATATCCTACCATACATGAGGCTCTTCTTAATGCCCGATATAGTGCATGATGAAACTTCTAACTTGGAATATTCACGGGATCAATGGTCCGCATCAAAACAAAACCCTAAAGAGTAAGATTGTGAAGTAAAAACGGTTTGTGGTGTTTCTACAAGAAACAAAATGTTCTGGGAATCAATTAGAAACTAAGGCACAAATTCTTTGGAAAAATTGCAAATGTATGGCTCTCGACGTGACAGGCCACTCCAATGGGTTGGTGGTTCTATGGGATCCAAGGAAAATATCTCTCACAAATTTTCTCTCTACTAAGTTCAGCTTATCTACTGAATTCCATGTCATTGGGTCTCTGGTTAAAGGAATTCTTACCAATGTCTATGGGCCTTGCAGTTATCCTGAAAAATGAAATTTTCTTGGTAGTTTGTCTAGACTAAGGAGATTGTTCACTGGCCTCCACTCGATTGTTGGGGGGGATTTTAACATGATCCAGACTATTATCTCCAAATTTATCCCATAAAAAGTATTTAGATTCTCGCAGTGTGTATGTAAGGAGGGAAAGTCTACTAGCATTTTTTCCAAGCTCCAATGTTCATCGATGGTATGGTTACCTTTCCATTGAGTTCGATGAATCTTACACATTTTATTGCCTTTCAACGGACCAAGTTCTTCAATATTGCTCCTTATTCTTGTGTGACTTTGCCAAGCTGGTCTCGTCAAAATATTGGAACTTTGGTCAATTTCTTCGAACTCTCCGTAGCCTAAAATTGTCATTTGATGAAAGTTACACATTTCCCTTTGCTGAAATGCTATTCCCAAAGTTTTAGGACTTATTAATTATTATAGATTAATAAGTTTTAAATATTTTGATTAAATTTTTTTTTTTAAAAAGGGGAATGTTTTCACCTTAATCCATTTATAAAAGATCATGTTACGTGGAAGGCTTTATTATTAAAGTGGTTCTTTCACTTTTATAAGAGCATGGGTTTTGTCTTATTTCCCATGTCTCATGCTCACATGGAGCCATAGTGTAATTATGCACTGCGCGTTGATATTTTATGTTCATGCATATGGGATTATCTCACAATGCAAGATAAAAGCAACCATCTCTAGATCTTTGTAGCCATCTCTAGAATTTAAAGCATAAGATTAGTTTCCAACTCGCAAACTACAAGCACGGCCGGATCAAATTTTGAAGGCAGAATATCAGTATTTCCAGGACAATAATAGAGTATCCAGAGACAGGGGATCAACATCAAATCAACATTCAATGTTTCAATGCCGAATTTAAAGGAATTTAACAATTAAGTGACAAAAAACATGGAGGGTTCAATATATAAAAGATTTATGCAGATTTTGAGAAATTCTCAAGCATAAGATCAACATTTAGTTACAGAATCCCGAGAAGTCAATAAATAGATGGCAATAAAAAGACTTTACAAAAGAATCAACAACTCCAGATCTGTTGCAAATGATTTGAGATTTTATTTCAATTGTTCCTAAACTTGAATATGAAAGCAGGAGATTATTCTCATGCGGTTGGTCAAAGGTTTATTGCCAGCACCTTACAAACATTTATGCCTAAGATCATGCATGAAATCGCCTTTGTAACAAACACAAGATTGTTGGCTTTATTCCCTGCAATATGATTAGGACTATGATCATTTTTTCCGAGTACCTATAGAATTCTGAGGATACAAGTTGATAGTTGAATATTTTTTTGGGTCAAAGATTGCATCGAGTTGCCAACTAAAAGGCAAAGTTTGACTTCTGTCACATATTACTGTCTATATAATGAACAGAAAATCAATTGGAGAAGGGGTAGAGTTCCAGCCGAGAGGGTTGAGGCAGGGGTCAGTATAGTTTGATACAGAAATTTGTAGGCACGTATGTGGTCTTTATTTCCATATTGATCAGAAATGACTGTTTTTGAAATGGATTATGATCTTTGAACCTTTTCTATTTTAATTAATGAAGTGTATGGTGTCAATATTCTATCTATGCATGGTCTTAACATTTCATGCTATGATTCTTTTGATTAGTATAGAACTATTCCTTTATTCTAAGGTAGAACCTGAGCTTTTACATTCATAAAGTCATTCTCACAGTCATTTTCTATCCATGATTAAGTACTGAAACCCATGTACTCCCTGTTAACTGATTATTGAGTTGTTTGATCTCTGTTATATATTCATCTGCCACCAAAGTTGATAAAGTTACTGTTTAAGTTATCTTATATCTGCATTTAAGATTTACTTAAGCTTGACGGTTCAACTTTAGGGATAACATCTTTGGTGTCATTGCAAGGGACGGAGGAATGAAGTCGTCTTCCTTGGGTTGTATGATAGTGAATATATTTAGTCTCTGATGATGAACAAACGCTGGTGACATAGTGGTTGCGAAATTCACCTGGTGACTCTACTGGTTTCAAAATGGCAGATTGATTTTCTGATCGAGTTACTTCCTATACCAAGACAACAGGGTTTGAGGTAGATCATGTTTTTTTTTGAGGTTTTCAAGAATGGATGAGTTTGTCTTCTGTTGATGAACAGGACAAAGATTTGTCTTCTTATTTAGATTCTGATAATATTTATAGTGAAGAAGATAAAATTGATTTTTTGAAGAGGATCTTAAAAGCATTTGAGTTAGAATATGAAAGTTTGTTGTTAGAAAAGATGTCTCAAGATGTTAGTATTACTGTTGTTGTTCCAAGCATTTTTGAAGATATGTGCCTGGATTTGAATGAAGAATTAAATCAGCATATCTTAGAAAGTAAAAAGTGGTTTTCAAATGATTGTGAAGAAGATGGTTTTATGGAGATAGTGAGGTCAGAGTTTATCCAGAGGTAGCTTGCTTATCTTGAAGAAGAAACAGGGATATCTGATCAAAACATGGTTTTTAATTATTTTTATGATCGAGTAGCAGCTTATCTTGAGGTTTTTATTAACTGCAGCCATTCAGTTTTGTTCAGCTGTAAATATGGGTTTCAGATTCATGATGAGATGCCTGCAAATTCTTCAATCTTTATCTTATTGAATCATATTTCAAGTGTTCAATTCCTAAGTGAGTTCTTAGCCTGGTTTCATTGGAAATGGAGTTACACATGATCAACTTGATTTCTCCAAGAGCAGAGTAGATGTGTGGATAAATAAGCTCGTTCATGAGCATTTACTTTTTGCAGTTTTTACAATGTGATTAGATTTTTAGCAGGCTTATCAATTATTTCGGTCTGAATAAGTGGTGACAGATTTCAAAGTTTTTAGAGGTTGATTGAGCAATTGACCATATAACCCAATGTATAAGGCATATATCTGCAAGTTCTTGGCAGCTCACAGGGATCATGCCATCTCCAGATAAGGCCAGATGTTATCTCCAGATTTATCCCATAAAAAGTATTTAGATTTTGGCAACGTGTATGTAAGGATGGAAAGTCTACGAGCATTTTTTCCAAGCTCCAATGTTCATCCATGGTATGGTTACCTTTCGATTGAGTTCGATGAATCCTGCACATTTTATTGCCTTCCAACAGACCAAGGTCTTCATTATTGCTCCTTATTCTTGTGTGACTTTGCCAAGCTGGTCTCGTCAAAATATTGGAACTTTCATCAATTTCTTCGAACTCTCCTTAGACCGAAATTGTCATTTGATGAAAGTTACACATTGCCCTTTGCTGAAATGCTATTCCCGAAGTTTTAGGACTTATTAACTATTATAAATTAATAAGTTTTTAAGATTTTGATTAAAAAATAAATTAAAAAAAAGGGGGAATGTTTTAACCTTAATCCATTTATAAAAGATCATGTTAGGTGGAAGGCTTTATTATTAAAGTGGTTCTTTCATTTTTATAAGAGCATGTGTTTTGTCTTATTTCCCATGTCTCATGCTCACATGGAGCCATAGTGTAATTATGCACTGCGCATTGATAGTTTATGTTCATGCATATGGGATTATCTCACAATGCAAGATAAAAGCAACCAATTGGAGGCACGTGTCCAAGTGATGTGCCACATATTTTTGTAAAACATTGGCCATTGAATTCTATAGTCACGATACTCAGAGCATCGAGTCAATACATGGAAATAAAAACAAAGTTTTATTTCCAGATCTTTGTAACCATCTCTAGAATTGAAAGCATAAGATTAGTTTCCAACTGGCAAACTACAGCACGACCGGATCATATTTTGAACGCAGAATATCAGTATTTCCAGGATAATAACAGAGTATCCAGAGCCAGGGAATCAACATCAAATCAACATTCAAAGTTTCAATTCCAGATTTAAAGGAATTTAACAATTAGGTGACAGAAAACTTGGAGGGTTCAATATATAAAAAATTTATGCAGATTTTGAGATAACAATTAGGTGACAGAAAACTTGGAGGGTTCAATATATAAAAGATTTATGCAGATTTTGACAAATTCTCAAGCATAATATTAACATTCAGTTCCAGAATCCCGGGAAGTCGATAAATAGATGGCAATCAAAAGAATTTACAAAAGAAACAACAACTCCAGATCTGTTGCAAATGATTTGAGATTTTATTTCAATTGTTCCTAAACTCGAATATGAAAGCAGAAGATTATTCTCAGGTAGTTGGTCAAAGGTTTATTTCCAGCACCTTGCAAACATTTATGGCTAAGATCATGCATGAAATCGCCTTTGTAACAAACACAAGATTGTTGGCTTTATTCCCTGCAATATGATTAGGATTATGATCATTTTTTCAGAGTACCTGTAGAATTCCGAGGATACAAGTTGATAGTTGAATATTTTTTGGGTCAAAGATTGCATCGAGTTTCCAACTAAAAGGCAGAGTTTGATTTATGTCACATATTACTGTCTATATAATGAACAGAAAATCAATTGGAGAAGGGGTAGAGTTCCAGCCGAGAGGGTTGAGGCAGGCATCAGTATAGTTTGATACAGAAATTTGCAGGCATGTATGTGGTCTTTATTTCCATGTTGATCATAAATGACTGTTTTTGAAATGGATTATGATCTTTGAGCCTTTTCTATTTTAATTAATGAAGTGTATGCTATCAATATTTTGTCTATGGATGTTCTTAACATTTCATGGTGCGATTCTTTTGATTAGTATATAAGTATGCTCTTATTCTAAGATAGAACCTGAGCTTTTACATTCATAAAGTCATTCTCACATTCCTTTTTTGTCCATGTTTAAGTACTTAAACCCATGTACTCACTGTTACGTAATTATTGAGTTGTTTGATCTCTGTTATATATTAATCTGCCACCAAAGTTGATAAAGTTACTTTTTAAGTTATCTTATATCTACATTTAAGATTTCCTTAAGCTTGGCCTTAGCAGTCAAGGTTCAACTTTAAGGATAACATGGACGCTTGCTGAAAAAAAGGGTGGGAGACGCTATCTGACTCCTGAAAATACTTTGTTTGATGAATTCATTGAGGAAAATAGTCTTATTGCTGTAGACCTTGGAAGCATAGTTTTCACTTGGAACAACAGAAGGGGAGGGCATCATCTGGTAGCAGTAAGATTGGATCACTTTCTTCTATCTGAAAGCATCATTCTTCAAGGGGGAATGTTGACTTCTTTCCCTATTGCCTCTTCAGGCTCTGATCATTGGCCGGTGTCCCTACTTTGGAGTAAGGTGGGTTTCAAAATAACAAAGCCTTTTCGTTTTGAAAAGTTCTGGTTAATTCATGCTGACTTTGCCTCTCGGGTTGAGGAATAGTGGCCTACCTTAATTCCACCGGTAGGGAAAAAAATGTATTGCTTCCAACAAAAGTTGAAGATGCTTAAACAAAAGATTAGGAAATGGAATAAAGAGGTCTTTGGAAATATTCAGTTGGGAAAAGCCAATTTGGAGGCAAGAATGGAGCAGATACAAGAGAGAATTATGCATACTGGCATGACACCGGAGCTTGTTGAGGAGGAGACCCGAATTGATGAGGACATCTTTCAAAGACAAAAACAGGAAGAGATACTATGGAAACAGAAGTCTTGCAACCTGTCGGTGAAAGATGGTGACCAGAATACTCAGTTTTTCCACAGGGCCACAATTCAATAGAAACATTATAACTAGATCGTTAATCTAAAGATTGAGGAAGGGGTAGTGCTGGAATCTCATGAAGAAATTGAACATGAGTTGATCGACCATTTTACTAAGGTGGCTACTGAAATTACGGAGGATCGCACTAAAACATGTAGGGTGATCAAAGTGGTCATTCCTCGTCTTATTTCGGATGAACATAATGCAATTCGGATTCACCCTATTGATTTTGTGGAAGTTGAGACAACCATTTTTCAGATGGAAGATGGGAAGTCCCCTGGACCTAATGGATTCACTGTGAATTTCTTTCATGCTTTCTGGGACTTAATTAAACAGGAAGTGTGGCAGGTGATGGAAGAATCCCGACTAATGAGAGGGGTTCTCCCCGCTTTAAACTCTACCTTCCCAACCCTGATCCCTAAGTCTTCGATGGCAGAGACCGCTAATCTATTTCGACCTATGTCCCTGTGTAATATTATATATAAAATTATTACGAAGGTCCTTGCAAACCGACTAAAGCCTCTCCTCCCTTCCTTAATATCCGTAGAACAAGCAGGGTTTGTGGAAGGTTGTCAGATTATGGATGGTATTATTCTGGTTCATGAACTGCTTCACTCACTAAAAAGTACTAAGAAGGTTGGTATGATGCTTAAATTGGAGCTGTCTAAAGCCTATGATCAACTAAACTAGAGTTACATGAAAGAGATAATGAAAGCCTTTGGCTTCAGTGATATTTGGATCAGATGGACAACTAATCTCACCTCCTCGACTTTCTTCTCCGTTTTGGTTAAAGGACACCCTTCTAGTGTGGTCAAACCATCAAGGGGATCCTCTTTCTCTATTCCTTTTTGTGCTAATGACAGAAGGTCTTGGGAAACTTATTTCTTATCTTGTGGACTAGGGGAGCATCAAAGGCCTAAAGTTTCCTCCCTATGAGAAGGCAATAACTCATCAGCAGTTTGTGGATGACACTTTACTTATGGGACACTCCTCTGTCTAGGAAGCCTGTCAAATCAAACAGGCTATGGACATTCTTTTACAAGCTTCAGGGCTAACGATTAATATGGATAAGTCCCTTGTTTTTTTCTTTAATACGCCACCTATTTGTTAGAGGAACATCCATCGAATCTTGGGCTTTTAAAAGATCTTCCTTCCGACCAAATATCTCAGGGTGCCCTTATTGGAGCGGGTCCTTAAAAGAGCATCATGGGAAGACCTTCTGAGTAAAATGAAGGAAAGACTTTCGAATTGGACTCTTTGATCACTAAATTTCCCAGGCAGAGTGGTCCTGCTTAAGTTGGTTTTGCAAGCCATGCCCTTGTACATGTTCTATGTTTTGTCGGCTTCGAAGGCTGTGTTAAGGGAAATAAGAAACTTTCAAAGAACCTTTTTGTGGGGAGGAACGGGGGATCATAGGAAATGGCCCCTGGTGGGGTGGAAAAATTTATGTCAAACTAAGCAGGAGGGGGGCTTGGGGCTTCGGGATATAAGAAACATTCAAAGAACCTTTTTGTGGGGAGGAACGGGGGATCATAGGAAATGGCCCCTGGTGGGGTGGAAAAATTTATGTCAAACTAAGCAGGAGGGGGGCTTGGGGCTTTGGGATGCTGAGGAGATTAGCAGCATGTGTGGAACCAAAATTTGGTGGCGTTGGCTCACCCATACGAATGAGCAATGGGCAAGCTTCTGAGGGAAAAAGTACATGCTGACAATGGAGCAGCAAGACTGGATCGGGGAGGAAGGACCGATTAAAGGATCCCATATTTGGAACATGGCTCGGCCAGCAGTGAAATTATAAGGAAGCATAGTTTTTGCAAAATTTGGGAGGGAACGTCGACGAATCTTTGGCTGGATGCATGGCAACAGGAACCACCCATTTCGACTCTGGTGACTATTCTGGAGGGAAACATGGATAGGCATTAGAACTGGTTAATAGTTAACAAATATTGGCAAGAAGCCTCTGAGGATAGAGGTTTTCACATTTGGAAGCCACTTGAATGGTGGATAACATCCTATGGGGAAGACAGAGGAAGGTAGGTTTATGAAGTTGTGATCAACAGGCAAGTTAAGATTCAGGGGGGAAGGGATACCCTTCGGTGGGGCTACCGTCCTATAGGAATATTCTCCATGAAAAAAGCATATCACCTTCAGACTCGCTTGGCTAATTCTGTGGAAGATAATACCTGGAAATATTTGTGGGAGGCCAAACTCTGGCCTAAAATCACTCTCTTTCTCTGGTTGGTTTTATGAGGGCGAATCCTGACATGGGACAACATTGTGAAGCATGGTTTTGAGGGCCCGTCCATATGTGTTCTATGTGGCCATAATAGTGAGACAATTGCTCACCTTCTAAATGAATGCATTTTTGCAGCAGCTTTGTGGGATGAAGTTGTAAGGTTTTTTTGGAAAACTGCCCAAGTTAGGACAAGCCTGGAGAAAACTGTGAGACAGTGGAACGGGAAACCTTTTCAAGGGAATATCCTAAATCGTATTTGGAAACTCTATCCTAGATTTCTCCTCTGGGAGGTGTGGAAAGAGCAAAATAAATGCATGTTTCAGGGGAAAAAAAACTTGTGGAAGGACATCTGGGTGCATATCAAGCAAGAGATAAATGAAACACTGAAGTTAACCAGGTGGAATGAACAAGATATGAATGTTCTGGATAATGAATTGAGATTGCTCCATACCTGGGGTATCATGGGCCTTCCTCACTTCATTAGATTCAACAATTCTGGTAGCAAGATGCAGGACACTCCGTCGAAGTGGGAAACACCTCAGCAGGGATGGCTCAAGCTGAACTTTGACGAAGCCTCCAAAGGGAATCTGGGTATGGCAGGGTATGGAGGGGTGGTGAGAAACGACCAGGGCCAAGTCTAGTTCAACTACTATGGGAACTTAGGCTATGAAACTACTAACGTAGCGGAATGTGAATCTCTCCTACAAGGTTGAAGTATCATGGCCCGGCATGGTATTAACTGTTTTATTGTGGAAGGTGACTCGAAAATGCTCATACAGACTGCTATAAAACTTTCCAATGGAACTCAAGCTGCTAAATTGGCTACCTCGTGGTGTCTAGTGTGGCATGTGACCTGTCTGGGAACCCTCCTTAGAGCATTTAACTCCATTGTTTTGCAACATATCGGGAGAAGTGCTAATTGTTTGGTTGACGAGTTGGAAAATCAGGGGGCCAGTCAAATTAATGAACGAAGCGTCCAAAGGGAATCTGGGTATGGCAGGGTATGGAGGGGTGGTGAGAAACGACCAGGGCCAAGTCCAGTTCAACTACTATGGGAACTTAGGCTATGAAACTAATAACATAGCGGAATGTGAAGCTCTGCTACAAGGTTGAAGTTTCATGGCCCGACATGGTATTAACAGTTTTATTGTGGAAGGCGACTCGAAAATGCTCATACAGACTGTTATAAAACTTTCCAATGGCACTCAGGATGCTAAATTGGCTACCTTGTGGCGTCTAGCGTGGCACGTGACCTGTCTGGGAACCCTCCTTAGAGCATTTAACTCCATTGTTTTTCAACATGTCAGGAGAAGTGCTAATTGTTTGGCTGATGAGTTGGAAAATCAAGGGGCCGGTCAAGGGATAGCAATGCCTTGGAAGTTACATTGGATACGTGTCAGATTAATTGCATTAAGATCACCGAGTGTGATTACGAAGAACCGCTGCCAAACGGTGACGATAGAACTTCTCCTAATAACAAAGTTTGTGTTAATGAGGGTACACGTATATGATAAACAGAACATATGGAGCTATGGTAAGATGTATAAAAGGACTCTTGCAATGGTTCTCGGAGATAACATCTCAGCTGGCGATTTCAATTCATGGGATTTGAGGCGTGAGAGAGACATGGAGGATCGTTCTTGCATGATTCCGATGGATTATCATGATCAACATAGGATGATAGTGATGAAGGATAAGGACTGGTTCAATTATTCCAGCGTCAAATACATGATGAAGGAGTTAGTGTTGTTAGGGGGCGACTCTCATTTAAATATGGAGTGCAGGGATGGTAACAATCACAAATTTTCTTGGCTAGAGCTCCCCTGTGCCAGGCTTAGATATTATTTTTCTATTGTGAGTGTCCAGAGTGATTGTAAGGGGGGGGGGGGAACTATGCCTCCGAAAGGTTGAAGCTCAAATCGAGGTCGTCTTGCTCATGGTGAGACTAGCACTATTGGTGGAGGTGCAATGCCTCGGACTGGTCCAAGCTGGGACCAGTGGAATGCCATTGAAACTGTAGTTTTCTTTCACCGCTTCTTCTCACCGGGGGTCCGAAAGGAGGTGGAGGAAATTGAAGCAGACCTGTGGCGTCTAGTGGGGGAGGCTGATTTACCTGAGGAAGCGGAGGCCATGGCCAACTGGATACATGACCCGGGGAATACTATGGGTCGTATGGCTCTGTATAACTGAGTGATAGTTACCCTATGGGTAACCAAGACTTTGATAGCTCAGTGTCTGGATACTCAAGAGGATGCTCTATCGGGCTCTCCAAGGCTTAAAAATATGGAGGACCTGTGCAATGACACTGCCGAAACTGTAATTGGATCCACATGAAAGTTGATGTGCTGGCAGACAAGTTGGGCATCTCCTACCTGGATCGCCTGACGAAGGTGGAAAATCATCTTGGGTCCATTTCCAAGGACAAAGGGGAGGCTATGGTGACTCTAGTGTTGGTGAATAGTGACGATGAGGTGGGCCCATCTGTGTAATGCTCTGTCTGTATGGTGTTCTCGACGTGGCATCTACCGGTGTGACACTTATCGAATTTGGTGTTGATTTCTTTATCTTCTGGGCTTAGGTTATTTTGGTTTCGCTCTCGTCTTTTGATTATGGTTTTATGATCGGGATGATGTTATGTATGGGATCTTTTTTGGAACTCTCGGGGATTGGTACTGATGAATCATTTGTGATAGCTCTCGGTTTTGTTTATGATCTTTGTTGAATATTTCTTGGCCTTCTTAACTGTCTTTTCAGCTTTTTGTAATTGTGGTTATGGGTATGTCAGTTACTTATGGATCGATCCTGCTGGGATTCTGGGTGTGTCTGTTATTCTTGGTGGCTTGCATAGCACCAGCTTTGTTTCTCTGTGGTATCTCATGGAGCACCAGTACAAATGTAAAGAAGACAGTCTATAATTTTGGAACTTCGATAATAGAATGAAATGTCTCTTTTATGCTTAAAAAAAAAAAAAAAATTATATGGCTGATCCCATAATTGTCTACTTTACAAGAAGAAAAAAATATATATTTACAATTACTTTATAGTTTATTATGGTCTACCATCAACATGATTGAATTATAATCAACTATGAACATTATTGAATTTAATGGTGTCTACTTGACAAGAAGAAAAAAATAATATATTTACAATGACTTTATAGTTTATTATAGTCTACCATGAACATGATTGAATTATAATCAGCTATGAACATTACTTGATAAGAAGAGAGAAATAATATATTTACTATGAACTTTATAGTTTCTTATTGTCTACCATGAACATGATTGAATTATAATCAGCTAGGAACATTATTGACTTATAAATATTTAATATTATTATAAATAAAGGTTTTAATGATGATGGTGGTGGTATATATATATATATATATATATATATATATATATATAAGGTTGTATATTTAAAATGTAATAAATATTTGATCACATCAGCCACACTAACCTTTATAATGGTTAGATTTTTTTGTATCTCCTCTCAACTAGCTCACCCCTAAGTGTAATTGAACTCGAGTTACTGTGACAAGGCCCACACCTTAAATGAATGAACTTGCGAGAATTAACAATTAAAATGTAATCAAGATATGTAAGAAATTAAAACCCATCATAATATCTAAAACTTAGAATAAACAGAGTACACCATCATAAAATAAATCTTGACAATATATGTGTTTCATCTCTCTACAATCTAGGAAGATGACCCTGCCTCTTCTACAACAAAATGTAACTTATAAAGACTTTCACTTGTAAATTTTATATATGCCATTGTAAACCTAAGTGGTTTTCCATATTTGTTTGCAAATCTACGATAGAGAAGGGTCCACTCAACAAATATCAAGATATGGAAAACAAATTTTAAGATCTGCATGCATAAAAACCATTCAATACAAAAAATTTCCAAGGATTTGGAATTAGGTAGCCCACTATAATACCATGTTAATACCATGTTAGATCAAAGTAACAAACATAATATTAAATAAACAATAATAGTAATATAATAATAACATGATAATAAAATCATTTACATTAATTCAATGAAAATGTATTAGTATCCCTATATAAAGGTCAACCCATTGTAAAATTGAATCATCAATTATATATCATCTTATATCTATCAAAATGTGGGCTATTTCATAAATTGGGGGTTTATTCCGAGTTAATTGAGAATATCCAGATATGGATATAACATTGTTATCAGAGATACATTCATGATCGAGGCTTTTGGCCATATTGTGGTTTTTAACCATTATCATAGGGATTCCCTAATATTATGGTCTTTGACCAAGTAAGAGAAGAAAAGAAAGTCAAAAGAGGAAGAAGTAAAACAAAATTAAAAAAAAAAAAGTAAAAAGAAAAAAAGAGAAGAAGGAAGAAGATCCATAAAAAAATGAAAGAAAAAAACAAAAACGAAAAAAAAAATACCACATAGGTCTTATTTAACCAACGAGCCCTTGGTTTTATCAAGAAACGAACTCACACCTTAATTATGTTATTTATTTATTGAAAGGTTATTGGATATTAAATAATAAATCATACCTTAATTAGGTTGAGTTTAGTCTTGAATTCTCTTTATTAAATACCATGAAAGCTAGAAATGCATAAAGTCTTAAGGTTACCAAGGAGCAAGTGAGAATTGAACTTGGGTGGGGAGGGTAACAATCATTCTTCCCAACAACCTAATCTACACACAATCCACATAGAAGTTAATCTAAAGCAAAAGGTTAACCAACGTGGAGATCCAAGTTCCTTTTGAGCATAACTTTCTCTATGTGAGCTTGCATTGTATGCAAAGAAAGGAAAAGACTATTGTGTCTAGTGTGAGACGAAGTTGGCAGTGTGTATAGTCATTCTTCACCAATTTCGTGAGCCGAAGTCGTTGGCGCAGTCAGAATTTGGATCTGAGTAGTTTATTTTCTACATTAGCAACACTAAGTCATCGAATAAAAGATCTCAGATTTAGAAATTTTTAAGTATTAAAGTATTAAAGAAGTTTTAAGAAGAAGAGAAGTAGAAGACCCTTTATTGTCGAAGAAAAGAAGACAAAGTTGAAGTGAGACACAGTCACAAACGATAAAAAACACATATGCAGTAGTAAAGTCACAGCTACAAGCAGCATTGGACGAGTTAGATAATTATAAAGAAACAAATGATCGTCTACTGTTGAAGATTACGAAGTAGGATATTTCTAAAGGATTTAAAAAGCATGAGAATTGTTATCTAAAAAGGTATATTGAGAGATTAACTAATCAAATCAAGGAATTAATGAGTGAAAAATATCCCAATCAAAATCTACAAAACCAAAAAATTATGAAAGAAGTGGTCAAGAATAAATAAGAAATAAAAAGATTAAAAAAAATCAACAAGGACAAAAATGACGAAATCACACAAATTCAGAAAAAGTTAAGATGCCAAGAAGTAGAGAATTGTTTCCTTCAAAAGCATATTAAATAACTCTAGCAGAAAGAGGACACCACTAAAAAGGTGCATAAGTTGGAGATTACAACAGTCAAAAGCATGTTATCAAATAACACTGAAGAAGTATACGAGTTAAGAAACCATAAGAAGACATTAATTGGAAAACTTGGGAAGTTGAAAGGTACTAAGAGGGCATAACCATCAAATGAATATACTGAAGGAAAACTAGTGGACAAAGAAAAAGAAAAATTACAATTAACTGAACAACTTAAGAGGTTAAAAAATGATAAGAAATCACAAGAATAAATGATTAAAAAGATGCAGAATGATAACAAAATGTTAGAGGACAAGTTAAAAGGAACATTTACAGACTCAGTTGAAGTTGCAACTCAAGATGTCTTCCCAATTAAAGAAGGATATACACAAGAATCAAAGTAGGAAGACACTATGAACATTAAAAAGAAAAGTAACATTACAAAGATCCCTTATAGACATTTGAATCATAAAGGTCGATAAATGAAGACAAAAATAAACAACATTACTCCTATAGAAAAACTAACTACCTTAAAGGAGGGAAAGAAAAAATCACCAAATTCCTTGGGAGCAGAAAACAAGAACTATTCCATCATACTAGAAAAACAATCCGATGAAGTTGAATTTCAGATGGATCACTTCACAAGAAATGTAGCAACTCAACTCAGGAATTCAAAAATTATATAACCTTGTTTCGTCAAGTATAAGAGTTACAATTTCAAAATACCTAGAGAAGACGGTGCAAACAAGAATAACTAATAATTCCATCACTAAATATGCTTTGAGGACAAAGCTTCCCTTAAGGGGAAGGAAATGTAACAAACATAATATTAAATAATTCATAATAGTAATATAATAATAATAATGAAATAATTTACATTAAAAGACATCAAATTTCGATGAAAAGGTATTAGCCTGGCCTATATAAAGACCAACGTATTGTAATTTTGAATCATCAATTATATATCGTCTTATATATAGCAAAATGTGGGATATTTCAGAAATTTTGGGTTTATTCTGAGTTAATTGAAAATATCCGGATATGGATATAACAATCAAGAACATATTTAGTAACACATAACGAAATATTTAATGAGTTAACATAATATTTATGTGGTAAAACCCTACGTTGGGAAACATCCACGAAATATGGTCTTTTATTCTTCAAATAAACTCTCCAATCTTACAACTCATCACATATGGATGGTCTAACGTAAGAAACGATAGGGTCCAAGCTAAGATCATTCCATAAGCCACCCTCCACTTCTTGTTATTTATTTGAAGACTAATGACATCAATCTATAGTAACCAAGGGAAATATGGACCATTGATCATAAGATAGAGTCAACGGTGTAGATCAATCAATACATGCTAATCTCATCAAGATATAAGGGATAAGTGGCGGATAAGAATGACCTAAATTAGTGTAAGTCCATATTACTTGAAAAAATCACCACCTAATAAGTCCCAAACTATGTCCATGATCACATGTGCAATATTGCGAAAGTATATAATCACGCCAAGTTACATGTATAAGTGCCCCACAAATGATGTTACAATTATCTTCATTAATATGGCACTAAGTAGAAGATTACATCAAGCCACTAGACAACATCAACACATTCAATATTTCCCCTTAATGTCGACTTAGAGAAATGAATACTGGAGCAAAGGAAAGAGTTGTGTTACATAATAATAATAGACCAATAATATAAGAAATTGAGATCTCCCAAGTTTGTTGATGCCTTGTGGTATATATGTACCTAAAAATGATATGCTCCCAACTAATGCCAACTAACATAATGATATGCTATACAATAGTAAATAAAATATAATCATTACAATACTCTTGAAAGAAGATGGCATTACATTATAGTTGTGCATAAAATGTTCTACTAATACACATGATCTTAAATATTTATGTGATATAGATACATTTTCTTGAATTGACTTATATCATGATTTGCTCTTACAATGGTCTCGTGGAGGAAGGACATAGGTAGTTTCCTCCATATCCTTGAAAATATGTGGAATATCTTTTCATCATAACATGTATGGCACCATTTTTTTCCCACAAGGCCATGTGTTTTTGGCTGTAACAATATATATTTTGTAAATGATAAGACAATATGACTCTAGAGTGAAGAATCATAAAAAAAAATCATATAAGTTAAAAAGAATTATTTATTTATATTTATTATTATTATAGTAATAATTGAACTATACTTTTAATCTAAAGTAATATGTTACATGCACAACATATTATGGACATTAACCAAAACCCTAGAATTGTCCTCCTTGGGAAAAAACATGTCCATCATTTAAGAGATTATTGCTGAATGTTGAGTTGAGATATTCACGGTTTTTTGAGACAAATATAATACACATGAATTCTTATTATAAAAATGATTAGTTATCGCAATGTGCACTTATTGTCAAAATGAAGAAAATGTATAATAAGATCTAATGCTAATCCAAAATTATGAAAATGTGTCATGAAACATAATGCTAATCTCTAAATGAACTTAAAATAAAAAACTTAAATTTATGTTATATTGGATAGAAAATAAAAAACTTAAATCTATGTTATATTGGATAGAAGAAATTTTAGTTAAAACTAACATAATAAGACTAATAACTTGAATCACACTATAGTTACCAATCCAACTCCTAATTTAATAATTAAAAAAAAATTGCACCCTACTTTGCATAGTGATAGTTATGAAAATTTGAAGAAAGAGACTCTACTTTTCATAGTGATAATAGTTATAAGTTGAAACCAAAAGAATGTTTGATGATAAATTTCTCTCATTTTTTTTTAATAAAAAATTGTAACTTGTTATTTATAAAAAATGATAAATCAAGTTATATCTAAATTTTACTAATGTTTTAGTAAGTCATATTTTTAACATAGCAATGCACAAAATTAGAAAGTCATATTTTTAACATAGTAATAATTTCACACCGATGTGGGTTTACACACTCGAAAACTAAAGCACACCAAATAATGAATATCTCTCAACATACATAAGAGCTCAGAAGGCAAAGATATCCAAGAAAAATATTTCAATTCGAGTAACCACTAAATGATTTTCAATGTATTCTTCAAAATGGAAAACCCCATCCAATGGACCCAACACCATTGCAATGTGATAAATAATAAATATAAATAGATAAACCTTTTTTAAACTTAATAAAATATTAAAAACAAGTCAATCTTTATTAAAAAATAGTATGAATAATGTAATTTCATTTTTTGTTATGATGACTTAGTGAAATTATCTTGGGTGGGGAGACTAACAAATTATTATTTCGTGTCAAATCTCGCTAACTTATTATGGGCTAGGTGGGAGGAGACAACCAAAATCAAACGAATTGATGAGTTGATGTGGATGATACGGCTTAGATGCCCGTAGGTCATGGTTTATTAGACAAGATGTCACTCCTCGAAGTCAAGGAAATTCTACTTAAAAAATAAAGAAATCATTCCTCCCAAGCTACATCCTATAAACCTTACTACACAAATCTCACATAAATAACATTATTATACTCAATATGATCTATATGATATGTAAATAACCCAAAATAACTAATATTTGTGTACATATAAAAATTTAAGTGAGATATTAGGCTATAATGTTGTGCAAAAAAATCTTAAGTATAATATTATTATAAAGTACCCTTAATACAAGGGTCACTCTATTGCTTTAATGTATGGTAGTGTATATTTATATGTACTAATATAATGTATTATTCATTAATTTTTATTATTAAAAACAAAATTAATATAAATTTATTTTCATTTTCAATCATTTTAAATTCATTTTTTTATATAATAATTTAATTAAAATTTCTCAAAATAATATCAATTATTATAATATATTATTTTAAATATATATATTATTTTAATATTATTTTATTTCACTTTTAAAATATCTTCTCAAATACATATCTTTATAACAATTTTATACTCATTTATAACTTTATAATCCATTAATTCAGAACATTAATCAATTTAATTAAAATATAATTTTTATAATATAATTTTATTTCACAATTTCTAAAATATTATTTCAAGTACATATCTTTAAAACAATTTTATTCTCATTTATAACTTTATAATCCACTAATTCACAACACTATTCTTTTTAATTTAATTCACAACATTAATCAATTTAATTAATTCTTTTTAATTTTAAAATATACTATAAATTCTGAAAGCTCTTTTTCATATTATCTTAAAAAATGACACTGCTACAAAGTAACAACTTAACTAATTTGTTTACCAATGCATTTCAAATTTTTATGAAAACTTCTGTCATAATAAACTCGTGAAAAATGAACATATTATATATGCAAAGTAAAAAATACAAGCATTTATTATAACAGTGACATAATGTGAATATGTTCCCGAATCACATTCCTCTCTGGCAATATATATCTTTCGAAATATTAAAGTAAAATGAATATGTTCATTGTTGAAGAATACTATTGTGGTATTCTTGTCGAAATATTAATGGGATTCCTCAACATCACATGTTGTTTTCACGTCCTTTGATTTGCCCCATAGTGTAATATAAAGTCCCGTAACGATCAAAATTGCGCCCACCACCCTACAGGTTTTTAACATCAAGAACAATGGATCAAAATTGCGCCCAGGACTCTCAGCATTAACATCCATAGAGTACACTAGTGTTTCGAACATTTAAAACCCACAAAGCCTATATTATTTATCCAAGTGGGTAATGTACAGGAGTAAGGTACAATGCCCTATCATTGAGAAATATTTCAATGGCCCAATGATCACCGAAAGTAGAAATGTTCTATAACGTATTATTGCTTACCTTCCCAAATGAAGAGACACATGAAAAATTATAAGCTCCAAGATTGCTGTGACGATCGTGGCTAGTGGGTTGAATATTGCGACGAATACAGGCCCTCTTTTGCTTATACACCAGGCTAACAAAAAAGCTGACAATGCAGAACCTATCATTCCCTGGAACATTCAATATATTTAGCAAACAATCTGGATACTGGCGATTGTTCCAATTAATTTTTGCTACTATATTCAATCTGTAATGTCCTAAAACCATTTTAATCCGACTAACATTTCAATGTCACTATGCTTACCGAGTATACAACACTAAGAAGCTCCATATTCCATCCTATAGCCCAGATATTGGACTTATTATGCTCAAAGATAACACCTATTAGAGCAGATTCTACTGCACTGACAAGAGTCATAAGCGCTGTTAATGATAGCTGAGTTGGATATCTTTTCAGAACTGGCGCCTGTGTTGAATTCCACCCATTATACCACCGACAGTCATGGAGAATAATATCGGTGAATCGAATAAACAGAACTGAAAATGGAAGTAAAGATTACCTGAAAAACAATATAGGCAGACCAAACCACAACGCCCACAAAGACCAGGATGGAGCCTAGTATAATATTAGGTTTAAAGTTGTACTTGCTTTGATGGCTTTCCATACCAGACGATAAAAAATGAAGTTCTGGACCTCTGTATAAGGTCATGACCATAGCACCAGAGACACTTATGACTGTGCCAAAAACTTTTTTTTGTCCTCTTAAACTTCTGAGATTAACTTTCTCCTGTCTTCGAATAAAACAAGTTGAACGAACATTACTTATAGTGAAATTTTATATGCAGTACTGTAGTTAAAAGATCAATAGAATCTATTTCCAAAACATAAATGAATTTGACTGCGATATCCAAATGTTTTGGTCATATGAAATAGCAATATGGATGTAACAGCTTCTACCTCAAAAATATTGCATTAATAAATGTCAAAACTGGAACTAGGTTAAATGCTGCTGCCACAAACGTGGAAGAAGTGTATAACAATCCTGGAATGTAGCAATTAAGAGTGATCGCGATTCTATAACAGGACATCAATCAAACTGATTTTGTATTAATATATTGCAACAATAATTCAACAAATCAAAGCTAGTATATGCAGCAAATACTTACGCACTTCCCAGCGAGAAAATTTGAAATAAAACAGGCCTTGCCAATGGTGGTCGTTGCTTTCTGCAACAGGGATGACACATTAATTCACATATATTGTGCGAATGATCTCCTTCAGTGTCTCTCTCTATGCAAATAATTACTTATTTGAAGATAGTCATTACGCAGGAAATATTTGAGTGAAGAAGGGGCTGCCTTAAATAGTTTGAAACTAGACGTTTTCATACCTACTCTCCAATCATCATCAGGAGACATTGGAAAGCTTCAAATGTCTCCTGATGATGATCCCACAGTAGGGATCGAAACTTCGAATTTCAAACTACTTAAAGCAGTTCCTTCTTCACCCAATAACTACTTAGTTGTATCCTGGATACTGAATATTTGTTAATTGAAAAACATATTTGCTAACTGAAAAACTTACTTGTAGGTCTAATGATAAAGATAAGAATGAGTGATCACCTTTCTGAAAAGTAAGCCAAAGGAGCAATAGCTATTGTTGCAACAATCTGTCTGTATGCCACAAAAACAAAGTGATTCATTCCATCTGTTAAGGCAATTTTTATCATAATATACACGCCTGCACTTACTACCTGAACTATAATCTGAGAAAGATAGGGTTTGATTATCTCAATTCCTTCCAAAGAAGCCATTATATTATACTTCTGTTAACGTAGAGCGATTCTTAAGCGCTCTAGCTTATTGTGATGGATATTTCAAGAAGGATGGCGTGGTAGCCTTCTTATATATAACTACAGATCAAGTGCCCAACAGAAACAAATTATGATTGTATGAAGCACGAGAGTCAGCTAACGATTTCGAGTTCAGAGAACTGTTCACTTTACCAAAAATATATATATATATATATATATATTTATCACTCAAATTAAATTATCACAACGTATCGTTTTCCTTTGTCTTAATAATGCATACAAATTTTTAACTTTATGCGATAGCATAAAGTGTTCATCAATTCCATGTTTTATTCCTATTCTTTCTTTATCGGCCTTTTCAGATGTGAATACTTGTGTTTCTGTATTACTTTTAGATTTTATTAGCTTGCTTGATAGTTAATAGTTAGTGTTGGTTAATATTATTCAGTTTGTTGCAGTCTATTTAATACTGCTGTTTGTTAATGGTTGGATCTTAATTGTTATTAAAATCCAAGCAAACCCATAAAATGAATTGCAATAGGTGGAATAATATTGACCCTTAGTATCTTGTAAGTGACTTAACTTTACAGTTTATTTCCCGGATATACTATGTAGGGGTACCATTGCTCTTGATATTCCAGGTTATTCAATTTTTCTATACATATCTATGAGTTCAAAACATGAAATATTAAGAAATTTATAGATTTCAAATTCAGGTTTCATTTATAATTATATCTTTAAAAAAAGATAATTATGTCCTTAAAAGAGACTGAAGCTTTAGATAAACATGCTTATAGTAGAGTGGGTCTAATGGTTAAGAACATGTGTTGTCTCCTACGAAATGTCTAAACGAGTGAACTCATGGTTTATATATTAAACTTCAAATTGTTAATTTGCATATATGGTCTACTCGAATAACATATGACATATGTGGCTTCCTAATGCTACAATTAGCTAATTACTTGGATGGATTAATGTCTTTAATTGCAATACATCAATCATGTGTTAATTTTTTCATCACTCTTAATTTGGATAAATTGAAAGGTCGAATGGTGTAGGCTATCTTAGTGGGGTATGTCAGGCTATTTCATGTCTACTTACATAAATGAATGGATTATGTTAGGAAAAAATGTGATTGTAAAAAAATTTGTTGATATTAGACTTCAAGTACATTTGTTTTTATGAATATATAAGTAGTTTAAAAAATTTATATTTGCAAAAAAAATGATTATATTAATTTTAAATTGTGTTTTTGAATTTATAAATACATTTAATATCTTAGAATATCCCATGACATCTAAATTAAACAATTTCCATACAAAATAAGATGGAAAATATGATTGGAAAAAATTGAAAACATAAAATATTTTGAGTGCATTTTTTATGATTATTTCCCTAAATTTTCAATAAACAATTATTTTATATATCAATTTAATAAAAAAATTAATTGACATGTGATAACTTGTACCATATACACCGATATTTATTGGCCACAAGTTAAATAGTCATGTTATGTGTTAATTTATAAGTATTATAATTACCATAAATAAGATAAAATATATTGTTAATATTTTTATAGATTTATACTATATGGTGGCTGATTCCATAATTGTGCTACTTTACTAAGAAAAAAATAATATATTTACAATTACTTTATAGTTTCTTAAGGTCTACCATGAACATGATTGAATTATAATCCATTATGAACATGATTGACTTGTAAATATTTAATATTATTATAAATAAAGAATTTAATGATGATTGTAAATATTTAATATTATTATAAATAAAAGTTTTGATGATCATGATGTCCTATATATATAAGGTTGTATAATTAAATGTAATATTGTTGTGATAAAATTCACACTTTAAATGAATTAACAATTAAAATGTAATAAAGATATTTAAAAAATTAAAACTTATAATAAAATCCAAAACATACAATAAATAGATTATTCTATCATAATATAAATCTTGATAATATACTTATTTCATCTTTTTACAATCTAAGAAGTTGACTGTTCATCTTTTACAACAAAATGTAATTTATAAACACTAATACTTATAAAATCTAATTTATAAACAATAATAGATATATACAAAGGCATTGGTGATGGCCGAGTTCCTTATTAAAATTTTAACCAAAATGGCACAACATTTTTACGGGCAAATTATGGTAGTAACTCTGAGAAGTCGGATGCATGTCCATAGTAGATTACTGTTGGACTTGCATTCCAATCATACTCGTCTTTAAACAACTTTCTTTAATAGATATTATTAAAGAAAGTTTATATTCTAATATCAAAAGCCATCGAATTACTTACAATTCAGCTAATATTATTCGTTTTGGTCTCCTTCCTTTTCAGGTGATATTCTTATTCATCTTCACTTATATTCCGAATTTTCTATTATTCCACCGACTGATATTATTCTAGATCTTAGTTTTTTGGCGTTTGATTGGTGAAATTGGATACAGGGACCTGTTCTGAAGAAGAATCCCTTTCGATTAACATCGACAGCACTCACTAGTCTTGTTAAAATATCAGAATCTGCTCTGAAATCCGTAGGCAATAGGATAGAATATTTAGCTTCGTACAGTTGCCTACCTGGTCAGCGTTCGAATTGGAATATAAACCTAACGCGGCATTACATATCGAGTACGGAAACTAAATGTTAATTGCAGCAGACGTTGATTAATGGATAAGTATATCGGATATTTTTTGAAATATGGTCTAAAGCCTTTCTTCGTGGCAATTTTCAATCCACAAGGGTAGATTCTCACGGCAATTTTCGAAGTTGCCATTATTATGTGTATAGAATAACGCTGTGACAGAACTTATTGCGGATTTCTCTGTTGGCCATCACATTGCCATTATAAACTACCAGCATTGCTTCTGTCCAACGATTTTGAAGATTCGAAACCCCAAGTGTATGAGATGCTCGCTGACCGTTTTAATGTTGATAATGAAAACCATGTGGTGTGGTGGGAGCAGTTTTGTTTGTTGTCGACCTTTATTTATAACTGTGGGGCAAAGGAAATGATGCTCAGAAATGCAGCAATAATATCACGACATAAGGAGCTCCGGAATTTGATAATAGTATTATTCTACTGTTTCAAGAGACGACTGTTTCAAAATGAACACCGATATTCTCTTCTTTCCAGATCTGATGTGAATGGCAATCCATAAGGATGTAGCAGCAAAGCATTATAGGTTAAAGTAGCATAATTTTGCCATTGGTTATGGGAATTTTCAACAGTTTCAATTTTTTTCTAGGTATAATATGGATCAGATTTTTACTAGTCAACAATTAAATTTAAAAATCAATTTGAAAAAGCAAATTTTAATTATTTAAACACTGTAAAATATAAATTCTATTTCATTTCATTTCTACTTATTTTTTTTTATATAAATTTAATTAAACCTTAAAATCTAACAACAAAAATCAATCCTGAATATATTCACAGAAGACAAAAATCAATTTCTACATTGTGCTATGTATCTTCCTTTTATTTAACTATAGTAAGTGTTTAATAAACCCTTGAAGCATGATAATTTCATAATATTTTTTTAACACTTGTAGTCAAATTGAATATTTTTTCAACACTTGTCGTAAAATTTATGATCTGTATAGACTTTGACTCAAATTTAGAAGTATTTTAACATTTAAATAATTTGGAATTTTTACAATTATATTTTTCTTACCGTTGTATGTTTTAAATATTTTTAAAAATCGTGTGTTTTAAATATGGTTAAAAATCAATAGTTGTTGATATTGCATATACTAACAATAACCTAAGATTAATGTGTCCTATATGCATAAATGTGTCACATATTATAAGAAAAAAAATATTAACATGAAAAGTTTGTGCCCTATTTATTTATTAATTATATTATATTATTATAAGAATATGTTATTTAATTAAAATATTATAATCAAAGTAATAATTTAATATTTTTTTCAGCACAAAAAATTATACTATTGATATTCAATGGTAGCTGAATCAAATAGTACAAAAAGTTGAGTCTGTACCTAATACAATATCAAGTATGCAGAAAAAAAACTCATTCTTCTTCTTTTACAATACAAAATTGATGATCTTAAGACTATCTACGAGTCATCAGGGGCCAAAAAGAGGCAGCATTCTAGCTAAAAATAAAAACATAAGAGCATGCTTAACATTCAAAAAATCTTACATGACCCTCTTCCGAGAGAATGACTCTTTCTTCACCTTCATCAGCTAATTTGGAGAGAGGCAGCCAAAGTGTTGTTTTGTTGATAAATGTGTTCAAAAGAGATGACATTAAAGAGTTGGATTTCCTCCCGAATTCTGCTACAACATTGTTGAAGTAGAATAACATTCAGATCATACTCCCCTTGTGCCCATTTCATAGTGACTCAAGAGTCCCCAAAGATGTCTAACTCCGTGATGCCAAAAGAATTTGCAACTTTTAAGATGCACCAGAGGGCTCAAAGTTCAGATTTCATATACGTGCCCTTGCCACAATTCATTCTAAGATTGAATTTATGATCTCTGTTCAGGTAAATTACTCCTCTCGCAACACATAAGCCATTAGTGGCAGCTCCATCGAAGAAAGAAACAACTCTGTGAAAATTATGATGAAAAGAAATAAATAATTTTTTAAGTGTTTATGGACACAGATCTGGAATGTTCATTAGAAACCAACCGAATTTTGTTGAGAGTGTGGACAGATTTGGAGAAAGATTTTAAAAAATTGCTGCATTTCTTGAAAACCAAATAGCCTAGGAGACAATTGCTGGAAGATAAGGAGAAACTCTGCAATTCCTTTGCCAATTGAGAGCCCAAATATCAAAATTTTCAGTTCCGCAGTTCAAATCAAGATTGAAATAGTTTATGACAGAGTTCCATAAAATTTTAGTGAATTGGTAGTCCACAAGTAGATGTTTGTAACATACCCCATTTATGGCTTAGTAATTTGGTAATTTTTTGGATAACATTTTTCCTTACATGAACATCTTCATGAAACTCTCACTCATTAATGGTGACCCTAAATGTCCTAAGGGAAAGAAATAGCACATGTTTAACATTGATTTTGTTCTTCACCAAAAACACACTTATAAGAATATGCACTAACCTCTTTAAATGGTATTGATACATCAATGAAAACACATTGATCTTTAATCAATAAGTTTGCGACATACTTTATCAACATGATGAGATCTTAATCCATTTATATAAAAACATCTTTGTCTATAAAAAGAAACTTAAAGTAAACATATGTCTGAAATCAACAACGTATACATAAAACTAAGCCAATGTGCGTAAACGTTAAAAATGCAAATAAGATAGAGACCAGTAATACACACATAAAGATAAAAACTAGAAAAAAGCCATTTTCAGGTGGTTCACCCAAACTTAGGCTCATCCACAAAGAGGAGTCATATCTTTATATTAAAAGAGGAGTTACAAATGACAACGTGATTGTCGTAAAATTTCTTTCCACCTTTACCAACCTATTTCGCCAATAAAGAGAAACTTGCTTTCCAAGCATTTCAACCATATAACAATATTATCATTATCAAGGTGTAATATTCTCTCATTAAGCTCATTCCGAGAACTTCCCGTTATCACTTCCATTATCATAAACTTCCATTATTAAACCTAAGGACTCAACATCCAACAACACTATAAATAAAGTTATCCTATCATTTAAAAATACTATAACTATAGGGCAATCTTGCATGATTCCAATAAGTAATTTATATATATTATGCGAGGTTCGGATATATCTACCATTCACTATTTAATGTAAACTTAGGAAAATAAGATACCAGAACATAAAGAGGGATTCTATTGTCGGCCATCCATAGGAAGCTGGTCCATAGCATTGATTTAGTTCTAGGAAGGATTGTACCACAAGGTACTATCTAAATCATAAAATATAATTTTTACTCTCATTTATTATTGCATCTATAATTCAAATAAGCAACTCTATTTATCAGCCTTAGTATAAACATGCAGAAAGTTCATAGAAGAATGTACAGATCGAAGTAGTAGGAAAAATCCAGAATCAAGGTAGAGGTTTAGCCTAAATGCATTAATACAGAGCTAATGCGATCTTTAAAATACACAACCAAATCATGGCAGAGGTTTTTATCCTACACGCATTAATACATATCTAATGCAATATATATATATATATATATATATATAAATAAAGAAAATTAAAAAATTTAGGGGTCTATTCTCACTTAGGAGAGATTGCCCACACTATCCCGAATTTTGAACTAACAATCTGATGTTATATTGGGCCCACAGCCCCGACATACATTATTTGGTTGATTATTGGGCATAAGCCCTAGTGCACATGATTCATTTCTTTTATAGATTTACATATTGGACATGGACCATCATTGATGCATTATTGTTATATGTTGGGAAAGAAAGCCCTAATGGATTAATTATGCTTTTGTTATATGAATCGGATACAAAACCCTAATATACTCAGATGACCTTTTTCCTACATATTGTGCAGAATTATGATTTACATGATTGACTTATATGGTGTAACACACGGATGACCTACGTACTGGTCCTAAGCCCCGATGTACGTAGAGGATTTTATTATGTACTCGGCATAAGTTCCGATGTACACTGAGTGTTGGGAAGCAGCCCTAGAGCACTCCAACCTTGATAAGTGAATACCGGATCCGAGGCCATTATATATATTCTAGATGTGCTTCACAACCACATTCTAGTACTAGTGTTGAGCAAGACGCTCTAGAATTGCACTAGCATAACGCCCATGTGAAAGTGTTGAGTTAAAATCTCTGAAGAGCACTTGGGGTTACTAGATCTCAAGAGTGTTGAGTCGAGAAGACTCTGAATAGCACTTCTATTTCATTGCATTAATTTAATTTGGTTAAATGAATGGTTTCCTATCTATAATCAAGTACTGCGGGAACTACCATATTAAATGAGGGAAGCCAACATGCAAGAGAGAGACCTAAAGGTGCATATCCAAGCCTACCAAAAAGACCATCCAAAGAGTTGGACCTTGTCCTTAATTTTAAAAAGAAGTATCATGAGAGAAAGATAAATAAATAAAAGAAAATTACCATAGCTTAAGTATGAAATGACTAAGAATAGTGTTATGTACATGAATTGCATAAAGGTCTCAAAGTTAATATTATTATTAAAAGTATTAATAATAATGTTATTATTATTTATTTATAAAATATATATATTGCATAGAGTTTATGCATAGATGGCTATCACATTATCATACTATTAATATGTATTATTAAATAGTATTGTTAATATTAGGTATAATATATAACTACTATTTTTTTTATTATGTAAGAAGTAATTTAAAGTCACTTTTGGTTAAAACAAATAAAAGTCCTAGTTTAACAAGGACTAGATAGTTAGTAAAAATATCTTTTAAAAATATTAATTTAATTAAAGAAAATAAATAATTATTCAAACAACTATATTCCAAGACTCCCCTATATAAAAGAGGGCAGATCCCAAGAGAGGGGACATCATCTTTTCATTATCATTCTTTTATGGTAATAAAGGAGAATTTTGTTGCAAGAACTGAAGCAGTCCCACATTAATATCCAGATCTAATCCAATAGTTGAACCTACGGCCTCTACTTCTCTTATTGCATGTTGGAACTAGCTCGGGGGGATTCAGTTAGAACTAGGAATGGTCTAAGGGTCATGGTTGGGAGGAACATGGTAGTCCCAAAGTTATCCAGTTAAAAGCTCATTCTACAGGTCAGCCAAGTCCATAAGCTTTGTGTAGTAATTATTGTTTGAGTGTGCAGGTCTTGCAGAGGAGGATCAAGCTTCAGGACAACCATTTATGAACTACAATTCTCCATTTCAATTTGCAATAGAAGCTAGGATTATTAAATTAGGATTTATTGTACAAAACTGTATTTCCCTATTCTTTACAATGTTATTTCTTCTATAGAGCAAGGGTCATTGGGCATGGGCTCTCAGGGTCATATTTTAGGATAATAATTTTAATTCTTACCTCTGTCAAAATTGAAAGTCTTCCGTAACTAGCTCAAGGGTCTAGCAGGGCTAGACTAGCTAGCCTGTGCTAGACATTCATTCAATAAGTATGTCATAAACTGAATTTTTATTTAAATGTTGATTGACGTCTAAACTTTCAAAACCACACAAGGAAGAAATCACATTGTCTTTCTAAACCTTTTCTCAAATTATTTAGTTTATATTATCAAGCTAGGGTTTAACCCCTTTGTATTTTATTCTTTTAAAACAAAGAACTTAGGAATTTCCAACGCGATAAACATTCTACACACAGGCTACTAGTTTATTTTAAAAAATAAAACCTTGAGGTTAAAAGTAAAACATCTGGTACATATAACTTCCCTAAACAACCAATCAATACGATTTTTCTTCCTATCTACACTTTTCAGTTTTCAATTCTTAAACATCAACCAAGGAAATCGAATGGACAGTCCAAACTATTAGATCCACAAGATAATGGCCACATGGATCTTCTTGAAGCCAAACATTATGAAACTCAAAACACTCCAATATTCTTTTAAACAGAGAAATTGAAACGCAGGTTAAGGTATCGAAACCCTCTATCAACATTATCAAATTTAGAACATTCGAATAATTCTTTAAAACAAGGAAATTAAAACGCAGGTCAAGGTATCAAAATCTTTTGCCAACATTTCCAATTATAACACTGTTGGCATTAGGATCACAATAAGTGATCACCTCAACAAGGCGTCGAGGCAAGGAAAATACTTCATAGACTTGGACGAGCCCCAAAACATATCAGACAAAGATCAACGCTTCACGATTTTTAAACACCCATTACATAAAATCACACACAAGGAAATAAGTGCATCTATAAGATAGACGCCATCCATTGGCTAGTGGACACTCAAAACAGAACTATACTATCAACCTGTTATATACACATAAGGATCAATAGAATAACTTCATGCCTAAAAAGCAAAACGCAAAGCTATCACCCATAGGAATTTCCAGAAACAGTTCAAAGACCCTCCTCTCTATCGTAGTTCAATATGCAATCATTCATTTAAACCCTATGCCCAAGTACTGAAAACAAGAGCTACAGTATTACCATTTTTCAAACAATAGAGTGGATTGCCAATCAATAGTGACATTCATTTCATAAAAGCACATATTCAATGGAGGAGGTGATGTGGATCCAAATCCCCATCATATTACATTCAAATTTCCAATGTTTTACAAAGCCTACAATTCAGGCATTGCTTTAGTACAAAAGAATAAACCCGCAACAGGTATTCCCTCTATCCAAAATGAAAGTAGCTTAAAACATTAACCAACATGTCCAAACCCCAACACTATTTACATATCCATTGGCTCAACCCAAGAAAAGAAAAGGGAAACCAACCCATTTGAACTTCAAAACCAGACTTAGTAAGCCCAAAGGGCCATACGAAGTTATAGCATCAAACAGCTCCAAGCTACAGGGCATTTTAGACATAGTTGCGAGATGCAAGGACAAATAGTAGGAGGACCTGGGCTTACCAGTTATATGCTCTAACCCCATCCTCCTATTCTTTTCCAAGACCCAGCACCAGAAGTGAGAAATACTTGCGACCCTGTCAACAAGTTAAATGAACATCATGAGCTGAGATGGGAGTAATCCAATAGCTACATAAAAGATGAAATTATGGGGCCATTTAAACTACGGGGAAGACATTACCAGTTATAGAAGTATAAACGCCTCCATCTCCATGACGCATGGATGCAAGGGCTCTAACCATGAGCGTAGCTCAGGTCAACGCCTAGAAAAAGGAACTATAACAGCAAGCAGTCACCCTTCAAACTGAAACATCGAAATGGAAACATTGTAGTGTAGGACAAAACCATAAAACCCTTCCTCCATGTTGGAAAACGAAGCACATGTAGGCCTTCTGTAGCATTTAATGCTACCACCCCCTTTCCACTAGCACTTTAATAATTTTCCAAACCATATAGTTAGAGGTTGTGTATTGCTACCTTGGTATTGTTAAGTCATATAGTGTCAAAGCTAAACCATGAACCCTTTTTAAAATCATAGGACTAGTGTATGCTTAGGGATTGACATAGGTAGTGTAGGGAGGAGCCTTCTATACTTGCAGAAACATTAACCAAGTAAAGCCTTAGCAAGGTTTGCTAAGTAAGCCGAGGTCACCTATGTACTCACCCTTTACCTCTCGGCAGCTCTCCCGGTGGTATGTCTAACCACACCAAGGATCCCACAAGTATTTCAACTCTTCTCAAAAGTCCATCATGCCTGGATTGGGATAAACAATTACTTTAAAAAATTTAAAAGAAACATAATTACGTCCAAACATTCAAAGGTTAAAGACCTAAAAGTAATAAGTTGCCAAGTGTAAACCGAACATAAACCCTACCTCATCTAATTGTTTCCGCAAAATTATTTATTGAACGAAAACTACTCTTTCATATTCTCCCGTTTAGTCGGCATAACTTGCTAGTGCTGAAGTTAATTTACATTACATTAACTATTTCGGAAGTATAATTAGTGTAGATGAAATTTTTTAATTTTTAATATTTTTTTGGGACATTACAAATGGTATCAGATCCCAACCACAACACTAAGTGACCTATTGGGCTCATTACAAACTGTTGGTTGTGGAGACTGATCTCCAGATTTAGAGATATTAGTATTCAGCCATGTCTGTACCCCAGGTTTGGTTATGATCCCGGCAATACCCTAAGGGGGTCCGGAGGAGTGTCCACACCCTTGGCTGGGGGGTGCGGGGACCAGCGGGCCCCCGTAGGGGCTTCGGGGGTAGCGCCCCAGAGAAAGGGGCATTGGGGGCAACGCCCCCGAGAAAACGTTTTGGGGTTGTTTTCACTAGTTGTTTTTAGGCCCATGGTTTTTGGTAACCCGTGGTATTTTCCCATTGTATTTCCCTTATAAAAGAATAACATTGTAATACAACTAGGGTTGATGTATTAGGTTTTATGCATTGTAAAGATATCTGAGATCAGGAAAAAGGACTGTAAGACAGTGAAGAGGAAGTGCAGCGGTTGTGCTGCAGGTTGTATCCCTTCACTTTGCTAGATGGAATAATAATAAGGATTGGCAACTTTGGTATGGACGTATCCCAAGTTGGGTGAACCATGATATATCTGTGTCTCTCTTGTAATGTGTGTGTGATTATATTTGCATTTATGTTTATTGTTATTGCTCTGCGATCCTGTTTTTCTAACACAAACATCCGCTGCAGACACATAGAAATCAGAAATATATGTTTATAAATTTTATGCGCATATGAACTAACAATTTTTTTTTTCTTAACATTGCTATGACAACCAATTACAATCACTATCTAAAAATGAATGCAGAAAAAGGCAGTAGCATACACAGGAATCTGAACTCTCCACCACGAGAGCAAGAAATAGTGGTGGAATTAAACTCATATTTAATGAAGTATGTGCAGAATCTACAAGCAGAATTCCAAAGTTTCAGAGATGACAACATGCAAGAAAGATGAGAACAACAAGTTATAAATGAAGCTCTGCTTCAGGCTTTAACAACGGCAAAACCCCACGTATAGCCCACTTTCTCAGCCAATATTTCTAAAGTGAGATACTGTCACACAAAAGAAATCTATCAGTCCTAAAGGAGAGGAACAAGGAGAACACCTACCAGAATCAATGGAAGAGGACTGTAAGAACTCTTCTGATGAAGACGAGTCCCCACCTCGTTGCAAGAAAAGGACGAAGAGTGACGACAATTTACCGCGAGAATTCAGAAAGATAAAATCCCCAACATATGATGGAGAGATTAATACTGGGGAAAAGATTAAGGAATGGTTGTTAGGAATGAACAAGTATTTCAAAGTCCACAACTATTCTAGTGAAATGGAAGCCCGACTAGCCATTTCTGATTTAAATGGTAAAGTAGCCAGATGGTGGAGGGATTTGAAACACACCAAAGAGCAAGAGTTGAAGGACATAACATGGGATGCTTTCAACAGAATATTCCAAGACAAATTTATGTCTGAAAGATTCTTTGACAAGAAGATCAAAGAATTCCATGAATTGAAAATGGGATCCCTAACCATGGAAGCATTCATAAACAAATTCTTAGATCTGCTGCGTTATGTCCCATACATCAAAGATGAAAAAGTCAAGATACAACAATTCTTGGGGTTTCTACCATCAAATTTAAAGAAAAGACTGAATTTGACATGCCCAAAACCTTAGATGTGACTTTACAGAAAGTAAGACTCTGTTATGAACATGGGCAGCCAAGGAATGATAACATAAACAGAAATAGGGAAAGGTTCAGAACCTTTTCAGACAACCGTAGACCGGGTTTTAGACCCCTACCTTACCGGAAACAAAACAATAGTTTCCCTCTCAATAGAGGCTTCACCAAACCTCATGCATGGCCAAATGCACCTCCACCACATACCAATAGACTAGCTTTCAACAAAGGGGAAAAAGATGCCCCAACAACTGTTACTTGTTGGAAGTGCCAAGGGCCACACTACTTCAGAGATTGCCCCAACAAATCGGAGAGAGTGCTACACAATGTCCAAGCAGACACTACAGTATGGGACATGGCAAGAACACCCAGAATTTATGCTGCACTTGATGGCCGGCAAGAAGACCATCGGGCTACTATGGTTGAAATTGATAGTAAGATCTCAAACACAGCCATTTCAGTTCTAATAGATCTCGGTGCATTCCAAAGGTACATCTCCCCTAAAGTTTTTGATACTTGTAAGTTAAACTGAGTAAGCCATGAGGTACCATGGCTGGTACAACTAGCCACTGGTACTAAACGAAAGGTCTCTGAACTAGTTAAAACTTGTGAGATAGATCTGAACGATTTCTGAACTAGGGTAGATTTAAACATCCTACCACTAGGATCCTACGATGTACTTGTAGGCATGGACTGGTTAGAAGAACATCATGCCCTACTTGAATATTTGAAAAAACCTTTACTATGCATGGATAACCAAGGGAATCAGAAGACCATTCAAGGTAACCCTAAGAAAGTTTCCGTAAGACAAATATCTACCTTACAAGGAAAGAAGCGCATAAGGAAGGGTTGTAAACTGTTTGTAGTTAACATTCGAACTGTAGAAGCTGATACAGAACAAAAGATCGAAGACTTCCCAGTCCTTATGGAATTCAAGGATGTATTTCCCGAGGAAATACCTGGGCTACCACCCAAACGGCACCTAGATTTCTCCATAGAGTTAACACCCAATTCCGTACCAGTTTCCAAATCCCCTTACCACATGAGTCTGCCTAAATTGGTGGAACTCAAGATTTAGTTACAAGAGTTGATTGAGAAGAATTATATCCAAACTAGTGTGTCTCCCTAGGGAGCAGCATTACTCTTTGTCAAGAAGACGGATGGAATGATGCAGATGTGCATCGATTATTGCCAACTCAACAAATTGACCATTAAGAACCATTACCCACTCCCTAGAATTGATGACTTGTTTGATCTAGTCGGACGAGCCAAAATCTTCTCGAAGATCGATCTATAATACAGATATCACCAGGTGAGAATCCATGATGAAAACATCAGTAACACTGCTTTCCGAACCCGATACGATCATTACGAGTTTGTGGTCATGCCTTTCGGACTGACCAACACACCTGCCAACTTTATTTGCATGATGAACAACATATTTAGTAAATACCTAGACAAGTTCGTTCTAGTCTTCATCGACGACATTCTGATCTACTCCAATAATGAAGAAGAACACGAAAAACACCTTCGGATTGTATTATGAATACTACAAGAACACCAACTATACGCTAAGTTTAGCAAGTGTGATTTCTACAAACCCCAGATACAGTACCTAGGGCACATCATCTCAAAGAAGGGGATAGCAGTTGACCCCGAGAAGATTAAAGCCATAGAATGACCTACTCCCACTTGCGTAACTGACATTTCATCATTCTTAGGGTTAGCCGAATACTACCAGAAGTACATTGAGAACTTCTCTCGAATTGCTTGTCCTATGATAGCCTTGCAAAAGAAAACAACCAAATTTCTTTGGACAGCAAAATGTGAAGAAAGTTTCCAAAAGTTAAAACAACTTTTGACTAGCACACCCATCCTACGGATTGTCGACCCCGATGGGGACTTCATATTTTGCACAGATGCAAGCAAGAAAGGGCTCGTTGGAGTCCTTATGCAAAATGACTTCGCTATCTGTTACAAGTCAAGGAAATTAAAGGAACATGAACAAAACTACCCCACACATGATCTTAAACTAGCCGCCATTATCCACGCCTTAAAGATGTGAAGGCACTATCCTTTGGGAAAGAAGTTCCTATTAAAGATGGAAAACATGAGTCTAAAGTATTTATTATGACCAACCATACCTAAATGCCAGACAGGCCAGGTGGCTAGCCTTCCTTAGTGAGTACCATTTCAAACTAAAACACATAAAGGGAAAGGAGAACAAGATCGCCGATGCTTTAAGTCGACGAGCCCATATGATATATGAGGTGACCGTGAGTCAAATCGACTCAGCTCGACATGTCAACATGACCGGTTCTATGTCGATATCCATAAGAAAATCCAAGAGGATAGGTTATTCCAACAACAAAAGTAGTATAAGATAGACGAATCGAGACTGTTATGGTCAAAAGAGAGATTCTATGTTCGAGAAGGAAAAGACATTAGACCTAACATCCTCACATAATTCCATCAGAAACCTTACTCAGGACATCCGGGATATCAAAAGATGATGCAGTGAAGAAACACTTCTTTTTTCCTAAACTGAAAGCCGACATAGCTTTATTCATTGCTAAGTGCCAAGAGTGTCAACTGGTCAAAGCAGAACACCAACACCCTTCAGGACTACTACAACCGTTACCCATTCCAAAGTGGAAGTGGGAGGTCATCAGTATGGATTTCATAACTGGGTTGCCAAAAAGTAAGAGGCAGAATGACTTCATCTCTGTAGTAGTAGACAAGTTATCCAAGGCAGCACACTTTATACCAATAAAATCTACCTACAAAGCCATTCACATCGCATAAATCTTTCTGAAGGAGATTTTATGATTGGATGGGATACCCAAGGAAATCATTTCCAATAGAGATACGAAGTTCACTAGCAACTTCTAGAGGGCATTGTTCTCCGGGTTGGAGTCACAATTGGAGTTCAGTACCACATACCTTCCCCAAACTGATGGACAAACGAAACAAGTAAACCAAATCCTTGAGGACATGCTGAGGATGTATGTCATGAACAACCCAACAAAGTGGGAAGATTATTTGCAACTCGCAGAGTTTGCCTACAACAACGGATACCAAAGGTTGGCCAAAATGAGCTCTTTTGAAATGCTCTATGGCAGGAAAATGTTGAACACCTATGACTTGGGACAGTCTGGTAGACAGACTTATGTTAGGCCCCGACATACTAAAAGACTTGGACCAACTAGTCTCCAAGGTACAACAAAACATGAAGGAGGCACAAGACCGCCAAAAGAGTTATGCGGATAAGAAAAGAAAATACAAAGACTACCAAGTCGGCGAACATGTGTTACTTAAAGTAAAGGAAAAACGAAGCTCTTTGAGCTTAGGACGATGCGGGAAACTAGCCCCCGGTTTTGTGGACCTTTCGAGATACTGACCAAGAAGGGCCCAGTAGCATATGAGCTAGCCTTACAAGCTCACAAAAAAGTTCATAATGTTTTTCATGCATCGTTATTAAAGAAATATGTGTACGATACTAAACATGTGATTGTTTGGTCCTTATTACAGGTGGAGCCCGAAGGGGAGTTCATGCCGAAGCCACTCGACATTCTAGACAAGAGAGAGGTGCAGCTTCAAAGAAGGACCATTACCAAGCTGAAAGTGCAATGGAGGCACTTCGGAGCAAGGGAGGCTACCTGGGAAAATGAGGCAACCATGAAAGAGGCATACCCCGCCTTATTTCATGACTTCATTTCTAGCCCCTAGAAAACCGGGATGATGTTATTTCTAACCGGGGAGGGATGTAATATCTCGAATTTTGAACTAACAATTTCTGATGTTATATTCGACCCACAGCCCTGACACACATTATTTGGTTAATTATTGGGCATAAGCCCTAGTGCACATGAATCATTTCTTTTATAGATTTACATATTAGGCATGGACCTTGATTGATGCATTATTGTTATATGTTCGGCAAGAAAGCCCTGACGGATTGATTATGTTTTTGTTATATGAATCAGGTACAAAAGCCTAATATATTGAGATGACCTTTTTGTTACATACTATGCAGAATTATGATTTACCTGATTAACTTATATGGTGTATTGAACGTGGAATTAGAAACAAACAGATGACCTACGTACTGGGCCTAAGCTTTGATGTACCCAGAGGATTTTATTATGTACTAGGTGTAAGCCCCGATGTACATTGAGTATTGGGCAGGAGCCCTAGAGCACTCCCAGCTTGATAAGTGAATACCAGATCCGAGACCATTATACATATTCTAGATGTGCTTCACAACCACATTCTAGTACTAGTGTTGAGCAAGATGCTATGGAATTGCACTAGCGTAATGCCCATGTGAAAGTGTTAAGTTAAAAGCTCTGAAGAGCACTCGGAGTTACTAGATCTCAAAAGTGTTGAGTCGACAAGACTCTGAATAGCACTTCTATTTCATCGCATTAATTCAATTTGGTTAAATGAATCATTTTCTATCTATCATCAAGTATTGCGGGAACTACCATCTTAAACGAGGGAATACAACATGCAAGAGAGATACCTAGAGGTGCCTATCCAGGCCTACCAAAAAGACCGTCCAAAGAGTTGGACCCTGTCCTTAATTTTAAAAATAAGTACCATGAGAGATACATAAATAAATAAAAGAAAATTACCATAACTTAAGTATGAAATGACTAAGAATAGTCTTATGTGCATTAATTGCATAAAGGTCTCAAAGTTAATATTATTATTAAAAGTATTAACAATAATGTTATTATTATTTATTTATAAAATATATATATTGCATAGAGTTTATGCATAAATGGCTATCACATTATCATACTATTAATATGTATTATTAAGCAGTATGGATAATATTAGGTATAATATATAACTACTATTTTTATTATTATGTAAGAAGTAATTTAAAGTCACTTCTAGTTAAAACAAATAAAAGTCCGAGTTTAACAAGGACTAGATATTTAGTTAAAATATCTTTTAAAAATATTAATTTAATTAAAGAAACTAAATAATTATTCAAATAGCTATATTCCAAGACTCCCCTATATAAAAGAGGGAATACCCCAAGAGAGGGGGCATCATCTTTTCATTATCATTCTTTTATGGTAATAAAGGAGAATTTTGCTGCAAGAACTGAAGCAGTCCCACATTAATATCCAGATCTAATCCAGCAGTTGAACCTAGGGCCTCTACTTCTCCTATTGTATGTTGGAACCAGCTCAGTGGGATCCAATTAGAACCAAGAATTATCTAAGGGTCATGGTTGGGAGTAACATGGTAGTCCCAAAGTTATCGAGTTAAACGCTCATTCTACAGGTTAGACAAGTCCATAAGCTTTCTATAGTAATTATTGTTTGAGTGTGCAGGTCTTGCAGATGAGGATCAACCTTCAGGACAACCAGGTATGAACACCAATTCTCCATTTCAATTTGCAATAGAAGCTAGGATTATTAAATTAGGATTTATTGTACAACACTGTATTTCACTATTCTTTACAATGTTATTTCTTCTATAGAGGAAGGGATATTGGGCATGGGCTCTCAAGGTCATATTATAGGATTAGAATTTTAATTGTTGCCTCTGTCAAAATTGAAAGTCTACCCTAACCAGCTCAAGGGTCTACCAGGGCTAGCCTAGCTATCCCGTGGTAGACATTCATTCAATAAGTATGTCATAAACCGAAAATTTATTTAAATGTTGATTAACGTCTAAACTTTCAAAACCACACAAGAATGAAATCACATTGTGTTTCTATACCTTTTCTCAAATTATTTCATTTATATTATCAAGCTAGGGTTTAGCCCCTTTGTATTTTATTCTTTTAAAACAAAGAACTTAGGAATTTCCAATGAGATAAACATTCTACACGTAGGCTACTAGTTTATTTTCAAAAATAAAACCTTCAAGTTAAAAGTAAAACATCTGGTACATATAACTTCCCTAAACAACCAATCAATACGATTTTTCTTCCTATCTACACTTTTCAGTTTTCAATTCTTAAACATAAACTAGACAAATCGAATGGGCAGTCAAAACTATTAGATTCACAAGATAATGGCCACATGGAGCTTCTTGAAGCCAAACATTATCAGACTCAGAACACTCCGTTCTTTTAAATAAAGAAATTGAAACGCAGGTCAAGGTATAGAACCCTCTCAACATTATCAAATTCAGAACATTCCAGTAATTCTTTAAAACAAGGAAATTAAAACGCAGGTCAAGGTATCAAAATACTCTGCCAACATTTCCAATTATAACATCGTTGGCATTAGGATCACAATAAGTGATCACCTCAATAAGGCATCCAGGAAAGACAAATACTTCACAGACTTGGACGAACCCCAAAACATCTCAGACAGACATAACCGCTTCATGATTTTTAAACACCCATTACATAAAATCACCCACAAGAAAATAAGTGCATCTATAAGACAGAGGTTGTAATATCCCGAATTTTGGACTAACTATTTTTGTTGTTATATTGGGCCACGGCCCTGGCACATATGATTTATTTTTAATACTGGGCATGAGCCGTAGCACCTATGATTTATTCTTTTATATAATGAGATATCAGGCATGTACCCTGACTGACTTCTCTATTTGCGTGTATGCTGGGCGAGAAAGACCCAATGATTTAATGATGTTCTTTAGCCTTAATATGGGTACAAACCCTAATATATTGAGATGATCTTTTGTTACTTACTGTGTAGAGCTATGATTTTACATGATTTGACTTATGAGTGTGTTGAGCATGGACTCAGAAACACACATATAACCTACGTACTGGGCATAAGCCCCGATGTACCTAGAAGAATGTTTATGTACTGGGAGTAATCCTTGAGGTACATTGAGTGTTGCGCCTAAGCCCTGGAGCACTCCAAGCTTGATAAACGAATACTGGATCCGAGGCAACTTAAATATTCTAGATGTACCTCACAACCACATTCTAGCACTAGTGTTGAGCAAAGGCTCTCGAATTACAATAGCATAATGCCCATGTGAGAGTGTTGAGTTAAAAGGCTCTGAAGAGAACTCGCGGTTACTAGATCTCAAAGTGTTGATTCGGAAAGACTCTGAATAGCACTTTTTCTTTCATCACATTTATTTAATTTGATTAAATGATTCATATTTTATCTATCATCAAGTACTGCAGAAACTACCATGTTAAACGAGGGAATCCAACATGCAAAGGGAGAGACTAGAGGTGCCTATCCAAGCTTACCAAAAGACCATCCAAATAATTCGACCTTGTCCTTAAAAGTTAAAAGAAGTATCATGTGAAGATACATAATTAAATAGAAGATAATTACCACCACTTAAAGCATGGGATGACTAATAGTAGTCTTCTAGGAATAACATGCATAAAGGCCTCAAGGCTAATATTATTAAGTAACTTTAATAATAGTGTTGTTATTATGTATTTATGAAATATATTTATTATATATAGTTTATGCATCATTTAATATTATTAATGATGTATTAATATTTAAGCTGAAATATAAATCTTGTTTTAACAAATTATTATGATAAGCTTAAATCAAAAATCACTTATAGTTAGAACAATAGAAAAAGTCTTGGTGCAAAAAGACTAGATATTTATTAAATAAAATTGTTTAAATATTAATTATTTAAATTAAAGAAACTAATTATTCCAACAATCGTAATTCAAGACTCCCCTACTTAAAGAGGGCAAATCCCAAGTTTTGGGAGCATCTATTAAAAAATGTTGATACAAGATGGATCTCATTGAATGGACCAGCTGAAAGACTATTCGAGGAATATGCATCCTTAGTAGGGGTAATGTATGAACATCGCTTAAGAGTAGAAAAAGCTCAAACTCTTCCCTTTCTACTAACTGATATAGAGACATTATTAACATTGGTTGGGATTCTTCCTATGCTTCATGAAATGAATAACCTCGTGAAGATGTTTCAGAGTCGCACGATGTATATTGTTGAATACACAAATGCAAGAAAATTATCAAGCCTTGCATTGGATAATTTGGATATTATGGGAGAGTCTTTTACAGGTCTAGCATTTACAAAGTGGACTAAGATAATCAATATAGAAAATGATGAATTTTTTTTGAAGTTTGATGAAAAAGGTATTCTATGTATGGCAATGCGTGGGCATATGGTTCCTTTTATTATAACGATAATATAGGAGGATCCACCAAAGAGTGCCCCATGTCAAGAGAACGATTTGACAATGTTGTGATTTCAGTGAGGCACAACTTGATAGAAATTGCAAAAACACTATCATCAGAGATAAGAGAACGATTTTCTCGAGTTGAATTGTTGGAGGCCATGTCTGTGGTATACCCTCAATATTGGAACCATCATCAATGTTCAGAAACTTTAAAGGTTGACTTTAGAGGGAAATGCAAGACTTTGCAGAGCCATTTTTTTCGAGAGGCCGAGATACAAGGAGAACATATTCAAGGTATTTTAGATGGAAACAAATTGTCAGATCAAGCCAAATGCTTTGCTACAACAATGTGGGAGCAATTTCCTGAGCTGGATAATCATCTAGAATATGGTGCAATTACAAGATTATGGACTAAACTCAGTGGTAGCGAAATCCTATGGCAAAGAATGTCAGAATATTTCAAATTAGCAGATTTATGTCAAACCATGATTTTGGGATCAGTGGAGGATGAGAGAATGTTTAGTGCACTAACATTCTTGAAGTCAAAGTTGAGGAACAAGCTTGCTAAAAATGTGGATACATGCTTAAGATTATATGCAACAAAGTATGAGGTTGACAATTTTCCGTATGAAAGAGCACTAGCTCTTTGGCAATCAGATCATGAAAGAAGGGGAGAAAACAGTATAACAAATTTCTCTAATGAACTTGATATAGAAAATAATGTTTTTGAGGATCATAATGATGGTTCATCTCGAGAAGATCATGTTGAGAATGCTGAAAATGAGGAACAAGGCTAGAATGTGAATTGGGATTTTGATTTTTAATCAGTGATTTATGACTTATGATCCAGTATACATGATGTACTTACGTCTTATTTTGGTCGAGGGTGTTCCATGGACCCTTGTTGGTGATCGCTTATGTGAATTTGAGGTTGCATTTCAGGCAAAAATAGATTCTACATTGTACTTTTTTCTTGTAACATTGCTTATTTGAGATGCATTTCCTTCATGCAATTTATTTTAAGATCGATGTTTTGATGTTTATCTCTTACATTGTCCCTTTCTTATATGTGACAGGAAACGATGCTGTAATTTGACAAAGCTAGGCGTGGGAGCTATCTCTTCACATAGATAGTGTCCTAGCAATAAAGGATAAATAACTAATTTAACAACACTTTCGCTAAGCAAGAATGGGCTCATTCAAGTACATGAAACCATGTTGGTGTTTCGCTCTAATATCTTGACAAATTTTTATGGTTTGTTTATTGCTTTTGTTTGAAGCATTTTGTCAATTTTTGAAGTTTGCGTGTATTTTGGTTAAATATTGTGTTAGTCACATGAATGCTTCTAGTTCTCATCTGATTCTTGATTTAACCCTTTGTTGTAGTTTGGTTTGGTTTAGTTGATTTACATTGATTCAGGGTTTGAGGAAATATGTTTTTATTTCCTTTCAGTTGCATGAATTATTTGTCTTCACTTTTCTAAATCTATTATGTTCATTGTATATTTTCTTTGTAAATACTTATCATTAGTAAAAAAAATAAATGAGATCTACATAGCTAAGCGAAGAGAAAAATGGTCGATGTACTAGGTTCCTATCCATTGGTTGTAGGAGACCTATTGGCACGAGACCAACATTCCTCTGGCTCTAATGCAATTGGTATAGTTACAATGCATAATTATCTTAGTCTCCACGGGTATAATTGGCTAGTCTAGGAAAAAATGCCCGATTCTATCGGTTTGTTGATTTGATAAGATTCAGGTCCCCACATGTCTGTTGGACCAATACAGGACAAGATAACAAGTGGAGTCCCCACTTGCCCTGAATCTAGTTAGTGCAGTTGTGTTTCACTGACACTTTCCGGATGTGAGTCCAGGACCTAGGTGTTCTATTTTTTATGATGTGATTCATGTTATTTGACTAACTTTGTTGTTCCTATATTTTCGAAGTAGGTTGGAAAATATTTATGGTAGCAAGTTCACTATATGTCAATTTGAGGTTGCATTTTAGGTAAAAATATATTCTATATTTTGTGTTTTTCGTTGTAACATTGATGATTGGGACTACATTTCCTTGATGTAAGTTATTTAAGATTGATGTTTTGATATTTAACTATTACATTCTCTCTCTTGTTTGTGACATGAAATGAAGCTGGAATGTGAATGAAGCTGGGGTCTATCTCTTCACATAGATAGTGTCCTAATATCAAAGGATAAATAAATAATTTAACAAGACTTTCACTATGCAGGAATGGGCTCATTCTAGTACATGAAACCGTGTTAATGTATAGCTTTGATACCTTGGAAAATTTCTATGGATTGTTTACTGCTTATGTTTTAGTATTATGTCGATTGTGGAAGTTTGGGTTCATTTTGGTTAAAGATTGTGTTAGTTCCTTGAATGCTTCTAATTCTTATTTGATGCTTGACTTAACCATTTGTTGTAGCTTCGTTGGTTCCTTTTGATTTTCTTTGATTCAACGGTTTGAGGAAAGATGTTTTTATTTCCTTTCACTTGTATGAATTAAGCATCTTCACTTTTTAGCATGTATTTACTTATTTCGTATTTTCTTTGAAAATGTCATTATTTAGAAAGGGAAATGAGCTCTGCATAGCCAAGTGAAGAGAAAAATGGTCTATGTAAAGGTTCCTACGCATTCATTGTAGGATACCTATTGGCACGAGACCGACATTTCTCTAATGTAATTGGCATAATTTTCATATGTCCACATACTATCAATACAGTATTCACTTGAATCTCAACACATACCGGGCAACATACTGTAAAAGGAGCATTGCAAACCTTTCTACTATATAGGTTAGCATATTTCTTGTCTTATTTGGTGGTGTGTAGCAGTCATCTTGTTTTGGCCACTAGTAGTTAGATTGTTTTGAGTATATCCGAAATTGAATGAATTTATTGCATGTTGCATGCCTTTACGTCTTTAGAGTTTTGATTTTTGAATATCATGAATTAATTCTGCTACTATTCTTAAGAGATTGGATTTACTCCTCCCAAAAGGCTCAAATATACTCCTCCCATGATCAGGATTTACAATTTATGAAACTTCTTGTGGACACAATGGAATTGAAATCTGGTTTTATGACTTAATTCAACCAAGCGGTAGGTGATGCTCCAATAGAAATTGGGGATCTATTCATTGATTTGCAGGACACTAGCCTGGAGCTTGCAGCTCTGGATGAAATTACATCAAATAATAAAAAAAGTTGTTATCTTAGGTCAAGACTAGAAAGTGTCTTCGAAAGAATAGGTAAAAATGGTGATCTATGGCACTCTAAATTTCAGTCCTTCTTAGAGGCACTGACAGAGAGATGCCATGATTGTGTTCAAAAGTGGCTTTCCAACAACACTGCAGAATTTTATAGCAGTAATAATGTACAAAAGTTGAAACTCAAGGCAGTTTTAGCCCTAGAAGAATTGAAGTAGGGACTTTCTGTATGTGGTTGTAAGTGTTTTGTATGTTTTTGGTGATGTGTTCTAGAGAAATGCCATTCCTCTGATTACTCTTTTATGAGTAACCATGTTTGTGTTGAGAAGTGCACATATTGTTCTATTGAATTAGATCAAGGAAATGAAGTGGAGGAATGCCAAATTTTGGCAGGTCATGATTGGAATTATGATGGAAAAAAGAAAAATTAGAGTAAGGATTGAGATAGTACAAGAGATACAACAGACTATGAATAAATTAAAAATAGAGCTTTATAAGTTTGCTAAGAGATATGTAGGCAAGCATGCACTGAAAGGGACCAAACATATAGTATGGGATGACATCACTGTGGAGATTACTAGGAATTGGAATCAGTTGGTACTAGTACAGGATGAGCAGGAACTGGCAAGGACTACCTTTCCAGATTGTAAAACAATAACCAATTAATTGGATAAGAAGCCAGAGATTGCCCATAATGTAATCAGTTTACTAAATGTTGAGTCTAAAACTGAGTTGGACATTCTGGGTGTACTAGACAGAACTAATTTAATAATGGAGGCCAATGGAGTCATCACCAAGAATAATATAGTGCATGCCAACTTATTATTTGGACCTAAAACTGACTGATTGGTCATTTGACAAGTTAGCACTATGCTGTTGCTCCTATTTGGCAGGGAGGGCAGGAAGAATAATATGTTTTTCCTAAGTGTTAAGTCTAAAACTGAGTTGGATGTTCTAGGACTACTCAAAGCTAATGTTGCTAACCTTAATTGATCAATATCTTCCATTTGTTGCAGCATTTGATAACGTTTGTGATAGCATTGTAGGTTAGCATTCAAAAAGGCTTAGGGATCAACTCAAGCAAGATGTCAAGTAGTTGTAAAGGAAGATCATTACGAAATCTGGGCCTCTTAAAAGAATGGAAATCAAGGTAGAAATATCACCCGATGAGGGTTAGATGAACACCTTGTGACTTGATAATTGCTTGATGCAGTTAGATTCTTTTTATGGTGTACAACAATTCACAAATGAAGATAGTGTTGCCTTTGTGAATTTGTGTATGCATGAAGAATTTTTGTTGTGGCAGGAGAAATAATTTGAGGCTTGAGCACAAACAAAATCTTGGCACCACACAAGCCTTGATGCAGGGCAAATTCAAAGTCACCATCAAGGACAAATCCTATATTGTTAACTATTGGAAGGAATAATAACATTGACAGTACCTGCAATAGAATTCCAATTAGATAGTAGATGCCTACATCCAATACAACAACTACACCATTAGTCTTAGAGTGATAGATGAAGAGGCGAAGTTGATCACGGAGTTCATTGGTTAATGGATCAAATGAATTAAGAAAGCGCTTGAGATGTTTGACATCTGCACTATAAAAGAGTCTTCTCAAAAGGCTAAGTTAACTGATGCTAAGAATAGTTAGAGGAATCCTATTGATGTTGGTGCAAATTATTGGAATATCTCAGCCTGCATGATTTAGAAAAGTACTATATGTATTTTGTATTTGAATTCTGTGGTCGAACGAGAAACTGAGGTAATTGGGGTGTTTTGAACAAAATCTACTAAATAAAATCTGCAATGGTTGTGGTAAACTGTTTACAGAACAAGGATGGCTATATTTACAGGTAAGCTCATTGATTTGATTATATTTTTCATTTTAACATTTGTCCTCAGTTTTAAGTGTAAAAATGACAAGGATTTTCAACAAAACAGGTAACATGGCCATAGTATGATGGCATATTTACAATCTGATATTTATATGATCCTAGGATTGTTTTGATAGTTGAAATTTGTCAAGAACTATTGCAATTTGTTGATTAATTTTCCTTTATTGAGTTGATTTATCAACCCAAGAGCTCTAGAGAAACTTTTGTGGCCTCTCAAATCCATTGTCCCCTGCTCAAAACTGTGAAGAGAGCTGCGGTTTACCCCTATCTCTCAACTCAGATTTACTACACACCTTCCATTTGTCCTCGTGTAACAAACATGCTTTGATCACAATCATACATTTATTCTTCTTGTTGGCATTCCAATCCATTGTTCTCATCAAATGGATAAGGAAGAGAGCTTGCCTGTGCTTTATATCAATATTCTGATATTTATCTTTTGGATGATCCTTTCAGTGATGTTGATGCTGATACTGCTGGTAGCTTTTTTATGTTGGTAGCTTTTTTAAGGTTAATATCATGATTTCCTTTTCATATAAAGGTTTTCAAATTATTATGTGCATAGCACTTTTGTATGTTGCCCCTTTCTATAGCAATGATTTTTTCATTTTGTCTTAGATTTCTGATATCCTATTAATCACAGATTTTGATGTGTAGGAATACATAATGGGAGCACTTTCGAAAAAGACAGTAATCCTTATAACACACCAAGTTGATTTTCTCCCTGCATTTGATGATATTTTGGTTAGTGAGCAGTTGTCCTTGTCATTGAAATCTGTTTGTTTCCTTGTATACAACTTTTTGACAAAGTTTTTCAATGGATGGCACATGATTATAATTCCTATAATTTTGACATATTTACTCATGATCGTTTTGGGAAATTTTCTTTGAATTTCTACACTAAAATCTCTCTTTTGCAGTTGATGTTGGATGGGGAGATTCATCAAGTTGGGAAATATCAGGAACTATTGGTCTCAAGTGAGGCACCTATGGAGCTTGTGAATGCATACAACACTGTTTCTCAGCAAATGAGTAGTTGATTCAACATCTAAAGGTATTGAGTGCATATGTTCTTTGCTCCTCTATTCTTTCCCTGGTTCTGCACCAAAGGGTACTGTCAATCATGGTGTGTACAATAAAACTGAATGTCAATTGTGGGAGATTTATGCTATTACTGGGTGTTTATTTGTATAAGATGATCATGAATAACAATTTGAACTGGTGCAAGTTTTTTGGGGATAGCCATATCTTATTGTGTCTCATTGGACATATCATTGGTATTTAGTATTTAAAACCAAGGTACACTAACAAACTACATTGTGTTTGTAGAATGCATCAAACAGTACATGCACATTCCTAGTGAGGAGCCAGTAGTTATAGAAGATCTCAGACCACCATCTAATTGGCCCTCACATGCGAAGGTGGAATTACAAGAGTTGACGGTGCCTAAGTTGTTCCTTTTGACCAGATAACTGTGTTAATGTTTTTTTTAATTAAAATTTGAATGGTTATTGATTATTGCAGTCAAATATATTTGTTATGTGTGCAGATTAGATATAGATCCAACAGTTCCCTTGGTCTTGGGCATTACATGTACATTTGAAGGAGGGAAAAATATTGGCATTGTTGGCTGAACAAGAAGTGCGAAGACCACTATCATTAGTGCTATACTCTGATTAGAACAAGAAGTCGGAAGACCACGTTGCATGCCAACCATACTTACTGATAAGCATATATGTGGAAAGGAACGTTTCCACAAACAAGTTGTAGAAGAGGATGCAAGTCAAATGAAATATTTCCATGAGATCTCCGGTACTGATCAGGTATACGCCGCTTTGCAATTTTTCATCCAACCTTTAGTTTTGAATTCATTTGTTTTGCATCGTTTGTACTATCTTCAATCAAAATTTTATTTTGGAGATTTTAAAGTTGTAATGATGCCCATATTTTCAGATATCAACATCCCCATTAACAATTGAGGACTTCAACCTTTTTTCTTCACCAAGTCTTCCTCTGAATCTTCAAGTGTGAAAGGGCATGCTAGCAAACATTGTGATAATGACAAGTTGGACACTTCAAGTGACGAAGACTTGAGTGAAGTAGATGGCCTGACTTCCAACCATACTAATTATGTACCAAGGAAGAGAATGCAAGGAAAGCTGAGTGTTTCTAAAAAAGATGGGGCATTGCCTCTGGAAGGTGATTTCCAACTGTCCAAAGAACTGAATCTATGTAATCAACATTTTCTAGTCATCTTTGCATGGATGAGATCCCAGAACCACAAGTAGAAAACTTCATGGCAGCGCATGCATTTGAAAGAAGTGTTAGGCAAAGAGATTCCAACCTGAAAGCAAAGAGCCTTACATTTATTTCAAGATCCATCTTTGTTGTGCTATTTTTTCTCCACTACTGATGATTGTAAAGCACTTGAAAATGCAAGAGGAACACCATCTCTTGGTTCCTACATATAAGACTACATGAAGATTTTCGGACAGATTCTCTATATTAGCAGATTCAAAGGCTATTTTAGTCTCTGTTTTTGTGCAATTGGTTAGGACACATTGTACCTTATTGATGTTCTTCTCATCTCTAATGAGAAGCTAATAGAAAAGGTTTATTGCATGCTTGTGATTTCATTGTTATAATTTATCCATGATTTTCATTATTTCTAAAATACTCCTTTCAAATTTCTATCTAAAAATCATTAAGGTATAAAGCACATCATAGAAAATGGCAGCAAAGGCACATCACCAAGAAATTGCAAAACCTTCAGAATTGGTGGTGTGTACTACAAAGTCCAAAATGCTATAAAAACAGTTGTAACCCCTATTGATGGAGGAATGACACAAACAATATTAAACATAAAGCATTATCCCTTGGTCAGCTAGGCAGCGCATTGCAAAAATTCCACTTGTGCATTGTAATGGTGGAATGCAAAATAGTTAATTAATTAAATCAGTCAATCTTGAATCATGAAATATGGTTTATAGTTTAGATGTCTTGGACTTAATGACTAGCATATATGTTATTTTCTTTTTTAAATGGGGAGCGATTTGTGAGATTGTATTATCAAGATTTCATGTCCATTACTGCATGACTAGATGAGGAAAGCCTGCTAGTAAATCTTGATTATTTAAAAGAATTAAGAGTCAGGACACTTCGTCATCTTCTGCAATATGGTGGCAATAGCAATGAAGTACATTTGAGTTTAGCATTAGATATGAATAACACGGATTATACAATTATATAAAATTATACAAATTATATTGGGAATTTTATTTCACATATGTTCTCCATGCTAAAAATCCCAATTAAGTGCCTGGAGTAAAAGAAAATGTTGTATTATAGTTCACAATGGCCAACCATATATGCATGTGTGATGTAGGATCAAAATATCTAGGAGTTTGTTGCAGAGATATCACAATCTATTTTAGTGAGTCATTAAGGGGATAGACTTGAGTTTCTATATTTAGAAATCAGTTGCAAAATTGTAGCATCTTGTTAGTGAGCTGGAAGTAACATTGCCAAGCTGAAGTTTGTAAGCCACCGGGAATTTCAAGGTTCATCTCGTTAAGTTAGTTAGTCTGAGGGTCAATTGACCACACACATAGTATAAGTAGGTCAAGGTTTCAAAAGTATGTACAGTTTTGTGTATAAATGAGGAAAAGATAAATTCCTGCTATCTCCGGTGTTGGTGATTCCTTGTGCCTACTTATGTGTTATGAATGCATGAGAATCAAATGGTAAGCTATTTGAATTCCATACATAACCTGATAAAAATGCATAGTAGTTTTGTAATTGTGTGACTGTATATTGATTGATTGTGTGACTTGGTTGTGGCAAATAAAGTTAAACTTAAAATGCTGCAAGGATTACAATCTCACCATAGTTTCATAGACAATGTTGTTAGCACCTGGTCCATCAACATAAGGAGATTAAAGGCACCATTAGAATAGGTTTTATAGAACATCCAATAACCAATAGAGCTTAGAGGAGTTGCAAAAAAAAAATCGTACTCACATTAATAGCAGCTAAAGCATATATAAAAGGATTCCTCAAGTATGATCAATATATAAATGCACATATTATGATGATAAATTAAATTTTGAAAGTATCCTTAATCCAGAGTACTGCCTTCATACATGATAGTTGTTATTGGATGAGATGGTTGGACATAGCTAATCTTGATGATCTATTTCCTCTTAATACTTGGAAATTGTGATATCACATCTCATCCAGACTAGTGGCTAATGGGAACTGTGACAAATATTTTCACATAATCGAACATATACAATAGGGCTTCCATGTATTGACTATAAATTCACCTTTTAAAATTTGATATGGGTTTCATCCTTTCACAGCATGCCAAATTTTGGTGGAATTTGTAGTTGTCTACATGCCATGAAGAAAGGAGCAAGACAAAGATACTAACTTTGCAGAGTGATTAAATCTCACACATGGAAATGTTTAGAGGTTCTCCTCAACACTCTAGCTTAAATAAAATAATTTTCAAGTTAGATATAGGATACCATATCATCGTTAGGTTGGAGATAAAGACTAGTTACATCTAGATAGGTGGGTGGTTTCAAAAGAAATAACATCACAATCTAAATCCTATCTTTTATGTCTTGTACACCATTTTAGAGGCCATTGGACCAGGTGCTTTTTGAATAGGTTTTCTAGAACATCCAATAGCCAATAGAGATCATAGGAGTTGCAAAAAAAAAATATGGTACTCACATTAATAGCTACTAAAGCACATATAAAAGGATGCCTCAAGGATGATCACTATATAAATGCAAGTATTATGATGATAAATAAATTTTGAAAGTCTCCTTAATCTAGAGTATTGCCTTCATACATGATAATTGTTGTTGGATGAAACAGATGGACATAGCTAATCTTGATGATCTACTTCCTCATAATACTTAGGAATTGTGATATCGCCAAACATTCCCATATATGCATAATGAAAATGTAGGCTATAATGAATAGATAAAATTCTTCCTTGCAACCAAATGATCAACGGGTAATTCTTCACATGAGAAGATGTTGTGCTAATGAAACACATTTACAAGAGAAAGCTGCAAGAATTCAAGAACCTTTAAAGAGAATTCCTTTGAAATATTTTGCTCTCCAAATTGTTGTTGAGTAAGTGGATTTTGCTCTCCTTAGAATTTTATGAAATATTCGCTAAGACTTTACAAGGTTTTATAATTCAATGAAAGATTCGCTAATATTTTACAAGATTTTATAATTTTATCAAACATTCGCCAATATTTTACAAGGTTTTATAATTCAATGAAAGCTTCGCCAAAATTTTACAAGATTTTATCATTTTATGAAAGATTCGCCAATATTTTGCAGGATTACATAATTTTATGAAAAAAATCGCCAAAAAAATTATATATACATATTATATTCTTGATAAAATAGCCCGCAACGTTTCCTTTGTATCATGGGGATTCGCTCAATTTTTATACATATAAATATAGGGGGGTTCTTAAAATCATCCATGATGCAAAACATGGCACTACATAGGAAGCAAAATATGGTGCAACAATAGAAGAAAAAATTGGCTCCATCTTGGTAGAAAAACACGATGCAAAAAAAGAAGGAAAAATTGGGGCACAATTAGAAGCGAAAATTGGTGCATATTGGAAGTAAATTGTGGTGCAAAAGGGGATGCTAAAGTGGTAGCACATATGGATGCAAATATGGTGCGAATGTAGATGCAAACATAAATGCTAACATGACGCTTTTAAGGATGCAAATATGGCGCTTACGGGGACACCATTTAGGAAGTAAAAGAGGACGATCTCTAGGAAGAAAAATAGGATGTTATTTTGGAAGCAAACCTCGACGTCGTTTAGGAAGCAAAATTGGACGCTATTTTGGAAGCAAAAAAATGGGTGCTATTTTAGACATCATAAAGGATGCTATCTAGGAAGCAAAAAAAGACATTATTTTAGACTCTTTACATTTTGTCCATGACGCGTCCCATTTAGCGTCTACTTTGACCACTCAATGAAAATAAAATTACACTAAAAAGGGACGCTAATTCCAGGATTTGTTGTAGTGTAATAGGGTTTTCCAGGACCAATTTCATTGCTTGACTATGTGTTCAGAAATTCTTATTCATTAGGTGGATCTCAAAATTTTGGATAGCATTTAAGCATGCCTTTATTTCCTTATCAATAGTGTGATATTTGTTTTGAGCATCATTCCACAGTCCAGATGCATACTAGACTATTTCTTCATCAGTGCTATTATAGTTATTTCGACATTACTTCAGGACAGCTCCCCGACCTTCTTTTGATGCATCTGTCTCTAGAATATTCATAAAGATTTCATCTATTATATGTAGGATATGGAGATTGTTTACCTTGGCATTTATCCTTCTGACTGGCTCTGTATGCCTTTGTGTCCACGGTGGTGGGATTGTTCCTAGTCTTTTGTTTAACAATCTTCGGTCCTGTGCACAATTTTCATAATACGAGGCTACATAGTTCAGGCATCCTAAAATTATATGCAACTATTTTTATCCAAGATGACATCTGGAAATTTCTCTGCGAAATCAACATGTTGTTGAACCTCAACCTTTCCATTTTTTATTTTTTGTCCTAGCAATTCAATTTCTATCTGAAATAACTTCATTTTTTTCTCAGATAACACAAATTTGTTGGTGTAGCGGACATGGAGAAATTTCCTAAGATGCTTTGTGCATTCTTCAATGGATTTTGAGAATACAAGAATATCATCGATATAAACCATGAGCCAATCCATGTATGGTTCTAATACATATTCCATAATTCTCTAAAATTTAGAGAGGGAATTTTTTACTCTGAAGGGCATTACTTTCCATTCAGATTGTCCATGTGGGACATTGAAGGCAGTCTTGAACTGGTCTTCTGGTCTTATTCCAATCTTCTAGAATCCATACTCTAGGTCTAATTTAGAAAATATCTTTGCTCCTGCAATTCTTTTGATCAAGTCTGACTTGTTTGAGAGTGGATATCTTACCCATTCCAGGGCATCATTGTGTGGCTTGTGATTTATCACCATACTTGGTACTCCTCGGAGCTATTCTGAATGATTATTTACATAGAAAGCTGAACAAGACCAGGGGATCCTCGAGTGCTGTATAAGTTCTTTACTAAGCAGACCTTTGATTTCTTTTCTGCATAGACTTTTGTATTCCTTTTTCATGGGGATTGCTCTGCTTCTGCTTGGGTTCCTTTGGTATCCTTCTTTCTATTTTAGACCTACCTACAATTACTTCCTATGCAAGAATGCATTAGGGGTTGTATGGCATACTTTGTCAGCAAATCCCTTCCTAATTCCCTCAATCCTTTTATGCTTCTCAGGGGCCTTTAATTCATCTTCAACCTTGCGCAGGTGTTCAACCTTTTTTATGGCCCTAATCTAGTCTCCCTTTTTTTATTTTGATTTTGAAATGCTTCATGGGGTCAAATTCTAGATTCAATATAGCAAGTGTAATTTCTTCTGGAGAAACCAGTGGGAAAAATATCTCGTTTCTCTTTATAGTAAAATGATATCTGATTTTTCCTTTACCATCTTATTTTACTCCATGAGGGATAGTAGTTGACAACAGACTGTTTCCTATTACACATTTGTGTGCAAAATCATCTTCAACCAATAAGAAAACACAATTTATACAAAAATTGCCTAAGCATACCTTTCCATGGCTGGTTTTATACTCCACTGCTTTTCTTCCTCCAAAACCTCTGACTGGGGGCTTGGCATGGTTCCCAATAGTTTGGATCAACATATTTTATTTTGAGGAAACACATGTCTGCTCTTGAATCAACTAATTCTAGCACAATTATTTCATCGTCATCAACCTTTATTTTCACTTTTATTACTTTCTTATGATGGATAGCCATCATGAGGTGCATTTCATCTTCTTGTGGTGGCGTTTATCATTGGGAAGTTCCAGCTCATTCTTTTAGGTTCTCAATTATGTTTCTGAGTTCTTTGAATTCTTGCACCAGTTTGAGGTGTTCTTTATAAAGTGTTGCCAAATCTATCTTCTGTGTTTCTTGGTACATTTTTCTGAGTAGGGGATACACACTTTCGTCCATCCTCGGTAGATCTGTGGCCTTCCATTTCCACCTTCCTTCTTCTTTATCTGAGTCATATTGCTCTTCCTCTGAGTTCTGTACATACTTCCTTCTGAATTTTCCTCTAGGGCTTTCCTTTCCTTTTCCTTTTTTGTCATCAAGGAAAATATTATTAAAGTTGTTCACCAATTCATCCTTGTCTTTTCCTTCTTTCATTTGGGAGATTGATCTTTTCATCAAGGCCTTTGGATCTTCTTTTGTTCCATCCATGAAATAGTTTATCTCTTTTGATTCTATTCTAGAAGGAGATCTATTGCTGGGATGTTGCTTGGTCCATGCAATGAATAGCCTTTTCTCATATGAGTGGGGAGAGCTTTCTGAATCATATGCTTCTTTGTCTTCCTGGAATTCTTGGCATATTGCTCCACATTTGCATGGTATTTCATACATTTGCTGGATATGCATGAGTTCAACATAATTTTGTAGTACTAGAATCATATTAAGAAGTATCTGAGCTTAATACTTCTGCATGCATCAAATTCTGTTGTATGGGTTTTCCTCTTTTGGGGAATTCCTGTGAAGTTATAATCAATTGCTCGGATTTGGGGAACATTCTTTCTGTATTTTTCCATGTTCTTTCTCCCTTTTGCTTCCTATGATAGTCTTGGGCCTTTTTGAAACATTATGGGGGAGTATGGCCTTCTTTCCCACAATAGAAGCATTTAATTTTTATTTTTTTTCTCGTTCTTTCCTATATTTTCCTTCTCTTTTTCTATAGGTTCAATCATTATAAGATTCTTCTGGTTTCCATTTGTTACTTGTCCGTCCTTTGGATATTTTATGTAATGGCCCTACTACTCTTTGTCCATTTGGAGTGCTGTTTGCTTTTCTTATGAGGATTTTTCTTTGGTTCTATACCAAACATTCTACAAAACTTCCCTACCCCCCCACAAAAAGAAGAGTTGTGGGTAACATCTTTGTCAATATTCTTAGTTTCACAATACTGGAGAAATAGTTTCTTAGCAACATCGCAAAATTGAACCCAAGTGTGGCGAGAAGGATCTTCCTAGAATTTGTCTCTGAGTTGTTCGCGGAATCCGAAGGGTAAATCCAGAAAAATATTTTTCTTGAAACACTCGTTCTTCAGTACGATTGAATTCGATCTAGTAAATGCCTCAGATCCATTGCTTATGGTACAAATGGTACTGAGTGATAGAATTGACATGGAGCTGGATCAATATATGTTTATGTTTTGTCATTCATGGTGGCACTATAGCCACAAAATTCTGCAATGATTGCTGGCAAGAGGGATCCAATGATATTGGGCTCGTCATTCTATGTATCATTCTAGATTTCAACCTTTTGAGAGGTGGGGAGATGAGTTTTCCACCAAGTTTCCATTGAAACCATAAACAATAATATTGACAGCTTCAGCATGATCATATTTTTCCTATGGACGTATAATATTTGAAACAAATCATCATTTTATTGACCATGTCAAGAATTTCTACTTCATTTTTGTCATCTAAATTCCAAGAATAAAAATTCTTAGGATTATAAGACTCTTAATATCCCGAATCTTCCTTGTAGAGGCCAGGTGGGACAAACTTTCATGGTTTATTATAATCCCATCCTGAGTCTACTTCCATAAGGGAAAATTCTTTATCTGTAGGACTCGGAGCTGAAGGATGGATGTTCAGAGAACTAGCTGACAGTAATTTGGCGAAGCGTCCAACTTTTGATACTTCTATTTTGGTTTTCTTAGTATCCTCGTTGATTTTCCCCAATTTTTTTGAATTTTTATTTACCTTATCTACTATGTAGGAAAATGCATCTCCTACATTCTTGTCTAAATTGGAGATAGAAAATGTAACCTCATCTCTGAGTGATTTACAAATAGATTTTACTTCTTTGGCAGAGATTGGGGAATGTTCATGTTTTTGACTTCCAATCCTAAGATGGTGAATTTCATCACGTATTCTTTTGCAAAGAATGTTCAAAGAATCAATCTGGCTTTCCCGTGGCATCTTATTTCGGAGCTCTATATTTTGTATGCGAAGGCCCTTTAGTGCCAAATTTGACCAATTGGCCTATTCTGCTTTGTCATTGTTAATGATGACTGGGGTTGCTCGAGCCGACACCTCTTCATAATCTAACTTGATGGGTATGAATGGTGGAAAATTGGCCTCAGTATAAATTTCTTCTCCTGTAGAATTTTTTGAGAGATGTCCTTTTGAAGTTCGTTCCCATTTTAAAGGGATAGATTTCATCATGGCAAGAGTATATTGGAACTCCCTTTTCCATTCATAAAAGGATATCCATTGAGTTCGGAGATCCATTTCAAAGTTCCATCTTTCAGACAACTTTCTTCTTTCTCCTTTGGGGAGGTCTTGATTCCAAAATTCTTCTGCTTTTGGGTGAGTATGCAAATCCCAATAGAACAAGTTTTTCATTATTTTATCCTTCGGATCAAAAGGGGAATGGCCAAATTTAATGGTTTCAAATATTTCTTTCTGGGCCAAGGATGGCTCTTAGATATCTTTCACTGGACAGGGTCACATCCTTGATAGGGGAAGAGCCATTCTTTGTTGTACCTTATGGTGCTGTGCATCCAATCTATACTGCTCATATTTTTCCATTTCTTTGGCAGGTAGGTCAAGTAGTTGTTTTGTCTGACTTGAAACAGGACAAAAGCCAAGTCCTATCCGATCTTGGTGTGATTTCTGGATTGACGGGATTTGTTCCAGCTGGGATGTGGCATCTAATACTTCATCCTATTGGATTATAACTATATTGTTAGATGCCTTTTTAAAACTTATTTTCCCACCATTCCGAAGGGGAATATTCCATCATAAACTATGTCTCAAGCAGATATTGACTCAGGAGTGATGGCTCACAATCTGGGTTTGGACAAGGGTATTTTTTTTACTGTTTATTATCACTGGTTGTCTCATGGCTAGGATTTCTGTGTGGTATCATACTTTGTCAATCATGGTAGACAATTGTGAGGGGAATATTTACAAGAACCCTTTCATGTAGACAGATAAGGTTTTTCAGTGTCGGTTCTTCGAGAGAAATGGTACAAGATAATGGTTGTTCTAGTGGATTGGTGTGTAAGGATCTTGATCTGATAGGGAGATTCCCCCTAAAATATTCAAGTTTGCTAAAAATAAAAAATTTCAAAATAACTTTTGCTTAAAATAATCATTAACTAATTCCATAAACCATATCAATTCAATTTTGAGAAATATATGGGAAAATTTAATGAGTGCATAGTAAATTATGACTAAAAATATCATATTTTCCATTGTAAATGTTATATTTTCCTTTTTAAACCTAAGTGGTTTTCCATATTTGTTTGCAAATCTATGACAAAGAAGGGTCCACCCCCACAAATATCAAGACATGGAAAACAAATTTGAAGATCTACATGCATAAAAAACAATTCAATACAAACAAATTTCAAGGATTTGGAACTATGTAACCCACTATAATACCATGTTATATCAAGAACATATTTAGAAACACATAACCAACGATTTAATGAGTTAACATAGTATTTATGTGGTAAAACCCTAAGCTGGGAAAGATCCATGGAATCCGATCTTTTATTCTTGAAAGAAACTCTCCAATATTACAACTCATCACACATGGATGGTATAACATAAGGACCAATAGGGTCCAAGCTAAGATCAATCCATAAGCCACCCTCCACTTCTTGTTATTTGATTGAAGACTAATAACAACAATTTCTAGTAACCAAGGGAAAGATGGACCATTGATCATAAGATGAACTCAAGGGTGTAGATCAGTCAATAAATGCTAATCTCATCAAAAGATAAGGGATAAGTGGTGGATAAGAATGACCTAAATTAATGTAAGTCCATGTTACCTGACAAAATCACCACCTAATAAGTCCCAAACTATGTCCATGAACACATGTGCAATATTGCGAAAGTATATAATCAGGCCAAGTTACATGTATAAGTGCCCCGCAAATGATGTTACGATGATATTCATTATGACACTAAGTATAAGATCACATCAAGCCACTAGACAACCTCAACACATTCAATATTTCCCCTTAATGTTGACTTAGAGAAGTGAACACTGGAGCAAAGGAAAGAGTTGTGTTACATAATAATAATAGAGCAATGATAAAAGAAATTGAGATCTCACAAGTTTGATGATGCCTCATTGTGTATATATGTGCCTGAAAATGATATGCTCACAAGTAACGTAATGATAGGCTATACAATAGTAAATGTGATCAATAAAATATAATCATTACATTACTCTTGAAAGAAGATAGCATTACATTATAGTAGTTGTGCATAAAATGGTCTACTAATGCAAATGTTCTTAAAGATTTATGTGATATAGATATATATTTTCTTGAATTGGCTTATACCATGATTTGTTCTTACATTGGCCTCCAAGAGGAAGGACATAGTTAGTTTTCTCCATATCCTTGAAAAGATGTAGAATATCTTTCTATCATAAGATGTATGGCACCATTTTTTTCATCAAGCCCATGTGTTTTAGGCTGTAACAATATATATTTTGTAAATAATATGACAATATGGCTATAGAGTGAAGAATCATAAGAAATAATTATTTATTTATATTTATTATGATCATAGTGATAATTGAATTATGCTTTTAATCAAGAGTAAGATGTTACATGCATAATGTCATGCACAACATTATGGACATTAACCAAAACCGCAGAGTGGTCCTCCTTGGGAGAAAACAAGTCCATCATTTAAGAGATTCTTGGTGCATGTTGAGTTGAGATATTGATAGTTTTTTGAGACAAATATAATATATATGTTGATTGAATTCTTATTATAAAAATAATTGGTTATCACAATCTGTAGTTATTCACAAAATGATGAAAATGTGTAATAAAACATAATGCCAATACAAAATGATGAAAATGTGTCATGAAACATAATGCTAATCACTAGATCAACCTAAAATAAAAAACTTAAATATATGTTAGTTTAATAATTAAAAAAACAATCTTCTATAAATGATTTTATCATTTTTTTTATCGAGAATGAGAAATTCAACTAAGAATCTTACTTTCATAGTGATAGTTATTAAAATTTGAGCGAAGAGACTTTACTTTTGATAGTGATAATAGTTATAAGTTGAGAACAAAATAATGTTTGATGATAAATTTCTCTTATTCTTTTTTTAATAAAAAAAATTGTAACTTGTTATTCATAAAAAATGATGAATCAAGTTACATTGAAATTTTCATAATGTGTAGAAAATAAAATATAACATAACAATACACAAAATCAGATCATTAATAGATGACATATAATTTCACATTGAAGTGGACTTACATACTCCAAAACTGAAGCAAACCAAACAAAAATATGTGTCAATATACATAGGAGCTCACAAGGAGAAGATATCCAAGAAAAAGCTTTCAATTCGAGTAACCACTAAATGATTTTCAATGTATTCTTCAAAATGGAGAACCCCACCCAATGGACCCAAGACCATTGCAATGTGATTAATAAATAAATAAATAAATATAAATATAAATATAAATAGACAAACCCTTTTCAAACTTAATAAAATATTAAAAACAAGTCAATCTTTATTAAAAAATATTATGAATAATGTAATTTCAATTTTATGCTATGATGGCTAACAGTAAAACTATCTTGGGTGAGGAGACTAACAAATTATTCTTTCTATTCAAATATCCCTAGCTCATTGTGTTGAGGTGTGGGTCTCGTCAGGAGGGAAACTTATGTTGAGTTCCCCTTACAGATGAGCTAGTTGGGAGGAGAGAGCCAAAATCCAACAAGTTGATAGGTTGGTGTGGCTGAGGCGGGGTACTATCCCCATCCCCATGTGATTTTGATGGCTTAGAGGCCCGTAGGTCATGGTTTATTAGACAAGAGATCACTTCTCCAAGTCAAGGAAATTCTAGTTAAAAAATTTTAAAAAAAACATTCCTCCCAACCACCCAAGCTACATCCTAGAGACATTTCCATACAAATTTCACATAAAACAACATTATTATACTCAATATTATATATATGATACGTATGTAGCCCAAGATAATTAATATTTGTGTACTTGTAAAACACTAGTGGGATATTAGGCTATAATGTTGTGCCAAAAATCTTAAGTATACTATTACTATAAGGTACCCTTAATACAAAAATCACTCTATTGCTTCAATATATGGTAATGTATATTTATATCTACAAAAAATAATATAATGTATTATTCATTACTTTTAATATTAAAAACAAAATTAATATAAATTTATTTTAATTTTCAATTATTTTAAATTAATATTTTTATATAATAATTTAATTAAAATATCTCAAAACAATATCAATTATTATAATATATTATTTGAAATATATATTTTTTATAATATTATTTTATTTCATTTTTAAAATATTATTTCAGGTACATATCTTTTTAACAATTTTATACTCATTTATAACTTTATAATCCACCAATTTACAACATTAATCAATTTAATTAATATATCATTTTTATAATATTATTTTATTTCACTTCACTTGTTAACAACCTTAATCAATTTAATTAATATATAATTTTTATAGTATTATTTTATTTCACTTCGCTGTTAACAGAGTATATGGACATCAATAGAAAAGGTGTTCAAATCAGGACAGAACTTTCACCTGGAGCCTGGAAACAAGGCAGAAAAATTTTAAAATATTATTTCAAGTACATATCTTTATAACAATTTTAAAACTTTATAATCCACTAATTCACAACATTAATCATTTTAATTTTTTTTTTTTAATTTAATTCACAATATTAATCAATTTAATTAATTCTTTTTAATTTTAAAATATATTATAAATTCTGAAAGCTCTTTTTCATATTATCTTAAAAATGACAGTGTTAGAAAGTAACAACTTAACTAATTTGTTTACCAATGCATTTCAAATTTTATGAAAACTTCTATCATAATAAACTCGTGAAAAATGAACATATAATATATAAAAATTTGAAAATACAAGCATTTATTATAACACTGACATCATGTGAATAAGTTCCCGAATCACATTCCTCTCTGGCAATATATATCTTTCAAAATGTTAGTTTCTTTGTTGAAGAATACTATTGTGGTATTCTTGTCGAAATATTAGTGAGATTCCTCAACATCACATGTTTTTTCACGTCCTTTGCTTTGCCCCATAGTGTAATATAAAGTCCCGTAACGATCAAAATTGCGCCCACCACCCTACAGGTTTTTAACATCAAGAACAATAGATCAAAATTGCGCCCATGACTCTCAGCATTAACATCCATAGAGTACACTAGTGTTTCGAACATTTAAAAACCACAAGGCCTATATTATTTATCCAAGTGGGTAATGTCCAGGACTAAGGTAAAATGCCCTATCCTTGAGAAATATTTCAATGGCCCAATCATCACCGAAAGTAGAAATGTTCTATAACGTATTATTGCTTACCTTCCCAAATGAAGAGACACATGAAAAATTATAAGCTCCAAGATTGCTGTGACGATCGTGGCTAATGGGTTGAATATTGCGACGAATACAGGCCCCCTTTTGCTTATACACGAGGCTAACAAAAGCAATAGCACTGCAGATTCATTCCCTGGAACATTCAATATATTTAGCAATCAATCTGGATACTGACGATTGTTCGAATTAATTTTTGCTACTATATTCAATCTGTAATGTCCTAAAAACATTTTATTCCGACTAACATTTTTTGTTCAACGTCACTATGCTTACCGAGTATACAACACTAAGAAGCTCCAAGATAACACCTATGCTTACCGAGTATACAACACTATGATATTGGACTTATTATGCTCAAAGATAACACGTATTAGAGCAGATTCTACTGCACTGACAAGAGTCATAAGTGCTGTTAATGATAGCTGAGTTGGATATCTTTTCAGAACTGACGCCTGTGTTGAATTCCACCCATCATACCATCGCCAGTCAAGGAGAATAATATCGGTGAATCGAATAGACAGAACTGAAAATGGAAGTAAAGATTACCTGAAAAACAATATAGGCAGACCAAACCACAACGGCCACAAAGACCAGGATGGAGCCTAGTATAATATTAGGTTTAAATTTGTACTTGCTTTGATCGATTTCCATTCCAGACGATAAAAAATGAAGTTCGGGACCTCTGTATAAGGCCATGACCATAGCACCAGAGAGACTTGTCCTCTTAATCTTCTGAGATTAATTTTCTCCTGTCTATGAAAAAAAAACTAGTTGAACAAACATCACGAATATTGAAATTTTATATGCAATACTGTAGTTAAAGGATCAATAGAATCCATTTGCAAAACAGAAATGAATTTCAGTGCGATATCGAACTTTTAAAAATATTGCATTTAAACAGCTTCTACCTCAAAACTATTGCATTTAAAAATGTCAAAACGGGAACTAGGTTAAATGCTGCTGCCACAAACGTGGAAGAAGTGTATAACAAGCCTGGAATGTAGCAATTATGAGTGATCGCGATTCTGTAACAGGACATCAATCAAACTGATTTTGTATTAATATATTGCAACGATAATTCAACAAATCAAAGCTAGTATATGCAGCAAATACTTACGCACTTCCCAGCAAGAAAATTTGAAATAAAACAGGCCTTGTCAATGGTGGTCGTTGCTTTCTGCAACAGGGATGACAGATTAATTCACATATATTGTGCGAATGATCTCTTTCCGTGTCTCTCTCTATGTAAATAATTACTTAATTGAAGATAGTCATTAAGCACGAAATATTTGAGTGAAGAAGTAGATGCGTTAAATAGTTTGAAACTCGACGTTACTATAGGATCATCGTCAGGAGATATTTGAAGGCTTCAAACCTCTCCCGATAATGATCCTAGGGATTGAAACTTCGAATTTCAAACTACTTAAGGCAGCTCCTTCTTCACTCAATAATTACTTAGTTGCATCCCAAATACTGTATATTTGCTAATTGAAAAGCTTACTTGTAGGTTTAAAGATAAAAATAAGAATAAGTGGTCACCTTTCTGAAAAGTAAGCCAAAGGAGCAATAGCTATTGTTGCAACAATCTGTCTGTATGCCGAAAAACAAAGTGATTCATTCCATCTGTTAAGGCAATTTTGATCATAATATACACGCCTGCAGTTACTACCTGAACTATAATCTGAGAAAGATAGGGTTTGATTTTCTCAATTCCTTTCAAAGAAGCCATTATATTATACTTCCGTTAACCTAGAGCGATTCTGAAGGAGCTCTAGCTTATTGTGATGGATATTTCAAGAAGATGGCCTGGTAGCCTTCTTATATACTATAGATCAAGTGCCCAACAGAAACAAATTATGATTGTATGAAGCACGAGAGTCAGCTAACGATTTCGAGTTCGGAGAACTGTTCACTTTACCAAAAAATAAATATTGATCACTCAAATTAAATTATCACAACGCATCGTTTAAAAAAGAAAAAAAAACTATTTTCAACTATTTATTTGGTTTATCCTTTGTCTTAATAATGCATACAAATTTTTAACTTCATGCGATATCATAAAGTGTTCATCAATTCTGTGTTTTATTCATATTCTTTCTTTATCGACTTTTTTAGATTTGAATGCTCGTGTTTCGGTATTACTTTTAGACTTTATTGGCTTGCTTTACAGTTAGTGTCTTGTAACTGAATTAACTTTACACTTTATTCCCCGGTTATGCTATGTAGCCGTAGTATTGCTTTGTTTGGTCTACTAGGATGACATATATGGCTTCATAATTTTACAATTAGTTAACTAGCAACAATCACATTAATAAGATTAATGTATCCACTTAAATTGAGCACATATTTTTCATATTAATGTTTGCCTATAATATGTGTCCAATTGGACACATACTTTACTTAGATGGATTAATGTCTTTAATTGAAATACATCAATCATGTGTTAATTTTTTCATCACTCTAAATTTGGATAAAGTGAAAGGTTGAATCATGTCCTCTATCTTAATGGGCTATGTCACGCTATTTCATGTCTACTTACATAATGAATTGATTATGTTAGGAAAAAATGTGATTGTATAAAAAATTTGTTGATATTATGTTTCAAGTATTTGTTTTTATGAATATATAAGTGGTTTAAAAAATTATATTTATAAAAAATGTTATTATATTTATTTTAAATTGTCTTTTTGAATTCATAGATAGATTTAGCATCCTTGAATATTCCATGGTATTCAAATTATGCAATTTCCATAACTAATATATGTGATTTTAAAATTTTTTAAATATTTCTAATAAATTAAGATGGAAAATTTGCTCATAAAAAAATGAAAACATAGAATGTTTTGACTACACCTTTTATGATTGTGTTTCTAAATTCTCAATAAACAATTATTTTATATCAATTTAATAAAAAAATTAATTTGCATGTGATAAATTGGAGCATATACACCGTATTTATTAGCCACTAGTTAAATAACTATATTATGTGTTAAAATATAAGTATTATAATTACCAAAAATAAGGTAAAATATATTGTTAAAATTTTTATAGATTTATAGTGTATGGCTTATTATATGGCTGATCCTAAGTGCCCTATATACAATATGGTCATTATTGCTTGAGAGAACGAGCTCCAAGAAATACTATCTGATAACGGCTCATTTCGGCCCACTTTCAGCATTTCTCTCTATGACGATTGGAGGTGGTGCAAAGAAGTCAGACTGGATGTCGGTGGGATGGTGCATCTGCAGGGAGGGGCCTCTCCCCTCCTCCTCTTCAATGCACAATGGTTGATTTGAAAGTGACAAAGGATCGTGCGAAGCAATAGGAAGGAGTACAGAGCCTCGAGAAGCAGGTAGGGATAGGAGGAGAGGGTCCGGAACCGCGGCCTGGGATGAAGGAAGTGGACAGGGAAGGAATTGTAGGGAGTCCGGGACTCAAGAAAAAGGAAACAGGCAGAGGCTACATAGGAACAGGAGCCTGTATACCAAAATCCATTCACACTCTCGCTATAACGGTAAACTCCACCAAAGTGAAGAAACAAATTCAGTATATGACGGACCATGAACTTATTGGAAAGTTCATGGGGATATGGCCTACGGAGAAAGCTCTGACATGGTGGATCAATGCGACCTGGAAACCTAAGGGACAATTTTATCTCTTGCTGGGAACCAAGGTCTTCTTCATGGTGGTATTCCTAAATGTGGAGGTTAAGGATCGGGTATTTGAAGGAGGGCCATATTTTTACTATTTTGAAGGTCTTTTTCTCAAAATATGAAAGGATCACTTTAACCCTGATAAGGAAGATCTTTCTATTGCTTTGGTCTGGATTCGTCTTTACTCTCTTCCTTCAGAGTACTGGGATCTGGAAATTTTTAAAGCCATCGGTGAAACCCTGGGCCACTTCGCCAAGATATCAGATCAAACCAAACATGGAAGGTATGTATCCTATGCCCATATATGTGTTTATATGAATATAGCTAAAGTGCTCCCAGAGGGGATTACTCCAAACTGGGATGACTCGGAATGGTTCCAAACCCTAGATTATGAACACATTCCATTCCAATGTTGTCGTTGTCACATTCATGGTCACTTGGCCAGGGATTGCCACCTCAACCTCCCTGCCGAAATCCTTGGAGCAGTACACTGGAGCAGAAAGACAAGGATGGATTTGTCAAAGTGGTCACCCGTAAAAGGTCGGGGAGACGCCATACAGGCCCGGATCTCGGGAAAAAGATTGTTCAAACTAATAGTTTTGCAGCCTTGGAATCTAGTTCAGTGGAAAACCGCCCTCCTGAGAAGGAGAAATAACACTCCCAGCCTGAGAGAGGGCAGCCAGATGTGGAAGCTGTGAAGGACACACCTTATGGATTTGAGGAAAATAAACGGAAGGAGACTCATTGTATGGATGAAGATCTGGATGATATGGCACTTGGAGATCTGGATATGGATAGTATGGAAGAGGCCTGTAAGAACATCGATGTCCACTCCATCCTTGACAACCAACTTCAACTGTTGAAGGCAGCCATTCTGAAAACCAAACCGACTCCTAGCCTGGGGATAGGTCTGTTGAAACTCAAGGAAAACAAGAGAAAGTTGAAGGAAGGAAACTCCAAAAGGGGAAGGTGGTCAAACAGAGATAGGATTGGTGAAATTGGAGCAAGATTGGTCGATTCTGGACAATATCCTACCATACAGGAGGCTCTTCTTACTGCCCGATATAGCACATGATGAAACTTCTAACTTGGAATATTCGCGGGATCAATGGTCCCCATAAAAACAAAACCCTAAAGAGTAAGATTGTGAAGGAAAAACACTTTGTGGTGTTTCTACAATAAACAAAATGTTTTGGGAATCAATTAGAAACTAAGGCACAAATTCTTTGGAAAAATTGCAAATGTATGGCTCTGGACATGATAGGCCACTTCGATGGGTTGGCAGTTCTATGGGATCCAAGGAAAATATCTCTGACAAATTTTCTCTACTAAGTTCAGCTTATCTACTGAATTCCATGTCATTGGGTCTCTGGTTAAAGGAATTCTTACCAGAAACGAAATTTTCTTGGTAGTTTGTCTAGACTAAGGAGATTGTTCATTGGCCTCCACTCGATTGGTGGGGGGGATTTTAACATGATCCAGACGATTATCTCCAGATTTATCCCATAAAAAGTATTTAGATTCTGGCAGCGTGTATGTAAGGAGGGAAAGTCTACTAGCATTTTTTCTAGGCTCCAATGTTCATCCATGGTAAGGTTACCTTTCCATTGAGTTCGATGAAGCCTGCACATTTTATTGCCTTCCGAAGGTCTTCATTATTGCTCCTTATTCTTGTGTGACTTTGCCAAGCTGGTGTCATCAAAATATTGAAACTTTGGTCAATTTCTTCGAACTCTCCTTAACCCAAAATAGTCATTTGATGAAAGTTACACATTGCCCTTTCCTGAAATGCTATTCCCAAAGTTTTAGGACTTATTAATTATTATAAATTAATAAGTTTTTTAGATTTTGATTAAAAAATAATTAAAAAAAAGGGGGAATGTTTTCACCTTAATCCATTTATAAAAAATCATGTTACGTGGAAGGCTTTATTATTAAAGTGGTTCTTTCACTTTTATAAGAGCATGGGTTTTGTCTTATTTCCCATGTCTCATTCACACATGGAGCCATAGTGTAATTATGCACTGCGCGTTGATATTTTATGTTCATGCATATGGGATTATCTCACAATGCAAGATAAAAGCAACCAATTGTAGGCACGTGTCCAAGTGATGTGCCACATATTTTTGTAAAACATTGGCCATTGAATTCTATAGTCACCATACTCAGAGCATCGAATCAATACATGGAAATAAAAACAAAGTTTTATTTCCAGATCTTTGTAACCATCTCTAGAATTTAAAGCATAAGATTAGTTTCCAACTGGCAAACTACAAGCACGGCCGGATCATATTTTGAAGGCAGAATATCAGTATTTCCAGGATAATAACAGAGTATCCAGAGACAGGGGATCAACATTCGAAGTTTCAATGCCAGATGTAAAGGAATTTAACAATTAAGGGACAAAAAACTTGGAGGGTTCAATATATAAAAGATTTATGCAGATTTTGACAAATTCTCAAGCATAAGATCAACATTCAGTTTCAGAATCCCGGGAAGTCAATAAATAGATGGCAATCAAAAGAATTTACAAAAGAAACGACAACTCCAGATCTGTTGCAAATAATTTGAGATTTTATTTCAATTGTTCCTAAACTCGAATATGAAAGCAGAAGATTATTCTCAAGCAGTTGGTCAAAGGTTTATTTCCAGCACCTTGCAAACATTTATGCCTAAGATCATGCTTGAAATCGCCTTTGTAACAAACACAAGATTGTTGGCTTTATTCCCTGCAATATGATTAGGATTATGATCATTTTTTCAGAGTACCTATAGAATTCCGACGATACAAGTTGATAGTTGAATATTTGTTGGGTCGAAGATTGCATCGAGTTTCCAACTAAAAGGCGGAGTTTGATTTCCGTCACATATTACTGTCTATATAATGAACAGAAAATCAATTGGAGAAGGGGTAGAGTTCCAGCCGAGAGGGCTGAGGCAGGATCAGTATAGTTTGATACAGAAATTTGCAGGCATGTATGTGGTCTTTATTTCCATATTGATCAGAAATGACTGTTTTTGAAATGGATTATGATCTTTGAGCCTTTTCTATTTTAATTAATGAAGTGTATGCTATCAATATTTTGTCTATGCATGTTCTTAATAGTGATTCTTTTGATTAGTATATAACTATGCCCTTATTATAAGATAGAACCTGAGCTTTTACATTTATAAAGTCATTCTCATAGTCATTTTCTGTCCATGTTTAAGTACTGAAATCCATGTACTCACTGTTACCTGATTATTGAGTTGTTTGATCTCTGTTATATATTCATCTGCCACCAAAGTTGATAAAGTTACTGTTTAAGTTATCTTATTTCTACATTTAAGATTTCCTTAAGCTTGACCTTAGTAGTGAGGGTTCAACTTTCGGGATAACATGGATGCTTGCTGAAAAAAAGGGGGCGAGACGCTATCTGACTCCTGAAAATACTTTGTTTGACGAATTCATTGAGGACAATAGTCTTATTGATGTAGACCTTGGAAGCACGGTTTGCACTTGGAACAACAGAAGGGGAGGGGATCATCTGGTAGTAGCAAGATGTGATCGCTTTCTTCTATCTAAAAGCATCATGCTTCAAGGGGGAACGTTGTCTTCTTGCCCAATTGCCTCTTCCGGCTCTGATCATTGGCTGGTATCCCTACATTGGAGTAAGATGGGTTTCAAAATAACAAAGCCTTTTCGTTTTGAAAAGTTCTAGTTAACTCACGCTGACTTTGCCTCTCGGATTGAGGAATGGTGGCCTACCTTAATCCCACCGGTAGGGACCAAAATGTATTGCTTCCAACAAAAGTTGAAGATGCTTAAACGAAAGATTAGGAAATGGAATAAAGGGGTCTTTGGAAATATTCAGTTGGGAAAAGCTAATTTGGAGGAAAGAATGGAGCAGATACAAGAGAGAATTATGCAGACTAGCATGACACCGGAGCTTGTTGAGGAGGAGACCAGAATTGATGAGGACATCTTTCAAAGACAAAAGCAAGAAGAGATACTATGGAAACCGAAGTCTCGCAACCTGTGGATGAAAGATGGTGACCAGAATACTCAGTTTTTCCACAGTGCCACAATTCAACAAAGACATTATAACAAGATCGTTAATCTAAAGACTGAGGAAGGGGTAGTGCTGGAATCTCATGAAGAAATTGAACATGAGTTGATCGACCATTTTACTAAGGTGGCTACTAAAATTCCAAAGGATCGCACTGAAGCATGTAGGGTGATCAAAGCGGTCCTTCCTCGTCTTATTTCGGATGAACATAATGCAATTCGGATTCGCCCTATTGATTTTGTGGAAGTTGAGACAACCATTTTTCAGATGGAAGACGGGAAGTCCCCTGAACCTAATGGATTCACCATGAATTTCTTTCATGCTTTCTGGGACTTAATTAAACAGGAAGTGTGGCAGGTGGTGGAAGAATCCTGACTAATGAGAGGGGTTCTCCCCACTTTAAACTCTACCTTCCTAACCCTGCTCCCTAAGGCTCCGATGGCAAAGACCGCTAATCTGTTTCGACCTATCTCCCTGTGTAATATCATATATAAAATTATTATGAAGGTCCTTGCGAACCAACTGAAGCCTCTCCTCCCTTCCTTAATATCCGTAGAACAAGCAAGGTTTGTGGAAGGTTGTCATATTATGGATGGTATTATTCTGGCTCATGAAGTGCTTCACTCACTAAAAAGTACTAAGAAGGCTGGTATGATGCTTAAATTGGAGCTGTCTAAAGCCTATGATCAACTAAACTAGACTTACATGAAAGAGATAATGAAAGCCTTTGGCTTTAGTGATATTTGGATCAGATGGATATCTAATCTCACCTCCTTGACTTTCTTCTCCATTTTGGTTAACGGTCACCCTTCTAGTTTGGTCAAACCATCAAGGGGGTCCTCTTTCTCTGTTCCTTTTTGTGCTAATGATAGAAGGTCTTGGGAGACTTATTTCTCATCTTGTGAACCATGGGAGCATTAAAGGCCTGAAGTTTCCTCCCTATGAGAAGGCAATAACTCATCAGCAGTTTGTGGATGACACTTTACTTATGGGACACTCCTCTGTCTAGGAAGCCCGTCAAATCAAACAGGCTATGAACATTTTTTTACAAGCTTTGGGGCTAACAATTAATATGGATAAGTCCCTGGTTTTTTTCTTTAATACTCCACCTATTTGTTAGAGGAACATCCTTTGAATCTTGGGCTTTTAAAAGATCTTCCTTCCAACCAAATATCTCGGGGCACCCTTATTTGAGGGGGTCCTTAAAAGAGCATCATGGGAAGACCTTCTGAGTAAAATGAAGGAAAGACTTTCAAATTGGACTCTTTGATCGCTAAATTTCCCAGTAAGAGTGGTCCGGGTTAAGCTGGTTTTGCAAGCCATGCCCTTGTACATGTTCTCTATTTTGTCGGCTCCAAAGGCTGTGTTGAGGGAAATAAGAAACATTCAAAGAACCTTTTTGTGATATTCCTCCTTTATGACGCTGCCTTTGTATAGCGCGATAGGTTACTTAGGATTTTTAAATATTATCCTAATTTCTTTTAGGATAAGTACTAGATCTACTCCGAGAGAAGAATACTAGAGGACTTGGTAAGTTCCTAACTAAAAATTAAGTGTAGCTTAGTGATTACGAATACTAGTGTATTCGACTTAATTACTAGAAGTTATCTTTGGTTGTACATAAACTGAGTGGGTATTTAGGCGTAATTCGTAGGGGTACGTATATAATATGGTTATTTAATAAAATGATCGGTGTCATCCTGGCGATCGTAGGCACTTAATAATTATTAAATTCCTAAATGATATAAGGGTTACCTTAAGTCCTAAGCAAAGTAACCACTCGTCTTAAAAATAAGTGAACCACTACGACCTATGTTTTAGGGTAAAGTTGCTTTCTTGCTAGATGACCCTAACCAAGAATGAAAGGATTAACCTAAATACTATCATTATGAATACCCATGGGAATGAAAGGAAGAAGTTAGGGTTCCTTCCTTTTTAAGATATCTCATGGAGAGATTAATATGAGTTAAATACACCAATAAGCAATCGTGCTTATATATATATATATATATCAATTGTGATAATAATATACCACATTCCTTTAAAATTATTCACGTGTTGTGATACTACTTGGAAGGGGACTTAAAAAGAAAACATAATACGATATAGCTTTTAATTATGGCAAGGATTCTTTTAGGTGATCACCACACTATGATCGAGTGGGCGTTAGGTCGCATGATCTTGATAATAAATGTAGTGGAGTGGGTCAAACCGAAACTATCTCTTCTCTTAAAAAAAAAAAATTTTGCCGAGTCCAGCTGGGGATAGAGTGTAACTCATGGGATTCGAATAAATTGTGCCACTTGTTTACTTGCGTGGATACTTGGGCGTTGTAAGTATCGCCACGTCTGGAGAGTTGGGGAGGGATCGCCATCTGTCAGGAGAGGGGATCCCACTTACCTTTTAAGGAGTGCAGCGAGTAGTTAGAAGGGGGAAAAAAACTGCGACGGGAAGAGGGGACACTGGTCATTTGCTTAAGAGGAATACGATGGAAATATTATCTCTGGCGGAATTCGATCTCCAATGCTCAGCGTGTGCTACTGTAAGATATGCGAACCCTTACCTCTCGCATCAGATTGGTAAGACATGCAAACTCTACCTCTTCTTTCAATAGAGTTTATCACTCCTTTTAAAGATGATTGTTGAATTTAATCGGGTATCGATGGTGTAGATCCAGATCTCGTTGGGTATGCCGATTGGGTATGGATTGCCATAGACTTAATCGAAATCGTAGGTGTAGATCCAGATCTCGTTGGTTATGCCGATTGGGTATGGACTGCCATAGACTTAATAGAAAACGTAGATTATTGTTGATTTTTAATTGGGTATCAAATGTGTAGATCCAGATCTCGTTGGGTATGCCGATTTGGTTATGGAATTTCCAATCAAATGAAAAACTAGATTTTGATTAAATATGCTGAAAGGAGTTTCTTTTTTTCTATTTTATATTTTTCTGATCGCGTGGCTATGTTCTGCTTCCTGATCTCTATGGTTGTTTCCAGAATTCGATTGATGAAAAGATCACAGTGTTGTCTTGGCTAGTGCTTTCTCATTGCTCTTGTAAATCAGACTGAGCTTTGATCTTGTTGAAATAATTATTATCTCTTGTATGAATCATCTCGTGATTGCTTGTGAAGCGTAGATTGTTTCCAGAATTCGATTGATGAAAAGATCACAGTGTTGTCTTGGCTAGTGCTTTCTCATTGCTCTTGTAAATCAGACTGAGCTTTGATCTTGTTGAAATAATTATTATCTCTTGTATGAATCATCTCGTGATTGCTTGTGAAGCGTAGATTGTTTCCAGAATTCGATTGATGAAAAGATCACAGTGTTGTCTTGGCTAGTGCTTTCTCATTGCTCTTGTAAATCAGACTGAGCTTTGATCTTGTTGAAATAATTATTATCTCTTGTATGAATCATCTCGTGATTGCTTGTGAAGCGTAGATTGTTTCTAGGTGCGGGTTTTTAATTTCTAGTCCATTAAACTGCTAGGGAGGGAGCTTAATGATTTTCAATGAACTTGTCATTAATACTCCCTGAAAGTGAAGATCTCAACTCATTATTGGTCTGTATATGGGGCTGCTAATAAAATAGAAATAGGCTGAGATGGGACTTTCTCCATTTTTCACAATAATGTTTGGGAGCCACGTATCCCTCTACTTAGAATGAATTGATAAAATAATCACATATGATCTGAGACAGCAAGAAAATTCTAATGCAACAGTGCAACTCTGATATCTTACCTTCCTTTCTTTGCAGCTGCCTGAGGTACTAGTTACTAAATAATTTCTTTGCATGGTTATTACAAGGCTGCTTGACCAGTATAGTTGAGAACTGCATACATTAGAAAACAAAGTTCCCTAGTGGAGAATCGGTGGCTTAGGCCGTTACTCTTGTGTATGGTGTAGTAAGTGGTATTTGATTAAACAAATTGAGGATAGAAGCACTGAGGTTGCACCTTGCCAAAAGAAGCATTTCCTTTCTATATTGCCGCTGCATTTTGGAAGTTGTCAGATGTCAATGCTTTTAATTCAATGTTTTTGATTCGAAGGGTCTTAGAAAACCATCCAGTACACATAATGAAGGTCAACTGTGCCACCCTTTTGAACAGCGTGTCTATGTTTTGCTTCCTGATCTCTGTGGATGTTTTCCAGAATTCTACTGTTGAAAGATATCGTAATTAAACCTTTTATGATTGAGGAAAACCAGATTTCTATGTCGAATAGTAACCTGGTCTTAATTGCATTTAGGCATTTGCATATGTAAACATTATTTCGATCTCTACAATACCTTAATTATCGGCGTCTTGATTTAGTTAGACATCTGCATGTGATAGAGTATTTCGATCTCTGCAATTCTACAGTGACATAGCCTTAATGGACTGTATAGTATATTAAATACTAGTCTTTGTATGCTACCAACAGATTGAAATGGTGAATGCTTTATTTAACTACTAGTTTCTGTATGCTTCCAATAGATTGAGATCATATATGCTTGAGTTGAATGCTAGATCCAGTATGTTGTCGATGGATTGAAATCGTGTACGCTTGAATAAAGGTGTTAGTTTCTGTATGCTATCTTTTGATTGGAAAAGCATATCCCTGTAATTGCGGGATTGAATAGTGTATTCGTAGTTATGTTCATGCTGGGTTTTGGAATTATAATTATATCTCCGCTAATTCATTTCTGGGTGGAAACGTATTTTGGGAATCTCTGTAATTCTTATAGTGGGATAACCTATATCCATTGTATATGGATTCTCGACATAATTCCGTGGTTAACGGGAAATTTGTTGAAGAACAATCTCGATGAGAAAGGCTGCAAGGTAGCGGAAAGTGATTTCGGCAACAAATGGGTTGCACGATGTAAAATCTACTTGATAATTAATACAAGATGCGACTCTCCTTTGGTGGACGTAGCCCATTATGGAATGGGTGAACCACGTACATGTTGTCTTCCCATGTGTATAATTCTTGATTCTCATGTTTATGTCTGATTATTTATATCTTGTCAATAACTCTTGAGTAATTGTTATTCATAGAATGTGTAGAGAAATAATGTTGTGAAAGCATTTTGTTATCATAGCATGGAGCTGCAAAACTGATTTATATATATATAATGGACTCGAGGGAGACCCAAGGAGCTGCAATGGTAATACTTAAAGCAAATTGAATTTTATAAAAATGTCAAGTGAATGCACAAAGATTTATTACATGTGGGTTGTTTCTTATAATCTTTTATTATGAGTATCTTTAAGGGAAGAAATTTTAATTTTCACCAAAATTACTAACACGTAAAAACTTGGAGATGTTACATATGGTATCAGAGCACGAGTTACAACACTCGGGCCTATAGTGGGCTTATCATGAGGAAATGAGTTGGATGAACCAATTAAGGTATTCCATTCCACGTGAAATAAGCAATGGGGAAAAATGCCCTTCAAAGTTTCAAAGCGTGCAAGGAGGTAACAGAAAGTCATCTCGAATTACAAGTAAGTATGTCACATTTTCTGAAGCATTATAATAGTATAACTTTGTCTATTTGAGAACATGGTTTTAGTAGGTAATTAAATCAATGATTAGTAGAAAATCTTATGGATGAGTATTTCCTCTTACTCTATATTTAGTACAACTGATTGCGAGAAAGTACACTTAGAGTAGTCAGACTAACAGAGTCAAGTGGTTTCCAAAATGAGCTTCGAATATGCCGAAAGTCATCCTAGTTGTGGATATGCTAGGCGGAGGAACTCTCCTAAAGTTATTGACTTGATGATTGGTTTTAATACTTATTACCTTCTTTACATTTTATTGTTATTCTTGAAAGTGGATATCGTTCGGTTTCAACAAAAGTTTTGTTGACAAAGTATGCTAGGATAAGTTTTGTTGACTATATATGACTAATCGAGTTTTATTGATCCAATCATCAGTCATTCAAAATATGAGATTCATATGAATTAGATTGGTTAAAGTTCCATTAAAGTTTTTATTTTTATTTTTATTTATGTTCATATTTGACTAAATAAAATGGTCTAACATTCCAACTATGATTAGGAACTGTCAAGTTCCTTTCAATACATAAAGTCATTCTAAAGGATAAGTTGATAGTTTGGACATAACTAGTAAATTCTGTAAATAGAGCATATTGGCGAAGGAAAGTCAGATATTCAAATATTCCTTTAGTCACTAAGTAAGCACAACTATATTGAAGTTAATATTTTGCTCCTTAGCAAAAACTCTATCTCATTACAGGAGTAACAACTAGAAATTGTGGGTTGGTTACTTATGAAAAAACTAACCTTCCACAAGAAGTGTGAACTAACTAAGCTAGACACTACTAGATCCTATTAGTTATTGGATATTAAAATTTACAAATGCATGATCTCATATATATCTCATTGGTTCATTGATCCTTACGGTGGATGTTGGATACTATGAGTAGTGGTATTAGAAGCTATACCTTGAGGGGATCATGATTTATGACGATTTGTGTTGGGATCATTTTGCTAAAAGATAAATGCTATGGTGGTTAATCTGGTTGTTCACATCATAATCATACAAATGAGGTGGAGAACTTTCAAATGAGTATGTTCTTTATTATGAAGAAACGACATAAAATTATTAGTAAAGGGTCATCCTCAGGGAAAAAGGTTGAAAGGTGGAGGAATTAATTTTATTTTGGTTAAATAGACATTCTACTGTATGAAATTTTCTAAGACTAGGAAATTGTTGTACTTATTATCCCTTTTGGGGCATGAGATTGTATAGAATAAGGAAGTATAAATCTGTGACACGGGAACACGCTTGTACCCTTGCTTGTAGTTTAGAAGGGACGATGGTTATAATAGAAGTATACATGTGTAGGCTAAATAGTCAATAAATGCATATGATGAAACTGTAGGATTCTATTTTTATATATATTCTATCCCGACGATCCTTACTAAGAATGTTGGAATAGTGGGAGTGGTTGACAGAAGGATTATACTTTTATGTGATTAAGATTTATGTTATATGCATGGATACCTGGATAATATGTATCATTTTGATGTATATGTTCTTATGATGTTGAGGGATTACTAATGTGTGTTAATACAAGTACAACCTACACCCTGGCATATGAGTCCATACAATAAAGGGATATACAGTCTCCTTTATAAAGGTATATGACTATCTTATGAAACTATACAAATATATATTAAGACGATTTATTGTTACTTACATGAGGTTGGCATGTGCAAGAAAAATCGTATAATTAAGTGGGTGCTTGACACAGTTAAAGTTAAGGATTGAGGTGAACTGAATGTAATGTCCATAGGAAGAATGCATTTCAAGACATTATGTAATTAATCCAGTGGTGTTCACTTTAGATGATGATTTTCTTATTTTAGATCTTCTTACTAATATTTTATCTTGTTACTAACAGGTGAATTTGGCTGATGGTCAAAATTTTGTGCAGCTTGTAGAAAGATAAGAGCATGAATATTATCCAAGGTAAAATAAGGGGGTGAGGACTTAGAACCCACATCACAATCATTATTTATTCTTTTAAATGTTGATAATTATTGTTGAACAAAGCACTCGACCCAAATTGGTCAGAGTAATCATATGGGTACAGAATGTAATGTGACGAAATAAATTGTTTAAATTGAAAGAGATTTTTTTTACTCAAGCAAGGCTGCTTGGGGAAAATAAATTCCGGGACTCAAGCGAGAAGGCTTGAGGGGAATTGTGTAAAGAGTGGTGTAATGGTATTGAAATACTCCCAAAAAAATCAGGGATTGAACAGCCACTAGGATTCTCGGAGAATCGGCTGGCTGTAAGACCTAGGCAAGCTATAAGAAAAATGTATATGTGGGAGGCAGGACGCTGCTTAGTATGCATGAAAGAAATGTTTGCTGTGTGAGCACTAAGGTGTTAGGCAAGACATTAATGAAATGTTTGCTGTGGGAGCACTAAGGTGTTAGGCAAAACATGAGAGAAATGGTTGCTGCGTGAGCACTAAGGTGTTAGGCAAAACATGAGAGAAAGGATTGCTGCGTGAGCACTAAGGTGTTAGGCAAGAATTTCGTGGATCAAGTAAATGCTGTTTGTTGATTTTGTCAACAGTATATAATCATGGAGCGCTAGATTTATTCCATATATTACAAGTGACATGTGCAATAAAGAACTCATGATTTATGTTTCTGAGGTTGATTATGAAGTCGATGACAAGTTGCTACTAAAACATTGTTTCTTTTGAATTCCCGTTTTGTGGTACAAATGATTGCTCCAAGAGAAGAGTGAACACCGAGGACGGTGTTATTTTAAAGGGGATGAGGATGTGATATTCCTCCTTTATGACGCTGCCTTTGTATAGCGCGATAGGTTACTTAGGATTTTTAAATATTATCCTAATTTCTTTTAGGATAAGTACTAGATCTACTCCGAGAGAAGAATACTAGAGGACTTGGTAAGTTCCTAACTAAAAATTAAGTGTAGCTTAGTGATTACGAATACTAGTGTATTCGACTTAATTACTAGAAGTTATCTTTGGTTGTACATAAACTGAGTGGGTATTTAGGCGTAATTCGTAGGGGTACGTATATAATATGGTTATTTAATAAAATGATCGGTGTCATCCTGGCGATCGTAGGCACTTAATAATTATTAAATTCCTAAATGATATAAGGGTTACCTTAAGTCCTAAGCAAAGTAACCACTCGTCTTAAAAATAAGTGAACCACTACGACCTATGTTTTAGGGTAAAGTTGCTTTCTTGCTAGATGACCCTAACCAAGAATGAAAGGATTAACCTAAATACTATCATTATGAATACCCATGGGAATGAAAGGAAGAAGTTAGGGTTCCTTCCTTTTAAAGATATCTCATGGAGAGATTAATATGAGTTAAATACACCAATAAGCAATCGTGCTTATATATATATATATATATCAATTGTGATAATAATATACCACATTCCTTTAAAATTATTCACGTGTTGCGATACTACTTGGAAGGGGACTTAAAAAGAAAACATAATACGATATAGCTTTTAATTATGGCAAGGATTCTTTTAGGTGATCACCACACTATGATCGAGTGGGCGTTAGGTCGCATGATCTTGATAATAAATGTAGTGGAGTGGGTCAAACCGAAACTATCTCTTCTCTTAAAAAAAAAAAATTTTGCCGAGTCCAGCTGGGGATAGAGTGTAACTCATGGGATTCGAATAAATTGTGCCACTTGTTTACTTGCGTGGATACTTGGGCGTTGTAAGTATCGCCACGTCTGGAGAGTTGGGGAGGGATCGCCATCTGTCAGGAGAGGGGATCCCACTTACCTTTTAAGGAGTGCAGCGAGTAGTTAGAAGGGGGAAAAAAACTGCGACGGGAAGAGGGGACACTGGTCATTTGCTTAAGAGGAATACGATGGAAATATTATCTCTGGCGGAATTCGATCTCCAATGCTCAGCGTGTGCTACTGTAAGATATGCGAACCCTTACCTCTCGCATCAGATTGGTAAGACATGCAAACTCTACCTCTTCTTTCAATAGAGTTTATCACTCCTTTTAAAGATGATTGTTGAATTTAATCGGGTATCGATCGTGTAGATCCAGATCTCGTTGGGTATGCCGATTGGGTATGGATTGATAGATCCAAATCAGACTGAGCTTTGATCTTGTTGAAATAATTATTATCTCTTGTATGAATCATCTCGTGATTGCTTGTGAAGCGTAGATTGTTTCCAGAATTCGATTGATGAAAAGATCACAGTGTTGTCTTGGCTAGTGCTTTCTCATTGCTCTTGTAAATCAGACTGAGCTTTGATCTTGTTGAAATAATTATTATCTCTTGTATGAATCATCTCGTGATTGCTTGTGAAGCGTAGATTGTTTCCAGAATTCGATTGATGAAAAGATCACAGTGTTGTCTTGGCTAGTGCTTTCTCATTGCTCTTGTAAATCAGACTGAGCTTTGATCTTGTTGAAATAATTATTATCTCTTGTATGAATCATCTCGTGATTGCTTGTGAAGCGTAGATTGTTTCCAGAATTCGATTGATGAAAAGATCACAGTGTTGTCTTGGCTAGTGCTTTCTCATTGCTCTTGTAAATCAGACTGAGCTTTGATCTTGTTGAAATAATTATTATCTCTTGTATGAATCATCTCGTGATTGCTTGTGAAGCGTAGATTGTTTCTAGGTGCGGGTTTTTAATTTCTAGTCCATTAAACTGCTAGGGAGGGAGCTTAATGATTTTCAATGAACTTGTCATTAATACTCCCTGAAAGTGAAGATCTCAACTCATTATTGGTCTGTATATGGGGCTGCTAATAAAATAGAAATAGGCTGAGATGGGACTTTCTCCATTTTTCACAATAATGTTTGGGAGCCACGTATCCCTCTACTTAGAATGAATTGATAAAATAATCACATATGATCTGAGACAGCAAGCAAATACTAATGCAACAGTGCAACTCTGATATCTTACCTTCCTTTCTTTGCAGCTGCCTGAGGTACTAGTTACTAAATAATTTCTTTGCATGGTTATTACAAGGCTGCTTGACCAGTATAGTTGAGAACTCCATACATTAGAAAACAAAGTTCCCTAGTGGAGAATCGGTGGCTTAGGCCGTTACTCTTGTGTATGGTGTAGTAAGTGGTATTTGATTAAACAAATTGAGGATGGAAGCACTGAGGTTGCACCTTGCCAAAAGAAGCATTTCCTTTCTATATTGCCGCTGCATTTTGGAAGTTGTCAGATGTCAATGCTTTTAATTCAATGTTTTTGATTCGAAGGGTCTTAGAAAACCATCCAGTACACATAATGAAGGTCAACTGTGCCACCCTTTTGAACAGCGTGTCTATGTTTTGCTTCCTGATCTCTGTGGATGTTTTCCAGAATTCTACTGTTGAAAGATATCGTAATTAAACCTTTTATGATTGAGGAAAACCAGATTTCTATGTCGAATAGTAACCTGGTCTTAATTGCATTTAGGCATTTGCATATGTAAACATTATTTCGATCTCTACAATACCTTAATTATCGGCGTCTTGATTTAGTTAGACATCTGCATGTGATAGAGTATTTCGATCTCTGCAATTCTACAGCGACATAGCCTTAATGGACTGTATAGTATATTAAATACTAGTCTTTGTATGCTACCAACAGATTGAAATGGTGAATGCTTTATTTAACTACTAGTTTCTGTATGCTTCCAATAGATTGAGATCATATATGCTTGAGTTGAATGCTAGATCCAGTATGTTGTCGATGGATTGAAATCGTGTACGCTTGAATAAAGGTGTTAGTTTCTGTATGCTATCTTTTGATTGGAAAAGCATATCCCTGTAATTGCGGGATTGAATAGTGTATTCGTAGTTATGTTCATGCTGGGTTTTGGAATTATAATTATATCTCCGCTAATTCATTTCTGGGTGCAAACGTATTTTGGGAATCTCTGTAATTCTTATAGTGGGATAACCTATATCCATTGTATATGGATTCTCGACATAATTCCGTGGTTAACGGGAAATTTGTTGAAGAACAATCTCGATGAGAAAGGCTGCAAGGTAGCGGAAAGTGATTTCGGCAACAAATGGGTTGCACGATGTAAAATCTACTTGATAATTAATACAAGATGCGACTCTCCTTTGGTGGACGTAGCCCATTATGGAATGGGTGAACCACGTACATGTTGTCTTCCCATGTGTATAATTCTTGATTCTCATGTTTATGTCTGATTATTTATATCTTGTCAATAACTCTTGAGTAATTGTTATTCATAGAATGTGTAGAGAAATAATGTTGTGAAAGCATTTTGTTATCATAGCATGGAGCTGCAAAACTGATTTATATATATATAATGGACTCGAGGGAGACCCAAGGAGCTGCAATGGTAATACTTAAAGCAAATTGAATTTTATAAAAATGTCAAGTGAATGCACAAAGATTTATTACATGTGGGTTGTTTCTTATAATCTTTTATTATGAGTATCTTTAAGGGAAGAAATTTTAATTTTCACCAAAATTACTAACACGTAAAAACTTGGAGATGTTACACTTTTTGTGGGGAGGAATGGGGGATCATAGGAAATGGCCCCTGGTGGGGTGGAAAAATTTATGTCAAACTAAGCAGGAGGGGGGCCTGGGGCTTCGGGATCCTTAGGAGCAATGGGCAAGCTTCTGGGCAAGCTTCTGGGGGAAAAAGTACATGCTAACAATGGAGTAGCAAGATTGGATCTGGGAGGAAGGACCGGTTAAGGGATCTCATATTTGGAACATGGCTCAGGCCAACAGTGAAATTATAAGGAAGCATAGTTTTTGGGAAATTTGGGAGGGAACATCGGTGAATGTTTGGTTGGATGCATGGCAATAGGAACCACCCATTTCAACTCTGGTGACTATTCCGGAGGGAAACATGGATAGGCATCATAACTGGTTAAAAGTTAATAGATATTGGCAAGAATCCTCTGAGGACAAAGGTTTTCACATTTGGAAGCCACTTGAATGGTGGATAACATCCTATGGGGAAGACAGAGGAAGGTAGGTTTATGAAGTTGTGATCAACAGGAAAGTTAATATTCAGGGGGGGAGGGATACCCTTCGGTGGGGCTACCATCCTATAGGAATGTTCTCCATGAAAGAAGCGTATCACCTTCAGACTCGCTTGGCTAATTCTGTGGAAGATAATACCTGGAAATATTTGTGGGAGGCCAAACTCTGGCCTAAAATCACTCTCTTTCTCTGGTTGGTTTTACGAGGGCGAATCCTGACATGGGACAACATTGTGAAGCATGGTTTTGAGGGCCCATCCATTTGTGTTATATGTGGCCAGAACAGTGAGGCAATTGCTCACCTTCTAGATGAATGCAACTTTGCAGCAGCTTTGTGGGATGAAGGTGCAAGATTTTTTTGGAAAACTACCCGGGTTAGGACAAGCCCGGAGCAAACTGTGAGAGAGTGGAATGGGAAACCTTTTCAAGGGAATATCCTGAATCATATTTGGAAACTCTATCCTGGATTTCTCCTTTGGGAGGTGTGGAAAGAGCAAAATAAACGCAGGAAAAAAAACTCATGGAAGGACGTCTGGGTGCATATCAAGCAAGAGATAAATGAAACACTGAAATTAACTAGGTGGAATGAACAAGATATGAATGTTCCAGATAATGAATTGAGATTTCTCCATACCTGGGGTATCATGGGCCCTCCTCAGTTCATTGGATTCAACAATTCTAGTGGCAAGATGTAGGACAGTCCGTCGAAGTGGGCACCACATCAGCAGGGATGGCTCAAGCTAAACTTTGACGGAGCCTCCAAAGGGAATCCTGGTATGGTAGGGTATGGAGGGCTGGTGAGAAATGACCACGGCCAAGTCTAGTTTAGCTACTATGGGAACTTAGGCCGTGATACTAATAATGTAGTGGAATGTGAAGCTCTGCTACAAGGTTTAAGTATCATGACCCGGCGTGGTATTAATAGTTTTTTTGTGGAAGGTGACTCAAAAATGCTCATATAGACTGCTATAAAACTTTCCAATCACACTCAAGCTACTAAATTGGCTACCTTGTGGCGTCTGGTGTGGCACGTGACCTATCTAGGAACCCTCATCAGAGCGTTCAAGTCCTTTGTGTTTCAACACGTCAGGAGAAGCACTAATTGTTTGGCTGATGAGTTGGAAAATCAGGGAGTCGGTCAAATTATTGAACGATGGGATGGCAATGCCTTGGAAGTTACATTGGATATGTGTCGGATTAATTGCATTAAGATCGCCGAGTGTGATTACGGAGAACCGCTGCCAAATGGTGATGACATAACTTGTCCTAATAACAAAGTTTGTGTTAATGAGGGTACACGTATATGATAAACAGGACAGATGGAGCTACGATAAGATGTATAAAAGGACTCTTGTAATGGTTCTTGGAGATAACATCTCAGCTGGTGATTTCAATTCATGGGATTTGAAGCGTGAGAGAGACATGGAGGATCATTCTTGCATGATCCCGATGGATTATCATGATCAGCATAGGATGACGGTGATGAAGGATAAGGACTGGTTCAATTATTCTAGCGTTGGATACAGGATGAAGGAGTTAGTGCTGTTAGGGGGCAGCTCTCATTTGAATATGGAGTGCAGGGATGGTAACAGTCATAAATTTTCTTGGCTAGAGCTCCCCTATGCCAGGCTTAGATATTATTTTTCTATTGTGAGTGTGCAGAGTGATTGTACGGGGGGGGGGGGGGGGGGAACTATTCCTCTGAAAGGTCGAACCTTGAAGCAAGGTCGTCTTGCTCATGGTGAGACTAGCACTACTGGTGGAGGTGCAACGCCTCGAACTGGTCCAAGCTAGGACCAATGGAATGCCGTTGCAAATACAGTTTTCTTTCACTGCTTCTTCTCACCGGGAGTCCGGAAGGAGGTGGAGGAAATTGAAGCGGACCTGTGGCGTCTTGTGGGGGACGCTGACTTACCTGAGGAAGCAGAGGCCATGGCCAACTAGACACATGACCCGGGGAATACTATGGGTCGTATGGCTCTGTATAACTAGGTGATAGTTACCTTATGGGTGACCAAGACTTTGATAGCTCAGTGTCTGGATACTCGGGGGGATGCTCTATCGGGCTCTCCAAGGCTTAAAAATCTAGAGGACCTGTGCAAGGACACTGCCGAAAACTGTAATTGGATCCACGTGAAAGTTCTTGTGTTGGTGGACAAGTTGGGCATCTCCTACCTGGATTTCCCGACGAAGGTGGAAAACTGTCGTGGGTCCATTTCCAAGGACAAAGGGGAGGCTGTGGTGATTCCAGTGTTTGTGAATAGTGTTGATGAGGCGGGCCCATCTGGGTAATGCTCTATCTGTATGGTGTTCTCGGCGTGGCATCTACCGGCGTGACGCTGCTCGAATTTGGTGTTGATTTCTTTATCTTCTGGGCTTAGGTTATTTTGGTTTCACTCTGGTCTTTTGATTATGGTTCTATGATCAGGATGATGTTACATCAGGGCTCTTTTTTGGAACTCTTGGGGATTGGTATAGATGAATCATTTTCGATAGCTCTCGATTTTGTTTATGGTCTTTGCTGAATGTTTCTTGGCCTCCTTAAATATCTTTTCAGCTTTTTGTAATTGTGGTTATGGGTATGTCAGTTACTTATGGATTAGTGCTGCTGGTGTAATGTCCCCCTTTCTATCAGAATTACATATGTCTATTGAAAATTGTGTATGACGCACTGGTGAGGAGCTAAGGGCCATGGCCCACCAGTGGATCTGGGAAAAATGTATCGTCATTTCTTCTTCTAGGGTTTATGTTATAAATCGTAAATTTATAATAACACCACTAAGACGATGGACAAACAAAACTAGTAAGGGGAGTAGCGGGATAGTTGGAAGGCCATAAATGTATACGTATCCCCTTAAGCTTGACGACACAGGTTGGGCATTATAAGGATTCTATTCACCATAAGTATCTGACTAAGATACTATGGCCCGGTTGTGTTAAACTCGTAGTATGACTAAGCCAATTTAGTTGATAATTATAGTCACTTTTTACTGAAAGGAAGGCATTTTAATAATCATGCAATGATAAAGTATTTATTGCCGAGATATATATATAGACATATATATATAGGTTTTTAATGGAAGTGATTTTCATGTAATACATAATAAAGGTAGCCCCTTTTCTTTTTAAGAGAGCCTACTTATCCTAAATAATAGAAGTTAAACATTAAGTTAGTTGAATACTATCACACGGTGATAGATTTGAAAGCTAACAAATGTATATATATATTGTTTACATAGAAATCAATTATCGACACCAACAGTGGCGCGCTCCCCCACAAAAACTTAATTGAAGTTTAAACATAAGCTTTGAGGAGGAATTGATGTCCTCGTTAGAATGGCGCCTGGATCCAATGCAACTTGGCATATCATCGTTCTCTTCTCGGTAGAATCCAAAGTCCACCTCATGTTAGAGAATGCCATTTGGCGTTTAGCTTGCCCTCAACGCCATGGGCGGATCCTCCAAGAAGGAAAGAGTGTCTGTATTTATTGGGGAATAGCCGCGTTTGTTTGGGGCATGACCAATAACTTATATCATGATCTTGCTCTTCCTTTTATGGGGGGGAAATTAGATTGATCTTGCTGCGTTCTATTTTGATTAGAAATATATTTTTTTTGTTCGATGGATATTGGGGAAAAATTTACGATTGGAGAAGGGGACTATCCCTTGGAGCACGGCTTATTGATTTGTGTGCTTTGGTTCTATGATGTATTCGAGGGAGAGGACGGATCAGCTTGGGGAGCCAATCCTGATCCCATTTTTCCTATTAAATATGAAAATGCTCTTTTTCTGCCATAGGGTAGTGGTAGCCAGATCTTTAAATTATAGTGATTAAATAGTTCGATATCTTGATCAGGAATAGAGTTTGGCTGGAGCTTGAACGCTGGTGAACAAATTCTGAACTTGATCCATATATTTATTATTGATGCTCGATCCAGATTATGAAAATGCTCTTTTTCTGCCATAGTGTAGTGGTAGTCAGATCGTTAAATTTTAGTGATTAAATAGTTCGATATCTTGTTCAGGAATAGAGTTTGGCTGGAGCTTGAACGCTGGTGAACAAATTCCGAGCTTGATCCGTATATTTATTATTGATGCTCGATCCAGATTATGAAAATGCTCTTTTTCTGCCATAGTGTAGTGGTAGCCAGATCTTTAAATTATAGTGATTAAATAGTTCGATATCTTGATCAGGAATAGAGTTTGGCTGGAGCTTGAACGCTGGTGAACAAATTCCGAACTTGATCCATATATTTATTATTGATGCTCGATCCAGATTATGAAAATGCTCTTTTTCTGCCATAGTGTAGTGGTAGTCAGATCGTTAAATTTTAGTGATTAAATAGTTCGATATCTTGTTCAGGAATAGAGTTTGGCTGGAGCTTGAACGCTGGTGAACAAATTCCGAGCTTGATCCGTATATTTATTATTGATGCTCGATCCAGATTATGAAAATGCTCTTTTTCTGCCATAGTGTAGTGGTAGCCAGATCTTTAAATTATAGTGATTAAATAGTTCGATATCTTGATCAGGAATAGAGTTTGGCTGGAGCCTGAACGCTGGTGAACAAATTCTGAACTTGATCCGTATATATTTTATTGATGCTAGATCCAGATTATGAAAATGCTCTTTTTCTGCCATAATGTAGTGGTAGCCAGATCTTTAAATTATAGTGATTAAATAGTTCGATATCTTGATCAGGAATAGAATTTGGCTGGAGCCTGAACACTGGTGAACAAATTCTGAACTTGATCTGTATATTTATTATTGATGCTCGATCCAGATTATGAAAATGCTCTTTTTCTGCCATAGTGTAGTGGTAGCCAGATCTTTAAATTATAGTGATTAAATAGTTCGATATCTTGATCATAGGATAGCGAGTTTCCTTATTAAAGGGATAGCCTAATAGAGTTTTAACTTAACAAGGGATTGTAGACCTAATAGGGAATTGTTTATTCCAGCGACCCTGGTTTTTGGCATGTTTGCTGGTAGAAAATAGCAGTTATCTTCCTTTGCTTACATGCTGATTATTTATCATGTGTATAGATTGGAAAATCGCAGAGCAATGTCAAGAACTCGATTGCTAGTGTGAAATCGTAGTTAACAGTTCTGTGGTTTACGATTGGATGAAATCATTAGTCTTATTAGAATGTGAAGGAAAGCGTTTAGATTTGATTCCTATGCTTATTTCTTTATACTCTGGTTTTTATTTAGTTATTAAACCCTGTATGTTAATGGTTGCGCCCAGTTTGATGAGATCTCGGTATGAGAGAGATCGCGGGTATTTCCCATTTTTTTTATACTCTGCATTCTTTTAGCTTTTGAACCCCGTACTGCGCCCAGTTTTGGGTGAAAACTCTGTGTGAAAGAGATCGTGGGTTTTTCGTCCTTCCTTATACTCTGCGTTAAAGAGTTGGTTTCTACAATTTATCAATCTTATGTATATATAGATGATCTATGCATACATTTGTAAGGATAGTACCTTATTAAACCTTGCATTTCAAAATGTAAACGATGAATATATATGTAAATATGTGTGAAGGGTTGAAAGGACTCATAAGTGTGCCAGTTACTCTTATATAGACTCTTATCCCTGTAAGATTCTAGATTGATGTATATGAGCTGTCTGTAACAGAGTGGGAGAGATCCCTGCAAGGCCTACGGGATAGACCTTTGGATGTTGAATAGGCTTTTTCTACAAGAGAGACTTGAGAAAATGCAAAGATTGTAATAGTTGCCTTGCAGAATCCATCTTTATGGACGAATAAAGATATGACGGTTTTGTGGACGTAGCCCAAGGAGGGGGTGAACCACGGTATATCTTGTCTCGTTCATATGTATGATTTTAATGGTGATGTTGTTATGTATATGGTTATTTTGTGTCAAATGAAATTCTTGGTAATTAGTTATGGTTGCTATTTACAAATATATCATTGTTCGGCCTATGTTGTGTAACATGGGTGTATAATAATCATTTTGTATTGTCGTGTTATTTACGGAAGCATGTAGGACTTTTATTTCTCCCACAAGTACATTTCTTTGCAGAGACCATTGACGTTATGGCAATACATTTATTTCGTTAATTATATAATGGAAGAAAGTTTTTTTTGTAATTTTTCCAAATTTACTAACTCGTTCCATTATGGAGATGTTACATATGGTATCAGAGCGAGGTTGCAAACACTCAGGCTTATTGGGATCAATCGGTGAAAAAGAGTGGAATACCGTTGGATCACTGGGATTTCTGGCATTGCTTGGGACAAGTACTGCTGGACAAGAGCACAGCTAGTGGCGCCAATCACATTCATGGTAACCCCTGTTCGCCACATCAAACTCTTGAGCACCCAGGTAATCCTCTGTCCTTCTTGTGATTCTTGAATATTGAAACCGAGATAAATTTTGGCTGAAACTATATTACAAAGTTAGGGATCTGAGTTAAGTACTCTTTATTTAAGTATCTCTGCAAGAGGAGGAAACCGGTCCGAGCTATTCCCTAGCTGGAAGGTATATATATATATTATATATATAAGAATATGAGTTACAATTGGGTATATATTTTGTTAAGTTTCATCTTATGCCTTCCATGTTTTGGTCTAACTGATTGGAAAATGATCACACAGGTGAAAATACTCTATTTAAGATTTCATTTCCTGCCTTTCACGATTCTTGTTCAAGCGTCCTTCGAATAGGGTAGGTCTTGTTTATTGTTCAAATCTGCAAAAATGTCATTACTATCCGCGTGAAAACCTTGTGAAAGTTGGATTAAGTGTAGATCTGTACAAAAACGTGTTATTAATCCCGGTAAAATATTTTCCTTTGGTTATTCAAATTTGCGAAACGTCTTGTCTATCCGCGTGAAACCCTGGTGGAAATTTGGTTATGTATACTTGTAGTAGAAAAACTATAAGATCCACTAACTCAAAAAGTACTGAAACACGAGGCTAGGTTGCTTCTAGTTATTGTTCTAAACCCCATTAGATGCAGAGGTCAGGTTTCTATGTCATCGTTGCTTATTCCAGGATAGGCTAACGATGTACCTATTATCTGATAGAGCATATTTACCCTCCCTTTCTAATTTTAACCATTATTTACACAAAAAAAAAAAAAAAAATGCTGCAAGTTGTTGTTGATGGGACAATCTTCCTCCTTTTTGGACTCGATTGAATACCGCTTGATCATTTTAACTTTCGTTAGATACTGCGATCTACCCTTGAAGTAAGCTATTTCTCTCCTCCTTGTTTAATAGAGTTTCTATGTAATAATGGCCATAGTTGACAGAGTTCTAGTAAGAGAGGAACGACTTCTAGATTATTGCAAGTAATTATTTGTTGAAGAATTCGATTATAGCCGTAATATCCTTGGAAACTTATGGAAATTATTTACAATTTCCATTCTACTCTTTTCTTGATTAAAAAAAAAAAAAAAAAAAAAAAATTCTGCTATGAAAATTTAAAAAAAAATTTCATGCAGGTCATATGCTTGAACAAATCGTTGTATTTGAGAATAAGATTTCCATGTGATTATTTTCTTAACTGTAATAGATTAGTATTATATGGAAGAAAAAGAACGAATTGCATATGTTTGAACAATTACTATTATAATAAATTTGGGAATAAATTCTGGTGCAATTATTTTTAAGAATAGTTGAATATTGTTCCGTAGTAGAAAATGTGAATCCTAGATTCAACCTTTAATTAGTATGGCTGGAGAATGCCACAATGCTTAAACATTACAATCCGCATTAATAGTATGATGCATATAGGTACCTTACCCATTTTTAATGCCATTTGAAAAGTATTTTTCTTGTAAAATTTGGTATAGTTAGAAATATAATCTCCATACATGCATACCAAGTTATTTGATATTATGTCTCACATTGACTGAAACACTATACAAGTGTTATGCTTGATAAAATGAGCCAAAGAGCTATAGTTAAACAAATATTAGCAATGGTATTTTCAAATTTAGGTAAGAATCAATTAATGAAGGAAAATCACAACCTCTCGTTGATTTTTTCAATTAAGAGGAATGGCCTTTTGAGAAGAGCCGAGCTTTTCATTACTATAGACTAATTATGCTTGCTTGCTGTATTTAATGCTAATCTATTTGTTGATTGTATCATTTAAGAGGATGTTTTCTGTTGAGAGGGCACACTTTTTTCTCTAACTGGATAAATTCTTGTTCGCTCATTATATATACTCCTTTGTAAGTGATCTCTACTACGGATGTTAGGATATTTGAGTGGGTGTATAAAGGTTTGTATTTTAGAGTTATGAGATAAAGGTATACCTTACCTTGACTACCTATTTCAGTTTGGTTATGGATTTCACAAGGTGTTGAGTATAATACTAATATGGGTTAAATAGAAGTGAGCCTCTACCTCGGCATATGAGCATCATACAATGAAGATATATGTCATCACCTTCATAAATGTATGTGGTTATAAAAGTATGCAATTATACATGTAAGATAAATTGTTATTACGTACATGGTTCGGGGTTAAGTGATCATGTACAGATACTGTTGTATAAAAGTTAATATTCTGATTATTACGTTTCATACAAATTGGATATTGTTATACTGACAAGGGGATTTGGCAGATGGTCAAAACTCGGTGGAACTTGTGGGAAGAGCGTAATATATTATGCATGGTAAGGAGGTGAGGACTTAAGATCCACATCATAACTGTTATTTATTCTTTAAGTTTGATAATTATTGATTGAATAAAGATCTAGGCCCAAATGGGTCCGAGTAATCGTATGGTTACAAAGTGTATATGACGAAATAATTGATAAATTGAAAGAGATTTTCCTCGACTCAAGCGAGAAGGCTTGAGGGGAAATATGTAATAGTGCATTAATGGCACTGAAACATTCCTTGGAAATCAGGGAGTTGACAGCTGCCACGATTCTCGAATGAATCAGCAGGCTGTAAAGACCTAGGCAAACTATAATAAAATGCATATGCGGGAGGCAGGACGCTGCCTAGTATGCATGGGAGAAAGTATTGCTGTGTGAGCACTATGGTGTTAGGCAAGAAATCTCCGAAAGGATTGCTGTGTGAGCACTATGGTGTTAGGCAAGAAATATCCGAAAGGATTGCTGTGTGAGCACTATGGTGTTAGGCAAAAAATCTCCGAAAGGATTGCTACGTGAGCACTGGGGAGTTAGGCAAGAATTTCCTGGATCAATGAATGATGTGTTTTGGTTTAATTAACAATCAACATTCTTGGTTCACCGGAAATTAAGTACGCTTGTAATAAATAATGACTTAAAGGTATTCCATAGATGACAATGTTATGTTACAATAAATGACTCGGCATTTATGTTATGGGTTGGATTATGAAATTGATGATAAGTTTTACGGTTTCCTTGAATTCCAGTTTTGTAGTCAAAGTTACAGGTGTGGTCGATAGTGACTTGCGAAGAAGGTCACTAAACAAGCAAATGATGACAATAGAAGACAAGACGAACAAATAGAAAAGTATTGAACACCGAGGACGGTGTTATTTTTAAGGGGAGGAGGATGTAATGTCCCCCTTTCTATCAGAATTACATATGTCTATTGAAAATTGTGTATGACGCACTGGTGAGGAGCTAAGGGCCATGGCCCACCAGTGGATCTGGGAAAAATGTATCGTCATTTCTTCTTCTAGGGTTTATGTTATAAATCGTAAATTTATAATAACACCACTAAGACGATGGACAAACAAAACTAGTAAGGGGAGTAGCGGGATAGTTGGAAGGCCATAAATGTATACGTATCCCCTTAAGCTTGACGACACAGGTTGGGCATTATAAGGATTCTATTCACCATAAGTATCTGACTAAGATACTATGGCCCGGTTGTGTTAAACTCGTAGTATGACTAAGCCAATTTAGTTGATAATTATAGTCACTTTTTACTGAAAGGAAGGCATTTTAATAATCATGCAATGATAAAGTATTTATTGCCGAGATATATATATAGACATATATATATAGGTTTTTAATGGAAGTGATTTTCATGTAATACATAATAAAGGTAGCCCCTTTTCTTTTTAAGAGAGCCTACTTATCCTAAATAATAGAAGTTAAACATTAAGTTAGTTGAATACTATCACACGGTGATAGATTTGAAAGCTAACAAATGTATATATATATTGTTTACATAGAAATCAATTATCGACACCAACAGTGGCGCGCTCCCCCACAAAAACTTAATTGAAGTTTAAACATAAGCTTTGAGGAGGAATTGATGTCCTCGTTAGAATGGCGCCTGGATCCAATGCAACTTGGCATATCATCGTTCTCTTCTCGGTAGAATCCAAAGTCCACCTCATGTTAGAGAATGCCATTTGGCGTTTAGCTTTCCCTCAACGCCATGGGCGGATCCTCCAAGAAGGAAAGAGTGTCTGTATTTATTGGGGGAATAGCCGCGTTTGTTTGGGGAATGACCAATAACTTATATCATGATCTTGCTCTTCCTTTTATGGGGGGGAAATTAGATTGATCTTGCTGCGTTCTATTTTGATTAGAAATATATTTTTTCTGTTCGATGGATATTGGGGAAAAATTTACGATTGGAGAAGGGGACTATCCCTTGGAGCACGGCTTATTGATTTGTGTGCTTTGGTTCTATGATGTATTCGAGGGAGAGGACGGATCAGCTTGGGGAGCCAATCCTGATCCCATTTTTCCTATTAAATATGAAAATGCTCTTTTTCTGCCATAGGGTAGTGGTAGCCAGATCTTTAAATTATAGTGATTAAATAGTTCGATATCTTGATCAGGAATAGAGTTTGGCTGGAGCTTGAACGCTGGTGAACAAATTCTGAACTTGATCCATATATTTATTATTGATGCTCGATCCAGATTATGAAAATGCTCTTTTTCTGCCATAGTGTAGTGGTAGTCAGATCGTTAAATTTTAGTGATTAAATAGTTCGATATCTTGTTCAGGAATAGAGTTTGGCTGGAGCTTGAACGCTGGTGAACAAATTCCGAGCTTGATCCGTATATTTATTATTGATGCTCGATCCAGATTATGAAAATGCTCTTTTTCTGCCATAGTGTAGTGGTAGCCAGATCTTTAAATTATAGTGATTAAATAGTTCGATATCTTGATCAGGAATAGAGTTTGGCTGGAGCTTGAACGCTGGTGAACAAATTCCGAACTTGATCCATATATTTATTATTGATGCTCGATCCAGATTATGAAAATGCTCTTTTTCTGCCATAGTGTAGTGGTAGTCAGATCGTTAAATTTTAGTGATTAAATAGTTCGATATCTTGTTCAGGAATAGAGTTTGGCTGGAGCTTGAACGCTGGTGAACAAATTCCGAGCTTGATCCGTATATTTATTATTGATGCTCGATCCAGATTATGAAAATGCTCTTTTTCTGCCATAGTGTAGTGGTAGCCAGATCTTTAAATTATAGTGATTAAATAGTTCGATATCTTGATCAGGAATAGAGTTTGGCTGGAGCCTGAACGCTGGTGAACAAATTCTGAACTTGATCCGTATATATTTTATTGATGCTAGATCCAGATTATGAAAATGCTCTTTTTCTGCCATAATGTAGTGGTAGCCAGATCTTTAAATTATAGTGATTAAATAGTTCGATATCTTGATCAGGAATAGAATTTGGCTGGAGCCTGAACACTGGTGAACAAATTCTGAACTTGATCCGTATATTTATTATTGATGCTCGATCCAGATTATTAAAATGCTCTTTTTCTGCCATAGTGTAGTGGTAGCCAGATCTTTAAATTATAGTGATTAAATAGTTCGATATCTTGATCATAGGATAGCGAGTTTCCTTATTAAAGGGATAGCCTAATAGAGTTTTAACTTAACAAGGGATTGTAGACCTAATAGGGAATTGTTTATTCCAGCGACCCTGGTTTTTGGCATGTTTGCTGGTAGAAAATAGCAGTTATCTTCCTTTGCTTACATGCTGATTATTTATCATGTGTATAGATTGGAAAATCGCAGAGCAATGTCAAGAACTCGATTGCTAGTGTGAAATCGTAGTTAACAGTTCTGTGGTTTACGATTGGATGAAATCATTAGTCTTATTAGAATGTGAAGGAAAGCGTTTAGATTTGATTCCTATGCTTATTTCTTTATACTCTGGTTTTTATTTAGTTATTAAACCCTGTATGTTAATGGTTGCGCCCAGTTTGATGAGATCTCGGTATGAGAGAGATCGCGGGTATTTCCCATTTTTTTTATACTCTGCATTCTTTTAGCTTTTGAACCCCGTACTGCGCCCAGTTTTGGGTGAAAACTCTGTGTGAAAGAGATCGTGGGTTTTTCGTCCTTCCTTATACTCTGCGTTAAAGAGTTGGTTTCTACAATTTATCAATCTTATGTATATATAGATGATCTATGCATACATTTGTAAGGATAGTACCTTATTAAACCTTGCATTTCAAAATGTAAACGATGAATATATATGTAAATATGTGTGAAGGGTTGAAAGGACTCATAAGTGTGCCGGTTACTCTTATATAGACTCTTATCCCTGTAAGATTCTAGATTGATGTATATGAGCTGTCTGTAACAGAGTGGGAGAGATCCCTGCAAGGCCTACGGGATAGACCTTTGGATGTTGAATAGGCTTTTTCTACAAGAGAGACTTGAGAAAATGCAAAGATTGTAATAGTTGCCTTGCAGAATCCATCTTTATGGACGAATAAAGATATGACGGTTTTGTGGACGTAGCCCAAGGAGGGGGTGAACCACGGTATATCTTGTCTCGTTCATATGTATGATTTTAATGGTGATGTTGTTATGTATATGGTTATTTTGTGTCAAATGAAATTCTTGGTAATTAGTTATGGTTGCTATTTACAAATATATCATTGTTCGGCCTATGTTGTGTAACATGGGTGTATAATAATCATTTTGTATTGTCGTGTTATTTACGGAAGCATGTAGGACTTTTATTTCTCCCACAAGTACATTTCTTTGCAGAGACCATTGACGTTATGGCAATACATTTATTTCGTTAATTATATAATGGAAGAAAGTTTTTTTTGTAATTTTTCCAAATTTACTAACTCGTTCCATTATGGAGATGTTACAGCTGGGATTCTGGGTGTGTCTATTATTCTGTGGTGGCTTGCATAGCACCAGTTTTGTTGCTCTGTGGTAGCTCAGGGAGCACCAGTACGAATGTAAAGAAGACAGTCTATAATTTTGGAACTTCGATAATAGAATGAAAGGTCTCTTTTTTGCTTAAAAAATAAAATAAAATTATATGGCTGATCCTATAATTGTGTCTACTTTACAAGAAGAAAAAAATAATATATTTACATTTACTTTATAGTTTCTTATGGTCTACCATCAACATGATTGAATTATAGTCAACTATGAACATTATCGACTTTAATGGTGTCTACTTGACAAGAAGAAAAAAATAATATATTTACAATGACTTTATAGTTTCTTATAGTCTACCATGAACATGATTGAATTATAATCAACTATGAACATTACTTGACAAGAAGAAAAAAATAATATATTTACTATGACTTTATAGTTTCTTATTGTCTACTATGAACATGATTGAATTATAATTAGCTAGGAACATTATTGACTTATAAATATTTAATATTATTATAAATAAAGGTTTTAATGATGATGGTGGTGGTATATATATATATATAAAATGTTGTATATTTAAAATGTAATAAATATTTTATTACATGGGCCACACTAACCTTTATAATGGTTAGATTTTTTGGTATCTCTTCTCAACTAGCTCACGCCTAAGTGTAATTGAACTCGGGTTGCTGTGACAAGGCCCACACCTTAAATAAATGAACTCGCAAGAATTAACAATTAAAATGTAATAAAGATATGTAAGAAATTAAAACCCATCGTAATATCCAAAACTTAGAATAAATAGAGTACCCCGTCATAAAATAAATCTTGACAATATACTTGTTTCATCTTTCTACAATCTAGGAAGATGACCCTACCTCTTCTACAACAAAATGTAACTTATAAACACTTTCACTTGTAAATGTTATATTTTCCATTGTAAACCTAAGTGGTTTTCCATATTTTTTTGCAAATCTACGATAGAGAAGGGTCCACTCAACAAATATCAAGACATGGAAAACAAATTTGAAGATCGGCATGCATAAAAACCATTCAGTACAAAAATTTTCCAAGGATTTGGAATTAGGTAGCCCACTATAATACCATGTTAGATCAATGTAACAAACATAATATTAAATAAACAATAATAGTAATATAATGATAACAGGATAATAAAATCATTTACATTAATTCAATGAAAATGTATTAGTATGCCTATATAAAAGTCAACCCATTGTAAATTTGAATCATCAATTATATATCATCTTATATCTATCAAAATGTGGGCTATTTCATAAATTGTGGGTTTATTCCGAGTTAATTGAGAATATCCAGATATGGATATAACATTGTTATTAGAGCTACGTTCATGATCAAGGCTTTTGGCCATATTGTGATTTTTAACCATTATCCTAGGGATTCCCTAATATTCTGGTCTTTGACCAAGTAAGAGAAGAAAAAAAAGTCAAAAGTGGAAGAAGTAAAACAAAACAAAACAAAACAAAAAAAAGTAAAAAGAAAAAAAGAGAAGAAGGAAGAAGATCCATAAAAAAATGAAAGAAAAAAAAATACCACATAGGTCTTATTTAACCAACGAGCCCTTGGTTTTATCAGGAAACCAACTCACACCTTAATTATGTTATTTATTTATTGAAAGGTTATTGGATATTAAATAATAAATCATACCTTAATTAGGTTGAGTTTAGTCTTGAATTCTCTTTATTAAATAACATGAAAACTAGAAGTGCATAAGAAGTCTTAAGGTTACCAAGGAGCAAGTGATAATTGAACTTGGGTGGGGAGGGTAACAATCATTCTTCCCAACAACCTAATCTACACACAATCCACATAGAAGTTAATCTAAAGCAAAAGGTTAACCAACGTGGAGATCCAAGTTCCTTTTGAGCATAACTTTCTCTATGTGAGCTTGCATTGTATGCAGAAAAAGGAAAAGACTATTGTGGCTAGTGTGAGACGAATTTGGTAGTGTGTATAGTCATTCTTCACCGATTTCGTGAGCCAAAGTCATTGGCACAATCAGAATTTGGATCTGAGTAGTTTATTTTCTACATCAGCAACACTGAGTCATCGAATAAAAGATCTCAGATTTAGAAATTTTTAAGTATTAAAGTATTAAAGAAATTTTAAGAAGAAGAGAAGTCAAAGACCCTTTATTGTCGAAGAAAAGAAGACAAAGTTGAAGTAAGACACAGTCACAAATGATGAAAAACACATATGTAGTAGTAAAGTCACAGCTACAAGCAGCATTGGACGAGTTAGATAATTATAAAGAAACAAATGACCGTCTACTGTTGAATATTATGAAGTAGGATATTTCTAAAGGATTTAAAAAGCATGAGAATTGTTATCTAAAAATGTTTATTGACAGATTAATTAATAAAATCAAGGAATTAATGAGTGAAAAATATCCCAATGAGAATCTACAAAACCAAAAGATTATGAAAGAAGTGGTCGAGAATAAATATGAAATAAAACGATTAAAAAAAATCATCAAGGACAAAGATGACGAAATCACACAAATTCAGAAAAAAAATTAAGATGCCAAGAAGTAGAGAATTGTTTCCTTCAAAAACATATTAAATAACTCTAGCAGAAAGAGGACACCACTAAAAAGGCGCACAAGTTGGAGATTACAATAGTCAAAAGCATGTTATCAAATAACATTGAAGAAGTATACGAGTTAAGAAACCATAACAAGACATTAATTGGAAAACTCGGGAAGTTGAAAGGTACTAAGAGGGAAGAACAATCAAATGAATATACTGAAGGAAAACTAGTGGACAAAGAGAAAGAAAAATTACAATTAACCGAACAACTTAAGAGGTTAAAAAATGATAAGAAATCACAAGAATAAATGATTAAAAAGATGCAGAATGATAACAAAATGTTAGAGGACAAGTTAAAAGGCACATTTACAGACTCAGTTCAAGTCGTAGCTCAAGATGTCTTCCCAATTAAAGAAGGATATACACAAGAATCAAAGTAGGAAGACACTATGAACATTAAAAAGAAAAGTAACATTACAAAGATCCCTTATAGACATCTGAATCATAAAGGTCGACAAAATCAAGAGAAAAATAAACAACATTACTCCTATAGAAAAACTAACTACCTTAAAGGAGAGAAAAGAAAAAATCACCAAATTGCTTGGGAGCAGAAAACAAGAACTATTCCATCATACTAGAAAAAAAATCCGATGAAGTTGAATTTCAGATGGATCACTTCACAAGAAATGTAGCAACTCAAATCAGGAATTCGAAAATTATATAACCTTGTTTCGTCAAGTATAAGAGTTACAAGTTCAAAATACCTAGAGAAGATGATATGGACAAGAATAACTGATAATTCCATCACTAAATACGCTTTGAGGACAAAGCTTCCCTTAAGGGGAAGGAAATATAACAAACATAATATTAAATAATTCATAATAGTAATATAATAATAATAATAATGAAATCATTTACATTAAAAGACATCAAATTTTGATGAAAAGGTATTAGCTTGGCCTATATAAAGACCAACGTATTGTAATTTTAAATCATCAATTATATATCATCTTATATATAGCAAAATGTGGGATATTTCAGAAATTGTAGGTTTATTCTGAGTTAATTGAAAATATCCAGATATGGATATAACAATCAAGAACATATTTAGTAACACATAACCAAATATTTAATGAGTTAACATAATATTTATGTGGTAAAGCACTAAGCTGGGAAACATCCACCAAATCTGGTCTTTTATTCTTCAAATAAACACTCCAATCTTACAACTCATCACATATGGATGGTCTAACGTAAGAAACGATAGGGTCCAAGCTAAGATCAATCCATAAGCCACCCTCCACTTCTTGTTATTTCATTCAAGACTAATGACATCAATTTATAGTAACCAAGGGAAATATGGACCATTGATCATAAGATAGAGTCAATGGTGTAGATCAATCAATACATGCTAATCTCATCAAGATATAATGGATAAGTGGCGGACAAGAATGACCTAAATTAGTGTAAGTCCATATTACTTGAAAAAATCACCACCTAATAAGTCCCAAACTATGTCCATGAACACATGTGCAATATTGCGAAAGTATAGAATCACACCAAGTTACATGTATAAGTGCCCCACAAATGATGTTACAATGATCTTCATTAATATGGCACTAAGTATAGGAGTACATCAAGCCATTAGACAACATCAACACACTCAATATTTCCCCTTAATGTTGACTTAGAGAAATGAACACTGGAGCAAAGGAAAGAGTTGTGTTACATAATAATAATAGACCAATAATACAAGAAATTGAGATCTCCCAAGTTTGTTGATGCCTCGTGGTATATATGTACCTAAAAATGATATGCTCCCAACTAACATAATGATAGGCTATACAATAGTAAATAAAATATAATCATTACAGTACTCTTGAAAGAAGATGGCATTACATTATAGTTACGCATAAAATGTTCTACTAATACACATGATCTTAAATATTTATGTGATATAGATACATTTTCTTGAATTGACTTATATCATGATTTTCTCTTACAATGGTCTCGTGGAGGAAGGACATAGGTAGTTTCCTCCATATCCTTGAAAATATGTGGAATATCTTTCTATCATAACATGTATGGCACTATTTTTTTCCCTCAAGGCTATGTGTTTTTGGCTGTAACAATATATATTTTGTAAATAATAAGACAATATGACTCTAGAGTGAAGAATCATAAGAAAAGAATCATATAAGTTAAAAAGAATTATTTATTTATATTTATTATTATTATAGTAATAATTGAATTATACTTTTAATCTAAAGTAATATGTTACATGCACAACATATTATGGACATTAACCAAAACCCTAGAATTGTCCTTCTTGGGAAAAAGCAAGTCCATCATTTAAGAGATTATTGCTGAAAGTTGAGTTGAGATATTGATAGTTTTTTGAGACAAATATAATACACATGTTGAGTGAATTCTTATTATAAAAATGATTAGTTATCGCAATTTGTACATATTGTCAAAATGAAGAAAATGTATAATAAGACTTAATGCTAATCCAAAATTATGAAAATGTGTCATGAAACATAATGCTAATCTCTAAATCAACTTAAAATAAAAAACTTAAATTTATGTTATATTGAATAGAAAATAAGAAACTTAAATCTATGTTATATCGGATAGAAGAAATTTTAGTTAAAACTAACATAATAAGACTAAAAACTTGAATCACACTATAGTTACCAATCCAACTGCTAATTTAATAATTAAAAAAAAATTGCACCCTACTTTGCATAGTGATAGTTATGAAAATTTGAACAAAAAGACTACGTTTCATAGTGATAATAGTTATAAGTTGAAACCAAAAGAATGTTTGATGATAAATTTCTCTCATTTTTTTTTAATAAAAAATTGTAACTTGTTATTTATAAAAAATGATAAATCAAGTTATATCTAAATTTTCATAATGTTTTAGTAATAGCAATGCACAAAATTAGAAAGTCATATTTTTTACATAGCAATACACAAAATTAGATTATTAATAGACAATATATAATTTCACACTGAAGTGGGCTTACATCCTCCAAAACTAAAGCAAACCAAATAAAAATATGTCTCAACATACATAAGAGCTCACAAGGCAAAGATATCCAAGAAAAATATTTCAATTCGATTAACCACCAAATGATTTTCAATGTATTCTTCAAAATGGAAAACCCCATCCAATGGACCCAACACCATCAATGTGATAAATAATAAATATAAATAGATAAACCCTTTTTAAACAAAATAAAATATTAAAAACAAGTCAATCTTTATTAAAAAATAGTATGAATAATGTAATTTCATTTTTTGCTATGATGGCTGAGTGAAACTATCTTGGGTGGGGAGACTAAGAAATTATTCTTCCTAGTCAAATTTCGCTAACTTATTATGGGCTAGGTGGGAGGAGACAACCAAAATCAAACCAATTGATGAGTTGATGTGGCCGAGGCCGGGTATGATCCCGGGTAATTTTGACAGCTTAGATGCCCGTAGGTCATGGTTTATTAGACAAGATGTCACTCCTCGAAATCAAGAAAATTCTGCTTAAAAAATAAAGAAATCATTCCTCCCAAGCTACATCCTATAAACCTTACTATACAAATCTCACATAAATAACATTATTATACTTAATATTATCTATATGATAGATAAATAACCCAAAATATCTAATATTTGTGTACATATAAAACTTTAAGTGAGATATTAGGCAATAATGTTGTGCAAAAAAATCTTAAATATAATATTATTATAAAGTACCCTTAATACAAGGGTCACTCTATTGCTTCAATGTATGGTAGTGTATATTTATATGTACTAATATAATGTATTATTCATTAATTTTTATTATTAAAAACAAAATTAATATAAATTTATTTTCATTTTCAATCATTTTAAATTGATATTTTTGTATAAGAATTTAATTAAAATTTCTCAAAATAATATCAATTATTATAATATATTATTTTATATATATATATATATATATATATATATTTAATATTATTTTATTTCACTTTTAAAATATATTTTCAAATACATATATTTATAACAATTTTATACTCATTTATAACTTTATAATCCACTAATTCACAACATTAATCAATTTAATTAATACATAATTTTTATAATATTATTTTATTTCACAATTTTTAAAATATTATTTCAAGTACATATCTTTAAAACAATTTTATTCTCATTTATAACTTTATAATCTACTAATTCACAACACTATTCTTTTTAATTTAATTCACAACATTAATCAATTTAATTAATTCTTTTTAATTTTAAAATATACTATAAATTCTGAAAGCTTTTTTTCATATTATCTTAAAAAGTGACACTGCTACAAAGTAACAACTTAACTAATTTGTTTAGCAATGCATTTCAATATTTTATGAAAACTTCTATCATAGCTCTTTTTCATATTATCTTAAAAAGTGACACTGCTACAAAGTAACAACTTAACTAATTTGTTTAGCAATGCATTTCAAATTTTTATGAAAACTTCTATCATAATAAACTCGTGTGAAAAATGAACATATGATATATACAAATTAAAAAATACAAGCATTTTATTATAACAGTGACATAATGTGAATATGTTCCCGAATCACATTCCTCTCTGGCAATATATATCTTTCAAAATATCTTTCAAAATGGTAGTTTCTTTGTTGAAGAATACTATTGTGGTATTATTGTCGAAATATTAATGGGATTCCTCAACATCACATGTTGTTTTCACGTCCTTTGATTTGCCCCATAGTGTAATATAAAGTCCCGTAACGATCAAAATTGCGCCCACCACCCTACAGGTTTTTAATATCAAGAACAATAGATCAAAATTGCGCCCAGGACTCTCAGCATTAACATCCATAGAGTACACTAGTGTTTCGAACATTTAAAAACCACAAGGCCTATATTATTTATCCAAGTGGGTAATGTACAGGAGTAAGGTACAATGCCCTATCCTTGAGAAATATTTCAATGGCCCAATGATCACCGAAAGTAGAAATGTTCTATAACGTACTATTGCTTACCTTCCCAAATGAAGAGACACATGAAAAATTATAAGCTCCAAGATTGCTGTGACGATCGTGGCTAGTGGGTTGAATATTGCGACGAATACAGGCCCTCTTTTGCTTATACACCAGGCTAACAAAAACATTAGCACTGCAGAACCTATCATTCCCTGGAACATTCAATATATTTAGCAATCAATCTGGATACTGGCGATTGTTCCAATTAATTTTTGCTACTATATTCAATCTGTAATGTCCTGAAAACATTTTATTCCGACTAACATTTTTTTGTTCAATGTCACTATGCTTACCGAGTATACAACACTAAGAAGCTCCATATTCCATCCTATAGCCCAGATATTGGACTGATTATGCTCAAAGATAACACCTATTAGAGCAGATTCTACTGCACTGACAAGAGTCATAAGTGCTGTTAATGATAGCTGAGTTGGATATCTTTTCAGAACTGGCGCCTGTGTTGAATTCCACCCATCATACCATCGACAGTCAAGGAGAATAATATCGGTGAATCGAATAAACAGAACTGAAAATGGAAGTAAAGATTACCTGAAAAACAATATAGGCAGACCAAACCACAACGCCCACAAAGACCAGGATGGAGCCTAGTATAATATTAGGTTTAAAGTTGTACTTGCTTTGATGGCTTTCCATACCAGACGATAAAAAATGAAGTTCTGGACCTCTGTATAAGGTCATAACCATAGCACCAGAGACACTTATGACTGTGCCAAAAACTTTTGCTTGTCCTCTTAAACTTCTGAGATTAACTTTCTCCTGTCTTCGAATAAAAACAAGTTGAACGAACATTACTTATAGTGAAATTTTATATGCAATACTGTAGTTACAAGATCAATAGAATCTATTTGCAAAACATAAATGAATTTGACTGCGATATCCAATTGTTTTGGTCATATGAAATAGCAATATGGATGTAACAGCTTCTACCTCAAAAATATTGCATTTAAAAATGTCAAAACTGGAACTAGGTTAAATGCTGCTGCCACAAACGTGGAAGAAGTGTATAACAATCCTGGAATGTAGCAATTATGAGTGATCGCGATTCTGTAACAGGACATCAATCAAACTGATTTTGTATTAATATATTGCAACGATAATTCAACAAATCAAAGCTAGTATATGCAGCAAATACTTACGCACTTCCCAGAAAGAAAATTTGAAATAAAACAGGCCTTGTCAATGGTGGTCGTTGCTTTCTGCAACAGGGATGACAGATTAATTCACATATATTGTGCGAATGATCTCTTTCAGTGTCTCTCTCTATGTAAATAATTACTTATATGAAGATAGTCATTATATGAAGATAGTCATTACACAGGAAATATTTGAGTGAAGAAGGAGTTGCCTTAAATAGTTTGAAACTAGACGTTTCCATACCTACTATCCGATCATCATGGGAGACATTGGAAAGCTTCAAATGTCTCCTGATGATGATCCCACAATAAGAATCGAAACTTCGAGTTTCAAACTACTTAAAGCAGCTCCTTCTTCACTCAATAATTACTTAGTTGCATCCTGGATACTGCATATTTGCTAATTGAAAAACTTACTTGTACGTCTAACGATAAAGTTAAGAATGAGTGATCACCTTTCTGAAAAGTAAGCCAAAGGAGCAATAGCTATTGTTGCAACAATCTGTCTGTATGCCACAAAAACAAAGTGATTCATTCCATCTGTTAAGGCAATTTTTGTCATAATATACAAGCCTGCAGTTACTACCTGAACTATAATCTGAGAAAGATAGGGTTTGATTATCTCAATTCCTTCCAAAGAAGCCATTATATTATACTTCTGTTAACGTAGAGCGATTCTTAAGCGCTCTAGCTTATTGTGATGGATATTTCAAGAAGGATGGCGTGGTAGCCTTCTTATATATAACTACAGATCAAGTGCCCAACAGAAACAAATTATGATTGTATGAAGCACGAGAGTCAGCTAACGATTTCGAGTTCAAAGAACTGTTCACTTTACCAAATATATATATATATATATATATATATATATATATCACTCAAATTAAATTATCACAACGTATCGTTTTCCTCTGCCTTAATAATGCATACAAATTTTTAACTTTATGCGATAGCATAAAGTGTTCATCAATTCTATGTTTTATTCCTATTCTTTCTTTATCGTCTTTTTCAGATGTGAATACTTGTGTTTCGGTATTACTTTTAGATTTTATTGGCTTGCTTGATAGTTAATAGTTAGTGTTGGTGAATATTATTCAGTCTGTTGCAGTTTATTTAATGCTGTTGTTTGTTGATGGTTGGATCTTAATTGTTATTAAAATCCAAGCAAACCCATTAAATGAACTGCAATAGGTGGAATAATATTGACCCTTAGTATCTTGTAAGTGACTTAACTTTATACTTGTAGGTGGATAGCATTGCTCTTGATATTCTAGGTTATTCAAATTTTCTATACAAATTTATGAGTTCAAAACATGAAATATTAAGAAATTTATAGATTCCAAATTCAGGTTTTATTTGCAATTATATTTTAAAAAAAGGATAATTATGTCTTTAAAAGAGACTGAAACATATGTGGCTTCCTAATGCTACAATTAGCTAATTACTTGGATGGATTAATGTCTTTAATTGCAATACATCAATCCTGTGTTAATTTTTTCATCACTCTTAATTTGGATAAATTGAATACATCAATCCTGTGTTAATTTTTTCATCACTCTTAATTTGGATAAATTGAAAGGTCGAATCATGTCAGCTATCTTAGTAGGGTATGTCACCTATTTGCAAAAAAAAATTATTATATTAATTTTAAATTGTGTTTTTGAATTTGTAAATACATTTAATATCTTGGAATATCCCATAACATCTAAATTAAACAATTTCCATACAAAATAAGATGAAAAATATGATTGGAAAAAATTAAAAACATAGAATATTTTGACTGCACCATTTATGATTGTCTCCCTAAATTCTCAATAAACAATTATTTTATATATCAATTTAATAAAAAAATTAATTGACATGTGATAACTTGTACCATATACACCAATATTTATTGGCCACAAGTTAAATAATCATGTTATGTGTTAATTTATAAATATTATAATTACCATAAATAAGGTAAAATATATTGTTAATATTTTTATCGATTTATACTATATGGTGGCTGATTCCATAATTGTGCTACTTTACAAAAATATATATATATATATATATATATATATATATATATTTACAATTACTTTATAGTTTCTTATGGTCTACCATGAACATGATTGAATTATAATCAATTATGAACATGATTGACTTGTATATATTTAATATTATTATAAATAAATAATTTAATGATGATTGTAAATATTTAATATTATTATAAATAAAGGTTTTGATGATGATGATGGCCTATATATATATAAGGTTGTATAATTAAAATGTAATATAAAAACTTTTTATAAGTGAACTGGGTTTGTTGTGATAAAACTCACATTTTAAATGAATTAACAATTAAAATGTAATAATGATATTTAAGAAATTAAAACTCATAATAAAATCCAAAACATACAATAAATAGATTACTCCATCATAATATAAATCTTGACAATATACTTATTTCATCTTTTTACAATCTAAGAAGTTGACTGTTCGTATTTTACAACAAAATGTAACTTATTAACACTAATACTTATAAAATCTAATTTATAAACAATAATAGGTATCTACAAAGGCATTGGTGATGGCCGAGTTCCTTATTAAAAGTTTATACACATTGGTACAACATTTTTTGGGGGCAAATTATCGTAGTAACTCTCAAGAAGTCGGATGCATGTCCATAGTAGATTACTGTTGGACTTGCATTCCAATCATACTCGTCTTTAAACAACTTTCTTTAATAGATATTATTAAAGAAAGTTTATATTCTAATATCAAAAGCCATCAAATTACTTACAATTCAGCTAATATTATTCGTTTTGGTCTCCTTACTTTTCAGGTGATATTCTTATTCATCTTCACTTATATTCCGAATTTTCTATTATTCGTTTTGGTCTCCTTACTTTTGGCGTTTGATGGGTGAAATTGGATACAGGGACTTGTTCTGAAGAAGTATCCCTTTCGATTAACATCGACAGCACTCACTAGTCTTGTTGAAATATCAGAATCTGCTCTGCAATCCGTAGGCAATAGGATAGAATATTTAGCTTCGTACAGTTGCCTACCTGGTCAGCGCTCGAATTGGAATATAAACCTAACGCGGCATTACATATCGAGTACGGAAACAAAATCTTGAAATATGGTCTAAAGCCTGTCTTCGTGGCAATTTTCAATCCACAAGGGTAGATTCTCACGGCAATTTTCCAAGTTGCCATTATTATGTTTATAGAATAAACGCTGTGACAGAACTTATTGCGGATTTCTCTGTTGGCCATCACATTGCCATTGCCATCACATTGCCATTGCATTTTGGAAAATGTGAAACTCCAAGTGTATGAGATGCTCTCTGACTGTTTTAATGTTGATAATGAAAACCATGTGTGTGGTGGGAGCAGTTTTGTTTGTTGTCGACCTTTATTACTTTATTTATAACTGTGGGGCAAAGGAAATGATGCTCAGAAATCCAGCAATAATATCACGACATAAGGAGCTCCGGAATTTGACAATAGTATTATTCTACTTATAAACAATGGAAGTTAGGAATCGGGCAAAGCAAGAGACGACTGTTTCAAAATGGACACCAATATTCTCTTCTTTCCAGCTCTGATGTGAATGGCAATCCATAAGGATGTAGCAGCAAAGCATAATTTTGCCATTGGTTATGGGAATTTTCAACAATTTCAAATTTTTTCTAGGTATAATATGGATCAGATTTTTACTAGCCAACAATTAAATTTGAAAATCAATTTTAAAAAGCAAATTTTAATTATTTAAGCACTATAAGATATAAATACTATTCCATTTCATTTCTACTTATTTTTCATTCTACTTATTTTTTTCATATAAATTTAATTAAACCTTAAAATCTAACAACAAAAATCAATGCTTAATATTCACAGAAGACAAAAATCAATTTCTACATTGTGCTATGTATATTCCTTTTATTTAACTATAGTAAGTGTTTAATAAACCCTTGAAGCATGATAATTTCATAATATTTTTTTAACACTTGTAGTCAAATTGAATATTTTTTCAACACTTGTCGTAAAATTTATGATCTGTCTAGACTTTGACTCAAATTTAGAAGTATTTTAACATTTAAATAATTTGGAATTTTTACAGTTATATTTTTCGTACCGTTGTGTGTTGTTTTAAATATGTTTAAAAATCGTGTGTTTTAAATATGGTTAAAAATCAATAGTTGTTAATATTACATATACTAACAATAATCTAAGATTAATGTGTCCCATATGCATAAATGGGTCATATACTATAAGAAAAAAATATTCACATGAAAAGTTTGTGTTTAATTTCTTCCTATTGGCGAACACATTAATATTATTAATGTGGTTGTTGCTAGTAATGGAGGTGGACTCATACACATATCTCCAAAATATTAATAAAATAAGATTTTTTAAATAATTATAATATAATAATTAATTAAAAATAGTATTAATAAAATGATATTATTTATTTAATTAGTAATATAATAATTAAAATTAATGTCATGTGTTATAATTTAATTATTTATTTATTAATTATATTATATTATATTATTATACGAATATGCTATTTAATTAAAATATTATAATCAAAGTAATAATTTAATATTTTTTTCAGCAGAAAAAATCATACTATTGATATTCAATAGTAGCTGAATCAAATAGTACAAAAAGTTGAGTATGTACTTAATATAGTATCAAGTATGCAAAAAAAAACCTCATTCTTCTTCTTTTACAATACAAAATTGATGATCTTAAGACTATCTACGAGTCATCAGGGGCCAAAAAGAGGCAGCATTCTAGCTAAAAATAAAAACATAAGAGCATGCTTAACATTAAAAAAATCTTACATGACCCTCTTCCATGATCTGGAAATCATAGATGTCTTCTGAAAGAATGACTCTTTCTTCACCTTCATAAGCTGATTTGGAGAGAGGTAGCCAAATTGTTGTTTTGTCGGTAAATGTGTTCAAAAGAGATGACATTAAAGAGCTGGATTTCCTCCCGAGTTCTGCTACACCAATGTTGAAGTAGAATAACATTAAGATCATACTCCCCTTGTGCCCATTTTATAGTGACTCGAGAGTCCCCAAAGATGTCTAAGTCCCTGATGCCAAAAGAATTTGCAACTTTTCAGATGCACCAGAGGGCTCAAAGTTCAAATTTCATATACGTACCCTTGCCACAATTCATTCTAAGATTGAATTGATGATCTGTATTGAGGTAAATTACTCCTCTCGCAACACATAAGCCATTAGTGCAGCTCCATCGAAGAAAGAAACAGCTCTATGAAAATTATGATGAAAATAAATAAATAATTTTTTAAGTGTTTGTGGACACAGATCTGGAATGTTCATTAGAAACCAACCGAATTTTGCTGAGAGTGTTGGACAAATTTGGAGAAAGATTTTAAAAAATTGTTGCGTTTCTTGAAAACCAAATAGCCCAGGAGACAATTGCTGGAAGAAAAGGAGAAACTTTGCAATTGCTTTGCCAATTGAGAGCGCAAATATCAAAATTTTCAGTTCCCTAGTTCAAATCAAGATTGAAATAGTTTATGACAGAGTTCCACAAAATTTTAGTGAATTGGTAGTCCACAAGTAGATGTTTGTAACATACCCCATTTCTGGCTTAGTAATTTGGTAATTTTTTGTATAACATTTTTCCTTACATGAACATCTTCATGAAACTCTCACTCATTAATGGTGACCCTAAATGTCCTAAGGGAAAGAAACAACACATGTTTAACATTGATTTTGTTCCTCACCAAAAACACACTTATAAGAATATGCACTAACCTCTTTAAATGGTATTGATACATCAATAAAAACATATTGATCTTTACTAAATAAGTTTCTGACATACTTTATCAACATGATCAGATCTTAATCCATTTATATAAAAACATCTTTGTATATAAAAAGAAACTTAAAGTAAACACATGTCTAAAATCAACAATGCATACATAAAATGAAGCCAATGTGCATAAACATTAAAAATGCAAATAAGATAGAGACGAGTAATACACACATAAAGATACAAACTAGAAAGAAACTATTTTCACGTGGTTCATTCAAACATGGGCTACATCCACAAAAAGGATTTATATCTTTATATTAAGAGGAGTTACAAATGACAACGTAATTGTCCTAAAATTTCTTTCCACCTTTACCAACCTATTTCCCCAATAAAGAGAAACTTCAGAATACTTTCCAAGCATTTCAACCATATAACAATATTATCATTATCAAGGTGTAATATTCTCTCATTAAGTTCATTCCTAGAACTTCCCGTTATCACTTCCATTATCAAAAACTTCCATTATTAAACCTAAGGACTCAACGTCCAACAACACTATAAATAAGGTTATCCTATCATTTAAAAATACTATAACTATAGGGCAATCTTGCATGATTCCAATAAGTAATTTATATATATTATGGGAGGTTCGGATATATCTACCATTCACTATTTAATGTAAACTTAGGAAAATAAGATACCAGAACATAAAGAGGGATTCTATCGTCGGCCATTCATAGGAAGCTGCTCCATAGCATTGATTTAGTTCTAGGAAGGATTGTACCACAAGTTACTATCTAAATCATAAAATATAATTTTTACTCTCATTTATTAGTGCATCTATAATTCAAATAAGCAGCTCTATTTATCAGCCTTAGTATAAACATGCAGAAAGTTCATAGGAGAATGTACAGATCGAAGTAGTAGGAAAAATCCAGATTCAATGTAGAGGTTTAGCCTAAATGCATTAATACAGAGCTAATGCGATATTTAAAATACATAACCAAATAGTGGGAGAGGTTTTTATCCTACATGCATTAATAAATATCTAATGCAATATATATATATATATAAAGAAAATAAAAAAATTCAAGGGTCGATCCTCACTTAGGATAGATTGTCCAGAATATCCCGAATTTTGAACGAACAATCTGATGTTATATTGGGCCCACAGCCCCGACACACATTATTTGGTTGATTATTGGGCATAAGCCCTAGTGCACATGATTCATTTCATTTATAGACTTACATATTGGGCATGGACCTTGATTGATGCATTATTGTTATATGTTGGGAAAGAAAGCCCTAATGGATTAATTATGCTTTTGTTATATGAATCGGGTACAAAACCCTAATATACTTAGATGACCTCTTTCCTACATATTGCGCAGAATTATGATTTACATGATTGACTTATATGTTGTGTTGAGAGTGGCCTCAAAAACACATGGATGACCTACATACTGGGCCTAAGCCCCGATGTACTTAGAGGATTTTATTCTATACTGGGCATAAGTTCCGATGTGCATTGAGTGTTGGGAAGGAGCCCTGGAGCACTCCAAGCTTGATAAGTGAATACCGGATCCGAGGCCATTTTATATATATTCTAGATGTGCTTCACAACCACAGTCTAGTACTAGTGTTGAGCAGGACGCTCTGGAATTGCGTTAGCATAACGCCCATGTAAAAGTGTTGAGTTAAAAGCTTTGAAGAGCATTCGGGGTTACTAGATCTCAACAGTGTTGAGTCGAGAAGACTCTGAATAGCACTTCTATTTCATCACATTAATTTAATTTGGTTAAATGAATCATTTCCTATCTATCATCAAGTACTGCGGAAACTACCATATTAAATGAAAGAATCCAACATGCAAGGGAGAGACCTAAAGGTGCCTATCCAAGCCTGCCAAAGAGACTGTCCAAAGAATTGGACCCTTTCCTTAATTTTAAAAAGAAGTATCATGAGAGATACATAAAGAAATAAAAGAAAATTACCATAACTTAAGTATGAAATGACTAAGAATAGTCTTATGTGCATGAATTGCATAAAGGTCTCAAAGTTAATATTATTATTAAAAGTATTAATAATAATGTTATTATTATTTATTTATAAAATATATATATTGCATAGAGTGTATGCATAGATGGCTATCACATTATCATACTATTAATATGTATTATTAAATAGTATTGTTAATATTAGGTATAATATATAACTACTATTTTTATTATTATGTAAGAAGTAATTTAAAGTCACTTCTAGTTAAAACAAATAAAAGTCCTAGTTAAACAAGGACTAGATAGTTAGTAAAAATATATTTTAAAAATATTAATTTAATTAAAGAAACTAAATAATTATTCAAACAACTATATTCCAAGACTCCCCTATATAAAAGAGGGAAGATCCCAAGAGAGGGGGCATCATCTTTTCATTATCATTCTTTTATGGTAATAAAGGAGAATTTTGTTGCAAGAACTGAAGCAGTCCCACATTAATATCCAGATCTAATCCAACAGTTAAACCTAGGCCTCTACTTCTCTTATTGCATGTTGGAACCAGCTCGGTGGGATTCAGTTATAACTAGGAACGGTCTAAGGGTCATGGTTGGGAGGAACATGGTAGTCCCAAAGTTATCCAGTTAAAAGCTCATTCTACAGGTCATCCAAGTCCATAAGCTTTGTGTAGTAATTATTGTTTGAGTGTGCAGGTCTTGCAGAGGAGGATACAGCTTCAGGACAACTAGTTATGAACTACAATTCTCCATTTCAATTTGCAATAGAAGCTAGGATTATTAAATTAGGATTTATTGTACAAAACTGTATTTCCCTATTCTTTACAATGTTATTTCTTCTATAGAGCAAGGGTCATTGGGCATGGGCTCTCAGGGTCATATTGTAGGATCATAATTTTAATTCTTACCTTTGTCAAAATTGAAAGTCTTCCCTAACTAGCTCAAGGGTCTAGTAGGGCTAGCCTAGCTAGCCTGTGCTAGACATTCATTCAATAAGTATGTCATAAACTGAATTTTTATTTAAATGTTGATTGACGTCTAAAATTTCAAAACCACACAAGGAAGAAATCACATTGTCTTTCTAAACCTTTTCTCAAATTATTTCGTTTATATTATCAAGCTAGGGTTTAGCCCCTTTGTATTTTGTTCTTTTAAAACAAAGAACTTAGGAATTTCCAACGCGATAAACATTCTACACGTAGGCTACTAGTTTATTTTCAAAAATAAAACCTTCAGGTTAAAAGTAAAACATCCTGTACATATAACTTCCCTAAACAACCAATCAATACGATTTTTCTTCCTATCTACACTTTTCAGTTTTCAATTCTTAAACATCAACGAAGGAAATTGAATGGACAACCCAAACTATTAGATTCACAAGATAATGGCCACTTTGATCTTCTTGAAGCCAAACATTATGAAACTCAAAACACTCCAATATTCTTTTAAATGGAGAAATTGAAATGCAGGTTAAGGTATCGAAACCCTCTATCAACATTATCAAATTTAGAAAATTCCAATAATTCTTTAAAACAACGAAATTAAAACGCAGTTCAAGGTATCAAAACCTTCCGCCAACATTTCCAATTATAACATCATTGGCATTAGGATCACAATAAGTGATCACCTCAACAAGGCGTCTAGGCAAGGAAAATAATTCACAGACTTGAACGAACCGCAAAACATATCAGACAATGATCAACGCTTCGCAATTTTTAAACACCCATTACATAAAATCACCCACAAGGAAATAAGTGCATCTATAAGATAGACGCCATCCGCTGGCCAGTGGACGCTCAAAACAGAACTATACTATCAGCCTGCTATATACATATAAGGATCAATAGAATAACTTCATGCCTAAAAAGAAAAACGCAAAGCTATCACCCATAGGAATTTCCAGAAACAGTTCAAAGACCCTCCTCTCTGTCGTAGTTCAACATGCAATCATTCATTTAAACCCTACACCCAAGTATTGAAAACAAGACCTACAATATTATCATTTTTCAAACAATAGAGTGGATAGCCAATCAATAGTGACATTCATTTCATAAAAGCACATATTCAATGGAGGAAGTGATGTGGATCCAAATCCCCATCATATTACATTCAAATTCCCAATGTTTTACAGAGCCTACAATTCAGGCATTGCTTTAGTACGAAAGACTAAACCCTCAACGGGTATTCCCTCTATCCAAAATAAAAGTAGCTTAAAACATTAACCAGCAGGTCCAAACCCCAACACTATATACATATCCATTGGCTCAACCCAAGAAAAGAAAAGGGAAACCAACCCATTTGAACTTCGAAACCAGACTTAGTAAGCCCAAAGGGCCATACGAAGTTACAGCATCAAAGAGCTCCAAGCTACAGGGCATTTTAGACATAGCTGTGAGAGGCAGGGACAAATAGTAGGAGGACCTAGGCTTACTAGTTATACGCTCTAACCCCATCCTCCTATTCTTTTCCAAGACCCAGCACTAGAAGAGAGAAATACCTGCAAACCTATCAACAAGTTAAATGAACATCATGAGCTGAGATGGGAGCAATCCAATAGCTACATAAAAGATGAAATTATGGAGCCATTTAAACTATGGGGAAGACATTACCAGTTATAGAAGTATAAATGCCTCCATCTCCATGACACATGAATGCAAGGGCTCTAACCATGAGCGTAGCTCAGGTCAAGGCCTAGAAAAAGGAACTATACCAGCAAGCAGTCACCCTTCAAACTGAAACATCGAAATGGAAATGCTGTAGTGTAGGACAAAAGCATAAAAACCTTCCTCCATGGTGGAAAACGAAGCACATGCGTGGAAAACGAAGCACATGCAGGCCATCTGTAGCATTTAAAGCTACCACCCACTTTCCACCAGCACTTTAATAATTTTCCAAACCAAATAGTTAGAGGTTGTGTATTGCTACCTTGGTGTTGTTAAGTCATATAGTGTCAAAGCTAAACCTTGAACCCTTTTTAAAATCATAGGACTAGTGTATGCTTAGGGATTGACATAGGTAGTGTAGGGAGGAGCCTTCTATACTTGCAGAAACATTAACCAAGTGAAGCCTTATTAAGGTTTGATAAGTAAGTCGGGGTCACCTATGTACTCACCCCTTACCTCTCGGTAGCTCTACCGGTGGTATGTTTAACCACACCAAGGATCCCACAAGTATTTCAACTCTTCTCAAAAGTCCATCATGCCTGGATTGGGATAAACAATCAGTTGAAAACATTTAAAAGAAACATAATTACGTCCAAACATTCAAAGGTTAAATACCTAAAAGTAATAAGTTGCCAAGTGTAAACCGAACATAAACCCTACCTCATCTAATTGTTTCCGCAAAATTATTTATTGAACGAAAACTACTCTTTCATATTCTCTCATTTAGTCAGCATAACTTGCCAGTGCTGAAGTTAATTTACATTACATTAACTATTTCGGAAGTATAATTAGTGTAGATGAAATTTTTTAATTTTTACTATTTTTTTGGGACATTACAAATGGTATCAAAGCCCAACCACAACACTAAGTTACCTATTGGGCTCATTACAAACTGTTGGCTGTGGAGACTGATCTCCAGATTCAGAGATATTAGTATTCAGCCATGTCCATACCCTAGGTTTGGTTATGATCCCAGCAATACCCTAAGGGGGTCCGGAGGAGTGTCCACACCCCCAACTTGGGGGTGCAGGGAGTAGCGGCCCCCCGAGAAAGTGGGATTGGGGGCAACACCCCTGAGAAAAAATTTTGGGGTTGTTTTCGCCAGTTGTTTTTAGGCCCATGGTTTTGGGTAACCCGTGGTATTTTCCCATTGTATTTCCCTTATAAAAGAATGACATTGTAATACGAATAGGGTTGATGTATTAGGTTTTATGCATTGTAAAGATCTCTAAGATCAGGAAAAAAGACTGTAAGACAGTGAAGAGGAAGTGCAGCGGTTGTGCTGCAAGTTGTATCCCTTCACTTTGCTGGACGGAATAATAATAAGGACTGGCAACTTCAGTGTGGATGTATCCCAAGTTGGGTGAACCACGATATATCTGTGTCTGTCTTGTAATGTGTGTGTGATTATATTTGCATTTCTGTTTATTGTTATTGCTCTGCAATCGTGTTTTTCTAACACAAACATCCGCTGCAGACACATAGAAATCAGAAATATAATGCAGAAAAAGGCAGTAGCAGGTATTGAACTAACAATTTTTTTTTCTTAACATTGCTATGACAACCAGGTACAATCACTGTCTGAAAATGAATGCAGAAAAATGCAGTAGCATACACAGGAATTTGAACTCTCCACCACGAGAGCAAGAAATAGTGATGGAATTAAACTCATATTTAATGAAATCTATGCAGAATCTACAGGCAGAATTCCAAAGTTACAGAGATGACAACATGCAAGAAAGACGAGAACAACAAGCTATAAATGAATCTCTACTTTAGACTTTAACAAGGGAAAAACCCCACGAACAACCCACTTTCTCAGCGAATATTTCTAAATTGAGAGACTACCACACAAAGAAATCTATCAGTCCTAAAGGAGAGGAACAAGGAGAACACCTACTAGAATCAATGGAAGAGGACTGTAAGAACTCTTCCAATGATGATGGGTCCCCACCTCCTTGCAAGAAAAGGAGGAAGAGTGACGACAATTTACCACGAGAATTCAGAAAGATAAAAGCCCCAACATATGATGGAGATATTAATACCGGGGAAAAGGTTAAGGAATGGTTGTTAGGAATGAACAAGTATTTCAAAGTCCACAACTATTCTAGTGAAATGGAAGCCTGACTAGCCATTTCTGATTTAAATGGTAAAGTAGCCAGATGGTGGAGGGATTTGAAACACACCAAAGAGCAAGAGTTGAAGGACATAACATGGGATGCTTTCAACAGAATATTCCAAGACAAATTTATGTCTGAAAGATTCTTTGACGAGAAGATCAAATAATTCCATGAATTGAAAATGGGATCCCTAACCATGAAAGCATTCATAAACAAATTCTTAGATCTGCTACATTATGTCCCATACATCAAAGATTAAAAAGTCAAGATACAACAATTCTTGGGGTGTCTACCACCAAATTTAAGAGAAAAGATTGAATTTGACATTCCCAAAACCTTAGATGTGACTTTACACAAAGCAAGACTCTGTTATGAACATGGGCAGCCAAGGAATGATAAGATAAACAGAAATAGTGAAAGGTTTAGAGCCTTTTTAGACAACCGTAGACCGGGTTTTAGACCCCCACCTTATCAGAAACAAAACAATAGTTTCCCTCCCAATAGAGGCTTCAACAAACCTCATGCACGGCCAAATGCACCCCCACCACATACCAATAGACCAGCTTTCAACAAAGGGGAAAAGGATACCCCAACAACTGTTACTTGTTGGAAGTGCCAACGGACGCACTACTTCAGAGATTGCCCCAACAAATCGGACAGAGTGCTACAAAATGTCCAAGTAGACACTACAGTAGGGGACATGGCAAAAACACCCAGAATTTATGCTACACTTGATGGCTGGCAAGAAGAACATCAGGCTACTATGGTTGAAATTGACGGTAAGATCTCAAACATAGCCATTTCAGTTCTAATAGATCCCGGTGCATGCCAAAGCTACATCTCCCCTAAGGTTGTTGATACTTGTAAGTTAAACCGAGTAAGCCACGAGAAACCATGGCTGGTACAACTAGACACTGGTACTAAATGGAAGGTCTCCGAACTAGTTAAAACTTGTGAGATAGATCTGAACGGTTTTCCAACTAGGATAGATTTAAACATCCTACCACTAGCATCCTACGATGTACTTATGGGCATGGACTTGTTAGAAGAACATCATGCCCTACTTGACTATTTGAACAAATCCCTATTATGCACGAATAACCAAGGGAATCAGAAGACCATTCAAGGTAACCCTAAGAAAGTTTCCGTAAGACAAATATCTGCCTTACAAGGAAAGAAGTGTGTAAAGAAGGGTTGTAAACTCTTTGTAGTTAACATTCGAACCGTAGAAGCTGATAGGGAACAAAAGATCGAAGAATTCCTAGTCCTTGTGGAATTCAAGGATGTATTTCCCAAGGAAATACCTTCGCTACCACCCAAACAACACCTAGATTTCTCCATAGAGTTAACGCCCAGTTCCGTACCAGTTTCCAAATACCCTTACCGCATGAGTCCACCTGAAGTGGTGGAACTCAAGCTTCAGTTACAAGAGTTGATCGAGAATATTTATATACAACCTAGTGTGTCTCCCTGGGGAGCACCAATACTCTTTGTCAAGAAGAAGGACAGAATGATGCAGATGTGCATCGATTACTTCCAACACAACAAATTGACCATCAAAAACCATTATCCACTCCCTAGAATTGATGACTTGTTTGATCAAGTCGGATGAGCCAAAATCTTCTCAAAGATCGATCTATGATCCAGATATCACCAGGTGAGAATCCATGATGAAGACATCAGTAACACTGCTTTCCGAACTCGATACAATCATTACGAGTTTGTGGTCATGCCTTTCGGACTGACCAACGCAACTGCCAACTTTATTTGCATGATGAACAACATATTTAGTAAATACCTAGACAAGTTCGTTCTAGTCTTCATCGATGACATTCTGATCTACTCCAAGAATGAAGAAGAACATGAAAAACACCTTCAGATTGTATTATGAATACTACGAGAACACCAACTATATGCTAAGTTTAGCAAGTGTGATTTTTGCAAACCCTAGATACAGTACCTAGGGCACATCATCTATGAGAAGGGGATAGCAGTTGACCCCGATAAGATTAAAGCCATAGAAGAATGGTCTACTCCCACTTGCGTAACTGACATTTGATCATTCTTAGGGTTAGCCGGATACTACCATAAGTTCATTGAGAACTTCTCTCGAATTGCTTGTCCTATGATAGCCTTGCAAAAGAAAACAACCAAATTTCTTTAGACAGCAAAATGTGAAGAAAGTTTCCAAAAGTTAAAACAACTTTTGACTAGCGCACCCATCCTACGGATTGCCAACCCCGATGGGGACTTCATATTTTGCACAGATGCAAGCAAGGAAGGGCTCGTTGGAGTCCTTATGCAAAACGACTTCGCTATCTGTTACGAGTCAAGGAAATTAAAGGAACATGAATAGAACTACCCCACACACGATCTTAAACTAGCAGCCATTATCCATGCTTTAAAGATGTGAAGGCACTATCTTATGGGAAAGAAGTTCCTATTAAAGATGGAAAACATGAGTTTAAAGTATTTATTTGACCAACCAGACCTAAATGCTAGACAGGCCAGATGGCTAGCCTTCCTTAGTGAGTACCATTTCAAACTAAAACACATAAAGGGAAAGGAGAACAAGATCGCCGATGCTTTAAGTCGACGAGCCCATATGATATATGAGGTGAGTGTGAGTCAAACCGACTCAGATTTACACCACCAAATTAGAACGACATGTCAACATGACTGGTTCTATGTCGAGATCCTTAAGAAAATCCAAGAGGATAGGTTATTCCAAAAACAAAAGTAGTATAAGATAGATGAGTCGAGACTATTATGGTCAAAAGAGAGACTCTATGTTCCAGAAGGAAAAGACATTAGACCTAACATCCTCACATAGTTCCATCAGAAACCTTACTCGGGACATCCGGGATATCAAAAGATGATATCGGCAGTGAAGAAACACTTATTTTTGCCTAAACTGAAAGCCGACATAGCTTTATTCATTGCTAAGTGCCAAGAGTGTCAGTTGGTCAAAGCAGAACACCAACACCCTTCAGGACTACTACAATCATTACCCATTCCAAGGTGGAAGTCGGAGATCATCAGTATGGATTTCATAACGGGGTTGCCAAAACGTAAGAGGTAGAATGACTCCATATTTGTAGTAGTAGACAAGTTATCCAAGGAAGCACACTTTATACCAGTAAAATCTACCTACAAAGCCATTCACATCGCAGAAATCTTTCAGAAGGAGATTTTATGATTGGACGGGATACCCAAGCAAATCATTTCCGATAGAGATACAAAGTTCACTAGCAACTTCTGGAGGGCATTGTTCTATGGGTTGGAGTCACAATTGGAGTTCAGTACCTCATACCATCCCCAAATTGACGGACAAACGGAACGAGTAAACCAAATCCTTGAGGACATGCTGAGGATGTATGTCATGAACAACCCAACAAAGTGGGAAGATTATTTGCACCTCGCAGAGTTTTCCTACAACAACGGATACCAAACGTCGGCCAAAATGAGCCCTTTTGAAATGCTCTACTACAGGAAATGTCGGACACCCTCGACTTGTGACAGTCCGATAGATAGACTTATGTTAGGCCCCGACATACTAAAAGACTTGGAGAAACTAGTCTCCAAGGTACAACAAAACTTGAAGGAGGCACAAGACCGCCAAAAGAGTTTTGCAAATAAGAAAAGAAAATACAAAGACTACCAAGTCGACGAACATGTGTTACTTAAAGTAAAGGAAAAACGAAGCTCTTTGAGCTTAGGACGATGCAGGAAACTAGCCCCCGATTTTGTGGACCTTTTGAGATATTGACCAAGAAGGGCCCAGTAGCATATGAGCTAGCCTTAGCAGCTCACGTAAAAGTTCATAATGTTTTTCATGTATCGTTATTAAAGAAATATGTGTACGATACTAAACATGTGATTGATTGGTCCTTATTACAGGTGGATCCCGAAGGGGAGTTCATGCCGGAACCACTCCACATTCTAGACAAGAGAGAGGTGCAGCTTAAAACAAGGACCATTACCCACCTGAAAGTGCAATGGAGGCACTTCGGACCAGAGGAGGCTACCTGGAAAAATGAGGCAACCATGAAAGAGGCATACCCTGCCTTGTTTCATGACTTCATTTATAGCCCATAGAACACCAGGACGATGTTGTTTCTAAGCGCGGAGGGATGCAATATCTCGAATTTTGAACTAACAATTTCTGATGTTATATTGGGCCCACAACCTCGACACACATTATTTGGTTGATTATTGGGCATAAGCCCTAGTGCACATGAATCATTTCTTTATATATTTACATATTGGGCATGGACCGTGATTGATGCATTGTTGTTATATGTTGGGAAAGAAAGCCCTAATGGACTGATTATGTTTTTGTTATATGAATCGGGTACAAAACCCTAATATACTGAGATGACCTTTTTGTTACATACTATGCAAAATTATGATTTACCTAATTGAGTTATATGGTGTATTGAACATGGACTTAGAAACACATGGATGACCTACATACTGGGCCTAAGATCTGATGTACCCAGAGGATTTTATTATGTACTGGGTGTAAGCCACGATGTACATTGAGTATTGGGTAGGAGCCCTGGAGCACTCCCAACTTGATAAGTGAATACTAGATCCGAGGCCATTATATATATTCTAGATGTGCTTCACAACCACATTCTAGTACTAGTGTTGAGCAAGATGATCTGGAATTGCACTAGCGTAATGCCCATGTGAAAGTGTTAACTTAAACGCTCTGAAGAGCACTCGGAGTTACTAGATCTCAAAAGTGTTGAGTCAACAAGACTCTGAATAGCACTTCTATTTCATCGCATTAATTTAATTTGGTTAAATGAATCATTTTCTATCTATCATCAAGTACTGTGGGAACTACCATGTTAAATGAGGGAATACAACATGCAAGAGAGAGACCTAGAGGTGCCTATCCAAGCCTACCAAAAATACCATCCAAAGAGTTGGACCCTGCCCTTCATTTTAAAAATAAGTACCATGAGAGATACATAAATAAATAAAAGAAAATTACCATAACTTAAGTATGAAATGACAAAGAATAGTCTTATGTGCATGAATTGCATAAAGGTCTCAAAGTTAATATTATTATTAAAAGTATTAATAATAATGTTATTATTATTTATTTATAAAATATATATATTGCATAGAGTTTATGCATAGATGGCTATCACATTATCATACTATTAATATGTATTATTAAGCAGTATTGATAATATTAGGTATAATATATAACTACTATTTTTATTATTATGTAAGAAGTAATTTAAAGTCACTTCTAGTTAAAACAAATAAAAGTCCCAGTTTAACAAGGACTAGATATTTAGTAAAAATATCTTTCAAAAATATTAATTTAATTAAAGAAACTAAATAATTATTCAAACAGCTATATTCCAAGACTCCCCTATATAAAAGAGGGAATATCCTAAGAGAGGGGGCATCATCTTTTCATTATCACTCTTTTATGGTAATAAAGGAGAATTTTGCTGCAAGAACTGAAGCAGTCCCACATTAATAGCCAGATCTAATCCAGCAGTTGAACCTAGGGCCTCTACTTCCCTTATTGCATGTTGGAACCATCTCGAGGGGATCCAATTAGAACCAAGAATGGTCTAAGGGTCATGATTGGGAGGAACATGGTAGTCCCAAAGTTATCCAGTTAAAAGCTCATTCTACAGGTTAGCCAAGTCCATAAGCTTTCTGCAGTAATTATTGTTTGAGTGTGCAGGTCTTGCAGAGGAAGATCAAGCTTCAGGACAACCAGGTATGAACTACAATTCTCCATTTCAATTTGCAGTATAAGCTAGGATTATTAAATTAGGATTTATTGTACAACACTGTATTTCCCTATTCTTTAGAATGTTATTTCTTCTATAGAGCAATGCCCATTGGGCATGGGCTCTCAAGGTCATATTATAGGATCAGAATTTTAATTGTTGCCTCTGTCAAAATTTAAAGTCTACCCTAACCAGCTCAAGGGTCTACTAGGGCTATCCTAGCTAGCCTTTGCTAGACATTCATTCAATAAGTATGTCAGAAACCGAAAATTTATTTAAATCTTGATTAACGTCTAAACTTTCAAAACCACACAAGAACGAAATCACATTGTCTTTCTATACCTTTTCTCAAATTATTTTGTTTATATTATCAAGCTAGGGTTTAGCCCCTTTGTATTTTATTCTTTTAAAACAAAGAACTTAGGAATTTCCAATGAGATAAACATTCTACACGTAGGCTACTAGTTCATTTTCAAAAATAAAACCTTCAAGTTAAAAGTAAAACATCTGGTACATATAACTTCGCTAAACAACCAATCAATATGATTTCTCTTCCTATCTACACTTTTCAGTTTTCAATTCTTAAACATAAACCAAACAAATCGAAGGGATAGTCCAAACTATTAGATTCACAAGATAATGGCCACATGGAGCTTCTTGAAGCCAAACATTATCAAACTCAGAACACTTCGGTATTCTTTTAAATGAAGAAATTGAAACGCAGGTCAAGGTATAGAAACCGTCTCAACATTGTCAAATTCAGAACATTCCAGTAATTCTTTAAAACAAGGAAATTAAAACGCAGGTCAAGGTATCAAAATCCTCTTCCAACATTTCCAATTATAACATCGCTGGCATTAGGATCACAATAAGTGATCACCTCAACAAGGCATCTAGGAAAGACAAATACTTCACAGATTTGGACGAACCCCAAAACATCTCAGACAGAGATAACCGCTTCATGATTTTTAAACACCCATTACATAAAATCACCCACAAGGAAATAAGTGCATCTATAAGACAAACGTTGTAATATCCCGAATTTTGGACTAACTATTTTTATTGTTATATTGGGCCATGGCCCTGGAACATATGATTTATTTTGAATATTGGGCATGAGCCATAGCACCTATGATTTATTCTTTTATATATTGACATATCAGGCATGTACCTTGACTGACTTCTTTATTTGAGTGTATACTGGGCGAGAAAGACCCAATGATTTAATGATGTTCTTCAGCCTTGATATGGGTACAAACCCTAATATACTGACATAATCTTTTGTTACTTACTGTGCAGAGCTATGATTTTACATGATTTGACTTATGAGTGTGTTGAGCATGGACTTAGAAACACACATATAAACTATGTACTGGGCATAAGCCTCGATGTACCTAGAAGAATGTTTATGTACTAGGTGTAATCCCTGAGGTACATTGAGTGTTGGGCCTAAGCCCTGGAGCACTCCAAGCTTGATAAACGAATACTGGATCCGAGGCAACTTAAATATTCTAGATGTGCCTCACAACCACATTCTAGCACTAGTGTTGAGCAAAGGCTCTCGAATTGCAATAGCATAACGCCCGTGTGAGAGTGTTGAGTTAAAAGGCTCTGAAGAGCAGTCGAGGTTACTGGATCTCAAAGTGTTGAGTCGGAAAGATTCTGAATAGCACTTTTTCTTTCATCACATTTATTTAATTTGATTAAATGATTCATCTTTTATCTATCATCAAGTACTGCGGAAATTACCATGTTAAGCTAGGGAATCCACCATGCAAAGGGAGAAACTAGAGGTGCCTATCCAAGCTTACCAAAAGACCATCCAAATAATTGGACCTTGTCCTTAAAAGTTAAAAGAAGTATCATGTGAAGATATATAATTAAATAAAAGATAATTACCGCCACTTAAAGCATGGGATGACTAATAGTAGTCTTCTAGGAATAACATGCATAAAGGCCTCAAGGCTAATGTTATTAAGTAGCTTTAATAATATTGTTGTTATTATGTATTTATGAAATATATTTATTATATATAGTTTATGCGTCATTTAATATTATTAATGATGTATTAATAGTTAAGCTGAAATATAAATATTGTTTTAAAAAATTATTATGATAAGCTTAAATCAAAAATCACTTATAGTTAGAACAATAGAAAAAGTCTTAGTGCAAAAAGACTAGATATGTATTAAATAAAATCTTTTAAATATTAATTATTTAAATTAAAGAAACTAATTATTCCAAGAGTCATAATTCAAGACTCCCCTACTTAAAGAGGGCAAATCCCAAGTTTTGGGAGCATCTATCTTTTTCATTATCATTCTCCTATGGTAATCAGAGAGAAGTCTTTTGCTCCAAGAAACTGAAGCAGCCTTATATAATTTCAGATCTGAACCAGCAGTAACCCTAGGACCTCTATCTCTTTTGAATGTTGGAATCTGCTCGGGGGGATCCATACAAAACTAGGAATGGTTGTAGGATCATGGTTGGGAGGAACATGGTAGTCCCAAAGATATCTAGTTAAAAGGATCATTCTAATAGGTCAACTAAGCACAACAGTTTTTCCCACTAATTATTGTTTGAGTGTGCAGGTTACTACAGGAGAGGAGCAAGCCACAAGTCAATCAGGTATGAATTATTAAACCAACTATTTCCAGTTATGTTGGAAGCTAGGCATTTCAATTAGGTTTTGTTATTATAGTATTGATTCCCCTAAATATTTACAACATTATTTCTCTCATGGAGAAAGGGTCTTTAGGGCATAGACTCCCGGGTTAAATCCATTTCTTCTAATGAAAAAATAGAACAACATGCCCATAAATGTTATTAACCTTAGAAAATTTATAATTTAGAAACTAACAGAATGTCTAGAAGGTCTAGTCAAACTAGCCTATGCTAGACATCCATGCACATCTTAAAACCTAGAATCTTTGTCCTATCAAATCTAAACATCACAGTATTTTCCTCTTCCTGGCAACATTGTTTAAATAGAACGCTTCCAGTATTATATTCATGTTTTTCAGTTCAGTTTAGTTATTTTAGAATAATTTAGGAAGATAAACGTAACCAGGGTAGAGATCTATCATTTTAAACAGAATTTACATTCCCATATTATTTCCTTAGAAATCATATCATTCACTGTGCTCAATAGTAAAAGCAACTTATATGTTTTACAATCTTTTCAAACATCCACGAGACCCTTAGCTATGTTTTTCAACGATCAAGTCAAACCCTTTAGACTCAGCATCGTATTAACATGTAGAACCCTAATATACTATGAAACAATACATATGTTATCTTTTAGCATCAGGACAGCTGCTCATTAAAAAAAACACAGAACAAGGATCGAAACCCATTATCTCTTCATTAGTATGCTTGCAAATCCAAAACACATCATTCATAGTTTTAAAAGCTACAGGTTCATCTTTTTACAGAAACTAGAATTTGGACAGCGGATTCATCTTTATCATACGAATCTGAGAGGCCTTTCCAAATACCCAATCAATAGTTTAAAGAATTAGGACAACGACGCTACATGCAAAAGGAAAACCTTGGACACCACATACATTTCCATAGAAATCAAAATGCAACATTAAAATAGATTGAGATTCATATAGTGAATTACACTGAAGTCCATTTGATCCCTATCTATTTTATTTCAATCATTAGAAGACGGAGCAGTGAGAACCCTAGACAAATTATCCTCAGGCACATAGAGACACCAGCGTAAGGGTTACAATTATTCCTACCAACGCATTATTAAATAAACAGTCAAACAATACGAAGAATAGCGGAACTAAGATGTTTCAACTGACGACCTTCAGAAATGGGAAATGATAACCACACAGAGGATTCATGCACTTTAACCACATAATCTCATAAATAAAAACACAGATATTTAATATTTGAATGTTCCATTCAAATACATATCAACAAATAAACGCAGGTCACTTTATGAGTGTCCAAAATCCCCAAATTTACACATGTGATAGTATCTCCTTCTACACAAAAGTAGAAACCCCTTCAGTACCAATGACTTGAAATGCTACATTACAGTCAAAATTCCACGGGGATACCCCCAACCATTACATTAGACTCATACATTAACAGGTCTAGCCAAAGGTGACCCTCTTGGGATTTTCCAAAACATTGAAGAAAGCCACTAGGCAAACACGAATCCCAAATAGCAAAAACATTACACCAACTAGAGATACGAGAGGTAGGAGTAAGGGTTTGGGAAACCTGAACTTACCCTCTCCCAAGTCATTAAAACACCACGGTGGCTGGAAAACCTGGAAGCAGTCCAAGCATAGAAAAACATTTCTAACCTGCCACAAAGACACCACAACGAGGTTAAAGATTGAGGTAGATGCTGGTTAAAATCATTACTGAATAAGCATGAATTCAAGACATGGGCATTTTACCTATAGCATTTGTGTTCTTTCCCCTCTGCACCTTCAATCAAGCAACCAACGAGAGCTAATACCACAAGCAAAGTTCGGGTCTGAGCACATATTCCTCAGACTCAACAAGCATTCGCCATAACCCAACTGAAACGCAAAAATGAGAATTCGATGGTGTAAAACCCAAGGGAAAACCCCATGCATAGCTGGAAGTAGGGCCATGTGACATCGTAGACCTGCATTTAATGTTACCACCAACCCCAACATATTTCAATACATGACCCTAATCCCAATAGTGGGAAGTCATTGTTTGAACAAGCTGTTGTCCAATAAATATTATCTCATACCATTAGGTTTTGAAAAGTCCAACCATTGTTGTAAAGTACCAACAAATATTTCAAAGCACCAATGAGTAATGCAAATGTGCCAACACTCCAACTATTATACTCTTTAGGATTAATTAACTGTTAGGGTTTTGAAGTAGACACCCGAAGTAGATGTCCTCATAGGTACACCTGCAAATAAAGTACAAATTGAATGCATTAGTGAAACTCGCTAAGTAAGTCAGATTTTTCCCATTGCGTACACCTTACCTCTCGGCAACTTTGCCGAGGTACTTTTTCCGTCGAAATACAAGTGTTCCATCATGGGCCTTAAACCTTCCTCATCAAGGGTCCATCTCACCTGAAGATGACATTTAGACTTTCATAAATCATATACATGACTTCTTCAAAACAATAAGAAAGTGTTCTTAGTATAAGTACGGCAAATTACCTTACTCTACCCATCGCTTCCATAGAACTAAGAGATCACCAAACCAGTGAGACTGTGATACTTAGAGATTATTGAAACTCTTAAATATCATAAACAAATACCAATAAGTTTCTTATTCTTTTATCAGTGTTGAAGTTAATTTTACAACCATCATCTCTAATTCAGCTTTTATTGCCATAGTGTAAAAATTTTAAATTTGTACTATTTTGGGACATTACAAGTGGTATAAGAGCTCAGTTAGAAAGACTACATGACCTATTGGGCTCATTACAAACAGAACATCCATTGCCGATACTCAGTAAATAGAAACATACATTTAAATTTTATTTTGTTTTATGTGAAAATAAACAAACATATTTTTCTTCTCTTTATACTTATATAACATTTCACATACAGACATTGTCTGAAAATGAAAGCAGAACAGGGCAGCAGCATACACGGAAATCTGAGCTCACCATCACAAGAGCAAGAAGTGGTGGTGGAACTAAACTCAGATTTGATGAAATCTATGCAAAATCTGCAGGTACAAATCCCAAGTTTCAAAGATGATAACATGTAAGAAAGAAGAGAGCAACAAGCTATAAATGAAGCTTTACTTCAAAGATTGGCAGGGGAAAAACCCCACGAACAACCCAAACTCTTAGTCAACACTTTTAAAAAAGGAAACAATCACACAAAAATGACTAGTACTCCTAAGGGAGAAGAGCAAGGAGAACACATACCTGAATCAATGGGGGAGGACTATAAGAGCTCTTCCAACAAGAAAGGTTCACCACCTCCTTGCAAGAAAAGGAGGAAAAGTGATGACAGTTTACAACGGGAATTCAGAAAGATAAGATCCGCAACGTATGACAGAGAGATTAACTCAGGGGAGAAGGCTGAGGAGTGGCTACTAGGAATGAATAAGTATTTTAAAGTTCATAATTACTCCAGTGAAATGCAAGCCCGACTAGCCATATACAACTTGAATGGTAAAGCAACCAGATGGTGGTGGGACTTGAAACACACCAAAGGAAAAGAATTGAGAGACATAACATGGGATACTTTCAATAGAATATTTCAGGACAAATATATGTCTGAAAGATTCTTTGACAAGAAAATTAAGGAATTTTATGATTTGAAAATGGGTTCCCTCACCATGGAGGCATTCATAAATAGATTTTTAGACTTGCTGCACTATGTTCCATACATCAAAGATGAAAAGGTCAAAATACAATAGTTCTTGGGAGGGTTACCACCAATATTTAGAGAAAAGATAGAGTTTGACATGCCCAAAACCCTTGATGTGACCTTACACAGAGCAAGACTGTGTTATGAACACGGACAGCCAAGGAATGACAACATCAACATAAACAGAGATAGGTTCAGAACCTTCTCGGACAACTGCAGACCAAGTTTTAGACCTCCACCTTACTGGAAACATAACAACATTTTTCCGCCCAATAGAGGCTTCAACTGACCGCAAGCACAACCAAGTGCACCCCCACCACCTGTCAACAGGCCAGCTTTCAACAAGGGGACAAAAGTTGTCCCACCAACAGTTTCTTGTTGGAAATGCCAAGGGCCCCACTACTACAGAGACTACCCCAACAAAATGGATGGATTTTTACACAACGTCCAAGCAGAACCTACCGTAGGAGACATGGCAAAGACCCTCAGGATTTATGCCATTCTTGATGGCCGACAGGCAGATCACCAGGCCACTATGGTTGAAATTGAGGGTAAGATCTCAAACACAACCATTTCAGTTTTAATAAACCCCGATGCATGCCGAAGTTACATCTCCCCCAAGATAGTAGACACTTGTAAGTTGAACTGAGAGCATCATGAGAGACCATGGCTGGTACAACTAGCCACCGGTACCAAAAAAAAGGTCTCCGAGTTAGTTAAAACTTGTGAGATAGACTTAAACGATTTCCCAACTAGGTCAGAATGAAACATTCTACCCCTAGGGTTGTATGATGTACTCATCGGCATGGATTGGTTAGAAGAACACCATGTCCTACTGGACTGCTTAAACAAATCCTTACTCTCAGGGATGACTAAGGGAAACAGAAGATGAATCAGGGTATCCTTAAGAAAGTGTCGGTACGACAGATCTCCGCCTTACAAGCAAAGAAATGTATCAGAAAAGGTTGCAAACTCTTTGCCGTCAATATCCAAAACATAGAAACTGATAGGGAACAGAAGATTGAAGACTTCCTAGTCATTGTAGAGTTCAAAAATTTATTTCCTGAAAAAATACCAGGATTACCACCCAAATGAGACTTAGACTTTTCCATCGAACTAACACCCGGGTCAGTACTAGCTTCTAAAGCCCTATACCGTATGAGCACACCAGAATTGGTTGAGCTCAAGCTTCAGTTACAAGACTTAATAGACAAAGGGTACATTTGACCAAGTGTGTCCCCTTGGGGCGCACCAATACTCTTCGTCAAGAAGAAAGACGGAACGATGCGGATGTGCATTGATTACCGCCAACTCAACAAGATGACCATTACTAACTGCTACCGACTCCCTAGGATCGACGACTTGTTTGACCAAGTCGGAGGAGTGAAGCTCTTCTCAAAGATTGACTTACGATCCAGATACCATCAGGTGAGGATCCATGATGAGGATATCAATAAGACCGCGTTTCGGACCCGTTACGGCCACTACGAGTTCGTAGTGATTCCCTTTAGGTTGACGAATGCACTGGCCAACTTTATGTGTATCATCAATGAACAACATCTTCAGCAAATACCCTGATAAGTTTGTTCTAGTCTTTATTGACGACATTTTGATATACTCCAAGAACGAAGTAGAACATGAGGAGCACCTCTGAATTGTTTTGCGAATACTAAGGGAACACCAACTTTACGCCAATTTTAGTAAGTGTGATTTCTACAAACCCCAGATTCAATACTTAGGACATATCATTTCCGAGAAGGGAATAGCCATCGACCCCGAAAAGGTCAAAGCTATCGAAGAGTGGCCCACAACTACATGCGTATTCAATATAAGATCATTTTTAGGTTTAGTCAGCTACTACCGAAAGTTCATTGAGAACTTTTCACGGATTGCAAGTCCCATGACCACCTTGCAGAAAAAGGAAAACAAGTTTACCTGGAAGGATAAGTGCGAAGAAAGCTTTCAAAAGCTGAAATAACTATTGATTAGTGCACCAATCTTATGAATTGGAGACCCCAACGGGGACTTCATTGTTTGCACTGTAATGTCCCCAGTTTGACCCCATGTCATTAAATTGTAAATGATGTAGTATTGTTATAAAATCGTGGTGAGGAGCGCAAGTCCAAGGCCCCGCCATCGATTTAGTGATGCATATGGTTTACGTGCTAGCCAGGCACATTGAAATTTTAAATATGAATTTTAATAAATACCCACAACTAGCTATGCAATGCAACATTAGATGGGGGCATGATTTTACAAGGAATTAGGAGGGAAAAAATTCAAACCCTTGAGCCAACCAAGTAAGGCCAAGTGTGAATGAGGTAACCAATCAAACCCTCAACTACCCATGTTGACTTTTGTACCCAATCATTGATTTCTCCCAAGAGTTGGTTGATGTAGTTAAGCCTTGGGGAATGGGAGGTATGGCTATCCAAATTCGTGTATGGGAAAGCCACCCTGCATGGGAAATCGAGTTTTGCTTCTTGGGAAAGAAAGGAGCCATGAATTGCTCCCCAAGCCATTGTCCATGAACCAATTGCTCTCCCTCACGAGTTGGGATCTACCTGGGCATTTTCCAGCCATTGTTTTGGGTGTTCTCCTTGATCCTCAGCTAGGATAAGGGCGTTTTTGTATTGTATACCAGTGGGGAAGATGGAAATTCGAATTGGGGTTCCGTAGAGACCATTCTGGCTGTTAAATGCTGAGATGGTTGGGGAGAAATCGTTTTTCCTCCCATGTGAATGTTTTCCTCATCCCACAATTCGTTTTTGGATGGAAACGATTTGGGGAAAGCCCAAACCCATGGCCATCCTGATGGTAAATCCATTTCTTTAGCTTGATCTTGAGTGTAAGCCTCCAGGGTTCAAATGTAGCCTGATCAACCCAGCTGTGGGCTGGCTTGGCTTAGATGAAATGATTAATTGGCTGTGAATGAGTGAATTTACCCTTTTCCTTGTAAGAATCATGCCCAGCTCGGGGGTGGCAGTTGTGTTGAGAGCTTGATGAATACAACTAGCCTATGGTTGGGTGGAACGTTGCAGTGACATAGCTAGTTGTTTGGGACCAATTGCACAATGAAGATAAGTATTTTTTTGTCTATGTATTTACTTCTGCAATGCATTAATTTGATGACTGTTTTGATATACTGGATGGGCATGAATTGTGTATGGATTAGTTTCAATTCTGCTGTGCATATTGCCTGATTTGTATCTGCACATCAATGTTTTTTTTATTCATATGATTCTAATGACTGGGCTGAGTTTTATGAAAAGCACCACAGATTGTTATCATCTTCCCTCTCTTATTGGGTCGGCAGGTGGGTACATTACATTTTGGTATCAGAGCTTAGTGAGTTGTTCCGCAATGGCAGAAGAACTTGGCAAGTTGGCCCGAAACTATGGAAGAACTCGGCGTGTTGGCCCGAAACTACAGAAGAACTTTGCAAGTTGGCCCGAGACTACAGATGAACTTGGCAAGTTTGCCCGAAACTGTGGAAGAACTCGGCAAGTCGCCTCGCAATGGCAGAAGGACTCGGCGAGTTGGTCCAAAAAACATTCTAAGTGTTTTCTGCGTCAAAGAAGAAATTTCGGAAGAACTTGGCGAGTTGCTCCGAAACAGCGGGAGAACTCGGCGAGTTGCTCCGAAACAGCGGGAGAACTCAGCAAGATGGTCCGAAATGGCGGAATGTTTTTCTAAGTATTTTTCAGTGTCCAAGAGAAAATTTTGGAAGAACTCGGCAAGTTGCCCTGCAATGGTGGAAGGACTTAGCAAGTTGGTCCGCAATGGATCAGAAGGAAAAACTGAGTCTTCGACAGGAAAAACTCGGCGAGTTGGCCCGAAATAGGTCGGACGAATTGCTCCGAAATAGAGAATTTCAGCTATTTTTCAAGGATATTTTTCAGGTGCCGAAAGTTGAAAAATGCCATGGAACTTGTGCACGAGATTGCGCTAAATTGAAGGATTTACAAAAAAAAAAATGAGGGTGCTGCCCTCGACCCGCCCTGCAGTGGCGCAGGGAAGCCACAAGGGGGCAAGCCCCCTTGACCCCTGTTGTTCCCCAGAGATAGTTGCTGTAAGTGTGAAATGTATTCTTGGAATGAAGAGCAAGAATTGCATAGAATGGGTTGTGAAATCTCAGTAAGAATAATGGGTTGTAATACCCATTATGGAGATGAAAAGGAAATTCCTCACCTTAAACTATTTTTGTTTATAGCATAAGAATTGCATATTTGGAAAATATCAATAATGCATGCTAGACACGTATGTATATACTGAATTGTTAATTCGTGAGAATATCATAGCTAATAAATCCTTGTGTGCTTGGTAGGGAAGCCAAGAAAAGGATCAGCTATGATGTGGAGGAGGAACTCCTTGTCATGATGAGGAATTGGAAAGAGAGAATTTCTTAACTCCTCCATTGCTATTATATTTATATTTCCTGAGTTGTCTATACTAAAAATTATGGCATAGGGATGCTGGAAATGAAATCATTTTTCCTCCCCTGTGAATGTTTTCCTCATCCCACAATTCGTTTTTGGATGGAAACGATTTGGGGAAAGCCCAAACCCATGGCCATCTTGATTTTAAATCCATTGCTTTGGCTTGAGCTTGAGTGTAAGCCTACAGGGTTCAAATGTAGCCTGATAAACCCAACTGTGGACTGGCTTGGATCAGATGAAATGATTAATTGGATGTGAATGAGTGAATTTTCCCTTTTCCTTGTAAGAATCATGCCCAGCTCGGGGGGTGGCAGTTGTGTTGAGAGCTTGATGGATACGACTGGCCTATGGTTGGGTGGAACGTTGCAGCGAAATAACTAGTTGTTTGGGACCAATTGCACAATGAAGATAAGTGTTTTTCTATCTATGTATTTACTTCTGCAATGCATTAATTTGATGACTGTTTTGATATGCTGGATGGGCATGAATTGTGTATGGATTAGTTTCAATTCCGCTGTGCATATTTCCTGATTTGTATCTGCACATCAATGTTTTTTTTATTCATATGATTCTAATGACTAGGCTGAGTTTTATGAAAAGCACCACAGATTGTTATCATCTTCCCTCTCTTATTGGGTCGGCAGGTGGGTACATTACATTTTGGTATCAGAGCTTACCAAAGAACTTAGCGAGTTGTTCCGTAATGGCAGAAGAACTCGGCAAGTTGGCCCGAAACTGCGGAAGAACTCGGTGAGTTAGCCCGAAACTATAGAAGAACTTGGTAAGTTGGCCCGAGACTACAGATGAACTTGGCAAGTTGGCCCGAAACTGTGGAAGAACTCGACAAGTCGCCTCGCAACGGCGGAAGGACTTGGCGAGTTGGTCCAAAAAACATTCTAAGTGTTTTCGGCGTCAAAGAAGAAATTTCGGAAGAACTTGGCGAGTTGCTCCAAAATAGCGGGAGAACTCGGTGAGTTGCTCCGAAATAGCGGGAGAACTCAGCAAGATGGTCCGAAACAGCGGAAGGTTTTTCTAAGTATTTTTCGGTGTCCAAGACAAAATTTCGGAAGAACTTGGCAAGTCGCCCCGCAACGGCGGAAGGAATCGGCAAGTTGGTCCGCAATGGATCAGAAGGAAAAACTGAGTCTTTGACTGGAAGAACTCGGTAAGTTGGCCCGAAACAGGTCATAAGAATTGCTCCGAAACAGAGAATTTCAGCTATTTTTCAGGGATATTTTTCAGGTGCCGAAAGTTGAAAAATGCCATGGAACTTGTGCGCTAGATTGCGCGAAATGGAAGGATTTACAAAAAATAAAAATAAAAAAAATGAGGGCGCCGCCCTTGACCCGCCCTGCAGTGGCGCAGGGAAGCCACAAGGGGGAAAGCCCCATTGACCCCCATCGTTCCCTAGAGACAGTTGCTGTAAGTGTGAAATGTATTCTTGGAATGAAGAGCAAGAAATGCATAGAAGGGGTTGTGAAATATCAGTAAGAATAATGGGTTGTAATACCCATTATGGAGGATGAAAAGGAAATTCCTCACCTTAAACTATTTTTGTTTATAGCATAAGAATTGCATATTTGGAAAATATCAATAATGCATGCTAGACACGTATGTATATACTGAATTGCTAATTCATGAGAAGATCATAGCTAATAAATCCTTGTGTGCTTGGTAGGGAAGCCAAGAAAAGGATCAGCTATGATGTGGAGGAGGAAGTCCATGTCATGATGAGGAATTGGAAAGAGAGAATTCCTTAACTCCTCCATTGCTATTATATTTATATTTCCTGAGTTGGCTATACTAAAAATTATGGCATGGGGATGCTGGAAATGAAAAAGGATAGATAGATGAAGTGAATATGTACTAGATGGCATATTGCACAGTGCATGTGAAATGTTTTTTGCATGTATATGATATTGCATATTGGTAAAATAGTGAGGTTTTACATATGCAATAAGCCACTTAAGATAATGATTGTGGTTGCTAATAGTTAGATGTGTTCGTATTGGTTGTAGGACCAAAGACAACCGAAGCATGGCTTAGGATGTGAATGATGTTGTTGCATATGACCAAAAACCTTATGAGGAAAGGATGGTGCAACAAATCTATGATCATGAGGTTGGAAAAAGGACTTGTAGCCTTGGTAAGAGGCCAACCGATCAGGTAACATCAAGCGATGTTAATGATAGCCATGCAGGTAATGGTTATTTATGCTTAATTGCATGAATGATTGAAGGATGATTTAGTGAGATTCATTCAACTATGTTTAAACTATGTTGATTGATTTCATGTAGTATTGTGTGCCCAAGTGTGAATGTCAACCTACCAAGTATGGTGAGGTGTGGGTAAATGAAGGCAATGATCCTTACACCCTATAATTGCTTAGAAATCTCAATGCATTCATATGAAATCATATCATGCCATTTGTGGATGTTGGTTGTGAAGTTTTAAAAACCCAAGCAAGTGATGACTTATGGTCTTGTTATAATGTATGCCATATGAGAGAGACATGGTTAGGCCATAATATGTTTGAAAGCATAATATTCATGAATTAATGCAAGGTTGCATTGAGGAGATGTGCATTAAAAATATTTTGTACAATCTCGTGGTGATGCACGAAATGGTGATCTATTTAATGAGCTGCTGTGAATGCAGGAGAATGATTGAATATAGAAGGTAGACATGTTGATGGGATACCAAGAGTGCTATGTTGGAAGGACAAAATTGCATGAAATGTGAAGTAATGAGTATTTACTGTTTATCTAAATTGCATGGATAGTGTGACTGTGTCTTGCAATTTTTAATGCATATATAGAGATGTATATATTTCATTGCATTTAAAATGTTAACAGCTGAAAGTGTTTGAATTATTGAGCGTTATAATTCTAAGATCACTTCAGTGACTGTTGTAGCAATGAAGAGAGTATATGCATACATACTCACAATGTGTTTGGCTAATTGAAATTTCAGTTTTCAGGTAGAAAAGTCTTGCGTATGGCAATGAGGATAAGTCCATAGTAAAGACCAGGATCTACCATGTGCAGAAGCCAAAGGATATGAGAAGGTTCTCATGGTTGTAAGTATGCATGAAACAAATCTGAAAATTGTCTGGTTTAAGTTTATGAGAATAGTCTCATGGTTGCAAATCTAATTTCTGTAGGAAAACAAATTTACAAATTTCAGATTTGAGAATTTTTCGATAATTGCTAATGATTGTTTGGCTTATATAGAATTGTGTCAGGAGGACATGTTGTAGGTGGATGTTCATTTATGGTAGCAAGGGTGAAACCAGAATGGACAGAGTGATACCACTTATGAGAGCTAGACAATATGAGGATAGCCTCATTACTAAGCAAATTAATTTATGTAGGAGACAGAATTGTAAATTCATATTGAATTTAATTATTAAGGTTATTGATTGGTTATGGAACAATCATATTTGAAGCTTATTTCTAAATGTTGCTGACTGTTTGGCTATTTGATAAAGTGTGCCAAGATGACACATTGCAGGAAGACCATGTGTGATGGCCTGCAGAAGCCAAACTAGAAGGGAAGCATCCCATACTTTGGAAATGGGTTTCGAGTGAAACGCCATTGTAAATGTTGATAATGTCTCAACCAAACTGCATGTTGGTAAAGCATGTGAGTGAGACAGTAAATTATGCCAAGAAGGCATGTGTGGGTTATGGGCATGTGAAAAGATTGGGGTGGCAAACCGAAGGACTATTGACTCAGAGAAGGGAGCCCCATTCTTCGCCAATCAAGGAAATATACATATGAAAAATGAATGAGTATTCGGTAACCCTAACTAAGGATATACATGTCTGGTTATTAGATTTAATATGCATAGCATGTTTTATTATTTCATTATTGTTCCAGACTGCTTGAGTGTGACTAATGCCTACATGGCTCACATCGGAAAGGGATGCATACCTTTCGGGTGATGGGTTATGTTAGGGTTTTCAATATTGACTACACCCTAAGGGAATGGACGCATTCCTAGTGTTTCAATACTTGATAGTGAATGATATTAAATATGGTTACAATTTTATAGCAGCAATACTGATGAGTTTGCTTATCCTTCTTGTGCTAACAGCTTACACAAATGCAATTTGGTGTTGCACGTTAAGAGGCAAAGCGAAGCAAGGGTGCTCAAGAGGACTGTATGGGTAGTGGTAACCTTTCTACGCTCACACTAAAGGACACTATAAGAGATGGATAGGCCCGAGGAGCTATGTTGCATAAAAGGGATATCATCCTTGTGTATTGTGAGTGGGTAATGTGGGGCCATGTTAGCCTGCAGTCAAGTGAGTCACCTATGGAGTTCCTGGAGGGAACCACTGGTTTGCATAAGAGAAGGAGCCACGTAATCATATTATGTTGTTCATATTGCATGATAAACCCAGTCGATGTACTGGCTTGGCAATGGTTGGTGTATGCCTGATAAACCCAGTCAGTGTACTGGCTTGGCATTAGTTATTTGGGTGTTGTGGCGAAAGGTTGCTGGATGCCTGATAAACCCAGTCGGTGTACTGGCTTGGCATGTTGTTAAATTAATTCCTGACAAACCCAGTCGGTGTACTGGCTTGGCATTAGTTATTTGCATGTTGTGGAGGTATTGGTGAAGGCTTTTATTTCCTGACAAACCCAATCGGAGAACTGGCTTGGAAATGGTTATTGTATGCTTGATAAACCCAATCGGTATACTGGCTTAGCATATTGATTTTTGAAATGCTTGATAAACCCAGTCAGCATACTGGCTTAGCATACTGATTTTTGAAATGCTTGATAAACCCAATCGGCATACTGGTTTAGCATACTGATTTTTGAAATGCTTGATAAACCCAATCGGTGTACTGGCTTAGCATACTGATTTTTGAAATGCTTGATAAACCCAGTCGGCGTATTGGCTTAGCATACTGATTTTGGAAATGCTTGATAAACCCAATCGACGTACTGGCTTAGCATACTGATTTTTGAAATGCTTGATAAACCCAGTCGGCGTACTGGCTTAGCATACTGATTTTTGAAATGCTTAATAAACCCAGTCGGCGTACTTGCTTAGCATACTAATTTTTGAAATGCTTGATAAACCCAGTCAGCGTACTGGCTTAGCATACTGATTTTAGGGATGCCTGATAAACCCAGTCAGCGTACTGGCTTGGCATTGCCTATTCGGATGATGTTGTGGAGCAGCAAGTGTGCTGGCTAAGCATCCACTCCACAGGTGATCCGAAGCTTGTAAAGCAGAGAAGGAAACCTCTGGAGTGGCGAGGAAAATGCGCAATACAGATAAGTATTCATTTTCATTTAATTCTTGTTTGGAATAATGAAGATTTCAGGTACAAGTATTATGAAAAACAAGCTAATACACTATTGCTTCTTTGTTGAAAACCTTGGGGATTGCAAGAAGTAAGGACCCTGAAAGAGCCACAAACACTTGGTAAACCAGAGAGTAACTGGTTGTGCACTATAAAATCCTTGATAAAAACGAAGAGTAACTGGTTGTGCACTGTAAAATTCTTTCCGGTGTGCTGGCCAAACATTCCTTAATTAATTGACGAAAACCAGTCGGCGTATTGGCCTGACATTTCCTATTCGAATGGTGGTGGTGGAGTAGCCTGCGTGCTGCCCCAACATTCATTATTGTATTCACGGGAAATCCAATGCTTGGAAAGCAAAGAAGGATCCTGTGGAATAAAGTGAAGACATCCGATACAGATAAGTATTTTGTTATCTTGCAACTTCTTGCTTATGAATTTATGTGTGTATATGATTTGATTATGATTTCTCACACTCTTGTCTAGAGATAAACCGTATGAAAATACACTAAACATGTGAATTGAGTCAATGTTTGAGTGCAGGTATTGCTGGAAGCAAGGAATATGAAAGCATCTGGAGGATGCATGTGGACATGTGACCGTCCTAAAGAGAGCTCAGTATGAGAGGTAATGAAAGATGGTGCTAGTGGAACTGTGTGGGTCCTAGCAGCCAAAGGTTCTGTAAGCAACAATGGCGAAGGGTTCCCCAGTTGAAAGGAATTAGACATACCTTAGACACTAAAAGTGTCATAGCCAAGAAAGGGCAAGTCAAGCATTCACATTGAAGTGAAAGAGGCTAAGGAGCATGGAACCACAAGTGATGGTGTGGCTCCGGATTGGAACAAGACTAAGAGGGGGGAACTCTTACTCTTCTCTTTCCTTTTGACTGATGCATCGTAGAAACAAAATATTGTTGAGTGCATGTCATAGATGAAGTTGATTGTGTTTATTGCTTGAAATAAATTGTGAATGCTGAAATAGTTATATTCCTGTGGAAGGATGAACATGAGTGAGTTCGTGTGTATGTTAGGAAAGCATGAAATATGTGGAAGTCTTATGAGTAAAGCATGTACGTTCCAAGTCAATTGGGAAAATAATTGACTAATTCTAATATTGTGTTATGCTTATCCTAACATGAATTGCAATGATGAGTCTCAAAGGAGAGACATTGAAAGCTATTTGTTTTGGCTGGAAGTCTTCCTCAATTAGTTACCAAGACAACAAGAAAGTTGAAATCCATGAAATTCTAGACTGGTAGATCAACTGGAAGATAAACAAATGGAAGGGATTGCTGTGGAGCAATGCCCACCTACATCAATGGAAGATCAAAGCCAGCAAGAGCAGCTTGTGGAAGCCAAAGGACTTGGCCCTGAAAGCTCAAAGTAAAGGGATGAAACGCAGGATAGACCTGCCACCATTTGTGAATTATAAGGAATGTGTAAAGTGGGTATTTATACCTAAGTTTGGGAACACCGATGACGGTGTTATTCTAAGGGGAGGGGAATTTAATGTTCCCAGTTTGACCCCATGGCATTAAATTGTAAATGATGTAATATTGTTATAAAATCGTGGTGAGGAGCTCAAGGCTAAGGCCCCACCATCGATTTAGTGATGCATATGGTTTACGTGCTAGCCAAGCACATTGAAATTGTAAATATGAATTTTAATAAATACCCACAACTAGCTATGCAATGCATCATTAGATGGGGGCATGACTTTACAAGGAATTGGGAGGGAAAACATTCAAACCCTTGAGCCAACCAAGTCAATCCAAGTGTCAATGAGAGAACCAATCAAACCCTCAACTACCCATGTTGACTTTTATACGCAATCATTGATTTCTCCCAACAGTTGGTTGAGTTAGTTAATGCCTTGGGGAATGAGAGGTATGGCTGTCCAAATTCAGGTATGGGAAAGCCACCTTGCATGGGAAATAGATTTTTGCTTCTTGGGAAATAAAGGAGCCATGAATTGCTCCCCAAGCCATTGTCCATGAACCAATTGCTCTCCCTCACAAGTTGGGATCTTCCTGGGCATTTTCCAACCATGTTTTTGGGTGTTCTCCTTGATCCTCAGCTAGGATAAGGGCGTTTCTGTATTGTATACCAGTGGGGAAGATGGAAATTTGAATTGGGGTTCCATAGAGACCATTCTAGCTGTTAAATGCTGAGATGGTTGGGGAGAAATCGTTTTTCTTCCCCTGTGAATGTTTTTCTCATCCCACAATTCGTTTTTGGATGAAAACGATTTGGGGAAAGCCCAAACCCATGGCCAAAATCCATTGCTTTGGCTTGAGCTTGAGTGTAAGCCTCCAGGGTTCAAATGTAGCCTGATAAACCCAGCTGTGGACGGGCTTGGATCAGATGAAATGATTAATTGGCTGTGAATGAGTGAATTTCCCCTTTTCCTTGTAAGAATCATGCCCAGCTCGGGGGTGGCAGTTGTGTTGAGAGCTTGATGAATACAACTGGCCTATGTTTGGGTGGAACGTTGCAGCGACATTGCTAGTTGTTTGGGACCAATTGCACAATGAAGATAAGTGTTTTTCTGTCTATGTATTTACTTCTGCAATGCATTAATTTGATGACTATTTTGATATGCTGGATGGGCATGAATTGTGTATGGATTAGTTTCAATTCCGCTATGCGTATTGCCTGATTTGTATCTGCACATCAATATTTTTTTTATTCATATGATTCTAATGATTGGGCTGAGTTTTATGAAAAGCCCCACAAATTGTTACCATCTTCCCTCTCTTATTGGGTTGGCAGGTGGGTACATTACATGCACCAATGCAAGAATGGAAGGACTTGGGGGAGTCCTTATGCAATACAATTTTTCCATATGCTATGAATCGAGGAAATTAAAAGAACATGAGCAAAACTACCCTACGCATTACCTCGAACTAGCCGCCATCATCCATGCATTGGAGATGTGGCGACATTATCTCATGGGAAAGAAATTTCTATTGATGACTGATAACATGAGTTTGAAATACCTTTTCGACCAACCTGACCTAAATGCCAGGCAGGCCATGTGGTTAGCCTTCCTTAGTGAATACCATTTCGAACTAAAGCATATAAAAGGCAAGGAAAACAAGATTGAGGATGCCTTGAGCTGTCGAGCACATATGATTTACGAAGTCACGGTGAGTCAAACCGACTCAAACTTACACCACAAGATTCGAATGGCATGTAAGATTGACCATTACTACACATAAATCCTTGCAAAGATCCAGGAAGATAGATTATTCCAGTAACAAAAGGAATATAAGATAGACGAGTTAGGACTACTGTGGTTGAAAGAAAGACTCTATGTCCTAGAGAGTGGAGATATTAGATAAAAAATTCTCACCGAGTTTCACCAGAAACCCTATTTAAGGAATCTTGGATATCAAAAGATGATATTGGCAGTAAAGAAACAATACTTTTGGCCTAAGTTGAAATCTAACATCACCATGTTCATCACGAAATGTCAGGAGTGCCAACTAGTCAAAGCAGAACACCAACACCCCTCCGGATTACTTCAACCTTTACCCATTCCGGAATGGAAATGGGTGGTAATAAGTATGGACTTCATTTGAGGATTACCCAAGAGAAAGAAACTGAATGACTCCATCTTTGTAGTGGTAGACAAGCTATCTAAAGTAGCTCACTTCATACCGGTAAAATCTACCTACAAGGTAGTTCACATCCTGGAAATTTTCTTAAAGGAGATTTTTCGATTGCATGGGATACCCAAGGCAATCATTTCTGATCGAGACACGAATTTCACTAGCAACTGCTGGAGAGTATTGTTCTCCGGTTTGGATATCCAGTTACAATTAAGTACCGAGTACCATCCCCAGATCGACGGACAAATAGAACAAGTAAACCAAATCCTCAAGGACATGTTGAGGATGTATATCATGAACAACCCCACCAAGTGGGAAGATTATTTGCACCTCACAGAGTTTGCATACAACAACGGTGATCAAACCTCAACCAAAATGAGTCCTTTCGAGGTACTCTACGGTAGGAAATGTCAGACACTCGTGACTTGGGACACTCTAGTAGACAGACTTATGTTAGGGCCCGACCTACTAAAAGACTTGGAACAAATAGTCTCCAAGGTACAACTAAACTTGAAAGAAGCACAAGATCGCCAAAAGAGTTATGTGGACAAGAAAAGAAAAGATAAAGACTACCAAGTTGGTGAACATGTGTTTCTAAAAATAAAGGCAAAACGAAGCTGGTTGAGCTTAAGATGTTGTGGCAAACTAGCCCCAAGATTTTGTGGACCTTTTGAAATACTGGCCAAGAAGGGCCTAGTGGCTTATGAGTTAGCCTTACCAACTCATATAAAAGTTCATAATATTTTTCATGCTTCATTACTAAAGAAATATGTATACGATACTAAACATGTTATTGATTGGTCTTTATTATAGGTGGAGCCCGAAGGGGAGTTCACGCAAGAACCACTCCACATTCTGGACAAGAGAGAGTTGCAGCTTAAGAGGAGGACCATTACTCAGCCAAAAGTGCAATGGAGGCACTTTGGACAAGATGAGGCTACTTAGGAGAATGAGACCACCATGAAAGAGGCATACCCCGCCTTGCTTCGTGACCTCATTCCTAGTCCCTAGAAACACCAGGACGGTGTTGTTTCTAAGCGGGGAGGGATGTAATATCCTGAATTTTGGACTAACTATTTTTGTTGTTATATTAGGCCACAGCCCCAGAACATATGTTTTATTTTGAATATATGGCATGAGCCCTAGCACCTATGATTTATTCTTTTATATATTGACATATCAGGCATGGACCCTGACTGACTTTTTTATTTGAGTGTATGCTGGGCGAGAAAGCCCCAATGTTTTAATGATATTCTTTAGCCTTGATATGGGTACAAACACTAATATAATGAGATGATCTTTTGTTACTTACTTTGCAGAGCTATGATTTTACATGATTTGACTTATGAGTGTGTTGAGTGTGGACTCAGAAACACACATATAACCTACGTACTGGGCATAAGCCCCGATGTACCTAGAAGAATATTTATGTACTGGGAGTAAGCCTTGAGGTACAATGAGTGTTGGGGCTAAGCCCTGGAGCACTCCAAGCTTGATAAACGAATATCGAATCCGAGGCAACTTAAATATTCTAGATGTGCCTCACAACCACATTCTAGCACTAGTGTTGAGAAAAGTCTATGGAATTGCACTAATGTAATGCCCATGTGAGAGTGTTGAGTTAAAAGGATCTGAAGAGCACTCGGGGTTACTGGATCTCAAAGTGTTGAGTCAGAAAGACTCTGAATAGCACTTTTTCTTTCATCACATTTATTTAATTTGATTAAATTATCATCTTTTATCTATCATCAAGTACTGCAGGAACTACCATGTTAAACGAGGGAATCCAACATGCAAAGGGAGAGACTAGAGGTTCCTATCCAAGCTTACCAAAAGACCATCCAAATATTTGGACCTTGTCATTAAAAGTTAAAATAAGTATCATGTGAAGATACATAATTAAATAAAAGATAATTACCACCACTTAAAGCATGGGATGACTAATAGTAGTCTTCTAGGAATAACATGCATAAAGGCCTCAAGGCCAATATTATCAAATAGCTTTAATAATAGTGTTGTTATTATGTATTTATGAAATATATTTATTATATATAGTTTATGCATCATTTAATATTATTAATGATGTATTAATAGTTAAGCTGAAATATAAATATTGTTACAAAAAATTATTATGATAAGCTTAAATAAAAAATCACTTATAGTTAGAACAATTGAAAAAGTCTTACTGCAAAAACCCTAGATATTTATTAAATAAAATCTTTCAAATATTAATTATTTAAATTAAAGAAACTAATTATTCCAATAGTCATAATTCAAGACTCCCCTACTTAAAGAGGGCAGATCCCAAGTTTTGGGGAGAATCTATCTTTTTCATTATCATTCTCTTATGGTAATCAGAGAGAAGTCTTCTACTCCAAGAAATTGAAGTAGCCTTATATAATTTCAGATCTGAACCAGCAGTAACCCTAGGACCTCTATCTCTTTTGCATGTTGGAATCCAGCTCGGGGGCGATCCATACAAAACCAGGAATGGTTGTAGGATCATGGTTGGGAGGAACATGGTAGTCCCAAAGTTATCCAGTTAAGGGGATCATTCTAATAGGTCAGCTAAGCACATCAGTTTTTCCCACTAATTATTGTTTGAGTGTGCAGTTTACTACAGGAGAGGAGCAAGCCACAAGGAAATCATTTATGAATTATTAAACCAACTACTTTCAGCTATGTTGGCAACTAGGCATTTTAATTATGTTTTGTTATTACAGTATTGATTCCCCTAAATATTTACAGTATTATTTCTCTCATGGAGAAAGGGTCTTTAGGGCATAGGCTCCCGAGTTAAATCCATTTCTTCTTAAAAAAAATAGAACAGCATTCCCAGAAATGTTATTAACCTCATAAAATTTATAATTTAGAAACCAGCAGAATCTCTAGCAGGTCTAGTCAAACTAGCCTGTGCTAGACATCCGTGCACATCTTAAAACCTAGAATCTTTGTCCTATCAAATCTAAACATCACAGTATTTTCCTCTTCCCGGCAACATTGTTTAAATAGAACACTGCTAGTATTATATTCATGTTTTTCAGTTCAATTCAGTTCTTTCAGAAGAATTTAGGAAGATAAACATAACCAGGTTAGAGATCTATCATTTTAAACAGAATTTACATTCCCATATTATTTCCTTAGAAATCGTATCATTCACTGTGTTCAATAGTAAAAGCAACTTATATGTTTTCCAATGTTTTCAAACATCAATGACACCCTTAGCTATGTTTTTCAACCATCAAGTCAAACCTTTCAGAATCAGCATAGTATTAACATGTAGAACCCTAATCTACTATTAAACAATACATATGTTATCTTTTAGCATCAACACAACCGCTCATTAAAAACAAATGCAGAACAAGGGTCGAAACCCATTATCTCTTCATTAGTACCCTTGCAAATCCAAAACATGTCATTCATAGTTTTAAAAGCTATAGGTTCATCTTTTTACACAATCTAGAATTTGTACAAAGGCTTCATCTTTATCATACGAATCTAAGAGGCCTTTCCAAATACCCAATCAACATTTTAAAGAATTAGGACAACGACGCTACATGCAGAAGGCAAACCTTGGACACCACATACATTTCCATAGAAATCAAAATGCAGCATTAAAATAGACTGAGATTCGTATAGCGAATTACACAGAAGTCCATTTGATCCCTATCTATTTTATTTCAATCATCAGAAAATGGAGCAGTGAGAACCCTAGAAAATTGTCCTTAGGCACATAGAGACACCAGCGTAAGGGTTACGATTATTCCTACCAACGCATTATTAAATAAACAGTCAAACAATACAAAGAATAGAAAAACTAAGATGTTTCAACCGATGACCTTCAGAAATGGGAAACGATAACCACATAGAGGATTCATGCACTTTAAACACATAATATCATAAATAAAAACACAGAGATTTAATATTTGCACATTCCATTGAATTACATATCAAGAAATAAATGCAGGATACTATATGAGTGTCCAAAATCCCAAAATTTACACATGTGACAGTATCTCCTTCTACACAGGCGTAGAAACCCCTTCAGTACCAGTGACTTAAAATGCCACATTACAGTCAAAATTGCACAAGGATACCCCCGGCCATTACATTAGACTCATACATTAACAGGTCCAACCAAAGGTGACCCTCTTGGGATTTTCCAAAACATTGTTGAAAGCCAATAGGCAAACACGAATCCCAAATAGCAAAAACATTACACTAGCTAGAGATACGAGAGGCAGGAGGAAGGGTTTGGGAAACCTAAACTTACCCTCTCCTAAGTCATTCAAACACCACGGTGGCTGGAAAACTTGGAAGCAGTCCAAGCATAGCAGAACATTTCTAACCTACCATGAAGACACCACAATGAGGTTAAAGATTGAGATAGATGCTAGTTAAAATCATTACTGAATAAGCTTGAATTCAAGACATGGGAATTTTACCTGTAGCATTCGTGTTCTTTCCCCTTTGTGCCTTCAATCAAGCAACTAGCGAGAGCTAAGACCACAAGCAAAGATCGGGTCTGAGCACAAACTCCTCAGACTAAACAAGCATTCACCATAACCCAAGTGAAACGCGAAAATGAGAATTTGATGGTGTAAAACCCGAGGGAAAACCCCATGCATAGTTGGAAGTAGGGCCATGTGACATCATAGACCTGCATTTAATGTTACCACCAACCCCAACATATTTCAATACATGAACCTACTCCCTATAGTGGGAATTCATTGTTTGAACAAGGTGTTGTCCAATAAATATTATCTCATACCATCAAGTTTTGCAAAGTCCAACCATTGTTGTAAAGTACCAACAAATATTTCATAGCACCAACAAGTAATGTAAATGTGCCAACACTCCAACTATTATACTCTTTATGATTAATTAACTATTAGGGTTTCAAAGTAGACACCCGAAGTAGATGTCCTCATAGGTACACCTGCAAATAAAGTACAAATTGAATGCATTAGCGAAAATCACTAAGTAAGTCAGATTTTTCCGATTGCTTACACCTTACCTCTCGGTAGTTCTACTGGGGTACTTTTTCCATCAAAATTCCAATGTTCCATCATGGGCCTTAAACCTTCCTTATCAAGGGTCGATCTCACTTGAAGATGACCTTTAGACTTTCATAAATCATATACATGACTTCTTAAAAACAGTAAGAAAGTGTTCTTATTATAAGTATGGAAAATTACCTTACTCTACCCATCGCTTCTGCAAAACTAAGAGATCACCAAACCAGTGAGACTATGATACTTAGAAATTATTTTAACTCTTAAATATCACAAACAAATACCAGTACCTTTCTTATTCTTGTATCAATACTGAATTTAATTTTACAACCATCATCTCTAATTCATCTTTTATTGCCATTTGTAAAAACTTTAAATTTTTACTATTTTGGGACATTACATATGCCATCCGCTAGCCAGTGCATGCTCAAAACAGAACTATACTATCAACTTGTTATATACACATAAGGATCAATAGAATAACTCCATGCCTAAAAAGCAAAATGCAGAGCTATCACCCATAGGAATCTCCAGAAACATTTCAAAGACCCTCCTCTGTGTCGTAGTTCAATATGGAATCATTCATTTAAACCCTACGCCCAAGTACTGAAAATGAGACCTACAGTATTATCATTTTTCGAACACTAGAGTGGCTAGCCAATCAATAGCGACATTCATTTCATAAAAGAACATATTCAATGGAGGAAGCGATGTGGATCCAAATCCCCATCATATTACATTCAAATTTCCAATGTTTTACAGAGCCTACGATTCAGGCATTGCTTTAGTATGTTGGCAAGCGGTTTGGTATGGGAGAATCGCAGCATTGCCGATGCTGCGACATGTCAAACAAGGTCGCTAAAGGAAGAAGACTCTATTATTTTATGTATTTTTTGAGTCGTTTGTACTGCAGTAGGCGGGTTTTTGGGTCGTTGGACCATATGAGATGTAATTTTGAGCTAATTGTACCGTAGTAGGTGGGTTTCTGGGTCATTTGGACCGGATCAGTTAGATTTTGTGTCAGTTGTCCAGGAGTCGATTAGGAAGTTCTTAGTAACTGGACAAGCATTGTAAAGGAAGAAGGCTATATATAGATAAGAAGTTGTAGGTCGTGAGATAGATAAGGATAGAGGGCGGAGAGCTTTGATATGCGGTTTTGTACGTATGTTATGAGATAAAGAGATATTGCTGGAGTCTGTGATCTGCAGAGGCATTGTATTGGGTTTTTGTAGTAATAATATGATGTGATGAAACTATTCTGTGCAATCCCGGTGTGTCTTTTGTCTTTTGATGATAATGCAATGTTTCTTTGATGCAATAGTCGCTTTAGTATTACAATCTACTGCAACAATGAATGTTTCCATTAAATGATGATATGAGTACAATAATGTCGAAGTGAATGCATAGATTTATTATTGAATGTTGCAATAAGATTAAGTAGCTGATGCCACACACATCCTCCTTCATTTGGTGGAAACATGGTTCCGTCCACTCTCCCTTGATCACCTCGGGTGAGACCTCTTCTGCTTTGCAGGTGTTGTTGGGTAGGGTAAGACCTATCTGGGCCGGTGCTTAGGGAGATTGCAGTGGGTTGGTGTTGACAGTGATGGGAACCCCTATCTTCTAGGTGTGAGTCAACAAATGGTTCCGTTACCGGGACCCTGTGTGAAGTGAAAGGTGGATATGTTGTGGCACCCGATGAAACCTGAGATCCATGAATGGTTTGACCAAAACCTACAAGAATTTGTTGAAGAAGAAAGCCAGGACACTTGACTAACAGTATATCAGTGGGTGGATAGATATATTCATGACGGACCGCATGAATTGTTCTTTTGTGAATTCCCAGTCATTTTGTATGAGTGGTTAGTGAAGTTGACCTTCCAAAAGAGGAACTTCCAAGGTGGTGAACCGACGACCTAGACCCCTGAGTTGATTCCGGAGCTACAGGAGGTTAATAATAAAGCATCGCGGGCTATCGAAGTGTGTTTTGATAACATCCTAGAGGTTTATATCACAGAATTCGCAGTTGATACTCAGAAATCCTATAGGGAAGCCGAAAGAGATTTTTTCCGCGAACCTCGAGGCAGGTTTCTACTATCACTTCAATTGTCGATTAAGATGCTTATTTGTGAAAAGGGTATATTGAAGATGCATCTTGATCAGTAGACATCCTGGTGGGTGGAGGCCGTGGGTACCGCGACAGTTGGGGGGCTGTACATGGAATAATAAAGGGTAGATGGGTGCAAGTCATGATGAGACTGTGAGTAAAGTCGAGGAAGAAAGTGGTCTTATGAGGGGAGGAGCAAGGTTACAATAGGAAAAGAGGTAGAGGATAGGAGAAGGTCCTGCTATGGTTGAATCGCAAGGCTGTGAAGGAAGACCACATTGGATGAAGCGACCTCACAGTCCTGACAAGGACAGCTAGGCTACGCCCATGATAGAGGCAGGACCCAACCCCAGCACCAACGTACCCACACCTCCAGAATGGTGGGTGATGATGTTAAGTTGCCTTTGTTCCATGGGAGTGGGACAGACAACCCAGAATAGTATTGGTTTTTGTGTGAAGAGGTCTGGACCATAAAATAGATCACTGATGATGCTGCTAAGAAAGGGCAGTTAGCAACAACTCTGCGAGGTCGTGCATTAGATTGGTTTATGAAGTTTGTTCTAGTCCCTATAGGAGTCCCAGAGAAGTCACTAAATGAGATCCGGGATGGACTGATTGCAGAATTCAGAAAGCCCAAGTCTGAGGCTCAATATATTATGGAATTAAAAGAAATTAAGCAGTATCCCAATCAGACGCTGTGGGATTTCGACCAATAGATCAAGATGTTGATGGCAAGGGTTAGTTTTGATATGAATGCCATCCAACATAAAGAGTGGTTCATCACAGCACTGCTACCACATATTCGACTACCATTGATACAACAAAACATCTCAAAACCCAGTGAAGCTCTGGAGATTGCAATGCGATTGGAGGCGTTGCCGATTGGAGAAAATGCAGCAGGGATGTCGCAAATACAGACACAGCTCACTAACTTGACTATATAGCTGCAAGATCTGAAGAAGGGCAAAGAGCAGTGAGAAGAAGTATGGTGTATGCGATGTTGAGGAGAAGGGCATACGAAGGACAATTTCCCGGAATTCTACAATTATTTGGTTTCAGGAGCGCCAAATCCGTTGAATGGTGGTAGCATGTCATGGTGCCATGGCTGCCATGTATACGGGCATAGCCATGACAATTGCCCATATATGCAGAAAATGGTCACAACCCCGAGGAATCTTTATTGTACATTTTTCAAATTGGTGGGTCACGACGACAAAGATTTCCATGCATACGGGTTGCTACAAGAAAAAATGTATGATGCGTTCTATGTAAAGCATGACCAGCATGCCATACAATAGTCGCAACCACAGCCATAGGTAGCCCAGCCGCTACTTCAACCATAGATGCAGTTTGTATCGCAGCAGCAGTAACCACCGTAGTTCATGCCACAATATGCTCCAATGCAGATGGCTCCACAATAGCCACAATATGTACAACAACTGCAGTATGCATAGCAAGGGAAAGGAATGCAACTAGCACCAATGCCGCAACAGTTCAACCAACCACAATACCAGCAGTAAGGAGGATTCTGGGGAGGATATCGAGGACGACATGGCGGAGGATTTGTTCATGGAGTAGGATGAGGTGGTCGCGGACCTACTTAATGCCATCACTGTGCGGTATGGGGATGCTACCAGTGGGACTGTCCACTGCTACAGAATAAGTGTACGTTCTGTCTTGTTAACGATCACACAGTGGATAATTGTCCACAGCTAATTGCATGATGGCAAGCAGGAAATACTCCCCAGTTGCAGAACCAACCCCAAGCATAGCAGCCTACCCAGAACCAAGTGCAGCAACCAGTGGAGAACCAGAATATGTAGCCAAATCAGGATCAGAATGTGAACCCACCCGGGAATCCACTGCTAAACCAAACCTAGGGTGCAAACATCGCGAGAATATCTGCATAGCCTAGACCAAAAGATGCTTCCGTTGTTGTGGTCACTCGTGGAGGAAAGACAACTAGAGAGGACAGCTCAATGATCTGGTTATCCAGACAAAAGAAGGTATCATTTGACATTGATGCGGAGCGGGAGGCATTTCTTCAAGCACGTCATGCACTAGAAAAAGATCGAGGTAAAGCTGTTATGTATGACATGCCCTCTACTTTTGATACTACTTCAGAGGCTGGCCTGTTGCGGCAGTCCAACACACTTCAAGCATTTTTGGAACACTACTTATCCCTAGCAAGAGATCCCAATGCTCTGGCTGCGATTAAAGCCCTGTTGTGATGACCAGCCTAGGATCGACAGGAGTTTGCGGTTAATTCCTTACAACGATGGAAGACGGGTAAGGAAATGCGGATGAATATTCAAATTGGTGACTATGATGTTGATTCAGTTATTCTGGATCTTGCTTTGGATGTCAACATATTGACCAAGCAGGCTTGGAAGAAGATGTGGAGTCCCCCATTAAGTTGGTCTTCTGTACAACTCTGGTTAGCTAATCACGCTAAAGTGAGACCGATTGGGAGAGAACCACGAATGGTGGTGGATATTGAGGGAATGAAAACATATGCCAACTTTGATGTAATAGAAGTGGTTGAGGGAGGAAGCTCTTATCCCGCGTTACTGGGGATTGGATGGGCTAATGATAGTGGAGCTGTAATCAACTTCAACCGACGAACGATGACTTTTGAAAATCGTGATCTCAGAGTTATTGTCCCGTTGGATCTAGCTGAAGGATGTCGCTACATAGAACCAGTGAAGGATGACGATCCCAGTGGATGGGACCATGCATTCAATATATCTGAAAATTATATCCATCCGACTACCAACGATGAGCTGGGATGGCACAACGACAGCTTTGCGTTGTCCGACTCTTATGATGCGCTAGAATATTGGCAGAACCGCTTGCATGAGGTGTCACTCCGAAAGTGTGGATTGATCACGCATTCATTATGCCGTGTTGCAACTGAAACGGTCACACTACCAGTATATGAAGGACTGCCTGGCTTATCTTCCTTTCTGATGGAGTTCAAGGAAAGAGTTTTCGAACCACAGTGATTGCTGGCATTGAACAAAGCATTGAAAGCTGCACCAACACGCTGGTGGGTGACACACAAGGCATCAATTGATGGATGGTCAAAATGCAGAAGATTGATGATGGTACACTTTGGTGATAATGAGGTTTACCACATTGGAAATTATGATGGTCGAAACAATCCTGATGGTCACTTGATGGAGTGTCAGCGGTTATGGGTATCGTGACCAAGAGATGAGTGGGTCCATGCTTTTATCCATACTTTGGATGAGATGCCAGGATCATGGTATATTGCAGCTGATCAGTTGCGAGGATAAATTTCTACTTGGATGGAGCTTACAATGTGTTTTACCCATACATTCAGTTTTGTGGATGTCGATCCAGAGGTTAATAATGCATTACAGCTCATCCATGATGTAATTTTACAGGTTGTCCCAGTAACATATCCTACAGATCCGCACACGCATTGCCAGATGTAGTCGCTCATGGAATGATTCAATATCAGTGTGGGCTAGAAGATGGTGATGATCCACGGAATGTGAATATCCCGGAATTAGAAGGAAGTCATGATGTGGTACCACCTGATGCACTAAGCGATCCGATGAGTCAACAACTGAAGATCTGCAAGATTAACATTGGGACAGAGGACACTCTGAAGTTTGCAAATGTTGGGGATTACTGGGATGATGAACTAATAAGCAAGGTTACTGATTTGCTCGATGAGTTTCAGGACATATTTTCGACAAATTTTTCCAACATGAAGGGATTCTGGGTGACTTAGGAGAGATGAAGATTCCATTAAAACCGGATGCTAAGCCGATCCGGCAGCGACCCTATCGATTGAATCCATGACATAAGGAGAGGGTCAAGGAAGAACTAGATCGCATGTTGGATCCTGGTATCATTGAACCAGTTAAGGAGTTGGAATGGATTAGTCCTATGGTGGTACAGGATAAGAAGACTAGCGAAGTGCGCATTTGCGTTGACCTCAGGAAGCTAAATGATGCATGTTTGCATGATCCATTCCCAACCCCATTTACTGACGAAGTGCTCGAAGATGTGGGTGGCCAGGAGATGTACTCTTTCACAGATGGGTTCTCTGGCTACCATCAGATCTGCATTGCAAGAGAAGATCGCCATAAGACAACTTTCATTACCGAATGGGGCTGCTTTCAGTATACCGTAATGCCGTTCGGTTTGAAGAATGCACCTGCAATATTTTTGCGGGTTGTCATTGTTGCGTTCAAAGATTTCATTCAGAATTTTTTATAGGTATACATGGACAATTGGATGGTCTATGGTTTAGTCCGTGATCATCTGGCGAATCTGCGATTGATGTTGGAGCGATGTCGGCAACACCAGATCTCGTTGAACCTAAAGAAATGTATCTTTTGTGCACCATTTGGCATACTCTTGGGTCATATTGTGTGTAAGCAAGGATTGTTGGTCGACCTAGAAAAGATTGAACTCATTCTGAGTTTGACACTGTCGACTACTATTAAGCAGCTACGGGCGACGCTAGAACACATGGGGTATTATCTCAAGTTCATCAGGGGGTATGATGCAATTACCACCCCTATGGAGAAGTTGTTGAAGAAGGATGCGATATTCCAGTGGATCCCTGAATGTCAGGATAGCTTTGAGACACTAAAGACAAAGATGGCTTCGGTGCCAATATTGGTATTTCCTGACTAGAGTAAGGAATTCCATGTTCATGTTGATGCCTCATCGATTGCACTGGGATGTTAATTTTTGAGCATTAATTCACAATACTCTAGGATCTTTACTAAGAGAATAACATGTACAATATATCAATGCATATTAATCATCACAAGATATAATCATAAGAGACAATAGACACACAGAGTTTCCATGGGGAAAACCCTATGGTGGAAAACCCCACAACTTGTCAATACAAATGACGACACTTCCGTATAGAGGAATATTACATCTCTATAGGAGTACAATAAAATACATAGATGAAATACATTCTGAAGTTACATATACATCAACACTCCCTCTTAGCTAGGAAGGTATTTCTCGACACAGATCTTCTAACACAAGTCTTTTTCTGTGGATCATCATCAGCGAATCATCATCCTTGAATCATCGTCGTCATCACTGCTACTACTATCTCAATCAATCTCTGATCTACTCGTCATAGGAAGTTCTACAGAGCCAGTCCTTTTCATATTGGATGTAGGCCCACAACCTGTAGGTCTTCATCATCACTGGCCATACTGTGGAATACTCAGGACTAATTATGTCCCTCAACAAAACCTCGAAAGAGCATCCCAGGACTGATTATGAGCACACTGCTCAACCTATCGGATCTCCCAGGATCTTTTACATGTTGACCTTCACAAAACCTACTTAGAGCATCCCAGGATGTTACGAGCAAACCGCTCTACCTGTCTAGATCTCGATAGAGCATCCCAGGCTGTTACGAGCACACCGCTCTACCTATCTGGATTTTAAAGGATCTTTTCTATGTGAAATTTTGCAAAACCTACGTAGCGCATCCCAGGCTGTTATGAGCAAACTGCTCTACCTGTCTGGATCTCGATAGAGCATCCTAGGATGTTACAAGCACACCGCTCTACCTGTCTAGATTTTAAAGGATCTTTTATATGCGAAACTGTAGCAAAACCTACTCAGAGCATCCCAAGATGTTATGAGCACACCACTCTACCTGTCTGAATATCGATAGAGCAACCCAGGTTGTTACGAGCACACCGCTCTACCTGTCCGTCTTTTAAAGAATCTTTTCTATGCTACCTATGCAACCTGTCCACGGCCATAGAGTATCAAACCGATACTCACAATACATCATTCTGATGTACATGACCACATGATCAACCTGATCATCATCATAGCATCAACCTGATGCATATCATCCGGAGCAACATCTTGAAGCTCGTCATCTGTGATCATCCTGATCAAACAATATATCCATCTGATGCATACAAAGTATCTACCTGATACATATCATCATACATGATATACCTGATCATATAATGCATCCACCTGATACAAATCCATGATCCAACTGATCATATCAAGCATCCAACATGATGCATATTCAAATACATGATCTACCCGATCATACAAGTATCCGCTTGATACAAATCCATGATCCAAATGATCATATCAAGCATCCAACATGATGCATATACAAATACATGATCACATTGATACAAGTATCCACCTGATACAAATCCATGATCCAACTGATCATATCAAGCATCCAACATGATCAATATACAAATACATGATCACACTGATCAAAGCTTCCAACATAATGCATACATACATATACATATAAATGATCCAACTGATCATATCCAGCATCCAACATGATGCGTACATACATATACATATAAATGATCTAACGGATCATATCCAGCATCCAACAGGATACATATATATAGAGCAGTAACTGGAGCATCGTCCTAATACTCATCATCCAGTGCTTACATCCATAGCCATGGGAAGGATCCTCCTCTCACCATGCTTGGAATGGCTCCAGCAGATGTGTCCATCACTTCTTCCTCGAAGTGTCATCGATCTAAAGGACACCAAGCCTCTCTCTGAAGTACTCAAACTTCACTCTGGCTAATGGCTTTGTCAACACATCTGCAATCTGCTCATCTATCACAACATATAGGAGCTTCACTGCTCCTCTCTGCAACATATCCCTGATATAGTGATATTTGATCTCTATGTGTCTCGACCTATCATGGAACACTGGGTTCTCAGACAGCTTCACACAACTCTGGTTGTCATAAAAGATACCAGTAGCCTCCAATAGGAGATCAAATAACTCAGACAGTAGCTTCCGGAGCCATACTGCCTCACAACTAGCCGAACATGCTGCAACATACTCTGCTTCGACTGTACTTAGTGCTACGCAAGATTGATTCCTGCTAAACCAAGAGATCACACTTTATCCCATACTGAATCAACACCCAGATGTGCTATTCCTATTTGCAACACTGCCTGCCCAATCTGAATCAACATAACCCTGCAAGTTAAACTTTTGATTCACATCATACTTGAGCCCATAGTCAACTGTACCCTTTAGGTACCTTAGAATATGCTTTACAGCAACCAGGTGAACACTCCTCGGATCCATCAGGAACTGGCTCAATGTTTTCACCGCAAAGCAAATATCTGGTCTTGTGTTTGTCAAGTACATCAAGGACCCAATCATCTGACGATACATAGTGACATCAATCGGCTCAGATGAAGCATCACACAGAAGCTTCAGGTTCGATGCCATAGGTGTGGCCATGGCATTGCAATCCATCATCCCAAACCTCTTCAGGATCTCTACTACATACTTCCCTTGTCTAAGGAAGATAGCATCTACACTCTGCCACACCTCCATGCCTAGAAAATAGTGCATGATCCCCAAGTCCTTCATCTCGAACTCCGCTGCAAGCTTCCTCTTGGTATCGACAATGAAACTATCATTACCTGTTACAAACAGATCATCCACATATAGAAGTAGTATCACTGGATTGCCTTCCTCAACCTTGTAATAAAGGTTGGAATCTGCTTTACTCTTGGTGAAGCCCAAACTGGATAAGAAACCATCCATCCTACGATACCAAGTCTTGGGAGCTTGCTTCAAGCCATACAAGGCTTTCTTCAGTCTGCACACGTACGACTCCCTTTCATGTGTCTCAAAACCAAGTGGCTACTCCACATACACTTCCTCCTTGACTACACCATTCAAAAAAGCTATCTTGACATCCATCTGGTGTATCTTCCATTTCATCACTACAGCTAGGGCAAGTACTAATCTGATGGAAGTGTACCTGGCTATAGGAGCAAAAGTCTCTTCATAGTCTATTCCCTCTTTCTGAGAGAAGCCACGAGCTACGAATCTTGCTTTGTATTTCTCTATGTTGCCATCTACAGCATGCTTGATCTTGTAGATCCATTTGGAAGTCACAATAGAATTCCCTTCAGGTCTTGGGACAACATCCCAAACATCATTCTTCATTATTGATTGGTATTCCTCGATCATGGCATCCTTCCATTTTTTCTTTTCCGCTACCTCTTCATAACTGGAAGGTTCTTTGTTCATGATATCACAGAGTAAAGCAACATAACTGGTATGTGATTTGGTCCTCTTCTTTGCTCTATGTTCTTCTTCTGTAATGCCATATCTTTTTGCATCTTGAATGAGCTCTCTAGCCCATGCAAGTTTCCTCTTGTAAGAGTTATTCTCACGGGGTGGATGTACAGGTTCTTGTGGATCTTCAATTTCACGAACTGCATCTGGAATTGCTTCAGTCATAGTAGTGTCTTGAAATCTAGTTTCCTTAGGTTCTTCATAATCTTCAACAGGTGTCTTCATTGATTTGATGAATGCTGAGTTCTCATCAAATGTCACATCCCTGCTGATGTCAATCTTCTTGAAACCTGGAAAGTATATTCTGTAAGCCTTCAATCTTTCACTGTAACCCACAAAGATACCCTTCTTTCCTGAAGGATCTAGCTTGGTTCTCTTTTCCTTTGGGACATGTATGTATACTGGACAACCAAATATTATGAGATGGATGACTTCAGGTTTCTTACCAGAAAAGACCTCTTCTGGTGTCTTGTTGTCCAATATATTGTGGGGTGTTCTGTTATGCACATATACAGCTTCCCTAGTTGCTTCTGCCCATAGATGCATAGGTAGATCTTGGTCATGCAGCATTGCGCTTGCTGCTTCCATGATTGTTCTATTCTTTCTTTCTACAACTCCATTTTGTTGTGGATTGTAAGGAGCAGTCAACTCGCTCTTAATCCCTGAATCACTTCATAACTTCTTGAAGTCACCTGAAGTGAATTCTCCGCCATTGTCTGATCTGAATGTTTTGATCGTCTTATCAGTTTGGTTCTCCATCAAGGTTTTGAATTCCTTGAACTTATCAAACACTTCACCTTTGTTCTTCAAGAACTAAACCCAAGTCTTCCTGGAGAAATCATCAATGAAAGAGACATAGTAAGCATACCCACTCAGAGAACTGGATGACATTGGACCACATACATCAGAGTGGATAATTTCCAACCTACTTTTTGCCTTGCTTTCACTGCTTGGAAATGCCTTCTTTATGTTCTTTCCTTTTGCTCATCCTTTGCAAACACCTTCATGCTTGGTCTTGATTTCAGAAAGACCTTCTATAGCTTTACTTGCAATTGGTAATGCTTTGTATTGCATATGTGCAAGTCTTCTATGCCAAAGTTCATTTGGATCCATGGATTCATGTACTATGGCATGTTCAGGTTGTCCCTTCAATTTGTACAATCCTCCCTCTTGCTCTCCAATCACCACTGCATCATCAATAGTTTTACCCTTTGGCCACATTAGGACTTGGCCATCTACAAATGCAACCCTCATTCCTTTTGCATCCAATGCAAAGATGGAGAGTAAGTTCTTCTTGAGTCCAGGTACAAATAACACATCTTTCATCTTCAAGGATTTTCTAGATTCTAGGTTGTAGGAGGCTTCCCCACTTTCTTTGATAGGCTATTGATAATCATCCCCAAGTTTCACTTTATGGGGTGATTCATGTTCAGACAGATTTACAAAAGATTCTTTATACCCAATCATGTGTTTAGAAGCCCCACTTTCAATTAACCAATCATTACAACCATGAGAAATAGTACCTGTGAGAGCAGAGATTAGAACATACTCTTCTTTGTTTGATGAGTCATCATCATCACTTTCTGTTCTAGCTTTCTTCCTGGGAGGTTCATCATCCTCAATAGCATGAGCATGATATCTTCTTTTATTATTTTTCTTCTTGTTGTTGAAGTTGTTGTCCTTCTTCTTCTTGGGGCAATTTGAAGCAAAGTGTCCCATTTCATTACATTCGCAACATCGAACATGAGATAGATCTTTCTTCTTGTGATGAGGATGAGAATGTTTCTTGTTATGAGATTTCTCCCTCTTAAACTTGCTTCCCTTGGTTTGAGCTGTGAGATCTTGATCTTCATTCCCCATCTTCTCTTTTTGTGCCACAAGCCTTGCTTCTTCTTGTGAGCATTCTTCCCACAATATGCTGAAGGATACCAACTTCTTTCTTGCACAAATTCCTTGGATAAACGAATCCCATGACCTGGGTAGGCCATTTAGAGTGGTCATGACAGCTTCACCATTCTCTACCATTTCATCCACTACTTCTAGTTGTTCCTTGATCTGAGAGACCCTAGAAAAATAAGATTGAATGGATTCTCCATTCTGAAGCTTTACCCCTTTTAATTGGTTCCACAGAGTCATCTTACAATTTATGTTCTTCCCTTCAAATAGCTTGGATAGGGAATCAAACATCTCTTTGGGTGTCTTCAGAGACGACACATAGGGGATGAGATGGTCCTTGATAGAATCATCAATGATTCTCTTTGCCTTGACCAATTTCTTCTTGTGGAGGGCTTTAGCCTCTTCTCCCTCTGGGACAGGGACCTCTTCCCTTATGTAAGTATCAAATTCATTTTCTTCCAGGATTAACCCAATCCTATACTTCCAAGCTCGGAAGTTATCAGCCCCTTCAAGCTTATCCTGAAGCTTGGTGTGGTGAGACATCTTAAAGAGTACTTCAAATGGAAATAGAAAATATTTAGGTCTTACCACTTGATTTGCTGAAAACTAGATATGGTCCTGGATTAGGGTTTGTCAGAGAAACCCTAAAAATTCAAAATGTGAATTTCAACTTTCTGAAAGGATAGAAAGATGCGCCTTGATGAGCTGATCAGCCTGGTGTATTCATAATTTGAGATCTGCAAAGATTCACCCTTTAGAAATTCCTTTTAATCTTCCTGGGTTCACTAGGGAGGACCCTGAATTAGGCTTTGAGTTTCCCAGAGAATTACCCAGCCAAAAATCTCGATCCAAAGCTCTAAACTTCGATTTTTCCAAGGAGCTTCTAGCTATGTCTTCAGACTTCAGAAATTCCTTTTTTTGTGGAAACCCTGATGTTTAGGGCCAAAACTGAAAGTGCTCAGAACTGAATTCTGATTGGACAGATAGATTCACCTTGCTAAGGAGAGTCAATATATCATATTACTTTTCCAAAATCTATGGAGAGAAACCCAATAAACAAGAAACCCTAGTTTCTACCACTGCACAATGTATTCTTCTCGGGTTAACTCTAATACCATGTTAATTTTTGAGCATTAATTCACAATACTCTAGGATCTTTACTGAGAGAATAACATGTACAGCATATCAATGCATATCAATCATAGCAAGCATATCAATCATCACAAGATGCAATCATAAGAGACAATAGACACACAAAGTTTCCATGGGAAAAACCCTAAGATGAAAAACCCCACAACTTCCTCAGAGATAGATAGAGGAATAGCACAACCAAAGAACAACCCAAGTACACAGAGATAGACTCCTCCTAGTAGCTGATCCTCTTCCTTACATGTGCACCACTTTCAGAGTGATGGATAAGTGAGTAAGTGAAGTGATCAAATAGAGAGATCCCACTATCTGTTTATACTTGTTCTGAGCAGCCTAATAAACTTATGGGGCCGACTTGTATAACTCAGCCTAATAACCCCAGGTTAACTTAATCAGGGCTGACCCCACACATGGTGGTCTAATAACCCATCGACAAGTTACGACAGTTGCGACACTTGTCAACACAATTGATGACACTTCTGTATAGAGGAATAATACATCTCTATAGGAGTACAATAAAATACATAGATGAAATACATTCTGAAGTTACATATACATCAACATGGGAGTGGTATTGGCCCAACCCAGAGAGGGGGATCTTGATCACCCCATTGCTTTTGTCAGCCGGAAGTTGTCATCTATAGAAAGAAACTACACTACTACGGAGAGGGAAGGTCTGCCAATGGTTTACGCGTTATAGAAGTTTCGCCACTACTTATTGGGAGGCCATTTCAAGATGTTCAAAGATCATTCTACATTGAAATACCTGGTCAATAAGCCTGTGTAGGGGGGGAGATCTGTAGATGGCTACTTCTTTTTTAGGAATTCAATTTTGAATTAATTGTGAATCCAGGGCGGTTAAATGTTGGACTGTATCATCTCTCCCGGATTGAAACAAGGGAGGATCCAACTAATATTGAAGATGGGTTGCCTGATGCACAATTATTTAAAGTTGAAGTTGCTGATGGATATTTTGAAGAAATCATTCAGTATCTGGCTATAGGTACCACACTAGAGGAATTCACCACTGATCAGAGAAGCAGTTGGTAGTCAAGGCTGCAAAATTCCAACTAATCGCAGGAGTGCTATACAAAATGGGTGTCGATGAGATATTGTGACGGTGTGTCTTGCCACATGAGCAAGAGCAGATCCTTTCCGAAGCACATGCAGGAGTTGTCGAAGGGCACTATGGTGGCCATGCGATAGCAAGGAAGGTGCTTTGAGCGGGGCTCTGGTGGCCTACACTGCACAGTGATGCGACAGAGTATGCATGATCCTGCGACGTTTGTCAGAGAACCGGGAAGCCATCCAGATGGGATGAGATGTCGTTGATTCCCCTATTGACATTGAAGCCATTCGACAAATGGGAAGTAGATTTTGTGGGACCCATCAACCCATCGGGTAAGCGCACTAGTGCTAGATATATTATCACGGCAACAGATTACTTGACATGATGAGCAGAAGCTGCACTAGTCATTGATTGCTTCGTGGCCACAGCTACGTGGTTTCTCTTTGACCACATTGTCACTCACTTCGGCTGCCCCAAGATATTGTTGAGCGATCAAGGCAGCCACTTTCTTAATCGCACCATCAGCTCATTGACGGAGGAGTTGCAGATATAGCATAAGAATAGTACACCTTATCATCCGCAGGTGAATGGCACGGTGGAGGCTTTCAATAAGATATTGGAGCATGCACTGACAAAGGTGTGCAATGTGAACCGTGATGACTGGGATCTAAAAATCCCAACAGTATTGTGGGCCTATCGCACCACATGTAAACGGCTGACAGTGTAGACACCATTCAAGCTGGTGTATGGACAAGAAGTGGTTATGCCTATGGAGTATATCATTATGATCCTATGCATAGCGGCAACAACTGGTATGGATGCTGTGGAAACCATATAGGAATGTCTCGCAAAGTTAATCAAGCTCGAGGAATATCGCTTTATCACCGGTTTTCATCAGCGTGTGGAGAAGGATCGCCAGAAGTCTTGGCACAATCACCACATCAAGAACAAATAGTTTCAACAAGGTGATTTTGTGTTGTTGTACGAAAGCAAGTTTATGAAACATCTAGGAAAATTGCAGATGCATTGGCTTGGTCTGTATCGCATTAGCAGCATTACTTCAGGAGGAGCGGTACAGCTGCAGTAGTTGGATGGGGTTATTCTACCCAAATTGATTAATGGTAGCAGGTTGAAGCCCTATCGGTCGGTCTTGGAACAGCACGATGCCTGAGTCGCATCGGGAAAAAAAAAAAAACGTGTGTAGATTGATTGGTGGCAGGATGGTGCACCAACTGGGATGGAATGCGAAAGCAGGAAGGCTTCTACCATAAGTATGTAGCGGTCTGCGACAAGTAGCAGCGTTGTGACCGGGCCAAATTAGCAATAAATGACAAAAGTTTAAATAGTTAATTAACGGTGCTTGTTCGAATGATGGGCATTAATGACAGATCCAGCCGATCGATGGACATAATCAATGGCAGATTTGCGTCATTAATACAGGATTTTGGTTTAATTAAGGTAGGATTTTGGTGATGATTATGGAGGATTCGGCTACAAGCTATAAAAATGGGTAGAAGTTGGTCAGAAGGCACCGTGATTTTCGTTGTTAATTGCCTATGCAAAGCCGATGAGTATTGGCATAATCTTGGTAAGTGTAGTGGTGTGTTGGGCAAGGTTTTGTTGAACTTGCAGAGTGTTTCTAGGTCGAAGAAGCTATCAGTTGTAAGCACTGGGTAAGGTATGCCATGAGAGCTAGAAATGGTGGAGATTAGTAGCGAGGTTTAGTCTCCTTTTTCCTGGATTGTAGTTAAGGAAGAAGTTGCATCTACGGGAGCTGTCAATCTTGAGGCAAAAGTTGCCAACATGCCGGTAGGAGCATCAGTCATCATCAAGAAGTGTCGAGGGGGCCAGCATTCTGAGTCCCTGCAGAGAAAGCGGCAATTGAGATCGTATGCTGGGGTGGTAGGAGAAGCTCACGTGCAAGTCGGGAAGTCCAGTCACCGCGTTAATGAATCTGCCCCATGGGAAGGATTGTCGTCCGTTGATATCCCTAGGTATATCCCTCCGAGTCGGCCGGATGCCACCTCGTGCAAGCTAAACCCGAAACAGAAGTATGGTGTGAAGATGCCTGTGCTCCCTGCCATAATGGAGTTCTCTGTTGATATTGGGTTGGCGTTGATGCACCTCTGCTATGATGGTCATGATATGGTGTCCTACACTGAAATTGCATCGGCCCCATATGTGCATGGATCACAACTTACCGCAACCCCGATTGTACAAGACTGGGCACAAGGATTGAAGCAGGCCGGCTTGTTAGGGCTTATTAACATGCCGCATTTTGGGCGACTAGCGGAAGTTAATGCGTGCATGAAGCAGCTACTTGCTTGCTTCCATGGAGGTTCGTTGTGGTTGGACTACGAAATTCCAGTCACTGTATAATTAATTTCGCACATTACCAGATTTCCTAAAGATGGGGTTCACCCATCACAGTTCTTCCAAGGAAAGGTGAATGACAAAAAGCGGGTGGGATAGCTGGTAAAGAAGTATGGTTTGGTAACAGATGGTCGTGGGTATCGCACCAATAGTATTAATGATCAGGCGGTACTCATTGGCACTAATATTATATCCTGCAAGATTATCAGGAGTGGTGACCCTAACCAGTGTAACTCAGGCATTGTCGCATGTGTAGTACAATGTGCGGAGGGAGTCCAAATGAACTGGTCCCTAATTAAGTTGAATCAATTAGTCGAGGATGTTGTGACAGTTCGGGCCGGTAAGGGTTCGTTTACATATAGCTGGCTGCTCCTTTTGATTGCATTTGTGGCTTCGAAGGAGCCCGATGTGTACCAGGGCATGGAAGTTGAGGCTGGAACAGAACGGCGGGGTGCGCGCTATTAGAACTTATGGTATGTATGGGAACCTAAGCGACTCCAGGATTGCCAATTTATATTCTGGCTCTACTGGGAGATGCTTTGCAATGCCGCAATACAGGTACCGTGGATATCCGAAGAAATTGTGGCAAGATTTCAGCAAATCATGGAGTTTGCAGTTCGGTCGCATGGTATTTATGTGCAGGAAAGGCATGACCCTGGTCAGCAATGGTTTCTAACCCCTTACAAGGTAACGACTGAAGCACTGGAGGCTACTGTGAATGACTAGCCAGCGGAATGGAGTGAACTTGTGATCTTGGCTGAGATTGAGGCTGGCAGGTCAGTGAAGGGTCTAGATAATTGTATATCGACACAGGACCCACCTAGTCCTCAGGATTCTGATCAAGAGTCCATCAAAACACTAATAGGGTATGATAGTGACCGTGCCTTGGAAGAGCACAGGAGTAAAGGGCACTAGGACCCGGCGACAATCAGTGGGATACCCCTGTCGATAGAAGCACACTTAGGTCGACTGATACACGCAATCGCTGATGCATCCACCATCGCAGCTCAGAAGATGATAAGGGCGACAAATGAAGGCTTCCACATGCTCACTGCTCATGTGGACTTGGTACGTGACATGGTTTCATGACGGGCACCAGATGATGGAGTGATACCACAAGTTAGCACAATCAGCACTAAGCAGTGGGTCAGGAATGTGGAGATTCCCCCGACTACGATTGTGACTGAGGACCCGGCTGTAAATGCCTTGTTGGAGCAACTGAAGAAGGTGACCATTAATGTGAATGCACTTCCAGCGGAAGGGTTGACCACTATACAGGTAGTTACCAGCTGGGAAATGATGTACCGATTGAGGTAGATCAATGGCATGTGTGTACGACTGAAGGCGAGCGAGGCTGATGCAAAGCGCACCATTGAAGAATTGACTGGTAGGGCTACTTCTACATGACAGGCTATTGATGAACTCGAAGAACACATTAAGGAAGAATGGGATGAGAAGGCGTGAAATCGAAGGCCTAAAAAAGGAACACGATTTCCTTATTACGGAGAAGGCCTGTATGTGGGACGACAGTGTACACGTCGACTAGGCTATCACGGAAGCTTATCAGCACGTGCCAGCACCTACTGAAGAGGTGGATGTACTCCAACAGGTGCAGTGACTGGGGGCTTCCATTGTCCAATTACGGCAGGAGAATCAAGCATTGAGGGCTCAGGTGAATCCTGATATGCCTCAAGTTGAAGTTGACGACAAAAAAAGGGCAATTGAGGAGGTCACCACTCAGTTGGAGGAGCTGGAAAAGGCTGCAACAAAGCTCATGGCTGACACTGTGCAATTCTACGGTCGGATCGTCTAAGACGAGCAGTGTTTATGTATATGTAACTTCAGAATGTATTTCATATATGTATATTGTACTCCTATAGAAATGGTATTATTCCTCTATACGAAAGTGTTTGTATTCCTATAGAGATGTTATTATTCCTCTATACGGAAGTGTTGTCATTTATATTCTAAGTGTCGTAACTTATACTTGATGGGTTATTAGACCACCTTGTTGGGGTCGGCCCTGTATAAGTCATGTGGGTCGAAGGGTTATTAGACCACTCTATTGGGGGTCAGCCATGTGGATCAAAGGGTTATTAGACAACCCTATTGGGTGTCGGCCCCGTCAGCATTATGTTATGTGGTTAAATTAAGGACGACCTAGTAAAGGTTATTAGGCAAGTCATGTCAAGTATAAAGAGAGTGCGGTAGGCACTCTATTTTATCATTCTATTCTCTCTCACACTCTTGGGAGAGTGGCGCACTTGTGGAGGAGGAGAAGTTGCTGCTAGGAGATGTCTATCTCTTATGCTTGGATTGTATCATTGCTCTATCTATCTCTAAGGAAGTTATTGGGGTTTTTCACCTTTATGGTTTTCCCCAAGTAAACTCTATGTCTCTTGTGTGCTTGCATTATTGTGTTCATGATTGATATGCTGTAGATATGCTGTATATGTTGTTCTCTCAGTTAAGATCCTAAATCAGATTGAAGTAAATTCTGAAAAATTAACATGGTATCAGAGCTAGCCTGAAAGAAGGCATGGTATGGCATGTATGACACTTGTTGCAATTGTGAAGCTAGGGCTTGATATAGTAAAAACCAGTCATCGTAGCACTTTCGCTATAAATAAATTTCAGCAAGGTTTCACGGTCTCAAAATCACACAGGGAGAACCTAAGGTCCCCATGTAACTTGTGTCCAAAGGACAACCTCTAATTCATTGTACTTTGTGATTTATGATCTGTTCAATATAGGGTTTCTGCCTCTTCCAGATCTCAGTAATAAACAGGTGACCTTGGAAAAAAGGTCATCACTTGGGCTAGGAAGCTCCATATGAAATTTTGTAAAACATGACAGGTAGTGCATGGATTGTAATTTCGCAAGTAACTTTTTTAGAGGCCGAAACTAAACCAATCAGATGTGGCACACCATACAAGTTCGCTCTCCTGTTTTATTCCATAAACAGGTCACATTGCAACAATTGGCATAACTTTCTCTCAGAGAATCCATTTGAGGTTAGACCTATGGGTTTGGAAAGATGACAGATTAGGCTATTGCAAGAAAAAATTTCAGACCCTGTGGATCGAAAAGTTTGGAGTTACATCAGAAACAATCAGGTACATATTTCTGTCAAAACATAATTATTTTTTAGCACCTTCATTCATGGCTTTCGGAATTTAGGGTTTCGGAGAAAGTTGGAATTTTTGTAATGGAAGACTACGAATGAATGCTACTCATCAAAATCAAAATTTAGAGACCAAGATCAGAATTTTTGGTTGGGAAGAAGGCCAGGCTTGATCAAACCCTAGTTCGGGACTTTGATCGGAAAAGTGGAAAATTAGGGCTTCTGGAAAAATGGAAATTTTTTAAATCTGTGACCATGGCTGGAAGCTCCTCAGAAAAATAGAAGCTTAGAGCTTTGGATCGAATATTTTGATTGGGCAGAAGGGTGGGCTTTATCAAACCCTAGTTTGGGTTCATGTCCAATGAATCCGGAAGTTTCAAAGGCAAATTTGAGGGGTGAAACTTTGCAGTTTTCAAATTATGAGTATACCAACTTGATCATCTCATCAAGGAACATATTTCTATCCTTTTGGAAGTTTGAAATTCAAAGTTTGAATTTTTAGGGTTTCTGTAACAAACCCTAATTTAGCTCCATATCCAGTTCCCGCAAATCAAGTGGATTGGGTTAATCCTAGAAGAGAATGGATTGGTCACCTGCATAAGTAAAGAAGTTCCTGTTTCAGAGGGAGATGAGGCTAAGGCCTTATAGAAGAAGATTACAAGCAATCTCAACAGGTATGACTCATCCAAGTATGTTTCGAGATTTGTTCATGATTAAGTTTATGGTATGTTTGTCTTCATGTTATTACAGCTAGTACAATCTTGATTAAATTTAGACTTGTCGTATCACCTTAATAAAATTATGAATGCATGATAGAAGATATTCATTGATTAGGGTGTTGACACTTATGATTGTACTAATGCATTATGGTGTTGTATGAGTTTTATGTTGTCCGCTAACATGAAAGGTACACCAAGAAAGACAAATCATGATCATGATGACATGAGGACAAAGATTCATCCATTGTCATGAATCACTTAGAACTATTTGCAAGGTATGTATAACTTGGTTCTATAATGGTTAACCTATGAGATATGCAGGTTACTAGCACAAGTCATTGAAGAGAACAAGAAGACATCCGGTGGGTATGTTAGACATAACTAGCTAACATACCAATCCAGGTATGTTTTTCTTATATCAAGTTAGAATCCTACCTTGTGTTAGGATCCCTTATATAAGTACACTTGGTATGATTGGTTATGTTTATTCATAAAGTTATAAATGTAAGTAATCAAGGGTTTATGCATTTTATGTCTCTTATCTTGATTGATGATTTAACTAACCAGAAGAGTCCTATGATCAAATAAGAATATGCATGAGTAAAAGAAGACTTCCTTGAAACCTTGAATACTAATGTTTATTATATGTGTTTGAAATGATCATGACTATACATGTTTAAGATTATTGTGTTTTGATAGCATTAAGATTATACTAATGAATGTGTGATTATGTATAACACAATGATGATACTAATAAGCATGCATAGTGATGGATATCAGTTCAAGGATAGGTAATCCAAGAAGCAAAGATCAAGAGGGAGCACACTCCAGTTGTTCCTGCAAGGAAGCAAAGATCAAGAGGGAGCAGTGTGATCATGTACTTATGTATGTATCAGGTGGCTACTTGTATGATCAGTGTGATCATGTACTTATGTATGTATCAGGTGGATACTTGTATGATCAGTGTGACCATGTACTTATGTATGTATCAGGTGGATGCATTATGTATATCGGATGGATGCATTGTATGATCAGGTGGATCATGTATGATATGTATCAGGTAGATACTATGTATGCATGAGATGGATATATTGTTTGATAAAGGTGATCACAGATGACGAGCTTTAGGATGTTGCTCCAGATTATATGCATCAGGTTGATGCTATGATGATCAAGATGATCACAGATGACGAGCTTCAGGATGTCGCTCCAGATGATATGCATCAGGTTGATTCTATGATGATGATTAGGTTGATCATGTGATGATGTACATCAAGATGATGTATGGTGAGTATTGGTTTGATACTCTATGGCCATGGACAGGTTATGCAGGTAGCATAGAAAAGATCCCGGGAGATCCTATAGTCTGCGCTAGGATGCTCTTTCGAGGTTTTGCTACAGGTAGCATAGAAAAGATCCTTTAAAAATCGGACAGGTAGAGCAATGTGCTTGTAACATCCTAGGTTTATCTATCGAGATCTTATAGTTTGCGCTAGGATGCTCTGAGTAGTTTTCGCTATAGTTTTGCATAGAAAAGATCCTTTAAAAACCAGACAGGTAGAGCAGTGTGCTCGTAACATCCTGGGTTGCTCTATCGAGATCCTATAGTCTGTGCTAGGATGCTCTGAGTAGGTTTTGTGAAAGTTCACATAGAAAAGATCCTTTAAAATATGGACAGGTAGAGCGGTGTGCTCATAACATCCTGGGATGCTCTATCATGATCCAGACAGGTAGAGCTGTGTGCTCGTAACATCCTGGGATGCTATGAGTAGGTTTTGTGAAGGTCACCATGTAAAAGAACCTATAGTCTGCGCTAGGTTTTGTTGACACACGTAATCAGTCCTGGGATCCACAGTATGGCCATTGATGATGAAGATCTACAAGTGGTGGGCCTGCATCCGATATGAAAAAGGACTGGTTCTGTAGAACTTCCTATGATGAGTATATTCATAGATTGATTGAGATAGCAGCAACAGTGATGATGACAATGATTTGATGACGATTATCTAGTGACGATGATCTAGAGAAGAAGACTTGTGCTATAAGACCTGTGTCGAGAAATACCTTTCGAGTTAAGAGGGAGTGTTGATGTATATGTAACTTCGGAATGTATTTCATATATGTATATTGTACTCCTATAGAGATAGTATTCTTCCTCTATATGGAAGTGTTTGTATTCCTATAAAGATGTTAGTATTCCTCTATATGGAAGTGTCATCATTTATATTGTAAGTGTTGTAACTTATACTGGATGGGTTATTAGACCACCTTGTTGGGGTCGGCCCTGTATAAGTCATGTGGGTTGAAGGGTTATTAGACCACCCTATTGGGGGTCGGCCATGTGGGTCAAAGGGTTATTAGACCACCCTATTGGGCGTTGGCTTAGTCAGCATTATGTTATGTGGTTACATTAAGGCCGACCTAGTAAAGGTTATTAGGAAAGTCAAGTCAAGTATAAATAAAGTGCGGGAGGCACTCTATTTTATCATTCTATTCTCTCTCACACTCTCGGGAGAGTGGCGCACTTGTGGAGGAGGAGAAGCTACTGCTAGGAGATGTCTATCTCTTATGCTTGTATTGTATCATTGCTCTATCTATCTCTGAGGAAGTTATTGGGGTTTTTCACCTTTATGGTTTTCTCCAAGTAAACTCTGTGTCTCTTATGTGCTTGCATTATTGTGTTCATGATTGATATGCTGTAGATATGCTGTACATGTTGTTCTCTTAGTTAAGATCGTAGATCAGATTGAAGTAAATTCTGAAAAATTAACAAGCAGGTCGAACAACTAATGAAGGAATGAAAGGAAGTGGAGGAGCAGTTGGTGATGCTTAAAGCAACAATGTGTGTAATGCCTGCCATGGAGCAGGTTGCCAAGGTTATGGAGTTGAAAGATCTACAACAGCGCACTGCCAAGGAAAATGAGCGACAGAAGCAACGTGCTACATAGTTGCAGCAGTTTCAAGATGTTGGGGGATAGTTCATGACCAAGGCGAGTGAAGCACTTCAAGTGGTACAGAAGCATCGGCAACAGGTGACAGCCAAGCTCACTGAGCATCCATCTACAGAAGATGTGGTCAATAGTCAAGTGGGGACTACAGAAGTTAACGAAATGGTGATGACAGTTGTGCAGTGGTACGGAGACTTCAAGGTGGAGACCACATAATACACCATTTCCAATTGACGTGGCTCGACGGAGAGCCACAAGATTGTGTTGGGGGCCTGTTGGTAGGTAGTTTGGTAAGGGAGAATCGCAGCATCAATGATGCTCCGACACGTCAGATGAGGTCATGAAAGGAAGAAGACTCTATTATTTTATGTATTTTTTGAGTCATTTGTACCGCAATAGGCGGGGTATTGGGTCATTGGTGTTACACCCAAAATCTACTCATCATTAGATTCAGTGTATACACCCCTCAAGATACTTAGACTAAGTAATTATCCTGGGAGGATTTGTACCCAATTGTGCTAAGTTTTGAAGGGTTGTCATAGGCTACACACTAGCAACATGCGACATCGCACCTTGCTCCATTACAGGGTGCGACGAAGTCAGTTAAATGGAAAAATTAGCTTCTTCGAGGTCCATCTTGAAGCTTGCTGACTTGGGACCCTATCCCTAACCTCTTGGAAGAGCTGGAACTCGGTTCCTAAAACCTTTGGAGAGATCCCTTAAGCCTCTCCTACCATCTCTCAACCTATCCCATCCATACCCTATCCACTTAGTCCTATATAAATGAAGCTCAATCCCATCCGAAAGGGAGGAAGGCTACGGTATCTACATGCTGGTGAAATCACTCTTAGAACATCTCTACTCACCTATTGGAGAATTCATACTTCCTTGGAAGGATATGGAAATTGGATTTGTCGGAGAAGGGCTATAGTGTTAAGCTTTGGTTGTGGTTCTATATCTCTATTATGTACTCCTCTATTTGCAGTAATACAAATGCTTTCCACAAATATTGTTCATGTGTGCAATGATATTGAGTAGTTTACCTGCTTAACTGTTTACTTAGATCTCTTATTGTATAGATGTCTTTCACTGGTTTCTCTTGTTTCTTGTCTTGACAGGTCTTGCAGTTTGGATCTGACGACCATGAGACATGGAGCAACATTTAGGAGAAAGAACTGTGAAGTGAAAGGTAAGGCATCTAGCACTTGATCCTTAAGTAGATCTAGCAAATGCATTAGTTGTCTGTTCTATTTGTTCTAGACTCACTTTGAGCTAGGGAGATCTGGCTCATGTCCGCTCGAGTGGATTGTCCAATAACAAATCTGGCGACCATACTGGGAAGTATAGAATTTGGTCAGTAGTTGTTAATCTGAGAGTCATTTTCAGTTGATTGCTTGACACAAGCCTTTTATTTTTTTCCATTTACTTCTTGGAGTTGATTTCACTATCAGATATTTGTATTGAAGACTCTGATCTACTTCCTCTGATTTTATACAACTCATTCCCAAACCATTCCGTGGTTCATTGCTGAGAGATATGATTCATTTTTTAATCTGGACTTCGCCTGTCGCACCTCGATAGTGGGAATAGAGCGACACTATGTCATTCTGGGTCTCTGTTCTTTACCTGTTAGATACTCATCGCATCCCTTGCATTGGCAAACTGCAACATCATCGCACTTCCCGTGTAAGCAAACTGCGATGTCGCACTATGTACAAGAACAGAGGCACCGATTTGTCAAATTTTGGCATGTAGGCATCTCCTCTCCATTTGACAGTCTGGACTTTGGTTTGCTGTATGAACTCTCTTTGTGCTACAAGATCCAGCTAGGGATCCCACTTGTGATTTGTGTTTTAAGTGTTTGGTTTTGTTTGGATTGATTTTGGGTTCCATTTTGGACAAGTTTGAAGACTGGTAGTGGTGGATACTCTTGTCTCCTCCATCTTCATCCGCTCACTCTTGCATTCCCTTCCTTCCATCCTTGATCTGATCATTACATTAGATCAGCTTCCAGACCTCGTTCTCATTTTGTTTGAGCTTTGCTTGCTTGGTTTGCTTACTGCTACTTGATTTTGAGTTAAGTGTGTCTTTCAGCTTGATTGAGTGCTTAGCTTTTCTTGAGTTTTCTGAGTGTACTAGTGCTGCAAGTAGTGTTTTCTTTTCAGTCACTTAGATCTGAAAGCTCAGTTGTTATCAAGTTTATTCTTTGATGCATCCATTGAAAAGTTGAAAGTGCTTCTTTCCCATCATTTCTTGAATATTATTGAAGAAAATTGTTGTGCATTGGAACGTTCTTGTTTGTGTTTTGGAAAAGTTGAATGAATGTATGATCTATTGTGTTTTTCTCGAACTATGAATCACTCATTTTCTTGAAAGACTCAAAGAATGCTTTGATTTTTGCAAAATTGATTCCATGCTAAGGAAAGATAGATGCATTTTTTATTTTTGTTACTTTTAGACCATTGAAAGTGAAATTGAAAAACTTGCATATTCCATTTCATAATCCTCTCTTTTCATTACCTAGTGTCGTTTTGATTTGAAAAGAAAAAGAAAAGGAAAAATGTTTTGATTTGGATAGTAGTGTTGTGTTTTTTTCGTGTTTCGTTGAAAAAAGGAAAAGAATACTTTCATAGTCAAGTTTTGTTTGAAATGGGATTGTGTTGCATTGAGTTTGTTTTGGAAATACTATTGGAAAAAGCTTTTTCCTTCCCATAACTAGAATTCATTGAAAGAAAAGAATATTTTGTGCATGTAGCGAGGGCTTGCATTATGCTTCCGATTATGTACTCACCTCATGCATTCACCTAACCGTCCAAGATAATTTAACGGTAGAAGTAGGTAAAATTCTTAGCAACTTGTGTGTAAGTTGGGGACGTGTTCCGGCGTCGTTAAGCGTGGCAGCTGTCATTATTTGCCAGCACTGTATCCTGGGGGTATTTTAGTGTTCCACGTACTTATCGGTATATCGAGCTCCTTCACGTATCCACCAAGTACCATAATCCATACTTGGCATATATCAAAGGGTGTATCACGTACTCGGTAGTATATCGGAAGGTCTCTTGCCGAACGATTGTGCATTAGACAACACCACTACGGATTTGAGCTCCCACGTACCTTGTGTATATCGGGAGACACCACTAGGATTCCTGAGAACTGAGTTAACCATTTGGCCATATTGGCAAAGCAATACATCAAGAATAACACTCGGGGAGATTAGCACGCACGTACTGTCCAAGTAATCAGGTATGCAGGCAAGGGTACGGTCCCAATCCTCCTTGTCGTGTCATATTGTTGGACCCTGCAGTATATCATGGTTTGCAATGCCTTGATAATCCCGTGAGGTTCCAGACTTTTGAATCCACTCAGTCACATAAGTTTGCTTGTTGTTTTAGTTTGAGTAGGTTTTTCTAGACTGCTTTTCTTTAAGCATACCCTTAGGAGAAATGTTGTTTCATCCATCCTGGCTGGTTATCCTAATGCTCTGGTGGATTTTCCCTAGAGAAGGTCTTGTAGGATCTTAAAATTATCACCTGAATATCCCCTTAATCCGGAGGTTATTTCAAGGGTAAGAATGGATCAACGTAACGCAGTCGTAGCTACTAAAGTGGAAAACCCCACTCTCAATGTTGGATGACTTTTGTTTCCACAAACTCCTCCAGATTCACCTACCTCTCATCCCCCGCGGGATGAAGGAGCACAAATCCCCGCTTCACAAGACTTTTCTCACGTCATCCCGGGTGAACCTGGATTGTTGGAATGGATAAACCGACCCCAGTATGACCCTACAGCAATTGTTGGTTCTTCAGTAGCTTACTGTACATCTTCTACAGACCACCCAGTGGCTCATTTTTCCATCTCATCCCCACCCAGTGGGACTACTCCGGACGACACTCTAGCCTACTTTCATGACCAATTAGCTCACTTTCATTCCATGGCTGAAGAGTTTCGGCATTCAAGTCTCCAACGATGGGTTCAAGACCCATCGTTACCCGCTACCCCCTTACCGACCCAGCTCGGTTCATCCAATATCTTTTGGATCACCAGAACAACCTCCCCACCATTAGACCACTAATAAGACTAGTCAACCCTCACAAGAGTCCATTCCTGCCCATCAAGTGAACCAACCTGTGGAAGGACAACAATCCAACACACCTGTCATTACCACAGTTACTTTACCAGTTCCTCCCCCACCTCAAAATTCAAGGGGAGGGTATTCCATTCCCACGAATTATCTTATTGGTAATGTTATTACTATTGTAGCTAGTCAACAACCTATGTTGGTTTAACCTTTGAATAGTGGTCAACCTGTTGTGGCTAGGGGGAAACCCCCATTTCCTAACCAGAACATAAGCGGTGGAATCCCCAATAGACCTTCCGTTTGACCGTCCCAACCCGCTACACCATCCACCATGGAATTATCTCATGTTGGGGGGCCATACAACGTAACTCAACCCTCATGGAGTCAAGCGTATATAGGTTATGTTAACCTTGCGCCGGGCCAATCTAATCCTGGAAATGCACCATACGGGATACCTTATCTCGGGAATCCATACACCCTATGGGGGAAACAACCTATGTTACAACACAGACCCCAACTAACTGTCCCTCAAGCACCACCACCCCCGGTCGGCCCTCCCCCACCTCCTGTTGGAGGCGGCAGGCCCGCACCTAACCTTGGTGGAGGCCCACCTCATTTTACCAACAACATCCCTCACCCTTCCAGCGGTTGCAGGAATGGTCCACCACCCCCTCCCGACGGAGGTGGCGGGGGACCACACTATCATGGTGGAGGAGGACATTTCCCTTCAGGTGGCAGAGGTGGTCCACCACCCCCTCTAGGCGGAGGTAGTGGAGGACCTAATTACTATGATGGTGGCAGTGGTGGTGGAGACCCTCATCGTTTCAGCGGCAGAGGTGGTGGGGGCCCCCATCCTTCTGGCGATGGAAGTGATCCACCACCCCCTCCAGGCGGAGGTGGTGGTGGGCCACCTCATTATGGTTATGGAGCCCCACCTCCTCCCAGTGGTGGCAACGGGCCTCCAGACTTTCTCGGTGGTGGAGGTGGGTCCCCACCTTATTGGAATGGACCACCTTATGGTGGCGGACCCCCTTACAGTCTGGGCGGCACACCCCCCTATGGCAAGTTTTCTCCTGGTACACCTTACAGTCAGTTTGGTCCTTACACGCCTTATCCATATTATCAATACGTGCAGCCTAACCCAAAGCTGCCCTTCCTGGCTACTTTCGACCTGCCTAACCTATCCCGTTTAACCAACAATCCTATTTACCATGGATTTAACTGGCCACCAATTCCGGTGATACTTCCATCTGATATCCCTAAATTTGACGACAAGACAAGTGAAGACCCTAAAAAACCACATGATGATATACCACTTATGGTGTTCATCTAATTCCTTGATGGACGATTCAATTCGTCTTAGATTGTTTCAAAGGACTCTCACCAGTTCGGCTGCCAAGTGGTACATTGAGTTGCCACCCCACTCTTTTCCTGATTTTGGTTCTCTTGCCATGAACTTTTTGACACATTTCCAACTGCCCATACGGTATGAAACTGGTACCGAGCTTTTAACCTCGCTCCATCAGAATACCGCCACTCATATTTCAGATCATATCCACAAACGGCGAAGGAGACAATGTCTCATTAAAGCTCCTATTCCAGATCAGCTCCTAGCAGACTGGTTCACAAAATCCCTCATCCCTACCATAGCAAGAGACGTTGCTATGTGAGGTACTGTCACTGAAGAACAAGCCATCGCAAGTGCCCATGTACTAGACCTAGCCTACACTCAGTCTAGCACTCTGTTTGATATTCTTCATGACGTGCCCTGTGACATTAATGAACCTGTGAAACCACATAAGGGACTCCAAACTAATGGAATCATTGGTTCCCTTAACACCCATCCTACTGCTAGCACTGTTGGATCATCTAACTTAACTCCGGATGGCCATAGCACCACCAAGTCCACTGCTCCTGTTGTAACTGAAGAGGTGAATTTTGTCCAATCAGCTTCATCTCAGAAGTTTGGCGGTAAAAAGAAGAACAAGGGGAAACCCAAAAAGACTTCCGCCCAGCAGGAACAAAAGAGCACTACTGACGATACCAAGCAGAAACGGAAACTGAAGTATCCTTGTTTATTGTGTGGAGATGACCATTTCTCCAAAGAATGTCCCTACAGAGATGAAGTACAAAATTTTCTTAGGGGTAAACCAACTCCTGCAGTCCTCAATGATCCGTTTCCTACTCAGAACTAGCAGATGATTGCTCAAACCCCCCCAACCCACGGGGAACCATCCAATATCGTGCATGTTCTCATGGTGCGTAATGAGACGATCAATTTGAACACTCACTCGCGATCTTACGAATCGATCCCTTCAAAGGAATCCACTGGAAGTAATGCTGAAAAAGCTTCTGACTCCTTAACTGATGTCATTGTACCATCAACTTCTCTCACCATTGAGAAGCCCTCCTTAGACTCAATACTGCGACTGCCCAAGAGTACGATTTGAAAAGCTGTTTTCAATCCCAATGCTCGGGCAACACAAAATTACAATATCGTAGAAGACTTGGCACAAGCCCCTTGCACGAAGTCTACCTTGGAAGTTTTGCAGAATTGTCCGAATCAACACAAAACTCTCCTTGTAGCCATCGGTGCAGTCGACCCCGATTCTTCGAATACCATCATGTTCCGACTTGACAACTTTAAGTTGAGGCTCTCACACCAACTCGCATTCATAGTTTCTGCAAACATTGCTAGGAATATTGTCTATCGTACCCTTTTGGACGAAGGTGCCTCCACTTCTGTCATGTCGATCGCCTATTGGAGAGCCATTGGCTCCCCCAAATTGAATCGTTCTCCCACTAAGTTGAAAGCATTCGACGAGCATGGCTTTCAACCTCATGGGCTCTTACAAGCTCTTGCAGTTGAGTTGGGCATAAAGACCTTAAATGTTAACGTGGAAGTGGTCTTGGCCCCAGTAGATTATAATCTCTTGCTTGGTCACAATTGGTTTTACACCATGCAGGCGGTAGCCTTTTCAATCTTCCGCATAGTACAATTCCCCCACCAAGGATGAATTGTTACTATCAACCCATTAGATTTTTGTACACCAGACACTAATACTCATCCTGGTGACCATGTTCCTTCCATTGGACAGATGTCAAAATGGTATGAGAGTATAGGGTTTGGCCTTTTGAAAGATTCATCTCTCGTGGGAATTTTTCCAGCCTCGAACCCCCTAGTCATGTTGCTATGGTGAACACGATCTCCACAGAGATTTCATCTCATTCTAACGATGCTTGGCTTGTACCGAATGAAGCCACAACACACCTGCTTCGAGACATAATCAGCACCAGAGGACCATTTAACCGTGGTCTCTCCATCCTGTTCTCTACGACGGACGTCATCTCTACCTGATCTCTTACTTCAAAATTTTCATTCAGATGAGTCCATCATGGACGTTATGAATGTTGACGACAGTCCGTGGGATGATCTCCACCATAGGTCATATTTTCTTCCTCCATTGGAGTACATAGAGGGCAACATTCACACCCTCTTTTCTCCAAATATCTACCCGTTCCCTCATTCCCCCATTCTTAAATGTATTACGAACACGGAGGGAAACTTGGCCAACATTGAGCCAACCACCCTGGTAGACATCTCGGTGAAACCTGGTAGAGTGCAACACATTCGCATAGGCCAGAAGTGTTCCCCTGAAGAAATAGCTATTGACATGGCCTTATTCAAGCAATTTCAAGATGTATTTGCTTCATCCTATGAGGAGATGCCTGGGATAGAACCCATGATTGTTTCTCATGCAATAAATACCTATCCCGACATCAAACCTGTACGCCAAAAGTTGTGATTGGTACACCTCCGAAAGACTGCGACAATTAAGGTAGAAATTGAAAAGCTCTTAAAGGCTGGTTTTAGTTATACTGTCCCATTGACGGATTGGGTCTCAAACGTTGTCCCTATGAACAAAACGCAGGGTACCATTCACATCTGAGTCGATTATCGGGACCTTAACCGGGATTTTCCAAAAGAAAACTACTCAACCCCCTTCATCGACCAGATTATCGACAATTGTTCCAGAAGCGTCATCTTCTCATTTACGGATGGCTTTTCTGGTTACAACCAGATTGAGATCAATCCAGCAGACCAACATAAGATGGCTTTCATCTACCCATGGGGAACGTTTGCATACTGCAAACTCTCATTTGGCCTTAAAAATGCTGGTGCCACATTTCAGCGGGCTATGTCGTATGCCTTCCATGATATCAAGGACTTTGTGGAACCTTACCTGGACGATCTCCCTACTCATTCAAAGCAGTGCAAGTTCCACATTGATCATCTGACGACCATCTTCCTCAGATGCAGACATTACAATATCCATCTGAATCCTCATAAGTGTATTTTTTGCATTGAGTCTGGACACCTCTTAGGATTTATTGTTTTGAAGGATGGGATCCGCATTAATCCCTCAAAGGTGGAGGCCATCATCAACCTACCACCCCCGACTGATGTGACAATACTTCAAAGTCTTCAAGGGAAGGCGACTTATTTAAGACGTTTTGTTTGCAATTTCATGGAAAAGACTCAGGGGTACATGAGACTGCTCAAGAAGGATGTCCCCTTCATTTGGGATGACCAAGCTCAAAAATCCTTCGACAGTATTAAACATGCCATTACGCATGCCCTCATGCTCCCACCGCCTAATTATTATTGAGATTATATATTATATCTCACCACTTCTACTACCACTATGGCCATGGTTTTGGTACAGGAGGATCAAAACTCCCACGAACATGTAATATACTATGCAAGTAAGGGTCTTGTTGATGCTAAAACTAGATATTCACATGTCGAAAAACTCGCATTTGCAGCAGTCATTTCCATCCAGAAGTTCCGGCACTATATCTTGCTCCGTACCACCACCATCATCGCCAACTTGAACCCCATGTACCACGTACTAACACGTCAAGTGCTTGGGGGAAAGTATTCACGCTGGATCGTGATACTGCAAGAATTTGATCTTCTTTTCGAGAAAGCCAAGTCAAAGAAGTCTTTGGTGTTTGTCGAGCTCATTTGCGACCTTCCCAGTCCTGATGTAGAAGTTGAGCACAATGACTCCTTTCTAGATAAATCATTGTTTCTCATCAGTACGACTGATCCATGGTATGGAGATATTTTATTGTATCTTCAAACCCAATGCTTCAACCCTCAACTCTCTTACGACGACCGTCGTAGGATACATCACCATGCGAAGTATTATTTAATCATCAATGATACTTTGTATCGCTATGGCATTGATTCAATTCTTCGATGTTGTCTCACTCACGATGAGGCTGAATGCGTTCTCAATGACTGTCATGCTGGGGCATGTGGCGGTCACCTCTCTGGGATGGATATAACCCAGAATATTTTGTGTGCAGGATATTTTTGGCCTACTATCTTCAAATATTATATTGAGGCCATAAAAAAATGTCCTCCTTGCCAACACTTCCATATGAAGAAGCGCACCCATCCTGCCCCGTTAGACCCGACTATTTCCGTGGGCCCCTTCGCCAAATGGGGCATCGACTTTATGCATTGTAAGCCTACCCCATCCCGGGGGCATAGTTACATCATTGTAGCTATGGATTACTTTACAAAGTGGGCCGAAGCTATGCCTACATACCAGAATGACGACAAAACTGCCGCACTCTTCATGTTCAATAATGTAATAGCACGGTTTGGAGTTCCTCGGGAAATTGTTACCGATCATGGTTCCCATTTTAAGAACCATATGGTTGATGAACTGAGCGACAGTTTGGGCTTTCACCATGAAAATTCAACACCCTACTACCCACAGACCAATGGAGAGGTCGAGGCCATTAACAAGGTCTTGAAAACTATGGTCCAAGGGATGGTAGGGACACATAAGTCAAATTGGCACAACATGCTCTTCTCAGCATTATGGGCCTATCGAACCTCCATCAAAACCACCACTGGATGCACTCCCTTCCAATTAGTATATGGATTGGAGGCTGTCCTACCTATAGAGTGCGAAATTCCATCTCTACAACTCGCTGTCGAACTTCTTCCTAACACTACTGTCAAGGAAGAATGTCTCTTGCACTTAGCAAAACTTGACGAGTCCCACTGAGATGCCACTGTTGCTAATGAAGCACACAAGAAGCACATCAAAGCCCATTACGACAAGTCAGTTGAACCTCGTATCTTTAACGAGGGTGACTTGGTCCTCACTTATGACCAAAAGCACGATAAAATAGGAGCAGGAAAGTTCGAATCCATGTGGCATGGACCTTACATTGTCAAACATGTTTTGGAAAAGGGAGATTTCAAACTTGAAGACTATTACGGAATCTCTTTGGGTGAACCCTGCATTGGGCTTTACCTGAAGAGATACTACACTGAAATTCATCACGCTTAGAATTTCTTGTATATACTGTACATGGCGTGTTTTTTGTGTTTTCGTGTGCTATGACACTTTTATTTTTGAGTGTGTTTAGATCTTGTTTCTGCTCCTTATACCATGTTCTGTCTACATGTGCAGATGGAAACGTCCTATGGATTCATGGACAGCGCCAGCCAGCATACCCGTAACCTTGCTTCGGCAGCCTGGGTACTATATTCCCCAACAGGTGAGCTCATTAGCTCAGGAGGAAGTTTCCTAGGGCTTGCAACCAACAATGCCATAGAATATCAAGCAGTAATCGAAACCCTAGATAACGCCATTTCCTTGGGTATGAACCACATTGTCATCCACATGGCTTCTCAATTAGTGGTTTCCCATCTTAACCGGGTTTACGCCATCCATGATCCCACCTTACTCCGTCTCTTCAGATGAGTATGTCTCCTGGAAAGGTCATTTGAATCCATTCAATACCTACACATTCCACGAGAGTTAAACACGGTTGCTGACTCGATGGCCAACTTCATTTTGGATTGGTACATCACACACACATAATATTCATAATATGTAAAAGCATTCACAACATGTAAATAATGTAATGTATAAAAGCAAACATGTAAACAATATCAAATCACTCATCATTTTAAAACACATAATGTATAAATTGCTGACAATGTCTGTATATATATATATATTGCTCAAAAGTAATGCTGGTACAAAATCTGAAGCATCATAGCTTTCAGTAGTACAAAATTTGAGGCCTCTAAGCTCTCAATACAAGTATAATAGTGTCATCAGGCCTGACGCCTGACCCATACACCACCCCCAGCATGGACAACACATTGTCTCTGAGTGAGGAAACAATCCACGGTCCTCGCCACCTTGAGGAGTAGGGCATTGAAGCGTACGGACGCTCCAACCCCAAACCTCTGCATAGGTCTCGGTGGATCATCTGTCACTGGCTCAGGAACCTCCACTGTCAACTGAGACAAGTTCCTGTATACCTCCTCCATCTCCTTGATGGCTGCATGAGCACCTAAGGGCACAGCTGCTTCCCCACCTCTGTCTCTCCTCGCTAGGAGAGAAATTCCTATCGGCCATATGGGCACCACATCTACACACACATATATACTTTTCAGCACTGCATAAAAAAAAAATGATAAATATACAAAATTAAAAGTACAAGGGTTTTGTTCTCACCTATGTCACCTCATGCTACATCCTCAGGCAGCACCAAGTCAGGATCCTCTCTAAAATCTGTACTACTATACTAGAAGTCCTTAACCATGAGTAACTGGCCTTCCAACCAACTGAAGAACTCTGGACCAAAGCTGATGATGGGTCCTCCACCATGACGAGTCATCACCTCAGCCCATCTGAGCATATGGGGATCTCAAGGCTCCCTGTCATCTAGTACCACCTATGGGCGCAAGAGAGGGATCTTTTCCAAGAGGAATGATACCACAATCGATCCATAACCAAACTACTTGAGCTCTCCCCATCGACACTTGGTTAGCTGAGCTTGGAGGTTTGCGAGGAGGCCCTCACACTAGTTGAAAACCATGGGGGATATACAGTCCTCCGCATAAAGCATTTGGGTCCGAGTAGCCATGTGTTGGGCTTGGCTACCCACTACTCTAGTAATAGTAAGCAATATGGTATGCAGTGGGCAGCTCACCACATCCCTGATAAGAATCTTCCCACTGGAAGGTCGAGAAGTAGCAATACAATGCTGTGAAACCATGTCATCAATTGTGCGGTCACTGGCCCGTGTTCCAGTAAGATGCACAGGTTCCCCTCTCTGAGATAGACCTGTGAGAAAATAGATGTCCTCAACATCTATTGTGAGGATGTGCTCACCAATCACAAAATACTGTTGGGCCATATCCCAACTCTGGAGCATGTGTGATAGCAATGGGATTTGGGATCTCATCCCCTGAATCTCAAAGAAATTGAGCAAACCATACTTCCTCAAGGCATCCATGCATTGTGGATCATTGGCAGATTGTTCATCTTCTACTTCGTGTTCTCATTCTCGCCACTCTAAAACCATGTTGGCTAGCAAGAAACCTTCCAAGAAGGGAATTTAAACACTATTAGGTCCTACTTCAACCTCTGCAAGTTCATTTTTTGGATTAAATTTGATGGTTGGGAAGTGCAACTCCACCGTCGCACTGTACTTTTGCGTACAGTGTGATGTTGTCACACTTCATCCATTCGGGACTTGCACCAAGTAGGTCTCGTCGCAGTTCCCGAAAGGGTCAACTACGACTAGTCGAGAGCATAGTAGCCCTCCATGAATCCATCAAAAAACCCAAGAATTGAACCTAAAAACAAAATCTAATCCACTGGAAAGTTGCTGGATGAAGTTTAGGCTTACCTGCTCCTGACGGTGGGTGAAATGGTGGATCATAGCTCCCGAAATCGGTAAAGGAATTTTTGGCACTAAATTGGTACTTATCCTCCCAAATTGGCAAATGAAACAATGAAATCTATTTTGGCCCATTTTTCTATTTATAAATAGAATGGAATATTCCTTTTCAAATATTTTGATGCTCTTGGGTCATTTATCATAGTTTTTGACCATTTTTTTCATATTTGAGGCTATTTGACACATTTTCTAATGTACAGGAGTTGTAAGTGGTCTTTTGTGTCATTTCGCATATCACAATAGTCATCATAGGTATGAACACTCATAGTCTTCATTTGTTCTCGTACTCATGGAACTATGAGAACAAGTACCGAGTTATGATTTATCACTTTTCCGGGCTCGTTAAACTTCCACGGAAAAGGATACCCCCGAGAGTCTACCGTTAATCTCTTTTCAGGCTCTCGAAAAACAAAAAGATTTCTAAGTGAACTTGTCACATTCACACTTGTTAAAGTATTTGAATGGTCATCTTCCTGGTGATAGTTTACCCCTTTTTCGGATCAGGAGGCACTAATTACGAAAAAGGTATACTCTAGCCATTCATGACTGGAATATTCCTCTCCCGCGTTGTTTTACCCTTTTTCAGGCAGTGAGGCTAACTTTACAAAAAAGGACTGTTGGAGTCTCCTTTAGTTCTTTTCAAACTCTCTAAACATGAAATGACGACCGAGTTTACCTTCTATGGAATCGTTAAAATTTTCACATTGAAGGGCTCGTCATGGGAGAAACCCCTCCTATCCCAGGTTCGGAAAATATTTGGGATTGGACTCATCTATGAGATGAGCTATATCGAGCATCTGGTTACCCTCATCAAGCTCGTAAAAAACACATGCGGCACTCATATATCATGATGGGGAAAAAGGAAAGTGTTTTTGTTACATACCTTGTTAGTGGCAGTATGTAGTCATTCTTGAACATGGCAGTCATCTACATTTGCATGCAGCACTTGGGTCATCCGTTTGTCCTCGAGTTCCACTTATTTCCTGAGTATTATTAATCCTTTGAGTCATTCAAAGAAAATCTTCCATCATCAGTCACTTTGAGAATTTGTGTCACACTCGTCGTGTCAATACTGCCAAGTCATGCCATGCCCATGTTCAAGAATATGTTTATCATCTATAGTCAGTACACCTACCATTACATCGGTCTACTCTGAGTTAGTCTTGCATGTTACTATACCATCCGATCCACCCTACACATCTTTGTCGTGTTTCGTGTCGATTGATGGGGGATTCATCATGTCCCTCCTTCGACGGATTCATCATTGTCGACATCAACACATCATACGAGGATTGAATCTAGAAACCAGTCAAGTACCTTGGCCCTGCATGCCTTAATGGAAGGTTACCTCGCTTTCATCATGAGTTTACATCATTGGCTCTTGATTGAAAGATTTCATCTTGCATTCGACTTCAACTCATTTATCCATGCTTGATGATATGTACTGTGATACCTTGGGAATCATTGACATCAATGGTGATCTCCCTCGCACTTGTTAAAAGTTTACATCAATGGCCAGTAATCAAGTGGTTTCTACCATGTTCGACATCAAGACATTTGTAATCACATGGATAGATTCATATCATTGCGGGTTCAGCTAGAAGACCCTGGTGAGTCATGTTTTACCCAGGTTGCGATGGAGTTTGTATTGAGTTATATCACACGGATCCACTTTTGTATTAGTTGTGGCTATGTTATCATCTCATCATGGATCTACGCTTGTGTCTAGTAGCCATGATTGTGTTCAGTCGGTCATTGCTACCATGGATCTGCAATGTATTGGTAGGAAGCCATGTTGTACTTCATATGAGATTGTCAGTTCAGATTCAATTGTACTGCAGCAATGTCCTTCGTCCAACAAGTCTATTGCCATTACTTCTATCAAAGCACTTCACCTATCTATCTTCAATAGCTTCATGCTTTGGGGGGCATTCTATTACACCAAAAATCTACTCATCATGAGATTTAGTGTATACACCCCTGAAGATACTTAGACTAAGTAATCATTCTGGGAGGATTTGTACCCAATTGTGCTAATTTTTGAAAGGTCGTCGCAGGCTGCACACTAGCAACATGCGACGTCGCTCCTTGCTCCACTACAGGGTGCGACGAAGTCAGTTAAATGGAAAAAATAGCTTCTTCGAGGTCCATCACGAAGCTTGCTGACTTGGGACCCTATCCTTGACCTCTTGGAAGAGCTGGCACTTGGTTCCTAAAACCTTTGGAGAGATCCCTTAAGCCTCTCCTACCATCTCTCACCCTATCCTGTCCATACCCTATCCACTTAGTCCTATATAAATGAAGCTCACTCCCATCCCAAAGGGAGGAAGGCTATGGTATCTACATGGTGGTGAAATCACTCACAGAACATCTCTACTCACCTATTGGAGAATTCATACTTCCTTGGAAGGATATGGCAATTGGCTTTGTCGGAGAAGGGCTACAACGTTAAGCTTTGGTTGTGGTTCTATATCTCTATTATGTACTCCTCTATTTGCAGTAATACAAATGATTTCCACCAATATTGTTCATGTGGGCAATGATATTGAGTAGTTTACCTGCTTAACTGTTTACTTAGATCTCTTATTGTATAGATGTCTTTTACTGGTTTCTCTTGTTTCTTGTCTTGACAGGTCTTTCAGTTTGGATCTGACGACCGTGAGACGTGGAGCAACATTCAGGAGAAAGGACTACTAAGTGAAAGGTAAGGCATCTAGCACTTAATCCTTAAGTGGATCTAGTAAATGCATTAGTAGTCTGTTATATTTGTTCTAGACTCACTTTGAGCTAGGGCGATCTGGCTCACGTCCGATCGAGTGGATTGTCTGATAACAGTTAGACCATATGAGATGTAATTTTGAGCTAATTGTACCACAGTAGGCGGGTTTCTAGGTCATTTGGACCGAGTCAGTTAGATTTTGGGTCAATTGTCTAGGATTCGGTTAGGAAGTTGTTAGTAAGTGGACAAGCATTGTAAAGGCAGAAGCCTATATATAGACAAGAAGTTGTAGGTCGTGAGATAGATAAGGATAGAGGGTAGAGAGCTTTGATATGCATTTTTGTATGTATGTTCGGAGATAAAGAGATGTTGCTGAAGTCTGTGATCTGCAGAGGCATTGTATTGTGTTTTTACAGTAATAATATGATGTGATGAAACTATTCTGTGCAATCCTGGTGTGTCTTTTGTCTTTTGATGATAATGCAATGTTTCTTTGATGCAATAGTTGCATTACTATTATAATCTGCTGCAACAATGAATGTTTCCATTAAATGATGATATGAGTACAATAATGTCGAAGTGAATGCATAGATTTACTGTTGAATGTTGCAATAATATTAAGTAGCTGATACCACACACATTCTCCTTCATTCGGCAGAAACATGGCTCTGTCCACTCTCCCTTGATCACCTCGGGTGAGACTTCATCTGCTCTACAGGTGTTGCTGGGCAGGGTAAAACCTGTCTAGGCCAGTGCTCAGGGAGATCGCAGTGGGTTGGTTTCGATAGTGATGGGAACCCCTGTCGACTGGGTGTGAGTCAACATAGTATGAAAGACTAAACTGTCAATAGGTATTCCCTCTATCCAAAATAAAAGTACCTTAAAACATTAACCAACAGGTCCAAACCCCAACATTATTTACATAGCCATTGGTTCAACCCAAGAAAAGAAAAGGGAAACAAACCCATTTGAACTTCCAAACCAGACTTAGTAAGCCCAAAGGGCCATATGAAGTTACAACATCAAAGAGCTCCAAGCTACAAGTCATTTTAGACATAGATATGAGAGGCAGGGACAAATAGTAGGAGGACCTAGGATTACAAGTTATATGCTCTAACCCCATCCTCCAATCCTTTTCCAAGACCCAGCACCAGAAGAGAGAAATACCTGCGAACCTTCAACAAGTTAAATGAACATCATGAGCCAAGATGGGGGCAATCTAATAGCTACAGAAAAGATGTGTGACGTCCCTCCTTAATAATGAAAAAACATTATGTTCGATTTTTAAAATATATATATACATTTATATATATATATTATTTTATCATGTTTGAGATTATTCAATAAGGAGGCCAGATGAGAAATCGGCTGATTTAAGTCCTAGAAGGACTGTTGTAAGAAAACAATTTTTATTATTTTAATATAAGGATGAGCAGGAACAGCCAAGTTAAATGAGGAGATCATGCATGGAGGAGTGGGGGACAAGTCAGAGTTATCCTCTGGGAAACCAGAACAAGTGTCAGAAGTGTATTTAAGACACTAGACACACCTTGAAAATCAGGGATTTGATTAGCTGCGAAAATTCCATGAGGAATTGGCTGCTAATGGTAAGACCTAGGAAAACTATAAAGGGATGGCATATGTGAGGAGGCGGGACGCTGCTGAGTATGCTGGAGAGAATTACACTTGCTGTGTGAGCACTCTGTGTTAGGCAAGGGATTCAGGAAACACGACTGAGTTTGAGGCTAACTGTCCACACTCTTCATGCATGTATCTGGCTCGGGGGTGATTACGGACAGACTTGGAGTTTGTATCTAATCTATGGTTGGGAGGAACGTGGCTGTTCCTGTTACATTCGGTTTACGAGTTTCAAGTTTTTCTTAAAAGTTCAGACTCTTCAGTAATTTCTATTATTTGTTTTTATTCTGCCAAATAGGTTTTAATAGTTTGATCAATTAGTCGTTACATATGAATTTTTATCGTGAATGAGCTAATTTTGAGATTTTAATTCCCTTAAGAAAGTCTCTGAATGATTATAAAGAAAATTGGGACTTCTATAAATGTATCGTTATAAAGATCTGTAGTCAAGGATTAATAATAATTTCTTTATGGTGTTACTTATCTTTATCGATCTGCAATTCCTGTATTAGTTATTGAACTTTACTGAATCCCGTCTTTATTGATTTAAAAACCTGGAAAGATCATATTAGAATTAGTCGTTTTATTTAATATTAAGGTCAAGGTATAGTATGGATTGGGACTCTACAAATTCCTAATCGGCACTCATTAACATAAAAGATATATATCGACAGTGTAAAATAGAAGACCTTATACTTAGAAGATTCAGATTTTTATGGGCAAATTCCTCCGAAAGCAAATGAGAGCACGCTGCAGGCAACTATAGGTCAGATCAACGATTGATGCAGACATAGACAGGAATTAAAAAAATACGATTTCATCCACCATGTAAACCCTAAAGAGCAGAGCCAGAATCTAAAGTTATTCGTATAAAATCTCATTTCTCATATGCGAAATATAGTTACCAAGGATGACAGTTGAGAGTCCAAACAAAATAAATAATTAGGGTTTTCATTCAGGATAAAATGAATAACCTCACGGCTTCAACCTCTTGCAAACAGAATATTGAATTTTAATTGTCAGTTTAATGTTTGATCTACATACAGACAGGTTAAAACAAACAAACAAAAACGTGACTCCGATCATTTTGCAGACCCTAAAGAATAGAGCCAGAGATCGACTGTTTCTTAAATCTTTTATACGAAATGTAGATACAGAGGATTCTAGTGAGAGTTTAATCAGTATATATAATTAGGGTTTTTCCAAACAAAAAGAGTAATCTGAGATCACCGTCAGCTTTCGTGGGTAACCTAATCATCTACAACAGAACATTAAACTTTAGTTCCCAAACATTGATTCATCTTATTCTGATTTTTCTTCCATCCTAGATAAATTTCGAATTGTATGATTAGCAGTAAATTTACTTAATAAGGGAAGAATCCTTTCAAAAAAATGCACAGCTTATAGCAAAATGAATACTGAGATTTATATAACCCTACCTTACTGTCTAGTAGTCGGGAGAACAAATGAAGAAGTTCAAAGTATACTTAACATGGAAAACTACGCAAGTCTCATCTCGGATTCCAGTAAGGAATGCGATTACAAAACTTTAAATTTTATAGGCAGAAAGTATTATTTTAAACCTGGCATTGAAGCCCAAAAATAGAGACAAGTTCTTCCACATTGAAGAATTTGCGAGTTCCAGTCGTAGGAATTAAGCGAGAACCTTTCAAACAAATAAAAGTTTATGCAGAAGCTATTACAGTAAAACCCTGACGTGGAAACCCGACATCCTTCTTCAAAAATTTATATACTGCTAAAAAAGGATTCTATTAACCTCGACAGGGGTTTGATGCGAAGGAAATTCTTCCACACAATGCTGGAGTCGGTATGGAGCAATGCCTGCTTACCAAAAGAAGTAGCCCAAATCGCCAGCACCTGATCGATTCAAAAAACCTGCCACTGACACAACCGAAACTTTAGTCATCGAAAAAAGAACATCTATGTAGGAAAAATTTAAAATACATCTGCAGTTTCTTACCTCTAAGACCACGGCTCCTTCTTAATATTGACGAGAGTGACCATCCAGCTCTGCAACGAGGGTTTCGTCTATTCAAAGAACCATCAAGCAAAAATCTGGTGTATTTTCTACCCTGCGAACCTTTCCCTTTTACCAAGCACAGTTGCATGAGTTCGTAACAATGGTATTTCATTCATTCTGGAGAGGCATTTTTATCATGTCGATTGGAGACCTGAGAAATCCTTGTCTTAACAATTATGTCTACTTGATCGAACTGGAATCGAGGCTAGTTAATGCGGGTACTGTCACCTCATTTAAAACAATTTAATATGAATCACATGGCTTGGTACCATGCTGAGTTGCTGGCAGCCATCGGAGACCCCATCTGGTACTTTGACCCCATCGATTTAATGGACGATTTAAGTGTTCCAGGTACCACTGCTGGAAAGTGTCAAATCCCAGCGTAAGGCTTTGGACTGTAGTATAGATGAAGGATTTCAACCATAGTCCCGAGCTAGGGTATGGAAGGGGGCGACTTTACCACCGGTAACTTAGCCTAGTTATCACCTCGTGAACAACCAAGGGTACATCATCACCATATTTGATCTACCTTCGAAGGGTCAAACCCACCTAGAGCTTGCACAATGCCTCTCATCATTAGGATATACTATTCTTTTCGCGGCCACTAATTTTATTTAGTTATGATGGTCTAGCCATGTCTTATATTCCAATGAAGGTATGCCAAACCTCCAAGCATAAGTAATAGATGTAAATGTTTTATGAAATCGAGTGAACACAACGTTCCTTTGTCACATCTTGTCAAAAGAATCCTTGTGTTCTACAACAACTTTAAGGGGAACTTTTAAACCAAAGTGGAATGCTTTGATCTCATAATCTGCACCTACAGAATGAGATAAAACAAAGAACTGAAGGTCCACCTATTGCGGTGGGTAAACCTGCATGTGGAGGTCGCATTTACTTGGAACCCATTTCTGCGTCAATGAAGGAATCCATTGGTATTAGGCGTACCTGCGAATCAAGTATGGAGTGTGTTAGCTATAGCTAAGTAAGTGGCATGTCATCTATAAGTACTCCTCTATCCAGTAGGAAGAATTAAAAGAGACTGAAGTTAACTTAGTTTCGCATACGAATGTAATATTTATTTCAATATGTGTTCACATAGATCCGATTGATGTTTATTTCACCGTAAGGAAGGAATAACAAAAAGGGAAAGAATTTCTTTTTTTATTATGGAGATTTCACAAGATGAAATGATGGATCCATTTAAACTACAGGGAAGACATTACCAGTTATAGAAGTATAAATGCTTCCATCTCCACGATGCATGGTTGCAAGGGAACCGACCATGAGCGTAGCTCAGGTCAGGGCCTAGAAAAGGGAACTATACCAGCAAGCAGTCACCCTTCAAACTGAAACATCGAAATGGAAACGTTGTAGTGCAGGACAAAAGCATAAAACCCTTCCTCCACGTTGGCAAACGAAGCACATGAAGGCCATCTGTAGCATTTAAAGTTACTGCCCACTTTCCATTAGCACTTTAATAATTTTCCAAGCCATATAGTTAGAGGTCATATATTGCTACCTTGGTATTGTTAAGTCATATAGTGTCAAATCTAAACCTTGAACCCTTTTTAAATTCATAGGACTAGTGTATGCTCAGGGATTGACATAGGTTGTGTAGGGAGGAGCCTTTTATACCTGCAGAAACATAAACCAATTGAAGCCTTGTCAAGGATTTCTAAGTAAGATGTGGTCACCTATATACTCACCCCTTACCTCTCAGAATCTCTACCGATGCTATGTCTAACCACACCAAGGATCCCACAAGTATTTCAACTCTTCTCAAAAGTCCATCATGCCTGGATTGGGATAAAAAATCAGTTTAAAACATTTAAAAGAAACATAATTACATCCAAACATTCAAAGGTTAAAGACCTGAAAGTAATAAGCAGCCAAGTGTAAACTGAACATAAACCCTACCTCATATAATTGCTTCCGCATAATTATTTGTTGAACGAAAACTACTCTTTCATATTCTCCTGTTTATTCAGCATAACTTGCCAGTGCTGAAGTTAATTTACATTACATTAATTGTTTCTGAAGTATAATTAGTGTAGATGAAAATTTTTAATTTTTACTATTTTTTGGTAGATTACAAATTTTGTGAAGTGAGAACCAGTAAACCGGAATGCCAGTAAGAACTCACTTCAAAAGGGTGACTTGACCGCCAATTGAAAGTAATCTGAAATTCCATAGACTATTTTTTTGTTCAACTATCCTCACAATCCACATCCAATCCTTTATCAAATATCCATTTGGCTTTAAGAAATATCCAAAGTCATGGAATTCGTCCTCCATCTTATAACAATTATAAGGTAGCAAAGATGTGATGGATGCAAGTTTTGCATTCTCTGTATTGTGATAAAAGAAGGAAGATTTTCTAGTGCTTACTAGCATACTCGAGGCATCGCAGAAGCTATTAATGACAGTTTTATAGTTTTTCAATTCTTCAATAGAATTAGAACCTACCATTAATACATCATATGCGAATAGGTGGTGTGAAAGATACAATTCGGGAGCAAGTTTTATACCTTTGATATATCCTTGACCTTTTGCAGAGCCGATCAATCTACTTAGGCCTTCTATGGTCAATAAGAATAGGAGCGGTGATAACAGGAAACCCTACCTGATTCCCCTTGTCATTTTAAAAAATTCAGAAGGTGCTCCATTGACCAAAACTGAGATATTTGCAGTTGTAACACAGGCCATTATCCATCTGAGGACCAGCAGGGGAATGCCAATCTGGATTAGAACCAAACGCAAGAAAACCAAATTTACTTTGTCAAATGTCCGATCAAGATCCATTTTGAGAAGAAAATATTTCATGTTACTTTTTTTAATTGAGTGTATCAGCTCTTGTGATATTCCAATAGCATCTAACATTTTCCTGTCCTTGAGAAAGCCGAATTCTTCACTGGTGATGCAATTGGATAGAGTAGTTTTTAACCTGACAGATATGATTTTTGAAATTAGTCTATAGGACAAATTGCAAAGCGCAATTGGTTTAAACTCAACAAAATATTTAGGTTTTCTTTGTTTCGGAATTAATGTAAGAAATGTTGAATTGAGAGCCTCGGAGATGTAGCCCTCTGTTCTTGAGAACTCCACCATTTTTAAAATGTCTTCATAATTCAAACTAATATTATTTAAATATTTATAATTATATATTACAACTATACATGAGTAAAATAATGATGATGCACTTTTAAAGGAATGTGGTATAATTAAAATATTATTATTTAATTAATAATAATATTATTATATTATATTTTTTAATATTATAAAGATAATAATAATAAAATAATATTAATATTAATTAAATATACTAATTAATTAACTAATTGTAATATAATAATTAATTAAATAATAATATCATTTTAGTATAATGATATTACTTTTTAATATCATGATATTATATTGTACTATTATAAGAATATAAAATTTAATTAAAATATTATAATCAAAGTAATAATAAAATAATATTATTTAACTATACTATTATATTATAGTATAAATTATTTAGTTGAAAATACTATTGAAATTAGATTGATCAAGGTCAGAATGCGACAAAACCCTCAAGATGAATGCCACAATGCAGCATAACCCTTGATAAACATCACAATGCAACATAGCACCCGACAGACGTCGAATGTCAAACTATTAATGTGTCACATCTTGGGAATTTTCGGTGAATATCATTTTTAATCCTTAATAAATACCAGAATGGGACATAAGCATTTGTCATACTAGGCATATAACCCTTGATCAATGTTGCAATGTGACAAAACCCTTAATGGACGACGTAATACATCATAACACTTGATAGACATCACAATGTGACATAGTCATTGATGAATGTTGAATGTCACATCTTTGGCATTGTCGATGTATATCATTTTTTAATCCTTAATGAATGTTAGAATGGGACATAACCCTTTATCATATTAATTGTATAACCCTTGATCAATGTCACAATGCGACATAACCCTTGACGAACACTGTAATGCACAATAACACTTGATATACATCACAATGTGAGATATCCTATTAAAATTACATTCATCAATGTCGCGATGCGACAAAACCCTCAAGATGAATGTCGCAATGCATCATAACCCTTCATAAACATCACAATGCAACATAGCCCCTGATGAACGTCGAATTCCAAATTATTAATGTGTCACATCTTGGGAATTGTCAGTGTATATCATTTTTTAATCTTTAATTATAACCCTAGATCAATGTTGCACTACGAAAAAACCCTTGATGAACGTCGTAATACAACATAACACTTCATATACATCACAATGTGGCATAGTCATTGAGGAATGTCTAATGTCACATTATTAGTGTCTCACATCTTGGGAATTGTCAGTGTAATTCATTTTTAATCCTTAATTAATATCAGAATGGGACATAATGTAACATCCCAAAGATTCGTAAAAATTTAAATTTTTTCTATGCATTAAATTTAACAATAAATATTATGCGGAATTAGTAAATATATGTTGGTACTTACAGTTACTGTTAAATAAATGTGACACGTATTTATCTTTAAATACTTTTAAATATCGTTTCGACAATCAAATGTATGAGCATTCCAATGTCTGTTTGGATATTGTAAATATTACCTTTAAGTCATTGTTTTCTGTGGACTCAAACCCATTCAAGGGACCCATGTCTTGCGATAGTGTAATTATCTTTATCAAAATATCGTCTTTTAATATTAATATGTCACTTTAGGATTATGAACCTACATTCATTGCGATCACGTTACGACTTAGTTGTAACCTTATTGTGGTCTATAGTTAGTACTTATTTATATTTTGACAAACTCTTAATAATAATTACTTCTTGTTTGGAAGTTGAATACTGGTGCACCACTTTGAGGATTACATAGGTTAAAGCTAATGCATAACTCTTTGAATTGTCCAAGTTATAGATTGCATACCTTTGATGGTTGATATCATACTTCTTATATTAAAAGTTCTTATGGTATAGTCCCATCATGATGATTTTAAAATTCCTGTTTTATATCAAGTTAGGTTGGTGGATTTCCTATTCCAACATCGTGTGAAAAGTTAAATGTGTCAATTTAACCAAGGATGGTAGCTTATATTATCAGTATGGTTAGTAAAATGTGACAAGCGCTTCGATACAAACTATAGAGAAGTGGGTCTTAAACCCCATCCGACATTATATTAAAAGTGATCCAATATTTATGTTGGCATACTATAATATTGAGAGACTAGGCATTACCACCGGGTATAATTAAATGAAAAAGGAATGGACTATGGCAGAGTGGGTTTTCGATTCACCGTAAATGTTATATTATTAATGTATCGAAGAATTTACGTTGTTAACTATGGCGAGGTGGGTCTATGCTTGATCATTGATGTGTGGTAGATTCGTCATTAATGAAAATCACGTGGTTGAGAGTAAATGCTGCATCGGTTGTACCAAAACCATACCACTATGCTTATGGGTTTGGTCCTTGGCGTTTATTGTTATGTTTTTCCATCGTGGAGGAGAGAAGGAAGAGCCTTTAGGGTTTCGAACCCTTCTGAGCATTACTAGTAGTTGGTTACACCAAGTAGTGGTTCTTTAATGGTGACCCTATCATAGGAGAGTTCCACTACTTAGCTTTTCATTCGATCAAGGTTCCAATCTCGCGAGGTAAGATCTTCAGAAGTTTTGCTTTCATTATATATAGTGTAGTTCCAGCTTATAACAATGGTGTTTTCCCATTATTTAACCATAATTTTTGGTTGTTGACAGGAAAGGAGGTCAAGTTCTAAGGTAAAGGTTTAGCGATGGGAAAAAGGCTATACATGAATAATGAAACCACCGATAAGCCTCGGTTGTTTCCAGACATTCTTCTGTCAATGAGATGTGTTGTTTAGAGTTCCACCTAGTGCATTATGCATTTGATAGAAGGACTACGAGGCTTCCCAAAGTAGCAATACTGTAATGGTTATGTTTTCTGGGCATAGCTCTAAGTAGGGTTTCTCCTATCAGTTTATAGAGAAGTTTATGTTACAGGGTTTGTAATGTTGGAGGACCTCTCATCTCCCATGGCAGTATGACTGCGATTGTAAAAATTCTTTAAGAAGAAAACAATGATTTACTTCATTGTTTAATATTTGGTTCAACGAGTCTTTGCTCTTGGATATTGTTGACTATTTCAAATTAACTTACCTTACGTTTGTGTAATGCCAACTCAGCACTTCATGGTTTAAATCTTGGTCTCAATTTTATGAAATACATTTATGGTACAAGTTTGTTATTTTCGATGTAACTTGTTTTTGGTGTTAATTTCTTTGAATTACTATGGTTCTAAGGTCACAGGCTTTAAGCGTTAGAATTGAGCTAAGTTTTTGTTTGATATCCTTACGAATTAATGTGCACAAGGTTTGTACCCTAGCTTTCCTGTGACATTGTTTTAATATGTAGTTAGCATGACTGGGTGAGTTCTTCAGATGAAGACTCAAACCCTCGTTCTCTTGTTGAAATCTGTGTAGTATTGGTTCCTTTGGAACCCTTGTGTGTGTTCTTACGACTTGAACTCGACTTGTTTTTAATGCTATACTCAGCAGTGAATTATTAAATTCGACTGTGAACTTCCTGGTTTACTAGCCTAGTAGCTGGTTATGATTTACAATATAGTTTTACAGGGTTATAAAACCAAGCAGACTTATAGTTTGGTGAGATCATCGTGAGAATTGATCCTTAGTTGTAAATTGTATTCATCCCTCAGTTGAATCAGTATAGAAATTTGATGATTACAAAAGTGGGATTTCAAATACTATTGGTTCTTGGAAGTGGTTTTTATCTTAGAAATGTTCTAGGCACTCTTGATGTTCTGACCATTACCCAAATGTGCTCCGATGTAGTTACAGGGTTTGATCTTTAGGTTCGTTGATAAATCTAAATCAATTAAATGTACTCTATGTAGATTCATAATTCGTGAAATATGTTCCTAAAGTTGATATAACTTAAGCATGTTAAAATAGCCCTTCAAGTCTAAAGGATGTAATGTCTAAGGTGTCAATTTTCCAATGTGTACTGAGTGTGTTATTGGTAGTATGATGTTTTACAGTGAGTCAAATAGTTGATAGTATTTAAATTGGGATATATTTATATTTATGAGTTCGAAAAGAAGAGTTTTATGATGTTTAAATAGAAATAGAATCTGTCATAATACTTGTATTATCTATGTATAGTACTAATTTTGATGTTGTAGTTTGTAGCAGGTTACTGCTTATTATTAATTACTATTTGCATAATTAGTGCATTCGAGTATTCAACTATGTAGATAATAGGTTACTCTTAAGTCCCTAAGTGTGTATAGTTTTGTCTAAGGAAGACGTTGTATAAAAAGATAATACCTAGTTTGTTTGGCACTGATACAAGACAAGCATATAAACCTATTTAATTTTAAGTTTATAACCCTATACAGATAAGGGTGAAAAAATTATGAGACTGATATACTAAACAGTTAGGATTTTCTGTGGTGTAAGGGTAGTGTTTCATTTAAGACATATTTTATTTGAAGGGTAGAATTTACTGCTATTTTCGAATAACTTTCTTAAAGTTAATTAAACACTAACTGTACTAGAGTACATCATCTATGATGAAAGGAAAAGTACAAGAAGGTAATTTGTTCAATAATTTATATCATCTCATTCATTCAACAAATCTATACAAACTAATTTAACTTGTTCAGAAATCAATCTTTAGTTCATCTATCTGATGTTCAATAATTAACATACTTAAACAGTCTAGTAGGATAGTTTAACTAGTGCGAAAAGGAAATAAAATATAACAAGTAGGACCTGATAACGTGATAGGGTGGACAAACACCCAAAGAGGCCTGTTCCTCCCAACCTTCTCCAGAAGAAGCAACCAAATCACTTGCTCCCTTGGACCCCAGAGCCCGTTTACTGAACCACTAGGAAAAAGTCTCTATGTAGAAGAAAGGCACTCAGGTTGTACTTCAACAATCAATGGAGACTTGCATACACACCTCACATATGTACTTCATCAATCAATGGGGACTTGCATATATACCCAAAACCTCTGCACTCAGTAGGAACACTCTGCACTCAGCAGAAATAAGACAGTCTTACTCTACAACTCAAAACATAGCTTCCCCTCATCGAATCTCTTGTTTGCAATTCCCAGCAAAACCACAAGGTAAATTTTCTCATCAGAAAAAGTGTGAGCCTCAGCTCAAATTCAATGGCTTATAAAAGATGCCTGGGTCTTTTGGTGGTCATTTTTCAATAAATGAGCCATAATCTCTAGTTCCACATTCCAGAGAACTTGACCACAAAATAAGGGAGCTGTCCCATAACAACAGCTAGTTACTGAGTTCAGATGCTGCCACTTGTCCATTGCCTTCTACCCCAAATTCCATTCCTCCTAGTGGGTCAGTAAACACTCTTTCAACAGTCTCTTTGGATGAGTGTCTCCTATTTTAATTTATTAAGTAATAATATAATTCAATTATAGTCATCCTTGACACTTGGTCAAATATAAAACTTTACAATAAAATTTAAGGTAATGTTTTTCCACAAACATAAAATGTCTCAAGTATTAGGTATGTTACAAACACCCCCACTTAAGCTCAACACCATCCTTGATGTTGCTTATTGTTCAGCAGAGCCTCCCTATAACAGAATTGGATATGTTGCCCACATATTACTTTCCAATTCTCAGGTAGCTTCATCTGGGCTACGGTGCTTCCATTGCACCTTTACCTTCCCTATGGTACAATTCTGGAGCATAATTTCTTTCTTGTCGAGGATAAAGTCCAGTTCCACCTGAAAATCTCCTTCGGGCTCCACCTATATGTTATTCCAATTTAGTACATGAGTAGCATCATGCACATACTTTTTCAAAACAGAAATACGGAAAATGTTATGTATTCTCAAATTAGATGGTAAAGCCAACTGATATGCAACTGGTCCAATTCTTGATATAATTTCAAATGGTTCACAATACCTGGGTTCTAGTTTAGCACAACTCCCATGTTTAAAAGAACTTTTCTTGGGTTTTACCTTAACAAAAACATGATCTCCTACCTGAAATTGATTTTCAGTTCGTTTCAGATCTACAAAAAAATTTTATTTGTCTTGTGCAATTTTTAAATATCCTTGTACCTGTTTCACGGTTATGTCCATTTCTTTTAACAAATCTGGTCCTAACATCAATCTGTTAAGAGGATTACTCCAAGAAATAGGAGTATTGGATTTCCTTCCATACAAAATCTCAAATGGACTAAGTCTAGCAGAAGCTTGATAATGATTATTGTAAGCAAACTCAACTAAATGTAAATAATCTTCCCATTTAGTTGGTTGATCGTTAACATACATTCTTAACATGTCTTCTAAAATATGATTTACTCTTTCAGTTTGCTCGTTAGTTTGTGGGTGAAAAGATGTACTGAAATTTAACTTAGTATCTAAACCTTTAAACAATGTTGTCCAAAAATTTCCAGTAAACTTAGAATCATGATCATAAATTATTACCTTAGGAATTCCATGTAAATGAAAGATATTCTTCATAAACACATCAACAATGTTAGCAGCTTTAATAGTAGTTTTAATATGAATAAAATGAGCTAATTTACTAAGCTTATACACAACTACCATTATCGAGTCATTTTGTTTTTTATTTCTAGGCAAACCAGTTATAAAATCAATACTTATAATTTCCCACTTCCATCCCGGATTTGGCAATGGCTGTAATAGGCCGGCTGGGTTTTGATGCCCAACTTTATTCTACTGACATTCAAAGCACCTAGCATGTATTCAGCGACTTCATTTTTCATGTTTGGCCAAAAGAAATCATTTCTTAACATAGTTATCATTTTCTAATAACCAGGGTGTCCCAAATAAGGACTTTTATGAATTTCATCTAAAGTCATCAACTTAACTTTTGACACATTAGGCACAGAAAGTCCGTTTTTATAGGTCATTAAGCCTTTTTCATTAATGTTATAATCTGTTATTAAATTTTCAGATAAATTTTCACCAATGTTTTCTCGTAAACTCTTATCATTTTCATCTTCCTTAATTTCTTCTTCAAACTGATTTTACAGATCTGTTTTATAAGAGCTGATTGTTGCCACATAATTTAATTTAACATTTCTTTTTAATGCATCAACAACTTTATTTTCTTTTCCCTTAATTTGTTGAATCTCGAAATCATATTCACTAAGGAAAGCTAACAAGCTAGCTTTCCTTGCGTTTAGATTTGTTTGATCCAACAAGTACTTTAAGCCTTTATTATCTGTCATTAGTGAAAACTTCCTACCAATCAGGTGATGGTGCCACATATTTAAGGCATGTATCAAGGCTACCAACTCTAGATCATAGGTTGTGTAGTTCTTTTCGTGAATTTTTAACTTCCTGGACTCGTAGGCTATTACATGGCCTTCTTGAGTTAAGACCCCAACAAGTCCATCGTTGCATGCATCAGTGCATACAACAAAGTCTTTATTTGGATCAACAATTTTTAATATAGGTGTTGTTGTTAATAATTCTTCTAATTTCCTAAAACTCTCTTCACACTTTTGATCCCAGACAAATTTCTTTCCCTTTTTCTGCAAAGAAGTTATGGGATTCATAGTTCTAGAGAATCCTTCAATAAATTTTCGGTAGTAACCTGTGATTCCCATAAAAGACTGTACATTAGTTATGTCTTTCAGGATAGGCCACTCATTAATTGCTCTTATTTTATCTGGATCGACTGCGATCCCATCTTTAGATATTACGTGACCTAAGTACTATATTTTATATTTATAAAAGTCACATTTACTAAATTTAGCATAAAGTTGGTGTTCTCTTAAAACTTGCAGAATTATCCTTAAGTGTTTGTCGTGTTCTTCTTTAGTCTTAGAATAAATTAAGATATCATCAATGAAAACAATTACACACTTATCTAGGTACCTATGTAAAACATTATTCATTAGACGCATGAAGACTGCTGGAGCGTTAGTTAGCCCAAAAGGCATAACTATGAAGTTGTAATGCCCATAACGGGTCCTGAAAGCAGTTTTAAAAATGTCTTCATCTTTTATCCTAACTTGATGGTATCCCAACCTCAAGTATATTTTAGAAAATATCGTCGCTCTGCATACTTGATCAAATAGATCGTCGATGCGGGGAAGAGGATATCGATTTTTAATAGTCATTTTATTTAGTTGACGGTAATCTATACATAAACGCATAGTACCGTCCTTCTTTTTAACAAATATAACCGGTGCTCCCCAAGGAGACACACTTGGCCTTATGTAGTTTTTATCAATTAGTTCCTTCAACTGTTATTTTAATTCATTAAGTTCCAAAATGTTTATTTTGTAAGGAGCCTTTGAGTTTGGTACCACACTCGGTACTAACTCAATGGTGAAATCTAATTCCCTTTTCAGAGATAGTCATGGAATTTCTTCTGGGAATACATCAGAAAATTCCTTTAGAATAGGTATTTATTCCAGTTTTAACTTATCTTTCTCAATTGTGTGTTTGTTATTAATTACATTTTCAGCAAACATTTTACACTCTTTCCTCACAGCCTTTTTCACTTGTAAAGAAAATTTTTTCCTAACATAATGTAGTGCTCTGGTTTTTACAGCAGAGCACTGAGTAAAAATTTCAGAGTTAATTTTCTACCTTTTAAACTTTATCAGTTTAAGGAAGTGAATTTCTAAGAATTTCTATGTGCCGAAGTAATATTTAGTGTACTGTGGTGATTTTACTAACCTTACATTCGAAATTCGAAATTTGAAATAAACAAACATATCGTTATTTTCTTTTCAACAGCATAAGAATAGGTTTCACAACTTAGTGAATTAGTAAATAGCAGTAAATCAGTAAATAGTAAGTTTGCATGTTTACAGTAAGATTTAGCATAATAGTAAATAACGGAAATTACCTGATGCTGATGCTAACCGTAAGTTGTAGCAGGTTGTGTAATCCCCTTAGACAGCCAAACTGAAGTGTCCACCCTACCGACCAGCTATAATCTTGCTGGCCCTTGGAAATCAAAGGATTTCCAAGCCCCCGAGCCCACAAATCTGATAATCCCGAGAGCAGTCTTTCCTTCTGTTCTCAAAATCTTTCTGTTCGCCAAACTTTCTGCCCTCCCAACTTCTGTTCTCCAAACTTCTTTTCTTCACCCAATCAAAAAACCTCCCCCACCTTCAACCTTCTCCCCCTCTATATACATGTCCATCCTCGAGAAGACCTTGGGCTTACTCCACCGCCCCAAACTCCCCCTCTCGAGCCCCTCAAACCTTTACTCCTTTCCCTAGTTCATTCATCCACGTCTCATTATAAAAATGTATAATTAATTACTCTTATGGAAAATTCATTTGGTTTTGGATTGACGGCAGTAATTATTTATTACGGTGGGAATTGTCACCCCAAGGTTATCCGTTCGGGACAAGTTCCATTAAATACAAGTCTATCCGCCATCCTTGATATTTTAATGTTATTAATGTAATTAATAAAATATTATATAATTAGTTGCCCCTTGTCAACTTGGACATGATGTGTCTTAATGATCCACCTTATCCGTCGAGACTACTTTAGTTGAGGTTTAAATTCCAAGATTAACATTGAGTAATTAAATATCCATTTTCCATCACATCACGGTTATTCCAAAAAGGATTATCTTGTTATGGCTAACTTTGAAATGGAATTAATCATGCAACATTAATTTATAAATCAATATTTTAAATCTTACTTATATTGCATTTGTTACGATAGGGATATAAATGTTTGCTGGAATATCATTTATTAATTAATAATAATAATTAATTCACCCCTTTGACAATAATTAAAGGTGAATCGATCATAGTATTCTTAATTATTTGTTTATCACATGGGTACCCTATCATCAACATAGCATCCTTGTTATTATAAACAAAGCACTTGTAAGGGCTTAAACAATTTTACTAATTAATTAGACACTATCATTACCCTATTCACAACAGTTCTTCTATGACAATGTTAACTGACGATACTTGTCTTAGTTTATTATTACAATGTTTTCATATAATTACTAATTCACTTATTTACACATTGACAACCTAACCATTCATTACCTAAGTTGATTGATGTATCCTTAACTGAGTTATCTATGACATTTATACTACTATTCGAGCATGACAAGTATGTTATACACCAGTAATATTGTACACGTACAAGGTGTGCATGCATGGCCAGTGTATGCACATGTCGGACATGTACTATAAACAAACCCCATTCCGCCTATGCATACTTGCTAACTAACAATAGTATCTACCCCCATGCAGAAGAGCAAGCATAATCTATAGTATAATTACTTTAACATCCTCGGTTATTTAACAGTTAACCCTTTACGATTTAACATCATTGTCTTTATGTTTACATTAGTTTAATCAATCAAGTACAGGAAGGGTGCCTACTTCCACTAACTCGGAATCAAGGAATACTAAACCCCCCCAACAGTACTAACTAACACATCCTCCCATCATAACCTACGTCCAGCATCCTCCCTATCCTCCCTCTGCTAGTACAACAGTGGGTGTCGGACTCACCGATCTGACCACATAGAACTTGAGAGCGATAGCGTCGGCTGAACAGCGGACCTATCCTCCCCTAGCAGGCATCCGACAATCGTCATCACAACAACATGGGGAGCGTGTCTCAGCACGGCCCTCCCACGACCTCGGGTCTCATGGAAACATAGGGTGGGAAACACATCCATCCCTCTCAACATACTGGGCCTACGCCCTTATCAACTCATACTTGCTGCTATCGGGATTATCAGTTTGTGTTATCGTATCCTCATTTTGGCTGCTAAGGTTTGCTGTATGAACATGTTTTTCCTTTCCAATATATATCAGATCAAGTAACTGGCTATCCCATAGCCCTTGTGTCCTGTAGGTTAGTATTTTGCAAAATACAATTTATAGAAAGCATTTTCCATTGATCGCCAATTGATCCATGTTATCATTTTATTTCATGTAACCTTTTAGCTCATCATAGATGCGTATGACATATAACATTTCAATAATTCATATAAGAAGATGGTATCCACGTACCGAATCATATATTTCACATTTCATTAATGAAAACATATAATCATATACTGCAATCGTAAAATAAGGAAATCATATGATAATCATGACATCATAATCGCATAACATAGTAACATCATAATCATGGTGAAATCATAAAACAGAGTAACATCATATAATGAGGTCCAATATAGTTTACTCAGTCGAGCTGAGTTCAACAGAATATATAAGAAATAAAGTATGGTGTATCTAACTAATAAATATGCCGAATCAAAAATATGGGCGTTACATACACCCACCCTTCGGGAAACTTCGTCCCGAAGTTATGGTCAAAATGGTGAGGGAAAGTCTTGATGCATGGTTTCGGTGACTTCGAGGTAGCAGACCTTGGTTATACTTGTCCCATTGGGATTTACTTGACGAGACATGTCGATGTTATCTTTCATTTATTTTATCCCATGATACGTGTTCTTAGATTTCATTCTAAATCATGACCTCCCAAGGCTCCTTATTTATAACACCCATCAGGGTTCATTATGCCTCACTAGTGTGTTATCCATGATAATTTACATGCTTTTCAAAATTTTGTAGTCTCTTTTTTTTTTTTTGCACTGCGATTCATAAGGGAGTCTCATTTCCCAAATACCATTTATTTTTGTTTATTATTATTTATTATTATGATACTTTATCGACTTCTAGCTCATTATACCTTGTTCTATCCTATAGTACTTGATTTTAAATTTTAATATTTAATTAGACTCCAAGAGTGATGGAATAATATGTAGTTTACCATAGGAGTTCAAATAACGCCATAACTATCAACTGGTTACCCATTATCAATTAACTCTTGGAGAAGTAGAGCTCTTACAAATGAGTCGTTAGTGTTACATAAATTACTTATAGTTTAAATTTTAACACATATATTACATCCCTCCTTATAGTACTAAATTTAATTTAATTTGATTTGATTAATTTATTTATTTATTTCGGTGGGGCAATGAACTCATGAAGCCCATAAATTTCAACCTACCATCTTTACACATGTTTGTAGTACAACTATACAATAGGGCAAGCCTTCGACATCGTCAATCATTCCTTGGCCTATTCTTACAATGCACATGATATACCTTTACTTCAAAGAATTAGTCATATACACTCACCATCATTCATATGTCTAGACATAATACACATACTCATCCTATTTCACTTCTTATTTGCTTTAGTAAATATATATTTAAATATTCTTACAAATTTTAATGAGATGTTTCATTCATCCATATCTTTATCATTGAGAAGGCACAATATCACTTGCTATAATGCCTATGCTTAATTACCACACTATACATTCCAGGTTACAACTCTGTAGGTTTTATTTTCAATGATGAAATCTCCTTATCCTTACCCAATTGTATTAAATTTCTCTAAAGGGGACTACACAAATTATGGTCTTAGTCTCCTTTTTATGCTTAGTAGTAGTTAAGGTTCTTTTATATGTTAAGCGATTCTCTTTTATGGTCAAGTAACCCTGCATCTCACCATGCACTATATTTACGTCTAACAATGTACACTATCTAAGAACCCCACCCTTATTACTACATTACCATATTAATAATATAATTCCATAATCAAGTTTTATCTCAAAGCTACATTGGGAAAAATAAAAATAAAAATAAATATATAGAATCTTTCTAAGAAACACATACACTTGTATACAAGCAAAGAAAGACATTTATACTAATAATAAGGATATCAAATATAATATTTCAAAATCTAAAATAAAATAAAGTGTCAAGTATTTAATTTTAATACATTTTCTATGTTATACTTTTAACAATTTAAGTAGACTTTTCATAAATAAATAAAAATCCTCAATTTCGAATATATATATATCAATGATTTTAAAGGCACTAAATTGTTTTATTGGAAATTTCAAAATAAGATAAAATCAAAATAACAAATGCTCAAACTTTATAAAAATTATTTAATTCTCACTATCACCTACTTCCCTTATATACATATATATTATTTACTCCATTAAAAATAAGTTGTATATATGATGGTTAATAAGAAATAGCTAAATATGATCATTGTTTTGATATCAAGTCTTAATAAATAATTTTATTAATATTGTAATTTACTAACTCATTATATCACTTCTTTCTTTCTTATACACTAGTATATATCTACACATTACACATTTCTTATACATTCTAGAGTTGTATCCATAACAATTTACACATTTATTCATATTTTCTTGCTTCTTATTCTTCCATACTATTTATCACTATTTTTATACCCTATTTACTTCCATATTATGCATATAAAAAGAGAGAGTTTAGCTTATAATATACTTTTGTTAACCACTTAGTTATAACTATTGTTTTCCAATTTCATTATAACATATTACTTCATCACTTTACCACATCCATATTAACATTACTAATCTCTTATTACTTTTACTATCCTACATGACCACCCACACATAATTAATTTAGTATTTCATACTTTTAACTCATATAACATTTTGTTTTATATATATATTTGTATATATAACATTTTTGTAAGTTACTAACCAATTTTACTATTCTTTTCTTTTCTATATAACTTTTTAAAACTTTTATATATATATATAAAATACACATGACATGGTAAACAAAAATCATTTGGCATACGTTTTATGATTATTGAATCAAAACAAATTCCATCATTTAATATCAATCTTTAATTATTATTGTATCGACTGCATGCTTTTGAAACGAAATTTTCTCATTTTCAATATAAAAGTTTTTACCTTTTAATTTTCTGTATCACATTATATTTTAGGAGATCACATAAACATCATATATTTAAATGAAATCCTATCAATAAATTTATTTATTATTATTTATTTGCTTTCCTAAATAACTAATGCAATTGGCATTATAACTGAAATTGATTTCAATAATCAATATGACACCTTGAAGGTTCACTAATAAATTGTAAGGAAATCCATTGTTTTCACCTAAATCAATCTAGGTGATTATCTTTTATTTTATTTATTTATTTTTCTTCACGATGGAATTTGCCTAGGCAATACAATGGAAGTTGTGAAACTTTTGTTCCTCCTTGTTAATTGTATCTATAATCATATAAAACTTGATGCGTTTAGGATAAGAATGGCTGGGGAGGAAGAGAGTACATTGTACATAGTAATTACCGACAAAGAACATACTAATTGAATGTTTATTGAAACAACAGAAAAAAAGTAATATATTCTTAAAATGAATGATGAAAGATTTACAAAATAAAATAGACAACAATGAAAGAAGTCATTATCCAATCTTTGCATGCACACAGATTACAAAAATAAAAAGAATTCCAACAGCACATATTCATATGGAAATTATGACATGGTCGTTGGTACAAATAATAAAAGGACCAAATGAATCATTTAAATGAATTAATGCTTTCCATATATATATATATGAGCGAGTAAAAAAAAAACACTTTGTAAAATCTCACTGCATAAAATTTTACTTATATTACAGTATCTCCTTTCCTTTTAACAAGTTTATATATATATATATATATATATATTAATTATAATATTTATTTATTTATTTAATAAGTTCATTTATATATATATATATTAATTATAATACTTTTCTTTTAAAAATAGACTACAAAGAACGTAATAATGTAAGTCCTCTTAATAACAACTACCAAAATTCATAAGAGTCGAAAAAAAAAACTCATCTTGATTTAAAATGGTAAATTATTTAAAATGGTAAATTATGAAAGATTCGGCCTTTTCTTAGCTTCTAAGTTTGAAAGGTTGCCTGGTAGTGTTACCCATTGGAATTGGACCTAATGGTATAAATATGTACGATCTCTTTTTAAATATATAATAACTTTTAAAACATTTATCAACCAGATACATTACAAAGGTTGATTGGAAAAGGCTTATTACAACAGATCTACAACGTGTTCACAAATCTTAACACTGCTCCGCTCCAACAATAAGACAAAATAAAATGCTCCTTTAACATCCAGAAATCAATCACTAAATGTGTATATGCCCTTAATTAACTCTTTAATCATTTTTCTTATAGTTGGCGAGCGTGGGTTCGTACAGATAAGCAACAACCAGTCTTATCTTACTATAAATAGGAGGAGCCCAGATCATTCCTGGTCATCGAATTCACAGACCATAAATAGGTTTTTTATAAACTTTCCTTTTCTATATAAATTATTTCATGTATTAGAAACAAATGGGTCGAAATAAGCTTCCTCCGTAGCAGATCGAATCGAGGTAAAGACCATCAAAGTTGGCCTGAGTGACTGGAACACACACCCCACACGATACGCAAGACCTTTACTCTGCGCCAGGCGCATCGATAGCCAGATCTTAGGTTTAAGAGCCAGCTGCTGACATCACATCGGTGGCGAGAACCACTTTTGGAACCAGACCATTAATATGAGTAACTCAACTACCGAGAACTAAAGACGATACAAGTAAGCTGCTTCACCTACGTCACTTAGCTGGCTGACTGGGCTGGCATGGGGACGTGCCATTCACATCACATCGAAAACGTTCACATATAAGCCATTCACGGAAAGCCTTTCAGTTTATGCGCATAGTCCCTTTCCGCGGGGTATGGGGGCCCTCAGACTATATGGTGATAGTTAATATATATATTTAATTAATTAATTTTATTTATTCCTCCCTTTTTTTTTTAAATTGTCTATCCGTCCAAGATTGTCGAATTTTAATGTGATTTAAGACTCTCACAGAAACCCGCGTGGTATCCTATGCATGCTTTTTAATTACTTGGTAGAGAGTTGCAGCTGTCATGTCATGACCGATGACTGAACTAAAATTTTACATCTGTGCTTTGTTATCATTCCAAAGCTATCGCTCTTGAACCAAAACTATGATGACACTCGCCTCAAGACCAGCACACCTTTCAAGACCACCATACCTTGCATGAGGGCCACGCAGCCTTCCCTCCACGACCAGGAGATAAGGTGGGTTTTCCCTTCCTTTTGTTCAATTTTATGCCCAAATTTCTTCCCCTTTTCCTTTTTTTTGCGACCCTCTCTCTGCAACATCTCCCCACGTCTGTTGGGCATGGAAACCAGTTCTTTACTCTGGACATGGGAATTGTTTTACCCCAGTTATCCCAGACTGTAGGAGGATGGCATCTCTAGACGACCAATGCATTAGAGGACGGAACCATTAAGTCCGCATAGGTTCTCATTGATTGATTATTTTGCAGTGGATTCTCGGCTTAGATGGAGGCGTATACCAACGCCAAAATCTGTTTCTGGCACATGAATGCAGAGTATGGAAAATCTGTTTTGGATTTGGTTGACAAGCAGCACGAGGCCGAAGGTAAGCTTCCTCTCCAAAGGTAAGTCTTCTCTTTTCCCAGGGTTCGTTGTGCATGTGGCAACTATAATTAGCAACAGAAGTAAACCAAATGCACCAGAGGTCTTAAGGACTGCTAATAAACCAATGTCTTCTAGTCCAAATATTCAACCATATAGTTCATTCTTGTATTTATATATCTATATATTTATACAACCATTTTTGTTCTTCCTTTTCGGCTGTGGAATAGGATTTTCTTCCAGCATTTTGAATATATGTAAAAGGTATACTAAGATGCCAACCCGAATGCTGGTGGGCATCTTTTTCTTACCCGTTCTTGGCTTAGCAGTTTAAGAGTGAGTAAGATTCTGGTATCCTTTCTGCCTCTGTTGGAGGTATGACCTGCTAAAAAAAATAGTGGCAATGTGGCGTAGCTTTGTGCAACCTAGGTTTTATTTTATTTTAGTTTTTTTAATTTTTTCCTCATTTAGGGTTCTAGTAGTGGCGCTTATGAAGAACAAGCTGCGAGGTATGGAAACATTGATATGATTGGAGCGTGTCGGGTAGAACAAGGTCATCCCTGGTTTGCTTTTGCCCCTTCCATTCTGCTCTATCACATTCTATTTCTTTTTATTATTATTATTATTATTTTTTTTTTTCAATACACCTTCAGGCTCTTCTCCCTTACGAGAATTTCTTCTTCTCAACTTTTTAGAAGGGTTTCTATGAGTCTTTTAGTGTCATCATTTATATTGCCCGTGGCTTAGGCACCAACCCTAAACTTTTGAAGTCGACAGCCAACCAAGCCTGGTGCATGTGGAAAGGGCTGCCAAAAACGTGGCAGCCACCTCCAAGGATAGCGTCTACTGCAGTGTGGTTAGTCCTGCTGGCAGACTTGGTAACTAAATCGACCTTCGAATACTATCTCTAAGTCTGATTCTTTTAAATTGGGCGAACTTGCTCATTATATATATTTGTTTTTTTGGTTCGTCAGTCTGTCAATCTTCAAGAGTTTATCATATGCTGCTTTTTATTTCATTTTTATTTAGGCAAGTCGATGGATCATAGCATTTCAGGTTATTTATCTAGCCATTTCATCCAGCAATCGTGGTTGGGCAGCAACTATCGATTTCAATATAAAAAATCTTTTGTTTTTGTTGTAATTTTAAAATTTAAATTTCTTCTATTTGTTTATGGATTCCCATCGCTCAGTTAGCCATCAAATTTATGTGATAGTTTTCATTGTTTTTTTTTTTTTTACAGTGTAAATGTATATATATAGTCTTTCAACTATGTAGTATATATATTTTGATAGCTCTTAGGCTTATTTAGGCTAGTTTAAAATATCAGCATAAAATCCTATATTTTTTAAAAAATATATCAGCATTTTTTTTATATATATATATATTTTTTTTTTAACTATAGATTTTCTGTCTTAGATTTCTTGCTACCTAAGTATTTAGGCTCCTTGATTTTCGGTTGCACAATTTTTACAGAAATTTATCACTTCTAAATTTGCTCGGTTAGTTATTAATTTTAACACAGGCTGTATTATGATAATAAAAAAAAATAATGCTCGCTCGTGTTATTTTTATTTCTAAATATATTTCAAATATGTATCTATTTTAAAATACAAACACATATGTATAAACATGTAGTTTTCTAACATATCCAAATTTTCTAATGGTGTTTCAAATTTGTGTTAGTGCAGGTAAAAGACGCTGAAGCTTGGTGTTTGTTCATACTTTAATTCTATCCACGTTTATGTTCTAAGTTCTTGTAGGATTTAACATCTTGAATCTTCAAGGTGGTTTAGGCGTGTGCAGGCCCAAAAGGTCTAAAGTGTCTGAGCCTTAAGCTCTGATACCATTTGTAGTGCTCTGGTTTTTACAGCAGAGCACTGAGTAAAAATTTCAGAGTTAATTTTCTACCTTTTAAACTTTATCAGTTTAAGGAAGTGAATTTCTAAGAATTTCTATGTGCCGAAGTAATATTTAGTGTACTGTGGTGATTTTACTAACCTTACATTCGAAATTCGAAATTTGAAATAAACAAACATATCGTTATTTTCTTTTCAACAGCATAAGAATAGGTTTCACAACTTAGTGAATTAGTAAATAGCAGTAAATCAGTAAATAGTAAGTTTGCATGTTTACAGTAAGATTTAGCATAATAGTAAATAACGGAAATTACCTGATGCTGATGCTAACCGTAAGTTGTAGCAGGTTGTGTAATCCCCTTAGACAGCCAAACTGAAGTGTCCACCCTACCGACCAGCTATAATCTTGCTGGCCCTTGGAAATCAAAGGATTTCCAAGCCCCCGAGCCCACAAATCTGATAATCCCGAGAGCAGTCTTTCCTTCTGTTCTCAAAATCTTTCTGTTCGCCAAACTTTCTGCCCTCCCAACTTCTGTTCTCCAAACTTCTTTTCTTCACCCAATCAAAAAACCTCCCCCACCTTCAACCTTCTCCCCCTCTATATACATGTCCATCCTCGAGAAGACCTTGGGCTTACTCCACCGCCCCAAACTCCCCCTCTCGAGCCCCTCAAACCTTTACTCCTTTCCCTAGTTCATTCATCCACGTCTCATTATAAAAATGTATAATTAATTACTCTTATGGAAAATTCATTTGGTTTTGGATTGACGGCAGTAATTATTTATTACGGTGGGAATTGTCACCCCAAGGTTATCCGTTCGGGACAAGTTCCATTAAATACAAGTCTATCCGCCATCCTTGATATTTTAATGTTATTAATGTAATTAATAAAATATTATATAATTAGTTGCCCCTTGTCAACTTGGACATGATGTGTCTTAATGATCCACCTTATCCGTCGAGACTACTTTAGTTGAGGTTTAAATTCCAAGATTAACATTGAGTAATTAAATATCCATTTTCCATCACATCACGGTTATTCCAAAAAGGATTATCTTGTTATGGCTAACTTTGAAATGGAATTAATCATGCAACATTAATTTATAAATCAATATTTTAAATCTTACTTATATTGCATTTGTTACGATAGGGATATAAATGTTTGCTGGAATATCATTTATTAATTAATAATAATAATTAATTCACCCCTTTGACAATAATTAAAGGTGAATCGATCATAGTATTCTTAATTATTTGTTTATCACATGGGTACCCTATCATCAACATAGCATCCTTGTTATTATAAACAAAGCACTTGTAAGGGCTTAAACAATTTTACTAATTAATTAGACACTATCATTACCCTATTCACAACAGTTCTTCTATGACAATGTTAACTGACGATACTTGTCTTAGTTTATTATTACAATGTTTTCATATAATTACTAATTCACTTATTTACACATTGACAACCTAACCATTCATTACCTAAGTTGATTGATGTATCCTTAACTGAGTTATCTATGACATTTATACTACTATTCGAGCATGACAAGTATGTTATACACCAGTAATATTGTACACGTACAAGGTGTGCATGCATGGCCAGTGTATGCACATGTCGGACATGTACTATAAACAAACCCCATTCCGCCTATGCATACTTGCTAACTAACAATAGTATCTACCCCCATGCAGAAGAGCAAGCATAATCTATAGTATAATTACTTTAACATCCTCGGTTATTTAACAGTTAACCCTTTACGATTTAACATCATTGTCTTTATGTTTACATTAGTTTAATCAATCAAGTACAGGAAGGGTGCCTACTTCCACTAACTCGGAATCAAGGAATACTAAACCCCCCCAACAGTACTAACTAACACATCCTCCCATCATAACCTACGTCCAGCATCCTCCCTATCCTCCCTCTGCTAGTACAACAGTGGGTGTCGGACTCACCGATCTGACCACATAGAACTTGAGAGCGATAGCGTCGGCTGAACAGCGGACCTATCCTCCCCTAGCAGGCATCCGACAATCGTCATCACAACAACATGGGGAGCGTGTCTCAGCACGGCCCTCCCACGACCTCGGGTCTCATGGAAACATAGGGTGGGAAACACATCCATCCCTCTCAACATACTGGGCCTACGCCCTTATCAACTCATACTTGCTGCTATCGGGATTATCAGTTTGTGTTATCGTATCCTCATTTTGGCTGCTAAGGTTTGCTGTATGAACATGTTTTTCCTTTCCAATATATATCAGATCAAGTAACTGGCTATCCCATAGCCCTTGTGTCCTGTAGGTTAGTATTTTGCAAAATACAATTTATAGAAAGCATTTTCCATTGATCGCCAATTGATCCATGTTATCATTTTATTTCATGTAACCTTTTAGCTCATCATAGATGCGTATGACATATAACATTTCAATAATTCATATAAGAAGATGGTATCCACGTACCGAATCATATATTTCACATTTCATTAATGAAAACATATAATCATATACTGCAATCGTAAAATAAGGAAATCATATGATAATCATGACATCATAATCGCATAACATAGTAACATCATAATCATGGTGAAATCATAAAACAGAGTAACATCATATAATGAGGTCCAATATAGTTTACTCAGTCGAGCTGAGTTCAACAGAATATATAAGAAATAAAGTATGGTGTATCTAACTAATAAATATGCCGAATCAAAAATATGGGCGTTACACATAAGCTTTTCTAGGAATTCCTTTTACTGTTTCAGTTTCTCCTTCAATATTTAAACAAGTAAAAGACCTTTCAAAATAGTTCAACACTACTCTATGCTTTTCAAGACAGTCCATACCTATTAATACACCATAAGACCCTAAAGGTAAAATATTCAATTTAACTTGCATCTTTAACTGACTCATAAGCAAATCACAACTCTTAACAAATTCTACAACTTTTCTTTTGGTTCCTGTTGCTAACTGAACCAACCATGATTTATCAAATTTTTCTACTTTTAACTTGCAACATTTTACTAAGTCATGTGATATGTAACTCAAACTTGAACTTGGGTCAATTAGAATAGAAATAGGTTTGTTTTGTAGCATACCTTCAATCTCGACCATTGAAGTTTGATGATCTTCCTGTCGTTTTTCCAGCGTTGCATTGATTCTGGGCATCTCCCTTGCTAAATCACCAACTAATGGTTATGCCTGCATTGTATGAATGTTGCTGACTGTCTTTCTCCTGAGTGGATAGTGTGCTCTAGTATGCAGTCCCTACCAATCATAACATTTTAAAGGTGGTCTTTGCTCATTATTTCTGGCATTATTATCATTATTATTATTATTATTATTATTATTTGACATGTGTCTTGCAACTGTATAATTATGTGGTGCATTATCTCTGTAATTATTGCTTTGAAAATTTATGTTATTAAAATTTCTCTTAGTATATCAAGAATTCTGATTAAAACTTTTCTTTTTGTGCTCAAAATTACTAGTTTTGTTATTCCTCCAGTAGATATACCCTCTCTTTTTCTGTTTTGTTCGAAACAAAAGTTAGCCTTTCTCATGGCTTCTTCAAGAGTTGAAGGGTTGTCATACTCAATTCTGTCCTTTATGTTGAAGGGTAGAAAACTCAGAAACCTTTGTACATTAGGTTTCTCCTCAACTAAATAAGGTACATACCTTAACAGACTAAGAAACTTGCTACTTAACTCCTTCATACTCATAGAATCCAATTTTAAATCATAAAATTATTTCGCTTTCTCTTCATAGTATTGTTCAGACAGAAACTTTCTCTTAAAATATTTCTTAAATGCACTCCATGTTATGCTCTTTTCTTTAACACCTTGTACTCTCTTAATATCTTGCCACCAACTGTCTGCTTTCCCAGTCAGATAGTATATAGCCATCTTGGTTTTTAACTAATCTGCATAATCATATATTCGAAAATATTTCTTCATGCCGGACAGCCACGCTTTAGCTGCCTCACCTTTTTCATTTTGACCATTAAAGGTTGGGGGTTTTATCTTCTTAAATTCCCCTGAAATTTGTTCAAAATATTTGTGTTTTCTTTTCTTATGACTGTAGTCACTGTCACTATTGTCTCGATCATACTTATGTTTCCTTCTATACGTTTTGTCCTTAGATTTGTAAGAAGAGTCACTTTCACTTTTACAGTATATTACTTTCTTACCTCTATGTTGGTAGGACATGGTTCCATAATCATATTTTACTACTCTTCTATTATATTTTTCATCATTATGATATTGATCGAGCAAAATCTGGTTTAGCTCTTCTTGTACCCTTAAAATCCTTTCCTTCTCTTCTTCAACAGTTTTATCTCATCCTTTAAACCTTTAACAATATGTAAAAGTTCATATGATTGAGCATTTAATTCTACATAAATTTCTTCATTAACTTGCTCATGTTCATTATTATTACGTTCACTATGATGAGATCTATCTTCAGCAGATTCTTCTGGTCCTTCCATACCTGCAATTTAATATCGAAAATTGTTCTGTACAGAAACAAAATTAAAGCAAAATTAGTAAACTATATTTTCTGTTGCGCGCGTTGAGCCAATTTTAGGCCTAGAGTTTGAACTCGTGCTCTGATACCACATGTAACATCCCAAATATTCGTAAAAACTTAAAAAATTTCTATGCATCAAATTTTACAATAAGTGTTATGTGCAAGTAATAAATATATGTTGGTACTTACAGTTACTGTTAAATAAATGTGACACGTATTTATCTAAAGATACTTTTAAATATCTTGTCGACAATCAAATGTACGAACATTCCAATGTCTGTTTGGATATCGTAAACATTACCTTTAAGTCATCGTTTTCTATGGACTCAAACCCATCCCACGGACCCATGTATTGTGATACTTTAATTATATTTATGAAAATATCATCTTTTAATATTAATACATGACTTTAGGATTATGAACCTACATTCATTGCGATCACGTTATGATTCAGTTGTAACCTTATTGTTGTCACATACCCCAATTTTGTGAAAATAATGCAATTATTTTATCATATTTCTAAGACATTATGTTAAATTTAATGCTTAGTAGAAAATTTGATGACTCAGCAGAGTCACAAGAAATGGAATGTAATTCTGAAAATTTTATTATTAATAAATAAATTATGGAGACAACAGCATGGGAGAGCTGTTAAAAGAGGTTACTGGTCTAACTGGTGGAGGGAACTAGGTGGAAAGGCAAAAGACAAGTGGCAGCATCCTCAAACCCTTCCTAAGTTGCAGGTGGCAACTTCCCTATATTTTGGGGTCATGATTCCCCAAGAAAGTGGAATCTGAGCAGGTGGCTCATTAATGACAGTTAACCCAACTAAGACCTAGGCAATCTTTTAAATAGTACTCAATGAACTGAGCTGGGGGTTCAACATTGTTCTGGAGGGAGAATACATTCAGGTGAATGCTATTCAGGAGTCCCATTGAGGAAGAGGGAAAATACAGTAAGGGAGTGTTTGATCTGAGATGTTGTAGTAACTTGGTTCCAGTTTAGTTGTTTGGCTGAGTGAATTGTTTTGCTGCACCTAGTTCCAGCCAGTGAGACCAGAGCAAGCTCGGGGGTCCTGAGAAGTGCTGTCTGGGCACTCTCCAGGAGTTGGTAGGGAGGAACAGCCTCCCATTGCTATTGTTGTCTACAGTTGACACAGGTTCTGACACTCATTCCTGTTTGTTTATTAAGTATAAATGATTGTAGGTTATGTTTATCTTCAGTATGTCTGAGTAATATTTATTTTATTATAAGTTGCAATTCATGAATATCAGAAGTAGATTTAATAAGAATTACTGTGTTTCAGCATTCTTTCACATTATTATTATCTTGCGGTTAAAGCAATTACAATGCATGCTATACAGTAGTAATACTAAGTAATGTTTTTGTGTACAGTAATTATTTTCTGAAAACATAACTTGTTTAATAATTATAGGATCGGGAGTATGTATATCCAGTTATATATATATATATTACAGTATCAATGACATTTCAGGGTTGTTGCAAGAACTTTTGTAGTTGCAGTTAGGTTACTCTTGTTAGAGTACAAACCCTAGTGAAAGTATGTCGAGTTAAAAATATGCATCTAAATCAAACTTCAATCTTAGCTAAAGTTCTTCAGAATTTATTTATCGAATAAAAACACATACAAAAACTTTAACAGAAGTACATTATACAAGAATTATTAATAAGACAAACAAATTAGTATTGTTTTAGAACCATAGCTAGCTCATTTATCAAGTTTGAGAATTCTGGTATTTTCCTTCCTACAAGACTTTCTTGTACTAACAGAACTCTATTGACGAGTAAAAACTTCACCCAATTATCATCTCCTAAAACTTACTATTGTATTAAAATCTTAAAACGTAGCAGTCGATTAAAACAGTTAAGTGTTTTCACAACCGAGTAGTTCTGAAACCCTATCATTTCAAGTTTTGACATTAAAATTTTAATAGCAGAGAAAACATGTACTAAACGAGGAAGACAAATAGTGCTATAGCTCATTATCGAGCTTCGTTAATACCATCAAACTTTTCACTTAATTTCCCAAACTACTATTAGGGGAATATCGTAACTAAAGATCCAACAAATAAATTTAATCACTATTTGTACCTTCGTGTTAACCCTATTCTGACCAGACGTTACAGGGTTTAAACTTTGAATAGAATTACAATGACTCATTCACGGCCGTAGCCAAATTTCAGAGTAGATAATTTTAAAAACATGAAGTCGGAAATAATTACCACACCCAATCAAACTCGAAACCTACAGGAGGCTTTTAGACATAGCTCCCAACATTTAAATTCATACAACAACTATCACTTACGGCCGTAAGCCTCTCTTTTGATAGCAACATTCTACATAAACTCTGAACTTGAAATACCCCCATACACAGACTCCATATTACAGAATGGACGAACAAATCATTTCTTTTATGAGATAAAAATTATATAAAAACAAACACAAGAGCAAAACCTTGTTACTATAGTATTCAATCCACAGCCGAGTTCACCAATCTATGATACAAGTAGTTTTCTTTTAAAACTAAAGACTTGCGTGATACTATACCTATCATCATCATTTTAAAAGAAACCACAGACAAGGAACAGGCCTTTCATACAAGACATAAGTTATATTAAGGTAAATTCCAAACCCTGGGTAATAAAAACCCCAAAGCAAAATACAGATACAGTATTAAACCTGGAGGCCGTAACCTCGACAACCTGAGTAGGCTCATAGCCTCTCTTTGCACTTTGTTAAAACCATAAACGCCTCTAGCAAGGAGATTATTTTACAAACGACTGAAGCCAGGCTTCCAAAACCAAAACCCTACAGTGCAAACAACCCACAAGGAGGATTTTGCCATGGTAAGAACCAGGCTTACCCGGAAAATGCTACCAGCTGGAGTTCGTGCCACTCGTGACATATGAGGAATCAGTTCCTGCAAGATAGAAATGCATATGTTAGAAACTTGAACTTGTTTTTAAAAACAATGCTTGTAACTATAAACACAGACGAGAGTACAGTAACTTACCGGGGTGAAGGAGGCCGCCATTTTCTGTAACTATCTTGCTAACCACGAACAAATGATGTGTAAAAACCCCATCCTTCCCACCGAGTAACTAATCTAGCAACATAATGGTGGTATTTCCCTGAATAGAAGTCTCAAGAAAATCACACCGAGAGTTAGGAGTACGAGATGACAGGGTTCTACGGTTGACAAATACAAACCCTAGACTCTTGACCTATTACAGTTGCCAAGCAAAGTATACCAATGACGTTCAGACGCAACTATGGACAAGACGAAGGTTGAGGTAGCATGAAAACTGTGAACACACTGTCACAATGGCAATAGACTAGCAAACAAACTCATGAGGTAAACCCTAGGCATAATAACACTATCAAAGCTACCCACAGTATATCTCAAATATTTCTACCAATGACAAGCAAGGGAAACTGTAAATACTTGGAAGCCGAAACAGCAACACCATAACAAAGACTCAGACCTGGAGAGGTTGCAGACAGACCCGAGCCCGAAGGCGGAGGATAATGACAAGGTAGGTTTAGTTCTCAGGTTTTATATCGCCAAGCACTTGGCTATTATTCATCCACGTAGCAGTTCAATTATTTCCCTACCGAGGGTCGATATTCCATAGTTCAACGATGAACTTGCCAATTATTGTTTATCGATTAAAAATCATAGTAAGAATATCCTATGGATGGATGTGAACCATAGTTTAATCTTGCAATCTTATTCCATGTTAACACATGCAATAGATTTCACGTTGGAGAACGATCACCCTTGGCCTTATAAATATTACAATCATGCCAATGATATGTGAGCTCAAAATGTCGATGAGATTTTTATCATAATTGCTAAACAAACACTCATAACATGTGTACACAAGATTTTTTTTGTATTGATTCTTCCTATTTATAGTTCACTTGGCAATATATAATAATCGAAACTTGGAATGAAGTTAATTATCTTGTTTTGTATTCAGTACAGATTTGTTTGGTCAATATCTTTTGAGTTTAAAACGTGGAGTATGTTTTCAAAACATAGAGCTTATGTTATTTTCACCAAGGAGGTAGTCTTTAAGTGAAATACATGCTAATTGAAAAGCCTATCTCCATTTGTTACCTTAGTCTAATATGAAAGAACCAGAGATGTTATATCTTTACCAATTTTCTAAGTGATAATAGGAATGTAGGGCTTTAATGAATGAAAATTCTTCATGGAGATAGAGATGCACAGCAGAGTTATTACTTGTCAATTCTTCCTTTATGCAACTATACCTAATGGAAATTAAGTTATGCAAATCGTACTAATTGTTTTAAGGAAAAAGACCTTTGCTATCCTTATCATACAACGATTTCAGTCAATTATGAAAATGAGAGACAAATCTCATACATGGTTATGTTTTAATGTTCAAAGTATCATTTATGGAAACATGAAGTAGACACCAAGCAAGACAAAACCTTATATTGAAAAATGGAACAAGGTACTGACAGAGAAATCCTACAATTGCTGCAGATGTGAAAAATATAATTATAGTGATCATTTTAACTTCAAATTCCTGCAGTTAAAAATATAAGAACCGAAGATATTCAGAAATTGAATTTGGCATGTTACATGAAGTGCATGTTACAGGAAGGATTTCTACCTTAAAGATAGTTTGATAAAAACAAACAGGTTAACATGTTATACATTTCACTAAATGAATAGGTACTGTTATTTTGTTAATCGATACTGGGAAGACTTAAAAGTAGCGACCGCTATTACCTGTATATCTGCAAGAGATAGAAAATCGATTGGGTTAGCTCGTAAGCTAAGTAAGCCCAGTTCAACGTACAAACTCCCCCTTGTAGTTATAAAACAAATAAACTATCAGTATCAGAAAAGAGAAACTAATAACAACATTAATTATAATAAAAGATCATTTAAACACATTTACAACCACGTAAACTAAACAACAGATAAATGACTGCAATTAATAACATTTATTGCTACCTTAAAAATTTTAAATTTTACGGAAAATTTTGGGTTTTGACAATTGTGGTCTATAGTTAGTACTTATTTATATTTTGACAAACTCTTAATAATAATTACTTCTTTTTTGGTAGTTGAATACAAGTGCACCACTTTGAGGTTTACTTAGCTTAAAGCTAATGCATAACTCTTTAAATTGTCCAGGTTACAGGTTGCATAACTTTGATGGTTGATATCATACTTATTATATTAAAAGTTCTTATGCTAGAGTTCCATCATGATGATGTGAATATCCTGCAACAATTAATTAATGAAAATACACGAGATACCAGAAATAACAGAACTCGGAATTGCCTGTATTGATTGCAGGCCACTTCGAGGGGGAAACCTCCTTTGAGAAAGCTCAATATAAATAACTTCACGGTACCTTCATTGGTCTCAACACAAACTTATATACTAAGTCTAGACTCCAATATCATGGGTCAATACCACGTGTCAATACAAACCATGGCCCAATACAAACTATGGATCAACAATTACTACGGGACGACTTACAAAGCATATGCGTTGAACAACAATAATACAAACTATGGATCAACAAATACTATGGGATGACTTACAAAGCATATGTATCCAACAATAATATACTAACAAAGTAAATAGAAGGGTTGACATGGGTTCCTAACATCCCCTCTCCCTTGGAAAAAGCTTTGTCCCCAAATATTTAGATGTAGAAATTGATGTAGAATCTGAAGGAGTGGTTCCCCTATAGCATCCTCGGGTTGCATTCCGGGCCACTGACACCTTTTGAGTTTCAAGAGGATTGCTTGGAAGGCTATAGACGAAGAAGAACCGTATCAGCTGCGTGAAAAGTGTGCTCTAAACGGTCCTGGTTGGATTGTTGTTTTAGTCAAATTCTTGCCATGTGAAGATTGTCTTGCAGAATGAGAAGAATCTGATCAAGGTTTCGAAGAACCGAGTCAATTGCCAAAACTGGGGAGCTACTGAGGGTGTATGGAAGAAGAACTAGCGGTGCCTATCCATAGACTGCTTCATATGGTGTCCTTTTATATGTGGTATTGTACCACTGGAGCACTTCTAGGAAATCCATAGAAATAGTTGTCCAAATCTGTGTAGGGATGGGCAAGGGTTCGAGCAGACCCGAAAGGAGTGTCGTTTCACCCTGTTGATGTATATGTAACTTCGGAATGTATTTCACCCATGTATTTCATATATGTATTTTGTACTCCTATAGAGATGGCATTATTCCTCTATACGGAACTATTTGTATTCCTATAGAGATGTTATTATTCCTCTATACGGAAGTGTCGTCATTTATATTGTAAGTGTCGTAACTTATACTTGATGGGTTATTAGACCACCTTGTTGGGGTCGGACCTGTATAATTCATGTGGGTCAAAGGGTTATTAGACCACCCTATTGGGGGTCAGCTGTGTCGGTCAGAGGGTTATTAGATCACCAAGTGTGGGGTCGACCCGGATTAAGTTAACCATGGGTTAAGCTAGACATGTAGGCCCCATTAGTTTATTGGGAAGGACAGAACAAGTATAAATAGAGATCAGGAGATCTCTATTTGATCATTCATTCACACACTTCTCTCATTCGAAAAGTGGTGCACTTATGGGGAGGAGGTTCTGCTACTAGGAGAAGACTATCTCTTATATTCTGGTTGTATCATTGCTCTATCTATCTCTGAGGAAGTTACTGGGGTTTTTCACCTTTATGGTTTTCCCCAAGTAAACTCTGTGTCTGTTGTGTGCTTGCATTATTGTCTCTTGTGTGCTTGCATTATTGTGTCCATGATTGATATGTTGTATATTTACTGTACATGTTGTTCTCTCTGTTAAGATCCTAGATCAGATTGAAGTAAATTCTGAAAATTTAACATGGTATCAGAGCTAGCATGAAAGAAGGCATGATATGGCATGTATGACACTTGTTGCACTTACGATGCTAGGGCTTGATATAGCGAAAACCAGCCATCGTAGAACTTTTGCTATAAATCCATTTTGCCAAATTTTTCGGATCAAAAACTTTTACAGGTTGAATATCAGATCCCCATGTACCTTGTGGCCAAAGGACAACTTGTAATTCATTTTACTTTATGATTTATGATCTATACAATATAGGGTTTCTGCCTCTTCCAGATATTAGTCATAAACAGGTGACCTTGGAAAAAAGGTCATAACTTGGGATAGGAAGCTCCAAATGAAATTTTGTAAAAGGTGAAGGGTAGTGCATAGACTCTACTATCTCAAGAAGCATTTTTCAGAGGCCGAAGTTGAACTTGTGACACGTGGAATGCCGTACAAGTTTGCTCTCCTGTTTTATCCCATAAACAGGTCACGTTGCGAGACTTGGCATAACTCTCTCTCAGAGAATCCAATTGAGGTCAGACCTATCAGGATGGAAAGATGATAGGTCAGGTTATCTCAAGAAAATTATTCAGATCCTGTGGATTGAAAAGTGTGGAGTTACAGTAGAAACAATCAGGTACATATTTCTGTCAAAACAAAATTATTTTTTGAGCACCTTCATTCATGGCTTCCAGAATTTAGAGTTTCGGAGAAAGTTGGAATTTTTGTAATAAAAGACTATGGCTATATGCTACTCATAAAAATAGAAATTTAGAGACCAAGATCAGAATTTTTGGTTGGGTAGAAGACCGGGCTTGATCAGACCCTACTTCGGGACTTTGATTGGAAAAGTGGAAAATTAGTGCTTCTGCAAAAATGGAAATTTTTTAAATCTGTGACCACGACTGGAATCTCCTCAGAAAAATAGAAGCTTAGAGCTTTGGATCAAACCATTTGATTGGGCAGAAGACTGGGCTTCATCAAACCCCAGTTCAGGGTCACGTCGAGTGAATCCAGAAGTTTCAAAGGCAAATTTGAGGAGTGAAACTTTGCAGTTTTCAAATTCTGAATATACCAACTTGATCAGCTCGTCAAGGCGCATATTTCTATCCTTTCAGAAGTTTGAAACTCAAATTTTGAATTTTTGGGGTTTCTTTGACAAACCCTATTACAGCTCCAGATCCAGTTCCTACAAATCAAGTGGACTGGTTTAATCCTAGAAGAGGATGGATTGGTCACCTGCATAAGTGAAGAACTTCCTATCTCGGAGGGAGATGAGGCTAAGGCCTTCCATAAGAAGATTACAACCAATCTTGATAGGTATGGCTTACAAGTATGTTTCGAATTTTGTTCATGGTTAAGTTTATGATATGTTTGTCTTCATATCATTACAGTACAATATTGATTAATTAGTATACTTGTCATATCACCTTAATAAAAGATATTCATTGATTAAGGCTTTGACACTTATGATTGTACTAATGCATTGTGATGTTGTATGAGGTTTATGTTGTTCGCTAACACAAAAGGTACACCAAGAAAGTCAAATCATGTTCTACTTCAAGATCATATGATCATGGTGACATGAAGACAAAGATTCATCCATTGTCATGGATCACATAGAAGATCTACTTTTGAGGTATGTATAACTTGGTTCTACAATGGTTAACTTATGAGACATGCAGGTTACTAGCATAAGTCACTGAAGAGAACCAAAATACATTATGCGGGTATGTTAGACATAACTAGCTAGCATGCTAATCCAGGTATGTTTTTCCTATATCAAGCTAGAATCCTACCTTGTGTTAGGATCTTATACTATTGTGTTGTTGATAATGATTATTCATGAAGTCATAAGTTTGAATAGTCATAGTTGTATGCATATTATGTTTCTTACCATAATTGATGATATGACTAACCAGAAGAATCATGAAGGTATAGGTTTGAGTAATTACGGGTTTATGCATTGATGATTTAACTAATCAGAAGAGTCCTATGATCAAATAAGAACATGCATGAGTAAAAGAAAACTTCCCTGAAACCTTGAATACTAATGTTTATTATCTGTGAATGATCATGACTATACATGTTTAAGATTATTGTGTTTTGATAGTATTAAGATTATACTAATAAATGTGTGATTATGTATGATACCTCAAGGATAACATAGTGATGATACTAATAAGCATGCATATTGGTTAAGGATGGATATAAGTTCAAGAACAGGTAATCCAGGAAGCAAAGATCAAGAGGGAGCACACTCTTGTTATTCCTGCAAGAAAGCAAAGGAGCACACTTCAGTAGTTTCTGCAAGGATGCAGATATTCAGAGGGAGTTGACCACTTCTCACAATCCACATCAGAGTGGAGTTGCAAAGATTCAGAGGGAGTCCACCCAACAACCAAACAAAGATAAGTATTTGAATTGTCATTTCTTACATAATGTTATTTAATGATGTATATGCTTATGTTCCTAGAACTAGGTTGTGTATTATGCTTATTAGAATAGTTGCAATGATGAACAATATACTACTAATATACATGGGTAAGTGGCTTATGGCACTGTACAACATTCCATTGCTACGTATCTAGAATGAAACCTCTTTGCTGACATGTTAGGAGTTGTGCACACTCTTAACAATGTTCTAGTAGAGATTGGAAGGCATCTAGAAAGTTACGGAATATGGATAAATGTTGTATTGAAGCATTGGCTAAGATAATTGCATGACTGTATGACATATTTATTTATGTGTAAGAATTTGTTCTGAAAACTATGAGATGTTTTCTAATCATGCAATTTAACTTGTTGTGTAGGAGAGATCGTATACCATCACCTACAAAAGATGGAATACAACATTTGTTCAGCAACAAAGTTATCTATTGAAAATATTGAAGTTCCCAGGATCTAGGAAGAATGCCATGATCGAGGAGTACCAGTCGATCATGAAGATGTTTGGGATGCAGTCCCAAAGGGTGGTCTGTAGTGACTTCCAAGAGGATATACAAGATCAAGCATGCTGCAGGTGGTAGCATAGAGACTTTTGCTCCTGTAGCCAGATACACTTCCATTAGATCCGTACTTGCTCTGGATGCAGTGATGAAGTGGAAGATACACCAGATGGATTTCAAGACAGCCTTCTTGGATGGTGTAGTTGAAGAAGAAGTGTATGTGGAGAAGCCACTTGGTTCTGAGACACATGACAGGGAGTCATATATGTGCAGAACTTGGTATGGTAGGATAGACAACTTTCTATCCAATTTGGGCTTTACCAAGAATAAAGCGGATTCCAACCTTTACTACAAGGTTGAGGAAGGCAATCCAGTGATACTACTATGTGGATGACCTGTTTGTAACAGGCAAGGATAGATTGATTGCCGACATGCAGCGGAAGCCTGTTGCCGAGTTTGAGTTGAAGAACTTGGGGATGATGCACTATTTGTTTTTGGCATGGAGGTGTGGCAGAGTACAGATGGAATCTTCCTTGGACAAGGAAAGTATGCTGTAGAGATCCTAAAAAGGTTTGGGATGATGGACTGCAAGGCTATGGCCACACCTATGGCATCGAACCTCAAGCTTCTGTGTGATGCTTCATCTGAGCTGGTTGATATCACTATGTATCGTCAGATGATTGGGTCCTTGATGTACCTGACGAACAAAAGACCAGATATTTGCTTTGTGGTGAACACATTGAGCCAGTTCCTGATGGATATGAGGAGTGTTCACCTGGTTGTTGTAAAGCATATTCTGAGGTACCTGAAGGGTACAGTTGATTATGGGCTCAAGTATGATGCAAATCAAAAGTTTAACCTACAGGGTTATGTTGATTCAGATTGGGCAGGCAGTGATGCAGATAGGAAGAGCACATCTGGGTGATGCTTCAGTATGGGATCAGGTGTGATCTCTTGGTTTAGCAGGAAGCAGTCCTGCGTAGCACTGAGTACAGCTGAGGCAGAGTATGTTGCAGCCTATTCAGCTAGTTGTGAGGAAGTATGACTTCGGAAGCTACTGTCTGAGTTATTTGATCTCCCATTGGATGCTACTGGTATCTTCTTTGATAACTAGAGTTGTGTGAAGCTGTCTAAGAACCCAGTATTTCATGACAGGTCGAAACACATAGATATCAAATATCACTATATCAGGGATATGGTGCAGAGAGGAGTAGTGAAGCTCCTGTATGTTGCAACAGATGAGCAGATTGTAGATATACTGATGAAGCCACTAGCCAGGGTGAAGTTCGAGTACTTCAGGGAGAGGCTTGGTGTTCTTCAGATCGACGACACTTTGAGGAAGAAGTGAAGGACACATTTGCTGAAGCCATTCCAAGCATGCTGGAAAGAGGATCCTTCACATGGTTGTGGATGTAAGCGTTGGATGATTAGCATCAAGACGATGCTCTAGTTACTGCTCTATATATGCAACAGGATGATGCTGGATATGATCAGTTGGATCATTTATATGTATATGTATGCATGCATCATGTTGGATGTTGGATATGATCATTTGGATCATTTATATGTATGTATGCATCATGTTGGATGATGGATATGATTGATTGGATCATTTGTATGTATTTTATATATGCATCATGTTGGATGCTTGGACCATGTATCTGTATATGTATCAGGTGGATACTGTGTATGATTAGGTAGATCATGTATGTTGATATATATCAGTTAGATGCATTGTGTGGATCATGTATCTATGTATGTATCAGGTGGATACATTGTATGATCAGGAGGATTATGTATGATGATGTGTATCGGGTAGATACTTGGTATGCATTAGGTGGATGCAGTGTATGATCAGGATGATCATAGATGACGAGCTTTAGGATGTTGCTCCAGATGACATGCAGTAGGACGTTGCAGTGATGATGATCAGGATGATCATGTGTACATCAGGATGATGTATGGTGAGTATCAGGTTGATACTTTATGGCCGTGGAACGGGTTGTGTAGATAAGCATGTAATTTCTGCCCTGGGAGATTTGCAGATAGTCTTTCGAGGTTTTGCCTATGGCATGCAATTTGTACCCTGGGATATCTGGCAAATGCTCTTTCGAGGTTTTACTTGGGAGGACATATAAATTGTGCCCTGGATAATTTGCAGATAGTCTTTCAAGGTTTTTCCTATGGCATGTAATTTGTACCCTGGGATATCTGGCAAATGCTCTTTCGAGGTTTTGTCCTATGGCATGTAATCTGTGCCCTGGGTGATCCGATAGGTTGATCCATGTGCTCGTAATCAGTCCTGGGATGCTCTTTCGAGGTTTTTCCATGAGCAGATGTAATTTGTGCCCTAAGAGATCCGATAGGTTGAGCCTTGTGCTCGTAATCAGTCCTGGGATGCTATTTCGAGGTTTTGTGGTGACCACATGTAATTTGTGCCTTGGGAGATTCAATAGGTTGAGCCTTGTGCTCGTAATTAATCCTAGGAATCTCTTTCGAGGTTTTGTGGTGGGGTCACATGTAATAAGTCCTAGAGATCTGGATAGGATGAAAAAGGCCTCAGATGCTCTTTAGGGTTCTTGCAAGTCAAGAGACTCTTTTAAGGTTTTGTGACACACGTAATAAAACCTGAGAATTCCACAGTATGGCCAGTGATGATGAAGACCTGCAGGTGGTGGGCCTACATCCAATATGAAAAAGGACAGGCTTTGTAGAACTTCCTATGATGAGTAGATTCGGAGATTCATTGAGATAGCAGTAGCAGTGACGATGACGATGATTCGAGGATGATGATTCGCTGATGATGATCTAGAGAAGAATACTTGTGCTAACAGACCTGTGTCGAGAAATACCTTCCTAGTTAAGAGGGAGTGTTGATGTATATGTATCTTCGGAATGTATTTCACCCATGTATTTCATATATGTATTTTGTACTCTTGTAGAGATGGCATTATTCCTCTATACGGAACTGTTTGTATTCCTATAGAGATGTTATTATTCCTCTATACGGAAGTGTTGTCATTTATATTGTAAGTGCCGTAACTTATACTTGATGTGTTATTAGACAACCTTGTTGGGGTCGGCCCTGTATAAGTCATGTGGGTTGAAGGGTTATTAGACCATCCTATTGGGGGTCGGCCATGTGGGTCAGAGGGTTATTAGACCACCAAGTGTGGGGTCAGCCCAAATTAAGTTAACCATGGGTTAAGCTAGACATGTAGGCCCCATTAGTTTATTGGGCAGGACAAAACAAGTATAAATAGAGATCGGGAGATCTCTATTTGATCATTCATTCACACACTTCTCTCATTCGGAAAGTGGCACACTTATGAGGAGGAGGCTCTGCTGCTAGGAGAAGACTATCTCTTGTATTCTGGTTGTATCATTGCTCTATCTATCTCTGAGGAAGTTATTGGGGTTTTTCACCTTTATGGTTTTCCCCAAGTAAACTCTCTGTCTCTTGTGTGCTTGAATTATTGTCTCTTGTGTGCTTGCATTATTGTGTCCATGATTGATATGCTATAGATTTGTTGTACATGTTGTTCTCTCTGTTAAGATCCTAGATCAGATTGAAGTAAATTCTAAAAATTTAACACACCCTTGTTGACCTGGAAAGTATCACAGTCAACCACCATTTGTTGAATTATCATTTTCAGTTCCCACCAAAAGAAGTTACATTGTTCTTGGTCTTACATTTTGAGGAACCCAGAGTGCCCTACCGATGAAGAAGCATGGAGTTCATAAAAGAGATATCCCCGTTGAACAGATTGCAACCAATTTGGAACAAGCAGAGAAATAGATGTAAGAGAAACTAGGTCATCAAATGTGCGAGAAGGAGCATCGGCCACCATATTCTCCTTACCCTTTTTGTAAGTGATCGCATAGTCATAACCCATGAGTTGGATAACCAATTTCAGGTGTGCTGGGGAGGAGACCCGTTGTTCCAGGAAATTTTCTAGACTCTAGAGATCAATCTTGATGTAGAAAAAATTCCCTAATAGGGATGTCTACCACTTCAGTACTGCATGAAAAATAGCCATCATTTCCTGTTGAGAAGTAGATGTGGCTAAATGCTTACTAGAAAGGTCTCTTGAAGGCGGCAAGCCCATTGGTGCAATAAGGACTTTTGCATATCTATCCAAGGAAGTAGTGGAGACAGTTGATGGGTGCATCTGAATGGAATGGAGCTGAGCGATGACAACATGTGAATTCTTCTTAAGGATCTTTCCCAGACGATGTGAACTGATGATGTAGAGAGACCCTTGTTGTAAGCCCGTAAATTTGTGTTGTGTACCATTGACTGAAAAATGCATCCAAAGTTCAGCAAAATCCCATAAGATGGGGCCAAGTGTGCGTAACCATTGAACGCCCAAAACCACATCACATCTGGCTAAGGACAAGGAAAACATGTCAGAGCACAGGGTATAATCTTCTAGAGAGATACGCACATTGTGACACTTTCCGTTGCAAGGTAAGGTGCCCTCATTGGAAACCATGAATTCAAAGTTGGAGCAAGGATGGACAAAACAATCAGCCTATTTGGCAATCCAAGGGTCAATGAAGTTATGAGTGCTGCCAGAATCAATGAGTATTGTAAGAGGAAGATTTTTGAAGTAACCCCTGGCCCGCATTGTTTGGGGGGTGGTGACACCAGATAAAGTATGGAGATATATCTCGGGTTGGTCATCCTCAGATGGGGGGTCAATAGGCGGCTCCTGAATGTCGACCTGATCATCCATTGTATATGGAGCTTATTCACCAATTTTAGAGGCAAGTGGAGAATCCATATCCAAGAGATAGAGCTTTTGTTGAACACATCTATGTATCTAAGTGAATTTCTCATCACAATTATAACAAATACCTTTTTCTTTGCATGTTTGCATCTCTATTTCAGACAAATGCTTGATAGGATTTGGTTGAGGAGCTGGTGGGATGGGAGGTCATTGAGAACCTATATTTAGCAAGGGGACAAAAGTGGGTTTGGAACATTGTTGGGATGCAATATTGTATTCTTCCAACTTATCCAACCCCGGGGCTTCCATCATTGTGTTGGGACAGAACATTTTAACCTCGGATTTCATCCTTAAGACCACTGATAAAACAACTCCTGTAGAATTCATTAGACAATCCTCCTGTGTGATTGCCTAGTTTCTCAAATTCTATCTGATTCTCTCTCATAGTGCCAATTTGGTGAAGTTTAGTGAGGGATCCAATGAATTCATCAAAAGCACTAGGACCAAATCGTTGCGAAAGGAGATGGCAAAAATCTGGCCATTTTGGGTCTTAATGAGCCTTGATGTACCAACGATACCATTGAAGAGCTTCCTGTTCCAAATGAAATGATGCAAGTGGAACTTTGGTGGCATCAAAAGTATTATGCAGACTGAAATACTATTCCACGTGATAGATCCATCCAGTTGGATCAGTACCATTGAAGTGAGGAAAATCAAGCTTCAGACTACGGAAATTGCTGTAAGACGAGAACCCATTTCCTGATGAAGACTCAGACTATCATTTGTTGTTCATGGATGAATGCTCATGATGGAGGCTGAGAAATTTTTCATCTAGATCCTGGAGTTTGGTTTGGATGGCTGCACGTGCTTCCTCCATGGTTTTTTCTTTTACGTGGGTGACAACCATAGCCAGGAGTTTGTTTTTTTTTTTTTTTTCCAGAATGGATTTGCTACCACGTAGAAGGGATCGGAAACAGATGGATCTGCAACGATGCGGAAGTGATCGACAACAGATGGATCTGAAACGACGTCGAATGGATCAAAAATGCCTGGATCTGAAATGACTTTCTGAATAGATCTGAAATGGTTGGATCTGGAATGACTTTCATAATGGATCTGAGACAGCTGGATCTGAAACAACGCCGAAGTGATCGGCAATAGTTCAGCTGAAAATAGATATGGACGCCAGGAATGTTCAGCTTCCTAACAATTCAGGGGTTTCACTCGGCCACCATTGTTGTCTGACAGCTTTTGTATTTGGGTAGTACCCCTAACTCCACCGCTCAGGTAAAACTGATAACCGCTTTGCCACAAACGATAGCTCTTGGTTTACCTCACAGGTGGGAACTAGTCAATTAGGTAGGGGTCGTTGCCCTTTTCGCTGGAAGGTCCTCTCAATGGGCCAGCTACTTTGGGGTTCCTTTGGTACTCCTCACAATGAGTTTTAGGCCTTATTCCCAAGTACTTCCCATAGTTAAACAGATAGGGATTATTCCCAGCTTCGAACTTGCAACATATGCGAAAAAAACAATTTGGCATAAATTCCACCCAAAAAGCCCAAGAAAGTGCTTTGATACCAGATGTGAAGAACCTGCAACAATTAATTAATGAAAATACACAAGATACCAGAAATAACAGAACTCAGAATCGCTTGTATTGATCGCAGGCCACCTCGAGGAGGAAACCTCCTTTGAGCAAGCTCAATATAAATAACTTCTTGGTACCTTCATTGGTCTCAACACAAACTTATATACTAAGTCTAGGTGCCAATACCATGGGTCAATACCAGGTGTCAATACAAACCATGGGCCAATACAAACTATGGATCAACAATTACTACAGGACGACTTACAAAGCATATGCGTCCAACAACAATAACACAAACTATGGATCAACAAATACCACGAGACGACTTACAAAGCATATGCGTCCAACAACAATATACTAACAAAGTAAATAGAAGGGTTGACATGGGTTCCTAACAGATGATTTTTAAATTCTTGTTTTATATTAAGTTAGGTTGGTGGATTTCCTATTCCAACATCATGTGAAAAGTTAAATGTGTCAATTTAACAAAGGTTGGTAGCTTATATTATTAGTATGGTTAAGAAAATGTGACAAGCGCTTTCATACAAACTATAGAGAAGTGGGTCTTAAACCCCATCTGACGTTATATTAAAAGTGATCCAATATTTACGTTGGCATACTATAATCTTTGGAGACTAGGAATTAACACCAGGGATAATTAAAATGAAAAATGATTCGACTATGGCAAAGTGGGTTTTCGATTCACCATCGGTGTTATATTATTAATGTATCGAAGAATTTACGTTGTTAACTATGGCAAGGTGGGTCTATGCTTGATCGTTGCTGTGTGGTAGATTCGTCATTAATGAAAATCATGTGGTTGAGAGTAAATGCTGCATCATTTGTACCAAAACCATACCACTATGCTTATGGGTTTGGTCCTTGGCGTTTATTGTTATATTTTCCATTGTGGAGAAGAGAAGGTAGAGCCTTCATGGTTTTGAACCCTCTTGAGCATTACTAGCAGTTGGTTACACCATGTAGTGGTTCTTTAATGGTGACCCTGTCATGGGAGAGTTCCACTGCTTAGCTTTTCAGTCGACCAAGGTTCCAATCCTGCGAGGTAATATCTTCACAATTTTTACTTTCATTATTTATAGTGTAGTTCCAGCTTATAAAAATGGCATTTTTCCATTATTTAACCACGGTTTTTGGTTGTTGACAAGAAAGAAGGTCAAGTTCTAAGGTAACGGTTTAGTGATGGGAAAAAGGGTTGTATACGAATAATGCAACCACCGGTAAGCCTCAATTTTGTCCAGACATTCCTCTGTCAACAAGATGTGTTGTTTAGAGTTCCACCTAGTGCATTATGCGTTTGATATAAGGACTACGAGGCTGCCCAGAGCAACATTACTGTACTAGTTAAGTTTTCTGGGCATAGCTCTAAGTAGGGTTTCACCTACCAGTTTATAGAGAAGTTTATGTTACAGGGTTTGTAATGTTGGAGGACCTCTTGACTCCCTTGGCGGTATGACTGCGATTGTAAAAATTCTTTAAGAAGAAAACAATGATTTACTTCGTTGTTTAATATTTGGTTCAATGAGGCTTTTCTCTCGGCTACTGTTGATTTTTTAAAATTAATTTACCTTACTTCTGTGTAATGCCGGCTCATCAATTCATTGTTTAAATCTTGGTCTCATTTTTATGAAATGTTTTTATGGTACAAGTTTGTTATTTTCGATGTAACTTGTTTTCGGTGTTAATTTCTTTAAATTACTATGGTTCTAAGGTCACAGTCTTTTAGCCTTAGCATTGAGCTGAGTTTTTATTTGATATCCTTAAGAATTAATGTGCACAAGGTTTGTACCCTAGCTCTGTCATGAGATTGTTTTAATATGTAGTTAGCATGATTGGGCGAGTTCTTCAAATGAAGACTCGAACCCTTGTTCTCTTGTTGAAATATGTGTAGTATTGGTTCCTTTGGAAGCGTTGTGTGTGTCCTTCTGGGACTTGAACTCAACTTGCTTTTAATGCTATACTAGGTAGTGAATTATTAAATTCTAATGTGAACTTCCTGGTTTACTAGCATACCTGGTTATGATTTACAATATAATTTTAGAGGGTTATAAAACTAAGGAGACTTATATTTTGGCGAGCTCATCCTGAGAATCGATCCTTAGTTGTAAATTGTATTCATCCCTCAGCTGATACAATATAGAAATTTGATGATTACAAAAGTGGGATTTCAAATACCGTCGGTTCTTGGAAGTGGTTTTTATCTTAGAAATGTTCTGGGCACTCTTGATGTTCCAACCATTACCCAAATGTGCTTTGATGTCGTTACAGGGTTTGATCTTTGGGTTCATTGATAAATATAAATTAATTAAATGTACCCTAAGTAGCTTCATAATTCATGAAATATGTTCCTAAAGTTGATGGTGAGCTCCTAATGTCGATGCCTAATGAGGGCAGCTATACCAAGAGCCTTCTTTAAATGTCAACCCAGGGAACGTACAAACTTGAGAGATGCATGCACTATCTTTGCTCTTATAGGATAATCTCTTGTCAAAGTTGGATGTCGGTATCGATGTTCTAAATATTGTCTACTAAATGTGAAAAATGATTATGCTATGGAATTAAATACTGGAAAGCAATAAATCTAATTAAAAGAATTAAAGTGCTGAAAGCAGTAAATATGTTCTGAGAAATAAAGTAGGGAATCTATTTTAAATAATTAAAATGCTAAAGTAATTAGATGTTGATCTGTTCTAAGAAATGAAGATACAAAAATAGTAAATCTATTTGAAATAATTAAAATGCTTAAATAACTAAATGCTGAGAAGGAAAATACATAATAGAGCTATTCTACTATTAGGGAAACAAAGTCTGTAACTACTATCTACGCACAAAATTGGAGTCTTGATCTAATCTTGTTTTACCAATCTAGAATTGAAATACGATCATTCTATGCTTACTCATCTATTACTAAGTAAATAAAAACTACTCACGATGAGAAACTGCAGTGAACTCTAGATTTAAACCATGACATTGAAAGCAAAGCTATTACACATGTAATAGTTGATAAAAATATGCGTTGAAAGAAAGAACCTACAGGACTACTGAAATCATTTTACTGTACTACAGAATGCATTCTAAACTACTACAAAAATAATGAATCATTCAACGCTCCCATATATCATAGAACTGTTCATCAATGTAAAATGCATACTTGGAAAAATACCTACAAATAGGAATCTCCTGACCTACGTGTTGGAGGGGGCCTTCCCAAACTGTACTTAGGAGAGAATAAAAACTCAGAAACACTCGCTGGAATTAATCATCAATCTTCCATTTAATATATAAAATCCATGTCAAAATAGAAGTCTGTACTTCTCAGTATCTCAATAGTGTAGAAAACATTAAAAATAATGTCTTTCCCAAAAATAACAGCAGGGGCCGCTCACTACCCGAGAGGTCCATATTTATACGATTTAACTCTGATCCTAACTGATTCTCAAAATGCCAATTCATCTTGAAAGTGGGAGTGCATCCTCTATAAATTAGGAAACAGGGCACCGAGCTTGGTGATCCTTTAGTCTTCTACACGTCCATCCTTTAATGACACTGAACCTTCTCAATCACACTTGGTTTCAATATAATCAATTTATTTGATATGCATTCTAACATACAAGATTAATTAGAAAAACAATTTCATTAAATAATTAAAGTAAAACACTTTTCCCACAATTGAGTGCATTTATTTACCATTGCATGAGCTGGACTGTGGAAAAAGGGTTATCAAAATACCTGAAAAATGGACCCATCATTCTCTCCCCTACTTGAAGGATTCACCCATCCTTGGGTGGCTTATTCCATTCGTCGATGACCTCCCTGATATCCGATGCTACCACCTTAGGTGCCCCTGCCTTCCTGAGATATCCAAAATTCTTATCCTCCCTGGCACATGCCTTCCTCTCCTCCTCTTCATTAATCTATTCTTTGAGGACTGGGGAAAGAAAGAATGGGGCATTCAGTCTCATCCCAATCCACCTGAGTTGGTTTTTTTCCAGGGATTCTTTGTAGAGTATAATTTTGAAGAGAGCATCATTAAGCCTGAGGGGAGAGTGGAGTTCTCTTCGTTTTAGATCGTTTTCCACCCTGCTCCACCTTCCCCTGATGGACTCATTAACTTCCTTTGGTGTGCTACGGAGTTTAATGTCAAAATGACTCACCACCTCCTGTTGTTTTACGAGGAGAATGGGTATCAGTTCCTCGTCCTGAGTGAGGATCCTGTGATTATAGATTATTCCCTCAAGGTGAGTTAGCTCAGGTTTGATCATTAATGGGGTTTTCAATTTGGATGCAACATAGAGATGATAGTCCTGGGCTCATTCAATTTCGTTGTTCATCCACGAACACAATGCCCTTAACTGGAAATCGCCCACATATGGGTTTGGTGACCAGTTGGGCGAGCCAGAAACTACAAAATTGTGCAAGAAGAACTCACTCAATTAGTCTTTCTCCATCTCTATGGAGTTCAAAGATGCATCAATGAATTCTTTAGGAGTGCTTACCTCTATAGGAAGATCTTTCTTCAACCTCTGGAGATGGAATTCGCCCCATTTCTCTTGTAAATAAACTGCATAGACCGCCAATGGTGGTCTGAGGTCACGCAGTCTCTCATATATGCCGATAGTAGTGGCAAAAACATCCTTAATTTTGATAATCTCCCGGTCCTTCCTTGCTAATTCGCTCTATGCTTCGGCCAACGTTTCTTGCAGTGCTAAATTCTTTTGCTCGGCCAGCCAGAGCTCTTCTGCATGGTGCATCTTTAGGATTTGTGTCTTCTCGACTGAGAATGGGGGAGGTGTGGCCTGGCTTCCTGGCCGAATTCTTAATGTTTCCAACTCATTTCCGAGCCTTTCCAATTATGCTCGTGCTTCAATGAGATGGGAAATGACCTCGGGGTCATCATTACGTTCTGGCGGGTTTTCCTGAAAGTTGACTTGATCCTGTAAGCTCTGCTCTTCTTCTTTATCCATTTCTTCTTCTCTATCCTATTTTTCCTCTTCATTCCTTTCCTCTTCTTCATCCTCTTCTTTTTTTTCTTCTTTGTCCTCTTCTTCGTCTGTAGTGGGATCCTTTTGATCTATAAAAGGATCAATGTCATCATCATACACATTGGTAATCAGGGGGCTGGGTTCCCTTTCTTTCTCCTTGGAGACTTGGATTTTAGATACCTATGTGAATCTCTTGTTGTGCCTCTTTCACCCCTGACTACTGGTAGGAATATCTAGGTCTAATTTGGGGGAGTCCTCTTTAGAGTGTTTTATTTTGACCAAGGTGTCGGCCACACTGTCCAAGTCAATTTTTGTTTTTGCTCCTAATATAGAGGTGGTCTTACTTTTAGATTCGGGTGGCAAGGGCATAGTCCTCATTCTCTGAACGTCATCAGCAGACACCATGATGAACTCCTCCTAAGAGAGCTCTGGAATCTGAGCTTTTCACTCCTCACCAACTATTAGTTTGATTATCCCATGATGGGCCAAAGCATCCTCTTTTCCCTTAGCCACCTTCCTGCTCATCTCTGCTAGGGATTGGAGCAAGTAAAATGGAATGCTAATATTGTTGTTTGATGAAATGTGACTTCTGTGCCTGAGAAGCTCTAAAATATGAAAAGGGAAAATGGGAACATAGCTTAATCTTCCAGTGCATGTAATATACCTCAGGACAATTGCAGCCATTTCATCCCATGGTGCTAGCATGGAGGGTCTTTTGACTCTGTTTTTGTCTTCATCATAAACTTCTCCATGCTCAAAGAATGTTGCTTTTGCTGTGTGGTTTTCCTCCCGGTCGTTGCTGCTGCAATGCAGGCCCATTGGAAGACCAATGTGTTTGGCTATCATGTCCTCATCCACTTTTATGCGTAACCCCTTCACCCGGGTGACGTACTGTTCATCCTTAATATGCTTGAAGTTTCTTGCAGACTCCTGGGCTACCCCTGTATGGTATTCTCTCAGTCCAAGGATAAATGGCATCCAGCCTGAGTTGCGAATGATCTGCAGGACTCTCGAGCTTTGATAAATGGCACTGTGATCTTTCGGTTCACTCTTTTTAAAACCCTTCTTCATTTTTCGAATCTTCTTTATAACCAGACAAACCAGGGCTTTGCCTACAGGCTCAAGGAATACAATGGTGGCTGCTTCTTGGGAATTCTGGGTGGTTACTTATATGCAAAATCGTGGAATATGCTGCACCCTAATCCACTGCCTTTTTGCACCTATTCTTTCCATCATACCTATACTTGCCACTTTTAATCCCCTATTTTTCATGATCGATCTCTGCCTTCTCATGATCGACCTCTGTACTTCATGTGGTGAAGGTTGCGATCATGATTTGCTGAGGGTGACAGGACTTTGTTAGCAATCATGAGTTATGAAGGTTATTCCACCATGCCACTAATTTGAAATGGAAGCTGTCCTCAGCTGACTAGAAACGACTGTATTGTGGGAAAGTGCTTTGCCATAAAAATCAAATAAAATCGTTTTAGAGATTACCGTGGTATGTATGCGTACCTGCATTGATGATCTGGTGCATTTTTTATGCATGGTGGATTATGTAGTATATCGTGGCGGTGTCTGTAGTTGATTTCTGCATGTCATTAGTTACGTGTGTAGGCTGCTTTTTCCGTTTTCTGTGTTTTGAATTTGTTGAATATGTGCTTTTGAAAATTGTGCCAGTTGTTGATACGACTCAGGCGATCGTGCTTTTATATTTGGATGATTGCCTGGTTGGATGTGATTGGCTCCCTTTAATAACTTGCAGGCTCTCTTGAATATGTTTGAAAAAGGTTGGCATGGTGTGTCTTGAAGAATTCCGTGGTAGATGAAGACTGATTTCTGCATGTACACGTGGTTGGCTCGCTTGAATTGATATCAGGCTCACTTGAATCAATGGTAGCCTCGCTTGATATATTTTGCAGGCTCGGTTGAATTGATGGTAGCCTCGCTTGAATTATTGATAGCCTCGCTTGATATATTTTGCAGGCTCGGTTGAATTGATGGCAGCCTCGCTTGAATTATTGTGCAGGCTCGCTTGAATAGGTTGATGCCCTGTAAACTTCCTATTACCGTTTTCTTTCTTTTTTTCTTATATATTTTTTCTCTTTTTTTTTCATGATATGTGTTGAAGTTTATTGATTTGTAGCATGCTCTATCAGCATCAATTGTTGCTGGTAGAGTACTTGTGTAAATTCTTCTTTGGACTTTGGTTGTTTGTAGAGTTTTAGGCGATGCCCATTCACTATCATGGGGAACTCATCATCATTAATTATTATAATTCTCACAGCCCCATTGTCATAAATTTTATGTATACTGTAAGGTCCAAGCCATCTAGTTGTTAGCTTTCCTTTGAATGTGTGAAATATGGAGTCGTAGAATAGTGCCCAATCACCCTCTTTGAACTTCTTATTCTTCAAATGTTGGTCATGCCATTTCTTTCTTTGTTTTTGGATGATTTAAGTATGTGTAAGTGCTTGTTGGCAGTGTTCATCCAGCTAATTTAGCTGTAGCATGCATTCTTTTTGAATGTCTGATAGGTTCATATTTAGATTGGCTGCAATTCTTAAGGTTTTTACTTCAAATTCAATTGGTAGCATGACCTTTTTCCCATAGACCAGTTCATAAGGTGTGAATCCTGTTGTTGTTTTCCATGTAGTATTGTAAGCCCAGACTGCTTCACTAAGTCTGTCAGCCCAATCTCTTTTGTGAAGTTGGACAGTTTTTGTCAAGATTCTCTCTAATTCCCTGTTGGTTACCCCAGCTTAACCATTTCCTTGAGGGTGGTAGGAGGATGACTGTCTGTGCTTTACATTGTTTCTTTTCATCAAGTCTTCAATTAAATTTGATGTGAATTGTGGTCCTTGATCCGAAACTACTTCTCTTGGCACCCCAAATTTGTGAAAGATCTGCTTAGTAAAGAATTTGGCCACACTGGTTTCATTTGCAGTAGCCAGTGCTGCTACCTCTGTCCATTTTGTAAGGTAATTAGTGCATACAAGGATGTATCTCTTCTGATTGGACTGTGGGTTGAATGGGCCAACAAAATCGAATCCCCATTTATGGAATGCCTCTAAAGAGATTTGTGGATGTAGTGGCATTTCTTGTTTTTGTGTTGGCTTTCCCATTCTCTGGCAATCGTCACAATGGGAAACATACTCATAAGCATCTCTGTGGAGTGTTGGCCAATAATACCCTGTTTGCAAGATCTTGTAGGCTGTTCTTTTGCAGCATAGTGTCCTCCACAAGGTTCATTGTGGGTGGCATGCATTATGTCATGTACCTCATCTTCCCTAATGCACCTTCTAAGTACTTGATCTGGTCCCTGTTTAAAAAGCATGCCCTCTATCCATGTATATATGGCACTTTGTCTTATTACTTTTGTCCTTTCTTTATAACTATAATGTTCTGGAAACTTCCCGGATACCAAATAGTTTGCTATGTCAGCAAACCATGGACTTTTTATTGATATGGAAAAAAGGTGCTCATTAGGGAAGTTATCTTGGACCAATTCATTATCTGTCCCATGTGTTACTCTTGACAAAAAGTCTGCTACGACATTATGCTTGCCTGGTTTATCTATTATAGTGATGTCAAATTCCTATAGAAGTAGCATCCATCAAATAATTCTTCCACTGGTATTAGGCTTGTTCATAAGATATCTGATTGCTGAGTGGTCAGTATGGATAAAACTTTGGTATCCTGTAATTTAATGCCTGAATTTGTTGATTGCATGTATGATTGCCAGAAATTCCTTCTGTGTGACTGTGTAGTTGAGTTCTGCCCCAGCCAAATTTTTGCTTATATAGTATATGGCATAGGGTTTCTTGTCTTGTTCTTTCCCAAGCACAGATCCGATTGCTTTATCTAATGCATCAGTGTGAATGTGAAATGGAATTTCCCAGTTTGGTCCTTGAAGTATTGGTGCTGTGATGGTTTTCTGTTTAAGACTTTCAAAGGCTGACATGCAGTTGCTTGTCCATATGAACTCATTGTATTTTGTGAGAAGTGAAAACATGGGGGTAGAAATTCTGCTATAATTCTCAATAAACCTTCTGTAGTACCTTGGCTATCCAAGGAAGCTTCTCACATCTCTCTGTTTGACTGGTGGGGGTAGTGTCTTGATTACTGATACTTTGGCTTGATCCACCTCTATACCTCTCTGTGATATATGATGTCCTAGAACAATTCCCTTCCATTAACATCCTGCATTTGTCATTGCTTAAGCACAAGCTCATCTCAATACATTTTTTTAATATTAATTCAATATTTTTCAATGCCTGCTCAAAGCTCTGTCCATAAGGTGTGAAATCATCCATGAATACTTCAATTTTGTTATTCAAAAAATCAGAGAAAATACTCAGTATGGCTCTTTGAAATGTTGTTGGGGCGTTACATAGACCAAAGGGTAGGACCCTATAGGCGTAAGTTCCCCATGGGCATGTGAAGGTCATCTTATCTTGATCAACTGGGTGTATTAAAATTTGGTTGTAACCACTGAAACTGTCTAGGAATGAAAAGTACTTGTTTCCAAACAATGTATCTGGAACCTAGTCTATAAATGGAAGTGGAAAATGATATTTGTTTATTGCTTTATTTAGCTCCCTATAGTCCCCACAAATTCTCCATTTGCCTCCTTTTTTGGGCACTATGACTAGTGGTGAGAACCACTCACTATCAGATATTGGATAGATGAACCCTGCGTCTAATAACTTTTGTAATTCCACTTTGACTATGTCTTTTAGTGCAGGGTTCAACGTTCTTTGTGGTTGCCTGATGGGAGTAGAACCTTCGTTGATGTAAATGTAGTGTTTGCAGATATCAGGATGTATTCCTTTCATATCTGTATATGTCTAGGAAAATTCTTTACTTTGTTGTGTTAGTATCTTCATCAATTTCTCTTCTTGCTCTAGTTTTAAATTGGAAATTATGTTGACTGTTTTTCCAGGGTTAATTTCCACGACTTTTACCTTCTCAATCTGTTCTTGCAGCACTTCCGTCCATAAGTCTTCCATGTTCTATTTTGAACTTTCACCTATTTCTATCGAAAAAAATTCTTGAATAACATGATTGTTAGGAGATATATTTTGTATAAATCTATCTATATGGCCATCTTCATCTATTGCCTTTAAAGATATTGCAGCATCAATTGTTAGGATAGGTCGGAGGTTTTGATCTGGTGTGTTTTGGTAATCATCAATCCAATTTTGATATTCTAACTCTGAGGATTTCATTACTGGTGGGTAGATTGTTATTTTCTTCCTGGTATGTTCACTGGTGATTGTCATATTTCCTAATCGGAAACCTATGTAAGCGTCTGCAGTTGCTAACCAAGGTCTACCCAGGATAATTGGATAGCCATTAAGTTTGCTTTTGATTTCGATTATTATAAAATCAGCTGGGTATTCCCAGGACTCGGTATTGATCATAATTTCTTCTAGCATTCCTTCGGGCTTCATAGTTGACGTGTCTACTAGTTGGAGCACTATTGTGGTTGGTATTACCATTGATCGGAGTCCGAGGTATAACATGGTTTCTTTAGTCATGACATTGATCGCAGCTTCTAGATCGATTACGCTTTTATTTATTTGCTTGTTATTTATGGTGACTCTTACTACAGGACTACCAGGATCAAGATATTTAGGATTTATTATGACACCTAGCATCAAATCGGCCAATTGTCCCACTACATTAATAGTTGGTGGGTCACACTTCCTCCTTCCTGGCTTCTTTAGGCAATTTTCTCTAATGAATTTGTTGCAGATGGGCACATCCCTTATGGCTTGTAAGATTGGGATTTGGATGTTTAAGTGTTTGAATTCGTTTAAGATTATATTTTCTTCCTCTTCTTTTGTATTCCGGACAAGTTTTTCTAGAAATAGATGGTTTCTAGTTCGTGTGAGTGGTATAATTTCTTCCTCAGGAGGTTCTGGTTCATCGGGATGCTGAACATAGGGTTCTAATGTGTGGTCATGAACTTCAGGTACAGTTTGTTGGATGTTGTGTGGGGATGTATTATGCAACGTTTTTTCGGATCGTAGGTTTATTTCATTTCTTTCTATGGTGTCTACAACATAAGTTGGGAATTGTGTGATATGAGTGTTATAAGCCTGTTGCTGTGGTGGGGGTCTGTTATTATTAGGATTTGGAATTGGTTGGGCTGGAATAAGTGGAGGTCTGGGGGGTGCTTGAGGTTGTGGGGGTGGCATAATGAGTGGTTGTTGTAATGGCGCCCTCGAATTTGATGGATGGGGGTACTGGTTTGCATAATTTGTGGTGGATGGAAATGGTGGGGGGTATTGAGGATAATATGGTTGTTTATAGGATGCTTGATATGCTTGTTGGTTTTGTTGCCATTGGTTTTGATTTGGCTATGCTTGCCATGGAGTCGGTGCAGAGTTCCAATTTGGCTGTCCTTGATTATAGTAAGTTTGACTGCTTTGCTGATATGGCCTAACAAAATTATTCCTCCTCTGATTTATAAAACAAAGCCATTCTACAGTTCCTTCAGCTGCTGGGTCTTGAATAGTTGCCTTACATGAGGGTAAGAGGGGACATTTATCAGTGGAATGGTCATCGGTGCAGAGACCACATAATTCTATCGTGTTCAAGGTGCACTGCCCCTTCTCATGCTTCTTCCTACAACGAGGACAAAATACTTCCAAGGCTTGGTTAATTTCATCCAGTTTCTTTTTTATTTGAAGAGCATCAAGTTTCATGGCTAGGGATTGCAGTATGTCAGTTTTCATCTCATCCAGCAGGTTTCCTAAATCAGATTTTGTAAGTGTTGGTGTTGAAAATGATGATCCACTGGTAGTTGTATGTGTATCCCTCGTCCTATTCCTAGTTTTCCTAGACCTTGAGTAGTTTTTGAAGATTTGCAAGATCTGGTCAAAAGATTTTTGGAATATGTCTCCATCTCCAAGGAGATTTAAGACTTCAAAATTCTCCTCTTTTACACCTCTAAGAAGGACAAGCTTTAGTGATTCAGGGTCCAATGTGCAATGGCTGGCTCATTTGTAGCTGAGTTGAAATCTTTGGGCATAATCTTCTAATGACTCTCTATCTCCTTGTTGCATCCTAAAGATTTCATCCCTAGTATCTTCGGCCTTGCAGTAGTCCCTATATTTTTCTAAGAATGACTGTTTCATTTGATCCTAGCTAAAGATACTATTTCCTTCAAGGCTCATGAACCACCGAAGTGATAGGTCTTTTAGTGTGGAAGGAAAAAGCCTGAGCTTTTGTGCATCAGTAGTGTAATCAAATGATCTGCAAACTACCTCAAATTCAAACAGGAATGTGTCAGGATCTTCTGAAGTCAACCCATGAAATTTTGGCAAATTATTAGGATTGATGTTCTTCATTCTGACATCTCTGATAGGTATGCTAATGGGAAAAGTGAAAAGCTCCCTAGGTTCTTCCTCTTCATTTGCCATTGAGGTGTTTGAGCTGGAACTTGTAGTGAAGTTGCTTCTCCTTGGATCATATGTGGAGTCAATCTCATTTTCAGAGTGTAGAAATTCAAACTGAGAATGGTTAGAACTGTTATTACCATTGTTGCTCATGGAATGCTTGGGCAGAAAGCGGCCAAACCTATCCCTTTGCTGACGAGGCATTCATTGGTAGAAGATATTTATGTTTTTGTTTTATGTAATTTTTATTTTCTTTTTGTGGTTTTTAGGTGATACCTCCTAAAAGATTTAGCACCTCCTTGGCAATGGTGCCAAAAAGTGGTGAGCTCCTAATGTGGATGCCTAATGAGAGAAGCTATACCAAGAGCCTACTTTAAATGTCAACCTGGGGAACGTACAAACTTGAGAGATGCATGCACTATCTGTGCTCTTATAGGATAATCTCTTGTCACAGTTGGATGTCAGTATCGATGTTCTAAAGATTGTCTACTAAATGTGAAAACTGATTATGCTATCAAATTAAATACTGGAAAGCAATAAATCTAATTAAAAGAATTAAAGTGCTGGAAGCAGTAAATATGTTCTAAGAAATAAAGTAGGGAATCTATTTTAAATAATTAAAATACTGAAGTAATTAGATGTTGATCTGTTCTAAGAAATGAAGATACAAAAATAGTAAATCTATTTGAAATAATTAAAATGCTGAAATAACTAAATGCTGGGAAGGAAAACATCATAATAGAGCTATTCTACTATTGGGGAAACAAAGTCTATAACTACTATCTGCACACAAAGTTGGAGTCTTGATCTCATCTTGTTTTACCAAACTAGAATTGAAGTACAATCATTCTATGCTTACTCATCTATTACTAAGAAGTCAAAAGAAACTAATCACGATGAGAAACTGCAGTGAACTCCAGATCTAAACCATGACATTGAAAGCAAAGCTATTACACATGTAATCGTTGATAAAAATATGCGTTGAAAGAAAGAACCTAAAGGACTACTGAAATCGTTTTACTGTACTACGGAATGCATTCTAAACTACTACAGAAATAATGAATCATTCAACGCTCCCATTTATCGTAGAACTATTCATCAATGTAAAACGCATACTTGGAAAAATACCTGCAAATAGGAATCTCCTGACCTACGTGTTGGAGGGGCCCTCCCCAACCCGTACTCAGGAGAGAATAAAAACTCAGAAACACTTGCTGGAATTAATCATCAATCTTTCATTTAATATATAAAATCCATGTCAAAATAGAAGTCTGTACTTCTCAGTATCTCAATAGTGTAGAAAACGTTAAAAATAATGTCTTTCCCAAAAATAACAGCGGGGGCCTCTCACTACCTACGAGGTCCATATTTATACGATTTAACTCTGATCCTAACTAATTGTCAAAATGTCGATTGATCTTGAAAGTGGGAGTGCATCATCTATAAATCAGGAAACAGGGCACAGAGCTTGGCGATCCTTTAGTCTTCTACACGTCCATCCTTTAATGACCCTGAACCTACTCAATCATGCTTGGTTTCGATATAATTAGTTTATTTGATACGCATTCTAACATACATGATTAATCATAAAAACAATTTCATTAAATAATTAAAGTAAAACACTTTTCCCACAATTGAGTGCGTTTCTTTACCATTGCTTGAGCTGGATTGTGGAAAAAGGGTTATCAAAATACCTGAAAAATGGACCCATCAGTTGATGTAGCTGAAGCCTGTTAAAATAGCCCTTTGATGCTAAAAGATGTAATGTCTAAGGTGTCGTTTTTCAACAGTGTACTGAGTGTGTTATTGGTAGTATGATGTTTTATAGTGAGTCGAATAGTCGATAGTATTTAAATTGGGATATATTTATATTTATGAGTTTGAAAGGAAGAGTTTTCTGATGTTTAAATACAAATAGACTCTGTCATAATACTTGATTATCTCTATATAGTACTAATTTTGATGTTGTAGTCTGTAGCAGGTTACTGCTTATTATTAATTACTATTTGCATAATTAGAGCATTCCAGTATTCATATGTAGATAATAGGTTACTTATAAGTCCTTAAGTGTGTATAGTTTTGTCTAAGGAAGACGTTGTATAAAAAGATAATACCTAGTTTGTTTAGCTCTGATACTTGTATAAATTTACAAATTATATATTGTTTTCTGTTTGTAAAGAATACATGAAATTCTAAGTTTTTGTTTGCAACATAGAGCTTTTAACTTATGAGAAAAGAGATGAGAGTATAGCTAAAAATTTGGTTTAAATTCTGAGAGAAAACTCTAGGTATTCTACTATTTGTTTGTATACAAGACAAGGATATAAATCTATTAACTTTTAAGTTTATAACCCTATATAGATAAGGGTGTAAAAACCCTGAGACTGATATACTAAATAGTTAGTATTTTTTGTGTTGTAAGTGTAGTGTTTCATTTAAGACTTATTTTATTTGAAGGGTAGAATTTACAGCTATTTTCGAATCACTTTCTTAAACTTAATTAAATACTTCCTATACTAGAGTACATCGTCTATGACGAAAGGAAAATATAGGAAGATATTTTGTTCAATCATTTATATCATATCATTCAATCAACAAATCTATAGAAACTAATTTAACTTGCTCATAAATCAATCATTAGTTCAGCTATCTGATGTTCAACAATTAACATACTTAAACAGTCTAACAACATAGTTTAACTAGTGCCAAAAGAAAAGAAAAGAAAATATAACAAGTAGAACCTGATAATTTGATAGGGTGGACAAACACCAAAAGAGGCTTGTTCCTCCCAGCCTTCTCCAGAAGAAGTAGCCAAATCACTTGCTCCCTTGGACCCCCGAGCTTGTTTACTGAACCACTAGGAAGAAGTCTCTGTATAGAAGCATGGCACTCAGGTTGTACTTCAGTAATCAATGGAGACTTGCATACACACCTCACATATGTAATTCAGCAATCAATGGGGACATTCATACATACCCAAAACCTCTGCACTCAGCAGGAACACTCTGCACTAAGCAGAAATAAGACAGTCTTACTCTGCAACTCAAAACATAGCTTCCCCTCATCAAATCTCTTGTGTGCAATTCCTAGCAAAACCACAAGGTAAATTTTCTCATCAGAAAAGTGTGAGCCTCAGCTCAAATTCGATGGCTTATAAAAGATGCCTAGGTCTTTTGGTGGTCATTTTTCAATAAATGAGCCATAAGCTCCAGTTCCACATTCCAGGGAGATTGACTACAAAATAAGGGAGTTGTCCCATAACAACAGCTAGTTACTGAGTTCAGATGTTGCCAATTTTCGATTGCCTTCTACCCTAGATTCCATTCCTCCTAGTGGGTCAGTAAACACTCTTTCAACAGTCTCTTTGCTGTTGATGTATATGTAACTTCAGAATGTATTTCACCCATGTATTTCATCTATGTATATTGTACTCCTATAGAGATGTTATTATTCCTCTATATGGAAGTGTTTGTATTCCTATAGAGATGTTATTATTCCTCCATATGGAAGTGTCATCATTTATATTGTAAGTGTCGTAACTTATACTTGATGGGTTATTAGACCACCTTGTTGCGGTCGGCCCTGTATAAGTCATGTGGGTTGAAGGGTTATTAGACCACCCTATTGGGGGTCGGCCATGTGGCTCAAAGGGTTATTAGACCACCCTATTGGGTGTCGACCCAATCAGCATTATGTTATGTGGTTAAGTTAAAGCTGACCTAGTAAAGGTTATTAGGCAAGTCAAGTCATGTATAAATAGAGTGCGGGAGGCACTCTATTTGATCATTCTATTTCTCACACACACATTTTGGAGCGTGGCCCACTTGTGGAGGAGGAGAAGCTGCTGGTACGAGATGTCTATCTCTTATGCTTGGGTTGTATCATTGCTCTATCTATCTCTAAGGAAGTTATTGGGGTTTTTCACCTTTATGGTTTTCCCCAAGTAAACTCTGTGTCTCTTGTGTGCTTGCATGATTGTGTCCATGATTGATATGCTGTAGATATGCTATACATGTTGTTCTATCAGTTAAGATCCTATATCATATTGAAGTAAATTATGAAAAACTAACATGGTATCAGAGCTAGCCTAAAAGAAGGCATGGTATGGCATGTATGACACTTGTTGTACTTGCGATGCTAGGGCTTGATATAGAAAAAAGTAGTCATCGTAGAACTTTCACTATAAATCCATTTTGGAAAAAAATTCGGATCGAAAACTTTTACAGGTCGAATATCAGATCCCCATGTACCTTATGTCCAAAGGACAACTTCTAATTTGTTGTACTTGGTGTTTTATGATCTGTACAATCTAGGGTTTCTGCCTCTTCCAGATCTGAGTCATAAACAGGTGAACTAGGAAAAAAGGTCATAACTTGGGATAGATAGATGCAAATGAAATTTAGTAAAATGTGACAGGTACTGCACAGACTGTACTTTTTCAAGTATTTCTTTCAGAGGCCGAAATTGAACCAGTGACATGTGGCACTCCGTACAAGTTCGCTCTCCTGTTTTATCCCATAAACAGGTCATGTTGCAACACTTGGCATAACTCTCTCTCAGAGAATCCAATTGAGGTTAGACCTGTGGAGTTGGAAAGATGATGGGTCGGGATATCACAGGTAGTAGTTTCAGACCCTGTGGATCAGAAAGTTTGGACTTACACCAGAAACAATAAGGTGCATATTTCTGTCAAAACAGAATTATTTTTTAGCACCTTCATTCATGGCTTCGGGAATTTAAGGTTTCGGAGAAAGTTGAAATTTTTGTAATCAGAGACCATGACTGGATGCTACTCATCAAAATAGAAATTTAGAGACCAAGATCATATTTTTTGGTTGGGAAGAAGGGTGGTTTTGATCAAACCCCAGTTTGGGATTTGATCGGCAAGATGGAAAATTAGGGCTTCTGCAAAAGTTGGAATTTTGGAAATCTGTGACCACAGCTGGAAGCTCCTCAGAAAAATAGAAGTTTAGAGATTTGAATCAAAAATTTTGTTGGGTGAAGCTCCAGGAAACTCAAACCCTAATTCAAGGTCGTCCTTAGTGAATCCGAAAAACTAAAAGGCAATTTTGAGGGGTGAAACTTTGCAGTTTTCAAATTATGAGTATACAAGCTTGACCAGCTCAAAAAGGCACATCTTTCTATCCTTTTAGAAGTTTGAAATTCAAAAGTTTGAATTTTTAGGGTTTCTCTGACAAACCCCAATCCAGCTCTAGATCCAGTTCCTGCAAATCAAGTGGATTGGGTTAATCCTAGAAGAGAATGGATTGGTCACCTGCATAAGTGAAGAAGTTCTTGTTTCAGAGAGAGATGAGGCTAAGGCCTTACATAAGAAGATTACAATCAATCTTGATAGGTATGACTTACAGGTATGTTTCGAATTATGTTCATGGTTAAGTTTATCATATGTTTGTCTTCATATCATTATGGTTAGTACAATCTTGATTAATTACTAGACTTGTTGTATCACCTTAATAAAATTATGAATATATGATAGAAGATATTCATTGATTAAGGTTTTGACACTTATGATTGTACTAATGCATTGTGATGTTCTATGAGGTTTATGTTGTTCGCTAACATGAAAGGTACACCAAGAAAAACAAATCATGTTCTACTTCAAGAACATATGATCATGGTGACATGAAGACAAAGATTCATCCATTGTCATGGATCACATAGAAGATCTACTTACGAGGTATGTATAACTTGGTTCTACAATGGTTAACTTATGAGACATGCAGGTTACTAGCACAAGTCATTGAAGAGAACCAGAAGACATCATGCGGGTATGTTAGACATAACTAGCTAACATAGTAATCCAGGTATGTTTTTCCTATATCAAGTTAGAATATTACCTTGTGTTAGGATCTCTTATATAAGTATAATTGGTATGATTGGTTATGTTTATTCAGAAAGTTAGAAATGTAAGAAATCAAGGGTTTATGCATATTATGTCTCTTATCTTGATTGATGATTTGACTAACCAGAAGAGTCCTATGATCAAATAAGAATACGCATGAGTAAAAGAAGTCTTCCCCGAAACCTTGAATACTAATGTTTATTATTTGTGTTTGAAATGATCATGACTATACATGTTTAAGATTATTGTGTTTTGATAGTATTAAGATTATATTAATGAATGTGTGATTATGTATGATACCTTGAGGATAACACAATGATGATACTAATAAGCATGCATAGTGGTTAAGGATGGATATAAGTTCAAGGACAGGTAATCCAGGAAGCAAAGATCAAGAGGGAGCACATTTCAGTAGTTTCTGGAAGGATGCAGATATTCAGAGGGAGTTGACCACTTCTCACAATCCACATCAGAATGGAGTTACAGAAAGGAAGCAAAGATTGAGAGGGAGTCAACCCTACAACCAAACAAAGATAAGTATTTTAATTGTCATTTCTTGCATATTTGTTTTTTTAAATAATATTGTTCAATTATGTATATGCTTATGTTCCTAGACTTAGGGTGTGTATTATGCATATTAGAATAATTGCATTAATGAACAATATACTACTAATTTGCATATGATGGGTAAGTGGCCTATGGCACTGTACAACATTCCATTGCTACTTATCTAGAATGAAACCTCTTTGCTGACATATTGGGAGTTGTGCACACTCTTAACAATGTTCTGGTAGAGATTGGAAGGAATCTAGAAAGTTATAGGATATGGATAAATGTTGTATTGAATCATTGGCTAAAGATAATTGCATGACTGTATGACATATTTCTTCAAATGTAAGAATTTGTTCTGAAAACTATGAGATGTTGCTAATCATGCAATTTAACTTGTTTTGTAGGAAATATCGCGTACCATCACCTACAAAAGAAGGAATGCAACATTTGTTCAGCAACAAAGTTATCTATTGAAAATATGGAAGATATTGAAGTTCCCAAGATCTAGGAAGAATGCCATGATCGAGGAGTACCAGTCGATCATGAAGATGTTTGGGATGCAGTCCCAAGACCTGAAGAGAAGTCTGTAGTGACTTCCAAGTGGATCTACAAGATCAAGCATGCTACAGATGGTAGCATAAGGAAATACAAAGAAAGATTTGTATCTCGTGGAAAGAAGGAATAGACTATGAAGAAACTTTTGCTCCTGTAACCAGGTACACTTCCATCAGATCAGTACTTGCTCTGGCTGTAGTGATGAAATAGAAGATACACCAGATGGATGTTAAGACAACCTTCTTGAATGGTGTAGTCGAAGAGGATGTGTATGTGGAGCAGCCACTTGGTTTTGAGACACATGACAGAAAGTCATATGTATGCAAGTTGAAGAAATCCTTGTATGGATTGAAGCAAGCTCCTAGGACTTGGTATGGTAGGATAGACAGCTTTCTATCCAGTTTGGGCTTTACTAAGAGAAAAGAGGATTCCAATCTTTACTACAAGGTTGAGGAAGGCAATTCAGTAATACTACTTTGGTATGTGGATGACCTATTTGTTACAGGTGATGATAGATTGATTGTTGACACGAAGAGGAAGCTTGTTGTCGAGTTCGAGATGAAGGACTTGGGGATGATGTACTATTTTCTAGGCATGGAGGTGTGGTAGAGTGAAGATGGAATCTTCCTTGGACAAGGGAAGTATGCAGTAGAGATCCTGAAGAGGTTCGGGATGATGGACTACAAGGCCATGGCCACACCTATGGAATCGAACCTGAAGCTTCTGTGTGATGCTTCATCTAATCCGGTTGATGTCACTTTGTATCGTCAGATGATTGGGTCCTTAATGCACCTGACGAACACAAGACCAGATATTTCCTTTGCGGTGAGCACATTGAGCCAGTTCCTAACGGATCCAAGAGATGTTCACCTGGTTGCTATAAAGCATATTCTGAGGTACCTGAAGGGTACAGTTGATTATGGGATCAAGTATGATGCAAATCAAAAGTTTAACCTACAGGGTTATGTTGATTCAGATTGGGAAGGCAGTGCTATAGATAGGAAGAGCACTTCTAGGTGCTGCTTCAGTATGGGATCAGGTGTGATCTCTTGGTTTAGCAAGAAGCATTCCTGCGTAGCACTGAGTATAGTCGAGGCATAGAATGTTGCAACCTGTTTGGCTAGTTGTGAGGAAGATGGTTTCGGAAGCTACTGTCTGAGTTATTTGATCTATCGCTAGAGGCTACTGGTATATTTTGTGAGAACTAGAGTTGTGTGAAGCTATCTGAGAACCCGGTGTTCCACGACAGGTCGAAACACATAGAGATCAAATATCACTATATCAGGGATATGGTGCAGAGGGGAGTAGTGAAGCTCCTGCATGTTCTGACGGATGAGCAGATTGCATATGTGTTCATGAAGCCACTAGCCAGAGTGAAGTTCAAGTACTTCAGAGAGAGGCTTGGTGTTCTTTAGATTGACGACACTTTGAGGAAGAAGTGATGGAGACATTTCCTAAAGCCATTCCAAGCATGGTGGAAGGAGGATCCTTCACATGGCTATGGATATAAGCACTGGATGATGAGCATCAAGATGATGTTCTAGTTTTTGCTCTGTATGATCAGTTGGATCATTTATGTATGTATGCATCATGTTGGATGCTTGGACCATGTATCTGTATATGTATTAGGTGGATACGTTGTCTGATCAGGTAGATCATGTATGTTGATGGATACATTTCTTGGATCATGTATCTATGTATGTATCAGGTAGATACATTGTATATGATGATATGTATCAGGTAGATACTTGGTATGCATCAAGTGGATGCATTGTGTGATCAGGACGATCATGGATGATAAGCTTCAAGATATTGCTCCAGATGACATGCATCAGGACGATGTCGTGATGATGATCAGGATTATCATGTGTACATCAGGATGATGTATGGTGAGTATCAGGTCGATACTCTGTGGCCATGGACAGGTTGTGTAGATAATAATGTAAGTAAACCTAGGAGATCTAGACAGGATGAAAAAGGCCTCAGATGCTCTTTCGAGGCATTACTCTGGGAGGACATATAATAGTGCCCTGGGAGATTTGCAGATGGTCTTGCTAGGTTTTTCCACTAGCATATAATAGCTCCCTAGGAGATCTGGAAAATGCTCTTGCGAGGTTTTGTCCTATGGCATGTAATGTGTCCTTGATAGATCCGACAGGTAGAGCTGTGTGCTCGTAACAACCTGGGATGCTCTTGCAAGGTTTTTCCATGACCACATGTAATGTGCTCTTGGGAGATCCAACAGGTAGAGCTGTGTGCTTGTAACAACCTGGGTTGCTTCAGCGAGGTTTTGTGGTGAGATCACATGTAATGTGCTCCTAGGAGATCTGACAGGTAGAGCTGTGTGCTCGTAACAACCTGGGATGTTTCAGCTAGGTTTTGTGATGGGTCACATGTAATGTGCTCCTGGGAGATCCAACAGGTAGAGTTGTGTGCTCGTAATAGCCTGGGATGTCGCAGCCAAGTTTTGTGACACACGTAATAAGTCCTAAGGATTCCACAGTATGGCCAATGATGATGAATACCTGCAGATGGTGGGCCTATATCTAGTATGAAAAAGGATTGGCTCTGTAGAACTTCCTATGACGAGTAGATTCAGAGATTGATTGAGATAGTAGCAGCAGTGACGATGACGATGATTTGAGGATGGTGATTCGTTGATGATGATCCAGAGAAGAAGAATTGTGCTAGAAAATCTATGTCAAGAAATACCTTCATAGTTAAGATGGAGTGTTGATGTATATGTAACTTCAGAATGTATTTCACCCATGTATTTCATCTATGTATATTGTACTCCTATAGAGATGTTATTATTCCTCTATACGGAAGTGTTTGTATTCCATAGAGATGTTATTATTCCTCTATACGGAAGTGTCTTCATTTATATTGTAAGTGTCGTAACTAATACTTGATGGGTTATTAGACCACCTTGTTGGGGTTGGCCATGTATAATTCATGTCGGTCGAAGGGTTATTACACCACTTTATTGGGGGTCAGCCATATGGGTCAAAGGGTTGTTAGACCACCCTATTCAAGTCGGCCCAGTCAGCATTATGTTATGTGGTTAAGTTAAGGCCAACCTAGTAAAGGTTATTAGGCAAGTCAAGTCATGTATAAATAGAGTGCAGGAGGCACTCTATTTGATCATTCCATTTCTCACACACACTTTTTGGACAGTAGCGCACTTGTGGAGGAGGAGAAGCTGCTGCTAGGAGATGTCTATCTCTTATGCTTGGGTTGTATCATTGCTCTATCTATATCTAAGGAAGTTCTTGGGGTTCTTCACCTTTATGGTTTTCCCCAAGTAAACTCTGTGTCTCTTGTGTGCTTGCATGATTGTGTCCATGATTGATATGCTATAGATATGCTATACATGTTGTTCTCTCAGTTAAGATACTAGATCTGATTGAAGTAAATTCTAAAAAAATAACATTTGGGTGAGTGTCTCGTATTTTAATTTATTAAATAATAATATTATTCATTTACAGTCATCCTTGACACTTGGTCAAATATAAAACTTTACAATAAAAGTTAAGGTAATATTTTTCCACAAACATAAAATGTCTCAAGTATTGGGTATGTTACACATAACCCTTTGCCCTTTGTCATATTATACATATAACCCTTGATCAATGCCGCAATGTGACATAACCCTTGTTGAACACTGCAATGCAACATAAGACTTGATATACATCACAATGTTAGGAACCCATGTCTTTACATTGTTAGTATATTGTTGTTGGACGCATATGCTTTGTAAGTCATCCCATAGTATTTGTTGATCAATAGTTTGTGTTATTGTTGTTGGCGCATATGCTTTGTAAGTCGCCCGTAGTATTGTTGATCCATAGTTTGTAGTGGCCCATGGTTTTGACCCATAGTATTGGCGCCTAGACTTAGTATATAAGTGTGTGTTGAGACCTATGAAGGCACGGTGAAGTTATTTGTATTGAGCTTGATCATAAGAGATTGCCCCCTTGAAGTGGCCTGTGATCAATATAAAAGTGATTCTGAGTTCTGTCATTTCTGCTATTTCGCATATTCTTATTAATTAATTGTTGTAGGTGCTTCACATCTGGTATCAGAGCACTTTCTTGGGCTCGCTGGGTGAAATTTTTGCCAATTTTTTTTTTCGCATCTATTGTAGGTTCGGATTTGGGAATAATCCCTATCCACTTAACTGTGGGAAGTACTTGGACATAAGCCATAAAAATCATTGTGAGGAGTACCACAAGAACCTCGAAGTAGCTGGCCCATTGAGAGGACCTGCCAACGAAAAGGGCAACGACCCTTACCTGATTGACTAGTTCCCACTCGTGAGGTAAGCCAAGAGCTGTCGTTTGTGGCAAAGTAGTTATCAGTTTTACCTGAGCTGTGGAGTGAGGGGTACTGCCCCAATATGCAAGCCGTCAGATAGCATTGGTGGCCGAGTGAAACCCCTGAACTGTTAGGAAGCCGCACATACCTGGGGTCCATATCTGTTTTCAGCTGAACTGTTGTCAATCACTGCTGTGCCGTTTTAGATCCAGTCGTTCAGATCCATTCTGAAATCCGTTCCAGATCTAGCCGTTTTCAATCCATTCGGCGCCGTTTTAGATCCCTCTATTTCCGCTCACTTCTGGGCCGTTGCAAGTTATCTGTTTCAGATCCCTTCTGAGCCGTAGCCGCTCTAGTCTGAAAATAAAAATAAATAAATAAAATTAAAAAAAAAAAAGAGTATAAAATTCAGTTTTTTCTCCATATCTCCCTTGTTTGCCCCAATCACCTTCAAATTTTACCACATAGTTCCTTTCTGAATTCTGCTTCTTTGTCCCCCTCTGCCAAATTTTTCCATTCTTTCACCCCGCTTCTGAAATCCTCATTTTTTGCTTCCCTGTCTATTCAACAGTGTCCAAAACCTAGGCAAACCCCAATTACCCTTCATATTTTTTCCCAAGTCCATATTTTCCTTTACTTGAGCAGTTTCTATTTTTGTTTTCCTACCTAGTCAACCCAAAAAGAAAAAAAAGAAAAAAAAAATCCTGGTTATGGTTGTCACCCGTGCAGGAGCAAAAACGATGGAAGAAGCACTTGCAGCCATCCAAGCCAAACTCCAGGATCTGGATGAAAAATTTCTCGGCCTCAATCTTGAACATTCAGCTATGAACAACAAACGGCAGTCCGAGTCTTCATCAGACAATGGGTTCTCTTCTTCCAGCAATTTCCATGGTCCGAAGCTTGACTTTCCTCGCTTCAATGGTACTGATCCAACTGGATGGATCTATCGTGCAGAACAGTATTTCAGTCTACATAATACTTTTGATGTCAACAAAGTTCCACTTACATCCTTTCATTTGGAACAGGAAGCTCTTCAATGGTACCGTTGGTACATTAAGTCTCATGAAGAGCCAAAATGGCCAGACTTTTGCCAGCTCCTTTTGCAACGATTTGGTCCTAGTGCTTTTGATGACTTCATAGGAGCCCTCACTAAACTTTCCAAATTGGCACTGTGAGAGAGTATCAAACCGAATTTGAGAAACTAGCCAACCACACTGAAGGATTGTCTGATGACTTTTACTGGAGTTGTTTTATTAGTGGTCTAAAGGATGCCATCCGCTCTGAGGTCAAAATGTTCTATCCCAACACAATGATGGAAGCCCTAGGGTTGGCTAAGTTGGTCGAAGACAAGATTGCAGCCCAACAACGCTTTAATCCCACTTTTGTTCCCTTCCGAAATATGGGTTCTCAATGACCACGTATACCACAGGCTCCTCGACCAACTCCTATCAAGCGTTTGTCTAAAATAGAGATGCAAGCACACAGAGAAAACGGGCTTTGCTATAATTGTGATGAGAAATTCACTCGGGGACATAGACGTGTTCAGCAAAAGCTCTATCTCTTGGATGTGGATTCTCCGCCTACCTCTGAAATTGGTGACGAAGATCTAGAAACAATGGATGCTCAGGTTGACATTCAGGAACCGCCTATTGACCCTTCATCTCAGGATGACTAGCCAGAGATATCTCTCCATGCTTTAGCTGGAATTACCACCCCCTAAACAATGCAGCTCAGGGGTTACTTCAAGAAGCTTCCTCTTACAATACTCATTAATTCTGGTAGCACTCATAATTTCATTGACCCTCGGATCGCCAAACAAGCTGATTGTTTTATCCATCCTTGCTCCAACTTTGAAGTCATGGTTGCCAATGGGGGCACCTTACCTTGCAAAGGGAAGTGTTGAAATGTGCGTATCTCTATGGGAGATTATACCTTGCACTCTGACATGTTTGCCTTGACCTTAGGAGGATGTGATGTGGTTTTGGGCGCTCAATGGCTATGCACACTTGGCCCTATCTTATGGGATTTTGCTGAACTTTGGATGCAATTTTCTCTCAATGTACAAAAACACACATTGACAGGATTACAACTAGGTTCTCTCAGCATCATCAGTTCACATCGCATGGAAAAACTCCTCAAGAAGAATTCACATGGTGTCATCGCTTAGATCCATTCCATTCAGATGCAACCATCAATGGTCTCCACTACTCCTTTGGATCTACAACAAATTCTAGACCGATATGTAGGTGTCTTTGCTAAACCAGTGAGATTGCCACCTTCAAGGCTAGAAGACCATCGTATTCAGCTCCTTCCTGGCAGCGTTCCCCGCAACATCAGGCTCTATCGCTACCCATTTCACCAAAAAACGGAGATTGAAATGCTCGTTCGGGACTTATTGAAGCAAGGTATTATTCGCCAAAGCACTAGTTCCTTTTCTTCTCCAGTTCTTCTTGTCCGCAAAAAAGATGGGTCATGGCGCCTCTGCATTGACTTCCGAGCACTTAATCACCTCACCATCAAGGATAAGTTTCCAATTCCTGTTTTTGATGAGCTTCTTGATGAGCTTCATGGGGCTCACTTTTTCTCCAGGTTGGATCTTCGTTCTGGGTATCATCAAATTCGGGTTCATGAGGATGATATCCCTAAAAAAGATTTCCGCACACATGATGGCCATTATGAGTTTTTGGTCATGCCCTTTGGCCTCACTAATGCTCCTTTCACATTCCAGGCCTTAATGAATAAAATATTTCGACCCTACTTGCGGAAATTCATTCTGGTATTCTTTGATGATATCCTCATCTACAGTAAAACATGGGATGAACATTTCCAGCATCTGGATCTTGTCATGTAACTTTTCTCTGACCATCATCTCCATGCCAAGCAGTCTAAATGTGTTTTTGGACAGAAAGAAGTTGAGTATCTCAGGCACATTATCTCAGCACAAGGGGTTTTTATGGATCCTGCCAAAATCGATTCCATGAACAATTGGACGCATCCTCAAACACTCAAGAGCCTTCGTGGTTTTTTGGGGTTGACTGCCTACTACCGCAATTTTGTCAAGTATTATAGGAAGATTGCAGCTCCATTAACTGCTCTATTAAAAAAGGATGCTTTTACATGGACACATGCTGCTCAGTGTGCATTTGACAAACTAAAACAATCTATGTGTACTACACCTGTTCTAGCTATGCCCAATTTTTCCAAGCCCTTCACTATTGAGAGTGATGCTTGTGGCAATGGACTTGGTGTTGTTCTCCTTCAAGATGAACACCCCATTGCATTGACCAACAAAGCCCTTTTAGGTAAGAATTTATCTGCCTTTACCTATGAGAAGGAAATGATGGCTATTTTGCATGTAGTATAGAAGTGGCGACCATACCTATTAGGGAATCATTTCTGCATCAAGACTGATCACCAGAGTCTGAAATATTTCTTGGAATAGCGTGTCTCCTCCCCGGCACAACAAAAATGGGTTAGAAAACTCATGGGTTATGACTATGAGATCACTTACAAGAAGGGTAAAGACAATATTGTGGCAGATGCTCTTTCTCTCACATTTGATGCCCAAGGTTCTCTTTCAGCTATTTCTATGCCTGTTCCAAATTGGTTGCAATCTGTTCAACAGGGTTATGTCAATGGCTCTTCCTTATCTCAAATCATCCAACGCTTGACCAACAACCCTTCTGTTGTACCACATTACTCTTGGGATGGTGCTTCTCTGAGATACAAGGGTCGTCTGGTGCTTCCCTAGAGCACAGATCTTCAACAGGCTGTCTTCTATGAACTCCATGCTTCTCCATCGGCAGGGCACTCTGGGTTCCTCAAAACGTATGAACGGGCATAGCTTCTTTTGGAAGGGCATGAAAAGGAAAATTCAATAGATGGTGGCTGAATGTGATACCTGCCAGCGCAATAAGGGTGAAACGACACTCCTTCCAGGATTGCTCGAACCCTTGCCCATACCTACATGAATTTGGACAGATATTTCTATGGATTTCATTGAAGGGCTCCCTAAATCTGGCGGGAAGACAGTGATTCTCATTGTGGTTGATCGCCTCTCCATATATAGTCATTTTTGTGCTCTCATCCATCCCTATACAGCCTCCTCAGTCGCTCAAATTTTCCTGGACCAGATCTTTCATCTTCATGGCATCCCTTCTTCCATTGTCTCGGATCATGATGCGACTTTCACCATTCATTTTTGGACAGAACTATTTCGCCACACTGGCACCAAACTGAAGATGTGTTCAGGGTATCACCCACAAACAGATGGTCAGACTGAAATTATTAATAAATGCTTGGAAACTTATCTTCGTTGCTTCACCTCTGAACAACAACATCAGTGGGCAAATTGGCTCCCTCTCGTTGAATGGTGGTACAATACCTCTTACCACACCAGGGATAATTTTAAGGACCCATACTTATTTAAAAGTGTATAAACCTTGGCGAATCTTACTAATTCTTAAAATGTTAACTATAAAATATTTGGCGATATTTTTCTAAAATTATTTCAATTTCTAAGGATTTTATATAGTTTATATAATAATTTGGCGATTTTTAGAGTGAAAAAAGTTTACCCCATCAAAATTGGGCGAAATGGGGCTTCAAAAAATGCAAATTAGCGAATCTTTTTCTCGAAAAAAAATGGAAAAATATCCCATGGGCTAAATTTCACCCCTAAAATTATCCTTGTACCACACTGCCTCTAAAATGACCCCATATGAAGCAGTATATGGTCAGGCACCTCCAGTTCTTCTTCCATACACCCCCAATAGTTCACCAGATCGGGAAGTTGACATGGTCCTTTGAAACCGCGATCAGATTCTTCGCATTTTGTGGGACAATCTTCACATGGCAAGAAATCGCATGAAGCAACAAGCTGATCAACACCGTTTTGAGCGCACTTTTCAAGTAGGCGATATGGTTTTTCTTCATCTCCAGCCGTACAAGCAATCCTCCCTGAAACTTTAAGGGCGTCATAAGCTCGCTCCAAAGTTCTATGGGCCATATCGGATTCTTCAGAAGATTGGGTCCGTTTCTTATCAATTGGAACTTACTCCTTCTTCCCGCATTCATCCAGTCTTTCATGTCTCTTGTCTGAAGAAAGTTCTTGGCACCAACATCAGTGGACAAACGATTTTACCCAAACTGGATAATGAAGGATCCATCATTTTGGAGCTGGAGGCCATCCTCAATCGACGCACTCGTCATCTTTGCTCTCACTCTATCACAGAGGTCTTAATTCAATGGCATGGCATGCATCCAGAGGATGCTACATGGGAACCACTGCTTTAGATTCAACAACAATTTCCACATCTAAAGCTTTGAGGACAAAGCTTTTTTTTAAGGATGAGGGGATTTTAGGAACACATGTCTTTACTTTGTTAGTATATTGTTGTTGGACGCATATGCTTTGTAATTCGTCCCATAGTATTTTTTGATCAATATTTTGTGTTATTGTTGTTGGCGCATATGCTTTGTAAGTTGCCCGTAGTATTGTTGATCCATAGTTTTTAGTGGCCCATGGTTTTGACCCATAGTATTTGTGCCTAGAATTAGTATATAAGTGTGTGTTGAGACCTATGAAGGCACGGTAAAGTTATTTGTATTGAGCTTGATCATAGGAGGTTGCCCCCTCGAAGTGGCCTGTGATCAATATAAAAGTGATTCTGAGTTCTGTCATTTCTGCTATTTCGCATATTCTTATTAATTAATTGTTGCAGGTGCTTCACACACAATGTGAGATAGCCTATTAAAATTATATTGATCAATGTCCCAATGCGACAAAAACCTCAAGATGAACGTCATAATGCATCATAACCCTTGATAAACATCACAATGTAACATAGCCCCTGATGAACGTCGAATGTCAAACTATTAATGTGTCACATCTTGGGAATTGTTGGTGTATATCATTTTTTAATCCTTAATTATAACCCTTAACCAATGTCGCAATACGACAAAACCCTTGATGAACATCGCAATACACTATAACACTTGATATACATCACAATGTGGCATAGTCGTTGATGAATGTCTAATGTCACATTATTAATATGTCACATCTTGGGAATTCTCAGTGTAATTCATTTTTTATATTGTATTGATATTGTATATATTAATGTATTGAATTATTAGGATGGAAATAAAAACTTCTAATCTGAATAAAGTGCAAATACTCAAATAATTCAACATTTAAATGACTCATAAAATATTTTGTTCACATAAATTTATTTTACCTTCAAATTGTTTATGTTAAATTTTATTATAAATTTATTTTAATTTTACATTCCACAAAATTTAGAATGCATTAAAAAATGATTAAAGATTAGGGATTAAAATGGATATCTAGTATTCAATGAGTTTTGGTTCAAATGAATTTGTATACTAAGCTCGAATCCCATATAAATGATGAATTTAATAGTTTATTTTATTATAGAGTTTGATTATTGCTATAGTATAAATTTTGTATATGTATTTTTGTAATGTCCCTCAAAAAACGATAACAAAAAAAATAAAAATTATATAGGGTCTAATTAAATGAAAGACCTAAGGTTTCTTTAAAATTAACTTTAGTACTGAGTAAAGCCTACAAATAACCTGTTATTTTGGTTCTGGTTTTGGTTACTTCGTCGATCTTTGACATAGCATTTATCTGGTATGTTTTTGCTTGCTTGTACCTTTATTTGTTGGCATGATGGCTCTATGCATATATTTGATTCATACTTTCTACTAGAATGTTTGTGCTTGGTCTCTTGTTCTGGTTCATCATTTAACTCGTACCATTATGTTTGTGCTTGTTCATTAGTGCACAGAAGCTAATGCATAATTAATTCTTCTTGCTACACGTGACCTGGAAGAGTTCCATATTACGATTGGTTCAAGAGGTCAATTCCTGAGCTTGAATGTGTTGAAAAAAAAGGGGAAGGTAAAAGAACCATAGTTCCAAGGTAACATTATATTCCTGATAACTTGATGGGTATTAGGTACCCAAGCGTAAACGTTGTAACCTGGTGGCTCATACTATAGGGATGGACGTGAAAGATTTGCAAACTAGTGGAGGTAGTTGGGAATTTATTAATCCCATGTGATAGGTTTGTGGGGGATATCTACGCTGGAAACAGAGTTCCCTTAGTCATGTAGTTGAATGTCTTTTGGTTTTGGGCATTTGGAGGTGATGAGCAGATGCCCCTCTCTTCTTCATTGTTTTGGAGGATGTCTGCACAACCATTACAAAGGGCGCCCATGCCTTGAAAGGTAATCGTCAGTCCTAGTTCTAATTTCTTCTTTTCTTTCTTTTTAATTCTAGAAGTTGTTAAATGCATGCTAATAGGTTTCATGGTTTTCTCTTGCATGTCAAGAAGAGAGTTTTGTTGCTTACTATTTGAAGGTTGTATCGATACTTGAAGGGAAGGTCGACTACACATGGTCTTGATAATCCCTGGGCCCATTGGAGTCACTCCAATCCACGGGATGCATAGTGTTTGCAATGTATGGATTTTTAATGTAAAAAGGGTTTGATGGATGCGCTGTTGGAGTGACAAGGAGTTTGACAGAGCCTTACAGGGCATACCCTTTTATTTATTTTGTTGTGTCGATTTCTTCCTACCAACATTGATTTTAGGGTCTTTCATTTTCATTTTAATCCTTCTAGGCATATTTATGGTTACTCTGTTCGGATAAGTGGAGAAGTGTATGCTTCAGGATATTTGAGGCTGTGTTTTTCAAATGGTTTTCCATGTAATTTATATTTTGTGCCCCTACTGTGTGACTTAATGTCTAATACTATCGTTTTAGTTTTGGAGTGATATGCGTCATTCTAGGTGTATCTGTGTTGATGGATGATGTATTCTAACGCTTTGTATCGTGTTGAATTTAACCTCTATATTACTAATGTATTGTTTATTTATATTCCTAATTATATTTCTTTTCTTTAGAGTTCCAACCCTAACAGAAGTGTGTCTAAATCATTGACTACACTCCATGAGATTTGAGTTCTCGGTCTGTTATTTTATTATGTGGATCTAGTACTTTTATCTAGGGTTTACTTCCTTTGTTCAAGGGAATGGATCCCTGGTGGCTTGCCTATGCGTTTGTGTAGTAGTGGGATTCGATATTAGTCTGCGCTAAATAAAGACTTCATGTTGAGTGTGTGTGTGGAAACGAACTTAGTGGGATTCGATCCCAGGTCTGTGCTAAATAGCGACTTCATGTTGAGTGCGTGTGGGGAAATGACCTCAATGGGATTCAATCCGAGGCCTGCGTTGAATAGCAACTTCATGTTGAGTGCGTGCGTGGAAAATACCTTAATGGGATTCAATCCCAGGTCTGCACTGAATACCGACTTCATGCTGAGTGCATGTGTAATATCCCAAATTTTGACTAACTATATTGATGTTATATATTGGGCTTAATCCCCAACACATATGAGTTGTTTTGTTATACTCGACATAAGCCCCAATGCACATGATTCATTTCTTTTATATATATTTACATATTTGGGCATGGACCCTGACTGATGTAGGTTATTGTTATATACTAGGCGGAAAGCCCCAATGTATTGATTTATGTTTTCTTATGAGATTGGGTACAAACCCTAATATACTGAGATGATCTTTTGTTACATACTGTGCAGAGTTATTATATACATGATTGACTTGTATGATGTGTTGAGTGTGGACTCTGGAACACATGGATGACCTATGTACTAGGCGTAAGCCCCGATGTACATAGAGGATTTTATTATGTACTGGACGTGAGCCACGATGTACATAGAGTGTTGGGAATAAGCCCTGGAGCACTCCAAGCTTGTTAATAAATACCGTATCCGAGGCCATTTGTATATTCTAGATGTTATTCATAAGCACATTCTAGTACTAGTGTTGAGCAAAAGCTCTGAAGAGCACTCGGGGTTACATGCTCTTGAAAGTGTTGAGTCAAAAAGACTATGAATAGCACTACTATTCATCACAAATATTTAATTGGTTAAATGAATCATTTCTATCTTTCATCAAAGAAATGGGAGAACTACCATGTTAAACGAGGGAATCCAACATGCAAGAGGGACCTAGAGGCACCTAACCAAGCCAACTATCCAAGCTTGCCAAAAGACCATGTCCAAAGAGTTGAACCTTGTATTTAAAATATTTATCAAAGAGTTATTAGGATATTTAATTAATTAAATCAACAGAGTTTTTATGATATTTACTTAATTAAATCAAAGAGTTATTATGCTATTTACTTAATTAAATCAAAGAGTTATTATGATTATTTAATTATTAAGTAATCATATAGGTTATCTATAAAAGAAAGCTCATTTATATAAATAGTATGGATAAAAGTTATTCATAGGATATTTATTATATTATTAATATACTTAAAGAAAAGATTATGATCTAACTTAAAGATACATCTAGTTGTAACAAAATAAAGTCCTAGATAAACTAGGAACGAGTAATTAGTAAAATATCTTTTATAAATATTATAATTCAATTTAAATTAAAAACTAAAATATCATTATTTACAACTCAACAGCTATATTCCAAAGAAACTCACCTATAAAAAGAAGCACAACTCCCAAGAGAAGGGGACCTTTTCTTCTATCATTCTCTTATGGTAAGAGAGGAGAATTTTTTCTACAGAACTGAAGAAACTTACTATTTTTCCCAAGATCTGATCAGCAGCCTATCCTAGGTCCTCTACTTTTCCTATTGCATGTTGGAACCAGCTTGGGGGAATCCAGTTAGAACCAGGAACGGTCTAAGGGTCATGGTTGGGAGGAACATGGTAGTCCCAAGGTTATTCAATTAAAATCACTCTATAGGTCAGCTAGAACACTACCTAATTATTTTCATTAACTAGAGGTTGAGTGTGCATGTTTTTCGAAGGAAAGACAAGCTACAGGAATCATGTATGAAGACTACATTTTATTACAGCTAATTAAATGAGGATTTAAATTGAAAAATTATTGTGCAACACTTTTATTTTCTGTCATTACATTTTTATTTCTGTCTTTTTATGGAGCAAGGGCCATATGGCATGGGCTTCCCAGGGAATTTAAACATCTAGCTTAATTCATATAAATTCCATTTAACAATACTTTCCAAACTTTCAAACGTAAAGAAATCTAGCAGGGCTAGCATCGCTAGCCTGTACTAGATATCCGCTTAGGCAAGAACCCTTACAATATTAATTTGCAAATAGACTCCCTTCAGAAATTTCAATGTACATTGTATAGAATCGTATTGGTTCAATTAATCTTCCCATACTGTATTTCTTTTCTATTCTGAGCATTTAGGGCTTGCTGCATTTAAAATCAAATAAATACAAACTTTATATCTAAAAATTTCAGTGATTATATGATTTCAGAACAAACTACAAATCCCCACGACTTTGTGGAAAAAATACATTAGAAAAATCTCAGGTTATAGAACAACCTAAATTTTGAATTGAAAACTAAGATCCAAACCAGTAGCAATCCTCACCGAGGGCTTACGTTATCTTCCAGAATAGAAAACCAAGACGATACATCCAAAACGATTTTAAACACAGACTACATTAAATAGAAACAAGAAAATAAATGAAATGAACCGAGCAAGGGTTTGCACATTTAAATTACTTCATACAAATCGTTTTCCCATCCAGGATTGTTTACCACAACATTTAAACTTAGAAAACTTGAATCAAAGGAATTCTAGAAGCATCATGATTTGCAGAGATTTAATTCTATGAATCCAGTCAAATCCATTTCCATGGAAAAACGCATGCAATGAAAGAGCTCAAAACTCTTAGCATCGTTTATTTAAAACTTTCAAAAGCTTCCAACCTTGCTAAAGGAAATCGCGGAGCCATCCATGGCTTCAAGTTATCAAAACGAAATTTCAACTTAAAATCAAGAATACCTACCTCCCACTTTAATTCTACCTGGAAGAGTCACGATTTCTCAACTTTATATAATTAAATTACTAAGTATAGAAACTATAGGTCAGAGATTTAAACAAGAAGCATTTTAAAACACCAGTAACATTTCTTTTGAAATAGAAAGTCATGCTAAATGCAAAGATACAATTAAATTCCAAATACCCAACATATCTCCTTGAAACCCCAGCGCTGGGAGTATTTTGCCAGTAGGCATTAAAGAATATACAAGTACTCTTTCAACCCATAGAAAAATGGATAAACATAACTTACAACATTAACAAAACAAAATACGTTAAGGGTTTATCCCTTCATTTGAACCCATCACTTTATCAAACTTAAAACATTAAAGACATTGACCCAGCAGGTCCATAATCCAGGAAAATCCCAAATCAATTTCCATAGTCGCCTTCCCTTATTGCTAACTAGACTAGACACGACGAAAGAAACTTCAAAACCAGAAACTGAGAGCCCAAAGGGCACATCTTAGTTACAAATTAAGAGCTCAAAAGTACAGAACCTGTTGTTAGCACCGAAAATGACCCCCAAGGTTGTGGGAGAAGGCCAAGCCGGGGTAACCACAAAACCACTTTAGACTTGTGCTACTGACCCAGCACAGTCATAGAGGGATCTCTCTTAAACCTTATAGAAGACTGGAAAATAATCAATGATAATCATACAGCCTTCCTACTCAAAATTATTCAATCAAAGCACATTCTTAGAAGGTCAGATTCTAGTAGGGTAGTTTGTTTTTGGATTTTTGGTAAGACATTCATGGGGGGAGACCATTGGGAAATGGAGTCAATAAACAAATTTGAATTAGGATGCTATAGGTAGGGGCTGGAAGAGATCATAGACAGAGGCAGGGTAGACATCAACTCTTCTGTTTTGAGGTTTTTTGCAGGTGGATTGGAGGATAGAGAAGACAGGCCATCAAATAGAGCACCTAACTTGGATGAATTTTGCAAGACTTTAGAAGAAGATGTTTAAAATGCTTGAACAATGGATCTAGAGCATACAAGATGAATTCCGATCCATGACACTACTGTTCAAACATGAAAGCAAAGACAAAATGGAGTGCTAAATAGGGAATACAATCACATAGAATGTTACTTACTGAAGAATCTGATGGAACAAGAATCTCAGCCATGGAAAAATTCAAAGCATTCCATCTCTACAAATTTTATTCATAACTCGAAATGGAAAACATGTACCATGCAGAGCCTCTCAGCTCTTGAGAATCCCCCAAATGAAAACTGAACCCCTAGCTCTTCCTATTACAAATGAATATATAGGGAAGCTATCCTCATCCCTCAAGCTCGAATTTCTCTAACCTAGGATCTAGAAATAGGAGTGGTTACAAGCATGAGGACACCTAGCTAACAGACTGTTTCTTTCAAAGAGTTTGTTATGACCAATTTCTTCATTTCTGGCTGCAGACTGTTGAAACTTCCCTTTGGAGCCCCGGTTTTATATCTCAAATAGAGATGCTTGTGTAAAAACTAAGAGAGGTTTTTATAGTCGGGCTTGTTCTTGACAAAACCCATGTTTCCATTTCCTCAAATTCCCCTCGAGCTGGTCGGGATCTGCTTCGGAAGTTGATGACTCATGCAGAAAACGTGAATTCTAGAAAATTACCTTGTAAAGATCACTTTAGTTCTCCCAAACCGCTACACCTGTGTGGAAACTAAGAGAGGAAATTTTAGATTGGCCTGTGCTGAAGAAAAACCTCTCTCGGTTTCTCCAAATTCACCTTGGTTTGGCGGGAACAGGCGGTGGAAAAAGATGACCAAAACAATCATTATTTTTCACCAAAAACCACCATGTTCTTCATATAAAATTTCATTGGGTTTAAAATTTGTTATTCCTGGCATGTCAGAACTCAGATTCTTCATGGACCATGGATCTTCCTTACTTACTGATCTAAGCCGTGCATCCTTACTCCAATGGTGAACTTAGCATTACTTGGCATTCTTCCATCTTGGACATAGGGATAGATGTCTATAAGGTTTGATTTGCATTCTCATTGGTCATATGGCTTAAAGAGGTGTGGCCTTGCTCATCTCTTCATGGATTTGGACCTTTTCATCCTTCAGAACCCCTCCAAATGCTTAGCACAATCCTAGTTCTAACAACAGACTCCTATTGGGGATGCTATCCTCCCTGTGAGGTAGCAAAGAACCCCTGGTAGACCCAGTGCCTGATCCATTGGGCTGCTCCCAACTCCAAACTGAAGGCTTCAATCTGACTTGATACCTGTGACATGCTAGCCCTTCCTGATCCTGCAATTGAACCCAATCTGCACTGAAACAACCCTTTCCACCGAAGACAAACAACAATGCAACCCCTTTAAATGAGCAATGTCTCCAATCCCTGTACTAATGTCGTCAAGGTTCTAATAATCACTACTGAAAACTTATCCTGCTCTGCGGCCACAACTGACATCTGATACTCTGTCAAATCAACTTTAGACAAATCAAAGGCACTGTAACAGCATGGTTGTTAGACTCTACCTTCAAAACTCCTCTATCCCTTGCCTAACATTCCTCATATTCCTTGATAAAATTTGGACAAGAGACCCTCAAAGATAGGCATGGAAATGAAATAAAATCACTTGCTCCAAACTGCTCTCTCTTTGGTGATGCTTTTCTCTGCATATGTGGGAAACATTTTCATACACAACTCTGCATCTGGCACTTGCAATGGTGTATTTTTACAAAAAACAGCTGAAAAAAGAAATGGGTTAACTCCTTGCTTCCGCACAACCTCTATCACATGCACTTAATGATGACAATGATATGGAGTTGTCAAGTAGGTCGACTATGGGGATCAAATAATTGTTTTTATCCACCTGGAAGATGCACCGCCTCCTCATTAAAACCATCACACCTCTATCTCGAAAACATGATCACAAGGGTTAATTGACATTTTCCATTATTATTTCCCTTCAGCTTTTTATGTTCCAAGTTATCTTCCAACTCTGCAGTGTCACTTTCGCCATCTTTTCTACGACTAGTCCCTGATACGATTGGTATCATTCTCGAAACTTTTCTACTGCCAACCTCCATCAAATTCATATAACACGTTGCACCTCCCTCAATTTGTCCCTTTTTGCCAACAGCAACAGGTGCGGTCTCAAGCCAAAGTAGTTCATCATCCACAAAGTATACTCTTCAAGATCCTCTATACTACACAGAAGCTGCCCAAGGAGCTCTAAAAAATGTGAGCGGCTCCTTGGATGATGATTTGCTTCATCTTTTGCTTCTATCAAAGCCTCAAGTATATATCGACGCACACGCTCTTGCTTGTCACGTGATTGGCATTTAACAGCACCCAACTAAAATTAAAAAGAAACAACATAGTTACTCAACATTGAAGAAATTCATTAGAAGGGCATAGCAACAAGCCCAGGACGAATAGCCTCGTACTGGGGATGTAAAAAAAATGGAACTTATCAGATCCCTGCGCCCCAACAACAATGATATCAAAAGCTCTATGGCTTCAACTGATAGACATAGATGATCAAGTTCTAGACCCTCTTCTTTACATGTACCAAGCATTTTATTACTAGCCTGTTGAGATGCGTTTTCCAAAGGCAAACGAACACAGGGCTTGGCTCCCATAATGGTTGCTACATCACTAGCAAACGCCTGCAACAAGTTTAGCCCCCACTCAGGTTCTTTGAAGACGACGAGAGGCAATGGTGCAAAATATACTTGGGTGAAAACAACATCCACCGAGAGACGGACTGGATACAAGAACTTCTTCAACTTTATGCTTATCCACGTTGGTCTCATCGGATGAAAAATGCTGGTGTCGAAGCAAACTTGTGGAATCCGAACGACCCATGTATTGAATGCAGCTCAACATTTTTAATTGAAGAAAACTGGTACCGTATTCAGAAATTGAATCAATTTCCACGTAATCCATTTGCGGGCGGACTGCTCTTCAAACGTTGACCCCACTTCGCAAATTTTGTCCCCGTCTATTTACTGCACAAGTAATATATGCGAACTAAATTTTGACCATGGATCTTCACCCCATCTGATCTGCGCCGTCACAAGATGCAACGGGTTAATAAAACTTCGCAAAGCTGGATCATGACCTTTCTCATGCATGTTGAAATCACGAACTCCCTGGCAGCCGTAGATTTATCTCTCTTTCATATCGTGGCCGCTGGTCTTCTGGAAACTAGCACCATATACCCATCTGACTGCATGCACTGTCTAGCATACTGAGATCTGGCTAATTTTTACATTTCCCATGTCCAGGCTCATGATTGTGACCCATATCGGAAAGTCAGCATCTGAAATTTCAAAGAATGCGATGGGCACGGGCTCGAAGCCTCTGGCCACATGTAAATCTTCCTCCACAGCTTTGTTTCCACTGCATTTATAGAAATAGGTTCAGAAAGAAACGGTCTCCACCTTTCCAGCTCACGTCAGAAGCGAACGCAACGTTGAATCTTCGCCATAATAACTTCTCCATTCCTTTTGCAACCCAAACCTACAGCTCCTCTTCCAAAGGTATCGCTTTCTTTTCTGATAATTTCATGGTACACGCTGTCAGCAATAAGAGAGAAACATCCTGCTTGTCTTCCTTTGGCCGCAAGCTGAATATGGACTTGTATCTTCGACCCTATGAGCAACGACCACTAGCATGTGGACAGGACAACGTCGTAGCAGCCACAGATGGCCCTACGCAAATAGAATGGCTTGGGGTCCGGGCTTGGCGTTTGAATTGCAGTAAAGTGCGTGGGCCCGCTTGGATTTGGCAGCTGGTTGTCTCGTTGTTCAGCGCATTCGTTGGGCCCAATATTCCTTTTTGGTTCACTTCACAAAGAAGATTTTGGCTCCCTCATAAAGTTTTAAAATCTTTGTCCATAAAAATTAAACTTTGGCTATCGTTTTTATAAAAATTTAAAGCCCTTTGAACTTTTGTTTATAGCTTTGGCCAAAAATCATAAAATTTTAAAACCTTTGTTTCATAAAATCCAGACTTCGGCTACATCACTTTTATAAAAACTTAAAACCCTTTGGATTTCATAAAAATTCAAACCTGGGCTCAAATGTTAGGCTTAAAAAGCTTGGCTTTCATAAAAATTTAAAATTTTGCGCAAATATGCAACCAACCTTGGCATATAGAACTAATCTTTATCCAATTATAAAAACACTTCTCCCTTTTGCCATTTTATCTCATTATCTTTCATCTTCCTTTCTCTTTTGTTCAAAGCCTCTTCATTTTATTTGCTCATTTTTCTTGCCGAGACGCTTCAAAAATTCATGCATTACCAAGAGTGCAGAGCCTTGATATGTAACCATCCGCTGAAATCATACTGCCATTCTAAAATTCTGGAAATTTTATGCTAAGGACTGAGATTTATACTAAAACTGAAATGCTGAAAATACACTAAAACTTTATGAACTGAAACTTCAAAATAGACTGTACACGCTGAAAGTATGTCAATGCTGAATATTGAAAACTGAAGAATGCTGAAAGCTGAAAAAGCTTGAAACCAAAACCCAAAACTGAAACTGTACATTCAGAAACAGACTGAAAAATATGCTCATTGTGAGCTTACTCAAACTAGCTACCTACCCTACTTCACTGAATGCAAAGGCTGAATCAAGTAACTTCAAATTTCCAATAAAGCCAATCCAGGAAATGGTTGAGCAAATTTACTCCTTCACTGTGCTTGAAATCAGTCAATGACAGAAAATATGACGGCCTAGGAAAACAATGATTCTCTTTATTTTCAAAGTGAAAGTATGGCTGCAAATTCAAACTGAAAAATCCTTCCATATATTCACTAATAGGGTCATAAAAAGTATGGATGTTTGGCTGCTTCCCATAGCACTTTATAACTTGATCATCGTACATGGATTCTCCATATGTGTCTATCACTTGCACATCTTGTTTTGGATCATAAAACTCATCTCCAACCATAAAACATTCTTCCATATTTACCTCTAGGGGCGGCTGCAGAGACTTTTAGAAAGACAGGTGAAAATATTGGGACTAAACTTGATCCTCTAGGGCCTCAAGTTCTCCATTGAGTTTTTCAGCAAATTCTCTTAAGAAACTAGCCTTATCTTTAGAAGAACACTTACGTGACTTCAAGTATCTAGGTAAAAATACTAAGAAAGCTTCTTCAATTTGGTCATCATCAAACAGATCAAAATACTCAGAAAAACTATCAATGGAAGCAATATTTGCCACATACCCTGCCATTTTGATTTAATGAAGGAACTGAATCAGCCCTTCAAACTTTGAAGCTTTCTAATAGTGGAGTCGCCATGAAACCGTCAACATCTCAATTCTGATATGGAGTCACCTTCATACCGGAATTTTGATGAGTGGAGTCGCCAGGTGAATGGTACAACCTTCTTAATGTTTGACTGTTGTTCACCATCAACAATCAGATCTAAAATTGTCGTTCTACCCAGGGACATTGAGACTCTCGTTCCCCGACAATGACGCCAATTTGTTAGCACACAAAATGACCACCAAGGTGGTGGGAGAAGGCTAATCTGGGGTAACCACAAAACCAAATTAGACTTGTGCTACTTGTTAGCACCTATATATTTTTGCTCCTTTTCAGCTTATAGACTTGTATATGAAAGATGAAAGGTCAGACAACTACCTGATAAAAAAGATAGAAGTGATTCCCATCGGTAGTGTCCAGGTGCTAAGACATGCGACAAAATGATCTAGGAGGGGCCCAATGCAATAAAAGGGAGCTAATGTTCAAGGCTGAGTATTAATAGGAAAAGAAAATGGTTAAAAACAAGCGGAGAATACCCCAAACCTATAGTCCGCGGGAAAATTTATGAAAGACTAAGTTTCGCACAGATTGACACCGTTGATCAAAAGTGGGAGAAAGATCTACGGTTTTTAACAAACCATCGCATGGCCAAGTTGCAAGGAGAAGAATGAATAAGTGGATGCAATGAGTCGTGTCCAACCAGATAGGTGTCAGCCTAGGAGCACATCACAAAGAGTAAGGAGCAGTGGGTGATGCCATATTTAGGTGCATGCGATGGTAAGGACAAATACAAAGATCTATGGCTCGGGCAGAAAGAAGAGCCAGATCAACGGCTGGTGGGGGCCGGAAACGCACAGAGTATAACAAGGGGGACCCCACTAGCAGACGAAGGATCTAAAACCTAAGTCGAGTATGGGGACTCACCATGGATATACATATGAGAAGAAGCAGACGGTTGTTATACACCGTTGCACCAAGAAGTAGCACAAGGGATAGCGGTAGGCTAGATGCGATGGTATAGGTCCCGCTGGATAGGTGTCAGCTCCACAGCTTGTCACATAGAGCGAGGATGATAGAGGAAAAGCCTTTTTGGGTGCATGCGATGCTACCCCGTAGATGCATGCAAATGGGATTAACGGCCCAGATGAGGACTAGCTGTTAGGATCCGATGGTGGAGATGTGTAGGTTGTCAAATCAGTATGTAAAAGGGCAGTCAGATCCAACGATGGAAAGTAAACACATGAGAGTTCAGACGGCTAAGATCAAAGGACGGTAGGCCAAAGAGACCAGGAGTTATGAAAATACGGTTATATATATAAGAAGTGCCCGTGAAGGTTGACATTTGTTTCCAAAACCTGTCGAAGTCAGGAAGTCTCTCGGCGTGTGGCAGACGACAAAGGTGACACAACCTTCGACAGGGTGCATGCAGAGCTTCTAAGGTGACACGTAGGGTTTGAAATCGCCGTTTTTTCTAAAATATCTAAGTCTTTTACAGTATAAGATGAGGGAAGAAGAAGCTTCTACCAATTCTAGGGTTAACGTTTCCCTAGAAGACAGGGATGCCGACGTATTTGATACATGCATGCTCCTCCCAGTCCCTAAAATCAAAAGGAGGTTGGAAGCCTTTCATGGCCAAGGACTAGATATACATGGCGTCTTCAGGTCGTCATTCATTTTCTTTTTCCTTGACCAGGTGTTCTCTGTCCCTGAGTTTGTAACGTGGTGTTCTTCTAATTATTCAGAGCCCCAAAGATTAATCATGGATGCCCAGAAGTCTAGAGTTGTCTATAATATAGATACGTCTATTGCTAGGAATTCCTTTTTCGTTCTCGACTCTCAATACCAAGAGTTGGAGGGTTTTTCAGAGGAGTCTGTAGTTTCTTTGTATTGACAAATCAACCTATAAAGACATCAAGCTTTCTTAGCCACTTGCCTGAAGCCCAACTCTGAAATCTCTGAAGAAACCTATCCCCTAAATGTCAGCCTTTTTAATGACAGTTTCCAGTTAGTTCTTTGTTTGTTAGCTCAGTTTTTAGGGTTGGATAGTGACTCATGGTTAACTGATTTCCAATTAAGCTTACTCTTTAGAATTAGCATCAATATGGCTAGGTCCGAAAGCGGACTCATCCCATCTTTGAGATTTGATCAATTTTTGGCAGAAAAATTACATGTACAATTGAGCAATTTCCCAAACACTAGGTTTTTTAGGTATCAAACACAGCTAATGAAAATGATTCTGTACAGCAACATCGAAAGCACACACTTCTCATCACTGCTTGAAGCAGGTGTGTTCGTAGACAATTCTTTCAATCAGTTGAACTATGTTTTGCCCCATGTCTATAAAATTATCTTTGGGGAAGAATTGCCTAGAGTGTTTCTTGAAATGAAAGCAATGATGCAGTTAAAGGACGAACTGGCTGTCGGCGACTGGTTTTTGTTGAAAGAAGCTACAATCATTAGGTTGTACAGTTTTGTACAGGAGCCATATGTTCTACTCGCTTTCCTAACACTGCGGATTTTCACACTAGAATTTATCAGACATAAGTTGGCCCTGGAAGAGGTGCAATTCCTAAAGCACAAAAGATGTCAGACGTGAAATGCCCCTGCAAGGTAGGCCCTTTCATCGTCAAGAATAAAGAGGCTATGTCCAAGGTGGAAGAATTATTGAAGCCGCTCGGGTTTAGGAAGGATGTAGCCATCAAATATGAACCCCTACATATTATTTCCAAGAGAAGGAAAGAATGTAACCTCAGTTCTTTTGAGCATATATAAACAGAATGGGTACTAAAGGGGAGAAATTTGTTGAAGTGGGAACCCGAGGCGGAGGAAGCCATGGAGACACAGGGAGGATATATTATGTTATCTAATTTAAGAATGGATTTAGATCAAGTGCCAGACACCATGGAAGTGGGCCGAAAAAGAAACTTAGATGAAGTCGGAGAGATGGATACTGAGGAAGGTAATGGAGATAAGCTACCCAAATTAGAGATATAGGATGAGTTAGTTGTTGCGGCTAATCAAGCTGAGCCAATTGCTTCCCAACTAAAGAGGAGCTGGTTGTTGCCACAGCCCAAGAGGAATGGATTGTCCAAATGGATATTCGAAGGGAAGATGATGAGGAGTCCTTGGCTCCTGTGATCCAGGTGGTAGAATACAAATTTCAAGATGTTCAAGAAGGAAATGTTGGTAATAAATTTCGGTCCAAGGCCGACCTCTGTAAACAATATGATAAAAAAAAGCGAGCCTCAGCCTAGAGGTTGTTTGATTCAATGCCGATGGCCAGAGGCCTGTCTAAGACTTCCCTGATGACTAGCAAGAGGTATGCATGACAACATCTTAAACTTGGCAATGGTAACGGAATATGGAGTGACTGAGACAAGGATCAATTGGGAAAAAATACTAGTACCAGACAAAATCCAGTTTCACAAACTAGTTACTGACCTTGTGTATGATGATTTTGTGAGAGCAGCCTTGAAAAGTGATAACTTGATGGTTACTGTGAAACAGCTAGAAGACCAATTGAAGCCAGAGAAAAGTAAAAACTGAGCACTTTAACAGCAGGTCAAAAAGGTGCAATCTGACCTAGTCATAAGTGACGGTGGAGGAAAAAGTATGAGCAAGATGTTAGCAAAAAATAACAAGCTGATTCAGAAGCTATAGAAGAAGGAAAAAGTCCCAAATATCTGGCTGATCGAAGCTCCCGAAGAGACAAACTTCGAGAAGCAAAAAGAAGACTTGTCTAAGGAAATAAGTGATTGCAAAGTAGAATTGCTAAAGTTTGTAGAGAAGGAAGATAGCTGGAAAAGAGAGGATAAACTTATAAAAACAACTTGATGACTTGAAAACTAACTTGTCCAATTTGGACATGTGGCCTACCAATTCGAACCAAACTAGGGAAAGCAATGGTACCGACAGTCTGGTGTAGGCTATGTCTCACATTAGCCTGAAAGATGTGGAAATCAAGGAGCTTAAAGAAAAATCTCACAGGTTGGAAGAAGAGAGTAGTAAAAAGGAAGAAGATCTGAAGGTCCTCCAAAAGAAGCACAAGGAATTGATTGAGATCAATAAAAATCTGACTCATTAGGTTACCAGGCAGGCGGCTTTGCAAGGATGTAAACACTTGGTATGGGACAGGATCATTAAGGAAGCTAAGAACTTTAGACCCTACCTTGAGTTTATAAGGATAAAAGAGAAAACCATTAGTGATGCTATTGTAGGTTGTGAAGTTGCTAGAGAGAGCTTAACCTGAAGACCCAAGGAAACTACATTAAATGCCATCACTTTCCTAAATGGTCTATTAGAAGAAGAAAGGATGAAGTTAAATATTGGGAACCAGATTACTACACTTGCTGCGGCCCGAAAGATCTTGGGGAAATATACTCAGGTTGAAAGTGTAGAGGCCAAAGTCGAGGAGATGAAGAGTCAAGTGGCAAAGTTCAAAGGGCAGTTTGATAAGCTGGTTGACATTGGGTTACCTTCTTTTTGGAATGATAACGAGGAACTGATCCCTCAAAACGCTTATAAAAACCTACTGTGGGCGATGAGGATGGACCACATGAAGTTCAAACGCCTGAACCAACTTCTTATAGGCAAAACCTTCATGGAAAAGGTCGAAGAGGACTTTGAAATCTTGAACAGATTAATTTCCATTGGTGAAAGGCTTCCTCCGTTCTTCTACACTGAGAACATTGAAATACGAGTTATGGTGAAAGAAATGGTGGACTATGACCTCCCACCTGCAGATCAATGGGCCAATATAGAAAAATATAGCAAATCGCTATACTTTCTCCATCAGCCTCAGTGATACTTTTCTTTTTATAGTTGTTGATGTTTGCTTGGAATCAGAGACTTCTTACAAGACTTTCCCATTTTTTATAATTTGTAAATTCATTGAGGCGGCTATGTGAATAGCCAGCTGGAACTATTACTTTACTTTCTTTACTTTTTACTTGAAGCAAATGTTACTTAGTAAAAATATTGATGGGTTGTAAGAAATCAGTTAGGCCATTTCTACCCATTTTTGTTTCTGTAGTGATAGTGGCAAAACAATTTGAATGAGGTGTCACTTCGATAACTGTTTTTAGTTTTAGATGAGTCGATCAAGAGGACTCCTAACATCTATATATGCGGTGTAATGAAATGAAAAAGTGTTGAAAATTTTTATGGGAATTTTTGTGTATTGTTCTGTAAGAAATTTTGAGCTATATTTTGAATAAAGATTTGCAGAGTTGAGCCAATGTTTTTCAGGGATTCTTGTGTAACTAGTCTCGTAGTATGTTCCTTCTTTCTCCATGTGAATTGTGTATCTCATTGTTAATTCCAGTCTGTAACATTCTTTCATACTTTGTACAGTGTGATAGCTAAGTAGAATTCATAGAAATTATGCTCTAGTTATCTTTTTCCAAGTATTCCACCATCACATTTCTGCTAAAATTGATGTAGGATTCATTATTATATGCCTTATGTCAATGGATTGTTTCTTTTTCTTCTATTCCACCAATAAAAATCGCTTTGACTATGAGTTGTTTATTATCTTGCCCCTATGTAAATGCATTTTTGAATGAGTTTTCAGAGTTTGTTTGAATGTGACTCCATTGCCCAAATAATGATTCATATGTTTAAGCCAAGCTATGTTTAAACTATTTTTGTTCCCAATAGAAATCTGATCTTCTGTATTATTGTAATTGAATATCTTGAATGATGAATGCTAGTATGTTTTTCTTCATTATTGACAATCTTGATGATTTCCAGTATTTTATGAGCTTATAGAGAGAGCCCTCTCTGCTTGTGTTTGGTCAGTAGCACAAGCTAAAGATTGGTTAGTGGTTACCCCAGCTTGCCCTCTCCCACAACCTAGGGGGTCATTTTGGGTGTTAACACTACTGACCCAGCACAGTCAGATAGGGATCTCTCTTAAACCTTATAGAAGACTGAAAAATTATCAATGATAACCATGCAGCCTTCCTACTCAAAATTATTCAATCAAAGCACATTCTCAGAAGGTCAAATTCTATAGGGTAGTTTGTTTTTGGAGTTTTGGTAAGACATTCGTGGGGAGATATCATTAAGCAATGGAGTCAATAAACAAATTTGAATTAGGTTGCTAGAGGTATGGGATGGAAGAGATCATGGACAGAGGTAGGGTAGACATCAACTCTTCTATTTTGAGGTTTTTTTCAGGTGGATTGGAGGATAGAGAAGGAAAGCCATCAAATAGAGCACCTAGCTTGGGTGAATTATGCAAGACTTTAGAAGAAGATGTTTAAAATGCTTGAACAATGGATCTAGAGCATACAAGATGAATTCTGATCCATGACACTACTGTTCAAACATGAAAGCAAAGACAAAATGGAGTGCTAAACAAGGAGTACAATCACATAGAATGTTACTTACTGAAGAAAATGATGGCACAAGAATCTCAGCCATGGAAAACTTCAAAGCATTCCATCTCTGCAACTTTTATTCATAACTGGGAATGGAAAACATGTACAATGCAGAGCCTCTCAGCTCTTGAGAATCCCCCAAATGAAAACTGGACCCCTAACTCTGCCTATTACAAATGAATATAGAGGTGACCTATCCTCATCTCTCAAGCTCGAATTTATCCACCCTAGCATCTAGAAATAGGAGTGGTTACAAACATGAGGACACCTAGCTAACAGACTGTTGCTTTCAAAGAGTTTGTTATGACCAATTTCTTCATTTCTGGCCATGGACTGCTGAAAATGCCCTTCGTAGCCCCGGCTCTATGTCTCAAATGGAGACACCTGTGTAAAAAATTGAAAGACTTTTTGGTAGTCGGGCGCGTTCCTGACAAAACCCATGTTTCCATTTCCTCAGATTCTCCTCCAATTGGTCGGGATCTGCTTTGGAAGTTGATGACTCATGCAGAAAACGTGAATTCTGGAAAATTACCCTGTAAAGATGCCTTCGGTTCTCCCAAACCATGACACCTGTGTTAAACTTGAGAGAGGTTATTTTAGATTGGCCCATGCTGAAGAAAAACCTCTCTCGGTGTCTCCAAATTCACCATGGTTTGGCGGAAACAGTCAGTGGAAAAATATGACAAAATTAGTCATTTTCACCAAAAACCGCCATGTTCTTCATATAACATTTCATTGGGTTTAAAATTTGTTATTCCTGGCATGTCAAAACTCGGATTCTTCATGGACTGTGGATCTTCCCTACTTACTGATCTGAACCGTGCATCCTTACTGCAATGGTGAACTTAGCATTACATGGCATTCTTTCATCTTGGACTTAGGGATAGATGTCTATAAGGTTTGATTTGCATTCTCATTGGTCATATGGCTTAAGGAGGTGTGACCTTGCTCATCTCTTCATGGATTTGGACCTTTTCATCCTTCACAACCCCTCCAAATGCTTAGCACAATCCCAGTGCTAACACCTGCAACCATTGCTATGACAGGGAGAAATTGAGGGGGCTTGGGCTTAGCAAGGTTACACTGAAACCCAAACCTTCTCTATCAATTTTTAAAACCCAACGCAAGGAACACCCATACCTGGGAACCCTGTCAATAAAGTCACAAAAGCCACGAGTTAAACAAGGCGAATTTCATCTACAGAAAGCATATTGAAGAAACCATTGAATTTGGGAAGAAGCTTACCTTTTACTTTGATCATAGTATCTTCCATCACCATGCAAAGTAGAAGTGACTGCGCTAACCATGAGCATAGCTCAGCTCATAGCGTAGAGCTCCATGAAACCAGAACACAGCATGAAGTTTCCATCCAAGCCCAAAACCATGAAATTACAACACTAGTCGTGAAGGCCAGAAGCATAAACTCTCATCCCAGCTGGCAAGCAACCACATGAAGGTCGCATGGGTGGCATTCAATGCTACAAAAACCCCACTAGCACTTCAATACATTACCCAAACTCTCTAGTTATGGTCACGTTTTGTTCAAACCCCCATTTGTTTATTACATGGATTTATTTCAATGTTATCCCTTGGTCCATTTCATTCGTAGGGTTAGGATCTTGCTAGGTGGTAGAACTTAGGTAGTTAGTGAAGAGTCATTTTGTTGATATATACCTGCAAGACAATTTCCAAGTAGTGCTTTAGCAAAAATTGCTAAGTAAGCCCAGGGTAGTTCAAATACTCATCCCTTACCTCTCAGCAACTCCACTGGTAACATAACTATCAACTAAAAAACCTCTAAAGTATTCATACTCTCTTCATGAGGTCCATCAGGCTTGAATTAATAACAAAAATGATTTCAACATTTTAATAAATCCAAGCATACATTTAAGCTGTAAAAATGTAGTAGTTAAAAGAAAAAAATTAAAGTTTTATACAAGTATTAAACTAGTCAATCAAACCATATATGTTAGTCCCTTGAGATTCAAACTATAACATTTCATCGCTTCTACAGAAAACATACGATAGAAGACAACCACATCCAATTAATTTTAACAAGGGAATCATAAACCCTGTTTTCTCATTTCTTCGATGAGACTGATATTACTTCCCATTACTGAAGTTAATTTGTTAAATATTACTTGAATAGATGATGTTAGCAGTACGTGATTTTTTTTTAAATTTTTACTGTTTTAGGGACATCACAGCGTGTGTGAAAAATATTGTAATGGATAGACCGTTTATGATTTTTATTCATTGATTATAATATATGACAGGAATGATGGGGGATCTTGCTCCTTACGTAGACTATGACAGAATGTATTTAATTTTTGATAGGCGAATATATGATGAGGCTATAGATGTTTAACAATAGTAAGGTTAATATGATTTATATATATGGAAGATGTTTATAGAGATAGGATCTTATATATGATAGATTTGTAATTTCGGAGGCCTTGCTCATTGATATGATGGACAAAATATTGATAAATATGTAATCTATACTTATAATGTGGAATAATGTAGATTGATACAGGTCATGTCCATGAAGCACAAGGGGGACAACAATTCAACTGAATGAGTTGACTCTATTATGGTGGAAGCAATTAAGAATAAGCAAAATGAGCAAAGCAGGATTACACTACACAGATAAACACAATATGCATAGACAATATGTAGGAATGCAAACTGTTCTTCTCTATTAGATGTAAACAAGAAAAATCATTGTATGTTACAATATTATACATGATTATATAGATTTATGAGATGCTTGGGTTCCTTCCCATTACGTTCAGCTACAAATAAGAAGTTAGAACGATTCAACAGTTCAACCATTAAAAGAGACTGGAAGGCAAAGATATAGTTTGTCGAAGTTTGACAGTCACTGGTCGCATGTAGACGCTACTTGTCGATGTCTCGAACTGTGAGGTTGTTGAACATGTCGAAGGTGCGAATGTGTCGAGGTGTGTCGATGTTGAGACTTGTCATAGTTGTGTCGAATTTGGAACCTGTGGGAGCTAACCTGTTGGATTGGGAGCTTGTCGAGTCGAAGTCGTGTCAAGGTTGAAACTTGTCAAAGTTGTATCAATGTTGATGACTTGCCAACTGTGATGCGAATCAGACCTCTTTCCTTAAGAAACAATGGATGCCATTGTTTTCTTGCGAAGGTGAGGAAACTTGTCAGTCAATTCAGTAATAGAGTGCCACTTTCCTTGAGATGGGATCTTGCCAGCCTTGGCAACCTGAAATAAGGGAATTTTGTTCATCCTTGTATGGCGTACTCATCATCCCATAATGGTGTTGCAAGGAAGAGGCTCATGAACATCTGAATGGATGTCTTCAGTTTCTGTTGTGTGCAAGTTGTTATGTTCCAACACGGGTGCATGGTTGGTCGAAGTAGATCCACATGAATACTAGATGTAGACCTAGGCATGCAGGAATGTCAAGCTGGAAATAATTTTCACCAATCTGTCGAAGAATACTGTATGAGCCATATCACAAAGGATTGAGCTTCTTGAATGGGCCTGTGAAGCACTCCTTCTTGATATGTAACCAGACCTTTTCCCCAATTTGGAATGAATGAGGAATACGATGCTTGTCGTGTCGAGCCTTAGATTTCTCGCTTTCTCTGTGCAACATTTCCTGTGCTTGCTTCTGGATGTCGCATATCTGATCTCTAAACTTGACTGCTTTATCAACTTCTCGCTGGCTGTAGTCGGTGTCGCTCGGTTGTGTCGAGGATCTGATCAAGTCGATAGGGGCTGAGGGTTGAAATCCATAATAGACTTAAAATGGAATCTTTCTTGTAGATCTGTGCTAAGCACGATTGTAGCTATTTTGGATGTATGGAAGACTTTCATCCCATGTGCGCCGATGCTGGTGATTGTACATGCAAACCAGTTGTAATACAAAATGATTCGCAACTTCTGTCTGTTTGTCAGTTTGAGGATGGAAAGATGTTGACAATGAGATTCGTGTATCTAGCAATTGCCAGAGGGTCTTCCAAAAGATGCTGACGAATCTTGCATCTCGGTCGAAAATAATGGTTGTGGGCAAACCAAAGTGTTTCCAAACATGTGTAAAGAAGAGCTGAGTGGTCTGCTGTGTTGTCGTGGTATTCTTACATGGTATGAGAATGTCCATCTTGGAAAATCGGTCGAATACTACTAATATTGCGTTATGTTGATGTCTGGTAGTAGGATAACCTATCAAATAGTCCATAGAAATAGATTCCCATGGTCGACTAGGAACTGGTAGAGGTGTATACAATCCCTATCGTTGATTAGGTGGCTTAGCAATGGCACAAGTCATGCATGATCGGGTGTACTTGTTGACGTTGGATTTGAGTGTAGGCCAAAAGAAATACTTCTGCATAATAGCAAGTGTCTTTGCTACTCCAAAGTGTCCTACAGTCTTGTTGTAGTGTGCATCCCAAATGAGTTGTTGTCGGTGCACAAAGCTGTCCAAGCTTGTATAGCAAGGTGTCTCTGAGGAAATAGTTGGAGTCTGAGGTCGAAGACTTGTTAGCATGTAACTGTTGGTAGATTGCTCAGAAGTCACTATCATCCTTATACAACTGCGGCCAAGTGGTCATGTCGTATCCCTGCATACTCATCACTGTAAAAAGGAGAGTAATGAATGGTCGATTAAGGAAATCGGTAGTAGCGATAGCTTTATCTTTCCGATACGTAATCACCAACTTGAATTGTTGTAGGTAATTAATTCACTTGATTTTTCGATTTGTCTGCAACATTGACTGTGTCAGAGCGAATTGTAGAGGCTTATGATCAGTGAGAATGACTGTTTCCTTGCCAAGGATGTAATGCCTCCATTTCTTGAGATCTTGCACAATGGCATACAGTTCGTTTTCATATGTCGGGTATCTTCTAACTGTGTCATTAAAAGTCTCATAATGAAAAGTGATTGGATGACCAGACTGAGTGATCACTGCGCCCAAGGCATAGTCCGATGTGTCCATATCAATATCAAAGGGCTGATGCAAATTAGGTAACACAAGTACTGGTGCAGTGCATAGCTTGTGTTTGAGCTATTCAAAACCTACTTGTTGTGTTGCTGTGCAATGGAAGACAGTTTTCCCATTTCCCTTCGTGAAATGATTCAAGGACCAGGCTATGTGACTGAAGCCAAGTATGAATCATCGATAGAAATTCACCAAACCAAGAAAACTTCTTAGCTCTTGAATGATTCTAGGAATGGGCCAATCTTTGAGGACCTATAATTTTTTTGGATCGACGTGAATGCCTGTAGAGTCTATCATATACCCCAAATATTTGATGTTGGTCATCGCAAAAGAGCACTTTTCCATGTTCAGATAAAGCCGATGTTGTTGGATGTAATGTCCCTAAAAATATTAAAAATTTAAAATTTCCTACTAATGTAATAAAAGCTATTTTAAGGATGATGAATAGTAAATTAACTTCAGCACTGATATGTACATATTGAAACGGTATTTGATTTCTACATTTTGAAGTGTCTTAGTTTCATTAGTATCATGGTTTGTTGGTAATAGATCATTCCACTTTGCGAAAGCGTTTTAAATGAATAGATGTATGAACTGTCACATGTGTACGAATGTATTTGAATGTAATAATGTGAATCTCCTTCTTACAACTGTAAGGGTTTGTGTGCATATGTAATAAAATCTAACTAGTAATTTAGGGGGGATGGACCCCTAATGTTGGCAGTTGAGGCCCATGACGTATTGCTAGGTCTTTCAAGGGTATGAGTACTCTGCCAAGGCTGTTGAGAGGTGGGGTGTAAGAAATGGAACTTCTTACTTACTTAGTGAGATTCGCTAATGTCTTCAATTTGCATCTATTTACAGGTACTCCTAATACGACGTCCACCAAGGGTACTTACTCTATGGTTCCAACAATTTCTAAAACCCAGAGTATGAGATATTTAAAGATTGGCAGCTTAAAAGCTTTGAAGGTCATTTGCAATACTTGTCTAACTCATATCCTTTGTTGATTGAGTAATGTCTTTGTTGGTACTAAGCAATGCTTATGGTCTTTTGTAATCCTTGGGCATTTATAAAAATTTGTGGATCAATCTTGACTTCAACACTATAGAGATATGGGTCTAAATCGAAATATTGAGGTTGGTGGTAGAATTGAATGCGCCGGTTCGTTGCCACATGGCCAAGCTGCCAGTTGTGCTGAGGGTTTACTACTGGGGTTCTACACCAATGAAGTGCATTTTCGTAGCATGTTTCACTGTGTGTGCATTTGGGGGTTTCATGCTCTGGCCTGATCTCTTGCCCATGGCCAGCACACTTTACTTGGCTCTATACGCAGAGATGGAGACTGAAGGTAACTCCTTCCCTATCTACGTTGCTTTCTTGCTAATCTATTTGGTACGTTTTGATATTAAGTCTCAGGTTTTGACCGCATGTCGTTTTTCTATTCGGAAGGTGGTCATGTGACATCTTCCTTCTAAATGGCTACCAGATGCTGGCCAGTACTTCGACTCTGATTTCGTCGCTTAAGGTAAGTTTACAGTTCATCATTCCTTCACTCCTCCTCTCGCCTCTATGCTGTGTACTGATGGTGTATGCTGTGAGGAAAAATCATGAACTTTCTTTGGGTTTATTGTAACAAATTTTGGGTTCCATGAGGTCGTCGTTGGTCAGATGATTGTGATATGTACTGTGTTGGTTTTATGTTAATGGCCCTAGAGGGTTTTGGCCATTTGGCTCAATGTTGGACTTTGTAAGTTTATAATGATACTACTCAATGTAAATACTGAGATTTTTCATGTTTGTGTAACTGGTTTATAAAATAATCTGTGGACTAAAAAATGGAGAGAATGGCTTTACAAATTTGGTCTCTGCGTTTTCTTATGGTAATGGTAGTTCTTGATTTCAGTGTTTTCCATCGTTGCCTCTATCTGAGAAGATAGGGAAAATGTGGCTTCTATGAAATTCTATGAGACTTTTTGACCTACGACTGATCTATGTGTATTCTCTGTAATGGGTTTTCATTGCTTTTGTTGCGATTTAGTTGTCTTAATGTGTGAATGTAATGATGGGAAGAAATCACAACCCTCGTGAATTTTTAGCTATGAGCCTGAGATAAATGTATTATTTTTCTACGTTTCTGGAGTTTGCAAAAGATATAAATGTTTTAAAATAAGAGAGAGGGTAGGGATTCGATCCCATGACCTGTGTTTGTGTTGGAGGCTCATCTGTATGCTATTGACAATGCTATTCGAAAGCTTTAGTGATTAATGGATTTGGTTCTGTAATTCATTTTTGTTTAGTAACCAACTATGTAGTGTTCTATGCGTTTAAATAGAGGGATGATGAGACCCTAGCTATTAAAACCTTTGAACTTGAGAGAACAAGGTTCTGTGTGTTTTCTGCTATGCTGTGGCAATTTGTATGAGGAACAATGTCCCTTGTGGAGTCGTTGTGGGGTTTGACCTCCTGACTTGTGTGTCTAATGTTAAAAGATGCTGCTAAATAAATGCTACGCTTTTTATGGTATCCCTTTAGTTCTTTCTACGATTTCTAGCTTATGGTTTGCTAATATGTTTAAAGGAAATAAAGATACAAGCAATCGTGGGTACAGGATATGGATGTTGTGAGTCTATGATTTTCAATTTGTAATGCTGCTATTTTGATTTACTGAGTTTGTTGATTCTATAAGGGAATTCATGAGAACAGAAATGAAACCCTAATGTTAACAATATTTTACTGTCAATCTTTTACTGTTTGTAATGAGAAACATTTTCTTACTGGGAATTCAATGTTTTTGATTGGGAACTACTGTGTGACTAAAACGAATTGAATGCCTGAGTCCGTGTTTGCAAAACTTAGCTCCTTGGAATGCTCGATATGTTATTTTTCTTTGTAATGGATCTGTCATTTGATAGAATCGTAAATATGTTTAAAATGACTAGGATGTTTGATGCATGTCTTGCTACTATTATTTTTTTCTATTTAATATTTAATAAACGTTTTAAAGAGGGCATAAGAAATCCCTGCACTACGAAATTTGTGGGACGATTCAGAAAGAAAAACATAAATATTAAAACAACATAATAACTCTAAGTTTGGGGTGTTGTCTAGAATAGGCTAGCTTGGATAAACCTACTAGACCCTCCACTAATTTCTGGGCAGAACCTTGAAGTTGATAATATTGGTAGTGAGAACAATGCTACCGTATTTATTCTAATTTTTAAAAGCCTAAATTTATTATAACTAAAAATTCGAAAACAATGAATACTCCATACCTAGCTGCTTGAGTACTCGATCCTTTCCTATGGAAGCCTAGCTGCTTGGCACTTGATCCCTTCCTATAGAGACCTGCAAACTCAACAATAGTTAATGCAGAACCTATGGTATTTAGCCTACCTGTCAGGGTGATTTCCTTTAGTTGGATAAGTTTGGGGCTACCGTGTTCCTCCCAACCATGATCCTACAACTGTTCTTGTTTCTGTATGGATCCCCCCGAGTTGGATTCCAAGATGCAAAAGAGATAGAGGTCCTAGGGTTGCTGCTGGTTCTATTTCTTGGAGCAGATGACTTCCCTTTGATTACTATCAAAAAATGATAATGAAAAAGATAGATGATCCCCACAACTTGGGATCTTCTCTCTTTATGTAGGGGAGTCTTGAATTATGAATGTTGGAATAATTAGTTTTCTTTAAATTAGATAAATAATATTTAAAAGATATTATTTAATAAATATCGAGTGTTTTGTACTAAGACTTTTTCAATGGTTTAAACTATCAGTGATTTCTGATTTAAGCTCTTTATAATAATTATGATGACAATAATTATACTAATAATATTTCTAACCTAGGTATTAATACATTAGTAATACTATCTATAAATGTGGCTTCCCACTAAATATTAATACTCTATTAATACTACTAAATAATGTGGCATCCCACTATGCATAAACTATATGCAATAATGTCTTTTATAAATAATTAATCACATCATTGTTTATTAACTATTCTTAATAATAATATTAAATCTTGTATCTTTACATGATACTTAGTTTTAACAACTTAAGGGTAAGGTCCACTTATTTGGATGGTCTTTCGGTAAGCTAGGATAGGCACCTCTAGTCTCTCTCTCTCTTTGCATGTCGGATTCCCTCATTTAACACGGTAGTTCCCGTAGTACTAAATGATAGGTAAATGATAAATCATTTAATCAAATAAAATAATTGTGATGAAAGTAAAAGGGCTATTCAGAGTCCTTCCGACTCAACACTTTGAGATACAGTAACCCCGAGTCCTCTTGAGAGCCTTTTAACTCAACACTCTCACATGGGCATTACGCTAGTGCAATTCCAGAGCCTCTGCGCAACACTAGTGCTAGAATGTGGTTGTGAGGCACATCTAAATTATTTAAGTTGCCTTGGATCCAGTATTCGTTTAACAAGCTTGGAGTGCTCCAGGGCTTTGGCCCAACACTCAATGTACCTCAGGGCTTACTCCCAGTACATAAACATTCTTCTAGGTACATCGAGGCTTATGCCCAGTACGTAGGTTATATGTGTGTTTCTGAGTCCACGCTCAACATACACATAAATCAGGTCATGTAAAGTCATATATTTGTACAGTAAGTAACAAAAGATCATCTCAGTATATTAGGGTTTGTACCCATTTCAAAGCCGAAGAACATCATTTAAAACATTGGGCCTTCTCGCCCAGTATTCACTCAAATAAAAAAGTCAGTTAGGGTCCATGCCCAAAATGTCAATAAATCATAGGTGCTAGGGTTCATGCCCAGTATTCAAAATAAAACATATGTTCTGGGGCCATGGCCCAATATAACAACAAAATAGTTAGTCCAAAATTTGGGATATTACATCCCTCCCCGCTTAGAACAACACTATCCTGATGTTTCTAGGGACTAGGAATGAAGTCATGAAACAAGGCAGGGTATGCCTCTTTCTTGGTGGCCTCATTCTCCCAAGTAGCCTCATTTGGTCCAAAGTGCCTCCATTTCACTTTCAGCTGAGTAATGGTCCTCCTCCTAAGTTGGACCTCTCTCTTGTCTAGAATGTGGAGTGGTTCTGGCGTGAACTCCCCTTCAGGCTCCACCTATAATAAGGACCAATCAATAACACATTTAGTATTGTATACATATTTCTTTAATAGTGAAGTATGAAAAACATTATGAACTTTTATATGAGCTGGTAAGGCTAACTCATAAGTCACTAGGACCTTCTTGGCCAGTATTTCAAAAGGTCCACAAAACCTTGGGGCTAGTTTCTCGCAACGTCTTAAGCTCAACGAGCTTCGTTTTGCCTTTATTTTTAGAAACACATGTTCACCAAATTGGTAGTCTCTGTCCTTTATTTTCTTGTATGCATAACTCTTTTGGAAGTCTTGTGCTTCTTTTAAGTTCAGTTGCACCTTGGAGACTAGTTGTTCCAAGTCCTTTAGTAGGTCGGGTCCTAACATAAATCTATCTACTAGACTGTCCCAAGTCATGGGTGTCCAACATTTCCTGCGATAGAGTACCTTGAAAGGACTCATTTTGGTCGAGGTTTGATAACTGTTGTTGTATGCGAACTCTGCGAGGTGCAAATAATCTTCCCACTTGGTGGGGTTGTTCATGACATACATCCTCAACATGTCCTCGAGGATTTGGTTTACTCGTTCTGTTTGTCCGTCGGTTTGGGGATGGTATGCGGTACTAAATTGTAACTGGGTTTCCAAACCGGAGAACAATGCTCCCAAGAAGTTACTAGTGAACTTCGTGTCTCGACAGGAAATGACTGCCTTCGGTATCCCATGCAATCGAAAGATCTCTTTTAACAATATTTCCGCGATGTGAACTGTTTTGTAGGTAGATTTCACCGGTATAAAGTGGGCTGCTTTAGACAACTTATATACCACTACAAAGATGGAATCGTTCACTTTCTTACTCTTGGGTAAGCCTATAATGAAGTCCATACTTATTACTTCCCATTTCCATTCCGGAATGGGTAAGGGTTGAATTAATTCGGAGGGGTGTTGGTGTTCTGCTTTGACTAGTTGGCACTCCTGACATTTTGCAATGAACATGGTGATGTCAGATTTCAACTTAAGCCAAAATTAATGCTTCTTGACGACCAATATCATCTTTTGATATCCGGGGTGCCCCCGAATAGGGTTTCTGGTGAAACACGGTGAGAATTTTTGATCTAATGTCTCCACTCTTTGGGACGTAAAGTCTCTCTTTTGACAACAGTAGTCCTAACTTGTCTATCTTGTATTCCTTCTGTTGTTGGAATAATCTATTTTCTTGGATCTTTGCAAGAATTTTCGTGTACTAACGGTCGCTCTTACAAGCCGTTCGAATTGTGTGGTGTAATTCTGAGTCAGTTTGACTCACCATGACTTCGTAAAGCATATGTGCTCAACGGCTCAAGGCATCTACATTCTTGTTTTCCTTGCATTTTATATGCTTTAGTTTGGAGTGGTATTCACTAAGGAAGGGTAACCACTTGGCCTACCTAGCATTTAGGTTAGGTTGGTCGAAAAGGTATTTCAAACTCATGTTATCAGTCATCAGTAGGAATTTCTTTCCCATGAGGTAATGTCGCCACATCTTCAGAGCATGTATGATGGCGGCTAGTTCGAGGTCATGCGTAGGGTAGTTCTGCTCATGCTCTTTTAATTTCCTTGATTCGTAACATATGGAAAAATTGTCTTGCATAAGGACTCCACCAAGTCCTTCCTTGCTTGCATCCGTGCAAATGATGAAGTCCCCATTGGGATCTGCAATACGTAGAATCGTTGCACTAATCAGTAGTTGCTTTAGCTTCTAAAAGCTTTCTTCACACTTATCCTTCCAGACAAACTTGTTTGCCTTTTTATGCAAGGCGGTCATGGGACATGCAATCCATGAAAAGTTCTCAATGAACTTTCGGTAGTAGCTGGCTAATCAGTAGGTGCTCCTCGTGTTCTACTTCGTTCTTGGGGTAGATCAAAATGTCGTCAATAAAGACTAGAACGAACTTATCGAGGTATTTACTAAAGATGTTGTTCATCATGCACATAAAGTTAGCCGGTGTGTTCGTTAACCCAAAGGGAATCACTACGAATTCGTAGTGGCCGTAACTGGTTCAGAATGCGGTTTTGTTGATATACTCATCACGGATCCTCACCTGATGGTATGCAGATCGCAAGTCGATGTTTGAGAAGATCTTCACTCCTCCGACTTGTTCAAACATGTCGTCGATCCTAGGGAGTGGGTAGCGGTTCTTAATGGTCATTTTGTTGAGTTAGCGGTAATCGATGCACATCCGCATCATTCTATCTTTCTTCTTGACGAAGAGTATTAGTGTGCCCCAAGGGGACACACTTGGTCGAATGTACCCTTTTTCTATTAACGCTTGTAACCGAAGCTTGGGCTCCACCAATTCTTGTGTGCTCATGTGGTACGGGGCTTTAGAAGCTGGTACTGACCTGGGTGTTAACTCCATGGAAAATTCTAAGTCTTGTTTGGGTGGTAATCCCAGTATTTCCTCAGGAAATACATCCCTGAATTCCACGAGGACTGGGAAGTCTTCGATCTTTTGTTCCTTATTAGTTTCTATGTTTTGGATGTTAACATCAAAGAGCTTACAACCCTTCCTGATGCATTTCTTTGCTTGTAAGGCAGATATCTATCTTACGAACACTTTCCTAGGGATACCCTGAATTGTCTTATGATTCCCTTGGTCATCCCTACAGAGTAGGGTCTTGTTTGACTAGTCTAGTAGGACATGGTGTTCTTCTAGTCAATCCATGCCTATAAGTACATGGTATGATCCTAAGGGTAGAATGTTCAATTCTAACCTAGTTGGAAGACTGTTTAAGTCTATCTCACAAGTTCTAACTAACTTGGAGACCCTTCGTTTGGTACCAGTGGCTAGTTGTACCAGCCATGGTTTCTCGTGATGTTCTCGATTTAACTTACAAGTGTCCACTATCTTAGGGGAGATATAACTTCGACAAGCATCGAGATCTATTAAAACTAAAATGGCAGTGTTAGAGATCTTACCCCCAATTTCCACGATGATGGCTTGGTGATCTTCCCGCTGGCCATCAAGAGCGACATAAATCCTAGGTGTCTTTGACATGTCCCCTATGGTAGGTTCAGCTTGGATGTTGTGTAAAAATCCATCCATTTTGCTGGGGCAGTCTCTGTAGTAGTGGGGCCCTTGGCATTTCCAGCAATAAATGGTTGGTGGGACAGCTTTGGTCCCTTTGTTGAAAGTTGGCCTATTGGTCAATGGTGGTGGTGCACTTGGCCGTGGTTGAGGTCGGTTGAAGCCTCTATTGGGCGGAAAACTGTTCTTGTGTTTTTAGAAAGGTGGAGGTCTAAAACCTAGTTTGCGGTTGTTCGAGAAGGTTATGAAACTATCTATGTTTCTGTTGATGTTCTCATTCCTTGGCTGTCTGTGTTCATAACACAGTCTTGTTTTATGTAAGGTCACATCAAGGGTTTTGGGCATGTCAAACTCTACCTTTTCTCTAATCTTTGGTGGCAACCCTCCCAAGAATTATTGTATTTTGACCTTCTCGTCTTTAATGTATGCCACATAATGCAACAAGTCCAAAAATCGGTTTATGAATGCTTCCATAGTTAGGGAGCCCATTTTTAACTCATGAAATTCTTTAATTTTCTTGTAAAAGAATCTTTCAGACATATATTTTTCATGGAGTATTCCACTGAAAGTAGCCCAGGTTATGTCTCTCAGTTCTTGTCCTTTGGTGTGTTTCAAGTCCCGCCACCATTTGGCAGCTTTACCATTCAGGTTCTATATGGCTAGTTAGGCTTGCATTTCACTGGAGTAATTATGCACTTTGAAGTACTTATTCATTCCCAGCAGCCACTCCTTATCCTTCTCCCCCGAGTAAATTTCTCTGTCATAGGTTGGGGATTTTATCTTTCTAAATTCTCGTTGTAAACTGTCATCACTTTTCCTCCTTTTCTTGCAAGGAGGTGGTGAACCTTCATAGTTGGAAAAATTTTTACAGTCCTCTTCCTTCAATTATGGTGTGTTTTCACCCTGTTCCTCTCCCTTAGGACTGGAAATTATCTTTGGGTGACAGTTTCCCTTTTTAAAAGTGTTGACTAAGAGTGTGGGCTGTATGTGGGGTTTTTCCCCAGTTAAAGTCTGAAACAAAGCTTCACTTATAGCTTGTTGTTCTCATCTTTCTTGCATGTGGTCATCTCTGAAACTTTGGAATTCGGCCTGTAGATTTTGCATGGATTTCATTAAATCCGAGTTGAGTTCCACCACAATTTCTTGCTCTCGTGGTGGGGAGTTCAGATTTCCATGTATGCTACTACCCCCTTCTACATTTATTTTCAGACAATGACTGTTCCTACAATGTTATATAAGCGTCAAGAACATAAAATCTGTCAGTTAATTTTTACATAAAATAAAATTTCCAAATGTACATTTCCTTTCTACTATGTAATTGCAGCGGATGTTTTCTGATGTAATGAGCCCAATAGGTCACTTAGTTTTGTAGCTTGGCTCTGATACCACTTGTAATCTCCCTAAAAATAGTAAAAATTTCAAATTTTCTACTAATGTAATAAAAGCTATTTTAAGGATGATGAATAGTAAACTAACTTCAACATTGATATGTACCTATTGCACCGGTATTTGATTGCTACATTTTGAAGTGTCTTAGTTTCATAAGTATCATGGTTTGCTGGTTATAGATCCTTCTGCTTTTCAAAAGCATTTTAAATGAATAGATGTATGAACTGTCACATGTGTACGAATGTAATAATGTGAATCTCCTTCTTACAGCTGTGAGGGTTTGTGTGCATATGTAATAAACTCTAACTGGTAATTCAGGTTGGATGGACCCCTAATGCTGGCGGTTGATGCCCATGACGTACTGCTAGGTCTTTCAAGGGTATGAGTACCTCAGCAGGGCTGCTGAGAGGTAGGGTGTAAGAAATAGAACCTCTAACTTACTTAGCGAGATTTGCTAACATCTTCAATTTGTATCTATTTACAGGTACTCCTACTACGGCGTCCACCAAGGGTACTTACTCTACGGTTCCAACAATTTCTAAAACCCTGAGTATGAGATATTTAAAGATTGGCAACTTAAAAACTTTGAAGGTCATTTGCAATACTTGTGTAACTCATATCCTTTGTTGAATGAGTAATGTCTTTGTTGGTACTAAGCAATGCTTATGGTCTTTTGTAATCCTTGGGCATTTATAAAATGTTGTGGATCAATTGTGACTTCAACACTATAGATATTTGGGTCTAAATGAAAATATTGGGGTTGGTGGTAGAATTTAATGTTGCTCTTCGTTGGCACATGGCCAAGTTGCTAGTTGTGCTAAGGGTTTACTCCTGGGTTTTCTACACCAACGAAGTGCATTTTCATAGGCTTGTTTCACTAGTTTCGCTGTGTGTGCATTTGGGGGTTTCATGCTTTAGCCTGAGCTCTTGCTCATGGCCAACACACCTTACTTGGCTCTATAAATAGAGATGGAGACTGAAGGTAACTCCTTCCCTGTCTACGTTGCTTTCCTACTAATCTATTTGGTAGGTTTTGATATTAAGTCTCATGTTTTGACCCCATGTCATTTGCTTGTTTAGCAGGTGGTCGTGTGACATATTCCTTCTACATGGATTCCAGATGCTAGCCAGTACTTCGACTCTAATTTCGTCGCTTAAGGTAAGTTTAGGGTTCATCATTCCTTCACTCCTCCTCTTGCCTCTATGGTGTGTACTGATTGTGTATGCTGTGAGGAAAAATCGTGACCCTGCTTTGGGTTTACTGTAACACATTTTGGGTTCCTTGAGGTCGCTGTTGGCTGGACCATTGTGATATGTATTGTGTTGGTTTTCTGTTAATGGCCTTGGAGGGTTTTGGCCATTTGGCTCAATGTTGGACTTTGTAATTTTATAATGATACTACTCAATGTAAATACTGAGATTTTTCATGTTTGCGTAACTAGTTTATAAAATAATCCGCGGACTAAAAAATGGAGAGAATGGCTTTACAAATTTGGTCTCTGTGTTTTCATATGGTAATGGTAGTTCTTGATTTCAGCGTTTGCCATCGTTGCCTCTGTTTGAGAAGATAGGGAAAATGTGGCTTCTGTGAAATTCTATGATACTTTTGGACCTACGACTGATCTCTGTGTATTCTCTATAATGGGTTTTTGTTGCTTTTGTTACAATTTAGTTGTCTTAAGGTGTGAATGTAATGATGGGAAGAAATCATAACCCTCATGAAATTTTAGCTATGAGCCTGAGATAAATGTATTCCTGTTCTACGTTTCTGGAGTTTGCAAAAGATAGAAAGGTTTTAAAAAAGGAGAGAGGGTAGGGATTCAATCCCATGACCTGCATTTGTGTTTGAGGCTTGTTTGTATGTTATTGACAATCCTATTCGAAAGCTTTAGTGAATAGTGTATTTGGTTGTATAATGCGTTTTGGTTTAGTAACCAACTATGTAGTGTTCTCTACATTTAAATAGAGGGATGATGAGACCCTAGCTGTTAAAACGTTTGAACTTGAGAGAACAGGGTTCTGTGTGTTTTCTGCTATGCTGTGGCGATTTGTATGAGGAACGATGTCACTTGTGGAGTTGTTGTGGGGTTGGACCTCTTGAATTATGTGTCTAATGTTAAAAGATTCTGCCAAATAAATGTTATGCCTTTCTATGGGATCCCTTTACTTCTTTCAACGATTTCTAGCTTATGGTTTGCTAATATCTTTAAAGGAAAGAAAGATACAAGCAATCGTGGGTACAGGATATGGATGCTATGAGTTTGATTTTTAATTTGTAATGCTGCTATTTTGATTTACTGAGTTTGTTGATTCTTTAAGGGAATTCATGAGAATATAAATGAAACCCTAATGTTAACAATCTTTTACTGTTTGTAATGAGAAACGTTTTCTTACTGGGAAGTCAATGTTTTTGATTGGGAACTACTGTGTGACTAAAATGAATTGAATGCCTGAGTCTATGTTTGCAAAACGTATCTCCTTGGAATGCTTGATACGTTATTTTTATTTGTAATGGATTTTCCATTTGATAGAATTGTAAAGATGTTTAAAATGACTAGGATGTCTGACGTATGTCTTGCTATTGTTATTTTTTTCTATTTAGTATTTAATAAATGTTTTAAAGAGGGCATAAGAAATCCTTGCACTACGAAATTTGTGGGATGAATTAGACAGAAAAACATAAATATTAAAACAACATAATAACTCTAAGTTTGGGGTGTTTTCTAGCATAGGGTAGCTTGGCTAGACCTACTAGACCCTCCACTGAGTTCTGGGAAGAACCTCGAAGTTGATAATATTGGTAGTGAGAACAATGCTATTGTATCTATTCTAATTTTTAAAAGCCTAAATTTATTATAACTGGAAATTCGAAAACAATGAATACTCCATACCTGGATGCTTGAGTACTTGATCTTTTCCCATGGAAGCCTAGCTGCTCGGCACTTGATCCCTTCCTTTAGAGACTTGCACACTCAACAATACTTAATGCAGAACCTGTGGTATTTAGCTAACTTGTTAGGATGATTTCCTATAGATGGATAACTTTGGGGCTACTGTGTTCCTCCCAACCATCATCCTACAACTATTCCTGGTTCAGTATGGATTCCCTCCAAGCTGGATTCCAACATGCAAAATAGATAGAGGTCCTAGGGTTGCTGCTGGTTCAATTTCTTGGAGCAGATGACTTCCCTTTGATTACCATCAAAAAATGATAATGAAAAAGATAGATGATCCCCAAAACTTGGGATCTTCCCTCTTTATGTAGGGGAGTCTTGAATTATGACTGTTGGAATAATTAGTTTTCTTTAAATTAGATAAATAATAACTAAAAGATATTATTTAATAAATATCTAGTCTTTTGTACTAATACTTTTTCAATGGTTTAAACTATTAGTGATTTCTGATTTAAGCTCTTTATATTAATTATAATGACAATAATTATACTAATAATATTTCTAACCTAGGTATTAATACATTCGTAATACAATTTATAAATGTGGTTTCCCACTAAATATTAATACTCTATTAATACTACTAAATAATGTGACATCGCACTATGCATAAACTATATGCAAAAATTTCTTTTATAAATAATTAATCACATCATTGTTTATTAACTATTCTTAATAATAATATTAAATGTTGTATCTTTACATGATACTTAGTTTTAACAACTTAAGGGTAAGGTCCACTTCTTTGGATTATATTTCAGCAAGCTAGGATACTCACCTCTATCTCTCTCTTTGCATGTTAGATTCCCTCGTTTAACACGGTAGTTCTCGCAGTACTTGATGATAGGTAAACGATAAATCATTTAATAAAATAAAATAAGTGTGATGAGAGTAAAAGTGCTATTCAGAGCCCTTCCGACTCAACACTTTGAGATCTAGTAACCCTGATTTCTCTTCAGAGCTTTTTAACTCAACACTTTCACATGGGCGTTACGCTAGTGAAATTCCAGAGCCTCTGCTCAACACTAGTGCTAGAATGTGGTTGTGAGGCACATCTAGATTATTTAAGTTGCCTCGGATCCGGTATTCATTTATCAAGCTTGGAGTGCTCCAAAGCTTTGGCCGAACACTCAATGTACCTCAGGGCTTACTCCTAGTACATAAACATTGTTTTAGGTACATCGGGGCTTATGCCTAGTACGTAGGTTATATGTGTGTTTCTAAGTCCATGCTCAACGTACACGTAAATCAAGTCATGTAAAGTCATAGCTCTACATAGTAAGTAACAAAAGATCATCTCAGTATATTAGGGTTTGTACCCATATCAAAGCCGAAGAACATCATTTAAAACATTGGGTCCTTCTCGCCCGGTATTTACTGAAATAAATAAGTCAGTTAGGGTCCATGCCCAATATGTCAATAAATCAGAGGTGCTAGCGTCCATTCCCGATATTCAAAATAAAACATATATTTTGGAGTCGTGGCCCAATATAACAACAAAATAGTTAGTCTAGAATTCGAGACATTACACTGGAGGGTGTAGATGACTTGTCGAATATGTCCGACAGGTTCTTCCTATCATCGACTGAAAATCAATATATCATTGAGATAGAAAATAACCCATTTGCCAATGAAAGGTCAAAGAAGGTTATCCATATGTCACATAAAGGTCGTAGGTGCGTTGGTTAAGCCGAAAGGCATGACTAACCATTCAAACAATCCTTCCTTGGTTTTGAAAGCATTTTTCCACACATATTAGGGCTCCATTGGAATATAATGGTATCCCGACTTAAGGTCGAGCTTAGTAAAGAATTTAGTACCTTCCATAAATTCAATGAGCTCGTCTATCCATGGAAGACGGTATCGATTTTTCACCGATATTTTGGTGAGAGCTTTGTAGTTGATGCACATGCGCCAAGTTCCGTCTTTCAGAACTAGGACGACTGGAATTCCACAAGGAGAGGAGCTAGGTAGGATATGACCATTGTCGATTAATTCTTGGATCTGTCTACGAATCTCTTCATTTTCGAGAATGGGTCTTCTCTAAAAAAATGCATTAGGTAAAGAAGAACCAGGAACAAGTTCAATGGAGTTTTTTACCTGACAATGTTGAGGTACTCCGTCTGCAGCTTGAAAGAGGCTCTAGTACTCATCAAGAATATGATCGACTTGCTGCTTCTGTCGGGAGCTGCATTGGTCAGTGAATCGACTCGTTTGTGTAGTCTTATTAGAATTTTGAGGATTGATCATGATTAATGCAAACTTCTGAGCATGATTGATTAGCTTCTTTGTCTATTTGGAAGATATCAGTGCAACTGTCGGTGTAGGTTGATGCTTTGGCATGTTGAACCATTGATTTCATATTATGATAATCACCTTTTGAGGTCGTGACTTATAAATTCCATGTCTGTCCTGGGGGTAAGGATTCGCAAACAGGGCATTGACTAAGGAGAATGGTGCCACATCATAGAGTACTTCATCTTGTTGACACAAATCCAGTCGTCAAGGTTTCCTCATGCTATTGACACCCAAGCCACTGCGATCTCCCTGAGCATTGGCCCATATAGTTTTAACCCCGTCCAGCAATAGCTGCGGAGCAGATGAGGCCTCACCCAAGATGTTCAAGGGAGAGTTGATGGAACCATGTTTTCGCCAAATGAAGGAGGATGTTGTGCATCAATTGATTAACTTATGGCAACATTTGGAAATAGATCTAAGCATTCAACTCGGGCATTAAGCATAATTGTGACATCATTCAACATATATTATCATTGAAAAAAATAGATATAATAGTAAAGCATTAATTGCAGCAAGGAAACATCTCACCATTCACATATTCATATCGCATAATGCATTTACCACAGAGAGATGGAAACAACACAAGGATTTTGCTCAAAAATCTGTCATATATTTATCTCCGCAAAAACCCAGATACAACAAGATATTAAGTCTTCAGCTTCTTCAGATCAAGATCTCTTAGATATCAAGATTCAACATCCATACTAAATATTATCTATATCAACACTTACAAACCTACATCTATTTATAGGCTTGCGTTTTTACATTTATGGTCCACTTAGGCAACCTCCTAACTACTTCTTAACAAATTCTACAAAATATGACCCAAAATCCCACCTAATGCGGTCAAATGACCCAAAATACATATGACGCGGTCCAAATGACCCAAAAACTACAAAAAGCACTATCACAATGCGCACTGCTTTCCTCCTTTCATGGTATCTTTGTCCTTGCGCAACATCCGCGATGCTGACTCATCAAACCGCCTGCCAACAGGCCCCCAACACAATCTTGTGGCTCGCCCTCGAGCCACATCAGGTGGACATGGTGTACTTAGGCCCATCTATCATTGGACTATATCTTTGGAACTCTTCTTGCTCTCTGGATCTCGCTGTGATGTACTGCTCCCTTTGCTAAGATGATCGTCGTCTCGCTGTCATGTACTTCTCAACCTCAAGTAGTGATCCTATGGCTTGCTATCATGTTCTTCTCAAACTCATCCTCCAGTCTCTGAGAACCTGGTACAGACTGAGGAGAATTTGACGAAAAGTGCTGAGGTGCAAAACAGGCCAACTGTTCTGGCATATTTATTTTGCACCGATGAGCACGTACTACCGGGACTAGGGGGCTGCCACCCCCGTCATTTCTATGGTTGCAGGGACCAAGAAGCTTTGAACTACCACCATATTCCTAGACATCTCGGATGAGACTTTGTCTCTGTGACACCCAAGTGTATGCGGTTCTTCCTGCTCCAGGTGCTCATGCACACTTGTCGTTCAGACCCTCAACGCACCTTCTGTGCTACCATGAGGAATGAAATTGATCATTTCCACAGCCTCCTTGGAATTCCTTTCTTAACTAGAAGCCTGACCCTCTCGCAGCATGAATTCCTCACATTTGGTAAATATCGCTTTGTATAGCTAGCCTCTAGTTCCTCTATTTATGCATCGTCCCCATCTGGACATCTACCTCACAAATCATTCGTAAACCTATTCACGTAAGGTATCGATCATGCCATCCCATTGTTTTTTGCGTGTGTATACCATACTGCTAACGGGCAAAGGGGCGACCATGCTTCCTCCAATTGTCATGCATGCCAAAACGTGCAAACCATCACCCCTGGTGCCATTGACCATGCTGCCACGGTGTGTTCCATGTGTCAAACATGCCTTATGGCGGTGCCAATCCAGGACAACTATCAATCATACAAGTCCCATCTACTCACAATCTGTAATGATTATTGATTTGATGGGGTCACGACCATGGTGCTTTCGCAGACCTACTCCCAAACTACAACACAAGCACTCTAGCTTGCACATTCTTTCCCTACTGGTGCACCATCCTACCACAGAGCATCCATTTTTTTTTCTCCCTGCGACTCAAGCATCGTGCTTCTTCGAGCCTGTCCTATAGGGATTCAACCTACTACCATTTACCAACTTTGGGAGCATCGCCCCATCTAATTGCTGCAGCTGTACTGCTCCTCCTGAAGTTATGATACTAATGCGATATGGACCAAGCCAATGCATCTGCAATTTCCCTCGATGCTTCATAAACTTGCTGTCATACAACAACACCAAGTCACCATGCTAAAACTGTTTGTTCTTGATATGGTGATCATGACAAGCCTTCAATTGATCCTTCTCCATGTTCTAGCAGAAACCTGTGATAAAGCGCTCTTCTTCAAGCTACACTAGCTGTGCCAGATGTTCACCTAATGCCGCTTCCTCATCCATCCCTGTCGCTACCGCAATGCATAGAATCATAACAATGTACTCCATAGGCATGATCGCTTCTTGCCCATACACCAATTTGAAGGATGTCTATCCAGTCAGTCGTTTACAAGTGGTGCGATATGCCCACAAGATCGCTGGAATCTTCAAATCCCAGTCATTGCGGTTCGCATTACAAAATTTTGTTAGCGCATACTACAAGACCTTGTTGAAAGCTTCGACTGTGCTATTTTCCTTCAGATGATATGGAGTACTCTTCTTATGTTGTATTTGCAGCTCCGCTATCAATGCGCTGATGGTGCGATCGATAAAATGACTGCCCTGATCACTCATCAATACCTTCGGGCAGCCAAACTGAGTGATAATGTTGTCAAACAAGAATCGCGCTATTGTTGCAACAGTACAATCTATGACTGGTGCATCCTCCGCCCATCTTGTCAAATAATTTGTCACTATAATGATGTATCGTGCACCAGAGTGCTTCCCAGGTGGGTTGATAGCACCCACAAAATCCACTGCCCCTTTATCAAACGGCTGCAGTGTCACTTGAGGTATTAGTGGCATCTCATCCCTCCTGGAGGGTTTTCGAGTTCTCTGACAGACATCGTAGGTGCACGCATAATCTATTGCATTATTGTGAAGTGTGGGCCACCAAATCCCTGCACGAAGTAGCTTTCTAGCAATCGCACAACTGCCATAGTGCCCATCGGCCACTCCTGTATGTGCTTCTGTAATATCCCGAATTTTGGACTAACTATTTTTTTGTTGTATTGGGACACGGCCACAGCACCTATGTTTATTTTGAGTATTAGGCATGAGCCCTATCACCTATTATTTATTCTTTTATATATATATCGACATATTGGGCATGGACCCTAACTGACTTCTTTATTTGAGTATATATTGGGCAAGAAGGCCCCAATGTTTTAATGATGTTCTTCAGCTTTGATAACGGTACAAACCCTAATATACTTAGATGATATTTTGTTACTCACTGTGCAGAGCTATGATTTTACATGATTTAACTTATGAGTTTGTTGAGCGTGGACTCAGAAACACCCATGTAACCTACATACTGGGCATAAGCCCCGATGTACCTAGAAGAATGTTTATGTACTGGGAGTAAGCCCTGAAGTACATTGAGTGTTGGGCCTAAGCCCTGGAGCACTCCAAGCTTGATAAATGAATACCAAATCTGAGGCAACATAAATATTCTAGATGTGCCTGACAACAACATTCTAGCACTAGTGTTGAGTAGAGGCTCTGGAATTGTACTAGCATAATGCCCATGTGAGATTGTTGGGTTAAAAGGCTCTGAAGAGCACTCGGGGTTACTAAATCTCAAAGTGTTAAGTGTAAAAGACTCTGAATAGCACTTTTTTTTCATCGCATTTATTTGATTTAATTAAATGATTCATCTTTTATCTATCATCAAATACTGCGGGAACTACCATGTTAAACTAGGGAATCCAACATGCAAAGAGAGAGACTAGAGGTACCTAACCAAGCTGACCGAGACCATCCAAAGAATTGGACCTTGTCCTTAAAAGTTAAGAGAAAAGAAGTGTCATGTGATGACACATAACTAAATAAAAGATAATTACCAGTAGTCTTTTATGACTAACTTGTATAAGGGCCTCAAGGCTTATATTATTATTAAGAGCTTTAATAATAATGGTGTCATTATTTAATTATGGAATATAATTAGTATATATGATTTATGCATTAATTAATATTATAAATGGTGTATTAATAGTTAAGTGAAATATAATTATTGTTATTATAATTATCATTGAGAGCATAAATCAAAATCACTTATAGTTAAACAGTTGGAAAAGTCCTAGTTCAAGAGGACTTGATATTTAATTAAATAATATCTTTTAATTATTAATTATTTAATTTAAAGAAACTAATTATTTCAATAGTCCTAATTAAAAGAATTCCCTACTTAAAGAGGGCATATCCCAAGTTTGCGGATCATCTATCATTCTTGGTCATTATCATTCTCTTATGGTAATCCAAGAAAAGTATTCTGGTCCAAGAAACTGAAGCAACCTCACCTAAAAATTCTCAGATTTGAACTGGCAGTGGACCTAGGGCCTTTATCTCTCATTGCATGTTGGAACCAAGCTCGGGGGGATCCAGATAGAACCAAGAAACGATTCAAAGGTCAAGGTTGGGAGGAACATGGTAGTCCCAAAGTTATCCAGCTAAGGAGTCTTTCTAACAGGTCAGCTAAGCTCAGAAGTCTTTGCACTAATTATTATTTGAGTGTGCAGGTTACTATAGGAAGGAGCAAGTTACAAAGTAACCAAGTACGAATCCTAGATCTTCCAATTCAAGCTATAATAAAGGTTAAATATTTAACACGAGATGATACCCCAGCACCTTTGGTCCTTTTTCTTTTATTCTAAATCATTTAAATATAGATTTCTCATAGGAACAAAAACACTGTATACTAGCATTACGTAACTTTAGAAGCTATGATCAACAAAATGTCTAGCAGGTCTATCCAAGCTATCTTGTGCTAGACATCATAGCAAATCCACAACCTAGAAATCTGTTCTTGATAATTTAAATAAACTTAGATCGCTCCTTTAGGGAAGAATTATTATATTTACATATATATTTTCCCATTCCTGAAATAGTGTTTGGTTTTTGTGTTTTATTTTCTTAATATTCGTATAGCTAGAATAGGAATGTTGTTCATATTAATGTTTAAATTTATTTCTACTAAAACCCTCTCTTAGGCTTAAAACATCAATGTATCTCAAAACTAGCTAAGATTATTTCGAAACTACTAACCCTTACAGGAAAACAAGTTTAGACTTTGAAAATACCAAGTAATTCATGCATCAAGTTTTGGAATTTATACATCATCAAGTTTTGAAAATACCAAGTAATTCATGAAAATACCTTCTACCACTACGATCAAAACTTAGAATTTATACATCATCAATTTGACTAACAACTACCCAAAACTAATATTGAAATTATAGTACCAAGCAGTAAAAGCAAGTTACAGTATGTTCTCAGAGCTTTTTCATTATCAACGCATTAGTCAACCCCTACCATGAAAGCACCACAGTTAGCAAAGTATCTGCACAGTACAAGCAACCTTTTTTTTATTAAATTGAAAATGCAGGTCAAGAGAACAATTATCGTCAACATAACATTGAAAGTCCAATCGCCACATCATAGCTGAAACCACATAGAACCCAGTCAATACACAGCTAGTGTCTCACATCTTTCTTTGAAAAACACAGAGATCATTACTTTGGCTTAGCAAACAAAAACGCATTTTAGGGCATACATTTTGCAGAACAAAACCCACTATCCAGCAAACATTTCGAATAGCATACAGACGAGACTCAAACACAAACGCAGGTCATGGGATCGAATCCCTACATTTTACTTCTTTAAAAACCTGTATAGCTTTTGCAAAAACCCAGAGACACAGAACTAGAATATTTCCATCTCAAGTTCATAACTAGAGTCTCATGAGGGTTACGATTCTCATTCCATCATTACATTCACACCTTAAGACAGCTAAATCATAACAATAACAACAAAATCCATTACAAAGAATGCACAGAGATTAGCTGTAGGTTCAAGATCTCACATAAGTTCATAGAAACCACACTTCTCAATTAGAGGGGACCTCCACCTATAGAGACTGCAAGTAAAATAAGAGCACGATTGTTTTCCTCTTTCATAATCATACAACTAGTAAATTACCAAGATAGAGGAAATGATAGCAAACACCAAAATTGAGAACTACCATTACCATAAGAAAACGTAGAGACCAAAGGGTAAAGCCATACTCTCCATTCTTGAAATCCACAGATTATTTTTATAAACAAATTACACAAGCACGAAAATCTTAGTCTTTACATTGAGTACTATCATTCCAAAAATATAGGGTTAATAGTGAGCCAAATGGCCAAAGCCATCCAGGGCCATTAAACATAAAACCAATAGATACATCTTTTTACAAACAGTCCAGCCAACGGCGACTTCCAGGAACTCAAAACGTATCGCAGTGAACCCAACCGAGTTCACAAGGTTCCTCATAGCAAACACAAAACACTCCACAGAGGCGAGAGGAGGAGATAAGTAAATGTGGACACTGAGCTTGCCAATTGACAACGCCTCCAAGTCTAAGTCTTGATCATCAACCAATAACCATGCAGACGAAGCAGGTCAAACAACTTACTTGTCAAGCAAGTAAACATACCAGTCATAATCAAGTTCATTATCGTTCCTATCAATTTAAAATTTGCAAGGAAAACGAGGATGATATTACCTTCATCTATCGCCATTGCTGCATATGAAATCTTCGTGGTGGGATGACCATGAGCCAAGCTCAGGTCAGAACACTAAACCCTCAGATGCTTCCAACATACAGACATAGGCAAACGAACTATGAAAATTGAAACCCTTGATGGTGTAGAACCCAAGAACAAACCCCTTGCCTAGGTGGCAATGTTGGCCATGTGCTATCGTAGAGTTGTTTTAAATGCCACCACCAACCCCATATATTCGATACAAGTCACGATCTCTATAGTAGTGGGGGCATCCATGACCCATTAATTAATTGAAAATGCAATGTATGTTACAAAGACCCCAAATAGTGTGTAAGGCCAACAAATAATGGCAAGGGAAGAATGTTTTGCGAACCTCAACAAAGACCTTAACTTCCAACAAAGAATATCAAGGTGATAACCTCCAAACGTTACAAACTTTAGTATTAACTAAGTGCGGGACTTACGAACTGAACACCATAGGTAAGCACCTCCATAAGTACACCTGCAAACCAGTAATAAAGTAGATGCATTAGCGAAATAGCTAAGTAAGTCAGGTGTCTCCATTTTCTTACCCCTACCTCTCGGCAGCCCTGCCAAGGTACCTTGCCCTTTGAAAAGACCAAGCTTCACACCATGGGCCTCAACCTCCACCAATAAAGGATCAATTCCACCTGAATTACCAGTTAAATTTTAATACACATGCATACAAACCCTTACATCCATAAGAAGGAGATTCACATTATTACATTCAATACATTCGTACACATGCAATAGTTCATACATCTAATCATTTTAAAACACTTCCGCAAAGCTGTAGAATTTATCATCAGCAAACCATGATACTTATGAAACTAAGACAGTTCAAAGAGTAGAAATCAAATACTGGTGCAGTAGGTACTTATCAGTGCTGAAGTTAATTTACTATTCTTCATATCTTTACCAGTTCAATTTAGTATCGATTTTTTTTTAAATTTTTACTATTTTTAGGGACAATACAAGTGGTATCAGAGCTCAATTACAAAACTAAGTGACCTATTAGGCTCATTACAAACATCTGCTATAGATACACAGTAAACAGAAACATACCTTAAGAAATTTTATTTTATTTATGTAAAAATGAACTAAGAGATTTTCTGTTCTTGACGCTTATATAAACATTACAGGTACAGTCAGTGTCTAAAAATGAATGCAGAAGGGGGCAGCAGCATACATGGAAATCTGAACTCACCACCACAAGAGAAAGAAATTGTGGTGGAATTCAACTTGGATTTAATGAAATCCATGCAAAATCTATAGGCTGAATTCCAAATTTTTTGAGATGAAAACATGCGGGAAAGAAGAGAGCAGCAAGCCATAAATGAGGCACTGCTTCAGACTTTAACAAAGGCAAAACCTCACGGACAACCCACACTCTTACTCAACACTTTTAAAAAGGGAAATAGTCACACAAAAAGGACTGCTATCCCTAAGGGAGAAGAGAAGGGAGAACACATACCTCAATCAATGGAAGAATATTGTAAGAGCTCTTCTAATGATAAATGTTCACCACCTCCTTGCAAGAAAAGGAAGAAAAGTGATGACAGTCTGCAAGGGGAATTCAGAAAGATAAAAGCCCCAACATATGACAGAGAGATTAACTCTGGGCAAAAGGCTGAGGAGTGGCTGCTAGGAATGAATAAATACTTCAAAGTTCACAATTACTCCAGTCAAATGCAAGCCCGACTAGCCATATACAATTTGAATGGTAAAGCTGCCAGATGGTGGTGGGACTTGAAACACACCAAAGGATAAGAACTGAGATACATAACCTGAGATACTTTCAACAGAATATTCCAAGACAAATATATGTTTGGAATATTCTTCGACAAGAAAATTAAAGAATTTCATGAGTTAAAAATGGGCTCCTTGACTATGGAAGCATTCATAAACCAATTCTTAGACTTGCTGCACTATGTTCCTTACATCAAAGACGAAAAAGTCAAAATACAATAGTTCTTGGGAGGGCTACCACTAATTTTTAGAGAAAAGATAGAGTTTGACATGCCCAAAACCCTTGATGTGACCTTGCATAAAGCAAGACTGTGCTATGAGCACAGATAGCCAAGAAATGACAACATCAACATAAACAAAGATATGTTTAGAACCTTCTCAGACAACCGCAAACTAGGTTTCAGACCTCCGCCCTTCCAAAAAAACAACAACAATTTTCCACCTAATAGAGGCTTCAAATGACCTCAAATACAGCCAAGTGCACCCCCACCACCTATCAACAGGATAGCTTTCAACAAAGGGACAAAAGTTGTCCCACCAACTGTTTCTTGTTGGAAATGCCAAGGGCCACACTACTATAGAGACTGCCGCAGCAAAATGGATGGAGTGTTACACAACGTCCAAGCAGAATCTACCATAGGAGACATGGCAAAGACACCACAGATTTATGCTGCTCTCGATGGCCGAGAGGAAGATCACCAAGCCACCATGGTGGAATTAGAGGGTAATATTTTTAACACTGCCATTTCAGTTTTAATAGATCCCGGCGCTTGCTGAAGTTATATCTCCCCTAAGTTAGTGGACACTTGTAAGTTGAACCGAGAACCTCATGAGAAACCATGGCTGGTTCAACTAGCCACCATTACCAAATGAAAGGTCTCCGAGTTAGTTAAGAATTGTGAGATAGACTTAAACGGGTTCCAAACTAGGTTAGAATTAAACATTCTACCCCTAGGGTCATACGATGTACTCATCGACATGGATTGGTTAGAAGAACACCATTTCCTACTAGACTGCTTAAACAAATCCTTACTCTGCAGGGATGGCCAAGGGAATCAGAAGATGATTCAGGGTATCCCTAAGAAATTGTCGGTATGACAGATCTACGCCTTACAAGAAAAGAAATGTATCAGAAAAGATTGCAAACTCTTTGCCATCAATATCCACAACATATAAACTGATAGGGAACAAAAGATCGAAGACTTCCCAGTCCTCATGGAATTCAAGGATGTATTTCCCAAGGAAATATCGGGATTACCACCCAAACGAGACTTAGATTTTTCCATCAAGCTAGCACTCAGGTCAGTACCAGCTTCTAAAGCCCCGTACCGCATGAGCACACCAGAATTGGTGGAGCTCAAGCTTCAGTTACAAGAATTAATAGACAAAGGGTACATTCGACCAAGTGTGTCCCCTTGGGGCGCACCGATACTCTTCGTCAAGAAGAAAGACGGAATGATGCAGATGTGCATTGCTTATTGCCAACTCAACAAGATGACCATTAAGAACCGCTACCCACTCCCTAGGATTGACGACTTGTTTGACCAAGTCAGAGGGGCAAAGATCTTCTCAAAGATCGGCTTACAATTCGGATACCATCAAGCGAGGATCTGTGATGAGGATATCAATAAAACCGCATTCCGAACCCATTACAGACACTACGAGTTCGTAGTGATGCCCTTTGGGTTGATGAATGCACCGGCCAACTTTATGTGCATGATGAATAGTATCTTTAGTAAATACCACGATAAATTCATTCTAGTCTTTATTGACGACATTTTGATCTACTCCAAGAACGAAGTAGAACATGAGGAGCACCTCCGAATTGTTTTACGGATACTAAGGGAACACCAGCTTTATGCCAAGTTTAGTAAGTGCGATTTCTACAGACCCCAGATTCAATACTTAGGACATGTCATCTCCGAGAAGGGAATAGCCGTCAACCCCGAAAATGTCAAAGCTATCGAAGAATGGCCCACACCTACTTGCATATTCGATATAAGATCGTTATTGGGATTAGCCGGCTACTACCGAAAGTTCATTGAGAACATTTCACGGATTGCATGTCCCATGACCACCTTTCAAAAGCCGAAGCAACTACTGATTAGTGCACCGATTCTACGTATCACGGATCCCAATGGGGACTTCGTCATTTGCACAGATGCAATCAAGGAAGGACTTAGGGGAGTCCTTATGCAAGACAATTTTTCCATATGCTATGAATCGAGGAAACTAAAAGAACATGAGCAAAACTACCCTATGCATGACCTCGAACTAGCTGCCATCATCCATGCTGTTGGCTCGGTTTTGCAACCAAGCTTAGTGCTATGGGCACCTACTAACTAGTAGTAGCAGTTTCAATAGAAATAAAAACAATAAACTAAATAAACAATACTTTTCATGGATCTAAGCAAGAATCTAAGCAAATAATGTAAACATTTCAAAATCAAGAACAAGAAACATAATAAATAATTTTTTGTATTGAAAAGTGGGGGGGCAAGCAAGTGCTTGCGATATTACCTTCAATGGTGAAGGTTGATGTTGAGCAACTCCCAAGATGAGTAGCTCCAAACTCCAATAGGTCTCTTTCTCCAAGGTTGCTTCAATGGCTAAAAGTGCTCAGGGGAGATTTCAGCAGCATAAGGATGAGATAATGGAAGGATATGAAATGAGGAGCCTCTACCACCTTTTTATAGGTTTTGGTGGTGAGGAATACCATTTGTGGTTTTGTGGAAACCAATGGTATTGACCAACATAGTTTAGGTAATTTTCCCTCCTTTTTCCTTTTTTGAATAAAAATAATATTTTAATTCCCTTTTTAATATTTTTGGGAATTTGGACCCTTTTTGAGGGTTTTTTATGATTTTCTTGGAAAAATAATCTTTTTTAATGGAAAAAGGGGTGTACTAAGGTCTTTTGGTGACCTTTTGTTGGTTTCAGAGGCTCAGATGGTGGAAAAGTGGACAAATGGGTCATGTGAGTAAGGGAATGAGCTAGTGAGCACTTTTTAGGTGTTAACAGATTGCCCCCTGATGTGTGAGGGCAGGAGCTCATCGTATGGCCGATAGACATCATAGTTCTTTTGTCCTTTTTCTGGGTTTTAGGGGAGAGAAGAGACCGGTTGGATACCGGAGCCACGGCCCTTGGAAGCTGCAAAAACAAAAAATATTACATTACCTCAATATGAATGAGGTATAATCTCTGATAAAGGACGAGGCGGGCATTCCCATGCTCGTATCAAGACATATACAAAACAATTAGTCCCAAGAAGGGGGATCTAATACGTAAAGAAATATACTGGTACATCATAATGGTCCAGAGGGGACATGATTGTGGGATATACTCATGATCATGGCTGATCTCAATAACTGATACACTGGAATAACTGTGGAACTGCTGAAACTGAAGGTGTCCAACATCTGTAGGGACTCAATGACTGTGAGCCATCTCTAGGCAGTATTGTAACTGTATACTCAAGGGAGTATGGAACCTGGGTAAATCTGAATACTGTCGCCATGCGCAGCCCGGATATCTATAGAAAAAAGTGTAGCTGGTGTGATCCATAGGAAGACTCTCAAATGTGGAGGAGTCAGGAGGTATCCGGGGTCTTCGACTAATAACTGAACGGACCAATACCCTGTGCGAGTCTCAACGATGCGATCAAGGTGTTGAAGTCGAGCATGTGAGAAACGACCATTTGGAGAGGCACTGAGGATTCCTCTCGAAATGATCCGTAGGCACCCATTATAAATGGTAATGAGTCCAAGACACAGGGACCTCTAGGTCTATCCTCTGGAATCAATGTGGTTGTCGTCGACAGAGGGAGACCAGCAACTAACAAGGCAATGATGTTTCCTTGACAGGAGCACGAGGTGTAGAACTGAAGTGGTGTAGTACTGCTGGTAGGACTGACATACTTGTGGGGATGGGAAATAACTGGGTCAAAAATGGGTAGACTCAAACTTCCTTTGTTCAGAGCATGATGACGTGGTTGACCTGGCAGCGTAGGGAACTGACTTGTAGGTGTGGGGATCATCTTTTAGGGACTGAAGGGTATGTACTGACTCTGGGGGGGTGAAGCTGATGGTAGCTGTCGAGGGAGTTTCCGGGTGACATACTGCAGAATACTCTGAACAAAGGCGACCAGAATGGGGAAGCTGCTATGTGAGTAGACATGATCTGTCGTGGCGCCAAGAGGCACCATTCTTCCTTCTTCGTAGTTTTAATGAGCTCTAAGAAGGGATAAAAGTGTGCTCTGAAATGGTACGGTCCTGTGGATTTTGTGAGCCCAGGACGGCGCATGCTCATGGTTGCTTTCATGTTTAGAGAGTCTGAAAACGGTAAGTGGACTCTGTTGGTGTTTCTTTTTCGTAAGTTTAGTCTCCGAGGCCCGAAAAAGTATAAAATGATGCGAATGGAGAACTCTCCTAGCCGATGTGACTAGAGTATACCTTTTTCGTAATTAGTCTACAAGGTCCGGAAAAGGGGTAAACTTATACCAGGTAGACGCCCTTTCAGATACGTTTATCGAGCATGAAAGGAAGCAAGATTGCTCGGCGATCTTTTCATTGTTTTAGGAGTCAGAAAAGAGCTTAACAGAAACTCCCTAAGTGCCTTTTTCGTAAAAGGGGTTGCTTGGCCCGAAAAAGGGGTAAAATCATACCGAACAAAAATGGATTGAAGAGGACGAGAAAAGGTCTCAAGCATCGTCATCTGTGCGGAAAACTGGATCCGGCGACATAAGATACATCGAAAACGGAGAACGGCCTATGTGGCACGCAAACCGAGGCGACGAGGGGGCGTGGAAAAAATGCCCGGAAAATCTAAAGGTGAGAGCGAGAAATGGTCTCTAGCATCATCAAGGGCACGGAAAACTAAATCCGGCGATATAAGACACATCGAAAATGGAGAACGGCCGATGTGGCACGCAAACCGAGGCGACGAGGGGGCGTGGGAAAAAAAAATGCCCGGAAAATCTAAAGGTGAGAGCGAGAAATGGTCTCAAGCATCATCACGAGCGCGGAAAACTGAATCCGGCCATATAAGGCACCTCGAAAACGGAGTACGGCCGATGTGGCACGCAAACCGAGGCCACGAGAGGGGCTAAAAAATGGTCAAAAATGGACCCCGGGAAAAACGGGAAACGGAAGGAACCTCTATGAAGTTCTCGCTGTGCTGATCCCAACGGTACCAACGGTTTGAGAAATGGACTTCGTATGACACCGCAATGGTTATTTGAAATTTGTGGAATTTCTATAAATAGGACGTGGGGCCCAATATGACTTGTCATTGTCACGTGCGAGTTTGATAGAGCAGTCAGAGCTATTTCTCGATTTCCGGGAGATTTCACCGTTGGTTTTCGATTTAGCGAGTTGCAGGTAACTCTATTCGCCTTAACCTAGTCAATTATGTCTTTTTTAGTTGGCGGTGGGCCCCCGAAAGCCGCGAAACTCCACGTTGACTCTCCAACGTGGAACCGCGCGGGTTTCGGGGCGGAACCCGCGATGAACCGCGGGGATGGCCGAATGAAAAAATTCAGCCGCGCGGGTTTTGGCGACTCCGCTTTGGTTTGAACTTTAGATCTCTAGCTTTGCCATTAAATCTTAGTTTTTATGAGTTTTTAACCATTAGATCCATAGATCTGCCATCTTAGACAGCAGATCCATTGCTGTTCTGAGATTTGGCCCCAAAAAACAGCCCTAAATTTTAAATTTCCGAGTTCGTTTCTCGTTTTCCGTGCACGGCTTCCGCCTCGCGGATTTTTTCCAGACAGTCGCGCGGTCCATCGCGACTTTTCTGCATTTTTCCGCGCGGTCCATCGCGCCCTTTTTCCAGACAGTCGCGCGGTCCATCGCGACTTTTCTGTGTTTTTCCGCGCTGCACACCGCGGCTTCGCGGCCTTTTTCCGCGCTGTCCATCGCGACTGTGCGCCCAAAACCTGCGCGGTCCATCGCGACTGTGCGCCCAAAACCTGCGCGGTCCATCGCGACTGTGCGCCCAAAACCTGCGCGGTCCATCGCGACTGTGCGTCCAAAACCCGCGCGGTCCATCGCGACTGTTCGGCCAAAACCCGCGCGGCCCATCGCGGCTGTTCGTCCAAAACCCGCGCGGCTGAATTTTTTCATTCGGCCATCCCGATTTTGAAAAATATTTTTTACTGTACTTTCTGCCCATAGCACATTTTTTACAGTATCAAATTCTGCATATTTTCCAGATTGAGAAATTTTTTTTTTTTTTTTTACTATTTAAAAGTGCATACATAGAAATCTTTTTAAAAATTTTCAAGAAAGTGAAAGAAAGATTCATTTTGCATTCTTTATCTAGATTCAAATTTTTTCTTGTTTACTTCTTTAGAATCTTGCCCTTAGCAAATTTTATTGAAACGAAGAAATCCATTTATTTCTTTTAGAAGTTTATTATTTGCTTTCAAAAATCCAAAAAATCCATTATTTTTTGAGTTATTTTTGAAAAAGCAATTTAATTTCTTTTAGTGAAAAAAGTCTTAAATATTTGCTTATTATTTTTCGAAAAGTCCTTTATTTTTTTGAAAAATTTCCCTTAAAGCATTTAATTTTTTCAAGTTCAGTTTACAACACCTCACGTGCACTCACACGTCACTTAATTGAACTAAGACTTAAAACTTACCCTAATTTGAACACACTCTTAACCCCACTTGGGGAACACAAAAAGAATTCTTGTAGCTAGGTAGTATTGGGGGGATAGGTGTTCCAATAACACCCCTCAGTTCATACATCTGAGACATAGAAGTTGTCCAAATAGGGAGCTAAAATCTCTTAGTACTTTTTGGCGCGGTCACAACCGGTTTGTGGGAAGGCCTCTCCCCTAGGAGGGTTGAAGTCGCGAGGATGGTTCCGGAAGCCTGAGTGGGATACCGAAACCCATTCAGTAACCGAAGGGCTACCATTCGCAGTTCTCGGGATATCCCTGTATTGGGATATTGCGATCAAAGGACCAAACGGCAGATTTACCTTTTCTCGACGCGTCATGAACGGAGTATCCTAGTAGCCTGTCTTTTTAGGATTGATTACCCGGTGTCCCTCCCGGTAGGGGGATATCTAGCCGTTGTCTCTACATTCATATTGTCTGACTTGGATTTCATCACCTTGCAGGGGATATCGTCTGTTTGAGTCACAATACTTTTAGATTAGGTGTTTGCATGATCTTTTCCACCTTTTGAGTCTAGTTACACCTATTTTTTCTAGGAGCCGCTTGCATGTTGGTATTCTGACCGGTTGTTGCATTCCTCCACTTATTGTAGCACAGCTGCTAGAATAAGTGCATTTTTTGAGGATTGATTTTTTGGCCTGTGAGCCTTCTTTTTTCACTCCCCTTTTTGCACCCTTGGTTGCATTAGGGTTTTGAGTCTTTTACATATATATCACCACCTGATACTTAAAACAATTTTTACATAAAAACCATATTCTCACCATTGAGAATTCTAGACGTTCTCGTCGTCTACAGGGCGAACTCCCAGAGTTTAGTCCACTTGGCTCTCCACGTCACGGACGCAGAGCATTATCCCTTGATTCGACACATCGTCGATCATCTAGACGGTCATCCGATTCTGACATACCCCACTTCACCTTTGATTTGGAGGTAGAATCCGAAAACCCCACAGAGTTACCACCTACCACAATTATGTCTGGAACACCAGAAGATCCACAATTTACATTAACCATAGGTCAGACATCCGCAGACCTTTCTGCGGGGATACCATCCATGACAACACCCACCCCCTTGGGTATGCCCAATATGGGTAACACTCCACATTTAGGAATGCCTAGCACAGGACCACAACCTGTCATGGGCATGCCCAACATGGGGGTCATACCCCCTTCGGTTTCCACAAACCCTATCCCAGGAATCCCTAGTACGATTCCTAACCCAAGTGTCACTCCTGTTGCACTTGGGAATGCTATCCCAGGAATCCCTAGTGCGATTCCTAACCCAAGTGTAACCCACGTTGCACTCGGTAGTAATATACCAGGAATCCCTAGTGCGATTCCTAACCCAAGTGTAACCCAAGTTGCACTTGGGAGTACTAACCCATATCAGGCCACACCTGTTGGAGGGCACATACCCGCCATACCTAGCATACCTATAGGAGCTACTGGACCCCTACACCATACCACAATGGCTAGACCAATCCCGGTTCCAATCACCACATCCGCTAGTCTACCATACATGGCAAGTCTCAACTTGCCAGATTTAGCTAGGCTTACGAATGACCCCATTAGGCATGATCCTGCTTGGCCCCATATGCCCACTAAGCTTCCCTCTGACATCCCTAAATTTGAGGGAAAGGCCGGAGAAGACCCCCAGAACCACATCATGTCCTTCCATTTATGGTGTTCCTCCAACTCCATAGTGGACGACTCAGTCCGCCTCCGTTTATTACAGCGCACCTTCACTGGCTCTGCAGCCAAATGGTATATCGAGCAACCCCATGGGACGCATTCCACATTTACCTCCCTTGCCTCGACCTTCCTGCAGTTCTTTCAGCTACCAGTCCGCTATGATGCGGGCGTCGAAATCCTACTGTCTTGCAGACAGAACACGGCCACGCACATCACTGACCATATCCATGATTGGCGTCGGCGCCGAAGCCTATGCAAGATCAAATTAGACGACCGAATCTTTTTAGACTGGTTCCTTAAATCCCTCCTTCCCCTCATTGCGAAGGATGTAGCTTCTGAAAGACCCCAGTCGGAAGAGGAGGCCATCCTGAAGGCCCAACAGTTTGACCTTATCTATGCCCAGTCAGGATACCTATACACCATCATACCTGACGCCCCACGAGGCGACTCTGCACGCGGTGAAACACCGGGGGCATCACATGCCGCTGATGGCATTATTGGCCAAATTACACCGCAAGCAAAACCTTTCAGTATGGTGAGCACCATGCCCGCCCCAGACCTTTCTAGGGCTACATCCAGTTCCGGAGCGACAACTTCTTATGCTCCAATAAACCAGACCCATCATGTTCATGGACCCTCTTGTCCACAACATTGTTATGGCCAAGCGCCATCAGCATATGTACCTCCTACATACTATGCTCAACCTACGGTACAAAACCCCATGCAGTTTCCACAACATCCCATGCATTACCCACAACCGGTTGCACCGGCTAACCTCACACCTCCACCAGCGCAGGGGTACCAACAACCCCAACAGGCAACTGGACCACCTCCAGCTCCACCTGCATACTATCCACCGCAACCTGCTCCCGCACCTGCGGCTCCTCATAATCCCCCCAATGCTCAAGGGCATGTGTACGCACAACAACAGCAGCCCCAATATCAAAATAACCAACGCAACCAGGGTGGACAACCCAACCGCGGAAGAGGACGCAACCGTGGAAACAATCAAAACCGCAACCAAGCTCCACAGCCTACCCAGCGGAGTCGCCAAAAACTGTTGGCTCGGTTTTGCAACCAAGCTTAGTGCTATGGGCACCTACTAACTAGTAGTAGCAGTTTCAATAGAAATAAAAACAATAAACTAAATAAACAATACTTTTCATGGATCTAAGCAAGAATCTAAGCAAATAATGTAAACATTTCAAAATCAAGAACAAGAAACATAATAAATAATTTTTTGTATTGAAAAGTGGGGGGGCAAGCAAGTGCTTGCGATATTACCTTCAATGGTGAAGGTTGATGTTGAGCAACTCCCAAGATGAGTAGCTCCAAACTCCAATAGGTCTCTTTCTCCAAGGTTGCTTCAATGGCTAAAAGTGCTCAGGGGAGATTTCAGCAGCATAAGGATGAGATAATGGAAGGATATGAAATGAGGAGCCTCTACCACCTTTTTATAGGTTTTGGTGGTGAGGAATACCATTTGTGGTTTTGTGGAAACCAATGGTATTGACCAACATAGTTTAGGTAATTTTCCCTCCTTTTTCCTTTTTTGAATAAAAATAATATTTTAATTCCCTTTTTAATATTTTTGGGAATTTGGACCCTTTTTGAGGGTTTTTTATGATTTTCTTGGAAAAATAATCTTTTTTAATGGAAAAAGGGGTGTACTAAGGTCTTTTGGTGACCTTTTGTTGGTTTCAGAGGCTCAGATGGTGGAAAAGTGGACAAATGGGTCATGTGAGTAAGGGAATGAGCTAGTGAGCACTTTTTAGGTGTTAACACATGCTCTGAAGAGGTGGCGACATTATCTCATGGGAAAGAAATTCCTATTGATGAGTGATAATATGAGCTTGAAATACCTTTTCGACCAACCTGACCTAAGTGCTAGGCAGGCCAGGTGGTTAGCCTTCCTTAGTGAATACTATTTCAAACTAAAGCATATAAAAGGCAAGGAAAACAAGATTGCGGATGCCTTGAGCCGTTGAGCACATATGCTTTACGAGGTCATGGTAAGCCAAACCAACTCAGACTTACACCAGAGAATTCGAATGGAATGTAAGAGTGACCATTATTATACTGAAATCCTCGCAATGATCCAGGAAGCAGGATTTTCCAATAGCAAAAAGAATATAAGATAGATGAATCGAGAGTACTATGGTCAAAAGACCGACTTTACCTCCCAGAGAGTGGAGACATTAGATCCAACATTCTCACCGAATTTTACCATAAACCCTATTCAAGGCACCCTGGATACCAAAAGATTATATTGGCCATAAAGAAACATTACTTTTGGCCTAAGCTTAAAGCTGACATCGCAATGTTCATCGTGAAATGTCAGGAGTTCTAGTTCGTCAAAGCACAACACCAACACCCCTCCAGATTACTTCTACGTTTACCCGTTCCGGAATGGAAATGGGAGGTAATAAGTATGGACTTCATTACAGGCTTACCCAAGAGAAAGAAAATGAATGACTCCATCTTTGTAGTGGTAGACAAGCTGTCTAAAGTAGCCCACTTTATACCGGTAAAATCTACCTACAAACCAGTTCACATCGTAGAAATATTATTAAAAGAGATCTTTTGATTGCACAGGATACCCAAAGCAATCATTTCCAATTGAGACACGAAGTTCACTAGTAACTTCTGAATAGCATTGTTCTCCGGTTTGGAAACCCAGTTACAATTCAGTACCGTGTACCACCCCCAGAACGATGGACAAACAGAACGAGTAAACTAGATCCTTGAGGACATGTTGAAGATGTATGTCATGAACAACCCCACCAAGTGGGAAGATTATTTGCAACTCGCATAGTTTGCATACAATAATGGTTATCAAACTTGGGCCAAAATGAGTCCTTTCGAGGTACTCTATGGCAGGAAATGTTGGACACCTGTGACTTGGGACAGTCCAGTAGACAGACTTATGTTACAGCCCGACCTACTAAAAGACTTGGAACAACTAGTCTCTAAGGTACAACTGAACTTGAAAGAAGCATACGACCACCAAAAGAGTTATGTGGACAAGAAAAGAAAGACAAAGACAACCAAGTCAGCAAACATGTGTTTTTAAAAATAAAAGCGAAATGAAGTTGGTTTAGCTTGGGACGTTGCAGGAAACTAGTCCCAAGATTTTGTGGACCTTTTGAAATACTAGCCAAGAAGGGCCCAGTAGCTTATGAGTTCGCCTTGCCAGCTCATATAAAATTTCATAATGTTTTTCATGCTTCACTATTAAAGAAATATGTATACGATACTAAACATGTTATTGATTGGTCCTTATTATAGGTGGAGCCCGAAGGGGAGTGGTGAGCTCCCAATATGGATGCCTAATGGGGGCAGCTATACCAAGAGCCTACTTTAAATGTCAACCTGGGGAACGTAAAAACTTTAGAGATGCATGCACTATCTGTGCTCTTATAGGATAATCTATGTCACAGTTGGATGTCGGTATTGATGTTCTAAAGGTTGCCTACTAAATATATAAAAACTGGTTATGCTACGGAATTAAGTACTGGAAAGCAATAAATCTATTTAAAGGTATTAAAGTATTAAAAGCAGCAAATTTGTTCTAAGAAATAAAGATATGAAAAGCAGTAAATATGTTCTATGAAATAAAGTAGGAAATCTACTTTAAATAAAAATGCTGAAATAATTAGATGCTGATTTGTTCTAAGAAATGAAGATACAAAAACAGTAAATCTATTTGAAATAATTAAAATGCTGAAATAATTAAATGCTGAGAATGAAAATATCATAATAGAACTATTCTACTATTGGGGAAACAAAGTCTGTAACTACTATCTGCGCACAAAATTGGAGTCTTGATCTAACTTGTTTTACCAATCTAGAATTGAAGTATGATCATCCTATGCTTACCTATCTATTACTAAGAAGTCAAAAGAAACTAATCACAATGAGAAACTGCAGTGAACTCCAGATCTAAACCATGACATTGAAAGTAAATCTATTACACATGTAATCGTTGATAAAAATATGCGTTGAAAGAAAGCACCTACAGGACTACGAAAACCGTTCTGCTATACTACAGAACGTATTATAAACCACTACATAAATAATGAATCATTCAAGCGCTGCCATATGCAATATAACTGTTCATCAATGTAAAAACGCATAATTGAAAGAAATACTTGCAAATAGAAATCTCCAGACTTACGTGTTGGAGGGGCCCTCCCCAACCCGTATGCAAGAGAGAATAAAGATTAGAAATGCTAGCTAGGATTAATGATCAATCTTTCATTAAGATATAAAATCCATGTCAAAATAGAAGTTTGTACTTCTCAGTATCTCAATAGTGCAGAAAACGTTAAAAATAATATCTTTCCAAAATAACAGCAGGGGCCTCTCGCTACCTGAGAGGTCCATATTTATACGATTTAATGATGATCCTAACTGATTTTCAAAATGCCGATTCGTCTTGAAAGTGGGAGTGCGTTCTCTATAAATCAGGAAACAGGGCGCCGAGCTTCGTGATCCTTGAGTCTTCTACATGTCCATCCTTGAATGACCCTGAACCTGCTCAATCACGCTTGGTTTCCCATATAATTAGTTTATTTGATACGCATTCTAACATACAAGAATAATCATAAAAAAATTTCATTAAATAATTAAAGTAAAACACTTTTCCCACAATTGAGTGTGTTATTCACCATTGCCTAAGCTAGACTATGGAAAAAGGGTTATCAAATACCTGAAAATTGGACCCATCATTCTCTCCCCTACTTGAAGGATTCACCCATCCTTGGGTGACTTATTCAATTCTTCGATGACCTCCCTGATATCCCATGCTACAACCTTAAGTGTCCCTGCCTGCCTGAGATATCCAAAATTCTTATCCTCCCTGGCCCATGCCTTCCTCTCTTCCTCTTCATTAATCTGTTCTTTGAGAACTGGGAAAAGAAAGAATGGGGGATTTAGCCTCATCCCTATCCACCTGAGTTGGTTCCTTGCCAGGGATTCTTTGCAGAGTGTGGTTTTGAAAAGAGCATCCTTAAGCCTGAGGGGAGAGTGGAGTTCTCTTCTTTTTTGATCATTTTCCACCCTGCTCCACCTTTCCCTGATGGACTCATTAACTTCCTTTTGTGTGCTGTGGAGTGTAATGTCAAAATGAATCAACGCCTCCTATTGTTTTGCGAGGAGAATGGGTATCAGTTCCTCGGCCTGAGTGATGATCCTGTGGTTATAGATTATTCCCTCACAGTGAGTTGGATCTGGTCTGATCATTAATGGTGTTTGCCATTTGGATGCAACATAGAGATGATAGTCCTGGGCTCACTCAATTTCATGGTTCATCCACGAACACAATGCCCTTAACTAGAAATCACCCACATATGGGTTTGGCGACCAGTTGGGCAAGCCAAAAAGTACGAAATTTTGCAAGAAGAAGTCACTCAATTGGTCTTTCTCCAGCTTTATGGAGTTCAAAGATGCATCAATAAATTCTTTGGGAGTGCTTACCTCTATAGGGAGACCTTTCTTCAACCTTTGGAGCTGGAATTCACCCCATTTCTCTTGTAAATAAACTGCATATACCACTGATGCTGGTCTGAGGTCACGCAGTCTCTCATATATGCCGATAGTAGTGGCGAAAACATCGTTAAATTTGATAATCTCCTGGTCTTTCTTTGCTAATTCGTTCTATGCTTCGGCCAACTTTTCTTGCAGCGCTAAATTCTTCTGCGCGGCTAGCCGAAGCTCTTCTACATGATGCATCTTTAGGATTTGTGTCTTCTCGGCTGAGAATGGGGGAGGTGTGGCCCGGCTTCCTGGCCCAATTCTTAATGTTGCCATCTCATTTCTGAGCCTTTCCAATTCTGCTCGTGCTTCAACGAGCTGGGAAATGACCTCGGGGTCTTCATTACGTTGAAGAGGGTTTTCCTGAAAGTTGCCTTGCTCCTGTAAGCTCTGCTCTTCTTCTTTATCCATTTCTTCTTCTGTATCATGTTTTTCCTCTTCATTCGTTTCCTCTTCTTCATCCTCTTCTTCTTTTTCTTCTTCGTCCTCTTCTTCATCTGTAGTGGGATCCTTCTGATCTATAAAAGGATCAATGTCATCATCAGACACATTGGTAATCAGGGGGCTGGGTTCCCTTTCTTTTTCCTTGGAGACTCGGATTTTAGATACCTGCAAAAATCTCTTGCTACGCCTCTTCGACCCTTGACCACTGGTAGGAATATCCGGGTCTGATTTGAGGGAGTCCTCTTTGGAGTGTTTTATTTTTACCAAGGTGTCGGCCACACTGTCCAAGTAAATTTTTCTTTTTTCCCCTAATACAGAGGTGGTCTTACTTTTCGATTCAGGTGGCAAGGGCGTAGTCCTCATTCTCTGAACGTCCTCAGCAGATACCACGATGAACTCCTCTGAAGAGAGCTCCGAAATTTGAGGTTTTAGCTCCTCACCAAGTATTAGTTTGATCAGCCCATGATGGGCCAAAGCATCTTCTTTTCCTTTAGCGACCTTCCTGCTCATCTCTGCTAGGGATTGGAGCAGGTAAAATGGAATGCTAATATTATTGTTTGATGAGATGTGACCAGGGTAATTTTTAGGGGCGAAATTTCACCAATTGGCTATTTTTTGGGTTTTTTTTCAAAAACTAAATTCACTATTTGGTCATTTTTAGTCTCTAATATCGCCTATATATACATAAAATATGTTTTTTTATCATAATTTTCACCAAAATTTACAAATTTCGGTAGTAAATTGTATGTTTCATATTTGATATTCGCCTACCTATCTATATATATGTTTTTTTCAATCCAAAATAATCGCCTAGAATACTGTACTTAAGTAGAATATTAGAATCCTTAAAAAATACCCTGGATGTGACTTTTGTGCATGAGAAGCTCTAAGATATGAAAATGGAAAATGGAAACATAGCTTAATATTCCAGTGCATGTAATATACCTCAGGACAATTGCATCCATTTCATCCCATGGTGTTGGCATGGAGGGTCTTTTGACTCCTTTTTGTCTTCATCATAAACCTCTCCACACTCAAAAAATGCTGCTTTTGTTGTGTGGTTTGCCTCCCTGTCATTGCTGCTCCAATGCAGGCCCATTGGAAGACCAATGTATTTGGCGATCATGTCCTCATCCAAATTTATGCGTAACCCTTTTACTCAGGTGACATACTGCTCATCTTTGATATGTTTGAGGTTCCGTGTGAACTCCTGAGCAACCCCTGTATCGTATCCTCTCAATCCATGGATAAATGGAATCCAGCCTGAATTACGAATGATCTGCAGGACTCTCGGGATTTGATAAATGGCACTGTGATCTTTTGGTTCACTTTTCTTAAAACCCTTTCGTCATTTTTAGGATCTCTCTTATGATCAAACAAAACCAGGGCTTTTGGAATGCAGTTTTATACCTTCAACTTGGTTGGGCTCTGCCTACAGGCTCAAGGAATACATCGGTGGCTGCTTCTCGAGAATTTGGGGTGGCTACTTATGTGCAAAGTCATGGAATATTATGCACCCTAATTCACTGTCTTTCTGCACCTATCCCTTCCATCATACCTATACTTGCCACTTTTAATCCCCTATTTTCCATGATCGATCTCTGTCTTCTCATAATCGATCTCTGTACTAAAGGTTGCGATCATGATTTGATGAGGTGACGAAATTTAAGTAGCTATCATGAGTTATGAAGGTCATTCCACCATGCCACCAATTTAGAGTTGAAGCTGTCCTCAGCTGACTAGAAATGAATGAATTGTGGGATAATGTTTTAGCTTAAAATAAAATAAAATCATTTTAGAGATTACCTTTGTATGTATGCATACCTGCATTGATGATCTTGGTGCATTTTTCATGCATGGAGGAATCTGTAGTAGATATGGCATCTTTGTAGTTGATTTCTGCATGTCAGTAGTTACGTGTGTGGGTTGTTGTTTCCCTTTTTTCCCGTTTGAATGTGCTGAAGTGTCTTCTTTTGAAAATTGTGCCAGTTTGTTGATACAACTCATGTGATGATGCTTCATATTTAGGTGATTGCCTGGCTGTATGTGATAGGCTCTCTTGAATAACTTGCAGGCTTGCGTGATTATGATATGTAATATATCGGGCTCATTTGAATTGAATTCATTTCACTTGAATAAATGGCAGCCTCGCTGGAATTGAATTGCAGGCTCGCTTGAATAAGTGGCAGCCTCGCTTGAGTTATTTTGTAGGCTTGCTTGAATATGTGGCAGCCTCTCTTGAATTATTTTGCAAGCTTGCTTGAATATGTGGCAGGCTCTCTTGAATTATTTTCCAGGCTCACTTGAATGTATATCCGGCTTGCTTGAATTGTGGTTGATGCCCTGCAAATTTGCTGTTAATTTTTTTGTTGTTGTTGTTTTGTGTTTTTTTTTTCTTCTCTTTTTTCATTTTTTCTATCTCTTTTTTGTTTTTTTTGTTTTATTGTAAATGAGTTATATTTTACTGATTTGAAGCATCTTCTATTAGCATCAATTGTTGCTGGTAGAGTAACTATGTAAATTCTTCTTTTGACTGTGGTTTCTTGTAAAGTTTTAGGCGATGCCCATTGACTATCATGGGGAATTCTTCTTCATCAATTGTAATAATTTTCATAGCCCCATTTTCATAAATTTTCTATATAATGTAAGGTCCAAGCCATCTAGTGGTTATCTTTCCTTTGAATGTGTGAAATCTGGATTCGTAGAGTAGTGCCCAATCACCTTCTTTGAATTTCTTATCCTTCAAATGTTGGTCATGCCTTTTTTTTTTTGCTGTTGAATGATTTCAGTATGTGTAAGTTCTTGTTTGGTGGTGTTCATCCAGTTGATTTAGCTGTAGCATGCATTCTCTTTGAATGTCTGATAGGTTCATATTTAGATCGGCTACAATTCTTAATGTTTTTACTTCAAATTCGATTGGTATCATTACCTTTTCCCATAGACTAGTTCATAAGGTGTGAATCCTATTGTTGTTTTCCATGTAGTATTGTAAGCCCATAATTCCTCACTAAGTCTGTCAGCCCAATCCCTTTTGTGAAGTTGGACAGTTTTTGTCAATATTCTCTCTAATTCCCTGTTGGTTACCTCAGCTTGACCATTTGCTTGAGGGTGATAGGAGGATGACTGTTTGTGCTTTACATTGTTTCTTTTCATGAAGTCTTCAATTAAATTCGATGTGAATTGTGGGCCCTGATAAGAAACTAGCTCTCTTGGCACCCCAAACCTATGAAAGATCTGCTCAGTAAAGAATTTGGCCACACTGGTTTAATTTGCAGCAGCCAGTGCTGCTACCTCTGTCCATTTTGTAAGGTAATCAGTGCATACGAGGATGTAGCTTTTCTCATTGGATTGTGGGCTGAATGGGACAAAAAAATCAAATCCCCACTTTTCAAATGCCTCCAAGGAGATCTGTGGATGAAGTGGCATTTCTTGTTTTTGTGTTGGTTTTCCCATTCTCTGGAAATCATCACAATGGGACACATACTCATAAGCATATCTGTGGAGTGTTGGCCAATAATACCCTGTTTGCAAGATCTCGTAGGCTGTCCTTTTTGCAGCATAGTGTCCTCCACAGGGTTCATTGTGGGTGGCATGCATTATGTCATGTACCTCATCTTCCCTAATGCACCTTCTAAGTACTTGATCTAGTCCTTGTTTAAAAAGCATGCCCTCTATCCATGTATACGTGGCACTTTGTCTGATTACTTTTGTCCTTTCTTTAGAACTGTAATGTTTTGGAAACTTTCCGGATACCAAATAGTTTGCTATGTCAGTAAACCATGGGATTTTTATTGATATGGCAAAAAGGTGCTCATCAGGGAAGTTATCTTGAACCAATTCGTTATCTTTTCCATGTGTTACTCTTGACAAAAAATCGGCTACCACATTATGCTTGCCTGGTTTATCTATTATAGTGATGTCAAATTCTTGTAGAAGTAGCATCCATCGAATAATTCTTGCACTGGTGTTAGGCTTGTTCATAAGATATCTGATCGTTGAGTGGTTAGTATGGATAAAACTTTGGTATCCTGTGATGTAATGCCTGAATTTATTGATTGCATGTATGACTGCCAGAAATTCCTTTTCTGTTACTGTGTAGTTGAGTTCTGCCTCAGCCAAATTTTTGCTTATATAGTATATGGCATAGGGTTTCTTGTCTTGTTCTTGTCCCAACACAGATCCGATGGCTTTATTTGATGCATCTGTGTGAATGTGAAATGGAATTTCCTAGTTTGGTCCTTGAAGTATTGGCGCTGAGATGGTTTTCTGTTTAAGACTTTCAAAGGCTGTCATGCAATTGCTTGTCCATATGAACTCATTGTCTTTTGTGAGAAGTGCAAACATGGGGGAAGCAATTTTGCTATAATTCTCAATAAACCTTCTGTAGTACCCTATCTGTCCAAGGAAGCTTCTCACATCTCTTTGTTTGACAGGTGGGGGTAGTGTTCTAATTACTGAGACTTTGGCTTGATCAACTTCTATACCTCTTTGTGATATGTGATGTCCTAGAATGATGCCCTCTTCCATTAACATCCTGGATTTGTCATTGCTTATGCATAAGCTCATTTCAATACATTTATTTAATACTAATTCAAGATTGTTCAATGCCTTATCGAAGATCTATCCATAGGGTGTGAAATCATCCATAAAGACTTCCATTTTTTCATTCAGGAAATCAGAGAAAATACTCAATATGGCTCTTTGAAATGTTGCTAGGGCGTTACATAAACCAAAGGGTAGGACCCTATAGGCATAAGTTCCCCATGGTCATGTAAAGGTCATCATATCTTGATCAGTTGGGTGTATTAACATTTGGTTGTACCTATTGAAACCATCTAAGAATGAGAAGTACTTGTTTCCAGATAATGTATCCAGCACCTGGTCTATAAATGGAAGTGGAAAATGATCTTTCTTTGCTGCTTTATTCATCTCACTATAGTCCACACAAATTCTCCATTTGCCTCCTTTTTTGGGCACTATGACTAGTGGTGAGACCCACTCACTATCAGATATTGGATAGATGAAACTTGCGTCTAATAACTTTTGTAATTCCATTTTGACTATGTCTTTTAGTGCAAGGTTTAGTCTTCTTTGTGGTTGCCTGATAGGAGTCGATCCTTCTTTGATGTAAATGTAGTGTTTGCAGATATCAAGATGTATTCCTTTCATATCTGCATATGTCCATGCAAATGCTTTACTTTGTTATTGTAGTATCTTCATCAATTTCTTTTCTTGTTCTGGTTGTAATTTGGAATTTATGTTGACTGATTTGCCAGGGTGAATTTCCATGACTTATACCTTTTCAATCTGTTCTTCGAGTACTTCTGTCCATAAGTCATCCATGTTCTGTTTTGAACTTTCACCTGTTTTTGTAGAAAAAAATTCTTGAATAACATGATTGTTAGGAGATATATTTTATATAAATCTATCTATATGGCCATCTTCATCTACTTCCTTTAAAGATATTGCAACATCAATTGTTAGGATAGGTTGGAGGTTGTGATTTGGTGTGTTCTGGTAACCATTAGTCCAATTTTGATATTCTAACTTTGAGGATTTCATTGCTGGTGGGTAGATTGTGATTTTCTTCCTGGTATGTCCACTAGTGATTGTCATATTTCCTGATCAGCAACCTATGTAAGCGTCCATAGTTGCTAACGAAGGTCTACCCAGGATAATTGGATAGCCACTAAGTTTGCTTTTGATTTCGATTATTATAAAATCAGTTGGGTATTCAGAGGACTCAATATTGATCATAATGTCTTCTAGCATTCCTTCGGGTTTCATAGTGGACGTGTCTGCTAGTTGGAGTACTGTTGTGGTTGGTCTTACCATTGATTGGAGTCCTAGGTATAACATGGTTTCTTTACTCATGACATTGATCGCAGCTCCTAAATTGATTAAGATTTTATTTATTTGCTTGTTATTTATGGTGACGCTTACTACAGGACTACCATGATCAAAATATTTAGGATTTATTATGACACCTAGCATCAAATCGGCCAATTGTCCCACTACATTAATAGTTGGTGGGTCACGCTTCCTTCTTCCTGGATTTTTTAGGCAATTTTCTCTAATGAATTTGTTGCAGATGGGCACATCCCTTATGTCTTGTAAAATCAGGATTTGGATGTTTAGGTGTTTGAATTCGTTTAAGATTGTATTCTCTTCCTCTTCTTTTGTATTCCGGACAAGTTTTTTTCTGGAAATGGGGGATTTTTGTTGCGTGGAAGTGGTAGGGTTTCGTCCTTGGGAGGTTCTGGTTCATCAGGATGCTGAACATAGGGTTCTGATTTGTGGTATTGAGCTTCAGGTATAGTTTGTTGGATGTTGTGTGGGGATGTATTCTGCAATGTTTTTCTAGATCATAGGTTTATTTCATTTATTTCTATGGTGTCTACAACATAAGTTGGGAATTGTGTTATATTAGTGTTATAAGCCTGTTGCTGTTGTGGGGGTCTGTTATTATTAGGATTTGGAATTGGTTGGGCTGGAATAGGTGGAGGTCTGGGGAGTGGTTGAGGTTGTGGGGGTGGCATAATGAGCGACTGTTGTAATGGAGACCTCCAATTTGATGGATGGGGGTACTGGTTTGCATAATTTGTGGTGGATGGAAACGGTGGGGGGTATTGAGGATAAGAGGGTGGATAATATGGTTGTTGATAGGATGTTTGATATGCTTGTTGGTTTTGTTTCCATTGGTTATGATTTGGCTGTGCTTGCCATGGATTCAGTGCAGAGTTCCAATTTGGATGTCCTTGATTGTAGTAAGTTTGATTGCTCTGCTGATATGGCCTAACAAAATTATTCCTCCTCTGATTTATAAAACAGAGCTGTTCTACAGTTCCTTTAGCTGCTGGGTTTTGAATAGCTGCCTTACATGAGGGTAAGAGGGGACATTTATTAGTGGAATGGTCATCGGTGCAGAGACCACATACTTCTATTGTGTTCAAGGTGTACTATCCCTTCTCATTCTTTTTTCTACAACGAGGACAAAATATTGCCAAGGCTTGGTTAATTTCATCCTCTTTCTTTTTGATTTGAAGAGCATCAAGTTGCCTAGCTAGGGATTGCAGTATGTCAGTTTTCATGTCATCCAATAGGTTTCCTAAATCTGATTTTGTAAGTGTTGGTGTTGAGGATGATGATCCACTGGTGGTTGTATGTGTATCCCTCGTCCCATTCTTAGTTTTCCTAGATCTTGAGTAGTTTTTGAATATTTGCAGGATCTGGTCAAAATATTTTTGGAATATATCTCCATCCCCAAGGAGATTTAAGACTTCAAAATTCTCCTCTTTTACACCTTTGATAAGGACAAGCTTTAGTGATTCAGGATCTAATGTGCAATGGATGGCTCGTTTGTAGCTGAGTTGAAATCTGTGGCCATAATCTTCTAATGATTCTCTATCTCCTTGTTGCATCCTAAAGATTTCATCCCTAGTATCTTTGGCCTTGTAGTAGTCCCTATATTTTTATAAGAATGACTGTTTCATTTGATCCCAGCGAAAGATACTATTTCCTTCAAGGCTCATGAACCACCGAAGTGATAGGTATTTTAGTGTGGAAGGAAAAAGTCTTAGATTTTGTGCATCAGTAGTGTAATCAAATGATCTGGAAACTACCTCAAATTAAAACAGGAATGTGTCAAGATCTTCTGAAGTCAAACCATGAAAGTCTGGTAGATGATTAGGATTTATGTTCATCATTCTGGCATCTCCAAGAGGTATGCTAATGGGAAAGGTGAAAAGCTCCCTAGGTTCTTTTTCTTCATTTGCCATTGAGGTGTTTGAGCTGGAACTGGTAGTGAAGTTGCTTCTGTTTGGATCGTATGTGGAGTCAGTTTTGTTTTCAGAGTGTAGAAATTCAAACTGAGAATGGTTCGAACTGTTATTACCATTGTTGCTCATGGAATGCTTGGGAAAAAAGCGGCCAAACCTATCCCTTTGCCAACGAGGCATTCATTGGTAGAAGATATTTATGTTTTTGTTTTATTTTTGTGGTTTTTAGGTGATGTCTCCTAAAATATCTAGCACCTCCCCGGCAAACGGCGCCAAAAAGTGGTGAGCTCCCAATATGGATGCCTAATGGGGGCAGCTATACCAAGAGCCTACTTTAAATGTCAACCCGGGGAATTTACAAACTTTAGAGATGCATGCACTATCTATGCTCTTATAGGATAATCTCTGTCACAGTTGGATGTCGGTATTGATGTTCTAAAGGTTGCCTACTAAATATATAAAAACTCATTATGCTACAGAATTAAGTACTGGAAAGCAATAAATCTATTTAAAGGTATTAAAGTATTGAAAGCAACAAATCTGTTCTAAGAAATAAAGATATCAAAAGCAGTAAATATGTTCTAAGAAATAAAGTAGGAAATCTATTTTAAATAAAAATGCTGAAATAATTAGATGCTGATCAATTCTAAGAAATGAAGATAAAAAAATGGTAAATCTATTTGAAATAATTAAAATGCTGAAATAATTAAATGCTGAGAATGAAAATATCATAACAGAGCTATTCTACTATTGGGGAAACAAAGTCTGTAACTACTATTTGTGCACAAAACTAGAGTCTTGATCTAACTTGTTTTACCAATATAGAATTGAAGTACAATCATTCCATGCTTACCCATCTATTACTAAGAAGTCAAAAGAAACTAATCATGATGAGAAACTGTAGTGAACTCTAGATCTAAACCATGACATTGAAAGTAAAGGTATTACACATGTAATCATTGATAAAAATATGCATTGAAAGAAAGCACCTACAGGAATACGGAAACCGTTCTGCAGTACTACAAAACGTATTATAAACCACTAAAGAAATAATGAATCATTCAAGTGCTTCCATATGTAATATAACTATTCATCAATGTAAAAACGCATAATTGAAAGAAATAGCTGCAAATAGAAATCTCCTGACTTATGTGTTGGAGGGGCCCTCCCCAACACATACGCAGGAGAGAATAAAGCTTAGAAATGCTGGCTAGAATTAATGATCAATCTTTCAATAAGATATAAAATCCATGTCGAAATAGAAGTATGTACTTCTCAGTCTCTCAATAGTGCAGAAAACGTTAAAAATAATATCTTTCCAAAATAACAGCAAGGGCCTCTTGCTAACCGAGAGGTCCATATTTATACGATTTAATTCTGATCCTAACTGATTGTCAAAATGCCAATTCTTTTTGAAAGTGGGAGTGCGTCCTCTATAAATCAGAAAACAGGGCGCTAAGCTTGGTGATCCTTGAGTCTTCTACACGTCCATCCTTGAATGAACCTGAACCTGCTCAATCACGCTTGGTTTCCCATATAATTAGTTTTTTTGATACACATTCTAACATACAAGAATAGTCATAAAAAAATTTCATTAAATAATTAGAGTAAAACACTTTTCCCACAATTGAGTGTGTTTCTTCGCCATTGCTTGAGCTGGACTATGGGAAAAGGGTTATCAAATACCTGAAAATTGGACACATCATTCTCTCCCCTACTTGAAGGATTCACCCATCCTTGGATGACTTATTCAATTTGTCGATGACCTCCTTGATATCCCATGCTACCACCTTAGGTGTCCCTGCCTTCCTGAGATATCCAAAATTATAATCCTCCCTGGCCCATGCCTTCCTCTCTTCCTCTCCATTAATCTAATTCTTTGAGGACTGGGGAAAGAAAGAATGGGTGATTTAACCTCATCCCGATCCACCTGAGTTGGTTCCTTGCCAGGGATTCCTTGTAGAGTGTGGTTTTGAAAAGAGCATCCTTAAGCCTAAGGGGAGAGTGTCATTCTCTTCTTTTTAGATAATTTTCCACCCTGCTCCACCTTTCCCTGATGGACTCATTAACTTCCTTTTGTGTGTTGCAAAGTGTAATGTCAAAATGAATCACCGCCTCCTGTTGTTTTGCGAGGAGAATGGGTATCAGTTCCTCGTCCTGAGTGATGATCCTGTGGTTATAGATTATTCCCTCAGGGTGAGTTGGCTCTGGTCTGATCATTAATGGGGTTTTCCATTTGGATGCAACATAGAGATGATAGTCCCGGGCTCGCTCAATTTCGTGGTTCATCCACGAACACAATGCCCTTAACTAGAAATCGCCCACATATGGGTTTGGCGACCAGTCGGATGAGCCAGAAACTATGAAATTGTGCAAGAAGAACTCACTCAATTGGTCTTTCTCCAGCTCTGTGTAGTTCAAAGATGCATCAATAAATTCTTTGGGAGTGCTTACCTCTATAGGGAGACCTTTCTTCAACCTTTGGAGCTGGAATTCACCCCATTTCTCTTGTAAATAAACTACATATACCACCGATGGTGGTCTGAGGTCACGCAGTCTCTCATATATGCCGATATTAGTGGCAAAAACATCCTTAAATTTGATAATCTCCTGGTCTTTCTTTGCTAATTCGTTCTATGCTTCGGCCAACTTTTCTTGCAGCGCTAAATTCTTTTGCGCGGCTAGCCAGAGCTCTTCTACATGATGCATCTTTAGGATTTGTGTCTTCTCGGCTGAGAATGGGGGAGGTGTGGCCCGGCTTCCTGGCCCAATTCTTAATGTTGCCATCTCATTTCTGAGCCTTTCCAATTCTGCTCGTGCTTCAACGAGCTGGGAAATGACCTCGGGGTCTTCATTACGTTGAAGAGGGTTTTCCTGAAAGTTACCTTGCTCCTGTAAGCTCTGCTCTTCTTCTTTATCCATTTCTTCTTTTGTATCCTATTTTTCCTCTTCATTCCTTTCCTCTTCTTCATCCTCTTCTTCTTTTTCTTCTTCGTCCTCTTCTTCATCTGTAGTGGGATCCTTCTGATCTATAAAAGGATCAATGTCATCATGAGACACATTGGTAATTAGGGGGCTGGGTTCCCTTTCTTTTTCCTTGGAGACTCATATTTTAGATACCTGCGTGAATCTCTTGCTGCGCCTCTTCGACCCTTGACTACTGGTAGGAATATCTGGGTCTAATTTGGGGGAGTCCTCTTTGGGGTGTTTTGTTTTTACCAAGGTGTCGGCCACACTGCCCAAGTCAATTTTTCCTTTTTCCCCTGGTACAGAGGTGGTCTTACTTTTCGATTCAGGTGGCAAGGGCGTAGTCCTCATTCTCTGAACGTCCTCATCAGATACCACGATGAACTCCTCCCAAGAGAGCTCTAGAATCTGAGCTTTTAGCTCCTCACCAACTATTAGTTTGATCAGCCCATGATGGGCCAAAGCATCTTCTTTTCCTTTAGCCACCTTCCTGCTCATCTTTGCTAGGGATTGGAGAAGGTAAAATGGAATGCTAATATTTTTGTTTGATGAGATGTGACTTCTATTCCTGAGAAGCTCTAAGATACGAAAATGGAAAATGGGAACATAGCTTAATTTTCCAATTCATGTAATATACTTCAGGACAATTGCAGCCATTTCATCCCATGGTGCTGGCATGGAGGGTCTTTTGACTCCATTTTTGTCTTCATCATAAACCTCTCCACGCTCAAAGAATGTTGCTTTTGCTGTGTGGTTTGCTTCCCGGCCCCTCCAACACGTAAGTCGGGAGATTTTTATTTGCAGGTATTTTTTCAATTATGCGTTTTTACATTGATGAACAATTATATTGCATACGGTAGCACTTGAATGATTCATTATTTCTGTAGTGGTTTATAATACGTTCTATAGTACAGCAGAATGGTTTCTATAGTCCTGTAGGTGCTTTCTTTCAACACATATTTTTATCAATGATTACATGTGTAATAGCTTTACTTTCAATGTCATGGTTTAGATCTGGATTTCATTGTAGTTTCTGATCATGATTAGTTTCTTTTGACTTCTTAGTAATAGATGGGTAAGCATAGAATGATCATACTTCAATTCTGGATTGGTAAAACAAGTTAGATCAAGACTCCAATTTTGTGCACAGATAGCAGTTACAGACTTTGTTTCCCCAATAGTAGAATAGCTCTGTTATGATATTTTCATTCTCAACATTTTAATTATTTCAAATAGATTTATTGTTTTTGTATCTTCATTTCTTAGAACAGATCAACATCTAATTATTTCAGCATTTTTATTTAAAATAGATTTCCTTCTTTATTTCTTAGAACATATTTACTGCTTTTGATATCTTTATTTCTTAGAACAAATTTGCTGCTTTCAATACTTTAATACCTTTAAATAGATTTATTGCTTTCCAATACTTAATTCTGTAGCATAACCAGTTTTTATATATTTAGTAGGCAACCTTTAGAACATCAATACCGACATCCAACTGTGACAGAGATTATCCTATAAGAGCACAGATAGTGCATGCATCTCTAAAGTTTGTACGTTCCCCGGGTTGACATTTAAAGTAGGCTCTTTGTATAGCTACCCCCATTAGGCATCCATGTTGAATATTGTAACTTCTAAGAATATTATATTTGTACATTATTATTCCGGAGATGGTCCATCCCTCCGAGGTGACTCTATTATGTATCCGGAGATCTTTATTGCTCCGAGGAGCTATGGTAACTAGGGTTATTAGACCCACCATGTGGGGGTCGGCCCTGATATTATATTTTAGGGGTTATTAGACTTCTCCAGGAGAGGTCGGCCCCATTAGGGATTTTAGTCAGTTAGGAATTAGTATAAATAGAGGAGGAGAGCTCCTCATTTATACACACACTCACAACTCAGAAAAGTAGCGCACTTGTCTGGGAGGTCTGCACAGGAGTTGGAGAAGGAGGCTAAGTCTTGGAGCACATCTTGTATTTTGGTTGATCATATTATTGAGGAAAGCTTTGCTGGGTTTTCTACCCCATGAGGGTTTCCCAGGGTAAATTCTATGTCTATCTTGTGATTATGTTTCTTTCAGTGATCTTGCTAGTCTATTTGGTTTAAAATGAACATGGTATCAGAGCTAGCCTGAATAGGACATCTTTCACAAGGTAAGAATATCTCTCTCTCTCTCTCTCCGGTGAAAATTAGGGTTTCTGCAAAAAGTTGGTATTGTTGAATTCTAATTACATGGCTGGATAGCTCTTCTCAAAACCAATCTTTTGAGCCCTACATCGAACTTTTTGGTTGGGTAGAACTCCGGAAAAGTCAAAACCTAGTTTCACCAAAAGTGCGATAAATCAGAAATTGGTTTCTGCAAAAAGTTGATATTGTTGAAATATGATTACATGGCTGTATAACCCTTCTCAAAACCAATCTTTTGAGCCCTAGATCAAACTTTTTGGTTGGGTAGAACTCCGGGAAAGTCAATCCCTAGTTTTACCAAAAGTGTGATAAACCAGAAATTCTGTCCCAGGATCTAGAAAATTAAAAAGGTTAAAGTTTCCAGGTAAGTACTATTCTATCTATTGTCTTTTGGAATCCCCCAAGAAAAGATGGCTCCAAACACTAAGCTTGAAGACAAGCTAAAAGGCATAGAAAATTTCCAGGCATGAAAATACAGAATTGGTCTCATTCTTGAAGAGAATGATCTTGCTCATTATGTCAAGGATGATGTTGCAGAACCTGAAGGAGATGAAGCCAAAGAGAAGCATAGGAAGGATTTGATTAGGGGTAAGAGAATCATAGCTGATTCCATTAAAGACCACTTGATTCCCCAAGTGGCCTCCAAGAAGACTCCAAAGGAAATGTATGATGCCCTAGGAAGAATGTATGAAGGAAAGAACATCAACAGGAAGATGAACCTAAGGACTCAGTTAAAGAGTACCAAGATGCACAAAGGAGAATCTATTCAAGAATACTTCTCAAGGGTCTCCCAAATCAAGGAGCAACTAGATGCCATTGGTGATACTCTTGATGAAGATGAACTTGTGATGACTGCTCTAAATGGTCTCACTAGACCTTGGGAATCATTCATACAAACCATGTGTGCCAGAAAAGAAAGCATGAAATTTGATGTAGTATGGGAGGACTGTCTTCAATAAGAGGCTAGGGTAGCCAATAGAGAGGCTCTTCTTAAAGAGAATGACCAAGCCTTGGCCACCCACACCAAAAGAGGAAAAAGGGTTCACTTCAAGAAAGTGAACCACAAAAGGTCTCAACCCTCTCATAGATTCAAAAGGAAAGGAGGAACAAACTCAGAAAGAGACCTCTCCACAGTCCAATGTTTTAATTGTCTTAAACTAGGACACTATGCTAGAGACTGTACTTTACCAGAAAAGAAGAAGAAGAAGTTTGTCCACAAAAGACATCATGCACATATGGCAGAAGATGATAATGAAGAAGAAGAAGCAGAAGAAGAAGAAGAAGAAGAAGAAGAGGAAAGGCCTCAAAGGAAAATATCTAAATTAAAGAAAGAAGATCCAGAAGAATATGTCCTATTCTCTGCACTCTCTGGATCTGTGTCTCCTGGTGAAGATACATGGCTCATTGATAGTGGTGCTTCAAAGCACATGACAGGTCAAAAGAAAACTCTCTCAAGAATTGAAGAAAAGTCTTCACCACAAAAGGTATATCTAGGAGATGATTATCAATATCCCATCAAGGGAATTGGTGAAGCAAGCTACAAGCTTGATTCTGGAACACCCTTGAAGATGAAAGAAATCTTATATGTGCCAGGATTGAAGAAGAACCTACTCTCTATCTCAGCACTAGATAAGAAAGGCTTTAGAGTTGCCTTCATAGATGGTCAAGTACTCATGTGGTCCAAAGGAAAATCAATTAAAGATGCAGTTGTCATTGGTGAAGAAGAAGGAGGTCTCTATAAGCTCAAGGGTCATCCAGAAGTTGCCCTCGCTCATGAAACCTCTAGCCGCAGTGAGCTATGGCATAGAAGATTAGATCACATTAATTACAAAGCCTTACCCTATGTAAGCAAGGTGGTCATAGGATTACAAGATTTGAAGGTTGATCATGATGGCTCATGTAAAGGATGTAAGAAAGGGAATAATGTCAAGAACCCCTTTCCAAAGAGTGAAACAAAGACTAAGAACATTTTGGAGCTAATACACTCAGATGTATGTGGACCAATGCCCACCACTTCTCTAAGTGGGTTTGAATACTATCTTTCATTCATTGATGACTATTCAAGGAAAACTTGGATATACTTTCTAAAAGGTAAGAATGAAGTCTTTGGAAAATTCAAAGAGTTCAAGGCTCTAATAGAAAATCTCTCAGAAAAGAGAATCAAGATTCTCAGAACAAATAATGGCGGAGAATATACTTCAAAGGACTTTGAAGACTTTTGTAAAGAAGCCGGAATTAAGAGGGAACTAACCACTCCCTACAATCCCCAACAAAATGGGGTTGTTGAGAGGAAAAATAGAACCATCATGGAAGTTGTAAAGACTATGATACATGACCAAGATCTACCCATGTATCTATGGGATGAAGCAGCTAAGACAGCAGTATATGTGCCAAAAAGACTATCCCATAGTGCTCTTGATTTCAAGACCCCAGAAGAAGTGTTTACAGGAAAGAAGCCTGAGGTAAGTCATCTTAATATATTTGGGTGTTCTGTGTACATCCACATTCCAAAAGAAAAGAGAACCAAGTTGGATCCTTTTGGTAAGAAGGGAATATTTGTTGGTTATTGTGAATCGTCCAAAGCCTTCATAATTTACATACCAGGTTTTCATCATATAGAAATAAGTAGAGATGTAACATTTGATGAAGAAGCAGCTCTCAAGAAATCCAGGAAGTGCCAACTTGAAGAAATCTATGAAGAAGATACACCTCCTAGAATCACAGAGGCTGTGCACATCCCTGAAGATGATTCAGCAGAGGATCATGACATGCTGGAACCACAAGAACCTCCTATTACAGATTTATCTAAGAAAAGAAGGCCAGCATGGGCTAGAGATATTATTCAAGGAGATGAAAGATATGGAGCTCCTGAAGGCTCCACTAGAAAAAAAAAGAAACCAAAGCTAGTATCCAACTATATGGCCATGATGTGTGATCTTGCGGATCAACAAACTGCTAGCTATGAAGAGGCAGCTCAGAAGAAAGAATGGGTAGGAGCAATGACAAAAGAATATCAGTCAATAATGAAAAATGATGTTTGGGATGTAGTTCCCAAACCAAAAGATAAGAGTGTGGTTTCTTCCAAATGGATTTTCAAGATAAAACATGCTACAGATGGCAGCATTGAAAAATACAAGGCAAGATTTGTAGCCAGAGGATTCTCTCAGAAGGAGGGAATTGACTATGAAGAAACATTTGCACCAGTTGCTAGGTATACTTCAATAAGAACTATCATGGCACTTGCATCTATGATGAAGTGGAAATTACATCAAATAGATGTTAAGATAGCTTTTTTGAATGGTGTAATTGAAGAAGAAGTGTACATAGAGCAACCACAAGGGTTTGAGGTTAAAGATGGGAGAACTCATGTATGCAAACTAAAAAAGGCATTATATGGGTTGAAGCAAGCTCCCAGAGCTTGGTACGGAAGGATTGAAAATTTCTTAACAAGCATGGGCTTTACTAAGAGTAAAGCTGATCTCAATCTTTATCTCAAAGTGATGGATGATGAACCAGTTATACTATTGTTATATGTAGATGATCTATTTCTAACCGGAAATGAGAAACAAATTATTGAAAGCAAGAAGAAGCTTTCTTCAGAATTCGAGATAAAAGATCTCGGACTAATGCACTACTTCTTAGGTCTAGAAGTATGGCAAGAACCAAAAGGAATCTTTCTAAATCAAGGTAAGTATGCTGTGGAGATTCTAAAAATATTTGAGATGTTGGAGTGTAAACCCATGGCCACTCCCATGGACTCCAACTTGAAATTATTAGTTGATGACTCATCCGAGTTTGTGGATCTAACTCTATATAGACAAATCGTTGGGTCTTTGATGTATTTAACAAATACCAGGCCAGATATATGCTTTGCTATAAATACCCTAAGTCAGTATCTAGTAGAACCTAGAAAGGTTCACTTAATAACTGCAAAGCATATAATGAGGTACCTAAAAGGTACATTAGATTTTGGTCTATATTATCTTGGAGGTCATGAACTCAGATTACATGGTTACTCAGATTTTGATTGGGCAGGAAGTGTCTCAGACAGAAAGAGTACATCAGGTGGATGTTATGGGCTTGGATCTGCCATGATCTCATGGTTCAGCAAGAAACAATCTAGTGTCGCCCTCAGTACTGCTGAAGCAGAAGATATAGTTGCCTGCTCTGCAAGCTGTGAAGCAGTGTGGCTTCGGAAGTTATTATCTGGAGTGTTTGACTTAGAAATGGATCCCACTGTGATTATGTGTGACAATCAAAGCAGCATTAAGATGACAGAAAATCCTGTATTCCACGATAAGTCAAAACACATAGAGATACGATACTTTTATATACGAGATATGGTGCAGAGAGGAGCTATCAAGCTCGAGTATGTGAACACTGAGGATCAAATTGCTGATATCTTGACCAAACCTCTATCTCGAGTGAAATTTGAATACTTCCGAGATAAGCTTGGTGTAGTTCAAAAGGACCCTCCTCGAAAGGGGGAGTATTATAGTCACTGATGATGAGATTGTCTCATTGAACAACAAGGTAGATGATGAGGATACCTGTTCACTACACCTAGATACTTAGAAATATTTAGATTTAGGACACTTATGCTTAGAATACTTAGTTTTTACTTATACATGCTTTTGATGATAGATGTATTAGTGAGAATACATGCTTTTGATGATAGATGTATTAGAGAGAATGCATGCTTTTGATGATAGATGTATTAGAGAGAATACATGATTTTGATGATAGATGTATTAGTGAGAATACATGCTTTTGATGATAGATTTATTAGAGAGAATACATGCTTTTGATGATAGATGTATTAGTGAGAATACATGCTTTTGATGATAGATGTATTAGTGAGAATACATGGTTTTGATGATAGATGTATTAGTGAGAATACATGTTTTTGATGATAGATGTATTAGTGAGAATACATGTTTTTGATGATAGATGTATTAGTGAGAATACATGCTTTTGATAGATGTATTATTGAGAATACATGATTTTGATGATAGATGTATTGGTGAGAATACATGCTTTTGATGATATATGTATTGGTAGGAATACATGTTTTGATGATAAGATGTATTGGTAAGAATACATACTTTTTATGATACATGTATTGATTAATGTACTTGTATGGTTGAGGATACTTGTACCTGTATTAATGAGGATACATGTGAGGATTGCATCATCCTTGAACACTTGTTCTAAAAGGGAGCCGTAGACAGGTGTCTCTGAGAAAGAAGAGGGATTGCATCATCCTTGAACACTTGTTCTAAAAGTGAGCCGTAGATAGGTGTCTCCGAGAAAGAAGAGGGATTGCATCATCCTTGAACACTTGTTCTTAAAGTGAGCCGTAGACAGGTGTCTTCGAGAAATAAGAGGGATTGCATCATCTTTGAACACTTGTTCTAAAAGTGAGCCGTAGACAGGTGTCTCTGAGAAAGAAGAGGGATTGCATCATCCTTGAACACTTGTTCTAAAAGTGACCCGTAGACAGGTGTCTCCGAGAAAGAAGAGGGATTGTATCATCCTTGAACACATGTTCTAAAGAGAGCTGTAGATGTATGTCTTCGAGAATGAAGTCCTTGGTTGACATATGAGGATTGGATCATCCCTGGACTTCAGTCCTAAAGAGAACCGTAGACATGATGTCTCCGATAATTAAGTCCTGAATGAACAGGTAGGGGATTGTATCTTCCCCAGACTTCGGTCCCAGAATTGAGCTGTAGACAGGATGTCTCCGATAATGAAGTCCTAAATGAACAGGTAGGGGATTGTATTTTCCCCAGACTTCGGTCCCAAAATGGAGCCGTAGACAGGATGTCTTCGAAAATGAAGTCTTGAATGAACAGGTAGGGGATTGTATCTTCCCTAGACTTTGGGCCCAGAATTGAGCCGTAGACAGGATGTCTCCAATAATGAAGTCCTGAATGAACAGGTAGGGATTGTATCTTCCCTGGACTTCGGTCCCAGAATTGAGCCATCGACTGGGTCTCTGATAATGAAGTCCTGAATGAACAGGTAGGGGATTGTATCTTCCCCGGACTTCGGTCCCAGAATTGAGCCGTAGACTAGGTCTCCGATAATGAAATCCTAAATGAAAAGGTAGGGGATTGTGTCTTCCACGGACTTTGGTCCCAGAATTGATCCGTAGACTGATGTCTCCGAAAATTGAAGATGGGATTGCATTATCCCTAGACATAAGACTTGTCTTAAAGAGATAAGGACTGATCATCCTGGAACTTGATCGGATTGTATCATCCATGGACCTATGTCCTAAAGAGAGAAGGATTCATCTTCCTGTAATATGATCGTGTGATGACGATGCTGATTATCGTGTGATGACGATGCTGATGATCGTGTGATGACGATGCTGATGATCATGTGATGACGATGCTAGTGATCGTGTGATGACGATGTTGATGATCGTGTGATGACAATGCTGATGATCGTGTGATGACGATGTTGGTGATCGTGTGATGACGATGCTGATGATCGTGTGATGACGATACTGACGATTGTGTGATGACGATGTTGATGGTCATGTGATGACGATGCTGATGATCGTGTGATGACAATGCTGATGATCGTGTGATGACAATGCTGATGATCGTGTGATGACGATGCTGATGATCATGTGATGACGATGCTGATAATCATGTGATGATGATGCCGATGATGTTGATGATTCCAGTAACTGGTTGGGTTACTGATGATGATGAATTGAAGAAAGCTTCCGATGATTTATAGATGTATCATGTATGATGTAGTCGACGACTCCTTGCTCCTGCAGATGTTGTTATAATATCCTTCTCATTAAGGGGGAGTGTTGAATATTGTAACTTCTAAGAATATTATATTTGTACATTATTATTCCGAAGATGGTCCATCCCTCCGAGGTGACTCTATTATGTATCCGGAGATGTTTATTCCTCCGAGGAGCTGTGGTAAATAGGGTTATTAGACCCACCATGTGGGGGTCGGCCCTGATATTATATTTTAGGGGTTATTTTACTTCTCTAGGAGAGGTCGGCCCCATTAGGGATTTTAGTCAGTTGGGAATTAGTATAAATAGAGGAGGAGAGCTCCTCATTTATACACACACTCACAACTCAGAAAAGTAGCGCACTTGTATGGGAGGTCTACACAGGAGTTGGAGAAGGAGGTTAAGTCTTGGAGCACATCTTGTATTTTGGTTGATCATCCTATTGAGGAAAGCTTTGTTGGGTTTTCTACCCCATGAGGGTTTCCTAGGGTAAATTCTGTGTCTATCTTGTGATTATTTTTCTTTCAGTGATCTTGCTAGTCTATTTGGTTTAAAATTAACAATCCATATTGGTAGCTCACTAGGGATTTCATGCTAGAACCACTCTACATTCTGGAGAAGAGAGAGGTCCAGCTTAAGAGGAGGACCATTACTCAGTTGAAAGTGCAATGGAGGCACTGCTGGGCTTCAATCTACTAATGCAGATCGAACCTTAAATTTATATGTCAATCCGGGTCTGTAAGCTTAGAGGCATTTCCAAGTTTTAGGACCTAGAGCTAGACTTGTTCAGTTAACCTAATTTTCTGTGAATTGAACCTACTGTCTAATAGGAAGTACTACAACTTTAAAGATACAAAAATCCTTCTACAGGGATAGCTTCATCTGTTCTTTAAATGTACAACAATCTATTTAGGAAAGCAATTTAACAGTGGAAGAAGTGATAGAATGAAAGCAATTAATCAATGATTCTAACCCTAACAATCCACTAATGCATGAACAATTAATCATTAAATTCCCTTATAGGACATTGTTCGTAATTGATAGTTGTTCAAAACACTTCCTCCTCAGGTGAGCAGCAATATATGATATGTCAAGATCACAGTAAGAACCGTTCCTTTAACATTCGACAGAGTAGAAGGCAGAGCTCATAGAAATGGAAGTGGTATATAGCATTAACGAAATCGTGGCTTAAACCATTTAAATGAAAACAGACCAATAGTAGAATCAATTGAAAACTAACGAAATTTGTTCTACAACAATATGCTAGCTACTACAGAATTAACACATACCAATTGTTTGATCTAAATCGCATGCATCAATTTAATGACTGCAAACAGATAAATCGCATACAGTGGCAATGTAATGGTGTGAGAACTCAACAAAGGGGGCCCTCCAGTGCCTCGTTCCACACACAGTCGTAGGTTTACAGAACTGAAAGTCTAATTGTATTCACCATAAAATCGATTACACAGCAAAACCATGCAGCTCAGAAACAATCTGCGTTCTTCCCAAAATCGTGATCATCAATCCAATGTTTTGTGGAATATTTATACAAATTCAAAAGAAAACTAGAAATGCTACAATCTTGAAAACTAATTAATGAACATAGCCATCGAGATCCTCATGCAGAATCGTGAAACTCAACAGAATCCAAACTGCCCTGCTTTTGTGCCGAGTGGTAGCACAGGTGGTCATTTGACCGACTTTGACTTGCCATCTGTAAGAGCCACATCATCTGTTCATTGGAAATTCGTCCATCCTTGGACATTGAGGATATTTCCCCCATCTTCCAGTTAATGCCTAGCTGTCCTACAAGTGCTCAACTTTGGAGATATTACGGGAAGTTAGAACATCCTGTAATTTTATAAAAACCTAGTTTCAATGCTCTAAAAACTTCAAAATTCAATTTGTTAAGAAGCAATGACATTAATACCTTTTTAAACAAAGTCTGTGATGAACTACAAGCTTTATAGATTGGTATGAGGGTTTAATGGAGGAAAATGGAGGATATTTGGATGACAAAAAGAGGTCAAAATGGTGCCCAACATCTCCCCCAAGAGGAAGCTGTTGCATGTCCCCATGCCAAAAAAATATTTGACCTTGTGTTAAAACCAAAATTTTCCTACCGACCTTCCTGCTTCTAATCTCCTACTGAGACGATGCATCTGTTGATGTTGGAGATGCATAAAGGACCTTCAGCCTCTCATACTTAGCTTTGTAGGTCTTCTTCTGCTTATACCATCTGGATGCATTCTTAGAAATGTGTGTCCTCTGAATTCTCAGCTTCCGATTGTCTTTTTTTAATTTCTCATTCTTGAGCTCCAATTCCTTTATTTCAAGTTTCAATTTCTTGATCTCTTTATTTTTCTTGGAAGTCTTCTTCTTCGTTGAAGGCTTGACAGAACTGGTGTCCACTCCTAATTCATCACTTCCCTGTACTGAACCCTCTTTCTTTTCTTCTTGCACAGTTTGTGGTTCTGAGGAAGGAGAAGCTAAGTCTTTTAATACTCCCTGTCTTGACTGTTTTTCCTTCTCCCTCTCCTGCTGATCTAAGAAAATATTAATTTTCTTTGTTTGTCTTATTATCTCATCAGCATCTGGAGTTTCCTATCCTATCTCCCTTGTTAGGTTTTCTTCTTGACCTTCCACAGTTTGTGGGTGTTCTTCATCCTCTAATGCTGGCTGGCTATGAACTTGCTTCTTCCTCGGCTTCTTCTGGTAAGTGGTGAAGACTTGTTCTTGTTTTTGAATGTGTTTATCTTCTTTCATTGCACTCCTAGTTCGTATCCTTCTCTGAGGCTGTTTTGAACTTGTCACCTCAGAGTTGTCTTCATCATCAGTAATAAGCAATACTTCCTTTTTCTTCTTTTTCTCCTTTGGCAGTTTTGAACTTGTTGCCTCAGGACATGTTATCATAAGTAATTCCTCTTCTTTTGAAACCTCTTCATGCAATTCTTCCTGCTCTTCGAACTAGTTTTGAACTAAAAATTCTGTCCATGTCGAATTCTGCTTCCTTAACTCATACTGGATGATGATTTTGATAAGTCCACAGTGGAAAAGACTTGTCAATTTGTCTTTTTCACGCCTCTGGACAGCCTTGGCCATTTTAGTTAGACTCTGCAATAGGAAAAAGGGCATATTGATCTCACATTCACCTGTCAAGTGCTGCAACAATTTGATATGGTAAAGATAAACGATACCGAATCTCCCTTCACAGGTGATGAATCTTTGTATGATGTACACCATTTCATCCCAAGGATGAACCAACCAGCTCCTTGGTATGCCTTTCTTCCAGTTTACTGACCCTGCTCTAGATCTGCACAAAAAGGGTACCCATGATTTTTTTTTGAATTGCTTGGTTTTGAAAAACCTTTCTCCCTGCTGTGGCAGACCAGTAATTTGTGCCAAAATGTCTTCAGACAGCCTGAAGTTTAAATTCCCTACTGTAGCCTTTTCTCCATCGAATGAGCCAGCAAAGGCTAAGCTCACATTATCGTTGTGCCCATCGAATTTTTCAAAGAAAGGCACCCATTGATTTTTCTTTAAAATTTCTAGACATTTTTCATGAACATCTGTGGGCTCAAATACCTCTGGTTCCAACCTAGATGACATTTTGAAAAATAGAAAACAGGAATCTTCTTTTTTTTTAACGTTGCCTTTGTCTTCCTATCCCCTCGATAATACTCTGAATCTATGAAATTTGTTGTTGGTTTGAGCAGAGTTGTTTAACAAAGAGAAGGGTTTTTTTAAATTTTACCTCTTCTCTCATGCCACTATCTTCCTCTTGCACGATCTCCACAGTGCATTCACAGCTTCCTTCTCACTGATTGCCTTTCTTCCTGCGCGATTTCTTAAGCAACTCTTGTATTCATACTTCCTGTAACCCACGGACCCTTCTCTCTGTCAATTACATTCATACAGCAGTCGATTTTGTAGAACAATAACTGGACTCGGCCTCAAGTAGAATAAATGAGTCGTGTTTTTCTGATTTACATAATACATGAACCAATTTTAATTGCGTGCTGTTGTGGGCATCATTCCACGTTTTCCCTCCATCATTACATAACATGCCACTTCAAAAATGATGAAAGGTAAGGTTTTGGGTTTATAAACACTTTAATCCTTTTATGTGCCCATCGTTTAATACATAAAACATAAAATATACCTTGGTTCCAATGTTTTATTTAAACAGGCTATTTCTTTAAAATGAACCTTCTTTTCTAGAAAAGAAAATGTGCTGAAGATAAATATGACCATTATTTCCCTCCTTAGATTCTGTGTATTACTTGATGTCTGATGCACTAAATTCATATACAAAGAAACTTTTTGCAATTCCTTCATGTCAACATTTCACTTCTTGCTGAGAAGGAGACCCTGTTTGTCTTTAAACCAAGAAGAAAACTCTGTCTGTAGATTGCAGCTTGTATCCTGTAGAGTGCAGTATATGTCCTATAGAATGCAGTATTTAAAATTTCCCTTGGGTTTGATCCTGACAACCATTTTGACCCCTAGGGTGGAAAATGAAGTGTTGGAAAAGGCTAATGGAAGGTAAGTGAGGTACTGACAGAGATTATCAGAAGAATGTAAGAAATAGGCAGTCAAGCTTTTCAATAGTTGATAATATGTCATTGCTTAAAAACAAAGAATTCTGAAACTTTTTAAAACATAAAAACTATAAATTCTTACAGACTTTGGTTGATGTCCCTGTATGATGAGCTTGCTGTCTGATGAAGTAGGTTTGTATCCTGATTTGTTCATGTCCTTCTGATGTCTTCATTTCACTGGAAGTCAGGTCCCTTTTGCATTATGAAAAATCACAATCTTCTGCATATGGAAAAGACTTGGAGGGTTCATGAAAATACTTATCCCCCTCACAGGCCTAGGTTTTGACTTGTCCTCAAGTCACACAAGATCTTCATTATTTTGAAAATAAAACAGGAAATTGGAAAAAGATTTTTTTGTGAATTTTCAATGGCCAGGTAAACCTGGTTTTCCAGAGAAAATTCAAGTTTATATTGTGCCAGTGAACTGGTTTTCACAACTAAACTTCCTTTATATATATATGTTTTTTTTTTTTTTCATTTTTTTTTTTTTCTCTCATTTGTTTTTTATGTTTTATTTGCTTGTTGTATCACATCAGCTAAGTAGCAGGTGAGGGAAAAACACTGAGGTGTCTATCCATTACTTGGAGTTCCTTTTGCTGTGAAATCTGTTGGACAAAATCTGCCATGTTGATGGGTTTGTGGTACAGCTTGAGCCGGTGGCCATTGACCACAAATTTATGTGCTTCATCATCTATGGTTTGAAGGTTTACTGAACCATTGTCATAGACATCGACAATCTCATATGGACCAAGCCAATGAGTAGTAAATTTGGCTTTGAAGTCTTTAAACTTGGAGTCAAACAACAGTGCCCAGTCACCAATGTGAAATTGCTTCTTTTTGATAAATTTTTCATGCCATTGAGCTCTCTGCAGTTGTATCAGGATATTGTGTTCTATGGCAGCCTGTCTCATCTCATCCAGCTGATTCAACGGAAGTATTCTTTCTTGCTGAGCTTCTGAAAGATCTATGCCAAAATCGGCTGCTAACTTGAAAGTATGAACTTGAAACTCAATGGGAAGGAGGACTTGCTTACCATAAACCAGTTGATAAGGAGAAAACCCAGTACTGTTTTTCCAAGTGATCCGGTATGCCCATAAAGCCTCAGTCAGCTTAGTTGACCAATCTTTCCAATGCATCTGGACGGTTTTGGTAATAATGCCTTCTAAAGTCTTGTTTGTAGATTCCACTTGGCCATTTGCTTGTGGATGGTAGGGGGTAGACTTTCGATGCTTGATCTTATATTTTTCTGCTATCTCCTGCACTAATTTAGAGGTAAACTGGGCACCCTGATCAGTTACAATCTCTCTAGGCACCCCAAATCTAACAAAGATGCCCTCAAACAGAAAGTTTGCCACAGTCTGTTTAGTGGCTCTGGGCAATGGTTTGGCCTCTACCCATTTAGTAACATAGTCGGTGCAGACCAAAATGTACTTCTGTCCATGTGATGGTGGATGAATGGGACCAATGAAGTCGAGGGCCCACTTTTCAAATGGTTCAATGAGAATTTGTGGTTGGAGTGGCATTTCATCAGACCGGACTGGGCGTCCCATTCGTTGACAAGTGTCACAACTTCTAACATACCTTTTTGCATCTTTGAAAATGGAAGGCTAATAATACCCCAAATTGAGTATTTTATATGCTGTCCTTTTGTCTGCAAAATGGCCACCACACGGTTCATCATGGCATGCCTTTAAAATATCCAAGATTTCATCCTGTCGGACACATCTTCTTATGATTAAGTCATATCCTGTATAAAAGAGATCACCATTAACCCATATATGCCTAGCACTTTGTTTAATAATCTTCTTTTTTCTTTAGATGTCATAGATGCTGGTAGTTGGCCTGATGATAAATAATTTGCAATGTCAGCATACCAAGGAGTGATAACAGAAATTGCAAATAGATGCTCATCAGGAAAACTATCTGAAACCGAAACAACCTCACCAGTATTGTGTAAGCGAGACAAGAAATCCGCCACCTGATTTTCTCGTCCAGGCCTATCCAAAACAGTGATATCGAACTCCTGCATTAATAACAACCATCTAGTAATCCGACCATTAGTGATGGATTTATTCATTAAATAACGTAAGGCTGAATGATCTGTATGAACAAAAATTTCATAGCCAGTGATATAATGACGGAATTTGTTTACAGCATGAACCACTGCCAACATCTCTTTTTCAGTGACTGTATAATTCATCTCTGCAGGTGTCAGATTTTTACTAATGAAATAGATAGCATAAGTCAAAGTATGTTCTTTCTGGCCCAATGAGGCTCCTATTGCAGTAGCAGACGCATCAATGGAAATATGGAAAGGCAATGTCCAATTTGGTCCCCTTAAAATGGGAGCAGTGGAGAGCTTTTCCTTAAGTGTTTGAAATGCAGATTTACAGTCAGTGTCCCAAGTAAAACACACGTCCTTTGAAAGCAATTTAAACAATGGCAAGGCTATCTTACTAAAATTTGCAATGAATCTATGATAATAGCCTGCATACCCTAAAAAGCTTCTCACATCTGTTTGAGTTGTGGGTTCAGACAGATTTTTAATGACTTGGATTTTAGCAGGATCTACTTTTATTCCAGACGAGGAGATGTGGTGTCCTAAAACTATCCCTTCAGTCATCATCATGAAACATTTTTCGTTACTCAGGGAAAGGTTTGATTCAATACATCTTTTCAGAATTTTCTCCAAGTTTGCTAAAGAATCTTCAAAGGTACGTCCATATACAGAAAAATCATCCATGTAAACCTCAACACACTCATGAATTAGATCTGCAAAGATGGCCAAAACAGCCCTCTGAAAGGTAGCTGGGGCATTACATAAGCCAAAAGGTAAAACTTTGTAGGCATAGGTGCCCCAGGGACATGTAAAGGTGGTTTTGTCTTGGTCTTCGTTTGCAATACTAATATGATTATAACCACTGAAGCCATCTAAAAATGAAAAATATTCCTTTCTAGCTAAAGCATCCAGTACTTGATCAATGAAAGGCAATGGAAAATAGTCTTTTAAAGTTGCCTTATTCAACTCCCTGTAATCGATACATATGCGCCATTTACCATTTTTTTTAGGAACAACAACCAAAGGTGAGACCCATTGGCTGTCGGAGATGGGGTAGATAAATCCCACTTTTAACAACTTCTGTAACTCTTCTTTGACTATTTCTTTTATCATAGGGTTCATTCTGCGTTGTTGCTATCTCAGGGGTCGTATTGTGTCATCTAGGTAAATATGGTGTGTGCATGTCTCAGGATGAATGCCTGGCATATCAGTGTACTCCAAGGCAAATGCATGGGAATATTTATTCAGCAAAGTGGTCAACTGTTCTTCCTGTGATGTGGTAAGATGTGCACCTATTTTCAGAGTTTTGCCTGGACTGATTTCTACAGTTTTACTATGAATATCGGTGATGGAATGAACATTAAAAACGTCATCAAGTGCTAATGCTAGGGAATGAACATTGCAATTTTCCTGGAAATTATGACCCATAACTTGTTCTGCTACAGCATATTCCATTTCTCGTAATTCTACAGAAATATCAGGTTCAACAATAAAATGATCCAGTAGATCTTTGTGGTTGTCTTCTTGAAAATCGAAGTACTGATTTATACTTAGAACAGGCTGATTTACCTCTTCTTCTTGTTCTTTAGTTTCATTAATCCATGACAGCTGATCTAATGTGGAGGGTCGTTGGGCAGAAGGGTAAAGTGCAATCTGTTTCCTCTCTGTCCCATGCGAAATGAGCATGCTTCCTGATCGACATCCTATGAAAGCATCTACTGTTGCCAGCAAGGGTCTGCCAAGGATCAATGGGTGACCTCCTAAGTTAGATTTTGGCTGTAGGACTATAAAATCAACAGGATATTCCCAGGAGTCTAAAGAAACAATAATATCTTCCAAGACCCCTTCAGGTATAATTTTAGACCTATCAGCTAATTCTAAGACAGTTGTGGTGGGTCTGAGATTTGTTAGATGAAGGTAATTCATTGTCTCTAATGTCATGATGTTAATGGCAGCACCTAAATCGATCAATGTTTTTGGGATGGAAAAATTATTAATAGTAATTGTAACCATCGGAATTCCAGGATCTACATACTTTTCAATAAAAACGGCGTTGGACATTAACCCTTCTAGATTGCCGACCACATGAATTTTCGATGGATCCTTCCTTCTTTTATTTAGACAGAGTTCCTTAACTGCTTTAGTGTAAATCGGGATATCTTTTATAGCCTGCAGTAAAGGAATCTTAACATATACATTTGTTAACTCATTCAGAACATCGAAGTCAGGTAAGGAAATCGAAGGTTTCTCTTTGACTAACCTCTCAGGAAAGGGAGGTGGATTAGATGCTATTGTGTTCCCTCGTGGACTGTGATTTTCTGACTGAGATTTTTCTGTATTCAATTTTTTTGGAGTTTTGTCTTTTTCTGGTGGTTCTTCTAAGATAACAGGAGATTGTTTTTCCAAGGTTTTCCCAGATCTCAAATTGATATTTTGCAGTGGGAGAATGGAGTAGGGAAGCACTGTTCCATCATCAACATTATACATAGGTCTGTCGGTTTTATTATTTGGATTTGGAATTGGCTGAGCTGGGAGTTGTGTAGGCCGAGGTGGAGGCTAATTAGATGGCAACTGAAGTTGTTGAGGTGGTGTACCCAATTGAGGAGCCATGTTATTGGGATGTTGAAAAGATGGGTTTTGAAAAGATGGGGTTTGGACTTGATGCTGCTGGTATTGAGGATAGGCAGAAGGTTGTTGATAGGGCTGCAAATAAGCCTGCTGATATGTCTGATTACCATGGGCATACCCTCTCCAATTTGGAGCAGATTGGGCTAATGGAGGAGACCAAGTTTGCCAAGGCATGGGTGCATTCCATGAATTCTGAACAACAGTCTGATAATTTGTATTAAATTGCTGCATAGGATCTTGAGACATACCTGAGAATCGTGGCTGCCAAGGTCTTTGTTGTCCCATGAAGTAAAGAGACTCCATGCTGTGATTTTCCTCCAGTCGAACTGCCTGCAATTCCTTCAATCTAGGGCAATCATCAGTTTTGTGATTAAAAGTGCATAAGCCACAAATTTCAACAGTATTTAAAGGACATTCTCTAAGTGGGTGCTTCTTCCTACATTTAGGACAAAAAATAGACAAAGCCTGATCTTCTTGGTCCTGTTGTTCTTGCCTCTTCTTGGTTTTTGTTGCCTCAACTTGTGCACCTAAGGTGCTTAATAAATCAGTCTTGAAATCTTCTAGTAGATTCCCAAGCTCAGCTCTAGAAATACTAATGTTTGCAGATTTAGTTGCTTTGGTATTGCTATCTCTTTTCCCAGTTTGAGCCTTTCCTCTGAAATATTTCTGACATAAGTCCTGTATCTCTTCAAAAGGAAGGTAAGAAATGTCACCTTCGCCCATAACATTTAAAATATCCAAATACTCTTCTCTTATTCCTTTCAAAAATATTGTTCTAGTCATTTCAGGTGTTAAAGAATTGTATTTAGATTTCTGTAAATTGTATGGGAATCTTTCCAAATACTCCTCCAAACTCTCATCTTCCTGTGGAGTCAATCCGAAAATGTCATCTTTCAGACCCTTTGATCTGCAATGTGCCTGATATTTTCGAAGAAAGATTTTCCTCATGTCATCCCAGCTAGTGATAGAATGTTCTCCTAAACCCATGAACCATTTCAAGGCAGCTGCTTTAAGAGTAACAGGGAAAAGACGAAGCTTATGGGTGTCATCAGTATACCCATAAGTTCGACATAAGATGTCAAATTCGAATAGGAAAGAGTCAGGATCTTCAGAGGTCATGCCATAAAAGTTTGGTAAGACAGAGGGTGGAATATTCTTCATTTTCACCTCTTCCCCTAGGATAACGCTAGTGTCTAAGATAGGAAATTTAAAGGTGGCCTCCTGATCTTCTGTTATTCCTTCATCCCTCACATGTCTTCTCTCTTCTTCCCTTCTTTCTTCTTCCCTTCTCTCTTGTCTGCGTTTGTTTTCTATTTCCAACATCCTCTCGTACTCCCTTCTCTGTTATGCAGTTGGGCCTTTTGATGTTTCTTCCTCAGACATTTTGAACTTACCAACTGTTGAGATGAACCCTTTTGGAAGAGAAGTTCCTGTTATTTCTGTTTTTGGGGGGTTTTTAATAAATCTTCCTTTCTCGTCTCTTAGTCTAAACATAAAAGTGAAATCTAATCTATATTTTTGTTTGAAAATTTTGTTTTTATCAGAAAACTAAAGTTTCTAAGCCTGCTTCTACAATGCCTCCCCGGCAAGGGCACCAAAATGTTGGGCTTCAATCTACTAATGCAGATCGAACCTTAAATTTATATATCAATCCGGGTCTGTAAGCTTAGAGGCATTTCCAAGTTTTAGGACCTAGAGCTAGACTTGTTCAGTTAACCTAATTTTCTGTGAATTGAACCTACTGTCTAATAGGAAGTACTGCAACTTTAAAGATACAAAAATCCTTCTACAGGGATAGCTTCATCTGTTCTTTAAATGTACAACAATCTATTTAGGAAAGCAATTTAACAGTGGAAGAACTGATATAATGAAAGCAATTAATCAATGATTCTAACCCTAACAATCCACTAATGCATGAACAATTAATCATTAAATTCCCTTACATGACATTGTTCGTAATTGATAGTTGTTCAAAACACTTCCTCCTCAGGTGAGCAGCAATATATGATATGTCAAGATCACAGTAAGAACCGTTCCTTTAACATTCGACAGAGTAGAAGGCAGAGCTCATAGAAATGGAAGTGGTATATAGCATTAACGAAATTGTGGCTTAAACCATTTAAATGAAAACAGACCAATAGTAGAATCAATTGAAAACTAACGAAATTCGTTCTACAGCAATATGCTAGCTACTACAGAATTAACACATACCAATTGTTTGATCTAAATCGCATGCATCAATTTAATGACTGCAAACAGATAAATCGCATAGACTAGCAATGTAATGGTGTGAGAACTCAACAAAGGGGGCCCTCCAGTGCCTCGTTCCACATACAGTCGTAGGTTTACAGAACTGAAAGTCTAATTGTATTCACCATAAAATCGATTACACAGCAAAACCACGCAACTCAGAAACAGTCTGCGTTCTTCCCAAAATAGTGATCATCAATCCAATGTTTTGTGGAATATTTATACAAATTCAAAAGAAAACTGGAAATGATACAATCTTGCAAACTAATTAATGAACATAGCCATCGAGATCCTCATGCAGAATCGTGAAACTCAACAGAATCCAAACTGCCCTGCTTTTGTGCCGAGTGGTAGCACAGGTGGTCATTTGACCGACTTTGACTTGCCATCTGTAAGAGCCACATCATCTGTTCGTTGGAAATTAGTCCATCATTGGACATTGAGGATCTTTCCTCCATCTTCCAGTTAATGCCTAGCTGTCCTGCAAGTGCTCAACTTTGGAGATATTAAGGGAAGTTAGAACATCCTGTAATTTTATAAAAACCTAGTTTCAATGCTCTAAAAACTTCAAAATTCAATTTGTTAACAAGCGATGACATTAATACCTTTTTAAACAAAGTCTGTGATGAACTACAAGCTTTATAGATTAGTATGAGGGTTTAATGGAGGAAAATGGAGGATATTTGGATGACAAAAAGAGGTCAAAATGGTGCCCAACAGGCACTTTGGACTAGAAGAGGCTACTTGGGAAAATGAGGCCACCATGAAAGAGGCATACCCCGCCTTGTTTCATGACTTCATTCCTAGACCCTAGAAACGCCAAGACGGCATTGTTCTAAGCGGGGAGGGATGTAATATCCTGAATTTTTGACTAACTATTTTGTTGTTATATTGGGCCACAGCCCCAACACCTATGTTTATTTTGAGTATTGGGCATGAGCCCCAGCACCTATGATTTATTCTTTTATATATATATCGACATATAGGGCATGGAACCTGACTGACTTCTTTATTTGAGTATATACCGGGCAATAAGGCCCCAATGTTTTAATGATTTTCTTTAGCTTTGATAAGGTTACAAACCCTAATATACCGAGATGATCTTTTGTTACTCACTGTGCAGAGCTATGATTTTACATGATTTGACTTATGAGTGTGTTGAGCGTGGACTCAGAGACACAAATGTAACCTATGTACAGGGCATAAGCCCCGATGTACCTAGAAGAATGTTTATGTACTGGGAGTAAGTGTTTCGTGGACAATCTACAGAGAGCGGAATCAAGGCCTGATCTCCCTAGCTTAACGTAAGTCTAGAACAAATAGGACGTAAGATAGATTACTTTCCTAGATCCTGTAGAAGTACAAATGCAAGAGTAGATTGTTTACCTTAAATTTGTAGATCCCTTTCTCCTTCATTGATCCAATGCTCCAGTGCTACCAGATTGCGAGTTGGTAAACCCTATTGAACATATACAAGACCACGAGAAGTGAAAGCATATATCTCATATGACAGATCTAAGTTAACAGTTAAGGAGGAAAAATCTAAACATTATCAAAGAGACAACATTTATGGAAAGCAATTATATTAACGGTATTGGAGAGTGGAGAAGTACAATAGAGAAGAATATTACAACCATTGCCTTAACACTGCAAACTCCTTCCGACAGGCCATGCCAAAGATCCTTGAGAGAAGTGAAGGTTCCCCATGCTAGAATGCTAGATCTATTGGGCTTGATTTCACCAGCATAAGAATACCATAGACTTCCTCCCCTTATAATGGGAGTGATATTCATTTAAATAGGACTAAGTGGATAGGATGTGGATAGGATAGGTTGAGAGATGATAGGAGAGACTTAAGGGATCCTTCCAAGGTGTTAGGAATCGAGTGGAAACTCTCCCAAGAGGTCAGGTATAAGGTCCCAAGTCAGCAAGCTTAGAGAAGGAGCTCGAAGAAGCTATTTTTTCCTTCTAACTGACTTCATCGCACCCTGTAATGGAGCAAGGTGCGACGTCACATGTTGCAGGAGTGCAACCTGTGACGACTTGTCAAAACCTAGTATAAAATAGGTACAAATCCTTAAAGGTCAATCACTCAATCAAGGTAACTCCAGAGGTGTATACATTGAATCTCATGATGGGAAGATTTTAGGTGTAATAGAATGACCCCAAAGCATGAAGCTATTGAAAAATAGATAGGTGAAATGCTTTGACAGAACGAATGGCAATGGACTTGTCAGACGAAGGATGTTGCTGCAATACAATTGACTTTGAGTACACAGTCTCAAATGACTCATAACATGGCTGTCGATCAATACAATGCAGATCCATGGTAGTAATGACTGAGTGAACACAATCATGGCTACTAGACACAAGCGTAGATCAATGATGAGATGATAACACAGCCACGACCAATACAAATGTGGATCCATGTGATATAATTCAATACAAATTTCATCGTAACCTGAGTAGAACATGACTACCCAGGGTCTTCAAGCTGAACCCACAATGATACAAATCTATCCATATGATTAGAAATGTCTTGACATCGAACATGGTAGAAACCACTTGATTACCAGTCATTGATGTAAATCGTTAAGAAGCATGAGGGAGATCATCATTAATGTCAATGATTCCCAAGGTATCACAGTATATATCATCAACCATGAATAAGTGAGTTGAAGTCAAATGCAAGATGAAATATTTCAATCAAGAGTCAATGATGTAAACTCATGTTGAAAGCGAGGTAACCTACCATTGAGGCATGCAGGGCCAAGGTACTTGGTTGGTTTCTAGATTCAATCCTTGAATGATGAGTTGATGTCGACAAGGATGAATCCGTCGAAGGAGGGCCATGATGAATCCCCCATCAATCGACATGAAACACGACAAAATATATGTAGAGTAGGTCGGATGGTACAGTAACATGCAAGATTGACTCATAGTGGACCGACATGGTGGCGAGTGTATCTCAAAACTAGCTAAGATTATTTCGAAACTACTAACCCTTACAGGAAAACAAGTTTAGACTTTGAAAATACCAAGTAATTCATGCATCAAGTTTTGGAGTTTCAAGTTAAACACAGTTACTACCTTCTACCACTACGATCAAAACTTAGAATTTATACATCATCAATTTGACTAACAACTACCCAAAACTAATATTGAAATTATAGTACCAAGCAGTAAAAGCAAGTTACAGTATGTTCTCAGAGCTTTTTCATTATCAACGCATTAGTCAACCCCTACCATGAAAGCACCACAGTTAGCAAAGTATCTGCACAGTACAAGCAACCTTTTTTTTATTAAATTGAAAATGCAGGTCAAGAGAACAATTATCGTCAACATAACATTGAAAGTCCAATCGCCACATCATAGCTGAAACCACATAGAACCCAGTCAATACACAGCTAGTGTCTCACATCTTTCTTTGAAAAACACAGAGATCATTACTTTGGCTTAGCAAACAAAAACGCATTTTAGGGCATACATTTTGCAGAACAAAACCCACTATCCAGCAAACATTTCGAATAGCATACAGACGAGACTCAAACACAAACGCAGGTCATGGGATCGAATCCCTACATTTTACTTCTTTAAAAACCTGTATAGCTTTTGCAAAAACCCAGAGACACAGAACTAGAATATTTCCATCTCAAGTTCATAACTAGAGTCTCATGAGGGTTACGATTCTCATTCCATCATTACATTCACACCTTAAGACAGCTAAATCATAACAATAACAACAAAATCCATTACAAAGAATGCACAGAGATTAGCTGTAGGTTCAAGATCTCACATAAGTTCATAGAAACCACACTTCTCAATTAGAGGGGACCTCCACCTATAGAGACTGCAAGTAAAATAAGAGCACGATTGTTTTCCTCTTTCATAATCATACAACTAGTAAATTACCAAGATAGAGGAAATGATAGCAAACACCAAAATTGAGAACTACCATTACCATAAGAAAACGTAGAGACCAAAGGGTAAAGCCATACTCTCCATTCTTGAAATCCACAGATTACTTTTATAAACAAATTACACAAGCACGAAAATCTTAGTCTTTACATTGAGTACTATCATTCCAAAAATATAGGGTTAATAGTGAGCCAAATGGCCAAAGCCATCCAGGGCCATTAAACATAAAACCAATAGATACATCTTTTTACAAACAGTCCAGCCAACGGCGACTTCCAGGAACTCAAAACGTATCGCAGTGAACCCAACCGAGTTCACAAGGTTCCTCATAGCAAACACAAAACACTCCACAGAGGCGAGAGGAGGAGATAAGTAAATGTGGACACTGAGCTTGCCAATTGACAACGCCTCCAAGTCTAAGTCTTGATCATCAACCAATAACCATGCAGACGAAGCAGGTCAAACAACTTACTTGTCAAGCAAGTAAACATACCAGTCATAATCAAGTTCATTATCGTTCCTATCAATTTAAAATTTGCAAGGAAAACGAGGATGATATTACCTTCATCTATCGCCATTGCTGCATATGAAATCTTCGTGGTGGGATGACCATGAGCCAAGCTCAGGTCAGAACACTAAACCCTCAGATGCTTCCAACATACAGACATAGGCAAACGAACTATGAAAATTGAAACCCTCGATGGTGTAGATCCCAAGAACAAACCCCTTGCCTAGGTGGCAATGTTGGCCATGTGCTATCGTAGAGTTGTTTTAAATGCCACCACCAACCCCATATATTCGATACAAGTCACGATCTCTATAGTAGTGGGGGCATCCATGACCCATTAATTAATTGAAAATGCAATGTATGTTACAAAGACCCCAAATAGTGTGTAAGGCCAACAAATAATGGCAAGGGAAGAATGTTTTGCGAACCTCAACAAAGACCTTAACTTCCAACAAAGAATATCAAGGTGATAACCTCCAAACGTTACAAACTTTAGTATTAACTAAGTGCGGGACTTACGAACTGAACACCATAGGTAAGCACCTCCATAAGTACACCTGCAAACCAGTAATAAAGTAGATGCATTAGCGAAATAGCTAAGTAAGTCAGGTGTCTCCATTTTCTTACCCCTACCTCTCGGCAGCCCTGCCAAGGTACCTTGCCCTTTGAAAAGACCAAGCTTCACACCATGGGCCTCAACCTCCACCAATAAAGGATCAATTCCACCTGAATTACCAGTTAAATTTTAATACACATGCATACAAACCCTTACATCCATAAGAAGGAGATTCACATTATTACATTCAATACATTCGTACACATGCAATAGTTCATACATCTAATCATTTTAAAACACTTCCGCAAAGCTGTAGAATTTATCATCAGCAAACCATGATACTTATGAAACTAAGACAGTTCAAAGAGTAGAAATCAAATACTGGTGCAGTAGGTACTTATCAGTGCTGAAGTTAATTTACTATTCTTCATATCTTTACCAGTTCAATTTAGTATCGATTTTTTTTTAAATTTTTACTATTTTTAGGGACAATACAAGTGGTATCAGAGCTCAATTACAAAACTAAGTGACCTATTAGGCTCATTACAAACATCTGCTATAGATACACAGTAAACAGAAACATACCTTAAGAAATTTTATTTTATTTATGTAAAAATGAACTAAGAGATTTTCTGTTCTTGACGCTTATATAAACATTACAGGTACAGTCAGTGTCTAAAAATGAATGCAGAAGGGGGCAGCAGCATACATGGAAATCTGAACTCACCACCACAAGAGAAAGAAATTGTGGTGGAATTCAACTTGGATTTAATGAAATCCATGCAAAATCTATAGGCTGAATTCCAAATTTTTTGAGATGAAAACATGCGGGAAAGAAGAGAGCAGCAAGCCATAAATGAGGCACTGCTTCAGACTTTAACAAAGGCAAAACCTCACGGACAACCCACACTCTTACTCAACACTTTTAAAAAGGGAAATAGTCACACAAAAAGGACTGCTATCCCTAAGGGAGAAGAGAAGGGAGAACACATACCTCAATCAATGGAAGAATATTGTAAGAGCTCTTCTAATGATAAATGTTCACCACCTCCTTGCAAGAAAAGGAAGAAAAGTGATGACAGTCTGCAAGGGGAATTCAGAAAGATAAAAGCCCCAACATATGACAGAGAGATTAACTCTGGGCAAAAGGCTGAGGAGTGGCTGCTAGGAATGAATAAATACTTCAAAGTTCACAATTACTCCAGTCAAATGCAAGCCCGACTAGCCATATACAATTTGAATGGTAAAGCTGCCAGATGGTGGTGGGACTTGAAACACACCAAAGGATAAGAACTGAGATACATAACCTGAGATACTTTCAACAGAATATTCCAAGACAAATATATGTTTGGAATATTCTTCGACAAGAAAATTAAAGAATTTCATGAGTTAAAAATGGGCTCCTTGACTATGGAAGCATTCATAAACCAATTCTTAGACTTGCTGCACTATGTTCCTTACATCAAAGACGAAAAAGTCAAAATACAATAGTTCTTGGGAGGGCTACCACTAATTTTTAGAGAAAAGATAGAGTTTGACATGCCCAAAACCCTTGATGTGACCTTGCATAAAGCAAGACTGTGCTATGAGCACAGATAGCCAAGAAATGACAACATCAACATAAACAAAGATATGTTTAGAACCTTCTCAGACAACCGCAAACTAGGTTTCAGACCTCCGCCCTTCCAAAAAAACAACAACAATTTTCCACCTAATAGAGGCTTCAAATGACCTCAAATACAACCAAGTGCACCCCCACCACCTATCAACAGGATAGCTTTCAACAAAGGGACAAAAGTTGTCCCACCAACTGTTTCTTGTTGGAAATGCCAAGGGCCACACTACTATAGAGACTGCCGCAGCAAAATGGATGGAGTGTTACACAACGTCCAAGCAGAATCTACCATAGGAGACATGGAAAAGACACCACAGATTTATGCTGCTCTCGATGGCCGAGAGGAAGATCACCAAGCCACCATGGTGGAATTAGAGGGTAATATTTTTAACACTGCCATTTCAGTTTTAATAGATCCCGGCGCTTGCTGAAGTTATATCTCCCCTAAGTTAGTGGACACTTGTAAGTTGAACCGAGAACCTCATGAGAAACCATGGCTGGTTCAACTAGCCACCGTTACCAAATGAAAGGTCTCCGAGTTAGTTAAGAATTGTGAGATAGACTTAAACGGGTTCCAAACTAGGTTAGAATTAAACATTCTACCCCTAGGGTCATACGATGTACTCATCGACATGGATTGGTTAGAAGAACACCATTTCCTACTAGACTGCTTAAACAAATCCTTACTCTGCAGGGATGGCCAAGGGAATCAGAAGATGATTCAGGGTATCCCTAAGAAATTGTCGGTATGACAGATCTACGCCTTACAAGAAAAGAAATGTATCAGAAAAGATTGCAAACTCTTTGCCATCAATATCCACAACATATAAACTGATAGGGAACAAAAGATCGAAGACTTCCCAGTCCTCATGGAATTCAAGGATGTATTTCCCAAGGAAATATCGGGATTACCACCCAAACGAGACTTAGATTTTTCCATCAAGCTAGCACTCAGGTCAGTACCAGCTTCTAAAGCCCCGTACCGCATGAGCACACCAGAATTGGTGGAGCTCAAGCTTCAGTTACAAGAATTAATAGACAAAGGGTACATTCGACCAAGTGTGTCCCCTTGGGGCGCACCGATACTCTTCGTCAAGAAGAAAGACGGAATGATGCAGATGTGCATTGCTTATTGCCAACTCAACAAGATGACCATTAAGAACCGCTACCCACTCCCTAGGATTGACGACTTGTTTGACCAAGTCAGAGGGGCAAAGATCTTCTCAAAGATCGGCTTACAATTGGGATACCATCAAGCGAGGATCTGTGATGAGGATATCAATAAAACCGCATTCCGAACCCATTACAGACACTACGAGTTCGTAGTGATGCCCTTTGGGTTGATGAATGCACCGGCCAACTTTATGTGCATGATGAATAGTATCTTTAGTAAATACCACGATAAATTCATTCTAGTCTTTATTGACGACATTTTGATCTACTCCAAGAACGAAGTAGAACATGAGGAGCACCTCCGAATTGTTTTACGGATACTAAGGGAACACCAGCTTTATGCCAAGTTTAGTAAGTGCGATTTCTACAGACCCCAGATTCAATACTTAGGACATGTCATCTCCGAGAAGGGAATAGCCGTCAACCCCGAAAAGGTCAAAGCTATCGAAGAATGGCCCACACCTACTTGCATATTCGATATAAGATCGTTATTGGGATTAGCCGGCTACTACCGAAAGTTCATTGAGAACATTTCACGGATTGCATGTCCCATGACCACCTTTCAAAAGCCGAAGCAACTACTGATTAGTGCACCGATTCTATGTATCACGGATCCCAATGGGGACTTCGTCATTTGCACAGATGCAATCAAGGAAGGACTTAGGGGAGTCCTTATGCAAGACAATTTTTCCATATGCTATGAATCGAGGAAACTAAAAGAACATGAGCAAAACTACCCTATGCATGACCTCGAACTAGCTGCCATCATCCATGCTCTGAAGAGGTGGCGACATTATCTCATGGGAAAGAAATTCCTATTGATGAGTGATAATATGAGCTTGAAATACCTTTTCGACCAACCTGACCTAAGTGCTAGGCAGGCCAGGTGGTTAGCCTTCCTTAGTGAATACTATTTCAAACTAAAGCATATAAAAGGCAAGGAAAACAAGATTGCGGATGCCTTGAGCCGTTGAGCACATATGCTTTACGAGGTCATGGTAAGCCAAACCAACTCAGACTTACACCAGAGAATTCGAATGGAATGTAAGAGTGACCATTATTATACTGAAATCCTCGCAATGATCCAGGAAGCAGGATTTTCCAATAGCAAAAAGAATATAAGATAGATGAATCGAGAGTACTATGGTCAAAAGACCGACTTTACCTCCCAGAGAGTGGAGACATTAGATCCAACATTCTCACCGAATTTTACCATAAACCCTATTCAAGGCACCCTGGATACCAAAAGATTATATTGGCCATAAAGAAACATTACTTTTGGCCTAAGCTTAAAGCTGACATCGCAATGTTCATCGTGAAATGTCAGGAGTTCTAGTTCGTCAAAGCACAACACCAACACCCCTCCAGATTACTTCTACGTTTACCCGTTCCGGAATGGAAATGGGAGGTAATAAGTATGGACTTCATTACAGGCTTACCCAAGAGAAAGAAAATGAATGACTCCATCTTTGTAGTGGTAGACAAGCTGTCTAAAGTAGCCCACTTTATACCGGTAAAATCTACCTACAAACCAGTTCACATCGTAGAAATATTATTAAAAGAGATCTTTTGATTGCACAGGATACCCAAAGCAATCATTTCCAATTGAGACACGAAGTTCACTAGTAACTTCTGAATAGCATTGTTCTCCGGTTTGGAAACCCAGTTACAATTCAGTACCGTGTACCACCCCCAGAACGATGGACAAACAGAACGAGTAAACTAGATCCTTGAGGACATGTTGAAGATGTATGTCATGAACAACCCCACCAAGTGGGAAGATTATTTGCAACTCGCATAGTTTGCATACAATAATGGTTATCAAACTTGGGCCAAAATGAGTCCTTTCGAGGTACTCTATGGCAGGAAATGTTGGACACCTGTGACTTGGGACAGTCCAGTAGACAGACTTATGTTACAGCCCGACCTACTAAAAGACTTGGAACAACTAGTCTCTAAGGTACAACTGAACTTGAAAGAAGCATACGACCACCAAAAGAGTTATGTGGACAAGAAAAGAAAGACAAAGACAACCAAGTCAGCAAACATGTGTTTTTAAAAATAAAAGCGAAATGAAGTTGGTTTAGCTTGGGACGTTGCAGGAAACTAGTCCCAAGATTTTGTGGACCTTTTGAAATACTAGCCAAGAAGGGCCCAGTAGCTTATGAGTTCGCCTTGCCAGCTCATATAAAATTTCATAATGTTTTTCATGCTTCACTATTAAAGAAATATGTATACGATACTAAACATGTTATTGATTGGTCCTTATTATAGGTGGAGCCCGAAGGGGAGTGGTGAGCTCCCAATATGGATGCCTAATGGGGGCAGCTATACCAAGAGCCTACTTTAAATGTCAACCTGGGGAACGTAAAAACTTTAGAGATGCATGCACTATCTGTGCTCTTATAGGATAATCTATGTCACAGTTGGATGTCGGTATTGATGTTCTAAAGGTTGCCTACTAAATATATAAAAACTGGTTATGCTACGGAATTAAGTACTGGAAAGCAATAAATCTATTTAAAGGTATTAAAGTATTAAAAGCAGCAAATTTGTTCTAAGAAATAAAGATATGAAAAGCAGTAAATATGTTCTATGAAATAAAGTAGGAAATCTACTTTAAATAAAAATGCTGAAATAATTAGATGCTGATTTGTTCTAAGAAATGAAGATACAAAAACAGTAAATCTATTTGAAATAATTAAAATGCTGAAATAATTAAATGCTGAGAATGAAAATATCATAATAGAACTATTCTACTATTGGGGAAACAAAGTCTGTAACTACTATCTGCGCACAAAATTGGAGTCTTGATCTAACTTGTTTTACCAATCTAGAATTGAAGTATGATCATCCTATGCTTACCTATCTATTACTAAGAAGTCAAAAGAAACTAATCACAATGAGAAACTGCAGTGAACTCCAGATCTAAACCATGACATTGAAAGTAAATCTATTACACATGTAATCGTTGATAAAAATATGCGTTGAAAGAAAGCACCTACAGGACTACGAAAACCGTTCTGCTATACTACAGAACGTATTATAAACCACTACATAAATAATGAATCATTCAAGCGCTGCCATATGCAATATAACTGTTCATCAATGTAAAAACGCATAATTGAAAGAAATACTTGCAAATAGAAATCTCCAGACTTACGTGTTGGAGGGGCCCTCCCCAACCCGTATGCAAGAGAGAATAAAGATTAGAAATGCTAGCTAGGATTAATGATCAATCTTTCATTAAGATATAAAATCCATGTCAAAATAGAAGTTTGTACTTCTCAGTATCTCAATAGTGCATAAAACGTTAAAAATAATATCTTTCCAAAATAACAGCAGGGGCCTCTCGCTACCTGAGAGGTCCATATTTATACGATTTAATGATGATCCTAACTGATTTTCAAAATGCCGATTCGTCTTGAAAGTGGGAGTGCGTTCTCTATAAATCAGGAAACAGGGCGCCGAGCTTCGTGATCCTTGAGTCTTCTACATGTCCATCCTTGAATGACCCTGAACCTGCTCAATCACGCTTGGTTTCCCATATAATTAGTTTATTTGATACGCATTCTAACATACAAGAATAATCATAAAAAAATTTCATTAAATAATTAAAGTAAAACACTTTTCCCACAATTGAGTGTGTTATTCACCATTGCCTAAGCTAGACTATGGAAAAAGGGTTATCAAATACCTGAAAATTGGACCCATCATTCTCTCCCCTACTTGAAGGATTCACCCATCCTTGGGTGACTTATTCAATTCTTCGATGACCTCCCTGATATCCCATGCTACAACCTTAAGTGTCCCTGCCTGCCTGAGATATCCAAAATTCTTATCCTCCCTGGCCCATGCCTTCCTCTCTTCCTCTTCATTAATCTGTTCTTTGAGAACTGGGAAAAGAAAGAATGGGGGATTTAGCCTCATCCCTATCCACCTGAGTTGGTTCCTTGCCAGGGATTCTTTGCAGAGTGTGGTTTTGAAAAGAGCATCCTTAAGCCTGAGGGGAGAGTGGAGTTCTCTTCTTTTTTGATCATTTTCCACCCTGCTCCACCTTTCCCTGATGGACTCATTAACTTCCTTTTGTGTGCTGTGGAGTGTAATGTCAAAATGAATCAACGCCTCCTATTGTTTTGCGAGGAGAATGGGTATCAGTTCCTCGGCCTGAGTGATGATCCTGTGGTTATAGATTATTCCCTCACAGTGAGTTGGATCTGGTCTGATCATTAATGGTGTTTGCCATTTGGATGCAACATAGAGATGATAGTCCTGGGCTCACTCAATTTCATGGTTCATCCACGAACACAATGCCCTTAACTAGAAATCACCCACATATGGGTTTGGCGACCAGTTGGGCAAGCCAAAAAGTACGAAATTTTGCAAGAAGAAGTCACTCAATTGGTCTTTCTCCAGCTTTATGGAGTTCAAAGATGCATCAATAAATTCTTTGGGAGTGCTTACCTCTATAGGGAGACCTTTCTTCAACCTTTGGAGCTGGAATTCACCCCATTTCTCTTGTAAATAAACTGCATATACCACTGATGCTGGTCTGAGGTCACGCAGTCTCTCATATATGCCGATAGTAGTGGCGAAAACATCGTTAAATTTGATAATCTCCTGGTCTTTCTTTGCTAATTCGTTCTATGCTTCGGCCAACTTTTCTTGCAGCGCTAAATTCTTCTGCGCGGCTAGCCGAAGCTCTTCTACATGATGCATCTTTAGGATTTGTGTCTTCTCGGCTGAGAATGGGGGAGGTGTGGCCCGGCTTCCTGGCCCAATTCTTAATGTTGCCATCTCATTTCTGAGCCTTTCCAATTCTGCTCGTGCTTCAACGAGCTGGGAAATGACCTCGGGGTCTTCATTACGTTGAAGAGGGTTTTCCTGAAAGTTGCCTTGCTCCTGTAAGCTCTGCTCTTCTTCTTTATCCATTTCTTCTTCTGTATCATGTTTTTCCTCTTCATTCGTTTCCTCTTCTTCATCCTCTTCTTCTTTTTCTTCTTCGTCCTCTTCTTCATCTGTAGTGGGATCCTTCTGATCTATAAAAGGATCAATGTCATCATCAGACACATTGGTAATCAGGGGGCTGGGTTCCCTTTCTTTTTCCTTGGAGACTCGGATTTTAGATACCTGCAAAAATCTCTTGCTACGCCTCTTCGACCCTTGACCACTGGTAGGAATATCTGGGTCTGATTTGAGGGAGTCCTCTTTGGAGTGTTTTATTTTTACCAAGGTGTCGGCCACACTGTCCAAGTAAATTTTTCTTTTTTCCCCTAATACAGAGGTGGTCTTACTTTTCGATTCAGGTGGCAAGGGCGTAGTCCTCATTCTCTGAACGTCCTCAGCGGATACCACGATGAACTCCTCTGAAGAGAGCTCCGAAATTTGAGGTTTTAGCTCCTCACCAAGTATTAGTTTGATCAGCCCATGATGGGCCAAAGCATCTTCTTTTCCTTTAGCGACCTTCCTGCTCATCTCTGCTAGGGATTGGAGCAGGTAAAATGGAATGCTAATATTATTGTTTGATGAGATGTGACCAGGGTAATTTTTAGGGGCGAAATTTCACCAATTGGCTATTTTTTGGGTTTTTTTTCAAAAACTAAATTCACTATTTGGTCATTTTTAGTCTCTAATATCGCCTATATATACATAAAATATGTTTTTTTATCATAATTTTCACCAAAATTTACAAATTTCGGTAGTAAATTGTATGTTTCATATTTGATATTCGCCTACCTATCTATATATATGTTTTTTTCAATCCAAAATAATCGCCTAGAATACTATACTTAAGTACAATATTAGAATCCTTAAAAAATACCCTGGATGTGACTTTTGTGCATGAGAAGCTCTAAGATATGAAAATGGAAAATGGAAACATAGCTTAATATTCCAGTGCATGTAATATACCTCAGGACAATTGCATCCATTTCATCCCATGGTGTTGGCATGGAGGGTCTTTTGACTCCTTTTTGTCTTCATCATAAACCTCTCCACACTCAAAAAATGCTGCTTTTGTTGTGTGGTTTGCCTCCCTGTCATTGCTGCTCCAATGCAGGCCCATTGGAAGACCAATGTATTTGGCGATCATGTCCTCATCCAACTTTATGCGTAACCCTTTTACTCAGGTGACATACTGCTCATCTTTGATATGTTTGAGGTTCCGTGTGAACTCCTGAGCAACCCCTGTATCGTATCCTCTCAATCCATGGATAAATGGAATCCAGCCTGAATTACGAATGATCTGCATGACTCTCGGGATTTGATAAATGGCACTGTGATCTTTTGGTTCACTTTTCTTAAAACCCTTTCGTCATTTTTAGGATCTCTCTTATGATCAAACAAAACCAGGGCTTTTGGAATGCAGTTTTATACCTTCAACTTGGTTGGGCTCTGCCTACAGGCTCAAGGAATACATCGGTGGCTGCTTCTCGAGAATTTGGGGTGGCTACTTATGTGCAAAGTCATGGAATATTATGCACCCTAATTCACTTTCTTTCTGCACCTATCCCTTCCATCATACCTATACTTGCCACTTTTAATCCCCTATTTTCCATGATCGATCTCTGTCTTCTCATAATCGATCTCTGTACTAAAGGTTGCGATCATGATTTGATGAGGTGACGAAATTTAAGTAGCTATCATGAGTTATGAAGGTCATTCCACCATGCCACCAATTTAGAGTTGAAGCTATCCTCAGCTGACTAGAAATGAATGAATTGTGGGATAATGTTTTAGCTTAAAATAAAATAAAATCATTTTAGAGATTACCTTTGTATGTATGCGTACCTGCATTGATGATCTTGGTGCATTTTTCATGCATGGCGGAATCTGTAGTAGATATGGCATCTTTGTAGTTGATTTCTGCATGTCAGTAGTTACGTGTGTGGGTTGTTGTTTCCCTTTTTTCCCGTTTGAATGTGCTGAAGTGTCTTCTTTTGAAAATTGTGCCAGTTTGTTGATACAACTCATGTGATGATGCTTCATATTTAGGTGATTGCCTGGCTGTATGTGATAGGCTCTCTTGAATAACTTGCAGGCTTGCGTGATTATGATATGTAATATATCGGGCTCATTTGAATTGAATTCATTTCACTTGAATAAATGGCAGCCTCGCTGGAATTGAATTGCAGGCTCGCTTGAATAAGTGGCAGCCTCGCTTGAGTTATTTTGTAGGCTTGCTTGAATATGTGGCAGCCTCTCTTGAATTATTTTGCAAGCTTGCTTGAATATGTGGCAGGCTCTCTTGAATTATTTTCCAGGCTCACTTGAATGTATATCCGGCTTGCTTGAATTGTGGTTGATGCCCTGCAAATTTGCTGTTAATTTTTTTGTTGTTGTTGTTTTGTGTTTTTTTTTTCTTCTCTTTTTTCATTTTTTCTATCTCTTTTTTGTTTTTTTTGTTTTATTGTAAATGAGTTATATTTTACTGATTTGAAGCATCTTCTATTAGCATCAATTGTTGCTGGTAGAGTACCTATGTAAATTCTTCTTTTGACTGTGGTTTCTTGTAAAGTTTTAGGCGATGCCCATTGACTATCATGGGGAATTCTTCTTCATCAATTGTAATAATTTTCATAGCCCCATTTTCATAAATTTTCTATATAATGTAAGGTCCAAGCCATCTAGTGGTTATCTTTCCTTTGAATGTGTGAAATCTGGATTCGTAGAGTAGTGCCCAATCACCTTCTTTGAATTTCTTATCCTTCAAATGTTGGTCATGCCTTTTTTTTTTGCTGTTGAATGATTTCAGTATGTGTAAGTTCTTGTTTGGTGGTGTTCATCCAGTTGATTTAGCTGTAGCATGCATTCTCTTTGAATGTCTGATAGGTTCATATTTAGATCGGCTACAATTCTTAATGTTTTTACTTCAAATTCGATTGGTATCATTACCTTTTCCCATAGACTAGTTCATAAGGTGTGAATCCTATTGTTGTTTTCCATGTAGTATTGTAAGCCCATAATTCCTCACTAAGTCTGTCAGCCCAATCCCTTTTGTGAAGTTGGACAGTTTTTGTCAATATTCTCTCTAATTCCCCGTTGGTTACCTCAGCTTGACCATTTGCTTGAGGGTGATAGGAGGATGACTGTTTGTGCTTTACATTGTTTCTTTTCATGAAGTCTTCAATTAAATTCGATGTGAATTGTGGGCCCTGATAAGAAACTAGCTCTCTTGGCACCCCAAACCTATGAAAGATCTGCTCAGTAAAGAATTTGGCCACACTGGTTTAATTTGCAGCAGCCAGTGCTGCTACCTCTGTCCATTTTGTAAGGTAATCAGTGCATACGAGGATGTAGCTTTTCTCATTGGATTGTGGGCTGAATGGGACAAAAAAATCAAATCCCCACTTTTCAAATGCCTCCAAGGAGATCTGTGGATGAAGTGGCATTTCTTGTTTTTGTGTTGGTTTTCCCATTCTCTGGAAATCATCACAATGGGACACATACTCATAAGCATATCTGTGGAGTGTTGGCCAATAATACCCTGTTTGCAAGATCTCGTAGGCTGTCCTTTTTGCAGCATAGTGTCCTCCACAGGGTTCATTGTGGGTGGCATGCATTATGTCATGTACCTCATCTTCCCTAATGCACCTTCTAAGTACTTGATCTAGTCCTTGTTTAAAAAGCATGCCCTCTATCCATGTATACGTGGCACTTTGTCTGATTACTTTTGTCCTTTCTTTAGAACTGTAATGTTTTGGAAACTTTCCGGATACCAAATAGTTTGCTATGTCAGTAAACCATGGGATTTTTATTGATATGGCAAAAAGGTGCTCATCAGGGAAGTTATCTTGAACCAATTCGTTATCTTTTCCATGTGTTACTCTTGACAAAAAATCGGCTACCACATTATGCTTGCCTGGTTTATCTATTATAGTGATGTCAAATTCTTGTAGAAGTAGCATCCATCGAATAATTCTTGCACTAGTGTTAGGCTTGTTCATAAGATATCTGATCGTTGAGTGGTTAGTATGGATAAAACTTTGGTATCCTGTGATGTAATGCCTGAATTTATTGATTGCATGTATGACTGCCAGAAATTCCTTTTCTGTTACCGTGTAGTTGAGTTCTGCCTCAGCCAAATTTTTGCTTATATAGTATATGGCATAGGGTTTCTTGTCTTGTTCTTATCCCAACACAGATTCGATGGCTTTATTTGATGCATCTATGTGAATGTGAAATGGAATTTCCTAGTTTGGTCCTTGAAGTATTGGCGCTGAGATGGTTTTCTGTTTAAGACTTTCAAAGGCTGTCATGCAATTGCTTTTCCATATGAACTCATTGTCTTTTGTGAGAAGTGCAAACATGGGGGAAGCAATTTCGCTATAATTCTCAATAAACCTTCTGTAGTACCCTATCTGTCCAAGGAAGCTTCTCACATCTCTTTGTTTGACAGGTGGGGGTAGTGTTCTAATTACTGAGACTTTGGCTTGATCAACTTCTATACCTCTTTGTGATATGTGATGTCCTAGAATGATGCCCTCTTCCATTAACATCCTGGATTTGTCATTGCTTATGCATAAGCTCATTTCAATACATTTCTTTAATACTAATTCAAGATTGTTCAATGCCTTATCGAAGATCTATCCATAGGGTGTGAAATCATCCATAAAGACTTCCATTTTTTCATTCAGGAAATCAGAGAAAATACTCAATATGGCTCTTTGAAATGTTGCTAGGGCGTTACATAAACCAAAGGGTAGGACCCTATAGGCATAAGTTCCCCATGGTCATGTAAAGGTCATCATATCTTGATCAGTTGGGTGTATTAACATTTGGTTGTACCTATTGAAACCATCTAAGAATGAGAAGTACTTGTTTCCAGATAATGTATCCAGCACCTGGTCTATAAATGGAAGTGGAAAATGATCTTTCTTTGCTGCTTTATTCATCTCACTGTAGTCCACACAAATTCTCCATTTGCCTCCTTTTTTGGGCACTATGACTAGTGGTGAGACCCACTCACTATCAGATATTGGATAGATGAAACTTGCGTCTAATAACTTTTGTAATTCCATTTTGACTATGTCTTTTAGTGCAAGGTTTAGTCTTCTTTGTGGTTGCCTGATAAGAGTCGATCCTTCTTTGATGTAAATGTAGTGTTTGCAGATATCAAGATGTATTCCTTTCATATCTGCATATGTCCATGCAAATGCTTTACTTTGTTATTGTAGTATCTTCATCAATTTCTTTTCTTGTTCTGGTTGTAATTTGGAATTTATGTTGACTGATTTGCCAGGGTGAATTTCCATGACTTATACCTTTTCAATCTGTTCTTCGAGTACTTCTGTCCATAAGTCATCGATGTTCTGTTTTGAACTTTCACCTGTTTTTGTAGAAAAAAATTCTTGAATAACATGATTGTTAGGAGATATATTTTATATAAATCTATCTATATGGCCATCTTCATCTACTTCCTTTAAAGATATTGCAGCATCAATTGTTAGGATAGGTTGGAGGTTGTGATTTGGTGTGTTCTGGTAACCATTAGTCCAATTTTGATATTCTAACTTTGAGGATTTCATTGCTGGTGGGTAGATTGTGATTTTCTTCCTGGTATGTCCACTAGTGATTGTCATATTTCCTGATCAGCAACCTATGTAAGCGTCCATAGTTGCTAACGAAGGTCTACCCAGGATAATTGGATAGCCACTAAGTTTGCTTTTGATTTCGATTATTATAAAATCAGTTGGGTATTCAGAGGACTCAATATTGATCATAATGTCTTCTAGCATTCCTTCGGGTTTCATAGTGGACGTGTCTGCTAGTTGGAGTACTGTTGTGGTTGGTCTTACCATTGATTGGAGTCCTAGGTATAACATGGTTTCTTTACTCATGACATTGATCGCAGCTCCTAAATTGATTAAGATTTTATTTATTTGCTTGTTATTTATGGTGACGCTTACTACAGGACTACCATGATCAAAATATTTAGGATTTATTATGACACCTAGCATCAAATCGGCCAATTGTCCCACTACATTAATAGTTGGTGGGTCACGCTTCCTTCTTCCTGGATTTTTTAGGCAATTTTCTCTAATGAATTTGTTGCAGATGGGCACATCCCTTATGTCTTGTAAAATCAGGATTTGGATGTTTAGGTGTTTGAATTCGTTTAAGATTGTATTCTCTTCCTCTTCTTTTGTATTCCGGACAAGTTTTTTTCTGGAAATGGGGGATTTTTGTTGCGTGGAAGTGGTAGGGTTTCGTCCTTGGGAGGTTCTGGTTCATCAGGATGCTGAACATAGGGTTCTGATTTGTGGTATTGAGCTTCAGGTATAGTTTGTTGGATGTTGTGTGGGGATGTATTCTGCAATGTTTTTCTAGATCATAGGTTTATTTCATTTATTTCTATGGTGTCTACAACATAAGTTGGGAATTGTGTTATATTAGTGTTATAAGCCTGTTGCTGTTGTGGGGGTCTGTTATTATTAGGATTTGGAATTGGTTGGGCTGGAATAGGTGGAGGTCTGGGGAGTGGTTGAGGTTGTGGGGGTGGCATAATGAGCGACTGTTGTAATGGAGACCTCCAATTTGATGGATGGGGGTACTGGTTTGCATAATTTGTGGTGGATGGAAACGGTGGGGGGTATTGAGGATAAGAGGGTGGATAATATGGTTGTTGATAGGATGTTTGATATGCTTGTTGGTTTTGTTTCCATTGGTTATGATTTGGCTGTGCTTGCCATGGATTCAGTGCAGAGTTCCAATTTGGATGTCCTTGATTGTAGTAAGTTTGATTGCTCTGCTGATATGGCCTAACAAAATTATTCCTCCTCTGATTTATAAAACAGAGCTGTTCTACAGTTCCTTTAGCTGCTGGGTTTTGAATAGCTGCCTTACATGAGGGTAAGAGGGGACATTTATTAGTGGAATGGTCATCGTTGCAGAGACCACATACTTCTATTGTGTTCAAGGTGCACTATCCCTTCTCATTCTTTTTTCTACAACGAGGACAAAATATTGCCAAGGCTTGGTTAATTTCATCCTCTTTCTTTTTGATTTGAAGAGCATCAAGTTGCCTAGCTAGGGATTGCAGTATGTCAGTTTTCATGTCATCCAATAGGTTTCCTAAATCTGATTTTGTAAGTGTTGGTGTTGAGGATGATGATCCACTGGTGGTTGTATGTGTATCCCTCGTCCCATTCTTAGTTTTCCTAGATCTTGAGTAGTTTTTGAATATTTGCAGGATCTGGTCAAAATATTTTTGGAATATATCTCCATCCCCAAGGAGATTTAAGACTTCAAAATTCTCCTCTTTTACACCTTTGATAAGGACAAGCTTTAGTGATTCAGGATCTAATGTGCAATGGCTGGCTCGTTTGTAGCTGAGTTGAAATATGTGGCCATAATCTTCTAATGATTCTCTATCTCCTTGTTGCATCCTAAAGATTTCATCCCTAGTATCTTTGGCCTTGTAGTAGTCCCTATATTTTTCTAAGAATGACTGTTTCATTTGATCCCAGCGAAAGATACTATTTCCTTCAAGGCTCATGAACCACTGAAGTGATAGGTATTTTAGTGTGGAAGGAAAAAGTCTTAGATTTTGTGCATCAGTAGTGTAATCAAATGATCTGGAAACTACCTCAAATTAAAACAGGAATGTGTCAAGATCTTCTGAAGTCAAACCATGAAAGTCTGGTAGATGATTAGGATTTATGTTCATCATTCTGGCATCTCCAAGAGGTATGCTAATGGGAAAGGTGAAAAGCTCCCTAGGTTCTTTTTCTTCATTTGCCATTGAGGTGTTTGAGCTGGAACTGGTAGTGAAGTTGCTTCTGTTTGGATCGTATGTGGAGTCAGTTTTGTTTTCAGAGTGTAGAAATTCAAACTGAGAATGGTTCGAACTGTTATTACCATTGTTGCTCATGGAATGCTTGGGAAAAAAGCGGCCAAACCTATCCCTTTTCCAACGAGGCATTCATTGGTAGAAGATATTTATGTTTTTGTTTTATTTTTGTGGTTTTTAGGTGATGTCTCCTAAAAGATCTAGCACCTCCCCGGCAAACGGTGCCAAAAAGTGGTGAGCTCCCAATATGGATCCCTAATGGGGGCAGCTATACCAAGAGCCTACTTTAAATGTCAACCCGGGGAATTTACAAACTTTAGAGATGCATGCACTATCTATGCTCTTATAGGATAATCTCTGTCACAGTTGGATGTCGGTATTGATGTTCTAAAGGTTGCCTACTAAATATATAAAAACTCATTATGCTACAGAATTAAGTACTGGAAAGCAATAAATCTATTTAAAGGTATTAAAGTATTGAAAGCAACAAATCTGTTCTAAGAAATAAAGATATCAAAAGCAGTAAATATGTTCTAAGAAATAAAGTAGGAAATCTATTTTAAATAAAAATGCTGAAATAATTAGATGCTGATCAATTCTAAGAAATGAAGATAAAAAAATGGTAAATCTATTTGAAATAATTAAAATGCTGAAATAATTAAATGCTGAGAATGAAAATATCATAACAGAGCTATTCTACTATTGGGGAAACAAAGTCTGTAACTACTATGTGTGCACAAAACTAGAGTCTTGATCTAACTTGTTTTACCAATATAGAATTGAAGTACAATCATTCCATGCTTACCCATCTATTACTAAGAAGTCAAAAGAAACTAATCATGATGAGAAACTGTAGTGAACTCTAGATCTAAACCATGACATTGAAAGTAAAGCTATTACACATGTAATCATTGATAAAAATATGCATTGAAAGAAAGCACCTACAGGAATACGGAAACCGTTCTGCAGTACTACAAAACGTATTATAAACCACTAAAGAAATAATGAATCATTCAAGTGCTTCCATATGTAATATAACTATTCATCAATGTAAAAACGCATAATTGAAAGAAATACCTGCAAATAGAAATCTCCTGACTTATGTGTTGGAGGGGCCCTCCCCAACACATACGCAGGAGAGAATAAAGCTTAGAAATGTTGGCTAGAATTAATGATCAATCTTTCAATAAGATATAAAATCCATGTCGAAATAGAAGTATGTACTTCTCAGTCTCTCAATAGTGCAGAAAACGTTAAAAATAATATCTTTCCAAAATAACAGCAAGGGCCTCTTGCTAACCGAGAGGTCCATATTTATACGATTTAATTCTGATCCTAACTGATTGTCAAAATGCCAATTCTTCTTGAAAGTGGGAGTGCGTCCTCTATAAATCAGAAAACAGGGCGCTAAGCTTGGTGATCCTTGAGTCTTCTACACGTCCATCCTTGAATGAACCTGAACCTGCTCAATCACGCTTGGTTTCCCATATAATTAGTTTTTTTGATACACATTCTAACATACAAGAATAGTCATAAAAAAATTTCATTAAATAATTAGAGTAAAACACTTTTCCCACAATTGAGTGTGTTTCTTCGCCATTGCTTGAGCTGGACTATGGGAAAAGGGTTATCAAATACCTGAAAATTGGACACATCATTCTCTCCCCTACTTGAAGGATTCACCCATCCTTGGATGACTTATTCAATTTGTCGATGACCTCCTTGATATCCCATGCTACCACCTTAGGTGTCCCTGCCTTCCTGAGATATCCAAAATTATAATCCTCCCTGGCCCATGCCTTCCTCTCTTCCTCTCCATTAATCTAATTCTTTGAGGACTGGGGAAAGAAAGAATGGGTGATTTAACCTCATCCCGATCCACCTGAGTTGGTTCCTTTCCAGGGATTCCTTGTAGAGTGTGGTTTTGAAAAGAGCATCCTTAAGCCTAAGGGGAGAGTGTCATTCTCTTCTTTTTAGATAATTTTCCACCCTGCTCCACCTTTCCCTGATGGACTCATTAACTTCCTTTTGTGTGTTGCAAAGTGTAATGTCAAAATGAATCACCGCCTCCTGTTGTTTTGCGAGGAGAATGGGTATCAGTTCCTCGTCCTGAGTGATGATCCTGTGGTTATAGATTATTCCCTCAGGGTGAGTTGGCTCTGGTCTGATCATTAATGGGGTTTTCCATTTGGATGCAACATAGAGATGATAGTCCTGGGCTCGCTCAATTTCGTGGTTCATCCACGAACACAATGCCCTTAACTAGAAATCGCCCACATATGGGTTTGGCGACCAGTCGGATGAGCCAGAAACTATGAAATTGTGCAAGAAGAACTCACTCAATTGGTCTTTCTCCAGCTCTGTGTAGTTCAAAGATGCATCAATAAATTCTTTGGGAGTGCTTACCTCTATAGGGAGACCTTTCTTCAACCTTTGGAGCTGGAATTCGCCCCATTTCTCTTGTAAATAAACTACATATACCACCGATGGTGGTCTGAGGTCACGCAGTCTCTCATATATGCCGATATTAGTGGCAAAAACATCCTTAAATTTGATAATATCCTGGTCTTTCTTTGCTAATTCGTTCTATGCTTCGGCCAACTTTTCTTGCAGCGCTAAATTCTTTTGCGCGGCTAGCCAGAGCTCTTCTACATGATGCATCTTTAGGATTTGTGTCTTCTCGGCTGAGAATGGGGGAGGTGTGGCCCGGCTTCCTGGCCCAATTCTTAATGTTGCCATCTCATTTCTGAGCCTTTCCAATTCTGCTCGTGCTTCAACGAGCTGGGAAATGACCTCGGGGTCTTCATTACGTTGAAGAGGGTTTTCCTGAAAGTTACCTTGCTCCTGTAAGCTCTGCTCTTCTTCTTTATCCATTTCTTCTTTTGTATCCTATTTTTCCTCTTCATTCCTTTCCTCTTCTTCATCCTCTTCTTCTTTTTCTTCTTCGTCCTCTTCTTCATCTGTAGTGGGATCCTTCTGATATATAAAAGGATCAATGTCATCATGAGACACATTGGTAATTAGGGGGCTGGGTTCCCTTTCTTTTTCCTTGGAGACTCATATTTTAGATACCTGCGTGAATCTCTTGCTGCGCCTCTTCGACCCTTGACTACTGGTAGGAATATCTGGGTCTAATTTGGGGGAGTCCTCTTTGGGGTGTTTTGTTTTTACCAAGGTGTCGGCCACACTGCCCAAGTCAATTTTTCCTTTTTCCCCTGGTACAGAGGTGGTCTTACTTTTCGATTCAGGTGGCAAGGGCGTAGTCCTCATTCTCTGAACGTCCTCATCAGATACCACGATGAACTCCTCCCAAGAGAGCTCTAGAATCTGAGCTTTTAGCTCCTCACCAACTATTAGTTTGATCAGCCCATGATGGGCCAAAGCATCTTCTTTTCCTTTAGCCACCTTCCTGCTCATCTTTGCTAGGGATTGGAGCAGGTAAAATGGAATGCTAATATTTTTGTTTGATGAGATGTGACTTCTATTCCTGAGAAGCTCTAAGATACGAAAATGGAAAATGGGAACATAGCTTAATTTTCCAATTCATGTAATATACTTCAGGACAATTGCAGCCATTTCATCCCATGGTGCTGGCATGGAGGGTCTTTTGACTCCATTTTTGTCTTCATCATAAACCTCTCCACGCTCAAAGAATGTTGCTTTTGCTGTGTGGTTTGCTTCCCGGCCCCTCCAACACGTAAGTCGGGAGATTTTTATTTGCAGGTATTTTTTCAATTATGCGTTTTTACATTGATGAACAATTATATTGCATACGGTAGCACTTGAATGATTCATTATTTCTGTAGTGGTTTATAATACGTTCTATAGTACAGCAGAATGGTTTCTATAGTCCTGTAGGTGCTTTCTTTCAACACATATTTTTATCAATGATTACATGTGTAATAGCTTTACTTTCAATGTCATGGTTTAGATCTGGATTTCATTGTAGTTTCTGATCATGATTAGTTTCTTTTGACTTCTTAGTAATAGATGGGTAAGCATAGAATGATCGTACTTCAATTCTGGATTGGTAAAACAAGTTAGATCAAGACTCCAATTTTGTGCACAGATAGTAGTTACAGACTTTGTTTCCCCAATAGTAGAATAGCTCTGTTATGATATTTTCATTCTCAACATTTAATTATTTCAACATTTTAATTATTTCAAATAGATTTATTGTTTTTGTATCTTCATTTCTTAGAACAGATCAACATCTAATTATTTCAGCATTTTTATTTAAAATAGATTTCCTTCTTTATTTCTTAGAACATATTTACTGCTTTTGATATCTTTATTTCTTAGAACAAATTTGCTGCTTTCAATACTTTAATACCTTTAAATAGATTTATTGCTTTCCAATACTTAATTCTGTAGCATAACCAGTTTTTATATATTTAGTAGGCAACCTTTAGAACATCAATACCGACATCCAACTGTGACAGAGATTATCCTATAAGAGCACAGATAGTGCATGCATCTCTAAAGTTTGTACGTTCCCCGGGTTGACATTTAAAGTAGGCTCTTTGTATAGCTACCCCCATTAGGCATCCATGTTGAATATTGTAACTTCTAAGAATATTATATTTGTACATTATTATTCCGGAGATGGTCCATCCCTCCGAGGTGACTCTATTATGTATCCGGAGATCTTTATTGCTCCGAGGAGCTATGGTAACTAGGGTTATTAGACCCACCATGTGGGGGTCGGCCCTGATATTATATTTTAGGGGTTATTAGACTTCTCCAGGAGAGGTCGGCCCCATTAGGGATTTTAGTCAGTTAGGAATTAGTATAAATAGAGGAGGAGAGCTCCTCATTTATACACACACTCACAACTCAGAAAAGTAGCGCACTTGTCTGGGAGGTCTGCAAAGGAGTTGGAGAAGGAGGCTAAGTCTTGGAGCACATCTTGTATTTTGGTTGATCATATTATTGAGGAAAGCTTTGCTGGGTTTTCTACCCCATGAGGGTTTCCCAGGGTAAATTCTATGTCTATCTTGTGATTATGTTTCTTTCAGTGATCTTTCTAGTCTATTTGGTTTAAAATGAACATGGTATCAGAGCTAGCCTGAATAGGACATCTTTCACAAGGTAAGAATATCTCTCTCTCTCTCTCTCCGGTGAAAATTAGGGTTTCTGCAAAAAGTTGGTATTGTTGAATTCTAATTACATGGCTGGATAGCTCTTCTCAAAACCAATCTTTTGAGCCCTACATCGAACTTTTTGGTTGGGTAGAACTCCGGAAAAGTCAAAACCTAGTTTCACCAAAAGTGCGATAAATCAGAAATTGGTTTCTGCAAAAAGTTGATATTGTTGAAATATGATTACATGGCTGTATAACCCTTCTCAAAACCAATCTTTTGAGCCCTAGATCAAACTTTTTGGTTGGGTAGAACTCCGGGAAAGTCAATCCCTAGTTTTACCAAAAGTGTGATAAACCAGAAATTCTGTCCCAGGATCTAGAAAATTAAAAAGGTTAAAGTTTCCAGGTAAGTACTATTCTATCTCTTGTCTTTTGGAATCCCCCAAGAAAAGATGGCTCCAAACACTAAGCTTGAAGACAAGCTAAAAGGCATAGAAAATTTCCAGGCATGAAAATACAGAATTGGTCTCATTCTTGAAGAGAATGATCTTGCTCATTATGTCAAGGATGATGTTGCAGAACCTGAAGGAGATGAATCCAAAGAGAAGCATAGGAAGGATTTGATTAGGGGTAAGAGAATCATAGCTGATTCCATTAAAGACCACTTGATTCCCCAAGTGGCCTCCAAGAAGACTCCAAAGGAAATGTATGATGCCCTAGGAAGAATGTATGAAGGAAAGAACATCAACGGGAAGATGAACCTAAGGACTCAGTTAAAGAGTACCAAGATGCACAAAGGAGAATCTATTCAAGAATACTTCTCAAGGGTCTCCCAAATCAAGGAGCAACTAGATGCCATTGGTGATACTCTTGATGAAGATGAACTTGTGATGACTGCTCTAAATGGTCTCACTAGACCTTGGGAATCATTCATACAAACCATGTGTGCCAGAAAAGAAAGCATGAAATTTGATGTAGTATGGGAGGACTGTGTTCAATAAGAGGCTAGGGTAGCCAATAGAGAGGCTCTTCTTAAAGAGAATGACCAAGCCTTGGCCACCCACACCAAAAGAGGAAAAAGGGTTCACTTCAAGAAAGTGAACCACAAAAGGTCTCAACCCTCTCATAGATTCAAAAGGAAAGGAGGAACAAACTCAGAAAGAGACCTCTCCACAGTCCAATGTTTTAATTGTCTTAAACTAGGACACTATGCTAGAGACTGTACTTTACCAGAAAAGAAGAAGAAGAAGTTTGTCCACAAAAGACATCATGCACATATGGCAGAAGATGATAATGAAGAAGAAGAAGCAGAAGAAGAAGAAGAAGAAGAAGAAGAAGAGGAAAGTCCTCAAAGGAAAATATCTAAATTAAAGAAAGAAGATCCAGAAGAATATGTCCTATTCTCTGCACTCTCTGGATCTGTGTCTCCTGGTGAAGATACATGGCTCATTGATAGTGGTGCTTCAAAGCACATGACAGGTCAAAAGAAAACTCTCTCAAGAATTGAAGAAAAGTCTTCACCACAAAAGGTATATCTAGGAGATGATTATCAATATCCCATCAAGGGAATTGGTGAAGCAAGCTACAAGCTTGATTCTGGAACACCCTTGAAGATGAAAGAAATCTTATATGTGCCAGGATTGAAGAAGAACCTACTCTCTATCTCAGCACTAGATAAGAAAGGCTTTAGAGTTGCCTTCATAGATGGTCAAGTACTCATGTGGTCCAAAGGAAAATCAATTAAAGATGCAGTTGTCATTGGTGAAGAAGAAGGAGGTCTCTATAAGCTCAAGGGTCATCCAGAAGTTGCCCTCGCTCATGAAACCTCTAGCCGCAGTGAGCTATGGCATAGAAGATTAGATCACATTAATTACAAAGCCTTACCCTATGTAAGCAAGGTGGTCATAGGATTACAAGATTTGAAGGTTGATCATGATGGCTCATGTAAAGGATGTAAGAAAGGGAATAATGTCAAGAACCCCTTTCCAAAGAGTGAAACAAAGACTAAGAACATTTTGGAGCTAATACACTCAGATGTATGTGGACCAATGCCCACCACTTCTCTAAGTGGGTTTGAATACTATCTTTCATTCATTGATGACTATTCAAGGAAAACTTGGATATACTTTCTAAAAGGTAAGAATGAAGTCTTTGGAAAATTCAAAGAGTTCAAGGCTCTAATAGAAAATCTCTCAGAAAAGAGAATCAAGATTCTCAGAACAAATAATGGCGGAGAATATACTTCAAAGGACTTTGAAGACTTTTGTAAAGAAGCCGGAATTAAGAGGGAACTAACCACTCCCTACAATCCCCAACAAAATGGGGTTGTTGAGAGGAAAAATAGAACCATCATGGAAGTTGTAAAGACTATGATACATGACCAAGATCTACCCATGTATCTATGGGATGAAGCAGCTAAGACAGCAGTATATGTGCCAAAAAGACTATCCCATAGTGCTCTTGATTTCAAGACCCCAGAAGAAGTGTTTACAGGAAAGAAGCCTGAGGTAAGTCATCTTAATATATTTGGGTGTTCTGTGTACATCCACATTCCAAAAGAAAAGAGAACCAAGTTGGATCCTTTTGGTAAGAAGGGAATATTTGTTGGTTATTGTGAATCGTCCAAAGCCTTCATAATTTACATACCAGGTTTTCATCATATAGAAATAAGTAGAGATGTAACATTTGATGAAGAAGCAGCTCTCAAGAAATCCAGGAAGTGCCAACTTGAAGAAATCTATGAAGAAGATACACCTCCTAGAATCACAGAGGCTGTGCACATCCCTGAAGATGATTCAGCAGAGGATCATGACATGCTGGAACCACAAGAACCTCCTATTACAGATTTATCTAAGAAAAGAAGGCCAGCATGGGCTAGAGATATTATTCAAGGAGATGAAAGATATGGAGCTCCTGAAGGCTCCACTAGAAAAAAAAAGAAACCAAAGCTAGTATCCAACTATATGGCCATGATGTGTGATCTTGCGGATCAACAAACTGCTAGCTATGAAGAGGCAGCTCAGAAGAAAGAATGGGTAGGAGCAATGACAAAAGAATATCAGTCAATAATGAAAAATGATGTTTGGGATGTAGTTCCCAAACCAAAAGATAAGAGTGTGGTTTCTTCCAAATGGATTTTCAAGATAAAACATGCTACAGATGGCAGCATTGAAAAATACAAGGCAAGATTTGTAGCCAGAGGATTCTCTCAGAAGGAGGGAATTGACTATGAAGAAACATTTGCACCAGTTGCTAGGTATACTTCAATAAGAACTATCATGGCACTTGCATCTATGATGAAGTGGAAATTACATCAAATAGATGTTAAGATAGCTTTTTTGAATGGTGTAATTGAAGAAGAAGTGTACATAGAGCAACCACAAGGGTTTGAGGTTAAAGATGGGAGAACTCATGTATGCAAACTAAAAAAGGCATTATATGGGTTGAAGCAAGCTCCCAGAGCTTGGTACGGAAGGATTGAAAATTTCTTAACAAGCATGGGCTTTACTAAGAGTAAAGCTGATCTCAATCTTTATCTCAAAGTGATGGATGATGAACCAGTTATACTATTGTTATATGTAGATGATCTACTTCTAACCGGAAATGAGAAACAAATTATTGAAAGCAAGAAGAAGCTTTCTTCAGAATTCGAGATAAAAGATCTCGGACTAATGCACTACTTCTTAGGTCTAGAAGTATGGCAAGAACCAAAAGGAATCTTTCTAAATCAAGGTAAGTATGCTGTGGAGATTCTAAAAATATTTGAGATGTTGGAGTGTAAACCCATGGCCACTCCCATGGACTCCAACTTGAAATTATTAGTTGATGACTCATCCGAGTTTGTGGATCTAACTCTATATAGACAAATCGTTGGGTCTTTGATGTATTTAACAAATACCAGGCCAGATATATGCTTTGCTATAAATACCCTAAGTCAGTATCTAGTAGAACCTAGAAAGGTTCACTTAATAACTGCAAAGCATATAATGAGGTACCTAAAAGGTACATTAGATTTTGGTCTATATTATCTTGGAGGTCATGAACTCAGATTACATGGTTACTCAGATTTTGATTGGGCAGGAAGTGTCTCAGACAGAAAGAGTACATCAGGTGGATGTTATGGGCTTGGATCTGCCATGATCTCATGGTTCAGCAAGAAACAATCTAGTGTCGCCCTCAGTACTGCTGAAGCAGAAGATATAGTTGCCTGCTCTGCAAGCTGTGAAGCAGTGTGGCTTCGGAAGTTATTATCTGGAGTGTTTGACTTAGAAATGGATCCCACTGTGATTATGTGTGACAATCAAAGCAGCATTAAGATGACAGAAAATCCTGTATTCCACGATAAGTCAAAACACATAGAGATACGATACTTTTATATACGAGATATGGTGCAGAGAGGAGCTATCAAGCTCGAGTATGTGAACACTGAGGATCAAATTGCTGATATCTTGACCAAACCTCTGTCTCGAGTGAAATTTGAATACTTCCGAGATAAGCTTGGTGTAGTTCAAAAGGACCCTCCTCGAAAGGGGGAGTATTATAGTCACTGATGATGAGATTGTCTCATTGAACAACAAGGTAGATGATGAGGATACCTGTTCACTACACCTAGATACTTAGAAATATTTAGATTTAGGACACTTATGCTTAGAATACTTAGTTTTTACTTATACATGCTTTTGATGATAGATGTATTAGTGAGAATACATGCTTTTGATGATAGATGTATTAGAGAGAATGCATGCTTTTGATGATAGATGTATTAGAGAGAATACATGATTTTGATGATAGATGTATTAGTGAGAATACATGCTTTTGATGATAGATTTATTAGAGAGAATACATGCTTTTGATGATAGATGTATTAGTGAGAATACATGGTTTTGATGATAGATGTATTAGTGAGAATACATGTTTTTGATGATAGATGTATTAGTGAGAATACATGTTTTTGATGATAGATGTATTAGTGAGAATACATGCTTTTGATAGATGTATTATTGAGAATACATGATTTTGATGATAGATGTATTGGTGAGAATACATGCTTTTGATGATATATGTATTGGTAGGAATACATGTTTTGATGATAAGATGTATTGGTAAGAATACATACTTTTTATGATACATGTATTGATTAATGTACTTGTATGGTTGAGGATACTTGTACCTGTATTAATGAGGATACATGTGAGGATTGCATCATCCTTGAACACTTGTTCTAAAAGGGAGCCGTAGACAGGTGTCTCTGAGAAAGAAGAGGGATTGCATCATCCTTGAACACTTGTTCTAAAAGTGAGCCGTAGATAGGTGTCTCCGAGAAAGAAGAGGGATTGCATCATCCTTGAACACTTGTTCTTAAAGTGAGCCGTAGACAGGTGTCTTCGAGAAAGAAGAGGGATTGCATCATCCTTGAACACTTGTTCTAAAAGTGAGCCGTAGACAGGTGTCTCTGAGAAAGAAGAGGGATTGCATCATCCTTGAACACTTGTTCTAAAAGTGACCCGTAGACAGGTGTCTCCGAGAAAGAAGAGGGATTGTATCATCCTTGAACACATGTTCTAAAGAGAGCTGTAGATGTATGTCTTCGAGAATGAAGTCCTTGGTGGACATATGAGGATTGGATCATCCCTGGACTTCAGTCCTAAAGAGAACCGTAGACATGATGTCTCCGATAATTAAGTCCTGAATGAACAGGTAGGGGATTGTATCTTCCCCGGACTTCGGTCCCAGAATTGAGCTGTAGACAGGATGTCTCCGATAATGAAGTCCTAAATGAACAGGTAGGGGATTGTATCTTCCCCAGACTTCGGTCCCAAAATGGAGCCGTAGACAGGATGTCTTCGAAAATGAAGTCTTGAATGAACAGGTAGGGGATTGTATCTTCCCTAGACTTTGGGCCCAGAATTGAGCCGTAGACAGGATGTCTCCAATAATGAAGTCCTGAATGAACAGGTAGGGATTGTATCTTCCCTGGACTTCGGTCCCAGAATTGAGCCATCGACTGGGTCTCTGATAATGAAGTCCTGAATGAACAGGTAGGGGATTGTATCTTCCCCGGACTTCGGTCCCAGAATTGAGCCGTAGACTAGGTCTCCGATAATGAAATCCTAAATGAAAAGGTAGGGGATTGTGTCTTCCACGGACTTTGGTCCCAGAATTGATCCGTAGACTGATGTCTCCGAAAATTGAAGATGGGATTGCATTATCCCTAGACATAAGACTTGTCTTAAAGAGATAAGGACTGATCATCCTGGAACTTGATCGGATTGTATCATCCATGGACCTATGTCCTAAAGAGAGAAGGATTCATCTTCCTGTAATATGATCGTGTGATGACGATGCTGATTATCATGTGATGACGATGTTGATGATCGTGTGATGACGATGCTGATGATCATGTGATGACGATGCTAGTGATCGTGTGATGACGATGTTGATGATCGTGTGATGACAATGCTGATGATCGTGTGATGACGATGTTGGTGATCGTGTGATGACGATGCTGATGATCGTGTGATGACGATACTGACGATTGTGTGATGACGATGTTGATGGTCATGTGATGACGATGCTGATTGTTAAATATTGTAACTTCAAAGAATATTATATTTGTACTTTATTATTCCGGAGATGTTTCATCCCTCCGAGGTAACCCTAGTATGTATCCGGAGATGTTTATTCCTCCGATGGTTAGTATTAACTAGGGTTATTAGACCCACCATGTGTGGGTCGGCCCTGTAGTTATATTTTAGGGGTTATTAGACTTCTCCAGGTGAGGTCGGCCCCAACAGGTCTATTAGTCAGTTGAGATTCAAGTATAAATAGAGGAGGTGAACTCCTCATTAGATCACTCACTCACTTGTGGAAGAGTGCGCACTAGTTGAGGAGATCTGCTAAGGAGACTTAGGAGGAAGGAGCACATCTTGTATTTTGGTTGATCATCTTATTGAGGAAAGCTTTACTGGGTTTTCTACCCCATGAGGGTTTCCCAGGATATATAGTGTGTTTATCTTGTGATTGTGTTACTTTCAGAGATCTTGCTTGTCTATTTGGTTTAAACTCAACATGGTATCAGAGCTAGACTGAATAGGACATCTTTCACAAGGTAAGATTCTCTCTCTCTCTCCTTTTTGGTGAAGTTAGGGTTTCAGCCCAAAGTTGGTATTTTTGATTTTTGGTTGCATGGCTGGATAGCCCTCCTCAATACCTTTCTTTTGAGCTCTAGATCGAACTTTTTGGTTGGGTAGAACTCCGGGAATTGCAAACCCTAATTCTACCAAAAGTGCGATACGTCAGATTTTGGTTTCAGAAAAAAGTTGGAATTTTTTATTTCTGATTGCATGGCTGGATAGCCCTTATCAAGAGCATTCTTTTAAGCTATAGATCGAACTTTTTGGTTAAGTAGAACTCCGGGAATTGCAAACCCTAATTCTACCAAAAGTGCGATAAAATTCTGTTTCAGTTTCCGGAAAAGTAAAAAGTAACTTTCCAAGTAAGTCTACTCTGTCTCTTGGACTCCCCCAAGAGAAGATGGCTCCAAATACTAAGCTTGAAGACAAGCTAGAAGGCTTAGAGAATTTCCGGGCATGGAAATACAGAATTGGCCTCATTCTTGAAGAGAATGATCTTGCTCATTATATCAAGGAGGAAGTTGCAGAACCAGAAGAAGATGAAGCCAAGGAAAAACACAGGAAGGATATGATTAGGGCAAAGAGAATCATAGCTGATTCAATTAAAGACCACTTGATTCCCCAAGTGTCTTCCAAGAAGACTCCAAAGGAAATGTATGATGCCCTAGGAAGAATGTATGAAGGAAAGAACATCAACAGAAAGATGAATCTAAGGACTCAGTTGAAGAGTACCAAGATGCACAAAGGAGAATCCATTCAAGACTACTTCTCAAGAGTCTCTTCAATCAAAGAGCAACTAGATTCCATTGGTGATACTCTTGATGAAGATGAACTTGTGATGACAGCTCTAAATGGTCTCACTAGATCATGGGAATCCTTCATCCAAACTATGTGTGCCAGAAAAGAAAGCATGAAGTTTGATGTAGTATGGGAGGATTGTGTTCAAGAAGAAGCTAGGGTTGCCAATAGAGAGGCATTGCTCAAGGAAGATGACCAAGCCTTGGCCACCCATACCAAGAGAAGAAAGAATCGATCCTACTTTAAGAAGGATAGTCAAAAGGAGTCTCATCCTCCACAGAGATTTCAAAAGAAAAGAGGATCCTTCCAAGGAAGAGACTACTCCTCATACCAATGTTTCATTTGTCACAAATTAGGACACATTGCCAAAGACTGTCCTAGCAAAAAGATCAAGGGTACTCAACACAGAATACATCATGCACATCTTGCAGAAGATGAGAGTGAAGAAGAAGTTGAAGAAGAAAGGCCTCTCAAGAAAAGATCTAGAAAAGAAGAAGAAGATGAAGAAAGGACTTTCCCCAAAAGAAGATCTAGAAGAAATGAAGAAGAAGATGCAGAAGAGTATGTTCTTTTCTCCGCACTCTCTGGATCTATAACACCAGGAGAAGATACATGGGTAATTGATAGTGGTGCCTCAAAGCACATGACAGGACAAAAGAAGACTTTATCAAGTCTTGAAGAAAAGACCTCTCCTCTAAAGGTATCTCTTGGAGATAACTATCAGTATCCCATTAAGGGAGTTGGAGAAGCAAACTACAAACTTGATTCTGGAACCCCCATGAAAATGAAAGAAGTTTTGTATGTTCCAGGATTGAAGAAGAATTTACTTTCAATATCAGCTTTGGACAAGAAAGGCTATAGAGTTGCATTCATTGATGGACAAGTGTTAATGTGGTCCAAAGGCAAATCTATTAAGGATGCAATTGTCATTGGTGAAGAAGAAGGAGGCTTGTATAAACTCAAGGGCCATCCAGAAGCTGCCCTTGTTCATGAAACATCTAGTCCCAGTGAGCTATGGCATAGAAGACTGGCTCACATTAACTACAAAGCATTACCCTATGTAAGCAAGGTAGTCATAGGACTACCAGACTTGAAGGTGGATCATAATGGCTCTTGTAAAGGATGTAAGAAAGGGAAGAATGTCAAGAACCCCTTTCCAAAGAGTGAAACAAAAACTAAGAGTATCTTGGAGTTAATACACTCAGATGTATGTGGTCCAATGCCCACCACCTCTTTAAGTGGTTTTGAATACTACCTTTCTTTCATTGATGATCATTCAAGGAAAACTTGGATTTACTTTCTAAAAGGTAAGAATGAAGTCTTTGTAAAGTTCAAAGAGTTCAAGGCTCTAATAGAGAATCTCACAGAAAAGAAAATCAAGATTCTCAGAACAGATAATGGTGGAGAGTATACTTCAAAAGATTTTGAAGATTTTTGTAGAGAAGCTGGAATCAAGAGAGAACTAACCACTCCCTACAATCCCCAACAAAATGGGGTTGCAGAAAGGAAAAATAGAACCATCATGGAAGCTGTGAAGACTATGATACATGACCAAGATCTTCCCATGTATCTATGGGCTGAAGCAGCCAAGACAGCAGTTTATGTGCAGAATAGATTATCTCACAGTGCTCTTGAATTCAAAACTCCAGAAGAAGTGTTTACAGGTAAGAAGCCTGAGGTAAGTCATCTCAAAATATTTGGGTGTCCTGTGTACATCCACATTCCAAAAGAAAAGAGAACCAAGTTGGATCCCTCAGGAAAGAAGGGAATGTTTGTTGGTTATTGTGAAACTTCCAAAGCCTTCAGAATCTACATACCAGGTTTTCATCATATAGAAATAAGCAGAGATGTAACCTTTGATGAGGAAGCAGCCCTCAAGAAATCCAGGAAGTGTCAACTTGAAGAAGTTTATGAAGAAGATTCTTCTCCCAGAGTCTCAGAGACTGTTCATGTTCCTGAAGAAGTTACACCAGAGGATCATGACATGCTGGAACCACAAGAACCTCCTGTAGCAGATTTTTCTAGGAAGAGAAGACCAGCATGGGCTAGAGATATCATTCAAGGAGCTGAAAGATATGGTGCTCCCGAAGGTTCCACTAGAGAAAGGAAGAAACCAAAATTAATAACCAATTACATGGCTTTGATGTGTGATCTTGTGGATCAACTACCTACCAGCTATGAAGAGGCAGCTCAAAAGAAAGAATGGGTAGAAGCAATGACAGAAGAATATCAGTCAAATGATGTTTGGGATATAGTTCCCAAACCAAAAGATAAAAGTGTGGTTTCCTCCAAATGGATTTTTAAGATAAAGCATGCTGCAGATGGTAGCATAGAAAAGTACAAGGCAAGATTTGTAGCCAGAGGTTTCTCTCAAAAGGAGGGAATTGACTATGAAGAAACTTTTGCACCTGTTGCTAGGTATACTTCAATTAGAACTATCATGGCACTTGCATCCATGATGAAATGGAAACTACACCAAATGGATGTTAAGACAGCTTTTCTGAATGGTGTAATTGAAGAAGAAGTATATATAGAACAACCTCAAGGTTTTGAGGTCAAAGACGGAAGGACCCATGTATGCAAACTGAAAAAGGCATTATATGGCTTGAAGCAAGCTCCCAGAGCTTGGTATGGAAGAATTGACAGTTTCCTTTTAAGCATGGGCTTTACCAAAAGTAAAGCTGACCCAAACCTCTATCTTAAAGTAATGAATGATGAACCTGTTATATTGCTATTATATGTAGATGATCTATTTCTAACAGGAAATGAGAAACAAATCATTGAAAGCAAGAAGAAGCTTTCTTCAGAATTCGAGATGAAAGATCTCGGACTAATGCACTACTTCTTAGGCCTAGAAGTGTGGCAAGAGCCAAAAGGAATCTTTCTAAATCAAGGTAAGTATACTGTGGAGATCCTCAAAAGATTTGATATGTTGGAATGTAAGGCTATGGCCACTCCCATGGACTCCAACTTAAAACTGTTAGCTAATGATTCATCAGAAAAAGTGGATATAACCCTGTATAGACAAATCATTGGATCTTTGATGTACTTGACAAATACTAGGCCTGATATATGCTTTGCTGTAAATACTCTCAGTCAGTTTCAAGTAGAACCTAGAAAGGTTCACCTTATAGCTGCAAAGCATATCATGAGGTACCTAAAAGGCACAGTGGACTTTGGCCTTTACTATCTTGGAGACAATGAACTCAAGTTGCATGGTTTCTTAGACTCTGATTGGGCAGGTAGTGTCTCAGACAGAAAAAGTACTTCAGGTGGATGTTATGGTCTTGGATCTGCCATGGTCTCCTGGTTCAGCAAGAAGCAATCTAGTGTGGCCCTCAGTACCGCTGAAGCAGAATATATAGCTGCTTGCTCTGCCAGCTGTGAAGCAGTGTGGCTTCGGAAACTCTTATCTGGAATTTTTGACTTAGAAATGGATCCCACTGTGATTATGTGTGATAATCAAAGCTGCATTAAGATGACTGAAAATCCTGTGTTCCATGATAAGTCAAAACACATTGAGATCCGTTACTTCTATATACGAGACATGGTGCAGAGAGGAGCCATCAAGCTTGAGTACATAAGCACCGAGGAGCAGGTTGCTGATATCTTAACTAAACCTCTGTCTCGAGTGAAGTTTGAGTACTTTCGAGACAAGCTTGGTTTAGTTCAGAAGGACCTTCCTCGAAAGGGGGAGTAGCATAGCATTACTTTCATTTACTTTCTGTTTTGTTAGCTACCGACACTTATTTAGATTTAGAACTCTTATATATCATTTTTGATCAAGGATGTATACATGTTTTGATGTACACATGTTTTGATGTGATGTGTACATGTTTTGATTAGTGATGTATACATGTTTTGATGTACACATGTTTTGATGTGATGTGTACATGTTTTGATCAGTGATGTATACATGTTTTGATGTACACATGTTTTGATGTGATGTGTACATGTTTTGATTAGTGATGTATACATGTTTTGATGTACACATGTTTTGGTGTGATGTGTACATGTTTTGATCATTGATGTATACATGTTTTGATGTACACATGTTTTGATGTGATGTGTACATGTTTTGATTAGTGATGTATACATGTTTTGATGTACACATGTTTTGATGTGATGTGTACATGTTTTGATTAGCGATGTATACATGTTTTGATGTTTCGATGTGATATGTACATGTTTTGATGAGATGTATACATGGTTTGATGTGATACATGATTGTACCTGTATGGATAAGAATACAGTTGAGGGGATTGGATCATCCCTGGGCTTTCAGCCCTAAAGAGAACCGTAGACGTAAGGTCTCCGAGAATGAAGTCCTTAGTGGACAGTTGAGGGGATTGGATCATCCCTGGGCTTTCAGCCCTAAAGAGAACCGTAGACGTAAGGTCTCCGAGAATGAAGTCCTTAGTGGACAGTTGAGGGGATTGGATCATCCCTGGGCTTTCAGTCCTAAAGAGAACCGTAGACGTAAGGTCTCCGAGAACGAAGTCCTTAGTGGACAGTTGAGGGGATTGGATCATCCCTGGGCTTTCAGCCCTAAAGAGAACCGTAGACGTAAGGTCTCCGAGAACGAAGTCCTTAGTGGACAGTTGGTGGGATTAAATCATCCTTGGACAGTAAATCCAGTAATTCCGAAAGGAAGGATCGTCCTAAATGAATTGTGGTGGGATTAAATCATCCTTGGACAGTAAATCCAGTAATTCCGAAAGGAAGGATCGTCCTAAATGAATTGTGGTGGGATTAAATCATCCTTGGACAGTAAATCCAGTAATTCCGAAAGGAAGGATCGTCCTAAATGAATTGTGGTGGGATTAAATCATCCTTGGACAGTAAATCCAGTAATTCCGAAAGGAAGGATCGTCCTAAATGAATTGTGGTGGGATTAAATCATCCTTGGACAGTAAATCCAGTAATTCCGAAAGGAAGGATCGTCCTAAATGAATTGTGGTGGGATTAAATCATCTCTGGACAGTAAATCCAGTAATTCCGAAAGGAAGGATCGTCCTAAATGAATTGTGGGATTAAATCATCCTTGGACAGTAAATCCAGTAATTCCGAAAGGAAGGATCGTCCTAAATGAATTGTTGGACTAATCATCCTTAGACAGCAAATCCAGGAGGGATAGTCTTAAATATGATTGTGATTGGACTAATCATCCTTAGACAGCAAATCCAGGAGGGATAGTCTTAAATATGATTGTGATTGGACTAATCATCCTTAGACAGCAAATCTAGGAGGGATAGTCTTAAATATGATTGTGGTTGGAGTAATCATCCTTAGACAGCAAATCCAGGAGGGATAGTCTTAAATATGATTGTGTGATGACGATGCTGCTAATCGTGCGATGACGATGCTGCTGATTGTGTGATGACGATGCTATTGATCGTGCGATGACGATGCTGCTGATCGTGTGATGACGATGCTGCTGATCGTGTGATGACGATGCTACTGATCGTGCGATGACGATGCTGCTGATCGTGTGATGACGATGCTGCTGATCGTGTGATGACGATGCTGCTGATCGTGTGATGACGATGCTGCTGATCATGCGATGACGATGCTGCTGATCGTGTGATGACGATGCTGCTGATCGTGTGATGACGATGCTGCTGATCGTGTGATGACGATGCTGCTGATCGTGTGATGACGATGCTGCTGATCATGTGATGACGATGCTGCTGATCGTATGATGACGATGCTGATGATCGTATGATGACGATGCTGCTGACTGTGTGATAACGTTGCTGATGATCGTGTGATGACGATGCTACTGATCGTGTGATGACGATGCTGCTGATCGTGATGTTGATGATTGACTGTGATGTACCAGTAACTGCTTGAGTTACTGATGAAGACAATTTGAAGAAAGCTTCCGATGATTTATAGATGTATCATGTGTAGTGACTCCTTGCTCCTACAGATGCTGTTATAATATCCTTCTCGTTAAGGGGGAGTGTTAAATATTGTAACTTCAAAGAATATTATATTTGTACTTTATTATTCCGGAGATGTTTCATCCCTCCGAGGTAACCCTATTATGTATCCGGAGATGTTTATTCCTCCGATGGTTAGTATTAACTAGGGTTATTAGACCCACCATGTGTGGGTCGGCCCTGTAGTTATATTTTAGGGGTTATTAGACTTCTCCAAGTGAGGTCGGCCCCAACAGGTCTATTAGTCAGTTGAGATTCAAGTATAAATAGAGGAGGTGAACTCCTCATTAGATCACTCACTCACTTGTGGAAGAGTGCGCACTAGTTGAGGAGATCTGCTAAGGAGACTTAGGAGGAAGGAGCACATCTTGTATTTTGGTTGATCATCTTATTGAGGAAAGCTTTACTGGGTTTTCTACCCCATGAGGGTTTCCCAGGATATATAGTGTGTTTATCTTGTGATTGTGTTACTTTCAGAGATCTTGCTTGTCTATTTGGTTTAAACTCAACACTGATGATCGTGTGATGACAATGCTGATGATCGTGTGATGACAATGCTGATGATCGTGTGATGACGATGTTGATGATCATGTGATGACGATGCTGATAATCATGTGATGATGATGCCGATGATGTTGATGATTCCAGTAACTGGTTGGGTTACTGATGATGATGAATTGAAGAAAGCTTCCGATGATTTATAGATGTATCATGTATGATGTAGTCGACGACTCCTTGCTCCTGCAGATGTTGTTATAATATCCTTCTCATTAAGGGGGAGTGTTGAATATTGTAACTTCTAAGAATATTATATTTGTACATTATTATTCCGAAGATGGTCCATCCCTCCGAGGTGACTCTATTATGTATCCGGAGATGTTTATTCCTCTGAGGAGCTGTGGTAAATAGGGTTATTAGACCCACCATGTGGGGGTCGGCCCTGATATTATATTTTAGGGGTTATTTTACTTCTCTAGGAGAGGTCGGCCCCATTAGGGATTTTAGTCAGTTGGGAATTAGTATAAATAGAGGAGGAGAGCTCCTCATTTATACACACACTCACAACTCAGAAAAGTAGCGCACTTGTATGGGAGGTCTACACAGGAGTTGGAGAAGGAGGTTAAGTCTTGGAGCACATCTTGTATTTTGGTTGATCATCCTATTGAGGAAAGCTTTGTTGGGTTTTCTACCCCATGAGGGTTTCCTAGGGTAAATTCTGTGTCTATCTTGTGATTATTTTTCTTTCAGTGATCTTGCTAGTCTATTTGGTTTAAAATTAACAATCCATATTGGTAGCTCACTAGGGAGTTCATGCTAGAACCACTCTACATTCTGGAGAAGAGAGAGGTCCAGCTTAAGAGGAGGACCATTACTCAGTTGAAAGTGCAATGGAGGCACTGCTGGGCTTCAATCTACTAATGCAGATCGAACCTTAAATTTATATGTCAATCCGGGTCTGTAAGCTTAGAGGCATTTCCAAGTTTTAGGACCTAGAGCTAGACTTGTTCAGTTAACCTAATTTTCTGTGAATTGAACCTACTGTCTAATAGGAAGTACTACAACTTTAAAGATACAAAAATCCTTCTACAGGGATAGCTTCATCTGTTCTTTAAATGTACAACAATCTATTTAGGAAAGCAATTTAACAGTGGAAGAAGTGATAGAATGAAAGCAATTAATCAATGATTCTAACCCTAACAATCCACTAATGCATGAACAATTAATCATTAAATTCCCTTATAGGACATTGTTCGTAATTGATAGTTGTTCAAAACACTTCCTCCTCAGGTGAGCAGCAATATATGATATGTCAAGATCACAGTAAGAACCGTTCCTTTAACATTCGACAGAGTAGAAGGCAGAGCTCATAGAAATGGAAGTGGTATATAGCATTAACGAAATCGTGGCTTAAACCATTTAAATGAAAACAGACCAATAGTAGAATCAATTGAAAACTAACGAAATTTGTTCTACAACAATATGCTAGCCACTACAGAATTAACACATACCAATTGTTTGAGCTAAATCGCATGCATCAATTTAATGACTGCAAACAGATAAATCGCATACAGTGGCAATGTAATGGTGTGAGAACTCAACAAAGGGGGCCCTCCAGTGCCTCGTTCCACACACATTCGTAGGTTTACAGAACTGAAAGTCTAATTGTATTCACCATAAAATCGATTACACAGCAAAACCATGCAGCTCAGAAACAATCTGCGTTCTTCCCAAAATCGTGATCATCAATCCAATGTTTTGTGGAATATTTATACAAATTCAAAAGAAAACTAGAAATGCTACAATCTTGAAAACTAATTAATGAACATAGCCATCGAGATCCTCATGCAGAATCGTGAAACTCAACAGAATCCAAACTGCCCTGCTTTTGTGCTGAGTGGTAGCACAGGTGGTCATTTGACCGACTTTGACTTGCCATCTGTAAGAGCCACATCATCTGTTCATTGGAAATTCGTCCATCCTTGGACATTGAGGATATTTCCCCCATCTTCCAGTTAATGCCTAGCTGTCCTACAAGCGCTCAACTTTGGAGATATTACGGGAAGTTAGAACATCCTGTAATTTTATAAAAACCTAGTTTCAATGCTCTAAAAACTTCAAAATTCAATTTGTTAAGAAGCAATGACATTAATACCTTTTTAAACAAAGTCTGTGATGAACTACAAGCTTTATAGATTGGTATGAGGGTTTAATGGAGGAAAATGGAGGATATTTGGATGACAAAAAGAGGTCAAAATGGTGCCCAACATCTCCCCCAAGAGGAAGCTATTGCATGTCCCCATGCCAAAAAAATATTTGACCTTGTGTTAAAACCAAAATTTTCCTACCGACCTTCCTGCTTCTAATCTCCTACTGAGACGATGCATCTGTTGATGTTGGAGATGCATAAAGGACCTTCAGCCTCTCATACTTAGCTTTGTAGGTCTTCTTCTGCTTATACCATCTGGATGCATTCTTAGAAATGTGTGTCCTCTGAATTCTCAGCTTCCGATTGTCTTTTTTTAATTTCTCATTCTTGAGCTCCAATTCCTTTATTTCAAGTTTCAATTTCTTGATCTCTTTATTTTTCTTGGAAGTCTTCTTCTTCGTTGAAGGCTTGACAGAACTGGTGTCCACTCCTAATTCATCACTTCCCTGTACTGAACCCTCTTTCTTTTCTTCTTGCACAGTTTGTGGTTCTGAGGAAGGAGAAGCTAAGTCTTTTAATACTCCCTGTCTTGACTGTTTTTCCTTCTCCCTCTCCTGCTGATCTAAGAAAATATTAATTTTCTTTGTTTGTCTTATTATCTCATCAGCATCTGGAGTTTCCTATCCTATCTCCCTTGCTAGGTTTTCTTCTTGACCTTCCACAGTTTGTGGGTGTTCTTCATCCTCTAATGCTGGCTGGCTATGAACTTGCTTCTTCCTCGGCTTCTTCTGGTAAGTGGTGAAGACTTGTTCTTGTTTTTGAATGTGTTTATCTTCTTTCATTGCACTCCTAGTTCGTATCCTTCTCTGAGGCTGTTTTGAACTTGTCACCTCAGAGTTGTCTTCATCATCAGTAATAAGCAATACTTCCTTTTTCTTCTTTTTCTCCTTTGGCAGTTTTGAACTTGTTGCATCAGGACATGTTATCATAAGTAATTCCTCTTCTTTTGAAACCTCTTCATGCAATTCTTCCTGCTCTTCGAACTAGTTTTGAACTAAAAATTCTGTCCATGTCGAATTCTGCTTCCTTAACTCATACTGGATGATGATTTTGATAAGTCCACAGTGGAAAAGACTTGTCAATTTGTCTTTTTCACGCCTCTGGACAGCCTTGGCCATTTTAGTTAGACTCTGCAATAGGAAAAAGGGCATATTGATCTCACATTCACCTGTCAAGTGCTGCAACAATTTGATATGGTAAAGATAAACGATACTGAATATCCCTTCACAGGTGATGAATCTTTGTATGATGTACACCATTTCATCCCAAGGATGAACCAACCAGCTCCTTGGTATGCCTTTCTTCCAGTTTACTGACCCTGCTCTAGATCTGCACAAAAAGGGTACCCATGATTTTTCTTTGAATTGCTTGGTTTTGAAAAACCTTTCTCCCTGCTGTGGCAGACCAGTAATTTGTGCCAAAATATCTTCAGACAGCCTGAAGTTTAAATTCCCTACTGTAGCCTTTTCTCCATCGAATGAGCCAGCAAAGGCTAAGCTCACATTATCGTTGTGCCCGTCGAATTTTTCAAAGAAAGGCACCCATTGATTTTTCTTTAAAATTTCTAGACATTTTTCATGAACATCTGTGGGCTCAAATACCTCTGGTTCCAACCTAGATGACATTTTGAAAAATAGAAAACAGGAATCTTCTTTTTTTTTAACGTTGCCTTTGTCTTCCTATCCCCTCGATAATACTCTGAATCTATGAAATTTGTTGTTGGTTTGAGCAGAGTTGTTTAACAAAGAGAAGGGTTTTTTTAAATTTTACCTCTTCTCTCATGCCACTATCTTCCTCTTGCACGATCTCCACAGTGCATTCACAGCTTCCTTCTCACTGATTGCCTTTCTTCCTGCGCGATTTCTTAAGCAACTCTTGTATTCATACTTCCTGTAACCCACGGACCCTTCTCTCTGTCAATTACATTCATACAGCAGTCGATTTTGTAGAACAATAACTGGACTCGGCCTCAAGTAGAATAAATGAGTCGTGTTTTTCTGATTTACATAATACAGGAACCAATTTTAATTGCGTGCTGTTGTGGGCATCATTCCACGTTTTCCCTCCATCATTACATAACATGCCACTTCAAAAATGATGAAAGGTAAGGTTTTGGGTTTATAAACACTTTAATCCTTTTATGTGCCCATCGTTTAATACATAAAACATAAAATATACCTTGGTTCCAATGTTTTATTTAAACAGGCTATTTCTTTAAAATGAACCTTCTTTTCTAGAAAAGAAAATGTGCTGAAGATAAATATGACCATTATTTCCCTCCTTAGATTCTGTGTATTACTTGATGTCTGATGCACTAAATTCATATACAAAGAAACTTTTTGCAATTCCTTCATGTCAACATTTCACTTCTTGCTGAGAAGGAGACCCTGTTTGTCTTTAAACCAAGAAGAAAACTCTGTCTGTAGATTGCAGCTTGTATCCTGTAGAGTGCAGTATATGTCCTATAGAATGCAGTATTTAAAATTTCCCTTGGGTTTGATCCTGACAACCATTTTGACCCCTAGGGTGGAAAATGAAGTGTTGGAAAAGGCTAATGGAAGGTAAGTGAGGTACTGACAGAGATTATCAGAAGAATGTAAGAAATAGGCAGTCAAGCTTTTCAATAGTTGATAATATGTCATTGCTTAAAAACAAAGAATTCTGAAACTTTTTAAAACATAAAAACTATAAATTCTTACAGACTTTGGTTGATGTCCCTGTATGATGAGCTTGCTGTCTGATGAAGTTGGTTTGTATCCTGATTTGTTCATGTCCTTCTGATGTCTTCATTTCACTGGAAGTCAGGTCCCTTTTGCATTATGAAAAATCACAATCTTCTGCATATGGAAAAGACTTGGAGGGTTCATGAAAATACTTATCCCCCTCACAGGCCTAGGTTTTGACTTGTCCTCAAGTCACACAAGATCTTCATTATTTTGAAAATAAAACAGGAAATTGGAAAAAGATTTTTTTGTGAATTTTCAATGGCCAGGTAAACCTGGTTTTCCAGAGAAAATTCAAGTTTATATTGTGCTAGTGAACTGGTTTTCACAACTAAACTTCCTTTATATATATATGTTTTTTTTTTTTTCATTTTTTTTTTTTTCTCTCATTTGTTTTTTATGTTTTATTTGCTTGTTGTATCACAGCAGCTAAGTAGCAGGTGAGGGAAAAACACTGAGGTGTCTATCCATTACTTGGAGTTCCTTTTGCTGTGAAATCTGTTGGACAAAATCTGCCATGTTGATGGGTTTGTGGTACAGCTTGAGCCGGTGGCCATTGACCACAAATTTATGTGCTTCATCATCTATGGTTTGAAGGTTTACTGAACCATTGTCATAGACATCGAAAATCTCATATGGACCAAGCCAATGAGTAGTAAATTTGGCTTTGAAGTCTTTAAACTTGGAGTCAAACAACAGTGCCCAGTCACCAATGTGAAATTGCTTCTTTTTGATAAATTTGTCATGCCATTGAGCTCTCTGCAGTTGTATCAGGATATTGTGTTCTATGGCAGCCTGTCTCATCTCATCCAGCTGATTCAACAGAAGTATTCTTTCTTGCTGAGCTTCTGAAAGATCTATGCCCAAATCGGCTGCTAACTTGAAAGTATGAACTTGAAACTCAATGGGAAGGAGGACTTGCTTACCATAAACCAGTTGATAAGGAGAAAACCCAGTACTGTTTTTCCAAGTGATCCGGTATGCCCATAAAGCCTCAGTCAGCTTAGTTGACCAATCTTTCCAATGCATCTGGACGGTTTTGGTAATAATGCCTTCTAAAGTCTTGTTTGTAGATTCCACTTGGCCATTTGCTTGTGGATGGTAGGGGGTAGACTTTCGATGCTTGATCTTATATTTTTCTGCTATCTCCTGCACTAATTTAGAGGTAAACTGGGCACCCTGATCAGTTACAATCTCTCTAGGCACCCCAAATCTAACAAAGATGCCCTCAAACAGAAAGTTTACCACAGTCTGTTTAGTGGCTCTGGGCAATGGTTTGGCCTCTACCCATTTAGTAACATAGTCGGTGCAGACCAAAATGTACTTCTGTCCATGTGATGGTGGATGAATGGGACCAATGAAGTCGAGGGCCCACTTTTCAAATGGTTCAATGAGAATCTGTGGTTGGAGTGGCATTTCATCAGACCGGACTGGGCGTCCCATTCGTTGACAAGTGTCACAACTTCTAACATACCTTTTTGCATCTTTGAAAATGGAAGGCTAATAATACCCCAAATTGAGTATTTTATATGCTGTCCTTTTGTCTGCAAAATGGCCACCACACGGTTCATCATGGCATGCCTTTAAAATATCCAAGATTTCATCCTGTCGGACACATCTTCTTATGATTAAGTCATATCCTGTATAAAAGAGATCACCATTAACCCATATATGCCTAGCACTTTGTTTAATAATCTTCTTTTTTCTTTAGATGTCATAGATGCTGGTAGTTGGCCTGATGATAAATAATTTGCAATGTCATCATACCAAGGAGTGATAACAGAAATTGCAAATAGATGCTCATCAGGAAAACTATCTGAAACTGAAACAACCTCACCAGTATTGTGTAAGCGAGACAAGAAATCCGCCACCTAATTTTCTCGTCCAGGCCTATCCAAAACAGTGATATCGAACTCCTGCATTAATAACAACCATCTAGTAATCCGACCATTAGTGATGGATTTATTCATTAAATAACGTAAGGCTGAATGATCTGTATGAACAAAAATTTCATAGCCAGTGATATAATGACGGAATTTGTTTACAGCATGAACCACTGCCAACATCTCTTTTTCAGTGACTGTATAATTCATCTCTGCAGGTGTCAGATTTTTACTAATGAAATAGATAGCATAAGTCAAAGTATGTTCTTTCTGGCCCAATGAGGCTCCTATTGCAGTAGCAGACGCATCAATGGAAATATGGAAAGGCAATGTCCAATTTGGTCCCCTTAAAATGGGAGCAGTGGAGAGCTTTTCCTTAAGTGTTTGAAATGCAGATTTACAGTCAGTGTCCCAAGTAAAACACACGTCCTTTGAAAGCAATTTAAACAATGGCAAGGCTATCTTACTAAAATTTGCAATGAATCTATGATAATAGCCTGCATACCCTAAAAAGCTTCTAACATCTGTTTGAGTTGTGGGTTCAGACAGATTTTTAATGACTTGGATTTTAGCAGGATCTACTTTTATTCCAGACGAGGAGATGTGGTGTCCTAAAACTATCCCTTCAGTCATCATCATGAAACATTTTTCGTTACTCAGGGAAAGGTTTGATTCAATACATCTTTTCAGAATTTTCTCCAAGTTTGCTAAAGAATCTTCAAAGGTACGTCCATATACAGAAAAATCATCCATGTAAACCTCAACACACTCATGAATTAGATCTGCAAAGATGGCCAAAACAGCCCTCTGAAAGGTAGCTGGGGCATTACATAAGCCAAAAGGTAAAACTTTGTAGGCATAGGTGCCCCAGGGACATGTAAAGGTGGTTTTGTCTTGGTCTTCGTTTGCAATACTAATATGATTATAACCACTGAAGCCATCTAAAAATGAAAAATATTCCTTTCTAGCTAAAGCATCCAGTACTTGATCAATGAAAGGCAATGGAAAATAGTCTTTTAAAGTTGCCTTATTCAACTCCCTGTAATCGATACATATGCGCCATTTACCATTTTTTTTAGGAACAACAACCAAAGGTGAGACCCATTGGCTGTCGGAGATGGGGTAGATAAATCCCACTTTTAACAACTTCTGTAACTCTTCTTTGACTATTTCTTTTATCATAGGGTTCATTCTGCGTTGTTGCTATCTCAGGGGTCGTATTGTGTCATCTAGGTAAATATGGTGTGTGCATGTCTCAGGATGAATGCCTGGCATATCAGTGTACTCCAAGGCAAATGCATGGGAATATTTATTCAGCAAAGTGGTCAACTGTTCTTCCTGTGATGTGGTAAGATGTGCACCTATTTTCAGAGTTTTGCCTGGACTGATTTCTACAGTTTTACTTTGAATATCGGTGATGGAATGAACATTAAAAACGTCATCAAGTGCTAATGCTAGGGAATGAACATTGCAATTTTCCTGGAAATTATGACCCATAACTTGTTCTGCTACAGCATATTCCATTTCTCGTAATTCTACAGAAATATCAGGTTCAACAATAAAATGATCCAGTAGATCTTTGTGGTTGTCTTCTTGAAAATCGAAGTACTGATTTATACTTAGAACAGGCTGATTTACCTCTTCTTCTTGTTCTTTGGTTTCATTAATCCATGACAGCTGATCTAATGTGGAGGGTCGTTGGGCAGAAGGGTAAAGTGCAATCTGTTTCCTCTCTGTCCCATGCGAAATGAGCATGCTTCCTGATCGACATCCTATGAAAGCATCTACTGTTGCCAGCCAGGGTCTGCCAAGGATCAATGGGTGACCTCCTAAGTTAGATTTTGGCTGTAGGACTATAAAATCAACAGGATATTCCCAGGAGTCTAAAGAAACAATAATATCTTCCAAGACCCCTTCAGGTATAATTTTAGACCTATCAGCTAATTCTAAGACAGTTGTGGTGGGTCTGAGATTTGTTAGATGAAGGTAATTCATTGTCTCTAATGTCATGATGTTAATGGCAGCACCTAAATCGATCAATGTTTTTGGGATGGAAAAATTATTAATAGTAATTGTAACCATCGGAATTCCAGGATCTACATACTTTTCAATAAAAACGGTGTTGGACATTAACCCTTCTAGATTGCCGACCACATGAATTTTCGATGGATCCTTCCTTCTTTTATTTAGACAGAGTTCCTTAACTGCTTTAGTGTAAATCGGGATATCTTTTATAGCCTGCAGTAAAGGAATCTTAACATATACATTTGTTAACTCATTCAGAACATCGAAGTCAGGTAAGGAAATCGAAGGTTTCTCTTTGACTAACCTCTCAGGAAAGGGAGGTGGATTAGATGCTATTGTGTTCCCTCGTGGACTGTGATTTTCTGACTGAGATTTTTCTGTATTCAATTTTTTTGGAGTTTTGTCTTTTTCTGGTGGTTCTTCTAAGATAACAGGAGATTGTTTTTCCAAGGTTTTCCCAGATCTCAAATTGATATTTTGCAGTGGGAGAATGGAGTAGGGAAGCACTGTTCCATCATCAACATTATACATAGGTCTGTCGGTTTTATTATTTGGATTTGGAATTGGCTGAGCTGGGAGTTGTGTAGGCCGAGGTGGAGGCTAATTAGATGGCAACTGAAGTTGTTGAGGTGGTGTACCCAATTGAGGAGCCATGTTATTGGGATGTTGAAAAGATGGGTTTTGAAAAGATGGGGTTTGGACTTGATGCTGCTGGTATTGAGGATAGGCAGAAGGTTGTTGATAGGGCTGCAAATAAGCCTGCTGATATGTCTGATTACCATGGGCATACCCTCTCCAATTTGGAGCAGATTGGGCTAATGGAGGAGACCAAGTTTGCCAAGGCATGGGTGCATTCCATGAATTCTGAACAACAGTCTGATAATTTGTATTAAATTGCTGCATAGGATCTTGAGACATACCTGAGAATCGTGGCTGCCAAGGTCTTTGTTGTCCCATGAAGTAAAGAGACTCCATGCTGTGATTTTCCTCCAGTCGAACTGCCTGCAATTCCTTCAATCTAGGGCAATCATCAGTTTTGTGATTAAAAGTGCATAAGCCACAAATTTCAACAGTATTTAAAGGACATTCTCTAAGTGGGTGCTTCTTCCTACATTTAGGACAAAAAATAGACAAAGCCTGATCTTCTTGGTCCTGTTGTTCTTGCCTCTTCTTGGTTTTTGTTGCCTCAACTTGTGCACCTAAGGTGCTTAATAAATCAGTCTTGAAATCTTCTAGTAGATTCCCAAGCTCAGCTCTAGAAATACTAATGTTTGCAGATTTAGTTGCTTTGGTATTGCTATCTCTTTTCCCAGTTTGAGCCTTTCCTCTGAAATATTTCTGACATAAGTCCTGTATCTCTTCAAAAGGAAGGTAAGAAATGTCACCTTTGCCCATAACATTTAAAATATCCAAATACTCTTCTCTTATTCCTTTCAAAAATATTGTTCTAGTCATTTCAGGTGTTAAAGAATTGTATTTAGATTTCTGTAAATTGTATGAGAATCTTTCCAAATACTCCTCCAAACTCTCATCTTCCTGTGGAGTCAATCCGAAAATGTCATCTTTCAGACCCTTTGATCTGCAATGTGCCTGATATTTTCGAAGAAAGATTTTCCTCATGTCATCCCAGCTAGTGATAGAATGTTCTCCTAAACCCATGAACCATTTCAAGGCAGCTGCTTTAAGAGTAACATGGAAAAGACGAAGCTTATGGGTGTCATCAGTATACCCATAAGTTCGACATAAGATGTCAAATTCGAATAGGAAAGAGTCAGGATCTTCAGAGGTCATGCCATAAAAGTTTGGTAAGACAGAGGGTGGAATATTCTTCATTTTCACCTCTTCCCCTAGGATAACGCTAGTGTCTAAGATAGGAAATTTAAAGGTGGCCTCCTGATCTTCTGTTATTCCTTCATCCCTCACATGTCTTCTCTCTTCTTCCCTTCTTTCTTCTTCCCTTCTCTCTTGTCTGCGTTTGTTTTCTATTTCCAACATCCTCTCATACTCCCTTCTCTGTTATGCAGTTGGGCCTTTTGATGTTTCTTCCTCAGACATTTTGAACTTACCAACTGTTGAGATGAACCCTTTTGGAAGAGAAGTTCCTGTTATTTCTGTTTTTGGGGGGTTTTTAATAAATCTTCCTTTCTCGTCTCTTAGTCTAAACATAAAAGTGAAATCTAATCTATATTTTTGTTTGAAAATTTTGTTTTTATCAGAAAACTAAAGTTTCTAAGCCTGCTTCTACAATGCCTCCCCGGCAAGGGCACCAAAATGTTGGGCTTCAATCTACTAATGCAGATCGAACCTTAAATTTATATATCAATCCGGGTCTGTAAGCTTAGAGGCATTTCCAAGTTTTAGGACCTAGAGCTAGACTTGTTCAGTTAACCTAATTTTCTGTGAATTGAACCTACTGTCTAATAGGAAGTACTGCAACTTTAAAGATACAAAAATCCTTCTACAGGGATAGCTTCATCTGTTCTTTAAATGTACAACAATCTATTTAGGAAAGCAATTTAACAGTGGAAGAACTGATATAATGAAAGCAATTAATCAATGATTCTAACCCTAACAATCCACTAATGCATGAACAATTAATCATTAAATTCCCTTACATGACATTGTTCGTAATTGATAGTTGTTCAAAACACTTCCTCCTCAGGTGAGCAGCAATATATGATATGTCAAGATCACAGTAAGAACCGTTCCTTTAACATTCGACAGAGTAGAAGGCAGAGCTCATAGAAATGGAAGTGGTATATAGCATTAACAAAATTGTGGCTTAAACCATTTAAATGAAAACAGACCAATAGTAGAATCAATTGAAAACTAACGAAATTCGTTCTACAGCAATATGCTAGCTACTACAGAATTAACACATACCAATTGTTTGATCTAAATCGCATGCATCAATTTAATGACTGCAAACAGATAAATCGCATAGACTAGCAATGTAATGGTGTGAGAACTCAACAAAGGGGGCCCTCCAGTGCCTCGTTCCACATACAGTCGTAGGTTTACAGAACTGAAAGTCTAATTGTATTCACCATAAAATCGATTACACAGCAAAACCACGCAACTCAGAAATAGTCTGCGTTCTTCCCAAAATAGTGATCATCAATCCAATGTTTTGTGGAATATTTATACAAATTCAAAAGAAAACTGGAAATGATACAATCTTGCAAACTAATTAATGAACATAGCCATCGAGATCCTCATGCAGAATCGTGAAACTCAACAGAATCCAAACTGCCCTGCTTTTGTGCCGAGTGGTAGCACAGGTGGTCATTTGACCGACTTTGACTTGCCATCTGTAAGAGCCACATCATCTGTTCGTTGGAAATTAGTCCATCCTTGGACATTGAGGATCTTTCCTCCATCTTCCAGTTAATGCCTAGCTGTCCTGCAAGTGCTCAACTTTGGAGATATTAAGGGAAGTTAGAACATCCTGTAATTTTATAAAAACCTAGTTTCAATGCTCTAAAAACTTCAAAATTCAATTTGTTAACAAGCGATGACATTAATACCTTTTTAAACAAAGTCTGTGATGAACTACAAGCTTTATAGATTAGTATGAGGGTTTAATGGAGGAAAATGGAGGATATTTGGATGACAAAAAGAGGTCAAAATGGTGCCCAACAGGCACTTTGGACTAGAAGAGGCTACTTGGGAAAATGAGGCCACCATGAAAGAGGCATACCCCGCCTTGTTTCATGACTTCATTCCTAGTCCCTAGAAACGCCAAGACGACATTGTTCTAAGCGGGGAGGGATGTAATATCCTGAATTTTTGACTAACTATTTTGTTGTTATATTGGGCCACAGCCCCAACACCTATGTTTATTTTGAGTATTGGGCATGAGCCCCAGCACCTATGATTTATTCTTTTATATATATATCGACATATAGGGCATGGAACCTGACTGACTTCTTTATTTGAGTATATACCGGGCAATAAGGCCCCAATGTTTTAATGATTTTCTTTAGCTTTGATAAGGTTACAAACCCTAATATACCGAGATGATCTTTTGTTACTCACTGTGCAGAGCTATGATTTTACATGATTTGACTTATGAGTGTGTTGAGCGTGGACTCAGAGACACAAATGTAACCTATGTACAGGGCATAAGCCCCGATGTACCTAGAAGAATGTTTATGTACTGGGAGTAAGTGTTTCGTGGACAATCTACAGAGAGCGGAATCAAGGCCTGATCTCCCTAGCTTAACGTAAGTCTAGAACAAATAGGACGTAAGATAGATTACTTTCCTAGATCCTGTAGAAGTACAAATGCAAGAGTAGATTGTTTACCTTAAATTTGTAGATCCCTTTCTCCTTCATTGATCCAATGCTCCAGTGCTACCAGATTGCGAGTTGGTAAACCCTATTGAACATATACAAGACCACGAGAAGTGAAAGCATATATCTCATATGACAGATCTAAGTTAACAGTTAAGGAGGAAAAATCTAAACATTATCAAAGAGACAACATTTATGGAAAGCAATTATATTAACGGTATTGGAGAGTGGAGAAGTACAATAGAGAAGAATATTACAACCATTGCCTTAACACTGCAAACTCCTTCCGACAGGCCATGCCAAAGATCCTTGAGAGAAGTGAAGGTTCCCCATGCTAGAATGCTAGATCTATTGGGCTTGATTTCACCAGCATAAGAATACCATAGACTTCCTCCCCTTATAATGGGAGTGATATTCATTTAAATAGGACTAAGTGGATAGGATGTGGATAGGATAGGTTGAGAGATGATAGGAGAGACTTAAGGGATCCTTCCAAGGTGTTAGGAATCGAGTGGAAACTCTCCCAAGAGGTCAGGTATAAGGTCCCAAGTCAGCAAGCTTAGAGAAGGAGCTCGAAGAAGCTATTTTTTCCTTCTAACTGACTTCATCGCACCCTGTAATGGAGCAAGGTGCGACGTCGCATGTTGCAGGAGTGCAACCTGTGACGACTTGTCAAAACCTAGTATAAAATAGGTACAAATCCTTAAAGGTCAATCACTCAATCAAGGTAACTCCAGAGGTGTATACATTGAATCTCATGATGGGAAGATTTTAGGTGTAATAGAATGACCCCAAAGCATGAAGCTGTTGAAAAATAGATAGGTGAAATGCTTTGACAGAACGAATGGCAATGGACTTGTCAGACGAAGGATGTTGCTGCAATACAATTGACTTTGAGTACACAGTCTCAAATGACTCATAACATGGTTGTCGATCAATACAATGCAGATCCATGGTAGTAATGACTGAGTGAACACAATCATGGCTACTAGACACAAGCGTAGATCAATGATGAGATGATAACACAGCCACGACCAATACAAATGTGGATCCATGTGATATAATTCAATACAAATTTCATCGTAACCTGAGTAGAACATGACTACCCAGGGTCTTCAAGCTGAACCCACAATGATACAAATCTATCCATATGATTAGAAATGTCTTGACATCGAACATGGTAGAAACCACTTGATTACCAGTCATTGATGTAAATCGTTAAGAAGCATGAGGGAGATCATCATTAATGTCAATGATTCCCAAGGTATCACAGTATATATCATCAACCATGAATAAGTGAGTTGAAGTCAAATGCAAGATGAAATATTTCAATCAAGAGTCAATGATGTAAACTCATGTTGAAAGCGAGGTAACCTACCATTGAGGCATGCAGGGCCAAGGTACTTGGTTGGTTTCTAGATTCAATCCTTGAATGATGAGTTGATGTCGACAAGGATGAATCCGTCGAAGGAGGGCCATGATGAATCCCCCATCAATCGACATGAAACACGACAAAATATATGTAGAGTAGGTCGGATGGTACAGTAACATGCAAGATTGACTCATAGTGGACCGACATGGTGGCGAGTGTACTGACTGTAGATGAAAAATGATGGATGTGTTCTTGAACATGGGAATGGCATGACTTGGTAGTGTTAGAACATTATTACACCTATGTACATTAATCATTTATTAATTGATGATTAATTAGTGCCCAAGTGATTAATTATTACATCCCTAAGTTGGTTAGTTGGTAAATTGTCAAATATCTTGAACTAGTTAGCAATGTGAACAAGTGCTGAGTCAAACTAGCTGTTGGGTGTGCTCCCCAGGGCATTTAATGCATTCAGCATGCCTAGAGCGCCCTCCCCAGGTTAATTAATGCATTCAGCATGCTTCTCCTCTACCTAGGGCGCACTTGCTCAGAATGTGGACAATCTTGCCAACTTTGTCCAATTTTTGGCCAATTCTAGCTACCTAACCTCTAACCAACTAGTTTCTCCACATGTGTGAGGTCACATGGGCCTGTCCAGTCATTCCCAGCATTCACATAGCAGTTTCGAACCAGTTTGGGATGGTTTGGGATATTTTGGTCAACCTAGCGGGGTTTGAGCTATTTCTAAGCTAGATTAGTGTGAACACTCCAGATGGATTCGAATTCTTCCAGATTTGTATATATGGATGTTCTTAACCTATTTCGAGGTTGGACAGTTAATAATATTGACATTATTCACCCATTTCATGTGTATTGTTCTTCATTCATTTACAGATTTATGCTAATTCTTGCAAATGTTGTGCAATCTTTTCACTAGTGAGGAATCCATAGTAGCTAGGTTCTGCTGTGATTGAGATTTTACAGGCAGTATTGACATGACGAGTACGACACAAATTCCTAATGCGACTGATGACAGAAACTTTCTTTAAATGACTCAAAGGAGTAACAAGACTAAGGAAGCAAGTGGAACTCGAGGACAAACAGATGATCCAAGTGCTGTATGTAGATGCAGATGAATACCATGTTCAAGAATGACTACGTACTGCGACTAACAAAGTGTGTAACATAAAAGCTTTCATTTTCCCCCATCATGAACGATGAGTGCCTCATGTGTTTTTTACAAGCTTGATGAGGGTAACTAGATGCTCGATATAGCTCATATCATAGATGAGTCCAATCCCAAATATGTTTCGACCCTAGGATAGGAGGAGTTCATCCCATGGCGGGCCCTTCAATCTAAAATTTTAACAAGTCCATAGAAGGTAAACTCGGTCGTCATTTTAGGTTTAGAGAGTTTGAAAAGAACTAAAGAAGACTCCAATAGTCCTTTTTCGTAAAGTTAGCCTCATCACCCGGAAAAGGGTAAAACAACGTGTGAGAGGACTCTTCTAGTCAAGATTGGCTGAAGTATAACTTTTTCGTAATTAGTTCCCCTTGGTTCAAAATAGGGGTAAATTATCACTAGGGAGACGACCATTCAAATTCTTTAACAAGCGTGAACATGAGAAGTTCGCTTGGCAATCTTTTAGTTTTGCAACAGCCTGAAAAGAGCTTAATGGTAGACTCCGGGGGGTGTCCTTTTCCATGGGAGTTTAACCAGCCCAAAAAAGTGATAAATCACAACTCGGTACTTATTCTCATGGTTTCAAGAGCACGAGAACAAACGAAGAGTGAGCTCATAGTCACGTAATAACTACAATCTAACCGTTGTAAAAATAATGACAAAAAATTCAAAGGAGTGTTCATACCTGAAATGATTGTTGTGATGCGAGAAATGACATGAAAGACCACTAACAACTCCCGCATACTCAGAAACTAGGTCAAATAGTCAAATAATATCCCAAATATGATAAAAATTAATTAAAACTATGGCAAATTGCCCTAAAGCATCAAATATTTGAAAAAGGAATATTCTTTTTCATTTATAAATAGAAAAATGGGCCAAAAATAGTCACCATTGTTTCATTTGCCAATTTGGGAGCAGAAGTGCAAATTTGGAGCCAAAAATTCCTTTGTCGATTCTGAGAGCTACGAGCCACCATTTCACCCACCATCTGCAGCAGGTAAGCCTAAACTTCATCCACCAAGTTTCTAGTGGATTAGATTTTGATTTTAGGTTCATTTTTTGGGTTTTTTGACAAATTCATGGAGGACTATAACGCCTTCGGCTCGTCGCAGTTTTCCCTTTTGGGAACTGTGACTAGACCAACTTGGTGCAAATCCTGAATTCGTGGGGTGCACCATCATTGCACTGTGTGCAAAACCACAGTGCGACGACGGAGATGCATTTCCCAATCATCAAATTAAACCAAAAAAGGGAACTTGTTGAGGTTGAAGCAATATCTAACAGTGTTTAAATGCCCATTTTGGCAGGTTGCTAGCAAGAAAACATGGTTTTAGAGTGGCGAGAAAGAGAACATGAGGTAAAAGACGTACAAGCTACCAATGATCCAGAGTGCTTGAATGCTTTGAGAAACTGCGGTTTGCTCAAGTTCTTTGAGATTCGGGCGATGAGGTCCCAAATCCCTCTACTATCACACGTGCTCCGGTGTTGGGATGCGACGCAACAAGGCTTTGTGATTGGTGAGCACATTCTCATTATAGATATTGAGGACATCTATTTTCTTACTAGTTTGTCCCATAGAGGGGACCCTATAGATCTCACAGGAACACGGGCTAGTGATCGCACTGTCGATGACATGGTGTCACATCATTCTACTACTCTTGCTCGATATTCCAGTGGGAAGATTCCTATCAGAGATGTTGTGGACTGCTGACTGCGTACCATATTGTTCACGATTACTAGTGTGGTGGGGAGCCAAGCCCCACACATGGCCACTCAGACCCAGATGCTTTATGCAGAGGACTGTATGTCCCCCAAGATCTTCAACTGGTGCGAGGGTCTCCTCACAAATGTCCAAGCTCAGCTGACCAAGTGTCGGCGGGGAGAGCTCAAGCAGTCTGGATATGGATCAATCGTCGTATCATTCTTCTTAGAGCGGATCCCCCTCTTGCACCCACAGGTATGACTAGATGACAGGGAGCCTAGAGATCCCCACATGCTCAGATGGGCAGAGGTGATGGCCCGCCATGGTGGAGGTCCTATCATAATATTTGGTGGCGAGTTCTTCAGTTGGCTGGAAGGCCAGTTACTCATGGTTGAGGACTACCCGTACGGCGATATGGATTACAGATAGGATCCTGACTTGGTGCAGCATGGGGAGACATGGGTAAGAACAAAAAACTTTGTATTTTTTAGTTTTGTATGTTTATGATTTTTTTGACGCAGTGTTGACAAGTATAAAATATGTGTGTGTAGACGTGGGCCCCGTACCACCCATGGGAGCCTCTCTTCTAGCGAGGAGAGATAGAGGTGGGGAAGAAGTCATGCCCCCAGGTGTTCATGCTGCCATCTTGGAGATGGAAGAGGTGTACAGGAACTTGTCCCAGCTGATAGTAGATGTTCTTGAGCCAGCAGTGGATGACTTACTGAGACCTATGTAGAGGCTTGGAGTTGGGCGTTGGTACACTTGAATGCCTTACTCTGCAAGGTAGCAAGGATTGTGGATAGCTTCCTCACTCAGGGACAGAGAGTTGTCTGTCGTAGGGGTGTATGAGCCAAGGGTCAGGCCTGATGACATCATTATACTTGTATTGAGATCTTAGAGGCCTCAAATTTTGTACTACTGAAAGCTACGAGGCTTCATATTTTTGTAGATACTCACTGCAAGCCTTCGTGCTTCAGATTTTTGTACTAGCACTACTTTTGATGATATATATATAGACATTCTGGGTGGTTTATACATTATGTTTTTTTAAGATGATGAATGATGTGATCTTGTCCATATGCTTTGCTTTTATACAGTACATTATTTACATGTCATGAATGCTTTTACATATTATGAGTATTATGTGTGTGCGATGTGCCAATCTAAAATGAAGTTGGCCATCGAGTCAACAACTGTGTTTAACTCTCATGGAATGTGTAGGTATTGAATGGATTCAAATGACCTTTCCAGGAGACGTACTCATCTTAAGAGAAGGAGCAAGGTAGGATCACGGATAGCGTAGACCCGGTTAAGGTGAGAAACCACTAATTGAGAATCCATGTGGATGACAATGTGGTTCATTCCCAAGGAAGTAGCATCGGTTAGGGTTCTAATTACCACCTGCTACTCTGAGGCATTGATGGTTGCAAATCCGAGGCAACTTCCTCCTGAGCTGATGAGTTCGCCTGTTGGGGAATATAGTACCCAGGCTGCTGAGGCAAGGTTACAGATATGCTGGCTAGCACTGTCTGCGAATCCGTAGCATGTTTCCATCTGCACACGTAGACAGAACATGGTATAAGAAGCGGAAACAAGATCTAAAGACACTAAAAAATAAACGCGTCACACCACACAAAAACATGCCATATATAGTATATACAAGAGAATCTATGCATGACCGGTTCAAGCATAGTACCTCTTCAGGTAAAGCCCATTACGGGGTTCACCCAAAGATATTCCATCATAGTCTTCAAGCTGATCATAAGCTCCCTTTTCCAAAACACGTTTGACAATGTAAGGTCCATGCCACATGGACTCAAACTTTCCTGCTCCTAGTTTATCATGCTTCTGGTCGTACATAAGGACCAAGTCACTCTCGTTGAAGACACGAGGTTCAACAAACTTGTCGTATTGAGATTTGATGTGTTTCTTGTGTTCTTCAATAACAAGGGCAACATCTCGGTGGGACTCATCAAGTTTTGCTAAGTACAGGAAACGTTCTTACTCAGCAGTAGTGTTAGGAAGAAGTTCGACAGCGAGTTGTAGAGATGGAATTTCGCACTCTATAGGAAGGACAACCTCCAATGCATACACCAATTGGAAAGGAGTCAAACTTATGGTTTTAACGGAATTTCTGTAGGCCCACGATGCTGAAAAAGAGCATGTTATGCCAGTTGGACCTATGTGTACCTACCATCCTTTGGACCATAGTTTTCAAGACCTTGTTAATGGCCTCGACCTGTCTGTTGGACTGCAGGTAGTAGGGTGTTGAGTTTTCATGGAGAAAACCCAATCTATCACTCAGTTCATCAACCATATGGTTCTGAAAGTGAGAACCATGGTCGGTCACTATCGCCTGCGAAACTCCAAACCGTGCTATTACATGATTGAACATGAAGAGTGCGGCAGTTTTGTTGTCATTTCGGTATGTAGGCATTGCCTCAGCCCACTTTGTAAAGTAATCCACAGCTACTATGATGTAACTATGCCCCCCGGTCGAGGTAGGCTTACAGTGCATGAAATTGATGCCCCATTTTGCGAAGGGGCCCACGACAATAACCGGGTGTAACGGGGTGGGATGGGTGCACTTCTTCGTATGGAAGTGTTGACATGGAGGACATCTTTTCATGGCCTCAATACAATCTTTAAAGATAGTAGGCCAATAATATCCTGCGTGCAAAATCTTTTGGGCTGTAGCCATCCCAAAGAGGTGACCGCCACATGCCCTAGCATGACAGTCATTCAGAATGCATTCAGCATCATCGTGAGTTAGACAATATCAAAGAATTGAATCAATGCCACGGCGGTACAAAGTATCACTTATGATCAGATAATACTTCGCATGGTGACATATTCTATGACGATCATCGCGAGATAGTTGAGGATTGAGGCATTGGGTTTGATGATATAATGAAATATCTCCATACCACGGATTAGTCGGACTGATAATAAACAATGATTCATTCTAAAAAGAATCATTATGCTCAATTTCTAAGTTAGGACAGGGAAGGTCACAAATAAGCTCGGCAAACACCAAAGACTTTTTAGACTTGGCTTTCTCGAAAAGAAGGTCGAAGTCTTGCAGCATCACAATCCATCGTGAATACTTGCTCCCAAGCATCTAACGTGTCAGTACGTGGTACATGGGGTTCGAGTCTGCAATGATGGTGGTGGTGTGGAGCAAGATATAGTGGCAGAACTTTTGGACGGCGATAACCGCCGTGAAAGCAAGCTTTTCGACATGTGAATATCTAGTTTCAGTGTCAGTGAGACCCTTACTTGCATAGTATATTATATGTTCCTGGGAATTTTGATCCTCCTGTACCAAAACCATGGCAATAATGGTAGCAGAAGCAACGAGATATAAGATGTAATCTAAGAAATAGTGTGGTGGTTGGATGACAGGGGCATGCGTGATGGCATGTTTGATGCTGTTGAAAGATTTTTGAGCTTGGTCATCCCAAATGAACGAGACATCTTTCTTAAGCAGCTTCATATACCCCTGAGTCTTCTCCGCGAAGTTACAAACAAAATGCCTTAAATAGTTCACCTTCCCTTGGAGACTTTGAAGTTCTGTCACGTTGGTCGAATGTGGTAGGTTGACAATGGTTTTCCATCTTTAAGGGATTGATATGGATCCCATCCTTCGAGATGATAAACCCTAAGAGGCATCCAGACTCTACGTAGAAGATACACTTACAAGGATTTAGACGGATATTGTACTATCTGCATTTGAGGAAAATGGCCATCATATGATCCATGTGGAACTCACGCTCCTTTGAATGAGCAGGGAGATCATCTAGGTAAGGTTCCACAAAGTCCTTAATGTCATGGAAGGCATACGACACGGCCCACTGGAACATGGTGCCATCGTTTTTAAGGCCAAATGGGAGTTTGTGATATGCAAACATCCCCCAAGGATAGATGAAAGCCGTCTTATGTTGGTCATCTGGGTTGATCTCAATCTGGTTGTAACCAAAACATCCATCCATGAATGAAAAGATGATGCTCGCGGCACAATTGTCGATGATCTAGTCGATGAACAAGGTCGGGTAGTTGTCCTTTGGACAATCCTCGTTAAGGTCCCGATAATCGACATAGATGCGAGTGGTGCCTTGCTTTTTGTTCATAGGGATGACATTTGAGACTCAATCCGTCAACGGGATAGGATAGATGAAGCCAGCCTTTAAGAGCTTTTCAATCTCTGCCTTGATTGCTGTAGTTTTCTGGGGGTGTACCAGTTGCAACTTTTGACGTACAGGTTTGATGTCGGGATAGGTTTTTATTTCGTGAGAAACAATCGCAGGGTCTATCCCAGGCATCTCCTCAAAGGACCAAGTGAACATGTCTTGAAATCGCTTGAATAAGGCTATACTAATAGCTATTTCTTCAGGGGAACACTTCTGGCCTATGCGAATGTGTTCCACTACACAAGGTTTTACTGAAATGTCTACCAGGGTGGTAGTCTCAATGTTGGCCAGGTTGCCCTAAGAGTCTGAAAGACATGTAAGTATGGGAGAATGAGGGAACGGGTAGATATTCGGTGAAAATATGGTGCTAATGTTGTCCTCTATGTACTCCCAAGGTGGAAGAAAAGATGACCTATGATGGAGGACATCACACGGACCATCATCAACATTCATGACTTCCATGATGGACTCGTCTGAATGAAAAGTCTGAAGTAAGAGATCAGGGAGAGATGATGCCCGTTGTAGAAAACAAGGTAGGGAGGCCAAAGTTAAGTGGTCCTCTGGTGCTGAATGGATAGCCTTGTAAATGCATTCAATGGGAAAAAGAGGCATCACGTCTCCAATTAGGTGTGTTGTGGCTTCGTCTAGTACAAGCCAAGTATCAGTGGAGCAAGATGAAATCCATATGGAGATCATGTTCACCGAGGCAACATGACTAGGGGGGTCTGAAGTGGGAAAAACGCTCATGAGAGATGAATCTCTCAAGAGGCCAACCCCTATACTCTCATACCATTTTTACCTTTGTCCAATGGAAGGAACATGGTCACCAGGATGAGTAGTAGTGTCTAGTGTGCAAAAATCTAACTGGTCGACGGTAACAGTTCGTCCTTGATGGGGAATTGTACTACATGGAAGACTGAAGAGAATACCACTTGCATGGTGTAAAACCAGTTGCGACCAAACAAGAGATTATAATTTATTGGGGCGAAGACCACTTCCACATTGATGGTCATGGTCTTTCTACCTAACTCGACTGCGAGAGCTTGTAAGATCCCATGAGGTTGAAAGCTACAGTCGTTGAATGCTTTCAACGTGGTAGGATAACGATTCAATTTAGGAGAGCCGATGGCTCTCCAACAAGCGATCGACATGACAGAAATAGAGACGCCTTCGTCCAAAAGAGTACAATGGACAATTTTTCCAGGAATGTTTGTAGCTACTTGGAATGTGAGCTGATGGGAAAGCCTCGGCTTGAAGTAGTCAAGTCAGAACATGATGGTATTTGAAGAATCAGGGTCAACCGCACCGATTGCTGCAAGGAGAGTTTTGCATTGATTAGGACAATTCTACAAAACTTCCAGCATGGACATGGCGCAAGGGGCTTGTGCCAAGTCTTCTATGATATTGTAATTCTGTGCTGCCCGAGCATTAGGATTGAAAATAGATTTTCTAATCGTGCTCTTGGGTGTTCGCAATATCGAATCTAAGGAGGACTTCTCAATGGTGAGAGAAGTTGACGGTACAGTGACATCAGGTATAGCATTGGAAGTTTTTCCAGTATTACTTCCAACAGGTTCTTTCGAAGAGACCGGGTCGTATGATCGCGAGCAAGTGTTCAAATTGATCGTCTCATTACGTACCATGAGAACATGCGCGGTATTGGATGGTTCCCCCTAGGCTGAGGGAGTTTGAGCAATCATCTGCTAGTTTTGAGTGGGAAATGGGTTGTTGAGAATTGCGGGAGTGGGTTTACCCCTAAGAAACTTTTGGACTTGGTCTCTATGGGGACACTCTTTGGAGAAGTGATCATCTCCACATAGTAAACAAGGATAATTTAGCTTCTGCTTCTGTTTGGTGTCCTCAGGAGTGCTCTTTTGTTCCTGTTGGGCAGAAGATTTCTTAGGTTTTCCCTTGTTTTTCTTCTTATTACTGCACTTCTGAGGTGAAGCTAATGAGACAGAATTCACTTCTTTAGTAACAGTAGGAGAGGATGACTTGGTGGTGCTAAGACAAGCCTATGTTGGTGATGGGGATGAACCCTGGGGGTGCGAAGAACCAACAGTTTGATGAGGAGGCTGGGTATGAAGGGATCCAATGATGCCATCGGCTTGGGGTCCCTTGAGCGGTTTCGTAGGGTCGTTAGCGTCACGAGGTGCGTAAGGAGGAATACCAAACAATGTGCAAGATTGAGTATAAACTAAGTCTAGAACATGGGCGCACACGATGGATTGTTCTTCAGTGACAACACCTCCCATGGCAACATCTCGTGCTATGACAGGAATGAGGGACTTCGTAAACCAGTCTACTAAAAGTTGGTCTGGGATAGGGGCTTCAATGAGACGACATCTCCTTCACCACTCATGAATATGATTAGAAATGTGAGTGGCGGTATTCTGATGGAGTGAGATTAAAAGCTTGGTACCAGTTTCATACCATATAGGCAGCTAGAAATGAGTCAAAACGTTCATGGCAAGAGAACCAAAATCAGGAAAAGAGTGGGGTGGTAGCTCGATATACCATTTGGCAGCCAAACCAGTGAGAGTCCTTTGAAACAATCTAAGATGGATTAGGTCGTCTATTAAGGAATTAGATGAACACCATAAATGGTATGTTGTCATGTGGTTTTTTGGATCTTCACCTGGCTTACCATCAAATTTCAGGATATCAGATGGAAGTTTCACCGGAATAGGTGGCCAATTAGTTTCGTGCTAAATGGGATCATTGGTTAAACGAGATAGGTTAGGTAGGTCCATGGTAGCCAAAAAGGGAAGCTGTGGATTAGGCTGGGCGTATTGATAGTACGGATAAGGCGTGTAAAGACTAGTATGACCGTAGGGTGTAGTAGGAGGAAACTGGTCGTAGGGGGATGTATCACTCGGACTGTAAGGGGGTCCGCCAACATAAGGTGGTCCATTCCAATAAGGTGGGGGTCCACCTCCACCACCGAGAGGAGGTGGAGGTCCTTTGCCACCGCCGGTAGGAGGTGGGGGTCCATAACTGTAATACGGTGGCACCCCACTGCCTCCACCTGGAGGGGGTGGTGGACCACCTCCACCATCGGAAGGATGAGGGTCTCCACCACCACTACCGCCACCATGATAATTAGATTCGCCACCGCCTCCTCCTAGAGGGGGTGGTGGACCACCTCCGCCGCCAAAAGGGAAATGTCCTCCTCCACCATAATAGGATGGTCCTCTGCCACCTCTACCCAGGGAGGGGGGGGTTGGACCATTCCCATCATTGCCGAAAGGGTGGGGGACACTATTGGTAAAATGAGTTGGATCTCCATAGAAGGGAGAGGTCCACCCCCTCCTAAGTTAGGTGGGGGCCTGCTGCCTCTAATAGGAGGTGGGGGGGGACCAATCTGGGGTGGTGGCACTTGAGGGACAGTTGGTTGGGGTCCATGCTGTAAAATAGGTTGTTTCCCCCATAGAGTGTAGGGATTTCTAGGATAGGGTATCCCATATGGTGCATTTCTAGGATTAGATTGTCCTGATGTAGGGTTAAAGGAACCTGGATACGCTTGACTCAATGAGGGTTGAGTTACATTGGATGGTCCCCCAACATGAGATAATCCCATGGTGGATGGTCTAGAGGGTTGGGAAGGTCCAACGGGAGGTCCATTGGGGATTCCACCGCCTACGTTCTGGTTAGGAAATGGGGGTTTCCTCCCAGCCACAATAGGATGACCACTATTCAAAGATTGAACCAACATACGTTGTTGATTAGCTACTATAGTAACAACGTTACCAATGAGATAATCTGGATGAATGGAGTATCCTCCCCTCGAATTTTGAGGTGGGGGAGGGGCTGGTAAAGTAACTGCAGTAGTAATAGGTGTGTTGGACTATTGTTGTTCAACCGGTTAGGTAGTATCAAGTACCAAACTGGTCTCCTCCCTCGGAGATACCTATGTAGGGATGGATTGTTAACCAGTTTTAGTGGTGGTCGCATGCTGTGTGGATGATTCTGGTGACTCGAAAGATAAAGAGCGACCTGGGATTGGTTGATAAGGGGGTAACGATGGGTCTTCAACCCTTCATTGGAGACTTGAATTCTGACACCTCTCAGCCATAGACCAAAAGTGAGCCAATTGGCTGCAGTAATAGGCTAAAGGATCATCCGGAGACATCTCATTAGGTGGGGGTGCAATGGAAAAATGGGCCATTGGATGGCCGGTAGAAGATGTCCAATAAGCTGCTGAAGGACCAACAACTGCTGTGGGGTCATCTTGGGGTTGATTTATCCATTCCAATGATCTAGGCTCTCTCAGTGCAATGGGAGATAGGTCTTGTGAAGTGGGGATTCGTGCTTCTTCATCCTGCGGGGGATGAGAGGCAGGTGAATCTGGAGGAGTATGTGGAAACAAATGTCCTCCAATATTCAAAGTGGTATTTTCCACTTCTTGTGACTCGGCCCTGGCATGAGGATCCATCCTCACCCTCGAAATTACCTCTTGGTTAAGGGGATATTTGGGTGAGAAGTTTTGGATTCTGCAGGACCTTCTCCAAGGAAACTCAACCAGAGTGACTGAAACAAAAAGTTTCTCCTAAGGGTATTCTACAAAAGAAAAGCAGTCCGGAAAAACCTACTCAAAATAAGGCAACAAGAAGACTTATGTGACAGAGTGGATTCAAAGTCTGGAACCTCACGGGATTATCAAGGCATTGAAAAATCTATATACTGTAGGGTCCAACAATATGACGTGACAAGGAGGATTGGGACCGTACCCTTTCCTGCATACCCGATTACCTAGACAGTACGTACGTGCTAATCTCCCTGAGTGCTATTCTCGGTGTATTGCTTTGCCAAGACGGCCAAATGGTTAAATCAGTTGGTTTCAGGAATCCTAATGGTGTCTCCCGATATATGCAAGGTACGTGGGAGCTCAAATCCATAGTGGTGTTGTCTAATGCACAACCATTTAGCAAGAAACCTTCCGATATACTACCGAGTACATGATACACCCTTCTATATATGCCAAGTATGGACTATGTTACTTGGTGGGTACGTGAAGGAGCTCGATATACCGATAAGTACGTGGAAGACTACAATACCCCTGGGATACAGTGCTAGCAAATAACGATAGCTGCCACGCTTAAAGACGCCGGAACATGTCTTTAACTTACACACAAGTTTCTAAATATTTTACCCTAGTTCTACCATTAATTTTATCTTGGATGGTTAGGTGAATGCATGAGGTGAGTACATAATCGGAAACATAATGCAAACCCTAGCTACATGCAAAAAGTATGCTTTTCTTTCGATGAAAGCTACCTATAGGAAGGAGAAATCTTCTTTTTCTTTCCAATAATTTTTCCAAAGCAATGCAATGCAACACAATCCCAACTCTATGAAAAATGATACTGAAACATTCTTTTCCTTTTTCAACGAAACACAAAAAATCACAACACTACTAATCCAAATCACAACATTTTTTCCCTTTCTTTTTATTTTCAAAGCAAAATGACACTAGGTAATGAAAAGAGAGGATTCTAAGATGGATTATGCAAGCTTTTCAATTTCACTTTGAATGATCTAAAAGCGATAAGAATTAAAAAAGCATCTATCTTTCCTTAGCATGGGACTAATTTTGCAAGAATTGAAACATGCTTCGAGTCTTTCAAGGAGATGAACGATTCATAATTCAAGAAAAGCACAACTGATCACACATTCATTCAATTTTTCAAAAAATACATGAGAAAAACATTCCAATGCATGAATTTTCTTCAACAATGTTCGAGAAATGACGAGAAAGAAACACTTTTAACTGTTCAATGGATGTATCAAAAGATTAACTTGATAACAACTACGCTTCCAGACATAAATGACCGAAAAGAAAACACTACTTGCAACACTCGGCACACTCAGAAAACTCAAGAAAAGACAAGCACTCAGTCAGACTAAAAGACACACGAGACTCAAAATGAGACAGTAGCAAGCAAACCAAGCAAGACAAGCTCAAAAGAATAATGAAAACGAGTCTGGGAACTAATCTAATGTAGTAACTAGATCAATTAATGGAGAGGATGGAATGCAAGGGTGAACAGATGAAGGTGTAGGAGACAAGAGTATCCACCACTACCGGTTCTCAGACTTGTCCAAAGCGGAACCAAAAACCAATCCAAACCGAGCCAAACACTTAACACACAAATCAAAGATGGGATCTCTGGCTGGATCTTGCAGCACAGAGAGAGTTCATACAACAAACCAAAGCTCAGATCAAAAGATGGAGAGGGGATGCCTGCATGTCAAATTCAACAAATCGACACACCCTATGTTTATACACAGTGCGACATCGCAGTTCACCAATGCAGAAAGTGCGACGGTGTCGTAGTCTTCAAATGAAAAGACTGCGACGGGTGACCAACAGGCAAAGAACAGAGACTAGGAAAGATATAGTGTCGCTCTGTTTTCACTAACTAGGTGCGACACGCAACATCTAAGTTATGAAATGGATCAAATCTCCAAGCAATGAACCACGAAATGGTTTCTCCTTCATTGATCCAATGCTCCAGTGCTGCTAGATTGCGAGTAGCTAAACCCTGTTGAACATATACCAGACCATGAGAAGTGAAAGCATATATCTCATATGAGAGATCTAAGTTAACAGTTAAGGAGGAAAACTCTAAACATTATCGAAGAGACAAAATTTATGAAAAGCGATTATATTAACTATATTGAAGAGTGGAGAAGTACAATAGAGAACAATATTACAACCATTTCCTTAACGCTACAAACTCCTTCTGACAAGCCATGCCAAAGCTCCTTGAGAGAAGTGAAGGTTCCCCAAGCTAGAATGTTAGATCTATTGGGGTTGATTTCACCACCATAACAATACCATAGACTTCCTCCCCTTAGAAAGGGAGTGAGCTTCATTTAAATAGGACTAAGTCGATAGGATGTGGATAGGATAGGTTGAGAGATGATAGGAGAGACTTAAGGGATCCTTCAAACGTGTTAGGAATCGAGTGCCAACTCTTCCAAGAGGTTAGGGATAAGATCCCAAGTCAGCAAGCTTCGAGAAGGAGCTCGAAGAAGCTATTTTTGCCTTCTAACTGACTTCGTCGCACCCTGTAATGGAGCAAGGTATGATGTTGCATGTTGCAGGAGTGCAACCTACAACGACCTCTCAAAACCTAGTATAAAATAGGTACAAATCCTTCCAGGTTAATCACTCAATCAAGGTAACTCCAGAGGTGTATCCACTGAATCTCATGATGTGAAGATTTTAGGTGTAATAGTAAGCCCTGAGGTACATTGAGTGTTGGACCTAAGCCCTTGAGCACTCCAAGCTTGATAAACGAATACCAGATCTGAGGTAACTTAAATATTCTAGATGTGCCTCACAACCACATTATAGCACTAGTGTTGAGCAGAGGCTCTGGAATTGCACTAGCGTAATGCCCATGTGAGAGTGTTGGCTTAAAAGGTTCTGAAGAGCACTCGGGGTTACTGAATCTCAAAGGGTTGAGTCTAAAAGACTTTGAATAGCACTTTTCTTTCATCACATTTATTTGATTTAATTAAATGATTCATCTTTTATCTATCATCAAATACTGTGGGAACTACCATGTTAAACGAGGGAATCCGACATGGAAAAAGAAAGACTAGAGGTACCTAACCAAGTTGACCGAGACCATCCAAAGAATTGGACCTTGTCCTTAAAAGTTAAGAGAAAAGAAGTGTCATGTGACGACACATAACTAAATAAAAGATAATTACCAGTAGTCTTTTATCACTAACTTGTATAAGGGCCTCAAGGCTAATATTATTATTAAGAGCTTTAATAATAATGGTGTAATTATTTAATTATGGAATATAATTAGTATATATGATTTATGCATTAATTAATATTATAAATGGTGTATTAATAGTTAAGTGAAATATAATTATTGTTAGTATAATTATTGTTAGTATAATTATCATTATTATAATTATTATTTAGAGCATAAATCAAAATCACGTATAGTTAAACAGCTGGAAAAGTCCTAGTTCAAGAGGACTAGATATTTAATTAAATAATATCTTTTAATTATTAATTATTTAATTTAAAGAAACTAGTTATTTCAACAGTCCTAATTAAAAGACTTCCCTACTTAAAGAGGGCAGATACCAAGTTTGGGGATCATCTATCATTCTTGGTCATTATAATTCTCTTATGGTAATCCAAGAAGTGTATTCTGCTCCAAGAAACTGAAGCAACCTCACCTAAAAATTCTCATATCTGAATCAGCAATGGACCTAGGGCCTCTATCTCTCATTGCATGTTGGAACCAAGCTCGGGGCGATCCAGATAGAATCGGGAAATGGTTCAAGGGTCAAGGTTGGGAGGAACATGATAGTCCCAAAGGTATCCACTAAGGAGTTTTTCTAACAGGTCAACTAAGCTCAGAAGTCTCTGCACTAATAATTTTTTAGTGTGCAGGTTACTACAGGAAGGAGCAAGTTACAAAGTAACTGGGTTCAAATCCTAGATCTTCCAATTGAAGTTATAATAGAGGTTAAATATTTAACAAAAAATTCTACCCCAACACCTTTGGTCCTTTTTCTTTTATCCTAAATCGTTTAAATATAGATTTCTGATAGGAACAAAAACACTGTAAACTAGGATTACGTAACTTTAGAAGCTATGATCAGCAAAATGTCTAGCAGGTCTAGCCAAGCTATCCTGTGCTATACATCCTAGAAAATCCACAACCTAGAAATCTGTTCCTGATAATTTAAGTAAACTTAGATCACTCCTTCAAGGCGGAATTATTATATTTACATATATATTTGTTAAGATTCAGTATGCTAAGACAGAAAATAGCAGCATTACATTCCATTTCACAATAATAGCATATACAGGATCACTAAAGAAACAACAAGCATAGCATAAACATAAGAGACAAATATTTATCCTTGGAAACCCTCATGGGGTAGAAAACCCAGCAAAGCTTCCTCAATATAGATGACCAGCAATATACAAAGATGAAACCCTGAGACATGATCTCCTCCTCCACAATAGCAAACCTCTTCTCCACAAGTGCGCTATCCTCAAGTGAGTGAGTGTGTGTAATGAGGAACACACCTCCTCTATTTATACACTACTCTGATATGTATTTTACACAAGTACACGTAGGCTCGTATTTAACCAATGGGTTAAATACCCCACTACAACTGACTGGGCCGACCCCTCTAGGGTGGTCTAATAACCCTTTGACCCACATAACACATACAGGGCCGACCCCCACTAGGGAAGTCTAATAACCCAAGTTACCACATTCCGACGGAGGAATAAACATCTCCGGATATACAATAAGATCTTCACGAAGGAATGAAACATCTCCAGAATAATAAAGTACAAATATAATATTCTTTGAAGTTACAATATCTCAACACTCCCCCTTAACGAGAAGGATATTATAACAACATCTGCACGAGCAAGGAGTCATCAACATCATACATGATACATCTATAAATCATTGGAAGCTTTCTCAACATCATCAGTAACTCAAGCAGTTACTGGAACATCTTCAATACTGGAACATCGACATCTTCAGTATTGAGTCTTTATCTTCTGTAGCACTTGAACAGCTACAACAATATCATCATCTGGATCCTCATGATTATCGTCATCACACGATCATCAGCATCGTCATCTCACGATCATCAGCATTGTCATCACACGATCATCAGCATCGTCATCTCACGATCATCAGCATCGTCATCACACGATCATCAACATCGTCATCACACGATCATCAGCATCGTCATCACACGATCATCAGCATCGTCATCACACGATGATCAGCATCGTCATCACACGATGATCAGCATCGTCATCACACGATCATCAACATCGTCATCACACGATTATCAGCATCGTCATCACACGATCATCAGCATCGTCATCACACGATCATCAACATCGTCATCACACGATCATCAGTATCGTCATCTCACGATCATCAGCATCGTCATCAATACAGGTATCCATAACAATACAAGTATCCACATCATTAGTACAAGTATTCGTGCCAATACAAGTATACATATCATCAATACAAGTATCCATACTGATACAAGTAACCATGTCATCAATACATGTATCCTATCACATCATCAATACAAGTATCCTACCGATACAAGTAACCACATCATCAATACAAGTATCCATACCGATACAAGTAACCACATCATCAATACAAGTATCCTACCGATACAAGTAACCACATCATCATAAAAAAAAAAAATCACTTTCTTGGAGACCATTCGTCTACGGATCAATTCAAGGACCAAAGTCCGGGGATGATACAATCCCCACTTCTCGGAGACCATACGTCTACGGATCAATTCAGGGACCGAATTCCGGGGATGATACAATCCCCACTTCTCGGAGACCACACGTCTACAGATCAATTCAGGGACCGAAGTCCGAGGATGATACAATCCCCACTTCTCGGAGACCACACGTCTACGGATCAATTCAGGGATCGAAGTCCGGGGATGATACAATCCCCACTTATCGGAGACCACACGTCTATGGATCAATTCAGGGACCGAAGTCCGGGGATGATACAATCCCCACTTCTCAGAGACCACACGTCTACGGATCAATTCAGGGACCGAAGTCCGGGGATGATACAATCCCCACTTCTCGGAGACCACACGTCTACGGATCAATTCAGGGACCGAAGTCCGAGGATGATACAATACCCACTTCTCGGAGACCACACGTCTACGGATCAATTCAGGGACCGAAGTTCGGGGATGATACAATCCCCACTTCTCGGAGACCACACGTCTACGGATCAATTCAGGGATCGAAGTCCGGGGATGATACAATCCCCACTTCTCGGAGACCATATGTATACGGCTTTCTTTAGGACTGAAAGTCCAGCGATGATCCAATCCCCTCAACTGTCCACTAAGGACTTCATTCTCGGAGACCTCATGTCTACGGCTCTCTTTAGGACTGAAAGTCTAGGGATGATCCAATCCCTTCAATTGTCCACTAAGGACTTCATTTTCGGATACCATACGTCTACGGATCAATTCAGGGACCAAAGTCCAGGGATGATACAATCCCTACCTGTCCACTAAGGACTTCATTTTCGGAGACCATACGTCTACGGATCAATTCAGGGACCAAAGTCCAGGGATGATACAATCCCTCTTCTTTCTCGGAGACACCTGTCTACGGCTCACTTTAGAACAAGTGTTCAAGGATGATACAATCCTCACATGTATTCTCATCAATACATCTATCATCAAAAGCATGTATAAGTAAAACTAAGTATTCTAAGCATAAGAGTCCTAAATATAAATATTTCTAAGTATCTAGGTGTAGAGAACAGGTTACCTCATCATCGACCTTGTTGTACGATGAGACAATCTCATCATCAGTGACTATACTACTCCCCCTTTCGAGGAGGTTCCTTTTGAGCTACACCAAGCTTGTCTCGAAAGTATTCAAATTTCACTCGAGACAGAGGTTTGGTTAGTATGTTGGTAACTTCTTCACTTGAGGTAGAGGTTTGGTTAGTACATTGGTAACCTATTACAAATTCAAACTTTATAGTTCCTTTCTGCGTCATATCTTGTTAGATCCCTATGTTCTTTGACTTATCATGGAACACTAGATTCTATGTCATCTTGATACAACTCTATTTGTCACATAGGATCACAGTTGGTTCTATCTCTAAGTCAAACAATCCTGAAGCCAAACTTCTTCACAACTAGCAGAGTAAGCAGCCATATATTTCGCTTGTGCTGAGAGCCACACTAGACTGCTTCCAGCTAAACCACGAGATCATAGATAATCCTAGACAATAGCATCCTCTTGATGTGTTCTTCTTGTCTGATGCACTTTCTGCCCAATCAGCATCTGAGTAGCCATCTGAAGTCATGATCTCCAAGATAGCACAGATCAAAGTCTATCGTATCCTTTAGGTGCCTCATCACATGCTTTGCAATTATCAGGTGAACACATCTAGTTTCCACTAGATACTGACTCAAGGTGTTCACAACAAAGCATATATCTAACCTAGTATTCGTTAGACACATCAATGACTCAATAAATTGTCTGCACAGAGTTATATCCACTAACTCTAATGATTCATTTGCTAAGAACTTCAAGTTGGAATTCATGAGAGTGGCCATTCCAACACATCAAGTCCTTTTAATATTTCTCAGCATACTTTCCCTGGTTGAGAAAGATTCCTTCTGAGCCTTGCCATACTTCCAGACCTAGGAAGTAATGCATCAATCTGAGATCTTTCATTTTTCATTTCTGCAGCCATCTTCTTCTTTCTTTTCATCATCTGTTTCTCATTCCCTATCAGAAATATATCATCTAAATACAATAATAGTATGATCCATAACCTTAAGGTAAAAGTTAGGAACAACTTTACTTTTGGTAAAGCCCAATCTTATCAATAAACTGTCAATTTTTCCTTTGAGACTGAACATCATTCACACTCTGCATTGAATGATCTTGTGCCATCTCTCATTAGATGGGTCTACTAAAATGAGCCTCAATATCATTCGAACTCTGTGGTGAGTTCCTTCTTGCATCCAAGTCATCTATGTATAGAAACCAAATTCAACCTTGTAGCAAGTATTGAGATCCACATCACTCATGGTGATCATTAAGCTCATCAATTGATTATTGATCCTAGGTACCCATACAGAACCTAATTCACACTTCTTCTTTAATTACACCATACTTGGAGCAAACATCTTGTCATGATTCTCTTCCCCTTTCTAAGAGAATATTCTAGCCATGAGCCTTCTATATTTTGTTTGATTTGTAAATCTTCTTGTTTGAACATCCATCACTTGTACGGTGTCCATCATTCTTCATGACCTTTCCTACAAATCAAAATTAAGTACATGATTAGTAATACTTCATAATCATCAAATCATATTGACATGATAACCTATTATGCATACAGATATCATTTACATAGTTATGCAACTAATTTGACCAATACTTTGGCACAACAATTTCCCATATCCTGTATGCATACAGTGGCTATCTAGATGCCTTCCATCTCTACCAGAACATACTATCGAGAGTGTGCACAACTCTCAGCATGTCAGCAAAGAGGTTTCATTCTAGACAAGCAACAATGGAATGTTTGTCCAACTACCAATCATATGCATATTAGTAGTATACTGTTCAATGTTCTATGAATATTTACACTTAGCATGATATATTATAGGAATACAAATATGCATACAACCTATTACAGGCAATATCATTTACTATTTCAAATAACAACTCAAATACTTATCTTTTATGTTTGTGTGGTTGCCTCCCGCTTGATCTTCTGCATGTCTTTTGAACTTCTATTCATTATGTACCACTGTGCATGTTCAAGTGTCATCCTCATGATCTCATACACAAACATACACCCATTAGTATGTTCTAAATGTTATCAAAACATTATAGTTCTAAGTAATCTTGAGAATGTATAGTCATGATTATAGTTAATAAACATTAGTATTCAAGATTTCAGGGAAGTCTTCTTTTACTCATGCATATCATCAATCAAGATAAAAAGACATAATATGAATAATCCCTTGATTACTAACTTTATGAATAAGCATAACCAATCATACCAAGTATACTTATATAAGGGATCCTAACACAAGGTAAGATTCATGGGAAACATACCTGGATTAGTATACCTACTTAGTTATGTACAACATACCTAAACAATCTCTTCAATGATTTAGAGATCCTGAGCTAGAACCTGCATGTCTCATAGGTTAAGCATAATATAAAAAAGTCATACATACCTCGTAAGTAGAACAAAGATTATGGATGAGTCTTTGTCTTCATGTTTTCATGGTCATGGAACCTGATTTGTCTTTTGTGATGTACCTGAGCCTTGTTAGCAGACAACATCAACCTCACACAACATCATAATGCATTAGTACAATCATATAGCCCTAATCAATGAATGTCTTTGATCATTCACATGCATTCATACTGTTACTAGGGTGATAAGACAATTCTAACATTAATCAAGATTGTACTAATAAATAATATGAAGATAAACACATCATGAACTTAATCAAGAATTAGATTTCAAGACATACCTAAGCCTCCTTAAGTCATACCTGTCGAGAATTCTTGTAGTCTTCTTATGTAAGGCCTTAGCCTCAACTCCCCCTGAAACTTGATCTGGAGCTTAATTAGGGTTTTCTAGAGAAACCCTAAAAATTCAATTTTTGACTTTCACACTTCTGAATGGATGAAAGAATATGTCTTGCTGAGCTGATCAAACTAGCATACTTCAATTTTGGAATTTCCAAAATTTGACCCCCCAAAATTTCCTTTGAAACTTCTGGATCTTCTGGACAGGATCCCGAACTAGGGTTTGATGAAGCCCACCCTTCTGCCCAAACAAAAGGTTCGATCCAAGGCTCTAAACTCTTATTTTTCTTAGGAGCTTCCAGCCGTGGTTACAGACTTCAAAAATTCCAACTTTTGCTGAAGCCCTAATTTTCCATCTTTCCGATCAAAATCCCGAACTGGGGTTTGATCAAGCCCGGTCTTCCACCCAACCAAAAAATTCGATCTTGGTCTCTAAATTTCGATTTTCCTGAGTAGCATTCAGCCGTGGACTCCGATTCCAAAAATTCTAACTTTCTCCGAAACCCTAAATTCCGGAAGCCATGAATAAAGGTGCTCCAAAAATAATTTTGTTTTGACAGAAATATGCACCTGTTTGTTTCTGCTATAACTCTGAAATTTTTGCTCCACAGGGTCTGAAACCCTTTTTCTGCAGTAGCCTGACCTGTCATCTTTCCATCCTAACAGGTCTGACCTCAATTGGGTTTTCTGAGAGAGAGTTATGCCAAGTGTCGCAACATGACCTGTTTATGGGATAAAACAGGAGAGCGAACTTGTACGGCATGCCATGTGTCACTGTTTGAACTTCGGCCTCTAGAAACGTTTTCTGAGATATCTCGACCTGTTATCTTTCCATCCTGACAGGTGTGACCTCAATTGGACTCTCTCCGAGAGAGTTATGCCAAGTGTCGCAACGTGACCTGTTTATGGGATAAAATAGGAGAGCGAACTTGTACGGCATGCCACATGTCACTGGTTCACCTTCGGCCTTTGAAAAAGTTTCCTGAGATAGTACAGTCTGTGTACTACCTGTCACTTTTTACGAAATTTCATTTGGAGCTTCCTAGCCCAAGTTATGACCTTTTTTCCAAGGTCACCTGATTTTGACTGAGATCTGGAAGAGGCAGAAACCCTAACTTGTACTGATCATAACTCACAAAGTACAACGAATATGAGGTGCCCTTTGGACACAAGGTACCTGGGGATGTTATCTTCTACCTGTAAACTTTTCAGACCCTGAACCTTCGCCAAAATGGAGTTATAGCGAAAGTTCCATGATGACTGGTTTTTGCTATGTAAAACCCTAACCTTCAAATTGTCGTAAGTAAAGCAAGTGTCGTAAGTGCCATACCTTGTCTTCCTTCAGGTTAGCTCTGATCCCATGTTAAGATTCAATATGCTAAGACAGAAAATAGCAGCATTACATTCCATTTCACAATAATAGCATATACAGGATCACTGAAGAAACAACAAGCATAGCATAAACACAAGAGACAAAGATTTATCCTGGGAAACCCTCATGGGGTAGAAAACCCAGCAAAGCTTCCTCAATATAGATGACCAACAATATACAAAGATGAAACCCTGAGACATGATCTCCTCCTCCACAATAGCAGACCTCTTCTCCACATGTGCGCTATCCTCAAGTGAGTGAGTGTGTGTAATGAGGAACACACCTCCTCTATTTATACACTACTCTGATATGTATTTTACACAAGTACACGTAGGCTCGTATTTAACCAATGGGTTAAATACCCCACTACAACTGACTGGGCCGACCCCTCTAGGGTGGTCTAATAACCCTTTGACCCACATAACACATATAGGGCCGACCCCCACTAGGGAATTCTAATAACCCGAGTTAACACATTCCGATGGAGGAATAAACATCTCCGGATATACAATAAGATCTTCACGGAGGAATGAAACATATCCGGAATAATAAAGTACAAATATAATATTCTTTGAAGTTACAATATCTCAACAATATTCTCCCATTCCTGAAATAGTGTTTAGTTTTTGTGTTTTCTTTTCTTAATATTCGTATAGCTAGAATAGGAATGTTGTTCATATTAATGTTTATATTTATTTCTACTAAAACCCTCTCACAGGTTTAAAACATCAACGTATCTCAAAACTGGCTAAGATTATTTTGAAACTACTAACCCTTACAGGAAAACGAGTTCAAACTTCGAAAATACCAAGTAATTCATGCATCAAGTTTTGGAGATTCAAGTTAAACATAGTTATTACCTTCTACCATTATGATCAAAATGTAGAATTTACACATCATCAATTTGACCAACAGATACCCGAAACTAATATCGAAATTCTAGTACCGAGCAGTAAAAGCAAGTTACAGTATGTTCTCGGATCTTTTTCATTATCAACGCATCAGTCAACCCCTACCACGAAAGCACCACAGTCAGCAAAGTATCTAAATGGTACAAGCAACCTTTCTTTTATTAAATTGAAAATACAGGTCAGGAGAATGATTCTCATCAACATAACATTGAAAGTCCAATCGCCACAGCATAGCCGAAACCACACAGAACCCAATCCATTGAAATACACAGCTAGGGTCTCACATCTTTCTTTGAAAAACACAGAGATCATTACTTTGGCTTAGAAAACCAAAACGCACTTTAGGGCATACATTTTGCAGAACCAAACCCACTATCCAACAAACATTTCGAATAGCATACAAATGAGACTCAAGCACAAAGGCAGGTCATGGGATCGAATCCCTACATTTTACTTCTTTAAAAACCTGCCTATCTTTTGCAAAAACCCAAAGACACAGAACTAGAATATTTCCATCTCAGGTTCATAACTAGAGTCTCATGAGGGTTACGATTCTCTTTCCATCATTACATTCACACCTTAAGATAGCTAAATCATAACAATAACAACGAAATCCATTACAAACACACAGAGATTAGCCGCAGGTTAAAGATCTCCCAGAGGTTCATAGAAACCACACTTCTCAGTCAAAGGGGACCTTTGCCTACAGAAACTACAAGTAAAATAAGAGCATGATTGTTTTCCTCTTTCATAATGATACAACCAACCAATTACCAAGACAGAGGCAATGATAGAAAACACCAAAATCGAGAACTACCATTACCATAAGAAAACGCAGAGACCAAAGGGTAAAGCCATACTCTCCATTCTTAAAAGCCATGGTTTATTTTTATAAACAAATTACACAAGAATGAAAATCTCAGTCTTTACATTGAGTATTATTATTACAAAAAAACAGGGTTAACAGTGAGCCAAATGGTCAAAGCCCTCCAGGGCCATTAAATAGAGAACCAATAGATACATCTTTTTACAAATAGTCCAACCAACGACGACTTCTAGGAACTCAAAACGTATCTTAGTAAACCCAACCGAGTTCACAAGGTTCCTCATAGCAAATGCAAAACACTCCATAGAGGCAAGAGGAGGAGATAAGTAAATGTGGACACTGAACTTACCAATTTCCAATGCCTCCAAGTCTAAGTATTGATCATCAACTAGTAACCACACAAACGAAGCAGGTCAAACAACTTACCTATCAAACAAGTAAACATACCAGTCAAAATTGAGTTCATTATCATTCCTATCAATTTAAAATTTGCAAGGAAAACGAGGATGATATTACCTTCATCTATCACCATTGCTGCATACGAAACCTTCGTGGTGGCCTGACCATAAGCCAAGCTCAGGTTAGAACACTGAACCCTCAAACGCTTCTAACATACAAACAGAGGCAAATGAACTATGAAAATTGAAACCCTCGATGGTGTAGAACCCAAGAACAAACCCCTTGCTTGGCTGGAAACGTTGGCCATGTGCTATCGCAGAGTTGTTTTTAATGCCACCACCAACACCATATATTCGATACAGGTCGCGATCTCTATAGTAGTGTGGGCATTCACGACCCATGAATTAATTGAAAATGCAATGTATGTTAGAAAAACCCCAAATAATGTGTAAGGCCAACAAATAATGGCAAGGGAAATATGTTTTGAGAACCTCAACAAGGACCTTAATTTCCAACAAAGAATATCAAGGTAATAACCTCCAAATGTTACAAACTTTAGTATTAACTAAGTACAGGACTTGCAACTTGAACACCATAGGTAAGCACCTCCATAAGTACACCTGCAAACCAGGAATAAAGTAGATGCATTAGCGAAATTGCTAAGTAAGTCAGGTGTCTCCATTTTCTGACCCCTACCTCTTGGCAGCCCTGCCAGGGTACCTTTCCCTTTCAAAAGACCAAGCATCACACCATGGGCCTCAACAGCCACCAATAAAGGATCCATTCCACCTGAATTACCAGTTAAATTTTAATACACCTCCATACAAACCCTTACAGCCATAAGAAGGAGATTCACATTATTACATTCAATACATTCGTACACATGCGGCAGCTCATACATCTAATCATTTTAAAACACTTCCGCAAAGCTGTAGAATTTATCATTAGCAAACCATGATACTTATGAAACTAAGACACTTCAAAAAGTAGAAATCAAATACCGGTGCAGTAGGTACTTATCAATGCTGAAGTTAATTTACTATTCTTCATATCTTTACCAGTTTAATTTAGTATTGGAAAATTTTTAAATTTTTACTATTTTTAGGGACATTACAGCTTCCGACAAGATCTTCCCTTGCTCATGAGGCATGACACAACGCCTTAAGATCTCATCTGATCCCAGTTTGTACAACTATCCTGCAATCAGCTGGAAATCTACAGTCTTGACCACCAACTGTTTCTTCTGACTCGTGGTGAACCCCTCCGGTGTGGTACCTATCACCAGAAACTGAATGATCTCTTCATAGTAGTCATCAGCTACTTCAACCTTAAATTGTTGCACATTGGGAAACCTTTCTTCAATGTTGGTTGGTTCCTCTCCTGTCTCAATCCGTGATACATGATATGGGCCTGTGTTCAAGTGTCCTGGCTTCACAATCACCTCAAAAAAAAACTCCTGAAAAAGAAGTAGCCAGCGACATATTCCCCCTCCAACCATAGGATTATTGACCAGATAATTCGATGCAGAATGGTTTGTGAACATCTTAAAGTGTACTCCCAATAAGTAGTGCCTAAAATTATGCAGTACATAGACCATCGCCAGACCTCCAATCTAAAGGAAAGAAAGACCAGCTGGGAGCAATTTAAAAGAGACTTCAAGGAGAAATACCTATCGGCTAGGTATTATGACAACAAGAGAAACGAGTTCAATGAAATCAGGTTGGGGAAAAATCCCATCGAGGAACATGTTCATAAATTCTTGGAACTATTAAGGTATGTGGACTACATCAAGGATGAAAGTGTAAATATTTAGTGTTTCGTTGGAATCCTACCACATAACTATAGGGATAGGATTGATTTTTTCCATCCACCAAGTTTGGATGAAGCCATCAGGATGGCTACGCTCTATTACGAGCAAAATAAAGGGAAGAAGGATACCCAACCAGCGTGGAAAGGAAAATCCAAAGGAGGATTTGAATCAAGGACAAGTGACTTCAAGCCACCTTTCAGAAATCAATCCAAAAACTTCCCACAGGGACAGCTAGTAGGAAGTGGATTCAAACCAGCTGCAACAACAGAGAAAACATCAAAAGGACCACTTTAGTGATAGGGATGTGGAGACAAGCACATGCTTATATTTTTCCCACATCGAAGAGGGAACCCCAGAAGCTTGCACAACTTGGGAGGAGAACCCATAGTAGAAGATATGGCTAGAGCCACACCTCGAATCTATGCAGCACTAGATGGTCATTAGGGAGACAAGCAATCAATAGTGGTAGAAGTTAAAGGTAAGATTGCTAATCAATCTATTTTTTTTTTAATTGAACCAAGATCCACTCATAGTTATGTGTCCCCTAAGGTGGTTGAAAGTTGTTCACTTGGTAAAGTGAAACATAGTAAGTCTTGGTTAGTTCAACTAAACACTGGAACTAAGAGAAAAGTGAGTGAAGTAGTAGTGGAATGTTCCATAGAGCTTAATGGACTTCCCACCAAGGTAAACTTGAATGTACTACCCTTGGGATCTTATGATGCCTTGATAGGCATGGACTAGTTGAAGAAGCATAGAGCCAAAATTGATTGCTATAGGAAAGTACTTGAGTGTATTGAGGATGAAGGAAGACCAAGGTTGGTTAAAGGAATACCAAATCAAGTTTTAGTAAGGAAGATTTCAGCCTTACAACTAAGAAAGTTCTATAAAAAGGGTTGTCAATTATATGTTGTGCATATATCAGACTTAGCAAAAGATAAAGGTCAAAAGTTGGAAGACTTTCAACTGATATAGGAGTTCCAGGATGTATTCCCAGATGAAGTACCAGGAATACCACCCAAGAGGGACATTTATTTCTCCATTAACCTTGTTCCAAGAGCAACACCAAGCTCCAAATCCCCTTATAGAATGAGTACACCTTAGCTGATAGAACTGAATATTTAGATGTAAGAATTAATGGACAAAGATTATATCAAACTGAGTGTGTCTCCTTGGGGTGCACCTATGTTATTTGTTAAGAAGAAAGATGGGACTTTAAGTCTATGTATAGATTACATATAGCTAAACAAAGTAACCATCAATAATAAGTATCCATTGCCAAGAATTGATGACTTGTTTGACCAGATGAAGGAAGCTAAAGTGTTCTCCAAGATTAACTTGAGGTTTGGCTACCATCAAGTGAGGATTGTTACAGCGTAATTTTCCACCTTGTGAGCATTAGCATTCTTTGGCCTTCAGGATCCATTTCACCGACTCAGATTCACTTTATATCATTCAGAAACACTTTTTCCCTATTTTTATTCCTGTACGCTTGCTGTCCCATTATAGCCAGCGTACATGCGAGCTGTTCCACTATATCCCGCGGGTACCAAGTAAAATGGTAAAAATAATTAGAAAATTACTTTTTACTCCTAAAAAGCGGTCTTAGGGTGACCTTTGGCCCTAAATTTGAGAAAGAGAGAGCAAGATAGGATTTTGGCCATAAATTGAGTCTACACTCATTGATTCTTGTTGTTGTGAATTCCTTATATTCACCTTCCAAACTCCTTCCATAGTTTGAGTTTCCCATTACATGGAGGATTGAAGTGGTGGAGGCACAAGTGGAGAGACCCAATTCTTGGTTCAGACCCAATACTGGCTAAACGTGGGAGATATTTCCAAGAGTTGTTCATATCTGGAGACTCTTGAGGGATTTGTACCTCTTGAGTTTCAGGCTTAGCTACCCTACCCATACGATGGATCCCACCTGTGACTGTCCCCCTGAGCATTGGTTATATTGTGGTGACCTTACCTTACCTAGGTATCGCATAGGGTTCTTGCAGTGGTTATACTGTATGTATCCTGAGTCAGATAGGGGTTGGACAGTACAGTTTCATGTTGTATAGGGACATGACCCTGTGCACGCAGTGAAGTCTGGGAACCCTTATAACTGATTCTATTAACTCTGGTTATAGTTTGGGAGTCTCAAGGCTCTCCTAGGAGAGACACACCGATTGTAGTGTCGGGAGGTCCCTTGAGGCAGTCCTATTTGTGTGCATTTGGTTGTAGTTTCTCAGATGTGTTCTCTTTGTTCTTTGATCATTAGTTTGGTCATTAGGGGGTGCTTTGATTTATTGACCTTTCAGAGGTATTGTGCCGCGAGGTCCTACTCTCCACTGGTCTCGTCAGTTGGCTGGTTTACATGTCGATGAAGTTACACGTTGTGTTCAAAGAGGACTCTGGAAGGTTCCTTCTGAGTCTTCATATTCCTTTGAGGCAATTCGCAATGACATTTACACTAGTTTTGGCATGGGAGAAATCCTTACGACTCCATCAAGTAGAGTCGAATACCTTTCTAATCCTCCTACTCCTAGAGAGGAATGGGGGGGTGATCCATTGATACCAGAGACTCGACCTCTTTTGTTTGGATCTACTCCACCCGAGGACAACCCATTCGATCCTTCGAATCCATGGAATTTCCTACATGGGATGCTGAATTTGCATGTTAAGACAGGCCCTGCGACCACTACGAATGCTACACAACTCTCTTTCGGTATACCTAGTTACACCACAGTTGATCCATCCACTATGGTTGGTATTCATGCTAATACTAGTCATGGTGTTCACAATAGTTCACCCACTGGGGGCAATACCCTCACTGGGGCCACCACTTTTTCCACTCACACACATACTATGGGGAGTGGCCATATCCCTTCAACCACTGCAAATTTTGGAGGAAGGCCACCTCCTAGGACTAGCCATATTGGTAGGAACATTGTTTGCAATACGACACGCAATCCACAGTACAATACACATGCCCATACACATCAACCCAGGACCATGTTCGCTAATGTTAACAATCCTCCTAATAATGGGGGTGGACACATACCATATACCTTTATGTCTTCTAACGCCACTAGTAATGCTAATGTAGGGGGTGGGAATATCCCTTATACTTATGGTCTGTAACATCCCAAAAAACCATAAAAATTTAAATTTTTTTAAAGTAACAATAAATACTGAAATTGCTAAAGCGAAAATAAAATATATATTAATCTTTTAACTAAATATGATAACAGTAATTTATACATCATAACACAAAATACAACTTTAGTTCTACTTGTGTTTAATGGTAATCTACATGTTGTAATTAAGTTTATCTTGTGATAAAGTTTTCTTGGCAACTACTGACTGTTTTATTTTGAATGGTGATGAAGGGGTCCTACGGGTTACCCTGAGGTTTACTTAGTTGTTTTAGCTAAAGCATTTGAATGTGTTTCCTTTTTGTAGATTCGCAGGTAAGGGTAATACGACAATTCCAATAATACAAGTAGTTCTAAAATTGTTTTCAGTTAACCATCAATGCTTAATAATAGCTCTATGTACTTCTATGTATGAGAATTGTTAATGTTATGGATCCATGTCCTAATTCTGTAAGTGTTACTTTGGTCATGCTTACACTATGAATTATCATATGTGTGCTAGATTACAATGTGTCAGTGCTATTTTGATCCTGTAGTCATTTCACCATTTTGCAACGGTTGGTATATAGAGAAAGTTTCAACTTCTATAATACTCTATATTATGGAAACATGAAACAATTAGTTTATTTTGAATACATGAATACATTGGAAATTATAAATATAACTAAAGTATTTTTATGCATTTCTCAATTTATATATGCATGAAAATTCATATTATTATAGTAATGTTTTATTATCATTCTACCATCATATTTATGATGATTATAATGTGAAATTGCCACACTATAAGATTGAACCTTTCTAACTATAGGATTATAGCTTTCTATTTTAATATTTGTGCATTGTGATATAATATGCAATTTTGTGTAAAGTTCTAGTAATATAAACAAACATTACGATGTTCAAAAATATGTATTCTATACTATGTACTAAGTATCAAACCCTTATATGTAATGTGACCCTAGTCATTTGAGAATTATAAAACATAAATATGAACTGTGTATTTGAAAGACCAACACTTTGGAAATGGAATGAACCATATGTTGTAACCCTAACTACTATCCTATGTATTAATGACTATAACCAATGATATTATATGATATTAAACTTGGAAAACTAGACCAACGTACTGACAAAGGTAATGACAGGTATTAAATTCGATGTAGTCATGTGTTGGTAGGTTAAATGTGTCTCGTCTAGGTATTAATACTCCTAGCTAACCACGATGGTAAAATGTATTGCTGGCTGTCAACGTAACCAAATTCACGTGGAAACTTGGTAGGTGATACTGCTAGTAATCCGATTTGTACATAGTTTTCATGTGAATCACCTCCGAGCTGGACTTACAACAGTAAGGTTATTAATGGTAAATTAATGCTTGAATGCTTTGTAGAACGTGGTGCTATGCTGGCTCAAATCTCGCCCGTTGATCTAGATCTGTCTCGGTTTTGGGACTTCAACCTTAATCTCACCACTACATCTTCATTGATGTTGTTCTTGTGCATTCATTTGGTGATATTGGCTCGGTGGAGAGGCCGACTGTTTGCTAGAGTTTAGGGTTGTGAATTTGCTTGACTGAGGACTCCTTCCTTGGGTTCGACGGTGTGACCTGCGACTGAAATTTGATGGTTTCTTAGGTTTTTAAGAAGGTTTAAGGGCCAAAGGTTAAGAGGTGAGGAATAATAATGTAATGCTTGGTTGTTTGGTGGCGCCGAAATATTTCAATGATTGAACGTTCGATCCTTTGTAAGTTCTTACAAGGTAATATCTTCATTTTCAAATAATTTAAGTTTTCTATTGTTTAGGTTAATAATGTGATGCAATATCTTTTAATCACTTCCTGAATTTGCTTGGAAGGTACCTTCATTCACCTGTGTGTATGCCTGGACTGATACTTATGGGAAACACGCTGCCATGCCATCCGGTAAGCCTCAGTGGTTCTCATTCCCGTAGGTTCTCCTGGCATGTTGGCCGAATCTTGATTTTTGATGAGAACTGAGAATAGTTCCTGGCAGAGGTTTAATCTATTGTGATGATAATCAAGAGCCTCATGTTGTGTGTAAAGAGTATGAAATCCTCAGCTCATTTTCTTGCCGTGTCAAATGCAGCGTTTCGTTGTAACTTTTGATGAAATGTAAATGGATTATGATGTAATGTCAAAGGGTCGAACCCTCGGTCGATTTTAATGGAAACAAAGTATTCAGAAAAACTTTGCATCGTGTTTGTATAATTTATCTAAGTTGATGTTTGAGTATTTAATACAGTGTTTAGGTGAAAGTAGAGAGCCATGGGCTAACTTGTTTCTGTGGAAAGATGGTTCTATGTTATGATGCTTATACTTTTGATTTGAATGGTGAAATAATATTTAGTTTGTAATGAAACTAAAAATAGTTTTCTGAGTGTTTTCTATGTTTATAAAGATTGATATAATGACTTAGAAGAATACAGTGTTATACTAGGCCGAGAGCCATGCCTAACTTGTTTTAGAAAGATGAAACCCTGTGATCATAATGTTTTAAGTTTGAGTTTGGAAGATGAGAATGTGACTGTGTTTTTGTTTTTGATCCATAACTTGGATGAATATTATGGTTGATGAAATAATAGTACTCTTGTTTAAGTCTCTCTTGTTCAAGTGGATAACTATCGTAAAAGTGTTAGTCGAATAATGATGATGCGCTTAGCTTTGGAAAAACTTGATATATTAGAATAGGTTTATGATATTAAATGTAGACTATAGGTTGGTGATAAATGGTCTTAGGGTTTTGAAAACGAACCTGTACATGTTTGCAAACTTTATATAGTTGAAAGTTTAGTCTTAGCAGAACTATAAGATTTTGGAAATAAAACCTAAAATAAATCTATTCTGCAAAAATTTGAAATATAACAGACTTGTTTAAATAATGAGAATAATGCTAAGTTTAAACCATGAATTTTGAATGAAAGGAATGGAATGAGAATAAAATGCATGTATCGATTTTGTATAAAGAATATTTGCAGTTGTCAAATTTCTAAAAATAATAATGTCTGAAATAAGTGGAAATATAACATCTTATTATTGGAAAGAAAATAATAGAATGCATAGTATTAGTTTTCAAAAATAGATAGTAATAATTTGAAAACCTAGTTATGTGCATACATAAACTGTTTTACTTTTCTTACTAAGTACATAAAATGCTACACATATGTTTATGATATACTATTCTATTTCTGAGTTTAAATATGTATAACTGAAATTGCAGAATTAAAAGAAACACTACAGTGTTAGTCTATCCATTCACTTGGCATTCTTCCCATCAATTATCTGATTTAATTCTACTTCTCTGTACTAGAGTACTATACAGAAAACAGTATGGGAAAAATGCAGAAAGGACTTTTAATCAATCATCTCATTTACTTAATCATTCTTATACAAAATCATCTCTAAGCCAGAAATTGAAACAGTTTCTTCTGTATAGTTGTAAATACTAAATCTACAAATGCAGAAAATCATTTAACTGTAAACAATAAGATAGAACAGTAGAACCTGATTGAATGTAGGAGAAACAAACAACCCAAGGAGCCTGTTCCACCCAACCTACTCCTGAAGACAGCCAAATTACTTACCTTGGGACCCCCGAGCTTGTTCACTAAACCACATGAAGAAGAATCTGTAGAAGCTTTAGGTCATCAACTTGCAACAACAATTTGGATCATTCAGTCCTATAGACTTAACAATCAAATAGACCTGCACCAGCACCTCTAGTTCCTTCTCAAAATATTGCAGCAACCTCACAATGAACTTCCACTTAGCCTCCCTATTCGAATCTCTCAGTGATCACATGATACAATTGAGGAATTATTTATGCAGAACATAATGTAGAGCTACCTGCTCAATTCAAATTGCCTTATCTAGGTTTCCTAGGCCTTTTTAGTGGTTAACCTGGTCATTAATGAGATAACAGCTCTGTTCCACCCACATAGGGGACAATGCCACAATTTTAGGGGTTGTTGTCCCATAACCAACAGCTAGTGGTGGAGTGAAAATGCTGACATCTATCCCATGCCTTCTAACGGCTTCCATTCCTCCTAGTGGGTCAGTGAACACTCATTTAATAGTTCCCTTGGGTTTTTGTCTCCTGTTTTAATTTATTAAATAATAAAAATATGTTTATTACAATCATCCTTGACCAGATTTGGTCATAATTTAAAAAAATTGTATTTATAATTTAACATAATTTTTTTGCAAATAAAATAATAAGTCTCAAAATTTGGGTAGGTGACATGGTCACACCACGATTGCTCTTGTTACTAGCAATGCTTATGCAGGGGGTGGGAACATACCTTACAATTACGGTCATTACAATACATTTCCCGCTACGAGTAATACTTATATGCCCCATAATTATGGTGGTAATCCTTACAATAATACAGTCGCTACTGGCCCTTATTACAACCCACATCATTATGGTGCTCATAATGCACATATACCTACTTACTCTCACACGGGTCAGGTTGGGGGAAGTTATCAACCTGATGGCAATTGTCAAGCTTATGGTCCATCAGGTGCATATAATCAACATTTTAATGGTCGTGGTTAAGCTTATGGTCCATCTTATCCTTCAGGTCCATTTAATCAACCTTTTATGGGAGCCTATAATCAAGCTTTTCAGCCACAACTTCCTTTCCTTGCTCGATTGAATCTTCTGGATCTTTCGAAGCTCACAAATGATCCAGTGTGTTACAATCCTAATTGGCCTCCAGTCCCTACCAAACTCCCTTTAGACATTCCCAAGTTTGAGGGGAAGGGTGGTGAGTATCCGAGTGACCACGTCACGACTTTTCACCTTTGGTGCTCATCAAACTCGTTAAATCATGATTCCTTTCGATTGAGACTATTTCAATGCACCCTCATGGGGGGTAGCTGCGAAATGGTATGTGGATTTTCTGTGAAAATCCTCACAGCAGATCTAAGAGATGATGTATACCTCACAAGAGTAATTATGATTAAGCAGGAAAATAGAAGAAGAGTGAACAATAATGTATAATGAGCAACATAATAATATGGTACAGTAGAACTCAGATATAAGCAATAATACTTCACACACACTAATTAATTAATCACAGTATGGACAAATAAATAGTACAATGGTAGAGAGGATTCGAATGCCTAAGGTGGCAATTCGAATTAGCCTCTCAGAGTGATCATAAGATCAATAGAGTGTCTCCAGAACACAACTAGGTGTCCTCATGATCATCGGAGCACAACTAGAAGTCTTCATCATCATCAGTGGAGTCATCAATGCTCAATTAACTGTCAACCATCAATCAAACTAACTCTGGTAGGTGTAATTGAGTGTAACTCAATGTAACTAAGTGTAACTGAGTGTAACTGAGCGTAACTAACTGTCACTAAGTGTAACTTAGTGTAACTAATTGTAACTGACTGTAAATGAGTGTAACTGAGTGACAACTGGACTGGTAGGTGAAGAAGGGCGAGTTGCTCCCTAAAATCAAGGAAGAAGGTGTAACATCTCCACAATAGCAAATTTTTTTATTTTTTTTTTAATTTTTATATTGATTTTTCTTTTTACTGTACTGTAACTGAGCAACAAATGGAATCTATGTTAATCAAACATTTAACATAATTAATACCTTCGCATACTATTCCTGCTTATGTTCTTCCCTTGTATTTTCTTACTAGTTAGAAGGTATTAAGGTTGTCATGTCACTTACTTAGCTATGGCTAACTATTCTTCATTTGTTGGTATGCAGGTCCACTTCTGCTTCTGGAATCTCTCATGACATACAGGTAACAAGGAATGGTTAATAAGACGCCCTTAAAGTTTTACAATCTGGGGCTGGGCTTAAGATATGCCTTACACATAAACATAACTATTTGGTATGGGCTATTTACAGACCCTTGTACTAGTCCCACTCCTCAAATATAATACCATTTTACTAAAGGAATGAGAACTAAGGTGCCATGCTTTCGTTGATTGCCACAACTTTAAGACAAAGTAATATAATCCTTTTCATTTCTTATCATATTCATAAATAAATTCTTTGTATAGTAATGGAACATTACACTTACATGTCATTCTTGTGTAGTAGCGGAACAAACCCTTTAACGTTCCTTGTCCCATATATAATAAGAACTTTCTATAATAATGGAATCATGACATATATACATAACATATAGAATGTAACAACCTCTTAACGTTTTTATCAACATTCGAATACCGCTTTAATGGGAAACTATGGTTCCACAAAGCTGTTGGTGAAATGGTAGGTTTACATTATTATGTTTGAAAAGTAAGCTAGACTATGATCTTCAATTTGTACGTGTTTTTGCAGGGATTATGATTTAAAATTTAAAGTGTAGCATGCAAGGTGTACCTCCATATCTACTACGTAGCACTATCGGAATGTCCGTGTTATAACATAACCTTTTGACTACCGGCAAGGCGCCATCTGTACCTCGATAGGTTGCATCGTACTGAGTGTATAATTTCAAAACTTTTCAAACAGTAGTTTGTAAGGCTGGCCATGTGGCCTTCATTAAGATAGTTGAATGTGCAGGTGCCACCTGCACCTTGGAATTACTGTTTTGGTTGTCCTGGCTCTTGGAGTGTAATAATCCCCTCGAGCTGTGTTCAATTTCCTCTGTCGGTTGTTTACTTTCTGGCATCCGAAATGGGGTTTGGTAGTCTTGTCTTGAACGAAAGCAGGCAATACAATTATGCTGCGGTCTATGGATATCTCGGTGTTTGTCATCTTGGTGCTATAGGAATAGCTTCCTTAAGTCCTGAAGAGCATCCACTTCATATCGAGGCCTGGGAGGTAAATTTTCGAAAGCCCTGGTTCAGAAATCTTTCCTTTCCTTTGTCTTTTACACGGTCTAACATTATATGGTAATAACGCATAGCCTTTTTATGATGGTAGATACCTCCAGCTGGAATGGCGCAGGCTTTAGAAGGAGATTTCACTGTCCGGTAAGTGGCATTGCTCTCTCCTTCTTCCTACAAGGAAAGAAAAACTTGGGCAAGATTCTTCTTCAACGAGAAAAGAGAGTTGTAATTCCTCTCATGGTTAGTCTTTTGAAGCTCCAAGGGTTCGATGTGGCCTAGGTTTTTGCTGCCCCGAATCCAAAAGTAATAAATATCTTATATTACTTCCTCCATGAAAATCCTAGGGTTTAAGAAGGCGTGAAGGACTGTATAACTTTTAAGTTCAATGGCTCTCCATTACTGTGTTTTAAACGAACTTTATTATACTGTTCTAGGTTACTGTAATTATCTGGGAAATAAATTCCATGGTTCCATGACCTCTGAAATTCTAATTTGAAAGTGGTTTTTGTATGATTTAGTTTATATTTTTCTTTCCTTTCAGTTTTAAATGATGGAGATAAATCATGGCATTCGGATCTCTCAAATGAACTAACCTTTTTTTTTGGGTTTGAGAAGCACGAAATCTGGGTTTAATAGCTTTGGTGGTTGAACATTTCCAATCTTAGCTCTAGCTATCAATGTTTCGAAACCCCATTCCTTCAGAATCTATCTCATTAGATGCCCTTTCCCATACGTTTTCCCGGAATGCAACTCGGCCAAACCCTAGGTTAGAGATAAAACCTGCAGATCTGTTTCAAAAAATATTTTGTTCAGTAAGGTAGATTTTTGTGGCGTACAAAGTGATGGATTGATATGAGAGGGACTCGTCGAGCCCAGCAATTAAGATATAAGTGTTTAAACATAATTCAAAGATTTTACACGCCTTCCAGGCAGATCTAATACTAATTCCAATTTGACAGAAGTTTAAATGTCTCGCCAGTCTGCGATATCATCCCTTCTTTACAATTATAAAAAAAAAATACAATGGGTGTAAAATACGATATAAAATTCGCTAGCTTCAGCTGAAATGCTGCAACAATAAGATAAACCAGAGAAACCGCGGCAGCAAAAGCACGCAACTAACAGTAGGGTAAATATATGCATAAATAGACTATACTTAATCACCAGAATTCGAAATAAAAACGCGATATCAATAGGGTAATTTATAAATATAAATAGACCACACCCAACCACCAGAATTTGTAATAAAACGCAGAAATAGTAGGGTAGTTTAAAATATAATTAGGCTATTCCCAATCGCAAGAATTCGTAACAAGACGCAAATAAAGTAAGGTAATTTATGAATATCAACGGACTATACCCATTCACAGCCAACCAGAAATTTCGAGAACAGAGTTATCCATGGTCAAACCCTAGATCAAATTACAAATAAATAAAAATTCAATATGTCTGTGATTTAACTTTGAGGGTAATTCATAAACTTCATCCGTCATTTTTTTGCTAAACCTGGGTGCAACGTAGATCGAGTATACCCGTCTTAAGTTAATCTTCATCTAACATTATTGACAACAGTTTAATCTTCATCTAACATTATTGACAGCAGATTAATCTTCATCTAACATTATTCACAGCAGGGTAACTAACAGTTTCCTTATGCATAAAATCTTATTTGAAATAATCTGGACCAAATGAAATGAAGGGAAAATACTGAAATCTGGAATAAGAAAAACCTGGGACTAGTTACCCGAATGAAGTCGGAATAGCCACATTCCACCCAACCGTAGATTAGGTTCAAACACCAGGTCTGGCCGTAATCACCACCGAGCCAGATGCATGCAGGAAAAGTGTGGACAGTTAATCATCAAAACTAAGTCACATTTTCGAAATCCTAACACAGAGTGCTCACACAGCAAGTGTAATTCTCTCTGGCATACTCAGCAGTGTCCTGCCTCTCACATATGCCATCTCTTTATAGTTTTTTGCCTAGGTCTTACCATTAGCAGCCAATTCCTCATGGAATTTTTGAAGCTAAGTAAATCCCTGATTTTCAGGGTGTGTCTAGTGTCTTAAATACACTTCTGACACTTGTTCTGGTTTCTCAGAGGTTAACTCTAACTTGTCCCCCACTTTTCCATGCATGATCTCCTCATTTAACTTGGTTGTTCCTGCTCATCGTTTTATTATAAAAAAAATAACTTAAATAAAATTTGTTTCTTACAACAGTCCTCCTAGGACTTCTTCGGCAGATTTTTTTCATCTAGCCCTTTATTGAAATAATTTCACAATGATAACGATATATATATTATATATATATATATATATATCTCAAAAACTTAATGTCTTATTGTTATTTGGGGAACGTCACATCCTTGCCCCCTTATTATGAACACTGTCCTCAGTGTTTTAGTCTTCCTCCATCGGTTCTGGGAACAAATTCGGATACTTTTCTAGTATCTCACTTTCCAATTCCCAGGTCGCCTCCTCAGGACTAAAGTGCTTCCATTGCACCTTTACTTGAGCGATGGCTCGGTTTCGAAGTACTATTTCTTTCCTATCCAGAATGCGTAAAGGTTCCACTTGAAATTCACCTTCTGGAGCCTCCTAAATCAAATTCCAATCAATAATATGAGTGGGGTCATGAATATACTTTTTCAGTAATGAAATGTGAAAAATATTATGAATTTTTTAAACGTGTTGGTAATGCCAACTTATAAGCTACAGGTCCAATCCTCTCAAGTATTTGGAAGGGCCCACAGAATCCCGGGCTATCCCAGCTAACTGGGGTAGTGCACTTCCTTCCATAAAGATTTTCGAATGGACTTAGTCTTGATGATGCTTGATACCCGTTATTGTAAGCGAACTCTACCAGATGTAGATAGTCTTCCCATTTGGTGGGTTTTTCCATGACGTACATTCTTAACATATCTTCAATGATCTGATTGGTACGCTTAGTTTGTCCATCTGTTTCAGTGTGATAACTCGTGCTGAAATTAATTCTTGTTTCTAGACCTGCAAACAAAGAATTCCAGAATTTGGATGTGAATTTTGCATCCCTGTCTGAAATTACCATCTTTGGAACTCTGTGTAATCTGAATATTTCTTTTAGAAATATTCCTGCAATATCTGCTGCCTTGAATGTGGTTTTTACAGGAATGAAGTGGGCAGATTTGCTAAATTTGTCAACCACCACCACTATAGAGTCATGTTGTCGATATGTTCTCGACAAACCTGTGATAAAGTCTAATGAAATCACTTCCCATTTCCACTCAGGAATTGGTAATGGTTGTAGCAAACCAGCAGGATGTCTATGGTCTGCCTTCACCTGTTGACATTCTAAGCATTTAGATAAATAATCAGCTAGATCAGTTCTTAATTTAGGCCAAAAGAACTGTTTTCTAAGGGCTGTTATCATTTTTTGATAACCGGGGTGACCTACAAAAGGGGGTTTGTGCATCTCATTTAGAATAAATAATTTCATTTCTGCAACATTAGGCATGTACAGTCTATCTTTGTACCAAATTAGAACTTTTTGGTCCATTCTGAAATCTGTCTCATTCATGTTTATCTCATTTTGCTGAATTTTACCGTGCAGATTTATGTATTCTGCATCCTGTTTGCTTGCCACTATTATTTTATCCATGAGATTACTCTCTGGTTGACTCATTATTATCTCATACACCTCGTGGGTCCTTCGACTAAGTGCATATGCCACTGTATTTTCCTTACCCTTTATGTGTTTTACATCAAAGTCGAATTAACTTAAAAAGGCCATACATCTTGCTTGTCAGGCATTGAGTCCTGGTTGGTTAAACAAGTTCTTGACACAAGTGTTATCTGTTAATAACAAGAATTTATTTCCCAGCAGGTAGTGATGCCACATTTTCAGTGCATGTACTACTGCCATTAATTCCAAGTCCTGAGCCACATAGTTGCGTTCATGATATTTTAGTTTTCGTGATTCATAACACACTACATGTCCTTCCTGGGACAATACTCCTCCTACTCCCTCTTTGCTAGCATCCGTACAGACTGTGTATTCTTTACACGGGTCTGCTAGTTTTAGAACAGGTGCCTTGGTCAGTAAATCTTTGAGTCGTTCAAAACTTTCTTGACACTTGCAGGACCACACAAATTTTATTCCCTTTTTCTGTAGTGAGGTAATGGGATAGGCGATCTTTGAGAATTCCTCAATGAACCTCCGATAGTAACCGGTGAGTCCCATGAAAGATCTAATATCAGCTACATCTTTCGGTACTGGCCAATATGCTATGGCTCTTATTTTCTGTGGGTCGACCGAAATTCCTTCTTCAAAAATAATATGGCCTAAGTACTAAATTTCCTTTTTGAAGAATTCACATTTCTCTAACTTAGCATACAACTGATGATCCCTCAAGGTTTGCAATACAATTCTTATATGTTGTTCATGTTCTTCTTTTGACTTGGAGTATATCAGGATGTCATCAATAAAAATCAATACAAAATGGTCTAGGTATTTGTTGAAGATACCATTCATTAGACACATGAATGTGGCAGGGGCATTAGTTAGACCGAAAGGGATCACTACAAATTCGTAGTGTCCGTACCGAGTTCGGAATGCGGTTTTACTTATGTCTTCGTTTTTAATTCGAATCTGATGATACCCAGATTGAAGGTCCAGTTTGGAAAAGACTTTGGCTCCCCCTACTTGGTCGAATAAATCATTAATTCGTGGTAAGGGGTATTTATTTTTAATAGTTACCTTATTCAGTTGCCTATAGTCAATACATAGTCTTAGAGTCCCATCTTTTTTCTTGACAAAAAGGACCGGTGCACCCCAAGGTGAGACACTAGGTCTTATATACCCTTTGTCTAGTAATTCTTGAATCTGAATTTTTAATTCCGTCAATTCTGGGTTACTCATTCTATAAGGTACTTTTGACACTGGTGTTGATCCCGATAGAAGTTCAATGGAAAAATCTATTTCTCGTTGAGGGGGTAATCCTGGTATTTCTTTTGGAAATACGTCTAGGAACTCGCCTAAGACAGGATGTTCTGCTATGGAAGTCGGAATTCCATTGAGAAGTAAATCAGATACTCTTACAGCGTAAATCTTGCATCCTTTTCTCATGCACATCTTTAACTGCATAGCAGAAATCTGCCTAACAGAGACAGGTTTCTGTTTTCCCTTCACTGTTCTTAGAGTTTGGTCATCCGCAATGTAGGTAAAGTTTTTGGTAAAGCAGTTTAGTACTACTTTATATCTTTCAAGCCAGTCCATACCGATTATCATGTCGTAAGATCCTGAAGGCAACACATTTAAATTAATCTTTGTTTTGTGGTCCTGTATTTGAAGCTCACAATCAGATATATATTCAGTTACCTTCCTCTTTGCTCCTGTAGCTAACTGAACTAACTAGGGTTTTGGATGCTTTACCTTGGTGAGTTGACAATGCTCCATCATCTTGGGAGTGATGTAGCTTAAAGTTGCCCCTGGGTCAATTAAAACAGTACAAACATGGTCAGAAATTTTACCTTCAATTTCCACAATAGCAGATTGATTATCTGCCTGTCGATCTTCCAAGGATGCATTAATTCGGTGATAACTTTTCCCAATGTCTCCCACCGTGGATGCCTCTTGTATATTATGCAACCCCCTGTTTGCTTCATTTTATCGTGGACAATTTTTGCGTAAATGGGCTTCACCACATTCCCAACACTTCAGTGGTTCCTTAGGATTACCAACACTTCCTTTTATTCCCATGTTAGAGGGTTTAAGGGTTCTCTGCTGCAACTGTTCGTTCTTAGGGAATGAATTTCCTTCGAAGTTTTTGGGCATGTTCCTAAAAGGCGGGGGTTTGAAACCTTTCTTCCGCTGGTTAAACTTTTCCTGTTTCTTATCCTTCCATGCCTTAGTAGTATCATTCCTTTGGTTGTATTGCTCAAAACATAGTCTGCCCTTTCTCAGTGCTTCATCTAAAGTTCTTGGATTGTCGAATTCAATTCGATCTTTATATGACTGTGGCAGACAGCTTAAGAACTGCTGTACCTTCAATTTTTCTTCCTTGATATATGGAACGAACCGTAACAAGTCTAGGAATTTATTGATAAGATCTTCCATTGTCATTTGACCCAGCTTCAATTCGTAGAATTCCTTGGTTTTTCTTTCATAATAACTTTCTGATAAGTACTGTTTCTTGAAATATTTCTTGAATTCTGACCATTCAAGGTTCTTTTCTTTCAGTCCCTGGGAAATCTTAAGGTCTTGCCACCATATGCTGGCCTTTCCCTTCAGATTGTACACAGCCATTCTGACTTTCATATTGCTGGAGTAATTGTAAATTTGAAAGTATTTTTTTATGTCCAGTAGCCAGGCTTCTGCTTCTTCGCCAGTTTTCGATTCTCCATCGAAGCTGGTAGGTTTAATTTTTTTGAATTCACCCTCCAGGTGGTCAACCTTCCTCTTTCCCATGGTCTTGTCTTGATGTTTAGATTTCTAGGTCTCATTGGAGGAGTTTCCCTTTTTCTCTGCACTTTCGTCAGTTTCTTCTTTCCTCCTGGTCTCCTCCTTCTGCTTTTCACCATTATTCCTTTCGTGAAGACTCTGCAGCAAAATTTCATTGATTTCTTGTTGTTTTTCCTGAGCCTTCTTTAGTTGCTCATTGTCTTCTTTGAAGCTCTGTATCTCCACGATCAAGATTTTCATGGTTTCTAGTACCTGACTTGCTTCATACTGTTCTTCTGTTCGTGCCTGCTCATTTCCTTCAGGCTGTTCTCTGAAGTCATCTGAAAAAAATCAAACTAGAACATATGCATACAACATCCGAATTCATTATTAGAAATTTTTATTTCATGTGCAACAAAAGTTAGGTGGTTCCAAGGCGCCAGGGTTGAATCTAGCTTTGATACCATATGTAACATCTCCACAATAGCAATTTTTTTTTTTTTTTTTTTTTGATTTTTCTTTCTACTATACTGTAACTGAGCAGCAAATGGAGTCTATGTTAATCAAACATTTAACATAATTAATACCTTCGCATACTGTTCCTGCTTATGTTCTTCCCTTGTATTTTCCTACTAGCTAGAAGGTATTAAGGTTGTCATGTCACTTACTTAGCTATGGCTAACTATTCTTCATTTGTTGGTATGCAGGTCCACTTCTGCTTCCAGAATCTCTCACGACGTACATGTAACAAGGAATGGTTAATAATACGCCCTTAAAGTTTTACAATCTGGGGCTGGGCTTAAGATATGCCTTACACATAAACATAACTATTTGGTATGGGCTATTTACAGACCCTTGTACTAGTCCCACTCCTCAAATATAATACCATTTTACTAAAGGAATGAGAACTAAGGTGCCATGCTTTCGTTGATTGCCACAACTTTAAGACAAAGTAATATAATCCTTTTCATTTCTTATCATATTCATAAATAAATTCTTTGTATAGTAATGGAACATTACACTTACATGTCATTCTTGTGTAGTAGCGGAACAAACCCTTTAACGTTCCTTGTCCCATATATAATAAGAACTTTCTATAATAATGGAATCATGACATATATACATAACATATAGAATGAACAACCTCTTAACATTTTTATCAACATTCGAATACCACTTTAATGGGAAACTATGGTTCCACAAAGCTGTTGGTGAAATGGTAGGTTTACATTATTATGTTTGAAAAGTAAGCTAGACTATGATCTTCAATTTGTACGCATTTTTGCAGGGATTATGATTTAAAATTTAAAGTGTAACGTGCAAGGTGTACCTCCATATCTACTACGTAGCACTATCGGAATGTCCGTGTTATAACATAACCTTTTGACTACCGGCAAGGCGCCATCTGTACCTCGATAGGTTGCACCGTACTGAGTGTATAATTTCAAAACTTTTCCAGCAATAGTTTGTAAGGCCGGCCATGTGACCTTCATTAAGATAGTTGAATGTGCAGGTGCCACCTGCACCTTGGAATTACTGTTTTGGTTGTCCTGGCTCTTGGAGTGTAATAATCCCCTTGAGCTATGTTCAATTTCCTCTGTCGGTTGTTTACTTTCTGGCATCCGAAATGGGGTTTGGTAGTCTTGTCTTGAACGAAAGCAGGCGATACAATTATGCTGCGGTCTATGGATATCTCGGTGTTTGTCATCTTGGTGCTATAGGAATAGCTTCCTTAAGTCCTGAAGAGCATCCACTTCGTATCGAGGCCTGGGTGGTAAATTTTTGAAAGCCCTGGTTCAGAAATCTTTCCTTTCCTTTGTCTTTTACACAGTCTAACATTATATGGTAATAATGCATAGTCTTTTTATGATGGTAGATACCTCCAGCTGGAATGGCGCAAGCTTTAGAAGGATATTTCACTATCCGGTAAGTGGCATTGCTCCCTCCTTCTTCCTACAAGGCAAGAAAATCTTGGGCAAGATTCTTCTTCAACGAGAAAAGAGAGTTGTAATTCTTCTCATGGTTAGTCTTTTGAAGCTCCAAGGGTTCGATGTGGCCTAGGGTTTCGCTGCCCCGAATCCAAAAGTAATAATTATCTTATATTACTTCCTCCATGAAAATCCTAGGGTTTAAGAAGGCATGAAGGACTGTATAACTTTTAGGTTCAATGGCTCTCCATTACTGTGTTTTAAACGAACTTTATTATACTGTTCTAGGTTACTGTAATTATCTGGGAAATAAATTCCATGGTTCCATGACCTCTGAAATTCTAATTTGAAAGTGGTTCTTGTATGATTCAGTTTATATTTTTCTTTCCTTTCAGTTTTAAATGATGGAGATAAATCATGGCATTCAGATCTCTCAAATGAACTAACATTTTTTTTTGGGTTTGAGAAGGATGAAATCTGGGTTTAATAGCTTTGGTGGTTGAACATTTCCAATGTTAGCTCTAGCTATCAATGTTTCGAAACCCCATTCCTTCGGAATCTATCTCATTAGATGCCCTTTCCCATACGTTTTCCCGGAATGCAACTCGGCCAAACCCTAGGTTAGAGATAAAACCTGCAGATCTGTTTCAAAAAATCTTTTGTTCAGTAATGTAGATTTTTGTGGCGTACAAAGTGATGGATTGATATGAGAGGGACTCGTCGAGCCCAATGATTAAGATATAAGTGTTTAAACATAATTCAAAGATTTTACACGCCTTCCAGGCAGATCTCATACTAATTCCAATTTGACAGAAGCTTAAATGCCTCGCCAGTCTGCGATATCGTCCCTTCTTTACAATTATAAAAAAAAATACAATGGGTGTAAAATACGATATAAAATTCACTAGCTTCAGCTGAAATGCTGCAACAATAAGATAAACCAGACAAACCGCGGCAGCACAAGCACGCAACTAATAGTAGGGTAAATATATGCATAAATAGACTATACTTAATCACCAGAATGTGAAATAAAAACGCAATATCAATAGGGTAATTTATAAATATAAATAGACTACACCCAAACACCAGAATTTGTAATAAAACGCAGTAATAGTAGGGTAGTTTAAAATATAATTAGGCTATTCCCAATCGCAAGAATTCGTAACAAGACGCCAATACAGTAAGGTAATTTATGAATATCAATGGACTATACCCATTCACAGCCAACCAAAAATTTCGAGAACAGAGTTATCCATGGTCAAACCCTAGATCAAATTACAAATAAATAAAAATTCAATATGTCTGTGATTTAACTTTGAGGGTAATTCATAAACTTCATCCGTCATTTTTTTGCTAGACCTGGGTGCAACGTAGATCGAGTTTACCCGTTTTAAGTTAATCTTCATCTAACATTATTGACAGCAGGTTAATCTTCATCTAACATTATTGACAGCAGATTAATCTTCATCTAACATTATTCACAGTAGGGTAACTAACAGTTTCCTTATGCATAAAATCTTATTTGAAATAATCTTGACCAAATGAAATAAAGGGAAAATACTGAAATCTGGAATCAGAAAAACCTGGGACTAGTTACCCGAATGAAGTCGAAACAACCACGTTCCACCCAACCGTAGATTAGGTTCAAACACCAGGTCTGACCGTAATCACCCCCGAGCTAGATGCATGCAAAAAAAGTGTGGACAGTTAATCATCAAAACTCAGTCACATTTCCGGAATCCCTTGCCTAACACAGAGTGCTCACACAACAAGTGTAATTCTCTCTGGCATACTCAGCAGCGTCCTGCCTCTCACATATGCCATCTCTTTATAGTTTTTTGCCTAGGTCTTACCATTAGCAGCCAATTCCTCATGGAATTTTCGCAGCTAAGTAAATCCCTGATTTTCACGGTGTGTCTAGTGTCTTAAATACACTTCTGACACTTGTTCTGGTTTCTTAGAGGTTAACTCTAACTTGTCCCCCACTTTTCCATGCATGATCTCCTCATTTAACTTGGCTATTCCTGCTCATCCTTTTATTATTAAAAAAATAACTTAAATAAAATTTGTTTCTTACAACAGTCCTCCCAGGACTTCTTTGGCAGATTTTTTCATCTAGCCCTTTATTGAAATAATTTCACAATGATAACGATATATATATTATATATATATATATCTCAAAAACGTAATCTCCTATTGTTATTTGGGGAACGTCACAGAAGGGCCCATTAAGCAACTGGAGGGCTAAAACTGAATAGTTAGAAGCTCCTGGGGGCTGGATAACTGAGGGCTAGGTGCTGGACTAATGACTGGGATGCATGCAAAATGCATTCAAACCCTAGAATGCATGTAAACCCTAAAGGTGCATGCATGACTGAAAATGTAAAGGATCAAAATACTGGTGGGACTAGGATGGAGTATAGGAATATCCTAACACCCTCCCTTAATCCATCCCGGGCCCTGGTAACTAAGACCAAAGGTCACCCAATGCAATGAATAATAACAATCAATAAACCAAGGAAGTGGGAAAATTTGATGGAAAACATAACCCCCTCCTCAAAAAATAGATTGTAAGGCACACATAAAAAATAAATGCTCCAAACTCAAGCATGTGTGATGCTTGGTCATATGTCTGGAGGTATCTTCTTCTTGGGAAGAAGTGGATCATGCTAAAAAAACATTTGCTTGTACTTGCTCTTCAGATCGAATGTGATGAGAACAAATCCAATAGTATGAGAATGATCCTTGAACCTGTGATTCGAATCATCTGAGGTAGGATCAAATCTGTGAAAGTGCATATAGTCTTTTGTCTTCTCCTTCGAACCACCATGGGTGAGATTATGCCAAAAATAACTATTACATGTTTGCTTGAAATCAAAATTAGATTTAAGACTTAAAAAACAGTTTCTTGAGATCTCCTTTGAACCAGCACGGGTGAGATCAAAACTATCATATGCATGAGAAATTACCCCAAGCAGTAATTGCTTAGAATCCAAATTAGATCCAAGACTTGAATCATGGTTTCTTGAGATCTCCTTTGAACCATGAGAGGTGAGATCAAAACCAGTAATTGTATGAGAATTTATCCCAAGTGAATGGCAATGGCTATAATCTTCAATAACCTTCTGAAAGCATGAATTTATGATCATATAGTAGTATAAAAGAGGAGATAGATGGAGAGGAGTGAATGCATTACCTTCAGTAGCTTTTTTTACCTCTGAAATAATCATGTGATCATGATGCAAACCAACAGACTCTGGTGCAAGAGAGGATTTACGACCTTCTGCAATATCTAGAGTGTGAGCTGACACAGAAAGAGAAGAAATTTTGAGCATGAGTGGAGAATATGCAAGTTCTTTGTCAACAATTTCAATATGAGATGATACTGGTTCATGATCTGAGAGACCATCAGGAGGAGCGAATGCATCACTTTGCTTGCTTTCGAATGGGTTAGGACCAAGTCCTTCATTCTTTCTGCCAAATTTTTCATCCAGGTGAGCCCATATCTCTTTTGGAGTCCATAACTCCTTTGGAGTTTCAACACCATTACGGTATTTGAATTGGAATCTCTGGCGTGCAAACAAAGAAAACATTATTGCTGCAAAGTGCATGTCACTTTTATTTAACTAGTCAATCTTCTCTTCAGGGGATTCAAACTCTCTTTCAAAATAACAATAAAAAAGATCATGGATCTTCAAGTCTGCTATCATTCTTGGTTTCCATTCATCATAGTTGAGTGGATCAAGAGGAGTAATTCTTGATGAATACATTGAAGCTGTAGAGGACCTGCAAAAACAATACAGAATAACTGCAACTACTACTGCTGCAAAAATGCAGAAACTATTGCAACTGCTGCACTCGAAATCTTGGTAATAACCTGCAAAAAACTCTCAAGAATGGAGATAAACAATACTCTCAACATGCTCTGATACCATGTGAAAATCCTCACAGCAGATCTAAGAGATGATGTATACCTCACAAGAGTAATTATGATTAAGCAAGAAAATAGAAGAAGAGTGAACAATACAGTATAATGAGCAACAAAATAATATGGTATAGTAGAACTCAGATAGAAGCAATAATACTTCACACACACTAATTAATTAATCACAGTATGGACAAATAAATAATACAATGGTAGAGAAGATTCGAATGCCTAAGGTGGCAATTCGAATTAGCCTCTTAGAGTGATCATAAGATCAATAGAGTGTCATCGGAGCACAACTAGGTGTCCTCATGATCATCGGAGTGCAACTGGAAGTCTTCATCATCATCAGTGGAGTCATCAATGCTCAATTAACTGTCAACCATCAGTCAAACTAACTCTGGTAGGTGTAACTGAGTGTAACTCAATGTAACTAAGTGTAATTGAGTGTAACTGACTGTAACTAAGTGTAACTGAGTGTAATTGAGTGTAACTAAGTGTAACTGAGTGACAACTTGACTGGTAGTTGAAGAAGGGCGAGTTTCTCCCTAAAATCAAGGAAGAAGGGCGCATTAAGAAACTGGAGGGCTAAAACTGAATAGTGAGAATCTCCTCGGGGCTGGCTAACTGAGGGCTAGGTGCTGGACTGATGACTGGGATGCATGCAAAATGCATTCAAACCCTAGAATGCATGCAAACCCTAAAGGCGCATGCATGACTGAAAATGTAAAGGATCAAAATACTGGTGGGACTAGGATGGAGTATAGGAATATCCTAACAGTTTCTTGGGGGCACATACATGGGTTTCAATGAGATATACTTAGTTTTATTGGATCATTTCCAGCTGCCGGTTCGCTACGATACTGACACTGAACTCTTGTATACCTTCCTCCAGAATAAGGCCACACACATATCTGACCATTTTCAAGAGTGGCGTCAGCGAAAAAAGTTAGTGAAAGCCAACATTCCTCCAGAGTTTCTATTGGAATGGTTTCTCAAGTCTTTGCTACCATACATTTCTAAGGATGTTTCGATGTCTGGCATAATGACTGAGGAACAACCTATACTGAAAGTCCAGCAATTAGATTTGCTTTATTCTCAATCTAGTATTCTATATGACATTATTCCTTATGCACCGTGATCACGACATGAGCCCAAGCTAGTTCCTGGACCACATGCCAATGGCATTGTTGGAGCTACAAGTACTCGACCCGTAGATTTGGTTGCTAATCAAATACAAAATTTGTCAGTTAACTAATCTACTCTCGGATAGGTTCACACCTTGTCCACTTCCACCCCATTGTCTAATGTACATGCTATGCAATTGACGAACCCATCGGGTAACTAGCATCCTAGTGGTAAGAAGAAGGGGAGAAATAACCGTAAGGGTGTAAATAAAGGTAACAATGGTAGTAATCATAATACTCCTCGGAAAGAGAATGCCAACCCTCCTCGGGAAGGAGGAAATGCTGGTGGGGACTGTAAACCTAGGCGTAAAGTGAAATTCCCTTGCAAGCTTTGTGGGGAAGATCATCTTACTCACTTGTGTCCTCGGATTGAAGAAGCATCAAAGCATCTTCCACAGAGCCCAGCTGTGTTGAATTAACCCCTTCCACATCATCATAATATGGCTTCAAATGCTCCCTCTACTGGTTATGGGACCCATGAAACTTCCACGTATGCTTCCCATCCCAATGGATTTGGATGCATGAATATAGTTAAATCAGAGGTTAGTGTTGCCACTCGCCAATGTGATTATGATGTACCACAACCGAATATGGGGAATGAGCCTTCTCCTCCTCTTGATACCTCTTTTCATATCGAGAAGCCCACTACTATGCCGCAGATACCGAAAGGTGTTGTCAAGCGTTCCATGCATAATCCAAATGCTTGAGCTACCCATAATTACTCTATTGTAGAAGATTTGGGTCAAACTCCGTGTGCCATGTCGGATCTTGAGGTTTTATAGGTGTGTCCTTCTCAAAGGCATGTCCTTTTATGTGCTTTAGGAGTTCAGGATGGGGAAGTCTTAACGTGATCAAGTTTGACACTACTAACATCCAACCTCGCTTACCTTATCATGTGGCTTTTCAAGTCCATGTGGAGTGCCTGCAGAATATCATCAAAATAATGGTGGTTTAAGAAGGTGCTTCTACGTCAGTGATGTCTTTATCTTGCTGGAAAGCTCTTGGCTTTCCTTCCTTATCCAAGTCTATGACCATGCTCACTGCATTTGACGGTCGATCGTTTAAGCCGCATGGGATTCTCCCTTCCCTTGTTGTCTGCTTGGGTGGGAAACCCGTGCCTATTGAAGTCGAGGTGGTTGATGCACCCATTGACTACAACCTTCTCCTGGGTAGGAATTGGATGTATGCTATGAAAGTGGTTGTGTCTACTATATTCAGAATTATTTGCTTTCCACAAGAAGGCAATATTGTGATGGTCGACCAACTAGATTTCATTAGTCCTTATTCCACAGCATCCATGGGATCAGGGATCCCCCAAGTTACAGATTCTTAGCTGGCAATTGGGAACATCGGTGTCTGATTGTACCCCTCATTGTTGGGATATTTTGATTTTCTTTCACCCATTGCTTTTATTGGAACCATTTTTGATAATGCACCTCCTCCATTGAATAATGTACTACTCCGGACTTTGTATTTTAATGATCCATGGACATTACCGTCCATGAGTTCCACATCTTGAGACATTGCGCATGTTGGAATGGCTATGCCACTATCTGTGGCTGAGCTTGCATATCAAGATATTCAACAAGCCATTGCAGATTCAGATCTCTCTTCTTCATGGACAAGAGAGGAAGATGTTGTTATGCTGCCAGCACAGGAAGTCAACCCATCTTGTTCACATGGATGCCTTGATGATACTCTACCTTCAGATGAAGATTTTATCATGTCCATGCATGGTAATGACGAGCCTTGGGGGGATTCCTATCATAGATTTCATTCCATTCCCACCCCCAGTCTTATTGAACGAGATGAGCCTATAATACAATCTGCCACCCATTTGGATTTGGATCCAGTCACAGTCTCGTCCAACTATGGTTTGACGTTTGAGTCTGATGAGTCTTTTAGCTCTCCTATAGATCTGCAAATTAGTGCTTCTAAAGAGTTTGATTCTATTTCTAGAATTTCCAACTCCCATGATGATGAATTTTCTCTTGCAGATTCTTTCACATCCTTCAGCTTTGCTCTTCATTTTGAAGATGATCATTTTGATCCCTCAGGTATTGGTACTATGGCACCTTCAGTGGTTAGCTCTACTTGCATGTTCTCTGCGGTTAACAATAGTGAAGTTGAAAATGTTTCTACTACAGTGACTTGTATCATATTTTTCTTTACGCACATTTTAGAGATGATCTTGGTACTTCTGTTTCTTGGAGACATGATTCTTAGATGGACTTATACTTGTTTACTGGTCCTTTTTGACATTTGCTTCGGTCATGGCAAGCATATTCGGAACCTTGCATATACATTTAGGCCTCCCCATTGTTATGATGCATTTGAACATTTTTCCATTTGAATTCGTAGACACCCCATGAGTTTCTTTATCTTGCTCATGTTCCTTTCATTATGCATAGCTTTGTTCCATGCGCTCGGAACTAGTCTCGCATGTCCTTGACACTCGTTTGCTCCCATTACGAGCATTCTTCCACCTTTACTTCGAGCTCGTTAAAAGTAGTAAGGAGGTGACGAGCATTCTTCCATCTCTCCTTTGAGCTCGTTAAAAACAGTAACGAGGTCATGAGTTTACTTTTTCGGGCTCGTTAAACCTTTACGAAAAATATTTTTATAAAGTCTTTTTTAACGCCTTGTTAGACTTTTTCAAATCAAACAAGATTGCTGAGTATACATGTCATTTGAGACTCGTTAACGGATTTGAAGTGACACCCACTTAGGTATAAGTTTACCTCTTTTCTGGACCTTTGTGGATTAATTACGAAAAAGGTATACTCTAGTCATATGTGACTAGAAAACTTCTTCTCTCATTATTTTACACTTTTTCGAGTGAAGAGACTAACTTTACAAAAAAGGACTCCCCTTTTATGTCGCATTGTGATTGCATTCAATTATCCTGCTTGCCACTTGAGCCTTGTGTCAGCTCCCGCTTACTCACCTATTAGCCATGTTCCTGAGCACTTGCCCTAATGAGCCTTGCAAAGCTTTCATTTTCCTTTCACAATTTGATGACCCTTTACCCTGAGGGAACACCCCCCTGAGTGTCCACATCCTACACATGCTTCCTTGCATTGATCATAGGTATGTTCCACTGCTTGGAACTAGTTTGCTCACTACTTGACATGCATTCCCTCACATGTTGTACTATCACCAATTTTATTCTTTTTCAAGCTTTCCAAATATGAAAAAGACCAAAAATATCAAATATTCCAAAAAACTGGAGGGGAGAATATTTACTTATTGTTGGCAGCTGTTGTGTCACCTTTGAATTGGGAATTCATTCCACTCCATACATTATGAGTCCGGATTATAGTCGGACCTTAGGAGCTATACTCGTTTCTCAGTTTACTCCATCGATTGGTTAAGCTTCCAGTCACCATGGAGCCCTTTGTTGATGGCTCCTGCATCGCACAGTATTATATCGAGTCTATGCTACTGGAGTCTATCCATCTACTCATGCTCTTGTTCAAAGGAAGTCCTGAAACTAGAGTTGGCCACTCCTCAGATCTCTTGACTATTGCATGTCAGCCATCCTTATTGAGTCAGTCTGTTTCATTTGAGTTCTTCCAAATCTTTCAGCGTAGTTGTCACTTCGTGTTGGTTGATGGGGGATGCGTTAATGCCCTCCTTCTAGCGAGTTTCATTTCGTCGACATCAACCCATTTATTCTAGAATTTCAGACTTAGAGTTTGGTTGAGTACCTTGAGGCTTGCAATCATTAGTGGTAGGTTCTCTCACCATCGACAATTTTGGGAATACATTAATGTCCCCTGATCGATGGATTCATCTTAGTGTTTGACTTCAACAAATCTATTCACACTTTGATGATTGTACTCCGTGCCTTGATGCCCATTTTCCTTATTGGTGGGTTATCTCATGTCTGTTAACGGTATGCATCATTGACCGGTAATTAGACAATGTCACATCAAGTTCGACCTCAACACCTTTACTCACTTGATGAGACTTGCACCATAGATGATTTGTGTAGAAGACCCTAGACATTAGTGCCATTCAGTATGCTACTAATGATCGTGACTTTACATCTGAGATATCACCTCTCAGACATCAACAGTTTGTACCTCTAGTTTGCACCAGTTTTTTCCTTTCAGCAGGAGACCGTCTCTTACTGTAGATGGTTATGGCTATGATCACGTATGACATGTGTTCACTATGTACAGGCTATTCATGGCCATTGTATCATATTTTTGTACTATACCGACATGTATTCAGAGATATTATTTTATTATGACGAGTGGGTTGTTCCTTTCACTTGTGTCTCCATCACTTCACTTATGAGATTTACAATGTATTTTGGCCATTGTAGCACCATTCTCTGACCTCACACATTAGGGGGCCTCTGCTACAGCGTAATTTTTCACCTTGTGAGCATCAACATTCTTTGGCCTTCAGGATCCATTTCACTGACTCAGATTCAATTTATATTCTTCAGAAACACTTTTTCCCTATTTTTCTTCCTGTACGCTTGTTGTCCCATTATAGCTGGCATACACGCGAGATGTTCCACTATAGCTCGTGGGTACCAAGTAAAATGGTAAAAATCATTAGAAATTTATTTTTACTCCCAAAAAGTGGTCTTAGGGTGACCTTTGGCCCTCCATTTGCCTCGAAACTCCTTGATGTGTCCTTTCACTTACCTTTGGAAGGCTATATATTGAGCTCTTATGGCATATAGAAGGGAGGAGAAAGAGAGAGCAAGATAACTCTAGTGGATTTTTGCCGTAACTTGAGTCTACACTCATTGATCCTTATTTTTGTGAATTCCTTATATTTACCTTCCAAACTCCTTCCATAGTTTGAGTTTTCCATTACATGGAGGATTGAAGTGGTGGAGGCATAAGTGGAGAGACCCAGTTCTTGGTTCAAATTGGTTGTCGGGAAGAGGTCGTATATTGTACTTCTTATTATTCATTAATGGAAATACTCATTTTCTCATCCAAAATGATATTGTGAATATTGTTTAATTACATTGGGATATATTTGCTTATTATAAGATCCAAATCCTAGGCTCTATCAAGCGCCGAGAGGGATCAAATCTCCCGAGGTGCAAACCTCTCCTTGAGTGTAATACCTGAGTTGAGGTTTGCACCTCGGGAGATTTGATCCCTCCCGATGCTTGATAGAGCCTAGGATTTGGATCTAGGCTGGTTTTAGTCGTGGGTGGTGACACAAAACTGGAGTTTGATTAGCATTGTAAGGAATAGGTTAAGTTGAAAACATAAATACATTTACAAGGATTATCATAATGTAAGTAATAAGTATTAAGGATTGAGTAAATTGTTAAACTGGAAAATAGAGACAATTCGCCTAACTTTTTTTTTTTATTCTCTTTTTGTTGATCTGCATTTTGTTTTGTTTATTCTTCTCCTTCTTCTGTTGTCATTTTGTACATTTTGATTTATTTGTTGTTCTGCAAACTGATTTTTTTGTTCTTCCAATTGCTTCAACTTTCTCTCTCGATACGCTCTTTATCGATCAACGTTTCATTTTCTTTGTTCTTCTTGTTCTCCTGCTGTCAATTCGCCTAACTTTTTTTTTCGATTTTCTTTTTGTTGATATGCATTTTGTTTTGTTCGTTCTTCTCCTTCTTCTACCATCATTTCTCCATTTCATACATTTTGATTTATTTGTTGTTCTGCAACTTGATTTCTTTGTTCTTCCAACTGCTTCAACTTCTCTCTCGATACACTCTTTGTTGATCAACGTTTCATTTTCTTTGTTCCTCTCATTCTTCTGCTGTCAATTCGTCTAACTTTATTTTTCGATATTCTTTTTGTCGATCTGCGTTTCGTTTTATTCGTTCTTCTAGTTCTTGTACTATCATTTCGTCCAACTTCCTTTTTCGAAATTCTTTTTGTTCTTTTGCTTTTCAGCATATTGGTTGAAGTAGATTCTTATTCTGATGAATAAAATCCCTTCCCAAACTGTATAAGCCTCTCTTAGGGAAAAGTCTTTTTATCGTTCTTTTGTCAATGCGTCCATACACTGAAATCAATCCATCCATACACTGAAATCTATGTGTCCATACACTGAAATCAATGCGTCCACAGAATAACATCTACACTGAAAAATATGCAATAAAAAACCCCATACACTGAAATCTATACGTCCATTCATTGAAATCAATGCGTCCATACACTGAAATCTATGCGTCCATACACTAAAATCAATGCGTATACAGAATAACATCTACATTGAAAAATATGCAATAAAAAATTTAAACATTGGAAGGACCAGGTTAAGTTAAAAACACAAAAAGAATTATGAGGATTATAATAATGTAAGTAATGAGTATGAGTAAATTGTTAAACTGAAAAATAGAGAGAATAATTTTGTAAGGATTAAATAAATGAAAATATGGTTCACATCATGATCATTCTCAATCTATCTTCTTCATCTTTTCTTATCTTCACACCTAGTAGTTTTGACATTTTCTCATATTGATCATATGAGAATCTACATTGGACCTGTAGTTGCATTACATACTTGTATTCTAGCATATGACTCCTGGCAGACATGACACATTTGAAGTTCTTGTAATTGATCAATTTATGCACGAAATTTTTGATGTCTAGTATACATTTCTTCAGATGGTACCAATATTGTCGGTTTTCAGATATGAACTGTAGTGCATGATTGGAAGTTTCCATATCAACAAAATTAAAGTTCAAATTTTCCTTGTTATCACATTCCGTGTATCCAAGTATGTCATATTCATTGGTAGTTATATTGATTTCTATATAACCCTGAAATTATCCCCCATTCATGCTTTTGAGAATCCCTTTGCACAAATAACACTTCTTCACGATCTCTTTAGTTCACGGTCGTGTTTTCTTTGTTCTTATGTATGTTCTAATGCTTCTTTTTCTGTTATAAATTCGAAACATTGACTAAAGAACATGGATACTATGGATTCTCCAAAACATCCTGAAATCAACAACCACATAAATCTTGCTACAAAGATTATTTTTATCTTTCTATTCTATACATTTGTCGTACTTTTCTTCTTTGATAATCAATATCTTCATTATTTGCAATATTATCATGAGGATCCACGATATTCCCTGAAATAGAGAACACCAAAATTTAATTTGTTGAAATCATTGCAGAGTAGTTTTTCTATTAAATTGATAAATTCAATTTATAGATGTGAATAACAAAAAACAATGCATTGTTGAAATTAATGAAAGATTTTTTTACTTATTAAATTGATAAATTCAATGCATACATGTAAAAAACAAAAAAAAATACATTGCTGAAATCAATGCAACGAATGAAATAAATATGCATCTTTTGTTGTTTAACAACATTTGTGTGTGGTCTATTGGTAAGAATTAAGGTGATTGAGATTGTGTTAACCTAGAGACCAAGGTTCAAAACCCTTTTTCCTTGGAGTTATGGTTAGTTATCAAATCTAACTATTATTATGGCATTTTTTTATCAAATCTAATTATCAGTTAGCAAATCTAACTATTATTATGATTGCTTTTCTCTTCTATTCTTATGTCGGCTATAATATTCTTTTTACTTCTTTGGTTTCTACTTCTTATGTCCACTATAATATTTTTTTTACTTCTTTATTTTCTTTACTTTTTAGGTTTTTAGTTTTTATGTTAACTATAATATTTTTTTTTTACTTCTTGTGTTTCTAGTTTTAATGTCGGCTATAATATTTTTTTAACTTCTTTATTTTTTAACTTTTTTTTTTTTTTATGGCCGACATAATATTTATTACTTTTTACTTTGTATTATTCTTTTTTGTTTATGGCCGACAAACGTAACGTTAAAAGTTCTCACTCATATTATAATTTGGCTGACATAATATTAATCATTTTTTACTTTTTACATTTTATTAGGTGTCCCGTTCAATGTAATGGGACACATACATGTTACAAGATCTCCCTCATATTATCATTTTTTACTTTTTACGTTTTATTAGGTGTAAAGTTACATGTAATGGGACACATACACGTTACAAGATCTTCCTCATATTATCATTTTTTACTTTTTATGTTTTATTAGGTGTCCCATTACATGTAACGGGACACATACACGTTACAAGATCTCCCTCATACTGGGCTGTAGAGCGCCTCTTGGCACAATCATGGATCATGCTATTGATTATGCTAATGTCTTTCACATATTATATGCACTTGCTTGTACTTGTTGCTGAGACTAATTTGGAGGTCCAAGTGTAGAAGTTGAAAGCTCAATGGGGATCTACATTGAACATCCGATTGAAGGTTGGTCTTTTTCCATTATCTTAGCATTGTCATTTATATAGCATTGTATTGGGAATTGAGTCATTTTTTGGTAGTCAGTTGTCTATTATGGTCTGCCCCAAGCCATAGGAAGTTTTCTCCGTAACAAGGATAAAGGATGAAGACATTCACAAAACATCTTTGCGAACTATATATGGAAACTATGAGTTCACGGTGGTGCCATTTGTACTAACCAATGCACCTGCTACTTTCATGTGTCTTATGAACAATGTCTTCAGTAAATACATAGATAAGTTTGTGAGTGTATTCTTGGATGACATTCTAGTGTATTCAAAGAATGAAGAAGAGCATACTGAACATTTGAGATTGGTACTGCGAGTCCTTAGAGAACACCAACTGTATGAAAAGTTAAGCAAGTGTGACTTTTATCAAGAAAAGATGCAGTATTTGGGACATATTATTTTAGCATAAGGTATTGCATTAGATCCAGAGAAGACTGAGGCCATAATGGATCGGACTACTCTAAGAAATGTTGCAGATGTAAGATCATTTATGGGCCTTGCAGGGTACTACAGAAGATTCATTGAAATTTTCTCCAATATAGCACATCCAATTACATCATTACAAAGGAAGGAAGTCAAATTTATATGGTCTAAGAAGTCTGAAAGGATTTTTCAGAAGCTAAAAGAATTACTTACCAGTGTTGCAGATCCAAATAATGACTTTGTGGCATGCACAAATGCTTCCATTGAAGGATTGGGTGTAGTACTCATGCAAGAAGGATTTGTAATTGACTATGAGTGAAGGAAGTTGAAGGATCACGAATGGAACTATGCCACACATGACTTGGAGCTAGCAGTCATAGTACATGCTCTCAATAAATGGAGGCATTACCTATTGGGAATAATATTTCATCTCAAGACATACCACATGAGTTTAAAATATTTGTTTGGCTAGCCGAATCTAAATGCAAGATAGGCTAGATGGATGGAATTTCTTTGTGAGTTTGATTTGGACATTAAACATGTTAAGGGAAAGGAGAATAAGGTTGCTGATGCACTCAACAAGAAATTTCATATTGCAGCAATAAGTGTTTGTAAATCAGATTTGAAAGCAAGGATCATTGAAATTCAAGCTAGTGGTGAAGATTACCTACAAATCAAAGAGAAGTTGCAATAGGGTAGGGTGGATGGAAAGTGCACGGGGTATCATATTGGAGAAGATGATGTCCTTATGTACCAAGATGCCAGATTGTACATTCCAAACTGTGTAGAGCTGAAGGAGCTTGTGTTGGGTGAGATACACCAAAAGACATATTCTGGCCACCCAAGATATCAAAAGACTATAAACACAGCAAGAAAACAATACTTTTGGCGTGGTATGAAGAAGGACATAGAAAAGTATATTGCTAGATGTCAAAAGTGTCAGCAAGTCAAGTCAAAACATCAACATCCAGTAGGGCTGTTGCTGCCATTTCCCATCTTAGAGTGGAAATGGGAAGTGATTTCTATGGACTTGATAATAGGTTTTCCCATGACTATGAAGAAACATGATTCCATTATGGTTGTAGTGGACAAGCAAGCAAAAGTATCTCACTTCATTCCAGTTAGATATACGCACAAGGCCAATGACATTGCAAATATATTCATGAGAGAGATATTCAGGTTGCATGGATTACCCAAGGAAATAGTATCAGACCAAGATACAAAATTCACTTCCAATTTTTGGAAAGGGTTATTTCAAGAGTTGGGGACTAAGCTGAATTTCAGTACAGCCTATCATCCTAAAAAATATGGTCAGATGGAGAGAGTAAACCAGTTTCTGGAAGACATGTTAACGATGTATGTGATGGACAAACCATCCAAATGGGAGGACTACCTACATTTAGTCGAATTTTCCTACAACAATGGGTACCGAGAATCATCAAGGATGAGCCCTTTTGAATTTTTGTATGGCAGAGGATGTAGAACTCCAATAAATTGGGACAGCCCAGTGAACAGGGTAGTGCTTGGACCAAAAATGATTGAAGAGATGGAACAAGAAGTTGTCAAGATCAGGCAGAATTTAAAGGCATCTCAGGACACACAGCAAATTTATGCATATTGGAAGAGAGTGCACAAACAATTCCAGATTGGGGATCATGCCTACTTGAGAGTGAGACCAAGGAAGAGCTCCGCGAAGTTGGGAAGTTGTGCCAAGTTGGCACCCAGATATTGTGGACCATTTGAAGTCCTTGATAGTATAGAACCAGTTGCATATAGGATTGCCTTACTTGCTAACATGAAAGCTCATAATGTTTTCCATGTCTCTTTGCTTAAGAAATATACACATGATCCTAATCACATCATTGATTGGCATGTGGTGTAGGTGAAACCAGAGGGATAATTCCAAGTGGAGCCTAGGTGCATCCTCGACAGGAAGGTTACCTTACTCCGGAGGCGAGCCATCAGACAGATAAAGTTACAATGGAAGCACCTTAGTCAAAAGGAGTCAACTTGGGAGCTGGATGATGCCATGATATTGGCATTCCCATTTTTGTTCAGTTTTGAGAACACCGAGGACGGTGTTCTTCTAAGGGGGAGGGAGTTTTAATACCCCTACCATGCCTTAGTAATTATTGGCCTCAATGTAAATATTTTTTTTATCCAATGTATGTTGATCCTAGTGTGGATCTCAAGGCCAAGGCCCCACTAGTGGATGTTTAAGGTTTGCTTTCATATGAAAGTATTGGATGGTGAAACTATGCATGTGTTGTTAAGCCATGAAATTTTTTAATACATGTAAATGTTTAATATTGCAATGAAAATACCCTAAATTGGATAAGTGAGGAAGGTAATGAGAAGGGGGCAAAGGTATCAACTAGGGACAGGTGAGGGGGCTATGGGATGGTGACCCATCTTGCCACTTGGGAAGGAGTAACCGATTTGATTCCCTGTATGGGTACGGATTCGGTTACAGAATGTGGAGAAGGTAATCCTGCAGGGATATTTGACATAGGATAAAAATGATGCGGAGATCTAAGTTAGGGGTTCAGACATTCACCATTTTTGGGGTGTTTCGTCGTTCATGTGGGGAGTGAGGATCAGTTCTCCGGGAAGGGGTCTTTGTTCCTAGAGTTGGACACATTCTATTGGGGAGAGACCCTGAGACAGAGAGAGAGATGAAGAAGTAGAGCCGAGTACTAGAGGGATCCTGTGCATATGTGTGATCCTTGAGTAAAGACATGAATATGAGTTCGAAGGAAGACTGCAGGACGTGAATAGCTTGAGAAAGCTATGTGCAGTCCTGAATCCGCGACCAGAGAGCCAAGTTGTGGGAAAGAGTCTAGTCCGCAACCCTGTAATGCACCAGCTTGTTCAAGTGAACATAAGAGATATATTTAAGGGTTGGAAATTCTTGATAAACTTAGTGAAGACTAGGATCTCATAGAACTAGTAGTAGGACCTTCTATTGCCTACCCTGAATAGAACTGGAAGGGAAGGGACCTTGAGGGACTCTGTAGCAGAAAAGAGGGTCTTCCTTGTGTTGGGTGAGGTTGATAACGTGGGTTCCTAATCTGTTGAGTGATTGAGATGTCTGTAACTCTGAGGTTGAGCTCACTGACTTAGCAATAACCTCCCTGTTACCCTATATTCTTGAGAAACCCATCTATAGGTTGTATTAGTAGGTGTATGCTTGATAAACAAAACTACAGGGTGGCTTAGCATGAGTATATTTCCTGGATTGCTTGATAAACACAGCCAGAGGCTAGCCTAGAATTGCAGTGGATCTTGACCGTTAGAGAGACTACCTAGCCCTCCTTAGTGGATACATAGCCCTGCTCGAGGGTGGTCTATCAGCTGAAACAGTATAAGTTGGATAAATACCTAAGATTTGGTGGGACGTTGCTCTCACTTAGTCAGTTGCTGGGGCAACTTCAAGATACAAAGATAAGTGTTTTGTGGAATGAATGGTGTTATTTATATGTTATTATTATGTTGTTTTTCTCAAGATGTTAAATGAATGTTATATGAATGTGAATAATAAGTAGACCATGTGTAAACTTGAGTAGATGGTTGAGTGTTGGTTGAAATACTTCATACAGTTGCATGAGTTAATGCGTTGTTGATCTTACATGTGTTAGATGTATGGATAGACTTAACTTATTGTAGTATGTGCATTTTGTATGAGATGTTAACCTGTAATGAACTGCTAACCTCAATGAATCATGGGATGGTTAGGGGCCTATGGAATCCTTAAAATGCTCTATGAGTTAGAGAAAGATAGGATATTGCAGGAGACAAGTAGAAATCTGTTAAAGGTTGGAAGGTGCGTTAGAGTGTTTGTGGACAAAACTTCAGGGAAGAAAATGAATGGGTTGAATAATTCAGTTGGGAAGGGGATTACATGAATTGATAGATCTCTCTAAGAGATTCCAACAGTACTGACCATGCTTCATTTGGACCAAGGGTGAAGTAGTTTTGACCCTTAGTAGTTGCTTAGGATAAAAGTCTAGAGCATGGCCATTTCCGCAATTGTGGATTACGGATTGCGAAAAGGTCATTTAGAGGAAAAGTAAGATTTCCGCATTTCTGCACCCAGGATTGTGGATTGCGGATTGCGGAAGGTCAGTTAGTAGAAGGAAAAGTTCAATTTCCACATTTCCGCACCCGCAATTGTGTATTGCGGGTTGCGGAAAGGTCGTTTGGTGGAAAAGTTAGATTTCCACAAACGCAATGTGGATTGCGGATTGCGAAAAGTCGTTGGGAGGAAAGAAAAATGGATTTCCACATTTCTGCTCCCGCAATTACGGATTGCGGATTGCGGAAGGTCGTTTGACATAAAAGTTATATTTCCACAGTTTCACACCCTCAATTGTGGATTACGGATTGCGGAAGGTCAATTAGTGGAAAAGTTATATTCCACATTTCCGCAGCCACAATACCGATTGAGGATTGAGGAAGGGCACAAGTACAGATTGCAGGAAGGTTCAGTTGTGGGATGTGGATCATAGAGGCAAGATGCAAATCGAGCCTAGTGTGACTATAGGTAATTTTCGAAACAAAAGAAGAAGAAAAAAAAAGTAACTGAGGGTCTACTGTGGCCTAAGGAGGCCATGGGGACATTACATAAATGCAAGTTATACCTTTCATACAGAGGATATTGAGTCACACTGTATCGTCTTCGTATTGCATATCTATGACATAAGAATTAATGTCGTTAACATACTCATGTAATTTTTTTAAAAAATTGAGTAATATTTTGGTTGTGACGTACACCCCAAAAATTACTTGGTCGACACCCTATTGATCCCTCTTTGAGACAACATCAACACCACATTGCCACCTTTGAGTTAGGGGGAATAATATATTACCTCGAACCTCAGTTAGGGGCCATGCTAAATCATTTTAAACCTTCCCCATCACATTTTTCAACCCATCACATATGTGATCCACAATGACAAACCCTATGCCCATAGCACGGGGGAAGGAAATTAACCTTGCTCACTCTCTTGCATGCGTGATCTCGACCATTTTCGAGGTCACATGTTACTTGTATATTTGGTTTGATTTAAAAACTCCTAGTATTCCACCCCGCAGGTCATCATTTCTCCCCACCGTCGAATCCTTGGCTTGGTGGGATCCCCTTTATTTATAGCCATTTTTAACCTACTTTTGCTTTGACCATTCCAGGGTAATACGACCTTCATTTTTTGCACTGTTTGCACTGCCGGATTCATAATTCCATGACCATGATGATGCTTGATATCATTGCTCACTCTCACTTAATCTTTATTAGGGAACTTTTTCCATGCCCCTCATCGCCTCAATTTGTGTGCCACACAAGCCGTAATCATTTTGTCCCACCTTTGACCATCTTATCAATCATGACCTGTTCATGAGTCCTTTTCTCCCTCCATACTGCAGTTATTGTGTTCTTTTACCACCATCCATCTACCCGCAAGGAGGCCCCATCATTGTTCCCACCCTAGACTCTCTTGGTTCCCATAGTTGTCCCTTGATTGAACACTTCCTCCTTGCTTGGATGTAACATCTGTTCGCTATACTTTTATCCCTTTTTTGGATTGAGAAAATCCTTTAAGAAAAAGGCACTTAGGGAGTTTCTGTTAAGCTTTTTTCTCACTCCTTAAAGAATGAAAAGATCATTGAGAAATTTTGGTTCCTTTCACGCTCATTAAAGTATTTGAAAGGGAATTTATCTGGTATAATTTTAACCATTTTCCGGACCTAGTAGACTAATTACGAAAAAGGAATACTCTAGTCACACCAACTAGAAGAGTTCTTCATTACATACTTCTATGCTTTTTTGGGCCTTGGAGACTAACAAATGAAAAGATCCCCCTTGGAGTCTTCTTATCAGTGTGAGACTCTCTAAAATTGAAAGATACCATGGGCATTCACCACCCTGGGCTTATATAATCCACACGACAATACCTTTTCACCATAATAGATTCTTATGATTGCTTTTAGACTCCTTAAAATTGAAAGCACCCATGAGTATGCACTATCTTGGGCTAGTACAAATCCACACGACAATATCATCTCAAGCACACTTGTTTCCCTTTTTTGAGTTCCTTAAACCATGGAGAAGGACCAAACAGTGCCTCTCGGCGCCATCACAGATCACATCTTGTCCCACCATTATGGAATCCCCCAAGCTTGGTCGCCTTTTTTTAGAGTATTCTGTGATGTGCCGCCCTTTGAATCTCCTGATATCACTCATCACTCTTCCCCCCCTAATTCTCTCACATTGCAGTCACAATCCCTGGTCCCTTATGTTATGATCCACTTTCCCGAGGATAGTTTCATATGCTTCCAGGTCAGCCTTACCGTCATACTATGAACAAAGCAAGTTTGATTCCCATCACTCCCTTTCCCCCGCATCCCCCCCAGAATATGTCAGTCTCACATCCAGTAGTATAACCTCTTGATTGTACACCTGGCACTCTTATCAAGGAAACATTATTGCGTTGGTAGTTGTAGGTCTCCCTCTGTCAATGCTAGCACATCTATTCCAGAGTATAGACCCATAGGTCCCTATACCTTGGACTCATCTCCATCAATGGTGAATGCCTACAAACCATTTGAGATAACTCCTTAGTGCCTCTTAGAATGGTTGTTTCTCATGTGCTCGACTTCAACTCCATCATCGCACTGTTGAGATTCGTATGAGGCATTCATCCCTTTAGTTATTAGTTGAAGAAGCCATATCTCCCCCGACTCTAGCACATTAGTGAGTCTATTTGGAACGCCCCAGTTGTATGTTCCCATGGATATTCGGGCTACATTGGAGACAGTGTTGGAAGCCCTTCAGCTATGTGCTTCCTAGAGTATCCAGTTCATATGCAGTTCAATGTACCTTTGATATTCCGACTCTTAGTCGTTGAGGGCATGCATTTGTTGGACACCTTCAGATCTAGTAGAGCATCAGTTGTTGTGGTACTGCATTCAGGATGAATGCCATTGTTTCCATGTATCGGCTCTTTAGCTCAGTCATTTTTGGACCATGATTATGTCCCATATTTTTGTCCCCTCTGGACCATTATCATGTACACAACAATTCTCTATGTATTTTTCAGGTCCCCTTTTGGGCCTCATTATTATTTGTATATATTTATACGAGCATGGGTATTCTCGTCTCATCCATATATTTGATATTATTCCTCATCCATTATTGAGGTGATGTATTTCCTGTTAGAAAATAGGATCGCAGAGCAATAACAATTAAACAAGATGCAAATACAAACACACAAACACATTACAAGAGAGACACCAATATATCATGGTTCACCCAAGATGGGCTACGTTCATGTTATACAAAAATCTTCCACCCTATGAGCATCGGCATTCTTTGGCCTGTAGGATCCATTTCAGTGACTCAGATCCATTTTCATCCTTCAGTGATACTATTTTATCGTATTTTTTTTCCTACCAGCACGTTGCATCACTATAGCATGCGTACCCATGAGTTGCATCCCTATAGCCCACGGTTATCAAGTAAAATGGTAAAAACCACTATTTTATTACTTTTTACTCCCAAAAAGCGGTCATTGGGTGACCTTTGGCTCTCCATCTGCCCAAGTAACATTTCGATGAGTCCTTTCACCTACCTTTGAGAGGACTATATAGTGAGCACCTATGGCTTATGGACGGGAGGAGGAAGAGAATAGTAAAGGCACTCTAGTGTATTTTTTCCCTATCTTGAGTCTGCACTTATTGATCCTTGTAGTTGTGAACCAGTTATGTTCACCTTCCAAACTCCTTTCTAGTTTGAGTTTGCCATTCATGGAGGATTGAAGTGGTGGAGGCACAAGTGGATTGATCTAGATCTTGGTTCAGATTGGTTGCCGACAAGAGGTCGTATCACTTTGTACTTCTTCTTTTTCATTAATAGAAATACTCATGTTCTCGTCCATTCATGGTGTGAATGTCATTTATTATACATTGGGTTGCATTTGCTTATGATATTATGGACAATTGTTATTGATGATGTTAATGTTATTTATATATCACATGTACTTGTTAGATATTTGTTGTCAAGACTAATTTGCAGATTACAAGTGCTTGGACGTGCGCGGATTGAAAGCTCCAACGAGGATCTACATCAAACGTTGGATCGAGGTTGGTTACATTTCTCCATTGTTTTAACATTGTCATTTATAATAGCATTGTTTTAAGAATTGAGTAGATTTCTGGTAGTCATCTATCTGTTGTGGTATTCCCAAGCCATAGTGAGTTTTCTCCAATACAGAAATGGTGACCATACTGGGGATAACATCCATGTTTGGGAAAAATTTTGAGCATTAGTCCATATTTAGAGTTGCTATTTATCGAAGCTCTGTGTCAGTGATTGGCCGTTAAGATACACTGTAGAAAACTTGCTTTTTCTGAGCCTCTAGACTCTTTGTTTGACCATATGTTGTTTCTCACCCGCGGGCTAGCTTAGTTCTGCCCGCGTACACCCGCCTCTGTTTACACTACTGCTTGCGGGTACCCGCAGTTATTCCTTCGACAGTAGCGTGTAACTCCGGCTTTTGTTGGTCTATGGCTTTTGGTTGTTGCTGGGTGAGTTTGGTTGATTCATGAGTCTTTGTTTGGCTCTTTCTTGACTATTTCATGCCTTTGTTGTGACCAGATCTCTTCGTTTCTCTTGGTTGAGCCTTCTTGGTTTTTCACCATCTTTGGTTTTAACCTCTTGGTTTCTTCCTTTTGAGCTCTTCCTTTTGGCTGAGTCTTGCTATTTAGGATCTGCTGGGTTGTCTTAGTGATCTTCTCGGCACTTCAGTGACTGAATAGTAGGATTTTGCTTGCATTTTTTCATTCCATATATATTGAAAAAATACAAAAAATATTCATTTAGTTTTTGCATTTTCTTTTTTGTTTATAAGAGAAAATACAAGAATATTTTATTTCCATGTACTGCATTTTGCATTGAGTGCTTGTTGCCTTCATTTTAGGTTCTGCTTGTGCATTGAAAAGATAAAAGTTTGCATATTTATTTCAGAATTGTTGGTTGCTTTTTCGTATTAGTGACATTGTTTTATTGGATATTTGAGTCTAGGATTGGACGATGGTGCATATTATTGAGTCTACACATCACTAGTTTCACGACCATATCCCTTGAGTAATCACAACCACTAAAATTAATGCTTAATCATAAAATTGATTAGACTTATTTTATTTATAGGGTACACCAACTAGCATAGGTTTAGAGTCTTGGAATAGATCATTGTGAGTTAACAATCCAAGACTACTGAATGAAACATTAGGTGTCTGACTAGGGGGTGGAGGAATCCATGGTATAGATCGGTGTTCTCAGGAAAGCTCTACTCAAACCAGAGTTAAGCACGAGGTCACGCGAGGTTGGTTGAGGAGATATCCCTCTGATACCAACTGAATGTGGGAGATATATCCAGGATTTGTTCATATCTGGGGGTACCGGAGGTTCGTCCTCTTGTGCTTCAGGCTTAGCTACCCTGCCCACATGACGGGTCACACCTGCGACTGTTCCCCTGAGCATTGGTTATATTGCGGTAGACATAAATTCCTTACCTAGGTACCTCACAGGGTACTTGCAGTGGTTATGTTGTTTGTGTCCTGAGTCAAATAGGGATTGGACAGCACAGTTGTGTTTGCACCGTGGACTTGACCCTATCGACACAGTGAAGCCTAGGTGTCTATATAACTGATTCTGTTACCTCTGGCTATAGTTTGGGAGTCTCAAGCCTCACCTAGGCGAGACATACCGGCTCTAGTGTCGGGAGTTCATTTAGCCACTCTGTTTGTCTAATCTTGGCTATAGATTCTCTAGGTGTGTGCTTTTGATTTACTGTTTTTTGATCGATAGTTGGCCTTTAGGAGATGTTGTGTCTCTCTTTCAAGAGAACGTGGCACGAAGCCCTACACTCTGTCGGTCCCATCGTTTGGCTGGTTTAAATCCAGCTTTGGTACACAATGCATTACTAGAGGACGCCAGAGGGCTCTCACTGATTCTTCAGATTCTTACACAACTTACGTTGAGGATTACATGGCTACATATCCCGATATCGAGCAAGACCTTTCTACTCCTTCGGGTAGAGTTGAACACATTTTCAATCCCCAGACTCCTTGTGAGGATTGGGGAGGTGATCCACCTGCAACTCAACCTGGTTCTATTTAGACTAATCCGCTTGACCGGGATCCGTTTGATCCTTCAAATCCAGATAATTATCTTTACGGGATGCCCGACTTACCATAAGAGGAAGAATAGGACGAGCCTTTCGTTCCTTCATTTCCATGCGATTCTAGATATACTAGGCCTGAGACTCATGATGATTCTGGCCCTATGGTCAACCCCACTGCACTCTCTTTTGGTATGCCTAGTCACAATACTGTCGAACCTTCCACTATGGTTGGTACTCATGCTGGCACTAGTCAAAGTGTTAGCCATACTATACCCACTGGGGGCACTACCCTAGCTGGGGGCACTACGTTATCCATCCACTTACATAGTATGGGGACTGGTCCGATTCCTAACCATTCCAATGTTGGAACATGACCACCTCCTAGGAATACTCAACATATTCGGAATGCTGTCCGAAACACAACTCGCCATTCACCACCTAGTACACATGTCGCTACTCGTCAACCTAGGACCACTTTTGCACATGATATTGTTCCTCCCAACCACAGGGGTGGACACTTACCACATACTTTTGCGCCCACTACAGCCGCTAGTAATAGTAAAGTAGGGGGTGGGAATATTTCCTATCCACATGGACATCACACCACCAACCCTCCTACTGGTCACACCCATATTGGACCTGGGAATACTTCTCATGCTTATGGTCATCATACGACTACTCAAGCTAATCCTAATATTGGGGGTGGGAACATACCATACCATTACGGTCAATACAACACAGTTCCCACTATGAATAGTACATACATGCTCCATACCCATGGTGGCAACCCTTACAACAACACAGTCGATGTTGGCCACCAGTATCACCCACCACCCCAATATGGTGCTCAAAATGCACATATACCTGCTTACTGTCAAATGGGATTGGCAGGGGGAGGTCATCCATCTTATGGCCATGGGCAAGCTTATGGGACATCAGTTCCTCAGTATCAACAGTTTAACCCTCATGGTTAAGCTTTTGGTCCATCATACAACACAGTTCCATTCAATCAACCTTTTATGGGAGCTTATAATCAAGCTTTCTAGCCACAGCTCCCATTCCTTGCACGTTTGAATCTCCCAAATATTTTGAAGCTCACAAATGATCCAGTGTGTCACGACCCTACTTGGCCCCCTGTCCCTACCAATCTCCCTTCGAACATTCCAAAGTTTGAGGGGAAAGGTGGTGAGGACCTGGGAGATCATGTCACAACATTTCACCTTTGGTGCTCCTCCAACTCTTTGAATCATGATTCCATTTGATTACACCTATTTCAACGCACCCTCACAGGGGCAGCCAGAAAATGGTATGTGGAGTTTCCCAGAAACACCTATAGGGGTTTCAATGATATTGCTTTGGTTTTCTTAGACCATTTCTAGTTGCCGATTTGTTATGATACTGGTACTGAATTGTTCTCCACCTTCCGTCAGAATAAGGCCACACATATTTTTGACCACGTTCAAGAGTGGCGTCCGTGTAAGAGATTAGTGAAATCTAACATTCCTCTAGAGTTTCTGTTGGAATGGTTCCTCAAGTCTTTACTTCCATATATTACTAAGGATGTTTCGATGTCTGGCATTATGACTGAGGAGCAAGCTATCTTGAAAGTCCAGCAGTTAGATCTTATTTATTCTCAGTCTGGCATTTTGTATGACATTATTACTGATGCACCGAGAACAAGACATGAGCCCACGTTAGTTCCTGGACCACATGTCGATGGCATCATTGGGTCTGCATGCACTCGCCCTGTAGACTTGGTAGCTAATCAAATGCAAAATTTGTCTCTAAAACAGTCTGCACCCGAACAGGTTTACACCTTGTCCACTTCCACTCCGTCATCTGATGTACACAATGTGCAATCAATGAAACTGTTGGGTAACCAGCAACATGGTGGTAAGAAAAAGGGGAGAAATAATCATAGGGGTGGAAACAATGGAAGTAACAATAATAGCAATCATAATACTCCTCGTAAAGAGAATGCCAACCCTCCTTGGGAAGGCGGTAATGTTGGCAAGGATCGTAAACCTAGGCGTAAGGTGAAATTCCCTTGCAAGCTTTGTGGGGAGGATCATCTTACTCACTTATGTCCTCGTATTGAAGAAGCATCGAAGCATTTGTCACAGAGCCCAGCTGTGTTGAAGGATCCCCTACCTCATCACCAAAACATGGCTTCGCATGCTCCCACCACTGGTTATGGTAATAATGAAATGACAACATCTTCTTCCAATACCAGTGGTTACGGATGCATGAATATGGTTCAGTCGGAGGTTTGTGTTGCTACTCGTCAACGTGATTATGGTGCACCACAACCGAATTTGGGGAATGAGCCTCCCCCTCCTCCCAATAATTCCTTGCATATCGAGAAGCATTCTATTATGCCATGGATACCGAAAGGTCTTCTCAAGCGCTCTATGCATAATACTAATGCTCAAGCCACCCAGAACTACTCCATCATAGAATATTTGGGCCAAACTCCGTGTGCCATGTCAGCTCTTGAAGTTTTGCAATCCTATCCTTCTCAGAAGCATGCCCTTTTGAGTGCATTAGGAGTTCAGGATGGGGGATGTCCTAGTGTTATCAAGTTCGATACTACTAATGTCTAACCTCGCTTGCCTTACCACGTGGCTTTTCAAATCCAGGTGGTTTTCCTTAAGAGCTTTGTCAAACGTACTATGGTTGACGAAGGTGCTTCTGCGTCAGTAATGTCATTGACTTGTTGGAAAGCTCTTGGCTCTCCTCCCCTACTCGCGTCTAAAACTACACTCACTGCATTCGATGGTAGATCTTTTACGCCGCATGGAATTATCCCTTCCCTTGTTGTCTCCTTGGGAGGTAACTTCATGCCTATTGAAGTCAAAGTGGTTGATGCGCCCATTGACTACAACCTTTTACTAGGTCAAAACTGGATGTACGCTATGAAGGCTATCGCATCTACTATATTTTGAGTCATTTGATTTCCCCATGAAGGAAAGATTGTGACGATCGTTCAGCTAGATTATGTTGGCACTCCTTCCACAATATCTACGAGATTAGTAGTCCCGCAAGTTTCTAATTCTCAGTCGGCAACTGGGAACATAGGTGTTGGAATGTACCCCTCGTTGATGGGAACTTTTAACCATTTTGCACCTGTGAATTTTATTGGAACCATTTTCGACAGTGTGCCTCCTCCTTCGAATAGTAGGCCATTCTAGAATTCCTATTGTGGTGATCCATGGATTTTGCCATCCGCGGATTCTATGTTTGGAGACATTGTGCACGTTGGGATGTCTATGCCTTTATGTTAAATTTTCAGAATTTACTTCAATCTGATCTAGGATCTTAACTGAGAGAACAACATGTACAGCATATCTACAGCATATCAATCATGGAGACAATAATTCAAGCACACAAGAGACACAAAGGTTTACTTGGGGAAAACCATAAAAGTGAAAAACCCCAATAACTTCCTCAGAGATAGATAGAGCAATGATACAACCAACCAAGAGAGATAGCCATAACCTAGCAGCAGATCCCCCTCCTCCATAAGTGCGCCACTCCTCCTTGAGTGCATGTGTGAGAAGTGAGTGAGCAAATAGAGTGCCTCCCGCACTCTATTTATACTTGACTTGACTTGCCTTTTTACCTAACTCATGTAGGCGCGAACTTAATCACATAACATAATGCTGACTGGGCCGACCCCCAATAGGGTGGTCTAATAACCCTTTGACCCACATGACTTATACAGGGCCGACCCCAACAAGGTGGTCTAATAACCCATCAAGTATAAGTTACGACACTTACAATATAAATAACGACACTTCCGTATAGAGGAATAATAACATCTCTATAGGAATACAATATACATATATGTGAAATACATTCCGAAGTTACATATACATCAACACTCCCTCTTAACTAGGAAGGTATTTCTCAGCACAGTTCTTCTAGCACAAGTCATCTTCTCTGGATCATCGTCACTGGATAATCGTCATCGAGTCATCATCATCGTCACTGCTGCTGCTATCTCAATCAATCTCTGAATCTACTCGTCATAGGAAGTTCTACAGAGCAAGTCCTTTTTCATACTAGATGTAGGCCCACCACCTGCAGCTCTTCGTCATCACTGGCCATACTGTGGAATCCTCAGGACTTATTACGTGCGTCACAAAACCTTGAAAGAGCATCCTAGGATATTACGGGTACACAACTCCGACCTGTAGGATCTCCCAGGGCGCTATTACATGTGACCCCACCACAAAACCTCGAAAGAGCATCCCAGGATGTTATGGGTACACAACTCCGACCTGAAATCTCCCAGGGCACAAATTACATGTGGTCCACCACAAAACCTAGCAAGAGCATCTCAGGATGTTACGGGTACACAACTCCGACCTGAAATCTCCCAGGGCACAAATTACATGTGGTCATGGCAAAACCTCGAAAGAGCATCTCATGATGTTACGGGTACACAACTCCGACCTGAAATCTCCCAGGGCCCAAATTACATGCCATAGGACAAAACCTCACAAGAGCATCTCAGGATGTTATGGGTACACAACTCCGACCTGACATCTCCCAGGGCGCTATGACGTGTCCTCCCAGAGCAATGTCTCGAAAGAGCATCCCAGGCTGTTACGGGTACACAACTCCGACCTATAGGATCTCCCAGACATGCTCATCTGCACAACCTGATCCACGGCCACAGAGTATCAACTTGATACTCACCATACATCATCCTGATGTACTCATGATCGTCCTGATCATCATCACTACAATGTCCTGCTGCATGTCATCTGGAGCAACATCCTGAAGCTCATCATCCATGATCATCCTGATCATCACTGCAACATCCTGTTGCATGATCCACCTGATCATCAATGCATCCACCTGATGCATACCAAGTATCTACCTGATACATATCATCATACATGATCCTCCTGATCATAAAATGTATCCACCTGATACATGATACATATCACCATACATGATCCACCTGATCATACAATGTATCCACCTGATACATATACAGATACATGGTCCAAGCATCCAACATGATGCATATACAAAATACATACACATGATCCAACTGATCATATCCAGCATCCAACATGATGCATACATACATAAATGATCCAACTGATCATATCCAGCATCCAACATGATGCATACATACATAAATGATCCAACTGATCATATCCAACATCCAACATGATGCATACATAAATGATCCAACTGATCATATCCAGCATCCAACATGATGCATACATACATACATAAAAATGATCCAACTGATCATATCCAAGCAGAAACCAGAACATCATCCTGATGCCCATTATCCAGCGCTTACAGCCACAGCCATGTGAAGGATCCTCCTTTCAACATGCTTGGAATGGCTTAAGCAAATGTGTCCATCACTTCTTCCTCGAAGTGTCCTCGATCTGAAGAACGCCAAGCCTCTCTCTGAAGTACTCAAACTTCACTCTCGCTAGTGGCTTCGTCAGCACATCTGCAATCTGCTCGTCCGTCGCAACATACAGAAGCTTCACAGCTCCTCTCTGCACCATATCCCTGATATAGTGATATTTGATCTCTATGTGTTTCAACCTGTCATGAAACAATGGGTTCTAGGACAGCTTCACACAACTCTGGTTATCACAGAAGATACCAGTAGCCTCCAACGGGAGATCAAATAACTCAGACAGTAGCTTCCGTAGCCATACTGCCTCACAAATAGCTGAACAGGCTGCAACATACTCTGCCTCAGCTGTACTCAATGCTACGCAGGACTGCTTCCTGCTAAACCAAGAGATCACACCTGATCCCATACTGAAGCAACACCCAGATGTGCTCTTCCTGTCTGCAGCACTGCTAGCCCAATCTGAATCAACATAACCCTGCAGGTTAAACTTTTGATTTATTTCATACTTGAGCCCATAATCCACTGTACCCTTCAGGTACCTCAGAACATGCTTTACAGCAACTAGGTGCACACTCCTCGGATCTGTCAGGAACTGGCTCAATGTGTTCACAACAAAGCAAATGTCTGGTCTCGTGTTCGTCAGGTACATCAAGGACCCAATCATCTGACGATACATAAAGACATCAACTGGATCAGATGAAGCATCACATAGAAGCTTCAGATTCGATGTCATAGGTGTGGCCATGGCCTTGCAATCCATCATCCCAAATCTCTTTAGGATATCTACTGTGTACTTCCCTTGACCAAGGAAGATCCCACTTGCATTCTGCCACACCTCCATACCTAGGAAATAGTGCATCATTCCCAAATCTTTCTTCCACTGCATGTCGACAATCAATCTATCTTCACCTGTAACAAACAGGTTATCCGCATACAAAAGTAGTATCACTGGATTGCCTTCCTCAACCTTGTAGTAAAGGTTGGAATCCTCTTTACTCTTGGTAACGCCCAAACTGGATAGAAAGATGTCTATCCTACCATACCAAGTTCTGCACACATATCTGACTACACCATGCTGTCTTGAAATTCATCTGGTGCATCTTCTATTTCATCACATTTATATTTCTCAATGCTGCCATCTGTAATATGCTTGATCTGATAGTTCCATTTGGAAGTCATAACAAACTTCCCTTCACGTCGTGGGACTGCAACCCAAACATCATTCTTCATGATCGACGGATCATGGCATTCCATTTCTTCATCCCAGATCCTGGGAACTTCAATATATTCAATAGATATCTTTATTGCTGAACAAATGTTGTAGTTCTTCTTTTGTAGGAGATGGGATACGATCTTTCCTACACAACAAGTTAAATTGCATGATTAGAAAACATCTCATAGTTTTCAGAATAAATTCTTACACATAAAGAAATATGTCATACAGTCATGCAATTATCTTAGCCAATGCTTCAATACAACATTTATCCATATCCCATAACTTTCTAGATGCCTTCCAATCTCTACCAGAACATTGTTAAGAGTGTGTACAACTCCCAACATGTCAGCAAAGAGGTTTCATTCTAGATAAGTAGCAATGGAATGTTGTACAGTGCCATAGGCCACTTACCCATGTATATTAGTAGTATACTGTTCATCAATGCAACTATTCTAATATGCATAATACACAACCTAATTCTAGGAACATCAGTATATACATTATTGAACAGTATTATTTAACCAAACAAATATGCAAGAACTGATGATTAAAATACTTATCTTTCTTAGTTCGTTGGTTGGACTCCCTCTGAGTCTTTGCTTCCTTGCAGGAGCTGTTGGAGTCCTAATCTGAAGTAGCTTCTTCTACACCTTTCTGTTGTGGAATGTAGAAAGATGGTCAACTCCCTCTGAATATATGCATCCTTGCAGAAACTACTGAAGTGTGCTCTTTTTCTTTCTTGCAGGAACAACTGGAGTGTGCTCCTTTGCTTTCTTGCAGGAGCAACTGGAGTGTGCTCCTTTGATTTCTTGCAGGAGCAACTGGAGTGTGCTCCCTCTTGATCTTTGCTTCCTGAATTACCTGTTCTTGAACTCATATTCATCCTTGGTCTCTATGCATGCTTATTAGTATCATGATTGTGTTATCCTTGTGATTTCATATAAAATCATACATTCATTAGTATACTATACAATAATTTCAAGCATGTATAGTCATGATCATTTCAAACAGAATAATAAGCATTAGCATTCAAGGTTTATGTGGGATTCTTATGGTTAGTCAAATCATAAGAAGCATAACATGTCTAAACCTGTAATTACTCAAACCTATGACTCTTTAGGTTAGTTGAATCATCAATCAAGATAAGAGATATAATATGCATAAAACCTGTGATTATTCAAACCTATACCTTCATGATTCTTCTGGTTAGTCATATCATCAATTATGGTAAGAAACATAATATGCATACAACCATGATTATTCAAACTTATGACTTCATGAATAATCATTATCAACAACACAACAGTATAAGATCCTAAACCAAGGTAGGATTCTAGCTTGATATAGGAAAACATACCTGGATTAGCATGCTAGCTAGTTTATGTCTAACATACCCGCATAATGTCTTTTGGTTCTCTTCAGTGACTTGTGCTAGTAACCTGCATTTCTCATAAGTTAACCATTGTAGAAACTAGTTATACATACCTCGAAAGTAGATCTTCTATGTGATCCATGACAATGGATGAATCCTTGTCTTCATGTCATCATGACCATATGTTCTTGGACCAGAACATGATTTGTCTTTCTTGGTGTACCTTTCATGTTAGTAGACAACATAATCCTCATACAACACCATAATGCATTAGTACAATCATAAGTGTCAATACCCTAATCAATGAATATTTTCTATCGTGCATTCATAATTTTATTAAGGTGATATGACAGGTCTAAAATCAAGATTGTACTAACCGTAATAACATGAAGACAAACATACCATAAACTTAATCATGAACAAATATCGAAACATACCTTGATGAGTCATACCTATCGAGATCGCTTGTAATCTTCTTATGTAAGGCCTTAGCCTCATCTCCCTCTGAAACAAGAACTTCTTCACTCATGCAGGTGACCAATCCATCTTCTTCTAGGATTAACCCAATCCACTTGATTTGCAAGAACTGGAGCTGGAGCTGGATTAGGGTTTGTCAGAGAAACCCCAAAAATTCAAACTTTGAATTTCAAACTTCTGAAAGGATAGAAATATGCGCATTGATGAGCTGATCAAGCTGGTATATTCAGAATTTGAAAACTGCAAAGTTTCACTCCTCAATTTTGCCTTTGAAACTTCCGGATTCACTGGACGTGACTCTGAACTGGGGTTTGATGAATCCCACTCTTCTGTCCAATCAAAATGTTTGATCCAAAGCTCTAAGCTTCTATTTTTCTGAGGAGCTTCCAGCCGTGGTCACAGATTTCAAAAATTCCCATTTTTACAGAAGCCCTAATTTTCCACTTTTCTGATCAAAGTCCCGAACTAGGGTCTAATCAAGCCCGGCCTTCTGCCCAACCAAAAATTTTGATCTTGGTCTCTAAATTTCTATTTTGATGAGTAGCATCCAGACGTGGTCTCCGATTACAAAAATTCCAACTTTCTCCAAAGCCCTAAATTCCGGAAGCCATGAATGAAGGTACTAAAAAATAATTCTGTTTTGACAGAAATATGTACCTGATTGTTTCTAGTGTAACTCTAAACTTTTTGATCCACAGGGTCTGAAAATGTTTCTTGAGATATCCTGACTTGTAATCTTTCCATCCTGATAGGTCTGACCTCAATTGGATTCTCTGAGAGAGAGTTATTCCAAATGTCGCAACGTGACCTGTTTTGGGATAATTCAGGAGATCGAACTTGTACGGCGTGCCACGTGTCACGGTTTGAACTTCGGCCTCTGAAAACGTTTCTTGAGATAGCTTGGCCTGTCTCTTTCCATCCTGATAGGTCTGACCTCAATTGGACTCTCTGAGAGAGAGTTATGCCAAGTGTCGCAATGTGACCTGTTTATGGGATAATACAGGAGAGCGAATTGTACGGCGTGCCACGTGTCACTGGTTCAACTTCGGCCTCTGAAAACGGTTTCTGAGATAGTACAGACTGTGTACTACCTGTCACTTTTTACGAAATTTCATTTGGAGCTTCCTAGCCCAAGATATGATCTTTTTCCCAAGGTCACCTGATTTTGACTCAGATCTGGAAGAGGCAGAAACGCTATATTGTACAGATCATAAATCACAAAGTACAACGAATTAGAGGTTGTCCTTTGGACACAAGGTACCTGGAGCTCTTAGCTTCGGCCTGTAACAATTTCAGATCTGAAAACTTCGCCAAAATGGATTTATAGCGAAAGTGCTACGATTATTGGTTTTTGCTATATCAAGCCCTAGCATCGTAAGTGCAACAAGTGTCATACATGCCATATCATGCCTTCTTTCAGGCTAGCTCTGATACCATGTTAAATTTTCAGAATTTACTTCAATATGATCTAGGATCTTAACTGAGAGAACAACATGTACAGCATATCTACATCATATCAATCATGGAGACAATAATGCAAGCACACAAGAGACACAAAGATTTACTTGGGGAAAACCATAAAGGTGAAAAACCCCAATAACTTCCTCAGAGATAGATAGAGCAATGATACAAGCAACCAAGAGAGATAGCCATAACCTAGCAGCAGATCCTCCTCCTCCATAAGTGCGCCACTCCTCCTTGAGTGCATGTGTGAGAAGTGAGTGAGCAAATAGAGTGCCTCCCGCACTCTATTTATACTTGACTTGACTTGCCTTTTTACCTAACTCATGTAGGCTCGAACTTAATCACATAACATAATGCTGACTGGGCCGACCCCCAATAGGGTGGTCTAATAACCCTTCGACCCACATGACCGACCCCCAATAGGGTGGTCTAATAACCCTTTGACCCACATGACTTATACAGGGCCGACCCCAACAAGTGGTCTAATAACCCATCAAGTATAAGTTACGACACTTACACTATAAATAACGACACTTCCGTATAGAGGAATAATAACATCTCTATAGGAATACAATATACATATATGTGAAATACATTCCAAAGTTACATATACATCAACACTTTATCTGTAGTGGAGCTCACTTATGATCACATCCAACAAACCACTATGGATCTGAATCTCTCTTATCCCTAGATAGTTGAAGAAGATCCCGTTACACTGCCAGTTCGGGCAGCCAACTCATCTTGCTCTCACGATTGCCTCGATGATACTTTGCGATCTGATGAAGCTATCCTCGAAGCCATGTGTGGTAGTGAGAGGCCATGGGAAGATATGCACCATCGATCTTATTTCCTTCCCAACCTTGAGCTCATTGAGCAAGAGGAGTTTAGGATGACTCTAGCTGAGATGGTTGGTCACCCTGTGGCTCTTTTGCAGTCGCATGATGTTTTCTTGGAGGGGAATATGGCGAATATTTCCCCAACCACTTCGATCAACATCTCTCGCACTCCCGAAAAGATTGAGAATGTTTATGTCAGTGACGATTGCACTCCTGAAGAGATTTCTATTTACACTGATTTGTTTACTGAACTCTGGGAAGATTTCGCTTGGTCATATGAGGAGATTCCAGGAATAGACCCCCGCATTGTTGAAAACGAGATTAAAACATATCCTGATGCTAAACCGGTTTGACAACGCTTACGTGCTATGAACCCTAGGAAGGCAACTGCTATTAAGGCAGCGATGGAGAAACTACTCAAAGCTAGTTTCATCTACCCTATTCCTCTTACTGAATGGGTGTCAAACCCCATTCCTATGGATAAGAAGCAGGGAACGATCCGTGTATGCAATGATTTAAGAGATTTGAACCATGCATGTATGAAAGACAACTTCCCCATGCCATTCATTGATCAAATATTGGATGCTTGTGCAAGAAGTGAGATTTTTTCATTCATGGACAGATTCTCGGGTTATAATCAGATTCAAATCAAACCCGCAGACCAACATAAAATGGCATTTATTTGTCCATGAGGAACTTTTGTGTACCAAAAAATGCCCTTCAGCCTCAAGAATGCCGTAGCTACTTTTCAGAGAGCCATGACCTATGCCTTTCACGATCTTAAGAAGATTATGGAAGTTTTCTTGGATGATCTTGCTGGCCATTCTCGCAAGAGAGTGGACCACCCCAAGCACCTCCATATGATTCTCGAACGATGTATCCACTACAAAATTTGATTGAATCCAAACAAATGCATCTTCACTATTAGGACTGGTCGCCTTCTAGTATTCATAGTTTCGAAAGAGGGTATTAGAGTTGATCCTCTCAAAGTTGAGGCAATACTTCAGTTTCCTCCTCCGCATAATCTGTTTCAACTTTAGAGCCTCCAAGGGAGAGATACTTTCCTGCGTCAGTTCATAGTTAACTATACCAGTCTTACTAAAGGTTTCGCACGCCTATTGAAGAAAGACACACCTTTTATCTGGGATGAGTGAGCCCAGCAGTCTTTCGACGCCCTTAAGAAAGCTTTGGTATCGTCCCTCGTGCTTAGTCCACCAGACTTTACACGAGATTTAATTCTTTATGTGGCCGCGTCTCAAGAGACTATTGGCATGGTCTTGGTTTAGGTAGATGATGCGCTCATCGAGCATGTTATCTATTATCTTAGTCAAAATTTAGTAGACATTGAACTAAGGTACACCCACGTAGAAAATTTGGCACTTGCGACTGTTCATGCAGTCCAGTGGTTATGGAATTACATTTTTCTTCGAACAACCACTGTTGTAGCTCATATCAATCCATTTCAGTTCGTTCTATCATGATGCCTTATCGGGGGTAATTATAATAAATGGATAGTGATCCTTCAGGAATTTGATCTCGAGTTTGCTTCTGCAAAGTCGGTGAAATCATTGGTGTTCGCTGAGCTTATGTAGGACCTTCCACGGATTGATGAGGATGTCATTCATGAAGATTCCTTTGTGGATGAACACCTATTTCTTATCTTGACCGAGGACCCTTGGTATGGGGATGTCATTAGATATCTGCAAACTTTGAAGTTTCCTCTGCATTATTCACAAGATGAGCGACGGCGTGTGAGACATCATGCTAAAGATTATACTATCATCGGTGACACTTTCTATCGCTGAGGAAAAGATTCCATTCTCCATCATTGTTTGACTCACGAAGAAGCAGAACGGGTACTTAATGATTGCCATGCGGGGGCATGTGGCAGTCACTTATCCAGGCTTGCTACATCCCAGCGTATTATGCGAGTAGATTATTTTTGGCCTACTATCTTTAAATATTGTATTAACGTTGTGAAGAGATGTCATCCTTGCCAGGTGTTTTCTCGAAACATACACTCGCATCTAGTGCCCCTCCATCCGGTCGTCACCATCGGTCCCTTCAATAAGTGGGGGTAGATTTCAGGGATTGCAAACCAGCTTTGGATGGGGGGCATCATCATATTATTGTGGCCGCGGATTATTTTTCCAAATGGGCTGAGGCCATGCCTATCGTTAAAGTCGATGGTGCTACTACAGCCCATTTCGTGTTCAACCAAATTATCACTTGATTCGGTATCCCAAAAGAGATTATCACTGACCATGGCAGTCACTTTCAAAATAAGATGATGGAGGATTTGTCTCTCAAGCTTGGGTTTCGTCAGGAACACTCGTCTTCCTACTATCCTCAAGCAAATGGTCAGGCTGAAGCAGTCAATAAGTCTTTGAAGACCATTCTCCAACGTACCATCCAACAAAGCAAGACCAATTGGCATATCATGTTATATCCTGCTTTGTGGGCTTATCGAACCGTAGTTAAGACTACCACCGGGTTCTCACTGTTCCAGTTAGTTCATGGTGTGGAGTCACTTTTACCAGTTGAATGCGAGATTCCTTCTCTCAATCTAGCCATAGAGATCCTCCCTGATACGACGGAGATTGAGCAACGTTTAGTACACCTCGAGCAACTTGTCGAGCACCGTCGAGATGCCGCTGTGGCCATTGATGTTAACAAGCGTTGTCTCAAGGTTCAATATGATAGTTCTGTCTGTCCCCGGCAATATGCTGAAGGTGACTTGGTACTCTTGTATGACCAAGCTAAAGAACCCCTGGGGGCAGGCAAGTTCAATCCAATGTGGCACAGTCCTTACATTGTGAGGTGTGTCTTAGAAAAAGGAGCTTATGAGTTAGAAGTTTACGAGGGAGTTGTCTTGAAGGAGCCTAGAAATGGGCTCTACCTCAAGCGGTATTACACTTGAACCTTTGGTTCTAGCTGATACTTTTGTACACTATTGTATAGTTTTTTCTGTACATAGTCTAGGTTACATTTTTGGTTGTCGGGTCTGTTGATTAGCCTCTGTTTGATTGACAGATGTCAGCGGGATGTCCTACATTCTTAGGTTTCACGGATTATGCTAGCCAACATAGCAACAACTTGCTTCTGCTTCCTGGGTTATCTTTTCACCTAAGCATCTAGTTGTGTCTTCAGGAGGTGCTTGTCTCAGTCCTACATCGAATAATGTGGTTGAGTATAGTGTCGTTGTTGAGATACTTCGGGATTCCATTTCACATGACATCTAGTCTTTAGAAGTCCGCCTAGATTCACAACTAGTGGTGTCTCAGCTGAATGGGTAGTACCGTGTACAAGACCCTACATATCTATGGATATTCCTTAAGGTACGACTCTTGGAGAGACATTTTGTTTCCATTACATATATTCACATTCCAAGAAGTCATAATTATATATCTGATGCATATGCTAACTATGTATTAGATTGGCATTTGTCACATTCATCATGAAGCACATAAATACAAAGACATTCATACATTTGTACCATACACACATACAGTAGAACCGAGAACCAAAGTTGTATATATATATATATATGTTTAAAAATGGTAGTGTCATACAAGACTGGAGCCTGTAGCCCTAAAAAATATACATATCGATACAAAAAATGATGAGACACTGGGATATCTACTCCCTCCGAGGAGGTCTAGCTACCGACTCGACGGGATGTGTCTCATAATAGTACTGTACTGCGTTGGCCATCTGCTGCAGTAGACGCACCCACTCACCATGAACACCCACTACCTGGTGCTGCATAGCCTCTGGTAGTCGGGCTACTTCTATCAGTGGTACTTGGGAAACCATCTGTGATATGTTGCGCCGCAACATCTGTAGTGTGCGCCCTACTGCAACATCCGCTACCACCTCATCTCTACCCCGACGATCATGTCTCGAGAAGCCCTCAGGTATCACTGGGCCTTTGTCTGCGAGAAAACAGTCACCCATTAGCACATGACATTACCACCAAAAAGATTTTTTTCATTCTAACTATCATAAAAAAATTCATAAAAATTAAAAAAAAACACAAACCAAAAGAGTACTCACCGATGCCTCCGAAGGCTGCACTTGGAGGGAGCGGCATGTCACAATCCTATCTAAAGTCTATCCCCGCATAAGGGTAGTCCTCGATAGTAATCACCTGTCGGTTCCACCAGTGGAAGAACTCCTTAGTATATGGTGACGCCAGATGGCCACCACCTCGTCGTGTCGGTATCTCAGCCCATCGGGTTAGGGTTGGATCTCGGAGACTGTGAGGAGAGACATCCACCCTTGGGCTAAGTCCCAGAACCCTCTCAAAGAATAAGCTGCAAAGGATCATACCATACCCAAATTTTTTGGCCTACCCCTCTTTGCATTTCGTCAGTTGTGTCTTCATTGACACTAGCAGAGTAGTACACCAGTTGAATATAGTAGGCTGCAAGCATTGGAATGTATAGAATATCACTGGTCTGGATGCCTGATGTAGTGCTTTGGATCCCGTGATCCGCATCAGAGTTGCCACTATTATCTTTGTGCTCAAGTCCATTATGAGATTGACCGACACCTGACTTCCCACAGGTCATGTGTTGGCGGGACAGTACCGTACTATGTAGTCTTCCACAGTGATCCCACCACCCATGGTCCGTGACCGAAGACTAGCTACTTCCCCTCTACGAGACAAACCGGTAATGAAATAGATATCCTCTACTTCCAGTGTCAGTGTTTTCCTGTTGAGGATGAAGTGTTGAGAATCCACATCCTAGTAGTTGATCAAATGATGGAGTAGTAGGTTTTGGGCCCTTAATCCCCTGAGACTCCAGTATTTATATAAGCCACATGCTTGCAGTGCTTGTTGTGCTTGCAAATCATTGCGCACGGCCTCATCTACCTAAGCATGCTCTTTGTCCCTCCACTCTAGAACCCTCCTATAGTGCAAAGCAAGAGATTTTTAGTCAGTTTCATGCTTAAAAACTTCTTCACGGCCTTACCCGCGAGCTATATTGTAGACAGGTGTGGGTAGACGCGGGCAGTCAGTTTTTTGACTACGCGTTTGATGCCCTACCCGCGACCCGCATACTTACAGCCTGTGGGTAGCGTCGAAGCCATTTAGGGCTTGGCCAAACAAAATAACCCACCGACCAAAATTGAAATAAAAGCACTTATATGAAAGGTATGGCAGTGACCACTAACCTGCTCCAGACGGTTCACTGAATGGTTGCTCGTAGCTCCCACGATCGGCGCTTGAAATTTCAAGTGCAAACTTACCACTCAACTCCAAAATGGTGAATAATGCAAATGAATTGAAAATTATCAAATTTTGTTACTATTTATAATTTTATGAACCCACTTTTCTATAGTTTTGTCCATTTTGGGCCGTTGTGAACTAATATCGTTTCATGGAGTAACGTTTTTTCAAACAGATTTCCTCGGCGAGAGTTGTTCTAATTCATTTCACACCTACGGCAAGTATGTTTCACACCTGGCATATAAGTTAGATTCCATTTCCACATGCACTATGCATTTGACCTGTTGAGCATTTTCGTAAACCCTAGGTGCGACCCCGCCTCATGATTGACACGGGACCTTCACACTGTTATAGAAGTGTCGTCATGTGGTGGTAGGGCTTTCCCAAACATGGGTACCCTAATTAGAACCCCCTTATCCGTTTTGGTACCCATGCTGTTGTTTGTCCTCAGGATTGGGAGTCCTTTGTAGTCACGCCATGACGTTGCGATAAAGACTCATACTCTACTTTGTCTTATGCTGGCCATCTCCCTTAAGGACTCCCCTCAGTTATATCATGTTGTGATTGCATTGCATCATCCTGCTTTCCGCTTGAGCCTTGTGTCGGCTCCCACTTTCTCAATTGTTAGCCTGGTGCTTGAGCACTTTCCCTGTCAAGCCCTGTAGAGCTTATATATTTTTCCTTCACAATTTGATGACCCTTTGACCTTGAGGGAACACACCTTGAGTGTCCACATCCTGCACGCATTTCCTTGTGTTGAGCCTAGGTATGTTCCACTGCTTGGGACTAGTCTGCTAGCTATTTGACACTCGTTCCCTCACTTGTTGTACTATAAGAAATTTTATTCTTTTTCAAGCTTTTCCCAAATATGAAAAAGACAAAAAAATCAAATATTCCAAAAAGCAATTTTATTTCTTGTTGGCAGTTGTTGTGTCACCTTTGAACAGAGCATTCATTCCACTCCGTATATTATGAGTCAGAACTATAGTTGGGCCTTAGGAGATGTACTTGTTTCTCAGTTTTCTCCACCAATTGGTTAAGCTTCTAGCCATTATGGAGCCCTCTGTAATGCCTCCTGCATTGCATAGTTTATGTCGAGTATATGCTACCTGAGTCTATCCATCTGCTCATGCTCCTATTCAAAGGAAGTCCTGAAACTAGTGTCAGCCACTCCTCAGATATATTGACTATTGCATGTCGGCCATCCTTATTGAGTCAGTCTGTTTCACCTAAGATCTTCCAAATCTTTCAGCATTGCTGGTACCTAGTGCTGGTTCATGGGGGATTCCTTAATGCCCTCCTTCCAGCGAGTCTCGTTCCATCGACCTCAACTCATTTATTCTATGACTTGAGGCTTAGAGTTCGGTTGAGTACCTTGAGGCTTGCAGTCATTAGTGGCAGGTTCTCTCACCATCGATAGTTTTGGGAATACATCAATGTCCCCCGATCGATGGATTCATCCTAGTGTTCGACTTCAACTCATTTATTCACACTCTGATGATTGTGCTCTATGCCTTGATGCCCATTTTCATTATTGGTGGATCATCTCACGTCTGTTAACGATATACGTCAATGACTGGTAATCAGATGATGTCTCATCAGGTTCGACCCCAACTCCTTTATTCACTTGATGGGACTTGCACCATTGAAGACTTGTGTAGAAGACCCCAGGTGATTATGGCATTCAGTATGCTACATATGACTTTGACTTTACATCTGCAATATCACCTCTCAGATTTCAACAGTTTGTACCTCCAATTTGCACCAGTTATCTTCTTTTCAGTAGAAGACCATATCTTACTGTAGAGGGACCATGGCTATGATCACTTATGACATGTATCTACTTATGTACTACCTATCCATGGCCATTGTATCAGATTGTTGTACTGTACCGACATGTATTCAGAGATACTATTGTATTATGACGAGTGATCCGTTCTTTCCACTTGTGTCTCCATCACTCCACTTCTGAGTTTTGTAATCTATTTCGGCCATCATACCACTTTCAGTCTCCGACCTCACACATTAGGGGACATCTATTATACAAAAATCTTCCACCTTGTGAGCATCAACATTCTTTGGCCTGTAGGATCCATTTCAGTGACTAAGATCCATTTTCATCCTTCAGTGATACCATTTTATCCTATTTTTGTTCCTACCCACATGTTGCATTACTATAGCATGCATACCCCCAAGTTGCATCCCTATAGCCCATGGGTATCAAGTAAAATGGTAAAAACCACTATTTTATTACTTTTTACTCCCAAAAATCGGTCATTGGGTGCATTTGGCTCTCCATCCACCCAAGTAACATCTCGATGTGTCCTTTCACCTACCTTTGAGAGGACTATATATTGAGCACATATGGCTTATGGACGGGAGGAGGAAGAGAATAGTAAAGGCACTCTAGTGGATTTTTTCCCTATCTTGAGTCTACACTCATTGATCCTTGTAGTTGTGAACCAGTTATGTTCACCTTGCAAAGTCCATTCTAGTTTGAGTTTGCCATTCATGGAGGATTGAAGATGTGGAGGCACAAGTGGATTGATCTAGATCTTGGTTCAGATTGGTTGTCGGCAACAGGTTGTATCACTTTATACTTATTCTTGTTCATTAATAGAAATACTCATGTTCTCGTCCATTCATGGTGTGAATGTCATTTATTATACATTGGGTTGCATTTACTTATGATATTATGGACCATTGTTATTGATGATGTTAATGTTATTTATATATCACATGTAGTTGTTAGATATTTGTTGTCAAGACTAATTTACAGATTACAAGTGCTTGGATGTCCGTGGATTGAAAGCTCCAATGAGGATCTACATCAAACGTTGGATCGAGGTTGGTTGCATTTCTCCATTGTTTTAACATTATCGTTTATAATAGCATTGTTTTGAGAATTGATTAGATTTCTGGTAGTCATCTGTCTATTGTGGTATTCCCAAGCCATAGTGAGTTTTTTCCAATATAGTCCACACTAAAATTTCTAGTCCTTATTATCATACCATCCAGAAAAGTGAATGGATACAACTTGTAGCACAATCATTGCACGTCCTCTTCACACTCTCTCATAGTCTCTCTTTTTTGATCTTAGAGATCTTTACAATTCATAAAAACTAATACATTTATTACCCTAGCCGTATTACAATGTATTTCTTTTATAGGAGAAATACAATGGGAAAATACCACGGTATACCCAAAACCATGGGCCCGAAATATATTGGCAAAACAACCCAAAATTTTTGGGGGAATGAGTGTACAATTTTTTTGCATATCATATAAGGCTGGGGTGCATGGCTGAGACAATATCATCTATGAGACTGGAAGATCTGTCTCCACAACCAACAATCTCCCACTTGGAGACTGATCACAACAACTCTACCGCTGTTGTACTTGCAAGATATTGGACTTGGAAAATTTCTCATCTTCACCTTAATGCTAGAAGGCCAACTGAAACCGAGCAAGAACTTAGTTTCTCTCTGGCTACTACCTTTGTCAACATGTCTACAGGATTCTGGCTAGTATGTATCTTTTCCAACTTCAACAGTTCATCTTCCAGAACAAAGCATATGAAAATGGTACTTGAGCTATATATGTTAGTCCTGGAATGGAGTGCTGAGTTCTTTGCGAGATGAATGGCACTCTGGATATCACTATACAAACTTCTATCCTTCTGCTTCTTATCCAATTCCTCCATAAACCTCCGCAACCAAACCATCTCTTTACTAGCCTCTATAACTACAACATACTCTGCTTCCATTGTTGAAAGTGAAACAACCTTTTGCAGTTTCGAAATCCAACTTACTATTGTTCCACCTATAGCAAACACATACCTTGTGGTTCTCCTCCTACTATCCTTATCACCTACCATATCCGCGTCAACATATCCCTATAGAAGAGTGTCTGAACCTCGAAAACATAATGCATGAGTGGTAGTACCTCTCATATACCTGAGAATCCACTATACTGCCTTCCAATTTTCTTTACCTAGATTGTTCACATATCTACTCACAACTCCCACTACTTATGCAATATCTCGTCTTATGCACACCATGGCATACATCAAGATGCCCACTGTTGATTGATAGGGAATCTTGGACATGTAATCTTTCTCTTCCTGTGTCTTGGGACACATTTCCTTACTTAGTTTGAAATGGTTGTCCAAAGGAGTACTAACTGATTTTGCATTCTGCATTCTCAACCTCTCCAACATCTTTTGTATCTACTCACCCTAAGACAATGTCAATTTGAGATTTTTCCCGTCTGTTGTTATTCTCATACCAAGGAGTTGCTTTGCAGCACCCAAATCCTTCATCGCAAATGAATTTTCTAACTTCCTATTGAGGACATTTATATCCTGCATGTTAGACCTTGAAACAAGCATGTCATCAACATACAATAACAAGATAATATAACTTCCTTTATCTAGCCTCTCGAAATAAACACAGTGGTGAGAATGACATCTACTATAACCTTATTGTGTCATAAACCTGTGAAATTTTAAATACCACTGCCTTGGAGCTTGCTTCAAGTCATACAAGTTCTTTTTCAACCTGCACACCAAATTCTCCTTTCCTTTGACCTCATACCCTTGTGGTTGTTGCATATATATCTCTTCCTCCCAATCCCCATGGAGAAAGGTTGTTTTTACATCTAACTTTTCAAGATGCAAATATTCTACCGCCACTAGACTTAAAATAGTCCTAATTGAAATCATCTTAACAATAGGAGAAAATATTTCATCAAAATCTATACCTTTCTTCTGTGCAAGCCCCTTTACAACAAGTCTGGCCTTGTACCATTTCTTACCTCCTTCTTCTTCCTTCAACATGTAAATCCATTTGTTCTACAATACTCTTTTACCAGCAGGCAACTGAACCAAATCCCAAGTCTGGCTTCCTACCAATGAGTCGATCTCCTCATTCATGCCTTGCTCCCACTTCTTTCTAGTCTCCACCTGCATTGCTTCTTCATAACATTCTGGTTCACCAACATCAGTCATCAATAAATAATACATTGAAGGAGAGTATCGTTTAAGGAGTCTACTTAACCTGGTATATCTTCTTACACTTGCAGGAGTTTCAGGTACTTCCTGCTATTCTTGATTTTCTGGCACCTTTGGAACTTCATTCTCTTGAATTTCATCAAGTATTGTGTACTCTGTGTTTTTCTTTTCCCATTTCTTTCCCTACAACTGATCATTATATATTACCTTTTCATTGAATATCACATCTCTACTCCTAATGACTTTTTTTATTTTCATAATCCCATAAACGATAACCAAAATCATCAACCCCATATCCAATAAAGGTAAATTTCTTGGATTTAGCTTCAAGCTTTGTTCTATTTTCTTTATCAATATGGACAAATGCTTCACAACCAAACATTCTCAGAAATGAGTAGTCTACCTTTTTACCCATCCATGCCTTCTCTGGAATACCACCATCCAAAGCACTTGAAGGCCCTTTGTTTATTAAATAAACAACAATATTTACAGCATTTTCCCAAACCTATAATGGCAACTCTGCATGCAATCTCATACACCTTGCACGCTCCATGATCATTCTATTCATCCTTTCTAACACACCATTTTCTTGTGGTGTTCCTGGGACTATCTTCTCTCTATGAATCCCATGGTATGAATAGTAACTATCAAACTCTTTGCCGCAATACTCACCTCCATTATCATATCTGAGACACTTCAACCTTTCTCCTATCTCATTCTCAACCAAAGCTTTCCACTTCTTAAAAGTAGAAAACACATTAGATTTATGTTTAATGCAATAAACCCAAGTTTTTCTAGTTGCATCATCAATAAATGTAACATAATAATGAGAGCCACGAAGAGATTGTACCTGAGCCGGTCCCCATACATCTATATGCACAAGCTCTAACTTCTCATTCTTCTTCTGTTTCCCAACCCTGAGAAATCTGACTCTCTTCTATTTTCCATAAACATAGTTCTCACATAATTCCAAACTTACATGCTTCAAATCTGGTAGCAACTTCCTTGAGTTGAGAATATGCATCCCCTTCTCACTCATGTGGCCAAGCCTATGATGCCACAATGTTGTATTTATTCCCCTAGAAGCTAAAGAGATAGAATGGTCAATATTATGAGGACATAAATACAACATACCTACCCTGTCTCCTTTTTCTATCACCATTGATCCTTTAGTGATCTTCCACAACGTTTCTCCAAACGTATATAGACAACCGACATCTCCCAAATACCTTGTTGAGATCAGATTTCTTTTCATAGAGGGAATGTGCCTTACATCATTCAACAACCAATCAGTTCAATTCTTAAATTTTATCCATACCTTACCCATTCCAACAATTTTACATGGCTCATCATCACCCAATAAAACATGTCCAAAATCACTTGGAACATAATCATGAAAATATTTTCCATGGGGTGTAGCATGACATGAAACCCCTGAATCTACTACCCAATAATCACTAGTATTGTCTAATGCAAGAATCAAAGCATCTTGTAACACATCACCTACTACATTTGCTTCCTGGGTAGATTCCTCTTGTCCATATCCTTTCGTCTTTATAGATCTGTAGTCTTTCTTCAGATGTCCTTTCTTTCCACAGTTCTAGCACTCTATTTTTCCTAGTCTAGACTTGGATCTACCGATTTTAGACATGCTACGATTACCTTGGCTCTTTCCTCTCTCCTTTTGTCTTCCCCTGCTCTCCATGGTCAATGCATTACCTAATGTCTCACGTGTGCGTTTTCTTCGCATTTCCTCGCTAAGAATAACACCAATAACATCATCAAATTTCAAGGTGTTTGAACCAGAGACGGAGTTACTTACAGCCATGACCAAGCTATTCCAACTTTTTGGCAATGAACACAACATTACAAGAGCCCTAACCTCATCATAAAATTTCACACTTATAGAACTTAGTTGATTTGTAACCGTATTAAATTCATTTAAATTATCAGTAACAGATCCACCTTCACACATCTTCATATTAAATAAATGCTTCATTAGAAATGCCTTGTTGGAGGCCGAGGGTTTTTCATACAACTTACCCAATGCTCTCATCAAACCCTCCATTGTCTTCTCTTTTGAGATATTGAAAGCCACCGACGAAGCCAGGGACAACTATATTGTCTCCAATGCCTTTCTATTAAGAACCTCCCATTCTTCCTCCTTCATAGTCGCTGGTTGCTTTGCTCTTCCTCCCAACGGTAGAAATAGATTCTTTTGGTACATATAGTCCTCCATTTTCATCTTCCATAACTAGTAGTTTGGCCATTAAACTTCTTGACCTTAAACTTTTCTTCTTCTGCCATTGCTCCCACTTGAACCAAAAACCCTAGTTTCCTATGGGTTTATCTGCCAAATAGACCTTCGGCTCTGATAACAATTGTTAGAAAACAGGATCGCAGAGCAATAATGTAATATCCCAAATTTTGGACTAACTATTTTGTTGTTATATTGGGCCATAGCCCCAGCACCTATGTTTATTTTGAGTATTGGGCATGAGCCCTAGCACCTATGATTTATTATTTTATATATATATTGACATATCGGGCATGGAACCTGACTGACTTCTTTATTTGAGAATATACTGGGCGAGAGGGACCCAATGTTTTAATGATGTTCTTCAGCTTTGATAAGGGTACAAACCCTAATATACTGAGATGAGCTTTTGTTACTCACTGTGCAGAGCTATGATTTTACATGATTTGACTTATGAGTGTGTTGAGCGTGGACTCAGAAACACACATATAACCTATGTACTGGGCATAAGCCCAGATGTACCTAAATAAATGTTTATGTACTGGGAGTAAGCCCTGAGGTACATTGAGTGTTAGGCCTAAACCCTAGAGCACTCCAAGCTTGATAAACAAATACTGGATCCGAGGCAACTTAAATATTCTAGATGTGCCTCACAACCACATTCTAGCACTAGTGTTGAGTTGAGGCTCTGGAATTGCACTAGCGTAACGCCCATGTGACTCGTGTTGGGTTAAAAGGATCTGAAGAGCACTCGGGGTTACTAAATCTCAAAGTGTCGAGTCTAAAAGTCTCTGAATAGAACTTTTCTTTCATCACATTTATTTGATTTAATTAAATGATTCATCTTTTATCTATCATCAAATGGTGCAGGAACTACCATGTTAAACGAGGGAATCCGACATGCAAAAAGAGAGAATAGAGATACCTAACCAAGCTGACCGAGACCATCCAAAGAATTGGACCTTGTCCTTAAAATTTAAGAGAGAAGAATTGTCATGTGATGACACATAACTAAATAAAAGATAATTACCAGTAGTGTTTTATGACTAACTTGTATAAGGGCCTCAAGGCTAATATTATTATTAAGAGCTTTAATAATAATGGTGTCATTATTTAATTATGGAATATAATTATTATATATGATTTATGCATTAATTAATATTATAAATGGTTTATTAATAGTTAAGTGAAATATAATTATTGTTAGTATAATTATTATTATTATAATTATTATTGAGAGCATAAATCAAAATCACTTATAGTTAAATAGTTGGAAAAGTCCTAGTTCAAGAGGACTAGATATTTAATTAAATAATATCTTTTAATTATTAATTATTTAATTTAAAGAAACTAATTATTTCAATAGTCCTAATTAAATGACTTCCCTACCTAAAGAGGGAAGATCCCAAATTTGGGGATCATCTATCATTCTTGGTCATTATCATTCTTTTATGGTAATCCAAGAAAAGTATTCTGCTCCAAGAAACTGAAGTAGCCTCACCTAAAAATTCTCAGATCTGAACCAACAATGGACCTAGGGCCTCTATCTCTCATTGCATGTTGGAACCAAGCTCGGGGGGATCCAGATAGAACCAGGAAATAGTTCAAGGGTCAAGGTTGGGAGGAACATGGTAGTCCCAAAGTTATCCAACTAAGGAGTATTTCTAACAAGTCAGCTAAGCTCAGAAGTCTCTACACTAATTATTGTTTAAGTGTGCAGGTTACTACAGGAAGGAGCAAGTTACAAAGTAACCAAGTATGAATCCTAGATCTTCCAATTCAAGTTATAATAGAGGTTAAATATTTAACACAAGATGCTACCCCATCACCTTTGGTCCTTTTTCTTTTGTCCTGAATCGTTTAAATATGGATTTCTGATAGGAACAAAAATAGTAGTATAAACTAGGATTACATAACTTTAGAAGCTTTGATCGGCAGAAAGTTTAGTAGGTCTAGCCAAGCTATCCTATGCTAGACATCCTAGCAAATCCACAACCTAGAAATATGTTCTTGATAATTTAAATAAACTTAGATCGCTCCTTCAGGGCAGAATTATTATATTTACACATATATTCTCCCATTCCTGAAACAGTGTTGGGTTTTTGTGTTTTCTTTTCTTAATATTTGTATAGCTAGAATAGGAATGCTATTCATATTAATGTTTATATTTATTTCTACTAAAACCCTCTATCAGGTTCAAAACATCAACGTATCTCAAAACTGGCTGATATTATTTTGAAACTAGTAACCCTTACAGGAAAATGATTTCAGACTTCGAAAATACCAAGTAATTCATGCATCAAGTTTTGGAGATTCAAGTTAAACAAAGTTATTACCTTCTACCATTGCGATCAAAACATATAATTTACACATCATCAATTTGATCAACAACTACCCAAAACTAATATCGAAATTATAGTACCAAGCAGTAAAAGCAAGTTACAGTATGTTCTCAGAGCTTTTTCATTATCAACGCATCAGTCAACCCCTACCACGAAAATACCACAATCAGCAAAGTATCTACACAGTACAAGCAACCTTTCTTTTATTAAATTGAAAACGGAGGTGAGGAGAATGATTCTCATCAACATAACATTGAAAGTCCAATCGCCACAGCATTGCCGAAACCACACATAACCCAGTCCATTGAAATAAACAACTAGGGTGTCATATCTTTCTTTGAAAAATGTGAGAACATTACTTTGGCTTAGCAAACCAAAACGCACTTTAGGGCATACATTTTGCAAAACCAAACCTACTATCCAGCAAACATTTCAAATAGCATATAGATGAGACTCAAACACAAACGCAGGTCATGGGATTGAATCCCTACATTTTACTTCTTTAAAAACCTGTCTTATTTTGCAAAAACCCAGAGACACAGAACTAGAATATTTCCATCTCAGGTTCATAACTAGAGTCTCATGAGGGTTACGATTCTCTTTCCATCATTACATTCACACCTTAAGATAGCTAAAACATAACAATAACAATGAAATCCATTACAAATAACACACAGAGATTAGCCGTAGGTTCAAGATCTCACAGAAGTTCATAGAAACCACACTTATTAGTCAGAGGGGACCTCTACCTAAAGAAACTGCAAGTAAAATAAGAGCACGATTGTTTTCCTCTTTCATAATCATACAACTAACAAATTACTAGGATAGAGGCAATGATAGAAAACACCAAAATCGAGAAATACCTTTACCATAAGAAAACGCAGAGACCAAAGGGTAAATCCATACTCTCCATTCTTGAAATCCACGGTTTATTTTTAGAAACAAATTACACAAGCACGAAAATCTCAGTCTTTACATTGAGTATTATCATTACAAAAATACAGGGTTTAATAGTGAGTGAAATGGCCAAAGCCCTCCAGGGCCATTAAATAGAAAACCCATAGATACATCTTTTTACAAACAGTCCGGCCAACGACGACTTCCAGGAACTCAAAATGTATCGCAGTGAATGCAACCGAGTTCACAAGGTTCCTCATAGGAAATGCAAAACACTCCACAGAGGTGAGAGAAGGAGATAAGTAAATGTGGACACTGAACTTACCAATTTCCAATGCCTCCAAGTCTAAGTCTTGATCATCAATCAGTAACCACACAGATGAAGCAGGTCAAACAACTTACCTATCAAGCAAGTAAACATACCAGTCAGAATCGAGTTCATTATCGTTCCTATCAATTTAAAATTTGCAAGGAAAAACGAGGATGATATTACCTTCATCTATCGCCATTGCTGCATACGAAACCTTCGTGGTGGCCTGACCATAAGCCAAGCTCAGGTCAGAACACTAAACCCTCAGACGCTTCCAACATACAGACAGAGGCAAATGAACTATGAAAATTGAAACCCTCGATGGTGTAGAACCCAAGAAAAAACCCCTTGGTTAGCTGGAAACGTTGGCCATGTGCTATCATAGAGTTTTTTTAAATGCCACCACCAACCCCATATATTCGATATAAGTCGCGATCTCTATAGTAGTGGGGGCATTCACGACCCATGAATTAATTGAAAACGCAATGTATGTTACAAAGACCCCAAATAGTGAGTAAGGCCAACAAATAATGGCAAGGGCAATATGTTTTGAGAACCTCAACAAGGGCCTTAACTCCCAACAAATAATATCAAGGTGATAACCTCCAAATGTTAGAAACTTTAGTATTAACTAAGTGCAGGACTTGCGAACTGAACACCATAGGTAAGCACCTCCATAAGTACACCTGCAAACCAGGAATAAAGTAGATGCATTAGCGAAATTGATAAGTAAGTCAGGTGTCTCCATTTCCTTACCCCTACCTCTCGGCAGCCCTGCCAGGGTACCTTTCCTTTTGAAAAGGCCAAGCATCACACCATGGGCCTCAACGGCCACCAATAAAGGATCCATTCCACCTGAATTACCAGTTATATTTTAATACACATGCATACAAACCCTTACAGCCGTAAGAAGGAGATTCACATTATTACATTCAAGACATTCGTACACATGCGACAGTTCATACATCTAATCATTTTAAAACACTTCCGCAAAGTTGTAGAATTTATCATCAGCAAACAATGATACTTATTAAACTAAGACACTTCAAAGAAGAGAAATCAAATACTGTTGCAGTAGGTACTTATCAGTGCTAGAGTTAATTTACTATTCTTCATATCTTTAACAATTTAATTTAGTATTGGAATTTTTTGTAATTTGTACTATTTTTAGGGACATTACAAGTGGTATCAGACCTCAGTTACAAAACTAAGTGACCTATTGGGCTCATTACAGACATCTACTGCAGATACACAGTTAACAGAAACATACCTTCAGAATTTTTTTTTTATTAATGTAAAAATGAACTAACAGATTTTTTTTTCTTGACGCTTATATAAACACTGCAGGTACAATCAATGTCTGAAAATGAATGCAGAAGGGGGCAGCAACATACATAGAAATTTGAACTTCCCACCACGAAAGCAAGAAATTGTGGTGGAACTCAACTCATACTTAATGAAATCCATGCAAAATCTACAGGCCGAATTCCAAAGTTTCCGAGATGAAAACATGCAGGAAAGAAGAGAGTAGCAAGCCATAAATGAGGCACTGCTTCAGACTTTAACAAAGGAAAAACCTCATGGATAGCCCACACTCTCAGTCAACACTTTTAAAAAGGGAAACAGTCACACAAAAATGAATGCTAGCCCTAAGGGAGAACACATAGCTGAATCAATGGAAGAAGACTGTAAGATCTCTTCCAACGATAAAGGTTCACCACCTCCTTGCAAGAAAAGGAGGAAAAGTGATGACAGTCTGTAAGGGGAATTCAGAAAGATAAAAGCCCCAACCTATGATGGAGAGATTAACTCTAGGGAAAAGGATGAGGAGTGGCTGCTAGGGATGAATAAACTTAAAAGTTCACAATTCCTAAAGTGAAATGCAAGCCCGACTAGCCATATACAGCCTGAATGGTAAAGCTACCAGATGGTGGCGAGACTTGAAACACACAAAAGGACAAGAACTAAGAGACATAACCTGGGATACTTTCAGCAGAATAATCCAGGACAAATATATGTCTGAAAGATTCTTCGACAAGAAAATTAAAGAATTTGATGAGTTAAAAATGGGTTCCCTGACTATGGAAGCATTCATAAACTGATTCTTAGACTTGCCACACTATGCTCCTTACATCAAAGACGAAAAAGTCAAAATACAACAGTTCTTGGGAGGGGTGCCACCAAATTTTAGAGAAAAGATAGAGTTTGACATGCCCAAAACCCTTGATGTGACCTTGCATAAAGCAAGACTGTGCTATGAGCACGGATAGCCAAGAAATGACAACATCAACAGAAACAGAGATAGGTTCAGAACCTTCTCAAACAACCGCAACCAGGTTTCAGACCTCCACCCTTCTGAAAACACAACAACAGTTTTCCACCTAATAGAGGCTTCAACCGACCTCAAACATAGCCAAGTGCACCCCCACCACCTATAAATATGCCAGCTTTAAACAAAGGGACAAAAGTTCTCCCACCAACTATTTCTTGTTGGAAATGCCAAGGGCCACACTACTATAGAGACTGCCCCAGCAAAATAGATGGAGTGTTACACAATGTCTAAGCAGAACCTATCGTAGGAGACATGGAAAAGACACCAAGGAATTATGTCACTCTCGATGGCCGACGGGAAGATCACCAAGCCACCATGGTGGAACTAGAGGGTAAGATTTCTAACACTACCGTTTTAGTTTTAATAGATCCTAGTGCTTGCCGAAGTTATATCTCCCCTAAGTTAGTGGACACTTGTAAGTCGAATCGAGAACCTCACAAGAAATCATGGCTGGTACAACTAGCCACCGGTACCAAACGAAAGGTCTCTGAGTTAGTTAAGACTTGTGAGATATACTTAAATGGGTTCCAAACTAGTTTAGAATTAAACATTATACCCCTAGGGTCATACGATGTACTCATCAGCATGGATTGGTTAGAAGAACACCATGTCCTACTAGACTGCTTAAATGAATCCTTACTCTACAGGGATGACCAAGGGAATCAGAAGATGATTCAAGGTATCCCTAAGAAACTGTCGGTATGACAGATCTCCACCTTACAAGCAAAGAAATGTATCCAAAAAGGTTGCAAACTCTTTGCCTTCAATATCCAAAACATAGAAACTGATAGGGAACAAAAGATAGAAGACTTCCCAGTCCTTGTGGAATTCAAGGATGTATTTCCCGAGGAAATACCGGGACGACCACCCAAACGAGACTTAGATTTTTCCATCGAACTAGTGCCCGGGTCAGTACCAGCTTCTAAAGCCCCGTACCGCATGGGCACACCAGAATTGGTGGAGCTCAAGCTTCAGTTACAAGAATCAATAAACAAAGGGGACATTCGACCAAGTGTGTCACCTTGGGGCGCACTGATACTCTTCGCCAAGAAGAAAGACGGAACGATGCAGATGTGCATCGATTACCGCCAACTCAACAAGATGACCATTAAGAATAGCTACCCACTCCCTGGGATCGATGAATTATTTGACCAAGTCGGAGGGGAAAAGATCTTCTCAAAGATTGACTTACGATCAGGATACCATCAGGTGAGGATTCGTGATGAGGATATCAATAAAATCGCATTCTGAACCCGTTACGGCCACTACGAGTTCGTAGTGATTCCCTTTGGGTTGAGGAACGCACTGGCCAACTTTATGTGCATGATGAATAGTATCTTTAGTAAATACCTTGATAAATTGGTTCTAGTCTTTATTGACGACATTTTGATCTACTCCAAGAATGAAGTAGAACATGAAGAGAACCTACGAATTGTTTTACAGATACTAAGGGAACACCAGCTTTACGCCAAGTTTAGTAAGTGTGATTTCTATAGACCCCAAATTCCATACTTAGGACATATCATCTCCGAGAAGGGAATAGCTGTCGACCCTAAAAATGTCGAAGCTGTCGAAGAATGGCCCACACCTACTTGCATATTCGATATAAGATCATTCTTGGGATTGGCTGGCTACTACTGAAAGTTCATTGAGAAATTTTCATGAATAGCATCTTTCATGACCGCCTTGCAGAAAAACGAAAACAAGTTTATCTAGATGGATAAGTGCTAAGAAAGCTTTCAAAATCTGAAGCAACTACTAATTATCTGATTCTGCATATCAGAGATCCCAATGGGGACTTTGTCATTTACACGGATGCAAGCAAGGAAGGACTCGGGGGATTCCTTATGCAAGAGAATTTTGCCATATGCTACGAATCAAGGAAACTAAAAGAACATGAGCAGAACTAACCTACGCATGACCTCAAACTAGCCGCCATCATCCATGCTCTGAAGATGTGGCGACATTATCTCATGGGAAAGAAATTCCTATTGATGACTGATAACATGAGCTTGAAATACCTTTTCGACCAACACAACCTAAATTCCAGGCAGGCCAGGTGGTTAGCCTTTCTTAGTAAATACCATTTTGAACTAAAGCATATTAAAGTCAAGTAAAACAAGATTGTGTATGCCTTGAGCCGTCGAGCACATATGCTTTACGAGGTCACGGTGAGCCAAACTGACTCAGACTTACACCACAGAATTCGAACGGCATGTAAGAGTGAGCATTATTATACGGAAATCTTCACAAAGATCCAGGAAGACAAGCTTTTCCAACAGCAAAAAGAATATAAGATAGATGAATCGGGACTACTATGGTCGAAAGACCGACTTTACGTCCTAGAGAGTGGAGACATTAGATCAAACATTCTCACCGAATTTCACTGGAAACCCTATTCAGGGCACCCCAGATATCAAAAGATGATATCGGACATAAAGAAACATTAATTTTGGCCTAAGTTGAAAACTAACATCACAATGTTCATTGAGAAATGTCAGTAGTGCCAGTTGGTCAAAGTAGAACACCAACACCCCTCCGGATTACTTCAACCTTTACCCATTCCGGATTGGAAATGGGAGGTAATAAGTATGGAATTCATTACAGGCTTACCCAAGAGTAAGAAATTGAACAACTCCATCTTTGTACTGGTAGACAAGCTGTCTAAAGCAGCCCACTTTATACCAGTAAAATCTACCTACAAATCAGTTCACATCGCGAAAATATTCTTAAAAGAGATCTTTCGATTGCATGGGATACCCAAAGCAATCATTTCCGATTGAGACACGAAGTTCACTAGTAACTTCTAGAGAGCATTGTTCTCCGGTCTGGAAACTCAGTTACAATTCAGTACCGCCTACCACCCCTAGACAGACAGACAAACAAAATGAGTAAACCAAATCCTCAAGGACATGTTGAGGATGTATGTCATGAAAAACCCCACCAAGTGGGAAGATTATTTGCACCTCGCGGAGTTTGCATACGACAACGGTTATCAAACCTCGGCCAAAATGAGTCCTTTCGAAGTACTCTACGGGAGGAAATGTCGGACCCCCGTGACTAGGGACAGTCCAGTAGACATACTGATGTTAGGACCCGACCTATTAAAGGACTTGGAATAGCTAGTATCCAAGGTACAACTGAACTTAAAAGAAGCACAAGACCACCAAAAGAGTTATGCGGAGAAGAAAAGAAAAGGAAAAGACTACCAAGTCGACGAACATGTGTTTCTAAAAATAAAAGCGAAACGAAGCTCGTGGAGCTTGGGACGTTGCAGGAAACTAGCCCCAAGATTTTGTGGACCTTTTGAAATACTGGCCAACAAGGGCCAGTAGCTTATGAGTTAGCCTTTCCAGCTCATATAAAAGTTCATAATGTTTTTCATGCTTCACTATTAAATAAATATGTGTACGATACTAAACATGTTATTGATTGGTGCTTATTACAGGTGGAGCCCGAAGGGGAGTTCACGCTAGAACCACTCCACATTCTGGACAAGAGAGAGGTTCAGCTTAGGAGGAGAACCATTGCTCAGCCGAAAGTGCAATGGAGGCACTTTGGACCATATAAGGCTACCTGGGAGAATGTGGCTACAATGAAAGAGGCATACCCTACCTTGTTTCATGACTCCATTCCTAGTCCCTAGAAACACTGGGATGGTGTTGTTCTAAATGGGGAGGGATGTAATCTCCTGAATTTTGGACTAACTATTTTGTTGGTATATTGTTCCATGGCCCCAGCACCTATGTTTATTTTGAGTATTGGGCATAAGCCTTAGCACCTATGTTTTATTCTTTTATATAGATATCGACATATTGGGCATTTACCCTAACTGACTTCTTTATTTGAGTATATACTGGGCGAGAAGGCCCCAATGCTTTAATGATGTTCTTCAACTTTGATAAGGGAAGAAACCCTAATATACTGAGATGATCTTTTGTTACTAACTGTGCAGAGCTATGATTTTACATGATTTAACTTATGAGTGTGTTGCGCGTGGACTCAGAAACACACATGTAACCTACAAACTGGGCATAAGCCTCGATGTACCTAGAAGAATGTTCAAGTACTGGGAGTAAGCTCTAAGGTACATTGAGTGTTGGGCCTAATCCCTGGAGCACTCCAATCTTGATAAACGAATACCAGATTCGAGGCAACTTAAATATTCTAGATGTGCCTCACAAGCACATTCTAGCACTAGTGTTGAGGAGAGGCTCTGGAATTTCACTAGCGTAACTCCCATGTGAGAGTGTTGGGTTAAAACGCTCTGAAGAGCACTTGGGGTTACTAAATCTCAAAGTGTTGAGTCTAAAAGACTCTGAATAAGACTTTTCTTTCATCATATTTATTTGATTTAATTAAATGCTTAATCTTCTATCTATCATCAAATACTGTGGGAAATACCATGTTAAATGAGGGAATCCGACATGCAAAGAAAAAGACTAGAGGTACCGAACCAAGTTGACTGAGACCATCCAAGGAATTGGACCTTGTCCTTAAAAGTTAAGAGAAAAGAAGTGGCATGTGATGACACATAACTAAATAAAATATAATTACCAGTAGTCTTTTATGACTAACTTCTATAAGGGCCTTAAGGCTAATATTATTATTTAGAGCTTTAATAATAATGGTGTCATTATTTAATTATGGAATATAATTAGTATATATGATTTATGCATTAATTAATATTATAAATGGCGTATTAATAGTTAAGTGAAATATAATTATTGTTAGTATAATTATTATTGAGAGCATAAATCAAAATCACTTATAGTTAAACAGTTGGAAAAGCCCTAGTTCAAGAGGACTAGATATTTAATTAAATAATATCTTTTAATTATTAATTATTTAATTTAACGAAACTAATTATTTCAATAGTCCTAATTAAAAGAATTCCCTAATTAAAGAGGGAAGATCCCAAGTTTGGGGATCATCTATCATTCTTGGTCATGATCATTCTCTTATGGTAATCCAAGAAAAGTATTATGCTCCAAGAAACTGAAGCAGCCTCACCTAAAAATTCTTAGATTTGAACCAACAGTGGACCTAGGGCCTCTATCTCTCATTACATGTTGGAACCAAGCTCGAGGGATCCAGATAGAAGCAAGAAACGGTTCAATGGTCAAGGTTGGTAGGAACATGGTAGTCCGAAAGGTATCCAACTAAGGAGTCTTTCTAATAGGTCAGTTAAGCTCAGAAGTCTCTGCAGTAATTATTGTTTGAGTGTGCAGGTTACCACAGCAAGGAGCAAGCTACAAAGTAACCAAGTATGAATCCTAGATCTTCCAATTCAAGTTATAATAGAGGTTAAATATTTAACACAAGATGCTACCCCAGCACCTTTGGTCCTTTTTCTTTTATCCTAAATCGTTTAAATATAGATTTCTAATAGGAACAAAAACACTGTAAACTAGGATTACGTAACTTTAGAAGCTATGATCAGCAGAATGTCTAGCAGGTCTAGCCAAGCTATCCTGAGCTAGACATCCTAGAAAATCCACAACCTAGAAATTTGTTCTTGATAATTTAAATAAACTTAGATCGCTCCTTCAGGGAAGAATTATTATATTTACATATATATTCTCCCATTCCTGAAATAGTGTTTGGTTTTTGTGTTTTCTTTTATTAATATTCATATAGCTAGAATAGGAATGATATTCATATTAATGTTTATATTTATTTCTACTAAAACCCTCTCATAGGTTTAAAACATCAACATATCTAAAAACTGGATAAGATTATTTTGAAACTACTAACCCTTACAGGAAAACGAGTTCAGACTTCGAAAATACCAAGTAATTCATGCATCAAGTTTTGGAGATTCAAGTTAAACACAGTTATTACCTTCTACCATTACGATCAAAATGTAGAATTTACACATCATCAATTTGACCAACAACTACCCAAAACTAATATCGAAATTATAGTACCAAGCAGTAAAAGCAAGTTACAGTATGTTCTTAGATATTTTTCATTATCAATGCATTAGTCAACCCCTACCATGAAAGCACCACAGTCAGCAAAGTATCTACACGGTACAAGATACCTTTATTTTATTAAATTGAAAACGTAGGTCAAGAGAATGATTCTCATCAACATAACATTGAAAGTCCAATCACCACAGCATAGCCAAAACCACACAGAACCCATCCTATTGAAATACACAGCTTGGGTCTCACATCTTTCTTTGAAAAATGTAGAGATCATTACTTTGGCTTAGCAAACCAAAATGCACATTAGGGAATACATTTTGCAGAACCAAGCCCACTATCCAGCAAACACTTTGAATAGCATACAGACGAGACTCAAACACAAACACAGGTCATGGGATCGAATCCCTACATTTTACTTCTTTAAAAACATGTCTAGCTTTTGCAAAAACCCAGAGACACAAAACTAGAATATTTCCATCTCAGGTTCATAACTAGAGTCTCATGAGGGTTACGATTCTCTTTCCATCATTACATTCACACCTTAAGACAACTAAATCATAACAATAACAATGAAATCCATCACAAAGAACGCACAAAGATTAGCCATAGGTTCAAGATCTCACAGAAGTTCATAGAAACCACACTTCTCAGTCAGAGTGGACCTCTGCCAACAGAAACTGGAAGTAAAATAAGAGCACGATTGTTTTCCTCTTTCATAATCCTAAAACCAATAAGTTACTACGACAGAGTCAATGATAACAAACACCAAAATCGAGAAATACCATTACCATAAGAAAACGTAGAGACCAAAGGCTAAAGCCATACTCTCCATTCTTGAAATCCACGGTTTATTTTTATAAACAAATTACACAAGCATGAAAATCCCAGTCTTTACATTGAGTATTATCATTAAAAAAATACAGGGTTTAATAGTGAGCCAAATGGCCAAAGCCCTCTCAGGCCATTAAATAGAAAACCAATACATACATATTTTTACAAACAGTCCTACCAATGGCGACTTCCAGGAACTCAAAATGTATCGCAGTGAACCCAACCAAGTTCACAACGTTCCTCAAAGAAAATGCAAAACACTCCATAGAGGAGAGAGGAGGAGATAAGTAAATGTGGACACTGAACTTACCAATTGCCAACGTCTCCAAGTCTAAGTCTTGATCATCAACCAGTAACCACGTAGACGAAGCAGGTCAAACAACTTACCTGTCAAGCAAGTAAACATACTAGTCAAAATCGAGTTCATGATCGTTCCTATCAATTTAAAATTTGCAACGAAAACGAGGATGATATTACCTTCATCTATTGCCATTGCTACATACGAATCCTTCATGGTGGGATGACCATGAGCCAAGCTCAGGTCAGAACACTAAACCCTCAAATGCTTACAACATACAGACAAAGGCAAACGAACTATGAGACCCTCGATGGTGTAGAACCAAAGAACAAACCCCTTGCTTAGATGGAAACGTTGGCCATGTGCTATCGTAGAGTTGTTTTAAATGCCACCACCAACCCCATATATTCGATACAAGTCGTGATCTCTATAGTAGTGGTGGCATTCACGACCAATGAATTAATTAAAAATGCAATGTATGTTACAAAGACCCCAAATAGTGTGTAAGGCCAACAAATATTGGCAAGGGAAATATGTTTTGAGAACCTCAACAAGGACCTTAACTTCCAACAAAGAATATCAAGTTGATAACCTCCAAACGTTACAAACTTTAGTATTAACTAAGTGCGGGACTTGCGAACTGAACATCATAGGTAAGCACCTCCATAAGTACACCTACAAACCAAGAATAAAGTAGATGCATTAGCAAAATCGCTAAGTAAGTTAGGTGTCTCCATTTTCTTACCCCTACCTCTCGGCAGCCCTGCCAGGGTGCCTTGCCCTTTGAAAAGACCAAGCATCACACCATGGGCCTCAATCGCCACCAATAAAGGATCCATTCCACCTGAATTACGAGTTAAATTTTAATACACATGCATACAAACCCTTACAGCCGTAAGAAGGAGATTCACATTATTACATTCAATACATTCATACACATGCGACAGTTCATACATCGAATCAATTTAAAACACTTCCGCAAAGTTGTAGAATTTATCATCACCAAACCATGATACTTATGAAACTAAGACATGTCAAAGAGTAGAAATCAAATACCGGTGCAGTAGGTACTTATCAGTGTTGAAGTTAATTTATTATTCTTCATATATTTACCAGTTTAACTTGGTATCGGAAAAATTTTAAATTTTTACTATTTTTAGGGACATTACAAATAAAAAATAAACAAGATGCAAATACAAACACACAAACACATTACAAGAGAGACACCAATATATCGTGGTTCAACCAAGATGGGATACGTCCACACTGAAATTTCCAGTCCTTATTATTATACCATCTAGCAAAGTGAAGGGATACAACCTACATCATAGCTGTTACACTTCCTCTTCACACTCTCTCATAGTCTCTCTTTTCCGATCTGAGAGATATTTACAATGCATAAAACCTAATACATTTCTTACCCTAGCCATATTACAATGTCTTTCTTTTATAGGGAAAATACAATGGGAAAATACCATGAGATACCCAAAACCATGGGCCCGAACTCCAAAATGGGGGAACTGAGTGTACAGTCCTTTTGCATATCATATAAATCTGGGGTACATGGCTGATACAATATAATCTATGAGACTACAAGATCTGGATCCACAACCAACATTTCCAGTTTAATCCTTTGCAGTTTGTATGGAGCACCTGTTTCGGTCTCCAACCAGTTGTTGCTCTCTACCATCATGCTCATACCCCTGGAAAAATATAGAACCTATGATGTATATCGTCCATATGATGAGCTCATCTCCCTAGTCACATAACCCATTTGTCCACTTTTCCAACATTTTTGGCCTCAAAAACCCCAAAAAACAACAAATTGGAAACCAAATGGGGAAAAAATCATTATTTCCCTCCTCAATTAATGAAAATCCTCCAAAAAAGGATAAAATCCCATAAAAAGGGTCAAAATCCCAAAAAGAAAAAGGAAAAAAGTCAAAATAAAATAAAAAAAAGGGAAAACTCAAAATACCACTAACCAATACTATTGGTTTCCCAAAACCATGGGTCAATACTCCACCACCCAAAATCACTATAAAAAGGTGATGGAGGCCCCCCATTTCACATACATCTATAATCACTCTTCATACCCTTATGCTGCCAAATTTCCTACAACACTCTAGCCTACCCTTTCAATATTTTGTGCCCATCTAGTTGAATCTCGGCCACCCATTGAGCATTTGGAGAAGAACAAGGAACTCTAGATACTCGACGCGCTACTCTTCATACTATTGCAAGGGCCCCCATCACCTCATCTTGTGAGGTAACCATTACTGCAAACCCTTGTTTTCCATATAATATAAAAAACACAAGTTTCATTCATGGGTTCTCGTTGATCTATCATTTTATTGCAGTAGTTAGATTTAATTTATGTTTTTTATTTACACATATCATTTGCTTATTATCTAGTTTTTATCCATTGTTATGAACTGCTACTAAGGGTTCCTGAATCCTTAGTAGATTCTCTTTAGCACGAGATAGTGTGAAAAAAATTGCTACAAAAGGCACGCTTTTTCTACCAATGGGCCCGGAGAGCCTTAATTATAATCACATGGCCCCAAACTTAAACCATGGCCGTGCTGTCAATGTTTCATGTGTTCCAACTATCAAACAAATCCAATGTTGAGAGATTAGGATTTTGGTTAAAACATAACCATATCCTAAAATCACATAATATCATAAGTTTAAACCAAAAACTTAATCTCTCAAATGTTTACAAAGAGATAAAGTGCTATATTGTTTTTATACCATGGTTGGATTAAGATCCAAGAGATAGGTTAAGGTCCAACCGCAACTAGTAACCAAATAAAAAATCCCTAGGGTTAGTACTTAATAGGAATATTTGAATGCTACCAATGTAGACACTCTCTCATAAAAAACATGATTACAAATACTATGCATAGTCATGGATAACTATTATAACCGATCCTAAATACATTAGGAAAAACTGTTGGAAAGCATAGATATTTTTACAAAAGGAAATTAAATGAATTTATTTTTATTTGGCGAAATTAGGGTTGTGACAATCTGTCATCAACCTAGGAGGGAGTCACTAAGAAGATGGCCTAGTCGCTGGAAATCTCTCAAAAAATATACAAAAAAACTATGAATCGAAGGGGAAGTTCCCCCTCCTACCAATACACACACAACATCGTCTCAGAGCATAACAAAACTATCATAAAAAAATTGCATACCACCTAATGCATGTAGGTTCCTACACTAAAGAATCAACATAATATAATAAATGGAAGGTAATGCGCTTCCCATTAGTGGTGTAATGCACGATAGCCATCACCAACAAAGAGAGGCACCTCACATCCTCTCTACCAAAACTGACAATGGAAATCTTCCCACCGCTGAACTGAAACTGGGAAGGCTCGATGATGTTGTGATCAACATATCTCTAAACATATACCAACTGATTCACTGCTACAACTCCAGCTGGAACCTCAAGGAACTGATAAAGTAAATGTCCTCTTGAGTATGCTAGAAACACTGATCAGGACCAACTTGAAAAGCATGCCTTTGATGATCTCAGTGTGCAATCAACTGGGTCAAGAACATATTGTTCCCCTTGAGTGATGTCGTCTCATCATAGAAATTGAGGTGGCTGACAACTCTGAAGAAGTGTCTAGTTTGAGGCATAATGGGACAAGGTTTTAAATATCTCTCCCTCTCCCTGGCCTCCCACTCTCTACCGAATTTGTATTGATCTACCTATTCCTCGCACTGCTTCTCCTTGCAGCGATCATGTCTTTGTTTCACATATAATATAAATCAGTCTCATAAGAATACATATAAAACAATTATAACAAGATTATATCTACCAAAATCAAATATTAATTTTTTTCCAAAAAAATAAAATCGGTGTGCCAATAATATTAAAAAAGCACAGCTCGTAGTGCGCTTATATACTGGAGGCACCGACAAGCGGTGCTCTAAAATATCTATGCCACATCACTGGTTATATATCAAAAAATTTAAAATTGAATTGGATAGTGCGCCTAAATCTTATTAGTAGACCAGTATTCAAATGCGTCGAATTTAAAGAATAATAATTTATTTGAAATATATTCACAGTGCCCCTATTCCACGTCATCACATCGTGCACTAGTGCCTTGATATGACATAGGAGCACCATTTGTTGTATGTTCATGGATTTATAAGCAATGCACTTATATATTGGAGGCACCGACAAGAGGTACACTACAATATTTATGCCGTACCGATGGTTATATATAAAAAGAAAAAAATTGAATTTGACAAGGTGCCCAAATCTTATTGGCACACCATTATTCAAACACATTGAATTTTAAAAATAATAATTTATTTGAAATATATTTATGGTGCGCCTATGCCACGTCAGCACACCATACACTAGTTCCTTGACGTGGCATACAAGCACCGTTAGTTGTGTGTTCATGGGTTTATCAAAAGTGTCATCGGTGAGCCTATGTCATATAATTGCATTGATACCGGTGCAATGATGTGACATACGCACACCGTATAAATGATTACGACTTTATTTTACCAATACCGGTGTGTTGGACAATAACAAGCATCGAAATTTCACTGCTCTTTATTGTACTAAACACATCAGTGTCTATGATAATTCAATGTTTTATGAGATGTATCAATGATGCACCTACGCCACATCATTGCACTGATATCTGGTGCGCATGAGTGGAATAAGCACAACATTTAAATATTTATTATTTTTTATAAATTGTATGGTTACCGATGCGTGTATTACAATTAAGGGCACTAGAATTCCAATTCTCTTAAATTTGTAATGCAACGGAGACCATTTGTGTGTTTAATTTTTTGTTTTGTGTAGAGCGGTGTGTTCGAAACATTTGGCTCAGAACGCTAATGGTGCGCCGTGTAAAATTTATAGAGCACACCGTACAGCGGTGCGAGCCGAATGACTCGAACACATCACGCAAATTTTTTATTTTTAGTTTAAAATAGGTGAATTTAAGGTTGAATTTTAAAAACTAAACCACTAAAAATTTATTTTGTTAACTAACAAACATTTTACCTCTTGAACGACGCGTCGGGGAGGCATATTGGCGATGTATGGTAAATTTGAATTTTTGCCAAAATGGTTTGGAAAATTTCAAATAAGCCGAACCGCCAATAGAGGACAATGATCCATCTATGTGGACCACGGATGTGAGGCCTCCCCGCTATGTGAAGGGAAGCACCGATGCAGAGGGGCTCAGACACACTGAAGTGGGCTAAAAATGAGTTTTCGGTCGTGGTAATTTTTTTTATTAAACATTGCACCAGTCCGCTTGACATTAGGATGCATCGGTGCAATCCACAGTCGAGAGCACCGTAATGAGCCAATGTTAAAATGATTTTTTTTTAATAAAATAACAATTTTTTTTTTTTAATAAAATGATTTCCACTGCATTGGGTTTATCATCCTGCACCAGTGCATCCATAGTATTTAGCACAGTGAGAATGGTTTTAAAATATTTTTTCAATTATAAAATTATATATTTTTAATTTTTGATAAATGAAATGGCGGTTCGTTAGGGTCTTGTGAATGCATCAATTCATTTAATAAAGGACACATAGTTGTTAGACTTAATTGGGTTTTTTTTTAAGAAAATAGATTGTTATGTTTCATAAAAAAATGTTTAGTGCATCAGGTTTTGATATGATGCACCGGGACAGTTATCCTTAATGAACGCACCGTGTTTAGTTTTTTACTTAAATTTTAATTTTTAAATAAAAGAGTATGTCGTGCAGTGGTATGTTACGGAATGCACCGCTATGGTTATTTGCAAATTATTTTGTTTTGATAAAGATGTTTTCTGGTCGCGGTGCGACAAATTACTATGCACCAAGGAACGCACTCGTGTGATTAGCTTAAGAACACACTCGTGTGATTATGTTGAAAACGTACCAAAATAAAAACTTCCGCTAAAACCTCTGCCTGCTCGTCTCCGCTACTAACCTCTGCTAGAAACGGATATTTGGGCGCTATAACCTCCGCTAAAGAGCCTTTTCCTTGTTGTGTAATTCGAGAATGAGAAATTAGTTTAGTACAGAGAATAATCTCCTTTGATGTTATAGGGAGCTAGTATATCTATGAATCGGTTAAACTCAGTGATCAAATCCCTGTCAATAATGCATAATGCACATGATGTTTCATGTTTTGAAATCAATTTGTGACGGAACGATATCTGTTAACACTGTCTAAGGTTATCTAAAAATGCAAGTTTAGTTAGCAATAGAATGATCTCTTCTAGTATCGGTATAAATTGGATTGAGATCGTTGTAAATTTACAGAGTTAATATATATATATATATATCATACAAATATTATACAGGTTTTATATTGAATAAACTCAACCTGTGTATTTTGTTTCAAAAGTACAAATATTATAGAGTTTAAACCTTTGTAAGGATTGAAGAAAATCTCTTTCATTGTGTAAATATAGTATATATCAGCCAATCGTTATCCTTCCCTATCGGTGTAAGGTTGAGCGATTTCGAAATTTTGGGAGTTACAAAACTCTTCCGGTGTCAGTCAAAGACACTTTTCCCCCAAATTGAATCCAGTATTGTCTTTTATTGTATCGCTTTCAATCTCAGTAATTATTAATTCTCCTTCTCTCTCGTCTTCCTATAAAAGAACTCAGGACCGGTGGACATAAAAATTTAATATACAAAACAAAGGAGTTTATTGCTGGACAAAAACGCCGAACACATCCCAAGATCAAAGCCTGGGATTTAACTTCAACCGTTTATAAAAATAATGCTCCCTCAATCACCCGTAATAAGGGTGTGGAAGAATAATACCAACAAGCTTATGGCATTTCCAGCAAGAGCCATCCCTTGTATCTCCAGAAATAATAATGGCTGAACGAGTAAGACGATAGAGAACTCCTAGTCAATGGTGAACACCGAAGCCACTCCAAGAGCTATTCTCTCTGCCTTCGATAACTCTGAGTTGTAGTGATAGTTTAATGTGAGGATAGCCTCCATCCCTCTGTCTGTTATCCTCTGCTCTTTTATGTTGACTATTCCTTATTTCCCTGTTTTGGCATCCAAACCATATACGTAACTCAACCGGTGGTTAGCACTTCGCCGATCCTATATAAATGGTCTTTGTCTTGCATGATCAATGTTTCCATACTTTCCACCATTATTTCTGCACTTCAAATATTACCTTTTTATTTTTTAAGCTTTGTTTTTTTTTAATTATGGGAATCGGTAACTGGGAAGGAGTTGGTCCTCAAGCATAGGGCACCCGTAAGCCCGGATGATTTGAACTCTTAATTTTCATTTACAACATTTCCTTCGTATCAAGAAAATCAACGATTAAGCTACACTCCTGAAGATCTTTCTTTAGCTGTGTTAGAAGTAGTTGAGTCACGTAATTACGCAGTAAACAGAAGCCCAGTTCCCTTGAGTGATCATTCTCCTACGTGGCAGTTTTGCCCCTCGTTGTTCATGCCATATCTTAATGCCTAGTTGGCACCCATGTCGATTACTTAATTCGCTTGTGGGATGTCCGATCTGGCCTACGAATGGTTTCCATAGAATGGAATTTTTAAATTGTTAAGTATTAATTTTATTTCTTATAGACTGTTGTTGAGAATTCATAAAAATGTTGTATTTTACTTTGAAAACTTAAAATCGAGATTTGAATGGTTTTTACATATTAAAGGTTTAAAGTCTTATTTATATAGATTGTTGATTAGAAAGAAAATGTCGATCTCATATTGGTTGACTTAAATTATGTGTAAAACTATTTAATTCTCCTTGTTAGGGATTAGTTTTATGACTATAATGTTTTGGTAAGGCGATAAAACATTATAAGGTATTAGTAACATTAGATTGTTAAATAAGAAATTAACTATTATGGATTATAATATATGTGTATAATTTTTACATAGAATTCTTTTATATTGCCTACTTTAAAGATATTGAATCGTATTTGAATTGTTATACCTTTCACAATATAAGTCATATATATATATATATATATAGACTTAGGGAAATGAAATATATATCATCGTATAGAAATAGATTGATATGTATATCTTTTGTCTTATTTTAATTATGGTCTTGGTTTCAAATATATAAGGGTTATAGACTCTTCGAATGGAAAGGAAGTAAGGTGAATGCCCTAATCCTTAATCGAAACTTAGTTATTATCCTCTTTAGAATATATAAAGTTATATATATGTATCGTTGAATAGGAACAGTTCAAGGTGGATATTCTATTTCTTGTTTGGATTATAATAATTGTATTTAAACATATAAAGGTTATAACATAACACGTTATAATTATTGTATTTGAATTATAGTTATGGTTTTCTTTACGAATATCAAAGTTATATTTATTTGTCACGGAAAGAAATTGATAATCAAATATTTTAATTATGGGTTGCAAATGAATTATAAGATGGAATTTAATCTATTATGTTGATTACAATAATGTAACTGTGAGGATTTTTATCATGTAGTTATAAGTGTTTGGATTAGAATCCTTTTAAAAGAAGTAATGATTTTAAAATCATAGTGAGGTTAGGCTGGATCAATGATTTACTTGGGTACCAATCTTCAAACACTTAGTTATGATCTTTATACAAAAATCAATTTGGGAATTCTTATCATATGCTTAAGTCGAGTTAAGTGTAGACAACAAATAGTGATAATAGTTCTTCGTCAGAAGGGCTATGTGATATTTAAGGTAAGAAATCCTTACCAAGAAAATAAAATAATCCTTAATATGATGTGCGATTATTATGCAGGGCTTATCTTTCGTTTTATATAGAAGTAATTGATTATATATCAAGGATGTTAGTAACTAATATTATGATGATATCATAATACTATACTTAATACAATAAGTGAGCAAATAGGACTCTTTGGACGTAAGTGAAATTATGAGGATATAAACAAGAGAACATCACTCAACTTATCAGTTATAAGGAAAACATCAAACAATTATTAATGTTATAGTTAAAATACATAAACTTGTGTTTTACGACAATATGAAGACCCTTAAGATTTTTCTTTTGGTGTATTTTGAGAGACATTAGAATAATAAAAATACCACCTCATCCATTTAATTCCATACCAATCATAAATTAATTCCATACCAATCATAAATCTATGATGACTTGGATATGATTTAAACTTTGTTAACATATGTATTTGATTTGATTGCACCTTGTAAGTATTAAGTCTTAGAGTTAAGACTATATCCAAACCCCTCATCAATGTTGAAGCCTTTCTCTTGTACCTCCATGGATTTAAGAATATGTTAGGCCACTCTAGTAAGCATCGAGCCATCGATGGGTGACACCCTCCAATGCTAGGCCAACATCAAAGATGAATAACAATTAGTCAATGTGAAATGCTATGTCTAGTTTAGATATTATTCTCATTAATGGAAAATGAAAACAAAGCTTTATATCAAATGTACCATAATAATGGTATAAAACTTATATGATTATAATGATATAAAACTTATACAATTCATCCTATTAAGGTTATATAATTTAGTAAACAATGAGAAGGCACTAATAAGCCTACAAACAAAGGAAGGCTCATGTAATTGATGACTAAGGTCTAATAGGCCTGAAGGTATGAGTTGTTCATAATGATAAAAAAGAGTAAGCTCTAGAAAAAGTCCATTGATTATATGATAGGTTATACCAATAGACGATGAGTAAGTCATTAACAAATAACCATATTTTTACATAGTGTATAAATAATTATCACAGCTTTGTATTATTATTGTAAAGTCTCAATATTAAGTTGGGATGGATCCTACATAACTGTATGAATTGTAAGCACATAGATAAGGAAGACGAAGGATGACACATCATTATGTGTACTATGTACAAACAACGATGACACATCATTATGTGTATTAAATACAAACATATAAAGAGGACAAATATTTCCATAAGTTGGTAAAGCGATAAATAAAGCTCTACAAATGACCGTAATTAAATATATATCAGTCCATATGACTGTAATTATGAGCATAGCAATCATTCTAGTAATGTCGTTGATTGAGGATACAATTTCTTTTTATTTTTATGTGTCTTTTTGGTGTTATTACACCTAGTCATTTGGAGTAGTTGTTTCTTCGGGGACTGTGGGTGTAATTAAATATATATCAGTCCTTATGACTGTAATTATGAGCATAGCAATCATTCTAGTAATGTCGTTTATTGAGGATACAATTTCTTTTTATTTTATGTGTGTTATTTGGTGTTATTACACCTAGTCATTTGGAGTAGTTGTTTCTTCAGGGTATGTGGGTTTATTGTCACTTATGGATGATTTTCTCCTCCAAAGGAGACTTCTTTCGAATACTCCTAAATCATAAATTCAAAATTAATCTAAATGAAATGCATACTAACCTAAAACTTAAAACAAAAACAAATTCACTAGCTATAGAAATACAATTCTGCAGCTAGTGAAAACTGCCTAAAAGTTACTTAAATACAACGGGAAAAGCCACAGAAATGAAATGTAAAAGGTTAATAAAACAATGAAGTTCTGGAGAAATTTTTTAAAAGGGTTTGTGATGCATAGAATGATGATTTGATTACTAATTCATTTGAAGAAAATTAAATAGATAGCAACGCCTTTAAGTTACTCAATATTTTAAGTTTAAAACAATAAAAAAATATTGTTAATAATCGTGAGCATATTGTCTAATACATCACATACATAATCATTTCAAACAATTGAACACGGAAATAAAGTCGTCAATATTTTAAGGTTAAAGCAATAAAAAAAAATTGTTAATAATCCTGAGCATATTGTCTACACATCAGATACATAATCATTTCAAACAATGAACACGGAAATTTAAACATGGAAATGAATTAAATAATAACACTTAATTTGTATTCGAATGTGCAATGTGTAGAAATTCTTGCAGAACACAACCCTAAACAAGAAATTTCATTAAGCTCGGTGGAGAATGCTGCCCTAAACAATTTGATTTCCGTGGCTTTATAGATGAACAACCACACATCCTGATACAAATCTTCCACTGATGATTTGGTGAAATGATGGCATGCAAGTCTCTTTCTTTCTCATAATGATAACCTTTTCCTTTTGACTTCTCTCAGTTGATTTCCTCGAGATCCGGAGAAATACTCACAATCTGGTATCAAAACCTGAAAATGATAGATTCGGCCAGTAGTTTCTCTATGGAGAGAAACAAAACTATTTTAAAATGATACGAATAAATCGTAATCTAAAATTCGAATGAAGTAAAATAGAATAAAAATCTAAAACTTTAATCTAGTTAAAAAAAACTGATTGCATCAAATCAAATCCAAGGGATAGAGAGAAATCTTCCTCCATGATATTGTTGTCGCATCGAACAATATTGTTCATCCTAAAACCATAGTTACCCAATAATCTCGTTCAGCCATGTCTTGGCAAGTGGCATGATCTTAATCGATTTGATCTGCTGATCATCTTATGTGATTTTACTAGTTACTAATTGGTGTGATTATCTTTCCATCGGCAAGTTGAATTGATAACATGAGTAGATGTGGTGTTTTCTATGTGGTTTTAGATGTGTTTGTCATTGCAAAATAGATAAAACTCGGTGGTAATCCTTCATCCCTATTCATGGTGAATCCTCACAACGATCTCATAGTGGTTACTCATATGATTTCTCTTTTTTATATATTAGTAGATCCACAATTAATATGAATCTATGTTGTTTTTCTTTAAACTCCTATTAAGTTCCACAATTAATATGAATCCATGTTGTTTTCTTTTAACTCCTATTAAGTACTAAAGGGATCAAAACAAGATAAAAGTACAAATTTATCAAGGCTTCAGATATGAATATTAAGAGGGATCTATACTAGTTTATTTTATTACTATATAATACCACCATAATTTTATGTGGAAGTTCAAACAAAATCTATCTCTGGATACACGGTGGATATTTTGGATATGGTGTTTTAATTTTTAAAAATGATATAAGGAACAACATATTGTTACAAAATGTTCTTTGTGTGCTAAAGTAGTCATCTGGTAGTCATATCATTTTATGATAACAATATTAGATGTCACATGTGTTCTTTTCAAACATTCTCAAGCACATCAACATATATATAATGAATGGATTCTATGATGTTAAAAAATAGATGTTGTTTCTATGATTCCCTATACCATTTCATGTCCACCGAAGAAAAAACTACCATGTTTAGAATAAACACCCTGCAAATGAAATATGTATACACTTTAGGAACAATATTCTTGAAAACATCCCTCACCCTCAATGGCATTTCCTTAGCCATGATATTGCAAGAAATGCTCTGTAAATTTATTGGGCACCATCCTCGGATGGTGTCCTTTCCATCTTCCTTTGGAATGAGATTAATGAACCCTATACTAATGGTCTCTGTCAAACATGCCATGGAAAAGGCCTCTAAAGTCATGTGACTAAATTCAACTCCAATAGTATCCAACATAAACTTGTACAAATCATAAGGTAGTCCATCAATCCATTGATATTTACCATTTTACATATAGCTAAGTAGTACAAACTATTCATCCTTTGTGAAATCCCTATCCAACCTATCATGATCAACAACAAAGACTTTGTGTGGAACAACCCTATAGAAATCATTCCTATCAGAAACCATGACCTCTATCACTAGATGAGAAAAATATTCTTAAAATAATCACCAAACATTGCTCATATATCAATGTTATCTTCCTCAAGTGAGCCATCTTCTGTATGAAATCCAAGTACTTTGTTGGAAACCACTTTCTTCATTAGAAATTTGAAGAAAAACTTCAATGATCCCTCATCTCACTCGTAATTCCATTGTAAATTGACATGGAGATTTGGGCCTCTAGCTATACAGTCATCCCTATGCAAAAAAATCCCTGTGTGCATTACAGACTTCTGAAGGAAAATGTTATGAAAATCCTCATCAACGAACCTTGCATGTATTCCAACTTGTCATAGGCCGTTGAATATTTTTTCTACACTTGAAAGAAATCATACTACCCCATCCATGCCTGAATGTAATAGTCATATTAACAAATTCCTTCCACCATGCCATCAATCCCTTATCACCAGCATGGCAAGGAATATGTTTCCAAACATGATGAATTAAATAAGGTAAATGAATGGAATTCAAATGAGAAGCATTATGTTGAACAAGGGAGAAGGATTTGAGTCAATCAAATGAACCACCAGAATGGATGTTTAAATGGCCATATAATATAAGGAAGTTGTCTCCATCATCAAATAAATAATTCAAATGCTTCCATAAAATGAAATATCCTCCTAAGGTACAATACCCTATCAATTCTCACATGAACCCTATCCTTTGCATGATGAGAATTGGACAAAGTGAACCATCCTCTATAGTCAAACTTTTTCCCACCAATTAGGATCAAATATTTGAAGGTTATACTTATAGCTTGACCATTCCTACTTATGTACACCACACACCATTCAACCGCATTCCATTCAATGATGTTAAATTCACCAACCATTATCGATTCTACTTCTAGCAAAGAGGAATAAATCCACTCCCGATGGTAGTTTGATCTAAATAGATTTTGGACACATACACCAAAAAAAATCAAGAACTATCATATGTATCAAAAGATTAACCCAGATGCACTAATCGTCTAGGTCACAACTATATGGTGTAAAAAAACTATATAGGAAAAGGGATAGAGAAGGAAATACCCCATGCCACCATTTTAAATGTGGCATGAGGTCAGAGGGAGCTTGTTTCCACAAATATATCATATGGTAGGGAAGATAAAAACAAAAATAATTCACCTCTTAGATAAATATCAAAACCAAGTTTAAATCCATTTTTAAAAATCCCCTAACAAGTTGGTTCCTACTTAGGATTCTCATCCCTATCACATTCCAAGAAAGAAGAAAAAGATTCATTCTAATCATAGAAGGTTTGTAATATTATTGAACCTATTGCTTAATGCTACATTAGTCAAGGTGGAGGTGGACTTTCCCGGGGAAAGGGAAACAAATTCCTTGAATGATTATACCTAAGGAGTGGGGATCATTTATCTACTAGGATTATTCACAAGACTTGAGGATGAAGCCTCATTCCTCTTGTTAAGCATGACCTACCAACCTTCATCAACATCCTTACCTTGGGCCTCGACATAGAAAACTAAAATAGAACTTGAAAACGTGCTCTTATCACATGGAAAATCAATTAGCTCAAGGTCAAAATTTTGCATTGGTTGTGAAATGGGATCCCTAGTATTCTTGGAGGGCTCCTGAGCTACACCCCACCAGGGTTGTATCTCAATCCTTATGATGAATGAGAAATAGAGTCACAATATGAGGTTTGTGTATGAACCTCCATTGTCAATCGCCCTAAGCCAATTGTCACCCCACCATTTCTAACATAAGTGCTTAATTTTGTAGAACTTGTACCTTGAGAGGATATCAACTGTGGTTTCTAACATGGGCAATCATAAATAGCATGGTCGTAATATTGGTAAGAAAAACAAGAACTACACAAATCTAGATAACACACGTGATACTAATGAGCCCCATCCATCATCATAAATGAAATAAAAGGAGGCAAATTCTTCTTCAGGTCACTTCTAAACACATCCTAGGAAAACCTTGAAATGAATTCCTTCATTCATTTGGGATCAACTATAACATCTCCAAAATTTCATCACAACTTCAAATTTTTCTAAGCAGTATAATCGCTATTAATTACTTATGCAGAAAGTATGCTTGTGGACGTTTAGCTCTTTATTAACTGCCTAACTATAATTTTAATTGCGACACTTATTTGTTTACAAACATTTATTAATTATTAAATGTGTCTTAACGACATTAACATGATTATGCGATCTTATGTCCATAGTTAATATGATAATTGTCCATAAAAACCAGTAGTATACTCAAGCAAAATTCCTATTATATTGTTATTTGTATAAAAGTATCTTTCATTCAATTATACTATCTCATAAAATCAACATTTATTTAACTTGTCCTTAAAGCATTGAAGTAGGACTGTTTTGAAAATATTTATGTTTTCAATTGTAGTGTCATCTATAATAAATTGATCGTTTTGTGATTTGGTATGATCCTTTAATTCATGGATTAAGTGACTATTAAATTCATTCAGAAAACAACTATTTGTCTTAAGTCATAGTCTATCTCTTTGTCAGTATTCTCGTCGTGGTATGATCTATAAATTATGTGATGTTTGTACTGTTGATTGTCTTCTTTCACTTGAAAGGGGTTCTATTGATGCCTCGAGGCTTACTTAGCTATACCAAGCTAATGCATGTTGCTGCCTTTGTTCAGGGTTACAGGTGAGGTCTCTCATGTAAAATCAATTAATGTTTTTATAATTAAAAACAGATAAGCTTATATGATAACCTATCTAGATGGCCTAAAGTATTACCAAGGTGTAAGGCGACCTTGACCCTACTAAGGGATGGGGTCATTATAGCCTATGTTTTTATTAAACAAGATTTTGGCATTTGTTATGTGTTAGAGAACAAAGCATAAACTATGAACATGGTGCATTCCTTTATGGAGCTCGATGGTAATAAAAGAGAGGACCCTACTATATGGCAGTGGGTATAAAATTAAAACTAAGTGGAAGACGGAAAAGAAAACTTAATGTGACCACATGAAGTTGGTGAATGAACTCCACGTAAGGGTAAAACCCTATCTCCATGCTGAGGGTTTGGCATTGAGACTTGTTGTTTGTTTCTTGAAGGTGGGAGAACCGAGCTCTCATGGCCACCATGGCCATAGGGCATACCACCCTCATTTCTAATGTGAAACTTAGATGTAGAGGGGTCTTCTTGGTTGCATCATTGTTGTTTTTGTTATTCTATTGAATTTGTGGAGAGCTGACCTCTTAGAGCTCTCGGCCTCCAAGTGTGTGGATAACTCTTCTTTGCACACATCGATAGGGTTTACAGTGGTTGAAGAATGCATAGGGAGGATTACTTGGTAGAATGTGTCACTAAGGAAAGCTATCACACAGGGATAGTTTGTAATGGTGCCAACATTTTCGTAGAGGTAAGAGTTTGTACTAAGCTTCCCAACCTTTCATGCATTTTCATTTTTATTTATATATCTTCCAGATTATAATGAAATCTATCCACTATTGCGATGGTAGGGTTTGAACTTTTAGCTGCGTCTCATCTTGACGAGCTTTAGGGGTTTGACAGAGATCGATGAAGCTTTCGCCAAGGTTGATGATGCCCTGCTAAGCCTCAGGTTATCCTAGAATCTATTTGTTCATTGCGTGAATGACATGGAAAGTTCTTATAGTTTAAAATGTATTTTGGCTATGCGCCCAAATCTGGGGCTTTCTCCCAATAAAAATTCTTACAGGGTTTAGCGATAAAGGTGTTCTGTGTTTTTATCAAATTTTAGGGTCATACTGTGTAAGCTCTTCTTAGAATTTAGATGAATGTGGTTCTGTTCTTTTGATATAAGCGTTAATTTGCATTTTATGGAAGTACTAGGAAGAGCCCTAAATGTTCATGTTGTTTTGTTTATTTAATTTTATAAAGGGAATTTAAGCCACAATGGATCTGTCGAATAATTATCTTGTTTACAGTGATTAATGCATCAGCTCTTGGTTATTTCGGGTGAGCTATTCTGTGAGATCCCTCCTTTATGAGCTATTATGGTCGTCATTAATATTATTTTTTTTATTTGTAAATTTAATTGTATAAAAGGCACAGGTGAGGAGCTCAAGGCCAAGGCCCCACCCGTGGACCTTGAAAATGATTGTTGTAATTTATTCTTAAGTTCTAAATTTGCGACGGACGCAACTAATCGACATACAAGTGAAGTCACTAGCGAAAAAGGTGTGGTAACCTAAGCATGAGTAGGTGACAGGTGTCATCTTAGTATCTCAAACATCTACTTAATAACCTTAAGCTATTCGTGTTATCATCTTAAGTAGACGATCGATGATAGTGAATATTTAGTCACACCACTATACGTTCTGGTTCATATTTCCTTTTAGTATCAAAAGGTCAACTATTATTCTCATGGAGTATACTAATCATACCTCTACGAGAGGATGATTGGAGAAAACTCTTAGAGTTAAAGAAAGGGTAGCCTATTAATTAAGTTATCCAGTAAAGCTGTGGTTATTGAGCTTAGAGGGCTTAGCTTACTTTTTATTTTCTTTTTATGGGAGGACATAGTATAAATCTATGATAAGTATACTCGTTGGTAAGATTGTTATAATAGGGTGATTATAACATTAATAAAGGATATACTTGAAGAGGATATTATTATGTTTATATATATACAAATAATTATGGGCATTATATATAGATATTGTTGCAAAAAGATTAATAACTAGTGGCGAGAACCATTAAAAAACTATTATATAAAGTTATAAATATATTTGATTAAGTTCATAACTACAAGTTATGAATTATATCTATATTCTTGATACCTTTTGTTAAAACAAGAATTTAGTATTTCGCGACAACCATCTCGGCGTACACATTGTTTATTTTCGATTTGAGATTTTTATGGAGAATCTTGAGGAAGTCTGTCTCTTTAAGTAAGAGCACCAAATCACCACGATCTACCACCACCGTCAAGCTGGAAGGGAGATTTAATTATTGGTTAATGGGAAGCCAAGTCCAAATTGAGAATATAATGGAGGTTAAATGCTACTAAAACTCGTTGTTAGAGCTTAACCACTCCACCTTCCCACGTCCTTTTATTCAACTCCAAGCTGGATGGGAGATGCCACCTGTCAGAGATTAAAACGCCATTTGTCAAGTAATTTCTTGACCACCGTCGAGTTAGAAATCTTTTTTGAATAGTAATGTTTAGGATCCATGGCGGGGGGTTCAAGGGCGGCATTTCCAAGGAGGATGGAAGTATGATGAGTAGGCGGGAGATTGGAAAAAATGCGATCCCTGGTAGTTATGACGAAGGGATCCAGGTGAGGGAGAGGGGCATCTATTTGGCGAGTACAAGAAAGATCTATGGCTTTTGTGCTCGGCGGCCCAGAAAGAGATTGATATATTTTAGATAACACGGACTTGAAGGGGGAGGGGCCGGCGGTTTTTCTTTTAGCATTCTCTATGGAGAAAAGGGTTTTCCATCGAAGCTTCGCCGAGGAGAGATGTTCAGCATTCTCTGTGGAAAAAGGTTTCCATCGAAGCTTCACCAAGGATAGGTGTTAGCATTCTCTGTGGAGAAAAGGTTTTCCATCGAAGCTTCGCCGAGGAGAGATGTTCAACATTCTCTGTGGAGAAAAGGTTTTCCATCGAAGCGTCACCGAGGATAGGTGTTTAGCATTCTCTGTGGTAGAAAGAAGGGAATAAAGTGTAGATCAAGCACTCCCCTTTTGGATAAGAAGAGATAGCGATGGTTTCAGAATTGAGCATTCGATTGAACCTTTGTTTTCAATACTGGCATCATGTGATTGGAACGGGACATTGGCATTGACGTAGCGTTCTCTCTCGGTACGAACACACTCTCCTTTCTCTTAAGCGTTTATAAATACCTGCTGATGAAAGCTATATCTGTCTTAGAGATTTTCTTTCCTTGATGTTTGCTTTTCTTAAAACTTGTCCATACCAGCGATCCTAGTAGGTGATTACCCTTTTACTGTTTCACTTGGATGTATAATTCATGCAAAATATTTATTGAAACAGCTTTTGAGTAGCTTGATAAATTTCTGGTCTCGACCTTAACTTATTCATACCAGCTCTATGCATAAACCCTTGCATAGAGCATAGCAGAAATGAGACATGGTTTAGTCGCCCTTTTGATAAATTTATGTTGGTCTTGTATATCTGCGATAGATCCCTGATTTCTTACTGTTGAATCTACGTTGCATGGCACTGCCAACATTCCATTTATTTATATTTATGTATCCTTACCTCTTCAAAGAACGGGTAATGATCTTGCATTCCTCAAAGGTAGATTTCGGTTTCATTCAATAGTTCTGCCTTGATGATTTGGATGAGCAATCTGGGATTTACTCCTACCCGAAAATCTAGTTAAACCATAACAAATTGTGTGTGATTGAAATGCAAGAGAGTTTGTCTGTCGGTTTTGCTTAAACTCTGCAGGAAATGTCTATTAGCGATAAGTGTTATAGAGTTAGGTTCCCAGTGAGCGCATGCTTTATAGAGTTAAAATATTCGATTGAAGTTTTAGTTCGAATATGTGGTTGATTCCTTTCCTAAAAGGAGAACTTTAATTACATATAATGGACGCCCAAATTTTTGTGTGCATATTATATAATGAATGCAAAATTTTAGTGTAGCATGTTTATATTAAATTTACGATCTCTATATTGGATTTCAGATTTGGAGGAAACTGAAAGTGAAGATATCTGTACCTTTGAATTTACTGGGTTTGTTTCCTGTATAGATAGTTATATTAGCATGCAGAATATCTAACTTATGTATCGACTAGAAATTGCTGATCCTCTATCTCAGGATTCTCGATTGTTATTATGAAATCATGAAATTTCATTCTATTACTTATGCTAGATAGTTAGGTAGTATTGCTGTACCGAAATTGGCTTAAATTTTATTTATTGGTGTATATCATTATATGCTAGTCTCGATAGCGCGGGTGAATCCCCTGTAACGCTTTTGAGATAGGTTTGGATATGGGAAGATACCCCATTTCAAGAGAGACGATGAGGAAATTACTATGGCAACAACCAAAGTTGCAGCTTGTAAACACTATGTTCTCAGAATGAATAAAGATGCACACACTTTTGTAGACTAGCCCGTGTACGGGTGAACCACGTTACTTTTGTTCTCCTGTGTATGACTTGATTTTGCATATGGGTGTACTTGTGTTGAAATCAAATGTTTTTAGGTGTACCTTGCAAGTTATGTGTTCATGCATTGACATGTTGATTATTTATTTGTAATAATGCATTCCTTGGATTTGTCTCATATGAGTCATTTGAAAACCCATTTGATAAGTAAAATCAAGTTTGAAATCTTTGTACGTATACACAATGATGAATGGGTTAGTTGCTATCAATTTTCAGGACTATGGGAAATAATTGATCAAATATAAATTGTCCACTTACTCATATAACCGTCCAACGGGTGATAAAGAGATTTCATAAAATAGGTTGTATTACATATTTAGAGTTGTGAATACGGCTGAATTTCCTAAAGTGTTGTGATAATTGTCGTTGGGACAGTTAAGTAATTATTGAACGAATGTGAATTACTTGGATGTTGTATTTTATTTTAAAACAGTAAATTTAAGATATTAAACTTTATACTTCCGCATAGCAATCATGGACAATTAAACCACTTAGAAAAATCTTAAATTTTTACGATATTTTGGGTATGTGACATATGGTATCAGAGCATTAGGTTACAACACTAGGGCCTAATGAGCTCAACATGTGATAAGTTAGTATGAAGGTTGATAAGTTTACTAATCAATTGTTTTCGTTTCATTTTGGATGCATGAATTGTACTGGAGGAGGGAAAATGAATCTCCGAGCTCGACTTCAAGTTTCTTCCGCCAGAGTGCAGGTTGCAAACACTCGGGCTTATTTGGGGTCAGTCGGGGAAAACATATATTAGTTAGTCGAACTGGCGACACCAGACGCAATAGAAAATTTCATTTCAACGGATCGACAACAGGTAGCTTACAAGTTGTTATTAAATTGCAAGTAAGTATGTTTCATTTGGTGAAAGCATTATAATGGCGCAACATTGTTTGTAGGTAAGGATAATACACGTTTCATTATGGGGATGAACAATCTGTTATTGGTAAATATTAACTGATGAATATATCCTCCTAATTTTACAAATTAGAATTCATTGGACGACGAGAAAATAGTCTTTAGCATGATAATGGTTATGGTTTTGTGGAATGAGTCTTCGTAGATTGGAAGTCATCCTAGTTGGGAATGTGCTAAACTGAGGAACTCTTCTAAAATCTGTTGATTTGAAAATTCGTCTTAAGTACTTACTACCTTCTCTACCTTTATTGTTACTCTTAGGAGTGGATATCTTTCAGTTTCAGTAAACGCGTCATATGGGAGAATAGTGTTGATACATTTTGTTAATTGTTTCTGACTAATCGAATGCTATTGATCCATTCGTCAGGATTTCCGAATATGAGATTCATATAGATAAAATAAGCAACTTATATATGTTAATTCGTTTATAAAGTAATTATATATGCTAATATTTGACTAAAGAAGATGGTCTAAGGTTTTGATTATGTTAGGAACTGTCAAGTTCCTTACATATATAAAGCCGAACATTGCTTGTGGAAGGTTAGTTCGGCTGTATGTATGTTACCAGAATTTCCTAGTTATGTCAACATCATAAATTTATCATTCAAAGTGGCGTTATATATATATATATTATATGTAGTGTCAAAATGATTATTTTGGTTAAGAGATAAAATTATAGTTAATCATGTTGCTCACATAATGAATGCATAGATGTAATTAATGGTGAGTATGTGTTATTGTATGAATAAAAGTATTGGAAAACTAGAACCGCCACGGAATGGTAATACATGACACTTTAAATTCTCTGATGTCTTTATAATGACTGTTTTAAATCCGCATTAGGAGTTAAGGAAAAACTTTTAATATCATGGAAGTTCCATGATAGATAAGAAGTAATATTTAATAGTAATGGATGTATAAGCTTTTATGAAACAAGTAAAGGTGATGATTGACATATGTTTTATGCATGATTGCTCTTATGAGTTAATTACAGTTTTTCTTTTTCGACTAACACATTTAATGTTGTGGTTGAGCGGAATGTTATATCCCCACACATCACTACAACAGTCAAGAGGTAGAAATGGGATATATAGATGCATGTGATATTTAGTGTAATACTAATATGTGATGATACAGGTAAACTGGTACCTCGACATATGAGGATCTTATAATAATAAGATATGCGGCCACCCTTACAAAGGTATATGGTTATCATTATAAGGTATGCAAGTATGTTTTAGAAAACTGGTGATTTCTATGTGATGTTGGTATATACAAAAGAAGTTGTATAACTAAAATAGGAAGTGTGTTCGAAATGGTGGAGGATAACATTTGAGGTTAAAAAAAATAAAAAAATCATCATGTCCACGGGTCATCATAGGAAGAATATTATTTCATGTTCAAGGAATTATGTAATCCTACTAAGTAAGTTAGATATGCTTGGAAGGAGAAAACGTTTACTTCAGATGATCAAGTATGGATATTGTAGTATGAAGAATGAATGATTTTCTTATTTACAAATATTTGATTTTGTTATATAAAGTTACTAACAATTGAATTTGGCAGATGGCCAAAACTCGGTGGAACTTGTCGAAAGACAAAAGCGAAGAATGAATGATTTTCTTATTTACAAATATTTGATTTTGTTATATAAAGTACTAACAATTGAATTTGGCAGATGGCCAAAACTCGGTGGAACTTGTCGAAAGACAAAAGCGAAGAATGAATGATTTTCTTATTTACAAATATTTGATTTTGTTATATAAAGTTACTAACAATTGAATTTGGCAGATGGCCAAAACTCGGTGGAACTTGTCGAAAGACAAAAGCGTAATATATTTTGCATGGTACAATAAAGTGGTGAGGATGAAAGATCCACATTGCAGCTTTTATTATTGTTAATTATTGTTGAATAAAGCACTAGACCAAATTGGTCAAAGAAATTGTATGGTTATAAAATGTAATATGACGAAATAATTGATGAATTCGAATGGGATTTTCCTAGACTCAAGCGAGGAGGCTTGAGGGGAATAAATTTCGGGACTCAAGCGAGAAGGCTTGAGGGGAATTGTGTAAAAAGTGTTGTAATGGCATTGTAATATTCCCTAAAAGCAGGGATTGAACAGCCACTAGGATTCTCGGAGAATCGGCTGACTGTAAGACCTGGGCAAGCTATAAGAAAATGTATATGTGGGAGGCAAGACGCTGCTTAGTATGCATGAAAGAAATGTTTGCTGTGTGAGCACTAAGGTGTTAGGCAAGACATGAAATAAATGTTTGTTGTGTGAGCACTAAGGTGTTAGGAAAAACATGAGAGAAATGTTTGCTGCGTGAGCAATAAGGTGTTAGGCAAGACATGAAAGAAATGTTTGCCGTGTGAGCACTAAGGTGTTAGGCAAAAACATGAGAAAAAGTTTACCACGTGAGCACTAAGGTGTTAGGCAAGAATTTTCTAGATCAAGTGAATGTTGTTTGTTGATTTCGTCAACAATATACGATAAGGGAGCATTAGATTTATTCCATATATTGCAAGTGATATGTGCAATAAAGAACTCATGATCTATGTTCTGAGTTTGATTATGAATTTGATGACAAGTTGTTATCAACCATTGTTTCTTTTGAATTCCAATTTTGTGATACAAATGATTACTCCAAGAGAAGAGTGAACACCGAGGACGGTGTTATTTTAAAGGGGATGAGGATGTGAGATCCCTCCTTTATGACCTATTTTGGTCGTCATTAATATTATTTTTTTTATTTGTAAATTTAATTGTATAAAAGGCATAGGTGAGGAGCTCAAGGCCAAGGCCCCACCCGTGGACCTTGAAAATGATTGTTGTAATTTATTCTTAAGTTCTAAATTTGCGACGGACGCAACTAAGTGACATACAAGTGAAGTCACTAGCGAAAAAGGTGTGGTAACCTAAGCATGAGTAGGTGACAGGTGTCATCTTAGTATCTCAAACATCTACTTAATAACCTTAAGCTATTCGTGTTATCATCTTAAGTAGACGATCGATGATAATGAATATTTAGTCACACCACTATACGTTCTGGTTCCTATTTCCTTTTAGTATCAAAAGGTCAACTATTATTCTCATGGAGTATACTAATCATACCTCTACGAGAGGATGATTGGAGAAAACTCTTAAAGTTAAAGGAAGGGTAGCCTATTAATTAAGTTATCCAGTAAAGCTGTGGTTATTGAGCTTAGAGGGCTTAGCTTACTTTTTATTTTCTTTTTATGGGAGGACATAGTATAAATCTATGATAAGTATACTCGTTGCTAAGATTGTTATAATAGGGTGATTATAACAATAATAAAGGATATACTTGTAGAGGATATTATTATGTTTATATATATACAAATAATTATGGGCATTATATATAGATATTGTTGCAAAAAGATTAATAACTAGTGGCGAGAACCATTAAAAAACTATTATATAAAGTTATAAATATATTTGATTAAGTTCATAACTACAAGTTATGAATTATATCTATATTCTTGATACCTTTTGTTAAAACAAGAATTTAGTATTTCGCGACAACCATCTCGGCGTACACATTGTTTATTTTCGATTTGAGATTTTTATGGAGAATCTTGAGGAAGTCTGTCTCTTTAAGTAAGAGCACCAAATCACCACGATCTACCACCACCGTCAAGCTGGAAGGGAGATTTAATTATTGGTTAATGGGAAGCCAAGTCCAAATCGAGAATATAATGGAGGTTAAATGCTACTAAAACTCGTTGTTAGAGCTTAACCACTCCACCTTCCCACGTCCTTTTATTCAACTCCAAGCTGGATGGGAGATGCCACCTGTCAGAGATTAAAACGCCATTTGTCAAGTAATTTCTTGACCACCGTCGAGTTAGAAATCTTTTTTGAATAGTAATGTTTAGGATCCATGGCGGGGGGTTCAAGGGCGGCATTTCCAAGGAGGATGGAAGTATGACGAGTAGGCGGGAGATTGGAAAAAAATGCGATCCCTGGTAGTTATGAAGAAGGGATCCAGGTGAGGGAGAGGGGCATCTATTTGGCGAGTACAAGAAAGATATATGGATTTTGTGCTCGGCGGCCCAGAAAGAGATTGATATATTTTAGATAACACGGACTTGAAGGGGGAGGGGCCGGCGGTTTTTCTTTTAGCATTCTCTGTGGAGAAAAGGGTTTTCCATCGAAGCTTCGCCGAGGAGAGATGTTCAGCATTCTCTGTGGAAAAAGGTTTCCATCGAAGCTTCACCGAGGATAGGTGTTAGCATTCTCTGTGAAGAAAAGGTTTTCCATCGAAGCTTCGCCGAGGAGAGATGTTCAGCATTCTCTGTGGAGAAAAGGTTTTCCATCGAAGCGTCACCGAGGATAGGTGTTTAGCATTCTCTGTGGTAGAAAGAAGGGAATAAATTGTAGATCAAGCACTCCCCTTTTGGATAAGAAGAGATAGCGATGGTTTCAGAATTGAGCATTCGATTGAACCTTTGTTTTCAATACTGGCATCATGTGATTGGAACGGGACATTGGCATTGACGTAGCGTTCTCTCTCGGTACGAACACACTCTCCTTTCTCTTAAGCGTTTATAAATACCTGCTGATGAAAGCTATATCTGTCTTAGAGATTTTCTTTCCTTGATGTTTGCTTTTCTTAAAACTTGTCCATACCAGCGATCCTGGTAGGTGATTACCCTTTTACTGTTTCACTTGGATGTATAATTCATGCAAAATATTTATTGAAACAGCTTTTGATTAGCTTGATAAATTTCTGGTCTCGACCTTAACTTATTCATACCAGCTCTATGCATAAACCCTTGCATAGAGCATAGCAGAAATGAGACATGGTTTAGTCGCCCTTTTGATAACTTTATGTTGGTCTTGTATATCTGCGATAGATCCCTGATTTCTTACTGTTGAATCTACGTTGCATGGCACTGCCAACATTCCATTTATTTATATTTATGTATCCTTACCTCTTCAAAGAACAGGTAATGATCTTGCATTCCTCAAAGGTAGATTTCGGTTTCATTCAATAGTTTTGCCTTGATGATTTGGATGAGCAATCTGGGACTTACTCCTGCCCGAAAATCTAGTTAAACCATAACAAATTGTGTGTGATTGAAATGCAAGAGAGTTTGTCTGTCGGTTTTGCTTAAACTCTGCAGGAAATGTCTATTAGCGATAAGTGTTATAGAGTTAGGTTCCCAGTGAGTGCATGCTTTATAGAGTTAAAATATTCGATTGAAGTTTTAGTTCGAATATGTGGTTGATTCCTTTCCTTAAAAGGAGAACTTTAATTACATATAATGGACGCCCAAATTTTTGTGTGCATATTATATAATGAATGCAAAATTTTAGTGTAGCATGTTTATATTAAATTTACGATCTCTATATTGGATTTCAGATTTGGAGGAAACTGAAAGTGAAGATATCTGTACCTTTGAATTTACTGGGTTTGTTTCCTATATAGATAGTTATATTAGCATGCAGAATATCTAACTTATGTATCGACTAGAAATTGCTGATCCTCTATCTCAGGATTCTCGATTGTTATTATGAAATCATGAAATTTCATTCTATTACTTATGCTAGATAGTTAGGTAGTATTGCTGTACCGAAATTGGCTTAAATTTTATTTATTGGTGTATATCATTATATGCTAGTCTCGATAGCGCGGGTGAATCCCCTGTAACGCTTTTGAGATAGGTTTGGATATGGGAAGATACCCCATTTCAAGAGAGACAATGAGGAAATTACTATGGCAACAACCAAAGTTGCAGCTTGTAAACACTATGTTCTCAGAATGAATAAAGATGCACACACTTTTGTGGACTAGCCCGTGTACGCGTGAACCACGTTACTTTTGTTCTCCTGTGTATGACTTGATTTTGCATATGGGTGTACTTGTATTGAAATCAAATGTTTTTAGGTGTACCTTGCAAGTTATGTGTTCATGCATTGACATGTTGATTATTTATTTGTAATAATGCATTCCTTGGATTTGTCTCATATGAGTCATTTGAAAACCCATTTGATAAGTAAAATCAAGTTTGAAATCTTTGTACGTATACACAATGATGAATGGGTTAGTTGCTATCAATTTTCAGGACTATGGGAAATAATTGATCAAATATAAATTGTCCACTTACTCATATAACCGTCCAACGGGTGATAAAGAGATTTCATAAAATAGGTTGTATTACATATTTAGAGTTGTGAATACGGCTGAATTTCCTAAAGTGTTGTGATAATTGTCGTTGGGACAGTTAAGTAATTATTGAATGAATGTGAATTACTTGGATGTTGTATTTTATTTTAAAACAGTAAATTTAAGATATTAAACTTTATACTTCCGCATAGCAATCATGGACAATTAAACCACTTAGAAAAATCTTAAATTTTTACGATATTTTGGGTATGTGACATATTCGAATTTGATTGCATAACAATGAATATTGTATTGGTAATACTTGGGAAAGGCCCTGCTTATGAATACGTTGTAGGTTCATTGTTATTCTTTAACGTGATGATTAAAACGTGGATGGCAATGTAACTAGGTTATAAGCATTTAAATTCTTTTATTTTTAACTCTGCTTAGCTTAGCACTACCTGCAAAATCTTAGGGTTTTTCTTTAAGCTTTTGGATGATATGTAAGTGGTTTCGATACTAAGCCTACTCATGTTCATTTTAATGAAATATGATATGTAGGGTGAACTGTATGGGGCTCAAATCCTGACTTGTATAATTTTAAGATTTAAATTCGGAATTGGAAGTCTGTGCTATAAAAGAAGTTATTACATTGTTCAAGGAAAAGCCCTAACTTCTCTTCTGTATTTAGTTATTTCATTTTTTCAATTATGTATGCATACTATGATAATGTTTAAACTAGTATGATTATTAAGTTAAAGGATAAGCAAAGCCCTGATAATCTGTAACTTGTTCTTTTTTATGTATAGTCAAAAGAGAAAGATCATTGGTTATTCAAGCCAAACCCTAACTCTGTAAATGTAATTTCTTAAATATGATTTTGAATGGGTTCACATACTACCAAGATGTCTCCTTGTATTTGGTTAATAGTTGCGTGGTTTCTATAATGAAATGGTTAAGTTTCAAAACCACTTAGTTACTAATCAATATAATTACTTGTGTATTCATAAAGCCAAGGATAATTTGGCTAGTATTATTTTCTAATTAGTGTTTTACTATTTACATAGAACGATTCTGTAATAGATACATTATTTATATGATGACAATTATTGATGTAAACTACTGTTATGAATTTTTTACTTAATTTTATTATTGACTGAGAAACAATGGTATTTCCATCAGCATGTATATTTAATTATTAATTAATCTAGCTTTTGTTCTATTTTTGTATGAAATGTAAAGAAGAATTGTAAATTGTATCTGTTAAGTTTCCTATATAGTATTCAACATACATTTTATAGTTGTATCTACATCTATTGTAAAATAAGGACCAGCATTGTATTCGTAATATTGAAATCATTCTAATCTTTTACTTAGACAAACTTCTATGTACTAGAGTACATCACAAATGTGAAAGGAAAAATACAGAGAAGGATTATACTCATCAATCTATATTTTCAGATGCCAATTATTCAATCATTTATGTAGAAATAAATTATCAGTTCAGTAATTTTAATCTTGCATCCTAGTAAACATTCAAAACAACATGTGTATCTTGATAGCTTTAAAAGTAGTAATATTTAGAAAATAAACAGAGAAGTAGTAGATATAATAAAACAAACAATGCAGAACCTGTTTATAATGTAGAGGTGGACAAACACCCAAAGAAGACCATTCCTCCCAACCATCTCCTGAAAGTAGCCAATATCACTTACTTTAGGACCCCCGAGCCTGTTCACTGAACCACCAAGATGAAGATACTGTGTAGAAGCATCTGACAATCACTTTGTATTCTTAGCAATCACGAAGACTTACATACAAATCACTCTATGCAAACTCAGTAGATTAATCTGACAGTCTTACTCTGCATCTCATTCTAGCATCCCCTCATCGAATTCCTCTTGTGTGCTCAACATAACCGTTTCCAGCAAATCACAAGAAAAAGTAAGTGAGCCTCCTATCCCATTCGATGGTTATATGTCTACCTAAGTATTTTGGTCAGTTAAAAATATTTAATGAGCCACCTGCTCAATTCCACCTTCCTTGGGGAACATGACCACAATTTTAGGGAGCTTGCCTCTTGCAACAGCTAGTAAGTGAGGGAAGATGTAACCACTTGTCAATTGTCTTCTAAAACAGTTTCATTCCCCCTAGTGGGTTAGTGAACACTCTTCAAGAGCCCTCTTTGGATGAGTGTCTCCTATTTTAATTTATTAAATAATAATAATATTACAGTCATCCTTGACCATCCTTGGTCAATAGCATAAAAATTTACAATAAAATGTAGAGTAATGTTTTTCCACAAACATAAAATGTTTCAAGTTCTAGGTAGGCTACACCAACCCTTCAAAAATCCTATTGTAAAATAACTCTAAAAAAATTCATAAGAGCATTGAAAGAAAACCAAACTCTAACCACAAGGGGCAGTGTGCATGTATTCGATCGATTGGATTAAAACCCTCCCTCCATGACTAGCCATATGATAGAGAGATAGAAATGTTCCATGTGCCATATTGAAACACCCATCTCATTAAATCGTTAGATTTGGACAACCAATGAACATATTTAAACCCCAATCCCCAATAGGACTTTAATGAAACCCCTTTTTCTTCACAATTAAAGAAGAATGATTTATTAAATGCATCTTCTTCTATCCTGCAATGAATAAATGACATGAGAAATCCTATACTGTGAAAAAATTTTAACCATTCAAAAATATTATTATTAGTATTTCTATTGATAGTAAGGAATGAGGAATATTAATATGATGGAAGCAAGTTAATGATAGAAGAGCCTTGGGTGTCAATTACTTCATAATATTTTAAGTTTCATTGATTTACCTTGGTGAAGGCCTCGAAACAATTACCTAGTTCAAAAATATCAAATGTGATGTAGGGGCATCTAGGCACAAGACTAAAAGTCATAGATAGGATGACCAAGGGTGCCCGGGGATGCTTGATAGCACCATAAGTGTAAGAGAAGAGTCATGAGAGTTTCAATTAGTTAGGGTCAATGACAAGCAATAGACCACTGATGAAGCACAAAGGTTGAAGGTGTTGCGCATCTGAGATCTAGAGACATTTGGGAGTTAATCTGATGACAATGGAAGATGACCAACATAGAATATGGGATAGTGAGTGGTAGAACCATTGGGTTAGCTGTAATAGTTGCATAGCAGTTATCACAGTTTTTGCAGAAGGCTGGATGGTGAGAAGTGTTGAGAGAGGGAATATGAAGTATTTAATGAAGATGATATATGCCTGGAAGTATGTGAAGCTTCTAGAGGAAGATCGAGTAGGCTATTGACCTACAAAGAACCTAGAAATACTAGTTGTGAATTCGTAAGAATGTTTTTTTGTTGATGTGGTTGTGAGTTTCAATAGTGGTGAATTTAGTTTTGTATCTAAAGTTGTAGAACTAGTCGAGGACCATTCCGATTGAGAATAGAGTTGAAATGTGCATGTAATTCCTCTTGTAAAAAGAGAGCATTTCATTTAATTGAAAGCCATAATTCTTGGCACTTATGTGTATCATGTGTGATTATCCATTGCATTTCATTATGCACATTGATCTGAAACCAGCTATGGTAACATTTGCATAAATTAATATGAGAGGATGAAGTGTCATATATGAGGAGTTTGGTTATGATTGGACATAGAATAGAAACTCTAGTTGTGGTTTTGTAGAGTTGTAGAGGACATTGCAACCCAGTTGTGATTGGTGCGACGATTTAGGTGTTTGAGTAGAGTGTGATGGCTCATAGGGGAATAGATGTCCATTGTAGAGGACGCAGAATGTGTGGGGACATCCATGTGACCATTGAATGAGAAATGTTTGAAGAATTTTTTCAAACCATGAGAAGTTTGAATAGTGAGTTAGCAGCAGTAAAGGAAGCCCAGAAGGGAGGGATGGATAGTGAAACACTTGACCACAGTAATGTTGAGGTTGAGGAAGAAGAAAATTCTCCTAATGAGTAAGATGAAGATGAACCAGGGGACAAACTGCTGAATGTATTGTATCAGATTAAGGGTATCTCTAACATGGAAGTATCTGCCTAGTTGCAGAGCTTAAACCATGAAGAAATGATAGAGTAGATCATCAAAATGGAGAAATACTTTGATATGGAGCAGACAGAAGACCCCAAAAGGGTAAAGGTTGCTTTGTTTGAAGTTGAAGGGACGTGCTTCCTTGTGGTGGTACAACGTACATGCCGATAGAGTAAATAAATGGAAAGACAAGGTGAATACTTGGGACAAGATGATTGCCAAGTTCAAGGACAAGTTTCTTCCAACATACCACATGATTTATCTTTTCAGGAAGATAGAAAACCTACAATAGAAGGAGTTGACCATGCAATATTTCACTAAGGAGTTCTATTGACTGTTTATCATGTTGATACAGTCCGATGAGGGGGAATAGGTAGTCACAAGATGCGTGAATGGTTTGAAGTATGCCATTTAGGACGAGTTGATCCTGTCAAGGTTAAGGATGGTTAGAGAGGCTTACCATCTAGCCTTAAAGGAAGCTGAGAGGTTGGTATGAAATACTTTGATGGGTAGAGGAAATCCAACAACTTGAATCCAAAAGTTTTCTACTATGAGGGGGAATACTAGTGGGGAAAGGAAATAAGAAAGTCACGAGCAATGACAAGAGGAAGGAAGCATTAGAAACTATGTACTAGGATACTAATGATTAGTTGAGAACTCTATAATTTGAGGAACCTATGGTCACCCTATGGTTGAGGGGGATACTTTAGAGTGTATACCAACCCAAATTCATCTACTATAAGTGCTGATAACTACGACACAAGGAATATGAGAACCCAGAGAATTTACATATCGCAAGTCAATAAGAGGCAACGAGTCGAGGAATTGACGAAAGAGCCAGTCCAACCACAGGGAAGACCATGATGGACATTTCATTGGAAGTAGGAAGAAACCTAACAACCTACCAGACGTTGTTGCAACCAGGCCGACAGGAAGAGAGGGAACTAGGGAAGAGGAAGTAGATCTTTTGAATAAAAGTAAGGATTCAAGATAGATGTTGTATGACCATCGTTGATGGATGTAGCACATACAATATATTCTCAATGGAGGTAATCAATAATATGGGACTAAAGTTCCAACCACACCTAAAATGATATCGAGTCTCATGGTTGCAGAAAGGTAACAATGTCATGGTGACATGATAGTGCCTAATCCAATTGAAGATTGGTGAGTTATATGACAATGTTTTAGGTCATGTGATTTCCATGGACACTTATCGCCTATTGTTGGGACAACCATGGAAATATGACCAAAACATAGTGTATTACAATTGCAAAAATCGCATCATAGCTAAGAAATATGGAAAACATTTTCGACTGATTCCCTTTGTATAAGATGGAGACTACCAAGGAAAGGAGAGTGGTTGTTGGGAGAAAAGAGTGATGATGTGTTGATCCAAAGAGTTTCTAAAGGAGAAAGAGAGGCAACAGTGTTGCTTTGTTTTTGTTCCCAAAGGTCTAGTTGTCAATAAAGAAACACAAGACATATAGACAAAGGTCAGAGGAACATTGTCAAAGTTTGAATGCATAATGGTCGATGAGATGCAAACACAGTTACCACCGATGGGGAAAATATCACACCAAATTGACTTGATTCTAGCGTCAATCTTGCCAAACAAGGCACCACACAGAATGGCGCTCACTAAGAATTCTAAGTTGAAATGACATGTCTAGGATTTCTTAGAGAGGGGACTGATCAGAGAGAGTCTAAGTCGCTATGCAGTACCAACTATACTAACACGCAAGAAAGGAGAAGAATGGAGTATGTGCACCAATTCAAGGGCCATTGACGGGATCATCATCAAGTACATGTTTCCATTACCAAGGATGGACAATTTGATCGACTGCTTGAGTGGATAGACATACTTCACCAAGATTGACTTGAAGAGTGGATATCGCCATATTATGATTAGATAAGATGATGGGTGGAAGAGAACTTTCAATATGAAGGAAGGACTATATGACTGGATAGTTATGTCATTTGTGATTACTAACGCACCAAGTACATTCATGATATTGCTGAATGAAGTATTGAATCCATTTCTGGGTAAGTCCTTCGCTTTTTACGTAGATGACATTTTGATCTTTAGTAGTTCAAGGATGAAAACTTGTCTCATTTGAGACAAGTACTGCGGAGGCTAATTAAGGAAAAGACCCTACTAAACCTGCACAAGTGTTCCTTGATGTTGAAGAAGTTGGTATACTTGGGATTTATAATATCAAGCTAGGGGTTAAAGATGGACCCAAATAAGGTGAAAGTAATTTTTGAATAGCCTGAGCTGATGAGTGCTACTGATGTGAAAAGTTTTCATGGAGTTTCTAGTTTCTATCAGAATCTCATAAGATATTTTAGTTGGATATGTGCACGATTGATGACATGCAGGAATAAGTGCGATCTCAAGTGGATGGAGGCCTCCCGACTAGCATTTGAGAAATTGAAGAATAAAGTGATAGAGAGACCACTCTTAACTCTCCCTGAACTCAACAAGGTATTTCAAGTTGATTGCAACACGGATGGTTTAAAAATTGGGGTTGTGTTGATCTAGGAGGGCCAACTAATTGCATTCTTCCATGAAAAGTTGGATGATGCAAAGCATAAATACTTGTCCTATGACCAAGAGTTTTATGCCATTGTACAAGCATTGAAAATGTGGAGGAAAAATCTATTATGTACAAATAATTTTTGTTGTTCATAGATCATCAAGCTCTGAGTAATTTGAACACCCATACAAAGTTAAACCATCGAAACATGGAGTGGGTAGAGTTCTTATAAAGATGCACTTTTTTGTTGCAGCATAAGTCGAGGAAGACCAAGAATGTCACCGTCATGTTAAATCGAAATGTCACATTTCTTGCGACAATAGTAGTTTAGTCAATAGGGTTAGAATCGATGAAGGACAACTATGAAGTCGGGGAGGATTTTTCCAACACATGGAAAGCATTGAAGGAATCATGGAGTGTCGAATGGACACCATGCTTGGATCAATTCATCCAACAAGGATAACCATGTAGAGGAAATTTGTAATGAATCCCTAAAGGGTTAGTGAGGGAAAATTGGATCAGGGAACTACACAATGAAGGATTAGGATGACACTTTGGCATAGACAAGACCAACGTGTTGGTTGAGGAGAAGTATTATTGGCCAGGATTTGAGATGGATGTGAAGAAATGGATCTGACAGTTCTGGATATGCTATCATGCAAATGGAAGAAGTTATAACAAGAGACTATATGCAAATTTTCTAGTGCCAATTGTCCAATGGGAAGACGTCACCATGAACTTTGTGCTGGGATTGAAAAAGACTCAATGGGGTAACAACTCCATATTTTTGGTAGTCAACAGGTATTCTAAGATGGTACACTTCATTCTGTGTTTGGAGACAAGTGATGCCATAAGAATTACTATGTTATTTGTCAAGGAAGTCATGAGATTGCATGGGTTTTTTAATAGCATAACTTCTAACTTGGAGATCAAGTTCATGGGTCAGTCCTAGACAACCCTATGGAAGAATCTTGACATGACGTTACAGTTCAGCTCTTCATACCATGTGTATACTAATGGGCATATTAAAATCGTGAACATGATATTGAGGAACTTGTTGAGGTTTTTAAATGTTGATTGACCAACTAAGTGGTAGAATGTGTTGGTGCAGTCTAAATTTATGTACAAAAATTATGCGAATAGGAAAATTGCGATGAGTCCATTCCAGATCATGCAAGGAAGGATCCTGCACGGAGTATCCGACTTGGTGAAGCTAGAAGCAAGAGTGAAAAGAATTGCGGATGTTGAATCGTTTTCCGATCATATGAAGGAAGTACATGAGAAGGTAAGGTGACAGGAGGAAAAGAGAAATGTTGCATACAAGTTGCGAGTCAAACAAAGAATATGACTACATTCATTTGTAAAAGGAGATCTAGTGTATGCAGACTTGAGGAATTGAAATATTTCCTGTAGGAATGTATAACAAGTTGAAGTGGAAGAAGATTGGTTTGTGTAAAATATTAAAAAAAAATCAGACAATGCTTATGTGTTAGTGCTACGGGAAGTGATCAACATTTTTTCGATGTTTAATGTTTCTAACCTATACAAGTATGAGGAAGAGTTCATGAGAAGAATTTAGATGACCTTAGATTGGAAGGATTATATTGCAATCCTTCCAACAGAAGAAGTCATAGTAGTACTCGATGAGCGAGAAGTTTGAAGGACATGGTATCACAAGAAAAAAGAATATCTGGTCCAATGGAAGGATGGAATTCTTGAGGACGCGACATGGATTCTAGGGGAGAAGATTGAGGATTTGTAGAGCCATGGGTGTAGTTATTTTCAACCTAGGGAGGTTGATATAGGGGCATCTGGAACCAACACTAATATTTCCAGATGGGCCGACCAATGGAGCTTAGGGATTCTTGATAGCCCCATAAGAGCAAGAGAAGAGTCATGAGAGTTCCAACCAATTGGGGTAAATGAAAAGCAATAGACTGCTGATGAAGCATGGAGGTCAAAGGAAGTGTCGACCTGAAAGATGGAGAAATTTGAAAGTTGATATGAAAATGACGGAAGAATACCAAAGAAGTTAGGATCCCTCGGAGCAGAGCCGTTGGGGTAGTTGAAATAGTTGCAGAGCAGTTATTTAGTTTTAGCAAAAGGCTAGATGGAGTGATGTGCTGAGAGAGGGCATGTGAAGTATTTAATGGATATGATCTTTTCCTGGAAGTGTATGAATATTCTAGAGGAAGATTGATTGGGAATTTGAGCTAGAGAGCACCTATAAATACTAGTTGTGAACTAGTAAGAATTTTTTTTGTGTGGTTGTGAGTTTCTACTATGGTGAATTTAGTGTTGTGGCTAAAGTTGTAGAACCGGTCAACAACAATTTTAAGTGAGAACACAGTTTAACTCTTCATGTAATTCTTCTTGTAAAAAGAGATTGTTTCATTTAATTGAAAGCCCTAATTCTTGGAACTTATGTGCATCTTGTGTGATTTTCCATTGCGTTTCATTGTCTGCACTAATCTACAGCCGAATATGGTTGTGTTTGCATCAAAATGATCCAAATAATCCATATTAGAGTTAAATGATCCCAGTGTGAGGTCATGATTGTTATTTTGGCTTGTTGTTTTCAGCCTTGGATACTTGAAATATTCATTTAGGGCCTCAAGCCTATGCTAATCCCTTGATTATGTTCAGGAGCCTGTGACATGCACCTCATGATTTAAAACTCATCATGCCTACTTGGAGGTCAAATATCATGTTGTGAGATCATGTGATTTGGTTGAAAGCTTATTATTGGTCTTGGATTCCTTTAATATTCATGTAGGTCGTAAGGCCCAGGTTTCCACCCTAACCATGTATATGGCCAACATACTAAAACATTTTTCTTAAACCTTATATTACTTCGAATACCGTCACTGGTAGGTCATGGATCTGCTTAGGAGGTCATGTTTGATGGAATAAGGAATCATTATTAAAAGTAGATTCTTAAAATGTTCTGTTATGTTATAAGGACTAGGTTTCCCCACCAAACCATGTTTAATCCTACAGAATCACACTTACAATCATAAACCTCATAATTTCATCCATATCCCTAATTAGAGTTAAGGATAAACTAATAAAGAGGTATTGCAAGGTGGTTTGAGGTGTTATGCATGTCCATGTGTGCCTAGTAATTTTATTTATCATTTATTTCCTGTGTTTATTCACCCAACCATGTTCGAAGGCACGTAGAAATCAAAATATTCTAAGGGCATGCATATCCCATTTGGAAGACAAGGATATCCTCGTGAGGCCCTATATGAGAGTTTGAGTAATTTCTCTTAGCCCCTAATGCCGAAAACCTTCATTTAGGTTCTAATCCTTGTGATTCTTCCCATGAATATGTCTAAAGCTCTAGGACCCATACCTAGTGTCACTTATATCAACACTTAAATGCCAAGGATAGAATTAGGAGTTAATGGATGTATATCATAGCTTCCTTTAGGGCATGAGGCCTATGTTTCCTCTTGTGATAGCATAGAAAACTTTGAGACCCATACATACAGTCCAAAACCTCATAATGGTGTTGATTCCCTCACTTGGAGGTAATTACACTACAAGGAAAAGGCCCTATAGCGGAGGTCATAGCAGATGTTTTTAGTGTTACAAGATGGGCAAAAATTGTCAATACAACTTTCACTATTACCTCCTCCAATCGTAGCGGACGTTTTTACGAAGGTCATAACAGATATTTTTTATAACTAAAAAAATTGGTGGCCAGAGGTTTTAGAGAAGGTTATTTTATCAGTGCGCACAACAGAAATTAAGCGCACCAATGCATTTCTTACTATTATGGACCAGTGCACTCAATCAGAGCAAGCTCCAGAAATAATAAAATTTCAACGCCGCACTAGTGCTTGAGTATAGTTTATACACACTGGTGTATCTATGCAACATAAACGCACTAGTCTGATATTTTATATCATACCGACTGTATATTTTTCCATTATATTTAAAATTAATGGTGCAATACATTTATCTAGTTGATCTCGTTCATTTCATACACGAATGAACCAGTGCATTTAATATTAGAACGCATCTGTGCTTACTAAAGATCAATATGGACCGGTGCATTTTAACACATGAAACGCACCGTTATGCTTAAAAACTAAAAATTGGTGGGCATACGATTTGATCGTTCTCGGTGTGCATAAAAAATATACATGCACTGGTGTAATTAATAAAATCAAATGCACCGTTGCTCCATGTTATAAACGCACGGGTGCTCAATGTTATAAATGCATCGGCGCACTAGTTTAGTTTAAACGCATCGATGCGCAATGGTAGTTTAAATGCACCGAATATGATTCTTTGAAGAATGGCGACTGATATTTCATTCATATATATATATATATATTATATTTTTTATTTATTTTTAATTCCATTATTCATCTTAAATTCAAATATTTGTTTATATTAAATTCATTTCAATTTTTATTATTGAAATTGTTTGTTTGGATTAATTTCTTATATCACAGATGCAAGAATCTATTGTAATATTTAATCATCCGTACATTTAATTACCAACGTAGCATTTATGATTGTTGTATGGCACTAAATAATTATTTTTTTCTCCATTTGAATTAAATACGCTTTTTTTTTGGAAAAAAAATTACCAATCTACCATTTCACATGTAACATTTGACAATAATATTGAAGAATGTAGTAGAATAAAAACATTTATTTTATTATATATCAATAATCGTGCCTTTCTCATACAAAATACAACAAGATAGAGACAACAATAATCAAAATGTTAACATGCATGTAATTAGTAATTCATCTTTGAATCAGGACACTATGTCCAACACATTATTATACAAAATGTCTGATTTTCACAAACAATTATTTCGAAATATACAACAAGCTACAACATCTTGCATTAACATCAAAATTAAATACGAAGCATCATTCTTTGCTCGAACTATTATCAGTGTTCAAGCTGCATCAATTGGGTTATTTGGTCAACTTTTTTGTTGATTGGCTTGAATGTTTTCCTCTGCTTCAGATTCCATCTACAAACATAACAATAAAGTATACCGAGTGTATCTACATTACCAATGAGAATAATGAAAAATAAATAGATAGTATGCATTAATGTAAATTGAAAAGCAACATACCATAGAAATAATCGACTCGTGAATGATACACATTCTCTCAAAACAAAATCTCATGCCTTCTATCAACAATTCTTATGTTGGATCCACTCCATGCTTTGTTTCCTCCAAGTGTTATTCCCTCTCACGAATCATAGATTTAATATAAAAGTTTTTTGTTGTTTTATTAATTATAAAATGAGAGAAGTAAAACAACATAGAGACTTACAAAGTCCACAATAAATTTTTGATATGCTAACATATACTCACAACCCTTGTTTAAGCCAATGTCAATCAATTCTTCTCGTGGCTCATCTTTGTATGTTAACACCTGTTTGAAGGCATGCAAGGATTTCCGGTGGAAACAAATTAATATATAGATATAGATATAGATATCAATCACAACCACTACGAAATATTTATTTCTTACAAAGATATACAAAATACTCAAAAAGTTTGCTATCAACCCCTTTTTTCCTTGTCGTCTTGTCCTGTGGGATGACTCGGTTCCATTTTATTTTCTATTCTGCAACAAGACAATTGAAAATTAATATTTAATGTTGAATAAGTTAACGAAATGTATAACATAAACCTAAAAACGAATGATTTCATACATTTGAATCACAGTGTTGTTGAGATGGCTCTTTTTGTGATGCAATTATGTGCATTTCCTTGACCATCTCCTTGTACACTTTCTTGGACATCCCTACTGGCATATTTTGCATATAGCCTCATTCATCCTTTGGTATTCTCATAATCTTCCAGAAAATGTGAAGTGACATTAATCTATTTCTCTGTTGATATGAAAAATAAATATTGGATAGAATTTAAATGATTGAATAATGCTTTGTAATATTTTTTGTCAACACCCAAAATTTTCGAAAAATTTAAAATTTTTGTGATAGCAATAAATGTTATTAATTTGCATTCCTTAATCTGTTTGTTTTAATTATCTGATCATGATCTTGTCTAAATTATTCTGTCATAATACTAATGCGAGTTTTGATTGCAGTTATTGATTGTCTTTGTTCTCAAACCTCAAAGGGAGAACTAGCCATCGCTGACTGGCTTACTTAGCTTTCAAGCTAATGCATAATCCGTATTTTGTCCACAGGTATACAGATAAAGTATAGATCGCTGTCAAGGTTTTTAATAAGCATAAAAATTCTTTTTATTGAACCATAAAGCTCGATAAAGACTTAAATATTCTTACAGGTATGAAATGTGATAGCTATTGTTCCGGATAAAATGAGCTAAGCACTCCTGTGAAGTAATATCCCTGGTATTATCATCGCGCTATAACCATGTCTCTTATTTAATGTTGTACAAGGTTACTGGTTCGTGTTATTCATATCATTTATAATTGTCTTAATTAATACTGTATCTTTTAATTTTCCTCCTACGAGGATTTGAAATACTTCATCGTAGCATTACTTAATACTAGCATTGTTTATTGTTTTACCAGTTATATATATTCTATAGACAGATGTAATTTTTTTGTCTCTTCTATGAGACTGAGGTTATGGTACACTATTGATACATTATTCTGACCAATTATAGTTTACATTACAACACTCCCCAATGACTTCTATCATGCTAATTACTGTTCCATATGTGTTATTTGGAACAAACCATAAACTTGTTTTAAACTAGTCCTTTATTTCCAATAAAAGATTGAACTCATTATGTAATATTAGTAGAAGGGACTTCAAGTTTCCGTTGAACATGATACAAAATGTTGAGACATCAATCTAGATTTTAATGGTTAAAATTTATAGTATTCATTGTGAGGATCCTACCCCAATGTTTTAAATATATATATGTTATGAGTGTTTGTCTTTCAACAATGATAAGGATATCATTGAGATCATTAATCATTGAAATTATTATTACCAATACTTGGTTTGTAGGTCCAATGGCGCTCCAAAACCAACTCGAGGTATATGTTTAACATGGAAGGGTTGACAAGTTTGTAATTATGGTTTATCATCCTATTTGGGCATCGTTGATATGATTTTTATTTCGTTTAACAAACTAAAAAGAAACTATGGAGTCTCGACCCATAGCAGGAAGAAAATTTAGACTGCTATGTGGATAGCTCTCGTCCTTGTGTTTGATGATATAAATGGCTTGTTCGAAACCCTACTTGGCCCTTCCCTCCGCCTGCGGGCTCGGTTACGAGAGGAAACCCTTCTGGTCTGAGTTTGCTCCTTATGACACTGTAGGTTATAGCTTCTCCTATGGCTATAGTCATGGAGTGTATCCCCACTATTGTTTGTAAGTCTTTGAACTTCTACCAAGTATTCCTTAAGCTCATTGGGCGTTTTGGGTTATCGTTCTGTTGTTACTGAGGATTATCAGTCATATGTTGCTCTCAGCCCTCGTATTTATTACCTGTAATGTTTTACAGTCAGGGTTCCCAAATGTCGTTTTCTGTGAAGTGGTTATGTCCTGGGGTTCGTAACTCCCATACTGGTTTATCCCTGGAGTGAGGGTATTGTTTTGGTATGATTCACGGTCACGGCTTTCATGTGAAAAGAAGCCCTGGAGTTTTTCCTAGCTCATTATTCTGGTGATCATGATTAAGTTCTTCCATTATGCTCAACTCGTGGCTGCAATGGCATTCACTGGGTTTACTTCCTCCAACAATCGCTGGTAAGAGTTATTAATTGTTTCATTAATTTCAATTTGAAAGAGATTGTTTATTTTTAAAATAAAAGTTGACCACTACCTTCGTCAACTTGTAATGTGCAGGCTTTGATCTCTCCTGGAAGTGTACGAGGCTCAACCTCTAGCGCTGGGCTCCTACCGAGTAAGCCTGGTTATACCATGGCTGTTTCTCCCTTTGATGGTTTTGTTGGTTAGGGTTATATCTGGGAAGACCACCTTTGTGAATGGTTGTCATTGTGTTTATGAACATGATTGTGGTCATATATAACCTTCTGGTTTGCTTACAGTAGATAGGGTTTGTATACGAAGACATGAATGAGAGGAAACATGCTATGGTTTAGTCTGTCATGACGGCCTTGGTTTTTTTTTTTTTTTATTTATCATTGTGTTTTGGAAAGAATAGGGTTATTACCCAACTCTGTGGAAGTTTAATAAATAGTGAAAGCTTGCCTGCAACGTCGCCGTATACTGTCTGCATTTCCCTTAAATGAACACAATGTGCAGTTGTGGAAATATTTTAAGTTTTCTAAGATATTTCAAGGAAGTAATAACTCAGCTATAGGTGATGATACCATCTTATCTCTCGGCATTTTCTTTGGTTTTTGTGTGTTGAATGATAGCGATAGGGTTCACTAACCCTTACCGTGATAGGCCATTTTAATGTGTGGATAACCCTGGAGATTTGGGGTTCTCACCCAGGTTGAAATATATATATAAAAAAAAACATATGAACAGTGTCCAAGCTCTGTTGATCTCTTTTGTGGCTGGGAACGAGTTGCTGTAAATTTTTAATGTTTACATACTGTAGTAAATGTCTCATCATTAATAACTAGAGTATGGTTTGATTTTGAAATGCCAACAATGACTGGGTTCAAATGTTCAATCTGTGAGTGATGTTTAAACTATTGTTATGGTAGCACCCTAACTATTCTGTGTATTACATGAGGAATGAGCTCGATAATGAGCAGCAACTATACTTGTGATGATGGAAAGATTTTGACAAAAGAAATAAAAATTTCTAAGTTGTAAAGACTCGGCTTCGAGCTAGTTATTATGTTTGTCTTTAAAATTCCTTCTGCCCTATGGTTAATAGCTCTGTCAATTCTGCTGTGAGTTTCTTGGTTGAAATAACGATATAGATAGGTTTTGAATAAAACATCTTCCTCACGATCTTTGTTTATAATTTAATTGTTTATTTTGGCTAAGATTTTTTTTGAAAGAAGATAATAGGTAATGAGTTTTAATGATGTGGCTATACTACTATTTGAATTCTATGATGAGACAATAACAATTCAACTCTGTTCTGACAGTAAATAAATAAACTTACTAACATAAATTAGTTCACCTATCCTTGGTACAGATAATAACCTGTATACTTATTTAACTAAATCACGAGATAGATATAGACCGGTATGCTTGTTCAGCTAGGGTTTATACTTGTTAAACTATCTATGAGAATGATTCACTGTGATTATAGAGTGGTCTATGATTCTGTTCCTATAATTGTTTTAACAAGTGTATTTACAGGAATATTTACTGTATAAATAATCTATACTTATCTATTTAACTACTGAAAAAAAAACCAAGGTAGAATCACCATAATATTCTATTACTTATAATAATAACAAAACATATTCTGTATAAAACAATTACTCGATCTATAGTGATAATAGGAAATTTCTAAGACATAATAGTTTTGCAGATTCTATCTAATAACAATACAGAGATGCTAACTTTACTGAAATAAATCCTGTTCAAACACAGATGAGATAGGCTTATTCTATATTTAAATTTATTCAATAAATAGCAGGAAAAAGTGGTAGAACCTGTATCAATGGTAGACAATAACAGCAATGGGAGGTTGTTCCTCCGTACCAACTCCTGGAGAGTGCCCAAACAGCACTTCTCAGGACCCCCGAGCTTGCTCTGGTCTAACTGGCTGGAACTAGGTACAGCCAACCATTCCCTCAGCCAAAGCAGCTACACTGGAACCAAGTTACTGCAGCTCCCTGTCTCAAAACACTTCCTTGCTGTTTTTCCCTCTTCCTCAATGGGACTCCTGAATAGCATTCACCTGAATGTATTCTCCCTCTAGAACAATGCTGAACCCCCAGCTCAGTTCATTGAGTACTATTTAAAAGATTGCCTAGGTCTTAGTTGGGTTAACTGTCATTAATGAGCCACCTGCTCAGATTCCACTTTCTTGGGGAATCATGACCCCAAAATATAGGGAAGTTGCCACCTGCAACTTAGGAAGTGTTTGAGGATGCTGCCACTTGTCTTTTGTCTTTCCACCTAGTTCCATCCACCAGTTAGACCAGTAACCTCTTTTAACAGCTCTCCCATGCTGTTGTCTTCATAATTTATTTATTAATAATAAATTATTCAGAATTTACATTCCATTTCTGGTGACTCTGCTGAGTCATCAATTCCTACTTAGCATTAAATTTAACATAATGTCTTAGGAATATTAATAAAATAATTACATTATTTTTGCAAAATTGGGGTATGTGACATACACACCCCCTTAAAATGTAACATCGTCCTCGATGTTACTTATTCTTCATCTTCAGCCACCTGCTGGAATAGATGTGGGTATGCTTCCCGCATCTTACTTTCCAGTTCCCAGGTAGCTTCTTCAGGACTAAGGTGCTTCCATTGCACCTTCAGCTGTCCAATTATGCGGTTCCGCAGAGTAATTTCCCTCCTCCCGAGGATACAATCAGGTTCCACCAGAACTTCCCCTTCTGGTTCTACCTGTACAATGTTCCAGTCAATAACATGAATAGCGTCATGAACGTACTTTTTCAGAACAGAGATATGAAAAACATTGTGTACTTTTAAATTTGGTGGTAATGCTAACTGATAAGCAACTTGACCGATTCTAGATAAAATTTCAAACGGACCACAGTAACGTGGCACTAATTTTGCACAACTTCCTAGTCTTAGGGAGCTCTTCTTTGGCCTTACCTTGATGAACACATGTTCACCTACCTGGAACTCTTTAGGAGTTCTTTTCAAATCTGCTTGACTCTTTTGCCGATCCTGGGCAATCTTCAAATTTTCCTGCACTTGTTTCACAATCTGTTCCATTTCTTTCAATAAATCAGGTCCTAACACTAATCTATCTACTGGATTACTCCAAGAGATAGGAGTGTTACATTTTCGTCCATACAAAATTTCAAAAGGACTAAACTTAGCTGATGATTGATAACTGTTATTGTATGCAAATTCTGCTAAATGTAAATAATCCTCCCACTTATCTGGTTGATCTTTAACATACATCCTTAACAGATCTTCTAATACCTGATTAACTCTTTCAGTTTGTCTGTCCGTCTGAGGATGGAAGGAGGTGCTAAAATTTAGTGTGGTGTTTAATCCTTTAAACAAGGATTTCCAAAAATTCCGTGTGAATTTAGGATCCCTGTCTGATATAATAACTTTTGTAATACCGTGTAACCGAAAAATTTATTTTAGAAAGATATCTGCTATGTTTGCAGCCTTGTATGTGGTTTTAACAGGAATAAAGTGCGCTGATTTACTTAATTTATCTACTACCACCATGATTGAATCATTCAGATGCCGGTTTTTGGGTAATCCCGTGATGAAATCTAGACTAATTATCTCCCACTTCTAGTTAGGAATAGGAAAAGGTTGCAGCAATCCAGCTAGATGTTGGTGTTCTGTTTTCACTTGTTGGCAGTCCAAACATCTAGCTATATACTCAGCTGTTTCAGATTTCATATTAGGCCAAAAATATTCTTTTCTCAACATGGTGACAGTCTTTTGGTAGCCTGGATGCCCTGAGTAAGGGGTTTTATGAACTTCATCTAAAATTAATAGTTTAACTTTAGGTGCATTTGGAACGTACAGCCTGTCTTTAAACAATAAAAATCCGTCTTCATTTAAACTATATCCTTTTATCACACTTTCTGTAGGTTTTTCTTTGGCTGCAGCTTGTAAATGCTGATAATTTTCATCTGATTGTATCCCTTCAGCCAACTGTTCATTTAAATCAGAGGTGTAAGTGCTGCTAGCTGATACAAAATTTAGCTTTGCATTTCTGCTCAAGGCATCAACCACCTTATTTTCCTTTCCTTTTATGTGTTGAATTTCAAAATCGTATTCACTTAAGAATGCCAACCACCTGGCTTGTCTTGCATTTAAATTAGGCTGATCTAAAAGGTATTTCAGACCCTTATTATTAGTCAGTAAAGTGAATTTTCTGCCTATTAAGTGGTGTCGCCACATCTTTAAAGCATGGATTACAGCAGCTAATTCTAGGTCATAAGTGGCATAATTCTTTTCATGAATTTTCAGCTTCCTAGATTCGTAAGCAATGACATGTCCCTCTTGAGTCAGCACTCCGCCTAAACCATCATTACAAGCGTCGGTGCAAACCACAAAATCTTTATTTGGATCCGCTATTCTGAGAATAGGCACAGTTGTCAATAAAGTCTTAAGTTTCTTAAAGCTTTCTTCACACTTCGCGTTCCAATCAAACTTCTTGCCTTTCTTTTGCAAGGAAGTGATTGGGTTGGATATTTTTGAAAAGCCTTCAATAAATCTTCGATAGTAACCGGTAATTCCCATGAAGGATCTAACATCTGTTACATCTTTTGGTACCGGCCATTCTTCAATTGCCCGAATCTTTTCAGGATCAACTGAAATCCCTTCCTTGGTGACTACATGTCCTAAGTACTGGATTTCATCTTTAAAGAAGTCACACTTATTGAATTTCGCAAAGAGCTGCTGCTCTCTTAGTTCTTCTAAGACTATACGTAAGTGTTTTTTATGCTCCTCCTCATTCTTAGAATAAACTAAAATGTCATCGATGAATACGACAACAAATTTATCTAAGTACTTATGCATTATGTTGTTCATTAAGCACATAAATACAGCTGGGGCGTTAGTAAGCCCAAATGACATTACGACAAATTCGTAATGTCCGTACCTTGTTCTAAAAGCTGTTTTGAAAATGTCTTCTTCTTTAATCCTCACCTGATGATAACCCGATCTCAGGTCGATCTTAGAGAACACCGTAGCTCCACGTAGCTGATCAAACAGGTCATCTATGTGAGGCAACGGATATCTGTTTTTAATCGTCATTTTGTTCAATTGACGGTAATCTATGCAAAGTCGCATAGTTCCATCCTTCTTTTTAACAAAAATTACTGGTGCCCCCCAAGGGGATACACTGGGTCGAATGTAATGCTTGTCTATTAACTCCTTTAACTGAGTTTTCAATTCATTAAGCTCCAAAATATTCATACAATACGGGGCTTTTGAACTGGGAACAGCACCTGGTACCAGCTCAATTGTAAAGTCCAGCTCCCTTTTGGGAGGTAGTTCCAGAATTTCCTCCGGAAAAACATCAATAAATTCATTGACTATAGGGATGTTCTCTACTGTTATCTTGCTGCTTTCAGACTTATCTGTCTCATCTGTAATAGTTACAGCATAGGTCTTGAACCCTTTTCTGACTGCCCTTTTAAGTTGTAAGGCAGAAATCTGCCTAACTACTGTTTTCCTAGGAATACCCCTGACAGTTACAGGCTGTCCATTACTGTTTACACATCTAAAAGTTTTGTCGAAACAATTTAAAACTACCCTATGCTGTTCCAACCAGTCCATTCCGATAAGTATGTCATAAGAGCCGAGTGGCAAGACATTTAATTTAACTGTAGTCTTAAAATCATTCATATCTAAGATACACTCCTTAACATAACAATTTACTTTCCTTTTTGCCCAGGTAGCTAGTTGTATAGACCAAGAATTATCAAATCTTTCAACAGTCAAATTACATTTTTCTACTAGCTGGGGTGAAATATAACTAAGACTAGCACCTGGGTCTATTAAAATAGTTACAGGGGTTTTGTTAATCATACCTCCTACTTCCACCGTGGAAGTTTGATAGTCAGCTTGGCGGTTTTCCAACGCTGCATTGATTCGGGGCATAGTCCCTACAAAGTCTCCAACAGTCATTTCATCTTGAACAGTATGAATATTGCTGATTTGTTTCTTTCTATTTGGGCAAACTGAAGCATAATGTGGGCCATTACACTCCCAGCACTTGACAGGTTCCTTTCGCTCAAAATTTTTGGTGTAGTTTCCATGATTGTTAGGAGCGTCCTTGCTGCTTTTGAAATTGTTGGAATGACTAGTAGCTCCATTTTTGTTTCCCTGGAAGCTTTTACCATTAAAGTGGTTTCCGTTTTTGCTATTCTTGAAACTTTTATGAGGGACAAACTCCTTCTTCCTGTACTCAATCTGATTACTGTTCTTTTTGGCTTTCTAGCTGGCTATCCCTTCTTTCTTTTTATTCTATTCGTAACAAAAATTAGCTTTTCGCATAGCTTCTTCCAGTGTTTTGGGGTTGTCATATTCAATTATGTCCTTGATATGATAAGGCAGACAGCTAAGAAACCGATGTATCTTTGGTTTTTCTTCGACAAAATATGGCACATACCGTAACAGGCTTAAGAACTTACTGTTTAAGTCCTTCATCGTCATAGAACCTAGCTTCAGTTCATAAAATTCCTTGGCCCTCTCTTCATAGTACTATTCAGACAGAAATTTCTTCTTGAAGTATCTTTTAAAAGTACTCCAATTAACTTCTTTTTCTTTAATCCCCTTGACCCTTTTCAGATCTTGCCGCCATATGTCCGCCTTTCCAGAAAGGTTGTAGATGGCCATTCGTGCCTTCAGCTGATTTGAATAGTTATAAATCTGGAAATATTTTCTCATCTCGGATAACCAGGATTCTGCTTCTTCTCCTGTTTCAGATTCTCCATTGAAAGTTGGGGGTTTTATCTTCTTAAACTCCCCGAAAATCTTTTCATAAGGCCTGTACTTTTTCCTTCTGTTGTGTAGCTCAGCTTCACTGCTGTCACTACTAGTCTGATAACTGTATTGTTCCTTTCTTTCTTCAGATGATGAACTGCTGTCAGATTTAGCTGGTTTCGTCCTTTTAGACCCTCTTTGATGAATATCTTCTTCTGATCCAGCTCGTTTGCTCCTTCCTTCTGTCTGAAATTTTTCTAATAATAATTGATTTAGCTGCTCTTGTGTTTTCAGAATCCTTTCATTATCCTTCTTAACTGTTTCTATCTCTTTCTTTAAACCTTTTATGGTCTGCATCAGCTCAGTGGTGTGAGCAATTACCTCCTCTGTCTCAGGTTCTCTTGACATATGTCTTGTCATTGTGTTTGGAGATTCTTGCTCAGCATATTCTCCTAGTTTTTCCATACCTGCCTGTAAAATTCAGAAAAAGGAAATTTTCTGCTCTGTGTCATGAAACAGAAATATAAGTTAGTACTTTATATATATGTAAATTTTCTTTTATGGTCACTATTTTGAGGAAGCTAGTGGAGTCACATCCAAGCCTAGTGTTTGAACCTGGCTCTGATACCACATGTCAACACCCGAAATTTTCGAAAAATTTAAAATTTTTGTGATAGCAATAAATGTTATTAATTTGCATTCCTTAATCTGTTTGTTTTAATTATCTGATCATGATCTTGTCTAAATTATTCTGTCATAATACTAATGCGATTTTTGATTGCAGTTATTGATTGTCTTTGTTCTCAAACCTCAAAGGGAGAACTAGCCATAGCTGACTGGCTTACTTAGCTTTCAAGCTAATGCATAATCCGTCTTTTGTCCACAGGTATACAGATAAAGTATAGATCGCTGTCAAGGTTTTTAATAAGCATAAAAATTCTTTTTATTGAACCATAAAGCTCGATAAAGACTTAAATATTCTTACAGGTATGAAATGTGATAGCTATTGTTCCGGATAAAATGAGCTAAGCACTCCTATGAAGTAATATCCCTGGTATTATCATCGCACTGTAACCATGTCTCTTATTTAATGTTGTACAAGGTTACTGGTTCGTGTTATTCATATCATTTATAATTGTCTTAATTAATACTGTATCTTTTAATTTTCCTCCTATGAGGATTTGAAATACTTCATCGTAGCATTACTTAATACTAGCATTGTTTACTATTTTATCAGTTATATATATTCTATAGACAGATGTAATTTTTTTGTCTCTTCTATGAGACTGAGGTTATGGTACACTATTGATACATTATTCTGACCAATTATAGTTTACATTACAACACTCCCCAATGACTTCTATCATGCTAATTAATGTTCCATATGTGTTATTCGGAACAAACCATAAACTTGTTTTAAACTAGTCCTTTATTTCCAATAAAAGATTGAACTCATTATGTAATATTAGTAGAAGGGACTTCAAGTTTCCGTTGAACATGATACAAAATGTTGAGACATCAATCTAGATTTTAATGGTTAAAATTTATAGTATTCATTGTGAGGATCCTACCCCAATGTTTTAAATATATATATGTTATGAGTGTTTGTCTTTCAACAATGATAAGGATATCATTGAGATCATTAATCATTGAAATTATTATTACCAATACTTGGTTTGTAGGTCCAATGGCGCTCCAAAACCAACTCGAGGTATATGTTTAACATGGAAGGGTTGACAAGTTTGTAATTATGGTTTATCATCCTATTTGGGCATTGTTGATATGATTTTTATTTCGTTTAACAAACTGAAAAGAAACTATGGACTCTCGACCCATAGCAGGAAGAAAATTTAGACTGCTACGTGGATAGCTCTCGTCCTTGTGTTTGATGATATAAATGGCTTGTTCGAAACCCTACCTAGCCATTCCCTCTACCTGCGGGCTCGGTTACGAGAGGAAACCCTTCTGGTCTGAGTTTGCTCCTTATGACACTATAGGTTATAGCTTCTCCTATGGCTATAGTCATGGAGTGTAACCCCACTGTTGTTTGTAAGTCTTTGAACTTCTGCCAAGTATTCCTTAAGCTCGTTGGGCATTTTGGGTTATCGTTCTGTTGTTACTGAGGATTATCAGTCATATGTTGCTCTCGGCCCTCGTATTTATTACCTGTAATGTTTTACAGTCAGGGTTCCCAAATGTTGTTTTTTGTGAAGTGGTTATGTCCTGGGGTTCGTAACTCCCATACTGGTTTATCCCTGGAGTGAGGGTATTGTTTTGGTATGATTCCTGGTCATGGCTTTCATGTGAAAAGAAGCCCTGGAGTTTTTTCTAGCTCATTATTCTGGTGATCATGATTAAGTTCTTCCATTATGCTCAACTCGTGGCTGCAATGGCATTCACTGGGTTTACTTCCTCCAACAATCGCTGGTAAGAGTTATTAATTGTTTCATTAATTTCAGTTTGAAAGAGCTTGATTATTTTTAAAATAAAAGTTGACCACTACCTTCGTCAACTTGTAATGTGCAGGCTTTGATCTCTCCTGGAAGTGTACGAGGCTCAACCTCTAGTGCTGGGCTCCTACCGGGTAAGCCTGGTTATACCATGGCTGTTTCTCCCTTTGATGGTTTTGTTGGTTAGGGTTATATGTGGGAAGACCACCTTTGTGAATGGTTGTCGTCGTGTTTATGAACATGATTGTGGTCATATGTAACCTTCTGGTTTGCTTACAGTAGATAGGGTTTGTATACGAAGACATGAATGAGAGGAAACATGCTATGGTTTAGTCTGTCATGACGGCCTTGGTTATTTTTTTCTTTTAATTTACCATTGTGTTTTGGAAAGAATAGGGTTATTACCCAACTCTATGGAAGTTTAATAAATAGTGAAAGCTTGCCTGCAACGTGGCCGTATACTGTCTACATTTCCCTTAAATGAACACAATGTGCAGTTGTGGAAATATTTTAAGCTTTCTAAGATATTTCAAGGAAGTAATAACTCAGTTGTAGGTGATGATACCGTCTTATCTCTCGGCGTTTTCTTTGGTTTTTGTGTGTTGAATGATAGCGATAGGGTTCACTAACCCTTACCGTGATAGGCCATTTTAATGTGTGGATAACCCTGGAGATTTGGGGTTCTCACCCAGGTTGAAATATATATATAAAAAAAAACATATGAACAGTGTCCAAGCTCTGTTGATCTCTTTTGTGGCTGGGAACGAGTTGTTGTAAATTTTTAATGTTTACATACTGTAGTAAATGTCTCATCATTATTAACTAGAGTATGGTTTGATTTTGAAATGCCAACAATGATTGGGTTCAAATGTTCAATCTGTGAGTGATGTTTAAACTATTGTTATGGTAGCACCCTAACGATGTTGTGTATTACATGAGGAATGAGCTCGATAATGAGCAGCAACTATACTTGTGATGATGGAAAGATTTTGACAAAAGAAATAAAAATTTCTAAGTTGTAAAGACTCGGCTTCGAGCTAGTTATTATGTTTCTCTTTAAAATTCCTTCTGCCCTATGGTTAATAGCTCTGTCAATTCTGCTATGAGTTTCTTGGTTGAAATAACGATATAGACAGGTTTTGAATAAAACATCTTCGTCACGATCTTTGTTTATAATTTAATTGGTTATTTTGGCTAAGATTTTGTTTGAAAGAAGATAATAGGTAATGAGTTTTAATGATGTGGCTATACTGCTATTTGAATTCTATGATGAGACAATAACAATTCAACTCTGTTCTGACAGTAAATAAATAAACTTACTAACATAAATTAGTTCACCTATCCTTGGTACAGATAATAACCTGTATACTTATTTAACTAAATCACGAGATAGATATAGACCGGTATGCTTGTTCAGCTAGGGTTTATACTTGTTAAACTATCTATGAGAATGATTCACTGTGATTATAGAGTGGTCTATGATTCTGCTCCTATAATTGTTTTAACAAGTGTATTTACAGGAATATTTACTGTATAAATAATCTATACTTATCTATTTAACTACTGAAAAAAAAACCAAGGTAGAATCACCATAATATTCTATTACTTATAATAATAACAAAACATATTCTGTATAAAACAATTACTCGATCTATAGTGATAATAGGAAATTTCTAAGACATAATAGTTCTGCAGATTCTATCTAATAACAATACAGAGATGCTAACTTTACTGAAATAAATCCTGTTCAAACACAGATGAGATAGGCTTATTCTATATTTAAATTTATTCAATAAATAGCAGGAAAAAGTGGCAGAACCTGTGTCAATGGTAGACAATAACAGCAATGGGAGGCTGTTCCTCCCTACCAACTCCTAGAGAGTGCCCAAACAGCACTTCTCAGGATCCCCGAGCTTGCTCTGGTCTAACTGGATGGAACTAGGTACAACCAACCATTCCCTCAGCCAAAGGAGCTACACTGGAACCAAGTTACTGAAGCTTCCTGTCTCAAAACACTTCCTTACTGTTTTTCCCTCTTCCTCAATGGGACTCCTGAATAGCATTCACCTGAATGTATTCTCCCTCTAGAACAATGTTGAACCCCTAGCTCAGTTCATTGAGTACTATTTAAAAGATTGCCTAGGTCTTAGTTGGGTTAACTGTCATTAATGAGCCACCTGCTCAAATTCCACTTTCTTGGGGAATCATGACCCCAAAATATAGAGAAGTTGCCACCTGCAACTTAGGAAGTGTTTGAGGATGCTGCCACTTGTCTTTTGTCTTTCCACCTAGTTCCATCCACCAGTTAGACCAGTAACCTCTTTTAACATCTCTCCCATGCTGTTGTCTCCATAATTTATTTATTAATAATAAATTATTCAGAATTTACATTCCATTTCTGGTGACTCTGCTGAGTCATCAATTCCTACTTAGCATTAAATTTAACATAATGTCTCAGGAATATTAATAAAATAATTACATTATTTTTGCAAAATTGGGGTATGTGACATTTTTGGATACATATTTCATATAGACATGTTTAGAAATATTACCGTTTGAATGATTCTTTTTTGTTGTTGTATGTTTTTTCTATTGCAATCATGAGTCTCATTGACCATTGCTCTGGGAAAACCTCTTATAGTTTACATATGACCTTATTTATTGAATCATTTGATTGGTTTTTGTATTGTAAGTGAAAAGTATGTCTATACGCTCTTTCCACTAAATCCCTTATAGTATTATAAAATTCTTTGCCCCTTCTATTAACTTCCAACACCACTCGAGATGAGATAAGGACCAATTGATCATCATTTGCATCTTCCATCAATTTTTTTCCTATGATCACATTGATTTATGTTACTGTCAGTACCTACATAACATTCATCATACGTGAATTATGTTATTTGACACATATTAGTGAACATTATTAATTAAGTAGATTATGACTCAAATTTTGATAAATAATTTAGATTGACTTATTTATTATTCACATGATTAATCCCTCTGCAACTTTTCCATCAACATTTTACGCTCTTCTAAACTTACTTTGGCAAAAATCTTATCGATTTTCGTCATTTTTTGGCAGTGCAAGTAACGCATTAACTAATACATATTAGTTAAATTTACAAATAATTCAAACAAATTAATTTAAATACATAAATTAATTAAAAACACTTGCCTACTTCATAATTCTCGATGTGATCCCATCATGTTGATTAAATTTGTTGTTCATTGAACTCATAGCATGCATTTTCTACCAATAAAAAACATGTACAATTAAATACATGAGCTATCAATATATTATACAAACAAATTACAGATCTTAAAAATATGACAAAAAAATGTTTAAAAAGAATAAACCTGATTTCGGCGTGCTTGTATACATGAAACACCTGGATGCTTTAGTTACAACACCGGATGGCTGATTTAAAGCCTTAATAGGTTGTCACAGTCATTCAAGGTGTTGGTTTTGTCATTTAATGACAATTTTCTTTTACAAAGGTCCAAGCCATGGGTTCCCTCCCTCAAACATGTACAGATATTTAAGAGGTTTAATTGTTAATGATATCTACTTGGATGATTCATTTAAGGATGAATCCTTGGGTTTCCTCCCCTAATAATTTAGAACTATATCCTTAAAACTCATACCTAGTTCTATTTCCTCCGAGTTACACATTTATCCTTATTCTAAATCTAAGGATCCTTTCAAAATGCCATTTTTTTTCAATGAATCATTCTAGGCCTAGGTTTCTTCTATTAATCATGTCAATGGCCACTAGACCTATCCCTTGCTATCAAAATCTTGTAATGGTCTTAATTCCCACTCATAGAGGCTAATAATACTTATATGATGCCATGTGTGGTGACCTTTTAGGTGTCTTTTAGAGGCTTTCTCCTTAAACCATATTCTTAAACCTAATAATGATAAATATATAACTCAAAAAAATTAATAATATGAATAAAAATATCCACAATCGAATAATCCATAGTATTTTATAATAGTAATAAAGTAAAAATGTTTGTCTTTGTTTATTTGTTAATACTAAGAATCTTAGGTTATATCTTTTTAAATGATATTAAAAATGAATAGTTGAAATATGTAATATCCCGAATTTTGGACTAAATACTTTATTGTTATTATTTTGGGCCACGGCCCCAGCAAATATGTTCTATTCTGAGTATTGGGCATAAGCCCTAGCACCTATGACTTATTCTTTTATATTGACATATTGGGCATGGACCCTGACTCACTTCCTTATTTGAATGTATACTCGGAAAGGAGGCCCTAATGTTTTGATGATGTGTTTCTGATTTGATATGGGTACAAACCCTAATATACTGAGAGGATCTTTTGTTACTTACTGTGCAGAGTTATGACTTTTACATGATGTGATTTATGAGTGTGTTGAGCATGGACTCAGAAACACACATATAACCTATGTACTGAGCATAAGCCCCGGTGTACTTAGAGGAATGTTTATTGTACTGGGAGTAAGCCGTGAGGTACATTGAGTGTTGGGAAAAGCCCTGGAGCACTCGAAGCTTGATAAACAAATACCGGATCTAAGGAAACGTAAATATTCTAGATGTGCCTCACAATGACATTCTAGCACTAGTGTTCAGCAGAGGCTCTGGAATTGCACTAGAGTAACACCGATGTGAGAGTGTTGAGTTAAGAGGCTCTAAAGAGCACTCAGGGTTACTGAATTTCAAAGTGTTGAGTTGGAAAGACTCTGAATAGCACTCTTATCAAATTTATTTAATCTGATTAAATGATTCATCTTTTATTTATCATCACATAATGCGGGAACTACCATGTTAAACAAGGGAATCTGACATGCAATAGAGAGACTAGAGGTGCCTATCCAAGCCACCGAAAGACCGTCCAAAGAAGTGGACCTTATCCTTAAATTGATTAAATAAAGTATCATGTGAAGATACAAGATCAAATTTTATTACTCAGAATTTTAATAAACAATGATTTGTTTATTTATGAATAAAAGACTTTTGTTGCATATAGTTATGTGTAGTGGGCAGCCACAGTTATAAATAGTATTAATAATGTACTAATACTTAGGTTAAAAGTATTATTATTATAATTATTGCTATTATAAATATTATGAAAAGTTTAAATTAAAATCACTCATAGTGAAAACAAAGGACTAGTTAGTTGAGTAAATGAATATCTTTAAAAAAAAATATTAATTATTTTAATTTAAAGAAACTGATTATTCCAACAGTCCTAATTCCAGACTCCCATACTTAAAGAGGGAAGATCCCAAGTTTGGGAGATGATCATTTTGGGTGATTATCATTCTCTTATGGTAACCCAAGGAAAGATTTCTGCTCCAAGAAATTGAAGCAGCCTCACCTAATAATTTTCAAATCTAAACCAGCAGTGGACCTAGGGCCTCTATCTATCATTGCATGTTGGAACCAAGCTCGGGAGGATCTAGATAGAACCAGGAAGTGGTCCAAGGGTCAAGGTTGGGAGGAACATGATAGTCCCAAAGTTATGCAGCTAAGGAGTCTTTCTAACATGTCAGCTAAGCTCAGAAGTCTCTACACTAATTACTGTTTGAGTGTGCAGGTTACTACAGGAAGGAGCAAGTTACAAAGTAACCAGGTACAAATCCTAAATCTTCCATTTCAAGTTATAATAGTGGTTAAATAATCAATACAATATTCTACCCCAACACCTTTCGTCCTTTTTCTTTTATCCTGAATTGTTTAAATATAGATTTCTGATAGGAACAAAAACATTGTAAACTAGGATTACGTAACTTTAGAAGCTATGATCAGCAAAATGTCTAGCAGGTCTAGACAAGCTATCATGTTCTAGACATCCTTGTACATCCACAAACTAGAAATATGTTCTTGATAATTTAAATAAACTTAGATTGCTCCTTCAGGGCATAATTATTATATTTACATATATATTCTCCCATTTTTGAAATAGTGTTTGGTTTTTATGTTTTCTTTTCTTAATATTCATATAACTAGAATAGGAATGTTGTTCATATTAATGTTTATATTTATTTCTAATAAAACCCTCTCTCAGGTTTAAAACATCAACGTGTCTCAAAACTGGCTAAGATTATTTCGAAACTACGAACCCTTACAAGCAAACGAGTTCAGACTTCGAAAATACCAAGTAATTCATGCATAAAGTTTTGGAGATTCATGTTGAACACAATTATGACCTTCTACCATTACAATCAAAATGTAGAACTTACACATCATGAATTTGACTGACAGCTACCCAAAAACTAATATCGAAATTATAGTATCAAGTAGTAAAACCAAGTTACAGTATGGTCTCAGAGCTTTTTCATTATCAACGCATCAGTCAACTACTACCACGAAAGCACCACAGTCAGCAAAGTATCTACATGGTACAAGCAAACTTTCTTTTATTAAATTGAAAACGCAAGTGAGGAGAATGATTCTCATCAACATAACATTGAAATTCCAATCACCACAACATAGTCGAAACAACACAAAACCCAGTCCATTGAAATACATAGCTAGTGTCTCACATCTTTCTTTGAAAACATAGATATCATTACAATGGCTTAGCAAACCAAAACACATTTTAGGGAATACATTTTGTAGAACCAAACCCACTATCCAACAAGCATTTCAAATAGCATTATCAATAGTATACAGATGAGACTCAAACACAAATGCAGGACATGGGATCGAATCCCTACATTTTACTTTTTTAAAAACCTATCTAGCTTTTGCAAAACCCCAAAGACACAGAACTAGAATATTTCCATCTAAGGCTCATAACTAAAGTCTCATGAGGGTTGCAATTTTCTTTCCATCATTACATCCACAACCTACACACAGCTAAATCAGAACGAAAGCAATGATAGCCATTTATAGAAAACACATAGAGTTCAGTAGTAGGTCCAAAAGCTCATAGAAATTCATAGAAACCACACTTCTCAGTCAGAGGGGACCTTGCTTGTGAAATTTGCAAATAATAATAGGAGCACGATTTTCTGTTTTACAATATTAAAACCAACTACCAGGACAGAGGCGACAATATCAAACACCCAATGAAGAACTACCATTACCATAAGAAAACAAAGAGACCAAATTGCAGAGTAATATTCTCCATTATTGAGTCTACGGTCATTTTACAAAGAAAAAACGCAAACATAAATCTCAGTCTTTACATTGAGTATCACCATTGCAAACTTACAGGGTTTAAAAGTGAGCCAAATGGCCAAACCCCTCCAGGGACATTAAATAGGAAACCAGCAGGTTCAAATACACAGTGGTCTATCCAACTACAACCTCGATAAAACCAAAATATGTTACAGTAAACCCAAGAAAGGCTCACTATTATTTTTCCCTCAAAGCATACACCACCAGTATCCCCCACAACGGAGAGAGGAGGAGTGAAGGAATGAAGAATCCTAAACTTATGTTAAGCAATGAAATTAGAGTCGAGGTACTGGCTGGTAGCTCATAGCCATGTAGAAGGAAAATGCCATATGACCACCTTCCAAACAAACAACCAACATGAAGTTAAAACTTCGGTTTAGTATCATTACACACCAATTAAAATAGCAGGGATTAAACGTAAGTTTGAGCCAGAGAAATATTACCTTCAGTCTCCATCTCTGCGTGTAGAGCCATGTAAGGTGCGCTGGCCATGGGCATGAGCTTAGGCTAGAGCACGAAAACCACGAAATGCACATACAGCGAAACAAGTGAATCAAACTGCAAATTTTACACTTCGTTGGGGAAGAACCCCAGGAGTAAACCCTCTGCACAACTGGCAGCTTAGCCATGTGCCAATGAAGAGCCCCATTCAATGCTACACCAAACTCCAATAAACTCAATTTTAGACCCACTTCTCTATAGTGGTAAGGTCACGAATGACCAATATCATTTTGTGAATTCCCAGGTATTACAAGACTATAAGTATAGCTTAGTATCAGCGAAGATAAACACTAAGTCAACAAAGGATTTAAGTTACATAAGCATTGTAAATAACTCTCAAAGCTTTGAAGAGTGCTAATATTAAAACCTCTCATACTCTGGGTTTTAGAAGGTGTCAGAACCAGGTACTAGGTACCCTCGGTGGATGCCGTGGTAGGATTACCTATAAAACAGATGCAATTGAAGACATTAGCGAATCTCGCTAAGTAAGTCAGAAGTTCCATTCTTACACCCTACCTCTCGGTAGCCCTGTCGGGGTGCTCTTACCCTTGAAAGATCTAGTAGGACATCATGGTCCTCTACCGCCACCATTAGGGGCCATCCCACCTGAATTACTAGTTAGAGCTTATTACATGTACACACAAACTATTACAGCTGTAAGCAGAAGTTTCACATTATTACATTCCTAACATCCGTACACATGTGATAGTTCATACATCTTTTCACTTTAAAACACTTCCACAAAGCTTTAGAACTTATAATCAACAAACCATGATAATTATGAAACTAAGAGACTTGAAAGAGTAGAAATCAAGTACAAGTGCAGTAGGCACTTACCAGTGCTGAAGTTAATTTAGTACCTCTTTACCAGTTTAATTCAGTATCGGAAAAAATTTAAATTTTTACTATTTTTAGGGACATTACAAGTGGTATCAGAGCTCAGTTACAAAACTAAGTGACATATTGGGCTCATTACAAACATCCACTCAAGATACACAGTAAACAAACACATACCTTTAGAATTTTTTAATTTTTTTATGTAAAAATGAACTAACAGATTTTCTGTTCTTGACGCTTATATAAACACTCCAGGTACAGTCAGTGTCTGGAAATGAATGCAGAAGGGGGCAGCAGTATACATGGAAATATGAACTCCTGATCTAGGAGGATATTGGCGGCCACCCGCCTATTCCACTTGGACCCCTACCATTGTTTCTTCAGTTTTCAATTTCCTTAATTATAGCACAATTTACTATTTTTGGCAGTTTTCGGGTCCTAAACTTCCGGAGCCGTTTTGAGGCCCTAAACGATGTTTCTTCAGCATTTGATGCCCAGGAAAATATGAGTCTGTTCTGGACTAAATATTTGTCACTATGGATGTAGTCCTTAAATAGATTTTTCTAATGATGTATCATGTGCGTCAAACGGAGGTAGTATGCCAAAGTTACTACCCCGGGAAATTGATATACCAAGTTACCAAATGGGGCCCATATTCTGGCGTTTCACCTCCTACGGTTAGGTTTTCGGATGTGAAGGGTTTCCATTGTTTCTCAATAATATATAGGACTTCGAGCCTCATTGTAACATGAAGTTCAAAGGCATGTAGCCACCACATCTCTTCTCAGAGATGATTTGCCAGCACTCTAGCTAGTTTATTTCCATTATGTGTGTAAACAAGTTTCAGTTCTTTGAGTAATGAAATGAAGTGTTATTTCCACTGCATCTTTGTTTTTATGGGTATATGTGTATTCTGTTGCATTCCTACATAAATCCGGATCAGTGGTATCATGGCAATCTGCTCTTTCTCTATCCTTCTTTGCATGTCCCCAACGAGGGCAGGATATAAGGAGTTAGGGCTTGATCTGGTTGAACCTTTGCAAGATCAGCCTCGCAAACCCAGACGACCACCCATGGGGGATGAAAAGAAATATGAGGGTGTAGAATATCCTATCAAAATGTTGCTTAAGGAGGCCCTTGAAAGACAAAGGAACACGATGATGGATAACTTCGCCCATATCCTTCAACGACTTCCCACTGGCGGTGCATCTGCATCTAACAGCCACTCTGGAGGCGCAACCCCTTTTAAGGTACAAGTAAAATTTGACATTCCGATATTTGATGGCCGAATAGATGTAGACACCGTAGATAGATGGTTGAAACTATTAGAAGTATATTTATCGGTTCATGACTTTTCTGACTAGGAAAATATTACTTTTTCACTACTCAAAGCCACCCCCCATGTTAAGGACTGGTGGGAATCCTACTATGTGAGAAAGGACAAGGCGGAACCCTCTCTGTTCTTGGTCATAGCCACTTGGAATTCTTTCTGAGACACCATAAAGAAACAATGGTGGGGGTCCAAGTGCAATAGGCAGGGGGCGACCAATATCCACCTGGATCAACTCCCCACCACGAGAGTAAAAAATTGTGGTGGAACTCAAATCGGATTGAATGAAATCCATCAAAATCTAAAGGCTGAATTCCAAAGTTTCCAAGATGAAAACATGTAGGAAAGGGGAGAGCAACAAGCTATAAATGAAGCTTTGCTTCAGACTTTAATAGGGGAAAAAGCCCACATATAGCCCACACTCTCAGTCAACACTTTTAAGAAGGGAAACAGCCACCCACAGAAAAATGCCAGTCCTAAGGGAGAGGAACAGGGTGAAAACATACCTGAATCAATGGAAGAGGACTGTAAGAGATCTTCCAACGATAAAGGTTCACCACCTCCTTGCAAGAAAAGGAGGAAAAGTGATGACAGTCTAGAAGGGGAATTCACAAAGATAAAGGCCCCAACCTATGACTGAGAGATTAACTCTGGGGAAAAGGCTGAGGAGTGGCTGCTAGGGATGAATAAATACTTCAAAGTTTGCAATTACTATAGTGAAATGCAAGCCCGACTAGCCATATATAGCCTAAATGGTAAAGTTGCCAGATGGTGGCGGGACTTGAAACACACCAAAGGACAAGAACTGAGAGACATAATCTGGGATACTTTCAGCAGAATATTTTAGGACAAATATATGTCCAAAATATTCTTTGACAAGAAAATTAAAGAATTCCATGAGTTAAAAATGGGCTCCCTAACTATGGAACCATTCATAAACCGATTCTTAGACTTGTTGCAATATGTGCCATACATTAAGGACGAGAAGGTCAAAATACAACAATTCTTGGGAGGGATGCCACCAAAATTTAGGGAAAAGATATAGTTTGACATGCCCAAAACCCTTGATGTGACCTTACATAAAGCAAGACTCTGTTATGAACATGGAAAGCCAAGGAATGACAACATCAACAGAAGTAAAGATAGGTTCAGAACCTTCTTAGACAACTGCAGACCAAGTTTTAGACCTCCACCTTTCTGAAAACACAACAACAGTTTTCCGCCCAATACAAGCTTCAAACGACCACAAACACGACCAAGTGCAACCCCATCACCAGCCAATAGGCTAGCTTTCAACAAAGGGACAAAAGTTGTCCCACCAACTGTTTCTTGTTGGAAATGCCAAGTGCCACACTACTACAGAGACTACCCTGTCAAAACAGATGGATTTTTACATAACGTCCAAGCAGAACCTACCGTAGGAGACATGGAAAAGACACCGAGGATTTATGCCACTCTTGATGGCCGACAAGAAGATCACCAAGCCACCATGGTGGAAATTGAGGGTAAGATCTCAAACACAACCATTTCAGTTTTAATAGATCTCGGCGCATGCTGAAGTTACATCTCCCCTAGGTTAGTGGACACTTGTAAGTTTAACCGAGAGTATCACGAGAAATCGTGGGTGGTACAACTAGCCACCAGTACCAAATGAAAGGTCTCTGAGTTAGTTAAAATTTGTGAGATAAACTTAAATGGTTTACAAACTAGGATAATCTAGGGGTAGAATTAAACATTCTACCCCTAAGGCCATACTATGTACTTATCAGCATTGATTGGTTAGAAGTACACCATGTCCTACTAGACTGCATAAACAAATCCCTAAAAATGTGTCGGTACGACAGATCTCCGCCTTACAGGCAAAGAAATGTATCAGAAAAGGTTGCAAACTCTTTGCCATCAGTATCCAAAACATAGAAACTGATAGGGAACAGAAGATCGAAGACTTCCCAGTCCTCGTAGAGTTCAAAGATGTGTTTCCCGAAGAAATACCAGGTTTACCACCCAAATGAGACATAGACTTTTCCATCCAACTAACACCTAGGTTAGTACCAGCTTCTAAAGCCCTGTACCGCATGAGCACACTAGAATTGGTGGATCTCAAGCTTCAGTTACAAGAGTTAATACACAAAGGGTACATTTGACTGAGTGTGTCCCCTTGGTGCGCACCGATACTCTTCGTCAAGAAGAAAGACAGAACGATGTCGATGTGCATCGATTACCACCAACTCAACAAAATGACCATTAACAACTGCTACCCACTCCCTAGGATCGATGACTTGTTTGACCAAGTCGGAGGACTGAAGATCTTCTCAAAGATCGACTTGCGATCCGGATACCATCAGGTGAGGATCCGTGATGAGGATATCAACAAAACAACATTATGAACCAGTTACGGCCATTACGAGTTCGTAGTGATGCCCTTTGGGTTGACGAACGCACTGGCCAACTTTATGTGCATGATGAACAACATCTTTAGTAAATACCTTGATAAGTTCGTTCTAGTCTTTATTGAGGACATTTTGATCTACTCCAAGAATGAAGTAGAACACAAGGAGCACCTCCGAATTATTTTATGGATACTAAGGGAACACCACCTTTATGCCAAGTTTAGTAAGTGTGATTTCTACAAACCCCAGATTTAGTATTTACGACATATTAGTTCTGAGAAGGGAATAATTGTCGACCCCGAAAAGGTCAAAGCTATCGGAGAATGGCCCACACCTACTTGCATATTTGATATAATATCATTTTTAGGATTAGCTGGCTACTACCGAAAGTTCACTGAGAACTTTTCTCGGATTGCATGTCCCATGACTGCCTTGCAGAAAAGGGCAAACAAGTTTATCTGGATGGATAAGTGCGAAGAAAGCTTTCAAAAGCTGAAGCAACTACTGATTAGCACAATGATTCTATGTATTGTGGATCCTAATGGGGACCTCGTCGTTTGCATTGATGCAAGCAAGGAAGGACTTGGGGGAGTCCTTATGTAAGACAATTTTGCCATATGCTACGAATCAAGGAAATTAAAAGAGGATGAGCAGAACTACCCTACACATGACCTCGAACTAGCCGCCATTATCCATGCTCTGAAGATGTAGCGAGATTACCTCATGGGAAAGAAATTCCTACTAATGATTGATAACATGAGTTTGAAATACATTTTCGACCAACCCGACCTAAATTCCAGGAAGGCTAGGTGGTAAGCCTTCATTAGTGAATACCATTTTGAAGTAAAGCATATAAAAGGCAAGGAAAACAAGATTGCGGATGCCTTGAGCCATCGAGCACATATTCTTTATGAAGTCATGGTGAGTCAAACCGACTTTGAATTACACCACACAATTCGAACGGCTTGTAAGAGTGACCGTTACTACACGGAAATTCTGGCAAAGATCCAAGAAGAAATATTATTCCAACAACAAAAGGAATAAAAAATAGATGAGTCACAACTACTGTGGTCAAAAGAGAGACTTTATGTCCGAGAGAGTGGAGACATTTGAGCAAACATTCTCACCGAGTTTCACCAGAAACCCTATATAGGGCACCCCGGATATCAAAAGATGATATCGGTAGTCAAGAAGCATTACTTTTGTCCTAAGTTGAAAGCTGACATCGCCATGTTCATCACGAAATGTCAAGAGTGCCAACTAGTGAAAGTAGAACACCAATACCCATCCGGATTGCTTCAACCTTTAACCATTCTGGAATGGAAATGGGAAGTAATATGTATGGATTTCATTACAGGCTTACCCAAGAGTAAGAAACAGAATGTCTCCATCTTTGTAGTGGTAGACAAGCTGTCTAAAGCATCCCACTTTATACCAGTGAAAACTACCTACAAAGCAGTTAACATCGCGGAAATATTCTTAAAAGAGATATTTTGATTGCACGGGATACCCAAGGAAATCATTTCCAATTGAGATAAGAAGTTCACTAGTAACTTCTAGAGAGCATTGTTCTCCAGTCTAGAAACCCAGTTACAATTCAATACCGCGTACCATCCCTTGACCGATGGACAAACAGAACGAGTAAACCAAATCCTCAAGGACATGTTGAGGATGTATGTCATGAACAATCCCACCAAGTGGGAAGATTATTTTCACCTCGTAGAGTTCGCATACAACAATGGTTATCAAACCTCGGCCAAAATGAGTCCTTTCGAAGTACTCTACTACAGGAGATGCCGGATACCCGTGACTCGGTACAGTCCAGTAGATAGACTTACATTAGGACCCGACCTACTAAAGTACTTGGAACAACTAGTCTCTAAGGTGCAACTGAGCTTAAAAGAAGCACAAGACCGCCAAAAGAGTTATGCGGACAAGAAAAGAAAGGACAAGGACTAGCATGTTGGTGAACATGTGTTTCTAAAAATAAAGGCAAAACGAATCTCGTTGAGCTTGGGACGTTGCGGTGAACTATCCCAAAGGTTTTATGGACTTTTTGAAATACTGGCGAAGAAGGGGCCAGTGGCTTATGATTTAGCCTTACCATCTTATATAAAAGTTCATAATGTTTTTCATGCTTCACTATTAAAGAAATATGTATATGATACTAAACATGTTATTGATTGGTCCTTATTACAGGTGGATCCCAAAGGGGAGCTCACGCCAGAACCACTCCACATCCTGGACAAGAGAGAGATGCGACTTAGGAGGAGGACCATTACTCAGCTGAAAGTGCAATGGAGGCACTTTGGATCAGATGAAGCTACTTGGGAGAATTAGACAACCATGGAAGAGGCATACCCCACCTTGTTTCATGACCTCATTCCTAGTCCCTAAAAACATCGGGACGGTGTTGTTTCTAAGTGGGGAGGGATGTAATATCTTGAATTTTTGACTAACTACATTCTTAGTATTATATTGGGCCACAGCCCCAGCACATATGTCCTATTCTGAGTATTGGGCATAAACCCTAGCACCTATGACTTATTCTTTTATATTAACATATTGGGCATGGACCCTGACTGACCTCCTTATTTGAATGTATACTGGGCAAGGAGGCCCTAATGTTTTGATGATGTGTTTCTTATTTGATATGGGTACAAACCCTAATATACTGAGAGGATCTTTTGTTACTTACTATGCAGAGTTATGACTTTTACATGATGTGACTTATGAGTGTGTTGAGCGTGGACTCAGAAACACACATATAACCTACGTACTGAGCATAAGCCCCGATGTACCTAGAGGAATGTTTATTGTTCTTCTAGTAAGCCCTGAGGTACATTGAGTGTTGGGAAAAGCCCTGGAGCACTCCAAGCTTGATAAACAAATACCGGATCCGAGGAAACATAAATATTCTAGATGTGCCTCACAACCACATTCTAGCACTAGTGTTGAGTAGAGTCTCTGGAATTGCACTAGAGTAATTCCCATGTGAGAGTGTTGAGTTAAAAGGCTCTAAAGAGTACTCGGGGTTACTGAATCTAAAAGTGTTGAGTGGGAAAGACTCTGAATAGCACTTTTATCACATTTATTTAATCTGATTAAATGATTCATCTTTTTATCTATCATCACATACTGCAGGAACTACCATGTTAAACAAGGGAGTTCGACATGCAAGAGAGAGACTAGAGGTGCCTAGCCAAGCCATTGAAATACCATCCAAAGAACTGGACCTTATCCCTAAATCGATTAAACAAAGTATGATGTGAAGATACAAGATCAAATTTTATTACTAAACATTTTAATAAATAATGATGTGTTTATTTATGAATAAAAGACATTTGTTGCATATAGTTATGTGTAGTAGGCAGCCACAATTATAAATAGTATTAATAATGTATTGATACTTAGGTTAAAAGTATTATTATTATAATTATTTCTATCATAAATATTATGAAAAGTTTAAATTAAAATCACTCATAGTGAAAACAGAGGAAGAGTCCTAGTTCAAGAGGACTAGTTAGTTGAGTAAATGAATATCTTAAAAAAAAAATATTAATTATTTTAATTTAAAGAAATTGATTCTTCCAATAGTCCTAATTCAAGACTCCCCTACTTAAAGAGGGAAGATCCCAAGTTTGGGGGATGATCATTCTGGGTGATTATCATTCTCTTATGGTAGCCGAAGGAAAGCTTTATGCTCCAAGAAACTGAAGCAGCCTCACGTAATAATTTTCAGATCTAAACCAGCAGTGGACCTAAGGCCTCTATCTCTCATTGCATGTTGAAACCAAGCACGGGGGGATCCAGATAGAACCAGGAAATGGTTCAAGGGTCAAGTTTGGGAGGAACATGATAGTCCCAAAGTTATCCAGCTAAGGATTCTTTCTAACAGGTCAGCTAAGCTCAGAAGTCTCTACGCTAATTACTATTTGAATTTGCAGGTTACTACAGGAAGGAGCAAGTTACAAAGTAACAAGGTACGAATCCTAAATATTCCATTTCAAGTTATAATAGAGGTTAAATAATTAATACAAGATGCTACCCCAGCACCTTTGGTCATTTTCTTTTATCCTGAATCGTTTAAATATAGATTTCTGATAGGAAGAAAAACAATGTAAGCTAGGATTACGTAACTTTAGAAGCTATGATCAACAGAATGTCTAGCAGGTCTAGCCAAGCTATCCTATTCTAGACATCCTTGTAAATCCACAACCTAGAAATCTGTTCTTGATAATTTAAATAAACTTAGATCGCTCCTTTAGGGAAAAATTATTATATTTACATATATATTCTCCCATTTCTGAAATAGTATTTGGTTTTTAGGTTTTCTTTTCTTAATATTCGTATAACTAGAATAGGAATGTTGTTCATATTAATGTTTATATTTCTTTCTAGTAAAACCCTCTCTCAGGTTTAAAACATCAACGTGTCTCAAAACTGGCTAAGATTATTTCGAAACTACTAACCCTTACAAGGAAACGAGTTTAGACTTCGAAAAAACTAAGTATTTCATGCATCAAGTTTTGGAGATTCAAGTTAAACACAGTTATTACCTTCTACCATTACAATCAAAAGGTAGAACTTACACATCATCAATTTGACTGACAGCTACCCAAAAACTAATATCGAAATTATAGTACCAAGTAGTAAAAGCAAGTTACAGTATGGCCTCAGATCTTTTTCATTATCAACCTATCAATCAACCACTACCATGAAAGCACCACAATCAGCAAAGTATCTACATGGTACAAGCAAACTTTCTTTTATTAAATTGAAAATGTAGGTCAGGAGAACGATTCTCATCAACATAACATTGAAAGTCCAATCACCATAGCATAGTCAAAACCACATAGAACACAGTCCATTGAAATACACAGCTAGGGTCTCACATCTTTCTTTGAAAACACAGAGATCATTACAATGGCTTAGCAAACCAAAATGCATTTTAGGGCATACATTTTGTAGAACCAAACCCACTATCCAGCAAACATTTCGAATAGCATTATCAATAGTATACATACGAGACTAAAACAAAAATGCATGTCATGGGATCGAATCCCTACATTTTACTTCTTTAAAAACCTGTCTAGCTTTTGCAAAAACCTAGAGACACAGAACTAGAATATTTCCATCTCAGGCTCATAACTAAAGTCTCATGAGGGTTACGATTTTCTTTCCATCATTACATTAACACCCTACACATAGCTAATTCATAATGAAAGCAACGATAGCCATTTATAGAAAACACACAGAGTTCAATAGTACGTCCAAAAGCTCATAGAAATTCATAGAAACCATAGTTCTCTGTCAGAGGGGACCTCGCTTGCGAAATTTGCAAATAATAATAGGAGCATGATTTTCTGTTTTACAATCTTTCAACCAACTAGCAGGACAAAGGCAACAATAGCAAACACCCAATCAAGAACTACCATTACCATAAGAAAACACAGAGACCAAATTGCAGAGTAATATTCTCCATTATTGAGTCTACGGTCATTTTACAAACAAAATATGGAAACACAAATCTTAGTATTTACATTGAGTATCACCATTGCAAACTTATAGGGTTTAATAGTGAGCCAAACGGACAAATCCCTCCAGGGACATTAAATAAGAAACCAACAGGTTCAATTACACAGTGTTCTATCCAACTACAACCTCGATAAAACCAAAATATGTTACAGTAAACCAAAGACAGGCTCACTATTATTTTTCCCTCATAGCATATACCACCAGTATCCCCCACAGCGGCGAGAGGAAGAGTGAAGGAATCAAGAACCTTGAACTTACCTTAAGCAATGAAATTAGAGTCAATGTACTAGCTGGTATCTCGTAGCCATGTAGAAGGAAAATGCCATACGACCACCTTCCAAACAAAAAACCAACATGAAGTTAAAACTTGGGTTTGGTATCATTACACACCAATTCAAATAGCAGGGATGAAGCATAAGTTTCAGCTAGGGCAATATTACCTTCAGTCTCCATCTCTGCATGTAGAGCCATGTAAGGTGTGCTGGCCATGAGCAAGAGCTCAGGCCAGAGCATGAAAACCCCCAAATGCACATACAGCGAAACAAGTGAATCAAACTCCTAATTTTACACTTCATTGGGGAAGAACCCCAGTAGTAAACCCTCTGCGCAACTGGCAGCTTGGCCATGTGCCAATGAAGAGCCCTATTCAATGCTACACCAAACTCCAATAAAATCGATTTTAGACCCACTTCTGTATAGTGGTAAGGTCATGAATGACCAATATCATTTTGTGAATGCCCAAGTATTACAAGACTATAAGTATAGCTTAGTATCAACGAAGATAAACACTAAATCAACAGAGGATTTAAGTTACATAAGCATTGTAAATAACTCTCAAAGCTTTGAAGAGTGCTAATCTTAAAACCTCTCATACTCCGGGGTTTAGAAGGTGTCAGAACCAGGGAGTAGGTACCTTCGGTGGACGCCGTGGTAGGAGTACCTGTAAAATAGATGCAATTGAAGACACTAGCGAATCTCGCTAAGTAAGTCAGAAGTTCCATTCTTACACCCTACCTCTCGGCAGCCCTGTCAGGGTACTCTTACCCTTGAAAGATCTAGCAGGACATCATGGTCCCCTACTGCCACCATTAGGGGTCCATCCCACCTGAATTACCAGTTAGAGCTTATTACATGTACACACAAACTATTATAGCTATAAGCAGAACTTTCACATTATTACATTCCTAACATCCGTACACATGTGATAGTTCATACATCTTTTCACTTTAAAACGCTTCCGTAAAGCTTTAGAACTTATAATCAGCAAACCATGATAATTATGAAACTAAGAGACTTGAAAGACTAGAAATTAAGTACAGGTGCAGTAGGCACTTACCAGTGCTGAAGTTAAGTTACTACCTCTTTACTAGTTTAATTCAGTATTGGAAAAATTTTAAATTTTTACTATTTTTAGGGACATTACAAGTGGTATCAGAGCTCAGTTACAAAACTAAGTGACATATTGGGCTCATTACAAACATCCACTCAAGATACACAGTAAACAAACACATACCTTTAGAATTTTTTTAATGTAAAAATGAACTAACAGATTTTTTGTTCTTGACGCTTATATAAACACTGCAGGTACAGTCAGTGTCTAAAAATGATTGCAGAAGGGGCAGCAGCATACATGGAAATATGAACTCCTGATCTAGGATGATATTGGTGGCCACCCACCTATTCCACTTGGACCCCCACCATTGTTTCTTTAGTTTTCAGTTCCTTAATTGTAGGACAATTTACTATTTTTGGTAGTTTTTGGGTCCTAATCTTTCGGAGCCATTTTGAGGTCCTAAATGATGTTTCTTCAGCATCTAATGCCCAGGAAAATATGATTCCATTACAAACTTGATATTTTTTGTTCTTGGATGTATTCCTTAAATAGATCTTTCTAATGATGTATCATGTGCATCAAATGGAGGTAGTATGCCAAAGTTACGACCCCGGGAAATTGATGTACCAAGTTACCAAAGGGGACCCATATTTTGGCGTTTCACCTCCTAGGGTTAGGTTTTTGAATGTGTAGGGTTTTCCTTATTTCTCAATAATATATAGGCCTTCTAGCCTCACTGTAACATGGAGTTCAGAGGCATGTAGCAGCCACATCTCTTCTCAAAGATAAGCTACCATCACTCTAACTAGTTTATTTCCATCCTATGTGTAAACAAGTTTTAGTTCTTTGAGCAATGAAATGAAGTGTTATTTCCACTGCATCTTTGTTTTTATGGGTATTTGTGTATTCTATTGCGTTCCTACATAAATCCAGATTAGCGGTATCAGAGCAATCTTCTCTTTCTCGATCCTTCTTTGCATGTCCCCAACAAGGGCGAGATATACGGAGTTAGGGCTCGATCTGGTTGAACCTTTGCAAGATCATCCTCGCAAACCCAAACATCCACCCATGGGGGACAAAAAGAAAGATGAGGGTGGAGAAGTTCCTATCAAAATTTTGCTTGAGGAGGCCCTTAAAAAAAAAAGGAATGTGATCATGGATAACTTCGCCCAGATCCTTCAACAACTTCCCAATGGCGGCGCATCTGCATCTAGCAACCACTCTAGAGGCGCAACCCCTTTTAAGGTACAAGTAAACTTTGACATTCCCATATTTGATGGTCGAATAGATGTAGATGCCGTATATAGATGGTTGAAACTATTAGAAGGATATTTCTTGGTTCATGACTTTTCCAACCGGGAAAATATTACTTTTTCACTACTCAAAGCCACCCCACATGTCAAGGACTGGTGGGAAACCTACTGCGCGAGAAAGGATGAGGCAGAAACCTCTCTGTTCTCAGTTGTACCCACTTGGAATTCTTTCCAAGACGCCATAAAGAAAAAATGGTGGGGGTCCAAGTGGAATAGGCAGGTGGCCACCAATATCCTCCTGGATCAACTCCCCACCACGAGAGCAAGAAATTGTGGTGGAACTCAACTCGGATTTAATGAAATCCATGCAAAATCTACAGGTTGAATTCCAAAGTTTTCGAGATGAAAACATGCAGGAAAGAAGAGAGAAGAAAGCTATAAATGAAGCTTTGCTTCAGACTTTAATAGGGGCAAAATCCCACATACAGCCCACACTCTCAGTCAACACTTTTAAGAAGGGAAACAGTCACCCAAAGAAAACTGCTAGTCCTAAGGGAGAGGAACAGGGTGAAAACAAGCCTGAATCAATGGAAGAGGACTATAAGAGCTCTTCCAACGATAAAGGTTCACCACCTCCTTGCAATAAAAGGAGGAAAAGTGACGTCAGTCTACAAGGGGAATTCATAAAGATAAAGGCCCCAACCTATGACCGAGAGATTAACTCTGGGGAAAAGGCTGAGGAGTGGCTGATAGGGATAAATAAATACTTCAAAGTTCACAATTACTCTAGTGAAATGCAAGCCCGACTAGCCATATACAACCTGAATACTAAAGCTGCCACATGGTGGCGAGACTTGAAACACACCAAAGGACAAGAACTGAGATACATAATATGGGATACTTTCAACAGAATATTCCATGAAAAATATATGTCCGAAATATTCTTTGACAAGAAAATTAAAGAATTTCATGAGTTAAAAATGGGCTCCCTAACTATGGAACCATTCATAAACCGATTCTTAGACTGGTTGCAATACGTGCCATACATTAAGGACGAGAAGGTCAAAATACAACAATTCTTGGGAGGGCTGCCACCAAACTTTAGGGAAAAGATAGAGTTTGACATGCCCAAAACCCTTGATGTGACCTTACATAAAGAAAGACTCTGTTATGAACATGGAAAGCCAAGGAATGACAACATGAACAGAAGTAGAGATAGGTTCAAAACCTTCTCGAAGAATCGCAGACCAGGTTTTAGACCTCCACCTTTCCGAAAACACAGCAATAGTTTTCGACCCAATAGAGGCTTCAACCAACCACAAACACGACCAAGTGCACCCCCATCACTAGCCACTAGGCCAGCTTTCAAAAAAGGGACAAAAGTTGTCCCACCAACTGTTTCTTGTTGGAAATGCCAAGGGCCACACTACTAGGGAGACTGCCCTGTCAAAACAGATGGAGTTTTTCACAACGTTCAAGCAAAACCCACCATAGGAGACATGGCAAAGGCACCGAGGATTTATGCTGCTCTTGATGGCTGACAAGAAGATCACCAAGCCACCATGGTGGAAACTTAGGGTAAGATCTCTAACACAACCGTTTCAGTTTTAATAGATCATGGCACATGCTGAAGTTACATCTCCCCTAGGTTATTGGACACTTGTAAATTGAATCGAGAGCATCAAGAGAAACCATGGATGGTACAAATAGCCACCAGTACCTAACAAAAGGTCTTTGAGTTAGTTAAAATTTGTGAGATAAACTTAAACGGTTTTCAAGCTAAGATAGAATTAAACATTCTACCCCTAGGGTCGTACGATGTACTTATCGGCATGGATTGGTTAGAAGCACACCATGTCCTACTAGACTGCTTAAACAAATCCTTACTCTGCGAGGATGACCAGGGGAATCATAAGACGATTCAAGGTATCCCTAAAAATGTGTCGGTACGACAGATCTCTGCCTTACAGGCAAAGAAATATATCATAAAAGGTTGCAAACTCTTTGTCGTCAGTATCCAAAACATAGAAATTGATAGGGAACAGAAGATAGAAGACTTCCCAGTCCTTGTAGAGTTCAAATATGTATTTCTCGAAGAAATAACTGGCTTACCACCCAAATGAGGCTTAGACTTTTCCATCAAACTAACACCCAGGTCAGTACCAACTTCTAAAGCCCCATACCACATGAGCACACCAAAATTGCTGGAGCTCAAACTTCGGTTACAAGAGTTAATACACAAAGGTCACATTCGACCGAGTGTGTCCCCTTGGGGTGCAGCAATACTCTTCGTCAAGAAGAAAGAAGGAATGATGTCGATGTGCATCGATTACCACCAACTCAACAAAATGACCATTAAGAACCGTTACCCACTCCCTAGGATTGACGACTTGTTTGACCAAGTCGGAGGAGTGAAGATCTTCTCAAAGATCAACTTGCAATCCAGATACCATCAGGTGAGGATTCGTGATGAGGATATCAACAAAACAACATTCTGAACCCGTTACGGCCATTACGAGTTCGTAGTGATGCCCTTTGGGTTGATGAACGCACCGGCCAACTTTATGTGCATGATGAACAACATCTTTAGTAAATACCTCGATAAGTTCATTCTAGTCTTTATTGACGACATTTTGATCTACTCCAAGAACAAAGCAGAACACAAGGAGCACCTCCGAACGATTTTACGGATACTAAGGGAACACCAGCTTTACGCCAAGTTTAGTAAGTGCAATTTCTACAAACCCTAGATTTAGTATTTAGGACATATTAGTTCTGAGAAGGGAATAGCCTTCGACCCCGAAAAGGTCAAATCTATCGAGGAATGGCCCACACCTACTTGCGTATTTGATATAAGATCATTTTTAGGATTAGCCGGCTACTACCGAAAGTTCATTGAGAACTTTTCTCGGATTGCATGTCCCATGACCACCTTGCAGAAAAAGGAAAACAAGTTTATCTGGATGGATAAGTGTGAAGAAAGCTTTCAAAAGCTAAAGCAACTACTGATTAGCACTTCAATTCTATGTATTGCAGATCCTAATGGGGACTTTGTCATTTGCACTGATGCAAGCAAGGAAAGACTTGGGGGAGTCTTTATGCAAGACAATTTTGCCATATGCTACGAATCAAGGAAATTAAAAGAGCATGAGCAGAACTACCCTACACATGACCTCAAACTAGCCACCATTATCCATGCTATGAAGATGTGGCGAGATTACCTCATGGGAAAGAAATTCCTACTAATGATTGATAACATGAGTTTGAAATACCTTTTCGACCAACCTGACCTAAATTCCAAGAAGGCCAGGTGGTAAGCCTTGCTTACTGAATACCATTTCGAACTAAAGCATATAAAAGGCAAGGAAAACAAGATTGCAGATGCCTTGAGCCGTCGAGCAAATATACTTTACAAAGTCACAGTGAGTCAAACTGACTCAGAATTACACCACACAATTCGAACAGCTTGTAACAGTGACTGTTACTACATGGAAATTCTGGAAAAGATACAAGAAGAAAGATTATTCCAACAACAGAAGGAATACAAGATAGATGAGTCATGACTAATGTGGTCAAAAGAGAGACTTTATGTCCCAGAGAGTGGAGACATTAGATCAAACATTCTCACCAAGTTTAACCAGAAACCCTATATAGGGCACCTCGGATATCAAAAGATGATATCGAAAGTCAAGAAGCATTACTTTTGGCCTATGCTGAAAGCTGACATCGCCATGTTCATCGCGAAATGTCAGGAGTGCCAACTAGTGAAAGGAGAACACCAACACCACTCCGGATTACTTCAACCTTTACCCATTCTGGAATGGAAATGGGAAGTAATATGTATGGATTTCATTACACGCTTACCCAAGAGTAAGAAATAGAACGACTCCATCTTTGTAGTGGTCAACAGGTTGTCTAAAGCATCCCACTTTATATCAGTGAAATCGACCTACAAAGTAGTTCACATCGTGGAAATATTCTTAAAAGAGATATTTTGATTGCACGGGATACCCAAGGAAATCATTTCCGATCGAGATACGAAGTTCCCTAGTAACTTTTGGAGAGCATTGTTCTCCGGTTTGGAAATCTAGTTACAATTTAGTACCGCGTACCATCCGCAGACCGACGGACAAAGATAACGAGTAAACCAAGTCCTCGAGGACATGTTGAGGATGTATGTCATGAACAAACCCACCAAGTGGGAAGATTATTTGCACCTCGCCCCCTTTTTTTACTAACTACATTCTTGTTATTTAATTGGACCACGACCCTAGCACATATGTTCTATTTTGAGTATTGGGCATAATCCCTAGCACCTATGACTTATTCTTTTATATTAACATATTGGGCATGGACCCTGACTGACTTCCTTATTTGAATGTATACTAGGCAAGGAGGACCTAATGTTTTGATGACATGTTTCTGATTTGATATGGGTAAAAACCCTAATATACTAAGAGGATCTTTTGTTACTTACTGTGCAGAGTTATGACTTTTACATGATGTGACTTATGAGTGTGTTGAGCGTGGACTCAGAAACACACATATAACCTATGTACTAGCATAAGCCCTGATGTACCTAGAGGAATGCTTATTGTACCTTGAGTAAGCCATGAGGTACATTGAGTGTTGGGAAAATGCCTGGAGCACTCCGAGCTTGATAAACAAATACCAGATCCGAGGAAACGTAAATATTCTAGATGTGCCTCACAACCACATTCTAGCACTAGTGTTGAGTAGAGGCTCTCGAATTGAACTAGAGTAATGCCCATGTTAGAGTGTTGAGTTAAAAGGCTTTAAAGAGCACTCGAGGTTACTGAATCTCAAAGTGTTGAGTCGGAAAGACTCTGAATAGCACTTTTATCACATTTATTTAATCTGATTAAATGATTCATCTTTTATCTATCATCACATACTACGGGAACTACCATCTTAAATGAGGGAATCCGATATGCAAGAGAGAGACTAGAGGTGCCTATCCAAGCCACCGAAAGACCATCGAAAGAAGTGGACATTATCCCTAAATTGATTAAATAAAGTATCATGTAAAGATACAAGATCAAATTTTATTACTAAGAATTTTAATAAACAATGATGTGTTTATTTACGAATAAAAGACATTTGTTGCATATAGTTATGTGTAGTGGGCAACCACAATTATAAATAGTATTAATAATGTATTAATACTTAGGTTAAAAGTATTATTATTATAATTATTGCTATTATAAATATTATGAAAAGTTTAAATTAAAATCACTCATAGTGAAAACAAAGGAAGAGTCCTAGCTCAAGACGACTAGTTAGTTGAGTAAATGAATATCTTTAAAAAAAAATAAAAATTATTTTAATTTAAAGAAACTGATTATTCCAATAGTCCTAATTCAACACTCCCCTACTTAAAGAGGGCAGATCCCAAGTTTGGGTGATGATCATTCTGGGTGATTATCATTCTCTTATGATAACCTACGGAAAGCTTTCTCCTCCAAGAAACTGAAGCGGCCTCACCTAATAATTTTCAGATTCTAACCAGCAGTGGACCTAAGGCCTCTTTCTCTCATTGCATGTTGGAACCAATCTCGGGGGGATCTAGATAGAACTAGGAAATGGTTCAAGGGTTAATGTTGGGAGGAACATGGTAGTCCGAAAGTTATCCAGCTAAGGAGTCTTTCTAATAGGTTAGCTAAGCTCAGAAGTCTCCACACTAATTATTGTTTGAGTGTGCAAGTTACTATAGGAAGGATCAAGTTCAAAGTAACCAGGTACGAATCCTAAATATTCAATTTGAAGTTATAATAGAGGTTAAATAATTAACACGAGATGCTATCCCAGCACGTTTGGTCCTTTTTCTTTTATCCTGAATTGTTTAAATATAGATTTCTGATAGGAACAAAAACACTGTAAACTAGGATTACGTAACTTTAGAAGCTATGATCAGCAGAATGTCTAGTAGGTCTAGCCAAGATAGCTTGTGCTAGACATCCTTGCAAATCCAGAACCTAGAAATCTATTCTTGATAATTTAGATAAACTTAGATCTCTCCTTCACGACATAATTATTATATTTACATATATATTCTCCCATTTCTGAAACAATGTTTGGTTTTTATGTTTTCTTTTCTTAATATTCATATAACTAAAATAGGAATGTTGTTCATATTAATGTTTATATTTATTTCTACTAAAACCCTCTCTCAGGTTTAAAACATCAACGTGTCTCAAAACTGGCTAAGATTATTTCGAAACTACTAACCCTTACAGGAAAATGAGTTCAGACTTCGAAAACACCAAGTAATTCATGCATCAAGTTTTGGAGATTCAAGTTAAACACCGTTATTACCTTCTACCATTACAATCAAAATGTAGAACTTATACATCATCAATTTGACCGACAGCTACCCAAAAGCTAATATAGAAATTATAGTACCAAGCAGTAAAACCAAGTTACAGTATGCTCTCAGATCTTTTTCATTATCAATGCATCAGTCAACCACTACCATGAAAGCACCACAGTCAGCAAAGTATCTACATGGTACAAGCAACCTTTCTTTTTTACATTGAAAATGTAGGTCAAGAGAATGATTCTCGTCAACATAACATTGAAAGTCCAATCGCTACATCATAGCCGAAACCACATAGAACATAGTCCATTGAAATACACAGCTAGGGTCTCACATCTTTCTTTGAAAACACAGAGATCATTACAATGGCTTAGCAAACCAAAACGCATTTTAGGGCATACATTTTGTAGAACCAAACCCACTATCCAGCAAACATTTCGAATAGCATTATCAATAGAATACAGACGAGACTCAAACACAAATGCAGGTCATTGGATCGAATCCCTACATTTTACTTCTTTAAAAACTTGTCTAGCTTTTGCAAAAACCCAGAGACACAGAACTATAATATTTCCATCTTAGGCTCATAACTAAAGTCTAATGAGGGTTATGATTTTCTTTCCATCATTACATTCACACCCTACACACAACTAAATCATAACGAAAGAAACGATATCCATTTACAAAAGACACACAAAGTTCAGAGTTAGGTTCAAAAGCTCATAGAAATTCATAGAGACCACACTTCTGACTCAGAGGGGACCCCTACTTGCGAAATTTGCAAATAATAATAGGACCACGATTTTCCGTTTTACAATCTTACAACCAACTACTAGGATAGAGGGGACAATAGCAAACACCCAATAAAGAACTACCATTACCATAAGAAAACACAGAGACCAAATTGCAGAGTCATATTCTCCATTGTTGAGTCTACGGCTCATTTTACAAACAAAATATGCAAACACAAATCTCAATCTTTACATTGAGTATCACCATTGCAAAGTTAGAGGGTTTAATAGTGAGCCAGATGGCTAAATCCCTCTAGGGACATTAAATAGGAAACCAATAGGTTCAATTACACAGTGGTCAAGCCAACAACAACCTCGATCAAACCAAAATATGTTACAGTAAACCCAACACAGGCTCACGAGTATTTTTCCCTCATAGCATACACCACCAGTATCCCCCACAGAGGCGAGAGGAGGAGTGAAGGAATGAAGAACCCTGAACTTACCTTAAGCAACAAAATCAAAGTCGAGGTACTGGCTGGTATCTGGTAGCCATGTAGAAGGAAAACGCCATACGACCACCTTCCAAAGAAACAACCAACATGAAGTTAAAACCTGTGTTTAGTATCATTACACACCAATTAAAATAGTAGGGATGAAGCGTAAGTTTGAGCCAAGAAAATATTACCTTCAGTCTCCATCTCTGAGTGTAGAGCCATGTAAGGTGTGCTGGCCATGAGCAAGAGCTCAGGCCAGAGCACGAAAACCCCCAAATGCACATATAGTGAAACAAGTGAATCAAACTGTGAATTTTACACTTCGTTGGGGAAGAAAACCAGGAGTAAACCCTTTGCACAACTGGCAGCTTGGCCATGTGCCAACAAAGAGCCCCATTCAGTGCTACACCAAACTCCAATAAACTCGATTTTAGACCCACTTCTCTATAGTGGTAAGGTCGCAAATGACCAATATCATTTTGTGAATGCCCAAGTATTACAAGACTATAAGTATAGCTTAGTATCAATGAAAATAAACACTAAGTGAACAAAGGATTTAAGTTACATAAGTATTGTAAATAACTCGCAAAGCTTTGAAAAGTGCTAATCTTAAAACCTCTTATACTCTGGGTTTTAGAAGGTGTCAGAACCAGGGAGTAGGTACGTTCGGGGGATGTTGTGGTAGGAGTACCTGTAAAACAGATGCAATTGAAGACATTAGCGAATCTTGCTAAGTAAGTTAGAAGTTCCATTCTTACACCTTACCTCTCGATAGCCCTGTCGGGGTACTCTTACCCTTGAAAGATCTAGCAGTACATCATGGGCCTCAACCGCCACCATTAGGGGTCCATCCCACCTGAATTACCAGTTAGAGCTTATTACATGTACACACAAACTATTACAGCTGTAAGCAGAAGTTTCACATTATTATATTCCAAACATCCGTACACATGTGACAGTTCATACATCCTTTCACTTTAAAACGCTTCCGCAAAGCTTTAGAACTTATAACGAACAAACCATGATAATTATGAAACTAAGACACTTCAAAGAGTAGAAATCAAGTACAGGTGCAGTAGGCACTTATGAGTGCTAAAGTTAATTTACTACCTCTTTACCAGTTTAATTCCGTATCGGAAAAATTTTAAATTTTTACTATTTTTAGGGACATTACAAAATATATGAATTACAAAATAATAAAAATAAAATAGTTGAATATGTTGTGATTGTGTTGTAAAACCTCATAAACTAGTCTTGAGGATTTATTTGAATAAATAAAAGAAAATTAATAATTAAGTAAAGTTATTTAAAAAATAATTATATGTGAAGGTAGTGTGTCTATGGTGCAAATCCTCATAATTAAACCTTATTTGTACATGTCCATGTGATAAATGAGACTTAGCACCAATTTATGTTATTTGCCAACATGGCATTCACTCAATTTCGAACAATAGTAACAAGCATTAACACCACAAAATTTAAGTGGTGGTAATACCACTACTTTAACACCACAAAATTATAACTTGTGCTAATACCACCACCTTAAAGAGGCAAAATGTAAGCCGTGCTTACTTATGGTGCTAAGAGATGGTTTTTCTTGTTGTAAAGAAATTTGATTAGATGTATTAATATTTCTTTATAAACCTATACATATAATCTGGACCTACACAGATATTTTTTTTTAATCATGGGAAGAGCAACCTCCCAAAGGTATATCCAACAACCTGCAAGCCAGATATTAATATTTGCAGCAGAAGAAAGTTAAAGCTTCTTATAATAACCGGATCCCAAGCATCTCATAGTGGAAACATTAGTTAACCAAAGTGGCTTATGTTTTCGTGGCCATCTGGCACTCCGCGGTTCTTCATATTAAGCGGGTTCACGTCGTACCTGAGACGGGGATATGCAGTATTAAAGTTTTCAAATAAACCAAATTGGTTCGCTATAAAAATTATAACCATGCTTTTAAAGTTAGGTCATGCATACCTTTTGGTTTTATTGCTCCATTAATGTGCTGATTTGAAAACCAAAATATATGCATGCTTTTCAATACAATTGAGCCCAAGGACGTTCCAATCTTGTTACGAACCTTACTGTAGTGAAAAAAATTTCAAAATTTTCAAGTAACAGTTGTGTCCTTCTGGGAAAATTCAATTTTAGTCTCATACAAGGATGAATGGCTGAACAATTCATACAACGCCTGTGGATGAATGGCTGAACAATTCCGTAGCTGGTGAATATTTAAGTTTTATTGCCTCTTCTAAATACTAAAATCAGGTAAGTTGGCTAAATAAAGTCAACACTCTGTATCCTTTGATACCATAAATCCATCTTGACACTCAACTATGTTTTGTATTTAAATTGATTAGATTCCATGTCGCCTTAGAGAATTATCTAGCATCTCAACTTTACCACTTCATTAATATTAATATTTAGAAGCATAAGTACATGATCAAGCAAAAGCTAATCTAAATCAAAAGCTCGAAAGATTTCTCAAAGCAATATTCTGCTAAAATTCTAACTTTTATTTTATCTAATTAATGTTGCTTTTAGTTAAATAATTAACAATATACTATTCCGAACATTTTTTAATTATTTGAAAGAGTAAAAAATTACAATTATTCAATGTAATGTCCCATCTGTGTACGTACTGAAACAATATTCCGCCATATTTTATTCTATGGGTATGTAAAATAATAATAAAATGTTTAATAATTCGATTTTTTTATGAAAAAGTATTATATAATAAATTTCGAGCATGCCGAAGCAATATTCGTAATGATTTTGCGTACTTTTAAAACGATCTAAATCAACAAAAAAAAAATATGTATATCAAACTTTAGAGTTTGTACGTTTCAGAAAGCCCTACGAGCCTAGACTGTAATAAAAAAAAGGACTGTTATACCGTCAGTTTATATATTTATTTATTTTGCTACTGGCATATCTAAAAATACTGCAACGAGCACTAAAAAATAATTATTGAAGTCAATACTATTGGATAGTTAAAAAGATACGACACTTAGTGTCAGTGGTATATAAGACGCTTACTAGATCAATCTTCTTCAAATTAATATTGGTGACAAGAAGATTACTCCTAAAGCGTTTACGATCATTCCACTAGGTTGATCGACAGTATTGTTATAATGGTTTCTTTTCAGGGAATTGAGAAACTCAAACCCCATCTTTTTCAGATTTTAATTCAGGTAGCATCGGCAGGCATGTTTATCATCACTAGAATGGTCTTAACAGATGGAATGAATCATTTTGTTTTCGTGACATATAGACAGGTTATTGGAACACTAGCTATTGCTCCGTTTGCTTACCTTTTAGAAAAGTGAGCACTGATTCTTATTTTATTTTTAGATGTACAAATTTGAACAATAATATATATAGAGAAATAGATAGATATAGATCGGCACAGAGAGAACATTATTTCAATCATTTGAATTAATGTGTCATTAATCATTGCAGGAAGGAACGTCCGCCTTTGACATTGGCCCGCTTATTTCAAATTTTTTTTCTTGGAACTGGGTAAGTATTTTGGGCAAACAATATTCAGCATGCACGTCATTTAATGCAACTGCAGCAAGTTTGTTGAATATTGGACCTGTTACAGATGCATTAAATGGCCTGGCCCAAGCTAAATGCTAAATATTGTTAGTTAATCAGCATTTTCTGCATATTGTACTTTTACCATGTGTATGTTCGTTGATATTGTTGAATAAACGGTGTAGTACATATTTAACATAAATCTATTTTATTGATGTTCGGTTACAGAATCGCGGTAGCTCAGAATATCTACATTCCAGGATTATACTACACTTCCTCTACGTTTTGTGCAGCAGCATTTAATCTAATTCCTGTTTTGACATTTATAATGGCCATATTCCTCGGGTAGAAGTTGTTAATATATAATTATTACTATGTACTGTGAAATTTTTGTTTTTGGGAATGCTAGTACCTTTCTTGTTCCTTTTCCTTATGGATTCTACTGATTGTTGACCTACAATAGTTTAATATTGCAATTTGCACTGGCAACCTATTCATGATGCTGAATAAACTTTGGTGATTTTGCTAGACTGGAGGAAGTTAATATCAGAAGTTTCAGAGGACAAGCAAAAGTACTGGGAACAGTTATATGTGTTGGTGGTGCAATGGTCATGGCATTATACAAAGGTCCTGTTGTTAAATTTTCATCAACTGGTGTTACAAGCGATCAAATTGCATACAACTCTAAACATAATATTATTCTGGGATTCATCTTGGTTTTTGGGGGCGTCGTGGTTGCGTCTGCGTGTATTACTTTTCAGGTGATATTCGTTATCATGAAGTATATTGCCAGTTCTTTAGATTGATATTATTATGCTTATAATTCTTTCATGGTTGATTGTATAGTGGGTGAAATTGAATGCAGGCACCTGTTCTGAAGAGGTATCCGGCTCAGTTATCATTAACAGCTCTCACAAGTCTTACTGCAGCAGTAGAATCTGCTCTAATTGGTGCAATCTTTGAGCATAAAAGACCCTATAGCTGGGCTATAGGATGGAATATTGAGCTTCTGAGTGTCGTATACGCGGTCAGGATCTGAACTTTGAAACTAAATTCTTCTTTAATATAAAGCTTCACCGCGTTACACATTGAAGACAACAACAAAATATTAATTGCAGTGAATACCATCAATTTGATTGGTTGATTAATATATGCAATGTTCCAGGGAATAATATGCTCTGGACTCGGGACGTTTTTGCAAATTTGGTGTATTAGCAAAAAAGGGCCTGTATTCGTGGCAATTTTCAATCCACTAGGCACGATTGTAACGGCAATTTTGGAAGTTATAATTGTTCATGTGTGTCTTCGCCTGGGAAGGTAAGGAATTTATGCAGTCAAAAGGCATTTTGTTATTTTATATATTTCTTAAAAGAGACAGTTATAAGCGTACTTTGATTTGCAAAATAGAAACCCTAGCGTATGACATGCTTTCCAGCTTGACAGAAACATTAGTATATCACAGGCTTTCCACCATGAGAGAAACCCTAGTGTATGACAAGCTTTATTGGCTTTTTAAAATGTTGTCGAGGAAAACCGTGCAGTGTGGTGGGCGCAATTTTGATCATCGTGGGGCTGTTTTCTACACTCTGGGGCAAAGCAAAGGACATGGAAACAAAAGAGGCTTACGAATTCGGCAATAGTATCATGCCACCAGAATTTCCGGAATCAAACAATAGTATTATGCGTATTATTGACGTGACAAAGGAAGATACAAATCCGACAAAGCAAGAGAGTAGGCTGTGATAATGGAGAAAATGCAGTGCGGTTCTCTACTCTCGTGCTTTGAAATGTATGGGCAAATATAAGTGGTACATGCTGCCGAGCTTGACTGACTCTATGTGGTTAGCAAGAATTTCTAAATAAAATATAGGTTTCTATAAAATCCGTAATCATAAAAATTTGATAGTTTTTAATCGTTTTAGTTAGAGATTTTATATAATAACATGGTTAAATTCTTATTGTATTTAAAATTAATTATAATTAATTGTAGATAATTATATCTATAGGTGATAAAATTAATTATATCTATAGTTGTTTTTTTTAAATGATGATTTACTTTTTGTTAGAAGGTTACATCCATCACGAGAATAGAATATGCCAGATATTCCAGAAAATCAAGATATTTTTTGGAAAAAATACTTTGTTAGGCTTTGATAATGGACAAAATGCAGTGCTGTTCTATACTCTCTGCTTTGAAATGTATGGGCAAATATCAAGTTCTACATGCTGCCGAACTTGACTGACTTTATGTTTGTTAGAGGGCTACATCTATCCGGAGAATGCCAAGGCCTGATATTGCAGAGAATCAAGGTATTTTGGAGTTACAAGCATTACATAATCAAAGTGCGCTCCCAAGGAGCAAGTGTCAGAAAGCTAGATTTAAACCAGATCTACACTTAATTGACATACCTATAGTTGTTTATATAGTAGAATTTGAGATAAAATAGTATTTATAAAAAAAAATATAAAAAAAAAGATTAACTACTATGTATAGAAAATCTTAATTTGTTAAACACTTAACTTGTGACCTATCCATGTTCACTCATCACATCCTATTAAATGATTGTGCTAATATTAAAGATATATGATAAAAACACTTATGTAATTTTAAAACTAATTGAATTGTTTTTTTATTGTGAGCCCAGTATGAGGGACAAAATAATACAAAGTAAACAAAAAAGAATAATACGAAATAAAAAGTGAAGATGAGACTTTAACTAGAGCCTTTAGAGCTTAGCATTAGAAAGGAGAGGTTTACACCTCGGGAGATTTTGATCCCTCTCGACACTCAAAATTTAAAAAATAACTTTTATTATTTTAATTAATAAATTTGTTTCTCTTTCATTAAGATGTCTAAAAGCATTCATCATCCATTTGACAATTTTTTGTAATAATTTTTTTTAATTGTCAATCATTATACGGAATGCTCACTTAATAGGTAAAGTAAGATGAACCCTAGAAAGTACGTTCATCCAATGCGATCTATCGTTTGGGCCAATGTTTGAAGCATGCATTTCATTCTTCTAACTCGTTCCACTAATCTCGTAAGAGTTTTGTGCATAAATTCTGCCTATTCTTATTTTTCTTAATTTGTTTCGTTGACTTCATAAAGTTACAACTATGAAAACTCCATGTTTCCAATATACTTCCGTTTGAGCCTACCTTATCTCTCACGTCAATGTTATGGAAAAAGATACTCTCGATAATATTATCTCGAAAATCCTATAACTTTTTTTATATAATTTTATATTTCCATTTTCCTCTATCTTCTCGATAATATTATCTCAAAGATCCTTCAACCTTTTTTTATATAATTTTATAATTTCAGCTTCCTCTATCAATCAAGATAGGGAAATTTATTTGTGTGAATAATGTTTTTAAGTATCAATAAGTTATTAACTTTTTTTATATAATTTTATATTTCCATTTTCCTCTATCTTCTCGATAATATTATCTCAAAGATCCTTCAACCTTTTTTTATATAATTTTATAATTTCAGCTTCCTCTATCAATCAAGATAGGGAAATTTATTTGTGTGAATAATGTTTTTAAGTATCAATAAGTTATTTACTTGTCTTCGAGATTTGGGATGTTTTTGCATATAGGTTGTTCATTAAAAATAAAATCCATTTGATGGAAGAGCATCGGGGTTTAGGAAAAACAGTCATAGTTAGTCGACATGAGGGGAGCCGACCAAAGGGAGTGTTGACGACCACTAGTGCGGAGGAGCAGATTGGCTTGTCTAAGTTAATAACTAGAGCAGGAGCAGTCGGTAAGCGATCGACAGAAGCAACGAAAGTCAAGAGTCGACAGGATGGCCGGTAGACGACAAGTTGAGCAGGGACGTGGATGGTCGACATGCGTCGCACCACGACTCCGATAGGTTTGGGCATGAGCCAACCGAGGAGGAAGGGGCGGACTAGCGAAGCCTTGGGTTGTGAAAAGAAGCTGACAGACAGTATGGTCAACATGACAAATTAATGTAGCCTGTTAGAAGGTCGCATAGAAGTCAAGGAGAGTACTTGGCAACAGTTCGGGGTTTTTAAGGAAGTTAATGGCAGTTATTGAAGGTAGTTGAGATCGTGATAGATGTCAACACAGGAAGGGATTGTGTAGCACGGTTGAGGCGTTGACAATTGTAGGTCTACAGGATCTGAGGAGATCGACAAAATAGAGGGAAGCGTGTCTCAGGGATCAAAGTGATCTCAGGAACCGCAACAACAGAGTAGAAGGCCGAGGAGTGGAGATCAGTTGGATCATTTAAAAGAGCAGAGTTCGGGGAGAGGATAGGTAGATTGGAGAGAATAGTCACACATCTTCCGAATGTAGAGAAGATCGAGCCATAGCTCAAAGTTTCACAGTGAACCAAGAGAGGGTGAATATCAACACACTAAGATAACACACAGTTACTTCTGTATTGTAACGGCTGAGGCCGACAGTTAGTTAGTTAGTTTATTCCTAGAATTTTGCATTGTAACCGTTTCGGTAGAAGTAATATAAGCCAGCTTGAAGGATTTTGTTTACATCTTGTCTATGTGAACATGTGTGTTGTGTGTAATTGTTAAGGAAGAACCTTATTGCAAAAGGCGCCTTGCGCCAAGTCCAGTATCAGAGTAGAAGAATCCTATGAATAGGAAAGCGTCAAGTGTGTTTATAGCTCCAGCTACGGTTGGGTAGAGTTGTGCACAAATTTTTGAAGTCCAGTTGCGATTGGATGGAGTGGTATTTTCAGCCAATGTTGAAAATGGGTCATAGATGCGTTAACGTTCGAGTTGTTGGATGAAGAGGGCGTGGCGCAGCAGGCAGAGTTGATCGTGAGATGTTCGACGAGTGCATCCGAACAATGCAAACTTTGACAAATGAAGTCGCATGGATCAAATAAATCCAAAGGCATGGTTGTATTCTCGGTTCGTTAGACCAAGCAACGAGGAGGTCGAAGAAGTGGAAGTACAGGAAGTAGCGGGAGAAGAACCAGAAGACAAACTGATCAAAATTCTAACGAATATGAGAGGGCAGACAAAGATAGATGTATGTACCTACTCAAGAAGTCTCGATCCATAGGACTTGATCCATTGGTTCAGAGAAATGGAGAAATACTTCGACATAGAGCAGATCGAGGATCCTAAATGGGTTAAGACTGCATGTCTGAGATAGAAGGGTTATGCCTCATTGTGGTGGGACAATGTGCAGGCTCACAGAGTCAAGAGGGGCAAGGAGAAAATCATGTCTTGGGATAGGATGGTCGCCAAATTGAAAGGAAAGTTTTTTCCAAATGACTATGTGATTTCCTTGTTCCGGAATTTACAGAACTTTCGACAAAAAGAGATGACCGTGAAGGAGTACATGGAAGAGTTCTATAGATTGTCGATAAGGTCAGGTCAGAATGAAGAAGGAGAAGAAGTTGTCGCTAGATACATGAACAGCTTGAAATATGCCATTTAGGATGAATTGAGCATGCCAAGATTCAGAGCGGTCGGTGAAGCCTACCATTTAGCTCTGAAGGCAGAAGAGAAACTGTTGAGGAAATCCATAGCGACCAGAGGAAGGATGACTAGTTGGGGTGTGAAGACTATTTCCGCAAAAGGTCAAAGTAGCGGTTACAGGAAGGAATCTATCGAATAAAATCGACGGACGGGAGGGACATCGACAAGGGAGAAAGCATAAGAAAACCAATGCGATGGTCATGAGAACTGCTGTCGAGGTGTGTATGGTCGAAGTGGTCCATCCGATAGAAAAAGAAGTAACATACCATCCATAATCTGTTAGAAGTGTCGTGGAACGGGACACAAGCCATATGAATGTATAGAGAATCTACATGTTGTAGAGGAGTCGAAACTCGGATGTCGAAGAGATGAGCAAGTGGACCAGAGGGAAGAGTCGGCATCGGACAATAGTAAGGATGGTAAGAAGAAGAGTCAGGCCATGACAACCAGGAAGAAACTAGTTTTGGATGACCCACACGATGAGCGAGAGCCGACACAGCAAAATTCCACCTTTCAAACTAAGGTGTGAATCGATGAATGGCGTTGCAAGACCATAGTTGATTGTGGAAGCACTAAGAATCTTGTGTCGACAAAGGTAATCGACAAGGCATGGTTAAAGTGTCGGGAACATCCTAACCCATTCAAGATCTCATGGTTGTAGAAAGGACATCATGTGAAGGTGACTAAACAGTGCCTAATTAACTTTAGAGTCGAAGTATTTGAAGGCAGTGTACTGTGTGACATAATCCCAATGGACACGTGCCATATGTTATTAGGAAGACCATGGCAATATAATCGAAAAATGATCTATTATGGTCGATCCAACATAGTCACGGGGTGGAAAAATGACATGCAGAGGAATCTTAAGACAAAGTCAGAGGAGCGAGCCAACAGTAACCACGGCGTGAGAAAATTTGGGGAGAAGTGAGTGCTGATGTGCTCAGCGAAAGAATTCCTCGTGGAAGAGGAAAAGTAGCCGGGATGTTTTGCTATCATTACGAAAGGACCATGTGTCGAGAGGGCGATAATGGAGAAGATTGTGGTCAAAGTCGAAAATATGCTTGACGAGTTTCGGAGCATAGTAGTCGATGAGACACCAACTCGATTGCCACTAACAAGAAACATATCCCATCAGATCGACTTGATTCCCGGGTCGAGTCTGCCAAACAAAGTACCGCATAGGATGAGTCCAACAGAAGGTCAGGAACTCAATCGACAGGTCTAGGAGTTGTTAGACAGGGGATTGATCAGATAAATTCTGAGTCTATGCGCAGTACCAACAGTATTAGCACTGAAGAAAGGTGGAGAATGGAGAATGTGTACAGACTCGAGAGCCATCAAGAAGATCACGATCAAGTACCAGTTTCCATTGCCGAGGATGGACGACTTGATGGACTGTTTGAGTGGAGTGAAGTACTTCACAAAGATAGACCTAAAGAGGGGTTTATCACCAGATTCAGGTTAGAGAATGTTATGAATGGAAGACAAGATTCAATACAAAGGAAGGGTTGTATGAGTGGTTAGTCATGCCATTCGGATTGACTAATGCACCCAGTACATTCATGCGGTTGATTAATTAAGTACTAAAACCATTCTTGGAAAAGTTTGTCGTAGTCTACCTAGACGACATTCTGATTTTCAGTCGAACCAAGACAGAGCACTTGGAGCACATTCGACATGTATTGCAGAAGTTGCAGGAAGAGAAGCTGATAGTGAACTTGCAAAAGTGTTTCTTCATGAAGCAAGAACTAGTGTACTTGGGATTTGTAATCTCAAGTAAAGGGTTGGTGATGGACCCATAAAAGGTGAAGGAAATATTGGATTGGCCGAAACAAACAAGTATGACTGGAGTAAGGAGTTTCCATGGACTTGCCAGTTTCTACAGGAAGTTCATTCAGGGATTCAGTTGGATTTGTGCACCTTTGACAGAGTGCATGAAAAAGGGAAAATTCAAGAGGACAGAAACAACCCAGGGAGATTTTGACAAGTTGAAGGAAAAGGTCATTGAGAGCCCAGTGTTAGTGCTCCTAGATTTTGACAAAGTTTTCCAGGTCGATTGTGACACGAGTGGAATGGAAATTGGAGTAGTGTTCAGCCAGGAGGGCTGACCAATTGTGTTCTTCAGTGAGAAGTTGGATGATGCGAAGCATAAATATTCGGTCTATGACTAGAAATTTTATGCTATTGTCCAGACATTGAAGAAGTGGAGGTATTATTTGTTTCCCAAGGAATTTGTGTTGTACATAGATCACGAAGCATTGAGGTATCTGAATACTCAGTCGAATTTTAATGAGTGGCACATGAAATGGGTCAAATTCCTACATGGATATACATTCATGTTGCAACATAAGTCGGGCAAGTCGAATAAGGTTGCCGATGTGCTGATTCAAAGAGTTGCATTGTTGAACACGACGATAGTTCAAGAAACAGGAATAGAGTCGGTGAAGACAGAGTATGAGACCGACGAGGATTTTGTTAAAGCATGGGAGGCTTGCCGTGAGCCATGGAGCTTCAACAGAACTCCATATTTGGATTACTTAATCGAAGAGGGATACCTATTTAATGGAAAACAATTGTTTATTTCTAGACGATCCGTAAGGGAGAACCCAATTCGAGAGTTGCATAGTGGTGGGTTAGCAGGTCATTTTTGTATCGACAAGACCAGGTAATTGGTCAAAGAGAAATATTATTGGCCGGGAATGATATCATATTTCGGAAAGTGGGTTCGAGAATGTAGAGCTTCCTAGTTGGCAAAAGGGAGAAGTCAAAACACAAGGTTGTATACACCATTACCTGTACTAGATACCCCATGGGTGCACCTGGGCATGGATTTTGTGCTAAGATTGTCGAGGAAGCACCAAGGGAGCAACTCAATATTTGTTGGAGTCGACATAGTTTCAAAAATCGCACACTTTATTCCATAGGCATTGTTCTACTATTCTTCAAGGACGTAGTCAGATTGCATGGGTTGATGAAGAGTATCACATCGGACAGAGATACCAAGTTTATGGGACATTTCTGGAGAACCCTAGGAAGAAACTGGACACGAGGTCGTAGTTTAGCTTGGCATATCATCTGAGACAGACAGACAGACCGATGTGGTGAATAGAAGTTTGGAAAATATTCTAAGATGTTTGACGACCGACAGACCCAAGTAGTGGGAGAACGTGTTGGCGCAAGTAGAGTTTGCATATAACAATTCTGTGAATCGTTCGATAGGGTAGATCCCATTCTAGATTGTTCAGGGAAGAAACCCACATGGAGTGGTAGATTTGGTTGAGTTACCAACAGAAGCCAGGAAAAGCGTGGATGCAAAATTGTTAGCAGAGCATATGAAAGAAGTGCGTGTGGATGTGCGAAAGTGCATAGAAAAGAGTAGCACGGAATACAAGTTGAGAGCCAACAGGAAGAAGAGACTAGAGTCGTTCAGCAAAGGAAACTTAGTCTATGCACATTTGCAAAAGGAGAGATTTCCGACAGGGACGTATAACAAGATGAAGCTGAAGAAGATTGGAACATGTAAGATTCTAAAGAAAATTTTGGACAACGCTTCTGTGTTGGAGCTGCCGAATGACTTGAGCATTTCACCAGCATTCAATGTCTCAGATCTATACAAGTTTGAAGAAGGTTCAAGTAGTGGAAGTGAGGAAGTGTTAAAGATCGACTAGACAGAGCAGATTCCAAATTAAGAGAAGGAAGAAATCGCAGAAGTAATAGAGGAACGCGAAGTTTGGCATACATGCACTTCGTGAAAGAAGGAATACTTAGTGGAATGGAAAGATGATGATTTGTAGGAGGCGACATGGATTTCCGAAGAAGAGTTGAGGAGACTAACGGGGTAGTCGAGTTCTTTTTCACTTGGGGAGTCTGATGCAGGAGCATCGAGGCCTAGGCAGAACAATCGTAGTTAGTCGACATTAGGGGATCCGACTAGAGGGAGTGTCGATGACCACTGGTGCATGTTAATTTTTCTATAATTTCATTCCATTATCATTCTGTATCTCTAAGAGAATAACATGTGCAACATATCTACAGCATATCAATCATAGACACAATAACAAGCACACAAGAGACACAGAGTTTCACTGGGGAAAACTAAGAAGGTGAAAAACCCCGCAACTTCCTCGGAGATACAATAAGCCCCAATACAAGACCACAAGGATCAAAACCAAAGAGATTTCTCTATAAGATACTCCTCCTCCTCCACTTGTGTGCCACTTTCTCTCTTAGCTATGCGATCTTGAGAAGTGAGTGAATGAATCAAATGAGAGACACAACCTCTCTATTTATACACTGACTGACCTTCTAAATAAATCAATTGGGACAACCTCCTCATGAAGTCTAATAACCCAACCACTTAACTCAACCAGGGCCAACCCCACACTAGTGGTCTAATAACCCATCAAATATAAGTTGCGACACTTGCAATCTTAGAAAAACAGGATCGCAGAGCAATAATAATAAACATAAATGCAAATATAATCACACACATTACAAGAGAGACATAGCTATATCGTGGTTCACCCCAACTTAGGCTACTTCCACACTGAATTTGACAGTCCTTATTATTATTCTGTCCAGCAAAGTGAAGGGATACAACCTGCAGCACAACCACTGCACTTCGTCTTCACTATCTCACAGTCTCTCTTCATAGATCTCAGAGATCTTTATAATGCATAAAACCTAATACATCATTAACCCTAGCCTTGTTACAATGTCTTTCTTTTATAATGGAAATACAATGGGAAAATACCACGGGTTACCCAAAACCATGGGCCCGAAAACTAGTGGCGAAAACAGCCCCAAAAATTTTCCTCGAGGGCTACGCCCCCGAACCCCCTTCTTGAGGGATCTGCCCCCAAACCCTCATAACTTGGGGGCATTTCCCCCAAACCCCCTTCTTTAGGGGCGCTACCCCCAAACCCTCGGCGTGGGCCCGCTGGCCCCCATGCCCCCCAACCGGGGGGGGTCGACCCGCCCCCAGACCCCCTGAGCGTCGGGCCGGGATCATAACCAAAACTAGGGTACTGACATGGCTGAATCATCATCTGTGAGACTAGAAGATCTGGCTCCACAACCAACAATCTCCCACTTGGAGATTGATCACAACAAATCCACCGTTGTTGTACTTGTTGGACCTTGGACTTGGAAACTTTCTCATCTTCACCTTCATGCTAGAATGCCAACTGAAACCAAGAAGGAACTCAGTTTCTCTTTGGTCACTACCTTTGTGAACATGTCTGCAGGATTCTAGCTAGTATGTATCTTTTCCAGCTTCAACAGTTCATCTTCCAGAACAGATCGTATGAAATGGTACTTGAGCTGTATATGTTTAGTCCTGGAATGGAATGCTAAGTTCTTTGCAAGATGAATGGCACTCTAACTGTCACTATACAACCTGCTATCCTTCTTCTTCTTACCCACTTCCTCCATAAACCTCTGTAACCAAATCATCTCTTTACTAGCCTCTGTAACAGCAACATACTCTGCTTCTCTTGTTGAAAGTCCAACAACCTTTTGCAGTCTCGAAATCCAACTTACTGTTGTTCCACCTATAGTGAACACATAGCCTGTGGTGCTCCTCCTGCTATCCTTATCACCTGCCATATCTGCATCAACATATCCCTGTAGAACAGTGTCTGAACCTCCAAAACATAATGCCTGAATGGTGGTACCTCTCAAATACCTAAGAATCCACTGTACTACCTTCCAATGTTCTTTACCTAGATTGTTCATATATCTGCTCACAACTCCCACTATTTGTGCAATATCTGGTCTTGTGCACACCATGGCATACATCAAGCTGCCAACTGCTGATTGATAGAGAATCTTGGACATGTAATCTGTCTCTTCCTATGTCTTGGGACGCATTTCCTTACTTAGACTAAAATGGCTGGCCAAACGTGTACTTACTGGTTTTGCATTCTGCATTCTAAACCTCTCCAACACCTTTTGTATGTACTTGCTTTGAGACAATGTCAATTTGCGATTTTTCCTATCTCTTTTTATTCTCATACTAAGGATTTGCTTTGCAACACCCAAATCCTTCATGGTAAATGAATTAGCTAGCTTCATTTTGAGTACATTTATATCCTGCATGTTAGACCCTGCAACAAGCATGTCATCCACATACAATAACAAGATAATGTATCTTTCATAGTTTAACTTCTTGAAATAAACACAGTGGTCAGAATGACATCTACTAGAAACCTTGTTCTATCATAAACCTATCAAATTTTAAATACCACTGCCTTGGAGCTTGCTTCAAACCATACAAGCTCTTTTTCAACCTGCACACCAAATTCTCCTTACCTTTGACCTCATACCCTTGTGGCTGTTGCATATATATCTCTTCCTCCAAATTCCCATGGAGAAAGGTTGTTTTTACATCTAACTGTTCAGGATGCAAATCTTCTACCACCACTAGACTTAAGATAGTCCTAATTGAAGTCATCTTAACAATAGGAGAAATTATTTCATCAAAATCTATACCTTTCTTTTGTGCAAACCCCTTTACAACAAGTCTAGCCTTGTACCGCTTCTTGCCTCCTTCTTCTTCCTTCAAAATATAAATCCATTTGTTCTTCAATGCTCTTTTACCAGCAGGAAAGTGAACCAGATCCCAAGTCTAGTTTCCTACCAATGAGTCCATATCCTCATTCATGCCTTGCTCCAACTTCTTTCTAGTTTCCACCTGTAGTGCTTCTTCATAACATTCTGGTTCACTAGCATCAGTCATCAACAAATAATACATTGAAGGAGAGTATCATTCAGGGAGTCTACTTAACCTGGTAGATCTTCTTACAGTTGCAGGAGTTTCAGGTACTTGCTGCTGTTCCTGATTTTCTGGCACCTTTGGAACTTCATTTTCTTCAATTTCATCAAGTACTATGTACTCTGTGTTTTCCTTTTCCTGTTTCTTTCCTTGCAACTGATCTTTATACATGACCTTTTCATTGAATATTACATCTCTACTGCTGATGATTTTGTTCTTTTCATAATCCTATAAACGATAACCAAATTCGTCAACCCCATATCCAATAAAGGTACATTTCTTGGATTTAGCTTCAAGCTTTGTTCTATTTTCTTTATCAATATGGACAAATCCTTCACAACCAAACGTTCTCAGAAATGAGTAGTTCACCTTTTTATCTGTCCATGCCTCCTCTGGAATACCACCATCCAAAGCACTTGAAGGTCCTCTGTTTATTAAAAATACAACAATATTTACAGCATCCGCCCAAAACTGTAAGGGCAACCCTGCATGCAATCTCATACATATTGCATGCTCCATGATCATTCTGTTCATCCTTTCTGACACACCATTTTCTTGTAGTATTCTTCGGACTATCTTCTCTCTACGAATCTCATGGTATGAACACTAACTATCAAACTCCTTGCCGCAGTACTCACCTCCATTATCAGATCTGAGACACTTCAACCTTTTTCCTGTCTCATTTTCAACCAAAGCTTTCCACTTCTTAAAAGTAGCAAACACATCAGATTTTTGTCTAATGTAATAAACCCATGTTTTCCTAGTTGCATCATTAATAAATGTAACATAATAATGAGAGCTACCAAGAGATTGTACCTGAGCCAGTCCCCCTACATCTGTATGCACTAGCTCTAACTTTTCATTCTTCTTTTGTTTCCCAACCCTGAGAAATCTGACTCTCTTCTATTTTCCATAAGCACAGTTCTCAAAGAATTCCAAACTTACCTGCTTCAAATCTGGCAGCAACTTCCTTGAGTGGTGAATTTGCATTTCCTTCTCACTCATGTGACCAAGCCTATGATGCTACAATGATGTATATGTTCCCGTGGAAGCTAAAGAGATACAATAGTTAGTATTATGAGGACATAAATACAATGTACTTATCCTGTCTCCTTTTGCTATCACCATTGATGCTTTAGTGATCTTCCACCACTTTTCTCCAAATGTAGATAGACAACTGCCATCTCCCAACTGCCCTGTTGAGATCAGATTTCTTTTCATAGTAGGAATATGCCTAACATCTTTCAACAGCCAATTAGTTCCATTCTTAACTTTTATCCATACCTTACCCATTCCAACAATTTTACATGGCTCATCATCACCCAATAAAACATGTCCAAAATCGCCTAGAACATAATCATGAAAATATTTCCTATGGGGTGTAGCATGACATGAAGCCCCTGAATCTACTACCCAATAATCACTAGTATTATCTAATGCAAGAATCAAAGCATCTTGTAACACATCACCTGCTACATTTGCTTCCTGGGTAGTTTCCTTCTGTGCATCTCCTTTCTTCTTTAGAGATCTATAGTCGTTCTTCAGATGTCATTTCTTTCCACAGTTCTAGCACTCTATTTTTTCCAGTCTGGACTTGGATCTACCCGTTTTAGACTTGCTACGATTACCTTGGCTCTTTCCTCTCTCCTTTTGTCTTCCCCTGCTCTCCATGGTCAACGCATTACCTGATGTCTCATCTGTGTTTTTTCTTCGCATTTCCTCGCTAAGAATAACACCAATAACATTATCAAATTTCAAGGTGTTTGAACCAGAGATAGAGTTACTTACAGCCATGACCAAGCTATTCTAGCTTTCTAGCAATGAACACAAGATTAGAAGAGCCCTAATCTCATCATCAAAGTTCACACTTATAGAACCTAACTGATTTGTAACCATATTAAACTCATTTAAATGATCAGTCACAGATCCACCTTCAAACATCTTCATATTACATAAACTCTTCATTAGAAATACCTTGTTGGAGGCCGAGGGTTTTTCATATAGCTTACCTAGTGCACTCATCAAACCATCCATTGTCGTTTCTTTTGAGATATTGAAAGCCACCGATGAAGCCAGGCTCAGCCATATTGTTCTGAGAGCCTTTCTATCAAGAACCTCCCATTCTTCATCCTTCATGGCCGTCGACTGCTTTGCTCTTCCTCCGAATGGTAGGAATAGATCCTTCTGGTACAGATAGTCCTCCATTTGCATCTTCCATAACTGGAAGTTTTGGCCGTTAAACTTCTCGACCTTAAACTTTCCTTCTTCTGCCATTGCTCCCACTCGAACCAGAAACCCTAGCTTCCTGTGGGTTTATACGCCAAATAGACCTTTGGCTCTGATACCAATTGTTCAAAAACAGGATCGCAGAGCAATAACAATAAACAAAAATGAAAATATAATCACACACACATTACAAGAGAGACACAGATATATCGTGGTTCACCCCAACTTGGGCTACGTCCACAGTGAAGTTGCCAGTCCTTATTATTATTTTGTCCAACAAAGTGAAGGGATACAACCTACAGCACAACCGCTGCACTTCCTCTTAGCTGTCTCATAGTCTCTCTTCACAGATCTCAGAGATCTTTGCAATGCATAAAACCTAATACATCATTAACCCTAGCCGTGTTACAATGTCTTTCTTTTATAAGGGAAATACAATGGGAAAATACCACGGGTTATCCAAAACCATGGGCCCAAAAAATGGTGGCGAAAACAGCCCCAAAATTTTTCCTCGAGGGCTACACCCCCAAACCCCCTTTTTCGGGGGCGCTGGCCCCCCGCCCCCCGGACCCCCTGAGCGTTGAGCTGAGATCATAACCAAACCTGGGGTATGGACACAGCTGAATCATCGTCTATGAGACTGGAAGATCTGGCTCCACAACCAACATGCAACAGTTGTGACAATTACAAATACAAATGACGATACTTATGATTGGAGGAATAAAACTTCTCCATCATGAATATAATAAGGTACAAGTGTAATACATAGAATAATATCTTCTGAAGTTACAAATACATCAACACTCCCTCTTAACTAGGAAGGTATTCTTTCGACACAGTTCATCAATACATAACGCCACAAGTCTTCAATTCTGGAGTTGAATCATCGTCATTGGATCATGGAGCATCATCATCATCACTGCTGCTGTACTCTACATCTCGATAACTGGGCTATCTCTGAATTCTTCTCATCATAGTAAGTTCTACAGAGACAACCCTTTTTCATGTTGGATGTAGGCCTATCCTCCTGTAGGTCTTCATCATCCCTGGACATACTGTGGAATCCTCAGGACTAATTTTGTATATCAACAAAACCTAGCAAGAGAATCCAAGGACTGATTACGAACTCACTACTCAACCTATAGGATCTCCTAGGGAGCTATTACATGTGACCAAGCAAAACCTAGCAAGAGCATCTTGGGACTGATTACGTGCCCAGCACAACCTGCAAGATCTCCTAGGGAGAAATTATATGCGACCAAGCAAAACCTAGCAAGAGCATCCCAGGATTGATTACGTGCCCAGCACAACCTGCAAGATCTCCCAGGGAGAAACTATATGCAGCCAATCAAAACCTAGCAAGAGCATCCCAGGGCTGATTATGTGCCCAGCACAACCTGCAAGATCTCTCAGGGAGAAATTATATGCCACGGACAAAACCTAGCAAGAGCATTTGCTAGATCTTGGATGGAGCTATTATATGCCATCGGAAAAACCTCGCAAGAGCATCCCAGGATTGATTATGTGCCTAGCACAACCTGCAAGATCTCCCTGGGGGAAATTATATGCCATAGACAAAACCTAGCAAGAGCATTTGCCAGATATCCCAGGGAGCTATTATATGCCATCGACGAAACCTAGCAAGAGTATATGCAAATCTCCTAGGGTGCTATTACATACTTATCTGCAAAACCTGTCCACGGCCACAGAGTATCAACCTCATACTCACCATACATCATCTTTATTTACATCATCACATGATCATCCTAATCATCATCATAGCATTGTCCTGATGCATACCATCCAGAGTATCATCTTGATACTCATCGGACATGATCATCCTTATCATCGTCACTACATCGTCCTGATGCATGTCATCACACATGATCCAACTGATCATACAAAGCATACACCTGATGCATATCAACGCAGTAATTGGAGCATCATCCTGATGCTCATCACACAGCACTTACATCCATAGCCATGGGAAGGATCCTCCTCTCACCATGCTTGGAATGGCTCCTACAAATGTGTCCCATCACTTCTTCCTCGAAGTATCTTCAATCTGAAGAACACCAAGCCTCTCTCTGAAGTACTCAAACTTAACTCTGGCTAGTGGTTTCATCAACACATCTCCAACCTGCTCATCCATCGCAACATACAGGAGCTTCACTGCTCCTCTCTGCACCATATCCCTGATACAGTGATATTTGATATTGATGTGCTTTGACCTATCATGGAACACCGGGTTCTTAGACAACTTCATGCAACTCTGGTTGTCACAGAAGATACAGGTAGCATCCAACGAGAGATCAAATAAATCAGATAGTAGCTTCCTAAGCCATACTGCCTCACAACTAGCCGAACAAGTTGCGACATAGTCTGCTTCGACTATACTCAGTGCTACGCAGGACTGCTTCTTGCTAAACCAAGAGATCACACTTGATCCCATACTAAAGCAGCACCCAGAAGTGCTCTTCCTATCTACAGCACTTCCTACCCAATCTAAATCAACATAACACTCCAGGTAAACTTTTGATTCGCATCATACTTGAGCCCATAATCAATTGTACCCTTCAGGTACCTTAGAATATGCTTTACAACAACCAGGTGAACACCTCTGGGATCCGTCAGGAACTGGCTCAATGTGTTCACCGCAAAGCAAATATCTGGTCTCATGTTCGCCAGGTACATCAAGGACCCAATCATCTGACGATACACCGTGACATCAACTAGATTAGATGCAACATCACACAGAAGCTTCAGTTTCGATGACATAAGTGTGGCCATGGCCTTGCAGTCCATCATCTCGAACCGCTTCAAGATCTCTACTGCATACTTCCCTTGTCCAATTAAGATCCCATCTTCACTCTGCCACACCTCCATGCCTAGAAAGTAGTGCATCATCCCCAATTCCTTCATCTTGAACTCGACAACAAGCTTCCTCTTTGTGTCGGCAACCAACCTATCCTCACCTGCAACAAACAGATCATTTACATACAAAAGTAGTATCACTCGATTGTCTTCCTCAACCTTGTAGTCAAGGTTGGAATCCGCTTTACTCTTGGTAAATCCCAAGCTAGATAGAAAGATGTCAATCTTCCCATACCGAGTCCTAGGAGTTTGCTTTAAGCCATACAAGGCTCTCTTCAACCTACACACATATGACTCCCTGTCATGTGTCTCAAAACCGAGTTGTTGCTCCACATATACTTCCTCTTCGACTACACCATTCAAGAAAGCTATCTTGACATCCATCTGGTGTATCTTCCATTTCATCACTGCAGCCAGAGCAAGTACTGTTTTGATGGAAGTGTATCTGGATACAGGAGAAAAATTCTCTTCATAGTCTATTCCCTCTTTCTGGGAGAAGCCACGAGCTACAAACCTCACCTTATATTTCTCTATGCTGCCATCTGCAGCATGCTTGATCTTATAGATCCACTTGGAATTCACAACAGACTTCCCTTCAGGTCTTGGGACCACATCCCAAGCATCATTCTTCATGATTAACTTGTATTCCTCTACCATGGCATCCTTTATTGTATCCCATATCCTGGGAACTTCATATTCTTTAATATTTTCAGTAGATAGTTTTCTTGAACTTTGTTGTTGGAACAAATGTTGTTGTCCTTCTTTTGTAGGTGATTGTACACAATCTTTTCTACAATTCAAATTCAATTGCATGATTAGAAACTTCTCATAGTTTTCATAACAACGTCTTACACATAAAGGCATATGTCATACAGTCACGCAGTTATCTTAACCAATGCTTTACCACAACATTCATCCATATCCCGTATTCATATGGTAACTTTCTAGATGCCTTCCATCTCTACCAGAACATTGTTAAGAGTTTGTACTACTTCCAACATGTTACCAAAGAGGTTTCATTCTAGATAGGTAGCAATGGAATGTTGTAGAGTGCCATAAGCCACTTACCCATCACTAGTATACTGTTCATTAATGCAATTATTCTAATATGCATAATACAAAACCTAAGTCTAGGAACATAACTATATACATCATTTGAACAATATTATTTAAACAATCAGATATACAAGAAATGACAATTTAAATACTTATCTTTGTTTGTTTGTTGGGTGGACTCCCTCTCAATCTTTGCTTCCTTGCAGGAGCTACTGGAGTCCAAATCTGAAGTAGATTCTTCTACTCCATCTATTGTGGATTGTAAAGAGTATTCAACTCTCTCTTGATCCCTGAATCACTGCAGAACTTCTTGAAGTCTTCTGAGGTGAATTCTCTACCACTATCGAATCTAAAGGTCTTGATCTTCTTTTCAGTGTGGTTTTCTATCAAGGGTTTGAATTCCTTGAATTTGCTCAATACTTCATCTTTATTCTTCAAGAAACAAATCCAAGTCTTCTTAGAGAAATCATCAATGAAAGAAACATAATATACATACCCACTCAGAGAACTAGATAACATTGGATCGCATGCATCGGAGTGGATAATTTCCAAGATTCCTTATGCCTTGCTTTCACTGCTTGGAAATGCCTTCTTTGTGTTCTTTCCTTTTGCACATCCTTTGCAAACACCTTCATGCTTTGACTGGATTTCAGGAAGACCTTCTACTGCTTTGCTTGCAATTGGTAGTGCTCTATAGTGTACATGTGCAAGACTTCTATGCCAAAGTTCACTGGGATCCATGGATTCATGTACCATGGCATGTTCAAGTTGTCCCTTCAATTTGTACAATCCTCCCTCTTGCTCTCCAATCACTACTGCATCATCTATGGTCTTACCCTTTGGCCACATGAGAACTTGGCCATCCATAAATGCAACTCTAATTCCCTTTGCATCCAAAGATGATATGGAGAGGAGATTCTTTTTGAGCCCAGCTACGTATAGACCATCTTTCATCTTGAAAGACTTCCCAGAGTCTAATTTGTAGGAGTATTCACCACTTCCTTTGATAGGATATTGATAGTCATCCCCAAGTTTCACCTTATGGGGTGACTCATGTTCAGATAGATCTACAAAGGATTCTTTAAACCCAGTCATGTGTTTGGAAGCCCCACTATCAATAAGCCAATCATCACATCCATGAGAGATAGTACCTATGAGAGAAGAGATTAGAACATATTCTTCTTCTTGGGAGGTTCATCATCTTCAGCAACATGAGCATGATATCTTTTCTTGTTTCCCTTCTTCTTATTGGCGTTGAAGTCTCTTTTGTTCTTTGGACAATCTCGGGCAAAGTGTCCCTTCTCATTACATGTGAAGCATCTACCATGAGAAGTATCTTTAAAGTTCTCCCTTTGTTGATGGTGAGAATATTTCCTATGAGATCTCTCCCTTTTGAACTTACTCTTCTTGGCATGTGCTGTGAGAGCTTGATCTTCATTCCCCATATTTTCTTCTCAAGCCACAATCCTTGCATCTTCTTGCGAACATTCCTCCCACAGTCTACTGAAGGAGATCAGTTTCCTTCTTACACAGATTCCTTGGATGAAGGAGTCCCATGACCTAGGTAGGCCATTCAAAGTGGTCATTACAATTTCACCATTCTCTACTACTTCATCCACGGCTTCAAGTTTTTCCTTGATTTGAGAGACCTTAGAAAAGTAGGATTGAATGGTCTCTCCATTTTGAAGTTTTACCCCCTTCAATTGGTTGTGCAGAGTCATCTTCCAATTTATGGTCTTTCCTTCAAACAAATTGGTCAAGGAGTCAAACATCTCCTTAGGTGTCTTTAGGGAAGATACATGGGGTATGAGATGGTCTTTGATAGAATCAACAATTATTCTCTTAGCCTTGACCAGGTTCTTCTTATGTAAGGCTTTAGCCTCTTCACCCTTTGGGATTGGATCCTCTTCACTTATGTAAGTGTCCAACTCATTATCTTCTACGATTAAAACAATCCTATACTTCCAGGCTCGGAATTTATCAGCCCCTTCAAGATTAACCTCAAGCTTGGTGTGGTGAGACATTTTAATGAGAAACTCAAATGGAAATAAAAGATTTAGGTCTTACGACTTGATTTGTTGAGAACTGGATCTGGAGCTTGATTAGGTTTTGTTATTCAAAATTTGAATTTCAAACTTCTCAAAGGATAGAAAGATGCACCTTGCTGAGCTGGTCAAGCTAGTATACTCAGAATTTGAAATTTGCAATTTTTCACCCCTCAAAATTGCTTTTGAAATTTCTGGATTCACTACAGACGACCCCAAACTAGGGTTTGATTTTCCCGGAGCTTCACCCAACCGAAAAGTTCGATCCAAAGCTCTAAACTTCGATTTTTCAGAGGGGTTTCCAGTCGAGGTCTCAGATATCAGAAATTCCAATTTTTGCAGAAACCCTAATTTTTAGGTCAAAAACTTAAAACTCTCAGAATTGAATTTTGTCTCAACAGATAAATGCACCCTTGATAAGAGAGTCAATCTAGCCTCCTGCCTTTGATGATTTGTGGAGAGAAACCCAAAAATTAAGAAGCCCTAGCTTCCGTAGCTGAACAATGCCTTCTTCTTAGGTCATCTCTGATACCATGTTAATTTTTCGATAATTTCATTCCATTATCATTCAGGATATTTAAGAGAACAACATATCTATAGCATATCAATCATAGACACAATAACAAGCACACAATAGACACAAAGTTTCACTGGGGAAAACCAAGAAGGTGAAAAACCCCGCAACTTCCTCAGAGATAGAATAAGCTCCAATACAAGATCACAAGGATCAAACCTAAAGAAATGTCTCTAGCAGATACTACTCCTCCTCCACTTGTGTGCCACTTTCTCTCTTAGCTATGAGAGCTTGAGAAGTGACTGAATGAATCAAATGAGAGACATAACCTCTCTATTTATACACTGACTGACCTGCCAAATTAATCAACTGGGCCGACCTCCTAATGAAGTCTAATAACCCAACCACTTAACTCAACCAGGGCCGACCCCACACTGGTGGTCTAATAACCCATCAAATATAAGTTGTGATACTTGCGACACTTACAAATACAAATGACGACACTTATGATTGGAGGAATAAAACATCTCCATCATGAATATAATAAGGTACAAGTTTAATACATAGAAGAATATCTTCCGAAGTTACAAAAACATCAACAATGCGGAGGATAAGATTGGCTTGTCTAAGTCAATGAGTCGAGCAGGAGCAGTCGGTAAGCAACTAACAGAAGCAGCGAAAGTCGAGAGTCGACAAGATGGTCGGCAGGTGACAGGTTGAGCAGGGATGTCGATGGTCGACATACATCGCACCATGACTCTGACAAGTTTGGGAATGATCCAAGCAAGAAGGAAGGCGGGTACTGGCGAAGCCTTGGGTTGTGAAAAGAAGCCGACATATAGTATGGTCTACATGACGGATTACTGTAGTCTGTTCGAAGCACGTGTAGAAGTCAAGGAGAGTACTTGGAAACAGTTCGGGGTTGCTAAGGAAGTTAGTGGTAGTTATTGAAGGTAGTTGGGATCGTGACAGATGTCAACACAGGCAGGGATTGTGCAGCATGGTTGGGGCACTGATAGTTGCAGGTCTAGAGGATATGAGGAGATCGACAGCAAGAGGGAAGCGTGTCTTGGGGGTCAGAGTGATCTTGGGAACTACAGCAACAAATTAGAATGCGTAGGAGTGGAGATTAGTTGGATCACTTGGCAGAGCAGAGTTCCGGGAGAAGATAGGTAGATTAGAGAGAATAGTCACACATCTTCCGAACGCAGAGAAGATCGAGCCATAGCTCAGAGTTCCGCAGTGAACGAGGAGAGGGTGAATATAGACACACTGAGATAGCACACAATTACTTATGTATTGTAATGGCTGAGGCTAATGTGTTGGTTAGTAATTTCATTCCTTGGAGTTTGCATTGTAATCATTTCGGTAGAAGTAATATAAGCCAGCTTCTGGAATCCTGTTTACATCTTGTCTATGTGAACGTGTTTTTTGTGTATATGCTAAGCAAGAACCTTATTGCATAAGGTGCCTTACGTCACCATTAAAAACAAAAATTTATAATGTACACCCTTAAACAAATCTAATCAAACTAACTATATGTTTTTATTTTAGTATTGAACGACTTTTTTTTAATAGTTGGAGGATGTGGTAGCAACATTTGCTTTGTGAATAAAATACAAAACATTACAAAGATATGTTCATCCATAGAGTGCACCTCCTCCTATGTATTATTAAGCCACTATACTATTTTATTTTATGCTTCAACAATTATGCGTTGAAGTCAAACTACCACAAAGATGAATAACAAATTCAAAAGCATTGATTCTGTTTTAAAGTTTACATAAGTTTTTCCACTCTAGAAACTAATTATAATAAACCATATCTTACAAATGAGACTAATTTACAATCAAGAAGATCATAACATATCATCGGTGTGCAAACTTTATTGCACACCACCTATTTCTTAGCCTTTAATAGTGCAACATTTTATTTTATTTTTATATTTTAATTATCGTTATTTTTTATATTTAATGGAAATAATTACTTGAATATATATATATATATATAATTTTAAAATAAGTATTTTACTAATATTAATAATATACAAATTATTGATTTCATTAGGTTAAAGATTACATAAGAATAAATTAATGTAAATTTTGACATTTCATTTAGTTCTAAGTTTCTATTTCATTAAATATTATCTTATAAACAACAATCTAATCCAGATTACAAAATTTTGAATTTTATTTTCATAAGTATGGATATGAGTGTTTGAAGAACAACTAATGGGATTATGAAAGTGTGAATACTCGTGTTTTTTTAAGTCGACTTTCCATTCTAAAAGTGTAAACAATCTCCACTATATATTCCAAAAGTATGATATAGAATTCCAAAGTGTGTATTTTGATCTAGATATTAGTGATTTATGTTACAATATCTAAATATTGTTAATTTGTATTATGATATTGTGGATTACTAAATCTATTTTAAATAATAAAATTAATATCAACATTTTAAATGTGCATCTATATCACTATGTTATACATTGTAAAATACTACAAACAAGTATTGATATAAACATAACAACATAATAATCAAATGAATATTGTAAAGAATGCATGATATAGTAAGAAGAACACTGCAAATTTTTCTATCTCAATATGATACCTTGAGTGGGTGAATAATTTGAGTTTCATGTAGAATGTCATAGGGTCCCTCCCTTGGATTGGAAACCTCTGATGCTTGACTCACTTCACGTCTCTTCAAATCCCAAGGAATTTGAAATTTGTGACATCTACAAAATGTAGGGAAGTGCATTCAGACTCCCATGATTTTTTCCTCAAAAAGAAAACATCTAATATTTACCTGTTTGTGCACTAAACATTGTATATTTTGTTATCTTATTTGTACAAGAAGGGAGAAAGCGATCAAGTATGACCAATTCTTTGATAATTTCCAAGTAATTGACATAAATAATAAAATAAAACTATACAGTTACAAATTTATATTATTTTATGTTTTATTAAGCTATGCATGGTCATCTTCTTAGGTGGGCATGTTCTTCAATTAAGGTTTCGACTCCTTTGCTAAAAGTGTTGTACTCAATGTGCCATTTGAACAAGGTGTGTTTCCTTGTGCAATCCTACATCCATCCTCTCCTAGAGTAACATTGCTTAAATTGTATCATATCTTCCCTTATTTATTTGAAAGTGTCCCCAACTTTGGCATGACATGACGAAATCATGCAACATTGAAAATGTTTGGAAATGCATTTTGTTGTTGTAAGATGGATTTAGCATTCGAGAAAATACATATGAGTGAATTCCTGTGTTCTTTTGCAATGGTGTGTGTCGAATAGTATATCCCGCTTTAATGTAGGATTGAAATTCAAAATATTATGCTCTAAATGAGAGAGTGGAACATAATTAACCAAATGTGACGGTTCATAATAATTTAGTCATCACACATTGAATACCCATTTCAGAAAGAATATCATGCTTCAAAGAATTGTCACTAGTATACTGAACATTATCATAATGACTACATTTGCAATCTAGGGGATTATCTTCATGAGTTATCATTGATATACATAAATAGAACACACATGCATAACTAGAAAAAAGTATATATAATTTCAATAGTTTGTATATTATCAATAGAAAGGCATATTGCATCATAAATTGATAACAATTTTATACATATGGACCAACATACAATTATACATCGTTGTTCATAATGTCATTTGACATGTTGTGTCATTTAACTAGTTGACTATTTGTTGAATGGTAGGTCTAGTCGACTGATCAACTATGCCTATGCCCTTCCAAGATTTCCCCCACTCTCAAACTTATCTTCCTCTCCAAGAAAGGAAAATTAACAAACAAAGAAATATTTGAGAAAAACAAGAAAGGTATGTATTTTAGAAAATCTATTTTTCCCATCATTGTGAAGTACAACTTCTTTAATTTTTTTAAATTTATATACTCTCAGTCGACTCTAGTTCTTGCTATGGGTTAAAATATGCACTCAACTTGAATAAATGCTCTATTAGTTGTGACAGTGTTGATTGTGGTGGCGGATTTGGAAAAACAACCTAGGAGTCGTTGATTGTACCTTGAATGTGTGGAGCAGAGAACTGTAGTTTGTTCTGTACAAGAATTATCCATTCTTCAACAACTTCTTCAATATCCATATTTATGATCTTAGTATCTGTTAGCGCATTGACTATTTATAGAAGTGGATCTTGCATCTCAATGCTGATAGTTGGCTACTTCACCCTTCATTCTAGGAATTCTATATGATGAATCATTTTGTTGACTTTGCTGCATATTTTTTTCCCCTCCTGTAGCCATTATGCCCCCCCTTGCTATAATTTTTCTTGCTTCTACCTCTCGTTCTATAAGAATTGTTTAAGTCCTTTATTTTCTCTATTTTCCAATGGCTTATGATTTCTACTAGTTTGTAATATTCTGAGAAAATACTATTTATCTTTAAATGTTAACTCATTTTGTTAGGTGTTGAGCAAGTGAGCTATGGAGAACCTAGACTGTTTTATTTAGGTGTTGAGCAAGTGAGCTATGAAGAGCACCTAAGTTATTTTAATATTGTTTTAATAAATATGTTGAGGAAGTGAGCTCTGGAGAATATGGACTATTTGTACTAGTTAATTGGTGTTGAGCATAAGCTCTAGAGCACCAAGACTATTGGTTTAATAGTGTTGACAAGGTGATGATCCACATTGAATACTGGATACAAACCTAGGCATGCAGGAATGTCAAGCTAGAAAGCGTTTTCTCCAATTTGTCGAGGAATACTGTACAGACCATATCAAAAAGGTTTGAGCTTATTGAATGGACCGATGAAGTGCTCCTTCTTTAGATATAACCGGACCTTATCTTTAATTTGGAATGAATGAGGAATAGTATGATTGTTGTGTCAGTCCCTAGATTCTGCGTTTTCTCATTGCAACATTTCCCATGCTTGCTTCTGGATGTCGCAAATTTGATGTTGAAACTTCAAAGCTTTATCAATTTCCCGCTGGATGTAGTTGGTGTCGGAGTTCAACTATATCATGCAGATGATCAAGTCGATAGGAGCCGAGGGTTGAAATCCATAACAAATCTGAAATGGACTCTTTCCCGTAGAGTTGTGCTAAGCATGATTGTAACTATGTTGTATGTATGGAAGACTTTCATCCCATGTTTGTCGATTCTTGTGGTTGTACATGACAAACAGTTGTACTACCAAGCGATTCACAACTTTCGTTTGTCCGTCGGTCTGAGGATGGAAAGATGTCAACAATGAGAGCTGTGTGTCCAGATGTTTCGAGAGAGTCTTCCAAAAGATGCTGATGAATCTAGCATCTCTTTCGGAAGTAATGGTTGTTGGTAAAAAGAAATGTTTCGAAACATGTGTAAAGAAAAGATGAGCGCTCTCTTGCGATGTTGTGGTCTTCTTAGATGGAATGAGAATGGCCATCTGGGAAAATCTGTCAAATACTACTCTGGTCACGTCATGTTGATGTTTGGTAGTAGGATGTCACGTCAAGTAGTCCATAGAGATATATTCCCACAGTTGACAAGAAACTGGCAGAGGTGTGTACAATCCCTGTCGTCGATTAGGAAGTTTAGCAATCGCACAAACCACACATGGTTGAATGTACTTGTTGACATCATTTTTAAGTGTAGGCCAAAAGAAATACTTTTGGAGAATAGCAAGTTTCTTTGCTACTCCAAAGTGTCACGTAGTCTTGTTGTAGTGTGTGTCCCAAATGAGTTGCTATCGATGCTCACTAGTCGGTAAACAAAGTTGTCCAAGCTTGTATAGCAAGGTGTCTTTTAGGAAGTAGTCGAAGGTTGACAACTGCATGTCTATGTCATGAAACTATTGAGGTCATGGAACTTGTCGAAGGTGCTGAGTTTGTCGAAGTCATGCCGAATTCAGAACTTGTCGAAGTCGATGACTTGTCTAAGTTGTGTCGAAGTTAGTATCCGACAATAATGCCAACTGCGATGTGGATCAAGTGAGCTCTTGAGCACTATTAGTTGAGTGAGTGTTGAGGAGTAAAGCTCTTGAGCACTTAGACTCATGGTGATTAACTAATGTTGTGCTGAGAGCTCTAGAGCCTTGGTAATCCGTTCAATTATTACTAAATTAAATTATTACTCATCTACTTTATTCTTTCTAAATTGACTGGGACTACCACTCAAAGAGGGATCAAGCATTCAAGAGATTACAATGTTTGAGTCATTGATAACTAAGATCAACTAGATATTAAGATGAGTAAAAATATTATTTTTATTAAATAAAGATAAAATAAATCATGAGAGTTAAAAATAAACTAATTTATTAATTAAAGACCAAAAAAAAACACTCAATGTGTCTAACAACTAAACTGAGTGATTTAAACCTAAATCCTAGAAGCCTTATTCTCATAAAATCTTATAAGTATCAGAGAGAGAACCTTGCAAGGGGCAAGTGTTTCCAAATAATTGGAGGGTTCAATCGTGGATCTTTGAGCACTTAGATTACTAAATTGTGTGATATTTGGTGTGTCCAATAAAGTGGACTATGGGAACATTAGGGGAAATTATTTTGCAAGATCTAGACAAATGGCTAGTAAATGAACCTTTTGACTACTTTGTCGATTAGTAAGAAAGATAGAAAATTTACCCTAGGCCTTCTAGTTCTTGGAATGCTTGGTTCGGCTCAGGGCTGACCTATTGAACGACCCAAGAGCGGTTGGAGGTCTACGGTTGGGTAGAACTTGGAAGTTCTCAAGTGAGTCAAAAAACGGAAGAGAACTGATAAATATTTTTATGTTGTTATTAATTAAAGAATTATATTATAGATCTCATATGATTCTTTTTATGTCTAAAATTTTTCATGCAAGTCTCTTATTGGTTGAAAAATTACATATTGTGATCTTATCCAGGAATATGATAAATCTCTTCATATGTAATTAATTATGTTTTCAATTTGAATAATTAATTTTTAAAATTTTAAAAAAATTTAAAAAAATAATTTTTAATATTTTAATTAATAAATTAGTTTCTCTTTCATTAAGATGTATAAAAGCATTCATTATCCATTTGACATTTTTTTTAATATTTTTTTTGAATTGTCAATCATTATATGGAATGTTCACTTAACACGTAAAGTAAGATGAACCCTAGAAAGTACGTTCATCCAATGCGATCTATCGTATGGGTGAATCTTTGAAGCATACATTTCATTCTTCTAACTCGTTCCATTAATCTCGTAAGAGTTTTGTGCATAAATTCTCCTATTCTTAATTTTCTTAATTTTTTCGTTGACTTCGTAATGTTACAACTATGAAAACTCCGTGGTTGCAATATACTTCCGTTTGAACCTACCTTATCTCTCACGTCGATGTTCTGGAAAAGGATGCTCTCTATAATATCATCTCGAAAATCATTGAACCTTTTTATATAATTTTATATTTCCATTTTCCTCTATCGTCTCGATAATATTATCACAAAGATCCTTCAACGTTTTTACATAATTTTATAATTTCAGCTTCCTCTATCGACTAGATCAAGATAGAGAAATTTATTTGTGTGAATAATGTTTTTAAGTATCAATATGTTATTTACTTGTCTTCAAGATTTGGGATGTTTTTGCAAAAAGGTTTTTTATTAAAAATAAAGTTCATTAAAAACATAAAAACATTGTATAGCCTTAAACAAATCTAATAAAACTAACTATATGTTTTTAGTATTGAACGCGTTTTTGATAGATGGAGGATTTGTTAGAAACATTTTGTTTCTGAACCAAATACAAAACATTACAAAGATACAAAGATATGTTTGTGCATAAAGTGTACCTCTTCTTATGTATTATTAAGTTATTACACTATTTTATTGTGTTGAGAGACGCTCTATATTTTAGTATGAGGGAGATCTTATAACATGTGTGTGTTTGTCAAGTTTGTCTAGTGTTTGTCCAGTAACAAAATATTACAAAGTAAACCAAAAAATAATACAAAGTAAGAAGTAATAAATATTATGTCGGCCATAAACAAAAAAGAATAATACAAAGTAAAAAGTAAATATGATGGAGATCTTGTAACGTTTGACGAGTTTGTTGAGTGTTTGTCTAGTAACAAAATAATAGAAAGTAAACCAAAAAGAATAATACAAAGTAAAACGTAATAAATATTATGTCAACCACATAAACAAAAAAAAATAATACAAAGTAAAAAGTAAATATAAGAGAGATTTGATACCTCTCAACACTTAATAGAACTTAAGATTTGGATCTATATTAATATTATAGTGCAACAATTGTGTATTGAGTTCAAACTATCACAAAGATGAATAACAAATTCAAAGCATTAATTCTATTATAAAGTTTACATAACTTTTTCCAATCTAGAGACTAATTATAATAAACCATTATCTTACCAACGAGACTAATTTACGATCAAGAAGATCATAACATATCATCGGTGTGCAAACTTTATAGGGTACCACCTATTTCTTAGCCTTTAATAGTGGAACATTTTATTTTATTTTTATATTTTAATTATCGTTACTCTTGATATAATGGAAATAATTACTTGATTATTATTAGGGATTCTGAGTTTGTTGGTCTCTTTTCTGATTAAATGTATAATTTTGGAAGTCTGAACTTTTGAAGTTTTTTGAGATTTTTTGAATATCAGATTGGGACTTATGAACTATATGCATATCTGATCAATACTGTAAAGTTATATAACTGATTTGGGCACTAAATTATGAATTTCTTTGTACTATTTGATTCAATCGAATATCAATAGTAGTTTTTTTGGCTGGAAAAAAAATTAATATATATATATATAATTTTAAAATAAGTATTTTATTGATAATATACAAATTATTGATTTCAATAGGTTAGGAAAGATTAAATGAGAATAAATTAATGTAAATATTGATATTTCATTTAGTTATAAGTTTTTATTTCATTAAATTTTGTCTTATCAATAAGAATCTAGATTACAAAATTTTGAATTTTATTTTCAAAAGTATGGATATGATTATTTCAAGAATAATTAATGAGATTATGAAAGTGTGAATACTCGTGTTTTTTTTGGTACTTTCAATTCTAAAAGTGTAAACAATCTCCACTATATATTCCAAAGTATGATATACAATTCCAAAGTGTGTATTTTGATATAGATATTGGTGATTTATATTATGATATTTAGATATGTTGTTGATTTATATTATGATATTGTGGATTTGATTACTAAATCTATTTTGAAAGTGTCCCCAACTTTGACATTACATGAACAAGTCACAACATTGAAAATGTTTCGAAATGCAATATTTTGTTGTTGTAAGACGGCTTTAACATTGGAGAAAATACATATGAGTGAATTTTTGTGTTCTTTTCCAATGATGTGTGTAGAATAGTGTATCACACTTTAATGTACGATGGAAACTCAAAATATTATGCTCAAAATGAGAGAGGGGAACATAATAAACCAAATGTGATGGTTCATAATAATTTAGTCATCACACATTGAATACCGATTTGAGAAAGAATATCATGCTTTAAAGAATTGTCACGAGTATATTGAACATTATCATAATGACCATAGTTACAATCTGGGGGATTACTATCATTAATTTTCATTGATATACATTAATAGGACATCCATGCTTAACTAAACAAAAGTAGACATAATTCCAATGTTTTGTATATTACCAGTAGAAGGGAATATTGAAGCATAAGTTAATAACACTTTTATACATATGGACCAACATATAATTATACATGGTTTTTCATAATGTCAGTTGACCCGTTGTGCCATTTGACTAGTTGACTATTGGTTAACTGGCAGGCCTAGTCGACTGACCAACCATGCCCTTCCAGCATTTCCCCCACTCTCAAACTTATCTCTATCTGAAAGAAGGGAAAACTAGGAAACAAAGAAATATTTGACAAAAAGAAGAAAGGTATGCATGTTACAAAATGCATTTCTCCTATCATTGTGCAGTACAACTTATTTAAGTTTTTTAAATTTATATACTCTCAGTTGACTCTAGTTCTAGCTATGGGTTAAAATATGCACTCAACTTGAATAATTGGTCTATTAGTTGTGACAGTGTTGACTATGGTGGTGGATCTAGATGAAAAACCTAAGAGTCGGTGATTATACCTTGAATGTGTGGCCCGGAGACATGTAGTTTGTTCTATAGAATTATCCATTCATAAAAAACTTCTTCAATAGCCATATTTACGATATCAGTATCTGTTAGTTCATTGACTATTTCTACAAGTGGTTAGTGCATTGACTATTTCTACAAGTGGAGCTTGCATCTGGATGTCGATAGTTGGCTGCTTCACCCTTCATTCTAGGAATTCTATATGATGAATCATTTTGTTGACTTCATTGCATATTGTTTTCCCCTCCTATGGACATTATGCCCCCCTTGTTATAAATATTCTTGCTTCTAACTCTCGTTCTATAAGAATTTGTAATATCCCAAGATTTTGACCTTTTTATTATGTGTTGAGTGTAGGCTCTGGAGCATGTGGATGACCTTTTATTGGGCATAATCCCCGATCTACATGGATTCCCTATGTGCTAGTGTAAGCCCCGATGTACATAGATGAATTTTATTATGTGATGGGCATAAACCCCGATGTACATAGAGTGTTGGGAATAATCCATGGAGCACTCCAACTTGATGTTGAGCATAAACTCTGGAGCATCATATCTTTGGCCATTTTATCCCTAAGTCTATTGTACAAATGCATCCTAGTACTAGTGTAGAGCGAGAGGCTCTCGAATTGCACTAGTGTAATGCCCATTTAAGAGTGTTGAGCATAAGCTCTGAATAACACTAAGGGTTACTGTATTTAAACGGTGTTGAGTCAGGAAAACAATGAATAACACCACCAGTCATCATACTTATTTAATTTGACTAATTGAATCATGACTCATCTCTCATCAAGGACTGAGGAAATTGCCACAAAATACGAGGTAATCCAACATGCAAGGGATCTAGGGCTACCTAACCTAGTCAACCAGCTAAACCCACCAAAGACCTTGTCAAAAGAGTCTACCTTATTTAATCAAGCATAAAAAATATAATTCTATGTAAATGCTTGGATTAATCAAAGTGATTAATTATAAAAAAGCCTCACTTATGTACAAAAGAAATATGAATACATACTTACATATATATAAGGATATTATATATATATATATATATATATAAAAGTTAGGAGAATAAGAAAAGACACATAAAGTAAAGTCTATGTATCCACAAAAATGGATTATACATATATTTATATTTCTTATAAATTAAATCTAAAGCTTAGAATAATCAAATAAAAAAGGAAGAAATTAAAAAGTTATACATAAACTGAAGTGTAAAATTAAATTAAACATTTTAAAATTATCTTATATAATTCAAACTATGAGTTAAATTGAAGTTAGTATTAAAAATAATGATATTAGCTCAACTACCCATTCCAAATATTTTTTATAAATACAAGGACAATTTCCAAAGAGAGGGATCGATCTTATTATCATTGATTATGGTATCAAGAGAGAAATTGTTCCAATTCCTGTAAGAGGAAGATACCAAGTCTGAACTGAAACCAACCTTTACCTTAGGGGTGTCTAGATTCGCTTGCATGTTGGAACCAGCTTGAGGAGATCCGATTACAAACCAAGAACGGTTCCGGGTCAAGGTTGGGAGGAACGTGGCAGTTCCAAAGTTATTTGGTTACCATTCTATAAGTTAGAAACATAGTGCTTCCTATTAACTTATGTTTGAAGTGTGCAGGGTTACAGGTTTAGATTTAAACCACACCCCTTCAGGTAATATGTTTACCCTCTACTCTATATCAGATGTTCTTTCTATTCTTGAATAGGTTACAGGCTGAATTGTATAATTATTAATATTTTCCATAGAAAGCTGTAAATTGTCCTCCATGAATTTTATTTAAAAGTTTAATTCTGTTGGTCCATTGACATAATTATTCTGTCATGGTACCTGGGTTTTACTTGGAAAATTTATATGAATAGCTTACCTTTTAAAAGTTTTATTCATTTTTTGGTTAGTATCAAACCTATGATAGATTTTTTTGTTAGTTCTTGTAACTGAGGTTACGCAATACAAGTCTCGATCTAGCAGAGCTAGCAAAGCTAGCTTGTTCTAGATCTCCACCCTTAATTAATTTTTCCCATTTACTTTATATCGAGATTTCGTTTTAAAATGTTTAAACCCTGAAAGCCTCTCGAGACCTTAAGTTTTTCTAGAATGTGTAATGCTACGGTATTAAAACAAAGAATAATTTACACATCTGAAAATAGAGTTGTCCCTTTGAATCCTCATGGATTAAGGATCAATTTTTTTTTTCTTTTAAAAGAAACTAACCTATTTATGAAAGTTTAAATTTCACTATTTTATATTATATGCATGCTAAATAATTTTCAAATGGAAAATACGATATAAGAGATTAGTTAAAACCTTAAAATCCTTTTAAAGATTTCAACGAAGGTGTAGGAGTTTGTTTTTATGACACAGTAAGTCACTTAGTAAAACAACCCAACACCTAAAAAGATAGAGGTACTTCATACCATCGATTTAGATTTAAGAGGGAATCACATTAATTATTTCTTCATAGGTCAAAACCCCACAACGCAGGCTCAAGATCGAGACTTCCTTAGATCATCTATCTAGCCATCTAGATCCTTTCAGAATGGGCCCACCAACGCAGAATGAAATTTAAGGAAACTAAATCCCAGATAATATTTAAAACTTAGCAAGTTACACCTACATGCCGAGGTCAATGCTTACCAGCATGGATCAATTACACCCTATGCCTCAAATCGCAAAACACGTTTAGTTCAAGAAAACTCACGCTTATTTTATCAAACAATTTATCACTAACAACGTTGAACTCCACTAAAAGCTAGAAGTAGGGCGTCGCCCAGAAAAGATCAATAAGAATTTAAAAATGATTAAAAGACAGAGTTCTCACCTTAATTAAAACAACCATAAGATAGCCAGATGAACTACTAACCAGAAGTCAGAACAAACTGAAATTTCAATGAAACCTCAATTCTATCTACCTTTTGAAGCTTAGTTATTTTTCCAGTATTATCAAACAAAATACATTTATTTACAAATAGAGCTTCGTCCAAAGAACCCTTACGACATAAACATCTAAAAGATTAAAATTAACAGAACTGAAATATAGAGTTATGTAAACCAAGTCAACTACAAGGCATCTGCACAGATACAAAAGTCTAGAATTAAGACCCTACGATTCGGACAGAGCCATTAAAGATACTTTTCCTTAAAAAAAACAAGCTTAAGAACAAATCAATATTTCTAGACAACGTTAGCTACAGAGAGTTACCAGATACTTTAAAACACAACATTTATAATTCAATAAATTACTCCCTTAAATATCTATGTCGTTTAAATTACATGTTTTTACAGTCTTCCATCCACAGCCTTTTTAATTATAAACTCATCAATGCCTATCATGCTCATAACGGATAAAACCCTACAAATACTGTGGGCACAGTTCACTTACAAACAACGAATAGTGAATCTGAAAGGTATGACATCAAACCTTTGCAACCCCGAGTGGCAAAGCCACTAATTTTGGCAACATATCCCCGAATATCTTCCAAAACCCTGAATAACCAACTCTAGGATGAGCGACATTTTTTTAGACACAGGCTTACCCAAGTTCGTAGGACAGTCTTGTCTCCCTCTAGCTCCAAACCCCGACCAATACCCATGCCTTCCTGCCATGAAAACAAAACCAAGGATTAAAAAAAGGAAACATTTCAATACACAAGACGAATAGAATTGCAAAGCCAGAGTGCATAGATTACATACCTTCTAGTGGATGGCGCAGTGCTAGCACCCTATTAGCGCAACCAACAACTTAGCTTCTCCTTTGTCACGGAGCACCGAATAGGGAGCTTGAACCCCTACCTAAAATAGATTGAAAAGGGGATTTCAAAACCCTGTAGTCTCACTTATACCTTGAGTTAGCATGGACGGTGACCACGAGGCCTTCACATGGCACATTTATTACACCAACCACCTCCACTAGAGTCCAGATCAGATACCGATTTTTCTATAGTGGTAGTTGCATCTTAGTTTGGTTAATTTTTCCTCCATGCTTATACCTTGTTTTCAAAAGTGCAAACCTTTACAACTTAAATGAGTTACTCCTTTCCCTTATGCCTTAGCACTTAGGTTTGCATAAACTATCATATGTCAAGTTGTATTTAATGATCCTTTCTAGTTTAGTTTAGCATAGGTTTGTTTCTGCAAAACGAGAGATTCTTCATGTTTTAGTTCACAAAGTGAACTAAGTCCAATACCAAAGAGTTCCTGATACCCTCTTGTATATAAGAGATCAACCATCCACACCTTTCACATTAGAAGTAAAAGTAATTACAGCCATAACTCATAGCTTAAACCAAGACTAGGTTACATGTTAAACCAAACATCCTTTTTAAACTAGTAAGGAATATTGGACATAACAGAGAATCAATCATCAGCGCAACACACTAGAAACTTGTTTTATGTGATTGGACAAACATAACATCATAATAAGAAAATAAACTTTTAGATCTTAACCAAATCAAAGAGAATGCAGAACCAGAATGCAAGCATCTTTCATAATAAGTTTCATAGTGCTGGAATTAATTTTGTTTACACGTGAGACCCAAATGACGATCATATCCCTTACGAAATTTTTTTTATTTTTACCGTTTTTAAGGGACATTACAGAATTGTTTAAGTGCTTTCTTTTATCTATTTTCCAATGGCTTATGTTGTCTACTAGTTTGTAAAATCGTGAGAAAATACTATTTATTTTTAAATGTTAATTCATTTTGTCAGGTGTTAAGCAAGTGAGCTCTGGAGCACCTAGACTATTTTATTTAGGTGTTGAGCAAGTGAGCTGTGAAGTGCACTTAGATTATTTTAATATTTTTTTATTAAATATGTTGAGCAAGTGAGCTCTAGAGCACTTGTACTATTTGTACTAGTTAACTTGTGTTGAGCATAAGATATGGAGTGCCATGACTATTGATTTAATAGTGTTGAGCAAGTGAGAACTGGAGCACTATTAATTAAGTGATTGTTGAGCAGTAAAGCTCTTGAGCACTTAGACTCATGGTGATTAACTAATGTTGAGTTGAGAGATTTGGAGCATTAGCAATCCGTTAAATTATTACTAATCTAAATTATTACTTATCTACTTTATTATTTCTAACCTGATTGGGACTACCACTCAGATAGGGATTGAACATGAAAGAGATTAGAATTGTTGAATAGTTGATAAGTAAGATCAACTAGATATTTGGATGAGTAAAAATCCTATTTTTTAACAATCAATGTGTCTAAGAACTAAACTAAGTGATTTAAACCTAGATCCTAGAAGCCTTTTCCTCATAAAATATTATAAGTAGAAGAGAAAGAACCTTGCAATAGGAAAGTGTTTCCAAGTCACAGGAGGGTTCAGTTGTGGATCTTCGAGCGCTCATATTATCAAATTGTGTGATGTTTGGTGTGTCCAAGAAGGTGGATTGTGGGAACATTAGGGGAACTTATTTTACAAGATCTACAAAAATGGATGGTAAATGGAACTTGTGACTACTCTGTTGATTAGTAAGAAAGATAACAAATTTACCCTAGGCCTTCTAGTTCTTAGCATGCTCTGTTCAGCTCAGGGGTGAGCTAATGAACGAACGAGGAACAATTCGAGGTCTACGTTTGGGTGGAGCATGGTAGTTCCCAAGTAAGTCGGAAAGTGGAAGAGGACTGATAAGTATTTTTATGTTGTTATTAATTCAAGAATTATTTTATAGATTTGATATGATTCTTTTTATGTCTAAAATTTTTCATCCAAATCTCTTATTGGTAGAAAATTTACACGCTGTGATTTTATCCATGAATATGATAACAATTAATTATGTTTTCAATTTGAATATAGAATCTAAATTGTTTTTATGCTTATTAAATCTGACCAAGAAACTAATGGTTAAATCTATCCTATTAATTTAATTTTGATGATTTATCTCCAAGATCGATATACAATCATATTTTATATATGTTTTGATAATGGTTTAAATTCTAATTATAGCCATTTCAAGAACTATTTAGTTCATGGTGCTTGGGTTTTAAATATTAGTATCTTGATCATCATTAATTATTGTTTTTAAATTCAAATTACAATTAATTATCATGTACGATTTCTAACCTAGAGATAAACCTCTCATTATCCATAAATAGGTAAAGGATCCTGAGACCATGTCCATAATCCCTAGATAGGTTCTTTAATATATATTTATAAATGATATATATTAAATAAACAAAGTTTAAACCTAGGAAGTATTACATATATTATGAACCATATTATATAAAAAAAAAATCTACTATAAACCAAACTATTATTTAAACCATAACATATTACATGCATCGAATAGAAATCAAATAAGCACACTATACATTCTTAGTGCAAACCAACGATAAATCTATACAAAGGTCAACATATAAACCATAATGTTTTCATGCTACATTTTGGGTCAAAGAATACCCAAAGCTCATGCTATCATGGTTTCCTAGCTACACAGAGTTAAGCTCTATAAAACAAATATATCTTTATCTATATATACATCAAAATAAAAATGATCCCAGTCATCAATCAAGAGATTTATTATCTCTGCATGAGAGTTGGGCATTTAAATGACTTGGTGGAAGTCACAGTTAAGCAAACCACACCTACCATAACAATCAATCTCATTTAAAGACTAAATTTAGCAAAGTTCAAGCCTTTACCATCAAGCAATTAGAAACTCTGGGTCACGCTTAAAGCGTTTGACCAGGGATCCATTTATAACTAGCATTTAATTACATACATCCTGGGAAAGAAGTGAAAGATTCACTACCAGTGCTGAACACATTAGCAAACCAACGTGGAACTCACATACCATTTCCAAATAAAAGGGTATGGGATCAACTCCCATAGCATTAGACTTCCAAAGTCGTCAAATCAAGATTCCCATGCAAATACACCCATAAAAGTCAAACTCTGCGTAGTATGCTAATTCAACAAATAGAGTATGCATTCATAATACACAATCAATTTTTAAAATAGAGGATAGATGCCCTAAGCAAAGAACCATGATTATATTTTTAAGGAATTTTGATTTTCACAAAATCCTTCAATAGAAAAAGAGTTCAAATCCAATAAGCCATAAGATGAAAGCATGATCATTTTCTCTCATAAATATTTATCACAGTTACACAAACACATAAATGTCTTGTAAAAAAACGCCTCGAAGGCTCAAAATATTTTTAAACGAAATCAGAAACATTGGCTTTGACCAACAGTAAACATTTATACATTCAAACTCCAAGATGTGCAGTCAAAACACCAGTGGGGAAGATTTTACAATGTAAGTCAAGAATAGAGTAAAACTTGCTAAAGCTAGGACTTACTAAACCCTTGTTTCTCCATTGAAAGCATATTCATGCCATCATGATTAAACAGGACATCAAACCTACAATTGCATACATTGTTTTATCTCAACAAAAAAGAAACCATATCTCTACAAAGTCTCTTTTCCATGGGTAGAATCGAATCCATAGGGGAGCCATGAGCTTACCTAGAGACTAGAAGTCAATTCTGAGTGTAAGCGTTGGCAACTCCATGCCATACCTTTCCTGCATAAAACCACACAACACAGAAACAATCAAACATTAATATACTTACATAGTTAAAACACAGAGAATTCTTTAATAAAATAGAACCAAGGATTGAAGGAAGTCATTAGCTGAGAATAGTTTGGATTTCACTGACTACATAGATGCCCCTAATGAAACCCACGAAAATGAATAACAATCCAAGAGAGTAGCTCTTTTTGCATGCAAAATGTTTCAAGAGATAGAGGAGAGAGTAAGCACTCAGGAGAAGTGAGTAAGCCCTTGTTGCATCGTGGATGAGCACCACTCGCCTCATGTTTTCCCATCACATGGGTTGCATTAAACATGAATCTACCTCCACCAGTTCACTTGGTTGCATAGTTTTAAGTTTGGGAAGTTCCCAACGATTAATACAAAGTCTTATTACAAAGTATATTCGCTATGCATGGGACTTGAATGACCAGCGTTGAATCTTCGTCCTCCCATAAATCATTGTTACCATATTGTGATATGATTTATGTTACCATATTGTGATATGGTATAACTTGGATTGTATTATGACCTTTCCTAAAGGTCTTAGGATAGGTTGTAGTGTAGGTATTATGCTTTTAAGTATAGTTTAGATCATCCAATACCTACAAGATTCATATGAAATAATAATGTTAGCTTGTTAAAGCTAAGTAAGAACTCAGGCAACTACAGATTAGAAATCCACCCATAGATAAATCGACCATCGATAAGACAATTACAACGTAAGACAAACAAAGTCAAATAAAGTTCATGACGATATTATGATCACCTATAAATAGTATTTAATATTATTATGTCATGGAGAAAGTTAAAATACTCCATCATGCTATGATGGATAAATGCCATAAGTAAGGCATACAGTCTTCTTTAAAAGATATGCCAATACGTTGAAGGAAACAATCACATAGAGATCAGTCAAAGACTACAAGATGAAATTCTAGTAGTTAAAGATGACATTTCAAACTATACAATGACGGTGAAAGAACAAACATATAACTCAGAATGCAAACATGTATGATTACCAATAATTACCGAGTGCTGAATTTAATTTAAATAATCATGTGTTTTTACCACAGATTGGATGCTCGTATAAAAACAAATTTATGGTGTATTTTGAAGGACATTATAGAGTTAGTTCCAAGAGAAAAAATTGCTTGGCCCTAAGTTTATTGCAGACATGTGAAAAATGCAATGACCAATTAATAAATATTGTGTTTTATGTTTTCATTTGTTCTTATGCCTTGACAAGTCGCTCCCTAAGGTGGTGTAGTCTGCCAGATTCGTTTTCTACATGGGTTATTTGTTTTTCATCACCTGTCCTCTTGTCGATTGTTTGGACTTGATGTTGGTATATAATTTATGCTACTAAATGTTTCAAGAAATCAATGGGGTATTTTGGTTATTCCAGAAGTTCGATTCCCATGGAATACTTTGATTTTGTTTTACATTCCTACCAATCTTTAACTACTTTTTGGTGCTTGTGATCTCTATGTCTGGTGAGGTCCTTCCATCTTCTTTCATTTTCCTTAGTCATTGCTTCTATTATCTATCAAATTTCAACATCTATGGTAATATTTTCTTTGAACAAAATTGCGATGTTGCCATGTTATCATTTTTTCACTTGGAATGGTCGATGTGCTAGTGCTAGTGTTGCTTCCTTTTCTTTTGTTTGATCAAATGATGGTTTATTGGGATGTGGTATTTATCCTCAATGAGTGTTGGAATTCACTATAGGTGTTCATAGTGATGGTGGGATTTGTTAGGGATTTTCTTGTGGTGTACTTAAATGAGGCATAGAAGAATTTGTAGCTATGAGATGAATGGGTACAGATTGTAGTGGGATCAACTATGAGGTATGTGGTAGGGGTGATTGTGTATGGACTATTTGAAGTAAGGATGAATATTGTTCAACTAGCGATGGGGGTTATGGATGTACATTAATTGATTATGGTGGATTGGTTTATATAGGAAATGAATATGGTCCTTTGGTAATTTTTGTTTGGGATTTAGGGATCGACACTTATGTTAGGTCAACCAAGCCCGTGGTGGTCAATTTGTCGACTGTTGACTAAGTATGCATCCAAGGTTGAGTCACAGCCTTTGGTTGTTTGCTCATGTTTATCTTTTGATTATGTTCTTATGTACTCCTATTTATATTTATTTCTAAAACCATTGTTCAAAAATTACTTTAGTTTTAGTTGAATTAATTATTATTTCCTTTGCTCGAACCATTGCCTATGAATAGTCAAGACCGACCAATGCTTGAATCCATTGTTAGTTTTAATTTGTTCTCTTGATGATTGGTGCCTTTTGCACTTTCTTCTACCATCAAAACATCAACAACTACCTACTCCATGTTTTTCTTTATTGTTGTCTTCTCCCAATCGAGAGGTCCTGAAGTAAGGAGAATTTTTTGTTATTTTCCCTTATTCTTCTCACTGGATTCCTGAATATTAGTTGTTGTCTGTTTGGTTTTTTTTTGTTTTTATATTATTTTTTATGAGATTAAATGTTGTTGAATCTATTATGTGTGCAAATGATGTTATTTACATCCCTTCCTCCCTTTCCTCTTCTTTCTCTCCATATTGCAACAATGTGATTATCTATTCTACCTCACTTCTTTCTAAAGGGGGAGCTCTATGCTTTGTATTTTGTTTCCAAAATTTTTTTATGAAAATATGATCTATCGAGGGATAATATTCCAATTCCTTAGCCTCACTACCTACTCCATGCACATATCAGACTCGTGTACAATCTAGGTCAAACTTTATGTCAGCTGTCAGTGGCATGTTTCTTTGTTTATTTTGTGCCATTGTTCATCATTTCCATGCTATCTTTAGATTATCGAACCATGTGCATAGCACTTCTTTTGGGGTGAGACTCTATGTTGAGACTATCCGTTTAGGGGAATTTAAGCATTGGATAGTTATCATCAATGACACGACCCATGATAGGAATATTACCTTTCCCACTGATATAATTATTGTAATGGTTATCTAGAATAATAAGGAGGGGAATCATATTGCTTTCCCATATTCCTGACACTTTTCATAGTTTACATTGACCATGTCAACCACATAATCATCCCAGTTAAAAAATACTAATTTCTTAGTAATTTTTTTGATGGATTCCAACATGGTTATTTACACATTTGATTCTCAACTAGTTTGTTATAAACAAAGGAAATCTATGATAGTGGCCCACTTTACCTTAGTTTCTTTCACCATGATTACTATCAATCCTTTCGAGCTATTTCCTTATGGTTTCACCGTAAACTCTTCTACCAGTGCTAATGGTTGACTTATAGATGGGATTTGTTCATTGAGCATTGGGAGAATAGTTACTCATACGATCATGGAAAAATTTATCCCCATTGGTTTGTAATGACATATATTTCCCCAAGGGTAGATCCTAACTATGAATATGGATATTTTCTCCTTTAGGCCATCAAGAATTCCTATCAATAGTTCCCCAAGATAGGACATAATTCCTACTTTGTAATTTCTAACTATCTATGATCTATGATATAGGTCCCATTTCTTGTGGCCCAATGCTTAAATGTGTTCTAATGTCTCTCCCAGTTATTTTCTTCTTCCTTGGCGTGTTAAACTTTGTCAATTGTTATATCCAATTAAGATTGAACCTCCATTGTGAGAAGAATATCATGATCATATTCATGCCATGGACCTTCATGTTGTTCTACCTAGTGTTATTTGGCTCATTAGTGCCTAGTCTAGTTTCTTGGACCATAGTTTGTCCACATTTGACCACCTTAAACTAGTGATATATCCATGAAGCCTTGTTTTTGTAATATCCCGATCTCTGGTAAAATTCTTATTTACTCAAATTTGTCTATTGACATAATAACACTACCTAAAACCTAGAATAGAGAAGGAAATGCAACCTAGAGTGGAAAAGCGGCATGGTGAACCACAAGGGGGAGAGTTTTGAAGTTGATGAGGCCTCAAGATTTTTGGCTTTGACTAGCCTTTGATCATGAGTTAACCATGTTGTGCTTTGGATTTTAGTTTTATATATATATATATATATATATATATATATATATATACCTATCTTGTAAAGGAATATCCTTTTTAGCTGGCTTTTAACCAGCCTAGATCCAAATCCTAGGCTCTATCAAGCACCTAGAGGGATCAAATCTCCGGAGGTACAAACCTCTGCTTGAATAGCTTGTGTAACGTTACTCGACAAACTTTTAGGATCTCCCTCATATTTAGTTTTTACTTTGTATTATTCCTTTTTGTTTACTTCGTATTATTTTGTCTTTTTTGTTTACTTTGTATTATTTTGTCACTCGACAAACTCGACAAACACTCCACACATGTTACAAGATCTCCCTCATACTGTAAAACCTCATAACTATTGCTATCTAAATACATATGTATATGTATTACCTCAAGTATATAAATATATGATTTATATAAGATAATATATATATCTATATATATATATATGAGTACTCTTTATTGCCCTCATGCAAGTGTATTGGGAAGGTATTTAATTAAATCAGTCAGCGGCTCTACTATTCGTTTGGCGTGGTTGTAGTTGGCGATCCACATGGGTATCCAGCGCATGAAAACTCTTGGATTCTCAGGTCAGAGCTTTATGGTTAGGGTTAACACTTTAATTAAATAGTTGGAAGCTAAGGCTACGGTCCGATAGTGAGTATTCGTTGGTTAACCTAAAGAAAGACGTTTCATTTTTATTGGTAGAGAAAAACGTTTTTATTTATTTAACGTTTTCATTGATTGAAGATTTATGTGCCTTGGGCATTTCTAGAAGAGGGAAAAACGTTTTTGTTTGCTGCTTTTGTGTGGAGGGAAAAACGTTTTTGTTTGTTGCTTCCGTGTGGAGAGAAAAACGTTTTTGATTGCTACTTCTGTGTGGAGAGAGAAACGTTTTTGTTTGCTACTTCTGTGTGCAGAGAAAAATGTTTTTGATTGTTGCTTCTGTGTGGACAGAAAAACGTTTTTTATTTCTGCTTCTGTGTGGTAGAGAAAACGTTTTCTTGGTTTAATGTTTTCATTGTTGTCACAAATCATTTTCCTGTAGAGAATGGATTGGGGGAATTCTGTGAACATTTTCAAAGAGATAGATATGGAGGAGATAGATATGGTATATGACCAGCGATGGGATAGAAAGCTGAGGAAGCCCGACCCCAAGCCCATCCATCATCTGCGTATAGCTAGGATACGCATAACTCTATGTTAATTTTAGTATCGGAGATTTATTATTGTTGTTTGATGGTGATGGGGATAGGACGACAGAGAGATCCTGAACCCAAATCCCTTCCTCCATCTGCATTTTTGTTGTGTTAGTATTTGTAAATTGTTTATGATCTGCATTAGGATGGTACGACTAAGAAAGCCCTATCCCGGAACCATCATCTCCTTCTGCATGTAGCTTGATCGTTGGATCTACATTGACATTCTCTTTTGTTATAAATTGTTTATGATCTGCATTAGGGATGAGACGACTGAGGAATCCCTATCTGAGAACCTTTATCTCCTTCTGCATGCAATCTAAGATTTGGCTCACTGTTGATCACAGTGTATGATTTTATTGATTGATATACATATACTCTTTTGAACATATCATAGGATCTCATGGCATCTTCTTCCTTCGAGGCATTTGGCATCATCCAGATATATATTCCTTTTATTGCATAGATCGTATGGTATTTTGTCCTTTGGGTTTTTGAATTTACCTATTTTACATCTCCTTTTTACTGTGTTGTACAACATATATATTTATATGTGCAAGAGGTCGTGAATCCTCTTATGAGGAAGGAGAAAACCCTTAAGGAGTGGGGTTGTAGTCATTTTAGTTCCTTCTTGAAAATAATAGAGATTGATTCAATACTTTTATCTTGGGTACCTTCTTTTGTATTTTATTTGTGTTGTTAGAATGCAGTAATGTTTTTATATATTCTTGCTGTGTGTGAAGTGTTCACAACCATCTTCAGATTGAATATGAAGCTTATTTCTGAAATGAGGGTGAGACATGAAATCCAAACCTTTAAACACTTGGATGTGGCATAGATCATAGAATGTCAAGTATGGAGCACAGGCTTGGGCTAGAAGAGAACGAAACCACAACTGGGTAAGAGGATAGAACACAAGATGTGTTCAGGTAGGAACACTACTAGATGAATTGCAAGAGCACTGCAGTACTCGGTAAGGTTGTGAGTGGTTGGTTCAAGGGCACAGAGACTTAAAAGTACCTGAAACACTATGTGGAACTTAGGAGCACTAATTGGGTGTAGGGTTGTAATTTCTTACTCGAAGTCTATCATCTTGAAAGAGCTTGGATAAATTAAAGAAACTCCCTATCCTATTTGTGGATCATCGTTCCCATCTCGAGGGTGGCCTCCAGATGGACTAAGTAGAAGTCGTCGGAGAGCCTACGGTTGGGTGGAGCATTGCATTGCCCATACAATCCCCTTATTAAATATTTTTAAATGATAATTAGTTAGATATCTCGCATGAATAATGGAAACGAATCTAAAGTTTTAGAGCATAAGTTAGAGTTAGTAGTAATAACAAATGAAACAAAGTGTGATGAAGGCAGGTTGAAGAAGGCAAGGAGGAAACTCTCTTTCATCTCTACCAAATTGGTAAGAAAAGTATGCTCTATAAATCTATTATAATATTTGATATATATTGTACCCTATTACTAGCAAAGAAGCAGTGGCAAGATTACTCAAGTATTTTATCTCTAACAGTAAGAGATTTGACTTAAAACATCTACATTGTTAGAGTTTCCAACAGATCCCATGAAGTTTTGGTAATGTAAGTGAAGAGTCTTTTCTTATGTTTACTTTTCCATGTATCTATGCAAAGCGGATTGGTAGATAGACAATGGATATAGACTCTTACACATAATTTGTATGAAATATGGATATAGAACTGACCTTATAGATGAATAGCTCGTACGGAGCATACCTATGCTTTATGGTTTCACTATTCTATTACCTATATGGTATATAGCATACATGATGTATTAGAAATTATGTCTAATGTTTGAGAATATGATTTCCATGGTTATGGGTGCAATATAAGAAGAAATGGACTTCTGTTTAAAGTAACAAGGTGCAATTGCATGTTATCTATAATTAATGTTTAAATCTTATACGGATAAAGAATAAGACATTATCCTGAGTTTAAAGAATTAAATAAAAGCAAGGACTATTACAATGGTATATAGCAAGGTCTGTTACAATAAGTATGCATCAATGTTGATATATGTAAAGGAAGGTGTGAAAAAGGGTATGCTGAACATTCATGGTTGTATTTTCTTTGTGAATGATGTAAAGGAGAACTTGGTTTGCATGCTTAAATGCTTGGAAAGGATTTTCAATATTGCAGTAAGGATGTTTCGCTAACGCCATAACAATTTAGATAAAAAGGAAAACAAGAATACTAAGATTGTTTTCCTAACGCGGTTCATGTGGAATATGTCCTTGAATAGTAACAAAATAAAGAAAATGATTATTTCTCATACTCCCTTTGGTCTTTATGGACTCCCAATAGTCTTTATGGGTAAAGGGTGTGTTGCAAGTTGTCTAGATGTTATTTAAATATGGTAGGTGAATTGATGTTGTATAAGTATTGAAATTATTTGACTAAGGACCTTTGCATAAGATAGTTATACATAGTCAAACGAAAGAATGGGTTAAGACATATGAATGTTTGTTCTTTGTATCTTTATAAATGCCAATAGCCATGTGCAAATTCCATCCCATAATAAAGAGATTAATATTACACCTACATACTAAATCAAAGATGTCAGTTCTAGAAGAAATGATACAACCATAGATTACCATTGTCGCATATGTCTAGCTAAAGAATGTTACCCTCTTCTCATTCTGGAGGCATGTAAAAAGAAGTAGCTTGTACAGTGCTGGTAATGGATCATTCTTGGAGTAAGAAGTATGGGCCATGTACCTAAGCTAGAAAGGAATTTTTTATATAAATATTATTGGAAGATCTACATTAGCTGACCATCTGTTTTATAGTGGTAGCTATACAATCCTAAATGAAGTGTTTGGCTCAATATAGATGGTTCCTTAGATTGATTGATAATTATTCAAATGATGTACTTACCAAGTATGCATTAGTGTAGAACAAAGTTTCTTATTCGATAAGAAATTAAAATTAAAATTTCACCCCATTTCCTCTATAATGTAACAAGGATATTGGGTATGTTTTAGTTTGTCCACTTATCCACTCATTTCCATCATTTTAGGAGTCAATGTGCCCCACTACCTTGCATTTATGTGGGAATTATTGCATTTCCCTATTTTAAGGAGACAGAGAGTGCCCTCTTAATTATTTGGTCAACTTGTGCATTAATGGCCACTACTTAGCCAACTACTCACTCGTGCACCCTCATAATGGTACCTTTCACATTGTTTGACTAGCCTAACCTCCCCATGGTCCATATATGTTCATTGAACCTCAGTATGGCCCAATCTATGAGTTACACTTGGTCTCATATCATTGATGGGTGAATTGGTCAAATCTAAGCCTCATTATTGTGAGCTACTCACCTTGCCACTAAGCCTCTCAATTTTGTCTCTTGAGAGCATCTATATATTGTACTCATGTTGATGAATAATACTAGAGTGGAATTCTTCCCACTGGAGTGATTCTCCTCTAGTGTTATGTTCAATATTTCTTCTTTATTCTTGTTATCTCTTTGTGCAGATAATTCTAAGTGAGATTGTTTTTGCCATCTAGATCTAGGTTAGATTGTGACATGCATCAGAGCCTAGTGTTGTGATTATTGTGAAATCTAAATTCTAATATCCATGTCCTCTATTTTCTTTGATTTTGTTTGTTCCTTCTCTAGTTTTCTTACATTTATTGCGTTGTTCATTTTTAGTGAACCATCAACCTATGGACTGCTCAATTATTATGAATTCCTTTTGCTTCCTCTTCTACTCCCTACTCTATTGTTGGAATTCTTTTACAGTTATGAAAAATTGAATTGTGATTCCACTACAAGTGGTATGGGATATTTATGTTTGGTCTTGGAATCATTAGATTTGCCAGTCTCAAAATTTGAAAATGATTTGGTTGTGTAAAGTGTGTAATAATTCATTTGTATGGACTGATAGTTAGATCATAGCGGCATTTATCACTGTTAGAGTAAATAACCCTCATATAGTAGGTCTTGATGATTCTAATGGGACAAACCACACTCAAATCCACCTCCTGAGTTAAACATAAATCAAAAACCTATTTTTTTGGGTGCCTTCCATTATTTGAGGGTGCATTCCATGATTTGGGGGATTTTTTCCTTGATTTAAGGAGTTAAGTTAGAACTAGTTTTGCACACTAATTTAATTGGAACTGAAAACTAATTGACCCATCACACTCATTAACGTTCCATTTGAGTGATTTTAGGAACATGTGGGCCACAAAGAAGCTAGTATTCTTTGCAACCCATAGTGGACATTGGTAATATTGTAATTAACTTAGTTAAGTGTGTTAAATGTATAAGAACTTAAATACGCAGGTCCTTTCTTATAAAAATAACCTCCCATCTAAAATAATGTGCGATTGTTATGAGAAGGTATTGCTTGTTCTCTAAAATGCTAGGTTTTCCATTTTAATGACCTAATTTCTATGTAATTATTTGCTACATCTTCATGCTCAAAATTTTTAGCCCCATCTCATGCTCAGGCAGTCTGCAAGCTCCACGCTTAGCCTACCCCCCATTCAGGCTCAGGCTCATGTTGGCCCCCTTTCTTCATGCCCAATTCTCACCTAAATCTCTCCCCATCTAGTGCGCAACACCATTCACGCCCAACTTTTGCACCTTTCTGCTCCCCTTCTGCCATCTCCCTCTACGCCCTAACTCTCAGCCTCCACTCATTCTCAGCTGCACTCTCACACAAAACTCACACAACCCCTACCATTCACGCCCGTCTACCACATATCCCATCGTCCACTCATGCGCAACCCCCTTCCATTCGCTGCTTCTCTCTTGGGATTTACATCTATGCCTAAACACTCAGCCTCCACACATTTCCTAACTCCATGCTCATGCTTTCATCTGCGCCCAACTCCTCCCCCCATCCTACACTGCTTCTCTCTACCATCCCTGCTCATGCATCCTGTCACAAATCACTCCAAAAACATACCTCTTCTTTGCTCATGCCCACGCTTCTCCCTATCTCATCTCATGCCCAACGCTTCTCCCTATCTCTGCTCACACCCAATGCTTCTCCCTCTACCATTTTCTCCCAGCTCAAAAAGATGCATAACTGCCCCATTAAAGAAGCTCAGATCCTGTTTTACAAAATATTGGAGATCAATTAGTATCGAAGCATCTAGATCCTAAGAAGAATCAACATAAGAACCAGTAGCAATAAGGTTTTCAAATTTATTTTTTTTTCTTTGAGTTTTATAATTTGCAAATAGATCTCACACCCTTCTCAGGGTTTTCTACAGTTGATGGTGGATTCACACATCTTCCTACCATAGGAGCCCATAGATCTCCACCATAGAGAGGAGATTCACAGATCTTCATGCCCAAAAATCTCTCCCTCTAGTCATGCTATTGTTCCTTAATCCTTCAGCCCTAATTATTTTAGCTTTTGTTCCACAAGATGCCTCCTAAGTGAGACCCCTTGGCCATCGATTTGGATTCTAATGCCTCTAATCCAGTCCAGGACCTCTAATCTTCTCTCAATGAGTTAATAAGAATGCAACAACAGACCCACCGAGATCCATTCCAGTTAGACACTAGGTTCCAACTCCCTAAGTCCAGGGGACAAACCATTGGAGAAGCAGTGGAGTCATGGATCCACAGCCTTTCCACCTATTTTGGGACTTGCACAGACCTTACTGAAGAGAGGAAGCTTTAGATTGCATCATTACAGTTGGAAGGACTTGCTCAAACATGGTGGGACACAGAGCAAGAAAAGGCCATCTTGGTAATAGAAATTGGAGCTTTAGCAAAGTCTTCTTCTTCTCAACCGATCAACACTTGGGCTCGCATGTGCGAAGCCTTGAGAGATCATTTCTACCCACCCGGGTATCTTCAATCATTATGGATCCGCTGGCACCAACTCCACCAACTTCCTACACAAGGATTACAATCATATACCGAATACTTATGCAAGCTTTGACTTCAGCTCCACATTCTAGACCCAGAAGAGGTATTAATCCTTGAATTTAATTCTGGTTTATTGGTTCAGTTTCGTATAGAAGTTGAGTTATTTGAAAATTCTACATTGGATAAAGATTTTCAAAGAGAATTTGAAGTCAAAAGAAAGGGAACTCCTTGGGTCATACTCTTCAATCCAGTCCCAACCAGAATCCATCTACTTCACAAAATCTCATGCCCAATACTACATATTGCCTTTCCTCCACTTGTCCTACCAGTCGAACGGCCAATACACCATGGTGTTCCTTCCACCAGACTAATTCCCACAAGACTTTAGATTGTCGAGTGTTAAAATCTCTCAAAACCAACAAAACTCTCTTTACTGAAACTCTTTCATCCCAACCTATATAGGACATTGCTGAGGTTTCTCTTGAGAATCCTACTAAAGTAGATCGCTCATTGATCTTAATGACATCTGAAGATTCCAACTTGTCTACCTTACCCCTCTTTACTCATAACTGTCAAATCAAAAATTCTTTGGCCTTACTCATCATGGATAACAGCAGTTAGAAAATTTTGGTTTCACAAGAGCTAGTACAACGCCTTCACCTACCTACTACTCCTCATTCGCAAACATATCAGCTAGGATGGGTGTCATGTACCCACCTGCTGACCCAAAGCAAGGCAGGAAGCATGATGCCAATACTCAGGGATTTCACATGATCTCAGCCCATTGTTAGATCCATATAAGTAATAAATGAGTGTGCAGATGTAAAGCAATCAATTATGCACAGCGGAAACAACATCCCCACAATCTTCATATGCATTCAACATATCAATATCAGTCATGAATTAATTAGAACAACGCAGAAGTAAATACATAGACATCAAAATACTTATCTTCATTTTTGCAACTGCCCAAGCAACTAGCTATGTCGCTGCAACGTTCCACCCAGCCATAGGCTCTTCGACAGCTTATACTGAGTCCATCCGAAGGCCACCCCCGAGCTGGGCATGATTCTCACAAGGAAAAAGGGGACATTCACGTTCACACACAGTCCATTAACCGATTCATTTTAGCCAAGCCATTCCAACTTGGTTTATCAAGCTACAATTGAACCCTTGAGGCTTACACTCAGGCTCAAGCCATGGATACCCACACCCAACACACTCTTCATTCACACAGTGAGCACAAACAGGGGCAGGGATACTCATTTTAGACAATGGGAATTACAAATAAAATGGCCATAGGTCTTCCCAAAAACGTTCCCAACAAAAATGGATTGTGGGATGGGGCAAACAATCCCCAGGAGGAAAAACGATTTCCTTCCCCAATATCTCCGCCTTCAGCAACCCAAAACGGTCTCTATTGAACCCCCATTCGTTTTCCCCTCTTCCCCACTGGTATACAACACAGAAAAACGCCCTTCACTGCTGGGGAAATGAAGAAAACGTTTTTCCACATGCCTGGAAAATGCCCAGGTAGTTCTGAACTCATGAGGGAGGAAGAATGGTCATGGATTATGGCTTGGAGAGCAATTTCGTGGCTCTCCCTTTGACCAAGGAGACCAACACGATTTTCCATGAAGGGTGGCTTGCCCATACCCGATTTTGGACAGCCATACCTTCCCATTCCCAAGGAAATAACTTCCCCAACCAACTCTTGGGAGAAATCAATGGTTGGGTACAAAAGTCAACATGGGTAGTTGAGGGTTTGATGGGTTCCCTTATTGACACTTGGATTGACTCTATTGGCTCAAGGGTTTGAATGTTTTCCCTCCCAATTCCTTGTGAAATCATGCCCCCATCTCTTTGTTGCATTGCATAGCTAGTTGTGGGTATTTTTTTTATTAAAATGCATTTTACATGATATTTGAATTTCCAATGTGCATTGCTAGCACGCAACCCATATGCATCACGAAATCGATGGCGGGGCCTTGGCCTTGAGCTCCTCACCATGATTTCATAACAATATTACATCATTTATAATGTTAATGCCATGGGGCCAAACTGGGGACATTACATTCCCCTCCCCTTGGAATAACACCGTCCTCGGTGTTTCAACACTTCAGACTATATACCCACTTTACACATGATGCATAATTCACATATGGTGGCAGGTCTGTCCTGCAATTCGTCTCTTTACTTTGATCTTTCACGATCAAGTCCCCTAGCTTCCACAAGTTCCTCCTGCTAGCTTTGGTCTTCCAGCTCTACAAGTGGGCATTGCTCCAAAGCAATCCCTTCCAATTGTTTATCTTCCAGCTGATCTACAAGTCTGGAATTTCATGGATGCCATCTTTCTTGTTGTCCCAACAACTATCTGTGAGACTTATCATGGCAATTCCTGTGAGGACAAGCATAACACAATAATAAAATTAGTCAATTATTTTCCTAATTGACTTGGAACATCCATGCTTTACTCATGAGACTTCCACACATTTCATGCTTTCCCACACACACATGAACTCAGTCATGTTCATCCTTTCACAAGAAAATAACTATTTCAGCATTCACAATTCATTTCAAGCAATGAAACACCATTTGTTTTCATTTATGACATGCACTCAACAATCCTTTGTTTCTAAGATGCCTCAGTCAAAGAAAGAGAAGAGTAAGAGTTTTCCCCCTCTTAGTCTTGTTCCAATCCGGAGCCACACCATCATTGGTGGTTCTATGCTCCTTGGCCCTTTTTTTTTTCACTTCAAATGTGAATGCTTGACTTGCCCTTTCTCGGCTATGACACTTTAGTGTCTAAGTTCTGTCGAGTAGATTTCAACTAGGGAACCCTTCCCCATGGTTGCTTACAAAACCTTTGGCTGCTAGGACCCACACAGTTCCACTAGCACCATCTTTCATTACTGCTCATATTGAGCTCTTTTTAGGACAGTCATATGTCCACATGCATCCTCTGGGTGCTTTCATAGTCTTTGCTTCCAGCAATACGTTTATTGGATGTCTTCACTTTATTCCACAGGATCCTTTTTCGCTTTCCAAGCATTGGATTTCCCGTGGATACCACAATGAATGTTGGGCCAGCACGCAGGCTACTCCATAACCATTCGAACAGGCAATGCTAAGCCAGTATGCTGACTGGTTTTATCAATTGTTTAAGGGAATGTTTGGCCAGCACGCCGGCTGCTCCACAACATCGAGTGGTTAATGTTCCCACCAACTATTCTCTGAATCTTCCAAGAATTTCATAGCGCCCAACCAGTTACTCTCTGGCTCTACCAAGAATTTATGGCTCCAACCAGTTACTCTTTGGCTTTACCAAGCATTTATAGCTCTTTCAGGGTCCTTGTTTCCTGTAATGGCCAAGGTTTCCAACAAAGAAACAACAATGTATTAGTTTGGTTGCAATAAGATTCGTTCCTGAAATCTTCATTATTCCAACAAGAATTAAATGAAAATGAATACTTATCTGTATTTTGCGTTTCCTCGCTACTCCACAGGTTTCCTTCTCTGCTTTACAAGCCTTGGATCACCTGTGGGGTGGATGCTTGGCCAGCACACATGCTGCTCCACAACATCATCTGAATAGGCAATGCCAAGCCAGTGCGCCGACTGGGTTTATCAGGCATCCCACCAATCAGTATGCTAAGCCAGTACACCGACTGGGTTTATCCAGCATTTCAAAAATCAGTATGCTAAGCCAGCACGCCGACTGGGTTTATCAAGCATTTAAAAAATCAATATGCTAAGCCAGTACGCCAACTGGGTTTATCAAGCATTTCAAAAAAATCAGTATGCTAAGCTAGTACGCCGACTGGGTTTATCAAGCATACAATAACCATTTCCAAGCCAGTTCTCCAACTGGGTTTGTCAGGAAATAACATCTTTTCACCAATACCTCCACAACATGCAAGTAACCAATGCCAAGCCAGTACATCGACTAGGTTTATCAGGCATCCAGCAATCCTTTCGCCACAACTCCCAAATAACCAATGCCAAGCCAGTACACCGACTGGGTTTATCAGGCATACAACAACCATTGCCAAGCCAGTACATCGACGGGGTTTATCAGGCAATATGAACAACATAATATGATTACGTGGCTCCTTCTCTTGTGCAACCAGTGGTTCCCTCCAGGAACTCCATAGGTGACTCACTTGACTGCAGGATAGTATGGCCCCACAATACCCACTCACACTACACAAGGATGATACCCCTTTTCTGCAACACAGCTCCCTGGGCCTATCCATCCCTTCTAGTGTCTTTTAGTGTGAGCGTAGAAAGGTTACCACTGCCCATACAGTCCTCTTGAGCACCCTTCTTCACCTTGCCTCTTTCGTGCAACACCAAGTTGCATTTGTTTAAGCTGTTAGCACAAGAAGGATAAGCAGGCTCATCAGTATTGTTGCCCAAAAATTGTAATCATATTTCATATCATTCACTATCAAGTATTGAAACACCAGGAATGCGTCCATTCCCTTAGGATGTAGTCAATATTGAAAACCCTATCATGACCCAGCACCAGAAAAGGTGTGCACCCCCTCTCCGATGTGCGCCATGTAGGCCCTAATCATTCTCAAGCAGTCTGCAATGATATAAATAAGATGGAGCATGCTCTGCATATTAAATCTAATAACCAGACACGTATATTCTTAGTTAGGGTTACGGAATACTCATTCGCTTCACAAATGTATATTTTCTGCATTTCTGAAGAATGGGGCTCCCTTCTCTGAGTCAACAGTCCTTCGGTTTGCTACCCCAATCTTTTCACGTGCCATAACCCACACTTGCCTTCTTGGCATAATTTACTGTCTCACTCACATGCTTTACCAACATGCAGTTTGTCTGAGACATTATCAATATTTACAATGGCGTTTCACCCGAAACCCATTTCCAAAGCATGGGATCCTTCCCATCTAGTTTGGCTTCTGCAGGCCATCACACATGATCTCCCTGCAATGTGTCATCCTAGCACACTTTATCACATAGCCAAACAGTCAGCAACATTTAGCAATAAGCTTCAAATATGATTGTTCCATAACCAATCAATAGCATTAATAATTAAATTCAATATGAATTTACAATTCTGTCTACTACAGAAATTGGTTTTCTTATCCATGAGGTTATCCTCATGTTGTTTGGCTCATGTAAGTGACACCACTCTGCCCGTTATGGTCTTATGCCCGCTGCCATACGGGAGCATCCACTTACAGCATGTCCTCCTGACACATTTTCATATAAGCCAAACAGTCATTAGCAATTATAAGCAATTCTCAAATCTGAAATTTGTAACTCTATTTTCCCACAGAGATTAGATTTGCAACTTAAACCAGACAGTTTTCAGATTCATTTCATGCATAAATTTACAACCATGAGAACCTTCTCATAACCTTTGGCTTTTGTACATGGTAGATCCCGGTCTTTACTATGGGCTTACCCTCATTTCCATACGCAAAACTTTTCTATCTGAAACTGAAACTTCAATCAGCCAAACACGTTGTGAGTATCTACGCACATAATCATTCATTTCCATAACAGTCACTAAAGTGATCTTGGAATTATAATACTTAATAATTCAAACACCTTCAGCTGTTGAACATTTGAAATGCAATGAAATATATATACGTTTCTATATATGCATCATCCCTATGCATTCATACCATGCATCACAAGATTTATAAAATCTCTTAATGCACATCTACTCAATGCTACCTTGCATTGTTTCATGAGTACTATGCATTCAAGCATATTATGATCGAAACATGACTATCTCATATAGCTTGCATTATCATAATCAGGACCACCAGTCCTCACTTGCTTTTGTTATTAAGTACATAACCAACATACACATGGCATGATATAAATTCATATGAATGCATTGAGATTTCTAAACAGTCATAGGGTGTAAGGATCATTTCCTTCGCTTACCCACACCTCACCAAGCTTGGTAGGTTAACAGTCCCAATCGGTAACCAATATCACATGCAAACTACCTCAACATAGCTCAAACATAGTTGAAGAGATCTTACCAAATCCCTTTTCAACATTCATGCAATTGGGAACTGATAATCATTACCTGAATGGTTACCATTAACATCGCTTGATGTTACCTGATCAGTTGGCCTCTTACCAAGGCTGCTCGGTCCTTTTGCCAACTTTTGATCATAGATTTGTTGCACCATCCTTTCTACATAAGGTCATTCGCTTCATGCAACAACACCTTCAGCACATTTAGCCATGCTCTTTGTTATCTTTGGTCCTACAACCAATACCAACATCAATAGTGATCATCAATCACAATATCCTCCATTAGTGGTTCATTGCATATGCAGACTTCATTATTCTACCAATATGCAATATCCCATTTAGGCACAAGCATTTCCATATGTACTATGCAATGTTTGTTAAGACGCCATCTAGTGCATATACATCTATGTAATCTCTTACATTTTTAACATTTTTATGCCATATGACGATTTCATAATTGTAAGTATGATAACAAACAGGGGTTTAATGAATTCTTCCCTTTTTGATCCCTCCTCGTAACATGGAATTCCTTTCCATACCATGCAATTGTAGAAACTGCCCATATTGACAACAAAATTTGTTTGTCAAAACAGCCGCGGGCACTCTTCTGCACTAAATATCTATGATACATGTAGATCTCATTCAAACTCTGGTCATGTATCATTGTTCCCTGTTGGACAAGCTTTCCAATGCCTGTCTTCATGCTCCATTCTGACATCAGGTGCGGAAACTGCATCTCTTCAAAAATGACAAATTTCACTCCAATTCTGCACATTTTACACAGTTGCATTTTGGTCCAGAATGCCAACTTTAGCCACCTGTGGGAGGAAATCCATGAAGAATCACAAAAACTTTTATATCGGGTGAAGTTAGTCCATATAACCAGAAGCACTCAACAATTCACGGATCTCAATTCCGATGCACCATTCATCTTCTATGAATTTCTGGGTTTTACTACTTCTCACTTTTCACATTTTTCCAAAATTCCAAATTTTGGGCCAAAAACGGCTATCTCCCAAACGGTGCATTTCTGGGAAATCTTCGTCTAACGGAAACTGTCCGTCTTAATGAGAATATGAAATGTCTAGTTTAGTAAAAATTTTGATTCCCACATCTGGGGTCACTTTTACTACCCACAAGCTTTTCAAAATCCCGAAAAAGTGGCCCGGAAAAGTGCTTTTTGGCCTTCTTGCTCACCCCGACTCCACATCCTTTGGAGTTTGGCTCCAAGATTCTGAACTTAACATTGCGCCTGCTTCATGACCGTGCCTGATCAATTTCAGCTCAAACAGACCTTCCGTCAAGCCTCGGGACTCCATCCTTCAAAAGTCACTATTATCCATTTTCTGTCAAATCGGAGTGTAATGGGCCCGGGGTCTTCACTGTTTCTTTCATGGCCTCCGTCAATGGCCTCCGAGCCCCACAGGAATCATCCCATTCCGAGCCCCGATGCTTCCCCTATCCAAAAAATGAGTTTTTGTCACTTTACTCTTTTTTTTTTCTTTTTTTTTTTTTTTTTTTTTTCGCTGCCTGCCTGCCGCCACCGCGGGGCGGTTCACTGAATGCTCCCGAAATTGCGGCCCGATTGGCTATATCCTTCCGCAGTTGCGGGCCGTTTGGCTGTGTCCTTCCGCAGTTGCGGAACGGTTGGCTGAATGCTTCCGCAGTTGCGGAACGACTCGGTGAAGTCTTCCGCAATTGCGGAACGATTCGCCGAAGTCTTCCGTGATTTCGGTAGAGATTTCCTTCCGAAATTTCGGAAGAGAATTCCTTCCGAAATTTCCTTTCGACGACGGACACTTAGAAATTTTTTTGCTTTTCGGAGCATTTCACCGAATTTTTCCGCGTTGCGGGACAACTCACTGTATCCTTCCGCAATTTCGGAGCCGTTCGCGGAATCCTTCCGCAGATTTCGGAAGACTTTCCCGAATTCTTTCCGAAACAAACCTTAAACAAAAAATTGAAAACACTTAGAAAATTTTTCCGTCTTTTTCGGAGGAATTCGCCGAATTTTTCCGCGTTGCGGGACAACTCGCGGAATCCTTCCCCAATTTCGGAAGAGAATTCATTCTGCAAATTTCGGAAGAGAATTCCCTCCGCAAATTTCGGAAGAGAATTCCCTCCGCAAATTTCGGAAGAGAATTCCTTCCGAAAACTTCCCTTCGCAATTTCGGAAATACTCGCGGAATGCTTCCGAAATTTCGGAAAGATTCGCCGAATGCTTCCGCAGTTGCGGAAGACATTCGGGAATTCTTTCCGAAACAGTCTTTAAACAAAAACTTTTTTCAAACAGACTCTGAGCAAATTTTCAAACACTTAGGAAAATTGAAATCTTTCTTTCTGTCAGAGATGGCTGTTATTGCATTTGTCCCATAGAGGCCCAATGCTGCAACCAGCAGCTCTGATACCAACTGTCATGTACCCACCTGCTGACCCAAAGCAAGGCAGGAAGCATGATGCCAATACTCAGGGATTTCACATGATCTCAGCCCATTGTTAGATCCATATAAGTAATAAATGAGTGTGCAGATGTAAAGCAATCAATTATGCACAGTGGAAACAACATCCCTACAATCTTCATATGCATTCAACATATCAATATCAGTCATGAATTAATTAGAACATCGCAAAAGTAAATACATAGACATCAAAATACTTATCTTCGTTTTTGCAATTGCCCAAGCAACTAGCTATGTCGCTGCAACGTTCCACCCAGCCATAGGCTCTTCGACAGCTTATACTGAGTCCATCCGAAGGCCACCCCCGAGCTGGGCATGATTCTCACAAGGAAAAAGGGGACATTTACGTTCACACACAGTCCATTAACCGATTCATTTTAGCCAAGCCAGTCCAACTGGGTTTATCAAGCTACAATTGAACCCTGGAGGCTTACACTCAGGCTCAAGCCATGGATACCCACACCCAACACACTCTTCATTCACACAGTGAGCACAAACAGGGGCAGGGATACTCATTTTAGACAATGGAAATTACAAATAAAATGGCCATAGGTCTTCCCAAAAACGTTCCCAACAAAAATGGATTGTGGGATGGGGCAAACAATCCCCAGGAGGAAAAACGATTTCCTTCCCCAATATCTCCGCCTTCAGCAACCCAAAATGGTCTCTATTGAACCCCCATTCGTTTTCCCCTCTTCCCCACTAGTATACAACACAGAAAAACGCCCTTCACTGCTGGGGAAATGAAGAAAACGTTTTTCCACATGCCTGGAAAACACCCAGGTAGTTCTGAACTCATGAGGGAGGAAGAATGGTCATGGATTATGGCTTGGAGAGCAATTTCGTGGCTCTCCCTTTGACCAAGGAGACCAACACGATTTTCCATGAAGGGTGGCTTTCCCATACCCGATTTTGGACAGCCATACCTTCCCATTCCCAAGGCAATAACTTCCCCAACCAACTCTTGGGAGAAATCAATGGTTGGGTACAAAAGTCAACATGGGTAGTTGAGGGTTTGATGGGTTCCCTTATTGACACTTGGATTGAATCTATTGGCTCAAGGGTTTGAATGTTTTCCCTCCCAATTCCTTGTGAAATCATGCCCCCATCTCTTTGTTGCATTGCATAGCTAGTTGTGGGTATTTTTTTTATTCAAATGCATTTTACATGATATTTGAATTTCCAATGTGCATTGCTAGCACGCAACCCATATGCATCACGAAATCGATGGCGGGGCCTTGGCCTTGAGCTCCTCACCATGATTTCATAACAATATTACATCATTTATAATGTTAATGCCATGGGGCCAAACTGGGGACATTACAATGGGTCCAAAAGGATGGTCCCCATCTATTGGTTTCTCATTGGTGCCTGGTAACATTTGCCATCGGACAATTTAAAGACTCTGTGCTATGTGATGTATCTCCATTAGATTGTGCTGACCTACTTCTTGGAATCCCTTACCAAGACCAACAAAATGCTATTTATACAACCAAATCTCTCCAGTATAAACTTACCAAGGATGGCCACACTTATATCCTTACCGCAGCCCCACCCAAACCCATACCAACAACGGAAAAACTCCCTCATGTCAATCTCAACCAGTGCATTTCTCTTTGTTTGGTCCAACCCAATCAACCAGACAACACCACTCATCCCATCCCAAAATCTATGGCTCCTCTCATACAAGAATTTGCTGATGTTTTCCAACCTCCTACTCGACTCCCCCCCTCTCGACACATAAACCATTCTATTAACCTCATTATAGGTGCTTCTTTACCCAATGCACCTACATACCGTCTTGCTCCACGGGAAACAGAGGAAATTGAAAAGCAGTTGATAGAACTAATCAACTCAGGACACATTCAACCATCCTCTTCTCCTTGTGCTTCCCTATCCTTTGTTATCCCCAAGAAAGACACCCCAGAAATGTGCCTGGTCACTGATTACCGCACCCTTAACAAGGCCACGGTGAAGAACCACTACCCCCTACCCCGAATTGAGGGGTTACTGGACACCCTACAAGGTGCTAAATTGTTCACTAAGATGGATTTGACAGCATGATACCATCAAGTTCGAATGGACCCAACTGATGTATGGAAGACAACATTCAAGACAAATTTTGGTCTCTTTGAGTGGAAGGTCATGCCTTTTGGCCTCACGAATGCTCCTGCCACCTTGATGAGGCTCATTAATGATATTTATAGGAAGCATTTGGGTCGCATTGTGATTATATATTTAGATGACATTCTGATTTTTAGTAAGTCATGGGAAACACACCTTCAACATGTTCAACAAGTTCTCTAAATACTCAGAGAACACAAGTTGTAGGTTAATGAAAAGAAGTCTTATGTTGGCCAACTCTCAGTTCCATACCTGGGTTTTTTGGTGGACTCAGAAGGTATTAAGCCTAATCCTTCATGCATCAAAGCATTAAAATAGTGGCAAACACCTTCTTTGGCGAGCGATTTAAAAGGCTTCTTAGGTGGCATAAATTTTTATCGTAAGTTTGTTCTACATTTCTCTCAGATTGCTCGTCCTTTGCATTAGCTATCCAATCGCACTTCTACCTTTGTTTGGAATGAAGAAGCCACTCGCAACTTTGGTCGTCTCAAAGAAGCACTATTCTCAACTCTAGTATTGCTTTTTCTAGACCTCTCTCAACCATTTGAGATTGAGTCAGATGCCTCACAATATGCTATTGGTGTCGTGCTTAAACAGGGAGGACATCCTATTACTTACCACTCAGGATCGCTTTCAGATGCTAAGAAAAACTATAGCACCTATGACAAGGAATTCTACAGCCTAGTGCAAGCTCTCAAGCAATGGCGCCATTATCTATTGGGAAAGGAGACTATTCGACATACAGACCACCATCAACTGATTTTCATTAATTCCGAATCAAAGATACAAGAACAAAGGCATCTTAAATGGGCAGCCTACATTCAGCAATTCCATCTGGTTATTAAATATAATAAGGGCACCTCTATGGAAAGATGGCTGATGTACTCAGTAGGCCACCCACTCTAGTGCTCCAACTACTCGAGGTTTGTTGTGCTACCTATGATTCACAGAAAGATAAGTATGCTACTGACCCAAACTTTTAAGAAGCATGGGATGCATTACAAGACCCTACAGTCATCAATCAGACTCCTTTTTTGGACTACACCATCAATGATGGCTGGATTTAGAAGTTAAATATGCTATGTGTCCCAAAGTCTGATATCTGCATGTGGAGGCCACTTTGGTACCACTAAGACCATTCAACACCTCGAACGCCATTTCTATTGGCCTTCTCTTCAACCTCAAGTAGAGAGATTCATAAGAGCATGTGCCTTATGTTCTCAATCAAAACCATCAAATAGAAAGCATGGCTTATATATACCACTCCTGCTACCTTACAGGCCATGGGAATCAATTTCTATGGATTTCCTAAGTGGATTACCCACCACCCAACGAAAACATGATGCAATTTGGGTAGTAGTTTTTCGTTTTAGCAAAATCGACCTCTTCATGGATTGCACAAAGACCACTACAGCCTCTCAAATAGCAGAACTGTATTTCCAACATGTGTGGCCGTATTTTGTCCTACCCAGCAACATTATTTCAGATCGAGACTCGCGCTTCCTAAGCTCCTTTTGGAAAACATTATGGGCACTACTTAGATGTTAGCTTAAATTCTGCATAGCTTTCCACCCTTAGACAGATGGCCAAATAGAGGTAGTCAACCACGTATTGGTACATGCTCTTCGTACTCATTTCGGACATAGCAAACAGTGGGATAATTATTTACATATTCTTCAGCACAGCTACAACAGGGCCACACACTCTGCTACAGGTTTTTATCATTTTGAAATATGCTTAGGCTTCCAACCATCGTCTTCGGCTGAGCTTCCCCTCACATTGGACCCCCAGGGTACAAATCATCAGCAACAGAAACAATACTCAGCTCAAAGGTTCCTTCCAAAAATTGCACATCGCCACACTGAGATAATGGAAGCTCTGAAATTTGCTCAAGCACGTGCAAAGAAAAGGCATGACAATAATAGGAAAACCATTTCCTTTCAACATGGAGACCAAGTCTGGTTACATTTGGATAATAAGCACTTCAAAGGATAGCATCATAAACTACATCCACTTCAATATGGCCCCTACACAATTCTAGAAAATATTGGGGAAAATGCCTATCGGCTGGACCTCCCTCCTCAGCTCGGCATCCACGATGTCATCAATGTCAATCATCTGAAATTATTCGAGCCTCCTCTCTTGGATGAACCCATCACATTTACACATCCTATGGACAACATTCTGGATTTCCAGATTCCTTTGTCCAAGGATACTATACTCGACACCAAGACCAGTTCCACTCACAACCGGGATAACACCTCCTACCTCCTGCCATGCGAAGGAGAAACTCCAGCTTAGGCAAAGTAGGTGACATTGGAGCTTCTGTAACGTCGGTTTCCTCATCTTCCCATGGAAGCAAGGATGCTTCCAGATCTAAACAGAGAGGAATTAGGCCACAAAGAAGCTAGTCTTCTTTTCAACCCATAGTGGACATTGGTAATATTGTAATTAACTTAGTTAAGTGTGTTAAATGTATTAGAACTTAAACAAGAAGGTCCTTTCTTAAAAAAGGAACCTCCCGTCTAAAATAAAGTGGGATTGTTATGAGAAGGTAATGCTTGTTCTCTAAAATGCTAGGTTTTCCTTTTGAATGACCTAATTTCTATGTAATTGTGCGCTACACCTCCACGCTCAGCGTGCCCTGCATTCAGGCTCAGGCTCATGCTTCCCCCCTTTCTTCATGCCTAGATCTCACCTAACTCACTCCCCTTCTCATGCGCAACACTATTCATGCCCAGCTCCTGCACCTTTCTACTCCACTTCTGCAATCTCCCTTTGCACCCTAACTCTCATCCTCCACTCATTATTAGCTGCACTCTCACACAACTTCCCCTACCATTCATGCCTAGCTACCACATATCCCTTCATCCACTCATGCGAATCCCCCTTCCATTCACTGCTTCTTTCCTGCGATTTACATCTGTTCCTGAACAGTCAGCGTCCACACATTTCCTAGCTCCATGCTCACGACTTCATCTATGCCCAACTCCTCCCCCCATCCTACACGCCTTCTCTCTACCATCCCTGCTCACACAGCTTGTTGTGCATCACTCCAACAACATACCTCTTCTCTACTCATGCCCATGCTTCTCCCTATCGCATCTCATTCCGAACGCTTCTCCCTATCTCTACTCACACCCTACGCTTCTCCCTCTTCCATTTTCTCCCAACTCAAGCAACTGCATAACTGCCCCATTAAAGAAGCTCAGATCCTCTTTTACAAAATATTGGAGATCAACATGCATGGTATTATTTTGTTAACTGAGTGATCGGTGAGTTCCTTAACTAATTAAATAAGTCTAGGAGTGCATGCATGGATAATTAGGGTTATCTACTCTAAATAAAGCCTAATTATCCCTCTCTCCATGGCATGGCAAATTTGAATTTCCCTCCAACCTTATTATAATTATCTATCTATATATTGTAATTTTATACTCTCATTCAATCAATGAACTTGATCATTCTATTCTCTTCCATTCTAAGTTTCTTATGTAATAATCAATGTTATATGTTTATTACATTATGATTTGATAGTTGATTTACTTCTCATTGCATCTCTAGTTAGTTTATGTACCTAGATCTATACATGCACAAAATCTTATATCTTACTAGGTACACAAACTAACTAGTTATGCAATGAGAAACAAATCAACCATCAAATCATAATGTAATAAATGGATAACATTGATTGTTAAATAAGAAACTCATAATAGAAGAGAAAAGAATGATCAAGTTCATTACCTGAATTAGAGGATATGATTACAATGTATAGAGAGACAATTTGAATTAATTTTGAGGGAAATTTGAATTTTCCATGTCATGCAGAGAGGGATAGCCAGGCTTAATTTAGAATATATAACCCTAGCTAGCCATTCTGCACTCCTAGAGTGAGTTAACCCATTAAGGAACTCAGTATTCACTTAATTAACTAAATAATACCATGCATGTTCCTAAAATCACTCAAATGGGGTTATATTATCTTAAATGGGGAGGTAATGAGTGTTATGGTTCAATTAGTGTTAAGTTAGAACTAAATTAGTGGATCTAATCTCTAACCGAACTCCTCAAATCAAGGAAAAATCCCCCAAATCATGGAATGTGCCCTCACATCATGGAAGGTATCCCAAAAACTATAGTTTTTATTCATGGATGACTTAGGAGGTGGAATTGAGTGTGGTTTGTCCCATTAGAATCATCAAGATATGATCTAGGAGGGTTATTTACTCTAACACCCCCCATAAGCCTAACGAGGTAAAAATAACTAAGTAAAGAAATGCGTCCTAACAATTTTCAGCCATAATAGGTACACATGTACATAAAAACAAATAAATTCTAAGAAAGTTGAAAGATAAAAAATACAGTTCCCCCACGTAAAAGAGAATGTAAAAGGAAGACATTATGGAGCCTCCTTGGAAAAATGTGTTTACTCCCAAAGAAGCTCTCAAATGGGTGAATTGCTACTTGGTAAAGGGATTTGTGAAGGTCCATGCAAATATTTATGAACTCATCCTTATTTTTAAGTTCATGCGATCCCATTCACAAGATCCAAACACTTTGAAGTTATTGAATGGTGGTTCTTCACCACCTCTTGCTTCAAATGGAGAAAATCCCTTGAAGATTTTGTGCAGAACATGGTGAATTGTAGGAGTAAAGGTTGTGTATTTGGAGAATGAGAAGACATTTTGGAAGTTTTACTCAACAAGAACCTAATGTGGGACAAGTTCTCCAATGGCCTCTTTCATATAATGAATGTATGTGAATAAATCCTCATAGGACATGAGTTGTGAATCTTCTAGGACCTCCTTCAACAAGACTGGATCTAGTATACAAAGTGTGTAGAAACTAAGATGGTGAGATAGGAGATCCATGGATGAAAAAGAGATCTCTAATGGTTGAAAATTATCCCTTTTATGGCTGCAAAAGAACTCATTGATGGATGCAAATGATCACTTCGGTGGCCACAAGTACACTTCTTTGATGGTTGTAAATGAGCATTGTCTCGATGGATGTAGTTGCACTTCTTGATGGATGGAAATGAGTACTAAAATGGCAAATTGAGTGGATTCAAAAGAATTATTTAGTGGATGAAAAATACTTCTTCGGTGGCTTAAAAAATCCTTCTTGTGAAACTCCTCACAGCAGATCTAAGAGCTGATGTATACCTCACAAGAAAGAATTTAGGAATAAGATTAAGAGTGGTCAATTTAGTAAGATAAGCAACAGAATAATAATATAGTAGAACTTGGATAGAAGCAAAATAACTTCACACACACTCATTAATTAATCACAATATGGAAAAATAAGTAGTACAATGCATGAGGATTCGAATGCCAAGGTGGCAATTCGAATTAGCCTTCATGGAGTGATCAAAATATCACTAGAGTGTCATCGAAGAAAAACTAGTAGTCTATCTCATCATTAGTGGAGTCATCAATGCTCAAGTAACTATCAACCATTAGTCAAACTGAGTCTAACTGAGTGTGGTAGGTGTAACTGAGTGTAATTGGCACTAACTGAATGAAGAAGGCTCAGTGGAGGGCACATGAGGAGCTAACTGGAGTCAGAATGGGCAGTGAAGTCTCACTGGAGGTCCATCGGAGTGATATAGTCAGTTGAGAGTCAGTCTAGCCTTAAATCAAGGAAAGAACTGAAGATAACTAAAGATAACTGAATGGCAGGTAAGGAAGGGCACCTTTCTCATGCAGTAGGTGAAAGGAGGGTGCACTAAGAACTAGGAGGGATGAAACTGAGTGGAAAGAAGCTCCGCGGGCTAGCTAACTGAGGGATAGGTGTTGGGACTGATGACCGGGATGCATGCAAACCCTAAATAGTGCATGCAAACCCTAATAATGCATGCATGAACTAAAATGCAAATAATGGAAATGCTGATAGGTCTAGTATGGAGTATAGGAATATCCTAACACCCCCCCTTAATCCATCCTGGGCCCTAGTAACTGAGACCAAAGGTCACCCAATACAATGAATAATAATAACAGTCAATAAACCAAGGAAATGGGTAAAACCTCATGGGAAAAATACTCCCCCTCAAAATAGACTGTAAGGCACACACAAAAATAAATGCTCCAAACTCAAGCAGGTGTGATGCTTGGTCATATGTCTGGAGGTATCTTTTTCTTGAGAAGAAGTGGATCATGCTCAGAAAGCATGTGCTTGTACTTTCTCTTCAGATCGAATGTGATGAGAACAAATCCAAAAGTATGAGGATGATCCTTGAACCTGTGATTCGAATCAGCTGAGGTAGGATCAAATCTATGAATGTGCAGATAGTCTTTTGTCTTCTCCTTCGAACCATCATGGGTGAGATTATGCCAAAAAGAACCATAAAATAATAATGATTGCTTGGAATCCAAATCAACTCCAAGACTTGATAAATGGTTTCTTGAGACCTCCTTTGAACCAGCAGGGGTGAGATTAAAACCATCATATGCATGAGAAATTATCCCAAGTAGTGATTGCTTAGAATCCAAATTAGATTGAAGACTTGAATCATGGTTTCTTGAGATCTTCTTTGAACCATTAGAGGTGAGATCGAAACCAGTAAATCCATGAGAAATTATCCCAAGCGAATGGCAATGGTTTCTTAAGATCTCCTTTGAACCAGCAGGGGTGAGATCAAAACCATGATATGCATGAGAAATTATCCCAAGCAAATGGCAATGGCCATAGTCTTCAATAACCTTCTGAAAGCATGAAATAATGATCATATAATAGTACATAAGAGGTGAGTGATCAAGGAGAGCGAATGCATTACCTCCAATGGCTAATTTTACCTACGAAACATTTATGTGATCATGATGCAAACCAACAAACTTTGGTGCAAGAAAGGATTTAGGACCTTCTGCAATTCATAGAGTGTGAGCTGGCACATAATTCGAAATAGAAGAAATTTGGAGCATGGGTGTAGAATCTGCAAGTTCTTCTTATTTGTGGACAACTTCAATATGAGATATGTTTGATACTGATTCATGATCAATGAGATCATCAAGGAGGGAAAATGCATCACGTTGCTTGCTCTCGAAAGGGTTTGGACCAATTCCTTCATTTTGCTTGTCGAATCTTTCATCCAGATGGGCCCATAGCTCTTTTGGATAATAATAATCATCAAAATCAAGGAAGTGGTTTACCATGCATTGAGACATAGCAAACAATATGGCTGTACTGACTCTTTCACCTTCACTTAACCAGTCATACTCTTCTCCAGAGTATTCGAACTCTCTTTCAAAACAATAATCAAAGAGACCATTTCTCTTCAAATGTGCTATCATTTTTGGTTTCCATTCATCATAGTTGAATGGAGAAAGAAGATCATAGTTGAATGGAGAAAGAGGAGGGATTTCTTCTGAATATATGGAAACTGTAGAAGACCTACAAAAACAATAGAAAATATCTACAACTGCTACTATTGTAAAAATGCAAAAACTGCTGCAATTGCTGCACTCGAAATATTGATAATAACCTACAAAACACTCTGAGGAATGGAGATAAAGAATACTCTCAACATGCTCTGATACCATGTGAAAATCCTCACAGTAGATCTAAGAGCTGATGTATACCTCACAAGAAAGAATTTAGGAATAATATAAAGAGTGGTCAATGTAGTAAGATGAGCAACAGAATAATAATATAGTAGAACTCGGATAGAAGCAAAATAACTTCACACACACTAATTAATTAATCACAATATGGACAAATAAGTAGTACAATGCATGAGGATTCGAATGCCATGGTGGCAATTCAAATTAGCCTTCATGGAGTGATCAAAAGATCACTGGAGTTTCATCGGAGCAGAACTGCTAGTCTATCTCATCATCAGTGGAGTCATCAATGCTCAAGTAACTCTCAACCATCAGTCAAACTGACTCTAACTGAGTGTGGTAGGTGTAACTGAGTGTAACTGGCACTAATTGAATGAAGGAGGCTTAGTGGAGGGCGCATGAAGAGCTACCTAGAGTCAGAATGGGCACTCAAGTCTCACTGGAGGTCCATCGGAGTGATACAGTCAGTTGAGGGTCAGTCTAGCCTTAAATCAAGGAGAGAACTGAAGATAACTAAAGATAACTGAATGGTAGGTAAGGAAGGGCACCTTTATCATGTAGTAGGTGAAAGGACGGTGCACTAAGCACTAGGAGGGCTGAAACTGAGTGGAAAGAAGCTTCAGGGGCTAGCTAACTGAAGGCTAAGTGCTAGGACTGATGACCTGGATGCATGCAAATGCATGCAAACCCTAACAATGCATGCATGAACTAAAATGAAAATAATGGAAATGTTGATAGGTCTAGGATGGAGTATAGGATTATCCTAACACTTCTTTGGTGGCTAGAAGAAAACTTCTTTGGTGGCTTGCATAAATCTTTCTCCAATCTGCAAGAGTAGTGGCTGCAAACTCCTTTTGTGCCTGCAAAATCTTTCTTGGATGGTTGAAAAATGCTTCTCGATTGGCTGTAAAAGCTTTCTTGGGTGGAAGCGAAAGCCTTCTTGATGGCTGCAAAATCCCTTTTCATCCTGCAAGCTAGATAACTAACAATAAGTTATTGAAGACTAACTATTTTAGTAACCCCTATGCTCTGATACCATATAAGGTTTGTTCATGTATAGGTCTAGGTACATAAAATAACTAGATATGCAATGAGAAACAAATCAACCATCAAAATGTAATGTAATAAATGGATAACATTGATTATTACATAATAAACATAGAATGGAAGAGAAAAGAATTATCAAGTTCATTTTCTGAATGAGAGGAGATAATCACAATATGTAGAGAGACAATTCGAATTAGGTTGGAGGGAAATTCGAATTGTCAATTCCATGCAGAGAGGGATAGTGAGGCTTAATTTAGAGCAAATAACCCTACTTAGCCATGCATGCAGTTCTAAATTGATTTAACTAATTATGGAACTCATTGATCACTCAATTAACTTAATGATACCATGCATGTTCTTAAAATCACTCAAATGGGGTGCTATTGCCTTAACTAAAGTGCTCATGAGTGTTATTTGTCAACTAGTGTTCCGTTATAACAAAATTAGTGAAGCAAATCTAGTTCTAACTAAATTCCTCCTAAAATCAAGGAAAAAATCCCCCAAATTATGGAATGCGCCCTCAAATCATGGAAGGCTCGCCAAAAATTAGGGTTTTAATTCATGGTTGACTCAGGAGGTGGGTTTGAGTGTGTTTTGTCTTATTAGACTCATTAGGGCATGCTTGCATGCTCTTGGAGGGTTATTTACTCTAACAATTTCCATTACTTCGTTAAGAAATAACTTTCCCCAATGGTATTCACTAACCATAAATATGCGTGGATACTCATTTAGCTTGTCAAGATTTGCTATCAATGGTGCCCTATCATAGGACTTGATTCCTACTTTGTCTAATATCTTACTCTGAATTGGAGAAATTTTGAGGTCTAAAATGGGCCTCCTAAGGAAAATTGTAAAATAATAGTGGAAATAATAAAATAATATTATCATATCTCATCAAATTTTGGAGGAAAAAAGAAAAAACTACTTCTTCAAATTGTATTTCCAACTTATCTCCCTGTATATTCACTCAAATTTAGATTTGGAGTAGTTGTTGGATGGGGAATTCAATTCCACATCCAAGGAGTACCCACTCGACATACTTTTGATGGACCCGGCTGCCCAAAAAATAAGAAATAATTGAAAAAATGTGATGATTTTTCAAGTATTTCTTGTTTTTGGGGTAGCAGGGTTCATCAGAAGTATGCCGAGTGGGTACTTCTTGGATGTGGAATTAATTCCCCATCCAACTCCTCCAGATCGAAATTTGAGTGAATATACAAGGAGATAAGTTGAAAATACGAGTTGAAGAAGTAGTTTTTTTACTTTGACCATTTTACCATTTTACCCTTTTACCCAAAAAATGGTGATTCATCCCCCATGGTTGACATGATCACCTTGAATCCTATTAGTTTATTTTTATAGTATATTTCTTTTGTTTTGAGGCCCATTTTTTACGTCACAATTTCTCTAATCTCTATGTTACAAATTATATTTGTCATAATTTGATGCTTAAATGCCTTCCAATGTTTTTCCCAATTATTTTCTTCTTCCTTGGCATGTTTGACTATGTCAATTCTTATTTCCAATTCATACTACAGCTATGAGTCCTCTCTTTGCTTTTCTTTGGTTTCTTCCTTCTTTGGTTTGTTACATCTATTGTACCCTTCATTTTTGGTGGAATTCTCTATCTCTAGATGTATTCAATCGCTATGAATTCTTTCTTCCATATGTTGTGTACTCTTCTCTTTTCCTCGACGTCGTTTGCACTTAGAAAAACATGAACTGTGTTTCTCTTGCACGTGGTCTAGGTTATTTATGGTTTATTATTGAATTTGTAGATTTGGTTTTCTCGATATTAGAGAATAATTTGGTTTGTGCAAGGTGTAAAGTTGGTAATAATTAATTTGTGTGGATAGTAAGATTTGTAATAATTCCCTTCATATCATTTTTAATACCCGAATCGATCTGTATTTCAAGATGGGTGGGTTAAATTGCTGGAAGGAGCGGTAATAATGCTATGAGATAGCTACTGTACTTTATTATCATGGGATTTTCCCCCTTTATTCATGAACTCATGTGTTTCCTTACTGATAATTGATGAAAATACCATAAACTATTCTTTTTTAACATTTTCGTCGATCCTTTATCATATTGCCATCAATATCCACGTCGTCGATCACTCGTTGTCTTTGTTTCTTTTATCAATTGAATTAATTTTCTATCCTACCTATATATAGTGCCACTCTCTCTTCTTAATAATGTACACTACTTTTTTTGGGTTTCTTATGGATGATACCATTTTAGTCAAGCACCAATTACCACTTTAGCAAGTAGTTGACGTTGTAATGTTCTTATTTGTACTTCCCGAGTCAAAGATGTCTTTGACCACATAAGGTCCCAACCATGTTGTCTCTATTTTTCTTGGTTTTCCTTTTATTCTGCTCTTGCAAAGTAGCACCAAATACCCTATGGAGATATCCTTCTTCCTTAAGTTCCTATTCAGCCATACTTTTTGTTGTTGCTTTTGTACCTGTTGATGGTCCAAGGTAATGCGTTATTTCTCTTCTAGTTTACGTAACTGGAATATTTGATCATCCCTTTCTCATGATGTACCAATTCAAAGGACTTCAAAGGAATACTTCTTGACCACATAATAGTTTTGAATGGTGCCTCACCATAAAGATATTATATTTTGTTTTTTATGCCCATAATATTGCATGACTCTTATTATCCAAATCATCTAAATTTTTGTCAATCCTTTCACTAATGTTTCATTAAAATATTTAATTGCTCGATTCGACTAGGGTCCATAAAGTTTTCTTTTGTGATGATTTATCATACATTCCTTCATTAGAACATTAATTGTTTTGTTTATAAAGTGTGTTCCTCTATCACTTATCAAGACCAACAGGAAATCGAACCTTGTGGTTATAATTTCATAAATAAAATTTGCAACAATGTCTTTTGTGCATGGATCGATTGGTTCAGCTTCTGCTCTTTTTTAAAGTATTCATCTCCTTTGATGATGTATATTTCCCCTTTCCTCCTTCCTTGTTTGGGAAATCATCCTATAAAATTAATTTCCCATATCTCAAGAGGTAGATTGAGATTAACAAAAACTAATGTGATTTCATTGTTTGCATGGTTGACCAAGTCATTGACATTTATCACACTGAATTACTATCATTCGACATCTTTATGTAGGGTAGGATTCCATAGACCATCCTATAAAATTTTATTCATTGTAGTGTCAACATAGTAGTGGCCTTCGATGGGTTTTCCGATGTGCTTTGTCGACATTGCCTTATCTTTCATGTTCAAGTACACATGTTTTGAAGATATTGTCAAGTCCTCTTTTATATATGTATCAATTGATTATCTTGAATGGAGTGGATTTCATTGCTCGTATCCTCCTTTTATTTTTTCCCAATGTTAACTGGAGTTGATCCTTCTTGGAAAAATCCTAAGATGTTAGCTAGATTATTCATAATTGCTTTTATCCTACATAGGTTTGCATCACGAATGTCGTCTTCAATTTTTTGTGAGGTATTTTCTAGTCTCTAATCTTGATAAGTGATCTGGTCCCACTTTATTTTTCCCTGGTCAAATGATCAATTCAAACACAAATTCTTGTAGAATCAATAACCATCGACAAAGTTTTCCCTCATGTACCAACTTATTCACTAGATATTTGAGTGCTTGATGCTTCATATAAAATATAATATGATGTACCAACTTGTTCACTAGATATTTGAGTGCTTGATTCTCCGTATAAAATATAATAAGAGGTAATGCTGATATTTATGTAGAAGAAAAATCATTCATATTGATTCTCTTTTTGTTGTTGACTAATTTATTTTAGTCTTATTTAATTTCTGACATGCATAAGCAATTGGATGATCAAATTTGTTTCTCCTGGTTGTGCTAATACCACCCCAAGCACTGATTTTCCAATATGGACATGAAATGTTTTCATCCAATCAAGGAATTGTAAAATAGGTGCATTAACTGTTTTTTTAAATAGTTCAAACGACTCATTATCCTCCTTTGGCCATTTCAATCTTCTATCTATCTTTAAAATATCTTCCATTAGGTAAGTTATCTTAGAGTAATGCCTTTCGATCTTTCTATAGTACCTTATCTGACCAAAGAACATCCATAATTTCTTCTAATTAACATGAGGTTTAAATTTGGGTATAATTTTTTTTTGTGCATACTTTTATAACATCACTACATACAACGTGACCCAAAAGTACCCCTACATGTGTTCCAAATATGCATTTGTCCATGTTCAACGATAATTTAATTTTTTTATGGAATTCAAAGAATTGACTAGAGACACTAAACATGATCCTTAAAAGCACTATAAATTGTCGAATCATCGAACTATAATACCATGATTTCATACATATATTCATGGAAAACTTCGACTACAATTCTGGAGAACATAGTGGGTGCATTTTCCAATACAAATGGAATGACTCTATAAGAAAATGCTCTAAATTATGTAACAAAGGTTACCTTCAGTTTATGTTCCTTAGCAATGGCAACATAATTACAACATGAAAATCCATTTGTAAAATAATATCTCTCATTCCTTTCAACTTCATTGATAATTTCATATGTAATTGGGGTGGAAAATGGATATATAAGGATGAGTTTATTTAGTCCTATAAAATCGACACAGATACATATTATTTTTACATAATGTTCCTGAGTCTAGACGACCATAGAGAATCCCCAATCTAATTGATTGACTAGAAGGATGATAACTGCTATTAATGTACTATCAATCTCTTTCTTTACTATTTATTTATACTTATAGGCCATATTATATGGTCATTTATTCACTAGTGTTTTCACTTGGTAGAAGGTCAATTTTCATTTCTACCATCCCCTCTCCTAAACCCTTTAAGTATTTATAATCTGTTGCAAATAAATCGTGATATTCTTTAAGTAGGTTGGTTATTTTGGTTCTTTGTTGATCTAACTAGAAGTCTCCTATATTGGCCATTTTCAATCGATTATCGTCTGAGATGTTGAGTTCTAATATTTCTATGTTTTTGTTTATCCATTTTGGTTGTTTTGGTATATTTCTTTATCCTTCTTTGAATTTGGTAAATTCAACTACCATTTCTAGTAATGGAACTACCTTAACTTGTTGTAATACCATTGGATGGTCCTTTTTCCATATAAAACCTTTTCCTAGAATAATTTATGTTTCTTCATTTATCCTTCTTACTATTGCATTCCTAGGATTTTCTTGGTGATATGTTACTAGTTTATAGTTCGATGTAATCATTTCCTTCTTTATTTCCACCTCTTGCACACCTTTTTGTCAATCATTTGGTTCTTTAGCAAGCCTCTATATCTCTTGCAATGCATCTTACCTCTCTTCTCTTTCACGCATAAATGGTAAGTTATAAAGCAGAATGATATTTAGTTTTATGTGACCCCATATGTCATGAATAACAATTATGTCGATGATCATATCAAGAATAAAAGAAATATTTTATGCATCGTGATAATAAATTTACATAATTAAATCATGCATGCATGTTACCATGATAATTCTATCTAGATTTGTACAACAGTTTCTTCATGAATAATAAGAGAAAACATCACCTACGTACCCTCATGTGATGAAAAGTATGGATGAGATAAATGCAAAATATAACACTAGTTTACCATTAATAAAAATACTTATCAGTCCTTTCTCGATTTATCCGACTAACTTGGAAATTGCCACATTCCTTCCAATCATAGATCTTGAACCATTCCTGGTTCATTTGGTAGATCATCCGCGAGCATAATCGAGCATGCCAAGAGACTAGAAGGCCAAGGGAAAATCGTTATTATCTTTATTACTAAGGATTCAATCCATACTCCAGGATGTAAGACTTGGATTCTTCAAATCTTGTTTTCGACACCCTCCCTTATGTATTTTCCTCATATTTATAAGTATTTCAATGAGGAGAAGGATCCTAAGGTTTTGAACTTTCAGTTACTTGACAGTTTTTTTTCTTCATCTTATCTTTATTTAACTATTAAAACTCTTTGTGTCTTTATTATATATATATATATATATATATATATATATGCGCTAACTCTTAGTTATATATCTTTAAATAATGAAATATATATTTATATTTGAACTCTTAATTATTTACCTTTTAGTAATGAAATATATATTTATGTTTGAACTCGCAGTTATTTATCTTTTCAATAATGAAATATATATTTATGTTTGAACTCTCAGTTATTTTAGCAAAGGTTTTGTTTTAATTATCCTATCATCTAGTTGATTTAGTTTTTCAACTATTCGGTCATTCTAATCCCTTGCATGCTCAATCCCTATTTGAGTGGATGTACCAGTCAGTATTAAAAATAAATAAAATATAATCATTTAATCAATAGAAAATATGATTACTAATGCTCCATAGTTTTTGGCTCAACATTAGTAATATGATGAGTTTTTTTGTTATTCAAATTTTTTAGGCTCAATAATTTTGAGTGAAGTAACTCTAGTGCTATTCAGAGCTTATGCTCAACAATATTCAAGTAGAGTTACTCTAGTGTTATTCCATAGATTATGCTCAACACTAGGCTAGGTGTCATAAAAGCCACACCTAGAAACAATGATAAAGGTCTAGGTGATCCAGAGCTTATGCTCAACACCCATATAATAGTCCATGCGCTCTAGGGCTTATGCCCAACAGTTAATAATTAATTAAAATGGTTATCCATGTGCTCCAGAGCTTACGCTCAACACATAATAAAGTAATCCATGTGCTCCAGGGCTTATTCCCAACATATAATAAAAATCCATCTATGTACTCTAGATATTACGCTCAACACATAATAAAGTAATCCACGTGGTCTAGGTATTATGCCCAACACATAATAAAAGTCATCCTTGTGCTCTAGGGCTTATGCCCAACATATAATAAAAGTCATCCATGTGCTCCAGGGATTATGCCAAACACATAGTAAAAGTCATCCATGTCTCATGATATTATGATGTCCATTTCACTATAAATTGTTTATAAATGTTATCCTATAAAATATTTCAAATGCAATATGACTTAATCTATAATCATATAATTTATTTAAGAGGCATGATATATTTAACTAATAAAATGGAAATAAAAATTATTAAATTAATAAGTCGAAGAAAAACAAGAAGCATTGTTGGCAGCAAAAATGGAACCAACAATGGACTCCGAACTAGATAGAAACCAAAATCAATCTCACAAAGGAACACCTAGCGCTACATTGGAAGCAAAAACAGAAGCAATTTAGGTAGAAAACAAATAAGTAATAATGGAAGCAATTTTGGAAGCAACAAAAGACGTCTTAATAGAAGACATATTAAAAGAAACAAAAGATGTAAAACTGGAAGAAAAATCAGAAGCAACACTTGATGTAAAATTGGAAGAAAAACTGGGAGAAAAACTGGAAGCAAAATCAGAAACAAAACTTGAAGCAAATCAAGAAGTAAAAGCAGAAGTCAAATTGGAAGTCAAATGAGAATCAAAACTTGAAGCAAAATTGGGAGCAAAACCATAAGCAAAGCTAGAAGCAAAAATGGAAGCAAAACCAGAAGCAAAGACATAAGCAACAAGGAATGTCATAATGGAAGCAAAACTTGGCATCATTAGGAAGCCAAAAAGATGCTATTTTTGATGCACTTCTAGAAGCAAAACAAGAAGCTTGACTAGAAGCAATACTAGAAGCAAAACAGGAAGCGAGACTAGGAGCAATATTGGAAGGAAAATGTGGAGCAATACTAGGAGAAAAACTTGATATCAAAACAAAAGAAAAACTAGAATCCATCTCAGGCGTTATCTATGGTGTCATTTAAGGTGTTAAAGTAGGAGCTATTTCAAGCAGAAATTATGGTGTTGTTTTAGATTCCATATTTCCAATGTATCCATCATTTTACTAGGCATTACATCCAATGCTATTTTCAGTGTTATTTATGGTGCTGAAGTTAACATGCATTGTGGTGCCAATTTTGGCACTGGAAAAAGTGCCCAATTTGTGAACTAAAATACACTAAATCCTTGCTCTATTTTAGGCGCTAACTGCTTGTATTGTTGTAGTGATGGTAGATGAAAATGGAAGGACACATTACCCCAAAAAATTTAACATTCCATCATTGAGAAACCATTATGGAACAATGGTACTTGAAGGTGAACATGACCTCTTTTATGACACCCCAATAGTATGTAGTTATGCAAAATGTAATTAAGGGTTGAAGGTAAAACATAGGTGTGTCAAAGTGCCCCATTATATTAATGACTGACTACTCAATGTTGACTATCTAATAATCCCCATAGTGGTGAATGATCCAATAGGTGAAATACAAAATATACATAGGAATACTTCCATATGCTCATTCTTTGAAAAGCTCGAATCGAAATCAATATTTTTTCGTCCTAAATTTACCAACTCGTATCCTTCTATTGAGTCAATCGATATTTCTATTAAGCCAATGTTCGAGGGTAGTGATGACCTCTCTCTTCCAATCCCTATACAATAAATAACAAACTAGTTATAATGCTTCTTTGCATAGTGCTTCATCATCTTCCCTACTTGTGCCCAATGTTGGGACCAAATTCTCCAGTTGTGGTAACAATTGCATGATTGTATATTCTAAAATAGATGTTGGAAATCTTGGGTTGTTTATCTTTTCACATGTTCTTTTTCCTTCGAAATAGGCAGTAGCACTTATGCCATTCTGTGGTCCTCTTTATAGTTGACCTGATTACTTGAATATTATCAAATAAAAACATAGTATTTCCATGTATCGTATGTTCATAAATAGTTGTTCTTAGAGAAACTTTAATATTAAGAACCTGTTATATATTGATATTCATCGATGCACTCATGGGAACATTGCAGGGTTCATAAATAGTTGTAGGTACTCATATTTTTGTGAAAAATGTTCATTTCATGAACACTCCAATTACAAAGAGCTCTTTATGAAAAAAAAGGAATCCAAATTTGTTGTTGTGCATGCAATATGTAGTTTGTATCTTGGTGGTTAGTTTTTAATAAACTATAACTTTTGTAGAACACCAAATGCTCATAAAAAATGGATTGTTGTCGGATCCTTCATTTTGAATTGGACCAAGAAGGAAGAGGAAGAAGATAATTGAAAGAAAAAAAGCAGTAAAAGAATAGTAGAAGTTGTGGAAAGGATGGAAGTTACAGAAGAGTACCACAAGTAGAGAAAAGTACTAGAATTTTTGGAAGAATGGTAACAACCACAACTATTTTGGACCCAATGTGCAAGTATAAAATGAAGTAGAATATGAAGAGGATAAGAGAGAGAGAGAAGCATGCATTGAAGAATATGAACTAAGAAGACCCGAGCATCATAATAGTTAGCTGCAGATAGAGATAGACATATCTGATATGGGTTTTGTAATGATTTTTTTGGGTTATGTTGTATCCCACGATGGGTAATTCCACAGTGAATGTAATTCTTGAGGTCATAATATTGTTGTTGTAATGAATATACATTGATGTAATAAAATATACTATCCCCCCCCCAAAAAAAAAAATTGTATTATGCATGTCTCTGTGATGTTTCCTGTTAGCACTAGAAGTTGTCTCTCGACTGTCGGAGAGACAAGCCTAGCACATCTTAGATTAGAAATAGTTTTTATGATGGTTTTGGTTTAAAATATTTAGTTGGATCACACAAAATATTAGAAATAAGGGTCAGATATAAAGCTATAGACAATCCACAAGCGATATCTTATCGACTGAAAGGAATACTTGTTGTAAGTTAATTACATGAGGAAATTCCAATTCTTAATAGTGTCAAACTTTGAAATATCAAATAAGAACACAGACCTGTAGTTTTAGGAAATACACACTAAAATATTAACGTATTAGATCTGAAGCAAATAATGAAACCAGTGCAGTGCAAATGCTAATTCCTCATCCAAAGAATAGAGTATAACTCATAACAAGGATTGATTTCTGAGCATACATATCTATCTAAATGAAAAATCCTATATTTAAATAATATTCATAAATCTTCTATGACCTCCAAAATTCAAACACTCTACTTTCTTCCCCCAAGGAAGATCCCCTTTCTTCTTCCTTTTTCCCAAGTTTTATATCCCATTACATCCTCCTCAAGATCCAAAACCTAATAGATGTGAAAAATTTCCTCCCCCATACTTACTTAACTAATTTAAATTAAAATATATTCTCCAAAACTGAGTTGTTAAGGCGGCACTTCAACTGCTTGAGGGACATACTTTTAGAAAACTAAATCTGGCGAAATCCTGAAAAATAGGGTTCAAACCACCACTTGTAGTTCCCAAATAGTAACACATGTGTAAAATATAAGAGAGGTTTTTATAATTTGGCTTGTTCCTGAAGTGGTTTTTTAACATTTCAAGTGATTCCTTACTGTTTAGCTAGAATCCATTTCGGAAGCTGATGAATAAAACACTCACCTACAGGAAGTTATGCAGCGACTGGGCAGTTTGGTAGTGCTAGTCATTTAGTGGATCCGTGGTGCACTATGAGGGTGTCATAGATCACTTGGGTCCCAATTATTTTAATATTTACTTGGCTTGGACTCAAGATTTAACATTTGGCAGCTTGAACATGTGAAATCACATTGGCTTTAAAGGCCTTTTTTTCCATAAAAACATTAAAACCTCAAATAATTTTTAAATAAAAACATAAGAAATATGCATATAGCCTGAGATTATTATACCAAACACCATCCAATTTTGTATCAAAAATATCATAAATTTGTAGATGCTAACAATTGGCTTGTGATAGGTTAGAGATCCAAATGTGACATGCACTACAAAAATGCGTGCTTCCAAATCAAGTATTTTTTCCAAAGGTCAAAAATTTTCTCATGCATATTTAAGTACTAACATTTTGTTTATCTTTACTGCGTTGATTCAATGGATGAATGGTGAACCTGCTTAGGTTTCATTGCGATATAATGAATAATATTTTAGTGTTTATTGTTGTAAAAATCATTTGCAACCATACAGTTAACTAATCCCTATTCTACTTGGTTGTGATTTGGGTGAGATGTTCCCCCTTAAGGGGATTGAAAACACCAACACACTAGAATAAAGTGGTTCCCTTTAGTTGGCCTTTGCGTAAGAACCCTAATCTCCATTTTTCACTAGCAAATGGTTATGTTGCAAATACCTAGTTCTTAAACAAGACTATGTTGACTTTATGGATGAATTGGTTATAGCAAGTCAGATTTAGGATTGGTGAGAAAAGAAGCTCGATGATTTTGTGGACCAAGAAGATGAAATACAAGGGTGGGAAGTAACAAATTTTAGACAATACCTTTTCTATGAAGGATCACTTCTATATCAATATGACATGTTGTGGATTGAACTTGTGGTGAACCTAGAATAGTGGTTGTGGTGACCTGCGGACGACATTGTCTCTTCATTATGTGACCAGTTACGTACAATGTGGCTGCAAGTAAGGGAACATGTACCTTTAGCACAACAATAAATTGTGTCAATTGTTGTCATGTATATCTTACAACACTTTTTTATTTCATGAAATAACTCCATGCGGAATGTGGTTATTTCCATTAGCAGCTTCACAACCTTCAACACGAAGATGATGCACACCAAACATAAATCATGTTCCATGTTTCTTTACGTAGTTAGTGCCACAAAAATAATTTTCACACAAATCCAATAAACTACCAAGCAAATCCAAGAACTTTTGTTTATCTCTAAACGATCGATTCGAAATCCTCGATAAGAAACAATGCGATGTGGAAAATTTACGGGAGAAGGTTTTACAATTGCACTTAGAAGCTGACTCGATAACTAACCTTGAATCAAAAGCACGCCAAAATCAAGAATCCCAGATACTTTATAATGAAATGGTTAATATCCATGACAAATTCTACACCTCTAATACAATTGTGCATCAATTGAAGATTACATCCCAAGACAAGTATTTGAAGTTACAGCAACTAGATCATCTTGCAGAGACAAAAGTTTAGTAGTTAGAGTAGCAGAAAATCAATATTCTCGATAAGGAAAAACCTCAAGAGTTTGTAGATCACACGAGTGAGTTGATTAGAATATGGTGGAAAAAGTTGGATGAGTTCACAAAAAATCAAAAAAATGATTTTGTGCAAGTACCATAGTTGTCTCCTTTGTTTGAAAGACCAACAAGAGAAGAAGTTCACGAATCAATAATAAAGCATAGTTGACTGGATGGCAAGTCAAACTTTATGACTAGGGGCCCTGTTGGATCCTTTTTTTTGAAGTGGACCAGGAAGGAAGTAGGAGAATAGGATTCAAAGGAATAAATTAGTGGAGGAATACTAGAAGTTGTGAAAATGAAGGAAGTTGCATCCAAGAGTACCAGAAGTAGCGAAAAGTACTGGAAGTTGTGGAAGAAAGGTAACAACCACAACTATTTTGGACCTATTTTGGAACGAGTGCATAAGTATAAAAGGAAGAGCAAGATGAATAGGATAAGAGAGAGAAGGAGAATCATGTGCGAAAGCATCTGAGATAAGAAGACCCAAGCATCAGAATATTTAGCTGCAAATAGAGATAGAAAGATATGTGATATAGGTTTTGTAATGGGGTTTTTTGTATCCCATGAAGGGTAATTCCATATTTAATTTAAGTCTTGAGGCCATAATATTTCTTTTATAATGAATATCCATTGATCTAATGAAAGAGATGATTCCCCCCTGTTAGAACAGTAACCACACTTAGTACCATAATCCATAAATTTTTAATTGCCCATGTGCTTAATTAAACCATGTTTTGGATTAAGTGACTATAGTTGGTCAAAAACCCACTTTGAGAGTGTTCACACCCACTTCCAAGCAAACCAGTTCACCCAGCCTCCAGTTTTGTCCACAAGTGCACCCTCATTTATTGCTGGTGCGCCCTCTCTCCTTGTTTTGGGGAATTTTAGTTGACCAAGGGCGCTAGGGTGGATTTTTGCCCTTTTTTGGCTAGATTTGGAGAATTTAATGCTCCCTTGGGCCCCCAAACCTCCTCTACTTGCTCACCCACGCCTGCCTTGAGCTCATTATTGATCCAGCATGCTTAAGCCACCTCCACACCAGAATTCGTGGCTGTTTGGGGTGATTGGGATTGAGTTGGACCCACCTAGGGGGGATTGAGGCCAATTTGGCATTGATGACTAGTACACTCAGCTTGAGCCACCTAATGCTCTCAATTTTCTCATGGATGTAATAAAAACCTGTTACTAACATTTTCACATGTTAGACAGTCAGTTAATCAAAGGTTTCAGCATACATTGTGTGTAAAATTATCATCTTTTTCAAGTTTTTCCACTGTATTTGCAAATTAATTCGATTTTGTGAGGTTCTCCATAGCTCCTAGATCTTCTGTGATCAAAATACTCACATGGTATCAGAGCCATCGTGGAGTTAGTGAGTTGCAGGCCAACATTGAGCGTTGAACTGCATTCTAGAGAGGATTTCCAAAAAAAAAATTGAGTGTTTTTTGCAGGTGTTTCAGTAGTTTTCTCACCATTAACGCAGCAGTCATGGAAGCAAACCAAATGTTGCTCACACCCTTCAATTTTTTCGATTAGAAGGCTGAGATGGTCATCAAGCTGAGATCTAAGGGTCTCTATAGAGTGACCATGGGCACAGAAGTGGAGCCAAATTCTGCTGTGGAGAAAGCAAAGTACTACAATCGACTTGATGAAGCTTATGGATTGCTATGCCTGAGCATTTCAAGGGAACTCTTGTTTCATACAGACAGTTTGACAACTCCCAATGAAGTATGGGTGAAGCTAGAATCACTCTTTGGGAAAACTGATGAACTGAGAGGCCACCAGCTTGAAAATGAGCTCATTAGCTTGAGCCCAGCGCATTTTGAAACCATCCAGGAGTTCTTCACGAAATTCAAGTCACTGGTGCTTCAACTGCAACAATGTGGAATTGTTAAGAAGGAGGAACAACTGATTCTGTCCATCCTTTCGAAGCTAGGCCCAGAGTTTTCAGTATTTGTTAGCACATTTCACTCAGCCAAAATGACCCTTCGAAATTGGCAAATGCCATCACTAGCTACCTTCATGGAGTGTCTCACTCAGGAGCAGGATAAACTAGTTCAGATGGGCACCATAAAATCAAAGGACCAAGCATTGGCAATGGGTGTTTCAAATGCAAGCAAATGAAAGCAGAAAGCCAAGAATTCGAAGCAGCAAGAGAAGAGGAAGTTTGACAAGACCAAGTCTGCAGATGGGGGTTCGAATCTGTCAAAGGAGAAGGACAAGAAGGGAAAGGAAAAGACCAAATGCACCTATTGTCATAGGGGATGGCATCCAGAGAGCTCATGTATGAAGAAAACCATTGACTCAATGGCGCAACTGCTGGAGAAGAACAACATCCCAGTCCCTGAGGGCGCAAGGAAGAATGAGAGCACCTCAAACCCTGACAATAAGGAGAAGTGTCATGCTTTGGTAGCAGGTACTTCGAATCCCTCATCCTTTATCATTGATTCAGGAGCTTCCAGACATATGGTTTCATCTAGAGAGCTCTTCTCCCCTATGCATTCGAATGGTGGCCCAACAGTTCAAATGGGAGATGATTCAGAAATCCAGACCGAGGGGATTGGTAGGATTGACATGGAGCATGGCTATTTCAGTGATGTGCTCTATGTACCTTCATTGGCTGCAAATTTGCTATCAGTCTATCAAATGACCCATACAGGAGAAGCCAAGAGAGTGACATTTACTCCAGATTTGGTAGAAATCTCAGAAATATCCTCAAATCAAGTTGTGGCTGTAGGGTATGCAGATCATGATGAGAGAATGTACAAATTCTCAAATTTCATTCCAAATTCTAGTGACCATGCTCTTGTCTCTCATGCCAACGAGACCTCCAAGTTGTGGCATGAAAGATTTGGCCACATGAACTACAAATATCTCCAGCAATTGCACAAGGACGAGATGGTGGAAGGGCTTCCAGAAATGAAGTCATCAAATGGTGCATGCATTGGGTGTGTAGTTGGAAAGCATCCTGAGCGCAGCTATGAGAAGGGAATGGCAAGGAGAGCCACTCAACCACTTGGATTGGTACATTTAGACCTCATTGGTCCTCTTCCCACTCCATCATATGGTGGATCAAGGTATGTACTTACATTCATAGATGACTACTCTCGATTCTGCTGGGTTTACTTCCTTAAATTGAAGTCAGAAGTGTTTGAGAAACTGAAGATTTGGAAAGCCCTAGTGGAGAACCATAGTGGTCATAAGATAAAGATCCTTAGGACTGATAATGGAAAGGAATATGTGAATAATAACATTCAGCACCTTTGTGAGGAATGTGGCATCCAAATGCAACATTCAATCCCCTACACACCTCAGCAAAATGGTGTGGCAGAGAGGAAAAATAGATCTCTCAAGGAGATGGCTACCTGCATGATTGAAGCTAGGGATCTAAGCCCTAAGCTATGGGCTGAAGCCATCAATTGTGCTGCTCATATTCAGAACAGAGCCTTTCACAAATCAGTCAAAGGAAAAACCCCCTATGAGGCATGGTTTGGCCAAAAACCAAATGTGTCAAATTTCAGGATTTTTGGGTCTAGAGCATGGGCTCGAATTCCATCAGAAAAAAGGAAGGCTTTGGAGCCACAGAGCAGGGAATGTATCATGGTTGGATATGGTGAGGACACAAAGGGCTACAAGCTCTTTGACACATCCACACTTAAAACTTTCATTGAGAGAAGTGTGCAATTCGAAGAAGAACCAATTCCAGATTTTGAGCTTGCACCGGGGGAAAGCTCCTCTCCTCCACACCTTAATGAGATTAGTGATGATTCCACCTCTGATTTTTCTGATATTGCTGAAGATGACATGGCTGAAGATGACATTGATATACATGAGTCACCATCAAGGCCCAAGTGGGCTGAAAAAATCATACAAGATGCAGGTGAATTGGCAGGCAATCCCCAAGAGCCTAGGAAGACTAGATCCCAAACAATCAATGCTTCCTTTGCAAATGAGAGTGAGCTTGCTGATCACTGTTATATGATGATTGGATCTGATCCAACATCATATCAGGAAGCTCATCATGATCCAAGGTGGAGAGCAGCAATGCAAGAAGAATTCCAGTCTCTTCAAGAGAACAAAACATGGGATTTGGTGCCTCTTCCTCCCAAGAGGAAACTTGTGCAATGTAAGTGGATTTTTCGAACCAAACCTGTTGCTGATGGTTCTGATATGAAGTATAAGGCTAGGTTAGTGGCTAAGGGCTACTCACAAATCCATGGTGTGGATTATACAGAGACCTTCGCACCGGTTGCAAAGATGGACTCAATTAGACTAGCTCTAGCCATGGCAGCTAGTAAAGGTTGGGAAGTTCACCACATGGATGTCAAAAGTGCATTCTTGCATGGTGAGCTACAGGAAGAGATATATATGCAGCAGCCTGAAGGATTCCAAGAGGATCCCACACTTGTATGCAGGTTGAAGAAGTCACTCTATGGACTCAAGCAAGCCCCCAGGGCTTGGTATGCCAAAATGGATGCTTTTTTGCTCTCAATTGGTTTCTGTCGATGCAAGTCTGATCCAAATGTTTATTTGCAGCATTGTGATGATAATTTGCAGGTCATTGTACTGTATGTTGATGATCTCTTAATTACAGGGAGCTGCACCAAACAAATTGGCTCAATTAAAGCTTCTTTGCACAGTGAATTTGCCATGAGCGACCTAGGATTGCTAAGGCAATTTTTGGGTTTGGAAATTGAGCAATCTGAGAGAGGTATATCGCTGAGTCAACCCAAGTATGCTTCAGACCTGTTATTCAAGTTTAAAATGGCTGAATGTAAGGCAGCCAAGTGCCCATTCCTTTCAGGCATAAAACTAGGTGAATTTGAAGACTCTCCGGTGGTGGATTGCACTCTCTATAGGCAGCTAGTTGGAAGTTTGCTGTACCTTACACATACAAGACCTGATTTGTCTTATGCTGTAAGTGCTGTAGCAAAGTATATGCAGCAGCCACATGAGATCCATTGGAAGGCAGCCAAAAGGATCCTTCATTATGTCCAAGGAACAAAGAACTTTGGGGTACACTATGCAGCTGGTTCTTCACTTCAACTAGCTGGATTTTCTGATTCCGATTGGGCGGGAGATCCCATCGATTGAAAGTCCACTTCAGGTTTTGTGTTTATGTTTGTTGAAGGTCCTATTTGCTGGTCAAGCAAGAAACAGCACACAATTTCTCTTTCATCAGCAGAGGCCGAGTACAGGGCAGCAGTGAACGCAGCCACACAGTGTGTTTGGTTGCAAGGCATTCTTCGGGAGTTTGGTGTTGCTATTGATTCTCCAACCAATATTTGGGTGGATAATCAAAGTGCCATCAAGATATCTACTGATCCAGTACAGAGGCAAAGAACAAAGCACATTGAGATCCACATGCATTACATTCGGGGCTTGGTGCATGACAGGATGATTTCACTGCAGTATTGCCCATCCACCGAGCAAACTGCTGATATTTTCACCAAGTGCTTTACTGAGAAGACCTTCACTCACTTGAGAGATTTGCTTGGAGTGAGTGATGGATGGTGATTGCTGCAATTTAATTGCAGGTTCAGCCCCATGTCCATTTTTGAGGGAAGTTTTTATCCCATGAGGTTTTACTTCTTTTCCTCGGTTCATATGGACAAATAAATTTTCTGTTGTATTGAGGTGACTTGAGCCTTTGTTGCCAAGGCCTCCCACTTATCTTTCATGAGATGTACAAAGTTATGGTTAAGGGGGGGTGTTAGAACAGTAACCACACTTAGTACCATAATCCATAAATTTTTAATTGCCCATGTGCTTAATTAAACCATGTTTTGGATTAAGTGACTATAGTTGGTCAAAAACCCACTTTGAGAGTGTTCACACCCACTTCCAAGCAAACCAGTTCACCCAGCCTCCAGTTTTGTCCACAAGTGTGCCCTCATTTATTGCTGGTGCGCCCTCTCTCCTTGTTTTGGGGAATTTTAGTTGACCAAGGGCGCTAGGGTGGATTTTTGCCCTTTTTTGGCTAGATTTGGAGCATTTAATGCTCCCTTGGGCCCCCAAACCTCCTCTACTTGCTCACCCACACCTGCCTTGAGCTCATTATTGATCCAGCATGCTTCAGCCACCTCCACACCAGAATTCGTGGCTGTTTGGGGTGATTGGGATTGAGTTGGACCCACCTAGGGGGGATTGAGGCCAATTTGGCATTGATGACTAGTACACTCAGCTTGAGCCACCTAATGCTCTCGATTTTCTCATGGATGTAATAAAAACCTGTTACTAACATTTTCACATGTTAGATAGTCAGTTAATCAAAGGTTTCAGCATACATTGTGTGTAAAATTATCATCTTTTTCAAGTTTTTCCACTGTATTTGCAAATTAATTCGATTTTGTGAGGTTCTCCATATCTCCTAGATCTTTTGTGATCAAAATACTCACACCCCCCACCCAATGTTTTGTATTATGCATGTCTCTATGATGTTTCCTTTATGTTTATTGTATTAATTTGCTAAATTAATGGTGAATCTACTTAAATATCATTGTGATATAATGAATGTTGTTGTAATGTTTGCTATTTTAAAACCCCTTTACAACCATATAGTTAACTAAACCCTATTCTATGCTTTTCTTGGTTGTGCTTCGGTTGATAACCCCCCCCTTAAAGGGATTAAAATTGCAATCACACTAGACTACATTGGTTCACTTTTGTTGTCCCATGCCTAAGAACCCTATTCTACATTTTGTTCCAATAATTGGATTGGGTGTACTTTTAGACATCCCCTTGGTGTGTAATAAAAATATCATTGAGTAACTAGATTATTAGAATTTTAATGGAATTAATGTTATTGTATTGCTTAATTCCACATATGTTTTATATAGTGATTGGTTGCATGTGTATTTTTGGAAGAAAATTCTATGCTTCAAATAAATGTTTGGTATAATATTTCAACATTCTAAATCCCTTATTTTTACTAATATCATCGATATGATGTTGAATTTTTTCTTAACCAGGATTTTGATGACGATCAACTTGTCTATCATCTATCATTGCACTGTAGTATGTTGTGAAATTGAGAGAAGGATGCTAAACAAGTAGATATTGGAGAAAAATCATTCAAAACTTGGTTTAATCAACCACCTATTCAATTACCACTAAATCTTGAGTCAACAATTTAAAACATCATCTATAGTAACACTATTTCTTCACGAGAAGGGGATGAAAACAATGATATCGAGGTTCGTAATCATGGCTACTCACGGGACAAAAATGCTGGGGAGTGAATGTTTTTAAATGAATTCCAACGGGATGAGCTAAGGAATGATGATATTATTGTTGATTCCTTCTTTGAAATCCTAAAAATGTATTCATCCACCCCTCTATGTTCTCATAGATCTAGGTCTACCGACCCAGGGAAAACAATGTTGTTGTACAAACTGAAAGCAATGCATGATATGTTAGATACATTATTCTTGACAGTACTAAGAACACCTATTTCATTAAATCTAGAAAAATTCTATTACAAGGACTTCTATGACATTGAATTTTTTTGTAAACATTTTCACAAATTTTATTTACTCCAAGTGTTTTTAATATACAATCATAAAAAATGAAATGTTGTATCATTTATAACTAGTTCGGTATGCCATAAATTAGGAGGAGTATATGAAAATCTGTAATTTGTTGAATCGTGAGAAAAAATATTCATGAAGATATAAAATGTAGGATTAATGAAGTTAAGTTGCACACATAATTGCATGTTTTATTACAAGAAGATCTCTATCTATATTTGAAGTGAACAAAGTATCATATTAAATATTTTCATTGTTAAATAACATATTATAATATAGCATGATCGGAAGGAAATCACAATATTAAATTAAAATAAAATAAATTATAAGAAATGTATTGATGTCACCAAATAATAACTATAAATTCGTCAAAATTGGGATAGTTGTTAGGTACAACATTATACATACACAATGAAAGTGTGAAGAAATCGAATTAAGAAATCATGGCCGAGAATTACTTTCAGCAAAAGGCAAAGAAAATGATAAGATTTTTAAATGTCGAAGAAATAGATGTTGAAACATATTTTTCAAATCTTTTAGTTGAACTTTATATATGACCCCATGCTCTTTTGAATTTATTTATGGCACATATCGAATGAGTCTAAATAGTCCACTTAGTACTCATTATCAATTAATTATATGGTCTTACATTGTATTTTATTCCAAAAATTACATACTACATTTATACATTCATTTAATGCATATAAGAAGATAAAAGATAGAACATATCTCGTGCTTTGTTGGCCTGTAAGAGATTATTTCAGCTAATCATAATTGAGTTAGTAATACAAACTTACAAAAAAATGAATTGAGAAATCAAATTTCTTATAGTTCAATGTCACTCACTTATGACCAATCACGTACTACCCTTAATACCACTTAGCACTCATTAGCAATAAAAATTACATAGTGCATTGATAAACTCCTCTTATTAATGAATATACGCAAATAAAAGTCAATAATTTATTTCATGCCTTGTTGGCTTATATGAGATTATTGCAATTATAAACTATTAACTTAAGAATACACATTTACAAAACTTTGTGCATGCCTTGTTGGCTTTTATGAGATGATTTTAATTACAAATATTTGATTTAAGAACGCAAATTAAAAAAATATTTTGAATGGGGAAATCAAGTGGTGTAATGCAAAAAAATGTCAAACTTAAGGCAATCATAAATAATATTAATAATTGTATTTAAATATTATTGTTAATTCTCATCTATCTATAAAAGTTTTAAAAACATGCAAATTAATTCATCAAAAAATGTGTCCAACTTGTATTGAAATATTGCAATGTACGCGTTAACAAATTTCTAAAAATTAACATCTTCACCTACTATAAAGAACTCAATGTTCTATTGAACATTCGAATGTAGTTGCGTTTCTCTTTGATACGATGAAGTGTCTTAAAAAGGGGGAATAGAATTTGGACAAGCCAAGTATCAGGTTCATGTCCTATATAAGCCTTTGTTAAGATACAATTTGACCGGTATCCGGGGAATTGAGAAGTAAGCTTTGATGTATCTATTAGCAATATATTTGATTTTTCGTACATATTTCCATATTTGGACCACACATCACTTAACATTTTCTCATAAAATTGTATCACACTACATTATTTGAATGTTGTTTCCAAGTGACAATGAGAGCTGTCCCATATGAATTCAAAGTCACTTGTATCAGTATTTGTTTTTTCAACTACTTGTGGAATTTTTTTACATTGTATTTTATTCCAAAAAATACATCACATTTATACATTCATTTAATGCATACAAGAAGATAAAAGATAGAGCGTATCTCATGCTTTGTTGGCTATTATGAGATTATTTCAATTAATCGTAATTGAGTTAATAATACAAACTTACAAAAAAATGAAATGAGAAATCAAATTTCTTATAGTTCAATGTCACTCACTTATGACCAATCTCGTACTACCCTTAATACCACTTAGCACTCATTAGCAATTAATTTTGTGTTTTAAAACAATTGCAACTTCAATTATATGGGGTTTTATTTCAAAAATTACATATTGCATTGATAAACTCCTCATATTAATGAATATAGGCTAATAACAGTCAATAATTTATTTCATGTCCAGTTGGCTTATATGAGATTATTGCAATTATAAACTATTAACTTAAGAATACACATTTACAATAAGTTATAGATTGGCAAATCAAATGCCTATACCTTTCAAAATCATTCATCTATGACTCATCATGCTTCAATCTAAATTCTAGTACACTTAGCACTCATTATCATTGAAGTAATATTTTTTGTAAGAAATGTGCTTTTATATAGATGGAGGTTTAATTCAAAATTTGTGTGTCACTTGTATTAATCGATATAGATCAATAAAACTAAAGAGAACTTCATTCCTTGTTGGCTTTTGTGAGATGATTTAAATTACAAATAATTGATTTAAGAGTATGTAATTTAAAAAATATTTTGAATAGAGAAATCAAGTGTTGTAATGCACTTGTATTAATACATATAGATAAATAAAACTAAATAGAGTTTCTTGCATGCCTTGTTGGATTTTATGAGATGATTTAAATTAGAAATAGTTTATTTAAGAGCACAAATTTAGAAAATATTTTGAATGGGGAAATCAAGTGTTGTATGATGCAAAAACTTGTCAATCTAAAAGCTATCATAAATAATACTAATAATTGTATTTATATATCATTGTCAATTATCATCTATCTATAAAAGTTATAAAATCATACAAGTTAATTCACTAAAAAATGTGTCCAACTTGTATTGAAATATTGCAATGTAATCGTCAACAAATTTCCATAAAATAATATCTTCACTTAATACAAAGAACTCAATGTTCTATTGAACATTCGAATGTAGTTGCATTTCTGTTTGATGTGATGAAGTGTCTTTAAAAAGGGGAATAGAACTTGCACAAGCCAAGTATCTTGTTCATGTCATATATAAGCCTTTATTAAGATACAGTTTGACCGATATCCGAGGAATTGAGAAGTAGGCTTTGATGTATCTATTAGCAATACATTTGATTATGTGTACTTATTTCCATATTGGGACCACACGTCGCTTAGCCTTTTCTCATAAAACTGTATCATACTACATGATTTGAATTTTGTTTGCAAGTGACAATGGGACCTATCCCATATGAATTCAAAGTCACTTGTATCAATATTTGATTTTTCAAGTACTTGTCAAATGTACTTGTTAGTAACATTTGATGTCCATATCGCAACATCATAATGTTTTAGGCAGTATTTTAATACTTCTAATTGAAAATGCCTACAAAAGTAGGATTTATCACCAAGCTCCCAATCTGGTTTTCTTTGAATTTGACAACTCGTATCATCTTTGGAATACGACGAGAAGAATACTCCTTCCATTTCAAAGATCAACAAGATCTTCCGACTGATATTAACTCCCATCTGCATTGCTGCCACATATATAACATTAACATATTTTCACTTCAAAACTTCATTGCTTAATGGCATCAAAACATATCCAATTTATTTCCACTCCCAAACAAACAACTTAATGAAAAAAATAAAAGTAATTTCAGTGGAATAGTTTTTTTATACAAACACATTCAACTACTACTCAAATCACTAATTTTTAAGAATTGTAATGAGATAAACTACAATTTAAAAATATAATTACAATAGTCGAATTCATTTGAACTAATTATATGTTAATATCTACATACTACCTAAATTTACAGTTTTTAAATTTAAATCAAGCAAACTATTTATATGTTCATTTTTACATACAACCTCATACGATATTTTAATTTTCAATAAATTATAAGAAAAATTCATATAAGCACATTGCAATGAAATTCAAATCACAATTTAAAAATATAGTTACAATGGTCCAATTCAAACCAATTATATGTTAATTTATACCCACCACCTAGATTTACAATTTTTTAAATTTCAATTAAACAAGCTAATTATAGGTAATTTTTACATACAACCTGATATGATTTTCCATTTTTTTAATTTCTAAGAAATAAGAAAATTTCATATGATAACATTGAATTAACATTCAAATCACTAATTTGTAAGAGTTATAATGATCAATTAAGACGCAATTGATAAATAAACTGCAATTGCTCAAACATAGTAATTGTACGTTAATTTATACATACAACCTAATACAATTATTTAATTAATATGGAATACTACATTTTTATGCAAACACATAAGACTATTATTCAAATCACTAACTTTTTATAACTCAATATCTCAATATAAATAAACAAAATAATAATATGTTAATTTATAATAATGACACAACAACAATCCTTATATGGGTATTATGAAATAATATTGACATTAAATTGATATTAAAATAAAACACAGTAATAACACATCACATGTAGAATTAAGTCATCAAATGTACAATGACCAAGAATTTATATCATAAACTTCAAGATTTTGTTTATAGAGGAAATGAATAACAATCATCTTAATGTACCATTAAAAGTCATTGAAGATTCTTCAAAATATCTCGAACATCGGGTGCCTTGTAGAATTTATTCAATAAGCTCCACAGATCAGCGATCAACCATTTATCCTCATTCTTTCCATCAAATGAAGGGGCAATAATCACATTTTCTTTGGGATTTTCTTTCTTTGTCTCCATTGAACAATCCACTAGAATAGTGTTAGTAGCATCATATTGAGAATACATTCTCCACACTTTTTTCAGATGTTTTTTGTATATAACTTGTGTTGAATTATCAATGTCATTTTTTCCCTTTTGTTGTTTGCAATCTGAAGCAGTCCATGTAAACAAAAATTTAGCTTGTAATGTTTCTGAAACCAGCTTTTTCATAACTCTTGTTGTGTTTTGTTTCAAAGATGTCGTCCAAATTGCAATGTCAAGAGATTCTTTTCTGGAACACATTTCAAGAAATGTTTTTGCATGTGGACGAAACCAAAATGATTTTTTCTCTATCGTGTAATCTGCAGCCCTTCCCATTTTCTCGATAAATTCTTTTTGTGATGCATCACCATCAACGCTCTAATAGAAAATGTTATTCAATTCAAAAATAACTAATTTCTTTTGACTTATAATAGCTGCAAAACAATAATGGATCATAGTAAATTCATTTTATTCATGCTACATAAATTATTATTAAAAAAAATTGTTGAAGAAATACACTCACTTTGAGTATTTTTTGTACTAGTTATTGATAAGCCACACTTCTCTTGTATTGTCTTCATAGAACCTAGAGCCAAAATAACAAACCTTCAATCAAATACCAATAATACTTCTTTAAATCAATTTTTTTTTATAAGACATATTTTATGTTTAATTGAAAATAAGAGACGTGAAGTACCTGATATGATATCTTGTTCTTGACTATGGCTTTCTGTCACATTCCCTTGATCACTGTCTTTTTTCTCCTCATTTGCTACTGGAATAAACATATGAAATGTTATAAAATGTATCAACGAATGAAATTCATTAAATAAATAGGCATAGAATCCAAAGAATCACTAGAAAAAGAACAAAACAAGTACAATACAACAAAAGAAACAAAATAAATTATGTACCTGGTATGGTATTTTCTTCGTCTTGTATTTGCATCTCGAAAACTTCTTCGACATTGTGCACACTATGTTGATCATTGCTTTGTTGCAAAGTGTCGTTGTTTTCTTTACAATTTCCGCCATTAGTAGTTATAGTAAACATCTTGTTAATCAAGATTTATAAATAGCATAGAATCCAACGAATCACTAGAGAAAGAACAAAACAAGTACAATACCTGGATATTCCAACAGCAATATATTAGACATTGGTTTTTGCAATTGGAAGGATTCTTGATTAGTCAGCATGGTAGTCCTTTGTAACTTGTTTTCTACAACACATGCCATTCTTCTTACATATGTACAGCAAGCCTGCTGTAAATTTTTCCCTGCATAAAGAGAAATAATCAAATTTAGATCACTATGTTGTTGATGCATTTGCAATAATTCTTCCCAGAATTCAAAATCTCTCTCATTTTCATCAAATATGTCTCTAAAACTGTGAGAGTATATTGAGGCCTGTAAACTTTTTGACTCTTCACTATAGAAATGTATAGTTAAAACTATATCATAACTATAGTTATTTTGTTCTTTATATTCATAAAGACCGGTAGCCATTTTATAGTTGACATTTGAGTCCTTGACAACAATCTCCAGAGCTTGGCGTACATCCTTACAAGACCAAATTTCTACTAAGATAATCATAGTAAAATCTTTCAACCCATTTTTTTCGATTAAAAATCGAAACAATTCAATATACTGATCCTTAAGGAATGATTCATCTTTCAAAGCCAATGTATCCAACACAACAAAGTCAGTGTATAACATTGGTTGAAACAGACAAGGAAAAGAGTGCAAAAGTGTTGACAAGAGGCTAGGACCCCCATAATGACAACCGAATTCAAAACTGTTCTCAATTTTCTGTATATCTGTCGATGCATCAATTATTCTATCAAGGACCACACAGGCTTGTGGAGAAAGGGTCTCTATTTTTGTATTTCGTGATCCTTTTACATATTTACACCCTTCCATTGTCTTACAGAAGTTGGCAAATATGATATCAGTAATTCCATAATGCTCAAGAATATTGGATATTGTAAGAATCTTATCATTCAGATTCTTATCATGACTTTTGCAATATGTTACCATTGCCTCCAAAATTGTTCTTTTGGTTTTCAATTGTGAACAATAATCTTTCATTTTTATGGCATTGGTTGGATGGTTCACTGGAATAGAAAACTAGACAGTTCCATCCAATAGTTTATCTGCTACAGAACACATTTCTTCAGCGGTTAGTCCCTGAAGGGGACGGAAAGAACTTGATACCAAACTGTTCAGACTATTTGTCTTATAGTTTGGATCCTTAGGTTGGTTTGGAGAACACATTAATGTCCCTAGTTTGTAACAATTAAAAACAACTTCCCATTTATCCCAAGTAGTATCATCAAGATATAACAAGACTTTTTTTTTCAGCAAAGTTTGTTAGTGGACAATCGAAGAAAGAGCACAACATTTCATCATCAACCTGTTAAAAAATAACAAATATAAATTAGTAAGAATGTGATATCAAAAATAAAATAGCCATGAATTTAGTTATAACAATATAAACTAAGTGCAAAAAAAAAAAAATTGCATACCTTGTCTTCAGCCGTCTTAGAATTCCCACATTTTTGTTTCTTTAATTTATTTGTGGCAATTAGGAATTGTCTTGCAGATCGCATAGAATCAATGAATGGAGTTTTGAAGAAAACTGTGTTTGCAGAATTTAACTGGCAGCAAATACGAATCACCACACTGGGAGCAACTAATGGATCTAAGAATCGAGCATTACGTTCTTTGTACTTTTGTTTTGCCTCCCCAGATAGACTGAATTTAGGATTTGATAATATTTCTTTTGCTACTTGAATGGTGTGTTGCCCATCAACTATCCAAAAATTGATGTTCTTGGCATTTATATCCATTTCATTCGTGATTTTCACAGGGTTTCCAATCGGATCAGACTCTTTTGTGTCAAATGGAATCAGAAGAGCATCAGACAATGATGCTTGAAATTTCTGTAGGAATGATTTTACTAATACTCGAACAATTAAATCATCCTGTGATCTCAATTTATATAACTTGGGTGCTTCTACACATCTTCGAACATCCACCTTCATGGTAAAAGAGCTTGAAAATAAATAACTGTCCTTAAAATTTTCATGGATTTCATCGCATTGGTCAGCAAGCTTCTCTATCTAAGAGTCTTCTTTTTGGGATTTTACAAACTCTGTAGTAGGCATGAACTCACTTTCTTTAATGCTCTGTTCTAGCTCAGTGAAATATACCCTTCTCAAAGCAAGCATTTGAGCCTCGAGTTTATCATCTGGTATTTTATCAAGTAGTTTACCTCTTTGTTGCAAATAAAGAAACACAGATGATGTTTTCTTACATCTCACATAGCGATATTTCATAACGTTGGTAATACGTTGTACAAGATCATCACAACTCTTTAGACCAGATTCATTGAAGCTCTCAAAACTGTCCAACTTAAACTGTGACTTTTTTATTGACTCTGGAAATTCTGTATTAGTATCAATCAAATCTGGTCTAAATTTTGTGTAATCAACTTGGCAAGAAAATAATTTCACTTCATTTTCTTCAATTACCTCCATTTGAAAATCGATCTGACTATGATTGAGAGCATAGCAACTAACAATTATCCCTAGCCTTTGTATATCATTTCCATCCATGGATCCAAATAGATACATATCTGGAAACATATTCATGGGACTTTCAATCTCAACATACCAATCTTCGACATACTCAAATGCAGCAGATGTTTTGAACTTTTTAATCATTTCAAAATTAGAACCCATTGTTGAATTTATAATCTGAGTTGAATGAAGCTTTTGTTTTTTGAATGCTGATTGTGGCATTTTACTTGCTTTGGAGATGACAGCTTCAAAAAACAATAATAAGCAATTATTACTATAAATAAAATGAAATCAAAATCACAAATATTACCATATAGTCTTCTAGTCTAACCATTTAGAAATGAGAGAATAATATTTAAAACCACCATACCACATGGGGGAGACGTTGTTTGTGTGTCACTTGCAATTCGTTTTTTCTTCAAATTATTCCTTGGAATTGTCATTTCACCAGAGTCCATAGCTTCTAAAAACAATAATAAATAGTCGACTATAAGTTTAAATTGTTTTAAAAATACATGAAATAATGAGCATTATCAAAGAATATTCTATTACATGTCTTTTATTCACATGCACAAGAATAATAAGGGTCATGTGTTATGGAAACATATTAAATACTTAGAGATAAATAAAAATCCATTGCATCTAGCACAAGTAGGGACTCATTAAAAAGAAAAGTTTTTCTTCTCAAAAATGCTAGAAGGAAATGCTTATGCTAGAAAGAAAGCTAGCAGTCGCTAGTTCAAGGCTTTCCTTACCTAACTAATTTATGTTTTGTGACCTCATGTGAAGCTTGGAGGCTACACCAAGAATATAATTTTTGAGATAATTTCTATTGCTAATAACAAGTAAATTATACAAAGACACTACCTCTAGTTTTCTATTGCTAATAACAATTAAATGTTACACATAGATTACCTCTAGTGCGAAAATAGACATAAACATAGTAAAATATACATAAAGAAGACCTCCTTCATTATAGCTTTTATACCAAATTAAGTTTATTGGTTTACTTAAAGACCTGTGAACAAAAAAATAAATAAATTGAACCCATATAAATGATAGACTATAAATCATCATATATTTTTTTTGAACAGAAACTAAAAAGGAGTATATTATAAAGGGGATGTGCACAGCCATTCAGTACATAGCAAAAAGAGAGGAAGAATAGTCCTGCAGAGCAGAGATAGAGCATTGTAGACTAAGCCTGCAAAGGGTCCAAAAAACTATATACAGAGTTCTTCCATGATGACTAACAGAATGGGCAGTATATACCCTTATATATTGCTTACATAATAAAAGACAAAAAAACATATATCCTTAAAAACCAGATTATAGGTGGCCCCTGAAGTGGACTGGCTGCACCACTGATTCTTCCTCCATCTAACGCTCCCCTTCAACAGTTAATGCATTGTTCCTGCTGCCCTGGTTCATGGAAATGAGTCGCGCAAGGTCCTCCTGGATCATATCCACCTTCCCCATCATCTCGCGCAAGGAGCTTTCATTATCATCGATCCTGGAGTCATGGTTGCTGATTTGAAGGGAATTGTAGCTCACAGTGTCCTCCATCTTTTTTATAACGCAGGCTATCTCCCTGTTATCCATAAATCCTATGGAGACTATCTCATACAGCCGCCCCAAACTTTTCTTGATGTCCTGGATGCCGGTATTGTCCCCTGGCTGAGCCATTCTGCCAAAATCAGAGGAAATAACAAGACAGTCAAACTGCCTGAGCAAAGAATCAACAGTTAAATTACTACACGAACCCTCATGCGCTGAGCAATTAAGGATGCAACTGAGCACTAACAGTTCCTGATGGAGCACCGAACCCCCTTGTCCGTCAGAGAAGACCTTTAAATCATCATATTTTTATGTCATTAACCAAGTAGTTCTTTTATCATTACATTTTGTTAACTCATTAAACAACATAAGGGTCATGTGTCCTGGAAACATATTGCTTACATAATAAAAGACAAAAAAACATATATCCATAAAAACCAGATTACAGATGGCCCCTGAAGTGGACTGGCTGCACCACTGATTCTTCCTCCATCTGACGCTCCCCTTCATCAGTTACTGCATTGTTCTTGCTGCCCTGGTTCATGGAAATGAGTCGCGCAAGGTGCTCCTGGATCATATCCACCTTCCCCATCATCTCGCGCAAGGAGCTTTCATTATCATCGATCCTAGAGTCATGGTTGCTGATTTGAAGGGAAGTGTAGCTCACAGTGTCCTCCATCTTTTTTATAACGCAGGCTATCTCCCTGTTATCCATAATTCCTATGGAGACTATTTCATACAGCCACCCCAAACTTTTCTTGATGTCCTGGATGCCGGTATTGTCCCCTGGCTGAGCCATTCTGCCAAAAGCAGAGGAAATAACAAGATAGTCAAACTTCCTGAGCAAAGAATCAGCAGTTAAATTACTACACGAACCCTCATGCGCTGAGCAATTAAGGATGCAAATGAGCACTAACAGTTCCTGATGGAGCACCGAACCCCCTTGTCCATCAGAGAAGACCTTTAAATCATCATATTTTTATGTCATTAACCAAGTAGTTCTTTTATCACTACATTTTGTTAACTCATTAAACAACATAAGGGTCATGTGTCCTGGAAACATATTAAATACTTAAAGATAAATAAAAATCCATTGCATCTAGCACAAGTAGAGACTCATTAAAAGAAAAAGTTTTCCTTCTCAAAAATGCTAGAAGGAAATGCTTATGCTAGAAAGAAAGCTAGCAGTCGCTAGCTTTCCTTGATCTTTTGCCATGTGATCTGTTCTTGGACATAAGGTATCCAAGAAGACATCTATTCATCCAGACCATGATCTGCACAAATGATGTATAATAAGGGTCATGTGTTATGCTAGAAGGAAATGCTTATGCTAGAAGGAGTGCTAACATTCGTTCAAAATAGAGCACATGGCATAAGCTGAAGGTATAAGCTAGCAACCATCAATCACCATGGACAGGGTTTTTCTATTTGAAAGCTAGCGACTGTTAGCTTTCTTTCTAGTATAAGCATGTGTGTTTATTTTAGAAAGAAATGCTTATGCTAGAAGGAAAGCTAGCAGTCGCTAGCTTTCCTTGATATTTTTCCATGTGCTTATTTCAAAATAGAGTAAATTGCACAAGCTCAAAGTATAAGCTAGCAACCACCAATCACTATGGAAATGATTTTTCTATTGGAAAGCTAGCGACTGCTAGCTTTCCTTCTAGCATAAGTATGTGTTCTTATCCTAGAAGGAAATGCTTATGCTAGAAAGAAAGCTATCAGTCGCTAGCTTTCCTTGATCTTGTGCCATGTGCTTATTTGAAAATAGAGTGCATGGCACAAGCTCAAGATATAAGCTAGCAACCACCAATCACCATGCCCAAGGTTTTTCTATTGGAAAGCTAGCCACTGCTAGCTTTCCTTATAACATAAGCATGTGTGTTATGCTAGAAGGAAAGCTAGCATTCGTTCAAAATAGAGCACATGGCACAAGCTCAAGGGATAAGTTGGCAACCACCAATCACCATGGACAGGGTTTTTTATTGGAAATCTAGCAAATGTTAGCTTTCCTTCTAGCATAAGCATGTGTGTTTATACTAGAAGGAAATGCTTATGCTAGAAGGAAAGCTATCAGTCGCTAGCTTTCCTTGATCTTGTGCCATGTGCTTATTTGAAGATAGTGTGCATGGCACAAGCTCAAGGTATAAGCTAGCAACCACCAATCACCATGCCCAAGGTTTTTCTATTGGAAAGCTAGCAACTGCTAGCTTTCCTTCTAACATAAGCATGTGTGTTATGCTAGAAGGAAAGCTAGCATTCATTCAAAATAGAGCACATGGCACAAGCTGAAGGTATAAGCTGGCAACCACCAATCACCATGGACAGGGTTTTTTATTGGAAAGCTAGCGAATGTTAGCTTTCCTTCTAGCATAAGCATCTGTGTTTATACTAGAAGGAAATGCTTATGCTAGAAGGAAAGCTAGTAGTCGCTAGCTTTCCTTGATCTTTTTCCATGTGCTTATTTCAAAATACATCACATGGAACAAGCTCAAGGTATAAGCTAGCAACCAGCAATCACCATGGACATGATTTTTCTATTAGAAAGCTAGCGACTACTAGCTTTTCTTCTAGCATAAAAATGTGTGTTATGCTAGAAGTAAATGCTTATGCTAGAAGGAGAGCTATTCGTTTAAAATAGAGCACATGGCACAAGCTGAAGGTATAAGATATCAACCATCAATCACCATGGACAGGGTTTTTGTATAGGAAAGCTAGCGACTGTTAGCTTTCCTTCTAGTATAAGCATGTGTGTTTATTTTAGAAGGAAATGCTTATGCTAGAAGGAAAGCTAGCAGCCGCTAGCTTTCCTTGATCTTTTGCCATGTGTTTATTTCAAAATAGAGCAAATGGCACAAGCTCAAGGTATAACCTAGCAACCACCAATCACTATGGACATGATTTTTCTTTTGGAAAGCTAGCGACTGTTAGATTTCCTTCTAGCATAAATATGTGTTCTCATCCTAGAAGAAAATGCTTATGCTAGAAGGAAAGCTAGCAGTCGCTAGCTTTCCTTGATCTTGTGCCATGTGCTTATTTGAAAATAGAGTGCATGGCACAAGCTCAAGGTATAAGCTAGCAACCACCAATCACCATGCCCAAGGTTTTTCTATTGGAAAGCTAGCGACTGCTAGCTTTCCTTCTAACATAAGCATGTGTGTTATGCTAGAAGGAAAGCTAGCATTCGTTCAAAATAGAGCACATGGCACAAGCTGAAGGTATAAGCTGGCAACCACTAATCACCATGGACAAGGTGTTTTATTGGAAAGCTAGCGAATGTTAGCTTTCCTTCTAGCATAAGCATGTGTGTTTATACTAGAAGGAAATGCTTATGCTAAAGGAAAGCTAGCAGTCGCTAGCTTTCCTTGATCTTTTGCCATGTGCTTATTTCAAAATACATCACATGGAACAAGCTCAAGGTATAAGCTAGCAACCACCAATCACCATGGACATGATTTTTCTATTGGAAAGCTAGCGACTGCTAGCTTTTCTTCTAGCATAAGAATGTGTGTTATGCTAGAAGGAAATGCTTATGCTAGAAGGAGAGCTAGCATTCGTTTAAAATAGAGCACATGGCACAAGCTGAAGGTATAAGATAGCAACTATCAATCACCATGAATAGGGTTTTTCTAATTGAAAGCTAGCGACTGTTAGCTTTCCTTCTAGTATAAGCATGTGTGCTTATTTTAAAAGGAAATGCTTATGCTAGAAGGAAAGCTAGCAGTCGCTAGCTTTCCTTGATCTTTTGCCATGTGCTTATTTCAAAATAGAGCAAATGGCACAAGCTCAAGGTATAAGCTAGCAACCACCAATCACTATGGACATGATTTTTCTATTGGAAAGCTAGCGACTGTTAGCTTTCCTTCTAGCATAAATATGTGTTCTTATCCTAGAAGAAAATGCTTATGCTAGAAGGAAAGCTAGCAGTCGCTAGCTTTCCTTGATCTTGTGCCATGTGCTTATTTGAAAATAGAGTGCATGAACACAAGCTCAAGGTATAAGCTAGCAACCACCAATCACCATGCCCAAGGTTTTTCTATTGGAAAGCTAGCGACTGCTAGCTTTCCTTCTAACATAAGCATGTGTGTTATGCTAGAAGGAAAGCTAGCATTCGTTCAAAATAGAGCACATGGCACAAGCTCAAGGTATAAGCTAGCAACCACCAATCACCATGGACATGGTTTTTTATTGGAAAGCTAGCAACTGTTAGCTTTCCTTCTAGCATAAGCATGTGTGTTTATACTAGAAGAAAATGCTTATGCTAGAAGGAAAGCTAGCAGTCGCTAGCTTTCCTTGATCTTTTGACATGTGCTTATTTCAAAATACATCACATGGAACAAGCTCAAGGTATAATCTAGCAACCACCAATCACCATGGATATGATTTTTCTATTGGAAAGCTACTGACTATTAGCTTTTCTTCTTATCATAAGTATGTGATCTTGTGACGTGTGCTTTCCTTGATCTTGTGACAAAATCTGTCTCAGGTACTGTCGGCTTCCACGACAGTCACCTATAAGGAATGACATCCTAAGTTGGTCACTAAGTACCTTCGTCAAGTGGAGAAAGAGCAGTTATCCCTCGAACGGTATTGGGTCGTCTCCTTTTCAACAAGTGGTGGTGAGCCCACTTGAGAGAACATACACCCGCAACCTTGGGTTTGACCTCCTATGGCGCGGCGCCGCTCTTTCACTTGCCCCATGTGGCTATACACGACCACTTGATTTAGAAGGATTTATAAAGCACCCTAAGGACAACAACTATGTTTTTGGATGCCTAGCCCCAAAATCCTACCTAAACTACAAGATTCTTTTGTGCCCTCCTATGGAAGTATTAAGTGAGTATATTTAAGCTATTTTTGAACTTAGTGAGTGATGAGAGAGTTTCTTGTGTGTGTGTGTGTGCATCAAAGAAAGTGACGGTTTTGAGCGCAGATGAGATATTGCATATAAATGAAAATGCTTTTCTTTTAAAATGAAAATAATGCAACTCAACCTAATAGAAAAACAACTAAATAAACCATGTAAACCATGTAAAAAAAACTAAATAAAATAAATTGTAAAAATAAAAAAAATCTATAAACAAAATTGTAAAAGTAAAAAAACATCTATAGACTTACCAAGATTTTCAACCTCTTTTTAATCCAGTCTTCTTCTTTACTTTTTGTTTGGCTAAGACTAAAGCTAATGCCAATGCCAATGCCATTTTTTCTCATAACTTCATCTTCATCTTAGTTGGTCTTGCTTCTTTGATAGACAATAATCTAGAAGCTATGAAGCCAAGAATACTTGAATGGAAACTGTACAATATATTGAAACTATCAGTAAGTTACAAACTTATATCAAATAATTAAATATAAAAAACACTAGCTATTTAGCTATTTTTATATACAAGTAATGCTATATATTACATCTTATATACATTCATATAGTTGATAACTATTTTTATGTACAAGTAATGCCATATACTTATATACATTCATAGAGTTGATAGCTATTTTTATGTACAAGTAATGCCATATATTACATCCTACATGCATTCATAGAGTTGATTATACCATGGAGGTTTACAAAATGAAATTTAGAAATACAACATTCAAATAAATGATTGGCAATTATTTAAAATAGTTATTTAGGTCACCAATATTACCGGTTCAGTACTTGGGGAAAACCGGAAAACTTAGAATGGGTCATCAATGTGTTAAAAGATGCCCTCCTCTATCCCATAGGAAATATATATATATATATATCACAAAAAAGAGGTAGTTATATATTTATAAAAAGGTTGTTGACAAACCAAATAACATAAGAAGTACACAAATTTCAAAAAACATTATAGTATTCTTGTATAAATATTTTCAACAAATATGTTAATTGGTCATGATGCTTTTTCTTTCTTACAATACCTACCTTATGAATTTCAAATTTAGTGCTATACTGCTTTACATAATTACTAATAAACAAGACAAGTAAAATGCATATATGAGAAGTTTAAGAGCCAAGATAATTTCCATTGAGGCCTTCTTCCATTTGTTGTCCTGCTTTAATTTTCCCTTGATCTTTTTGATTCATGTTGTTCTCATTGAGTGCTAAAGTTGTTTGTTGGAATGTCTTCATTAATAATATGCCCCATCGTTGAAGCAATTGAACCACTAGGAAATCATGTATCTGGTCGAGAACCTCTTGCAAAACCCAATATGATATTGTAATGCATCTATGAGTTTGACGCAATTTTATCATAATCAATATTTAGTTCTTGGAATTTAGATTTCATGTTTTCCTTCTTGGATACATGTTTTTCGATGTGAATACTTAAGTATTCTATGCATGTTTCATGCCCACAAGCTAGCAGGTCATTTGTCTGAGGATCTTCTTAATTTCATTGACACTATCATTGGCCATTTTAGTGAGATGGGGAATGTCAAAAATACAAATCAAAGGCTCTATGTGATACATGAATCTAGTAGCAGAGCAAGTATATTATAAATTCATGAGGTTTCTTAAATGAAGACTACAAATAAAGTTTAAAGAAAAATTCCAACACAAGACCAGACATAAAATCATAACCAGACTCCTTCTTACAATAATGGATAGAATGATTCCAAAAATTTAAAGCTTACCCGATATATGTTCACTGCATCAATTGTATTCTGTTTCGAGGTCAAGCTCAATACCTGCTTCTTGTGTTATACCCAGTCCCCTGTTCCATACCAACAAAAAAGATAACCTATAAACCAATTATCCCAAATGTGATTTGTGTCGAAATCAATTTTGGGATTAAGTTGAGTCCACCATCATGGTGGACAGTATTAAGGAGAAGATCCTGCAGACAAGGAATTTAAATGCACATCTATGAAATGTCTTGTCTTAGTACATATGTTTACGCTTGAGGAACGATTAACATGCATTGACAGTTTTGGATTCTTTCCTTGGCGTACAACTCAATTCATGATATCTATGGTAACAAAACCACTTTGGGGGTGTCCCCATTTTCCACTAGTTTCCCCTTTGGTAAACATGCAACCTTATTTGCAAACATGTTTTCTCAAATATTGTTTCTCCATCAAGTATGAAACAATTGGAAGAATTCAAAGGAATCAATCATACTCTAGATTCTCATTTTCATACGCTCAAGAACTACATCTTTGAGTTGAGGATTTCTTCTTATTAGTCCTATAATTAAAGATGAATATTTAATGATAGTAGTTATCGTATTTAAGGGTAAACAAGGGAGTCTCATACACCAACAAGATAGCTAACCGACATATATGAGGTAACTTGTATCCTTTTAAACCAAAATTAAACCCACCCAATTCTTTGGATTAAAAAAGGATCTGATATATGACCTGACATGTAACGTCTTTAAAAAAAATTAACCCCAGCAGATTATCTATAAATACTGTTTAAATTTATTGGTTTCAAACACGTTGAGACACGTTGAACTTATTCCTGACACTTTTTTTCCAGAGAAAAAAAGATACTATTGATAATCAAAACTGAATCAAATAGTACAATATGAATTCCTAATCCAATCAGAAGGATCCTTCGGAAAATACCAAAGATGTTGTCTACAATGTTCTGACAAAACATGGTATGATTTTTACCCCTACAGGAAATATCAAAAAAGAACATCCCCAAAAATCTTTACCATACATAATGCATATTACATCCAAAATATAAACCCATCTGAAACAGCAAATACAAAAAGAGACAGATATTCCATCAACAGATCAGTCGTAGAAATAAATAGATCCACAATCCAGGATACTGCCCTCACACCATTCCTCCCAGATCAAGTGTCCTTCACATCCATCAAGAGCTTGTTTGGAGAGCTTGTCCGCCATACAGTTATGTTCACGATAGATATGCTCAAATATGATGTTCTGCTGTTTAGTGAGTTCAAATAGCGTTCTGGAGGACCAGTGCCTCAGATTTAAAAGATTGAGCTTGAATTTACCCTCTGCCCATTTGATGGTGACCCGAGAGTCACCATATACCTTTATATTAGTCAACCCAAAGATGTTGGATACCTTTAATACACACCAAAGTGCAATTAATTCCGCCTTCATATTTGAGCCCTTTCCACAATTGAGCTTGATAGTAAAAAAATGCGAATCATTCAGATAAATAACACCTCCTATAGCACAAATACCTGCTTGTGGAGCACTGTCAAAGAACAGGACAGGTCGATCCACTTTGAGATTAAAAATACTAACTCTGTCTGTTTTCAGCATCAACTCATCCACCTTGCAAGAATTGTACATTTTAAGGGCAGTCATGCAACAATGGATGTAATCAGGTGGAGAGTTTCGAAAGATAGCATAATTCCTGACATGCCAAATTGCCCAGGGAATGCATACAGCTAGATAAAGGTACTTCTTGCAGTGTCTGTACCAATTTGAAAAACACATATTGAAATCCCCAATTGCCCAGCATTGAGTAATTTTTAAATTTATCCATTAACCAAATAAATATTTTAAATTACTATTCACAATTTAAATTAATTACTATTATTATTAATTGTTATTGTTATTATTATTATATTATTAATATTATTTAATTAATAATAATAATGATAATAATCCCTTTTATAAAGTATAGTGGGTTGAATAATAATGAATTTATTAAATAAATTATTAATTTAATTAACGGACGGAATCATCCCAAGTAAATTAAAAGGATATGTTTGAATAAATTATTGAATAATTCCATTACTAGAGAGAAATTGGGATGATATAAAATAATATATAATCCACCTTATTACCTCAAAAGGGGATGCATTAATGATTACCATGGAAAGTGGCTGTCGGGATTATCGGTCTGTGGGCTCGGGGGCTAGGAAATTCGTTGATTTCCTAGGGTCAGCACGATAATAGCTGATCGGCAGGGTGGACACATCATTTTGGGGTTGTTAAGGTAACTTACAGAATCCATTCCATAAATCTTCTTATCTTTTATTGCAATCGACGGTTTCAGGTATTTTTCTGAACCAGCTTAATTAGAATGTATTTTCTTTTATTTCCAAGCTATGCATGTCAAACGAACAGAATTAAATGGAAAGTTTTAGTATTATGTTTATTTAACTGCAGAGACATGTAAACATATAGAAAACAGACAGTTAAACATTTACAGAAACAGAAATATAGATGGTTGAATCTCTTGTTTTCTTCTAACAATAATTAAGGGAAAAACTAGGTATAACCTGATAACCCGGAATAGACCCAGTGCCTAGGTAGGGCACTACAGTTGGTATCAGAGTGCAAGGCTCAGACACTGAGACCTTAGGGCCTAACTACACCTGGAACTTTAGTGAAATTTACTAGAAAATAACAAACCAGTATGATGGCTGCAAAAAGATAATTTGAAGAGCCTTTTCCCATTTATTCGTAAGGCGTAACAGAAACAGAATTTGAATGATATATATATATAACTGCTTATTTAGGGCTCAGTCTAGACCCCATTAAACAAACCTTTCCAGAAAAACAACAACATTTCTATATACACTCTTTTAATATTCAAACCCTAATATTAATCCAATGCTAAAGCATTTGGGATAAACAATGTTTTTAAACAAATAAATAAATACATATAAACCAAGTTACAACACTATATATATTACCGTTATAATATTTAGATCTAAAATTTAATACTAACAAAAAAAAACACTTCATTGCATTTATATAAAGAAATTGTATTCATAATAAATACAAAACAATGAGTCTCGCACAGGATTTACAGAGGGTTCTCCAAATTTCAGACCTGCAGCCAAAGTGATCAGTTTTCATTTCCTATTATTTTAATGCAGATCTACCTTCTTGCCTGTAACATTTTGTTTTAAACATTCATTTCAATAAATGTGGCATAAAACAAATATTCAAATAATATTGTTTCTTGCAATATTGTTTATAATACAAGCATCGCAGCAATTTCGACACAGAAATCGTTTCATTTGAGCTCGATATGATCCATTTTGACCAATAACTAAGAAGATTTACAAGCATGGAAAATGCATGAAACAATTTCCATACTGCTCTCCATTGTTGTTGCTTGTTTTGTCCGAAATGAATTTCATACAAAATGTTGCTTCCTTTGAAACCCTAGCGCTCAAGCCAGGTGTACCAAGCACCAGGAGCCCAACGCCACATCAATTATCCTCCAAGCGTTTTTCTTCTTTCCTTTGTGCCCAGCCCGAACTCAACAACTAGAGCCAATTGGCCCATGCACTTAACACATCAATGCCCACCATCGAATCCCATGCACTGAGTTCACATAAGAGGACGGGAATATATAAAAGATGCGTTGTGCTCAACGCCGAGGACTCATCAGGGAACCGAATGCCAAGCCAGGCGGGTCCCATGGATATCATATCTCCCATCGTCCATGAGATTACCCACATATCTTCCCAGCACCGAGGCTCTTACATGAAACCAAGAGCCAAGTCGAAGCAGCCCTACAATGCCAAATAAAACCTTATTTCCTCCTTAAATAGGCATACTTTTGACAGCATGTGAGACGGTTTCCGCGTTACCCATGAGCGGTTTACTATACCGCTTTATTGGAATGCGGACGAGTAAGGAATGAACACGTGGGATGGTGGTTTCCTTTCCGCGACCACCAACCACCCTTACCATGCGTGCATGTTGCCGACGCGGAATAAGGAGAGCCGTCGATCCTGCCTTGGCGTCAATCCCCATGCGAAAAAGAAAAGGTTTTTTTTTGCGTTTTATATTGTTTTAATTTTTTTTATTATTATTTTAAATTAATGTTTTTTAAATATTAATTTAATGTAGTGTCTCTCAACCATGCCCATTTTTAAATCTATAATTAATTAATTTCACCTAATACACTGCTGTGCAATCTTTGGTTATCACATCATATCTGTCCATCGTACAGATAATAAATTTTGAATGAACACCATAATTAATGTGTTGCCAATGCCATTTCTCGGCTTCTTCCATCGTGATTCATGGCATTGGGCACACATTTTCCAGTTGCAGATTAAAATTTTGGCAGACTTTATCTCCAGGGTATTGAGCTATCCAATAAGCTATGGAAGTCAAACATCATTTGCACTGAAACAACCATGCCCCGGGGGACGAGATCTTCTGGAATCAAATTGGACCATCAAGGGTTTCGGATCAGGTACTCCGGTTGATCGCACTTTATGCTTAAGGGAGACTCTCGCTACAGCCCATAGGCATCCGCATCAAGTTCCAATAAATCGCTGCGAATGCAAGGGTTCGGGCTCTTGGGGCAAACATCCTTCTCAGAGGTAGGTACCGTATTGTGAACCATGAAACTTCAATCCCCTTGCTGGTACCAATTTTGCAAAATAGTAACATTACAAATGTCCATTAGCTAAAGCTATACTTATAAGATTCCATTGGCGAAGAAAACCGTAGTAACCTTAAGTTAAGATGTTAATTTGTTAATAATATGGGGAATGGCCAGGGTATTTATTTGGTTCTCTCTGATATTGGAACTGAAGGAGTGTGAGATATCGTTCTAGCTCATGTCCATGGAGTAAAGGTCCTTGTCAAATACATTCGGCTGTGGGAGGTTGACAATAGCCGACGGCTGGGCCTATCAAAAATAAGGTAACCTCTTAACCAACATTTACAGTTTAGACTCTAAATAAAATTGTAATTTTTATAAAAAATTAAAATATATTGAAAGTAAGATTCCTAATTTAATAATTTAAAGGAAATAGAAATATATTTATGCTCAATTAAGACAATTTTGCAGTTTAGATGCAGTTTTCTTTTTACAAAATTTATCCATTTTTTAGATATAGATTTCCAAAAAATTAGTTTAATTTGAGGGCTTGATTAATTCCCCATACTAACTACACTAACTGTGTTAAATGAGAGACTAAAAAACCAGTCAAATAGATAAACCTATGCTGATGAAAAATGACAATAGAAATGAAAAATTTACCTTGGGAAAATATATCCATAGCCTCAGCTCTGAATCTATTAAAATGATTTACTTCAACAAACAAAGGGAAAGTGGTGGCGGTTGGATTAATGGTAGAAGCAACACATGCAAAGTTTGATCCATGTTTAAAGTTAGATCCCACCAATTTCAAATACTAGCTCAGTAATGTTGGATTCATTGCCTCGTCTGTAATTCATTCATTAACAAACAGTCAGTCTAGACTTTCAAATCTTTACATCAAGAAATTACCCAACAAGATATAAAACGTCCAGGTACATAAAAAAAAAATCGATAACCAAGCTCTCCCCAGATTCGTAGTATCTCCAAGTGTGTTTTTCCTGGCTGGGAAGGAGAGAATGCAGCCTCACGCCTGCCACAAGGCCGCCTATGTCATAATTCGAGTGTCCAAAGTTGAGAATTGCAGTGAAATTAGAAGCCCCAGCCCTCGGGTCTTGAATCTGCCACCCTACAATGCCAATAAAACCTTATTTCCTCCTTAAATAGGCATACTTTTGACGGCACATGAGATGGTTTCCACGTTGCCCATGAGCGGTTTACTATACCGCTTTATTGGAATGCGAACGAGTAAGGAATGAACACGTGGGATGGTGGTTTCCTTTCCGCGACCACCAACCACCCTTACCATGCGTGCATGTTGCCGACGCGGAATAAGGAGAGCCGTCGATCCTGCCTTGGCGTCAATCCCCATGCGAAAAAGAAAAGGTTTTTTTTTGCGTTTTATATTGTTTTAATTTTTTTTTTATTATTTAATTTTTTTTATTATTATTTTAAATTAATGTTTTTTAAATATTAATATAATTTTATTAATTTAATATTTAAAAAACATTCATTTAATTTAATTTAATTTAATTAATTTAATGACTTTTAATTTAATTTGATTTAATTAATTTAATTTAATGTCATTTAATTAATTAATTTAATTTAATTAATTCAATTTAAATTTTTTTAATTAATTCAATTTAATTTATTTTTTTTTATTTTGTTTTATTAATTATTATTTAATTTAATTTAATTTAGTTGTTGATAAGAATTAAAAAAAAAAAATACCGTGTAAAAGAAAAGGTTTTTTTTTGCGTTTTATATTGTTTTAAATTTTTTTATTATTATTTTAAATTAATGTTTTTTAAATATTAATTTTATTTTATTAATTTAATGTAGTGTCTCTTAACATTCATTTAATTTAATTCGTTTAATTTAATTTAATTAATTTAATTTAATGACTTGTAATTTATTTTGATTTAATTAATTTAATTTAATGTCATTTAATTAATTAATTTAATTTAATTAATTCAATTTAAATTTTTTTTAATTAATTCAATTTAATTTTATTTAATTTTATTAATTACTATTTAATTTAATTTAATTTAGTTGTTGATAAGAATTTAAAAAAAAAAAAAATTACCATGTCAAAATAAAAGGGGTTTCGGAAAAATTTCTTATATAATTATATAATGCTAGTGTTATTTTATTTATATTTAATTAAATTTCGTATATATTTTTATTTAAATTTCGTGTATAATTATATAGCGCTAGTGTTATTTTATTTAAATTTAATTAGATTCCATATAATGTTATAACCTAGGTTTCTTAAAAAATTAAAAGTTAATATTTAAAAATATAAAGCTACTCACGAACTTTCAATTTAAAAGTTCTTCATAGATTTAAAGTTTTAAGGTCAATTATAGTAAAGTTGAAGTGGTTGGTGAAGTTATATTTAAATTAGCATAGATAAAATTTAAATTATAATTTATATTTAAGATAGAAATTTAAAATATTTAAATTTAATATATATAAATATTTAAAATTTTGGAAAAGAAATAAATAAATAAATATATATAAATAAATAATAAAGAGTGGTTTAAGTGGTTTGGTGAAGATCTAGGGTTTTATAAATCCATGTATTTAATCAAATTGTCTTAGTATTTATTATATTTAACATCCTACATAAAATTAAATTCAAAAAATATGTAGGTGTAATTATATAATGATAAAAAAAAATTACAATTGCAATTTTTGGATGGTCACATTACAATTTCTCATAAAAAAATTACAATATCTTTAGTTTTTCAATTCTTGGTTCATTGCATTTCATGATCGTTGAAATTGCATTTTCATTTTACAGAATGTGAGTTATTCTCAATTATACTTGTTGAAATTCTAAAACTTGTAATTATCAAAATGCCGAAATTGCATTTTCCTACATAATAATTCTAAAGTTGAAATTGCAATTTTAATAATTCTTTACCTCTCTTAACCATGTTATGGCCTAGATGCCCATATTTAATTGAAAGTTAATTAGGTGAATTGAAAGTTGAATGGCTTGTGTTAAACAATACCAAGATGAAATAACAAATAGCAAATTATATTGAAGATGAAAAGAAGTTCATCATCATGGAATTTTGGGTTTTTCAAAGATGGGGTAATATGAACTATTGGATGCTTCATTTCATGTTTTGAATGTAAGTAAATTAGAAAAAGGTTTACTACTCTATTAAGCTTAATAAATGTAAACTCAATTTATTGCAAAAAAACATTCATTACTTATGGATTTATTATTATTTTTTAAATATATCCAATTGAAAATTTTAAATCAATTTTAACTAATGGTATACTTTTAAAATCAATATTTCTAAAATAGAAAAACACCTAATGGCTCTATTTGAACAATGTAAACTATTTCCTAGAAATTTATCTATATTTTAAAGAAAATTAAGGATTCCAAAACCTCAAGAATAAGAGAGGGTTCCAAGACCAAACACTAGTGGATTGTTATTAAATCCTTTTACAAATTTTTTATTAAATCACTCAACTATTCCATTTGCTTATGGATGACAAGGGGAACACTTCCATGCCAATAATTGAGATGATATAATGCAATCAATGCATTGATCAAGGGTAGTGGAAAAACAAAATCATTAAATGATGTAATGTAATTCAAGTCAACAAAATCATTAAATGTTTTTTCAAAAACATAATCATAAAATATTTTGATAATTCTAATGACAAATATTTATTTTTTAAACAATCGCATAAAATAAACAATCCAAACCAAAATCATAAAATGTTTTGATAATTTAGATAATTTTTTTTTACTTAAGATAAACATCAATGATAATGTGATAATGTGAATGGTTTAAAAGTAATTAACATAAATATTAAATTCCATTAAAATATCATTAATAATTTAAAAAATACTAAAAAAATCCAAACAATAGACACTTTCATATGGAGTTACAAACTTTTACAATTCAGCCTACTCATATGGAGTTACAAACTTTTACAATTCAACCCAGTCATATGCCGTTAGTTTGGAGCACAACAATAAGCATATATTTCAATTGAGAAGAGACTGGTTATGCTTAATATGAAAACCTAATAACGGCCTATATTAAGAAAACCTAATAACGGCCTATATTAAATGCAATTGTGAAATTACTATCATGTTATCATGTCAGTACCATTTGTCAAAAACCCAGATTCATGGTATTATAAAATTGAAGTTTTCACAATTTATAACATCTACATTTTTTAAATTTGATAAATAAAAAATAAATTATCTAAAAATAAAATACATTTTTATTTTTGACATTAAAAGTTTCCAACCATGTTAATGTCAAAAGAGTTGTAACCAAAACTTGCATTGAGTTGGCAGAATAATCGAAAGTCTATAGTTCTACACCTGAGTGAACCCTTTCTTAATATATTTTTACGGAAGAACACTACACTAGTACAATTTTACTCCCATTTACAAAACCTGTAAAGGTTGGCGGTAAAGTTTCACCAGGCCAGTGACAAAAAAATATCGTGTGCTCCTATCTATGAATATGTTTGAACTCAAACGAGGGCGGGAAGCGGCAGTGTCACTTGTATCTGGTAGTAAGGCGGAACAAAAAATTTCAAAATTCAAAATTCAAATGGGCGATACAGGAAAACGGTTTCATGCAAAACGACGTTAATATAGACATCTGTAGATAGATTTAGGCCCATCTCCCTCTACAACGTTTAATACAATATCCTCAAAAAGATAATTGCAATCAAGTTATGGAAAATCATCCCTTCCATCGTCTCGATTAACCAAGGATGATTTGTCTTTTATTTTTTTGGAACCTTGAATTACCTTCAATTCTGTAGGTTTCAATATCAGAGATTGCTACTGCAAAAAAGGTTTTTATATTTGAGATGGTGAATGTATTTAACAAAGAACCAGGTGCACTCGACTTGTGCCTTAAAGCTGTATTTCATTCAACTAGCATTTTGAAGTTAGGGTATGCTTTGCACTCTGACCTGAAGCGTCTTTCTGATTCCTATGGAGAGCTGGAGTGTTTTCGCTACTGTGAAGCGCCTAAATTAGACCTTCAAAAGGTTTTTCCATCTGTTCCTGGGGGGCTTTCCGACCTTGCAAAGACTGTGCTGGGAAGTGCTTTAAACAAAAGTACTAGGATGAGTGACTGGAGGGAGCGTCCCTTGAGCAATAGTCAGGTACACTAAATATAAATCCATGCTACGGTATAAGTTTCACTACAAAGTATAAGAACCAGTACAAACCTCTAAAAACTGATAAAGTTTGAAATAAGAACATACAAACTACAAATTTAAACGTTGCTACGAAATTTATATGGGAATGTTCAGATTAAGATTTTCAAGCATACAACAGACTCGCAGATATCTCCAGTAACTGAAATATGCAACCTCTTATAACTTGAAGAAGGCACAAAAATACCCATACCCCATGGACCTTGTACAAAATCCAGATACTAAACTAAATGGACGAGAATGATAGGAATTTGTAGGACGAGGAGTACCTGAAGTTCTAATTTACAGGAGGACGATTCAGCCGCTCCAGCTGCTCACAATAGGATTCAGGTTCTAATTTGCAGAGGACAAGAACAATGTTTCAGCAGCTCCAGCTATAGGAATTTGCAGGACGAGAATGAGGAACAGGTCTCTTGGCATTTTGCAATGGACTGCACTTCCTTGAATGCAGGTAGATGGGCGTTGAATGCAGGTAGGTGGGCGTTGAACCTTGAGAATATGGCAGGAGAGAGACTATGTACGATGAGATCTCCAGGATATGGCTGCAGCTGGCTCATGATCAAGCTGCACGTTTTCGATGGGACTGTATGGCGCTTCGTGTGGTACTACGTCAATAATTATAATACATTATTATAATTATAAAAACTAGTTGAATGATATTGCAATATTTCTCATTTATGCAATGACATGAAATGGATGATAATGTATGGTATGTTCTTATTTCATATTCCTTTATGGCATGTTCTTATTTCATATTTCTTTATGGCATGGATGAAAAGTTAATGTATTATTATATTTTATAATACCTTATTATAATTATAAGATTTAGTTGAAAGATATTGTAATATTTTTTATTTATGCATGATAGTATAAAGTAGTGTGATATTACATTTTTTTTTGGGGATAACTGGAAGTAGAAGAAAGATTAATATTTTGTCTATTTAAATGTATTATTATATTATATTTTATATTATGTTTATGTGATGAAATGAATTAGGTAAATTTAGGATAATGCATCACCATATTTCATATTTCATTAATGGGATAGCAAGATGTAAAGGAACTCAAGGTTAATGCCTTGTTTATAGTTCATAATTATTTTATGGGATACTATGAAAGGCTAATGTATTATTATATTTATACTACGTTTATATGATAATATGTACTGGTTGAAAGATAAGATATTGTTATGATATTTCTTGATGTTATAAAATGAACTAGATGAAAAGTTAACACATGCCTATATTTCACAGTTCACTTAGGGGATTGTCGGTTGTAAGATTAAAGAGATAGCCTTCCTTTTTGTCAAATTGTACCCTTAGGGTTTCTGTTTGCAAGTGTTACTTATTAATATATATTTCAACTATGATAGAGATCCTTGCCAATTCACATATGGAATAATTGTTCCAAAACAATTGCTTTGGAAATCCAAAGAACTATAACTTAGGAGTAGACACTTATAGTATAAAATAAAATAAAAAGAAGAAGAAGAAGAAAAAAAAAAAATCATTCACTAACTACGAGCATTAAATTGTCGAATAGAGATGGTATCAATTATAACGTAAAATTGTATTTTAAGAAAAATCTACTCGGAGAAACTTGGAACAAAGACCAACGATATTTTAAACCTTTTTCTACATAGCCATGATGAGAAAACAAGTGGACAGATATAATCGGTGGATTTGCTGAAGGACGAAAAATTGATCAATTTTAAATGATAAGACACCAAGATGCTCAGATTGACGAGACTTTGACAGATTGTCGAGGAAGAGAAACCAACTTAAAATTTGAAAACGAGATATCAATGTGATTGGTATGATGAGCTGAACTCAACGACATGCATTTTGCATTACGACAAAACCATTTATGAAAACTCATGACTACAAACTTGAAATTTAACCATGGTATCGAAATGGTCAAATGAAGGCAATGTTTCATAAAAAGAAGTATGGAGACGATTAGCATAATAAATAGAACGCAATGAAGCTAACCTTAGGTCATAATCAAACATGATAAAATGACAACTAGCCCTCGAGATGGAACTTGATGGGGTTAAGAAGACACTTTGTGCGACTTGATGAATCTGTCGAAGTGGTCCTATGATAACATAAATGAAGAGATAAGGGAAATACATGATAAGCTCATGGAGCTGAACATGATGATACTAATGACAAGAATAAGTGATATCAAAAATCTAGTTGGGACCGACAGTTATTGAATGTACTATCGAATTGATATTATACACAATTATGATTGAGTTCCTGAGAATGTATTGGAACCATGTTGGAAAAAAATAATAATAATAATAATGATTAGAACCACTTGTGCTTAATATGGCCATGATTGTTGGAGAAAAATAGAAGGGAATGGAAAGAAGATTATAATAGGAAATTAAGATAAAGTTTAGTGTCGAAAGTACAAGAACAAAAATTAACTTCAGGATGAAGTTCTATTTAAGAGGGGGTGTATGTAATGCCCCTAGAATGACTGTGGACCTTAAGGGCACCTGTCAAGTGACCCGGCTGAACAACTTTGATATGGTGGTCTCTTGAGCTTTGTTATGTCTTAAATGATTGAGGAAAACCTGAAGATGTGAATGACGATAATAATTGATAAATGAATTAAGGAATTAAATTATATTGTGTGGGGTGGGATAATTGATTGATTACATCTTGCTTAATGATTAGCACGGATTGATCAAGTCAAGTGTAGTGGGACATTTATAGTCCTAGCTGTGCGACTTGGGAGGACGCAGCTGAGATGCATCATAGATTTCCGCATTTATTCTGAACTTCGAGACGAAGTTCTAAATAAGTAGGGGTGTATATAGTGCCCCTAGACTACTGTAGACATTGAGGGCACCTGCTGAGTGACCCGACTGTTTGAAACATTAATAAAATAACCCTATGATTTTATTTTGAGTATATTTATGATTACAATTGATTGATATATGTGCATTTGGGTAGTTATTGTGAATGGATGATTTCATGTTGTTTAACAATTAACTTTGATATGAAAACTGTACATATGAATGGTGCTTAACGACTAGTTGTGGAATTGATTATGTGATTAGACGAATGAGTAACGATTGAGTAAACTATAGATGCTTAATGAAGCAACAGATTTATAAATCAAATTGTGATTATTGAGGACATTGCTACTAATTTACGTTTGTGAGAAATGTGTGTAGCGACAGGTGAAACGGTTCACCGACGGACACACAAAGGAATATGAAGGGTCGTAGAGTACGGGTAAATCACACACAGGGAGAGCGACGACGATGTCGACTTCTGACGGAATACCACGCTTGAGCAGATAAGCACTGATCCGTTTGCTCCTAGTGAAAATGCTTGTTAAACTTAACTGCATAAAAACATATAAGTTTGCACCTAGAGCATTACTTAGAAATGCATTTGAGTACTTTAGGCATTTGCATATATCTAAACATAAAAAATCATTGGAGAATGTTATGGCAAATTATCACATTGTCGATCTACTGCGTATGGCTTGAGGGACTGTACAGCAGTGAAGAGAATACTTCCTTGTGCTGGGTGTGTAGGTATTGTGGGTGCCAAGCTAGATAGATCTTGCAAGGTTATCCCTGGCTCTGTGATGGAGCTCACTAGCTTAGCAAATCTTCCCTCCCATGTCCTAGCAGCCTGATAAACCCAATTGCAGATTGGCTTGGCTCATCTTGGTGTATGCTTGGCTATGTGTGAGTCTGTTGTTCCTTGGTTCCTTGTAGAGATCATGCCCAGCTCAGGGGTGGCAGTGGTGCTGAGAGATTGAGGAGCACACTGGCCTATGGTTGGGTGGAACGTTGCAGTTGCATAGCCAGTTGCTTGGGACTGCCTTATTGAGATAATTATTCTCCTGTATATTCTTGCAAAGATTTAATTGATGGATATCTGAATGTAGGGTGATGGTGTAAATGAATTTACTTCCGCTATGTTTTTACGAGTTTATGCAATTCCATATGATCTTTTATAAACTTGCAAAGGTCTTTAATTGGCTGTTATAGAGTCTTGAATGTATGATAGATATCAATAGCATTTAGTTAACTTCCGTTGTGTTTCCATTGTATAAACATATACTTGTATATATATATTTTCATTTTCATTTGAATGCTTGTTTAATGAATGGATATGGGGGCTAGATGCCCGGTTTAACCTCACGATCCCTCCAAAAATCCCCTCTTCCATACTTCCCACCATACTCATTAGATCTATCCCTTTGCTAATCTATACCTCCCATGCTACCTCCCTCCCTCTCATCCCCCTTTCTATCCCCTTTTCCATAACAAACCACCTCTCTACCCCACCCCCCCCACTCTCTCTCTAACCCCATCTCTCTCTCCGATTATCTTTAACCCCCCTCCTTTATAACTCCCACACTCTCTCCCTCTCTCTCTTTAACCCCTCTCCTCCTCCCTGTTATTATACAAACTATCATCCCTAGAACACCTAGGCTGTGTGGACCAAGGGGCTAGTTACAGTAAGTGGGGAGGACATAGGTCCAATGTCACCATAACCTAACTCCTCATCTTCTTTGGTTAAGTCCTAAACCCATGGGAGAGTCCCTAATGGAGGAATAACACCTGTAAGCACCAACACACCTGGAAATACCATTCTACAATCATTATGGATAATATTAGTGCCTTGCATGGAGTCAACAATGGATAATAAAGACAAATAAGTAATATAAAAGGCGTAATTCAATATACCAATCAATGTCAATGAATATCACAAGTTCAACATACTTCACAATTCATACAATGCATCTACCTGATGCATACCAAGTATCTACCTGATACATATCATCATACATGATCCACCTGATCATACTGTGTATCCACCTGATACAAATACAAACTTAACCGAATATTTAGGGACACCTAAAATTGAAGTTATTGACATTTAGACACTCACCCATTATAATCCTCCCTTGACCCAACCTGACAATCATGTCTTGATACAACTAGATGTACCTTTTCCCATAGATCCCTTTAAATTTGTTCAAAATGTACAACATAATATGTCTAGAACCAAATTATGGTTAATCTAACAAGCATGGGATCTACTTCCACTACACCTAGTGTCTTTTGAGGAAACATGAATGCTTCTTATGTATATTTAGTTATCAAAATCATTTCTTCTACCCATATGCCACATGTTCCCAATGTCTCTTCATTCATAATGCCATCTATTAGCAAACACATTCCAACCCTACGTTTTCCTAGTCTTGGAATACCTTCCACAAGTAATTTTATGCCTAGTTCGAGCTTCTCCTTTGGTGTATGTAATAATCTATTGATCCCTCAACAACTCCCCAAGTTATGTGATGTGGGGCCCCACCTGAAATTTTGAGCTAAAGGCCACTGATCCAAGTGTTGTTACTCTTTAATGATGTCTATACAACTACAATTTGGACGGAGTCCTTATAAGGTATGTTTTATCATACCATGTCTAATATTTCTCCTTTACAGGTTTTTTTATTATCATGCCATACACTTGGATATAGTAATCCCCCCCTGCCCTTACTGCTTATTCTTTCTATACAAGCAATTCATCCTTGAAAAGTTTGACAAAATATGAGTGAGAAAACTATCCCTGATTCCATAAGCTTAAATTCCACTCGATGAAAACCCTCAGTTTGTTTCACCCCTAAACCATCCAAAGAGTGAACCTAAAAGAAAAATTAGAAAAGACTTAGTTTTTTCGAAGAAGCGTCCTTGGAAAAATAATTTTGGAAAAATAGCTTTATACACCCATGTAACATATCGGAAATGGCATATGAAAAGCGGTGAAAAACGATGAAATGTTACATGGGTTATATCATGTGGTATATCATACGTTTTGTGCGTCCAATATTATTTGCAACATCATGTGACGAGAGCTTGCACAAAGTACAAAGCAAAGTTTGTGCATCCTCTTAAGACCATTCACATATTATGATGGTGAGCTCGCACAAATCGCCTTTGCACTGGCCAATGTGTATATGATGAGCCCGCAATACCATGGTGCAACCATCAAATGTGTATCGTCGCATGTAGAGTCGAGCTTGCACATGGGACAACAAGTTTAGTTTTGTGCACAGATCATGGTCTTGACTCTTGGCATTGTGGAGGGGCTGCACAACGTACCATTTTGTGCACCCTCCAAGGACTAGTCTCCAATCATAACCGTTAGCCCGCACAAAATGATACAATGTGACTCTGTGCACTATCAAACAACTTTTGGTTGAATGGTCGATGGAGCCCGCATATTGTTATGTAACATTGGTTGAATGGTCAATGGAGCCCGCACATCGTTATGTAACATTGGTTGAATGGTCTATGGAGCTCGCATGGTTGATGAGACAATAGGTGTATGCTTGAAGTCATTTTCTCACGCTCCTTTGGCTTCTGTCTCCATGAATACTGGTTGCTGGAACAGTGGAAACCTATTGGAACACAACCAGTATTCCAATGAATCAGATCCCTTTTTTGTTTCCACGAACACCAATGTCAAAGAATGCTTGCCTGCATGAATTTCAAACATAGTTGTAACAACAAGGGGACTAGGACTACTTAAGCGACTTGGTACAGGCTTCAAGGAAGTATAGTACTTAGCATGTACCAGTACTTGGTACATGCTAGTGTTACACAAGCAAGTTTGATACAAAAGAAAACATAGAAGATATAATGTGGTACGGCAAGAGAAAATAACATAATGTCGATCATGCATGGATTAACAAAAAAAACATGCGATACTTTGAGGGGTGTGCTCAAGTGGAATGTGCATCCAAGGAGGATGCAAGTTAGTTATTCCAACTATGAGTCAAGTGCATGTGAGTAAAAATGTGCATGACAATGAGTGCACATGATGAGCATGGGGTAACTGTGCATGACATATGAAATGCACTAAGGGAAGATGAAATATCAATGTGGAAGTTGAAGCGACAAAGATGTGCTGAAGTAGTCATATGGAAGTTAAAGAGTAGTTGAAGATGGATGAAGCGTAGGGGAAGCTGCACCACGAGTAGTCATTTGAGAGGGGTTAGCTAGATGGTCTTGAGACATGGCAATTGAGAGAGTCTACCATGGACCTCAAACATAGTTGTAAGGCAAATGTTGTAAATGTGTATATATATTGTTATGTTTGAGTAATGAAAATGAGTAGAGAAATTCCCTTATTATAATTTGGTTTTGTATGCCCTTTAAAATTGTTTCAACTTTTATGTTTGTAGTGCTTTTCTATTTTCAACTTATATCTTTCGAAGCATTGTACTTAGTCTGCATAAATATGATTTCATAGAATTATGCCCATCAACTCTTTAGTTTGCTGTAATAATAACCAACTTCACAGATTTAGTTCATTTAATATATTGTTAGCACTCTAAAGTCTGAGCTAGTTCAATTAAAAAATTTGTAACTCAATCTTATTTTGATCCTATATTTGAAGAAGAAATAAATATATAAAAAATAAAATAATCTTATATCAAAATAACCTATTTTGACCACAAATTTATTAAGAATCTAATGTATGTCATATACCAAGTCCATGCATATAATGCATAATATATATATCCTGTCCCTTCAATGTTCAGACACGGTGTTCAAAAAAGCGAATTTGAATTTCAAATCTCAAATGCCCGCGCTCCACGAAAGTTACCAAAGGACGGTTCCTCACCAATTTCCTCCATTCTTCGCCATGGCAGAAGATCCATCAAGGATACCTCAGAAAACTCACCGTCGGGACTCGGTAGTTCAAATCTTGTGCATTGGAGGAGCGCCTTCAGGGCTTGCAAGTTTCCTAGAAGGAAATGGGTGAAAGGATGCTGTTCTCTCCATACTAAGGCTATGATGAAGGCGGTGAGCATTTTGGAATAGTTCATAAGATTTTTGGGGTGAGCATTGTCTGGAAATATTTTCTATATATTCTCATAATCTAGCGCTGCCAAACAGTTGTCACACATCCTACAAGGCACATGCTCAACTACGAGATCCAGTCTATGCCTGCTTAGGGCACATTTCCTCCTTGCACCAACTGGTATATAAACTAAATAGCCTCAGCGTATGCATTATTTGTTGTTATTCCCATAAATTGCTTCTGTTGGTATCTCCAGCTCTCAAGATATGTGTAATGAATTTTTTACAGGAGTTGGCAGGCCGAAATAACCTTCACAAGCGTGGGTGGCCAGCAGCATTTCATTCGGTCTTTCATCCATCTCCATGAATCATCCTGACAGCACCACATTGGTTCCAGGTACATCTCTCTGCCATGTCATCCTATCTCCTAGTGCTATAAGGCATTCTTGTCTCATCAAATTCTTTGGCATTTTCTTAACAAAATTTCAGTCCCTAAACCAAATACTATCCAATTTCTGGTCTAGTCGGGTTTAGTGCGTGGAATGTTCATAGAAACAACTGCAACATCTCATGGGAAATACCTGCGCACTTTGCCATCCTGCTTTCCCTTATATATTAACTCTAGCTAGCACATGAATTCATTCAAATTTTATTATTCAGTGTAATTCTTTGTGTATGATCATGTTAATGCTCTCGGATATGGTTACAATCAAGAATTGTTATCTGTGTTCAATCCTTTCGTTCGCCTCCCTGTCTGTATATTCAAGAAACTAAGTATGTGAAATGCAGGAAGCGAGCCCTAGACCGATCTATCAAAAGATTGTGAAATGTGTCAGGGACCTCGATTTAAAGGTTGGAGGGTTAAGTCGATTATTTTATATATTTGAAGTGATTGTGTGTTAAGTACCAAGTGAATTGTGGTATTAAGGCCTGTGTAATACGTTTGTGGAGTGCATGCGATGTGCAGATGGTCATGGTCTACAAATAACTGTTAAATTTCGTGAACTTACTGTTAAGTGAAAGACAAGAACCCTCAATAACTTTTTGGAATGTTTCCCTACTTGTCAACTCGGCGTTTTCATGTTCTTCCTTGTGAGATCTGCCCATTATTTTTGGGTTGTGATGCAGCAGTTGAGTGATGTGTTTTGGGCAGAAAACAATCAGTCTATTAATATGGTGATGGTGCGATATAGTTGGGAATTAATACCCCCTCGGTTCTCGATCGTAGATCTTGTGGTAGAATCTTCATAATAATCTTCATAATATTTGAAGGTTGACCCTAGCGGAGAAAAACAGTTTGGTTAACTCCCTTGAGCGATCGCTCATTTATGTGACAACTCTTTTCTGCTCGACGCCTGCCTCTCACATTTTCTTGTTGAATCTTAGAGTCCATATGTACTTTAAGGGTTTAGTTGTCACCCTTGTCTCCTATGCCAAACTCCTGTTGAAGAAAAGGAAATAAAAGTTTTAAAATTTCTGCATTCCTTTTGTTTGGGTTGTTACATTTCCAATGCTAGCACATGTCCAATTTTTACATATTTTTTTAAAGCTAGAAACATGTTCAAGCATCTTTAAACACAAATATATGATATTTACTAGGAAAAAAATAGTACTAGGAAACATACATGTAGGAAATTTGAGTCACTTGGTTGGGCTCCCTAGTGAACCTATGTTGGTATCTAGCAATTTGTACCACATTACATAAAATATGCTTAGAGATTTAATCTTCCATGTACCTTTGGGTATATAGGAAGTCCCTTATTTTCGCCTATACCCATTCTTCCATAAACTCTTCGATTATCTTACATTGCTATAGTACGTGCTAAGAATATCACTTTGTGGGGAGATCACTCTTAGGAATCATATAATATGACTAAGGATATGGTCTATGTCATTAGTTAGTATTTTGAAAGATTATAGATGAATAAACTACCTAAACACTTGAATATTATTTTGGCAAGAAGGTTGAAGAAACCCTAAATTTTGAATATATGTCAAATTAAAAGTTCAATTTATAATCGAAGAAGGATAGAATGATGGATAACATCAACCATTTAGTACAAAAGGAAAAGGATGAGAAGGTATAAGAAGGTCACCATAAAATAATTGTTGAATTTGAACATCATCTTCAGAATATGAAGGAAAAATATGATCTTATTATCTCAAAAGTAGAAGCAATTGAAGGTCAATAATTATAATAGTTGGAGCATGTCATTGTACCAAAAAGGAGAGGGGGTGATAAGGGCATCAAACTTTAGGAAGCACCATTAATGGTGGAACCATATTGATACCTCTTTACAATGAAATATCGGAAAAAATACAATAAGTGTCAACATTACAAAGGATGAAAATGAAATAATCAATGGTTCATATAATGAGGCAAAAAGGGACCATTATTTAATGTGATGTTATCAAAGAACAAAAACTATAACAAATTGGAGAAGCTATAATAATGCACATGCAATCAAAGGAAAGGAAGCCGTGAAGAATTGACAAAAAAAAATTAAACATAGATGGATGGATAATCAATAGTAGTAGCAAGAGAGAACAAATATAAATAACCATTATTATTATTAGGTTTCATCACATGAAAAAGCCTTAGCTACAAACATTTGATGACAAATCCTTTTTATGGGGTGATATGTTATAACTCCATGGGATGTATATATGGGGTTGAATATATAAGTAATGTGGTTACATGAATATTTAATAGGGATAACCCTAATAGGGGACCCACAAGTACAATTGGGGATATTATATGGAGAGATAGGGAATATTATATAGAGAGATGTAGTTACAATCATTATAATTAAGGATTCTCTTAATGAATATAATGATTTTTCTCTCTCAGGATTTCACAGTGTGCTCGTTTATTCTCCATGATTTTTGGATTCATTGTGTTAAGGAGGGGTTTATCGACGTTTCGGACCTATGATATGTAGTCCATCTTCATGATAGGTAAGAATATGGATTGCGTATCGTAGGTATGAAACATCGATAAACCCCTCCTTAACACAATGAATCCAGAAATAATGGAGAATAAATATAAGGATTTATTATTTAATTCATCTCTATTATAACTTTAGGATTTATGTTTCACTCTCATATTTGGTGTAAATTGGTTTATACACTATTTTATTAAGCTATTTTATTTACAAAATTCGTAACATGCTTCTTGAAAAACCTCCCACGAAATGCATTGTTCTCCCATGGTCTAGTACTTATATGTATATGTTGATATAAACCTTCCTTCCCATTGTTGGTCTTACTAGTACAATGGCGTATGCATCCTCTAATGAACCAATCTACATCTTCCTGAATTTGGCACAAGACACATATCTACAAGTTATTATTTGTTTTCTCAAAACCAAAATGGCCTCCAACATCAGATTTATGGGCCTCTGTTATTAGTTTTTTCCTCTCACCTATATAGGTGTATAACACTTATATATCTTGTTGAGAAATGCATCTTGGAGATGATACTAAATCTTGCTATCACTTTAATTGATTCTTCATGACTTTGGCCTTGTATCCATGAAATATCTTCATGAAATTGTAATCTTATGTTCTTTCCTCTTTGTATGAATCATGAGTGAAAGGATCCATGTGCACCAAATTAGCTAAAGATATGATCTTCAATGCACATAGAATCAATAGGATGTCTTCCGATGTGTTATATTTCCATTTTTATAAATGATTATGAGATAAAGTTTTGCAAACATCCCCTCCATTTCTAGTGTCTTAATTGTTGAAGGTCAATATGAACCTACAAATATTACAAAGTCTAGTGATTAGTGTTATTGATGGCCTTTTTCAGTTTATATGGTTCTTCCACTTCATAAGATCATTCATTAGAGGATATAGCACATTGCTTACTTGTCTACATTAAGATAACTTCCATAATGTATCCACTTCCATCTATCCTCACTTGAAAGTGATTCTTAATATTATGAAATATGAGAATTGGTGCTTATCTTGCATTTTAGGTTTTCAAATTTCTTTTAATAATTTCCTTTCCCCATAAAACCCTCTCCACTTTATTTTAGTGCATTCCAAAACTATCCTAAATTCAATGAAATTGGTAGGAAATATCCATTTAATGAAAGATTGTAAAGAAAATCACATTTCTTAAGTTGAAGGTTTTGATGTATATAATTTTATATATCCAATTGATTTGATGCTTAACTTGACTGTAATTTTAAAATTAACTTAATATTAATTTATCTCTCTTTTCAATTATTTAATGGTCAAAATATATTTAGAAGGGGATAGTAAAATCACTGATATCTATTGAGATATGATTTTAAATCTATGAGGAATTAACCATAAAGATATGGTTTAACACATTATAAGTTGCAAAAAGATGGCATTTAGAGTAGAATATTTTTATTTCCTCTCATGGAAATCCCATATAAAACCTATGCGACATTAACCGTTTAAAATATATGGGACATTAGCCATTTAAAATCTATGGTTCACTGACCATGAGATCCCTCCGGACATTACATTATGGATCAATCGAACTAGATGGAAAAGTTTAGTGTCGGGTCATAATAGTTTAGTCCTACCTATTAAGTTTATAGAGAGATTTAGGATTGATCGCCAATTTGGTGTGTAACTTGTAGTTGTTTGCCTTGCATTGGAAATGCTATGCAACTATAAAACAAAAGTAGAACAGAACATGGAGTAGAATAGAACATGCTCGAGCAGCAGATGTAGGGGTCTCGCTGCAGAAGGGTGAGATGTTTGGTTGAGAAGCAAATGCAAGGGATGGGCTTCCACAACGGAAAAATGAACAGGGATAGGCAAGATGACAATTTTAATTCACCAACCCACTACCTTGAACAAGTAATGAGGTTTGAAGTCCTGATAACATTTACGACAATGTGACAAGTGCATACCGAGGAAACTGACATGTCATACTTAGTTGGAGATTGGAATGCTTGGAGTTTGAAATGCCAGAAATAGGTACAAAATTTGAGAGTGGTGTAATGATCAAAGCATAATTATTGGACAAAAATTAATTAGACTAAGGTATAGATTAATTACAATTTGCATTCCCTTGTTGCTACAATTCAACAAACTTGCAACATCTACCGGCTTGGTATAGAGGTAGACCATCATAAAAGAGAAATCCAATTTTTTTAGATATAGAGAAAATACACCAGGAATTTGAGAGGATGGAAGATGTATTGAACTATGAAATGCAGATGGGTGCTAATTCTCATGTAAAGAGAAAAGATTGGCATTCTATGTGTTGACACTAAGGTTTGAGAATGACTAAATCCAAAAAGTTTGCTAAAATGTCCAAAAAAGGAAGAAATTATCACAAAGGAGGTTGAAGAAAAGGTTGACAATTCAAAAACAAGAGGAAAAAACCCACTTATGCAAAGTCCGAAAGCAAATTTGTGAAAAGATTAAACCCTGATCAAGTTTCGGTGGCGGAGATGTCAACAATACTGATCAACGGCCGATATTGCTTCCTGCATCGCCAAAGTGATCGGCGGCAAATAGATGTGGGCGGTAGCGGACTCAATACCACCGGGACACGTGTCCAAACCTCATCCTTCCGCATATGTAATATAGCGGTAAAGGAAACCACCATAGTGCTGGGCGGAACCACCAAATATGGAAGCGCGGTGGGGTCAGTACACATGGCAGGGTGGGACCTGATACGTGGCAGATAGAGCAAGCGTGGCGGGGTCATATCACATGGCATATACTTTGTAGCAATCGGAGGGCCGATATAAACCTTAGTCAAATCAACGGCCATTGTTTCATCCGCATCTAGGAAGGTGCACACTGGATATGAGGAAGAGAGGTCACGGAGAATAAACCACTCGAACAGGTGTCAGCAGGTGGCTGATCCGCGCAGAGAATAAACCAGAAAAGAAAACAGCTTTTTGATCGCGGATACCACCAGATGGAATAAAGGGAGGCGAGATTTGACGGTCCAAAACAAAGTCTCGAGATCAATGGTCAGATATGAACCACATTCATAAAGGTGCAGGGAAGTTAATTCAAAAGTCTTATATAAAACAAAAGGGGCTCCACATAACGGCATTCTGCATGTGTCACTATCCAGAAGAGCTCTGAAGACTGGTGGAGGTCTAGGATTGCGACAGAAGGCGAAAGGCGGGTACATACAGGTAGGGTCGGGTTACCTGTCCTACTTTTTTAAACAGAATTTTGTTTAAAGAAATGTTTAAATGGAGACTGTGCATGATATAGACATTTTTAAATCAAAAGAAGCCCTAGAGGATAGAGACGAAGACGTCTACGATACCCTAATTAGGTTTCCAATATCTGATATAAAAATTAGGTTGTGTGAATTGTTAAAGGAAGGGATAGACCCCCACAGAGTTCACCAGTCGTCTTTGATAGCCTTTTGCCCCAACCAAATCCCTTCTTTCCCAGAATTCGTATCATGGTGTGTCGAAAATTACTCTCGGGAAGAGAAAGTCGTTCCAAACAGCCAAAAAACCCAAGTCATTTGCGAATTAAAGCCAGCATAGTTAATTAAAGCCCTAGAAGTAGATTGTTCCCAAACCCTTGACCCTGAGGTTTTCTCTGAAGTCTCCGTTATTGAAAATTATCATCATGTTTCTCAAAATGATAGGGAAATGTTTTTGTCATCGTGTCTCAAGCTAGAGACCAGCATTTCGGAGGTCCCATACCCTATAGATATCAATCTTTTTAATGAAAATACCCAGTTAGTTTTGATATTATTGGTCGTAGTTCTAGGTTTGGATACAGATTTGTATGTAACCGAGTTTCAATTGAGTTTATTGTACAAAATGAGTACAGTCCAGTCAGGGATTGGTGAAAATCAAATCCCTCGACTTAATTTTGAAGCATTTTTAACAGAAAAGATTCACGACCAGATGGTCAATTTTCCCACTCTCAGACATTTCAGGTTTCAGGCCTTTTTGATGAAAATGATTATGACAGCCAGTCAAGATGAGTTGCAGTTCCCAGAAATCATTTTCACGAATTTACTAGAAAATAACATGTTCAATTACACCAATTACATGCTTTCAGAGATTTATAGAATGATTTTTGGAAAAAATCTGCCTAGAGTACTACCGGAAATGCAGGCATCCATGCAATTGAGTATAGAATACGCAACAGGAGATTGGTTTTTGTCGAAAGACAGTACAGTAATCAGATTATATGGGTTCAGACATAAACCCTATGTGTTACCATCTTTTCTTACTTTAAGGGTTTTTGCCTTGGAATTCTTAAGACAAAAGTTGATTGTGGAAGATAACAATTTTTTGGTTCACAGACAAGCTACAGACATTAAATACCCATTCACATTTGGTCCGTTCACAGTAAAGAATAAGAATGTTGTAGTGTATATAGAGAAGTTGTTGACGGATATGAATTTTGAGTCAGATACGGCTATGGAGTATGACCCGTTAAACATCATATCAAAACGAAGAACGGAGCATCGTATCAAGGCCCTGAACCATCAGATTGTTGAAGGAATGTCGGACAGAGCCAATTGACTAGAATATAAAGAAGAAATCATTTCGGATGCATCCGACAAAGAAATGGCATTGATTGACACAACAACAGGGACAGAAAGCCAAATAGATAGTGCATTGGTTGGATCTAAAAGACCCATACAGGACATAATGATCATTGAAGATGAAGAAACAGAAAGAGGAAAAAGATTGAAAATGAATGAACCACAAGAGTTAACAACAATTTTAGAAGAGGCTAAAACAGCTAAAAAAGAAATACCAGAGGTTACAGTTAAAGAGTACAACATTGAAGAAACCCCTGTAGAGGGTGATGTAAATAGACCCCAGAATATCATGGATGTGTTTGATGAGCATAGTCGAAATAAACAGGAGTCCGCGAAACAAACTAGTCAATTGTTTCCGAAGGTTAGAAGTATATCTAATACTGATGTAAGCTTATTTACTAGCAGAAATATCAGGGAAAATACCTTGAAATTTTCAGTTGTCACAAAAAATAAGATTTCAGAAATGAATTTAGATTTGTCTAAAATAAATGCCCCGGATAAAATTTTATTGCATAGACAAACTGGAGAAATCATATATTCATACTATTTGGGAGCCATATTAAGAGCAGACAAGTTGAAAAGTTCAGTGGATAAATTGAACAATCAATTGAGACAGGAGAAGGCAGACAATAAGTCTCGACAGCAACAGATTAAAAAATTGCAAGCAGATTTGATAAATAAAGAAGGAGATGCAGCAACCAAACTGCTCAAAGAGAAAGGCGATACGATCCAGATGTTGAGACGAAAATTAAAAATCCCAGACACTGTACTCATCCAAGGAGCAGAATTGACAATATTGGAAAAAGAAAAAGAAGAATTATCTAATGAAGTCAATGATGTTACTGCTAAAATGCTAAAGCTTTCTGATGAAAAAGATCGGTGGGAAAAAGAGAAAATCGTTTTAGAAGAACAGTTGGCAGAAGCGAGGAAAAGATTAGCAGGAAGTGGTCAGCAACAAGTACAAACAGACACACAGGAAGATAAAATGGGAGTAGATGATATTTTACAGGCTATGTCCCAGGTAAGCTTAAGGGAAAATGAAATCAAAGAATTGAAGGTTGAAATACAGAAGCTGACAGAAGAGAATGAAATCAAAAATAAAGAAATAAAAACCTTGCAAACAAAGAATCAGGAATTAAGTAATAATAATAAAGGATTAGCAGCTCATGTGACAGGGCAAGCTGCTATGCAAGGTTGTAAACACCTGGTGTGGGACCAAATTATAAAAGAAGTTGAGAAACTAAGACCATATTTGGATTACATAAGAGTCAAAGAAAAGGTGGTCAAAGATGCCTTCGAAAGTTGCAGAGCCATCAGGGAAAGCTTAAATAAAAAGCCAAAAGACGTAGCCCAGAAAGAAATAACATTTTTAAACAGTCTAACTGAAGCAGACCTGACAGCCATGAATATAACGAATAGAATTTCAGTCATCACATGGGCCAGAAGGATCTTGGGTAAATACTCGCATGTTGAGAATGTTGAAGCTAAAGCTGGAGAAATACGGGAAGAAGTAGTAAAGTTCAGAAAGCAATTTGAAAAATTAGTAAACAAAGGGTTCCCTGCTTTTTGGAATGAAAAAAATGAATTAATTCCTCTGAATGATTATAAGAGATTGTTGTTTGATATAAGGATGGATCACAGAAATTTCCACCAGCTTGATCATATGCTTACAGGGAAAATTTTAATGGAGAAAATATCAGAGGATTTTGAAATTTTAAATATGGTAATCTCAACCTGTGGAAACCTTCTTCCTGTTTCTTATGCAGGTCATGTTGAAATGCGAGTCTTGGTGAAGGAAATGACCAACTATGACTTACCCGCGACCGACCAGTGGACTTATGTGGAAAAATATGGAAGGACAAGATATTATGTCCATTCATAGAGGCTTTCAAAACTCTCGCCAAGTGGCGAAAGGATGATATTCAAAATTTTTGCCAGGTGGCAAAAAGATACTTTTATTTTAAATTTGTAATATTATTTGGAGACAGTTATCTATTGCTCAAAGACAGTTATCTTTTAAGTTAAAATATTTTCAGTTATTATTTAAAAGAAGCAGTAACGTCAAGCTTCTTCCAAATTTTGTATAAGAACAATGAGAGTCATTGTTGAGGGGGTTGGAAATTTTTTGAGAGACAATGTATGTTTGGAGATCTATTTTTTGATAAATAAAAGCAGTACAGTGAAAATACCCATCTTTTGAGACCAGAGATTCATGTGTTGATCAGCTTTACAGTCCGTTTTTTCTTTATCTTTATATGTGCATGTTCACTTCCTTTGTTATATCTTCCATTATGTTTTTCTTATATATTTAAATGAATGTCTGAAATAATTCGAGATCCATACTGGTTATGCCTCGTTTTATATCATTTAAATATTCACTATTTTCTCCAAAGTTGACAATGGAGAAAAGTTGGAACTTATTATGGTGGAGGAAGGGTTGTTGCAGGTTATGTTATGGTTTTGATAATTGATGTCACTCAACCACATTTTATTGTGGAATATGTTGATGAAGGGGACACACATCCATGGAGGACTACATATTTGAGGCACACCATAGGTAAATCAAATACCAAAGCATGTGTTAAGAATTATTCATAGTTTATTGAATGTTTTTTTGAGAAAATACTAAATTTGTTATGTTTGGTCTACAGGTGCAAATGTTTGTTCAACATTTTCTATTGGAGACAAAGTAGATCTTTTACAACATGGAGTGAAGGTGGGTGAGGGCTCCATATTCAATACAAAGCATAGTGTTTATAAGTGTTTATAAATGACAAGCTTTAAATTCTAACCACTATGCATCATTTCTTTACAATCTTTCCATGAACCTTATTCTCATGTTGACATGTCCAAAAGTTATTCATCTAACGAGTTAAATTATGGTCTCTATGGGATAGGCTATTATGAATCTTTAGGAAATGTGAACTTAAAGAGATTCTTATTATTTTTCTATTGGACTGTTAGCTTTCCTTCTAGCGTAAATATGTGTTCTTATTTGATCTTTCCTTCTAGCTTTCCTTCTAGCTTTCCTTGATCTTGTGCCATGTGCTTATTTGAAAATAGAGTGCATGGCACAAGCTCAAGGTATAAGCTAGCAACCACCAATCACCATGGACAAGATTTTTCTATTGGAAAGCTAGTGACTGCTTGCTTCTTTCTAGCATAAGTATGTGTTATTATTCTAGAAGGAAATGCTTATGCTAGAAGGAAAGCTAGCAGTCGCTAGCTTTCCTTGATCTTGTGCCATGTGCTTATTTGAAAATAGAGTACATGATACAAGTTCAAAGTATAAGCTAGCAACCACCAATCACCAAGCCCAGGGTTTTTCGATTGGAAAGCTAGCGACTGCTAGCTTTCCTTCTAACATAAGCATGTGTGTCATGCTAAAAGGAAATGCATTTGCTAGAAGGAAAGGTAGCATTCATTAAAAAAAGAGTACATGGCACAAGCTCAAGGTATAAGCTAACAACCACCAATCACCATGGACAGGGTTTTTGTATTGGAAAGCTAGCGACTGTTAGCTTTCCTTCCTGCATAAGCATGTGTGTTTATGATAGAAGAAAATTCTTATGCTACAAGGAAAGCTAGCAGTCGCCAGCTTTCTTTGATCGGTTGCCATGTTCTTATTTCAAAATAGAGCACATGACACAAGCTCAAAGTATAATCTAGCAACCACCAATCACCATGGACAGGATTTTTGTATTGGAAAGCTAGCGACTGCTAGCTTTCCTTCTAGCATAAGTATGTGTTATTATCCTAGAAGGAAATGCTTATGCTAGGAGGAAAGCTAGCAGTCGCTAGCTTTCCTTGATCTTGTGCCATGTGTTTATTTCAAAATATGTTAATTTTCAGAATTTACTTCAATCTGATCTAGGATCTTAACTGAGAGAACAACATGTACAGCATATCTACAGCATATCAATCATGGAGACAATAATGCAAGCACACAAGAGACACAAAGATTTACTTGGGGAAAACCATAAAGGTGAAAAACCCCAATAACTTCCTCAGAGATAGATAGAGCAATTATACAACCAACCAATAGAGATAGCCATAACCTAGCAGCAATCCTCCTCCTCCATAAGTGCGCCTCTCCTCCTTGAGAGCATGTGTGAGAAGTGAGTGTGTAAATAGAGTGCCTCCCGCACTCTATTTATACTTGACTTGACTTGCCTTTTTACCTAACTCATGTAGGCTCGAACTTAACCACATAACATAATGCTGAGTGGGCCGACACCCAATAGGGTGGTCTAATAACCCTTTGACCCACATGGCCGACCCCCAATAGGGTGGTCTAATAACCCTTTGACCCACATGACTTATACAGGGCCGACCCCAAATAAGGTGGTCTAATAACCCATCAAGTATAAGTTACGACACTTACAATATAAATGACGACACTTCCTTATAGAGGAATAATACCATCTCTATAGGAATACAATATACATATATGTGAAATACATTCCGAAGTTACATATACATCAACACTCCCTCTTAACTAGGAAGGTATTTCTCAGCACAGTTCTTCTAGCACAAGTCATTTTCTCTGGATCATCGTCACTGGATAATCGTCATCGAGTCATCATCATCGTCACTGCTACTGCTATCTCAATCAATCTCTGAATCTACTCGTCATAGGAAGTTCTACAGAGCCAGTCCTTTTTCATACTGGATGTAGGCCCACCACCTGCAGGTCTTCATCATCACTGGCCATACTGTGGAATCCTCAGGACTTATTACGTGCGTCACAAAACCTGGCTGCAGCATCCCAGGCTATTACGAGCACACAGCTCTACCTGTAGGATCTCCCAGGAGCACATTACATGTGACCCATCACAAAACCTGGCTGAAGCATCCCAGGCTGTTACGAGCACTCAGCTCTACCTTTCGGATCTCCCAGGAGCACATTACATGTGATCTCACCACAAAACCTGGCTGAAGCATCCCAGGCTGTTACGAGCACACAGCTCTACCTGTCGGATCTCCCAGGAGCACATTACATGTGGTCCACCACAAAACCTGGCTAAAGCATCTGAGGCCTTTTTCATCCTGTCCAGATCTCCTAGGAGCAAATTACATGTGGTCATGGCAAAACCTGGCTGAAGCATCTGAGGCCTTTTTCATCCTGTCCAGATCTCCCGGGAGCAAATTACATGCCATAGGACAAAACCTCGCAAGAGCATCTGCCAGATATCCCAGGGCACCGAATTACATGCCATAGGAAAAACCTCGAAAGACTATCTGCAGATCTCCCAGGGCACAAATTACATGTCCTCCCAAGCAAAACCTCGCAAGAGCATTTGCCAGATGTCCCAGGGCACCGAATTACATGCCATAGGCAAAACCTCGAAAGACCATCTGCAAATCTCCCAGGGCACAAATTACATGCTTTCCTGCACAACCTGATCCACGGCCATAAAGTATCATCTGATACTCATCATTATCACTGCAACATCCTGCTGCATGTCATCTGGAGAAGCTCGTCATCCACGATCATCCAAGTATCCACCTGATACATACATAGATACATGATCCACACAATGTATCCATCAACATACATGATCCACCTGATCATACAAATATACATGATCCACACAATGTATCCATCAGCATACATGATCCACCTGATCATACAAAGATACATGATCCACACAATGTATCCATCAGCATACATGATCTACCTGATCATACAAAGATACATGATCCACACAATGTATCCATCAGTATGCATGATCTACCTGATCATACAAAGATACATAATCCACACAATGTATCCATCAGCATCCATGATCTACCTGATCATACAAAGATACATGATCCACACAATGTATCCATCATCATCCATGATCTACCTGATCATACAAAGATACATGATCCACACAATGTATCCAACAACATCCAACATGATGCGTTCATACAAAATACATACACATGATCCAACCGATCATATCCAGCATCCAACATGATGCGTACATACATAAATGATCCAACTGATCATATCCAGGCAGAAACCAGAACATCATCCTGATGCTCATCATCCAGCACTTACATCCATAGCCATGTGAAGGATCCTCCTTCCCACAGGCTTGGAATGGCTTCAGCAAATGTGTCCATCACTTCTTCCTCGAAGTGTCCTCGATCTAAAGAATGCCAAGCCTCTCTCTGAAGTACTCGAACTTTACCCTGGCTAGTGGCTTCGTCAGCACATCTGCAATCTGCTCGTCCGTCGCAACATACAGGAGCTTCACAGCTCCTCTCTATACCATATTCCTGATATAGTGATATTTGATCTCTATGTGTTTCGACCTATCATGAAACACTGGATTCTCGGACAGCTTCACACAACTCTGGTTATCACAGAAGATACCAGTAGCTTCCAATGGAGATCAAATAACTCAGACAGTAGCTTCCATAGCCATACTGCCTCACAACTAGCTGAACAGGCTGCAACATACTCTGCCTCAGCTGTACTCAGTGCTACGCAGGACTGCTTCCTGCTAAACCAAGAGATCACACCTGATCCCATACTGAAGCAGCACCCAGATGTGCTCTTCCTATCTGCAGCACTGCCAGCCCAATCTGAATCAACATAACCCTGCAGGTTAAACTTTTGATTCGCCTCATACCTGAGCCCATAATCCACTGTACCCTTCAGGTACCTCAGAATATGCTTTACAGCAACCAGGTGAACACTCCTTGGATCCGTCAGGAACTGGCTCAATGTGTTCACAGCAAAGCAAATATCTGATCTCGTGTTCATCAGGTACATCAAGGACCCAATCATCTGACGATACATGGAGACATCAACCAGCTCAGATGAAGCATCACATAGAAGCTTCAGATTCGATGCCATAGGTGTGGCCATAGCTTGCAGTCCATCATCCCGAACCTCTTCAGGATCTCTACTGCATACTTCCCTTGTCCAAGGAAGATTCCATCACTCTGCCACACCTCCATGCCAAAAACAAATAGTGCATCATCTCGAACTTGGAAGAAAGCTTCTGCTGCGTGTCGGCAATCAATCTATCTTTACCTGTAACAAACAGGTTATCTGCATAAAAAAATAGTATCACTGGATTGCCTTCTTCAACCTTGTAGAAAAGGTTGGAATCTGCTTTACTCTTGGTAATGCCCAAACTGGATAGAAAGCTGTCTATCCTACCATACCAAGTTCTGCACACATATATGACTACACCATGCTGTCTTGAGATCCATCTGGTGCATCTTCTATTTTATCACTTTTATATTTCTCAATGCTGCCATCTGCAACATGCTTGATCTGATAGTTCCATTTGGAAGTCATAAAAAACTTCCCTTCACATCTTGGGACTACATCCCAAAAATCATTCTTCATGATCGACGGATCATGGCATTCCATTTCTTCATCCCAGATCCTGGGAAATTCAATATCTTCAATATCTTCAATAGATATCTTTGTTGCTGGAACAAAATGTTGTAGTTCTTCTTTTGTAGGAGATGACATACGATCTTTCCTACACAACAAGTTAAATTGCATGATTAGAAAACATCTCATAGTTTTCAGAACAAATTCTTACACATAAAGAAATATGTCATACAGTCATGCAATTATCTTAGCCAATGCTTCAATACAACATTTATCCATATCCCGTAACTTTCTAGATGCCTTCCAATCTCTACCAGAACATTGTTAAGAGTGTGCACAACTCCCAACATGTCAGCAAAGAGGTTTCATTCTAGATAAGTATAAATGGAATGTTGTACAGTGCCATAGGCCACTTACCCATGTATATTAGTAGTATACTGTTCATCAATGCAACTATTCTAATATGCATAATACACAACCTAATTCTAGGAACATCAGTGTATACATTATTGAACAGTATTATTTAAACAAACAAATATGCAAGAAATGATAATTTAAAATACTTATCTTTGTTTGTTAGTTGGGTGGACTCCCTCTGAGTCTTTGCTTCCTTGCAGGAGCTGCTGGAGTCCTAATCTGAAGTAGCTTCTTCTACACCTTTCTATTGTGGAATGTAGAGAGATGGTCAACTCCCTCTGAATATCTGCATCCTTGCAGAAACTACTGAAGTGTACTCCCTCTTGATCTTTGCTTCCTGGATTATTTGTTCTTGAATCTCATATTCATCCTTGGTCCCTATGCATGCTTATTAGTATCATGAATGTGTTATCCTTGTGATCTCATATAAAATCATACATTTATTAGTATACTATTAAAACACAATAATCTCCAGCATGTATAGTCATGATCATTTCAAACAGAAATAATAAGCATTAGCATTCAAGGTTTATGTAGGATTCTTATGGTTAGTTAAATTATAAGAAACATAACATGTCTAAACCTGTAATTACTCAAACCTATGACTCTTCAGATTAGTTGAATCATCAATCAAGATAAGAGATATAAAATGCATAAAACCTGTGATTATTCAAACCTATACCATCATGATTCTTCTGGTTAGTCATATCATCAATTATGGTAAGAAACATAATATGCATACAACCATGATTATTCAAACCTATGACTCTTTGTGAATAATCATTATCAACAACACAATAGTATAAGATCCTAACACAAGGTAGGATTCTAGCTTGATATAGGAAAAACATACCTGGATTAGCATGCTAGCTAGTTATGTCTAACATACCCGTTGTGATATCCCTCCTTTATGACCTGTTATGGTAAAAATGGAAAAAAAACATTGTTGTACACTCGGTTACTAGTCAGGAGCTCAAGGCCAAGGCCCCACCAATGGACCTCGAGCGAATTATATGTTTATAAGTCTTAGAAGGTTAAAAGATGCTATTGCGACTAAACGATAAGATAGTGACTAGGAAGCCATGTGATCGGTTGACCATATCATGACTTATCATATTCGATTTTGATGAGTGGAGATATAAGTTCGTCCTTGTAGGATTATTATTCACCTTAAGTATCCAGCTAAGATACTATGGCCTAAGTTATTCTAATCATAATATGACTAAGCTACAAAAGTAGATATTATAATCATTCGACCTTGGCATTAAAAGTCGATATATATATATATATATATATCCTTATTGAAATAAAAACTTACCTTTGTATATTGTGTTAATAAGCATGACACATATATTATACTAAGATTATATATATGTATCGACATAATATAGGCTACTTTGGAAGAAAGGTCTATACACCGTAATAGAGCCTTGGAACTATTATATAACTTTTCTTTTAAAGGAGAACATACCACTCTAAATTATGGGAGAAGACATGTAGCTATTATTAGAAGTTTGGTAGTAGAATGAGAAGTAAACTATGTTTTAGCTCAGGCCTTGTGATACTACGGTTGTTGATGAAGAGTGTGGAGGAGGAATCCGAGAGAGTTTTTATAGCTTGTTGTCTCCTTAGTGGAGCTCGTAAAATCCTAACTACCATCAGCGTGTGTTTTTTTTTCCTTCGACATCTGTCTTCCATTATACCCACGATCCTCGACCACCAGTTAACTCGACAAGATCTGGAAAATAGTTTTAAAAAGGGCGAAATGAGGAAAGAAGGGGGGACAGGGATCGCGGCACATGGAGGAATTTCCTCTGTATTATTGTCATTACTTCCTTTATTTCGGGGAAATTCTATAAGGCATTTTTGGCGTTGAGATTGTGAAGTACGGTGCGCCAGAAAAGGAATAAGAAATGACCTCTGGCATGCGATAGGGGAAGGGAGTCTATGTGTAATCAACCGGGGCTGTCGAAGAGATAAGCCTGGGAGGAGAAGTGACTCGTTCGATGCAGAGTTTTGACCGAGAACATGGTTCAGATAAGAACATTCTGTACGCTGTATTTTATTCTACATTGGATTGTTTGTGTTGTGTGATATTTTGCTGTTTGCTACAATATTTTAACATCCATTTCGGTGAGAGTATGTTGTGTGAACCATCGAAGTCCTTGCCTGTTCTTATCTCGCCGATGGTGAGTATTAGGCCCTGGTATGGAGGATTGATCTATAGTGTTACCCTCTGCTGAGCAGAAAGGTTGTCGACAGAGTTGCTTTAAATTCTTGATGTTGTTTGTGTAGTAGTGATGGCGTTTTTAGTTTTTATACTCTTATCTTCGATCTAGTTGCAGAATACATGTGTGATTTGTTCTACCTCTGTGATTCGATTGGACTTTGTTAAAACAGAGTAAAAATCTCTGTATACCCAATTGTTTTTCTGAGCGAACCCCTCTGCGTATTATTAGAGAATTTATTAATCTTCTGCATCATCATTTCTGTTAGATTTCAATTTCTAGGTGGTTTATTATTGTTGAATCTCAAAATTTTTGTCATTGATATCGATCAAGCCATGAGGTGATCTGCAAATACCCTGTATAATTACCCCCTTTAAAAGCTCAACCCCAGCGAGTTCAGTGATAGGGCAGGGATACTCTGCGATCATTTTCCTTAAGGGTGCTGTGGTTTCTTTGCATTGACGCTCATTTGGATGAATACCCAGAATCCACTCAGTCATGCATTTGAGAAATCGACTTTTCTTATACCTCTTTGAATTAACCAGTTATCACCTGCCTATTTATACATAATTTCCAAGGTTAAAAACCCTGATCGATTTCGTGTCTCTCCAGTTATGTTACCGAGTCATCCATGGTTAGCGAAGGCATGCAATGCGTGCTCTGTATTTTGTTGTTGAAGTACCCTGATCTTATGTGAAGGCGAAATGCGATTTCTTTTTGTTAAAACGGCCAGATCTAATGGGAAGGCGCCATTTTAGTGAATCTCAGAACAGCGTTCTCCCAAATCTGCAATCGAAAATTAATTACTATCGTTATTACAATGTGTATGAATGTTTGAAGAAACGTGGTTGGCATTTTAAAATCAATTGAGGATTTTACTGTACCAGTTTCCTTGTCAAGCAAATCGAGGTTCCATACTCGCCAAATCGATCTTTTTTGTAAATTGATTGTTTTTGTATTTTCTTGAAAATACAAAAATAAAATCTGAGATGTTAACGCAGTCCTCTTTTCTTGCAAATTTATATTTATAGTTTATGAAGGAACGCTGCCTGCGACAGCAATGATACCGAATTAAATCTGAGATGTTATCGCAGTCCTCTTTTCTTGCAAATTGTTTTCTCCCTGTAATTGGTTTTGTAAACACGGAATTGTGTACCCCGAAGGGAGTAGGCTATTCATTATCTGTGTTCTCAGATTAGAGTTGCTTCCTTCAGTAGGGTTTACAATCTTTAGGTAAGCTGTTGTTACATGATCACAATGATCTTATTAGAGAGTCATTTTCTATCATTCTGTTGGATGATAAACCGATGGCAACGGAGGAATTACTACCTGTATTATTGTCTTACATTTTAAAACTCCGTTAAGAGCCGAGTCTCTCATAAGGTGCACATTCCTTTGGTGTATTCTTGGGTTTCACTCTTACTGTACCGATTGGTGATTTCTACAATGGTTGTGGAAGTCTTCCCTAGAAGGGAGCCGAATACAGTAAACGAATCTTAGGATCGAGCTCTGTTGTTTGATCACGGTTTATGGGCAGCTGAGATCAACTTTACATCTGTGGATGCATAGCAGAGATCACCAGTACATCTATAGATGCTTAGCAGAGAGCCAAAATCATTCCATTGTTGTGATATGACCACTATACCTGAATTTATATTCTGTTACCAGTACAGGGCATTGATTTTTCCTAATGTATTCATAATGATAATTATTACCACAAATACATTTGGATGGTTTTGGTATTTGGATCCAGTTTTTAATTATTTGATTTTGTAACGAAGTAATAGATCGGTAGTTGGTCTAGACTTGATATATATATTATAATAATATATATACTATATGTATAGAGGAATGTCTCACTTTAGTACTGTATGATCTCGGTTAGGTTAGCTGTTGCTGCAGCAAAGTCACAGATCTTTACCCGATCCACATAATTCTGTATATAAATCTGATTATTGATAGAATGTAATCCCCATGGATTAACTTGAAGGAGGGTTTAGGTAATCTTTTCTTGGTTAAATTTTTGTATAAAAGATTCATACAATATCCCTTGGCCGATAAAAGAGTTTCATAGGTGGCCGAGTGTATCTCAAGAAAGGTTTTAAGGGTAAGTTATGAGCTTTATGGTCACAAGTGTGACTGATGATTAGGAATACTTGGAATAAATCCTCATAATTGTTGAGTAATAATATGGGTTATACTATCCCTTTATTTTTATTTTTAGTAGTCAACATTAGGAGGTGGTTAATAATATATGTATATTATGATGTGGTCAACCTTATCTAGTAATGTTGGACATTAACATTGATTTATATATAGATTCATTAAATGAAAGTGCATCCAATTTATTATGTTATGTTTGGTATGGCATATTGGATACATGACATGGTTTTTTTTTTATATGTCTTTAAAGAAAAGAGGACAAGTATTTAATGGACATACATTGTCGAATAGAATTGGATAATCTACTTCTTAGTTGTTTCAAGGATATTGTTGTTAAGTTGTAATAAGCTATTACATACATAGACTTAGGAGGCTCCTGTATTGTCTAAGTTAGTTCGTTGGAAGTTCTGAATATGCTCTCTATCTAAAAGAGAGACCCGAGCAAGAGGAAAGCCATTGTTATATGGCAGATTGTAACCCTTGAATTGATGAATAATAATAAGATATGACCCTCTTTGGTGGACGTAGCCCCTCCTGGGCGAACCACGTGAAATAACGTCTCTCTCTTGTATGATCATGATGGTTATGATGGTTGGTTGTGTTGAATGCTTCTTTTTAAAATGATGGTTATGTACTATTATATTTTGTTTAGTTTCCAATATTATGTTTACGCCTTGCATGAAGGTATCATGGTAGAGTAGTTGTTTCGTAGACTCATGCGTTTGATTAACAAGGGTCCCCTTTATCGGGTAGTTATGATAACTTGGATTATTTATATGTTTGCTCCCCTTGCATCTTATATTGATATATATATTGAGAGTTTTAATTACTTAAGTAGAATGTTAGAATGTCTCATGGGTAGAATTGATGATGCATGAGGAATGTTTTTTTTTTTTTTTTTTTTTTTCACATATATGGGTATGTTACATATGGTATCAGAGCATTAGGTTACAACACTAGGGCCTAATGAGCTCAACATGCGATAAATAAGTATGAAGGTTGTTAAGTTGACTAATCCATTATTTGTGTTTCATTTTGGATGCATGGATTGTACTGGAGGAGGGGAAAATGAATCTTCAAGCTCGACTTCAAGTTTCCTCCGCCAGAGCACAGGTTGCAAACACTTGGGCTTATTGAGCTCAATTGGAGAAGAACAAATACAAGTTGGTCGGACTAGAAAAGGAGCTGCATTCTATAAGCCAAGAATAAAATGTTCACTTCCAAAAAGCGTCAAGAGGTAAGCGACAAAACTTTTTGAAATTGCAAGTAAGTACGTACGAGTTTACTGAGAAGTTATAATTAGAGTATCTATCTGTGAACATTACATAAGTTATTTGAATGATCTCCTATGGATAACACTAAATGATGAATATCTCCTCACCCTTTACAATTAGTTTCATTGAATGACAAGAAAGTACTCTTTTAATTAGTTAAGATTATTGGAGTTAGGTCCTTATGAAATGGGTACTTATAAGTAGAGTAAAAACACGAATTGGAAGTTATCCTAGCTATTTCACGGTGAAGTTTATAGGTTAAGGAAGTCTCCTAATTTGGTTGACCTTAGATAACTAAGTAAACTTGATTGACCAATAGTCTAGATTTCCAAATATGAAATTTAGATGGGAAATGTAAGCAACTTAGATCTGTTAAAAGATCCATTAAGTTCAGATCAAAAGTAAGTCTTTATGTTAAAAAGGTCCAATAAAGATTTGATAGTTTGGATCAGTCTTGGATTTTGAACTATGTAAGAAACGATCAGTTTCTGTTTACATATGAATACGAAAGTTTATAAATTTATAATGAGGTTGACCTTAGTAGTAAAATTTGTAAAGGTGCATGCTGCAGGAGGAGTCATTGTGGATTTAATATTTCTAGTTGTGAGGGAAACAATGAGTAATAGTGATACTTTTATTTGCCATATATTTATGATGACTTGCTATCCATGTACAACTATATGTTTTCTCAAATTGATTATTTTGTTAAGGGATATATTATTGGAAACCTAGACCTCACATGAAATAAATACAGGTTAGTAGGATGCTGTAGTCTTCTGACGTCCTTATGTTGCCACAAAGAATGACTGTTTTAATTTATTATGTGTTGAGGAAAACATTGATGACCTGGAATTGCAGGGTAGATCGGAAGTGATCTTTGAGATAGTAATCGAGGTATAAGCTTTTATGAAACAAGTAAAAATGATGTTTTAACATATGTTATATATACGATTGTCTTATGATTTAATTACCTTTATACGACCAACACTTTGAATGTTGTGGTCGAGCAAATGTTATTTTCCCACACATCACTGCCGGACACCCATAAATGGGTAAATGTGGGATAGATATATCGATTCATGTATAATACTAATACGTAATGATACAAATAAATTGGAACCTCGGCAGATGAAGGTGAACTATGCGGTCGCCTTTACAAAGGTACATGGTTATCTGTATAAGGTATGTAAGTTTGTTTTAGACAATTGGTTATCTCTATATGATGTTAGGGTAATTAAAAAGGGTTGTATAACTAAAAATAGGAATTGTGTTGAAATGGGGAAAGCTAACATTCGAGGTTAAATGATCATAATGTCCATGGATCATTATAGAAAGAATGTTATATCGTGTTCAAAGCATTATGAAATCTTATAAGATAAATATGTGTAGTAGGAAATGACATCTTAGATGATTACATATGGATATTTTATTGAGAAAAATGATTTTATGTTTAAGGAAGGGATCTTCTTACGATATTTGATTTTGTATATAAAGTGATACTAACAAGTGGAATTTGGCAGATGGTGAAATTTCTGTGAAGCTTGTGAAAATGCAAGAGCATAAATATTATGCAGGGTAAAATAAGGGGGTGAGGATTTAAGATCCACATCACAACTGTTACAGATTCTTTTAAATTTTGATATATTTTTAATCGGGAAACTCGACCCAGATTGGTCAGAGAAATCGTATGAGTACAGAATGTAATGTGACGAAATAAATTGATTAAATTGAAAGAGATTTTTCTAAACTCAAGCAAGGCAGCTTGGGGAAAATAAATTCTGGGACTCAAGCGAGAAGGCTTGAGGGGAATTGTGTAAAGAGTGTTGTAATGGCATTGAAATACTCCCAAAAAAATCAGGGATGGAACAGCCACTAGGATTCTCAGAGAATCGGCTGGCTGTAAGACCTAGGCAAGCTATAAGAAAATGTGTATGTGGGAGGCAGGACGCTGCTTAGTATGCATGAAAGAAATGTTTGCTGCGTGAGCACTAAGGTGTTAGGAAAAACATGAATGAAATGTTTGCTGCGTGAGCACTAAGGTGTTAGGCAAAACATGAGAAAAATGTTTGCTGCGTGAGCACTAAGGTGTTAGGCAAGGCATTGCTGTGTGAGCACTAAGGTGTTAGGCAAGAATTCCCTGAATCAAGTGAATGCTGTTTGTTGATTTTGTCAAACAGTATACAATCATGGAGCGCTAGATCTATTCTAAATGTTGCAAGTGATATGTGCAATAAAGAACTCATGATTTATGTTTCTGAGTTTGATTATGAAGTTGATGACAAGTTGTTACTAAACATTGTTCTTTTGAATTCCAGTTCTGTGGTACAAATGATTGCTCCAAGAGAAGAGTGAACACCGAGGACGGTGTTATTTTAAAGGGGATGAGGATGTGATATCCCTCCTTTATGACCTGTTATGGTAAAAATGGAAAAAAAACATTGTTGTACACTCGGTTACTAGTCAGGAGCTCAAGGCCAAGGCCCCACCAATGGACCTCGAGCGAATTATATGTTTATAAGTCTTAGAAGGTTAAAAGATGCTATTGCGACTAAACGATAAGATAGTGACTAGGAAGCCATGTGATCGGTTGACCATATCATGACTTATCATATTCGATTTTGATGAGTGGAGATATAAGTTCGTCCTTGTAGGATTATTATTCACCTTAAGTATCCAGCTAAGATACTATGGCCTAAGTTATTCTAATCCTAATATGACTAAGCTACAAAAGTAGATATTATAATCATTCGACCTTGGCATTAAAAGTCGATATATATATATATATATATCCTTATTGAAATAAAAACTTACCTTTGTATATTGTGTTAATAAGCATGACACATATATTATACTAAGATTATATATATGTATCGACATAATATAGGCTACTTTGGAAGAAAGGTCTATACACCGTAATAGAGCCTTGGAACTATTATATAACTTTTCTTTTAAAGGAGAACATACCACTATAAATTATGGGAGAAGACGTGTAGCTATTATTAGAAGTTTGGTAGTAGAATGAGAAGTAAACTATGTTTTAGCTCAGGCCTTGTGATACTACGGTTGTTGATGAAGAGTGTGGAGGAGGAATCCGAGAGAGTTTTTATAGCTTGTTGTCTCCTTAGTGGAGCTCGTAAAATCCTAACTACCATCAGCGTGTGTTTTTTTTTCCTTCGACATCTGTCTTCCACTATACCCACGATCCTCGACCACCAGTTAACTCGACAAGATCTGGAAAATAGTTTTAAAAAGGGAGAAATGAGGAAAGAAGGGGGGACAGGGATCGCGGCACATGGAGGAATTTCCTCTGTATTATTGTCATTACTTCCTTTATTTCGGGGAAATTCTATAAGGCATTTTTGGCGTTGAGATTGTGAAGTACGGTGCGCCAGAAAAGGAATAAGAAATGACCTCTGGCATGCGATAGGGGAAGGGAGTCTATGTGTAATCAACGGGGCTGTCGAAGAGATAAGCCTGGGAGGAGAAGTGACTCGTTCGATGCAGAGTTTTGACCGAGAACATGGTTCAGATAAGAACATTCTGTACGCTGTATTTTATTCTACATTGGATTGTTTGTGTTGTGTGATATTTTGCTGTTTGCTACAATATTTTAACATCCATTTCGGTGAGAGTATGTTGTGTGAACCATCGAAGTCCTTGCCTGTTCTTATCTCGCCGATGGTGAGTATTAGGCCCTGGTATGGAGGATTGATCTGTAGTGTTACCCTCTGCTGAGCAGAAAGGTTGTCGACAGAGTTGCTTTAAATTCTTGATGTTGTTTGTGTAGTAGTGATGGCGTTTTTAGTTTTTATACTCTTATCTTCGATCTAGTTGCAGAATACATGTGCGATTTGTTCTACCTCTGTGATTCGATTGGACTTTGTTAAAACAGAGTAAAAATCTCTGTATACCCAATTGTTTTTCTGAGCGAACCCCTCTGCGTATTATTAGAGAATTTATTAATCTTCTGCATCATCATTTCTGTTAGATTTCAATTTCTAGGTGGTTTATTATTGTTGAATCTCAAAAATTTTGTCATTGATATCGATCAAGCCATGAGGTGATCTGCAAATACCCTGTATAATTACCCCCTTTAAAAGCTCAACCCCAGCGAGTTCAGTGATAGGGCAGGGATACTCTGCGATCATTTTCCTTAAGGGTGCTGTGGTTTCTTTGCATTGACGCTCATTTGGATGAATACCCAGAATCCACTCAGTCATGCATTTGAGAAATCGACTTTTCTTATACCTCTTTGAATTAACCAGTTATCACTTGCCTATTTATACATAATTTCCAAGGTTAAAAACCCTGATCGATTTCGTGTCTCTCCAGTTATGTTACCGAGTCATCCATGGTTAGCGAAGGCTTGCAATGCGTGCTCTGTATTTTGTTGTTGAAGTACCCTGATCTTATGTGAAGGCGAAATGCGATTTCTTTTTGTTAAAACGGCCAGATCTAATGGGAAGGCGCCATTTTAGTGAATCTCAGAACAGCGTTCTCCCAAATCTGCAATCGAAAATTAATTACTATCGTTATTACAATGTGTATGAATGTTTGAAGAAACGTGGTTGGCATTTTAAAATCAATTGAGGATTTTACTGTACCAGTTTCCTTGTCAAGCAAATCGAGGTTCCATACTCGCCAAATCGATCTTTTTTGTAAATTGATTGTTTTTGTATTTTCTTGAAAATACAAAAATAAAATCTGAGATGTTAACGCAGTCCTCTTTTCTTGCAAATTTATATTTATAGTTTATGAAGGAACGCTGCCTGCGACAGCACTGATACCGAATTAAATCTGAGATGTTATCGCAGTCCTCTTTTCTTGCAAATTGTTTTCTCCCTGTAATTGGTTTTGTAAACACGGAATTGTGTACCCCGAAGGGAGTAGGCTATTCATTATCTGTGTTCTCAGATTAGAGTTGCTTCCTTCAGTAGGGTTTACAATCTTTAGGTAAGCTGTTGTTACATGATCACAATGATCTTATTAGAGAGTCATTTTCTATCATTCTGTTGGATGATAAACCGATGGCAACGGAGGAATTACTACCTGTATTATTGTCTTACATTTTAAAACTCCGTTAAGAGCCGAGTCTCTCATAAGGTGCACATTCCTTTGGTGTATTCTTGGGTTTCACTCTTACTGTACTGATTGGTGATTTCTACAATGGTTGTGGAAGTCTTCCCTAGAAGGGAGCCGAATACAGTAAACGAATCTTAGGATCGAGCTCTGTTGTTTGATCACGGTTTATGGGCAGCCGAGATCAACTTTACATCTGTGGATGCATAGCAGAGATCACCAGTACATCTATAGATGCTTAGCAGAGAGCCAAAATCATTCCATTGTTGTGATATGACCACTATACCTGAATTTATATTCTGTTACCAGTACAGGGCATTGATTTTTCCTAATGTATTCATAATGATAATTATTACCACAAATACATTTGGATGGTTTTGGTATTTGGATCCAGTTTTTAATTATTTGATTTTGTAACGAAGTAATAGATCGGTAGTTGGTCTAGACTTGATATATATATTATAATAATATATATACTATATGTATAGAGGAATGTCTCACTTTAGTACTGTATGATCTCGGTTAGGTTAGCTGTTGCTGCAGCAAAGTCACAGATCTTTACCCGATCCACATAATTCTGTATATAAATCTGATTATTGATAGAATGTAACCCCCATGGATTAACTTGAAGGAGGGTTTAGGTAATCTATTCTTGGTTAAATTTTTGTATAAAAGATTCATACAATATCCCTTGGCCGATAAAAGAGTTTCATAGGTGGCCGAGTGTATCTCAAGAAAGGTTTTAAGGGTAAGTTATGAGCTTTATGGTCACAAGTGTGACTGATGATTAGGAATACTTGGAATAAATCCTCATAATTGTTGAGTAATAATATGGGTTATACTATCCCTTTATTTTTATTTTTAGTAGTCAACATTAGGAGGTGGTTAATAATATATGTATATTATGATGTGGTCAACCTTATCTAGTAATGTTGGACATTAACATTGATTTATATATAGATTCATTAAATGAAAGTGCATCCAATTTATTATGTTATGTTTGGTATGGCATATTGGATACATGACATGGTTTTTTTTTTATATGTCTTTAAAGAAAAGAGGACAAGTATTTAATGGACATACATTGTCGAATAGAATTGGATAATCTACTTCTTAGTTGTTTCAAGGATATTGTTGTTAAGTTGTAATAAGCTATTACATACATAGACTTAGGAGGCTCCTGTATTGTCTAAGTCAGTTCGTTGGAAGTTCTGAATATGCTCTCTATCTAAAAGAGAGACCCGAGCAAGAGGAAAGCCATTGTTATATGGCAGATTGTAACCCTTGAATTGATGAATAATAATAAGATATGACCCTCTTTGGTGGACGTAGCCCCTCCTGGGCGAACCACGTGAAATAATGTCTCTCTCTTGTATGATCATGATGGTTATGATGGTTGGTTGTGTTGAATGCTTCTTTTTAAAATGATGGTTATGTACTATTATATTTTGTTTAGTTTCCAATATTATGTTTACGCCTTGCATGAAGGTATCATGGTAGAGTAGTTGTTTCGTAGACTCATGCGTTTGATTAATAAGGGTCCCCTTTATCGGGTAGTTATGATAACTTGGATTATTTATATGTTTGCTCCCCTTGCATCTTATATTGATATATATATTGAGAGTTTTAATTACTTAAGTAGAATGTTAGAATGTCTCATGGGTAGAATTGATGATGCATGAGGAATGTTTTTTTTTTTTTTTTTTTCACATATATGGGTATGTTACACCCGTATAATGTCTTTTGGTTCTCTTCAATGACTTGTGCTAGTAACCTGCATTTCTCAATGGTTAGCCATTATAAAACCAAGTTATACGTACCTCGTAAATGGATCTTCTATGAGATCCATGACAATGGATGAGTCTTTATCCTCATGTCACCATGATCATATGTTCTTGAACTGGAGCATGATTTGTCTTTCTTGGTGTACCTTTCATGTTAGTAGACAACATAAACCTCATACAACACCATAATGCATTAGTACAATCATAAGTGTCAACACCCTAAATAATGAATATCTTCTATCATGCATTCATAATTTTGTTAAGGTGATACGACAAATCTAAAAACAAAATTGTACTTAACTGTAATAACATGAAGACAAACATACCATAAACTTAATCATGGACAAATATCAAAACATACCTCGATGAGTCATACCTGTCGAGATCGCTTGTAATCTTCTTATGTAAGGCCTTAGCCTCATCTCCCTCTGAAACAGGAACTTCTTCACCTATGTAGGTGACCAATCCATCTTCTTCTAGGATTAACCCAATCCACTTGATGTGCAAGAACTGGACCTGGAGCTGGATATGGGTTTGTCAGAGAAACCCCAAAAATTCAAACTTTGAATTTCAAACTTTCGAAAGGATAGAAATATGCGCCTTGATGAGCTGATCAAATTGGTATATTCATAATTTGAAAACTGCAAAGTTTCACTCCTCAATTTTGCCTTTGAAACTTCCGGATTCACTGGACGTGACCCTGAACTGGGGTTTGATGAATCCCACTCTTTTTCCCAATCAAAAGGTTTGATCCAAAGCTCTAAGCTTCTATTTTTCTGAGGAGTTTTCAGCCGTGGTCTCAGATTTCAAAAATTCCCATTTTTACAGAAGCCCTAATTTTCCACTTTCCTGATCAAAGTCCCGAACTAGGGTCTGATCAAGCCTGGCCTTCTTCCCAACCAAAAATTCTGATTTTGGTCTCTAAATTTTTATTTTGATGAGTAGCATTCAGCCATGGTCTCCGATTACAAAAATTCCAACTTTCTTCAAAGACCTAAATTCCGGAAGCCATGAATGAAGGTACCAAAAAATAATTCTGTTTTGACAGAAATATGTACCTGATTGTTTCTGGTGTAACTCTAAAATTTTTGATCCACAGGGTCTAAAAAAAGTTTCCTGAGATAGCTCGGCCTGTTATATTTCTATCCTGACAGGTTTGACCTCAATTGGATTTTCTGAGAGAGAGTTATGCCAAGTGTCGCAACGTGACCTGTTTATGGGATAAAACAGTAGATCGAACTTGTACGGCGTGCCACGTGTCACTGGTTCAACTTCGGCCTCTGAAAACGTTTTCTGAGATAGTCCAGACTGTGTAATACCTGTCACTTTTTACGAAATTTCATTTGGAGCTTCCTATCCCAAGTTATGACCTTTTTCCCAAGGTCACCTGATTTTGACTCAGATCTGGAAGAGGCAGAAACCCTATATTGTACAGATCATAAATCACAAAGTACAACGAATTAGAGGTTTTCCTTTGGACACAAGGTACCTGGAGATTTTAGCTTCATCCTGTAACAATTTCAGATCCGAAAACTTCTCCAAAACGGATTTATAGCAAAAGTTCTACGATGACTGGTTTTTGCTATATCAAGCCCTAGCATCGTAAGTGCAACAAGTGTCATATATGCCATATCATGCCTTCTTTCAGGCTAGCTCTGATACCATGTTAATTTTCAGAATTTACTTCAATCTGATCTAGGATCTTAACTGAGAGAACAACATGTACAGCATATCTACAGCATATCAATCATGGAGACAATAATGCAAGCACACAAGAGACACAAAGATTTACTTGGGGAAAACCATAAAGGTGAAAAACCCCAATAACTTCCTCAGAGATAGATAGAGCAATGATACAACCAACCAATAGAGATAGACATAACCTAGCAGCAATCCTCCTCCTCCATAAGTGCGCCTCTCCTCCTTGAGAGCATGTGTGAGAAGTGAGTGTGTAAATAGAGTGCCTCCCGCACTCTATTTATACTTGACTTGACTTGCCTTTTTACCTAACTCATGTAGGCTCGAACTTAACCACATAACATAATGCTGAGTGGGCCGACCCCCAATAGGGTGGTCTAATAACCCTTTGACCCACATGGCCGACCCCCAATAGGGTGGTCTAATAACCCTTTGACCCACATGACTTATACAGGGCCGACCCCAAATAAGGTGGTCTAATAACCCATCAAGTATAAGTTACAACACTTACAATATAAATGACGACACTTCCTTATAGAGGAATAATACCATCTCTATAGGAATACAATATACATATATGTGAAATACATTCCGAAGTTACATATACATCAACAAAATAGAGCAGATGGCGCAAGCTGAAGGTCTAAGCTAGCAACCACCAATCACCACGGACAATGTTATCAATTGGAAAGCTAACGACTGCTAGCTTTCCTTCATGGCTAGAGTTTTTCTATTAGAAAGCTAGCAATTGTTATCTTTCCTTCTAAGCACATGTGTGCTTATGCTAGAAGGAAATGCTTATGCTAGAAAGAAAGCTAGCAGTCGCTAGCTTTCCTTTATCTTATGCCATGTGCTCTATTTTGAAAGAAGAACACGGAACAAGATCAAGGAAAGCTAGCATAAGCATTTCGTTTTGGCATTACCACACATTCTTATGCTAGAAGGAAAAATTATCAGTCGCTAGCTTTCCAATAAAAAAACCCTAGCCATGGTGATTGGTGGTTGCTAGCTTATACCTTGAGCTTGTGCCATGTGCTCTATTTTGAAAGAAGCACATAGCACAAGATAAAGGAAAGCTAGCGACTGCTAGCTTTCTTTCTAGCCTGAGCATTTCCTTCTAGCATAAGCATAAGCACACGTGCTTATGCTAGAAGGAAAGATAATGATTGCTAGCTTTCTAATAGAAAAACTTTAGCCGTGAAGGGAAGCTAGCAGTCGTTAGCTTTCCAATTGATAACACTGTCCATGGTGATTGGTGGTTGCTAGCTTATACCTTCAGCTTGCGCCATGTGCTCTATTTTGAAATAAACACATGGCACAAGATCAAGGAAAGCTAGCTACTGCTAGCTTTCCTCCTAGCATAAGAATTTCCTTCTAGGATAATAACACATACTTATGCTAGAAGGAAAGCTAGTAGTCGCTAGCTTTCCAATACAAAAATCCTGTCCATGGTGATTGGTGGTTGCTAGATTATACTTTGAGTTTGTGTCATGTGCTCTATTTTGAAATAAGAACATGGCAACAGATCAAAGAAAGCTGGCGACTGCTAGCTTTCCTTGTAGCATAAGAATTTCCTTCTATCATAAACACATGCTTATGCAAGAAGGAAAACTCAAGGTATAAGCTAGCAACCACCAATCACCATGCCCAGGGTTTATCTATTAGAAAGCTAGCGACTACTAGCTTTCATTTTAGCATAAATATGTGTGCTTATGCTATAAGGAAATGCTTAGGCTAGAACGAAAGCTAGGAGTCACTAGCATTTCTTGATTTTGTGCCATGTGCTTATTTCAAAATAGAGTACATGGCACAAGACTAAGGTATAACTTAGAAACCACCAATCACCATGCCTAGGGTTTTTCTTCTGGAAAGCTAATGAGTGCTAGCTTTTCTTCTAGCATAAGCATGTGTGCTTATGCTAGAAGGAAATGCTTATGCTAGAAGGAAAGCTAGTAGTCGCTATGTATTAGTAGTCGCTAAGCTAGGAGTCGCTTATAATTCAAAAAACTTCTACTAAGTATTAGTATACTAATAGTGGCATCAAGTAGCATTGCTTGGGATTTTGTATGACTCTAGTTCCATATAGATGTTATTCTTCACTAATATACAATATAGGTTTAGATGACACCAAATAACTATTTTCGGGAGTACTTAAAATAGGGATGACTCCAATCAAGGATATTTGAATTTACTTTGAACAATTGATACAAAAAATAAATCTCAGTGAGACATGATTATACAAACTTGCATGATCAATCATGGTTGGATTCCAACCTACTTAATAACTACCTTCAATACTATTACAAGTTCCATGATTATACAAACTTGCATGATCGATCATGGCTGGATTCCAACCTACTTAATAACTACCTTCAATACTATTACAAGTTCTTAAGTATGGAAAATTTTTAGACATTTTTACAAGTTTTTCTAAGAATAGTTTTGTGTTTGTATTAAGATTATATACATTGATAACCAATCTTGTTTTGATTACGGTTTGTAGCTCCATCATAATTTATATGTAAAGTCCCTTTTGGCGGTGGGGACTAAATGGTGGGGAACAAGGTTTAATTTGCACAACAAAATGATGCCATACCCTTTTTAGCTATTACAAGTACATTATTTTTTCGTAGATTGTGTTTTGCCTAAAATATAAGAGCACACTTTACATGGTTTAACCTTAACTACAAATTATAATTCAATTGTGTGTTACAGAATTTGTAGGAGCGACAATGGAAAGTATAATTTTCACAAAAGGGGACTATGTTGACGTCCTGGTTAATGGTCAAGTTATTGGGCTAGGAAAGGTTGAATCTACAGAAGTTGGAACTTATTATGGTGGAGGAAGGGTTGTTGCAGGTTATGTTATGGTTTTGATAATTGATGTCACTCAACCACATTTGATTGTGGAATATGTTGATGAAGGGGACACACATCCATGGAGGACGACAGATTTGAGGCACACCATAGGTAAATCAAACACCAAAGCATGTGTTAAGAATTATTCATAGTTTATTGAATGTTTTTTTGAGAAAATACTAAGTTTGTTATGTTTGGTGTACAGGTGCAAATGTTTGTTCAACATTTTCTATTGGAGACAAAGTAGATCTTTTACAACATGGAGTGAAGGTGGGTGAGGGCTCCATATTCAATATAGAGCTTGGGAATAAGGTTCATGGAAAGATTGTAAAGAAAGGATGCATAGTGGTTAGAATTGAGAAGGTGTTAAAAAATGATGCTCCTTTACCACATCCAACTGGATTTGAGGAAACACTAGGGGGTGCAATAGAATCTTATGAGATTTGGCCAGAAATAGATTTGAAACCTCATTGTCAAGATCAACCCATAAATATTCCACAAGATAGGGCTGCAAGTATAATTTTCACAAAAGGGGACTATGTTGACCTCTTGGTTAATTGTCAAGTTATTGGGCTAGGAAAGGTTGAATCTACAGAAGTTGGAACTTATTATGGTGGAGGAAGGGTTGTTGCAGGTTATGTTATGGTTTTGATAATTGATGTCACTCAACCACATTTGATTGTGGAATATGTTGAAGGGGACACACATCCATGGAGGACTACAGATTTGAGGCACACCATAAGTAAATCAAATACCAAAGCATGTGTTAAGAATTATTCATAGTTTATTGAATGTTTTTTTGATAAAATACTAAGTTTGTTATGTTTGGTGTACAGGTGCAAATGTTTGTTCAACATTTTCTATTGGAGACAAAGTAGATCTTTTACAACATGGAGTGAAGGTGGGTGAGGGCTCCATATTCAATACAGAGCTTGGGAATAAGGTTCATGGAAAGATTGTAAAGAAAGGATGCATAGTGGTTAGAATTGAGAAGGTGTTAAAAAATGATGCTCCTTTACCACATCCAACTGGATTTGAGGAAACACTAGGGGGTGCAATAGAATCTTATGAGATTTGGCCATAAATAGATTTGAAACCTCATTGTGAAGATCAACCCATAAATATTCCACAAGATAGGGCTGCAAGTATAATTTTCACAAAAGGGGACTATGTTGACCTCCTGGTTAATGGTCAAGTTATTGGGCTAGGAAAGGTTGAATCTACAGAAGTTGGAACTTATTATGGTGGAGGAAGGGTTGTTGTAGGTTATGTTATGGTTTTGATAATTGATGTCACTCAACCACATTTGATTGTGGAATATGTTGATGAAGGGGACACACATCCATGGAGAACTACAGATTTGAGCCACACCATAGGTAAATCAAATACCAAAGCATGTTTTAAGAATTATTCATAGTTTATTGAATGTTTTTTTGAGAAAATACTAAGTTTGTTATGTTTGGTGTACAGGTGCAAATGTTTGTTCAACATTTTCTATTGGAGACAAAGTAGATCTTTTACAACATGGAGTGAAGGTGGGTGAGGGCTCCATATTCAATACAGAGCTTGGGAATAAGGTTCATGGAAAGATTGTAAAGAAAGGATGCATAGTGGTTAGAATTGAGGTGGTGTTAAAAAATGATGCTCCTTTACCACATCCAACTGGATTTGAGGAAACACTAGGGGGTGCAATAGAATCTTATGAGATTTGGCCAGAAATAGATTTGAAACCTCATTGTGAAGATCAACCCATAAATATTCCACAAGATAGGGCTGCAAGTATAATTTTCACAAAAGGGGACTATGTTGACCTCCTGGTTAATGGTCAAGTTATTGGGCTAGGAAAGGTTGAATCTACAGAAGTTGGAACTTATTATGGTGGAGGAAGGGTTGTTGCAGGTTATGTTATGGTTTTGATAATTGATGTCACTCAACCACATTTGATTGTTGAATATGTTGATGAAGGGGACACACATCCATGGAGAACTACAGATTTGAGGCACACCATAGGTAAATCAAATACCAAAGCATGTGTTAAGAATTATTCATAGTTTATTGAATGTTTTTTTGAGAAAATACTAAGTTTGTTATGTTTGGTGTACGGGTGCAAATGTTTGTTCAACATTTTCTATTGGAGACAAAGTAGATCTTTTACAACATGGAGTGAAGGTGGGTGAGGGCTCCATATTCAATACAGAGCTTGGGAATAAGGTTCATGGAAAGATTGTAAAGAAAGGATGCATAGTGGTTAGAATTGAGGTGGTGTTAAAAAATGATGCTCCTTTACCATATCCAACTGGATTTTAGGAAACACTAGGGGGTGCAATAGAATCTTATGAGATTTGGCCAGAAATAGATTTGAAACCTCATTGTGAAGATCAACCCATAAATATTCCACAAGATAGGGCTGCAAGTATAATTTTCACAAAAGGGGACTATGTTGACCTCCTGGGTAATGGTCAAGTTATTGGGCTAGGAAAGGTTGAATCTACAGAAGTTGGAACTTATTATGGTGGAGGAAGGGTTGTTGCAGGTTATGTTATGGTTTTGACAATTGATGTCACTCAACCACATTTGATTGTGGAATATGTTGATGAAGGGGACACACATCCATGGAGAACTACAGATTTGAGGCACACCATAGGTAAATCAAATACCAAAGCATGTGTTAAGAATTATTCATAGTTTATTGAATGTTTTTTTGAGAAAATACTAAGTTTGTTATGTTTGGTGTACAGGTGCAAATGTTTGTTCAACATTTTCTATTGGAGACAAAGTAGATCTTTTACAACATGGAGTGAAGGTGGGTGAGGGCTCCATATTCAATACAGAGCTTGGGAATAAGGTTCATGGAAAGATTGTAAAGAAAGGATGCATAGTGGTTAGAATTGAGAAGGTGTTAAAAAATGATGCTCCTTTACCACATCCAACCGGATTTGAGGAAACACTAGGGGGTGCAATAGAATCTTATGAGATTTGGCCAGAAATAGATTTGAAACCTCATTGTGAATATCAACCGATAGATATTCCACAAGATAGGGCTGCATTCACATGTACAAGGGTTTCTCTTACACATGGATGCATAGGAACAATTATGTGCATTGCCAAAGGAATGAGAGTTAATGTCCATGAGGATGACATGGTTGTGGGTGAAACACTAGGTGAAGATAACTTTGGTGTTTTTGTGGAAGAGATACATGGGTGTTGTGAAAGATGCAAGATTGGGGATAAGTCTATACATGGATTGGTTAGATGGCCAATACATAAATTGGTGGACAACATAGGTGAGATGTTAAGGGTCAAGACAAAGTACAGAGAGCCACCCATGGAAATGCTGATATGGGATGTTATAGAGGATACAAGTCCTTTATACCAATGGGATGGGGATCTTTATAATCAAAAAGATCAAGATGTCAATGTTCTTAATGCATCGAGGCCATATAAAAATATTAAACGAGCTATGACAAGAGAAAAAGTAGCAAAACGTCAAACCAAGATAGATAAAGAGAAAGAAGTCCGACTTTTGGCTGCAGATGAATGTTGTAAACAAGATTGTCTTCAACATGTGGATAGGAATGCCATTGCAAATGCTAGAAGGGATATGGAATGCAAAGACAAAAATGGTATCAAGGAATTTGTATTGAATTCACTTGTTTCAAACACTATCATGTCAATGACCCATGGCCATGGCCTACCTCCTATTATTAGAAAAGTAAAGGACATGAGATTTGATGGTAATGTTATTTGTAAGAAATCATGGTACAAGATACATAAGATTCCTCAAAGCACCTTCTATAGCTACCAACATAATTTTGAACAAGGACATATGGAATCCATTCATGGTAACACCAATAGATGTAAAGCACGTGCACAATCTGTGGCGGCCATAGAAATACTGCATAAAATTGTAATGGACAATTCAGATTTTTCACCAAACCAAACACGTCAAGTCAAAGCAGATGGAACTTCTTCTCCTCTAAGATTGTTTCCTTCGACTTACACACAAAGCTCTTTGTTAAAAGAGATCAATGTGGGTTTGGAAAAGCTCAATTGTCCATTAATATCACAACCAACAATGAGCAAGATTTGGAACACTCATTTTTGAGACGTGGCATTCTCAAAGAACACCAACTTCAGTAAATGTGGTGAATGTATTGTGTTGAAAGCACAAATGAAGTCAGCAACTACAAAAGAGTTGGAAGAAACGGCACGCGCTAGATTGAACAACATAACAAGATCGTTATGTGCGGAAGACATTGCTACTATGCCCACAGAATCATGTCAGAGAGGTTTCCAAAGGAGTATTTGAGTATTATCCATGATAAAATGGATAAAACAAAGTCTTCAATTCCAAGGCTACGCGTCAAATCAAAATCTATTGTAGGAATAAACTTGGGTTTGTCATTGATAGGTATGCTAACACATGGGCATAAGACAGGAGGTTTTGGTCATTTCTCCCTACCATTTGTACATATGGGATCACAATTTACCATTACATCACTTGCTAAGTGCTTTAGGGACCCTGAAGACCCACATCTTGATATGTATGGTGATCTTCTTTATGAGAGTGGAAGTTCAAGAAACCCACTTTCAAATGCATTACTTGACACCTCTATTTACTCAAAATGTAGAGTGTACAAGGATGAATTTTTATCTCATGGAAGATTAGAAAATCAAGATATCGATTTTAAACCTCGTCCTCCACATTTATTGTTACAATTGGATAATGCAGCAAGTGATAATAAAAACCGTTATCTTTTCATGTTTCTATCACTTCTCACTGCACTTGGTGTCTTCATCACTATTGAGGTTGGGTTCTTGCTCGTGGGACACACCCATGAAGACATAGACGGGACCTATGGGAGAATGTCTTCCAACTTGAAAAGTAAAGATATATATTCTCTACCTGAGATGATGGATACATATCGCAAAATTGAAGAAAAAAGAGTGTTTCCACCTAAACTAATTGATAAGGTGTATGACTTCAAAAGCTTCCTTAATGGATACATCAAGGAAGGAAAAAATGCACTAGTTGGACATCTTAATGTTCAATACTTCCAATTTCTTGTACTCAATGATGTTCCGGTATTAAGGTATAAAGAATCCATAAGAGATGTTGAGTGGTCAGAAGCAGTTGAGTTATGGAATACAGACGATGAAGGTCGATCTAAACTGCCCATAGGGAAGCCATCTTTCTTACATCCCAAAGAGAATGAAATCTATTTAAAAGAAATAAAAGAAGGAATAACATCATACATAAAAATGTGGAAAGACACAATGGGTGGTGAGGAATTGCAAATTGTTACACCATAATGGAAAAATAAGGTAGAGTATTGGGAAAGAGTTCTTGATACTTTATATGAATATTACAATGATCATGATTCATCTTCTGAGGATTTCTGGCCCAAGACAAGGCAAACTCCAGATGTTGGTCGTAATGCGCTTCATGCAATCTCAAATATTATGGATGGGGATTTTGATACTATGACAGGTGAACCCGTGTATGTTGGACCCAAGTGCAATAAGCCAAAGACAACATTCAACCCTATTAATGATGTTGAAAAAGGAAAGATGTTGCTAGTTAGATCAGGAAACGAGGAAGAAGGGGAGATGATTTGGATGGCAAAAGCCACCTCAAATATATTTCAAGATGATGAAAGTGATACTCTTCATGTTAAAGTTGATTGGTGGAATCCCGGTTCAGGGAAATACAATGGAAAAGTATTAGAGGAATATTGGGTACCAAATCCTGATGACATAGAGCTTGGATCTATTCCAATTGATACCATAGTTTGGGCATGGATGGCTAAGAAAGAACATTGCAAGAAGGCCAAGATAAATAAACATGGTGTACATGCTGTCCTTGACCTACTTGAACGAATAACATGAGATTAGGTGGAGATGATTCATGGATGTAATTTTGTTCTTTGGAGGACCAATTAATACATGAAGAAACATTTTTCAATTTTTCTTGTATATTGAATATTTTCTTCAAATTTATTTGGGGAGTTTTATATTATTTGGTACAAATATGAAAATTTTGTTTAAATTGCAATGTATTCATGTGACGATACATCATGCAAATTACATGACACCATGAAATATTAAACTTTTAATGATTTGTTTATATTAACATAACTTCTCCCATAACTTGGATAATCAAGTCCAATAATGCACTTAAAATCAATATCTTCTAGTTTTGGCCTATTAAAACTATACTGGAGTTAATTTGGCATATTAAAACTATATTGGAGTTAATTAGCATTGTTTTCAATGTAATACGTTCAAACACCAAACAATATCTAACATGGAAATTACAAATTCCAATGCTTTGTCTAGATCGACATAACTTCTCACTCCATCAAACTTGGATAATCAAGTTCAATAATACATTTAAAAGCATCATCTTCTAGATACGATCTATTAAAACGATAATGTTGGGCTAGCTAATTCGTATTCTTTTCAATATAATACATTCAAACACTTCATGAATATATATTATAATAAAATAAATTAAACTGTACTAGTTTGTTTCTATTCCAATTCATAACAAAATTATTTATTTTGATCATTGAAAAACACGCCTAGACTTATAAGATATTTTCTTTTGACATCTGTAAAATGTTTCCAATAAAAATTACCAATAAAAGTTCATAATAATTTGATTTTGATTGTTAAATGACACACAAATACTTATAAAATATTTTGATTGTTAAATGCACTACCAATAAAAATTCATAATAATTTGATTTTGATTGTTAAATGACACACAGATACTTATAAAAAAAATTGATTGTTAAATGCACTTTTAATAAGTTTAGTGGGTTTTCACTTTTGTATTTGTAAGAAACAAAAATGTACTTCAATGTTTCTATTCTAATTCATTGATTTCAAATGTAGTCCAGTAAAGCACTTACAAGCAACATATTATAGACTGTCCATAAAAACTTTATTATGGGAATAGCTAATTAATGTTTTTTAATGTAATATGTTCAAACATTTCAAAAATAAATACTGGACATACAACATATTATAGACTTTGTCTATAAAAACTTTACTATGGGAGTAGCTAGTTAATGTTTTTTCAATGTAATATGTTCAAACATTTCAAAAATAAACACTGGACACTTGCAATAACTAGAATGAGTTTTCCCTCTTTCTTCATGTATTTGAAAAAAAACCAATTGTACCATAAAATTTATATTCTAATTAATAATTTTTTTTTACCTTAATTGGTATACTTAGACTTTATCCAATACAATATTTTCTCTTGTTGGCTCTAAAATAGTGCCAACCACATATCATAATATATAGTATTGAATAATGAATATTTCTTTAAATGTTAGATGATTATATTTATATTATAAAAAGGAATCTAGGCTTAACCAATCAACATAATCCAAAGTAATAATTGATAGTTAACAATGTCCAAAACATGTAGAAACTTGTGGGCTCATAATAATCCCATAAAATGAAGGGAAAAAGTGAAGTGCCTAAGTATCTATTGTGCTATATACTTGACAAAAATGTCCTCAGGCATACAATAGACAATACATATAAAGGGAAGAAAATAAAATAGAGTATGACCTAATTTTCCATGTTGTTGCTCGTAGATATGTTATTGATTATTTTTCTAGTCAATATTCTAAAGATTATTAGGGGTAGTGTCATCATCCACAAGTACAATATTACAATGACTACATGAGCTAATACGTCTTCATGGTATTAGAGGTTTCACCTAATTCCTAGACATTTCCAGTTCTCGTTGTCTCTTGAAGTTGAGCAAAACCCCCCATGTTCTAGCCACCCATTATCAAGATTGAGAATTACTAAGTTATTGTGCCAATACATAAATTTGTTATAGTAACAAACACATTGACTGTTATGTCATTAAATAGCTTTCTAGGTCACTTTAAAATGGCGACAATCTCTTACTAATATGGTAATTCAACACATGCACAATATATGCTTTATCAAATTATAAATAAAATGGTTAATACTTTCAACATACAAATAATGCCATTAGATAAATTAATAGAAAAGAAATATTAATACAAATTACAAATTATAATAATAAAATAATGTAAAGAATCTAAGTTTAAGCATAGGAAGATATGCTTCAAATTAATATAAATTTGATTTTATATAGCCTATAATGATAATATTGTAAAAAAAATGGTGAATATATAGATTGAAATGAGTGAATTAAGTAATTTTTAGGTTTTTCATTTTTTGAAAACTCAATCTTGTTGAAGTTCTAAATTCCAGATCCGTACTTGATAATACATATAAAGGGAAGAAAATAAAATAGAGTATGACCTAGTTTTCCATGTTGTTGCTTGTGTATATGTTACTAATTGTTTTTCTAGTCAATATTCTAAATATGATTAGGGGTAGTGTCCTCATCCACAGGTTCACTATTACAGTGACTATATGAACTAATAATTTTTCATGGTATTAGAGGTTTCAGCCAATTCCTAGGCATTTCCAGTTCTTGTTGTTTCTTGAAGTTGAGAAAAAATCCCCATGTTCTAGCCACCCATTATCAAGATTGGGAATTAATAAGTTACTATGCCAATACATAAATTTGTTACAGTGACAAACACATTGACTTCTATATCATTAAATAACTTTGTAGGTCACTCTAAAATGGAGACAATCTCTTACTAATATGGTAATTCAACACATGCACAATATATGCTTTATCAAATTATAAATAAAATGGTTAATAATTTCAACATACAAATAATGCCATTAGATAACTTAATAGGTAAGAAATTTCTTGCAACATCTATTGTTCATGAGATGAGGTAAACCTTGATCAACTCAAATATTAATACAAATTAAAAAATTATAATAATAAAATAATGTAAGGAATCTAAGATTAATATTCGGAAGATATGCTTCAACTTTATATAAATTTGATTTTATATAGCTTATATTGATAATATTATAAAAAATTGGTGAATATAAAGATTGAAATGAGTGAATTAAGTAATTTTTTGGTTTTTCATTTTTCGAAAACTCAATCTTGTTGATGTTCTAAATTCTAGATCCCTTGTATAATTCCAAATTTAATGGAATATGTGTTTAAGGTAATTATCCATCAAGTCCATATTAAATAAATGATGAAAAGGGATTTGTTGCATGCTTAATGACAGTGTAGATTTATATTTCTCACTAACTACGGGTTACTAATGTTAAAAGTACTTCTGAGTGGTAATATACTCCCAAACAAAAGTGAAGAGGAATAAATATTGGTGTTGAGTATATATCATCTCATGCTTGTCTAAATGATTGTATTGTATGCACAAGAGAATACAAGGGAAAATAGATGCATCCTGAATTTGTCCACAATAGGTACCATATATAAAAGAAGGGTAAGGCACATGGAGCTCCTCATAAGATATTGAGGCACATGCATATAATCCCAAGGATTCAAAGTCTTTTTTGTTGCAAAGAATTAGCCACATTATAGGTGTGGCATACCTCACACAGAAGTGAGCCAGGAATTATGTATATTCCTATAGATTCAATAGTTGTGAAGAAGCATATAGAGGATACATGGCATGATAAATTCAAGGATGAAGTAAGAATCCTTTCATTGACAATATCCATGGATATTTTAACCTATATTGCATCGAAAAATGAATTATTCTATTTGGCTACTAGTAGTGATCAATAAAAATATACATCCATGGTTGTTCACATGAAAAATGAACATATTATGTTGGATATTATAATTCCTTGTAGAAGACAGGTGAAGAATATGTATGTGTACCTACAACCATTGATAAATGAATTCAAGAAATTATTGGAAGCGATACCAATATATGATGTATCAATACCCATATCAATGGACATGTCTTTTGAATTGTATGGCATATGTACATACACCATGCATGATTATCCGAGACTAGGAGTTATCTATGGTAAGCATGTTGATTGATTTTCTTATATCTAGAATGCTAGTTCGAAAACATAATTTGTTACAACCACCTTATTTGGCTCTAATAGAGAAAGACAAGGAATTATGATAATTGTTCGATTCAAATCGGGAAGCTATGTTCGATGATCCTGAATTTTTCGACACCTACGTTGAGAAAATCTCCTGCTGGGATGAAAAGGAAATATGTTTTTTATGATATTACTTATTTGGAGCATCTTCATATTGCCCGCTTACTATATCCCATGCATATATTCAAAAATATTTCATATTCTTCATGGAGGAACATATCATAAATAAATTGACACATTGGTTATTAGTAGAGATGTTATTTCATTGAATACCAAAACAAAACATTGGCCAATAAGGTGATGTCAAAACCACTTGGATTTTTAAAGAAGGTGATGTCCCATCGATATTGAAGAAATATTATCTTTCTTTGGTAGCAGATGTTATATTGAACATGAAGGTCCCTTCCTTATATAATTCACTACTACTATACTTCTCCATAATAGAAGAAAAATTGTCATACTTTAAATCACATGACCATCTAAGCCTTCTAAGGGTATGTTTGTCAATTACATGCTTTTTTTTCTATAATAGATATTATAATATTCTACGAATACACTATTTTATGCTGATTAATTTTGTGTGTGTTTATTTTGTAGTGTCATTGTCATTTTATCGTTGATGGTCATGTGAACCATGAATTTCCCGAAGGCCTATGTTGAACCACGTCTAAATTATTTGCATTTGTATGATGGATTACATCAAAGAATATCCATTGTTGTGCATTCGTTGACATTGATGTGAACTAAAGATGATGTCAATTGTTTGACTGTCAAATAATGTCAAGGAGGATGTCAACTGATTCAATATGAGGCATTGATATCAACTGGTGTCAAAGTAGATACAGTATTCCTACAGAAGTATGAAGAAGTATATGGAATCCCCTTTGAAGTACTATATGCACAAGATGAAGAAGAACATGAATACCAGAAGTATATGTGCAAAGGTGACAGACATGTGTGAAAATTTGGAATATATATAGAAGTGCATTTAGTTTGAAGATGTGTGTCAAGGATACATCATGCATGACAAGTTTCAAGAAATACATAAGATATACATCATCCAAATCCAGTTCAATAAATAACACAAGTAATGTATCCTACAACATGTGGTCCTTGCGCATATATCAAATCTACCATGTCATAATATCTCATGATAACAATCAAAGGATTTGGCTGGACAATGGTACATGTACAAAAGCAACTAAGGATATTGGTTGAGAAAATGGTACGAGTGCGCAAGTTTGTTGAAGGAAGACTCTAGAATGTGCAATCAAACATGATGTAGCTTGGTTAATGGTTGGAAGTGCGCAAGCAGTTAATGGCTGAAAAATTCTGAAAGCATGCAAGCATAGCCAATCATAATATTCTTTCAGTAATTGGAACATGCACAAGTTCCTAGAAGAGTACAGTGGTTGACCATCTATGTGAAAATTCCACAACCGAATATATAACAGGTTCACAAGTCCCACAAAGTATGGCAAGGCAAAGGACAAAGATACATTTGGAAGAAGTTGGTGTATGTGCATATCTTACAAAGTATTAATATCAGAAGGGTTCATTACCCACAAGGGATGGTACAATACAAGCCATAGACACATCAAGATGAAGTACAATATTGCGCACATACCGTAAAGAAAATGGTACATTAAGTGCGCAAAGGTACACCACCAAAGTGTAAAATCCCACTAAGTTATGGACCTTGAGGGAACAAGAAAATATCATATGACACATCAACAGTGAAGATGATGACACATGGCACATGCACAATTTGTAAAGTATGAAAGAAGGGATTCCACAACCAATTTGTGAACATACAATCCCTGTAGGACGTATAAATAGAGATGCAACTTGGAGAGTTTAAGATGCTTGGTAGTAAGCTATATGGTGAGAGTATAAGGGCTTTGAGTGCAAGTTTTAGTTTGATTTTTGGGGAATCAAGGGGCTCGTGGACATAACACAATGATATAGAAAAGAGCTGAATGCACACATGCATCAGAATGAAGTTTTGATGGTGCACAAAATGGTGCGATAGATCTTTAGAAAATGCACAAGTACTGAAAGGAAGAGATACTTAAGTATACACAAGTGCTTGATGTTTGGAAGGATAATATTACAATCAACATGCAAATATTCATAGATGTTGTAGAGATAGGAGAAAAGAGACAAAACTGAAGTTTATCAGATATTGCGCAGATGTCTAGGTAATGCATATGAGCAGAAGTGAAAGTGTGTGAAGTTTAGAGCTCCAACTGATGCGCAACGACATAACAACAGTAGGATCTGATAGGTGTATCATGATGAAGATGATCTGATAGAAGTGAGTTAAACATAATGGTCGAATCATTTGATGCACACGATGTCACAGATTATCTCGACTAGCACTTAAATACAAAAAACACATTAGAAATTGCACAGTTCCATCTAGTGCTTCATTTTGAAACAACAAACTATCAATTGAAGGCATTGTATCAGTTTTCCATTGTAGTCATGCAGAGCAGAACATTGAGATAAATAGAGAAGCCGATTGCAAAATCAACAAATCACAGAGTACATGAACTAAGTCATCCATACAACTATGATTTGAGAGGAATGAGAATTTAATTGATGTATGCAGCACAGTGACAAAGTATATTCTGCATACGAAGGTAGTGCACAATAGAATTGTCATCAGAATATATAAAGAAGTGGGCAGAGTTGAATTTTTGTAACATAACAACAGACATTGGACATCAGGGAGGTTGGATGGGGAAATGAGATAGGGAGTTGGAGCTTCCTTTAGGTTGGTGCCTGTAAAACAAAGAAGACAGTGGGTCAGTGCCTCCTTCAAATCAATACTGGAGAAACACAGGGAACAAAAGCTTCCTTCGGGTTGGTGCCTGTAAAACCAGGGGTTGGTTCCTCCTTCTAGTTTGTGTTGGTAAACACAGGAAGTCAGTGGTTCCTTGAATGTATTCTTTCTCATTATAATGAAGCATTCTATGGTTTTCTCCCATTTGGTTTTCCACATAAACATCATGTGTGTTATGTGTTGTTTATGTGGTGCATATAAGTTTATTTACCAATGCATAACATGAGATACATATTAAGTAAAGGCTAATATGTTCAAGAAGGTAAAAACTACTAATAAATACATTAATATTGATTCACCACCCTTATAAGTATTAAATCGATTCCAACAATTTGTATTAGAGAGGGTGTCTTCAGTAATATTTTAACATCTGGAAGATAGATCAATGTGCTGAAATGGATAAGTAGGAAGGCCTTTATACAAATAGAGAACCAAGATTCAACGACACCAATTACATTTTATGGAAGGTACATATGGAATTTTATTTGAAATCATTAGGAGCATATGTTTGGCAATCTATCGTCGATGGTTATAATGTACTAGCAGTTGCACTAGTCAATCTTGAATAAAGGAGAATCTATGAAACAATGCTAGAGACAAAAATGCTCTACTATGTGGTTTAATATGTGACAAATTCATCAAGGTTATGCACTGTGCATTAGCCAAGGAGGTGTGGGAAAAAATCAAAGGTATATACGAAGGTGATTTCAAAGTAAAGAAAGCAAAGTTGCAAAACTACTCTGGTTTGTTTGAATCTCTGAGAATGAAAGATGAAGAGAACATCACATCCTAATTCCTAAGAGTAAATGAGATAGTTAATGTTATAAAGAGTATTGGGGTCACTGTAGATAAAGAATCATTTGTACATAATATATTAAGAACTTTGCCTCAAAAATTCGATGTGAAGTTATTTGTGTTAGAGGAATGAGCTAATATTGAAGACCTAAAAAAGGATGAGCTTAAAGGGATTCTCACTACATATGAGATGAGAACTAAGAAAGAGACTCCCATCAGAAAGGAAGATGCCTTTAAAGCCATATGAAAGGACAAGCATGATCATGACAAATACTGTTGTGATGAATCAGACGATGAACAATAAAACTTTGTCAAGAAGCTGAAAAGATGATTAGGTAAGTACAAGAACAAGTTTCCCTTCAAATGTTTCATATGTGAAGGAGTAGGTCATTATGCATCAAATTGTCCTTACAAGGAAAATGGAGACAATGAAAGTGATGTGGAATTTAGTCAGAAGATTGTGTGCTCACAACACAGAACTTAGAATAGAAGCAGGATCTTGAAATAGATTAAGAGTGTGTACTAAAGAAGGAAGCACCACGTTTGAAGGAATCTTTTGGCAGAGATATTTGTGAAAGTAAACCCAGCTATGAGATTCAACTAAGTTGTGCACAAGAAAATATTCTAGTACTTGAGAAAGAGAAATCTGCATTAAGAGCTTCACTAAAGGAATTGGCACAAAAAATATGGATGATGAAAAATCAACTTGAGGAAAAGGATATAGAGATATCCCATCTAGAAGACAAGCTGACTAAGATAAAGGGAAAAACACAAGTATGTATTGATCCTACCTACGCACAATCAGGAAGTTACAAGATAGACAGAATCTGAAGATGAAGTGCAGAATAACTTGATAGTATTCCCCTAATGTAATAGTTTGAAGTAGGTTCCTACTTCATATCGGCATACCATCTGAAACCCTAGATAGCTTAGCTTAATTCGCAACTCACTGAGATGTTTGTTTACTTTATGATTCGAAGATCATTTCCTCATACCCGAATATTGGAGGATGTCGCAGTATAGAATGACTGTCTCCAGTTGATTGAAAGGTGTGATGAACTTGCTTACAAGAAAAAAAAATCCATCACTTAGAGGATGAAGAAGATGATAAAGAATAAGAAGAATTGTTCAAGAAATTCCAATTCCGATTCTGATTCCAATTCAAAAAAGTAATGGGTACCCTGCCCGGGCAAGCTCTTTGTATAAATAGTTCTTTGAGCTCCTATTGGTTTGGTTGGACTGAAGTAAGGTATTGCATCAACTTCAAAAATACAAATCCTTTCACGGCTAAGGAAATCCAGTCTTTATCTTTCCAACCAACCAAGATCTTGAGTCAATGCTTATGCACGGGTGTCGCTTCCCTAGACTGGCCAACATAGGATGTCAACTAAACTATGGAAGCGATATCTTAATTTTCCTAAGAAATGCTTGAATATATATGGGATAAATATATTTAATTTTAACATTGACTACCAAGATGAAGGAGAAAGAGTGAAACTAAGGATGACTCCTTTATAGTGACTCGGAATATATAAGTGCTTATTTATGCCTCGACGAGGGAGAAAGAAGTGACAAAATGAATGTTGAAGCTTACTAAGCAAGAGATTTAAGTAAAAAAGAAGACCAAACTCCATAAAACATAAATTCATAGTGTATTTTAGTTATATTGTTTCCCTACTCTTGCATGGTAAAGCACTTTGTACTTGTCCCATAGAGGGAGTGTATAAAGACCCTCAATCTCTTGGGGCAGAATAGTGAGCTTCTAAAATTTTATCTCCCTCTTCCACAAGTACAAAAATTACAATGAAAGGAAAACATATATATATATATATATATATCCTAGAGAAGATCGCTCAATATATATTAATATATATTATATATTATATATGAGTGAAAAAGGGAATGTTAATAGGGATATAGGGAAAATAAGGCTTTTTAAGAATTTCTTTATTTTAAATGGGAAAGGAAAAGTGAAGGGGTTAGGGCTTATGAGGGCATACCAATTATTATTATTATTATTAAAGGACATGGGAACAAAAGAATTTTTTTCTTTTCAAAATGGAGGATATTGGTAATTTTTTATAGCGGAGGGGCCTGGCGGGGACTTTAGAGCTTTCCAAACTCAGGCATGAGGACAACAATGATGAATGGATTCATATGGATAATTAATGGAGGTTATCAAATTGACAATTTTTAGTTAACATGATGCAAAATGCATGAACTTTGCCGAAACTTTAATAGAATGTCGAGAGGGTCAAACGATGACATTTTTGTTCAAACAAAATATGAACGCAACCCTTACGACAAGCTGAACACAATGAAAAAAAATTCATGGCATGAAATGCTGAGAGGGAAATATGACAAATATCCAAGACTCGACTAACCCACACTATGATGACAGAGACGATAGTGGATCTGTCGAAGAGATCATACGAAAGGGAAAATGGTGAAATAAGATATGGTCATGATAAGCACATTGAACTAGATGTGACGGTATAGATGAAACAATCTTGAAAATAAAATCAGTAGGTTTGCATATGGCACTTCAGAATCATGTCGATGTTGAGCATCAACACTATACTGCCAAGTAAATAGAGCAAGCTAAATATAATGTATCATTCTTCCCTTTATGGTCATTAATGCAAACTAATTAGTCATTGCAAACTAATTATCTCTAACACGTCAATTAAAATATTGACATATGTAGAGACACATATAAACATGTTATATACAATTATAAAAACCTAAATTAAATATTATGTAAAGACACTCTTAATTTGTGTGTGACGTATAAGGAAATATTTGATAACTAGGATATCTTATATAATTATTAAACTAGACTATGTAGTCGTATTTTTTATCCCATGACTAAATTAGTCATTTATTTTAGTCATTTTTAGTTGTAATCACTTAAAATTGCTAAAACTTGGTCATATTTCACATAAAAACACCGTGGTGACCAACATTCTTGGTGGTTTAGTCATTTATTTCACATCGGGACCAAATTGTTTGGTCACCTAGTCATATATCACCCATTTTTCTATTAGTGTGAGGTAGGCCATCTACCTCGCCATTTTCCTTTATGGAAAAGGCCATGGTGTACTTATTGTTGCACCAATACCCATACTGTAAATAAATTACCTAAAATCATCTCTAAATCAGAGGATTGCAAAGAAGGCCACCCAAATTCATAAATTGTGAATCCTGAGAAGATCATATGTAGCAGATTTTTTATCACTAGTAAGATGGAGCAGACAAAATACAACCAAACTCGCTAGTGATTTAGAATGCAGCACCTAAGAGGACTAAGTACATTCAATTTTAAAAAAAGGATATATACAGGGAAGCTACAGATATGTTGTGAGGAACCTGCAACAATTAATTTATGAAAATACATGAGATAACAGTAATAACAGAACTCAGAATCACTTTATTGATCGTAGGTCACTTCGACGGGGCAACCTCCTTTGAGCAAGCTCAATACAAATAACTTCACAGTACCTTCATTGGCCTTAACACACACTTATATACAAATTCTATGCCCAATACTATGGGTCAATACCATGGGACATATAATAATATAGGATGACTTACAAAGCATATGCATCCAATACTATGGGTCAATATGATGGGCTAATACAAACTCTGGATCAAAAACTACTAGGAGAAGGCTTACAAAGCCAATGAATCCAACAACAATATATTAACAAAGTAAAGAGAAGGTTTGACATGGCTTCATAACATCCCCTCTCCCTTAGAAAAATCTTTGTCGTCAAAGCTTTAGATGTGGAAATTGGTGCGAAATCTGAAGGAGTGATTCCCCTGTAGCATCCTCGGGTTGCATTCTATGCCATTGAATTAATGCCTCTGTGATAGAGTGAGAGAGAAGCTAACACCTTTTGAGTTTCAGGGAGGATTGCTTGGAATATTGTAGATGAAGAAGAACAATATCAGCTGCCTAAAAATGGCACTCAGAAAGGTGTTGATCGGCGTGTTGTTTCAGTCGAATTCGTGCCATGTGAAGATTGTCCTGCAGAATGAGAAGAATCTGATTGCAGTTTCAAAGAAACGATTCAAATGTCGGAACTGGGGAACTGTTGAGGGTGTATGGAAGAAGAACTAGCGATGACTATCCATAGACTGCTTCATATGGTGTCATTTTAGATGTGGTAATGTACCACTAGAGTGCTTCAAGGAAATCCATAGAAATAGTTGTCCAAATCTGTGTAGGGATGAGCAAGGGTTTGGGCAGTCCCAAAAGGAGTGTCGTTTCACCCTTGTTGACCTAGCAAGTATCACAGTCAACCACCATTTGTTGAATTTTCATGTTCAGTCCCTTCCAAAAGAAGTTACATTGTCCCTGGTCATACGTGTTGAGGAACCTAGAGTGCCCTGCCAATGGAGAAGCATGGAGTTCATAGAAGGAATAGCATGTGGATCTGATTGCAACCAATTTGGAACAAGCAGAGAAATAGAAGTAAGAGAAATTGGGTCATCAAGTGTGCGAGAAGGAGCATCTTCCACCAGATTGTCCTTACCCTTATTGTAAGTAAGTGCATAGGCAGAACCCATGAGGTGGATAACCCATTTCAGGTGTGTTAGGGAGAAGACCCATTATTCCAGGAAATTTTCCAGACTCTGGAGATCAGCCTTGATGCAGAAATAATTCCCTAATAGGGATGGATGCCACTCTTGTAGTGCATTCAAAATAGCCATCAGTTCCTTCTGAGATGAAGATGCAGCTAAATTATTATCGGAAAGGTCTCTTGAAGGAGACAAGCCCACTAGTTCAACAAAGACACCTACATATCTATCCAAGGAAGTAGTGGAGACTGTTGATGGGTGCATCTGAATGGAGTGGAGCTGAGTGATGACACCATGTGAATTATTCTTTAGGATATTTTCCAGGCGATGTGAATTGTTGATGAAGAAAGACCCTGGTTGTAAGACCATAAATTTGTGTTGTTTCCCATTGATTGAAAACTTCATCGAAAGTTCAACAAAATCCCATAAGATGGGGCCAAGAGTGCATAACCATTGAACACCCAAAACCGCATCACATTCGCCTAAGGACAAGGAAAACATGTCAGAGCGCAGGTTATAATCTTCTAGAGAGATGCGCACATTGTGACACTTCCCCTTGCAAGGTAAGGTGCCCCCATTAGAAACCATGACTTCAAAGTTGGAGCAAGGATGGACAAAACAATCAACGTGTTTGGCGAGCCAAGCGTCAATGAATTTATGAGTGATACCAGAGTCAATGAGTATTGTAAGATGAAGCTTCTTGAAGTAACCCCTGACCGCATTGTTTGGGGGGTGGTGATTCCAACTAATGCATGGAGAGATACCTCTGGGTGGTCTTCCTGAGAAGGAGGGTCAATAGGAGACTCCTGAATGTGGACCTAATCATCCATTCTATCTGGAGCTTCTTCACCAATTTCAGAGGAAGGCGGAGAATCTACATCCAAGAGATAGAGATTTTGTTGAACACATCTTTGTCCCCGGGTGAATTTCTCATCACAAATATAACAAAGCCCTTTTTCTTTGCGTGCCTGCATCTCTGTTTCAGACAAATGCTTGATAGGAGTTGGTCGAGGAGCTGGAAGGGAGGGAGGTCGTTGAGAACCCATATTTTGAAAGGGAACAAAAGTGGGTTTGGAGCATTGTTGGGCTGCAATATTTTCTTCTTCCAACTTAGCCAAACCTAGGGCTTCCATCATTGCGTTGGGACAAAACATTTTAACCTCTGAGCAGATTTCATCATCAAGACCACTGATAAAACAACTCCTGTAGAATTCATCAGATAATCCTTCTATGTGATTGGCTAGTTTCTCAAATTCTATCTGATACTCTCTCACTGTGCCAATTCGATGAAGTTTTGTGAGGGCTCCTGTGAAGTCATCAAAATCACTATGACCAAATCGTTGCAAAAAGAGCTACCAAAAATCTGACCATTTTGGCTCTTCATGAGCCTGGATGTACCAACGGTACCATTGAAGAGCTTCTTGTTCCAAATGAAAGGATGCAAGTGGAACTTTGTTTACATCAAAAGTATCATGTAGACTGAAATACTATTTGCACGATAGATCCAACCAGTCAGATCAGTACCATTCAAGCGAGGAAAATAAAGCTTCGGACCACGGAAATTGGCCATTGAAGATTGGGACTGTCATTTGTTGTTCATGGCTGAATGCTCAAGATGGAGGCCGAGAATTTTTTCATCCAGATTTTGGAGTTTGGTTTGGATGGCTGCAAGTGCTTCCTCCATGGTTTTTTCTCCTGGACGGGTGAAAACCATAACCAAGAGTTATTTTTTTTTTAATGGGTAGAAAAAAAACTAGAAGCTTATTTAGTAAAGGGAAGTTTCGATTTGGGAGAACTCTGATGGGAAATTGGGGTTTGACTAGGTTTTGGACACTTTCGAATGGACAGGGAAGCAGAAAATGAGGATTTTAGAAGTGGGGTGAAAGAATGGGAAAAATTTTCAGAGCGGGACAAAGAAGCATAAATAGGGAATGAACACAGTAGCAAAATTTGAAGGCGATTGGGTGATAATTAAAGAAGTTATGGAAAACCCTAGAAATAGACAAATGTGGGATTTATGGCTTTGGGAAGTGGAATTGGGGATAGGGTCCTCAGGAACGAAAGATGCAGAATGGGATTATATCGATTCTAGGGAAGTCTCAAGGGAAACAGAGTCAAAACATGGGAGATATGGTGAAGAAGGGTTTTGAAACGAATGGATCTCAATGGCGTAGAAGTGATTAGAAACAGATGGATCTGCAATGGCGCGGAAGTGATCGATAACAGTTATAGACAGAGAAAATATGCAATTTATCAGCTAAAAATAGATATGGACCACCGTATGCTTGTCTTCCTAACGGTTCAGGGGATTCACTCAGCCACCAATGTTGTCTAATGGCTTGCGTATTGGGGAAGTACCCCTCCCTCCACGACTCAGGTAAAACTAATAACCGCTTTGCCACAAACGACAGCTCTTGGTTTACCTCACAAATGGGAACTAGTCAATCAGGTAGGGGTCGGTGCCCTTTTCGCTGGAAGGTCCTCTCAATGGGCTAGCTGCTTTGGGGTTCTTGTGGTACTCCTCACAATGAGTTTTAGGGATTATGCCCAAGTATTTCTCACAGTTAAGCAGATAGGGATTATTCCCAGATCCGAACCTGCAACATATGTGAAATTTGTTTTGACAGAAATTTCACCCAACAAGCCCAAGAAAGTGCTTTGATACCAAATGTGACAAACCTACAACAATCAATTAATGAAAATACACGAGATAGCAATAATAACAAAACTTAGAATCACTTTATTGACTGTAGACCACTTCGAGTGGGCAACCTCCTTTGAGCAATCCCAATAAAAATAACATCACGATACCTTCATTGGCCTCAACACACACTTATATACTAAGTCTATGCCCAATACTATGGGTCAATACCATGGGACATATAATACTACGGGACAACTTACAAAGCATATGCATCCAATACTATGGGTCAATACCATGGGCTAATACAAACTATGGATCAACAAATACTACGGGACAAATTACAAAGCATATGCGTCCAACAATAATATACTAACAAAGTAAGGAGAAGGGTTGACACAGGTTCCTAACATATGTTTGGTCGAATATAAACACTACTATCCCTAGAGGGTGCAAGACCATCTCAACAATCGTGGTCATAAGACACCAAAGATGAAGGAAAATAATCATGTAACCATGAAGAAGAATAGCATGTTTACTCTAGTTCCACCTAATGAAGGGTACATTAGACGATGAGAAATCCACCTAGAAGCTACAAGGGGTGTTTTAGAATATTTTTTATGTTGTGGAAATTGATGGTAGAATATGTGCCTCATTACTAGAGAGGAATATACAGTTTGTGTGACAAGGATGAAGAAAGTGAACCAATCAAGAATTTTGTCTGGATGCACAGGTGCAAGGATATGATATCAAGAATGTAATGATGGAATTGGGTTGGATGGGAAATTTTTACCAAAGAAGCCATGGGAAGAAATAAGTTCTCCACCTTTGGTCTATTCCCCCATTCAGTTGCAGATGGAAAACCAATATCACATCTTCCATATTGGTCACTTGGATAATACATAAGTGGATCTCTATGGGGTTAAGAACAATACATATTTTAAATTCATTGATATTATGGGTGAGATAGATCCTTATCCACCATTTCTTGGAATCAAATGGTCCTAATTGAATTATGGCGTAATTAATTTAAAGAATAGAACGATGACCTTTGAAGTAGATTATATGAAGGGAGAAAAAACCCTAAATCCACACCAAGGACCATGGTGCATGGAGCTAATCCAGGAGACTATGGAATGATATGTTTTGGAAAATATCTATTCTCTGATTGCATGAAAGAGAGATGACTATGTGAATCCAACTACAAAGGGTTTTGTGAGGTTGAGAAGTACTCAGTCTTTCAAAAGTAACTCTGAGGATGCATGGGACAACTGGAAAATATACATCATGATGTCTCATATAGACACTATGCAATGGTGAAATATGTCAGATGGGTTGCTATAGAATTCAAAAATGCACCATTGTATAATGGAAATAATCTTCTATATACAATCTTATAGAAGATGGAATCCACGACAGAGGAACAATACCGTATGGATGTATTGGACATAGATCTTAGGGGCACTACCACGAGATGGTGGAAAAAATATATAGATTATTTTCCTGACTAGGATACCACATAACTTACTCTGATGGTCAGGTTCAAACCATCCCTACATGCTAACATGGTGGTTAAAGTTTACATGGGTGAATCCAATCGTTATAAGCATATAGAACTCTATGAGCACCAGTGCCAATCAAGAGAACTACAGCCACATTTCTACATTCACCCATTCTTCCATGAGATTTTCCCTATTCTGAGAGCTTTGTATATACATGAAAAAATAAGAAGACAAATTGACTTGAGGAAAAAACTGCATGCAAATTTATGTCAACAATTTTCCTTATTTGCAACTATTGACATCGCAATAGAAGCATTAATGACTATTAAGGATGCATTATTTACTAACCAATTGTGATAGGTAGGAAACTCATATATTTTCTCGACACATAAGGATTTGGAAGACTTCCACTTGGCTATCGCAAGGATAAGAAAAACTCTCAGTTGTGTAAAGTTAGAGCAAGATTACCTAGAACTAGATGAACTAGAACAATTGTGACACCTTCATTTCCATGAATTAGAGGGTGCTCTAGAAATCAGGCCCACCGAGCCTGAATATACCAAAGCCATACAGTTAACCTCAGCATATAAAGAAGATCAAAATTGTTACTGAAGAGAGACAAAAAATGGAAGCTATTCGAAATTACTGGAATGACCAAACAGTCATGGAATTTAGATCCCTTCTGAAAGAGTATGAAGACTTGTTTCCACAGAGATTCATATAGCTTAAGTGGATTCAGGGAGACCTAGAATAAATGAAGATTGCACAAAATCCAAACTCAAATCTCGTCAAGCATCGCTCCTATCAACTGACTCCTTGAGTGAATCAAAATGATAAAAAGGATATTGAACGCATGTTAAGTTCCGGTCCAATTTTTCCAATCAATGAATCTAAGTGGATTCATCCCATTTTGATATGAAGTAAGAAGAATGGAAAGGACATCTGAATTTGTGTTGATTTCCGTAGCTTGGATGTTTTCCATGTGAATGATTCATTCCCGATGATGTTCAATGATTATGTATTAAATCGAGTCATGGGAAACGAAGTATACTCTTTCACTTACGAATTCTTGGGCTATCATCAGGTGAGTATCTCCGAAGAATATAAGAAGAATACCAAATTTACCATTGAGTGGGGATCATTCACATACAATGTTATGTCATTTGGAGTTAAGAACTCTTCAATTATCTGCTCAAGGATATTAATAGCATATTTATGTGAGTTCATAAATTCCTCGAAGTTTATTTATATGGCTTAACATTTTACAACCCGATGACACTCTCCTTCAGCTCATGCTAGATCACTGCAGATAGATGCATATTTAATTGAATCAATGGAAGTGCATATTCTATGTAGATTTTGGTAACCTACTAGGAAATATTGTACGTAAGGATAGAGTGTTCGTCAACCCTACAAAAATTACAGCTATTATAAATTTTCAGGCACCAACGATAGAAAAATAGTAGTGATCCACACTAGGTCATACCCAGTATTATAGAAGATCGATATTTTTTAGTTGAATGAATATTGTGAGCAAGCATTCAACACACTCAAATAAAGAATGGTAACTCCGGAATCCTACCATTCCCCGATTGGTAGAAGGAATTCCATGTCCATGTAAATGCATCATGAATCACCCTTGGAGTTGTATTGGTCCATCCCAAATAAGGTGAGATGCACCATCCAATGTATTTTTCTAGAAGAAAGCTATCGCAAGTGGAACACAACTACACAACCATAAAATGAGAGGAATTATCTATGATTTATTCATTATAGAAGTTCCTCCATTATATTTTGGGAGGACATTTCGAGTTCTTCATGAACCACTCGGCCCTGAAATATCTAGTGAACAAGCAAGTGTTAGAGGGAAGAATCTGTAGATGGTTAATATTTTTTCAAGAATTCTTGTTTAAGGTTATAGTGAAGCGAGGGAAAGATAATCATGGATCGGATAATCTTTGTCACATTGAGTTTGGAAAATCTAGCGGCTCTATACAAGATTAGCTACCAAACATTGCATTATTTAGAGATGAAGTTGTTCCACATCACCTATAAGAGATTACATTATTCCTTACTATAGGGAAGGCTCCGGATGAATTTTCTCCCACATAGAAATGACGCCTACTGGTAAGAGTGGATAAATATCAGTTAATTGTAGGATAGTTCTATAAACTAGGGATTAATGGAATCTTGAACATATGCATATTAGATCCTGAATGTAAAAGTATTTTATGGGAATTCCATGCTCAAGTTGCGGGAGGAAATGTTGGTGGAAAATATATAGGGATAAAGGTGCTACAAGTTGGACTGCAGTGGCCTACTTTATCAAAATATGTTAAGGAGTATGAAATGAAATGCAACGTTTGTCAATGTGTTGGTCTACCATCCCACCGAGATGAACTTCCTTTCAATCCAATGCACGTCTTAAATTTTTTTGAGAAATGGGAAATTAACTTTCTAGGGTGTAGGCATCCATAGACAAAGATTTCAAAATATTTGTATATCATTACTACAATAGATTATTTAACCAAATGGGTTGAGGATACAACAGTATTTTATTGTTCCATAGAAACAGCTGCTCAATTCATCTATGAAAGCATTACAACTTGCTTTGGGTACCCTAGAATTCTCACAAGCGATCAAGGAAAACATTTTTAAATAATACAATTGAAGAATTGGAAACTAGTTCATGATTTAGCATCATAAGAGAAGTCCATGTCACCCTTGGGAAAATCGCATTGTTGAAGAATTTAACAATATTCTGGAGATGAGACTGACCAAAATCTGTTTAAAAGAAAAAGATGACTGTGATGAGCGGATTCAAGCTATGCTATTGGATTATATAACTACCACCAAGAAGCTTCACAAGAAAACTCCATTTCAGTTGGTATATGTTAGAGAAGCAGTGGTTCCCATTAAGGGAACCACTGCAAACATAACTCATATGATAGATGACGAACCAGATGTGGAACATCTTGTAGAATTTATGGAAATTTTCGAATCTCCATTTATTGGAGAAAATCATGCAACAATATAAAAGGGGAGACATAAATCGTAGAACGATCGCCACATCAAGAATAAGCCACTCGCTAAAGGATACAAAGTTTTATTGTATGATAATAGATTTATTAAAATCATAGGGAAGTTATAGATGCACTGGATGGGACCTTTCTTTCTTGCCAAAAACAAGATGTAGGTACTATAAAACTTGCACAATTTAATGATTTTGCATCAACGATGGGTTAATGACACATCATGAAGACATATGTTTTTGATCATTAACTCTGTAAGAGACCGCTCCTACTTTCGACAGTACGTTAGTTAGGAGTTAGAGTTTATTTATTTCTATTTATGTTCCATGCTATTTATATTTAGTATTTAGTTGGTTTCCACATTTTCTTTCAATCATAAGTTATCCAGCACCATTGTGGTCAGGGGGAGGAACATTCATGTTCAATTATTATCAGTTTTCTATTGCACTAGTACAACAATATATTTGAGCAGATCAATGGTCAATCATGTGAAGCCATAAACATTCTAGCTCATCCAATGATACTAACAAGAAATAATCCAGTTAAAAGAGTTAACTAAGTGATAACAAAGAATATCTAGTTAACTAAGTTATTGCATGAAGACACTTGAGATATGACACTTGAGTTGTGGCACTTGGATGAGGACACTTGAGCTAAACTAAAATATGACACTTGCATGATGATACTTAAGTTAGCCACCTAACTAAGTGGTCTAGCATTTATTTAAAGGGAGAGTTCATCGTAAAGTCAGTACACAGAGTTAAAGCTACTCAATGAGAAGTATTGTGCACTTTTCCATGTAGAATTGATGTATTCAATATTCGAGCAAATTCTATTAAAGACAATTTGTGCATGTGACCAATATTAGAAAATAGGTTGAGTGGAGAATTATTCTTCTAAGTTTCTCTTCTTTATCTATATCTCTTTCTCCGATATATGCATCGGGAGTGCTTACTGTAATGTGCTCTTTATGAAGCAAGTCATTCTCTGGTCTCTATCAATATACTAATGAAAATTTTACTGGGGTTTTCTCCCTCCAGTTATAGAGGGTTTCCCTAGGGTAAATTTATGTGTTGTATGTGAATGCTTATGCTTATGATTGTTAATTGATTTCAAGTACTATTTCAATTCCAAATTAAAGATCAAAAATTAAAAAGGACCCCATTGATCACACCGAAGGCTCATTTGTGATAGTTGAACATTTTGATTATCCATGCTTAATAGGATTACAAAGGTTCACAATAGTTCAACAATTTGAGGTATCTTGATGCTTTGTAACTAAGAACTGCCTTTGATATTCCTACAACATCTTGTAGTCTCAAGTCCCCTTCTATCATTACTAAATAATATCAGAGTTTGAGCAAGGGATTGCCCGCAAGAAAAGACGTAGTTGTTGATCCCACTGGTATCAGTTCCCATCCTTCATCCCCATTTCTTAGTCTCTTTGATGCTTAGGAGCTTGTCATTGGAAGTATGATCTCTTATTGAACAGAGAGACAATGTGTTCCTTCCTACATTGGAGTCCTCAAAAATTAATTTTTTGAAGACAAAAAATCGATTGCCGATTTTGTTTCACATATCACCCCTACAAGGAAAATCGTCGTCTTAATTACAAGAACTTGTCTTCAGAGTAACACTTTATGACTTTATTGTGTATCACGGAAGCAAAGGATAAATACCAATGTTGTTCAGTACCATATGCACTCAACTAATGTTGTTCAGTACTAAACTTGGATCCTTGATTTGAAGGACCAACAGTCAAACATGCTCAATGATCAATGACATAGTACACTTGATGCGAGGGCGATTCAACATTTTTCATTGTGGCTTGCTTTCTCCTTTGTTTTCAAGTGGAATAAGAAGGAAGTAGAAGAAGAGAATTCAAAAGATGATGGTTTTAGAAAGGAACGAATTTTGTGGAAGTGTATCAAAAGTTGCAGAAGATTATTGAAATTTGAGGAAGAAAGGTAACAACCGCAACCACTTTTGAACCTATTTTGGACCTGCTCTCCAAGTATACAAGGAAAACATAGGATAAAGAGGAGGAGGAGAAGAGAGAACAAGCATGCAAGGAAAGTTAGAGATCATATAAGCATCACACTAGAGTCAAAAGAGACAGAGATGAACATATCCATAATGGGGCTTATGTAATCGGGTTTTGGGGTTTCTAGCTTCTAGATATTTTGTCCCAACATAGGTCATTCCATGGTGAATGTAAGGCTTAAATCCGTAATTCAAGTCGATGTAATGGAACTAGTATAATGAAATAGATTGGTTGGCACCTTCAATTTTTTGTATATTCTTCTGTTATGTCTGATGTTGTTTACTGTTCCTTGAGTTAAATATTTTAATGATGAATGTTATTAAGTGTTTTTACTCTATATTTAAATTAACAATATGATAATGTTCACCTCTGTAAACCCTTTATCAAAACCATAGGGTTAACTAATCCCATCTTATGTTGGTCATGGATGTGCTTAGGGTTAGACCTTCCCCCTTAAGGGGATTGAAAATACCATCACACTAGACTACAACGGTGCCCTTTTGTTTGCCCGTGCACAAGAATCTCGGTCTCCATTTTTCACCAACACTTCCTTCCTATTTTAATTATTTAGTGCTTGTATAGATAGAAAACTATGGTAGTAGATCCTTTATATTGATTTACATGTTAGTAAAATTATTATTATGTTTATAAATATTTCTCAATAATCTTACAATAAATATAAATGTTTCATTACTTATTTCTGAATGTAATTATATGTTTTTCCTTTTTCATTAAAGCTACTCATTATTATAGTAATATTTAAAAGCTAATTATAAGAAAATATAATGTACTAAATTACAATCCTAAAACATTGATAAAGGAAAAATGTTCATTAGAATCTATTGAGTAGAATAATAATATCGTTTAAAGTGAATAAGATATTTTAAACATCCCCTCTTTTGAACATGTACAAAAGTAAAATATGATTATAGGAAGTCAAATTCTTGAGATTAAATGTTTCTGTATGTTGAATATTGAATATTGCTTGAACATTCTCTGTGTGAGTTCATGAAGTAGTTTTCCCATTTTGTTTATGTTAAAAGATAATTAGAAGAAGTGATATTCACATGTTCAATTCAAAGTGAATTCGAATCTAAATGACAAAGATTTATGATTTCACTATGTGGAAATCCTCGTATTCCAATGAATAGGGTTTCTAAGCCTTACCTATGAAAAATCCTTATTCTAATCCTACAAATATTAAGTCTAAATAATTTGATGCAATTTAACTTCTTTTTGGTATTAAAAAAAATCTATGTAACACTAAAAAAGGACCTCAAACTTTAGTCGTTCGCTAGGTTTTTTCATAACTATCTCTTCATAGTCCTCAACAAAATATAAGTATTGGTTTCAGTTTTCGATTTATACCCTTACACTTCTAATTAGATGGTAGTTAAACTCATGTTAATCTAAAAGTCTAGTTTTATATATATAATCTAACAATTTTTTTTTTCTACCTATATATAAATAATAATAAGAAACAATGAATATATATATATATATAAAATTTAAATGACAAGGGGAATAGGGGGGGAGGGAGAGGATCTGCAACAAAGGAAATTTTAGATTCGAAGAATAGTCCCGAAGGTGCCACATTTTCAGTTGAATGTTCGAGATTTTATGTTTTAATCATTGTGTTTTAAGATGTATTCGGACTTGGTAGATAATGATGCTGTGTCTCCTGGGGTACTCATCTTCTTACATAATCTCGCTAACGTCTCCTCGTCTCAGCATGAATTGAATGCCCCCATATCCACCACGTCGATGGACAACCTGCAACATTCTCCCCCATAGATCGCATCAGATCTGAACCTCCCCATGCATGAGAATAATAACATCCCTGTAAGTAGTAAAGGTGCTCGTGTGAAGACGAAACTGGTCACATTATCCATTGGTAAGGAAATCAATATTAATGACATCCCTGATTACCTTTCCACGGCTCTGGTAGGATGCTTCTATGGGAAATTCATTGGTCAGGAAGTGTTAAAGACGTGGATTTCCTGCAATTGGAGTTCTCTTCTGAGTGAAATGCCTCAGTTTCACATTCTTATGCAGGGTTGGATCTTGATCAAGGTTAAATTAGAAGTTGAAAGTGAAAAACTAGTGGACAAGAATTGGAATTGGGGACCTTCAGGATTAATTCTAAAAATGTGGCAGGTAGATTTCGAAGCAGCCAGAGAACCGCATAATGTCCAACAATTTTGGGCTTTACTGCCTGGTCTGCCTATGATGTTCTGGCATAAGGAAATCTTGGAGGCTATTGGTGGAAAAATTGGTAGATTCATCTCTTTAGAAGAAAATTGGGAGAAAAAAGATGACAGAAGGTGTGCAAAATTTCTGATAGAACCTAACTTCAGGGATGGGCTGTATGAAGAAATTCAGTTGGAATTGAATGGTAGCATTTAGAAACAACACTTGGATTATTGGAAAATTTCGTTCATATGCTTTCAATGTCAACAGGTCAAAAATTTGGCTAATGACTGTCCCTCAAACTCCATTAGCTTTGTACGACATAAAAATCTATGGAGAAGGAAGCTTGTTCAGAAGAATTGTACAGAAGACGACAATTTGACAAAAGATGGTGGCTCTTCAAAAGAAACTGACATCAGTACAAATGACATGCTTCCAGACTACATTATTGGTAAGTCCTTAATTCCCTCTAATACCCCTCCTTTTGTATCTTCCAATTTTATTCTGCCAATTGTTTCTACTCCCATTTCCTCTAAACAAAAAGAATATTTTGATTGCACTTATTATCCTCCGACGACGGTCAACCCGGATAAAAACAACCCTTTGCACATCTTCGAGGTTCAAGTTTTGGAGGAAAATTCTATGGGGATCCCAAAGAAAGGATGTTTTGGCGTGGCAGTGACATTAGAGGATATTAGGGACCCCTCATCTTGGGTCAAACACAAGACCTACAACACAAGATCAAAAAAGTTGTTTTTGGAAGAAGGAGAAGCATCCTCGAAAGGAGGTCTAGCTCTAGATATGCCAAAAGTAGTTTTAGGAAGGAAATATCATATATCAAAAGTCAAATCACAAGATGAATTGGAGGTTCACTCTTGAAAACAGTCCACTATTAACAGTGCACTTAGAGCAGGGATAGCCCATCCAAGCGCTCATAAATGATTTTTTTTTCTTTCAACATAAGGGGGTTAGGGAGCTCCCCCAAGATAAAAGCTCTCAAAAGAATGATCGAAAGTTTAAGTCCTTCAATCATCTTCATTCAGGAAACTATGATGGAGGGAGATAAAGCTCAAGAGGCAGTTGAATATTGGCTCAAAGACTAGTCTTTTGCTGACATAAGTTCGGATGGGCATTCAGGTGGGTTGTTAACAGCCTGGTTTCCTTCCCTTAAGGAAGTTAAGACTAAAAAATTTGAGACATTGTTAAAAACAGTTTTGGAAGATCTGAACTACCGTGAATTTTACTCCTTCTTCAATATATATGGTCCGTATTCGAATAGAAGGCCTTTTTGGGAATCTTTCCTTTCCTCGAGACTCCTAGAGACCAAGAATATGGTCTTAGGTGGATATTTTAATTTCACTCTCTCAGAAAGGGAGGTTTGGGGCTCCTCAGTTCGCTTAGACAATTTAAGTAATTTTTTTAGGTCCCTTATTGGTTCTAACGGATTGGTGGATGCTCAACCATTAAAATTTGAACGCACTTGGAGGAATAACAGATCTGGAGAAAAATCCATTTAAAAATGTCTGGATAGATTGATGGTTTTGGAGGATCTCGTTGTTGGTTCCCTCACAATAAATTCATGGGTAGAGGTTGTAGGGTTATCTGATCACCTTCCAATCCTTCTCTCTTTCGGAAAGAATTCAACAAACCCAAAACTCCCTTTAAGTTCAATCCTACTTGGTTAAAAGAAGATGAGTATCTAAAATTGATAAAGGACTCCTAGACTCCTCTTCATAGTCACTCTGCCGAGTCGTTTATGAAACAACTATCTGACAACCTTTTGATATCAAAAAAGGTCTCAAAGCTTTAGGAAAAGTCCTCTAACATAAAACATCAGTTTCAAATTAAAGAAGTAGAGGCCGAGCTAAAGGAAATCTACAAGAACAATAGCTCTCAAACTTTCTCTGTGGAATAATTAAAGGAAGTTAAGGATTTAGAATTAAAGAGGGAAGACTTGTTGGCTAAAGAAAAGCAATTGTGGAGATTTAAAAGCTGGGCATAATGGATTTTAGAAGGAGACAACAATACCAATTTTTTTTGCAGGTTTGCTTTGCGGAGGAAAAATGTCAATTCAATTCCAGATTTCAAGGATGAAAACAAGAATCTTCTAAGTACCTTTGAGGAAAAAGTTGAAGCAGGGAAAAGTTATTTGAAAACCCTCTTTTCTAAACCGAAGGGTTTCCCTATTCAAGATATTTTATAGGTATTAGTATTGTTCCCCACTTTGGTTAATGATGATATTAATAAAGATTTAACAAAAGAGATTTCGGAAGAAGAGTTGGGAAAGATAGTTTTTTCCTTTCATAAAGGAAAAAGTCTCTATCCTGATGGCTTCAGAATTGAATTCTTTCAAGGTTTTTTCGAAACTTTAAAACACGATTTGTTGAAAGTTGCAAGGGAGTCTCAATGTGCAGGGAAGGTTTTAGGTGCACTCAACTCTACTTTTCTTGCTCTAATTACCAAAAAAAAACCTTCCTCCTTCGAAGACTTTCGACCAATTTCCTATTGCAATGTAGTTTATAAAATCATTTCCAAAATTATTGCACAGTGGTTGAAGCCCATCCTAAGCAAGATAATCTCCATGGAACAATTTGGGTTTCTTTGGAATCAGCAAATCCATGATGCAGTCTCATCAGCCCAGGAGGCTATTCACTCCATTCACAGGAATAAAATTCAAGCCCTTATTTTCAAGTTAGAACTATCTAAAGCATACGACAAAGTTAGTTGGCCCTTTCTGAGGTTGTTTATAATACATATTGGCTTAGCATTGAAAACAATTAACTAGATTATGGGTTGTATTCAATCATCCTCCTTTGCAGTCCTCTCAAATGGCTCACCTTCTAGCTTCTTCAGACCAACTAGAGGAATCAGGAAAGGGTTCCTTCTCTCCCCTTTTCTATTCATTCTGGTAGCATGAGCCTTGAGTTGGATAATTTCTCATGCTAAACGATCTGGTTCTTTTAAAGGAATCAAGCTCTCTAAGATGGAAGTGATTTCTCATATCTTATTCGTCGACGATGTGTTAATGATGGGGGGGCTCTCTGGATAATTATAAGGAAATGAAACATATTTTAGATCTTTACACGAAGGTCACAAGGATGTTCATAAACATTGGAAAATCCACCTTATCAAAGAATTCATTATCGAGTGCAGCAAGAAACAGGTTAGAAGTGGAAATACCCTTCCACTTAAGACCATTATCAGAAGGATTCAAATATTTGGGTTTTTTTATAAAGCCTAATTCTTACTCCTTCCAAGATTGGCTTTGGTTTTATAAGAAGGTGGAGAGTTGGATTGGCTGTTGGACTAATAGGTTCCTCTATAGAGGAGGAAGATTGGTACTACTTAAAGCAGTCATCCAAAGCATTCCAGTTTATTCGGATTCTATCACCTATATTCCAATTGGTATTCTTGATAAAATTTGGAAGAAGTTCTCCTTTTTGCGGATTGCTAGTAACAAGCTAAAGGAATCACTTTGGTTAAATTGGAAATAGTGGCCAACTTGAAATCTCTTGGTGGTTGGGGTATTAAAAATCCCTTCTTATTCTGTCAATCTTTGGAAGCTAAGTCCCTCTAGCATTTAATTAAAAATCCCTCTTCTTTATGGGGTAGGTTATTGGTGTCAAAATATTGCCCAATATCCTCTATCCTTGACTGGATAAGGACTCCTATTAAATCTTACAAATTTGGTTCTATAGGATGGAAATCCTTTATTCTTTCCTTCCCTCTGATAAGAGATTGGCTGGCCTGGAATTTAGGTGATGGGAAAAAAGTGCGTGTTGGGGATGACCTGTTGATTGGGGGAGGGAATGGTTTCAAGCTCTCTGGTGGAACCTTAATTGTACTTAAGGGACTCAAAATTTGCACTCTAAGTGATGCTAAAACTTCACATGCTAATGATTTAAGCTTAATAGTTTGGAAATCAATTGAAGAACGAAGTCTGGAAGGTGACAAAGCAAAGGAATGGAATTCCTTTATAGATTTGCTAAATTCTTGTTTTATCCGTTTAAATGAAGGAGTGGATGACAGTTTGGTATGGTAAAAAAATCTTCAACAGGTGATTATAGTGTGAAACTTGGTTATGTAACAAAGGCCAGAGACTCCTTCGTTGGTGATACAAAATGGTGGTGGAACACCCTGTGGAAGGTGTCTGCTCACCAAAGGACAAGTTAACATTGTGGCTTGCACTCAGTAACAAATTATTAACTTGGGACAACCTTAAGAAAAGACCTTGTAAGGGTCCTAGCTGGTGCATGTTGTGCCAAAACAATGAAAAGGTAGGTTCTCACCTTTTCGTTTTTCGTTTTTATGCAGAGAAGGCTTGGAATATAGTGGCTAAAGTTTTAACCCCCAAGCTTCTCATGAAGGATCTTCCTTGGAACAAAAATGACAGTCTTGGTGGAATTTTAGATCGGTACTTCCCTTTGTTGCATTCCCAGCTTCCTTTATTTATGTAATATGGTGGGATCACAACTCTGAAATATTTCAAATTCATCATATTCCCGAAGAAGTTACTTTGGGTCTAGTTGTTCAGTGGACAAAGGAGCAAAAATTCGAGGAAAAACCAAAAAAACCAAGAATTTTGATACCTCCAACTATAGACAAATCAATGCTGTGGGCCTTTTTTGATGGATCCAGTCAAGGTGACCCCCCTCGGGGAGGTTTAGGAGGTGTGATATACCTGGCTGATAATCATAAACTCCAGGTGAAATATGCTCTGGGGCACTGCACAAAGAATAAAGCGGAGCTAACTGCTCTGTTTTCAGTCTTGAAATTGGATTTATCTAGAAATATGAATTGTCTTCATCTTTTTGGACACTCAAAGATGGTAGTAGATTGGGTAAATAACATAATTCATATCAAAGCACCTCATCTACAACAGCTTCTTAGTGCTATTAGAAGTTTAAAGGAGTCCTTCGTTGTCTTCTTTGTAACACATGTTTATAGGGAATTAAACACTAAAGCAGATCTCCTTTAAAAAAATGCTCCCCTCTTAGTGCCAGGATAGACATAAATTGAAGAAATACATGAAGGATTGAAGATATAGAACTTTGTAACAGATCTTGATACATTTTTGGTTTGTAAGCTCCTTAGTGGAAAAATGTAATGAATCTTTTAAATATTTTGGAATGTAAGTCCCCTAAGGACACTTCATGATCATTCTTTTAGAATGATTGATCTTTTCCATTTGGAATATATATATATATATATATATATAAGTTGTCTAAATATTCGATGATTTGGCTCGGATAGTGGTTTTTCATGGGAATTTCACGTTTTTTATTTTGTAAAATCTGAATTTAACTGTGGTTTATTGATGATTTTGATGGTAGAAACAGATTCAATACCATCAAAAACTCCAAAAACACTCAAAATTTCAGAGTTTAATAATTGTAACCAAACTTTTATATCTAATTTTTTCAAAATCATAAAATCATTGAACTTTTAAACTACATATATGAGACAAAACATATAATCTTAACCAATAATGTCAATAAGCTAAACCTTTCGAAAAACATACCAATCAATAACATAGCAATAAAATAATTATATTATTTAGTATATCTTCCTTTGGCATTGTATAAAGCAATCTTTGAAGATGTTCCAATTTATATTTAAAATTTTATGCTTTAGATTGTCTTCATTTGACATTGTATAAAGTAACCATTGAAAAATGTTTAAATTTAAATTTAAATTTTATTGAGTTTGTTTTAATCTTACATTTGATAAATGTTAAATTTTATAATATAATCATTATATGCTTTAGAATGTCTCATTTGACATTGTATAAAGTAACCATTGAAGAATGTTTCAATTTAAATTTAAATTTAAATTTTAGTGAATTTGTTTTAATTTTTCAAATGTTAAATTTTATAATATATAATATATAAGAATTTGTTTAATGGTTTTTTGCTTTTCATTATATCATAAAGTCGATTATCTATGTTGTTATATGGCTGAGTAGTTTACAAGAAAGATAAGTTGTTGATGAAAATTATTTCACATAATTAAAATCTAATTAATTTCTAAAAAATTTAGCACATGTAATTACTCATAATATTGCTTACATATGAGATACAATACATATAATACTACAAGAATGTGATGTATAAACTATGATGTATATGCAACCAAAACCTTCATTTTTGTTTTTCATACGAAAAACCTTTACTATGTAGTTGGACTAAATATGAGATTGAGTTGTAGATATATATTATCCATCATCTAGTTCTGAGAACAATAAGAATAGGATGGTCATCCATTTCCTATGGAATAGGTCACTTCCATGATATCATACTTGGTGTCAGACTATGTAGGTATGCAATAACCTTAACTTGGATGGAGGAATTTGGATGTGAATCACCTTGAACATCCAATGCCACTACTTTGTCTCTGCCATGGGATTTAAAACAAGTGTAAGATCTTAGTACATTTTTCTTTGAGGAAAATGACTTTTCAATGCAAGGAAAGTGTAAGATAAGGAAGCTTGCTTCTATGGATGTGTCATTATCAATCTGAGGTATGTTTTCACAACAACATTACTAATACACAACCAATTAAACTCATATATGATATGGTATTGGCCTGTGATTGTTCTATTAGTTATATTGCATATAACATGATTTCGATGCGATGCCTCTTAGATCGATTAAAGTCGGTTTGGTATGGTATCATTAAAGAATTCAATAACATGGAACAATAATGGGAAAGCCAATTTTATATTCATGGTAATGTTTCTCAACCACTAATCATGCAGTCACTAAAGGTGTCCATCAATCCTTTTACACAACTAGTATGTTGCACCAATTGCACCGCCTTCATCCATGTCTCCATCAGTCATTCATCCATGTATCCATGCGTTGTTCATAATGTTTATTGGAGTATTGTCGAAGTGATAGAGTCTTTTAAGACTTTACATCTTGATGAATAAACCTCACCGATAAAGTTTCCTCTTTAAAAAGTTTAATATAATACATATTTCAAAATTAAAACTATTATGTCTTAATAATAAAAAAAATAATTCACAGTTAATATTATTCTTGCTATAGATAAATATTTTATATAAACACCAAATAATTCTCATCACTAAATCTTATCACTAGGTTAACTTCAACACATGGGACATTATAACCACTCATGTTCTCTAGACATAAATAACTAAAATACATGAGGACCATATCATTCTCATGATTTTGTTAGACTTTAATACATATACATAGAATATATACATAGAATATGAGAAGTATATTTTAGCTCTTCATTCTCTCTTTACATAAATAAATAATTTCAGCATTAATAAATATTATAGAAAATATATTATTGTTTACATAAATAATTAATATATATGAGCGCTAAATAATTCTGATCCTTAGGTTACCTGAATATAATACGCGTTTTATTTGTTCCAATCATTCTCTCTCGACATAATTAAAATACATGAGGACCAAATAATTGTCGTATATAAGTAAAATACACTAGGACCAAATAATTCTCATGATTTGGTTAGCTTTTGATAGAAGGTCAATGATACAATGAATATGATAAGTCTTTTATTTGCTCCACATTTTCGCTTCACATATATAAATAATATCATATTTCTTTTGTTTGCTCAACTTTCTCATTCTTGTTCGACAAGGGTTGCAAGTATTTTGTTTTGGTTTCTTTCACACAAGTTTATAATTTACATCGCAGTATATATATTTTTACAATATAAATATATTTTGGAGGATTTTATAATGTTATTAATGTAAATTAATTTATTATGCATTGAGAAAAATCATGTTTCTCAAGCATCATTTCAAACACATGTTTTTACCATATTGGTGTCCTTTGGATTAGTAGAAGAAATATTGGTAACAAAACAAAAATATATAACTAATGAAATAAATAGTTGGAGATGAGGTGTTATGGTTGTGCGACAGAGGGAATTCACCTTGTTGAGTAAAATCTTATCACGTTCATTTATAAAGGAAGGTTTTTTAATTATGAAAAATAAGGTCAATATATTGTAGGTATTGTTGGGCGGAGAGTATGGTATTGGGGGTTTATAGGTATTGATGGTATATAAAGGAATATCTAGTAAAAGTAAGGAATATGTTGTAAAACTAGGGTCTTTTTAATTAGAAATATGGATTAGGAGGGGGGCTCAACATAAGTATTTTGGTAGGTATTTGTCAATATCTAGTGAAATTAAGGGTATTCTTTAATATCTCATGGATAAAGGTGTCATGGTATAGTTTCACTGAGTGAAGATCCTGTGATGTGCGATGGGGGTCACAGGTTACCATGATGCCACTGTGATAGAAGACATGTGAAAACCTAATGTCGAGATAGGTGGAGATGAAAGAAAGGGAGTTATACAAGAGGAGAGCTAGAAACACAACATTGGGTACTTGGCATTCGGTTGATGAGACAATGAATTTGTGATCAACTACATCACATTGATAAAGCCATGATGAATCCATATCAAGAATGATGGTGCTTCATTGGTGATATGCACGTTGTAATAGAAAACTGGGAACATAGTCCTTTCTATTATGTTGACTCCATTAGGTATTATCAAGAACTCACTGTGATTAATAAATACATCAATACTCCCCTTCTCATTTTGTTCAACGAAATTTAGCTCTCGAGAATAGGGGAAATGTGTTCTAAGTTATCACTGGATGAGGTTTGGGGTTGGGAGCATTGTGTTTTCTTTGATTTCATACCCAATACAATCATAACCATGGTGATTATTGGCCTAGACAAGGATGGAAAGGAGGGAAGAAGCACTGATAGGAAAGTTCAGTAGACCAGATCCATGTGGGAAGTGGAGGTGTTGTACTGGAAGTATACCACAACAAAGGTTGCAAAAATGCTCAAGAGAGTGCAAAGATGGATACAAACAAATGAGGAATATGTTTTCCTATACATCGTTGTATAATCAATCGAGTCCTAGGTTCTTGATGCTAGTTCAACTCAATCTTGAGAAGCTAAGTACTAACAAACCTTGGCTATTTTATGGTATATCGAGGTCCTTATGGGTTAAGCCTTAAAGACAAGTAGTGAAAAGCATACTGAAATTATGTTGCAGCTAAATGAGGTTTAAGAAAACGTCAGGAAATTGGACAATGACATGAACTTGATTCTAAAGCCACTACAAGAAAAGAGTTTGTTGCAGCTACATCTCGTCCATAAGTAACCAAAATTTCTATTTCAAATGATGAAACAAGTAGTTAATATAATTATAAGTATTTTTTTCTTTTATTGTTCTCCAAAAAAAAGTCAAACTAAGGCCAACTAGCATAGGTTTTATAGTAGTATACACATTATTGTTACAATAAATTTCATTTAATATTAAAATATTGATAACTAACAATTTATTTTTTCTCTTGATCTAGTTTGAAGCCACCCACATTTTTGACATATACAATGCAATGAAAGAATTTTTATACATTCTATAACTTTTAATAAAGATATCAAAACTTCACTTCAATAAACTTTTAATAGAAAAATTGTAACTTTATTTATAAATCTATACCAAATTTAGAATATGTTTATAATACATTTAAAACCGAAATCAATAATACTCATTCGCGAATTTTAAAATATGCCTAAAACAACGTTATGAAAAGTAAATTTTAAAAATACTACTATAAAAATCATGACATTTCAACTCTAAGAAGAAGAGGAATTAAGTAAAACTATTGTGTTTCATATGCATTTGAATACTTAATAGATGTAAAGTTTAAATGTTGCACTAGATAAGAGAAGTACATATATAACTTGTAAAATAAATTTTAAAACATGTTCTATGTCGATTAATTTTAATATAAAATATATATAATTAAATAAATTATATTTATTTAATAATTTGGAGATACATTAAAAATATGACAAAATCTATATTATAAAATTAATATAAAAATGTAAATCTCATATATATATAAATTTATTTTTTTTTAAAGTGGAGAAATGGCAACACTGCGCCTATTATGAAGAATCAAGGTATGGCCAAGATTACATAGTCAATACATACGGACTCAACAAGAGCATCATGTCTCTTACAAGAATTGAACCTCTAGAGATAATAATCATTCCTCCCAACCACCCAAGCTACATCCAATGTACAAAATTAAAAATTTATATTTATAATGATATATATATAGAATTTGGGGTTGACTATCATCTATGCTTTTCCTAAATGAAAGGAGAGTGGGACAAGTGTATAGTCAACTAACTACAACTAAACATGGAGAACAAATAACAGATAACTTGTTAATAGCACTTAACTTGTGACTTATTCATGTTCACCAACCATAAACTACATGTTAAATCGAAATTTAATAAATTTTAAATTAAAATACAATTTCAACCATAATTTACATACAATCAATCCAATCCCTAAAATGATAGTGAAATCTAGATTTCCATTCATATCTTCTCGACTTCAACCATAATTTCCATACAAACTCTAAAAAGATATGAAATTTTTCTAATATTTCCACTCACAACATGTTCTCATGGCCCAGAATGATTTAATATTTCCATTCAAGACATGTTCTCATAGCCCGGCATGATCATACTTGTCACAAAGTGGCAACTTTATTTACCCATAGATTTAAAAGCCTTGTCGCCAATGAGAGTAGGAGTACTTTAACATATTTAATATTATTGTCCGCTGCCTTTTCGCATGTATTTTGTTTTCAAAGGGTGGTCTCTTCTTTTCTCCGATTCCTCATTTTGTATATTCAAATGGTGGCCTCTTCCTTTCTGGATTCCTCATCTTCCATTGTTACCCTATTAAATGGCATGATACTATTGTTGAATTGCTGAGCTTCTTCTGGAATAATATTATTGTCAGATGCCTTGTCAACCTCGGTTTTCATATCATGTGCTTTACCCCAAAGTGCACAATAAAGTCCCGCAACGATCAAGACTGCTCCGACCACACTGCACAGTTTTTTTTATCAACATCAAAGGAATCAGATCACATCTTGAAATACACTTCTGTTTGGAATTTTACAATATGAGGTAACGGATATTATGCTACAATGTTTTGTCTTTTAAGAGATATGAGTCACTGGCTCATGTAATATTCTAACTTACCTGCCCACATGAAGATACACATGAACAAATATAAGCTCCAGAATGGCCGTGACAATAGTGCCAACTGGATTGAAAAGTGCAACGAATACAGGTCCCCTTTTGCTTATACCCCATGATAGAACAAACATCCCCAGTGCAGAACCTAATACTCCCTGAAACATGCAATATATTTCTCATGATGATGCTGTTTATTCCGATTTATATTTTGATATTATAGTACATGTGCAATGTAGTCAGTGATATATTTTTGTTGAATGTTCAGATGCTTACCGAGTATACAACGCTAAGAAACTTAATATTCCATCCTATAGCCCAGAGATTGGACTTCTTATGCTCGCAGATTACAGCAATTACAGCAGATTCGACTGCTCCAAAAATACTTATGAGTGCTGTTAATGATAATTCAGCAGGATACTTCTTCAGAATAGGTGCCTGTATCCAATTCCACCCATCGCTTGTTAAATAATTAGCAGTGAAACTATGTTAGTTAAAGGAATAGGACGAATTGGCGATATAAGGGTTGGTAATGAATATCACCTGAAAAGCAATACATGCAGACAAGAGGACGACGCTTATGAAGATCAAGATGGCGCCCAGTAGAATATTGTGCTCAGAATTGGATGTAATTCGATGGCTTTTTACATCAGGTGGTAAAGAATTAAGTGCAGGGCCTTTGTATAACGTCATGACCATTGCACCACAGACACAAATAATTGTGCCAACAACCTTTGCTTGTCCTCCTAAACTTTTGATATTAACTGTCTCCAGTCTAGAGCAAACAAAAGGCAAGTTGAACGAGCATTATCAATAAATTTCATGCTAAACATTGGTTCATGCAAATCATGTATTCAATTTAAATTAGAAAACAAATGAATATGAAGACTAATATTATTCAGTGTGTTGTAGGTCATTTAATGCAATTGTAATAGGCATGTTAATAGTTGAATTTCAAGCTACTTGAAATCCAACTGTCAATAAACTTGCTGCAACTGCATTAAATAGCTTACAACAAACTAAATAATATTCCCTCAATTAGTACAACCTATTCCAAAATATTAAGTTAACAATATTGATATGACAATTTCTACCTTATCAGTGTGGACATTGCAAATGTGAAAACGGGTGTTAGATTTAATGCTGCTGAACCAAACGTAGAAGAAGTGTAGTACATTCCTGGAAACGTGCAATTCTGTGCTATCGCGATTCTGCAACATGTCATTCACATAATTGGTTTCATATTGCAACGTTGATTTTAAGATCTGACCCAACACATAATAGAAAACCTAGAATATCATAGAAGATGCTTACCCACTTCCAAGCAAGAAAATTTGAAACATGAGAGGCCATGTTAAGGGTGGACGTGTCTTTCTGCAGGTTAAGGTGAACAACAAATGAAATAAAACTAGCAACCATCATATTAATAATATTAATGTATCTGAATACAATCCACTATTTATTTATTCTCTAATTCGAAAATAAACTGTTTATTTCCTAACTAATAATAGATTGATATCGTTGTAAAAACTTAAATCGAGATTTAAACATAGTAATAAGAATGAGTGCACAATACCTCTCCAAAATGTAAGCGAAAGGAGCGATAGTTAACGATGCAAGAGCCAGTCTATATGTCACAAAAACAAAGTTATTCATTCCATTTACTAAGGCAGATTTGACGATGACATACATACCAGCAAAAACTCCCTGAATCATAATCTGAGAAAGATGGGGTTTAAATTTCTCAAATCTCTCTAAAGAAACCATTTTAATAATAATCTCGCTGATCAACCTAGCAGGATTCTTAAAAGCTGTAGTAGCGTTCTTGAAGAAGATCGGTTGAGCAGCCTTCTAATACCCACTGAAGACTACTGTAGTATGGCTTGTTATACACACTAAAAATAAGGTTCCAGGAGTGAAGCAATTAGATATTTCGAATTAAACTTTATCGAGCAGATTCAAAGCACTCAAAGATACATACCGTCTCTAAAGATTTGTACTCTATTATTTGGGCAGCCTTTAACGACAGGTAGGCGGTAGCTGTAGATTTCTTTAGTTGCATAGCAAGAAATATCTCTTGATTACATAGCACGCGATGTACGGGAATAGCTATTTTAAGCATAAAATACCTTAAAGCTTCTTTTTGGGGGGATATTTTGCAGCATAGCTTTTGCTTTAATGTATATGTTACTTTAATGCAACCTTTAACTTTTATGGTTTATTTGTTATTTTAGTATCATGATTGGATGGTACCTGTTGGATATCTTTTCATTTTGCCTTGCTATCTAGGTTTGTACATGGTAGGATACAATATTCCTTTTTATTAAAAGTAGAAATCATTCTGAATTGGAATGAGAGTCAATATAGTTTGAGTGGGTATCACAGTTAGTTTTAAGATAGACATAAAATATTTTCTTCAACCAAAGTTTTCAAGTTTGATTCTTTTGAATTCATTTTGGATGGAGTTCACATGAAAATTTATCCTAAATTTATAGTAATAAATTCAATTTTAGTTTTAAATTATCTTTATACTTTGCTTGTTGGTGTTTTTATTTTTAAATGATATCGAGACTTTAAGGTTTCAATGTATGGATTATGGATCAGAATATTATTTGTTTCAATATTAAAATTATATTTTATATTGTATATTTAGAATTAATTATTTGTAATATTTAATTATAATTTTTTTTAAATTTAAGATTGAAATGTTTATTTTTTAAAATTGGATATTGGATAAATCTTTTTTTATAGAATGAACATTTGTTATGGTTATTTTTTCTTTAATTTTATTTTATAACTAGTATAGATATATTTTAATTTTGGATTTTCGAGGATAAATTCCTTGATGTCCAAATTCAATTGGAAAATTTGAAGAAAAGTTTACACCTCAAGAGATTTGATCCCTCTCCCTATACAACCTAACTTAGGATGGATATAGACTAGTTTTGTATGTATATCATGGTTTAATGTTTGCTCAAGTCTCATATTGCATAGCATATATATCTCTTTGGTTTTAAAGTTTAGGTTAGCTAGGCCAATGTAAATAATTTATTTATTTAATATTTTGTTATTTTATTAATGTGCAATGTGTCAACTTCACTTAGATTTTAGATTAAGGATGATATTGTAAAAAAAATTATTCACTTAATATTTTATTATTTTATTAAAGTGACACCTTTCAACTCAATATTGAATATGGAATTACACTTCTCCCTCATACTAAAGTGTAAGAAGTCCCCTGGAGTAAAAATGCTAATTATTTTACAAAATTTATAAATAAGAAAAATACAATATACACAAAAATTATGCTACCTAAATAACATTAGATATAATGAAAAACTAAAACTAAATATATGATATTATTTATCATCATTCTAAATCCCCTTTTTTTTCAAGTTGAAAAAAAAATTGTTATTCAAAATTGAATCAAAGTTACCTCGTTTCTAAACAGATTGTGCATTCATATTTTCCAAAATTGGTCATTTTAAGCCACTAAGAGCCTTTGAATAGACATACTAGAAGCATAATAACTCATACTAGAAGCATAATAACTTATACAAAATTGCTTCTTTCTATCAACATGACTCATCTACAATACTAATGACCCGTGACATCATATATAGAGCACTTACTCCATGATAAAGGAAGAACAAGCATTTACTAAAAGAGAGAAACCGTTCATATGCCAATGCCATCATCATCAACATATTACTCAAAATGTATTACACCATCCTTATATCCCATTGCCTCCTTTAGTTGAATTCCTGATATATATGGTAAAAAGAATAATTTAGAAAAAAACATTTTCAATTCCACAATCCTGTTCATCCAATATGATAGATGAAGAACATAGAAGGTAGAATTACCATTGGCCCTGTCAATAATCACCTTAGAGTCACCTGCAATTTGAAGATACCGAGTAACCCTTTTCTTACCATACCATTAGAGCCCCCATGATGCAAATAGCTCAACCTTTGTATTAGTTCCTTCACCAACGCCAAGTTTAATTTTGATGAAATAATCCTTGTTAATTTTGAGAAGCATTCTAGCCCCACGTAAACATTTTTTTTTTCTCCATCAAAATACCACACCGAAATAGACTCATCAAACTATGGACTGGTAAGAGCTTTGTTATTTACCTTCTTCCTAGATTTAAAAAACTCAAGAAAGAGAATAATGGATTTGAAGCACACTTGAGTTACAGAAGACATTTTACCTTAAAAAATATACGTGTTTCTTGATTTCCATACTTCCCAAATGACGAAGAGGGGAAGTTCTTTATATAGATTATTTTTGCAAAACCACAACATCATGCTTTCCTGGAAACTAGAAGTATTCCAATTTACTTTGAAATTTAAAATGTCAGAGCACATCTCCCATACACTGTTAAAATAGGTGCATGAGCCAAATAAATGAGACATAGATTCATTCACATAAAAAAATAAAGTGCAATAACCAGGACCACAAAATAGTCTTTTCAAAATATTTTCCCATGTAATGATGCGATTTTCCAAACATAACCACACAAACCATGTGATTTTAGCTGGAACCTTCCATTTCCGAATTTTCTATATCGGCCAATTAGGAGAAATCTGAACATTTTTAGAGATAATTAAATCATAAGCATTTTTAGCCAAAATAAATCCATTTGAGTCCACCCAATCCCATACAAGACCATCCTTTTCATTTGATAACCAAATGCCTGCAGAGTTAGGAGAAAGGATGTACTTATCCCATTCTTCCGCCAAACTTCCAACTAAACCCAAATCTACAGAGTTAAACCAATAGGTTGGGAAAGAAATATAATCTCTATTCCTGCATACTTGAGATAAAAGTTGTACATTCAAAGAATGTGGAAGATAAATTAATTGTTGGGAAAGTTGATAATTATCACCAATTCCAACAACTGGATCAATTCCAATGTAGGCTTGAATACCCCTACCGATTTTCTAGCTTAACCCTTTTTTCAAGATCGGAGAAATTCTTATAGACCTATCCATATTACCGAAGAATTGGAAGATAAACTTGGAGGATTTCGTATCCAGTGAGATATAAAACAAGATTTAATATATTTGCATTTTAAAACTTCACTCTAAAAGATATCATCAAAGATCCATCTTTAGAGAGTTTTAGCACTAAGAACTTCACCAAACCAAAAAATCTACTTTAAACCCTATCGACCATACTTCTTGGAAAGGAAAATGTTATTCCATGGGGTTAAATGAAATTTTGAAAATCCATCTTGAGAGAGATTTAGCACTAAGAGCTTCACCAAACAAAAATATCCACTTTAAGCCCCATCCACCATACTTCTTCGAAAGGGAAATGCTATGCCATGAGGTTAATTGAAATTTTGAAGCATACGCATTACAAGACCATTAAAAATGAAACATTATTTTTCTAATGATTAATGCTAAATCATCCACTTTTTAAAAATAATAATAACACATATATCAATGTAAAATTTTTAATAAGAAACTTAATAAATTTTATTAAAAAAATATTCACATTTTATTATAATAACAATAAAAATATACACATAAAATAATAAATATATATTTTCATTTTAATCCTAAGACCTTTAGGTTCCAAATAGCGAACGATTTATATAATCACCGCGTTGATAGAATAGCATTCACATTGTAATTTCATCTAAATCTTTATCAAAACCTTTAAGTTCCAAATACCGAATGTTACAGTTACTATAATGACCACATTGATAGAATAGCATTCACCTTCTAATTTCTTCTAAATCTTTATCAAAATATTGCATCTTTACCAAAATATTGACAGATTAGACATATAGATTCTCATGTTAGTAAACCACGATTGTTTACATGTGGAATAAACTTTTAAAGAATTGAAAAGAATTAATAATGTATGCCGTCAGAATCATACCTCCAGCCATCGATGCTGCTCACACTCTGATTTGAGACTTTGTTTAAGGCAACTGTTTTGTATGGCACTTCCAAACTCTGCTCACTCTGGATTGATGGTGTAAAGACTGAAGGAGATTGAGTTAGCAAGCTTGGTGACCAAACAGAAGTCTTTATAGCCCAGCTTCAATGAAGCTTCTTTTGGCTATGTGTCAATTGTTCCACAGATCAAGGTAGAGAACCGTTGAGGGAGTTATGGACCATTCCTGGACCTCTCAATGAGAAATCAGTTATTTCCTTAATTAGTTGAAGAGTTGTCAATATTTGTTAAGAGAGCTTACATTCTCCCACTTGGTCCATACTTCCAAACTTAATGTCTCATCTTAAAACCCATTGATAATCTATATTAAAAATAGATACATGAATCATGGCGATAAGTCCTGTTAAGACGAGTATTATCTTCCATGTATTACTATGTATTTATTTCTATTAGAATTTATGTGGCAACAATTTCTTAATGAAGAAACCTTATGTTTATTCTTGGTCCTATACAGATGAATTCTCTCAATTAAATTAAGGTGCACATAAGTATGAGAAAAACATCACAATAATAACATTGTCCATACAATGAGAAACTACATAATGGAATCAAGTCCCATATTCAATACATGATCCTTGAATTTAAACGGTGGCATGCCCTTAGTCAAAGGATTAGCGATCATCAACTCAGTGCTGACGTGCTCAATGACCACTTTATTTTCTTTAACACGTTCCCTTATAGCTAAATACTTAATGTCGATGTGTTTATTTCGACTCCCACTTTTGTTGTTTTTAGCCATAAAAACAGCAGCTGAATTGTCGCAATACATTCTCAATGGCTTAGAGATAGAATCCATAATTCTAAGCCCAAAAATGAAACTCTTAAGCCATACACCATGTAAAGTAGCCTCAAAACAGAAGATGAACAAAACAACAAATGCAATGTCAGGTCTTGTGCAAACCTGAGCATACATTAGGCTTCTGACAGCAGAAGCATATGGAATGTTCTTCATTTGTTCCCTTTCAAAGTCGTTCTTCGGGCATTGGTTCAAATTGAAGCTATCACCCTTCACAATGGGAGCTATACTTGGTGAACAATCCTTCATCTGAAATCTCTCTAAAATTTTATTAATATAGGTTTCCTGAGACAGACCCAAGATGCCTCAAAATTTATCTCTATGGATCTTAATGCCAATGACATAAGATGCTTCAACCATGTCCTTCATATCGAAATTTTTAGAGAGAAATGTTTCACCTCATGCAGCAAACCCTTATCATTGGTTGCCAGCAAAATGTCATCCACATATAAAACAAGAAAACAAATTTTACTCCCACTAACTTTTAGGTATATACATTGATCCATAATGTTTTCTACAAAACCGAAAGAATAAATTACATTATGTAATTTCAAATACCATTGGCGGGATGCTTGTTTTAAATTGAGGCCTTAAAAATAAAATTTCATGCTTTACCAATGTAAATTCATGCTTAAAATTGAATGTAATGACATAAAAATTGCTTTTGGGCTAAATTTTCAATTCAAGCAGATTCAATGATTCTTTATGATAGAATTGAACTTTATGATAAAACTATTAATTCATAATTCCTATGGGTAAGTTATGAATAATTTAATATTTTATCCTAATTAATTATATAAATATAATAAGAATTCTTGTGGGATAAAATTTATTACATTTAGTATAATTAATTACAATTAATCTCTAAATATTCTTTATGTGATCCTACTCAATCATAATATATAACATTATTTAATTAGAGATGCTGTGGCTATTCTCTAATCAATAAAAATTATATGGATCACTAGACATTACTAAAATTAACTTGATACTAATCATGCAAATGAAATATATATTCAAGTTGATTAGGAAAAAATCGTAATAGCACCCTATTATAAAACTTTATCTAACATCATGAACTATTAGAAAAATAGCTAACTGTAATAGAATTCAATTCTTTTATACATGTGCATAAAACTCAGATAGAAAAGGTATCATATTGTAATTATTGTATAAGAAAAAATCACTGTGGCAGTAGGAAGACAAATAAAGGCAGCAACCCTCCTTTTAAACAGACCACAGAGGTTAGCATGCAGCCCTAAGGCTGCGGCCTTCACTCCAACAGTCCACAAGGCAGCGGCCTCCTCAAATGAGACAGCAACAGAACAAGCATAAAAAGTAGAAGCACACTGCAAAAAGACAAGTTTTCATACTCTTTTCATCCAAAGGTTTTGGGAGTGAATTTATGTGACCTCTAACTCAGTTAAAAAACACATTTTGCACCGACGCTACACACCTTCCGTACCCAGAAGGCTTTGAAAAAACAAGAGACAGCCACAACAAAAGTTTCAGCACTCAAGCAACCTGTTTCAATTGCAAAACCAGTACGTCGATCAAAGGTTCCATTTGAAAAGGGATACAATCAAATGGATTGGTTGAAGTTTACACTGATGGATTGTTGTAGTTAATAAAAGTTCTGGAAAAGAAATGGTGGTTCCGGATAGATATCAACACGGACGCAGAAAAAACTAAACAATAAAATGTATGAGCAATACCCCAATGGATGTACAGTAGTCCAAACATCAAGGGAGAGATAAAATTACACTCTCATACCAACTGTTAGTAAATTACGATTCTTTACATGTGGAATAAACTTTTAAAGAATCAAAAAGAGTTAATAATGTATGCCGTCAGAATAATACCTCTAGCCATCGATGCTGCTCACACTCTGATTCGAGACTTTGTTTAAGGCAATCGTTCCGTATGGCACTTCCAAACTCTGCTCACTCTAGATTGATGGTGTAAAAACTGAAGGAGATTGAGTTAGCGAGCTTGGGGACCAAACATAAGTCTTTATAGCCCAGCTTCCATCAAGCTTCTTTTGGCTATGTGTCAATTGTTCCACAGATGAAGGTAGAGAACTGTTGAGGGAGTTATGGACCATTCCCGGAGCTCTCAACGAGAAATCAGTTATTTCCTTAATTAGTTGAAGAGTTGTCAATATTCGTTAAGAGAGCTTACATCTCAAGCATTAACATAATCATCTTAACTTGCTCCAAGGACAAAGTTTGTTCAACTCTTTAAACTACGATGCTCAAAATCTCTTCCACTTTTGTCTTCCACCTTTTGTATCATGTTTGTTATATAATAAAAAGTATTTAGTAGTTTAATCATATAAAATGGGATTCTCGAAAATGAATTTATATTTTAAGGAAGGAGAGAGACTTTGGTTTAAACGGAAGATTGGGGCAGGAATGGGATAAGTATGTTATCTCTCTTTATTTTGCATGTATTATATTAGCATTTGCCCTATGAGGTGCAAAAGTGAATGTCGTTAGTAAAAGTCAATTTTGTAACAATGTTAGAGAATATTTTATAATGAATCAATAAACACAAAGACATTATATATTTTATGACAAGGAAATTGTAATTTAAGTGGGTGTAACTATTAAAAACATACGTTTTTCCTTTATAAACTATATATTCAATTAAAAAAAGAATTGTATAAATATAAAATTGACTGTAGACTTCATTAAAATAGTCGACCATATTACTACCCACCGAAGACATTGACCATTTTGAAGTTTTAAGCGACCTTCTGCAACCTCTTTCGATCTCATGGATCTCCTCCAACTTGTTCGACCTGTTCCCACCTCTCACGCCTCCTCCGACCTCCTCGACCTTGTCTGACCTGTCTGGCGTCGTCTGACCTAATTTTCATTAAACACAATTTTTTTTTTACTTGTCCACAAACCTTATAAAGTTGATGAACTTTTGTAATTGTGTCAGTTTTTAATATTTCCGGCGTGAGGAGTTTGAAAACAAATAAGGATGAATGAATGCTTAATGTTTATAAAATGTCATCACTTGATATTTAACACCTACCATAAAAATATAAGCAAACCTGTTCCAGTACTGTAGTTTATTCACATTGCAGAATACTCCTATAATCAAAGGCATCGAATAACTCAAATATTTTTCTTCAATACCTTATAACCGTAATGAGACAAAAAATTCCAGATAAAAAATATTTTAACTAATAAAAACAATAAATTTATACTCAGAAATGTGCAAGATAAGAGAATCTAAACCCAACAATGCTGCAAAAATTTCAGCATATAAGATGTTGAGTTGAACATCAAGGGTAAAACTATACATGAACAGATCTTAGTTAATTATTATATTGGCTGAACAATGTATATATAGATGTTTACATTCAATTATACAACTATATTGTTGGTGCAACTGACTAACATATTTAGACTCGTCAACGGGTCTTGTCCACTTATATTTCAAAATGCAAAATTAGTAAACAAAATTGTGTATAACTATGCTTTAAGTGATAAATGCAGCTGTTATGAGTTGTCTGGAGTGGAACTAGTCGCTGTTGTTTGTTGCAGATAGACCTCGACCATTGCATCAGCTAAAACTGACATTTGGTGTTGGAAGCTCTCCCAATGATGTAGTGTGTTCTAGATGTCGATAGTAAGTATTGTAAGGGCCGACATGTGGGCTGTCTGTTCTTTAGTAGTTTTTCCTTGTAGATGAATTAGGTCAGAACCGAAGAGATCTATTTTCTTATTTGCAGCTGAAAGCAGTGTTTGAAGACATGGTCAGAGTTGCTCTACTTTGTGAAGGTTATGAGGAGCTTGGCTTAGCCACTTTGCTTCACTTTTTTTCAATTTCTCTAGTTTTCTATTTTCCATTATCAGTTGTTCCTCAATACTTTTGGCCATGGTTTCATCAGCTACTCAGTGTTCTTTCTGAAGATTGACAATTGTCTCTCTTGTCTCCCGCATTTCTCTAAACACGTTGCCATAGTGTTTGTACCAATTGCGGAGAACATTGTTTGTTGCCTCTTATTTTTCATTATACTGTATGAGCTGACCGTGTGCTGCATTGAATGCTTAAAACTATTGCGACATCAATGACACTGTTATTGTGGCTTGTTCTTCTTAGTACTTGGTGAGCTGTTCAGACAGTGCCGACACAACAGATTCGAACAACTGAAATGCTTTATCAAGTTTGCTTGTCGTGTCAGAGGTGACTCGAATTGGTATGACCTATTGCACTAATTCTTGACACTTTGTCAGAAATAGAGTTTGGTCTTGTTCCACCTTGTGAATGCGGTCTTCTGATTCCAGTCGTCTATGTCGTTGTTCTCAGTTGATTGCATCAGCCAATAAGTCAAGCTCTTCTTGTGGTTCCTGTTGTAGATGGTATGTCAAGATCGGCCCAAATTGGTCGAGATGTACAGACAAGCAACTCAATTGAGATATGTGCTGTAGATGTTGTTGCTCTTGCTAAATATTTTTCTCTAGGCGCCATTTTTTTTTTCCTTTTTTCTTGGATTTTTCTTTCCATTTTGCTGCTGCTAATTGTTGTTCTGATTCTTTTTGAGTCTCCACTATTCCTAATGTTTGTTTTGTCTATTTTTGTGCTTCTTCAGTAGACTGTTCTGCTTGTATTAAGTTGCTTGGTATTTCTATTATGTTTGTCGAAATTACTTCTTCACTTGTTACTTTTTTTGCTTGCTCTACAGTCTCGACTGCTGCTTGATTTGTTTGTTCTTCTGACTCGACTACTGTATCAGTTGTTTCTGCTATTGGCTCAATTGCTGCTTTCAAGAGGAATGGTACAGTAGTAATCATTTCACCTGTCGACAACACATGCATTTCATCAACTGGAAGAGGAGGGTTAGGATTTAAACTAGCAGACGGTTCCCGACTGACTATAGGGGATAAGACTACATTTAAAACTTGAACATCGAGGAAATGTTGTGGTGAGTTCACAACATGTTGGGGAGGTGAATCGGCTTCTATCGACGGATTTTCTGGAAAAGGAATGAATGAAGAAGTCTATTGAGAAAAAAATGGATTGTTTGTATTAGGATTGTGCTGTAGATGGGTATGGTGCATGCCAATTGGTTGCAGTGCGAAGGTATTTGATGGATTCAAAAGTTCGGTTGGGATGACACAAGGAGGAGCAGAATCTGTTGGTGAACCAGTGTCTACTAATACAGGTTTCTTGGTTATGATTTTTCGCCAATCTGGAAACATGGCCGGCAGTTGGGTCATGAATTGGGTAATGTCGCTATCATTTTGTAATGTTTCTCGATGTGAGGAAGGAAGAGTTTGTACAATATTCGAAACTTGAGATGGAGGTTGAAGTGCAAGTGGGGTACTTACCATAGGTGTAGAAAAAAGAGTCTCCTACGTGACAATGGTCGGCGATGGTGGATCTGAGTTATCTGACAGGTCGAAAACATCATCGATGATAAGCTTGACTTTATTTTTCGGTTGAGGGTGCTCAGCTTCAAAAATTTTCTTTAACTGCTCGTCGACAGGTATTTTGTTCTTAGCAGCATCCTCCAATATTCATGTTGCGCTATCGTATAATTTAGTTTCATCTTCCACTGTCGGCTTGTCAATGGTCATTCTTCTTTTGCCCTTGCCTTGTATTTGTACAAGTCTTGAATGTCGACCTATGGATAATTGGTCAGCCATTTGGTGGATGTTTTCAATTGTCAATGCGTACTCAGGATTGTCCAAGAGGGTCTGTTCATCCGATTGTTCAGCTCCATCCGGTGAATCTTGGTGTGAAATTAGCGCAAGTGCTAAAGGTTTTGATCCGCCAGTGGGCTGAGGTTGAAAAGTAAAATTGTCCATATATAGGCAGCTTTCATATGCTTCTTCTTTCTCTGGATCCATTAAAGGTTCGACTATGGGAATGTCGACTTCGTTTTCCATAGTAGGAATTATCAATTTTGTGTTGGATTTCCTTTGAAGCTCATTGAAGATTTCCTCGACTGAAGGGTAATAGTCGAGATCTTATGCGGGTCCGGTTGCTCCTTCCAAGTACCAAAATTTTGTATGGTCCAGTGCAAGTTCAATGTGAGTGGTCAGAGGCAGACTTTGTCAAATATTCTGAGATACTCTCCATCTGGTCGACCGAACTTTGAAGTCTTCGAACCAGGCTTCTAGCCAAATCTTTACTATTGACGGCCCAAGTTTGCTACCTCCTTTCATAAAGCAATGGAAGTTTCTCATTAACACAGGTCCTTCTTTAGTAATGTCTTTATTTCCTTTTGGTCTTATAGGCATCATTGCTATCCATATGATTAGAGATGGATAGCGAATGGGTGCCCCAACCTCTTGTCACTTCATACATATGTTCTTAATAATTTTGGCAAGGTACTTAGACCAGTTGTATATATTGCCATCTTTTTACATGCTCAGGACAGGCTCTAGCATTTCAATTTTTAAGTCGGACCCTCGACCAGAGGTTGACAAAGCGGTGGACATGATTTGCGCATCTATTTTATAATTTTCATATTTTATCTGGGTCACCAATAACCCTCGAGCATTTTTTCCAATTGGGTCGTCTGTAAACTTTTTGATCAATTCTGGTTTCTGTCAACTAGGTACATCTACACCTTTGTTTGATAACCCTATAATCTTGTTGATAACCTCAGCATTTATTTCGACTGGAACGTTAAAATAGAATTTTCCATTATGATATCTACTTACCATGAATCGAGCAATAATGTCTTTCAGTCCACCAAACTGTTCCAGCAGAGGTGCATTCATGTATTGCAGAATGGTAGCAGTCTGCAGTCTTTGGGCTGGCTCCCTCCAATGGCCACTTGATTCCTTTTCCCACACAAGAATATCTTTTCAAGTTTTCTGCCAGTGTGGTTTGTGTACCTTATCGTTTCAAACCAATTTTAAACGGGTTTCCAGCAGTGTTTGGGCCATCTCCAATTCACGAACTTTAGTTGTGGCAAAATGGGTTGTAGTCTGACCTTTCTTGGGCACCATCATTTCTGTAGAACTCTTAGGTTCGCAAAAGGATTTTGTTTTCTTTGAAGTCTGGTTCTCCAGTGCTTGGCAAAAGAGTATCCAACAATCTTCTAGGTTGCCATTTATGGATGAAGTGTTTGGCGCATGTGAATTAAAAGTAGATGACTACATTAAATAGTGATTTGACAACCTATTTAATTCCAACTAACAGTCTATATTTGCATTGTCACGTGAATGTTGGTTTTTCCCATCTATTGGTCGGCAATCTCGACTGATTGTTTCTTGTAGAAATTGTCAACTATGGGTAGTTGGGGGCGATTGATGAATTGGACCAACTGTTACTGGCTCTTCACTTTGCCTATGTATTTCTGGTTGCTTTTCTTTGGTTGTAGTTTGGGTAGAATTAGATGCAATGTTCGAATATAATTTGTTGTGTAGCTCTATCATATTGTGTACCCTTTTATATATTTGTTCTTCTTTCAGAAAGTGATTTGAGTACTCAAAAGTGATTTTATAAGAAGCACAATGTTTAGCCACTTTGCCTTTGTTGTCATTTCTTACAAATAGTTTTGTTCCAAAGTGAAAAGGTTCCAAGTCTGCAATAAAGTCTTCCACTGTCTTAATCTTATGAAATTTGTATCCACCAATGTTGAATGGTACAGGTGGGTAAGAGGCTATTTTGTTGTGATCGAGATAGTTACCAATTCCATTGATGAACACTTGTCTGATCGCTTCTTTATGCACAATGTAATCTGTATCATATTTTGGAAATAGAGAAGGAGGTTTTGTAACCCCATACATTCTGATGTATGCCCCTTCTGATGAGAAGTAATAGTCTCCATATTCACCTATTGCATCCAAGGCATTGTCTGACGTACAGTTTGCTTCTTTATTGAAGACAAGTAAATAAAGGGGGGCATGATTAGTTCTTTGCATAGTAATTTGTAGTACCCTGCATATCGGTGAGCCCAAGTTAGCTGATATGCTACATGAATGGGATTTTTATTCCGATTTTATGTACATCCCAAATTAGGGAAAGGGTGGCTGACTAATATGCAATCCCTAAGGTAGCTAGCCATGAAGAATTTTGATTTCCCTTTTGAAAGGTCCATTTGAGCTGTAGAAATGGTTGACGCCATACTTTCTGAAATAATAGTTGCCCAATCGAAGATTGTACCGTGTGTGGCAACATGGTATATCAATGGAACCCAATTGAGTTTATAGTTGTTGGTGTTTGGTAGACCAAAGAGTCTGCTCAACAATAGGACTATGATTCTATAGGGGGTCCTTAAGTTTTAGGTGGAATATTTCTTGGTATGTTTGGGTCTAAGTTGTTTTTCTGGTAGCAGCATTTCCCTTCCACATTCAACATTATTTATATCGGCACATCTTACCCAATCATCAGTTAAAAATACATTGGAAGTAGGCAGCTTGTATGCGGTTGCAAGGTGCGCTAGTTGGAAGGATGCGAGTTGTTCCCCATTGGCATTTGAAATTATCCTTGTCGTAGTATCTACATGGGGCAAGATCCATGAAATAGCCTCTGAGCAGTGAAATAGTTATGGCCGTGTAGTTGCCTTGTGAACATTGGACCTCTTGATGTTTTCGTAAATTATGCTTTCCTCCAAGGTTGAATTAGGTATTTTTCCATCTCTGATAGATATGTACAACTCGCACCATTTGAACTTAGTGCTGCGACCTCCGATGGGTTTAGTGTCTTTAAATAGTGTTTCCATTTGTATTTTTTGAGTCGTTTCCTTTTCAAGGTCCATCTATTCAGCCTTTCTTTTGTCGATTTTTTGCAACATACCTAATTTGAAAACATACAGTGTGAATAATGAGAAATCTTTATTTATATGTTTACAAGCTACTGAGTATTGAAGATAGAGGAATGAGTGTTATTTCTCTAAATGTGTAAACTTAGACATAAATAAGTTATAAACTTCTGTTGTTGTTGTAAGCAGAGGATATAGTACATTTTGTGCTTAGAAAATAGTAATGAAATGTTGAATCAATATAAGTTATACAACTATAAATGGAAAAAATACAATTAAAAGCAATCGCGTCAATGGAGCTCTAAAAACATATCGAATTGTTGATATCAATATTTAATTTGTTTTTTGACATTTTTTCTAAGATATGGTCAGAAGTGAAATTGGTCGGAAGTTAAAATGGTCGAAGTTGGTCAAGCCTTTAAATATTGGTTGACTCTTAAGTATGTCACTATGTAAAGATGATCAACATATTGTTGCTTGAGCCGCAACCAAGATCGTTGACCGTTGACCAAGATGATATTCTTGCTTATGTCAACTATGGAAATTGGTCAGTATTAGAATCCACTAAGAGTGGTTCGTTTGAGATAAAAGGAGTTACCAGCAAAAGAAGTCGATGATTAAGTCGATAGAGCTATATTGAAACTGTCACTGGCCAGAAAGGAAGACAATTAGTTGGCTGTTGACTTGGATATAATAACCATGTGTATTTAATAGTTTTCTGAAGATAGAAAATAACAACCGAGAGTGTTAGTTTGTCGCAGCGATTTGCGGAATTCACTGTACCAACACGTCTCTCAACCATATTTTTTTTAACTAAAGTGACCCAACCATTTTGAATCCCGACCATATCTTACAAATATTATCGAAAACAAAATTACAAATTCATATCAACTGTTTCATATGTCGATCATGTTTACACAGTGAGAACTTCACGGCGACCAATTTTTAAAGGCTCGACCAACTCGACTATCGACCATATTTTTTTTAACTAAAGTGACCCGACAATTTTGACTCCCGACCATATCTTACAAATATTATTGAAAACAAAATTATACAGTTAGCAGTCGACCAATTTTAACAGGCTCGACCAACTCCAGTATCAACCATATTTTTTTTAAAACTAAAGTAAGTCGACCATTTTGACTTCTGACCCATATCCATCATTTGCACCACACAGTTTAAAGTTGACCAATTTTTAAAGGTTCGACCAACTCGAATATCGACCATATTTTTTTAAAAACTAAAGTTACCCGATACAGTTAAGAGTCAACCAATTTGTAAAGGCTCGACAACATAGTGACATTTTATATTTAGTGGAAAAAAGACTAAGATGGGATGAAATGTGTTGATTTGGTTGCTTTAAAAAAAGTAATGACAACACATTGAAGTAAATAAGATAGAGTAGTACAAGAAAAGTGTTGATACGAAGATTAAATTTCTTGTCTTCTTTATAGAGTAGTATTTTCTTGTCTTTCATAGGCAAATATTCAATGATGGTAGCAACAAGAATACAATATGTGAAATTAATGGAGCTGCAAAGGAGCAGGAATATAACTTTATGGAGCATGTGGCTGCAAAAAATTTGAAGCAAGTAATTTCTCTTCTTGTATTTTGCACTGCACAGAGGGATTATCTTTCATTCGAGAATACCTACTAAAGGAAAAAGGTCGAGATATGCGAAGGCCTGATAGAGATTTTACTCTTGATATTGCAGTGAATGTAAGTCCTTGTCATTCAGTGTTGCCAATATATATTGTTGCATTTTGAAAGGTCATCCCTTGTGCTTTATGGATTTTTAAACCCCATGCCATGCGAAGTGGTACCTGCCTTCGTGAACCCCTTGCTATAGGAGGAATGGGGACATAATTTGGATTGGAAGAATCCCATGGGGGGCCATTGTAGTGGAGAAAATTGATTACAGCATAAGATGTCAATGTAGGTGGTCGATCATTGGAATTGTAGAGAATTGCAATAACTTTCCCAAGTGAGCCATTCACAAGCCCTGCTGAGACACACAAGTTGCCTATCAACATGTCTTGTTGACCAATTGCTAGTAGAACTTTGAATGGAACTTGTTCATCATCTATTGAGAGTTGTACATCTTGTTTCTTTTTCTCTGCAAAGCAATGTGCAATTGGCATGTTGAGTTGTTTTAGCATTTGGTTGTTGTGGAATGCAAGAAAGCTATTAGTTGCATACAAGTGAGTGCATTGGTCAAATGTATGATTGTTTTCATGTGAAAGGGACGAAGTTGTTCTTGACATGAGTGTCCAATCTTCAATAGTTGGTATTTCATTTCGAATATTTAGTAGGAGTTATCAAAATGAAACCTGAGAAGGGGTGTTGCCTTGTTTTCGAAAGATGTTTGAAAGAGTGACAAAAGTGTCAAAAGTACACCAGAGAGCATTCCCTCGTGATGCACCAACATACATGGGGATGTCTTTTACAGGTGGTAGTTGTCCAAAATCACCAACGAAGATGATGGAGCACCCACCAAATGGAGTTGTACATTGGGACGGGAATGCTTGTTGTAAGCGGTCATCCATTCGGGTTAACAATTTTGGGCGAACGAAACTCATTTCGTTAATGATTATGTATTGGATATGGTAGAATTGTTGTTGGAAACTTGAAAGGGATTTTCCTTCAAGAGGATGCATCTTTGTAATGGGTATGCGAAGGGCAGAATGTATTGTTAATGCATGTATGTTAAAAGCAGCAACACCGGTGGGAGCAAGGAGGAGCAAGGGTGAAGGGTTATTGCCAGAGGCATGTTGGAGTGTAGATCTAAGGAAAGAAATCAAGAAAGGCTTTCCTATTCCTGCAGTTCCTTGAATGACCATGTTGGGTGGGGGAAGGGTTGTAGCATTTGTGGAGTGTGTGATGATAAGGGAAAAGGCCATGCGTTGTGTGCGAGACAAGGAGGCATGAGAACCTGAAGATGACAAGGTGTTAGGTTCTACATGTGTAGACATTTGAATGACGTCAATGAATGATATAGTTGTTGCATGCAGGTCTTAAGGAATATGGTTTTCGATCCAATTGTTGTCTTTGTCAAAGTCACGATGACCAAGCATGTCAAGGTCATCAACATAGAGGTTGTTTCCAAGGCGAAGTTGAGAAAGGAGTTCCCATTCATCAATGGAAGGGGCTAAGGGGAAGTGGTTTGAAGTAGAGGTAGAGTCATTAGAGGGAGGGGTACTGGGGGGTTCTGGAAAACGATCAACATGCCATGCAGTATATGTATCTTTAATGCAAACCCAATTAGAAGTTATTTCCAATGTTGTGGATCCAATGTCATTGTGGAGGTTGCGGAAAGGTTTGTATCAATTTTGGGAGGGTAGTTTGGTTTCCATTATGATTGCTTTCTATGAGGTGAGTATGACCAAGAGCGTTCAACCTCAAGAAGGGTAAGTTGTTTGAGTGCAGGTGGGCGTTGGATGTATGCAGAAATGAAGGTGGGTGTTGCTAGGATGTCAAGAGAGTCATTGGAAATATGGCGGAAAATGATTTGGCTAACATTTAAGGACATAAAGGAATGATTGCAAAGACAAAGAGGGATTTTTTGGAGCATGTGGCAAGTCTCTTGTGGACCAATGTCTCTTTCTACAATAGTTTCTGATAGAAAACGTCTTATTGGTAGAAGGATGGGGGCATCATGTGGAGTTACATGTGCAAGTCGAGAAAGAAGTGCATGGTAGATTTCTGATTTAGGCTCTACCTTTGTTGCATATTTTGAAATATATTTGAGGACAACATTTCTAGAGAGAACATGTTGGCAATCAACATTAGCTCGCCAAATGGACAACATCACAGGGTTGTGAATATTTAGAAGGGCATCACTCCTTGCAGGGTTGTATGTTTTCCGGCCTTTTGCATCAATGAATAAGGAAGAGGTAGGCTGTGGATCAAAGGGGAACCTCTAAGGACATTGAAGAGATGATCCTTTTGTATGTAGGCAAGAAGATTCTGAACATTTTGTGTGCCTTTGGACACAATTAACAAGTTCTTCGTAGTCATCCAAGTGATTAGTTGCAAGTATGGAATGTGATCCAATGGTGTATGGATCATTTATAGTAGAGGCTTGTAAGGTTGGAGTTTGAAAATGGTTGACACGAGGATTCCATGGTGTAACAAACTTGTCAAAGTATCATTTGGCATCTTCAACCTTGGTAGCGTTTGCCCAATCTAACATGTCCATATTGGGTGCATTTTCCAACCATAAGAATCCATATATATGCGTAGATCCCCTATGTTTCCATTCATACCTACATGTAAAATATAAATATTAGAAACAAATATTTTAGGTTTTAAATACATTGAATTTTCATGGCAATATGAGTTGTTACCAACCTGCACCAGTAGTCTTTTGTAAAAAGGCCTTTTTTAAGAACCTCTTCTATGAATATTTTGAATCTATTGTCCATGTATTGAGATACAATGTGTGGATTGGATATAAGGTTGCAAATTCTCCATTGGTGTTGTTGCTTTGAGGTCAATGGAGCTTGTCCAGGCATTAAGGAATGCAAATCTTGCCACTTTGTGTTAGTTGCGCTGAGTGTGAAGAAGAATGTAGGTGTCCCTTGTTGAGTGATCATGTCAGTTAGCTCACCCCCACTTTTGTTCCAGTAGGAGCGTGTCCCACGAAGTGTGGATACGAAGCGCATGACTTGCTAAACAATTTTAGCATCAGGTAAGTCTTGCAATTGTTGTACAAGTTCTGATATGGTTGGAGTCAATGTATCTTCACTGTTATGTTTTACAAACACGGAAGCAGTAGATTGGCTACGATGACGCATCATCAGGTTATATATGTAATAACAAAAATGAGGATGTTGTCCAAACCTATTGTCATGGTATCTAAGAAGATGCAGTGCATAATTGTCCATACCAACCTCTTCAATGTGTGGTTGTTTAAGCATTGCAACTCTTGTGCGAAATAAGGTTGGGAAGGCCATTGAGAGAAGGCCTATTGTGTTATACTCATTGATAGGGAAAATGTCTATTGGGGGCCAATCAATCCAAGCTAGAGTTCCTGCATGGCTTGCTCCTAAGAAGCATTTGATTTCATCAACCTCAATTCTACAATTTGTTTGTGTAGATATAAAGGACGATGATTGTTATTCATGGGGTTCGAGGAAGCTAGATGCTTGAGTAGTAGAAGTTTCAAGGTATGTTCAGCAGATGGCGTTTCAACGGGTGTGACATGACAAAGGAGGGCTGAAATGTCAATTGGTTCAAGAGGAAAATAAGATAATGTAGTTGAGTTAACTTGGAGATCTTTGTAGTATGGATCATTTGAAAGCTTGTATTCAAGAGCAGCAAGAACTTGTGTTCGACTAACAAAGAAGTCATAAGGTTTTTTCATAGAACTGCATTTATGAACAATAAGGATATCAATGTCTGAGAGTAAATCAGGGAGGAAAGTGGCAATGCTTGTAATGTTTTGTGGGAAGCTGATAGTGTGGCCAGAATATGTATATTGTCCCCCAAGAGCATGAGTGACTTGTAAAATTGGGTTAACTCGAGAAATGAGCATTTCTTCAACTTGAGTAAGAGCTTCTAGCACTGATGGTTGTATCCCAAGATCCATATTGTTTGCAATTGAATAGCGGTGGCCATTTTGTTCCACATTGCATCGAGAACATGCATATGCACCAGAAGAGTGTTCTATTTTAATTCCAGGATATGACTCCGTGCATATAGAGCATATTTTCATGGGAGATAATTTGTCCAATCTTTTACGGAATCGCTGCTGTGCACCATGTAGGTCCATGGATGGTGTGGAGGGTGTAAGGGGAGCTTCAGCAACTTGAAACGAAGAAGGGATATGAACAAGTTAACGAGCAGCTCTATATAGAAGGCGTTGACGCTTGTTGTTTTCATTTTTCTTTTGAGGATATAGAAGTCCTCTTCGCGCATTATGTTGATCATTGTTATCCTTGGTTGACATGCCTACAAAAAAAGTGTTTAGTGGTTGTGGACTTTGTGGTGCATTTGGTGGAACAGAAAAATACTATACATGTAATAATTGCAAGAGTAAACAAAGTTATATTGTAAAATATATATGGAACATGCATAATTTATGTGAAGTTGTTACAAGAAACAAAGAAAGACACTTTTGAACAGTGTTTATGAATAAAAAAAGTATATATATTTGACAAAGCAATCTAAATTATAAGTACAGATTTGAAAATTGTAAGATAGGTTGCAAAAAAGATGTGATTTAACACAATGGTACAAGAAAACTAAATAATATAATATTCAAGACTACTCGTTGATGGTTTCAAGTAACACCTATGTAAAAGTGTGTACATAGAAATGTGTACTTGCTAAGTACAATCTAGAAAGTACAAAACTTAGAATTGAAGAGCAGGAGTTCAAAGCTTGCGAGCAATTGGAAGTTTACTAAGCACAATGTGTTCACTTTCATCAGGAGTATCGACAGGGGACAATGATGGAGAAACCTCTTCTGACTTAACAAGAAGCACCTTCAAGCGAGCATTTGAATTAAAAGTCTCTATCTGTACTGATAAGGTTAGAAGGTACTGTCGAGCACAAACATGTTGAACAATTTCCAAGAGAGATGTTGGATCATTTGATAGGAGACAAAAATATTTTGCAGAGACCCCCATTAGTTGTTGCTCAACATCATTGAAATGTATGATACCGTATAGTTGTCCAGTAGCATCCGTGATGTCAACTTTGAGTATCTATTGGGAAGCACACTCTGTAAACTCCCCATCACATTTTGCACAATGCCAAACATTGCCAACTTTGTGGGAATTTTTTTTCATGCATTGTATTCCATCGACAAATAGAGGGCATGCAAGGAAATGAAAGTCATTGATGTTAATATGGGTGATTGTAGCAATAATTGAATACCAAGTTTCCTTCTCAGAGGGTTGCAAAGATTGTAACGCAGAGATGGAAATGCGTTTACAGGAGGTAGAAGAAGATGAGTTGGATTTTCTGCTCAAATTTGGGGAGGCTGAATGGAATCCATTGTCAGCAAACCATGCTTGGGGGACTTCAGCTTCCTCAATATCTGGGTTTATAATGAGGTTGGTGTTTGAGATGGTTCCAATGGTTTTTCCATTGAATTCTATAACACGCTCACCTTTTATTGCAAGGATAGAGGGAGTAGCTAAACCTCAAAGGCTTCCAAGTTGGGAACCCTCAATTGTGCAATGCCCCCCCCAAAGTGTAATATCTATGCTATACCCAGACATGTCCCTCACCCCAACTGTTCGGTGAATGGTTTCAGAGCCATCCCTTTTGCATATAGTTGATGCGGGGGAAACATAAATGACAATTCCGAGAAGGTCAACCATGGAATTGAGCGGTGTATTTTTAATGTCACAGATAGATTTAAAGTTGAAGCAATGAAAAGGAATAAGTGGGAACTCTTCCAAGCATCGTTGAATTGTTGAGGAAGAGTTAAGGAAAATATCAAAAGCACTTCTTCAAATGGTTGTATTTTGGATTAACTGGTTAGATTGTGCCATTTGAGACTATGTAGACTATGCCAACTTGTATTTGGTCATATAATGAGGTAGCTAGTTCATTGAATGCAAAGATATGAATCTCATCTCTGGTAGCACTAAGAAGGTAAAACCCAAAGAGTTGACCAAGACCTTTTTGGTTGGCATATGTGTTGATACTTGTCTTTGCAATAACTCATCCTTGAATGGTCCAAGTTTTGTTGGAAGGGTTGAGCAATGTGAATTGAAGAGTAGGTGCAACAAGGTTTGGCATTGGAGAAGGTATTGCAAGTGAAGGGTTTTCGGAGTCAAGGGCGTTGTTTTCTAAAATAGATGAACTGTTGTGGGATTTAAAGCTAGGTGTGATGTTCAAAGGGGATGGGTCTCCAATAATTGTTGTTTCTAAGGTGACAATTTCGAAGGTGCCCAATGTGATAGTCCTGACAAGAAGAATGAAGATAAGTAAGTATAAGTGAAAAATATGTTAGAATTATGAGGAATGAAAACTAAAATAAGTGAAAAGGAAGATGCGAAAAGCAAATCGTATGTTGCATCATGTATAGTGTTGCATGCACACTTGCTAACTTTGATGATTGAACCTTTTTGGAGTTGGTGGTTTTTCACAGCGCTATTGTAGCTAGTTGGAAGCAATGTGTTGTGCTTATGAATTCCATCAGAGATAGAGATTCGAAAGTGAGTAGTTGTTGAGTTAATAGAACTTAGTTGATCAAGAGCAACAACTTGTACAAGTGGGAATAGGTCAATAGCACCATTCATAAGAAGTGAGACAACGTTTTTGGTCAATAGAGTGTCCATAGCATGGTACTGCGAATAGTTGGACTACAAAAGTAAGCTAGAGAAAAATGTGTGATATTGATATTAAGTCTAAAGATACAAGATGTAGGAGAACATGACAAAAGATCATTTGATATTTCATGGAATACATAGCAATATTTGTGGAAAGGATACAAAAATGAAGGGCTTGGAATTGGTTTCAATTTTGGGATTATTTTCCTATAATGGCAACTTTTATAGGAGACAAAAACTGTTGCAGTGCAGATTATTTGACTAAGTTAGTAGGAAACATATATTGGTAAACACAAGGACAGGAATATATACGAGTGAAGTAAAAGGAAGCAACTTTCCAACAAAAACCAACAAAACAGAGAACATAATTATGGGTAAAGTTACTCTGAGACAAGACAGCAAAAACAGACTTATGGTTTTCAACAGAAATAAAGCAGAAAGATAGCATAATTTTAGGTAAATTTTCTGTTAGAACCTTATTTTTAAATATAGAATAGGAACAGTGACAATAATTCTAGTTTCCAACAAAAATCACAAAAAATACAGCAGAAACAGAGTGTAGTTTTCAATAGGCACAACTTGTACAAGTGGGCATAGGTCAACAACACCATTCATCAGAAGTGAGATAGCGTTTTCTGTGAATAGAGTGTCCATAGCGTGGTACTGCGAATAGTTGGACTACAAAAGTAAGTTGGAGAAAAATGTGCGATATTGATATCAAGTCTAAAGATACAAGATGTAGGAGAACATGACAAAATATCATTTTTTATTTCATGGAATACATAGCAATATTTGTGGAAAGGATACAAAAAGAAGGGCTTGAAATTGCTTTCAATTTTGGGATTATTTTCCTATAATGGCAACTTTTATAGGAGACAAAAACTGTTGCGGTGCAGATTATCTGACTAAGTTAGTAGGAAACATATATTGGTAAACACAAGGACATGAATATATACCAGTGAAGTAAAAAGAAGCTACTTTCCAACAAAAACCAACAGAAAAGAGAACATAATTCTGGGTAAAGTTACTTTGAGACAAAGACAACAAAAACAGACTTATGGTTTTCAACAAAAATAAAGCAAAAAAGGAAGCATAATTTTAGGTAAATTTGTTGTTAGAACCTTGTTTTTAAATATGGAATAGGAACAGTGACAACAATTCTAGTTTCCAACAAAAATCACAAAAAAGACAGCAGAAACATAGTGTAGTTTTCAACAGAAAAAAAAAAAAAACAAAAAACAAAAAAGACAACACAATTTTAGTTAATTTGCTGTTAGAACTTTTCTAGGAGAAAAAAGATTGTTGTAGTGCAAATTATTTGCCAAAGTTAGTAGGAATCATATATTGGTAATTACAAGGAAATGAATATATACCAGTCAAGTGACCTTTCATCTAAAAACAGTCAATAAATCAGTTACTTTTCTGCAAGGGCAACTTTTCTAGGAGACAAAGACAACAAAAATAGACTTCTGGTTTTGAACAAGAGAAAAACAAAAAAGCTAGCATAATTTTAGGTAAATTTGCTGTTAGAACCTTGTTTTTAAATATGGAATAGAAACAGTGATAACAATTCATGTTTCCAACAAAAATCACAAAATTACAGCAGAAATAGAGTGTAGTTTTCAACAGGAAAAAAACAAAAAAGATAGCACAATTTTAGTTAATATGCTGTTAGAACTTTTATAGGAGAAAAAATATTGTTGTAATGGAAATTATTTTCCAAAGTTAGTAGGAATCTGAAAATAGTCAATAAATCAGGTACATGATCAAATACAAGTTACAGCAGAAAATAGCAAAAAAAAAGAAGCTACTTTCCAACAAAAAACAACAAAAAAGAGAGCATAATTCTGGGTCAATTTACTCTGAGAACCTTGAACATACTAAATGACTAAATTATACATTACTTCTAGGCTTTAACAGGATTTAGAACATCATAATTATAGTAGAGGAAATGAGTTTTGGTTTGAGAGAACTTGTTTTTTGAATAGAAAACAAGAATCTTTGGATCCTTAACAGGGTTATTGGTATGTAAAAGAGCAACAAATTGAAGGTGATTCGAATGCTGAGAAAAAAACTGGGATTATGTCACAATAGTAGTATCAAAGAAAAAAAAATTAGAGAGGCTTTACCCATCGAATTTTATAAATGATCAAGATTAAAGGTGGTGCATTGGTGTCTGAGCACATTTAACCGTTGTTGCATTGAAATTTGTTCTTGTATCTCCACAACATCGAATATCGAGCAGGTCCAATCCGTCAAATCCAGATATACGTCCATAGCCATAGATCTGTACTACTGAAACAAAGTTCATAACTTCATGATGGATTAAACGCAGAGAAATCAATGTTCACATGGGTAACCTTATAGAAGGTTGTTCAATGTCCAATCCGTCATTGAATGCTCAAATTTCTAATAAAAAGTATAGATCTCGCAAGATTTTTCCATGCAGAGCTGGACCGACTATTTAGACTGTATCAACCCAAATCGTGGCGAGTTTGGTCGAAAATCGAGTTGGTCGAGCCTTAAACAATTGGTCGCTTCTTAACTATTTCATCGAAATGACGGACACTTTGTAACATATGGTCGGAAGTCAAAATGATCAGGTCACTTTTGTTATAAAAAATATGGTCTATAGTTGAGTTGGTCGAGCCTTTAAAAATTCATCGACTCTTAACTGTATCGGGTAACTTTAGTTTTAAAAAAAATATGGTCGATAGTCGAGTTGGTCGAGCCCTTAAAAATTGGTCGACTTTAAAGTGTGTGCTGCAATTGATGGACACAAGTTGGAAGTCAAAATGGTCAGCTTACTTTAGTTTTAAAAAAAATATGGTTGATACTGGAGTTGGTCGAGCCTGCTAAAATTGGTCGACTATTAACTGTGTAATTTTGTTTTTGATAATATTTGTAAGATATGGTCGAGAGTCAAAATTGTCGAGTCACTTTAGTTGAAAACAAATATGGTCGATAGTCGAGTTGGTCGAGCCCTTAAAAATTGGTTCTCGTGAAGTTCTCACTGTGTAAACATGATCGACATATGAAACAGTTGATATGAATTTGTAATTTTGTTTTCAATAATATTTCTAAGATATGGTTGGGAGTCAAAATGGTCGGGTCACTTTAGTTAAAAAAAATATGGTCCATAGTCGAGTTGGTCAAGCCTTTACAAATTGGTCGACTTTAAACTGTGTGGTGCAATTGATGGACGCGGGTTAGAAGTCAAAATGATAGGCTTACTTTAGTTTTTAAAAAAATATGGTTGATACTAGAGTTGGTCAAGCCTGTTAAAATTGGTCAACTGTTAACTGTGTAATTTTGTTTTAGATAATATTTGTAAGATATGGTCGAGAGTCAAAATTTTTGAGTCGCTTTATTTAAAAACAAATATGGTTGATAGTCGAGTTGGTCGAGCCTTTAAAAATTGGTTGCCGTGAAGTTCTGACCATGTAAACATGATCGACATATGAAACAGTTGATATGAATTTGTAATTTTGTTTTCAATAATATTTCTAAGATATCATCGGGAGTCAAAATGGTCGGATCACTTTAGTTAAAAAAAAATATGGTCAATAGTGGAGCATGTCAACCCTTTAAAAATTGGTCAACTCTTAAATGTGTCATCGAATTAATGGACACTTCGTTTTAGTCGGCATGAAGCCTGTAAATCGGTGCAACACGGATGGGTGTTTGCGTGAAAGTGTCAAAGTAATGCAAATAATGCAAATAAGATCGGTGTGATCTGGTCGGTGTGCATGAAAGTGGAAAAACATGTGACAGGATTACATTTGATTTATAGACGATGAATCTATCAGAGGATTTTTAGTCAGCGTGAAGTCTGTAAATCGCTGCAACACGAATGGGGGTTTGTGTGAAAGGGGCAAAGTAATGGAAATAATTTTGACGACATGGTCGCCATGATCTGGTCAGCGTGTGTGAAAGGGGAAAAACACACGATAGGATTCCATCAGATCCATAGACAAGGAATCTTTCCAAGGTGGAAGGTCTCGCTTCACCATGGTGAACGCCTATGACGTAATTATAAAATAAACCGGATTGTTTGGTTTGGGATTGGGTGAACTCAAATGGTTTCATTATTGCAAAGAGGGCATATGATTTTATTATCTTTGAAAATGTTCAGTATTCTCAAAAATGGTATGCAATGAAGATATGGAAATGGTAGATCTGTGTCAAAGTTAGATGTTTTGTATGGTTAAGTTTGGAAAATTGCAATCTTACTTGGGATAATCTCATCAAAAGATGTTTTTATGGCCTTGGTATTTGCTCTTTATGTTTCTCTGCTAATGATTTTGTGACTCATCTTTTTGTAATATGTTCCTTTTGTAATAGTGTTTGGGAGGTGTGCTCTCAAGTTTTAAATTTCGGGGATAATTGGAAGACTAGTAGTTTTCAGGAAAGCATGTTATCATGGTTCTGCAAAAATACTTCTTTTAAAGAACTTCCTATCTTTATCATTTGGGAAATTTGAAAATGTAGAAAAAAAAATATTTTTGAAGGTAGAAAGTCTTACATTTCTCAAGTCTGTTACAAAGCCATTGGTCATTATCTTGAGTTTCATAAGACTAGGTAGAAGGTAAATAACAAGATTCTCAACAAACCATAGTTTGATGATACTCTGTCGACAGGATTCTTTGATGGTGCTAAAAAAATGGCTTATGTGGGGCTGGAATGCTCCTTAAAATTAGAAAAGGTCATTTTATTAGACTCAAACTTGGTGCTGGCGAAGGAACAAATACAAAAGCAGAGATGTTAGCATTATGGGGTCTCTCATGGAATGCCAAGGAAAAAGGAATCCAATGTCTTCAAATTACTGGGGACTAAAAGACTATTATTGATTGGGCCAATGTTAATTCCACTTTTTTATGTTTTGCATCTTTCTCATTGGATGAGTAGGATTTTGGAGCTGAAATAGTTTTTCTCTATGTTATCCTTTACTCATATATATCGAGAATTCAACTGTGATGTTGAAGGTTTATACAAGGAGGTAGTGGGATATGTGGATAGAGTTTTTCATTTTGAGAAAACTGTTGATGATTCTATCATCGAGAAAGGAATGGTTTCTATCTTTTAGTATATGCTAGTTGCTTGTTTCTTTAGGTGTTAGGTAATTATACATTATGATCTGAAACAATAGTATGATAGTCGAGTCTTTATGCTAGCGGGAAGCATTGATATGTAGAAAGTATGTAGATTAAAGTTTTGTCTCAAATTCAGGCTGTCTTTTTCAAGAAAGATGCATGAACTATCTAATCAAAACGATGTACTTTTTTCAGCTTGAAAAAAAAAAACTCAGATTAAATATAATTAAAAGTCTATTTAATAGTAATATTGTATGTGCAATTGAAAAATAAAATGAATGAATTAATATTTATTTTGAGGATTGTAATTTTCCTCAATAATAAAACCAATTACATATTTTTTATATTTATAATTATTTTTTAAAATTAAACTATTATTTACATCTAATTTGGGTTAAAGTAATTTTTTAAATAAAATTAAATGATATTAAAAGTATTACTATATAAATATATTAATAATCAAATATTAAATAAAATAACAATGAAATTAGTAAAGTATATTGACTATCAATTCTTAAATAAAATAACAATGAAATCACTATTATTGTTTTGATGTGTTAGAGACTAATGACGAAATGCCATATTGTTATCCGATAGAGTTTGTTTTTAGAAAACAAAAGGTTTCAGATATGTTTCTAAGGGATTCTATGGAATCCCTTCCTTCACTATAAATGTAATTGATATGCAAGTAATAGAATGTGGTGTGTTGTGTGTAATGGTTGCTCTCATATTTTTTAAGTTGGTATCAGAGCTTGGCTCAGCTTAATTCCCTCACGGGAATGCCTAGGAAGATGTGAGATTAATTTGTGTTCTAGAGTGTGAGCGTAGATATCTTATGTGTGAGTTATTATTTTTTTTATCAATTTTGTTTGAGTGATCATTGCAAAGATTTGTGTGACCTGTTTGGTGATCTTGACATTGTGGATCCCTTTCATGTGGATTGAGCAAAAGCGGAGTGTCTGATATGTTGAGTTGTCGATCTGGAATCCTAGAGAAGAGTCATCACTTGTGTTGAGGGCGTCGAGATATTCACTGTGGAATTGAAGCTGCCCCATTCTTATTTGAAGCTGCTTATCTGGAGAATAGCAGAGTCGTTCCATTCATCCTTCAGTTTGATGGCTTATCATCTATAGATATGTGTGGAGCCGCTCACATGTATTGCAGATCTTTAATAGCTAATAATTGAGATCGATATCTCAGATCTATCCAAGAGCTGTGTGTGGGAAGGAACAATTTGTGTGAAGGTTGTGAATCTGCTACGAACAGTTAAAGGAGAAAAGAGAAGCGTGATGCCTTGGGTGCCAGATTCTTTTAGCGACCATTTTTTGTGAAATTGCTTTATGTGCTAGATTCTATTCGGATTGTTGGTATATGTGCAGGTTGTGAAAGCTTTGTTTGCCTATGTGAATGTATTTTATTTGTAAAAATTATACTAGGCAGAACCAATAGATGGAACAAAGTAGCATAATTAAAGCTAGTAGCTCTTGTTGTACTTCAGTGCCATGTAAGAACATATTATACTGGTTTTCTTATGACTCTAGTCTGTTATATGCTGGTGAATCTTGTTGTGCTTCGGGCTTCAAGAATCAACAGTTACATGTTATTTTTTGTGTTTGTAAGTATAAAAGGTCATTTTGTAAGATTGATTGCTTGAAACATTCAGTATTCAGATCACTTTCCTATATAACTGTTGAAATTTTCTCTTCAGGGGAATTTCACAGATGGAAGTGTATCCATAGGGTGATTCAGTGTCATGGTTATTCTTCGGGGTAGTCAAGAATCTTCAATCATGAAAATTTATCAATGATGGTCATAATCATTTGCATTTTAAATGAGTCAGAAGGGAAGCTCGAGGTTGTGAAGAAGAAAGAGTGTGCACCAGAGATTTCAGAGTGGGTGTAAAAGTTGATGAAGACCACGCAGACAAAGATCAGAATTTCAGAATGATTGTAAGAATCACATTTCTCCATTAAGGGAGAGTGTTAGAGAATAATGGCGAAATGCCATATTGCTATCCAATAGAGTTTGTTTTTAGAAAATAAAAGGTTTCAGATCCATTTCTAACGGAGTCTATTGAAGCCCTTCCTTCACTATAAATGTAACTAATATGCAAGTAATAGAATGTGGTGTGTTGTGTGTAATGGCTGCTCTTATATTTTTTGAGTTGATGAGATTGTGGTTTTGAAGATTTTTAACTAATGTTTCATAATAAAATTAGTAACTAGGTTGGGCTCATACTCACATAGTGTGGGTTGATTATTTTTCGTTGTTACTATAATCTCTAAGCATATCTTCATTACTCCATTGTGTAATATACAAATTTATTTAAGATTTGAACCAACAACATCACAAAAAGTGCTTTAATAATGTACCCTATTCCTAACTCATGTACAACATAATGTATTGAGGTCTTAGAAAATTTTGAAAAAAATTAAAAATATTTTATTTATCTCTTTTATATAAACCATCAAATAACCAACGTTATGGTGGTTAGTAGCAATTATGATTGTTATCTTCTATATAGTAATAATAACCTTCATGTATGAATACAACTTTTCATTTCCAATATCTATATCCATAATTTTTGAAAACATCTTTCAAACATTTGTTATAAATACGTAGAGTTCCTTAAATATGTGAATGGAATGAGAAATTGTGCAGAAATTGTATATACACTAAACCAATCAAGTTTACTTATGATGTATTATCTATCCATGAAATGTAAATATTTGAAGCACTGAGCAATATCAACATGCTCTTTTGAAACATTCATAAAACACGTAATAATCCTCCATGTGTAATATTTGAAACAATCATGGTCAAATAAGTTTGTTTGTTCTCTAGTGTAGTTTGATAAAATTCCGTGGTCAGATATTCTTGTTCTCCATGGCTAAAAAAAAATATGATTTGGGAGTAGTTGTGGCTTGTTTGCAACAAGCAGGTTCAAGATGCACACCAACCGTTTGAAATAATGTGTGTGTCATATGTGTTTAATGAAGTACCGGCCCGTTTAGTGCTTGATGTAATGCTTTCTACCAATAAATTTAGTTGATATGGCTATCAGATTAAGCAAAATCATACATAATAAAAAAGTCCAAAAAGTAGACAAAATAATTTCAATAAAAATGAATTTCTTGTTCTTAGCTTCTCATTATATTTATGTTAAAGTATTTCAATGAAATTTGGCCTTATCAAACACATTAAGACCTCTTGATTTAATTGCCAAGTTGCCCACTCTTTGCTGACATCTAGAATACTAAATATAGGAAGCAATAATAAGAATCGAAGGTAGCTACATTTATAAAAAAAATGACACTACTTCCTAAATGATATCAATTTATCAATTTTCCAAGCTCACACTATCCACATTGATAGATAAACGAATAATAATATGTTTTACCTTATATAGACAAGCATATGTCATGTGGTCCGTAACGAATGAGTTGGGTTTCCCAAGAAACCTAACCTAGTGTAGATGAATATGCGAAGTAACATATGGCTCAATCCATGGAGTACACATTTTCCTTTTAGCTTAGTCTCATCTAACATTGAATGGAAACTATAAGGTTGTTGCAAGCAATTAGAGAATGTATTACAAAAGAAAATGTATTCCCAAGTGTATGCCTACGGAAAATTCAATGAACCCTCCATGGACAATGTGGCAGTTCTTTAAATATGATAATTGTATAAATATTGGACAATGTGGCAGTTCTTTAAATATGATAATTGTATAAATATTGGACAATGTGGCAGTTCTTTAAATATGATAATTGTATAAATATTTGTTGCAGTAAGAATATTTATTTTTAATCATCTTTCTATCTGGAAGAATTGATTTGTCTACTAATCAGTGTTGGTGTTTTGTCATCAACATATATCAAATGTACTTACTTAGGAGTTTTTTAATCCCGATTACTATATGAAATTCAAATAAGGAAACGAACTTAGATAAGCAATATTCCTTAGTATGATGCAACACAACACAAATAGAAAGCTATGTAGATAAAAGAGGACAACCTAACACATGTAAGGCATATTAATGTTTAATAACATAAATAATGGGATAGAGATAGAGACACCATGATGTTAGTTCTAGATAATGTTGATCTTTGTATTTAACCCAAGTAGGGGTTCTTCTTCTCTTTTATGTTCAAATATTTAACTGATGGATGTAGAAGGTGTATCCAAGATAGTGTTAAAGTTAAAGCATGGAGTCTCTCTCCTACTTTATGTAGGTAATTTTGTAGGATAACCTTGCTATTATGGATATATGGTAAATAATGGAATGACCTTGATGGATTTATTTATAGGAAAGAATGTGGACAATATTAGATCTAGCTCGAATGTGAATAATCCTATTTTCATTGATGACTTACTGTGGAACATAGGTTTTGGAGACCAAATGAAATGACATTTTTGGCAATAATGATTAGGTAATTTACACATTCAATCACTAAAAATTCTTGGAAGTTTCACAACAATAAATGACACTGGGATCCCATCATAGTTTTTTAGGATTTTGGTGTGATGGGGTGTCATGGAATTTTATAAACATTCCATGCATTGACTATTAGGGTAAACTTTTGACTTTTATTTGGTTCTTGGTCATATTCTTGAGGTAAAGTGATGATGGAGGTGATGGTAATGGTGCTAATATTGTTGGAAATGTTGTGTAATGGTGATGATGCACATGAAAAAGTAGTTCAGAAAAATAGGTTGTTAATTATTTCCCCTTGATATATGAGGTAAGAAGCTCATGGTATAGCGGAAACACATCATAGTTTTTTTTTTCAATACATAGGAAACCATGAACACCTAGACAAGAAGGGAGAGTGATTAAAGAGAAATAATCACACTCATTGAAGGGGCCATAGAGGCCATAACTGGAAACAATCCAACAAATGAGGTTAGGTCTATATAATATCAAATACAAATGAGGCATGCATATGTCTGCTCATATCAATGTCTCAATACAATATGGGATTAATGCCAAAATGGGTCTGAAAAAGAATACATGAATAACTAATGTGGATAATATCATCGGGCTAAAAAAGAGACCCAATTCGGGTAGAGAACAATGGCCCAACCAATTACTCATATGAAATACATGAGTATTAATAATGGCATCTTTAACGGGATGGAAAGTCGTAGTAATTGAAGCAATGCTAGAAATTAGTGGTGCCCAATATCTAGAAGGAGTAATAGCATGATAAACTTCTCACATGTGGCTCTAATGCTAAAAGAAAAATCCAAACAAATATAGGAGATTGCAATTGAAACTAGATCGCTATTGTTAATCATCCTAGACATCATAGGAAGCTAAAATAAAGGGATTCCATAATAGACTTAAAGAATGGAGATAGTCATGAATGTTCTAGGTATGTGACAAAACTAGGATCGGGAAAAAAGCATAATATATGATTTGCAGTGGTGCAATAATTAGTTGTACTCATGCATGTGAGAAACAACCAATGCAATATGAAATACTCACTAAAATTGGGCAGGATGGTAAAAGAAATGTGGATGATTTGCTTTTACAAGAAGATCCTAAATAAAAGAAAATGAGAATAGGGTCCCAAAGTCAGGAATCCATGAAGAAAATTATGTAAGATACCCCACTACTATCCAAGAGCATAGAAAAAGAAGGCATCAAGTCTAGAAAACACTCAACAAGAGGGGGACTATCTTCTCCACAACTTACCCTGTCACCATTCTCTTAATTTCATTATCATATTTTCTTTTGTAGTTTTTGAAGGAAACACTACACCTAACACTAGTTCTTCTCAAGAGGAAAATCATCATATTTCTTGGGCCGATGTTATACAACTAATCAATAATTGTGACGCATTACAGAAGTTAAGAGAAGATAAAATAATTATAGCTAAATTTCACTATGTTATTATGACTACATATACTATGAAATATCAGGCATAGGATACAATCTCACCAAAGTATAATACTCCAATTGAAGAATTTATTATGACTACCATGGAACCTCTCATGTAGAAAAAATATAAGGAATGCAGCGTCAAGATGGGAGAGTTTTGTAAATAACCTTAGACATAGCTAGTATCCTACTCGAGGATGACATTTATATTACTCAAGGATCAACTAACATTCTCTATATTAAATATCTCAAGGAATCCTCCTCTAGGTTTGACTACAAGAATCAAATGGATGCTATCACAATTAAAATTAAATTATTGAATGCATGGGTGAATTCATTAGACTCGCAAAATGAACAAATTACAATGTAGTCTGCTAACAATGGGAAAGGGAAAAAAAGAATATTGCTATGTATTCTAAATATTAAGAGAGAAATATGTGAAAATAAAATCCCTAGAGCTCTAAAGTTTGTCTCAATCCATGATAGTTACACAACAAATGTTGGACGAATAGAAAAAATTGACTAATGAATTTTTCTTAAGGGAGACTACTTATCTGTAAGAAGAATAGGATCGCAGAGCAATAACAATAAACAAGATGCAAATATAAATCACATAAAAACAATAAAAGAGAGACACTAATGTAAATGGTTCACCCAATATGGGCTATGTCCACAGAGAAATTTCCAGTCCTTTTCTTATTATACCATCCAACAAATGAAGGTATACAACCTGCAGCACATCCGTTGGAACTTCCTCTTCACTCTCTCTCACTCTCTCTTACACAATCACATAGATCTTTACAATGCTATAATACATTACACAACTGTATTACAAGAGTCTTCCTTTTAAAGGGGAATTACCATGGGAAAATACTACGGGATACCCAATACCATGGGATCATAAATTGTTGGCCAACAAAACAACCCAAAAAATTTGTTTCGGGGGATTCACCCCCAGACCCACGTGGGGGGGCAATGTCCCCCCATAGTCCCCCCACAGGGATGAGTGTACAATCCACCTGCAAAACATATAAAACTAGAGTACAAACATGGCTGAACAACAATATCTCTGAATCAAGAACATCTGGCTCCATAACCAACATTATCTAGAATCTCAAAGACAAATAACAAAAAACAAAATGAATGAGTTACAAGTTGATTGTGAAATTGTGGGTCATTTAGTCTTAAAATTAGAATCTAAGAAAACTCCACAATTGAATTCCTGACACATGAGGTCATGCAACTCCATAAGGAACTAGCATTGGTCCCTTATAGCAATCAACAAAGGTCACCTACTGTGTCCATCTCACAATTACAAACTAGAATTGAATAGATGAACTTAGAACTTACTGGGTGGAGGAGTAAGGTTTGGAACAATGACATTGATGAAATGAGATATAAGGATATCACTATAATGAGGAAAGAAAAATTGAAAGAAGAAGGGAAAAATGAGTATGTAGTACAGATAAATATTTAGGAGGAGATGATAGAAGTTGTAGGGCTAAAGGAAGAAATAGAAACATGGAAATATGAGAATGAAGAATCCCTCAATGAATAAATAATGGTTCAAACATTGTACAATATAGAAAATTCAGTTTGAGAGCATATATCAAATGACTCTCTTTAAAAATAGATCACCTCCAATTCCATTTCGAATTTAACATTTTTTGTAAGGAAGTGACCAAATACCTAGGAAACACATAGAAGGATATTCAAGCTAGGTATAAAACAACTACAATAGAAAAAGGGGTCATAAACACACTTTCTACATAGAAACTAGGAATGTTGGGCATCAAATACAGGATAACTATCTATATGGACATGGAAACATTCATCAACATCTTCAATTAACCTAGAGGACAACCCAGAATAAACTTATGGACTCAAAGAACTTCATATATTTATTCTTGGTATATTTTTCCCCAATGATCAATCATGTTCTACCTTGTCCTTGGAATGATAAGTTGAACCTACATAAAGAAGATTCCTATAGAGAAATATTAAAAGAATTTATGCCTAGTTTAGTTAATGTGACAAATAAGAAGACTATATCTACTGTAGTAGAAATATATAATAAGTTAAGACAATCCATTTCCTCATGGATCCTATTGAGGAGAATGATTCAAAACTACAAAGAGATGAATCATACCTCTTATTTGGAGTTGTACAATGAATTATAGAATTTAAAGTGAGGGAGTAAAGTTAATCAGCATGGTATAATATCCACGAGTATACTGGATGATTTCGTAGTAAAAACATATTGGAGTCAAGAGATGGTGGTAGTTGTACCAGTAGCCCATGGACCTCAAGATCGGTCAAGGACTTCCCAATCTCCTCCTTCAAAGATAGAAAGCTTCAGGAATACTCAAAAGTAATTATTCATATCAATGGATATTCATAAATGATTATGATTTGGGACCAAGGGGCGGAAAGAAGGAAATTCCCCAAGTTTCAGTCATTTTCAGGGGCCCCTAAAATAAACCAAAAAAGTAGGTGGGGATTGAAGGACAAAGACAACTCAATAGTTTTCAGGCCGATCATTGAGAGATACAAAATCTTCCTCAACAATGCACAAACTCAAACATGCTAACCACTTCTCCCATACATGCTAGTTTGAGCCAAGATGAGTCATCATAAGATAATGAAAGTTTATAAAGGGAGATTGTTTTTAGAAATAAGGATTGGGAATTTTTTATAAGCTGTTAGGATGCCAAAATTCAACTAAGTTTTTGGGATCTACAACATAAATTTTATCATTCTCTTCTTGTCATATTATTTTCCCATTGTAAACATGAGCTCAATTCATTGTTTGGAATGTTGAATAATAAACCCAAGACTGATAGTCCCTTCCAAGTTCTTTCTATTGTACTATAGAAGTTTCATGTATTTGTTGAATAAGATTAGGACTGAGGCAATTTTTCCACTAAATTGAAGCAAAAAATCTTGTACATGTAATTATGGTTATTTTCTTTGAAGCAAAAAATCTTGTACATGTAATTATGGTTATTTTCTTTGATTGTATGCCTTTCATTGTGGACTTTCATTAACAAGTTAAGGGATCTATGCTTGTCTTCCATTTCATTTTTTATCTATTCCAAACATAATATTTATGTGATCTATTATGTGGGTATGTTTGTGATATTGTGCTTTCCTTCCCATGATGATGATCTGATTAAGGTGCACTGAAAATATTATTCAGTTTGAGTGTGTAGTCGGCATTGTATAATGCCCTTTCATCCTAAATATAACATTATTTCAAGAGATTTTAGTAGCAAAAGATAACTCCATTCACCAGAATTTTCTATTGTAAATTGAATCAATATTCCCTATATAAATAGCCTCTTCTTGGTTGATAGATGTGAACATTTTCCTTAGAAGTATTGAGGGTGCCTCCCCTATAGTCTAAGGATTGGCCCAACAACCTAGAGTGGCATTGGAAGGTGCATCTTGCACAATATGCTCTAGACTTGTGCTTCTTTCCATCCTATCCTATCCATTGAGACATATAAAGGAGTGTTTCGTGAGGAATATAACATGGGGGACAATACATGGATTGGTGCCATTACTGAAGAGAATTCAAACCTCACTACACATTTTTAAGGGCTCCTTAATGAACACAATGAAAAATATCAAAGTGACACCACTTTTGAGTTGAATCAAACACTTTCGATTGGTTATATGGTAGAATTACCATTCTAATGGAAAGTATTATGCAATTCCATTAAGTGGAATAAATCCCTACTACCAATGCTACATCTAACCTGATAACTTCACCTCCTCATAAACTCCATTGCGGATACCACTGAGACATCTAAAAAGATGGATCTGAGTTCCATAATAACCAAATCCAAGGCAAAAGGAAAGCTAAACCTCCCTCTAGAAGACCCTCGCAAAGTGTGGAAGAAGAAGAGTTAATTCTATTCCTGAAGCGGTGATAAACACCTAGACTCAACTTTCCATTTTCCTCTAGTACTAGTAATATCATACCACCAATCCCTTCAAGCGCCTATTTTCCAGCCTAAATATTTTCCACCATTACCATAAACTACCCTTTATTTTATGGTTTTTATCATTTTTATCTTTCTTGATCTTTTTTACACATTGTAATATGCCAAATAATAACCTTGATAATTATACCTTCTTGATTAAGCTACGTAAAAGATAAAATTTAGGTTAGTTATAGGAAGGTTTCTAATATCCAGAATTTATTATGATCTTAATATTTAGTTCAGAGTTATATAAGTTTTTATAATAATTTTAGGGTTTTAATGTTTTGCATTTTATTATTTAAATTTAGGTAATTTGAATATCATTCCAAGGTGTCCTTTTCAAGGTTATTTACTTTAATTTATCCACATCTATTTAATATTCTTTATCTTTAAATTAAAAAAAACCTTAATTTTAAATATAATTTATATTATTATATTATTTAGTTATTAAATATAATTTAAAGTATTCTATTATTTAAATTAAAAAAAATTTAATGTTAAACATAATTTATATTATTATATTATTTAGTTATTAAATATAATTTAAAATATTTTATTATTTATTTATTGGTGAATATTTTTAATATTATTAGATAATTATAATTTTCTTTTATTTAAATACTTTATATATTTTTTTTAAATTTTGTATATTATTGAATTATTAATTAACTACTTTTTATGTTTCTCGTTTGAGGTTTCATTATCATTTTTAGTTTTTGATAGTGTCATTCCTTAGGTTTCGTTATAGGAATAGATGTTTTATTTTATCATATTCCTTTTTATGTTCTTTAATAATATATTAAAATTAAAAAAATAATACAAATTTAAACATAATTATAATATTATATCATTTCATGAAATTTAAGTATTATTATTTGTTTATTTTTAAGGTTTAGGATAGCTAGTATAATTTAGGCTATCATATTTTATAATTATCATATATTATAACTGTGAGCAGAGCAGGCACAAATTTTATGGTTTTGAGCGTTTTTTTATAGCTCAACTAGTTATTATATTTTTAGCTATTTATTGATAGTGTTTTTAAAATATTAATAAAACAAGATCAACTACACTAAAAACTTAGAGCATTGTCATGAAGATGAACCTTAATTTGCGTTTGAAATATTCATGTTTGGAAGTTCATGGAACGCACACATTTTCTATAAGCAGTCATCTAAGAACATAAAACAATTCTATTTTTTCAGTTCAGTTTTATTATAAAGTATTTATGTCATATAAAAAGTACATATAATTGTTTTACTTTTATATATATATTCAAACTTTTCTTTTGATTACTTGTATGAGTGTTTATGTTTCTAAATTCATTGTTTATTCCCATCTCATACGCTTACTTTGTTGGATTTATTTGTTTAATTCCTAAAGAACACATTTACCTATTATTGGATATTTGAAGACTTCCTCACTCTTTAAGTTTCTATGATGTTACATTCATCTTTGAGAAACACTCACTTCCTTATTCATTGTTATACCAAGGATGATGTGTTCATCATAATTTTTTCCACACCTATATTATTATTAGATTGTGTTCTCCAAAATAGAGACTCAAGTGCTCATTGGAATTTCCTCCTATATTATTATTAGATTGTGTTCTCTAAAATAGAGACTCGAGTGCTCATTGGAATTTCCTTTGGTTTGAGATTCTATGTAGAGAGTTGAATCTATACTTAGGAATTCTTCTTTCAATTAGTTAACATGTTGTTATCACTAAGATATAGCTTTCTATTCCACTACAACAAAATCCCGTGATTAGCATCTATTTTAGCTCCCTTTTTGGCATCCACTAAACACTTTTAGTGTACATATTTTTTTATCATTTTTTTAACAAATTTAGCGGCTTTTATGGGATGTCTCTTTTAATGGCGCTTTTTGCATCTTTTTTTGAAAGTAGACACTATTTTGGATGATAATTAGTTTCCCAATTAACGTTTAGAATAAACATTATGAGTGGGTTATATCCCACTTCTTTTTCCCCTTTTTATGGAATTTTCCATGTTTGTGGGAATTTCCTATTTTTGAGGGAATTCCCTTTTTCCCATCTTTTAGGATTGTGCCAACTTCCTTCTTTTGCGGAAAGAGGAAATAATAATGATGGGCCATTTATGATATCTTTGACATGTGAAGGTCAAAGTGGTGGAAATGGAAAGTGGACATAATGTATGATATGGTTTGGCTAGTGGATAAGCAAAGTGGACAAAAGTATGGTGTTGGCCAATTGCCCCATGATGTGTGAGGTCAGGAATCATCGTATGGCCGATAGAGATCAAAGGATCTTCCTTTTTTCCAAGGGATATTTGTGACAGTACCAAAGAGACCAAAAACTATGTTAGAGGGTATAACATACTCTTTGTCAAAATTACAAGGGCATGTATCTACGTATAATATCACTCAAAATGGATGAGGTACATATAATCTCAAATATATAAATGAGGCGAGCATACCCATGCTCGTATCAATGTCTCAGAATTATACAAAATGGATCAATGCCCACAAGGGGGTCAATAAATACATAGATAACTGATGTGTACATCATAGGTTTCCAATAAGAGACATAATACAATGGACTGTAATCATGGTCTAACCATGACTGATATAAATAACTGATACATGGAAACAATGGCATTCACCAAGAATGCAAGATCACAATAATTGATGCAATACTTGATATGAAGGGGTCGAACAACTGTATGGACTCAACAACTAAGAGTTGGAATCTCATAGGTAGAATGAACTGCATTTGAAACTAGATACACTAGTAGGCATGGAACTCATGGGATTCCAAACATTGTCACCAACACATCTAGAATATCACAAGGAATGTTGACTCAGACCCAGTCGATAGGGGTTCCCATCACTGTCGACACCAACCCACTGCGACCTCCCTGAGCACCAGCCCATACAGGTTTTACCCTGCCTAGCCACATCTGCAGAGTAGATGAGGTCTCACCCGAGGCGATCAAAGGAGAGTGGACGGAACCATGTTTCCGCTGAGTGAAGGAGGATGTGTGCGGCATCAACTACTTAATCTTATTGCAACATTCAACGATAGATTTATGCATTCACTTCAACATTATTGTATTCATAGCATCATTAATGGAAACACTCGTTGTTGCAGAAAATTATAACAGTAAAGCGACTACTAAAGAAACATTGTATTACCATCAAAAGACAGAAATCACATAAGGATTGCACAGAATAGTTTCGTCACATCATATTATTGTTGCAAAAACCCAATACAATACCTCTACAGATCACAAACTTCAACAATATCTCTAGATCTCAGAACATACCAAAAAAAACATATCAAAGCTCTCCACCATCTATATCACGACCTACAACTTTCTGTCTAGATATCGGCTTCCGCCTTTACAATGATTGCCCACTTACTAACAACTTTCTAACTGAATCCTAGACAAATGACCCAAAATCTAACTTACCCGGTCCAAATGACCCAAAAACTCGCCTATTGCGGTATACTTCGCTCAAAATTACATGTCATATGGTCCAATGACTCAAAAACCTGCATTCTATGGTACAAACGACTCAAAAAATATGTAAAATAATCGATCCTTATTCCTTTCGCCACCTCTTTTGATGTGTCACAACATCGGTCTTGGTGCCCTTTTCTTCTGTGCTCTTCCAAGGTATGGTCACTATCATCATCCGTTGGTGTTTTGATGGACTCTTGATCAGAATCATGATGACTAGTGGGTCTTGTGCTGAGATACAATCGTCTGGACCCTTCGCCAGCCCACCACCCTCAATCTCGATCAACGTCATAGGTTCACGACATTCCACTAGCCAGTTGTTCACGATAGCCTCCAATGCTTCAACCGTTACCTTTTAAGGGGTCAGCAACCATTGCTGACTGAGGTCACGCCTTTCCTGCACATAAATAGCATGCGGCTGAATTGCAAACTCCATGATTGGCTTAAATCTGGCCGCAGTTTCTTCAGATATTCGTAGTACCTTCATTATGACATTGCAAAGCATCTCCCAGTAGAGCAAGAATAGCAATTGGGAATCCCAGAGTCGCTTGGGCTCTCGTACATACCATAAGTTCTGAAAGTGTGCACCCCACCATTCTTTAGAAGCCTCAACATCCATGCCCTAGTATGTGTCGCGCTCCTTCCATGCCACGAATGCAATCAAGAGCAGCAGCCAACTATATGCAAACGCCCCCTTACCAGCCTGAATTTCCATGGCGTCCACTGCTAATTGATTCAACAGAAAAAAAGACCAGTTCATTTGGACGCCCTCCGCACATTGTACTGCACATGCGATAATCCTCGAGTTGCACTAGTTAGGACGACCACCCCAGACCATCTTGCAGGATAAAATCTTGGTGCTGGTGAGTACCACCTGATCATTGATACTGTTGGTGCGATATCCACGACCATCCATCTCTAAGGAATATTTCTTCCCCAGCTATCCTGCCCACTTTTTATCATTCGCCTTCCCTTGGAAGAACTGCGATGGGTCAACCCCATCTTAAAGCAATCCAATAATGTGCGAATTTATATCAACAGTGACTAAAATTTCGTTGTCCAACCACAATGAAGCACCATGGAAGCACGCAAGCAGCTACTTCACACATGCATTAACTTCCGCTAGTTTCCAAAAATGTGGCATGTTAATAAGCCCTAACAACTAACCTCCTTCAATCCTCATGCCCAATCCTATACAATCAGTGTTGCGGCAAGGCATGACCCGGGCACATATGGGGCCGATGCAATGTCAAGGTAGGACACCATATCATGATCATCATAGCGAAGACGCATCAACGCTGGCCCAATATCAACAGAGCACTCCGTTCTGGCAGGGAGCGCAGGCATCTTCACACCATACCTCTACTTCGGGTTCAGCTTGCACAGCATTGCATCCGACCGACTGGGAGGGATATACCCAGGGATGTCAACGACCGACAGTCCCTCCCATAGGGCAAATTCATCAATGTGGAGACTGGACTACCCAACCTGCACCAGAGCTTCTCCTACCACCCCGGCAGATAATCTCAATTTCCTCTTGCTCTATGGGGACTCAGAATGCTAACCCCCTCAATGCTTCTTGATGACAACTGATGCTCCCACTATTATATTTGCAACTTCTGCCTCAAGATCAACATCTCTCATAGATGCAACTTCTTCCTCGACTACAATCCCGGTGAAAGGAGACTCAACCTCACTACTAATCTCAACTGTTTCTAGCTCTCGTGGCATACCTTACCCAGCACTCACAACTAAAAGCTTCTTCATCCTAATAGCACTCTGCAAGTGCAACCGAACCTTGGCCAACACACAACGATACTCGCCAAGCTTATAACAAGACTCGTCAGCTCTGCATAGGCACTCAACAACTAAAATCTCGGTGCCTTCCGACCAACTTCGACCCATTTTTATAGCTTCCATTCGAATCCTTCGTAATCATAACTAAATCTTGCATTAATTCAACCAAAATCCCGTATTAATGATGCACATCCATCGTCGATCCTATCAGTTGATTCACCGGATCCACCATTAATGTCCATCATTTGAACAAGCGTCTTTAATTAACTGTTTTAGCTTTTTTCATTTATTGTTGATTTGACTCAGTCACTACCCTCCCACTTGGCGCAGACCACTCCTAACTTGTGGCAGAAGCCTCCCTGCTTCCGCATTCTATCCCTGTTGGTGCGCCATCCTGCCAACAATCAATCTATGTTTAATTTTTTTTTTTTTTTTTTTCAGGCATCGCGCTATTCTAATCTAAACCGATAGGGCTTCAACCTACTACCATTAATCAACTTTGGGAGCATCGCTCCATCCAACTGCTGCAACTGTATCGCTCCTCCAGAAGTAATGATACTAATGCGATACAGACCCAGCCAATGCATATGCCATTTTCCTGGATGTTTGATAAACTTGCTATCGTACAACAACACCAGATCGCCCTATTGAAACTTGTCACGTCTCCATCTCTGGTAAGAGATTTTAATTATTTAATTTTGTCTATTTGCATGACGACACTAATTAGAGCCTAAACTATTTTTCCCGCAATGCAACCAAGAGTGAAAAAGGGCATGGTGAACCACAAGGGGGGAGAGTAATTAAGTCATAAACATTGTCATGGACCTTGGCTTGGTTAACTCTTGTTTTCGAGTCAAGTTAATTTATGTTTGGTATTTTCCTTTGGTATGCTTATGCTCATATGTATTTAATTGGAGAAGCTTAGATTTTAATTTATATGATTATTAGCATTAAGCATGAACCCAATGACAAACTTTAATAATGTGGGGTACATTAATTTAATTAAAACGTGATTAATTTATATACTAATTCAATTAGTATTTAGTGCACATATCTATTTATGACGTTATGCTTTTATAAAGTTGCATAAGAAATACATATATTATATTACATATGTTTATGTCTCTTTTTATATGAATACATATAGTTTGTATGTTATATTATTTCTTTATATACACATGCATACTTTTACATACATATTAATATGGTTTTAATGTATTTTTCATGTGCAAAAATATATTTGAAATTTTATGTTTCTTTTTATAAAGGCATAGATGTCCTATGTTATACCCAATATACTTTAATATATTTTATATAGTAATAAATCTATTGTGTTGTGATGTATTGAATTTATGGAATGGATTCTTAATATAATTGTTAGGAGCATATATATATATATATATATTTTAATCTAAAATATATAGATTACCTTGGAAGAAATATGAAGTATTTTTTATGAGCAACTATTTTATTTTAAGTTGTGTTTTATATTTATATGAGAACATAATATATATTTTATTATGTTTTTGTTTGAGATATATATATATTATCGCTTGACCTAGTTTTTGGGGGGCAGTTCCTTTATCCTTCAGGCATAGAATCTTGGAAGCTCTGCCTTGTTTCATTTGTTTTGCAAAAACATTTTAGTTGGAATGTTGCCTGGAAATCGAAGCTTTGAGGCTCTGTATGCATCTATGGATTTGCAAAAACGTTTTCTGAGATAGGCTGTGGGAGAACCATATTTTTCATTCTCTGTTGGGTGGATTGTTATTGTTAAAAATGTTTTGGGCATTTGCCAGATTGGGCATTAAGTGAAAAACGTTTTATTGTGAATGATGGCTCGAAATGACATTTGGAAGCTCTGTATGCACCCATATTGTTTTGTAAAAACGTTTTTGGATAGCTTGCTGGCTGGAAAAATGACTTTATACTTCTTTGTGTTGCCTGGGTGCAAGAAAAACGTTTTGATGCTTCCCTTAATTCATTTTATACTTCTGTGTGTTGCCTCGGAGGAAGAAAAACATTTTGATGCTTCCGGTAATTCATTTTATACTTCTGTGTGTTGCCTAGGAGCAAGAAAAACATTTTGATGCTTCCAGTAATTCATTTTATACTTTTGTGTGTTGCCTAGGAGGAAGAAAAATGTTTTGATGCTTCCAGTAATTCATTTTATACTTCTGTGTGTTTCCTGGGAAGAAAAAAAACATTTTGATGCTTCCAGTAATTCATTTTATACTTCTGTGTGTTGCCTCAAAGCAAGAAAAACGTTTTGATGCTTGCAGTAATTCATTTTATACTTGTGTGTGTTGCCTGGGAGCAAGAAAAATGTTTCAATGTTTCCAGTAATTCATTTTATACTTCTTTGTGTTGCCTGGGAGGAAGAAAAACATTTTGATGCTTCTAGTAATTCATTTTATACTTCTGTGCGTTGCCTGGGAGGAAGAAAAACGTTTTGATGCATCCAGTAATTCATTTTATACTTCTGTGCATTGCCTGGGAGGAAGAAAAACGTTTTGATGCTTCCAGTAATTCATTTTATACTTTTGTGTGTTGCCTCGGAGCAAGAAAAACGTTTTGATGCTTCCAGTAATTCATTTTATACTTCTGTGTGTTGCCGGGGAGGAAGAAAAACGTTTTGATTCTTCCAGTAGATCATTTTATACTTCTATGTGTTGCCTGGGAGGAATAAAAACATTTTGATGCTTCTAACAATTCATTTTATACCTCTGTGTGTTGCCTGGGAGGGAGAAAAACGTTTTGATGAGTCTGTACGATTCCATCATTTCATTTCGTGCTCTGTGTGTTGGTAGGAAGGAAGAAATTTTTTTTTATGTTTCTGTTGTCCTTCATTTGAGGTAGAGAATTGATTTTAACTCTTTGTTGGAGCCAGAGAAATGCATTGGGCATCTCATAAATGCTTGCATGCATTGAAAATGTTTTTATGTTTCTGTTGTTCTTCATTTAAGATAGGAAAACGATCTTTATCCTTACATATTCTCATTGTGTTGGGAAAACCGTGGTTTGGCATCTTGATAGGATGAAACCATTTTGTTGATTATCTCTTCTTATCATGGGCTTGTTTTTAAATGTGCTCTGTATTCCATTTTGGGTTTATAAAACATTGATGCCGAATCGTGTTCCTGGGGTATAACATGAATGCTTCTTGCACATTCATTATAAATTATGACATTTTGTTACTGGTGTGAGCACATTCATTATAAATTATGACATGCTGTTAGTGGTGTGAGAGTGCTCATTTACGTTCTTTTGATACGTTGTTGTATATGGTGCTCCTCTTATACAACTACACCTGTTGTTAACATGCAATTTCTTTATTGCCTCCTTTTACTTCCTATCTGTGAATTGTGCTTTAATTATTATGTAATGGTGTTACTTATACCATGGTTACACCCTTATGCTTGTGACAGGGAATGGCCATGTCTTTACATACCTATATTATAAAGGGATATGCTTTATATATATATAGTATAGCATGATTGCACTTCATATATACTGTAGAAATGACTACCTATATTTTACATAATGTATAAATGGTTACATGTTATATATATGGGATGTATAAAATAAATCTGTGCTATACATCATATAGAAGAGTTATGTGGAATATATAGATTGTCATACAATGAAGATTTGTCTACACATTGTGTAAAATGATTAAGCTTCATATAAATTATACATGATTTTATTGTACTAAAGTATGTAAAATGACCATGTTTATATATACCTTTCAATGTTTATATATATATGTATATATATATATAAATTATGCATTGGATGGGTGCATATTGTCAATGTATATATCTACTTCATATCATGGTTGAGTATGCTTTAATGCATTGATTTTGCTCACACATTGATTTTCATCTACATAGAGGCAATGCCGGTCAGTGTTACCTTTTATCCATCGGTGGCATGTAGAATGCATTGGATAGGTGTTATGCACATGTTTATTCTGTTTGTACCACTTTATGTCCATCAATTACACTTCGAATGCATAGTTTGTCTGTTGAATACATTGGAGAGGTTTTATATACATATTCATGCTATTTTTGTTATGTACACCTTTTTTGTGGTCACATGTTGAATGCGTGTCTTATGTTTCATCTACATTTGTTTGGATGCTTGTCTCACATGATATGTTTGATTGCATGATGAATGTTTAAGTGCATGTCTAATGCTTGGGTGGCTTGTCGAATGGACCGATTTTATTACTTATGGTATTACCACCGAGAACAACACCAAGCTATGTACGAGGTTAGGACACGAGAAGTGTCTAGGTAGGAGTACTACCCTTGGCTGCAGGAGTGTTGCATTAACCTCTAGAGTTGTGGGTGGTTAGTTCTAGGGAGATGAGACTTACAGACTCCCTATCCCATTGTGGATCACCTCATCTCGGGGGTGGCCTTCGAATGGACTGAGTATATGCCGTCGAAGAGCCTATGGATGGGTGGAGCGTTGCATTGTCCACATTATTTTCCCCTTATTAAAATGATTATGTTTTGTAATTTAATTTGATGTATCTTGATATTTTTTGAACAGATATATAGAGTTTGGATATTATGTTTTATAGTACTAATGAAATGGTCTGAATATGATGAGTACAGGATTAAGACGACAGAAAGAATAAGCATCCCTTCATCTTACCAAGGTGGTAAGAGAGGTATGTTTGTAAATTTACCATGCACATGGATATATATATGTTGGCTCGTCTTATTGTTTTTTTTATTTGTATTCGACATGAATCAAAGTCGAGATTATGTTTATATTTTTATGTACTCATATATAATTGATTGTTGGATGGCTACAAGAAAGAGGCTACCCTTAATTGAAAATATATTTTAATATGATGCTAACACTACGGAAGTTTAGTGTCATATACATGCTAAGAGATTTACCATTCTATGTCGTTGATGTGAGAACATAGATTAGCCATTATAACATAGCCTAAGGTTATTATTACACCTTGTGACACATTCCATGGTTGACTTAGTATTCTTTTGGTGAAAGAGTCTCAATAATTAATTTTTTTTGCATAAACAACTTTGTTAATTAATGTTATCTTTATAAGCATTTATTATTTCCGCATGTACAATTATTAACCATTAATGCTGATTTTTAAAAAAAAAATTATCTGAAATTATCGGGATGTTACAAGTGGTATTAGAGCTGTAGGTTACACCACTCGGGCTTGATGACCTCAACATGAAATAAGTAAGATAACTGATCAAGTCTTTTTGTTTCATTTGGGATACATGGACTGCAATGGACGAGGGGTGATGTCATCTGAAGTGCAACTTCAAGTTCTCCCAAAAGGAATAAAGATAAGTATTTTCAACATTTTGTTTTCTTCACAAAATTAGGAGTAAGGTATGATATCCTTGTCGTATGTTTTCCTTGCGAGATATAAGGTATAGGTGCACACATGATTGAATAGTATTATCATAGAAATAATTTCAGTGCATGGGAAATGAAAGGATTCTTGTATCATAAGTTATTAACTTGATTAAAAGAGTAGGATTTTCATAATCTTTTATATATGAATTATTGATTTCTAATTTATGTTAGTTGGTAAGTGCTAGTGTAAGTAATAGATGAGATATGGAAGACTTAGACAAAACATATATTGTAAATATACTGCTTATTTTAAATTAAAAATTTCGTAGAAGCATCATTTAAATTCCACATTTTAGTTGTCAAAATTTAATTTCTAAAGCACACTATCTATGAGCTTAAATTGGTTAGAGTACAGTATTATTAGTACACTTCGAGGAAGTGAGCTTGAATTGACATGAACATCTTCAATTACAAATGATTGTATTCTAGTTAGTATGGCATAATTATTATGAGAGTTTCATATAGAGTTACATTGGAAAATGTTGCACTCATAAATATTTTAATACTATAAGAAATTATAGCTACAAATTGTTAGGTGCATTTCTGAACATTGTTTTTACTTAAATTTAGATAATATGATTATTGCAAGAATATATGTTGACTATATTTTTCATTTTCTTCCGAGGAACCAATAGCATAGAGTTGTCTACAATATTTGTTAACTAAGAATATTGTTAACCAGAGTAAATTTTGCATACCTATAGTTCATAGGCTACAAATTATAGTGAGGATATGAGTAAATTTATATGGTAAAATGACTAATGTAATTGAATACTATTTATGAAGAGTCAGTGTCATGTTAAAAGTTAAGATTCTATTTCTTAACACAAATCATATTTTCTTACCGTATGTGAATTTTTAGATTAAAGCCTAAAGAAGTTGCATGCAATGTTCCTAAAGGTTTAAATGGTCTTATTTTAGAATGCATTATGACAAATTCTTCATAGATAAACTCTTGGTAGGGATTGTCTTATTTCTCCAATAAAAGGTTGATGTACGTCAAATTAAAAGATCTTGTTAATAGTAGGAGTTTGATTATTGGGAAAGAAGAATCCCAACCTTGTTGTGATTGGTTGAGCACGGGATCTTTTATCATTTTAAAGTTCATTAAAGAATTTTTTGGATAAATAAGTTCCACTTGGGAATGAGTTTGTATGTAACTAAATGTTTAAGAATCATAATGCTAACATGTTTGATTATAACAGAGTGGACCTCAAAACCCACATTTAAAGATACTGAAGAGTTTACATCATGATGAAGTGAAGAGGATGCATATGTGGTCAATGGTTGAGCAATTAAATCAAATAAATTTTTATTTATACTAACATTTCATGAAGTAATATTAAGTTCGAAGGATGACATGATCAAGAAAGAACATAAATTATAAAAGCACTTATACAGATAAGTTGAGCTAATCGCTCAAAAGTAAGTAAAGATTCACCTTATCGCGAATAATGGTAGGACTTATTATTGATATATATCAATGAAAATGCAAAGAATATGATAAGTGAATGCAATTTCGTTGTTATTATGTGTGGCATACAAGAAATAATAAATGTTTGTCTACCCTTGCAAGTTCCACTTGTTATTCCATCTCCTAAGTAATTATCATTTAATTTTTTACATGTTCAAATAGAATCCTTTTGATAATGCAGAAGAAAAAAGTTTAAATTTTTTATCTGTTTAAAATCCTGTATCCTGTTGGAAGAATGTTTACTGATCGACTAGAAGGAATGGAGGTTGTTAGAAGACATGGGACAAATGGGAGCATTTGCACTCCACCACTAGTTGTTGGTTATGGGACAACTACCCCTAAAATTGTGGCATTCCCCCTCCAGGTGGAGGGAGGTGAGCAGGTAGCTCACTAATGACCAGCTAACTACAAAAATCCTTAGGAAGCCTATATAAGGCAATTCGAATTGAGCAGGGTGCTCTGAAAAATATTTTCTGCAGAAATATTTCCTCATGTGCATTAGGTGATGACTGAGAGATTCGAATAGGGAGGCTATGTGAGAGTGCAATTGTGAGTTTGCAAGTTATTACTGAGAAGAAAAACCAAAGGTGATGGTGCAGGTCTCCTTGACTGTTAAAATTATTTTGTTGGAGAACCTTGCTGTTGCAAGAGGATTGATCTCATATTCTGAAGTTTCTTCCTCCTGGTGGTTCAGTGAATAGGTCTCCTTGAGTGTCTTGTCTTCTATTTAATTTATTTAATATTGTGCAAATAATGTTTTCTTCCAACATAAAATTTTTAAGCAAAAGGGAAGCTATGTTTTGAGTTGCAGAGTAAGACTGTCAAATTTTCCTACTGAGTTGCAGAGGGCTCATGTTTTGTATGCAAGTCTCCATGATTGCTGAAGTACAAAAGAGTGTTTTGTATGCAAGTCTCCATCATTGTTGAAGTACATGTAATGCTTTGATTTAACATCGTACTTCGTATGCTGATAGCATTATGCATGTATATTGTTTGCTGACACATTGGATGTGATATGGTCACTTGGTGTGACAGTTGTTGTTTTTGCATGATAAAATGAAGGCACTTAGGGGTTTTAGTTAACTTTGTGTTTTGGCAAATACAATTTCAGCTAAATTTGAGCAACTTTAATATCACATTGCAAGAATTAATATGTGTATATTGTAAACTAACTTGCAAGGATGTCAGCAAGACATTGCAAGTAAAATAAATATGCACCGTAAGACAGTAAATGATTGTGAATGAGAGCATGTGGCTCCAAAGTTTTATGTTTTATATCACGAAACGAACATGTGACCTAGGTGGGACTAGTACTGGTAACTTTGCAAAGTAAGTGCAATTTTCCAAGAAAGGGAGCATAGCGATGCGAGGAATAAGCATTGCAGGTATAAAAACCATGTTTTTATGATGTTTTTATTACCAGAATATTATGTTGTAATAGATACTGGCAGGGCAATTGATTGGCATGCGACAAAAATGCAAGAAAGCAAGATGCACGGGGAAAATAGTGCAAAAAGTGAACACCAAGGATGGTGTTATTTCAAGAGAGAGAGTTTGTCACGTCTCCATCTCTGATAAAATATTTTAATTATTTAATTTTGTTTATTTGCATGACGACACTAATTAGAGCCTAAACTATTTTTCTCGCAATGCAACCAAGAGTGAAAAAAGGCATGGTGAACCATAAGGGGGGGAGAGTAATTAAGTCGTAAACGTTGTCATGGACCTTGGCTTGGTTAACTCTTGTTTTCGAGTCAAGTTAATTTATGTTTGGTATTTTCCTTTGGTATGCTTATGCTCATATGTATTTAAGTGGAGAAGCTTAGATTTTAATTTATATGATTATTAGCATTAAGCATGAACCTGATGACAAAATTTAATAATGTGGGGTCCATTGTTTTAATTAAAAAGTGATTAATTTAAACACTAATTCAATTAGTATTTAGTGCACATATCTATTTATGACGTTATGCTTTTATAATGTTGCGTAAGAAATACATATATTTTATTACATATGTTTATGTCTCTTTTTATATGAATACATATAGTTTGTATGCCATATTATTTCTTTATAAACACATGCATACTTTTACACACAAATTAATATGGTTGTAATGTATTTTTCATGTGCAAAAATGTATTTCAAATTTTATGTTTTTTTTTATGAAGGCATAGATGTCCTATGTTATACCCAATATACTTTATGGGATATACTCTAATATATTTTATATGGTAATAAATCTATTGTGTTGTGATATATTGAATTTATGGAATAGTTTTTTTTTTTTTTACTAAAACGGTTATTGAGCTATTTTATTTATCATCTGGCTTAACAGCTGCCAGAGGCTTTACATTCATAATTTCTGGTCTGTCATAATCATAATTTCCAAAGGCTTTACATCCATAGTTTCCATAAGTTCCATAATTTTTAAGCTCGATTTGATCTGCCTGGAATTGAGAATGACAAGATTCTAAAGTGGAGGACGAGCCAGCTCTAAACCCGATCTGCTCCCTTCCCATTCCTTTGCACTCAGTCTGAGAGATACTCAGTGTTGTCTTCAGCAAATTACAGATATGATTGATGTAGATATTTGGAAATTGCTGCCTGATGTAGTTACTAGCTTTTGTCTTCATCTGATTTTGTGAGGATTCTCATCGATTTCCTGAGATTTCCTTTGCTGGATAGCTGATTGACCTTGCTGGAGATGAATCTTTCTAGAGGACGCTGATTACTTGGAGAACCTTGGTCATGATTCGATCTCTGGTGCAGATTTATCTTACTCCTACACTTTTTGCTTCTCGAAATCCTCAGGGTACTCTCTTGTGTAGGTGCCACTATGCTAAATGAAAACAAGTTTCTATTTTGGCTTTTCTGGTCCAATCGGTAAAGGATTACACCACTTGAACTAAGGTATGGGAAGTGGTTGATGTTTCCATTTAGCCTGAGGACTCCTTTGCTCAATTGGACTCCCAAATTCGCTTCATGATCTGCTAGATGGTTGAGTTGCCGGAGGACGTGGAAGAACTTCAAATCTTCAAAGGCTTTCATCTGTAAAGTGACTTTCCTGTAGAAGTGGGTCAGTTCCATATTGTTTGGGGTCTTCTTCAGGATGAGAGCTTGGATGGTAATTCGGGAATCACTTATTATAGTGAGCTTCTTAATGGAAAGCATTCTTGCCTACTTAAGGCCCTGCCAGATAGCTAGGATTTCAGCAACATTGTTAGCTTTATTGCCCAGACCCCAGGAGAAGTTGAGAATGATCCTCCCGGTATTGTCTATCAGAACTCCTCCACTTCCCACAGGCCCTGGATTTCCCTTCGATGCCCCATCCACCTGCAGAATGTGCTCATTCAAAGAAGATCTCCATTTAATAAACTCTTGCTCTTCTAACCTGATTTCCCACGGATCATGATGCTTCGTAGATAGCTTGATTCTAGTGAGAATTGAAGGGTCTAACTCTTGGAACCATCTATGCTCCTTATAGTCTGGGGTCGATTCATTAGATAATTTAGGATTTGCAGTAACTCGCTCCCCAATCAAGGACTTCACTTTGGTTGTAACTTGGGCAGGAGTACCTGCTTTTTCTCGAAAAATTCTGTTGTTACGTTCCAGCGATACTTTCCAGCAGAAGATTTTAGGAACCCACATCCAACGCATTTTAATCAGCTTCAATCTAGAGAGGGGAAAAGGAGCTAAATCGGACCAATATGCAAATAGGGAGAAGATGGAAGGGGGGAGAGTCAGGTTCAGCTGAGCAAGAAGAATGTTCTAGAGATCAATTGCAAAAGGGCACTGTAAAAACAGATGTATCGAGTTTTCTTCATGGCTAGCACAAAGAGGGCACCTAGAGGGCCCCTCCCAGCTTCTTTTTAGGAGATTATCCCAGCTTAAAATGCTATTGTGTAGAAGAGACCAACAAAACAGATCGATTTTGGGAAGCGAGGGGTGAAGCCACAGGCTCCTCCAAACCATGGGATCCGGAGCAGCCCAAGGAATTGCTTTGAGGGCTGTATAACCAACAGCAACAGAGTACCGACCAGATGAGGAGCCCCATCCTCTTTTATCCTTTAGCTTCGAAGTCGAGGGGGAGAGACCTTGAAGAGCATCAAGGAGAGACCGAGCTTCAAAAACAAGAGGTTGCGGGACCGACCCCAAGTCCCACTTGATCCAAGAGTCATCCGGGCCCCACTTGGAAAGATCCCAAAGGGAAAATTTGCTGGGGGAATAGATTATTAATACAATTGTCAGGAGCATATATATATATATATATATATATATATGGTTTAATTTAAAATATATAGATTGCTTTGGAAGAAATATGGAGTATTTTTTATGAGCAACTATTTTATTTTAAGTTGTGCTTTTTTATTTATATGAGAAAATAATATATATTTTATTATGTTTTTGTTTGAGAGATATATATATTATAGCTTGACTTAGTTTTTTGGGGGTGGTTCCTTTTTGCATCCTTTAGGCAGAGAAGCTTGGAAGCTCTGCATTCCCTCATTTGTTTTGCAAAAACGTTTTAGTTGGAATGTTGCCTCGAAATCGAAGCTTTGAGGCTCTATATGCATCTATGGATTTGCAAAAACCTTTTCTAATATAGGCTGTGGGAGAACCACGTTTTTCATTCTATGTTGGGTGGATTGTTATTATTAAAAATGTTTTGAGCATTTGCCAGATTGGGCATTAAGTTAAAAACATTTTATTGTAAATGATGGCCGAAACGAGCTTTGGACGCTCTGTATGCACCCATATTGTTTTGCAAAAACGTTTTTGGATAGCTTGTTGGCTAGAAAAACGATTTTAAACTTCTGTGTGGTTCCTGGGAGAAAGAAAAATGTTTTGATACTACCCTTAATTCATTTTATACTTTTGTGTGTTTCCTGGGAGGAAGAAAAACATTTTGATGCTTCCAGTAATTCATTTTATACTTCTGTGTGTTGCCTCGGAGCAAGAAAAATGTTTTGATGCTTCCAGTAATTCATTTTATACTTCTATGTGTTGCCTGGGAGAAAGAAAAAAGTTTTGATGCTTCCAATAATTCATTTTATAATTTTGTGTGTTTCCTGGGAGGAAGAAAAACGTTTTGATGCTTCCTATAATTCATTTTATACTTCTGTGTGTTGCATGGGAGGAAGAAAAATGTTTTGATGCTTCCATTAATTCATTTTATACTTCTGTGTGTTGCATGGGAACAAGAAAAACATTTTGATGCTTCAAGTAATTCATTTTATACTTCTATGTGTTGCCTGGGAGGAACAAAAACATTTTGATGCTTCCAGTAATTCATTTTATACTTCTGTATGTTGCGTGGGAGCAAGAAAAATGTTTTGATGCTTCAAGTAATTCATTTTATGCTTATGTGTGTTGCCTGGGAGGAAGAAAAAGGTTTTGATGCTTCCAGTAATTCATTTTATACTTCTGTGTGTTTCTTGGGAGGAAGAAAAATGTTTTGATGCTTCTAGTAATTCATTTTATACTTCTGTGTGTTGCTTGGGAGGAAGAAAAACGTTTTGATGCTTCAACTAATTCATTTTATACTGTTGTGTGCCTAGGAGCAAGAAAAACATTTTTATGCTTCCAGTAATTCATTTTATACTTCTGTGTGTTGCCTGGGAGGAAGAAAAATGTTTTGATGCTTCTAGTAATTCATTTTATACTTCTGTGTGTTGCCTGGGAGAACGAAAAACATTTTGATGCTTCCAACAATTCATTTTATACTTATGTGTGTTGCGTGGGAGGGAGAAAAATGTTTTGATGACTCAGTATGATTCCATCATTTCATTTTATGCTCTGTGTGTTTCCAGGAAGGAAGAAAAACATTTTTATGTTTCTGTTGTCATTCGTTTGAGGTAGAGAATTGATTTTAACTCTTTGCTGGAGCCAGAGAAATGCATTGGGCATCTCATAAATGCTTGCATGCATTAAAAGCATTTTTATGTTTCTATTATTCTTCATTTAAGATAGGAAAACAGTCTTTATCCATGGATATTCTCATTGTGTTGGGAAAACCTTGGTTTAGCATCTTGATAGGATGAAACCATTTTGTTGATTATCTCTTCTTATCATGGGCTTGTTTTCAAATGTGCTCTGCATTCCATTTTGGGTTTATAAGACATTGATGCCCAATCGTGTTCCTGGGGTATAACATGAATGCTTCCTGCACATTCATTATAAATTATGACATGATGTTAGTGGTGTGAGCACATTCATTATAAATTATGACATGCTGTTAGTGGTATGAGAGAGCTCATTTACTTTCTTTTGATACGTTGTTGTATATGGTGCTCCTCTTATACAACTGCACCTGTTGTTAACATGCAATTTGTTTATTGCTTCCTTTTACTTCCTATGTGTGAATTGTGCTTTAATTATTATGTAATGGTGTTACTTATACCATGGTTACACCCTTATGCTTGTGACAGGAAATGGCCATGTCTTTACATACCTATATTATAAAGAGGTATGCTTTATATATATATATAGTATAGCATGATTACACTTCATATATACTGTAGAAATGACTACTTATATTCTACACAATGTAGAAATGGTTACATTTTATATATATGGGATGTATAAAATAAATTTGTGCTATACATCATATAGAAGAGTTATGTGGAATATATAGATTGTCATACAATGAAGATTTGTCTACACATTGTATAAAATGATTAAGCTTCATATAAATTATACATGATTTTATTATACTAGAGTATGTAAAATGACCATGTTTATATATCTATATATATATTATGCATTGGATGGATGCATATTGTCAATGTATATATCTACTTCATATCATGGTTGAGTATGCTTTCATGCATTGATTTTCATAACGCATTGATTTTCGTTTACATAGAGGCAATGCCGGTCGGTGTTACCTTTTATCCATCAGTGGTATGTCGAATGCATTGGATAGGTGTTATGCACGTGTTTATTCTGTTTGTACCACTTTATGTCCGTCAGTTACACGTCGAATGCATAGTTTTCCTGTTGAATACATTGGAGAGGTTTTATATACATATTCATGCTATTTTTGTTATGTACACCTTTTCTGTGGTAACATGTCGAATGTGTGTCTTATGTTTCATCTACATTTGTTTGGATGCTTGTCTCACATGATATGTTTGATTGCATGATGAATGTTTGAGTGCATGTCTAATGCTTGAATGGCTTTCCGAATGCACCGGTTTTATTACTTATGGTATTACCACCGAAAACAACACCAAGCTATGCACGAGGTTAGGACACGAGAAGTGTCTAGGTAGGAGTACTACTCTTGGCTGCAAGAGTGTTGCATTAACCTCTAGAGTTGTGGATGATTAGTTCTAGGGCGACGAGGCTTAGGGACTCCCTATCTTGTTGTGGATCACCATGCTTAGCTCAGGGGTGGCCTTTGGATAGTCTGAGTATATGTCGTTGAAGAGCCTACGGTTGGGTGGAGCGTTGCATTGCCCACATTATTTTCCCCTTATTTAAATGATTATGTTTTGTAATTTAATTTGATGTATCTTGAATTTTCTTGTACAGATATATAGAGTTTGGGTATTATGTTTTATAGTACCAATGAAATGTTCTGAGTATGATGAGTACAGGAATAAGATGACAGAAGGAATAAGCATCCCTTAGTCTTACCAAGGTTGTAAGAGAACTATGTTTGTAAATTTACCATGCGCATGGATATATATATATGTTGGCTCTTCTGATTGTTTCCTTATTTGTATTCAACATGAATGAAAGTCAAGATTATGTTTATATTTTCATGTACTCATATATAATTGATTGTTGGATGGCTACAAGAAAGAGGCTACCTTTGATTGAAAATATAATTTAATATGATGCTAACCCTAGGGAAGTTTGGTGTCATATACATGCTTAGAGATTTACCATTCTATGTCATTGATGTGAGAACATAAATTAGCCATTATAACATAGCCTAAGGTTATTATTACACCTTGCGACATAGTCCATGGTTGACTTAGTATTCGTTTGGTGTCAGAGTCTCAATAATTAATTATTTTCTGCATAAACAACTTTGTTAATTAATGTTGTCTTTATAAGCATTTATTATTTCCGCGTGTACAGGTATTAACAATTAATGTTGATTAAAAAAAAAAATTATATGAAATTATCGGGTTGTTACAACTGGTATCAGAGCTGTAGGTTACAGCACTCGGGCTTGATGGGCTCAACATGAAATAAATAAGTTAACCGATCAAGTCTTTTTGTTTCATTTGGGATACGTGGACTGGAATGGATGAGGGGTGATGTCATCTGAAGTGCAACTTTGAGTTCTCCCAAAAGGAATAAAGATAAGTATTTTCAACATTTCGTTTTCTTCACAAAATTAGGAGTAAGGTATGATATCCTTGTCGTAATTTTTCCTTGCGAGATAAAAGGTATAGGTGCACACATGATTGAATAGTATTATCATAGAAATAATTTCAGTGCATGGGAAATGAAAGGATTCTTGTATCATAAGTTATTAACTTGATTAAAAGAGTAGGAGTTTCATAATCTTTTATATATGAATTATTGATTTATAATTTATGTTAGTTGGTAAGTTAGTCTAATTAATAGATGAGATATGGAAGACTTACACGAAACATATATTGTAAACATATTGCTTATTCTAAATTCAAAATTTAGTAGAAGCATCATTTAAATTCCACATTTTAGTTGTCAAAATTTTATTTCTAAAGCACACTATCTATGAGCTTAAATTGGTTAGAGTACAGTATTATTAGTACACTCCAAGGAAGTGAACTTGAATTCACATGAACATCTTCAATTACAAATGATTGTATTCTAGTTAGTATGGCATAATTATTACGACAGTTTCATATAGAGTTACATTGGAAAATGTTGCACTCATAAATATTTTAATACTATAAGAAATTATAGCTACAAACTGTTAGGTGCATTTCTCAACATTGTTTTTACTTAAATTTTGATAGTATGATTATTGCAAGAATATATGTTGACTATCTTTTTCATTTTCTTCTGAGGAACCAATAGCATAGAGTTGTCTACAATATTTGTTAACCGAGAATATTGTTAACCAGAGTAAATTTGGCATACATGTAGGTCATAGGTTACAAATTATAGTGAAAATATGAGTAAATTTATATGGTAAAATGACTAATGTAATTGAATACTATTTATGAAGAGTCAGTGTCATGTTAAAAGTTAAGAATCTATTTCTTAACACAAATCATATTTTCTTACCGTATGTGAATTTTTAGATTAAAGCCTAAAGAAGTTGCATGCAATGTTCCTAAAGGTTGAAATGGTCTTATTTGAGAATGCATTATGACAAATTATTCATAGATAAACTCTTGGTAGGGATTGTCTTATTTCTCCAATAAAAGTTGATGCACGTCAAATTAAAAGATCTTGTTAATAGTAGGAGTTTGATTATTGGGAAAGAAGAATCCCAACCTTGTCGTAATTGGTTGAGCATAGGATCTTTTAACATTTTAAAGTTCATTAAAGAAATTTTTGGATAAATAAGTTCCACTTGGGAACGAGTTTGTATGTAACTAAATGTTTAAGAATTATAATGCTAACATGTTTGTTTATAACAGAGTGGACCTCAAAACCCACATTTAAAGATACTAAAGAGTTTACATCAAGATGAAGTGAAGAGGATGCATATGTGGTCAATGGTTGAGTAATTAAATCAAATAAATTTTTATTTATACTAACATTTTAGGAAGTGATTAGGTTCGACAGATGAGGTGATCAAGAAAGAACATAAATTATAAAATCACTTATACAGATAAGTCGAGCTAATCGCTCAAAAGTAAGTAAAGATTTACCTTATCACGAATAATGGTGGGACTTATTATGGATATATATCAATGAAAATGCAAAGAATATGATAAGTGAATGAAATTTCGTTGTTATTATCTGTTGCATACAAGAAATAATAAATGTTTGTCTACCCTAATAAGTTCTACTTATTATTCCATCTCCTAAGTAATTATCATTTAATTTTGTACATGTTGAGTTAGAATCCTTTTGATAATGCAGAAGAAAAAAGTTTAAATTTTTTATCTATATAAAATACTGGATCATGTTAGAAGAATGTTTACTGATCTACTAGAAGGAATGGAGGCTGTTAGAAGGCATCGGAATGATGGAAGCATTTGCATTCCACCACTAGCTATTGGTTATGAAACAACTACCCCTAAAATTGTTGCATTACCCCTCCAGGTGGAGGGAGGTGAGTAGGTAGTTCACTAATGCCTAGTTAACTACAAAAAGGCCTAGGAAGCCTATATAAGGCGATTCGAATTGAGCAGGGAGCTCTGAAAAATACTTTTTTTAGAAATATTTCCTCATGTGCATCAAGTGATGACTAAGAGATTCGAATAGGGAGGCTATGTGATAGTGCAATTGTGAGTCTGCAAGTTATTACTGAGAAGGAAAAACAGATGTGCTGGTGTAGGCCTCCTTGAATGCTAAAATTATTTTGTTGGAGAACCTTGCTGTTGCAAGAGGATTGATCTCATATTATGAAGTTTCTTCCTCCTGGTGGTTTAGTAAATAGGTCTCCTTGAGTGTCTTGTCTTTTATTTAATTTATTTAATATTGTGCAAATAATGTTTTCCTCCAACATAAAAATTTTAAGCAAAAGGGAAGCTATGTTTTGAGTTGCAGAGTAAGACTGTCAAATTTTTCTGCTGAGTTGCAGAGGGCTTATGTTTTGTATGCAAGTCTCCATGATTGCTAAAGTACAAAAGAGTGTTTTGTATGCAAGCCTCCATCATTGTTGAAGTACATGTAATGCTTTGATTTAACATCGTACTTAGTATGCTGCCAACATTATGCATGTATATTGTTTGCTGACACATTGGATGTGATATGGTCACTTGTTGTGACAGTTGTTTTTTTTGCATGATAAAATGAAGGCACTTAGGGGTGCTAGTTATATTTGTGTTTCGGCGAATACAGTTTCAGGCTAAATTTGAGCAACTTTAATATCACATTGCAAGAATTAATATGTGTATATTGTAAACTAACGTGCAGGGATGTCAGCAAGACATTGTAAGTAAAATAAATATGCACCGTAAGACAGTAAATGACAGTGAATGAAAGCATGTGGGTCCAAAGTTTTATGTTTTATATCACGAAACTAACATGTGACCCAAGTGGGACTGGTACTTGTAAATTTGCAAAGTAAGTGCAATTTTCCAAGAAAGGGAGCATAGCGATGCGGGGAATAAGCATTGCAGGTATAAAAACCATGTTTTTATGATGTTTTTATTACCAGAATATTATGTTGTAATATATATTGGCAGGACAATTGGTTGGCATGCGATAGAAATGCAAGAAAGCAAGATGCATGGGGGAAATAGTGCAAAAAGTGACAACACCGAGGACGTCATTATTTCAAGAGGGAGAGTTTGTCACGTCTCCATCTCTGGTAAAATATTTTAATTATTTAATTTTGTCTATTTGCATGACGACACTAGTTAGAGCCTAAACTATTTTTCCCGCAATGCAACCAAGAGTGAAAAAGGGCATCGTGAACCACAAGGGGGGGAGAGTAATTAAGTTGTAAACATTGTCATGGGCCTTGGCTTGGTTAACTCTTGTTTTCGAGTCAAGTTAATTTATGTTTGGTATTTTCTTTTGGTATACTTATGCTCATATGTATTTAAGTGGAGCAGCTTAGATTTTAATTTATTGATTATTAGTATTAAGCAAGAACCCAATGACAAACTTTAATAATGTGGGGTACATTGTTTTAATTAAAAAGTGATTAATTTAAATACTAATTCAATTAGTATTTAGTGCACATATCTATTTATGACGTTATGCTTTTATAAAGTTGCATAAGAAATACATATATTTTATTACATATGTTTATGTCTCTTTTTATATGAATAAATATAGTTTGTATGTCATATTATATCTTTATATGCACATGCATACTTATACATACAAATTAATATGGTTGTAATGTATTTTTCATGTGCAAAAATATATTTGAATTTTTTTTATTTTTTTTATAAAGGCATAGATGTCCTATGTTGTACCCAATATACTTTATGGGATATACTCTAATATATTTTATATGGTAATAAATCTATTGTGTTGTGATATATTGAATTTATGGAATGGATTCTTAATATAATTGTCACAAGCATATATATATATATATATATATATATATATATATATATATATATATATATGGTTTAATTTAAAATATATAGATTACCTTGGAAGAAATATGGAGTATTTTTTTATGAGAAACTATTTTATTTTAAGTTGTGTTTTTTTTATTTATAGGAGAAAATAATATATATTTTACTATGTTTTTGTTTGAGAGATATATATATTATAGCTTGACCTAGTTTTTGGGGGGCGGCTCCTTTTTGCATCCTTCAGGCAGAGAAGCTTGGAAGCTCTGCATTACCTCATTTGTTTTGCAAAAACATTTTAGTTGGAATGTTGCCTGGAAATCAAAGCTTTGAGGCTCTGTATGCATCTATGGATTTGCAAAAACGTTTTCTGAGATAGGCTGCGGGAGAACCACGTTTTTCGTTCTCTGTTGGGTGGATTGTTATTTTTAAAAATGTTTTGGGCATTTGCCAGATTGGGCATTAAGTGAAAAACATTTTATTGTGAATGATGGCTGGAAACGAGCTTTGCAAGCTCTCTATGAACCCATATTGTTTTGCAAAAACGTTTTTGGATAGCTTGCTGGCTGGAAAAATGATTTTATACTTCTGTGTGTTGCCTGGGAGCAAGAAAAACGTTTTGATGCTTCCCTTAATTAATTTTATACTTATTTGTGTTTCGTGGGAGGAAGAAAAACGTTTTGATGCTTCCAGTAATTCATTTTATACTTCTATCTGCTACCTGACAGTAAGAAAAACATTTTGATGCATCCAGTAATACATTTTATACTTCTGTGTGTTGCTTGGGAGCAAGAAAAACATTTTGATGCTTCCAGTAATTCATTTTACACTTCTGTGTGTTGCTTGGAAAAAAGAAAAACGTTTTGATGCTTCCAGTAATTCATTTTACACTGCTGTGTGTTTCCTGGGAGCAAGAAAAACGTTTTGATGCTTCCAGTAATTCATTTACACTTCTGTGTGTTTCCTGGGAGGAAGAAAAACATTTTGATGCTTCCAGTAATTCATTTTATACTTCTGTGTGTTGCCTGGGAGGAAAAAAAACATTTTGATGCTTCCAGTAATTCATTTTATACTTTTGTGTGTTGCCTAGGAGGAAGAAAAACGTTTTGATGCTTCCAGTAATGCATTTTATACTTCTGTGTGTTGCTTGGGAGGAAGAAAAACGTTTTGATGCTTCCAATAATTCATTTTATACTTTTGTGTGTTGCCTAGGAGGAAGAAAAACGTTTTGGTGCTTCCAGTAATTCATTTTATAGTTCTTGTTGCGTGGGAGGGAGAAAAACGTTTTGATGACTCTATATAATTCCATCATTGCATTTTATACTCTGTGTGTTGCCAGGAAGGAAGAAAAACCTTTTTATGTTTCTGTTGTCCTTCATTTGAGGTAGAGAATTGATTTTAACTCTTTGCTGGAGCCAGAGAAATGCATTGGGCATCTCATAAATGCTTGCATGCATTAAAAATGTTTTTATGTTTCTGTTGTTCTTCATTTAAGATAGGAAAACGATCTTTATCCTTGCATATTCTCATTGTGTTGGGAAAACCGTGGTTTGGCATCTCGATAGGATGATATCATTTTGTTGATTATCTCTTCTTATCATGGGCTTGTTTTTAAATGTGCTATGTATTCCATTTTGGGTTTATAAAACATTGATGTCGAATCGTGTTCCTGGGGTATCACATGAATGCTTCTTGCACATTCATTATAAATTATGACATGATGTTAGTGGTGTGAGCACATTCATTATAAATTATGACATGCTGTTAGTGGTGTGAGAGTGCTCATTTACTTTCTTTTGATACGTTGTTGTATATGGTGCTTCTCTTATACAACTACACCTGTTGTTAACATGCAATTTCTTTATTGCTTCCTTTTACTTTCTATGTGTGAATTGTGCTTTAATTATTATGTAATCGTGTTAGTTATACCATGGTTACATGCTTATGCTTGTGATAGGAAATGGCCATGTCTTTAGATACCTATATTATAAATGGGTATGCTTTATATATATATAGTCTAGCATGATTACACTTCATATATACTGTAGAAATGACTACTTATATTCTACACAATGTAGAAATGGTTACATTTTATATATATGGGATGTATAAAATAAATTTGTGCTATACATCATATAGAAGAGTTATGTGGAATATATAGATTGTCATACAATGAAGATTTGTCTACACATTGTATAAAATGATTAAGCTTCATATAAATTATACATGATTTTATTGTACTAGAGTATTTAAAATGACCATGTTTATATATACCTTTCAATGTTTATATATGTATATTATGCATTGGATGGGTGCATATTGTCAATGTATATATCTACTTCATATCATGGTTGAGTATGCTTTAATGCATTGATTTTCCTCATGCATTGATTTTTGTTTACATAGAGGCAATGCTGGTCGGTGTTACCTTTTATCAATCAGTGGCATGTCGAATGCATTGGATAGGTGTTATGCACATGTTTATTCTGTTTGTACGACTTTATGTCCATCAGTTACATGTCGAATGCATAGTTTTCCTGTTGAATACATTGGAGAGGTTTTATATACATATTCATGCTATTTTTGTTAGGTACACCTTTTGTGTTATCACATGTCGAATGCGTGTCTTATGTTTCATCTACATTTGTTTGGATGCTTGTCTCACATCATATGTTTTATTGCATGATGAATGTTTGAGTGCATGTCTAATGCTTGAATGGGAAAGATCTTGTTAATATCTTGTTAATAGTAGGAGTTTGATTATTGGGAAAGAAGAATCCCAACCTTGTTGTGATTGGTTGAGCACGGGATCTTTTATCATTTTAAAGTTCATTAAAGAATTTTTTGGATAAATAAGTTCCACTTGGGAATGAGTTTGTATGTAACTAAATGTTTAAGAATCATAATGCTAACATGTTTGATTATAACAGAGTGGACCTCAAAACCCACATTTAAAGATACTGAAGAGTTTACATCATGATGAAGTGAAGAGGATGCATATGTGGTCAATGGTTGAGCAATTAAATCAAATAAATTTTTATTTATACTAACATTTCATGAAGTAATATTAAGTTCGAAGGATGACATGATCAAGAAAGAACATAAATTATAAAAGCACTTATACAGATAAGTTGAGCTAATCGCTCAAAAGTAAGTAAAGATTCACCTTATCGCGAATAATGGTAGGACTTATTATTGATATATATCAATGAAAATGCAAAGAATATGATAAGTGAATGCAATTTCGTTGTTATTATGTGTGGCATACAAGAAATAATAAATGTTTGTCTACCCTTGCAAGTTCCACTTGTTATTCCATCTCCTAAGTAATTATCATTTAATTTTTTACATGTTCAAATAGAATCCTTTTGATAATGCAGAAGAAAAAAGTTTAAATTTTTTATCTGTTTAAAATCCTGTATCCTGTTGGAAGAATGTTTACTGATCGACTAGAAGGAATGGAGGTTGTTAGAAGACATGGGACAAATGGGAGCATTTGCACTCCACCACTAGTTGTTGGTTATGGGACAACTACCCCTAAAATTGTGGCATTCCCCCTCCAGGTGGAGGGAGGTGAGCAGGTAGCTCACTAATGACCAGCTAACTACAAAAATCCTTAGGAAGCCTATATAAGGCAATTCGAATTGAGCAGGGTGCTCTGAAAAATATTTTCTGCAGAAATATTTCCTCATGTGCATTAGGTGATGACTGAGAGATTCGAATAGGGAGGCTATGTGAGAGTGCAATTGTGAGTTTGCAAGTTATTACTGAGAAGAAAAACCAAAGGTGATGGTGCAGGTCTCCTTGACTGTTAAAATTATTTTGTTGGAGAACCTTGCTGTTGCAAGAGGATTGATCTCATATTCTGAAGTTTCTTCCTCCTGGTGGTTCAGTGAATAGGTCTCCTTGAGTGTCTTGTCTTCTATTTAATTTATTTAATATTGTGCAAATAATGTTTTCTTCCAACATAAAATTTTTAAGCAAAAGGGAAGCTATGTTTTGAGTTGCAGAGTAAGACTGTCAAATTTTCCTACTGAGTTGCAGAGGGCTCATGTTTTGTATGCAAGTCTCCATGATTTCTGAAGTACAAAAGAGTGTTTTGTATGCAAGTCTCCATCATTGTTGAAGTACATGTAATGCTTTGATTTAACATCGTACTTCGTATGCTGATAGCATTATGCATGTATATTGTTTGCTGACACATTGGATGTGATATGGTCACTTGGTGTGACAGTTGTTGTTTTTGCATGATAAAATGAAGGCACTTAGGGGTTTTAGTTAACTTTGTGTTTTGGCAAATACAATTTCAGCTAAATTTGAGCAACTTTAATATCACATTGCAAGAATTAATATGTGTATATTGTAAACTAACTTGCAAGGATGTCAGCAAGACATTGTAAGTAAAATAAATATGCACCGTAAGACAGTAAATGATTGTGAATGAGAGCATGTGGCTCCAAAGTTTTATGTTTTATATCACGAAACGAACATGTGACCTAGGTGGGACTAGTACTGGTAACTTTGCAAAGTAAGTGCAATTTTCCAAGAAAGGGAGCATAGCGATGCGAGGAATAAGCATTGCAGGTATAAAAACCATGTTTTTATGATGTTTTTATTACCAGAATATTATGTTGTAATAGATACTGGCAGGGCAATTGATTGGCATGCGACAAAAATGCAAGAAAGCAAGATGCACGGGGAAAATAGTGCAAAAAGTGAACACCAAGGATGGTGTTATTTCAAGAGAGAGAGTTTGTCACGTCTCCATCTCTGATAAAATATTTTAATTATTTAATTTTGTTTATTTGCATGACGACACTAATTAGAGCCTAAACTATTTTTCTCGCAATGCAACCAAGAGTGAAAAAAGGCATGGTGAACCATAAGGGGGGGAGAGTAATTAAGTCGTAAACGTTGTCATGGACCTTGGCTTGGTTAACTCTTGTTTTCGAGTCAAGTTAATTTATGTTTGGTATTTTCCTTTGGTATGCTTATGCTCATATGTATTTAAGTGGAGAAGCTTAGATTTTAATTTATATGATTATTAGCATTAAGCATGAACCTGATGACAAAATTTAATAATGTGGGGTCCATTGTTTTAATTAAAAAGTGATTAATTTAAACACTAATTCAATTAGTATTTAGTGCACATATCTATTTATGACGTTATGCTTTTATAATGTTGCGTAAGAAATACATATATTTTATTACATATGTTTATGTCTCTTTTTATATGAATACATATAGTTTGTATGCCATATTATTTCTTTATAAACACATGCATACTTTTACACACAAATTAATATGGTTGTAATGTATTTTTCATGTGCAAAAATGTATTTCAAATTTTATGTTTTTTTTTATGAAGGCATAGATGTCCTATGTTATACCCAATATACTTTATGGGATATACTCTAATATATTTTATATGGTAATAAATCTATTGTGTTGTGATATATTGAATTTATGGAATAGTTTTTTTTTTTTTTACTAAAACGGTTATTGAGCTATTTTATTTATCATCTGGCTTAACAGCTGCCAGAGGCTTTACATTCATAATTTCTGGTCTGTCATAATCATAATTTCCAAAGGCTTTACATCCATAGTTTCCATAAGTTCCATAATTTTTAAGCTCGATTTGATCTGCCTGGAATTGAGAATGACAAGATTCTAAAGTGGAGGACGAGCCAGCTCTAAACCCGATCTGATCCCTTCCCATTCCTTTGCACTCGGTCTGAGAGATACTCAGTGTTGTCTTCAGCAAATTACAGATATGATTGATGTAGATATTTGGAAATTGCTGCCTGATGTAGTTACTAGCTTTTGTCTTCATCTGATTTTGTGAGGATTCTCATCGATTTCCTGAGATTTCCTTTGCTGGATAGCTGATTGACCTTGCTGGAGATGAATCTTTCTAGAGGACGCTGATTACTTGGAGAACCTTGGTCATGATTCGATCTCTGGTGCAGATTTATCTTACTCCTACACTTTTTGCTTCTCGAAATCCTCAGGGTACTCTCTTGTGTAGGTGCCACTATGCTAAATGAAAACAAGTTTCTATTTTGGCTTTTCTGGTCCAATCGGTAAAGGATTACACCACTTGAACTAAGGTATGGGCAGTGGTTGATGTTTCCATTTAGCCTGAGGACTCCTTTGCTCAATTGGACTCCCAAATTCGCTTCATGATCTGCTAGATGGTTGAGTTGCCGGAGGACGTGGAAGAACTTCAAATCTTCAAAGGCTTTCATCTGTAAAGTGACTTTCCTGTAGAAGTGGGTCAGTTCCATATTGTTTGGGGTCTTCTTCAGGATGAGAGCTTGGATGGTAATTCGGGAATCACTTATTATAGTGAGCTTCTTAATGGAAAGCATTCTTGCCTACTTAAGGCCCTGCCAGATAGCTAGGATTTCAGCAACATTGTTAGCTTTATTGCCCAGACCCCAGGAGAAGTTGAGAATGATCCTCCCGGTATTGTCTATCAGAACTCCTCCACTTCCCACAGGCCCTGGCTTTCCCTTCGATGCCCCATCCACCTGCAGAATGTGCTCATTCAAAGAAGATCTCCATTTAATAAACTCTTGCTCTTCTAACCTGATTTCCCACGGATCATGATGCTTCGTAGATAGCTTGATTCTAGTGAGAATTGAAGGGTCTAACTCTTGGAACCATCTATGCTCCTTATAGTCTGGGGTCGATTCATTAGATAATTTAGGATTTGCAGTAACTCGCTCCCCAATCAAGGACTTCACTTTGGTTGCAACTTGGGCAGGAGTACCTGCTTTTTCTCGAAAAATTCTGTTGTTACGTTCCAGCGATACTTTCCAGCAGAAGATTTTAGGAACCCACATCCAACACATTTTAATCAGCTTCAATCTAGAGAGGGGAAAAGGAGCTAAATCGGACCAATATGCAAATAGGGAGAAGATGGAAGGGGGGAGAGTCAGGTTCAGCTGAGCAAGAAGAATGTTCTAGAGATCAATTGCAAAAGGGCACTGTAAAAACAGATGTATCGAGTTTTCTTCATGGCTAGCACAAAGAGGGCACCTAGAGGGCCCCTCCCAGCTTCTTTTTAGGAGATTATCCCAGCTTAAAATGCTATTGTGCAGAAGAGACCAACAAAACAGATCGATTTTGGGAAGCGAGGGGTGAAGCCACAGGCTCCTCCAAACCATGGGATCCGGAGCAGCCCAAGGAATTGCTTTGAGGGCTGTATAACCAACAGCAACAGAGTACCGACCAGATGAGGATCCCCATCCTCTTTTATCCTTTAGCTTCGAAGTCGAGGGGGAGAGACCTTGAAGAGCATCAAGGAGAGACCGAGCTTCAAAAACAAGAGGTTGCGGGACCGACCCCAAGTCCCACTTGATCCAAGAGTCATCCGGGCCCCACTTGGAAAGATCCCAAAGGGAAAATTTGCTGGGGGAATAGATTATTAATACAATTGTCAGGAGCATATATATATATATATATATATATATATATATATATGGTTTAATTTAAAATATATAGATTGCTTTGGAAGAAATATGGAGTATTTTTTATGAGCAACTATTTTATTTTAAGTTGTGCTTTTTTATTTATATGAGAAAATAATATATATTTTATTATGTTTTTGTTTGAGAGATATATATATTATAGCTTGACTTAGTTTTTTGGGGGTGGTTCCTTTTTGCATCCTTTAGGCAGAGAAGCTTGGAAGCTCTGCATTCCCTCATTTGTTTTGCAAAAACGTTTTAGTTGGAATGTTGCCTCGAAATCGAAGCTTTGAGGCTCTATATGCATCTATGGATTTGCAAAAACCTTTTCTAATATAGGCTGTGGGAGAACCACGTTTTTCATTCTATGTTGGGTGGATTGTTATTATTAAAAATGTTTTGAGCATTTGCCAGATTGGGCATTAAGTTAAAAACATTTTATTGTAAATGATGGCCGAAACGAGCTTTGGACGCTCTGTATGCACCCATATTGTTTTGCAAAAACGTTTTTGGATAGCTTGTTGGCTAGAAAAACGATTTTAAACTTCTGTGTGGTTCCTGGGAGAAAGAAAAATGTTTTGATACTACCCTTAATTCATTTTATACTTTTGTGTGTTTCCTGGGAGGAAGAAAAACATTTTGATGCTTCCAGTAATTCATTTTATACTTCTGTGTGTTGCCTCGGAGCAAGAAAAATGTTTTGATGCTTCCAGTAATTCATTTTATACTTCTATGTGTTGCCTGGGAGAAAGAAAAAAGTTTTGATGCTTCCAATAATTCATTTTATAATTTTGTGTGTTTCCTGGGAGGAAGAAAAACGTTTTGATGCTTCCTATAATTCATTTTATACTTCTGTGTGTTGCATGGGAGGAAGAAAAATGTTTTGATGCTTCCATTAATTCATTTTATACTTCTGTGTGTTGCATGGGAACAAGAAAAACATTTTGATGCTTCAAGTAATTCATTTTATACTTCTATGTGTTGCCTGGGAGGAACAAAAACATTTTGATGCTTCCAGTAATTCATTTTATACTTCTGTATGTTGCGTGGGAGCAAGAAAAATGTTTTGATGCTTCAAGTAATTCATTTTATGCTTATGTGTGTTGCCTGGGAGGAAGAAAAAGGTTTTGATGCTTCCAGTAATTCATTTTATACTTCTGTGTGTTTCTTGGGAGGAAGAAAAATGTTTTGATGCTTCTAGTAATTCATTTTATACTTCTGTGTGTTGCTTGGGAGGAAGAAAAACGTTTTGATGCTTCAACTAATTCATTTTATACTGTTGTGTGCCTAGGAGCAAGAAAAACATTTTTATGCTTCCAGTAATTCATTTTATACTTCTGTGTGTTGCCTGGGAGGAAGAAAAATGTTTTGATGCTTCTAGTAATTCATTTTATACTTCTGTGTGTTGCCTGGGAGAACGAAAAACATTTTGATGCTTCCAACAATTCATTTTATACTTATGTGTGTTGCGTGGGAGGGAGAAAAATGTTTTGATGACTCAGTATGATTCCATCATTTCATTTTATGCTCTGTGTGTTTCCAGGAAGGAAGAAAAACATTTTTATGTTTCTGTTGTCATTCGTTTGAGGTAGAGAATTGATTTTAACTCTTTGCTGGAGCCAGAGAAATGCATTGGGCATCTCATAAATGCTTGCATGCATTAAAAGCATTTTTATGTTTCTATTATTCTTCATTTAAGATAGGAAAACAGTCTTTATCCATGGATATTCTCATTGTGTTGGGAAAACCTTGGTTTAGCATCTTGATAGGATGAAACCATTTTGTTGATTATCTCTTCTTATCATGGGCTTGTTTTCAAATGTGCTCTGCATTCCATTTTGGGTTTATAAGACATTGATGCCCAATCGTGTTCCTGGGGTATAACATGAATGCTTCCTGCACATTCATTATAAATTATGACATGATGTTAGTGGTGTGAGCACATTCATTATAAATTATGACATGCTGTTAGTGGTATGAGAGAGCTCATTTACTTTCTTTTGATACGTTGTTGTATATGGTGCTCCTCTTATACAACTGCACCTGTTGTTAACATGCAATTTGTTTATTGCTTCCTTTTACTTCCTATGTGTGAATTGTGCTTTAATTATTATGTAATGGTGTTACTTATACCATGGTTACACCCTTATGCTTGTGACAGGAAATGGCCATGTCTTTACATACCTATATTATAAAGAGGTATGCTTTATATATATATATAGTATAGCATGATTACACTTCATATATACTGTAGAAATGACTACTTATATTCTACACAATGTAGAAATGGTTACATTTTATATATATGGGATGTATAAAATAAATTTGTGCTATACATCATATAGAAGAGTTATGTGGAATATATAGATTGTCATACAATGAAGATTTGTCTACACATTGTATAAAATGATTAAGCTTCATATAAATTATACATGATTTTATTATACTAGAGTATGTAAAATGACCATGTTTATATATCTATATATATATTATGCATTGGATGGATGCATATTGTCAATGTATATATCTACTTCATATCATGGTTGAGTATGCTTTCATGCATTGATTTTCATAACGCATTGATTTTCGTTTACATAGAGGCAATGCCGGTCGGTGTTACCTTTTATCCATCAGTGGTATGTCGAATGCATTGGATAGGTGTTATGCACGTGTTTATTCTGTTTGTACCACTTTATGTCCGTCAGTTACACGTCGAATGCATAGTTTTCCTGTTGAATACATTGGAGAGGTTTTATATACATATTCATGCTATTTTTGTTATGTACACCTTTTCTGTGGTAACATGTCGAATGTGTGTCTTATGTTTCATCTACATTTGTTTGGATGCTTGTCTCACATGATATGTTTGATTGCATGATGAATGTTTGAGTGCATGTCTAATGCTTGAATGGCTTTTCGAATGCACCGGTTTTATTACTTATGGTATTACCACCGAAAACAACACCAAGCTATGCACGAGGTTAGGACACGAGAAGTGTCTAGGTAGGAGTACTACTCTTGGCTGCAAGAGTGTTGCATTAACCTCTAGAGTTGTGGATGATTAGTTCTAGGGCGACGAGGCTTAGGGACTCCCTATCTTGTTGTGGATCACCATGCTTAGCTCAGGGGTGGCCTTTGGATAGTCTGAGTATATGTCGTTGAAGAGCCTACGGTTGGGTGGAGCGTTGCATTGCCCACATTATTTTTCCCTTATTTAAATGATTATGTTTTGTAATTTAATTTGATGTATCTTGAATTTTCTTGAACAGATATATAGAGTTTGGGTATTATGTTTTATAGTACCAATGAAATGTTCTGAGTATGATGAGTACAGGAATAAGATGACAGAAGGAATAAGCATCCCTTAGTCTTACCAAGGTTGTAAGAGAACTATGTTTGTAAATTTACCATGCGCATGGATATATATATATGTTGGCTCTTCTGATTGTTTCCTTATTTGTATTCAACATGAATGAAAGTCAAGATTATGTTTATATTTTCATGTACTCATATATAATTGATTGTTGGATGGCTACAAGAAAGAGGCTACCTTTGATTGAAAATATAATTTAATATGATGCTAACCCTAGGGAAGTTTGGTGTCATATACATGCTTAGAGATTTACCATTCTATGTCATTGATGTGAGAACATAAATTAGCCATTATAACATAGCCTAAGGTTATTATTACACCTTGCGACATAGTCCATGGTTGACTTAGTATTCGTTTGGTGTCAGAGTCTCAATAATTAATTATTTTCTGCATAAAAAACTTTGTTAATTAATGTTGTCTTTATAAGCATTTATTATTTCCGCGTGTACAGGTATTAACAATTAATGTTGATTAAAAAAAAAAATTATATGAAATTATCGGGTTGTTACAACTGGTATCAGAGCTGTAGGTTACAGCACTCGGGCTTGATGGGCTCAACATGAAATAAATAAGTTAACCGATCAAGTCTTTTTGTTTCATTTGGGATACGTGGACTGGAATGGATGAGGGGTGATGTCATCTGAAGTGCAACTTTGAGTTCTCCCAAAAGGAATAAAGATAAGTATTTTCAACATTTCGTTTTCTTCACAAAATTAGGAGTAAGGTATGATATCCTTGTCGTAATTTTTCCTTGCGAGATAAAAGGTATAGGTGCACACATGATTGAATAGTATTATCATAGAAATAATTTCAGTGCATGGGAAATGAAAGGATTCTTGTATCATAAGTTATTAACTTGATTAAAAGAGTAGGAGTTTCATAATCTTTTATATATGAATTATTGATTTATAATTTATGTTAGTTGGTAAGTTAGTCTAAGTAATAGATGAGATATGGAAGACTTACACATTTATGAATTATTGATTTATAATTTATGTTAGTTGGTAAGTTAGTCTAAGTAATAGACGAAACATATATTGTAAACATATTGCTTATTCTAAATTCAAAATTTAGTAGAAGCATCATTTAAATTCCACATTTTAGTTGTCAAAATTTTATTTCTAAAGCACACTATCTATGAGCTTAAATTGGTTAGAGTACAATATTATTAGTACACTCCAAGGAAGTGAACTTGAATTCACATGAACATCTTCAATTACAAATGATTGTATTCTAGTTAGTATGGCATAATTATTACGACAGTTTCATATAGAGTTACATTGGAAAATGTTGCACTCATAAATATTTTAATACTATAAGAAATTATAGCTACAAACTGTTAGGTGCATTTCTCAACATTGTTTTTACTTAAATTTTGATAGTATGATTATTGCAAGAATATATGTTGACTATCTTTTTCATTTTCTTCTGAGGAACCAATAGCATAGAGTTGTCTACAATATTTGTTAACCGAGAATATTGTTAACCAGAGTAAATTTGGCATACATGTAGGTCATAGGTTACAAATTATAGTGAAAATATGAGTAAATTTATATGGTAAAATGACTAATGTAATTGAATACTATTTATGAAGAGTCAGTGTCATGTTAAAAGTTAAGAATCTATTTCTTAACACAAATCATATTTTCTTACCGTATGTGAATTTTTAGATTAAAGCCTAAAGAAGTTGCATGCAATGTTCCTAAAGGTTTAAATGGTCTTATTTGAGAATGCATTATGACAAATTATTCATAGATAAACTCTTGGTAGGGATTGTCTTATTTCTCCAATAAAAGTTGATGCACGTCAAATTAAAAGATCTTGTTAATAGTAGGAGTTTGATTATTGGGAAAGAAGAATCCCAACCTTGTCGTAATTGGTTGAGCATAGGATCTTTTAACATTTTAAAGTTCATTAAAGAAATTTTTGGATAAATAAGTTCCACTTGGGAACGAGTTTGTATGTAACTAAATGTTTAAGAATTATAATGCTAACATGTTTGTTTATAACAGAGTGGACCTCAAAACCCACATTTAAAGATACTAAAGAGTTTACATCAAGATGAAGTGAAGAGGATGCATATGTGGTCAATGGTTGAGTAATTAAATCAAATAAATTTTTATTTATACTAACATTTTAGGAAGTGATTAGGTTCGACAGATGAGGTGATCAAGAAAGAACATAAATTATAAAATCACTTATACAGATAAGTCGAGCTAATCGCTCAAAAGTAAGTAAATATTTACCTTATCACGAATAATGGTGGGACTTATTATGGATATATATCAATGAAAATGCAAAGAATATGATAAGTGAATGAAATTTCGTTGTTATTATCTGTTGCATACAAGAAATAATAAATGTTTGTCTACCCTAATAAGTTCTACTTATTATTCCATCTCCTAAGTAATTATCATTTAATTTTGTACATGTTGAGTTAGAATCCTTTTGATAATGCAGAAGAAAAAAGTTTAAATTTTTTATCTATATAAAATACTGGATCATGTTAGAAGAATGTTTACTGATCTACTAGAAGGAATGGAGGCTGTTAGAAGGCATCGGAATGATGGAAGCATTTGCATTCCACCACTAGCTATTGGTTATGAAACAACTACCCCTAAAATTGTTGCATTACCCCTCCAGGTGGAGGGAGGTGAGTAGGTAGTTCACTAATGCCTAGTTAACTACAAAAAGGCCTAGGAAGCCTATATAAGGCGATTCGAATTGAGCAGGGAGCTCTGAAAAATACTTTTTGTAGAAATATTTCCTCATGTGCATCAAGTGATGACTAAGAGATTCGAATAGGGAGGCTATGTGATAGTGCAATTGTGAGTCTGCAAGTTATTACTGAGAAGGAAAAACAGATGTGCTGGTGTAGGCCTCCTTGAATGCTAAAATTATTTTGTTGGAGAACCTTGCTGTTGCAAGAGGATTGATCTCATATTATGAAGTTTCTTCCTCCTGGTGGTTTAGTAAATAGGTCTCCTTGAGTGTCTTGTCTTTTATTTAATTTATTTAATATTGTGCAAATAATGTTTTCCTCCAACATAAAAATTTTAAGCAAAAGGGAAGCTATGTTTTGAGTTGCAGAGTAAGACTGTCAAATTTTTCTGCTGAGTTGCAGAGGGCTTATGTTTTGTATGCAAGTCTCCATGATTGCTAAAGTACAAAAGAGTGTTTTGTATGCAAGCCTCCATCATTGTTGAAGTACATGTAATGCTTTGATTTAACATCGTACTTAGTATGCTGCCAACATTATGCATGTATATTGTTTGCTGACACATTGGATGTGATATGGTCACTTGTTGTGACAGTTGTTTTTTTTGCATGATAAAATGAAGGCACTTAGGGGTGCTAGTTATATTTGTGTTTCGGCGAATACAGTTTCAGGCTAAATTTGAGCAACTTTAATATCACATTGCAAGAATTAATATGTGTATATTGTAAACTAACGTGCAGGGATGTCAGCAAGACATTGTAAGTAAAATAAATATGCACCGTAAGACAGTAAATGACTGTGAATGAAAGCATGTGGGTCCAAAGTTTTATGTTTTATATCACGAAACTAACATGTGACCCAAGTGGGACTGGTACTTGTAAATTTGCAAAGTAAGTGCAATTTTCCAAGAAAGGGAGCATAGCGATGCGGGGAATAAGCATTGCAGGTATAAAAACCATGTTTTTATGATGTTTTTATTACCAGAATATTATGTTGTAATATATATTGGCAGGACAATTGGTTGGCATGCGATAGAAATGCAAGAAAGCAAGATGCATGGGGGAAATAGTGCAAAAAGTGACAACACCGAGGACGTCATTATTTCAAGAGGGAGAGTTTGTCACGTCTCCATCTCTGGTAAAATATTTTAATTATTTAATTTTGTCTATTTGCATGACGACACTAGTTAGAGCCTAAACTATTTTTCCCGCAATGCAACCAAGAGTGAAAAAGGGCATCGTGAACCACAAGGGGGGGAGAGTAATTAAGTTGTAAACATTGTCATGGGCCTTGGCTTGGTTAACTCTTGTTTTCGAGTCAAGTTAATTTATGTTTGGTATTTTCTTTTGGTATACTTATGCTCATATGTATTTAAGTGGAGCAGCTTAGATTTTAATTTATTGATTATTAGTATTAAGCAAGAACCCAATGACAAACTTTAATAATGTGGGGTACATTGTTTTAATTAAAAAGTGATTAATTTAAATACTAATTCAATTAGTATTTAGTGCACATATCTATTTATGACGTTATGCTTTTATAAAGTTGCATAAGAAATACATATATTTTATTACATATGTTTATGTCTCTTTTTATATGAATAAATATAGTTTGTATGTCATATTATATCTTTATATGCACATGCATACTTATACATACAAATTAATATGGTTGTAATGTATTTTTCATGTGCAAAAATATATTTGAATTTTTTTTATTTTTTTTATAAAGGCATAGATGTCCTATGTTGTACCCAATATACTTTATGGGATATACTCTAATATATTTTATATGGTAATAAATCTATTGTGTTGTGATATATTGAATTTATGGAATGGATTCTTAATATAATTGTCACAAGCATATATATATATATATATATATATATATATATATATATATATATATATGGTTTAATTTAAAATATATAGATTACCTTGGAAGAAATATGGAGTATTTTTTTATGAGAAACTATTTTATTTTAAGTTGTGTTTTTTTTATTTATAGGAGAAAATAATATATATTTTACTATGTTTTTGTTTGAGAGATATATATATTATAGCTTGACCTAGTTTTTGGGGGGCGGCTCCTTTTTTCATCCTTCAGGCAGAGAAGCTTGGAAGCTCTGCATTACCTCATTTGTTTTGCAAAAACATTTTAGTTGGAATGTTGCCTGGAAATCAAAGCTTTGAGGCTCTGTATGCATCTATGGATTTGCAAAAACGTTTTCTGAGATAGGCTGCGGGAGAACCACGTTTTTCGTTCTCTGTTGGGTGGATTGTTATTTTTAAAAATGTTTTGGGCATTTGCCAGATTGGGCATTAAGTGAAAAACATTTTATTGTGAATGATGGCTGGAAACGAGCTTTGCAAGCTCTCTATGAACCCATATTGTTTTGCAAAAACGTTTTTGGATAGCTTGCTGGCTGGAAAAATGATTTTATACTTCTGTGTGTTGCCTGGGAGCAAGAAAAACGTTTTGATGCTTCCCTTAATTAATTTTATACTTATTTGTGTTTCGTGGGAGGAAGAAAAACGTTTTGATGCTTCCAGTAATTCATTTTATACTTCTATCTGCTACCTGACAGTAAGAAAAACATTTTGATGCATCCAGTAATACATTTTATACTTCTGTGTGTTGCTTGGGAGCAAGAAAAACATTTTGATGCTTCCAGTAATTCATTTTACACTTCTGTGTGTTGCTTGGAAGAAAGAAAAACGTTTTGATGCTTCCAGTAATTCATTTTACACTGCTGTGTGTTTCCTGGCAGCAAGAAAAACGTTTTGATGCTTCCAGTAATTCATTTACACTTCTGTGTGTTTCCTGGGAGGAAGAAAAACATTTTGATGCTTCCAGTAATTCATTTTATACTTCTGTGTGTTGCCTGGGAGGAAAAAAAACATTTTGATGCTTCCAGTAATTCATTTTATACTTTTGTGTGTTGCCTAGGAGGAAGAAAAACGTTTTGATGCTTCCAGTAATGCATTTTATACTTCTGTGTGTTGCTTGGGAGGAAGAAAAACGTTTTGATGCTTCCAATAATTCATTTTATACTTTTGTGTGTTGCCTAGGAGGAAGAAAAACGTTTTGGTGCTTCCAGTAATTCATTTTATAGTTCTTGTTGCGTGGGAGGGAGAAAAACGTTTTGATGACTCTATATAATTCCATCATTGCATTTTATACTCTGTATGTTGCCAGGAAGGAAGAAAAACCTTTTTATGTTTCTGTTGTCCTTCATTTGAGGTAGAGAATTGATTTTAACTCTTTGCTGGAGCCAGAGAAATGCATTGGGCATCTCATAAATGCTTGCATGCATTAAAAATGTTTTTATGTTTCTGTTATTCTTCATTTAAGATAGGAAAACGATCTTTATCCTTGCATATTCTCATTGTGTTGGGAAAACCGTGGTTTGGCATCTCGATAGGATGATATCATTTTGTTGATTATCTCTTCTTATCATGGGCTTGTTTTTAAATGTGCTATGTATTCCATTTTGGGTTTATAAAACATTGATGTCGAATCGTGTTCCTGGGGTATCACATGAATGCTTCTTGCACATTCATTATAAATTATGACATGATGTTAGTGGTGTGAGCACATTCATTATAAATTATGACATGCTGTTAGTGGTGTGAGAGTGCTCATTTACTTTCTTTTGATACGTTGTTGTATATGGTGCTTCTCTTATACAACTACACCTGTTGTTAACATGCAATTTCTTTATTGCTTCCTTTTACTTTCTATGTGTGAATTGTGCTTTAATTATTATGTAATCGTGTTAGTTATACCATGGTTACATGCTTATGCTTGTGATAGGAAATGGCCATGTCTTTACATACCTATATTATAAATGGGTATGCTTTATATATATATAGTCTAGCATGATTACACTTCATATATACTGTAGAAATGACTACTTATATTCTACACAATGTAGAAATGGTTACATTTTATATATATGGGATGTATAAAATAAATTTGTGCTATACATCATATAGAAGAGTTATGTGGAATATATAGATTGTCATACAATGAAGATTTGTCTACACATTGTATAAAATGATTAAGCTTCATATAAATTATACATGATTTTATTGTACTAGAGTATTTAAAATGACCATGTTTATATATACCTTTCAATGTTTATATATGTATATTATGCATTGGATGGGTGCATATTGTCAATGTATATATCTACTTCATATCATGGTTGAGTATGCTTTAATGCATTGATTTTCCTCATGCATTGATTTTTGTTTACATAGAGGCAATGCTGGTCGGTGTTACCTTTTATCAATCAGTGGCATGTCGAATGCATTGGATAGGTGTTATGCACATGTTTATTCTGTTTGTACGACTTTATGTCCATCAGTTACACGTCGAATGCATAGTTTTCCTGTTGAATACATTGGAGAGGTTTTATATACATATTCATGCTATTTTTGTTAGGTACACCTTTTGTGTTATCACATGTCGAATGCGTGTCTTATGTTTCATCTACATTTGTTTGGATGCTTGTCTCACATCATATGTTTTATTGCATGATGAATGTTTGAGTGCATGTCTAATGCTTGAATGGCTTGTTGAATGCACTGGTTTTATTGCTTATGGTATTACCGCCGAAAAAAACACCAAGAGATGCACGAGGTTAGGACACAAAAAGGGTCTAGGTAGGAGTACTACCCTTGGCTGGAGGAGTGTTGCATTGACCTCTAGAGTTGTGGATGGTGAGTTCTAGGGAGACGAGACTTAGAGACTCCCTATCCCATTGTGGATCAGCATGCTCAACTCGGGGCTGGCCTTCAGACGGACTGAGTATATGTCATCGAAGAGCCTATGGTTGGGTGGAGCATTGCATTGCCCACATTATTTTCCCCTTATTAAAATGATTATGTTTTGTAATTTAATTTGATGTATCTTGATTTTTTTGAATAGATATATAGAGTTTGGGTATTATGTTTTATAGTACTGATGAAATGTTCTGAGTATGATGAGTATAGGAATAAGACGACGGAAAGAATAAGCATCCCTTAATCTTACTAAGGTGGTAAGAGAACTATGTTGGTAAATTTATCATGCACGTGGATATATATATATATGTTGGGTTGTCTGATTGTTTCCTTATTTGTATTCAACATGAATGAAAGTCAATATTATGTTTATATTTTCATGTACTCATATATAATTGATTGTTAGATGGCTACAAAAAAGAAGCTACCTTTGAGTGAAAATATATTTTAATATGGTGCTAGCCCTAGGGAAGTTTAGTGTCATATACATGCTTAGAGATTTACCATTCTATGTCATTCATGTGAGAACATAGATTAGTCATTATAACATAGCCTAAGGTTATTATCACACCTTGCGACATAGTCCATGGTTGACTTAGTATTCGTTTGGTGTAAGAGTCTCAATAATTAATTATTTTCTGCATAAACAACTTTGTTAATTAATGATGTCTTTATAAGCATTTATTTACTCCGCATGTACAATTATTAACCATTAATGTTGATTAAAAAAAAAATTTATATGAAATTATTGGGATGTTACAAAACTTCTTGATGTGGAGGTCATGCCAAGCCTTCTGGCAATCCTTCTCCACACCCTGATGGAAACCGATGATAAAGCGATCTTCCTGCAACTATATTAACTGTGCGAGATGCTCCTCTAATGATGTTGCATCATCCGTACCGGTTGCTACTGCTATGCATAGAATTGGAACGATATACTCCATAGGCATAACTACTTCTTGCCCATACACTAGCTTGAATAATGTTTTCCCTGTCAGCCTTTTACATGTCGTGCGGTAGGCCCACAATACTGCTGAAATTTTTAGATCCCAGTCATTGCAGTTCACATTGCACACTTTTGTCAGCGCATCCTCCAATATCTTATTGAATTCCTCCACTGTGCCATTCTCCTGTGGATGATAGGGTGTACTTTTCTTATGCTGTATCTGCAACTCCTACGTCAATGCATTGATGGTGTGTTTGAGAAAGTGGCTGCCTTGATCGCTCAACAATATCTTGGGGAAACCAAAGCGAGTGACAATATGGTCAAAGAGAAATCATGCGGCTATGGTCGTGGAACAATCAATGACTGGTGCAGCTTCTGCAAATCGTGTCAAGTAATCTTTCACCGTGATGATATACCTAGCACCAGTGCGCTTACCTAGTGGATTAATAGGTCCCACAAAGTCTACTGCCCATTTTTTGAATGGCTGCAATGTCAACTGAGGAATCAACGGCATCTCATCCCGTTTGGATGGCTTACCAGTTCTCTGACAAACGTCACAGGATAGTGCATAATTTGTCGCATCACTGTGCAGCGTAGGCCACCAGAGCCTCGCTCGAAGCACCTTCCTTGCTGTCACACGGCCACCATAGTGCCCTCCAACCACTTCCACATGTGCTTCGGAAAGGATCTGCTCTTGATCATGTGGAAAGACACACCGTCGCAATATCTCATCAGCACCCATCTTGTATAGCGCTCCTATGATTAGGTGGAAATCAGCAACCTTGATTACCAACTGCTTCTTCTGACTAGTGGTGAATTCCTCTTGTGTGGTACCTGTCGCCAAAAACTAAATGATTTCTTCAAAATATCCATCATCAACTCCAACTCTAAACAATTACACATCAGGCAATCCATCTTCAATTTTAGTTGTCTCTTCTCCTGTTTCAATCTGGGAGAGATGATCCGGGCAAGCATTGAACCATCCTTACTTCACAATTAATTCAAAATCGAACTCCTGAAAGAGAAGTAGCCATCGACAGATCTTCCCCCCCAACACAGGCTTATTGACTAGGTATTTTAATGCAGAATGATCTGTGAACATCTTGAAATGGCCTCTCAATAAGTAATGGCGAAACTTCTGCAACGCAAAAACCATTTCCAGACCTTCCCTCTCCGTCTTTAGTGTCTCAAAGTTATCCTGACATTTAGGGCTCCACTGGAATACCGCATCCTTCTTTAACAACTTCTCTATAGGGGCGGTAATCGCAGCATAACCCCTAATGAACTTGCGATAATACCCTGTGTGTCCCAGCGTCACCCATAACTGCTTAACAGTAGTCGGTGGTGTCAAAATCAGAATGAGCGCAATCTTTGCTGGGTCAACCAACAATTCTTGCTTACACACAATATGACCAAACAGTATGCCAAATGGTGCACAGAAGATACATTTCTTTAGGTTCAGCGATATCTGGTGTTGCCGACATTGCTCCAACATCAACTGCAAATTCGCCAGATGATCGCGGACTAAACCATAGGCCGTCCAATTGTTCATGTATACCTGCAAAAACTTTTGAATGAAATCTTTGAATGCAGCAACAACAACACGCGAAAATATCGCAGGTGCATTCTTCAGGCCGAACGGCATCACGGTGCACTGAAAGCAGCCCCATTCAATAACGAAAGTTGTCTTATGTCGATATTCTTTGGCAATGCGGATCTGATGGTAGCCAGAGAACCCATCTGTGAAAGTGCACATCTCCTATCCACGCACACCTTCTGTAGGGACCATCCTTATGTGCATCGATAACTGTAATTTTTTATTTTTTTTTAAACTAAGTCTTTCTCAACAACTCTCTAATCAATTTAATTAGTTTATCATCTAAACACTATTATATTACATTCATTAAGTTAATTGACTTCAATTCCTAAGATTGATTAATATCCCAACACAGATCACATTTATCTAATGCATTGCAACTATTTACTGAAAAGATAAAATACTTGTCACTTTTATAAATATAATCCCATAATTGAAAGCTCAACTAATTCTAAAACATTCCTTTAAATAACATTGTGCAATTATATGTTCAAGAAGTACGCACTTTCATTTTTATAGGTATGACCCATTAATTATGACCTAGAATAAATTATAAGGTATTCCCTTGAATCATGTTGCATTTATATACTAACTAAATAATGTGTTGTTCCTTTTCATAAATATAACCCAAATAATTATAAACTAGGTTGATTCTAAGTCATTCATTTAAAGTCATAATTGCAAATATAAGTTAATTGAATAAGGTGCTTTTCCTATATGTATATACATATATGTTTATTTTAAAACATAATTTAAAACTAGCATAATGAAAGGTCTATTTAAACTAGCAAGTGAAATGTTTTCATGTCACCAATTCAAAACATAATTAATCTTGATTCATATACCAACGTTAATTCCACAACATAATTATGAAGACATAACTAAGTTTTGAAAAGGCAATTTCACTATTCATATCCAATTCTTTATAAAATAATACTTGTAAAGAAAAATCAACCATATTTTGATATTCATGCTTTCCTAAGTCAAATTCAAAAATTACATAAAGCACATACTTGCATTCGTTTTCTAATTTAATAGTTGTTAGGATCGTATCCTAGATATTGAGTAATATATAGAAAGTTAATGTAATTAAATTATAAGGAAGAATAAAGTATAATTGAATTTAAAGCTAAATTTTACATTTGAATTTCAACTACAATTATACTTATAATCTAATCCATAAGATCCTTTTTAGGAATGTCATGAACTTTTAATGATACATATGTGTCAATAATACAACTTGGTATATTATATTCAATTCAGTAAGTAGTAGATAAAAGTAAGTAGTTGACAAAGGTAATCCGGAAAAATGATCAATTAGAGACAGAAATCCAACCTCACTAAACTTTCGTGGTAGAGACATAAACAATTTGAAAATTCATTTAATTTTTTACAACCTCTCGGCTGACCTTCATGGCAGAATAGAGTAATACATTAATTGAATTGTTATCTTCCTCGGGATGCCAAATGGTTTAAACGATAGAGAAGCAAACACTTTCGAGGTCAACTTAAATGGTTAACTTCTACAGTCGAACTGGGTAGGAATCGGTTTTTGATTGAATTTGAAACTCAAAAGGTTTAAAGGAAATGCCAGTGGATATGAGATTTAATCTAAACCAGTTCTTAATATTCCCACACCTTCTCATAGGAGGCTAAGACGTTCAAACAAGGTTAGATCTATGTCACAGTCTTGTAACTGCTAAATGCATCGAGATGTGGAGATTACAGAGTTTCAATCCAAATATAAATCAATGTCAAAATTTTAGATCTGGAAATCGGATCTCGAACAAACATCATTTCGCAGAGATAGATCTAGTTTCGAATCTCCATATGCCGAGAATTGACACAGTTTCGATTAAAAATCAAAATCAATGTTGAATTTTAGATATGGAAATCGGGTCTTGGATAAACATCAACACGTAGAGATAGATCTACGTAGAGATAGATCTGGTTTTGAATATTTATATGCTGAGATTTGACAGAGTTCAATTAAAAATCAAAGTCGAATTTTTAAATCTGGAGATCGAGTATTGGATAAACATCAACACGCAGAGATAGATCTGGTTTCGAATATCCATATGCCGAGATTTGACAGAGTTCAATTAAAAATCAAAGTCGGATTTTTAAATCTAGAGATAGGGTCTTGCATAAACATCAACACACAAAGATAAATCTAGTTCGATTATCCATATGCCGAGATTTCACAGAGTTCAATTAAAAAAATCAAAGTCAAATTTGTAAATCTGTAAATCGGATCTTGGTTAGACATCAACACGTAGAGATAGATCTAGTTCGATTATCCATATGCCAAGATTTGACAGAGTTCAATTAAAAATCAAAGTCGAATTTTTAAATCTGGAAATCGGTTCTTGGTTAGACATCAACACGCAGAGATAGATCTAGTTCGATTAAGATCAAAAGAAAATAGCACAGTTAGGAAAAACAGGATTATAAATACATGAAACCCAGACCAAATTATAATTGTATTTATTCGGATCTCATTGTATTCCAGAAAATTTAAATATGTAAGTGCTGAAACAGAGTTTAAATTTCTCAAGGAGCTCGAATTGATTACAATGTATTTACCTATGAAATTTTAAATACATGTATATATTGAAAGTTGATTTGTATATTCCATAACAATCTCAGGTCGAATACACTAATAGTGAATTGCATTCTAAGAAATTTAAAGGCATATATATATTGATAACAGAATTAACAAATACATTAAAAACACAGTCGTTGGATCGATCATATGATATACAGAAAACAATATTGAGAAGCCATTGAACCTGGTTCGTTTTGTTGAGTTCGAGCTGGAGTAGATATTAGATGTAGCAGCCAATCTGATTATTCGATTAATCCAGCTTGACGAAGTACTGTGTGACCCCTCGGTTGACCTCCCTACCATATAAGGGTTACTCTACTTCACCCAGAACCCCCGAGCTAATGGGGTCGTAAGAACACACAAGATGGCCTCCCGGAAGGATCTCCCAATCCCCGGCTACTCCCAACTCCAGGGATCATAACATAATTCGAAATTATGATAACCATCCAGCATTAGGGAGCAAGAGAATCCTTCTCTCCTCCTCCCTCATTATATAGCAAATTCTTGTGTGCCATGTGTCTGTCCATGCACAAGTTTAATTTAATTTAATATTTTAATTTCCAATATTCTCAAATACATGTGTCTCAATGTTTTTAATGTGCACCTAATTCCCTAAATCAGTGGAATTCAGGTGTAAAAGAGTCCTACTCTTCCTTTGGTTCTCTTTTAATTGACTTCATATCATTTTAGTAAACTCATTGTTTTTATTTGATTAATTTCTTTTAATAAAAACTTAAGGAACTGTTTATCTTATTTATTAAAAACTAAATCCACACCAAGTTTAAAAGTTGTTTTTATTATTATTATATATATATATGATATATATATGTTTTTTTTTTTATAAAATCTATATATATATAAACATATATACATTTTATTTTAATTCTTTATAAAAAAGATATTTGCAAACTTTGAAATCTATACTTCTAAAAGGATTTCGCTTACAATGCCCCTAGTTAACTTTGTTTTTTTTTCATTTTTATAAAGTAGATAAGTGAGATATTTTAATTTAATCAAATTGTTTTTGTTTAGTTTTCTTTCTAATTTCCTTTTTTTATAATTCTTCTTTTGTCTAAATAAAATAAGCAATATTATTTTACTTTAATTGTCTTTTAATTTAAAGTTACTCGAATTTATTTTTCACAACTTGTCAATTTCTTCCTTTAAATAATATTATCTTTTCTTGTCCAGGTGCCTCTTCGGCGGACCCTTCCGACGATTCCACTCCTTTCTTTCTTATGGGGAGTATTGTGTAGCGACCGGGAATCGTTACCGCAATCTCTCAACTTTGCTCCTTGGAGACTAAGGGATGTTGAGGGATAAGGCTCTCCTTATTGTGTGCCCCTCAACTCATCGTACGCGACCAAATCATTATGGTATTGCCCGTACAGCATACGCTTCCCCGGGTGAGCTGAAACAGCTTCTCCTGTGCGTGAATTGCTAATTCGGGGTCGACAGACAGTCGTCATATCCCTAAGTGTTCTTTCAATTCCTACGACCCCTATAATTCCATTGCGGATTAGTCGGTAAATCGTCTTACCTACCACTGCACACACACTTAAACACATATTAGTAGCGCTGGACTATAAAACATTTCTATCATCCTTTTATTTTCTCTGTCAGTCAAGTATAAAAAAATCATCATTTTTCATTTCTAGTAATTTCAGCATTCATCATTTTTCATTTTCTCAGTCAATCGAGTATATTCATAAATCATCATTTTTCATTTCTAGTAATTTCAACATTCATCATTTTTCATTTTCTTAGTCAGTCGAGTATATTCATAAATCATCATTTATCTAACCATTTTTATTTCGCATATAAAATCTAAAGCAATCATTCATGGTTCAAGTTTTTATAACTCTGGGTCACTTCAAACCAGTGCCCACAAAATAGTTAAATCAGTCGTAGGTCTCAAAAGTAGTCTGATCAGTCGTAAGTCTCAAATCATAAGTCTAAAATAATCAATCAATCCTAAGTGTTGAGGCGGTCATTACACCTTCGAGCACTTCGTCAGTAAACAGGGTTGGGAATGGATCATGCAAACATGCATCATTTAGCTTCCTGAGGTCGATACAAATGCGCACTTCACCAGTGTTCTTATCCTGTACCACCATAGGACTAATCCATTTCGACTCCTCAATTGCTTCAATGATATCAACATCCAACATGCGATCTAATTCTACCGTGAACCTCTCCTTATGTCATGGATTCAATCAATAGGGTCGTTGCTGGATCGTCTTAGCATCTGGTTTTAATGGAATCTTCATTTCCCCTAAGTCGCTCAGAATCCCTTTCATGTCAGAAAAATTTGTAGGAAATACGTGTTGAAACTCATGGATCAAATCGGTGACCTTGCTTATCATCTCATCATCCCAATAATCCCTGACATTGGCGAACTTCGAAGTGTCCTCTGTCCCAATGTTAATCTTGTGGATCTTCAGTAGCTGACTGATCGGATCGCATGGCGCATCAGGTGGTACCACAGCATGACTTCCCTCTGATTCTTGGATATTCACATTTTGTGGATCATCACCATCTTCTGGTCTACCACTGATATTGAAGCATTCCATGAGAGACTACATCTAGCAGTGCGAATGCGGCTCTGCAGGATATGCCACCGGGATAACCTGCAGAATTTCATCACGGATGAGCTGTAATGCATTATTGACCTCTGGATCGGCATCCGCAAAGCTGAATGTATGGGTAAAACACACTATGAGCTCCAGCCAAGTAGAAATTTCTCCTCGCAACTCAGCTGCAGTATGCCAAGATCGTGGCATCCCATCCAAAGTATGGATAAAAGCATGGACCCACTCATCTCTTGGGCGCGATACCCATAACCACTGACACTCCATCAAGTGACCACCAGGATCGTTCCGGCCATCGTCCATTCCAGTGTGGTAAACTTCGGTATCACCGAAGCATACCATCATCAATCTTCTGCATTTCAACCATTCATCAATTGATGCCTTGTGTGTTTCCCACCATCGTGCTAGAGCAACCTTCAATGCTTGGTTCAATGCCAACAATTGTTGTGGTTCGGAAACTCTGTCCTCGAACTCCATTAGAAAGTCATATAAGTCGAGCAATCCTTCATACACTGGTAATGTGACCGTTTCAGTTGTGACATAGCATAATGACTCTGTGATCAACCCACACTTATGGAGCGACACCTCGTGCAAGTGGTTCTGCCAATATTCTAGCGCATCATCAGAGTCAAAAGACGCAAAGCTGTCACTGCGCCAACCCAGCTCACCGTAGGCTGTCAGATGGATATAATCTTCAGAGATATTGAATGCATGGTCCCATTCGCTGGGATCGTTGTCCTTCACTGGCTCTATGTAGCATCGTCTTTCAGTTGGATCCAACGGGACGATAACTCTGAGATCATGATTTTCAAAAGTCATCATTCGTCACTTAAGTTGATTACAGCTCCACTATCGTTAGCCCATCCAATCCCCAGTAATGTGGGATAAGAGCTTCCTCCTTCAACTACTCCTATCACATCAAAGTCGACAGATGTTTTCATTCCCTGAATGTCGACCACCATACGCGGAACTCTCCCAATTGGCGCACCATAGCATGATTAGCTAACCAGAGATATACAAGATACCAGCTCAATGGGGGACGCCCCATCTTTTGCTAAGCCTGCTTGGTCAAGATGTTGACATCCGAACCAAGATCTAGAATAATTGAATCAACATCATAGTTTCCCATTTGAATATTCATCCACATCTCCTTACTTGTCTTCCATCGTTGTAAGGAATTAACCACTAGCTCTTGTCAATCCTGGGCCAATCATCACAAGAAAGCTTCAATCATAGCAAGAGCATCGGGATCTCTTACCAAAGATAAACAATGTTCCAAAAATGCTTGAAGTGTGCTGGACTACTACGACAAGCCAACCTCTGAAGTAGTATCAAAAGTAGAGGGCATGTCATACACAACAGCCTTACCTCGGTCGTTTTTTAGTGCACGATGTGCTTGAAGAAATGCCTCTTGCTTTGCATTAATGTCAAATGATACCTTCTTTTGTCTAGCTAACTGAATCATTGATTTTTCCTCACCAGTTGTCTTTCCTCCGCGAGTGACTATAGCAACAGAAGCATCTCGCGGTCTTGGCTCTGTAGAAATTGTTGCAATATTTGCACCTTTGGTCTGGTTGAGCGACAGATTCTCGAGTGGGTTCACATTCTGATTTTGATTTGGCCGCATATTCTAGTTCTGCACTGGTTGATGCACTTGATTCTAGGCAGGCTGCTGTTCCTGGGGTTGGTTCTGCAACTGGGGCGTATTCCCTGCCTGCCATCGTACAATCAACTGCCGACAATTCTCAACCGTGTGATCATTAACAAAACATAATGTACACTGGTTCTGCAGCAGTGGACAGTCTCACTGGTAGTGTCCCCATATCACACAGTGATAGCATTGAATAGGTCTGTGACCACCTCATCCTCCTCCATGACCAAATCCTCCACCATGTCCTCCCCAGTATCCTCCCCGGAATCCTCCCTGTTACTGGTACTGTAGTTGGTTGAACTATTGCTACATTGGTGCCGGTTGCATTCCTTGCCCTCGCTGTGCATACTGTGGTTGCTATACATATTGTGGCTACTGTGGAGCCATCTGCATTGGAGCATACTGCAGCATGAACTGCGGCGGTTGCTGTTGCTACAGTACAAACTACATATGTGGTTGAGGTAATGGCTGGGCTACCTACGGCTGCAGTTGTGACTGTTGTATGGCACACCGGTCATCCTTTACATAGAACGTATCATACATTCTCTCTTGTAGCAACCCATATGCACAGCAATCCTTGTCATCATGACCCACCGATGTGCAAAATTTACAATAAAGGTTCCTTAGGGTTGTGACCATTTTATACATATATGGAAAAATTAACATGGCTATGCCTGCATACATGCCAGACATGACACCACATCATTCTACCACCATTCAACGGATTTGGCGCTCCTGAAACTAAATAATTGCAGAAATTCGGGCAATTGTCCTTCATATGCCCTTCTCCTCGACATCGCATACAACATACTTCTTCGCGCTGCTCCTTGCCCTTCTTCAAATATTGCAGCTGTATAGTCAAGTTAGTGAGCTATGTCTGTATCTACGAGATCCTGGTTGCATTTTCTCCAATCGGTGACGCCTCCAATTGCATTGCAATCTCCAGAGCTTCATTGGGCGTCAAGATGTTTTGTTGCATCAATGGTAGCCGAATATGTGGTAGTGCCATGATGATCCACTCTTTGTGTTGGATAGCACTCATATTTAAGCTAACCCTTTCCATCAGTGTCTTGAATCGCTGGTCGAAATCCCACACTGTCTCATTGGGATACTGCTTAATTTATTTCAATTCTGTAATATATTGAGCCTCAGACTTGGGCTTTTTGAATTCTGCAATCATCCCATCCTAGATCTCATCTAGTGACTTCTCTAGGGATCCTGTAGGTACTAGAACAAACTTCATAAACCAATCTAATGCACGACCTCACAGAGTTGTTGCTAACTATCATTTCTTAGCGGCATCATCAGTGATCTATTTTACGGTCCAAATGGCTTCACACCAAAACCAATACTGTTTTGGGTTGTCTGTCCCACTCCCATGGAACAACGGTAACTTAGCATCATCGCCCTCCATCCTGGGCTTCCTTCTTCCTTTCGGTGTACTACTACTGATTAACTTCTATGGTATTGACGAACTCAGCAGTGTCGAAGTGGTATTTCTAGTTATCTAAGAGATAGTGAGCGGAGGTGTGGGTATGTTAGTACTGGGGTTTGGTCCTGCCTCTATCCTAGGTGTAGACTAGTTTTCCTTGCTAGGATTGTAAGGTTGCTTCGTCCTGTGTGGTCTTCCTTCACGGCCTTGCGGTTCAACTGCATCAAGACCTTGTCCTGTCCTTTGCCTCTTTTCCTGTCGGAACCTCGCTCCTCCCCTTGTAAGACCACTTTCTTCCTCGGCTTCACTCATAGTCTCATCATGACCTGCACCCATCTACCCCTTATCATTCCATGTACCGCCCGACAATCATCGCGGTACCCACGGCCTCTTCCCACCAGGATGCTTATTGATCAAGATGCATCTTCAATATACCCTTTTTGCAGATAAGCATCTTAATTGACAGTTGAAGTGATAATAGAAACCTGCCCCAGGGTTTGCGAAAAAAATATCTTTCTCCTTCACTGTAGGATTTCTGAGTATCAATCGTGAATTCTGTGATATAACCTTCTAGGATGCTATCGAACCACACTTCGACAACCTGCGACACTTTATTATCAACTTGCTACAGCTCTTGAATCAACTCAGTGGTCCAGGTTGTCGGTTCACCACCTTGGAAGTTACTCTTCTGGAAGGTTAACTTCGCCAGCCACTTGAACAACAGGACTGGGAACTCACAGAAGAACCATTCATGCAGACCGTCATGAATATATCTATCTACCCATTGATCTACTATCAATCAAGTGTTCCGCCTTTCTTCTTCAACGAATTCCTGCAACTTCTAATTAAACCATTCTTGGATCTCCGATTTCATCGAGTGCCACAACATATCCTCCTTTCACTTTGCACATGGTCCCGGCAATGGAACCATTTGTTGACTCAGACCCAATCGATAGGGGTTCCCATCATTGTCAACACCAACCCACTGTGACCTCCCTGAGCATCGGCCTAGACAGGTTTTACCCTACCCAGCAACACCTACAGAGCAGATGAGGTTTCACCCAAGGCGATCAAAGGAGAGTGGACGAAACCATGTTTCCACCGAATGAAGGAGGATGTGTGCAGCATCAACTACTTAATCTTATTGCAACATTCAATGATAGATTCATGCATTCACCTCGACATTATTGTATTCATAGCATCATTAATGGAAACACTCATTTTTGCGGAAAATTATAATAGTAAAGTGACTACTAAAGAAACATTGTATTACCATAAAAAGACAAAAATCACACCAGGATTGCGTAGAACAGTTTCATCACATCATATTATTGCTGCAAAAACACAATACAATACCTCTGCAGATCACAGACTTCAACAATATCTCTAGATCTCAGAACATACCCACAAAAAGATATCAAAGCTCTCAACTATCTATATCACGACCTACAACTTCTTGTCTATATATAGGCTTACGCCTTTACAATGCTTTCCCACTTACTAACAACTTCCTAACTGACTCTTGGACAAATGACCCAAATCTAACTTACCCAGTCCAAATGACCCAAGAACCCACCTATTGCGATATACTTCGCTCAAAATTACATCTCATATGGTCCAATTACCCAAAAACCCACATTCTGCGGTACAAACGACTCAAAAAATACATAAAATAATAGAGCCTTCTTCCTTCTGCGACCTCTTCTGATGTATTGCAGCATCGGCAATGTTGCGATTCTTCCTTACCAAACCGCCTGCCAACAAGGAACGTAAAAATATCACGGTTCGGAGGAAGACTCACCGATATGCTAGAGTCAGAGGATATCCAGGGTCTTCGACCAAATAATGAAGGAACCAATAATGTGTACAAATGTCAGTGGTATGTTGATGTAGCTAAAGTCGAGACATGAGAGACAATCATTCTAAGGGGCAGTGAGGGCTCCCCTTAGGTGTTCTAAGGAACTCATTAATGAGGTGTACGAAACCAAGGTACATCAACCTATGGGTCTATCCTCTTCAATAGATTTGTTGATGTCGACTGAGGGAGACCTATGAGGGATACAACCATAGAGGAAAAGGAACTGAACATGGGACGGATACCTTGAATGGAGAAACAACAGCCACTATGTGGGGGATACAAAATTCCTTTGTTCAGAGTATGATGGCAAGGCTGACCTAGCACAATATGAAACTAAGATCAAGGGAGGGGAACATAGCTTGGGTGACCTGGTGGGGGATGGCTGCAACGATGGATGATTGGAGAAGGGAGACTAATACATGACATTAGTGGGAATCCAAGGATGACTCATCGTAGAATACTCTGAACAAAGGTGACCATAATGGGGATGATTCCATAGTAAGAGACTATATGTGATATTCATGGGCACCGAAAGGCATCGTTTGGGCCTTCTTCATGGTTTAATGAGATTAAAGAAGGGATAGAAGGGTGCTCAATAATGTGTTGATCCATGGATATTGATCAAGCCCAGGTTGGTTAATTCTTGCTATTGTTTTCAATTTTAGATAGTCTGGAAATAGAAAGAAGACTGTGTGAATGGTCTTTTTCGTAATTTATTCCTCAAATCTTTAAAAAGCATAAAAGTGTGCAATGGAGAACTCTTCTAGCCAGATGGACTAGAGCATTCATTTTTCATAATTAGTCCATTTGGTCTGAAAAAGGGGTAATAGGAGTAATGGATGGATTCCCTCTCAAACAATTTCATGAGCATAAAAGGAATTAAGTTTTCTTGAAAATATTTTCATTCTTTAAGGAATAAAAAAAGAGCTTAAAAGAAAATCCATACTAGGAGTCCTTTTATAGGGAATGGCCAATGAGTGACAATGTGAGGAATGCATACGGCTTCATTTTTTGGATGTGAAACTAAAAGGACTCAGAATACTATGGGGATACGAACAATGTGGAATCTAAATGCAAGTGGGTACTAAAATGTTCACCCATGTGAATTAGAATCTACTGTCGAGTAAGGCAAATGCAATGGTAGCTGGGTTGGGCCACTTACTCAAACAAGGGGGATCCTATAGGTGTATAGGGGAAATTGGATAAATGCATCATATACATTGGGGGAGAAGATGACCTATATGCAAGTTAAGAGATTTTACCTCCGAGGATTGGCTCCCAACAAAAAAAATGGAGTTCAATGCAACTTGGACCTTTAAACATGGAAACAATACCAAAGCATAAAATGTGCGTATGGAAATAAAACCAAATATACAAGGGACATGTGATCTTAGAAATGGTCAAGATCACATATGTGAAAAAGTGTCACCTACACAAATTTTGAGGATATTTATTTTATTTTGCAAAATAGTTTATGTTAATTTATAATTACAAAGTTTTGTAATTATGACCAAATCTGGTCAAAGAAGATTGTAATGACTCATTATTTTTATTTAATAAATTAAAATTGGAGACAAACACTCAAGAAAGTTGTTACAAGAGTGTTCACTGACCCACTAGGAGGAATGGAAGCTGCTAGAATGCATGGGATAGATGGTAGCATTTCCACTCCACCACTGGCTGTTGGTTATGGGACAACTACCCCTAAAATTATGGCATTATTATCGAGGTGGAGAAGTGAGCAAGCAACTCATTTAATGACCAAGATAATCACTAAAAGGCCTAGGCATCTTATATAAGGCAATTCAAATTGAGCAGGCAGCTCTTAGAATATTTTCTGCAGAAATATTCCTGATGTGCATCAGGTGATGACTGAGAGATTCGAATTAGGGAGGCTATGTGAGAGTGCAACTGTAAGTCTGCAAATTATTTCTGAGAAGGAAAACAAGAGGTGCTGGTGTAGGTCTCTTTGACTGTTGAGTCTGTAAGACTGGATAAACTACTTGATGCTGCAAGAATGAGGACCTAAGCTTCTAAAGTTTCATCCTCCTGGTGGTTCAATGAATAGGCTCAGGGGTCCTAAGGAAGGCATCTTGGTTGTTTTAGGAGTAGGTTGGGTGGAACAGGCTCCTTGGGTGATTTGTTTCTCATACAATTATCAGGTTCTATAGTTTCTTTATTTTGTTTGTATTTTACAGAAGTATGAATCTCTGCAGCAACTGGTTTAGAAAATTTACTAAGGATCAGTAGAAATAACTATTTTTATTTTCTGACCTAATTTTACTATTTGACTGATAAAATGACTCCTCTGCATTTTTCCCCATGCTTGAGTCTGCATCGTACTCCAGTACAGAGAGGTAGCATTAAATCGGCTAAATTTAGCAAGCAAAAGGCTAAGAGCATTATTTTAGAATCTTATGGTAATGTTCTTGTCAAAGTTTTGTCCTATATTTAAAACATAGTAACCGTACCAGTATAGCATCAACCGCAGCATAGAATTCATTTAATTAATACAGGAAAGAAAAGAAAAACACAACAAGTTTCTGCACAGTTCTATGTATTTCTTTTAACTCTATTTTTTTTCAACCAGTAAGCAAATGCACATCAATCTTATACTTTTCACGTTTTGTTTTAGCAAGGGCATTTTAAAAAATAATAGCAGCTGCAAGAATTAATTTCTGCACAAGATTCATATGTCCCCATTTCATACATAAGTACAGATGTAAGAAAAGTATAGCATCATATAGACTGAGACATAGCATTTACCTATTTCATATTTAGGGAAGAATACATGTTACTACTACATAGACCTATACTTCTCCCATACATTTCCATCCCCCCTTTTTTTTGTAAACTGCATTTTTTTATATTTTATCATAAATTTCATATTCACAAGCATACATAATCTAGGTATTTTAGCAGCTGCAATAACTACTCCCTGTACAAATCTTTATAATTGAACGCATACCAATTCTTCACTAACTGCCACTTGATTTCAGTTATCAAAATACATTTACGTGTGCAATAGCATCGAAACCCTAATTTATCCCATGACTATGAATCCAGGTGTGTCTTGGGTTCACCGTTCATATATTTCTGATCATGCCATCCATGGAAAAAATCCTAGGCATTTCACTCTGAGGTTATTTAGTTATAGATTTCCAAACCCTAACTAAGCTTATCGAGACTTTTACAGGGCAGCAAAACATCTGTCAACAAAAAGCATGATCCAGTTTCAATATCGGACGATAGCCCACAATCCTAGCATGAATCCATTTACAACATTGAAGACATTTACACTATCAAAAACCTTTTTTTTTCAGGTTAAGTTTCGGGTACCGAGGCACGTTGCAAGCCAGACAACTGTGGCTTTCTCATTACAAAAATTTTTGATAGTCAACTTATCTCAAAACTATCCCAAAACTTAAACATCAACAGAGAGGAAGAAGCTACATGAAACTCTTATCTATAGTAACCATTGTTGTTCATTATTACAAATAACATTTATTTTCTTTCTTATTTCAAAAGCACACCATTCAGTTGCAAAATCAAACCAATTGTTCATAGGTGCAAGAGAACCCTAGGTTCTCAGTCTTTCCATTCAAATATAAATTAGAGTTATATATCGGACCTGTTAGGGTTCCACAGTCCGCAAGGCTTAAACCTTTTTAACCAAATCTTAAATGTCATGACCGTGGAGTTACAAAAAACACAGGGTTATACCCTTATCAAATAGCATGCAAAAAATGTGATTTCGAATCTCTTAATGAACATTACAACCAAGCATCGAGAGCCAAATGAACACTTAAACTAGTAAAGACTATCCACTGTATCGTATTCATCAAATAAGACTCAAAAACTCAACACTCGACCTTCACCAAAAACAAGTCTACTAGTTCCAACTCTCGGCATACGATAGTCACCATCAACACCATGCTCAAGGGAACCTACAAGGTTTCGGGAACCACAGGAGCTTACCAGGAGAAGTCACAACATATTTCATTCCCCATGTTGGCACCGAAACCATCCTATGAAGTGTTAGGATATTCCTATACTCCATCCTAGTCCCACCAGTATTTTGATCATTTACATTTTCAGTCATGCATGCACCTTTTAGGGTTTGCATGCATTCTAGGGTTTGCATGCATTTTGCATGCATCCCAGTCATCAATCCAGCACCTAGCCCTCAGTTAGCCAGCCCCCAGGAGCTTCTCACTATTTAGTTTTAGCCCTCCAGTTGCTTAGTGCGCCCTTCTTCCTTGATTTTAGGGAGAAACTCGCCCTTCTTCACCTACCAGTTTAGTTACACTCAGTTACACTCAGTTACATTGAGTTACACTCAGTTACATTCAGTTACAGTCAGTTACAGTCAGTTACACTCAGTTACATTGAGTTACACTCAGTTACACTCAGTTACATTCAGTTACTCTTAGTTACATTGAGTTACACTTAGTTACATTGAGTTACACTCAGTTACACTCAGTTACACTGAGTTACACTTAGTTACACTGAGTTACACCTACCAGAGTTAGTTTGACTGATGGTTGACAGTTACTTGAGCATTGATGACTCCACTGATGATGATGAAGACTTCCAGTTGCGCTCCGATGATCATGAGGACACCTAGTTGTGCTCCGATGACACTCCAGTGATCCTTTGATCACTCCATGAAGGCTAATTCGAATTGCCACCTTAGGCATTCGAATTCCTCATGCATTGTATTATTTATATGTCCATTTGTGATTAATAATCTAGTATGACCGAAGTATTATTGCTTCTATCTGAGTTCTACTGTACCATATTATTCTGTTGCTCATTATACTGCATGTATCACTCTTCTTCTATTTTCTTGCTTAATCATAATTATTCTCTTGTGAGATACATCATCTCTTAGATCTGCTGTGAGGATTTTCACATGGTATCAGAGCAAGGTTGAGAGTATTGTTTATCTCCATTCTTGAGAGTTTTTTGCAGGTTATTACCAAGATTTCGAGTGCAGCAGTTGTAGCAGAATCTGCATTTTTGCAGCAGTAGCAGTTGCAGTTATTCTATATTGTTTTTGCAGGTCTTCTACAACTTCAATGAATTTAGAAGAAATTACTCCTCTTTCTCCATTCAACTATGATGAATGGAAACCAAGAATGATAGCATATTTGAAGAGCCATGATCTCTTTGATTGCTATTTTGAAAGAGAGTTCGAATCCTCTACAAAGAAGATTAAATGGTTGAATAAAGGTGACATGCACATTGGAAGAATGATGCTTGCTATGACCGATTACATATTGTACCCGACCATCATTGATATTGAAACTCCAAAAGAGTTATGGGCTCATCTAGATGGAAGATTCAGCAAAAAGAATGATGGATTTGGTCCAAATCCCTTCAAAAGCAAGCAAGTTGATGCATTCGCTCCACTTGATGGTCTCTCAGATCATGATGCATTCGCTCCTCCTGATGGTCTCTCAGATCATGTTGCATTCGCTCCCCTTGATGATCTCTCAGATCATGAACTGGTATCATCTCATATTGAAGTTGTTGACAAAGAACTTGCAGATTCTCCGCTCATGCTCAAACTTTCTTCTCTTTCTGTGCCAGCTCACACTCTAGATATTGCAGAAGGTCCTAAATCCTGTCTTGCACCAGAGTTTGTTGGTTTGCATCATGATCACATGATTATTTCGGAGGTAACATCAGCTATTGGAGGTAATGCATTCGCTCCTCTTCAGCAAACATATCTTATTTACTACTATATGATCATTAGCACATGCTTTCAGAAGGTTATTGAAGAATATGGCCATTGCCACCCGCTTGAGATAATTTCTCATGCATCATATGATAGTTTTGATCTCACCCCTGCTGGTTCAAAGGAGATCTCAAGAAACTGTTTTGAAAGTCTTAAATCTGATTTTGATTTCAAGCAAACATGTAATAGTTCTTTTTGGCATAATCTCACCCATGGTGGTTCGAAGGAGAAGACAAAGGACTATATGCACATTCAAAAATTTGATCCTACCTCAGCTGATTCGAATCACAGGTTCAAGGATCATTCTAATACTGTTGGATTTGTTCTCATCACATTCGATCTGAAGAGCAAGTACAAGCACATGCTTTTTGAGCATGATCCACTTCTTCCCAAGAAGAAGATACCTCCAGACATATGACCAAGCATCACACATGCTTGAGTTTGGAGCTTTTATTTTTTATGTGTGCCTTACAGTCTATTTTTTGAGGAGGGGTTATGTTTCCCATGAAATTTTCCCACTTCCTTGGTTTATTGATTGTTATTATTCATTGTATTGGGTGACCTTTGGTCTTAGTTACCAGGGCCCAGGATGGATTAAGGGGGGGTGTTAGGATATTCCTATACTCCATCCTAGTCCCACCAGTATTTTGATCATTTACATTTTCAGTCATGCATGCACCTTTTAGGGTTTGCATGCATTCTAGGGTTTGCATGCATTTTGCATGCATCCCAGTCATCAGTCCAGCACCTAGCCCTCAGTTAGCCAGCCCCCAGGAGCTTCTCACTATTCAGTTTTAGCCCTCCAGTTGCTTAGTGCGCCCTTCTTCCTTGATTTTAGGGAGAAACTCGCCCTTCTTCACCTACCAGTTTAGTTACACTCAGTTACACTCAGTTACATTGAGTTACACTCAGTTACACTCAGTTACATTCAGTTACAGTCAGTTACAGTCAGTTACACTCAGTTACATTGAGTTACACTCAGTTACACTCAGTTACATTCAGTTACTCTTAGTTACATTGAGTTACACTTAGTTACATTGAGTTACACTCAGTTACACTGAGTTACACTTAGTTACACTGAGTTACACCTACCAGAGTTAGTTTGACTGATGGTTGACAGTTACTTGAGCATTGATGACTCCACTGATGATGATGAAGACTTCCAGTTGCGCTCCGATGATCATGAGGACACCTAGTTGTGCTCCGATGACACTCCAGTGATCCTTTGATCACTCCATGAAGGCTAATTCGAATTGCCACCTTAGGCATTCGAATTCCTCATGCATTGTATTATTTATATGTCCATTTGTGATTAATAATCTAGTATGACCGAAGTATTATTGCTTCTATCTGAGTTCTACTGTACCATATTATTCTGTTGCTCATTATACTGCATGTATCACTCTTCTTCTATTTTCTTGCTTAATCATAATTATTCTCTTGTGAGATACATCATCTCTTAGATCTGCTGTGAGGATTTTCACATGAAGTGGGTACCTGCAAAGTCACATTTCGATGGGGTTAAAACAAAGAAGATACAAGAAAGCAAGCAAGAAATACCGTACTATGAAATTATCATGAGCAATTACCTTTTATCGAAGTTCAGAATAGTGGCACATCACGGCAGTAGAAAATACGACAATTCCTTGTAGCAATAACGGTACTACAAATTCAAACTCTGAAGCGAATCTCTCATGGAGAACTCGAACACCAAATTCAAATCATTCTCAGCAACTGAGAGAAGAATCATACATAGCTACCATGACTGTAGTGTGGCTCTTTGGCATGATGCAGAAGCCTGTAACCCTTAAAACTATCTCACACAGGTCTCGGGTTCAAGGCCAAGGAGGAGTCCACCTCTTAGAAAAGAAAACACTCCTACATTATAGCAATCGGCCGGCTCCACTATCTTACCACTGAGCGTAACAATGGTAATATGAAAACCTTCCTCCATCACTTACCATCGTAAGTTTAAGGGTTTTCCCATAGCTCGAGATCTTGGGAAGATCGACAGTGGTTCAACTTCCAGGAGGGCACGTTGATAACCAATCCTGCTTTACAATCAATGCTATTTAATAGTTGCATCTACCAATTGCCAGGTTAATGGACAAAAAATCTTTTGCATGGCACAGCTTGGTCAATATGGCACTCATTGAAAACCTCTAGCACATGAAGACCCCACACCGTGGCTTCCACTTCATTCACCAAGTGGTTCGACATTTTTCAAAGCCTGTCAACACCAGATTGGAAATCATGTCAAGTACCGAGCCATTACCACCTGCCATCAATAGCATAGTATTGCATATTAGACACTTGTGTGCTAATGTTATAGGTTTTTGAAGGTTGTGTAGGTATCGTGATAATAGTAACATCACCCACTAATTGATTAGCCTTAATGCTTGATCCATATGTAATTTTTTTCATCACTCCATTGAATTTTAACTCATAAAATTTCATAATAGTAACATTGCATATTGTAAAATCACATCGTTGCAAATCATTAGTGCACCTTTGATATAAGTTTGAACGTAGGCATCGTAACATTGGAATTATATAATCAATGTATTTGGTAGATGCATAGAATCATACATTATTCTATTTCTAATTCATTTCTAGAGTTTCAAATAAGCTATAGGATGAAGTTTGATGATGCTAGTTCATAAAAATGATTCACAATAAATTCCATAGGAATTTCCATATAGTGTAAGACTATGGTATCATCGTAAGTTTAAGTATTGGCGAGACGTACTCTAAAGGTAGGTCCTCAGTACAAGCTCGAGTCACTATACTTGCATCTTCTAACCGTGCAATCAAAAGACAAATCCAGTACTTAGAATAGTCTAAGTTCTGTAAGTAAGAGATATAATGATAGATCCAAAGCGTAAACATCATTTTCTACCAGATTCCTACAACTTTAAATATAGATCCGGTATCATAGCTTAATAGTAACAATAGTAGTCATATGATATTGTATATTGCAATAAAGTAAAAACACACGGACGACATAAAAATTGTATCAATGAAGAGCTTGGATGTCAGTACATAAAACTAGAATTTGAACCATGTATCCATACCTTCATTATCTTGTTTCCTAAGTAGGTAAATAACATTCTACTCTTACACTGATGATGAATTGAAAAGACACTTGTATTCATAACACTTGTTGACAGAATTTCTTACCTGTGGTCTGCACATGGAAAACAGTATTCAAATGCCTTAGCTAATCATAGCTAAGTAAACTCCGGGGTACCTCGTAGGACCCCTTCATCATCACACAAGCAAACTGTCAGCTCAACATCAATATCATCATAATAGTACAAACTTGTAACAACATATAATTATACTTAGAACTTGAGCAATGCTGTAAACTGTATTCCTTGCATAATCATGAAAAGATCCATTGTCAAGAAACTTAGCATCCGTTTAAATCTGAATAGCAAATGAACCATATCATGTTTACATGGGAAGTATGGCGTGTCATAGTTTTGAATTATCTTAGTGAAGAAATTTATTTAATTTATATTTCTGCATTAATGACTTGATAATTATTCCTAATTTAATTTTTTTTTATTTTGGTAATTTACGGGATGTTACATGTGGTATCAGAGCTCATGTTCGAACTGTAAGCCTAAAAGGTTCCAAGAAAAGATGCAACAAAAATTTGCTGACTGGGAAAATTCTTACTAACTCAAGTAAATTATTGTCATATACAAAAAATTGCTTTTAAGTTACAGGTCTGGAAGCATTAGCTAAACATATGGAGAACATATTTCCACTAAACAACCATAGTATGGGACAACAATTTGAAAGAGAAGTCCATGGAAACCTAAATGACAATTCATCAAAGCTATTACATGCCTTTCAATAATTGAAAGTGGAGATAAGATCATTAAAGCAGGACAATGAGAGAATTCTGAGAACACAAAAGGAATTAAAGCAAGTATTGTTCGATCAATACCCAACAGATGAACAAGATAGAGAAGTTGAACATAATTCCAAAACTAAATACTTACCTTATGAGGGCAAGAGTAAGCAAGTAAAAACTGATGATGAAAACAACAGCTCAAGATCGTCAGGAACTACCAAACACCCACGTAAAAGGAAACGCAACTATTCTAGTGATACCAGTGAAGGAGGTTACAAGCCAAAAAGGAAAAGCCGTAAATAGTACGAACAGATATCTAGGGAGTTCAAGAAAATCAAACCCCCAACTTTCAATGGCGAAATAGAGAAAGGAGAGACAACAAAGGCATGGTTGTTTGGCATGAAAAATTATTTTCAGATCTATGATTACTCAGAATCTTTAAAGGAAAAAATGGCAATTTATAACCTAACGGGGAAGGTAGATATTTGGTGGCAGGACCTTGAAAGAGTAAAAGGCATAAAGGACAGAGAGGTGAGTTGGAGTACTTTTAAAAGATACTTCAAAAAGAAATTCTTATCTGAGCAGTATTATGAAGAAAAATCCAAAGAATTCTATGATCTAAAGCTGGGAACGATGAACATGAAAGAACTGAATAGCAAGTTTCTAAATTTGCTAAGGTATGTGCCATACCTGGCGGAAGAAAAATCGAAGGTCCAAAGATACATGAGTTTACTACCCTTCAACATCAAGGCTAGAATAGAGTACGATAACCCAAAAACGTTAGAAGAAGCCATGAGGAAAGCAACTTTTTGCTTTGATCAGAACATGAAAAGAGGAGTATCTAGCTAGAAATATCATAAACCTAGTAACTTTGAGCAGAAAAAGAAAAATTTCAGGTTTAATGGAAATTCTGGTTTCCAAAAGAAAAATTTTAAGAATCGAAATTTTCAAGGGATCAGTTCCAGAAATAATCAGCAGTAGAAATTTACAACCCCCAGAAATGTTCCCAATGTTGCCAGAACCAATGAACAAAAGCCACCTATAAAATGTATTGAGTGTCGAGGTCCTCATTATGCCTCAGATTGTCCCCTTAGGAAGTGGTTAGCTAACAATATTCACTCCATACAATCTGAAGCTACTGTAGGAGATTTGGCAAGAGAAGTACCCATAATTAGTGCAGCATTAGACAATCGGCAAGTAGAACACTAAGTCTCAATGGTAGAGGTTGAAGGTATGCTACAAAACCATCGAGTTTCTATTTTGATTGATCCAAGTGCTAGTCTGAGTTATATATCACCAGATATTGTAGAAAGTTGTAAGTTGAAAACAGAAAAATTCAATAAGTCCTGGTTAGTTAGACTAGCAACAGGAACGAAAAGAAAAGTTTATGATTTTGTGGAAAGTTGTGTTTTATCTATGAATTAACTAACAACACAGCTCAAGTTAAATATTTTACCTCTAGGATCATATGACATCTTAATTGAGATTGACTGGTTAGAAGCCCATCATGTCATCCTAAATTGTTATGAGAAAAGTTTCACTTGTTTGAATGATGAAGGAAGGACAGTATAAGTGAAGGGTGTTCCTAGAAAGACATCCCTTAGAAAAATTTCATCTATGCAGGTGAAGAAAGTAGTTAAAAAAGGGTTCCAAATGTTTGCAGTAAATGTAGTAAATGAGGAGTTATGTACTACAACAGACAAATTGAAAATAAAAGACATAACTGTCCTAAATGAATTCCAAAATGTTTTCCCTGAAGAGATTCCAGGATTACCTCCTAAATGAGATCTAGATTTTACTATTGAGTTAATACCCGGTGTAGTGCCAAATTCCAAAGCTCCATATAGGATGAATGTACTAGAGTTAAATGAGCTAAAATCTCAGTTGAAAGAATTGATTGATAGAAAGTACATAGGACCCAGCGTGTCTCCTTGGGGAGCACCAGTCATTTTTGTTAAGAAGAAAGATGGCACCTTAATACTTTGCATAGATTATCGTCAACTGAATAAAATGATGATCAAGAATAGATACCCATTGCTCCACGTTGATGATCTATTTGATCAGCTGCACGGAGCAATGATATTCTCAAATATTTATTTACGATTAGGATATCATCAGGTTCGCGTGAAGGATGAAGACATTTTCAAAACATCCTTTAGAACTCGATATGGACATTATGAGTTTGTGGTCATGCCGTTTGGGTTGACTAATGCCTCGACAGCGTTTATGTGCCTAATGAATAAGATTCTACACAAATACTTTGATAAATTCACCGTTGTGTTTATTGATGACATTTTAGTATATTCTAAGAGAAAGGCAGCACATTTTATCCCTGTAAAGACTACTCATAAGGCTCCAAACATCGCAGAAATTTTCATGAAGCAGGTTTTTCGACTACATGGGATACCAAAGGTAATAGTTTCGGATAGTGACTCAAAATTTACAAGAAATGTTTGGAGGTTCTTGTTTAAAGGGTTGAATACAACATTAAATCTCAGTACCGCATTTCATCCCCAAACAGATGGACATACATAAAGGGTGAATCATATTTTGGAAGACATGCTAATAATGTATGTTAAGGATCAGCCTGGTAAATGGGAGGACTATCTGCATTTAGCAGAATTTGCATATAACAATCACTACTAGGCATCAACCAAGCTTAGCCCGTTTGAAATTCTTTATGGTAGGAAATGTAACACACCAGTTTCGTGGAGTGATCCAGTTAACAGGGTTATTTTATGACCTGAATTGTTGCAGGAGTTAGAACTAATTGTGAAACAGCTACAGGGAAATCTAAAAGATGCCCAAGATAGGCCGAAAAGTCAAGCAGACCTTAGAAGAACTCATAAAGAGTTCCAGGTTGGTGAGCATGTTTTTCTTAAGGTAAGGCCAAAAAAGAGTTCCTTGAAATTGGGAAGCTATGCCAAGCTGGCACCTAGGTATTGTGGTCCTTTCGAAATTTTGTCAAGGGTTGGACCTGTGGCATATCAATTGGCCTTGCCCTCAAACCTCAAAATACATAATGTTTTTCACATTTCATTGTTAAATAAATATGTACACGATGACACTCATGTTGTAAATTGGAATGATGTTTAGGTGGAACAAGAAGGCGATTTTCCGGTGGAACCAGGCTGTATCCTTGAAAGGAAGGAAACTTTACTACAGAATCGGACCATTTGGCAGGTAAAGATGCAATGAAAGCACCTTATCCTAGTGGAGGCAACTTGGAAGTTGGAAAGTAGTATGCAGACAGCATACCCAACTCTATTTCGGTAACACTCAGAGAGTGAATAAACAACATCGAGGATGATGTTGAGACTTAAGGGGGGGTGTATGTCACCTACCCAAATTCTGAGGATATTTATTTTATTTTGCAAAATACTTTATGTTAATGTATAATTACAATTTTTTGTAATTATGACCAAATCTGGTCAAAGATGACTGTAATGACTCATTATTTTTATCTAATAAATTAAAATAGAAGACAAACACTCAAGAAAGCTGTTACAAGAGTGTTCACTGACCCATTAGGAGGAATGGAAGCTGCTAGAAGGCATGGGACAGATGGCAACATTTGCACTCCACCACTAGCTATTGGTTATGGGAAAACTACCCATAAAATTATGGCATTATTCTCTAGGTGGACGAGTGACTAGGAAGCTTATTTAATGACTAAGATAATCACTAAAAGGCCTAGGCAACCTATATAAGGCAATTCGAATTGAGCAGGAAGCTCTTACAATATTTTCTGCAGAAGTATTCCTCATGTGCATCAGGTGATGACTGAGAGATTTGAATTAGGGAGGCTATGTGAGAGTGCAATTATAAGTCTGCAAATTATTTATGAGAAGGAAAACTAGAGGTGTTGGTGTAGGTCTCTTTGACTGCTGAGTCTGTAAGACTGGATAAACTACTTTCTGCTGCAAGATTGAGGACCTACGATTCTAAAGTTTCTTCCACCTGGTGGTTCAATGAACATGCTCATGAGTCCTAAGCTAGGCATCTTGGATGTTTTAGGAGCAGGTTGGGTGGAACAGGCTCCTTGGGTGATTTGTTTCTCCTACAATTATTAGGTTCTATAGTTTCTTTATTTTGTTTGTATTTTTCAGAAGTATGAATCTCTGCAGCAACTAGTTTACAAAATTTACTAAGGATTAGTAGAAATAACTATTTTTATTTTCTGACCTAATTTTACAATTTGACTAATAAAATGACTCCTCTGCATTTCTCCCCATGCTTGAGTCTGTATCGTACTCCAGTATAGAGAGGTAGCATTAAATCGAACAAATTTATCAAGCAAAAGGCTAAGATGATTATTTTAGACTCTTATGGTAATTTTCTTGACGTAATTCTATCCTATATTTGAAACACAGAAACCATACCAGTATAGCATCAATCGCAGCATAGAATTCATTTAATTAATACAGGAAAGAAAAAAAACAAAGCAAGTTTCTGCACAGTTCTATGTATTTCTTTTAACTCTATTTTGTTCCATCCAGTAAGCAAATGCACCTCAATCTTATACTTTTCATGTTTCTTTTTTAGTAAGGTCATTTTAAAAAATAATAGCAGCTGCAAGAATTAATTTCTGCACAAGATTCATATGTCCCCATTTCTTACATAAGTACAGACGTAAGAAAAGTACAGCATCATATAGACTGAGACATAGCGTTTACCTATTTCATATTTAGGGAAGAATACATGTTACTACTGCACAGATCTATACTTCTCCCTTTCGTTTTCATCCCCCCCCCCCTTTTTTTTTGTAAAATGAATTTTTTTATATTTTATCATAAATTTCATATTCACAAGCATACATAATCTAGGTATTTTAGCAGCTGCAATAACTACTCCCTGTACAAATCTTTATAATTGAATGCATACGGATTCTTCACTAATTGCCACTTGATTTTAGTTATCAAAATACATTTACGTGTGCAATAGCATCGAAACCCTAAGTTATCCCATGACTATGAATCCAGGTGTTTCTTGGGTTCACCATTCATATATTTCTTATCATGCCATCCATGGAAAAAACCCTAGGCATTTCACTCTGAGGTTACTTAGTTATATATTTCCAAACCCTAACTAAGCTTTTCGAGACTTTTAGAGTGCAGTAAAACATCTTTCAATAGAAAGTGTGATCCAATGTCAATATCGGACGATAGCCCACAATCCTAGCATGAATCCATTTACAGCATCGAAGACATTCACATTATCAAAAACCCTTTTTTTTTTTTCAGGTTAAGTTTCGGGTACCAAGGCACGTTGCAAGCCAGACAACTATGGCTTTCTCATTACAAAAGCTTTTTCTAGTCGAACTTATCTCAAAACTATCCCAAAACTTAAACATCGACAGAGAGGACGAAGCTACCGAAAACTCTTATCTACAGCAACCATTGTTGTTCATTATTACAAATAACATTTATTTTCTTTCTTATTTCAAAAGCACAACATTCATTTGCGTAATCAAACCAATTGTTCATAGGTGCAAGAGAACCCTAGGTTCTGAGTCTTTCCATTCAATTATAAATCAAAGTTATATATCAGACCTGTTAGGGTTCCACAGTCCACAAGGCTTAAACATTTTTAACCAAATCTTTAAACATGATCGTAGAGTTACAGAAAACATAGGGTTATACCCTTATCAAATAGCATGCAAAAATTGCGATTTTGAAGCTCTTAACGAAGAGGACAACTAGGCATCAAGAGCCGAATGACCACTTAAACTAGTAAAGACTATCCACTATATCGTATTCATCAAATAAGACTCAAAAACTCAACACTCAGCCTTCACCAAAAACAAGTCTACAAGTTCCAACTCTCGGCATATGATAGTCACCATCAACACCATGCTCAAGGGCACCTACAAGGTTTCGGGAACCACCAGAGCTTACCAGGAGAAGTCGCAACATGTTTCATTCCCCATGCTGGCACCAGAACCATCCTATGAAGTGGGTACCTACAAAGTCACATTTCGATGGGGTTAAAACAAAGCAGATACAAGAAAGCAAGCAATCAATACCATACTATGACATTATCATGAACAATTACCTTTTATCGAAGCTCGAAACAATGGCACATCACGCCAGTAGAAAATACGATGAGGCCTATTAGCAATAACAGTATTACAAATTCAATCTCAGAAGACAATTTCTCATGGAGAACTCGAACCCCAACTTCAAATCACTCTCAAAAACTAACAAAAGAATCATACATAGCTACGACGACTATAGCATGGCTCTTTGGCATGATGCATAAGCCTATAACCCTTAGAACTATCTAACACAGGTCTCGGTTTGAATACCAGGGAGGATTCCTCTTCTCAGAAAAGAAAACACTCCTACATTACAGCAATCGACCGACTCCACTATCTTACCACTGAGCGTAACAATGGTAATATCAAAACCTTCCTCCATCACTTACCATCATAAGTTTAGGGTTTTCCCGCAGCTTGAGATCTTGGGGAGATCGACAATGGTTCAACTTCCAGGAGGACACATTGATAACCAAACCTGCTTTATAATCAATGCTATTTAATAGCTGCATCTACCAATTGCTAGGTAAGTGGACCAAAAAGCTTGTGGATGGCATAGCTCTGTCGATATGGCACTCATTGCAAACCTCTAGCATGTGAAGACCCCACATCGTGGCTTCCACTTCATTCACCAAGTGGTTTGACGTTTTTCAAAGCCTTTCAACACTAGATTGGAAATCATGTCGAGTACTGAGCCATTACCACCTGCCATCAATAGCATAGTATTGCATATTAGACCCTTGTGTGCTAATGTTATAGGTTTTCAAAGGTCGTGTAGGTATGGTGATAATAGTAATATCACCCACTAATTGATTAGCCTTAATGCATGATCCATACCTAATGTTTTCATCACTCCATTGAATTTTAACTCGTAACATTTCATTGTAGTAACATTGCATATTGTAAAATCACATCGTTAGAAATAATTAGTGCACCTTTGATATAAGTTTGAATGTAGGCATCGTAACATTGGAATTATATAATCAATGTATTTGGAAGATGCATAGAATCATACATTATTCTATTTCTAATTCTTTTCTAGAGTTTCAAATAAGTTATAGGATGAAGTTTGATGATGCTAGTTCATAAAAACTATTCACAAGAAATTCCATAGGAATTGCCATATAGTGTAAGACTATGGTATCATCGTAAGTTTAAGTATTGGCGAGACGTACTCTAAAGGTAGGTCCTTAGTACAAGCTTGAGTCACTATACTCACAGCTTCTAACCGTGGAATCAAAGGGAAAATCCAGGACTTAGAATAGTCTAAGTTCTTTAAGTACAAGATATAATGATAAATCCAAAGTGTAAACATCCTTTTCTACCAGATTCCTACAGCTTTAAATATAGATCTGGTATCATAGATTAATAGTAACAATAGTTGTTAACACCCAAAAAGTGCTCACCATCTCATCTCCCTCATTACATTACTCATTTGTCTATATTTCCTACCATATTTGCCTCCAAAACCTCAAAAAACCATTAAAAAGCCACCAAAAAGCCAAAAAACCCCTTTTTCGCCCCAAAATAATTTAAATTTCCTCAAAAGATAGCAAAAACCCTCTAAAAGGGCCCTAAATTCCCAAAAATGAAATAAAAGGGAATAAAACATATAAAAAAGAGGAAAAAGAGGGGAAAAGGAAGGAAAAACCCTAAACAATTGACCTAAACCATATGGTGCCAAAAATCATTGGTCAATACTCCACCATTAAAAGCCTATAAATAGGTGATGGAGGATCCCCATTTCACATCCACAATCTTTCTTATCCTCACTCTGCCAAAATCACTCTTGAAACCCGAGCTTACCATTTGAGCTAGTTTTTCCCATTTGAGTGCCCCTTTTGGCCCATTATTCAAACATCTTGGAGAAGGAGAAGGAACCCATTAGAGCACGGAATAGCCCTCCTGGACTACTGCAAGAGCTCCACCAACCTCCATATCTGAGGTAAATGTAATTTTGGTCATACCATAATATAAAAGAAAAAAATAATAATATATTGTCATTGTCTTTTTATTTCTGTCGATGCACATGTTAGCTTAGATTTTACTGTTTTACTATTTAAATTTACTATTTATTGAACTGCTACTAAGGAGGCCCTTCTCCTTAGTAGGTGCTCATTTGCATAAGCTAGGGTGAAAACCCTAGCTACACTTTTGGCGACTCCACTATTGGCCTTTGAATTTCTGGTTAAAATTTTAAAAGTTTTTATTTTCTGCAAGTATTTTTCTGTTTTCCCTGTTCGGATGTGGCTTTGGCCAGTTGGGTTTTCTACCGCAGATCGTGGTTCTGTTCTTTGCAGCCGCGACCCAAATCGCATCTTTCGGTCGTCTTTCCATGATCTAGATCACACCTATTTGATTTTCTCCTACAGCCCAGACCGCTACTTTCTACCATTGTTCCACGACCCGAGTGCAGCCTCCTGCCTCTTTCTCGTGGCCCAGACTGCAGCTTTCTGCCCTTTTGCTGTGCTCCAGACCTCACATTTTAGCCCTAGACCTGCGATCCGACCACGGCTTCCTGCCCCTTTTTCGTGCTCCAAAGCACGCATGATGGCTGTAAACCTGTGATCCGACCACAGCTCTTCCCCCTTTAGCCACGCCCCAAACCGCGCCTCTTGACCCCAAACCCATGATGTGACCGCAGGGTTTATCTCTACAGCCGCACCCCAAACTGCACCTTTCTGCCACAGACCCGCGATCTGCCCGCAGGGTTTAGCCCTACAGCTACTCCCCAAACCGCGCCTTTCTGCCATAGACCCGCGATCCGCTCGCAGGGTTTAGCCCTACAACTGCACCCAAACAGCTCATTTCAGCCACAGACCCATGATCTGACCATAGGTTTCACCCCTACAGCTATGCTCTAGGCCACGCATTTCAGTCCCAAACCCACGATCTGTTTTCTGCATTTTTTACCCCTTTTTTGAAACCAGAATTGTTCTGCAATATTTTCTGCACCTGCACAGCCACCTATTCTGTCTATAGCCACACTTACCTACAGCCTTTTTCTGCAGTTTGCTTTCTATTCTATTTATAGAATTTTTTAAGTTTAAGCATTTACATTGGAAAAAGAAAATTTTGCATTGCAAGTTAAATTTTTGCATTATTATTGGTTAAAAAAGTTGCCCACCTATGGCACTTTTGATTGGGTTCATTACCTCACATGCACACACTCTGTCACCTAATTCAAGTGAGCCTTAAAACACTACTTAACACCACCAACATTCTAACCCCACTTGTTGAACACATAAGAATATTGTAGTTAGGTAGGATGGGGGGGATAGGCATCCAAATAACACCCCTCAGTCGCTTACACTTGAGACATAGTTGTTGTCCTTTAGGGTACCAAAATCCCCTAGTAGTGTTTTGACATGGTCACAACCAGTTTATCAGAGGGCCTCTCCCTTAGGAGGGTTGAAGTAGCCAGACTGGTTCCGTAGGCCTGAGTGGAATACCGCAATCCATTCGGTAACCGAAGGCTACCTACTCGTTAGTCTGCGTGTGGCGATTCCTTTTAGGCCCACATGGTGATAGGACTGGAGCTGCAGATTCACCTTTTTTGGATGTGTCATGAATAGGGTATCTTAGTTGCCTTTCTTCTAGGATTGTCTTACCCGGTGTCCCTCCCGGTAGGGGGATATCTTTAGCCACTGGGCTCTACTATCCATATTGTCTGACTTGGATTTCATCACCTTGTAGAGGATATGTCTGGTTGATTCAGAATACTATTTAGCTAAGTGTTTGCATGCTCCCTTACCTCCCTTTGGTCTAGCGAGTCCACTACTTTTTTTTTAAGGAAACCTACTGCTTGTTGGTATTCTGACCATTGTTGTTGATGCTCTACTTATTGTAGCACAATTGTTATAGTGAGCATTTTGAGCTGGTTGTTTGCCTAAGTTCCATATTTTTTGTGCTCTCCTTCTGCACACTCAGCTGCATTAGGGTTTTTGAGGCTTTTTTTACTCGACACAACCCCTAGATACTTGACACCATCTATCACCATTGAGTCCCTGAGACACTCTCGGTGCCTCCAGGGCAAGCCCCCGCAGCACGGTTCACTTGACATCACCCATCATCGATGTAGAGCTTCATCACTTCATACCACTCGTCATAGACCTCAAGCTTCGTCACTTGACTCTACTCGTCGACGACATAGAGCTTCGTTCCCCGACTCTGATGCCCCTTATTTCACATTTGATTCTGAGGAAGAGTCCGAGAACCCCACTTATATTGCACCAACCAGCCCCATGGATGGCATGATGTCCAACCCTTTCTTTGTAGGGACCATTGGTGGAGCGTCCATAACCACCCCAGCCACCACATCTACTTTGGGTATGCCCTCTATGGGGCCCACACCAACCATCCCAGTCACTGTTCCAATTCTAGTGGCTAGCATACCCAACCCAACCCCACTAGTGAGTCACACTACACTTGGAGGCATAGGACCCTCCCATACCACCGTCGTTCCTCCACCTGGGGACAAAATCCCCAACCTGAACCCAGCTCTCGCACTTGGGGGCATCGGCCCTAATGTGGCTGCCACCACCAGCATGTCACATCCTTCTACTAGTTTTCCATTCATGGCTAGTCTCAACCTTCCTGACCTAGCTAGACTGATTAACGATCCCATGAGACACAATCCTATGTGGCCTCACTTGCCCACCAAGCTCCCATCAGACATCCCTAATTTTGAGGGAAAGGCAGGTGAAGAACCCCAAAACCACATTATGTCCTTCCATCTATGTTGTTCCTCCAACTCCATAGTGGACAACTCTATCCAGTTTCGTCTATCACAACAAACTCTCACTAGCTTTGTAGCCAAGTGGTACATAGAGCAGCCCCATGGGACCCATGCCACCTTTACTTCCCTCGCCTTGACCTTCCTACAGTTCTTTCAGTTACCTATCCGCTATGACTCGGGAGTTGAGATCGTACTGTCTTGCAGACAAAATACGGCCACCCACATCACTGACCACATTCATGAGTGGCGTCGACACCGAAGCCTGTGCAAAATCAAGTTAGATGACCAAATCTTCCTAGATTGTTTTCTAAAATCTCACCTTCTCGTCATTGCCAAGGATGTGGCATCCGAGCGACCCCAGTCCGAGGATGAAGACATCCTAAAAGCCCAGCAGTTTGACCTTATCTACGGCCAGTCTGGTTACTTATATACCATTATACCCAATGCACCCCGCAGCGACTCCTCTCGAAATGACGCACCGATGGCATCCCATGCCATCGAGGGCATCCCATGCCACCGAGGGCATCCCATGCCACCGATGGCATCATTGGCCGTATTGCATCGCATAACCAACCCTTTTCCATAACATGTACTAGTAATGGCCCCGACCTTTCACGAGCTACATCCCACTCTGGAGCAACCAATTCGTATGCTCCCATGCCACATAACCACCATTCCACAGACCCTCATGTCCACCTCAGTGCTTCGGCCACACATCACCCACTTACGTTCCCTCGGTTGCACCTCAACCATATTACCACCCGCAGGTCGCACACGATCTTGTATCCTCTCAAGCCCCCCCTGCTTATTATCTGACACAAGCAGCACCTGCGGCAAATCCACAACCCGTCACACAGACGTATCAGCAACCCCCATAAGGTCTAGCCCCTGTACCTCCTTCACTTACTTATTGTCCACTGCAGCCTTCCCCCGCAACTGCACAACCCTAGAACCCACCTGCTGCCCAAGGGAAAGTGTACGCGCAACAAAATCCTCAGTCTAACCAAAATAACCAATGCCAACAAGGCTAGAAAAACCATGAAAAAGGATGTAACTATGGGAACAACCCCCCTCTAGACCAAGGCTTCTAGCCTCCTACTCCCCCAAAGAATAATAACTCGACACCTACCAACCAAAACCATGATAGGCCGCCAAAGCAAGCTAAAAACCCTAACTTGTGAATGAACCACCCTTGTTCTATTTGCAGGGTCTATGGCCATTACACACATGCTTGCCCACATTTGGAGTGGGCATGACAACTCTGGACCGATGATGCCCACCGCCAAGGGCATGCGGCACCTTAGGTGCCACCTAACCCCCCACCACCTCAGACTCAACCCTTGGTGGTACAGAACCCTTTACCAACCCAAGGTGTGGTGAACACTGAACCGTTAGCTCCCCCTCAAGGAAATGCGCCACCACAACAACAAATCACTTATGCAACTCCCGATCACTCCATGCTGGACTTAGGTACCCATCACTTATTAATGATGTCATCTATCGATGCCAACCTTCAAACCCACAGGAACCAGAATGGCTCCACCCCTGAAGCCCCTCCCAACGACAAAACCACCAATGCTCTTCCCAATGATCATCCATTACGCATGCCTCCGGCCCCATTAGATGGAGCCCCAAAAGTCCCTTGCTTCCCACTTCACCGCATCAACAATAACCCCAATGCTCACGCTACGTCTAATTAAAACATTGTAGACGACTTAGCCTAGTCCCCCACAGCCATATCTGCATTAGAGGTCTTAAAAAATTGTCCTACATAGCACAATACTTTGTTATTAGCCATTGGTGCTATTGACCCAATTGATTCACAGATGATGGCCTTTGATTTGTGTTAAATTTTGAGCATTAATTCACAATACTCTTGGATCCTTACTGAGAGAATAACATATACAGTACATCAATGCATAACAATCACAATAAACATGACAAGCATCACAAGAATCAAAAGCATGAGAGACAAGAGACACAGAGTTTCCATGGGGAAAACCCTAAGGTGAAAAACCCCACAACTTCCTCAGAGATAGAGAGAGCAATGGCTCAACCAAAGTACAACCAAAATACACTTGAGATAGTCTCCCAGTAGCAGATGATCCTCCTCCTCACTAGTGTGCCACTTTTTGAGTGAGAGAGATATGACTTTCTGAATGATCTAAATAGAGATCTCCTGATCTCTATTTATACTAACCTGTTTTCCCAGTGACCTTATGGGGCAGACTTGTCTAGCTAGGTACATCCACAATATAATATATATATTTCAGGGCCGACCCCACACATGGTGGTCTAATAACCCATCGGCAAGTACACACACTTGCAAAACTTGTCAATCCACATGACGACACTTCCTTATAGAGGAATAACACATCTCTAATAAGGGTACAATAAATATATCTGACATACATAGATGAAATACATTTCGAAGTTACATATACATCAACACTCCCTCTTAACTAGGAAGGTATTTATCGACACAGATCTTCTAGACAAGTCTTCTTCTCAGGATCATTGTCATTGATGCATCGTCATCATCATCGTCACTGCTGCTGATATCTCAACCAATCTCAGACACTACTCTTCATAGGAAGTTCTACAGAGCCAGTCCTTTTTCATACTGGATGTAGGCCCACCACCTGTAGGTCTTCATCATCACTAGCCATACTGTGGAAATCTCAGGACTTATTATGTGCATCACAAAACCTTAAAAGAGTCTCTTGACTAGCAAGAACCCTAAAGAGCATCTGAGGCCTTTTTCATCCTGTCCAGATCTCCAGGACTTATTACATGTGACCCCACCACAAAACCTCGAAAGAGAATCCCGGGATTGATTACGAGCACAAGGCTCAACCTATCGGATCTCCCAGGGAACAAATTACATGTGGTCACCACAAAACCTCGAAAGAGCATCCCAGGACTGATTATGAGCACAAGGCTCAACTTATCGGATCTCCCAAGGCACAAATTACATGTGGTCATGGAAAAACCTTGAAAGAGCATCCCAGGACTGATTACAAGCACACGGCTCAACCTATTGGATCTCCCAGGGCACAAATTACATGCCATAGGACAAAACCTCGAAAGAGCGTCTGCCAGATATCCCAGGGCACAAATTACATGCCATAGGAAAAACCTCAAAAGAATATCTGCAGATATCCCAGGGCACAAATTATATGTCCTCCCAAGCAAAACCTCAAAAGAGCATTTGCTAGATATCCCAGGGTACAAAGTACATGTCGTAGGAAAAACCTCGAAAGACTATCTACAAATCTCCCAGGGCACAAACTACATGCTTATCTGCACAACCTGTTCCACGGCCACAGAGTATCAACCTGGTACTCACCATACATATTCTTGATGTACACATGATCATCGTGATCATCATCACTACGACATCCTGCTGCATGTCATCTGGAGCAACATCCTGAAGCTCGTCATCCATGATCATCCTGATCATACAATGCATCTACCTGATGCATACCAAGTATCTACCTGATACATATCAACATACATGATCGACCTGATCATACAATGTATCCACCTGATACAAATACAAATACATCATACATATCACCATACATGATCTACCTCAGCATACAATGTATCCACCTGATACATATACAGATACATGGTCCAAGCATCCAACATGATGCATACATATATATAAATGATCCAACTGATCATATCTAGCATCCAACATGATGCATACATACATATACATATAAATGATCCAGCTGATCATACAAAGAAGAAACCAGAACATCATCCTGATGCTCATCATCCAACACTTACATCCATAGCCATGTGAAGGATCCTCCTTCCAACATGCTTGGAATGGCTTCAGCAAATGTGTCCATCACTTCTTCCTCGAAGTGTCATCAATCTGAAGAACACCAAGCCTCTCCTTGAAGTACTCGAACTTCACCTTGGCTAGTGGCTTCATCAGCACATCTACAATTTGCTCATCTGTCGCAACGTACAGGAGCTTCACGGCTCCTCTCTACACCATATCCCTGATATAGTGATATTTGATCTGTATGTGTTTCGACCTGTCATGAAACACTAGGTTCTCAGATAGCTTCACACAACTTTGGTTATCGCATAATATACCAGTAGCCTCCAATGGGAGATCAAATAACTCAGACAGTAGCTTCTATAGCCATACTGCCTCACAACTAGCTGAAAAGGATGCAACATACTCTGCCTCAGCTGTACTCAATGCTACATAGGACTGCTTCCTGCTAAATGAAGAGATCACACCTGATCCCATACTGAAGCAATACCCATATGTGCTCTTCCTATCTGCAGTACTGCCAGCCCAATCTGAATCAACATAACCCTGCAGGTTAAACTTTTGATTCGCATCATACTTGAGCCCATAATCCACTGTACCCTTCAGGTACCTCAGAACATGCTTTATAGCAATCAGATGAACACTCCTCGGATCTGTCAGGAACTAACTCAATGTGTTCACCGCAAAGAAAATATCTTGTCTCATGTTCATCGGGTACATCAAGGACCCAATCATCTGACGATACATAGAGACATCAACCGACTCAAATGAAGCATCACATAGAAGCTTCAGGTTCGATGCCATAGGTGTGGCCATGGCCTTGCCATCCATCATCCCGAATCTCTTCAGGATATCTACTGTGTACTTCCCTTGACCAAGGAAGATTCCACCTGCACTCTGCCACACTTCCATACCTAGGAAATAATGCATCATTCCCAAATCTTTCATATCGAACTCAGCAGCAAGTTTCCTCTTAGTATCTGTAGTCAATTTGTCATCTCCTGTTACAAATAAGTCATCCACATATAGGAGTAGAATCACAGGATTCCCTTCCTCAACCTTGTAGTAAAGGTTCGAATCCGCTTCACTCATGGTAAAGCCCAAACTAGATAGGAAACTATCCATCCTACCATACCAAGTTCTGGGAGCTTGCTTCAAACCATACAAGGCTTTCTTCAATCTGCACACATATGACTCCCTATCATGTATTTCAAAACTGACTGGCTGCTCCACATATACTTCCTTTTCAACTACACCATTCAAGAAAGCAGTCTTGACATCCATCTGGTGTATTTTCCATTTCATTGCTGCAGCCAAGGCAAGTACTGTTCCAATGGAAGTATACCTGGCTACAGGTGCAAAAGTTTCTTCATAATCGATTCCCTCTTTCTGAGAGAAGCCACGAGCTATGAATCTTGCTTTGTATTTCTCTACACTACCATCTGCAGCATGCTTGATTTTGTAGATCCATTTAGAAGTCACAACAGACTTCTCTTTAGATCTTGGTACAACATCCCAAACATCATTCTTCATTATTGATTGGTATTCATCAACCATGGCATCCTTCCATTCTTTCTTTTCCGCTGCTTCTTCATAACTGGAAGGTTCTTTGTTCATAATGTCACAGAGTAAAGCAACATAGCTGGTATGTGATCTGGTTCTCTTCTTTGCTCTTTGTTCTTCTTCTCGAATGCCAAATCTTTCTGCATCTTGAATGAGCTCTCTAGCCCATGCAGGTTTCCTCTTGTGAGATTTATTCTCATGGGGTGGATCTACAGGTTCTTGCGAATCTTCAAACTCATGAACAACTTCTGGAACTGCTTCAGTCATGGTAGTGTCTTGAAATCTAGTTTCCTTAGGTTCTTCATAAACTTCAATAGGTGCCTTCCTTGATTTGATGAATGCTGAGTTTTCATCAAATGTTACATCACTGCTGACATCAATATTCTTGAACCTTGGAAAGTATATTCTGTAAGCCTTCAAGCTTTCACTGTAACCCACAAAGATACCCTTCTTTCCTGAATGATCTAGTTTAGTCATTTTTTCCTTTGGGACATGAGTGTATACTGGACAACCAAATATTCTGAGATGGCTAACTTCAGGTTTCTTACCATAAAAAACCTCTTATGGTGTCTTGTTGTCTAATATCTTTTGGGGTGTTTTGTTCTGCACATATACAGCTGTTCTAGCTGCTTCTTCCCATAGATGCATAGGTAGATCTTGGTCATGCAGCATTGCCCTTGCTGCTTCCATGATTGTTCTGTTCTTCCTTTCTGCAACTCCATTATGTTGAGGATTATAAGGAGCAGTCAACTCCCTCTTAATTCCTGAATCACTACAAATCTTTTGGAAGTCACCTAAGGTGAATTGTCCACCATTGTCGGATCTGAATGTTTTGATCTTCTTGTCAGTTTGATTCTCCATTAAGGTTTTGAATTCCTTGAATTTATCAAACACCTCATCTTTGTTCTTCAAGAAGTATACCCAATTCTTCCTAGAGAATTCATCAATAAATGAGACATAGTAAACATACCCACTCAGAAAACTAGACGACATAGGACCACATACATCTGAGTGGATGATTTCCAGGATGTGTTTTGCCTTACTTTCACTGCTTGGGAAAGCCTTCTTAATGTTCTTACCTTTTGCACATCCTTTGCAAACACCTTCATGTTTGGTCTTGATTTTAGGAAGACCCTCTACAGCCTTGCTTGCAATTGGAAGTGCCCTATAGTGCATATGAGCAAGTCTTCTATGCCAAAGTTCACTTGGCTCCATGGATTCATGTACCATGGCATGTTTAGGTTGTCCCTTCAGTTTATACAAACCTCCCTCTTGCTCTCCAATCACTACTGCATCATCTATGTTCTTTCCCTTTGGCCACATTAGGACTTGACCATCCACAAATGCAACCCTCATACCTTTTGCATCCAATGCAGAGATGGAGAGTAAGTTCTTCTTCAGTCCAGGTACATAAAGGACTTCTTTCATCTTCAAATATTTTCCAGAATCTAGGTTGTAGAAGGCTTTGCCACTTCCTTTGATTGGGTATTGATAATCATCCCCAAGTTTCACCTTATGGGGTGATTCATGTTCAGATAGATTCACAAAAGATTCCTTTAACCCAGTCATGTGTTTGGAAGCCCCACTGTCAATCAACCAATCATTACAACCATGGGAGATAGTACCCATGAGAGCAGAAATTAGAACATATTCTTCTTCACTTGATGAGTCATTATCACTATCACTTTCTGCCCTAGCCTTCTTCTTTATGGGTTCATCATCTTCGGTAGCATGAGCATGATATCGTCTTTTGTTATTCTTCTTCTTCTTATTGAAGTTGTTGTTGTTGTCTTTCTTCTTCTTGGGACAATCTGAAGCAAAGTGTCCCTTCTCATTGCAATTGAAGCATCTAAGATCTTTCTTATCTTTATGATAATGGTGGTGTGAGAATCTCCTGTTATGAGATGATTCCTTCTTGGACTTGCCTTTCCTTGAATGTGCTGTGAGAGCTTGATCTTCATTTCCCATATTTTCTTCTCGGGCCACAAGCCTAGCTTCTTCTTGAGAGCATTATTCCCACAATCTGTTGAAGGAGATCAACTTCTTCCTTGCACAAATTCCTTGAATAAAGGAATCCCATGACCTGGGTAGGCCATTTAGAGTGGTCATCACCACTTCACCATTCTCCACCATTTCATCCACTGCTTCTAGTTGTTCCTTGATCTGAGAGACCCTTGAAAAATAATATTCAATGGTTTCTCCATTCTGAAACTTTACTCCTTTCAATTGGTTCCGCAGGGTCATCTTTCGATTTATGTTCTTCTCTTCAAATAGCTTGGTCAAAGAGTCAAACATCTCCTTGGGTGTCTTTAGAGAAGACACATGGGGTAGGAGATGGTCTTTGATAGAATCAGCAATGATTCTCTTTTCCTTGACCAAGTTTTTCTTATGCAATACCTTAGCCTCTTCATCCTCTGGGATAGGGATGTCTTCTTTTACATATGAGTCCAACTCATTCTCTTCCAGGATTAACCCAATCCTATACTTCCAAGCTCGGAAGTTATCAGCTCCTTCAAGCTTATCCTCAAGCTTGGTGTGGTGAGACATCTTAAAGAGTACTTCAAATGGAAATAGAAAAGATTTAGGTCTTACCACTTGAAATGTTGAAAACTAGATCTGGTCCCGAATTAGGGTTTGTTGAAAAAACCCTAAAAATTCAAAATGTGAATTTCAATTTTTTGAAAGGATAGAAAGATGCACCTTGATGAGTGGATCAGCCTGGTGTATTTAGAATTTGAGATCAACAAAGCTTTACCCTTCAAATTTACCTTTTTGTCCTCCCGAATTCACTAGGGAGAGCCTTGAATTAGGGTTTGAGTTTCCCAGAGATCTACCCAGCAAAAAATCTCGATCGAAAGCTCTAAACTTTGATTTTTTTAAGGAGCTTCCAACTATGTCTTCAGATTTCAGAAATTCTTATTTGTGTGGAAACCCTAATTTTTAGGGCCAAATCTGAAATTGCTCAGAATTGAATTCTGATTGGACAGATAGATTCTCCTTGATGAGTAGAGTCAACCTACTATACTGCTTTTCAAAAATCTGTGGAGAGAAACCAAATAAACAAGAAACTCAAGTTTTCGTCACTACAAAATGACTTCTTCTCAGGTTAGCTCTGATACCATGTTAAATTTTGAGCATTAATTCACAATACTCTTGGATCCTTACTAAGAGAATAACATATACAATATATCAATGCATAACAATCACAATAAGTATGACAAGCATCACAAGAATCAAGAGCATGAGAGACAACAGACACAGAGTTTCCATGGGGAAAACCCTAAGGTGAAAAACCCCACAACTTCCTCAGAGATAGAGAGAGCAATGGCTCAACCAAAGTACAACCAAAATACACTTGAGATAGTCTCCTAGTAGCAGATGATCCTCCTCCTCACTAGTGTGCCACTTTTTGAGTGAGAGATATATGACTTTCCAAATGACCTAAACAGAGATCTCCTGATCTCTATTTATACTAACCTATTTTCCTAGTGACCTTATGGGGCCGACTTGTCTAGCTAGGTACATCCACAATATAATATATATATTTCAGGGCCAACCCCACACATGGTGGTTTAATAACCCATCGGCAAGTACACACACTTGCGACACTTGTCAATCCACATGACAACACTTCCTTATAGAGGAATAACACATCTCTAATAAGGGTACAATAAATATATATGAAATATATAGATGAAATACATTCTGAAGTTACATATACATCAACAATTTGGACCAATCCGAACCACGCTTGCCTTCCACATTAGTATTCCAAGTTTTTGTATCCATTCGGAATCTTGTAATCCATTGGTGCATCATCGATGAGGGTGCCTCTACATGCATTATGTCCACATTCACTTGGCAGAAGTTGGTATCCCCTACTCTCTAGCCATCCACCACTGCATTGCGAGCCTACAACGGTCGTTCGACTCAACCCCAAGGTCTCTTAGCTAATGTCTCCATCCAATTGGCTGGTAAAACAGCGCTTATTTACATAAAGGTCATCAACGCCCAACTTGATTATAACCTCTTACTTGACCGCAGTTATATGTACGCCATGCAGGCGGTTGCCTCATCCGTTTTTTGTACCATGATGTTCCCCCATGAAGGACAAGTGGTCAAGATTGATCAACTCACCTATTACAATCCCAATGCCTTCGCTACACCCGAAAACGTTCTTCCCATGATTGAACATCGTGTTCATGGTGCATCTACCTCATTGGTTTCTTCAGTTGGACCTAGAGTCTACTCAGATACGTCGATGACTTTGACATTCCAATCCATTCCACCCCTGTCACCAGCAACCGAAATATCTGACTTATGTACCCTCTCCCACAATACACAAACACCCAACCATCAACCACCCTTGCTACGCCAACCACCGTTGGTACCTAGTCATGTTGGTGTTACACCCATCCATACAATCCCATTCCTATTCCCCCCTTCGGGAGTAGTGAGCACCCCGGTCATGGCCACTCTCAACCTTCCAGGGTTAACTTTAGGACTACCAGTGTGGTACATCACACCTCCCGTATCACCTCCGACACCAAAAGTCGTCCTACAACCGGTGCAACCAATTACCAGTACTAGTCAAACACCTCCCAGTGTCACTACTCCTTCCTCATCCACCAATCCATCCCCTCTTATCAAGCACACTGGGGGCAAAGGCCCACAACTGTACACTGCTCTACCCCTGCCCAAAATGGTTAAAAATCCCTCCATGTTTCACGCTCCTCCCAAATTCTCTTTGTGTGATGAGTTGGGCCATGCTACCCATCAATGTCCACAATCAACTGCATTACAAGAGCACATGCAAATGCTTGATGACGACCCCAACATCCCGGTTTTCCAACTCGACCCTACCCCTAAGCCTCACGATAAATTGTTGCGTACCAATCACCCTTGTGCAATATGCGATATTTACGGCCATTACTCACATCACTTCCCTAATCTCCCATATTACAGAGCCGCTCTCTATGAGATGAATAATTTGGACCTCGAGATGTCTCCCCCCACCATTGAAGAGATCCACCCCCCGGAATCTCCACCAACAGGCGAGATCAATACCATTTATATGATATCTACTACTAGTGATCCCTCATCTACCGATTTGACGACCAATAGTTTCCATAATGATGAGGAGATTCTCGAGGCTCTTACCGCACCTAATTACCCTTGGGAGGATATGCACCATCATTCCTATTTCCTCCCAGAGGAGTCCCCCCCCACCACAGCCACCCAATTTTTGGTTGAGTCCAAATATTTCCTCCCCACCAAGGTTGACTAGTTTAAAGCACCCATTCCTGCTCCTGATGCCTCCGAGGAGGGTAACATGGCCAATATAGCACCCACAATCCACATTGATATCTATGCCCCAAGCGGTGCCCCTGAAATCATTACTTTGGGAGCCTCTTGCACCGAGTATGAGATCGGAGAGTACAATAAAATTTTCCAAGAGTTCTGCGATGTCTTTTCCTGGTCCTACACCGAAATGCCTGGTCTTGACCCTTCTACCATAGAGCACAACATTGACACGTGGCCAGATGTACCCCCCGTTCGCCAAAAACAATGCCCCATTCATCCATCAAAGCTTCTCGTTGTTAAAGCAGATATTGAGAAACTTCATGCAGTAGGATTCATTTATCCTATTGCATACACCACTTGGGTTTCTAACCCTATCCCTATTAACAAAAAACAAGGCACCATCAGGGTATGTACTGACTTCCGTGATTTAAACCGAGCATGTCCCAAAGACAACCTCCCCACGCCATTTATTGACCAACTCATCGATGTGTGTGCGGGGCATAAATTCCTATCCTTCATGGATGGTTTCTCTGGGTATAACCAAATTCAGATCCGCAAGGAAGATCAATACAAGACTGCCTTCACCACCCCATGGGGCACCTTTTCCTATCGTGTCATGCCTTTTGTCCTTAAAAATGTTGGCGCCACCTTCTAGTGGGCCATGACCTATTTTTTTCACGACTTGGTCCATATCCTTTTAGTCTATATTGACGATCTCACAACACATTCCAAGAAACGATCCGACCACCTTAATGACCCCCGGCAAGTTTTTCTACATTGTCGCAAGTATCAGATCTTCTTGAACCAACTCAAGTGTGTCTTTTGCATTCCGGCAGGCCGGTTTTTAGGTTTCATTGTTTCCCACAAAGGAATTGCTGTCGACTCCCTCAAAGTTCAAGCCATATTAGACCTTCCCACACCATGCACGCTTTGGCAGCTACAAAGCTTACAGGGTAAATCTAATTTCCTCCGCTGCTTCATTCCTGATTATGCCACCATAGTTCATGGTTTCTTACGTCTGCTTCGTACTCACATACCTTTTGTTTGGGATGACCAGGCACAAGCTGCATTCGAAGCCCTTAAAAAATCTCAGGCAAGCCCATTTGATCTCCCCTCTGGATTTCTCTCAGGACTTCATCCTTTATGTCTCAGCATCCGACCACGCTATGTGAGGGGTCCTTGTCCAAGAATACACTGCTCGCCAGGAACATGTCATTTATTATGTCAGCCAAACCTTGTCTGGACCACCACTACATTACCCATATGAGGAGAGACTGGCCCTTTCCATTGTCTTCTCCGTACAAAAATTGCACCATTACATTTTACTCAGTCATACTACAGTTTTCACCAACTCCAACCCCATGGTCTACCTCTTGAACTGGGGACTCCTACAAGGTCACGTCACTAAATGGGTAATTATCCTCCAAGAATATGACCTAAATTTCACAACCCCTAAGAGTACTAAATCCCTCGCGCTTGCCTAGCTCATAGCCGACCTACCATCCCTTTTGCCATCCCCGCCAATCTTCGATGAGTTACCAGATAATCATTTGTTCATCATCTTGTCAGATGACCCATGGTATGGTGATATTCTACTATACCTTCACACACAAAAGTTTCGACCAGACATAGATCACGATGGACATCACCGTATCTGTCACGACGCCTCTAGGTATCTCCTCTTAGGTGATGTCTTTTACCGGCGAGGGGTTGATATTATCCTTTGTCGTTGCCTTACACACGAGAAAGCTGAACAAGTCCTCAATGACTGTCATAGCGGCGCCTGCGGCGGATATTTCTCAAGGATGGCCACCACCCAGAATGTCATCCGCGCTGGATACTTCTGGTCCACCCTGTTTATTGACTGCATCACAGTAGTTAAGCATTGCCATAATTGTCAACTCTTTGCCCCTAATGCCTGGACACCACCCACCCCACATCACCCAATCATCACCGTTGGCCTATTTTGCAAATGGGCCATCAAATTTATGGAGTGTAAACCCTCATCCGCCAATGGCCATAAGTACATCATTGTCGCCATCGACTACTTCACCAAATGGGATGAAGCCATGCCCACCTTAAACTGTAAAGTTGACACTGATGCCCATTTCCTTTTTAACCATGTTATTACACGATTCGGGGTCCCAAAACAACTTGTCTTAGACCATGGTTCACATTTTGAAGATTCCATTTGGCGCGAGTTGTCAACTCTCCTTAAGTTCAAACATCAGTATGCCTCTGCTTACTACCCCCAAGGGAACGACCAAGTTGAGGCTATTAAATTTTTTTTGAAAACAATCCTCCAAGCACTGTTGACCGAAATAAGTCCAATTGCAATCACATGCTTTTCTCCGCATTATGGACTTACCATACATCAACTAAGACCGCCACCGGCTTCACCCCTTTTCAATTAGTTCACGGTGTCGAATCTATCCTCCCCATCGAGTGTTAGATCCCCGCCCTACACATTGCTATTGAACTTCTCCCCGACACCTCCCCACTTGAACAATGGCTACTATTATTAGAAAAAGCTGATGAGGATCGTCGTGCAACCCTCCAAACCATTAAACCTTCCAAGAACCGCTCCAAGGTTGGTTATGAAAAACATGTCCACCCATGAACTTTTCGTGAAGGTGATCTAGTCCTCGTTTACGACCAAGATCACGAAAAGACAGGTAAAGGGAAGTTTGAATCCATGTGGAAAGGTCCTTACATAGTGCATACCTGCCTTGGACATGGGGCATATATTTTAGCTAACTCAGAAGGCCACCCCTTACACAACCCTCATAATGGGTTGTATCTTAAATGCTTTTATCCTTAACAATCCCGTGGACCCGTTGGTCCATATTGTACAGTTTGATTTCTTTTTGTTTTTCACTTTTTTACTGCAACCTTACATTCATCCTTTTTGCATGATCATAGATGGACCATATTCCACATTATTACACTGGCTTCACCGATGGAGCAAGCCATTGGTCTCCAAACTTGGCCTCTGCAGCTTGGGTCTTGTATTCCCCTTCACATGAGTTGATTCACCTTAACGAAATGTGCATAGGCGCTGCTACCCATAACCGGGCTGAGTATGATGTTGTGACCAGTCTCCTGACTGCTGCCCTTCAGATGGGTATACGTCACCTTGATGTGTTCCTTGACTCCCAGCTTCTTGTCTCCCAGCTCAACAACTGCTACTAGGTGTGTGATCCTTGCCTCTTTAGAAAGTTCCTTTTCACAAAATAGCTAAGCCGACAGTTTGCATCCATAACATTCACTCATGTCCCAAGAGCTCATAATAGTGTCACAGATCAAATGGATAACAACATACTCAACTGGCATATCAATCAAGCCATGTAAATCATCCATCATGCATAATCATCAGATATCAACACATCGAAAACATAAAAATCCCCAAAAGACTACAACAAAGGGCATCCACGTGCCTATCATAACAAATCGTTTACATCCACGTCCAATAAAATAACACAAAACCATATAGGCCCATCCATGTGCATACACAAAATAATCACCGCCAAAATGCATCAATGTGCATATATATATAAATATATCATCGTCATATACATGTGATGAGTGTCCCAACACTCAGCTATACAAAAAATATACATCAAAGAGCCCCAACAACATCCCTGTCATAAAATACATGTCGTATATACAAAAAATACCACATGCCCATACTCATCGAGGGGGAGTCCCCAACACTCCCTAATGAGAGTCATATCCCCCATCTGAGCCCTCCTCACCAGCCTCCTCTGCTGCGGACTCATCCTCTCCGCGCTCCTCCTCCGGATCCTCCTCATCCCCCTATCGATCCTGACCCCTCCTCTCCTCAGCCATAACTGCCACCTGAATCAAGATCGACTGCCAATCCCTCGGAGCCTCGTGATAGGCCTCGACCTCCTCTCGATCAAGCTCCCACCACCCCTTGTTGGAAACCCAAACTAGTAGCAGGTCGAAGGTAACTTGCAAGGACTCTAAAGTCCCCTCTACATCCCATCGTCATACCTCCCCCCGGTCTGGAAAGGCTGGTACTGCTATCTGCCCCATATGCTCCCTATGCCCCGGTGGTGGAAGCGGTCCCACATCTGCATCAAAACAAATTGCAAATAGTCAGAATCATCATACATCTCTAGAAATAAATCTAACATAAAAACATCAAGCACCAGCCCGATACTTACCATCCGGGCCCCAAGCCTGCTTAGGTGGTCATGGCACCTCCGGATCTCGCCAGTAGTCCATACCACGGTACGGATAGTCATAAAAAACCAGTGGCATCTGCAACCACTACAAATAGATCTCTTGCGTGAAATACCACCCAACCTCTCCCCCACCCTACCGGCACATCATCTCACCCCACCGCACCATCTGCGGCTCCATCAAACCCCTAGCCCAGACCGGTGCTTGCGGTCATAGTGTCGGAACCCGCTCCATGAAGAAAGAGCACAAAAATGACCCGTAGTAGAACCCCTTTCCAGATACCTTCACCGAGCTCAGCTACCGGTGAGCACAGGTGAGGAAGATCTAGCCCCAACCAAAGAAGGTACCCTGTAATACCCACTCTACAAACTGCATCTGCCCTCCTGACACCCAGTCGGGCCCCTATGACCTCAACACTCGGACCACACATGTTGCGATCGCCCAAACTGATGGCTCCTCTAAGTCACAAATCAAGAGTGCATTCTTATGCACTCTTGCCATCGGGAGACAGTACCGATCTAGCATCTCCTCCATGTCCACATCCGCAGATACCCGTGGCTGGGTATCCGCCACCCTACCCAAACATGGCAGTCCTGTCAAAAAGTATGCGTCTGCCAGGGTGAGCTCCAGTCTCTCTCCCTACACCATGAAGCACAGACTATCGGGCTCCCAGAAGCCCACCAACCTATTCAGCAGTAGTGTTGCTGAATGCATCATCGGTACTTGTGCGAACTTCAATAGCCCACACAACCCCAAGGTACCCCGAACATGTTGGTCATCCCATATGTAGTCAATCAGATCGTCAGGTATCCCATGCTCTCTCCATAGTACTCTCGGCATCCTATCAATTCCATAATGAAAACTCATCAAGACATCATCAAATAAACCATCATTCCCCCCTGGTATGACTCCACAATTTCGATCAAGATCGCGGCTGTGGTGCCGTATGTCGCAATCCCAAATCATGAGTATTAGGACTATAGCCGTGATCGCAAATCGTTCCTATGGGGGCCACAGTTGGGATCACAGATTTTGGTTGTCCAGGCCACAGTCGCAATTGTAGATCGCGACTGTCCAGGACAAAGCCACGAGCACGGATCACGACTATCCAAGCCATAGCCGCGAACCCGAATCGCAGCTGTGGAGGCCACAACCATGATCCACGATTGCAGCCATCACCTCAAAACCTGTGATCCACACCCGCATGGACTGTACAACCCTCCCTGAGGACCCACTACCCACCCAAATCGAGAAAAAATTAAAGGTATGAGTTCAATGAAATACCTACAACTCGCGGAAATGAAATCGACCAGTCCAATCGCTCAGAAATGCCAAATCCACTCTGGCCCACCACACTCTCCTGTCAAAGTCAACCACACAAATGACACTTGGCATTATGGGTCCACTTACTATTTATAGACAGTTGACTTTTTCTTGATTTGGTCATTATGGATCCATACGGAGTCCATTTTCCAAACCATTTCCACCCCTGGAATCAGAATGACGAGACCTTCAGCATGGTCGACTTGGTTTATCGTTTTCTTCGAACCCCTTTTTTGGAATTTTTTCCATGTACCTCGCCATCTCGATTTGCATGCCATATCGGCCATTATTAGTTTTTAGCATTCCTTATACCATCGGATTCAGTTTTCCGAGCCCGTGATGATGATTGAGATCATTTCTCGTTCTTACCCCTAGATTTTTTGGGCATTTTTCATCAGCCCCTAGTCATATCGGTTTGTACGCCACCTCAGCCGTTATCCATTTTTTATGCTTTTTATATCACTGGATTCATTTTTCCGAGCTCGTGATGATGCTTGAGATCATTTCTCGCTCTCACCAGAAATAGATTTCAACATTGTTTGTCGACACCTTGCTTCCTTGGTTTGTGCACCACATCGACTGCCATCGAATTGTTACACATTTATACATGAGCCATTCACTCCACTCATACTTCAATTATTTCGTTATTTTTCCACCATTCATCATCCCCCAAGGAGTCCCACCAATGTTCCCCCCCAACCGTCGTTCTTGGTTCTCATCAATGTCGCTTGATTGGACACTCCCTCCTTGCCTGGCCATTCCTTTTGTTCGGTATAATCTTATCCCTTTTTCGGGCTGGACAAGTCCTTTATGGAAAAGGCACTTAGGGAGATTCTACTAAGCTATTTTCTGATGCCTAAAAAAATGAAAAGATCACTGAGCAATCTTGCTTCCTTTCATGCTCATTAAAGTACCTAAAAGGGTGTCTATCTGGTATAAGTTTAACGATTTTCCAGACCTGGTAGACTAATTACGAAAATCGAATACTCTAGTCACATCGGCTAGAAGAGTTCTTCATTGCATCCTTTTATGCTTTTTCGGGCCTTGGAGACTAACACATGAAAAAGAACCCCCATGGAGTCTTCTTATTGCTTTAAGACTCTCTAAAATTGAAAGCAACCGCAAGCATGCACTGTCCTGGGCTAGTACAAATCCACACGATGGTACCAGTCCATTATTTCAGAGTCTTCTTATCGTTTTCAGACTCCTTAAAGTTGAAAGCAATCACGAGCGCGAACTGTTCTAGCCTCGTATAAATCCACATGATAGTACCATTTTGAGCACACTTATTCCATCTCCTTAAACCATTCTTCCATCTTGTTAAACCATGCAGAATTCCCCACCGGAGCCTCTCGGCACTATGATCAATCATCTCAGCAGCACCCCCAATAAGATTGCCTTTGTTCAGAGTATTCTATGATACACCACCCTCAGAGTCTCCTGCCATCCTACACCAACTTGAGTATCCCACATTTCAGTCACCATCCCTAGTCCCTTAAAGCTATGATACCCTTCCCACCAATCAGTTTCATATGCTTCCCGATCATCCCCACCATCATACTCTTAACAAAGGAAGTTTCAGTCCACCCACTCTATTTGCCCACTTATTCCCCAGCTTCACAGTATGTTAGTCCTACCATCAGTACTCTCACACTTCTGTTAAGATTTAATATGCTAAGAAAGAAAATAGCAGCATTACATTCCATTTCACAATAATAGCATATACAGGATCACTGAAGAAACAACAAGCACAGCATAAACACAAGAGACAGAGATTTATCCTGGGAAACCCTCATGGGGTAGAAAACCCAGCAAAGCTTCCTCAATATAGATTACCAGCAATATACAAAGATGAAACCCTGAGACATGATCTCCTCCTCCACAATAGCAGACCTCTCCTCCACAAGTGCACTATCCTCAAGTGAGTGAATGTGTCAAATGAGGAACACACCTCCTCTATTTATACACTACACTGACATATCTTTTACACAAGTATACGTAGGCTCGTATTTAACCAATGGGTTAAATACCCCACTACAACTGACTGGGCCGACCCCTCTAGGGTGGTCTAATAACCCTTTGACCCACATAACACATACAGGTCCGACCCCCACTAGGGAAGTCTAATAACCCGAGTTACCACATTCCGAACGAGGAATAAACATCTCCGGATATACAATAAGATCTTTACGGAGGAATGAAACATCTCCGGAATAATAAAGTACAATTATAATATTCTTTGAAGTTACAATATCTCAACACTCCCCCTTAACGAGAAGGATATTATAACAACATCTACACGAGCAGGGAGTCATCAACATCATACATGATACATCTATAAATCATTGGAATCTTTCTCAACATCATCAATAACTCAACCAGTTACTAGAACATCAACATCTTCAGTACTGAGTCTTTATCTTCTGCAGTACTCGAACAGCTACAACAACATCAACATCTGGATCCTCATGATCATTAGTATCATCATCTCACGATCATCGGCATCGTCATCACACGATCATCATCATTGTCATCACACGATCATCAGCATCGTCACACGATCATCAGCATCGTCATCACATGATCATCAGCATCGTCACATGATCATCAACATCATCATCACATGATCATCAGCATCGTCATCACACGATCATCAGCATCGTCATGACACGATCATCAGCATCGTCACACGATCATCAGCATCGTCATCACACGATCATCAGCATCGTCACACGATCATCAGCATCGTCATCACACGATCATCAACATCGTCATCACACAAATATCCATACCGATACAAGTATCCACATCATCAATACAAGTATCCTACCGATACAAGTAACCACATCATCAATACAAGTATCCTACCGATACAAGTAACTACATCATCAATACAAGTATCCTACCGATACAAGTAACCACATCATCAATACAAGTATCCTCATCAATACAAGTATACACAATAGCATCATACCCTACAACACACAAGATCCTATTACGGGATGATCAATCCCTCTCACTTTAAGACACCTCACCATGTCTAGGGATGATGCAATCCCAATCTATTTACAGGATGATTAGTCCTTATCACTTTAAGACATCTCACCATGTCTGAGGCAATCCCAATCTATTTACAGGATGATTAGTCCTTATCACTTTAAGACAATCTTACCATGTCTAGGGACGAGGCAATCCCATCACGTACATTTTGAACCAAGGTCCAGGGACGATGCCATCCTATCTTCAATTCTCGGAGACATCAGTCTACGGATCAATTCTGGGACCTCAATCCGGGGATGATGCAATCCCCTACCTGTTCATTCAGGACTTCGTTATCGGAGACCCAATCTACGGCTCTATTCTGGGACCTCAGTATGGGGACGATGCAATCCCCTGCCTGTTCATTCAGGACTTCATTATCGAAGACCCATTCTACGACTCTATTCTGGGACCTCAGTCCGGGGACGATGCAATCCCCTGCCTGTTCATTCAGGACTTCATTATCGGAGACCCAGTCTACGGCTCTATTCTGGGACCTCAGTCCGGGGATGATGCAATCCCCTACCTGTTAATTCAGGATTTCATTATCGGAGACATGATGTCTACGGCTCTATTCTGGGACCTTAGTCCGGGGACGATGCAATCCCCTGCCTGTTCATTCAGGACTTCATTATTGGAGACATCATGTCTACGGCTCTATTCTGGGACATCAGTCCGGGGATGATGCAATCCTATCATGTCCACCAAGGACTTCATTCTCGAAGACATACGTCTACGGCTCTCTTGAGGATGATGCAATCCTATCATGTCCACCAAGGACTTCATTCTCGAAGACATACGTCTACGGCTCTCTTTAGAACATATGTTCAAGGATGATGCCAATATGTTCACCTTAGGCCCTATCTAAGGTCCATCCACCAACCTCTCTGTCGGAATCACCAATATAGGTATCCACATCATTGACCTCACTGTCGATGTGGGAAATCTCATCATAAGTGATCACATCACTCCCCCTTTCGAGGAGGGTCCTTCTTAACTATATTAAGTTTGTCTTGGAAAAATTTACTTGAGGTAGAGGTTTGGTTAGTGCATTGGTAACTTGTTACGAATTCGAACATTAACCACATCTTGTATATAGAAATGTCAAATCTTCATGTGCTTTGACTTATCATGGAACACTGGATTCTCTACCATTTTGGTACAACTCTGTTTGTCACATAGGATCACAGCTGGGTCCATCTCTAAGTCAAACAGTTCTGAAGCCATGTCGTTTCACAATTAGTAGAGCAAGCAGCCATATATTCCGCTTGTGCTAGACTGCTTCCTGCTAAACCACAAGATCATGGTTGATCCCAGACAATAACATCTTCTCGATGTGCTCTTCCTGTCTGATACACTTTCTGCTTAATCAATATCTGTGTAGCCATCTGAAGTCATGATCTTCAAAATAGCATAGATCAAAGTCTATCGTATCCTTTAGGTACCTGGTCACATGCTTTGAAACTAATAGGTGAACACATCTAGTTTCCACTAGATACTGACTTAAGGTATTCACAGCAAAGCATATATCTGACCTAGTATTCGTTAGACATATCAATGACTCAATATTATTCAAACTCTGTGGTGAGTTCCTTCTTGCATCCATGTCATCTGCGTATAGAAACCATATTCAACCTTGTAGCAAAGGTTGAGATCCACATCACCCGTGGTGATCATTAAGCTCATCAATTGATTATCGATCCTGGGTACCCATACAGAACCTGAATCACACTTCTTCTTTAATTACACCATTAAGAGAATGGTTTTATCTATCCACTTGGAACAAACATCTCATCATGATTCTCTTTCTCTTTTCTAAGAGAATCTTCTAGCCACAAGCCTTCTATAGTGTGTTTGATTTGTAAATCCTTTTGTTGAACATCCATCGCTTGTTCATCATTCATCATGATTTTTTCCTACAAATCAAAATTAGGTACATGATTAGTAATACTTCATAATCATCAAATCATATTGACATGATAACCTATTATGCATACAGATATCATTTACATAGTTATGCAACTATCTTGACCAATACTTTGGCACAACACTTTCCCATATCCTGTATGCATACAGTGGCTATCTAGATGCCTTCCATCTCTGCCAGAACATACTATCGAGAGTGTGCACAACTCTCAGCATGTCAACAAAGAGGTTTCATTCTAGACAAGCAACAATGGAATGTTTGTCCAACTTACCAATCATATGCATATTAGTAGTATACTGTTCAATGTTCTATGAATATTTACACTCAGCATGATATATTATAGGAATACAAATATGCATACAACCTATTACAGGCAATATCATTTACTATTTCAAATAACAACTCAAATACTTATCTTTTATGTTTGTGTGGTTGCCTCCCGCTTGATCTTCTGTATGTCTTTTGAACTTCTATTCATTCTGTACCACTGTGCATGTTCAAGTTTCATCCTCATGATCTCATACACAAACATACACCCATTAGTATGTTCTAAATGTTATCAAAACATTATAGTTCTGTATAGTCATGATTATAGTTAATAAACATTAGTATTCAAGATTTCAGGGAAGTCTTCTTTTACTCATGCATATCATCAATCAAGATAAAAGACGTAATATGCATAATCCCTTGATTACTAACTTTATGAATAAGCATAACCAATCATACCAAGTATACTTATATAAGGGATCCTAACACAAGGTAATATTCATGGGAAACATACCTGGATTAGTATGCCTACTTAGTTATGTACAACATACCTAAACAATCTCTTCAATGATTTAGAGATCCTGAGCTAGAACCTGTATGTCTCATAGGTTAAGCATAATATAATAAAGTCATACATACCTCATAAGTAGAACAAAGATTATGGATGAGTCTTTGTCTTCATGTTTTCATGGTCATGGAACCTGATTTGTCTTTTGTGATGTACCTGTATCTTGTTAGCAAACAACATCAACCTCACACAACATCATAATGCATTAGTACAATCATATAGCCCTAATCAATGGATGTCTTTTATCATTCACATGCATTCATACTGTTACTAGGGTGATAAGACAATTCTAACATTAATCAAGATTGTACTAATAAATAATATGAAGACAAACACATCATGAACTTAATCAAGAATTGGATTTCAAGACATACTTGAGCCTCCTTAAGTCATACCTGTCGAGACTTCTTGTAGTCTTCTTATGTAAGGCCTTAGCCTCAACTCCCCTTGAAACTTGATCTGGAGCTTGATTAGGGTTTTCTAGAGAAACCCTAAATATTCAATCTTTGACTTTCACACTTCCGAATGGATGAAAGAATATGTCTTGCTGAGCTGATCAAACTAGCATACTTCAATTTTGGAATTTCCAAAATTTGACCCCTCAAAATTGCCTTTGAAACTTCTGGATCTTCTGGACAGGATCCCGAACTAGGGTTTGATGAAGCCCACCCTTCTGCCTAAACAAAAGGTTCGATCCAAGGCTCTAAACTCTTATTTTTCTTAGGAGCTTCCAGCCGTGGTTACAGACTTAAAAAATTCCAACTTTTGTTGAAGCCCTAATTTTCCATCTTTCCGATCAAAATCCCGAACTGGGGTTTGATCAAGCTCGGTCTTCCACCCAACCAAAAAATTCGATCTTGGTCTCTAAATTTCAATTTTCCTGAGTAGCATTCAGCCGTGGACTCCGATTCCAAAAATTCTAACTTTCTCCGAAACCCTAAATTCCGGAAGCCATGAATAAAGGTGCTCCAAAAATAATTCTGTTTTGACAGAAATATGCACTTGATTGTTTCTGCTATAACTCTGAAATTTTTGCTCCACAGGGTCTGAAACCCTTTTCTTGCAGTAGCCTGACCTGTCATATTTCCATCCTGACAGGTCTGACCTCAATTGGGTTTTCGGAGAGAGAGTTATGCCAAGTGTCGCAACGTGACCTGTTTATGGGATAAAACAGGAGAGCGAACTTGTACGGCATGCCACGTGTCACTGTTTGAAATTCGGCCTCTGAAAACATTTCCTGAGATAGCTCGACCTGTTATCTTTCCATCCTGATAGGTATGACCTGAATTGGACTCTCTGAGAGAGAGTTATGCCAAGTGTCGAAACGTGACCTGTTTATGGGATAAAACAGGAGAGCGTACTTGTACAGCGTTCCACGTGTCACTGGTTCACCTTCGGCCGCTGAAAAAGTTTCCCGAGATAGTACAGTCTGTGTACTAGCTGTCAATGTTTACGAAATTTCATTTGGAGCTTCCTAGCCCAAGTTATGACCTTTCTTCCAAGGTCACCTGATTTTGACTGAGATCTGGAAGAGGCAGAAACCCTAACTCGTACTGATCATAACTCACAAAGTACAATGAATCTAAGGGTTCCCTTTGGACAAAAGGTACTTGGGGATGTTATCTTCGACCTGTAAACTTTTTAGATCCTGAACCTTCTCCAAAATGGATTTATGGCGAAAGTTCCACGATGACTAGTTTTTGCTATGAAAAACCCTAACCTTCAAATTGTCATAAGTAAAGCAAGTGTCGTAAGTGCCATACCTTGCCTTCCTTTAGGTTAGCTCTGATACCATGTTAAGATTTAATATGCTAAGACAGAAAATAGCAGCATTACATTCCATTTCACAATAATAGCATATACAGGATCACTGAAGAAACAACAAGCACAACATAAACACAAGAGACAGAGATTTATCCTGGGAAACCGTCATGGGGTAGAAAACCCAGCAAAGCTTCCTCAATATAGATGACCAGCAATATACAAAGATGAAACCCTGAGACATGATCTCCTCCTCCACAATAGCAGACCTCTCCTACACAAGTGCCCTATCCTCAAGTGAGTGAATGTGTCAAATAAGGAACACACCTCCTCTATTTATATACTACACTGACATATCTTTTACACAAGTATACGTAGGCTCGTATTTAACCAATGGGTTAAATACCCCACTACAACTGACTGGGCCGACCCCTCTAGGGTGGTCTAATAACCCTTTGACCCACATAACACATACAGGGCCGACCCCCACTAGGGAAGTCTAATAACCCAAGTTACCACATTCCGACGGAGGAATAAACATCTCCGGATATACAATAAGATCTTTACGGAGGAATGAAACATCTCCGAAATAATAAAGTACAATTATAATATTCTTTGAAGTTACAATATCTCAACAACTTCAGTTATCCACCTCATGCTCCTATCAAGGAAACATCATTGCCTTGCTAGTTGCAGGTCTCCCTCTGTCGATGATAGCCCATCTATTCCATAGGATAGGCCCAGAGGTCCCTATGCCTTGGACTCATCACCATCTGTGGTGAGTGCCTATGGACCATTTTGAGTGGAGTCTTCAGTGCCTCTCCGAATGGTTATTTCTCACATGCTCGATTTTAACACCTTGATCGCATCATTGAGATTCGTGCAGGGTATATATCACTTCAGTTATTAGTCGAAGACCCCGGACTTCCCCCAACTCTAGCACATTGGTGAGTCACCTTGGAACACCAAGTTATATGTTCCCATGGATATCCAGGTTGCATTGGCGATTGTATTCGGAAGCCACTCACTCAGATGCTTCCTTGAGTACCCAGTATAGCTACAGTCGAGTGTACTATTGAGGGTATGAGCCCCCGTCATTATGATCTAACAACTCATCAGTTCCTCTGGTACCATACTCAGCAACACTATTGTTATTCCAGTGTATCATTTCTTCAGCTCATACATGGTCATCCCGGCAGTATGTCCCAGATTTGTATCCCCTCTGGACCCTTATGATGTACACAGTGGTTCTCCATGTATCTTTTAGGTCCCCTTTTGTTGGGCCTCATTGTTATTTTAGATATCTTGATACGAGCATGGGTATGCCCCTCTCATCCATATATTGAGATTATTCTTCATTCATTATTGAGGTCATGTATTTTCAGTTTTTGTTGTTCAGGACCGTTGTTCTGGGCTCTAGTTCATTTCTTCTCTTCTCCACACCACAAAAAAACGATAAAATACCTATGATGTCTATCGGCCATATGATGAGCTCCTTCCCTCACACATTAGGGGGCAATCTGTTAACACCCAAAAAGTGCTCGCCATCTCATCTCCTTCATTACATGACTCATTTGTCTATATTTCCTACTATATTTGCCTCCAAAACCTCAAAAAACCATTAAAAAGCCACCAAAAGGCCAAAAAAACGCCTTTTTCCCCAAAAAAATAATTTAAATTTCCTCAAAAGATAGCAAAAACCCTCTAAAAGGGCCCTAAATTCCCAAAAATGAAATAAAAGGGAATAAAAAATATAAAAAAGACGAAAAAGAGGGAAAAAGGAAGCAAAAACCCTAAACAATTGACCTAAACCATATGGTGCCAAAAAGGTCAATACTCCACCACTAAAAACCTATAAATAGGTGATAGAGGCTCCCCATTTCACATCCACAATCTTTCCTATCCTCACTCTGCCAAAATCACTCTTGAAACCCTAGCTTACCATTTGAGCTAGTTTTTTCCATTTGAGTGTCCCTTTTGGCCCATTATTCAAACATCTTGGAGAAGGAGAAGGAACCCATTGGAGCACGGAAGCAGCCCTCCTGGACTACTGCAAGAGCTCCACCAACCTTCATATCTAAGGTAAATGTAATTTTGGTCATACCATAATACAAAAGAAAAAAAAATTCTACTATATTGTCATTGTCTTTTTATTTCTGTTGATGCACATGTTAACTTAGATTTTACTGTTTTACTGTTTAAATTTACTGTTTATTGAACTGCTACTAAGGAGGCCCTTCTCCTTAGTAGGTGCTCATTTGCACAAGCTAGGGTGGAAAAACTAGCTACAATAGTAGTCATATGATATTGTATATTGCAATAAAGTAAAAACACACGGACGACATAAAAATTGTATCACTTAAGAGCTTGGATGTCAGTACATAAAACTAGAATTCGAACCATGTATCCATACCTTTAGTATCTTGTTTCATAAGGAAGTAAATAACATTCTACTCTTACACTGATGATGAATTGAAAAGACACTTGTATTCATAACACTTGTTGACATAATTTCTTACCTATGGTCTACACATGGAAAACAGTATTCAAATGGCTTAGCTAATCATAGCTAAGTAAACTCTGGAATACCTCTTAGGACCCCTTCATCATCACACAAGCAAACTGTCAGCTCAACATCAATATCATCATAATAGTACAAACTTGTAACAACATATAATTATACTTAGAACTTGAGCAAATCTATAAACTGTATTCTTTGCATAATCATAAAAAGATCTGTTGTGAAGAAACATAGCATCCATTTAAATCTGAATAGCAAATGAACCATATCATGTTTACTTGGGAAGTATGACGTGTCATAGTTTGGAATTATCTTAGTTAAGAAATTTATTTAATTTATATTTCCACATTGATGACTTTATAATTATTGCTAATTTAATTTAATTCTTTTTATTTTGGTAATTTACAGGATGTTACAAAAAGTGAGCAAGATTAAGGCTCTTCCCCCATGCTATGGGCATGGGGTTTTTTTATTATCAATACAATATATGTTGGATTGAGCTAGAGGCTCACTGAAGTACTGCAACAGATGTGACGAGGAAGGATCAAAATTATTAATCATGCCCCCAATCTCACGGTAAATATAATCGATTATTTCCACTAGCATAGAGGTGTCAATGAAATGTGGATGCTCTCCTAGAGAGTTACCAACAGGGCATCGATCAACTACTAGCAGGGAAGTGCACCAAGAATCTATTGGCCATGGTGGCACACTGAATTGATGATATGATAACGGGGGGTTCCTCTTACGGGATGGATGCCCCCATTATTTCCAAAGAGTGCAACATTGATGAGTAGGAAGGTTTGGAGGCTTACCCCCATGCTGTGGACATGGGAGTTCCTCATTAGTTCGAAAGGATTGACTATAAACATCTAAAGAACCCATGTATGTCAACACAGTTGTAGTACTATGGGTTGATGAGGAAGGGTCATCAGAGGATGAGATAAAAATAATGGTTTTTATCTCATAGGAAGAAGACTTTGGTGGGTGAACTTCTTCAGTGATGGTAACATGAGACTCCAGTGAGATCTTACACAAGTTATCCAATGCATAATGATATTCTTGCAAGTCAAGGAAATGGTTGGAGTAGTGGCCATAGGTTCCACAAATCGTACAAGAATGGTTTATGCATAAGGATGTGCTGCGCACTTGGGGAGGGTCGGGTACTTGGACAACTAGAATGAATTCTCCATCATCTAACGATTGCATGTGAGTGAAGAGGATGGGAACCTATAGACAATTATGGGTAGCATGAACTATAAGATTGCATAAATTGCATGGTCGAGGTGCTCACGCCATAACCGAAGGAGGAAGTGTCACAGCTTTGTTTGTCATTGCCGGTGTGGTTGTATTTGAGGTATTTCCCCTACATTCCTTCATTGGGGAAGCATAGGGTGGAGGAGGTACCTCTTGGGCACACTAGGAGATGGATGTTGGGAAATCTCGATCTGTTGGTGTAATGTCCCCATTCAAGTAAATTTCGAAATAGGAAATTCCACCTTTCTACTAGTTTCCTAGGTTGGGGTGGAAACATTGAGATTTTGAATAAGGGAGCTAATAAACCCAAAATGGATATTAGATTGACATAAATATATTAAAAGTGGTTAAATAAATATTTATGATAGGAAAATAAGGTGGCACTTGGTCATAGAAACACATTGGTGGTGTGGGACCCACACAAAGCTAGATTCCTCATGCCACATGGCATTCTATTCTCACCCATTCAAATCCAATGTGGATTCGAATGATCTTGAGGAGTTGGAAGGTCAATATAATTGGAATGACTCAATGAAGGTAGAATTGGAGTGCAAGAGTAACTCCCATGGAAGAGGAAGAGGCATTTTGGAGCCAGTGGGACACTTGGACTAGATTCCTTAGCTCTATGACAACAATGATGAAGATGCTATGACACCTATGACACAAATCAGACATGAATGCTGACATCTGACATATATGACATGTCAGGGCTAAAAATATCCTCCAAGAAGGTGCCTAAGTGAGTTAGGGCAGCCAAAGTGACACCAATTCGAATTTGGTGAAGGAGGAGGCTAGAATTGGAAGGACAAGTGGAATACTTGGGAATATCTTCCTAAATTGAGCTTGCATGAATCTCATATATGGAATTCAAATTGGGGAATCCTTAGGAAGTTTATGAAAGTCAGGAACAAAGTATAATACCATATTTTGATCATTTTACATTTTGGATTTTGCATTTGGAGATAAGAGCTAATAGAGAGCTAGTATACTTGCCTGAGCACCAATTTCGAGGGTGAAAGATTCCCATCCAAATTGGGAATTGGAGAGGCCATTCAGACCTTTCATTTGGAGCTAAAATGGAGTGTTTAGTTACATGTTGAAGCTACATGAAATCTCATGGTTCATTCAACTACAACTCATTCTTCCACCTCTTTCACATTGTATTGCATATTTGGACCCCTGGAGGAATTGTGCCCTTGGCAAGATGTTGATCTCTTTGTGAGAGTCCATGAATATCCATTTCTTTGTATTCTAAACTATATATTAGGTATTTACTACTCATAATACTATCAGGTCGAAATACTAAGTGAAGTTGTGTAAAAATACCAAACAATGCATAAATGATGCCATTTTCCGCAGTTCTTATTGTTGGAGCTTGAAGAGACATTATATTGAATTGTATCATTCATTCTCTATGATTTTGTTGATGTATGGAGTGTAATTAATGTTTTGAATAAGTTTCATTAACATTGCACAAGTCCTTGGCACCTAAAATTTGAATTCCATAACATATGGTGAAAATTACTAGCTTTTCCCTCTATGTGAAGTATTGCATATAAACATCTGATTTAAGTGAGTTTGCGAATGTTGTAGGAACTATTTAATGATACATTGGGGATATCATTAAGGCCATTTATCAGTACCATACCTCTGTTCATAAATTTGGAATTTTTTAACAGCATTTGGAGAGTTATCTTTGTCCACTACCCTAGGGGGTTTTGAAGCTCGATTTGACTAGAATTATTCCCTACATTGTCCAGATTGTAAATGAATGTTGCAGAAGTGTTTTAAGGGTTCTTAAGTGTCCATCATCCTCAGTTATATTTTTTAATAACTTTCAAATACCTTCAGACCCAATTTGGAATCATTTGGATTCATTTGGAGGTAGTAGGGACAATACTAGTCTAAGGGTCGAATTGGTCAAAACTGTGAATTTTTCCTAATTTGTGCAAATTCTTAAAAAGGGACACTACAGTTGTACTAGTTGTAAAACACGTTGTGGTATCAAAGGTGGGTTAGGTGGAGGTAGATACCACATAGGAATTCCTAACATTAGTCCTAGAAGTATGAGAGCATCCATCACAGGTGTTCTCACGATGTTCTATGTAGGAAAAAAAACAAGATTGTGTGGATAAGCGTAGCCCCCACCATGCTTTGTACCAATGTCGGTTGTGATTGAGTTTGCAGTGGGTGTGGAGGTTTTGAGTGTGGTTGCGGCGCGACAAGAAGTTTACTAGAGTAAATGGTGCACAAATCATATATCTCGACATCAAGTGTTGATGTAATTGTAACTTCGGAATGCATTTCACCTATGTATATTGTACTCCTATAGAGATGGTATTATTCCTCTATACGAAAGTGTCGTCATTTATATTGTAAGTGTCATGACTTATACTTGATCGGTTATTAGACCACCTTGATGGGGTTGGCCCTGTATAAGTCATGTGGATTTAAGGGTTATTTGACCACCCTAGTGGGGGTCAGCCCTGTCAACATTATGTTAAGTGGTTAAGTTGAGGCTGACCTAGTAAGGTTATTAGGCAATTCAAGTCAAGTATAATAGAGTGTGGGAGGAACTCTATTTGATCATTCACTTTCTCACTCATACACTCATTGGAGAGTGGCACACTAGTGGAGGAGGAGAAGCTACTTCTACGAGACTATCTCTTATGCTTGGGTTTTGTATCATTGCTCTATCTATCTCTGAGAAAGTTGTAGGGTTTTTCACCTTTATGGTTTTCCCCGTGGAAACTCTATGTGTCTATTGTCCCATGTGATTTCTTGTTATGATTGATATGATTGATATGTTGTACATGTTATTCTCTCAGTAAATATCCTAGAGTATATGGAATTAATGCTAAAAAATTAACATGGTATCAGAGCTAACCTAAGAAGAACTAGAAGACACTGTGTAGTTGCGAAAGCTAGGGATTCTTGTTTTTGGGTTTCTTTCCACAGAGCTTGAAAGGAAGGGGGCTAGATTGGCTCTCCTTAGCAAGGCACTTATTTATGTCGAAATCAAATTCAATTCTGATCATTTTCAGTTTTGGCCGTAAAAATTAGGGTTTCCATAAAATGTGGAATTTATGAAATCTGAGACCATGGATGGATTGTCCTCAAAAAAATCTAATTTTAGAGCTTTGGATCAAACCTTTTGGTTGTGTGAAGCTCCAGGAAAATCAAACCCTAGTTTGGGGTCCTGTCTAGTGAAGCCAGAAATTAGGGTTTCTGCAAACGTTGGAATTTCTGAAATCTGAGACCATGGCTGGATGCTCCTTAGAAAAATAGAAGTTTAGAGACCAAGATCGAACTTTTTGGATGGGTGAAGCTCCAGGAAAATCATACCCTAATTCAGGGTCCTCCCTAGTGAATCCAGAAGTTTGAAAAGCAAATTTGAGGGCTAAATCTTTGCACTCTTCAAATTATGAGTATACCATCTTGATCAGCTCAACAAGGTGCATCTTTTTGTCCTTTCAGAAGTTTGAAATTCAAAGTTTGAATTTTTACGGTTTCTCTGACAAACCCTAATCCAGCTCCAAATCCAGATTTATGCAAATCAAGTGGTAAGACCTAAATCTTTTCTATTTCCATTTGAAGTACTCTTTAATATGTCCCACCACACCAAGCTTGAGGATAAGCTTGAAGGGGCTTATAAATTATGAGTATGGAAGTATAGGATTGGGTTAATTCTAGAAGAGAGTGAGTTGAACACCTACATAAGTGAAGCGGTTCCTGTCCCAGAGGGAGAAGAGACTAAGGCATTACATAAGAGGAACTTAGTCAAGGCTGAAAGGATCATTTTTGATTCTATCAAAGACCATCTCATGCCACATGTGTCATCTCTAAAGACACCTAAGGAGATGCTTGATTCCTTGACCATGCTGTTTTGAAGGGAAGAATATAAATCGAAAAATGACCTTGAGAAATCAATTGAAGAATATCAAGTTCCAGAATGTGGAGACCATGCAGTTTTATTTCTCAAGGGTCTCCCAGATAAAAGAACAACTTGAATTTGTGGGAGAAGATGTAGAGAATGGAGAAGTGGTAATGACCCCTCTTAATGGCCTTCTTAGGTCATGGGATTCCCTCATCTAAGGAATGTATGCTAGGAATAAACTTATCACATTCAGTAGACTATAGGAAGAATGCTCATAGGAAGAAGCTCGGATTATAGCTCGAGAAGAAAAGATGGGGAATGAAGATCAAGTTCTCACAGCACATACCAAGAAAAATGCACTTTTCTTCAGATTGTCCTAAGAACAAAAGGAACAACAACAACAACTACTACAAGTAATATGACAGGTATGACTTACAGGTATATTTTGAAATCTGTTCATGATTAAGTTTATAATATGATTGTCTTCATGTTATTGAGTTTAGTAACAATCTTGTTTACTTTTACACTTGTATTATCACCCTAGTAAATGTATGAATGCATGATAGAAAACATTCATTGATTAGGGTTATGACACTTATGATTGTATTATGATTGTAATAATTCACTGTGTTGTTGTATGAGGAGAATGTTATCTGCTAACATGAAGGTACAAATCAAGTTCTAGATCAAGACCATGGTGACATGAAGATAGAGACTCATCCATAGTCATGGATCAGATAGAAGCTCTACTTACGAGGTATGTATGTTTTGTCCTACAATGGTCAACTTATGAGTTATGCAGGTCATTGAAGAGAACAGGAAGGCATTTCTAGACATAACTAGAAAATATGATAACCAAGTATGTTTTCTTATATCAAGTCAAAATCCTACCTTGCGTTAGGATCTTATACTTTTGCATGATTGATAATGATTATTCATGAAGTTAGAAATATAAGTAATCAAGGGTTTATGTTTCTTACCTTTACTAATGATATGACTAACCAGAAGAGTCCTATGGTCAAATAAGAATATGCATGAGTAAAAGAAGTCTTCCCTGAAACCTTGAGTACTAATGCTTATTATTTGTGTTTGAAATGATCATGACTATACATGTTTAAGATTATGTTGTTTAGTATTTATACTAATGAATGTATGACTATGTATGAGATCTTGAGGATGGCACAATCATGACACTAGTGCACACTTAAGCATGCATAGTGGTCCAAGATGAATATGAGTTCAAAGATAGGTAAACCAAGAAGCGAAGATAAAGAGGGAGTACACTCCAGTAGTTCCTGCAAGGCAGCAAAGATTGAGAGGGAGTCCACCCAACAAACAAACAAACAAAGATAAGTATTTGAATTGTCAATTCTTGTATATCTAATTATTTAAATAATATTGTTCAATGATATATATACTTATGTTCCTAGACTTAGGTTGTGCATTATGCATATTAGAATAATTGCATTAAAGAATAGTATACTACTAATATGCATGTGATGGGTAAGTGGCCTGTGGCATTGTACAACATTCCATTGCTACTTATCTAGAATGAAACCTCTTTGCTGACATGTTGGAAGTTGTGCACACTCTTAACAATGTTCTGGTAGAGATTGGAAGGCATCTAGAAAGTTACGGGATATGGATAAATATTGTATTGAAGCATTGGCTAACATAATTGCATGACTATATGACATATTTCTTTATGTGTAAGAATTTGTTCTGAAAACTATGAGATGTTTCTAATCGTGCAATTTAACCTATTTTGTAGGAAAGATCGTATACCATCATCTACAAAAGAAGGACTACAACATTTGTTCCCACAACAAAGCTATCTATTGAAGAATCTGAAGATCCCAGGATTAGGGATGAAGTAATGGAAGGATTCCATGATCGAGCAGTGCCAGTCGATCCTGAAGAATGTTGTTTGAGATGTCGTCCCAAGACCTAAACGGAAGTTTGTTGTGACCAAGTGGATCTATAAGATCAAGCATGTTGTAGATGGTAGCATGGAGAAATACAAATCGAGGTTTGTAGCTCGTGGCTTCTCCCAAAAAAAAGGATTGATTATGAAGAGACTTTTTCCCCTGTAGCCAAGTACACTTCCATCAGATCAGTACTTTCCCTGGCTGCAATGATGAAATGGAAAATACACCAGATGGATGTCAAGACAGCTTTCTTGAATGGTGTAGTCGAAGAGGAAGTGTATGTCGAGCAGCCATTTGGTTTTGAGACACATGACAGGGAATCATATGTGTGCAGGTTGAAGAAAGCCTTCTATGGCTTGAAGCAAGCTCCTAGGACTTGGTATGGTTGGATAGATAGCTTTCTATCCAGTTTGGGCTTTACCAACAGTAAAGCGGATTCCAACCTTTAGTACAAGGTTGAGGAAGTAAATCCTGTGATACTCCTCTTGTATGTAGATGACCTATTTGTTACAGCTGATGATAGATTAATTTCCGACATGAAGAGGAAGCTTGCTGCCGAGTTCGAGATGAAGGACTTGGGGATGATGCACTACTTTCTAGACATAGAGGTGTGGTAGAGTGCAGATGGAATCTTCCTTGGACAAGGGAAGTATGTAGTAGAGATCGTGAAGAGGTTCAGGATGATGGACTGCAAGGCCATGGCCACACCTATGGAATCGAACCTGAAGCTTCTATGTGATGGTTCATCTAATCTGATTGATGTCACTATGTATCGTCAAGTGATTGGGTCCTTGATGTACTTGATGAACACGAGACCAGATATCTGCTTTGCGGTGAACAAATTGAGCCAGTTCTTGACGGATCCCAGAGATGTTCACTTGGTTCCTATAAAGCATATTCTAAGGTACCTAAAGGGTACAATTGATTATGGGCTCAAATATGATGCGAATCAAAAGTTTAACCTACAGGGTTATGTTGATTCGGACTGGGTAGGTAGTGCTGCAGATAGGAAGAGCACTTATGGGTGCTGCTTCAGTATGGGATCAGGTGTGATCTCTTGGTTTAGCAGGAAGTAGTCTTGCATAGCACTGAGTACAGCCTAAGCAGAGTATGTTGCAGCTTGTTTAGCTAGTTGTGAGGCAGTATGGCTCCGAAAGCTTCTATCTAAGCTATTTGATCTCCCATTGGAGGCTACTAGTATCTTTTGTGACAACCAGAGTTGTGTGAAGTTGTTTGAGAATCCAGTGTTCCATGACAGATCGAAGCACATTGAGATCAATAATCACTATATCAGGGATATGGTGCTGAGAGGAGCAGTGAAGCTCCTGTATGTTGCAACAGATGAGTAGGCTGCAGATGTGTCGACAAAACCACTAGCCAGAGTGAAGTTTGAGTACTTCAGAGAGAGGCTTGGTGTTCTTCAGATTGATGACACTTCAAGGAAGAAGTGATGGACACATTTGCAGGAGCCATTCCAAGCATGGTGAGAGGAGGATCCTTCCCATAAGTATGGATGTAAGCGTTGTGTGATGAGCATCAGGACAATGCTCCAGTTACTACTTTGTATATGCATCAGTTGGATGCTTTGATCTGTTTGATCATGTATTTGTATATGCATCATGTTGGATGCTTGATATGATCAGTTGGATCTTGCATTTGTATATGCAATTTGTTGCATGCTTGGTATGATTAGGCGGATCATGTATTTATGTCTGTATCAGGTGGATACATTGTATGATCAGGTGGATCATGTATTTATGTATGTATCAGGTGGATACATTGTATGATCAGGTGGATCATGTATTTATGTATGTATCAGGTGGATACATTGTATGATCAAGTGGATCATGTATTTGTGTATGTATCACGTGGATACGTTGTATGATCAGGTGGATAATGTATGATGATATGTATCAGGGAAATACTTGGTATGCATCAGGTGGATGCATTGTATGATCAGGATGATCATGGATGATGAGCTTCAGGATGTTTCTCCATATGATATGCATCAGGATGACACTATGATGACGATCAGGTTGATCATGTGATGATGTACATTTGGATGATGTAAGGTGAGTATCAGGTTGATACTCTGTGGTTGTGGATAGGTTGTGCACGTAGCATAGAAAAGATCCTGGGAGATTCGGATAGGTAGAGCAGTGTGCTCGTAACATCCTGGGATGCTCTTTTGAGTTTTTGCTACATGTAGCATAGAAAAAATCCTGGGAGATCCGGACAGGTAGAGCAGTGTGCTCGTAACATCCTGAGATGCTCTTTCGAGGTTTTGCTACAGTTTCGGATAGAAAAGATCCTAGAGATCTAGACAGGTAGAGCGGTGTGCTCGTAATAGCCTGGATGCTCTATAGAGATCCGGACAGGTAGAGCTGTCTGCTCATAACATCCTGGGATGCTCTTTAAATATTTTGTGAAGGTCAACATGTCAAAGATCCTATAGTCTGCACTAGGTTTTGTTGACGCACGTAATCAGTCCTAGGTTCCACAGTATGGCCATTAATGATGAATACCTACAGGTGGTGGGCCTACATCCAACATGTAAAAGGGATGGCTTTGTAGAACTTCCTATGATGAGTGGACTTGAGATTAGCTGAGATTGCAACAACAATGACGATGACGATGATTCGACGACAATGATCCAGTGATGATGATCCAGAGAAGAAGACTTGTGCTAGAAGATCTGTGTCGAGAAATACCTTCCTAGTTAAGAGGGAGTGTTGATGTAATTGTAACTTCAGAATGTATTTCACCTATGTATATTGTACTCCTATAGAGATGGTATTATTCCTCTATACGAAAGTGTCATCATTTATATTGTAAGTGTCGTAACTTATACTTGATGGGTTATTGGACCAGCTTGATGGGGTCATCCCTGCATAAGTCATGTGGGTTAAAGGGTTATTAGACCACCCTAGTGGGGGTCAGCCCTGTCAACATTATGTTAAGTGGTTAAGTTGAGGCCGACCTAGTAAGGTTGTTAGGAAATTCAAGTCAAGTATAAATAGAGTGCGGGAGGCACTCTATTTGATCATTCACTTTCTCACTCATACACTCATTAGAGAGTGGTGCACTAGTGGAGGAGGAGAAGCTGCTTCTAGGAGACTATATCTTATGCTTGGGTTTTGTATCATTGCTCTATCTATCTCTAAGGAAGTTGTGGGGTTTTTCACTTTTATGGTTTTCCCCATGGAAACTCAATGTGTCTATTATCTCATGTGATTGCTTGTTGTGATTGATATGATTGATATGTTGTACATGTTATTCTCTAAGTAAAGATCCTAGAGTATATTGAATTAATGCTAAAAAATTAATAGTAAGAGGGGGCAAGGGGAAATCCTTGACAATTCTTGTTATTGGGATGTCACAAAAGAGGCCTGGCCATCCAACATAAAGCAAGGGTTCAGAGACATTTTCGATAGTGGTGTCAATAGTGTGGGCAACATTTTCAAGAGCAGCTAGTCCCTTCGGATCATAGTAGGTCAACTGGGAAATCTTGACAATCATCTCTTCATGTGGGAACATCATAAGCCAAAAGACAAATGAATCAACGAATTTCATGGCATGCATGGAGCGACATCCAAGAAGGAGGTTATAATCAAGTTGGGTGTTGACAAACTCAATGTGAATGAGGACAATTTTACTAGATAGATCCATAGGAATATTCGTGATAAGTCCCATGGGTTCGGCAGTGTGACCATCATAGCCATGTAATGCAGTAGTAGAGGGTTGAAAGGGTGGTGACCCAATATTTTTCCAAGCAAAGTTTGACATAATGCAAGTTGATGCACCTTCATTGATGGATGATGAGGTTTTGGATTGACACATGAATCTGGAATGCGATAGACGAAGGAATGCGGGTTTCTAAGTAATCCAAATCGAAAGTGATCAAATTTTAATCAAATGGGTCTATACCACCTAAAGCCGACAGTATGGATTTGTGTTGTGTGTGGTAGTTCTTGAGAAACTCTAAGGTCGACATGGGAGTAGGTGATTGGGCCAAATTGTCCACAATGCTATAGCTATTGGCAGCTCGATAATTGAGATTGTTCGTAACATGATGCAAAGGAAATTTTGGGACTTTGGGAGTTGCATTGATCAGTGGTGGAGGTAGGCAGAAAGATTGGTCCACAGGGGTGGATGCAATGACATTATCTATGGGGATGGTTTGAGTAACCGAACTATATTGGTTGTGTCTGGTCTGAAGATTACCTTTGGATGTCATCATCAAAAGGTGGTGAACACCTGAATTAGTGGGCTAACTCGATGAAGCAGGGGTAGTAGGGTATGAGACCATGGGTTGTCTTGCAATGATCCCTTGAGTAGGAAAAGGATTCTGCAACACCATAGGTTGTTGACCTTGTTGAGGTGGGGGGTTAGGTTGCGCCTGAGGGGCTACAGTCCCTTGGCATTGGTTATCCTCATCACAAAGTTGTTTGAATCGAGCCAAGTGGGGGAAGTGATGCGTATAATGGCCATAAACACCACAGAAAGAACACGAGTGATTGGTCTGAAGTTATGGGTTCTTTCCTTGCATGGGAGGATTATTGGGGTTTGGAGGTGTAGGATTAGCTATGTTATTGTCAGGGGGTTGTGGAAGTTGTACACCCCCATATTGGCATGGATTGTTTCCTTGGTTCCTCCCTCGTTGACGCTTACCCTACCCTTGTTGGTAATTGGTGGCGGGTTGGGCGGGCAATTTTTGCTACGCATAAACTTGTCCTTGAGAAGAAGGCAGAACAAGGGGAGGAGTTGCCATAGGATTTTCCACAGGTTGGATAGGGTAAGGATAATAAATAGTAGGACCTAAGGGGTTGTATATCCTTTTGGGGTACCACCACATGCAAATTCAAAATAGGAAGGTCAATGAATGGGTGGGGTAGGAGGCACATAAGAGGGTGTCACTCCTCACTAAGATGAGGCACGAGATAAATCAAGTCCATAACCTTGTGCAGGAAATGAACCCATTGAAGGCTACGCAATGCTAGGAGTGTTTCTATATGCGAGATTTTTCACCGTAGAGGTGAAGGGAGAATACAACCAAGGTTGTGATACAACAGTCGCAATAACACCATTAGAAGCATGAGATTCCCTCGGGGTATCTTTCTAGGATGATTTTACAAAAGGAGCATTAGGAATAATGGTGTAGAGGTAGCTAGACTGTTCATAGATCAAGTTGAACTTTTGGTCCTTGAGGATCGCATATTCCACAGATTATTTGTGCTCAGAGGCTACATTCTTGGGGATGGGAGGGAGTAGGGACTTGAGGAACCAATCTTATAATATTTGGTCATCAAGCTTGATTATACACAAGCTTCAACATCAACGCTGGTCATGGATTTGCTCCACAATGTGGGTATCGGTATTTTGGTGGCAAGAGAGGAGGATATCAACTCCCTAATTGTATTGTATGAGTAACTGAATAAAATGAAGGAAAGTGGAAGCTAAGGAAACAAATTTGGAGTGTGCGCTGTGAGGTATTTCAATGTAACACTTGGTTGCATCATGGGTAAGGGTGCGCTAAAACAATCGCAATCTAATGGAATCATTTTCTATGTTGTTAGAGGAACACCATAAATGGAAGGACATGATATGGTTCTGGAGGTCTTTCCCACCATTCCCTTCGAACTTAGGGATGTCTGACGGGATTTTGGTAGGCATTGGGGGCCATGTAGAATCAGGTCTAATAGGATTGTTAGCCAATCTAGCCAAATTTGGAACATTTAGACTATCCATAAATGGCAGTTTAGAAGTAGGATATGACATGGTAGAGCCAACAGGGGTGTTGTCTATAGAGGCAATCGTGGGGCCTCCTCCACCATGTGGTGGAATGACAATAGGGCCAATGAAGGTGGTTATCATGGCAGGGATCTTATATATGATATTGGGTCTTCCACCATCCAATGCTACAAATTGATCAATAGCCCGTGCAATCCTCGTGGGATAATTATTAGCTTTATACTATTATTTTATTTAGCATCATGTTTGCTTATACTAAGATGCGTTAGGGATCTTGTTTGTTTCAACTTGATAATATGATATAAAGGGGGTATTAAAAATGAGTTAATAAAAATGGATACCTAAAATATTTGGTGAAACTAGGGATTTTCTTAATTTGAAAGGTATATTGGGATGGGGTTCAACAATACAATTTTTGGAGGCATTTTCAAATACTTAGTGAAATTAGGGATATTCTTTAATATCTTGTGAAGAGTCGTGCTTTGTAACAAGTTCACTAAGTGAACCCACCATGGGTTGGTGTGACTATGACAGAGAGGCCACTGCCCCAAAAATAGATCCAGTGATTGTATGGATTGTGGTCATGGGGGTGGGCCCACTTTCAGGCGGCATAGAGTTGATAACCATGTGAGTTGTAGTGGTGGAAGTAGGTCCAATGCTACCGGGAATAGTGGTTCCTATGGGACCTACAACTGGTGTGGTTGTTGTAGTGACTATAGGGCAACTGCTATACCCACCACCAATGATCCATCCAAAAACTAGGCTAGGATTCGTGTCAACCATAGGGATACGTGTAGGTGAATGTGTGGGTGAATTTGACTAGGAACAGTTAGAAGTGAACTTAGGTTCCTCCAGAAAAAGTTTTGTAGATGAGTAGGTGCAACTAATAGGTGTCCAATGTGTGCAATCTAAGAAATTGGACTAAGGAAACTGCCCCCGAAGTCGAGGATTGTACCTTCGAGGGGATATGGTGATAAGAAAGTGGTACGGGTATAATGTAACATCCACTTTTACCCCTACTCTTTTGTAACATATGTACAAATGTAAAATGCATTATGTAGTAGTTCCTGATGAGGAACTCAAGGGGATGGCCATGTTAGTAAACTCTGTAAGTAATTTCCTAAGTTGTTTTATTTTCTGAATTCGTAGACTTAGGAGACTGGAGGATTGATGCAATAAAATGATTGGGGCACAAATCCACTAGGTGGATAAGTCTAATGGATGGTAGGCCATGAGTTGATGGGGGGTGTCATCATGGTGCTATGGGCACTTAAAGAGAAGTGAACTGTGATGTTCACTAAAAGATCACTTAAGTTTATAAGTTAACAATCAGTCCTAGTTAGGGACGATGGAGAAACTACTATCTGCCACAGGGAAATAATAAACCCCTAAGACCTAAATTTTAGCGTTAGGATCATTATTACTAAGTGCTAATGTGTAAGACTAAGTAATTCCTATGGACATGATTGATATCTTAGTCCTGGAAAAGGACGCTAGGAGATTACATAGTTGAGCTCATAAGCCTAAAAGAATCTAAGTATTTAGCTTATCTTTGAAAATATTAATAAGCATTAATAAGTTTCTATTACCTGTTTACCTACTCACGACTGTGATCTTGGAATTAAGCTAAATGATACTAGATTACTAATGAGATTAATATTAAGTATGCACACCTTTTGTTGGTTGTGGAGCCAGATCTTCCAGTCTCATAGATGATATTGTCTCATCGATGTACCCCAGCTTTATATGATATGCAAAAGGACTGTATGCCCGTTCCCCAACCTTGGGGTTCAGGAATTTTTTGGGTTGTTTTCACCAACAGTTTACGGGCCCATGGTTTTGGGTAACCTGTGCTATTTTCCCATTGTATTTCCCCTTTATAAGAAAGACATTGTAATACAGATAGGTAAGATGTATTAGGTATTATGCATTGTAAATATCTCTGAGATCGAAAAGAGAGACTGTGAGAAAGTGAAGAGGAAGTGCAGTGGATGTGTTGCAGGTTGTATCCCTTCATTTGTTGTATGGTATAATAATAAGCACTGGCAATTTCATTGTGGACGTAACCCATCTTGGGTGAACCACGATATATTGGTGTCTCTCTTGTAATGTGTTTGTGTGATTATATTTGCATTTCTTATTATTGTTATTTCTCTACGATCTTGTTTTTTCTAACACTTTTAGTATCATGTAAAGTTAGCATTGGTTTTATAAACTGTAATTATAAAGAATTAAAAGAGGGGACCATGAGTATTAACTCCAAAAGAAAAAGATACATATCTATATCTATATCTATATATATATATATATAACTTTTATGAAAAATTAAAGTTATGGTAGATAATTTTGTATAAAATCAGGGGAGGCAAGTGCAGGTGGGATTATCTTTGATCCCAGAGGGAAAAAACTTATCTTGTTTATATGGGGGCTAGGAAATAAAACCAACAATGAAGCAGAATGGTTAGCTATCCTCCATGCCATGGAAATAATCTCAATTCTCAATATCAATAGCATCAAGGTTTTTGGAGACTCCAGATACGTCATCCAAAAAATGAGGTCAGGAACCCATAAAGGTGCTTCTAGAAGGAAAAGAATGCACAGGTGAATCAATTAGATAAACAATCTCCTTGAAGTGTCATAATTTCATATCCTAAGGGGAAACAATAAGCAAGTGGATGTTTTATCCAACCAAGGGGTCAATCTTCCCCTAGGAATTGTGAATTATAGTGATGGGGGGGATTAAAGAGCATTCCTTAAGCTCTTTGATTGAGAGGGCTGGATGAAAGGGTTAATGAGCTTGAACACGCACAATCACAAGTCATCCCTAGTAGGGACGCGTGGGTATTTACAAGGACGTATCCTCGCATGTCTCATCGATGGAAGCAAACACGCTCCAACATTTATTGCAACCCAAGAAGCCTTCTTCCCCTACGGTCTCAACTCGGGCATTATGTCGAACAATTCCAGTGACTTTGTGTCCTCTGCAAAAAATATGTCTCCGTGGTTTTAGGGAATTTTTTATTGTCTTTCCTTCTTGGCTTGCAAGGATTATGGGGCACATTTTCACAGTCCTGTGCCAAGCCTCAGTGCCTAGTCTATTCTCTCAGTTCCTTCGTTTGGTCCTCTAGCAGACTCATCTCAGACCCCTGCACATAGTTTAATGGTCGACTTAGCAGATGGGATGGCTTTCTTAAAAGCCAGCGTGGAATAATTTAAAAAACACATGCACAAGGTATACGAGGCAGTTTGCTTTGGAAATAAAACTCATAGGGAGTCGACAGATAATATGTGGTACATTTCACAGTAACTCTCCTACTAAGATTTGTACATGGATGACCTAGAACATAATTTGTTCGAGCTTATGGGGTCTGTGGAAGTGATAAAGGAGGACGTCTTGAAGATGGAAAGGATATCACAATGTAGCCACTACCAAGAATCTCCCTAAGTGGATATGAAGCCTATGGAGGAAGCATCAGTTCAACAACCCATTTATGGGCATAAAGGTTCCAAGAATTAGTTGGGTTGGTTTACTTTTCATGTCTGAATGTTTTTTTGCATTTTGTTAAACTTCGATTTTGTAAGGGTATATCCCTCATCTGTAATTACAAATACTAAACAACAGTTTAGGAACTACTACAAAGCCAGACTGGCCATATTTTTTATCTGAACTGTGAAAACTCTCTCTATATTTAAGCTCTTTCTTTTTGTAATGAATCGTTGTGCACAACCTTTTTTAATATAAACCCTTTATTCTCTATGTGTTAAAAAAACAGAAATGGTATAAAATAGATAATAACTTTACAAATAATTATACCTATATTTACAGATAAATATTACAATGATTCCAAGTAAATATATATATATATATATATATATATATATATATTGCAATTGTAATTGGGCAATAAAATGCATTACTAGAATTATGCATGGATCCGATAGGGGGAATTTTCCCTATGAAGTGACGGCTTCCATGGGAGGAGTTAGGTCTGGTCCTTTTTATAATATTCGGTTGCAGAATATGAATGGGTGGGTCCTTATCTTCTTTTTTTTCCAACGGAAAAAAGCATACTATTTGTATTCATATTGAAATAAATAGTACATGATGGATCGGTCCATAGATAAACACAGATCACTCTATATTCTTTCTTGCGTTACATGTCATGACGTAACAGCCCAGACATACATCATTTCAGGGATGTTCATAAATACATAGAAAATACATTACAAAATGTCAAAATGCCACATCTGGCCAAAAAAATTCCAAACTAGCTAATCTAGGAAATAGAGAAATCCGTGATCAAGAATCTCATCTTCAAAATATTCCTCCCAGATGAGATATCCGTCATCTCCAGGAAGTTCTTGTTTGGATAAAATATCAGCAGCATGATTGTGTTCCCTAAGATCATTGCTGAGAGGCTAAATCCCATACTATCTGAGAAGATTTCTCCTGAACAATTTGGGTTTTTAGAAGGGAGACAGATCCATGATGCGGTGGGGATCACACAAGAGCTTATGCATTTGGTAAAGAAGAGGAAACAGAAGGCTCTTATCCTAAAAATAGACTTGGAAAAAGCCTATGATAGAGTAAAGTGGGATTTTTTAAGACTCATCCTGATACAGATTGGGTTTCCGGCAAATGTCATTAGATGGATCATGGCATGTGTGTGCACTATGAATATTTCAGTCCTTGTGAATGGTCAATCCTCTGGGTTCTTTAGTTGCAGTAAAGGCATCAGACAGGGGTGGTCATTGTTCCCCCTCTTGTTTCTTCTTGTGATGGAGGACATGAGTCTCATGATTAAGAAAGCTAAGTTGGATGGGCATATCAATGGACTGAAGATCAACAGGCTGCTATAGATTACACACTCACTGTTTGTTGATGATGTCCTCTTGGCTAGTAGTGACTCTATTTCTAAATGGAGAATGATTAAAGGGATTTTGGAGCCGTTCTGTTAAGCTTCAGGTATGAGAATTAGCCTCTGAAGGACCACTTTCTTTCATTTTTGTGTTGATGATATCCGGAAAAATGAGATTCTGAATATTCTGCCATACAATTGGGAGGTGGCTTGTGAAGGCCTGACTTACCTTGGATTCTTTCTTAAACCAAATGGGTACTACATAAAAGACTGGCTATGGCTTATTAGGAAACTGAAAAATAGGATTACACATTGGGCTTATCAGCTATTGTCCATAGGTGGAAAATTGACTTTGATCAAGGTAGTTTTATCCACCATTCCTGTATACTGGTTCTTCATGCTTCCTGTTCCAAAGTTCATTATCAATTTGATTAGAAAAATGATGTTCAATTTCTTGTGGTTGGGTAAACTCGACCCGGGTGGACTTGCTATGGCAGGTTGGGAGATGCTTTCGCTTCCAACAAGCGTAGGTGGCTAGGGTATAAAAGATTTGCAGGCATTCAGTGAAGCACTTAGACTTAAGAGTTTCTAGCGCACCCTGTTCGGGAACACACTGTGGTCTAAAGTGGTCCATTACAAATACATTAAAATAAAAATATCTCATTGGTTCAGAACACCAAAGAAGATCTACTGGGGTATTTCTCCACTTTGGAGAGGTTTTTTAAATGTGTATAAATGGTTGGCTCTTGATATTTGCTGGCAAATTGGGAATGGAAAAGAGATATCCATTGGTATTGATCCTATCATTGGCTTCGACGATGATTACTTTATTTCACATGCTCTACGAGGGATATTGAACAGAGCTATTTTTTATACACTTGACAGTGTGAAGAATCAGGGGAATGGGACATATTGGTACAGTGGAGAAGATCTTGGGGGTGAACTGGCCACAGAATGGGATAGATATATCAACACTATCAATTCGACTGGTTGCAGGTTCAAAGACGAGGAAGAAATCCTTATCTGGAAGGGGAATGAAAGCACAGGTATGGTTACTTCAAATACTGCTTATAAATCCATCATCAAAAGGAGGTGCATCTTTCCAAAGCAGTGGTGGTATAAAATTATATGGACGTGGAAAATACCACTAAAAATAAAATGTTTTCTTTGGTTTGTTCTAATGGATAGATTGAAAACTTGGGACAATTTGGAAAAGAAAGGATGGCATCGACCTAGTAGATGTACACGTTGCAAAAATTGGGTCCTTATCTTCTTGTACTAAATAGAGTCTGCTCACTTCTTGATAATTGTGAGTTGTTTTGTGTTCATCATGGAGCCTATTTGCTCCTCTGTATATATATACATGGGTGAGTAGCCTCTCTGAGAGGGAGGGCATACTCATAAATATATATGACTCATTATAATTCAATTATTGATATATTGTATTTCCATCTTGACCTCTGCGAGAGAAACCTATATTGATTTTAGCACTATGAACTTTGTTAAACCACTATTTAAGATGCTCCTCCTATGCAAGTGTATCATCATATTCTATTGCTGCAATTTGGTTTATTTCTGCACAAAAAGCCCCTCTTCTGAGAGCCCCTCATGTTTAGCTTAATTTCAGTTTGCGTGAGAGGGTGACTACTGGTGTTGGCAATGAATTTTAATCTACGTCTACAGTTGGGACAAGACACATACTTTCGTATCTATGTTGGGCCATCTGTTATATGTCTTCATTTATAGATGAAATCCAGCATGAAGGGCCTACAAGTGTAAACTTGTCTTCTTGGTGGTGAAACACATGAATTGTTTATATTTGAATTAATTATATGCTTGTTACTTCGTTGAGGAAAAAGGGGTGCATATTTTCCATTATATTTCTCGAGTTAGAAAACATTTAAGCATTTATATTTATAATATGCAGCAAGGAAGAAGAATATAGCCTTTCAATTATTCTATTTGGAATTAAATTGTGAATAATCCACAAGTGGGATTCTTGGTAAAGTTTAATAGCCTCTACTCTTTGAATAGTTCGATATAATTCTTGTAAACCTAGAGTTAAATTATCTAAACAAATGAAGTTGTGGATTGAGTGCCCAAACATATACACTTTGGCCATAAGAGAAATTGTGAGATTTTCATTATGGACCATATTAAAGGAATTTATAAGAGATTTTAGCAAACTATATTTGCCAAGTAGATTCTTTGCTTAACTTGAGGGTGATCTCTCAACAGAAAAACACACGCCAGGCAGAGGACCGAATGGTTGGGTGGAACGTTGCAATCAAGTCTTCAGTCGTGCCAGTCTCTTAAACAGATAAGTACTCGTCAGATGTTAAAAGTGTATCAAGTTTTGTAAGTAATCTAATTTTGTTGTATTGAGTATTTGAAATGTGTTCAAGTCCTTTATAGATAGTATGCACTAGTTACTTATCAAAGTTTGATAAATAAGGAATGCGACTTTAATAAGAGTTGTTGTGATAAATATATATTTCCAAAAAAGTGGAGTAAAGCTTATTAGATGCCATCGACTCTTCAATGGTATCTAATAAGTTTACCTACTATTGGATTTGAACTTATCAAAGTTTGATAAATAAGGAATGTGACTTTAATAAGAGTAGTTGTGATAAATATATATTATTTGGCATTTAAGTTAAATTTGAACACTTGTTCAATGATTTATAACATCATGTTGAGTTTAATGAATTAATAGAGATGTTTGGATGGAATGTGTTCATGTATGAGCAATTCTTTCTTATGATATTTTATTCCCTATTGCTTTGTACTTGGAATTCTTCTTGATGATAGAAAAAGGCTGAAATGTATGGTTAAGCAATAGTCCTTTAGTTATGATCAAGTTAGCCGCAACTAATAATGAATATTCTGAATAGCTTTAGTGAAAAATAATTGGTTACTTAGACTTGATATCGTTTGCTTAATTCAAAAGGAGTAAATTGATGGAAATACATATGAAAGGTGTTGTTAAATACTAATTTTGAAGTATGTAGAGGTATAAGTATAAAAGTACATGTGTTCTTGTAATAGAGTGTGTTTCCTTCATACATGAGGGGATTAATGAAGTCATTTCATTGAAGTTCCACTAGCTGTAATTAAATGGATGTAAGTATCCAGAAGTGAAGGTTTGTATAACTATGTGCATTTATGATGGTAATGCTTAAGAGTCATCCTATTCGTTATTATATAAATTGGTTATTTAAGAAAGATAGTAGTATTGGAATACACAAAAGTATTGAGAACAAGTTCAAAGGATTGTTTTACTTCACATGGTTTCATAAGGTAATTATCATGTTTTCATATTATGATAGTGAAATTGTAATCATAAGGAACCTAACATGATTTGGGTAGGTTCTACTATGAGTTACGAAGGTACAAATATTAAGGAATTGCGTTTGGATTCAATAATTATAAAAATGTTCTCACCTCAAATTTTACAGAGTGCTTATTATTTAGTACTAAAACTATAGCATGGTATTTTAGGAAATATTATGTCTCATATGATTAGCTTACGACTTGTTATAAGTCTCTCTATAATGTGTAACGGGCTTGTCTTCTTTGATTTAGTAGAAACTTTGTCTCTGACTAATTGAACATTTGATTTTAAATGTTATTATCTTTATGGAGAAAACCAATCTCCCTGAATTAAGTGCAGATAGTTTATAGTCCTTACCTTAGAATACTGTCTTATAAAGAGAATTAACTTATTAATTGAGGAATCAATTTACTTAGTCTCATGCTATTACATAAATTAAACTTGAAGAGGCAATTCAGATATAAAGAGATGTGTGGATGAGAATGTACTTAGTTTATCATGATTTGTTAAGTTATGAGACTAACATAATAGTTGTTCAGGTAATGATTAGGGAAACATTTTACACCCCATATCCCAAGGGACTACTGCAGGTATTGGGTTGTTACATATAAGATCAATGATTGAGAAAAAATGATCAAAATGCCAATGCAACTGAGTGTGCAAGAGGAGAGCGCAACAAAAAGGAACTCACGCCAAACAATAGGCTCGAAAAACCAACTGCAACCATGTGTGATATTAGGTGAGCTAAAACAAAATTACCACAAATCCAACAAGTAGAATTACCTATAAAAATAAAAATGGCCCACTAACGTATGAGGTATGGGAACAAATAGTCACCTAACTAAAAGATGGAAGTTTGTCTCAAATCGCTTCCTTTATGGGGGTCTCAAGTCCCATAAAAAAATCAAAATGGAAAACCAAATATCGCTAAGGGATATCCCCCTACCAAGAGGGATACCAAGTAAAAAAACCCTAGAAGAATGGAAACTAGGATACCTCATTCAAGGCACGTCCAGAAATGTCTCCCGTAGCTTTAGTCCTTTGGCCGATGCACAACCAATATGGTCACCAGTATGTACAATGAGAACAATGATTTGGTTTCCTTCAGTACATAGTGGAGAGTGACATTCCACCCATACCTATGGAACCAGTCTTGCCACTTTCCCTTTTAAACGAGAGAACCCCTCACAAATCGGTCTCAACCATGCCAATAAATACAAGAGGATTTTGGATCCCTAATTGGAAAACTACTATGTATGAGATGTAAGTGATAAAGGGTAATTGCTTGGATGCATATCCCCGGTATCCTTACCTAACTATCAAATTTTTTTGTCCCTCAAGTGAGATTATTGTTGGTTTAGTTAAGGTTAATTGTAAGGATCTACTTGGGGTCATAAAACAAGCGTTTTACTTTAAGGTGTTAGTTGTGTGCACAAGTGGTGTGTATAACCCAGAGATATAGTCAATAAAAGAGATCCCGAAAGGAAATAATAAATGATGCTATGTAAAAACTAGTTTTTCATTCATCATTTCAACTAAATGCAAGCAATTTTAATAACTAACTACAAGCAATGATTTATTACCATACAACTTACTAAAATAGGAAGTTATGCATATATGACAGATCTAAATGGAACCAAGAGGTGGAGAAAAGACTCAAAAACTAGTTTTTCTTCAATGTGAGGCTCAACAAAGGTATACCAACATACATCTGCATCAAGTAAATAGGTGCAAGAAGAACAAAAAAGCGATTGTAAACAAACAGATCTGGAAATATCAAAGCAGGCTATAGAGGGAAGCAAAAATTAGACTGATTTTTGTAATTTTTTATGTAGAAATTTCAAAAACTGATTATAGATATGAATTCCTCTCCAACAAATAACTGATTTAAGAAAAAAATCATTCAATTTCAATTCGCAAAGGCCAAGATATCTAAATTTGAAAATATGCAATTTTTAGCAGTTTTTTGTGCTGATGAAAATTTTGCAGATGCGATATCTTCACACTAGTTGATCCGATTGCATCAAGATCAGTGCCATTGGATAGGGAATTTCACGGGATTTGATTTGACATATTATATGTCATACTTCCTATCAATATCATTTATAATACAACCATTACAAAATTCACCCTCAAAATCCTATGGGAGCCGAGATCTGAGGATTGATTAGAGAGTTCTTTCAGTTTCTTAGTTCAAAACTGATAGACAGTGACAAATAGGGTACAAATCTGACCCAAAATGGAGATATATGATAGGGACAATGGCCTAGATCCACGGATAGGATAAAAACAAAGCAAACCCAACAAAAAAATGAACAAATGGGTAAGGATGTTCAAATGAACCCATAGATATGCATAGAGCAAACCTGGTGTGAGTTTCCATAGCTATAGCTAGTGCTTTCACACTAAATCCTGCTAAAAAGATCCTAGAAAGACTTATGAAAATCTTAGTAAGAGTTCAAATGGTAGTGCAAATAATGAAATCTAAACTAGAACAAATCTACATTAAACATGCATTAAGCCAATATTAATTTAAAAAAATAAAAAAGTTTTGTATTGTAAAGATCACGATCTAGGACCATAAGAATACCTATAAATAGGGTCCCTTGCAGCCTTCTGAAGTAGTGTGTCCTTGGTCTCCTAGTAGCTCCATGGTCTCCAGCTACACATCACAAAAGGTGCCAAAACTCAAAATATGGGTAAAGGGGACTTAGTGGAACTTCGACAGAGTAACGACATGGATAAGGTGGAGAATATATGTTTATATCTAAAATGACGAAGCTTCACACACACACATATATATATTGTGACCCATGGGATTGGAAAATGTTATCTGGATAAACATTATGAGTGGGTTAGAACCAACTTATTTTTCCATTTTTATGAAATTTTCCTTGTTTGTGGGAATTTCCTATTTTTGGGGGATATTTTTTTTCCCATTTTATAGGAATGTGAGAACTTCCCTCTTTTGTGGAAAGAGGAAATAATAATGATGGTCGATTTATGATATCTTTGACACGTGAGGTCAAAGTGCTGGAAATGGAAAGTGTATGATATGGTGTGGCTAGTAGATAAGCAAAGTGGACAAACTTTTGTTGTTAGCATGTGCCAAGAATTATGGCTTTCAATTAAATGAAACAATCTCTTTACAAGAGGAATTACATGTAGAGATCAACTCTATTCCTAGTCATAGTCTATCATCGACTGTTTATATAAGACATAGAAAATTATGGGTGTGAGCGAATAAGTTGTCCTTACTAGAACAAATCATGTAGGAAACCTTCCACTAGTGATAACAACCTCTTTCCTAATCATACAATGGTATTTATAGATGTTCTTGGGTTCAAATTCCCACTTGATCTTCCTCTAGAAGCTTGACACATTTCCAGGAATAAACCATCTTCATTAAATACTTCACGTTCCCTCTCTAATCACAGCTCGCCATCTATCCTTCTGCAACCACCACCATAACTTCTCTAAAACTATTCCAACTACCCCAATGCCTCTACTCCTTAGGATCCTATATTTTCTATCGATTGCCTTTCTGTCATCATCAACTTAAATTTTGACTACTTCTAGCTCCTCATTCATTACTGACTTTGATGTTTATGTTCCATCATTTGTCATGTCATGACTGGATTCCATCACCTCTTCACGACTAGTCAATTCTCTTGCCTCATCACCTCTCAACAAGCTTTGACTCCTCAACTTTCTCTTACCCCAAACAACTGTAGCTGTCGTTTGTGAACTCTACCTCGTCAACTATTTCTTCATCATGTCCATTATTATGTTTGTAATCTACCTCAACCATGACCTAGTTGGAGTCCTTTTCTTAGCTAGTCTTCCCCATGGGTATGATTCACCCCTCTGATGGTCTTCTACTTTCATCGGCTAGGGCCTGACTTCCCTATATATCCGATCAACTCAATGTCTCAACCATACAATCCTTTCAACCTTCTAATCCTCAATTGCTTATCTCCAGTGTACACCCTTCGATCCTCATATCTCCACTAGCTCGATCACATTACCAAGTCTTGTTGTCAACCTTCCAGCTTGATCTATGGCTAGATCTTCTTTCTTCCTTGAATGGTTCTTCCCATGACTCGAGTCATATTCATTCCTTTTCAGCTACTGCAAAGTCATCTTCTTCTTATTTTTCTCATCGACCAATTCCCTTTACCCAACATCAAACTCGTCGACTTTGCCACATAATCGCCTAGTCCAACAACTAGTTTCTTTCATTCGGATTTGAGTTGGTCATATTGACTCAAGCCAATTTCTAGTCTCTCTTGACCTTCTAGGTTCAAATTCCCCTTCCTTTGTTGTGAAGGGATTGAACTTGTCCATATGACTCCATGTCGACTTCCTCCTGACGGCTTTCCTGGTCATCGATTGACCAATTCCCTTTGTCGACCATACCTATCGACTATTATGCTAAAATTTGAACGTTTGAGCTCACACAATGCCCTTTTCCTCACCTAGGAGGTCATCATACCTATTTGAGATGACCTGTTGTCACCAATACTCATCATTCGACCATAAGGATGGATGCTCCTGCATCAAACTCCCGCGGTATGAAAAGAACTACGCCCTCAGTTCTGATATTTTTTCTAGGTTTCAAACTTTCCTTTTTTCTTCGGTGTCGATGAAGTACTTGATAGAATATGAAAACTATTCCATTCATCCTCACGCTAATCTCTTTCTCCTTCATTTTAGTCTTTTTCATGACCCAATTGCACCCTCACACTCATATGTAATGCCATCATTCAGGACTTCACTACAACCCTTCTTCATTCCATCTCCCTGGACCTTATCAACAAATTGGCTCCAGCATTGGAGGCACTTAATCTTCACACCAACTCTAGTAAAGCACTTAGATCCATTCCAAAAACATTTCCAGCCAACTATTTTCTTCCTTACGAACCCATCCCTAGTTCCAAAGCTTCTCTTTCATCGAATTCCTCTCCACATTGGATTCTCCTACAAATTTCGCAGAACTCATCGATCCTGTTCAGTTTCTCTTCTCATCATCATCTCATGGGGTGACCTATTCCATGCACTCAAAATAACAACCAAGTTGATAAAATGGATGTTTCTTCTCAATGGTAAGCCCGTCGATAACCCTTTGACTACACCCATATTCTCTTGGGCCTCTCTTCCCACTTCCCTTGTCGACACAAACTAGTCGTCTTGCATCCTGAGCACAATTTTCTCCTCAACCAGTGGTAGAATCACCTCTGCCCTCATGGAATCACCACTTACTACAAGTCCTTACATGAATTGATTTTCCTCCTACTCCAACAATGGGTATCCAATCCAGTCCATGTCATCCTCTTCCCCTGTAGTCTTTATGGCATCCTTGTCATCTTCCTCTGCACCATTTCGTAATTTCTCCTTCAACTTGTCGATCGAACTTTCTGCCTCTTCTAGGATTCTATGTAGAATCTCCTGTGTTTTTCCTCCCTCTTCATTCTCACTGACAAGACCTTGGTGTTTTTCTCAACACTCTTCTTCAGTGATCACTCAACGACCTTCTTCAACACTTGCAACCTCATCAGTGCTACTTTATCCTACTTCTATCATGTTGGTACCCCCGTCTTCTTCTTCTGACATTCTCTAATGTGGATCTTCATCAACCTTCACTTCATCAACCATTTCTTTTACCAATCTCACAACTCCAATAGTTGTCCTTTCAACAAACCGATATTCCATCTTGTTGGTTCTATTCTCATCCGACCACTCCTTTGATTCAGCTTCATTCTCCTCGGGCGACTGATCCTCAGAGTTCTTGACCAACTCTTGTGCTACATCCTCTAGTCATTATGAATAGATTATTTTTATAGTGTTTGCCTTCTCTTATTCTCAGGTCCTCTCCGTTAATCTCCCAACATCTTTCCTCACCTAGGGAACATTCTACGCCCTCTCCTTATGCATACCCCTATCCACACTCGACAACTTGTGCTCTACTTAGCACTTCCAACCTCTGTTCATTCCACTCATGGATCCTTTTTCTCCTCCACCATGACAGTTTCCATGTCATCAGGGTCTGCATTAGCCTCTCATGGCCCAAGGGCTACCTAATACCTTGTGCAACTTCTAGCGCTTCCATCTTGAGCGTCGTCTCCCTCAGTGCATTGCATATATTTCTCAAGATCATTTACTCCCACAACATTGGAACTTCTACACGCTTGGAATTTGAAACCTTCTTTTAAACTAATTCACTAAGTCCTTCCTTCCTCTCCCTCTTCTCCCTAGCAATTATACCCAACCCCTTTGTTGGAACTGATTCCTTCTTCTCATCTGTGTAGAACTTTCCTTTGCTCTCTGCTTTTCCAATATTCAACTGAGATCTTACACTCTCCAATAAGTATTCCACCAAGTGGTCCATTGTTGGAGATACCCAACACACATAGCCTCTAATCTCGTCATCTTCAACTCTACCCACAATCCTAGTTGTGGAGATACAACTTTTCACACTACAATAGATTGCCTCTCCTCTACAAATTGTAACTGGATAACTCTATGATCCACATTGTAGTTGGAATTTGTTGTCGGATGTTAACTTTGACATCTTCGGTCAGTCATCACCGTTGAAACAATTTCGACAAGTTTCGACATGACATGACTTCGACAACCTCAGTGCTTTGACATGTTCAGTGACCTCATAGTTCGCGACATCGGCATGCAACGTCAATATGCAACCAGCGAATTCAACATACTGCCTTTTTGTCTTCCAGTCAACTGTAATAGTTGAACAATTGAAACGGTTCTATCTTCTTCTTTGTAACTGAACATAACGGGAAGGTACCCAAGTATCTCATAGTTCTTTATAAGCATGTAAACTATTATAATATAGGGGCATCTTGATCAATCTAGAAATAGTTTGCATTCCTGTATATTGTTTGTGCGTATCTATGTTTATTGGTATTGCATAATCTTGCTTTTGCTCATTCTATTTATTAAGCTTCCGCCATAACAGAGCTGACTCATTCAGTCGAACTATTGTCCCCCTCATGCTTCCTGGACACGAACCGGATCATTGGTATCAAAGCATATTCAGTTTTTCTTGCTTAAGTTATGCATATACACTTCTTTTGAAGTTATCTGACTTATGCCAATCCAAACTCGCTCGCAATCTTAGCAATACAAGCAGACGCAATCTCTAGATATGACAGAAGAAATGGATGATAGACATGCGGTTGACAAGACATCACAGCTTATTGAGCAAGCTTTGGCTCGACAACAAACTTAAATGTTCACCCAGTTCAATGAGATTCTCTTGCGATTCACTTCGACATCTGGAGGATCCTCGACGAGAACTCACTCCGATAAAATCAGCCCCTTCAAAGTGCAAATGAATCTCGAGATACCGAATCTTGAAGGAAAGATTGATGCGGAATTCGTCGACAATTGGGTGCAACAATTGGAATCCTATTACGCTATAAATCAACTCTCCAAATCTAAAAAATTCACCATTGCGTCGTTAAAGATGTCAACCTCCGTGCACTGCTGGTGGGAGAACCTCTCGACAAAGATGGAGAAAAATGGAGACCCCATCGACACATGGGATAAATTCGTCGAACACATCCGGAAGGAATTTTACCCAGCAAAATACCTCGAGCAGCAGTATAAGAAGTGGTAGCAGCTAAGGCAATGGAAATATCAATTAGTACAGAGTTACACCGACGAGTTCTACCGACTCATGGCAAGACATGGCATCCAAGAAGAAGAGAAATTGCTTGTTCTGAAATACACCAACGGATTGTAGTTAGGATATTCCTATACTCCATCCTAGCCATACTAGTATTTTGATCATTTACATTTTCAGTCATGCATGCACTTTTAGGGTTTGCATGCATCCCAGTCACCAATCCAGCACCTAGCCCTCAGTTAGCCAGCTCCCTGGAGCTTCTCAATATACATTTCTTGCCCTCCAGTTGCTTAATGCGCCCTTCTTCCTTGATTTTAGGGAGCAACTTGCCCTTCTTCACCTATCTGTCTAGTTGTCTTCTGTTTACACTCAATTACACTTAGTTACACTTACTTACAGTCAGTTACACTCAGTTACACTTACTTACACTAAATTACACTCAGTTACACCTACCAGAGTTAGTTTGACTAATGGTTGACAGTTACTTGAGCATTGATGACTCCACTGATGATGATGAAGACTTCCAGTTGTGCTCCGATGATCATGAGGACACCTAGTTGTGATCCGATGACACTCTATTGATCTTATGATCACTCTAAGAGGCTAATTCGAATTGCCACCTTAGGCATTCGAATCCTCTCTACCATTGTACTATTTATTTGTCCATATTGTGATTATTTAACTAGTGTGTGTGAAGTATTATTGCTTCTATCTCAGTTCTACTGTACCATATTATTATGTTGCTCATTATACTGTATTGTTCACTCTTCTTCTATTTTCCTTCTTAATCATAATTACTCTTGTGAGGTATACATCATCTCTTAGATCTGCTGTGAGGATTTTCACATGGTATCAGAGCATGTTGAGAGTATTGTTTATCTCCATTCTTGAGAGTTTTTTGCAGGTTATTACCAAGATTTCGAGTGCAGCAGTTTCTGCATTTATGCAGCAGTAGTAGTTGCAGAAATTCTCTATTGTTTTTGTAGGTCTTTTATAGCTTCAATATTTTCAGAAGATCCTCCTCTTTATCTATTCAACTATGTTGAATGGAAACCAAAAATGATAGCATATTTGAAGAGACATGATCTCTTTGATTATTGTTTTGAAAGAGAGTTTGAATCCTCTGAAGAAGAGTATGACTGGTTAGATGAAGGTGGAAGAGCTATTGCAGCCATGATGTTTGCTATGTCTCGAAGCTTGGCATTCTACTCCCTTGATGATGAATATGTTAAATCTCCAAACGAGCTATGGGCCCACCTGGATAAAAGTTTTGGCAAGCAGGATGAAGGGATTGGTCCAAACCCTTCCGAGAGAAGGCAAAGTGATGCATTTTCCCTCCTTGATGATCTCATTGATCATGAATCAGTATCAAACATATCTCATATTGAAGTTGTCCACAAAGAAGAAGAACTTGCAGATTCTACACTCCTCCAAATTTCTTCTATTTTGAATTATGTGCCAGCTCACACTCTAGAAATTGCAGAAGGTCCTAAAACCTCTCTTGCACCAGAGTCTGTTGGTTTGCATCATGATCACATGATTATTTTGGAGGTAAAATCAGCTATTGGAGGTAATGCATTCGCTCCTCTCAAGCAATCATCTCTTTTATACTACTATATGATCATTAATTCATGCTTTTAGAAGGTCATTGAAGAACATGGCCATTTCCATTCGCTTGGGATAATTTCTCATGCATCTATTGGTTTTGATCTCACCTCTCATGGTTCAAAGGAGATCTCAAGAAACCATGATTCAAGTCTTGTATCTAAATTGGGTTCTAAGCAAACACTGCTTGGGATAATTTCTCATGCATATGATAGTTTTGATCTCACCCCTGCTGGTTCAAAGGAGATCTCAAGAAATTGTTTTTTAAGTCTTAAATATGATTTTGATTTCAAGCAAACATGTATTAGTTATTTTTTGCATAATCTCACCCATGGTGGTTCGAAGGAGAAGACAAAATACTATATGCACTTTCACAGATTTGATCCTACCTCAGCTGATTCGAATCACAGGTTCAAGGATCATTGTTATACTGTTGGATTTGTTCTCATCACATTCGATCTGAAAAGCAAGTACAAGCACATGCTTTTTGAGCATGATCCACTTCTTCCCAAGAAGAAGATACCTCCAGACATATGACCAAGCATCACACTTGCTTGAGTTTGGAGCATTTAATTTTTTGTGTGTGCCTTACAGTCTGTTTTTTGAGGAGGGGGTATGTGTCCCATGAAATTTTCCCACTTCCTTGGTTTATTGATTGTTATTATTCATTGTATTGGGTGAACTTTGGTCTTAGTTACTAGGGCCTAGGATGGATTAAGGGGGAGTGTTAGGATATTCCTATACTCCATCCTAGTCCCACCAGTATTTTGATCATTTAGATTTTCAGTCATGCATGCACTTTTAGGGTTTGCATGCATTTTGCATGCATCCCAGTCATCAGTTTAGCACCTAGCCCTCAGTTAGCCAGCCCCTAGGAGCTTTTCACTATTCATTTCTAGCCCTCTAGCTGCTTAATGCACCTTTCTTCCTTGATTTTAGGGAGTAACTTGGCCTTCTTTACCTACCAGCCTAGTTGTCTTCAGTTTACACTCAATTACACTTAGTTATAGTCAGTTACACTCAGTTACACTCATTTACACTTAGTTACACTCAATTACACTCAGTTACACTTAGTTACATTCAGTTACACCTACCAGAGTTAGTTTGATTGATGGTTGACAGTTACTTGAGCATTGATGACTCCACTAATGATGATGAAGACTTCTGGTTGTGCTCCGATGATCATGAGGACACCTAGTTGTGCTTCGATGACACTCTATTGATCTTATGATCACTCTGAGAGGCTAATTCGAATTGCCACCTTAGGCATTTGAATCCTCTCTACCATTGTACTATTTATTTGTCCATATTGTGATTAATTAACTAGTGTGTGTGAAGTATTATTGCTTCTATCTGAGTTCTACTGTACCATATTATTCTGTTGCTCATTATACTGTATTGTTCACTCTTCTTCTCTTTTCCTGCTTAATCATAATTACTCTTGTGAGGTATACATCATCTCTTAGATCTGCTCTCAGGATTTTCACAATTGTCCCAGTACATCCAGCAGGAGATGAAATTTTTTATTGTCAATACGCTTGCGGATGCTTTCCACTATGCCAGCAAACTGGAAACCAAGAAGAAAGGAAAACCATGTTTCGCGACAAAGCTGACATCAGGAAGACTACCCGACAAGAAGGCACCAGTCGACTTTGACAAGTCGAGATTTGCTCAGCTAACACCCCCAAAGCCTAACAATGGTAAGAAGTCCTTTCACAAAAGGGAACATAGCAAACAACTGCTGACCAGAAAATGGTGCAATTACCACCACTCATCTTGGCATGATACATCTAAATGAAAAGCTCGGAAGACATTTTTGGAAAAAGTGTCAACCTCCGACGCGTTCGACAAGACAATGGAAGAATCTGATCCAGACGTGATGACTCTTTTGACTTCAACTACTCCTGCAGCCTCGACTATCGTCGACGAGGAGGAATGAGAGCGTCTGTTCCATACACGGATATGGGTCCAGAGCAACCCATTACATCTGATCGTGGACAATGGGAGCTAAATGAACTTCGTTTCTGAAGAAATGGTGAAGAAATTAGGTCTTGTTACCACTCCGCATCCTTAGCCTTACAACATTGGTTGGATGAAGGATGGACATGAACTACGAATCATTCAAAAATGAAAGCTCACCTACTTCATAAAACCTTTTGAAGATTTAGTACTCTATGACATGGCACCACTCTCAGTATTCGACGCCTTGTTTGGGAAACCTTACCTATGGGATAGACATGGAAGTTATCAGTCATGGCATCAGAAGGTGATTGTCATAATCCGAAATCAATGGTTCAGCATACCAGAGCAACAACCTACACCAACGGTTCCACTAATATATGCCAAATAGACAAAGAATCTCATCAATCATGCTCAGAAATGTGCATTAATCATGATCAAGCTGCAACATTCAAAGAAGACTGTAGCAATGAGTCGTTTCACTGACCAATGCAGTTCCCAATAGAAGCAGCAAGTCAATCATATTCTTGATGAGTAAAAGAACCTCTTTCAAGCTCCAAACGGAGTACCTCAGCATTGCCAGGTAAAACACTCCATTAAACTTGTTCCTGGTTCTTCTTTTCCTAACGCCTCTGTTTACAAAAGATCCATTCTCAAAAATGAAGAGATTCACAGACAAATCCAAGAATTAATCGACAAAGGACATATTCGCCCCAACTCCTCTCCTTGTGGAAGTCCAGTTGTCCTAGTTCTGAAGAAAGACGGGGCTTGGCGCATGTTCATCGGCTATAGAGCTCTCAACAAAATATCGGTGAAGAATCAATACCCTCTGCCACGGATAGACGAACTTATCGATTGTCTGAAAGGTACTAAATTCTTTACTAATCTCGACCTCAAGTCGGGATATCATCAGATTCCAATCGAGCCCTCAGATGTGTGGAAAACTGCTTTCAAGACCAAGGAAGGATTGTTCGAATGGTTAGTCATGCCTTTGGGCTTAACCAATGCACCTACGACCTTCATGTGACATATGGATAACCTTCTCCAACCTTTCATCGACAAATGGGCTATTGTCTATCTCGATGATATTTTGATTTTCAATCGATCATGGGAAGAACATATCGAACATCTTCGACAAGTCCTCGACTCTCTCTAGCAACATCGACTATACCTAAAGATGGAAAAATGCTCTTTTGCAATGACCAGCATCAAGTATTTGGGGTATGTAATTGACTCTACAGGCATTCACATCGATCCATACAAAGTATAGATCCTCAAAGATTGGCCCATTCCTAGAAACATTCAAGAACTAAGAAGTTTTCTTGGTTTGGCGAATTTCTATCGATGGTTCATACTTGGCTTTAGTCACATAGCCTGGCCGTTGAATCAGATGACGAAAGGAAACGGGAAAACTGTCTTTCAATGGAAAAAAACACATCAAGCAGCTTTTGAACAACTAAAACAAAGGCTCTGCACTGCACCAGTACTTGTGTCACCTGACTTGCATCATCCCTTTGAGATTGAGATGGATGCATCGGACTATGCCTTGGGTGTAGTGATCACTCTATCTGGTCACCCAGATGCTTTTCATTCTGAGACTTTTAACAAAATAGTTAGAATATACTCGACGTATGAAAAAGAATTGTACGCCATTGTGCAAGCTCTCAAGCAATGGAGGCATTACGTCCTTGGCAAGGAAATGGTCATTCTCACTGATCACATGCCTCTACAGTTCACTTCAACACAATCAAAGTTGTAGACAAATCGACAACTCAAGTGGATTAATTACCTACAACAATTTCAGTTGGTGATTAAGTATCGAAAAGGAAAGGCTAATGCCACTGCAGATGGCCTCGGTCGACCACCCATTACTCTCCTTTTGACAGTGATGAGTATGCAGGGTTACGACACGACCACATGGAAATAGTTTTACGAGGACGACAGTGACTTCTCAGCAGTCTACCAACACTTATAGACTAATAAGTCATAGACCTCATATCCCGACTACTTCCTAAAAGATACCTTGCTATACAAGCTTGGACAACTTTTTGTACCGACCAGTGAGCAACGATAGCAGCTCATTTGGGATGCGCACTACAGCAAGACTGCAGGACACTTTGGAGTAGCAAAGACACTTGCTATTCTGCAGAAGTATTTCTTCTGGCCTACACTTAAATCTGACGTCAACAAGTACATTCGATATTGTGTGCTTTGTGCCATTTCTAAGCCACCTAATCAACGACAGGGATTGTACACACCTCTACCAGTTCCTAGTCAACCACGGGAATCTATTTCTATGGACTACTTGATGGGTTATCCTACCACCAAACATTATCATGACGCAATATAGTAGTAGTCAACCGATTTTCCAAGATGGCCATTCTCATACCATGTAATAAGACCACGACAGTGCAACAGACTACACAGCTCTTCTATACACATGTTTGGAAACACTTCGATTTACCCACAACCATCATTTCCGACCAAGATGCCAGATTCATTACCATCTTTTGGAAGACCCTCTAGAAGCAACTAGACACATGACTCTCATTGTCGACAGCTTTCCATCCTCAGACTGACGGACAGTCGGAAGTTGTGAATCGCTTGGTAGTACATCTGCTTCTCATGTACAATCACCAGCATTGACGCAGATGGGATGATAGTCTTCCATACATATAGCATAGCTATAATCGTGATCAGCACAGCTCTATAGGAAAGAGTCCATTTGAGATTTGTTATGGATTTCAACCCTCACTGCCTATTGACTTGATCAGCTCCTCGACACTGCCTAACTTTGACACAGACCGCAGCCAGCGAGAAGTTGATAAAGCGGTCAAGTTTCGAGAACAGATTTGTGACATCCAGAAGCAAGCCCAGGATATGTTGCACAGAGGAAACGAGAAAGCTAAGGCCATATACGACAAGCATCGTAAACCTCATACTTTCCAAATTGGGGATAAGGTCTGGCTACATCTTAAGAAGGAGCGCTTCACTAGTCCTTTCAAGAAGTTAAAACCTTTGCGATATGGTCCATACAGTATTCTTTGACAGATTGGCGAGAACACTTTCCAGGTTGACATTCCTTCTTGTCTGGGTCTGCATCTAGTTTTCAATGTGGATCTGCTTTGACCATACCATGCACCCTTATTGGAACATAATGACTTCTCGACAGCATCACCCATAGACATCAATCCAGATGTTCAGGAGCCTCTTCCTTGCGACACCATTGTGGGACGACAGGTACGCTTTATGAGGATGAACACTCTTCCCTTGTTTGAGGTTGCCAAAGTTGGACAAATCCCATCTCAAGGAAAGTGGTACTCTGCTACTCAAGTGATCGACAAGTTTCCTCACCTTTGCGAGCAAACAGTGGAGTCCATTGTTTCTTAAGGAAGGAGGTCTAATCCACATCGCAGTTGGCATTTGTTGTCGGATGTTAACTTCGACATCTTCAGTCAGTCATCACCATTGATACAATTTTGACAAGTTTCGACACAACATGACTTCGACAACCTTAGCGCTTCGACATGTTCAACGACCTCACAATTCGTGACATCGGAATGCAACGTCGATATGCAACTAGCAACTTCGATAGACTGCCTTTCTCTCTTCCAGTCGACTGTAATGGTTGAACAGTTGAAACCGTTCTAACTTCTTCTTTGTAATTGAATGTAACAAGAAGGAACCCAAGCGTCTCAGATTTCTTTATAAGCATGTAAAATATTGTAATATAGGGGCATCTTGATCAATCTAGAAACAATTCTCATTCCTGTAGATTGTTTGTGCATATCTGTGTTTATTGGTATTGCGTAATCCTCCTTTTGCTCATTCAATTTATTAAGCTTCCGCCATAACAGAGCCGACTCATTCAGTTGAACTGTTGTCCCCTTCGTGCTTCCTGGGCACAACCTGGATCACTCTACCCCAACTCCTATGGGAGTTATCCCTTCATATCTCAATGTCTTCTCTACCCAACTGCAACTGGAGATGTTCCTTCACCCAATTGCAATTGGGTTTACTATCACTTCCTACCACTCTACCCAACCTCAATTAGATTTTCCTTCATGTCTAATAACAACTAGACTCTCACACAAGACACAACCTACTCTTATACCCACTGAAGTTGATCCGGATTTATGTGGGAATGAAACAAAAGATAGCATATACCGAACATATACAGAGATATATTGCAAATAACACAGTGATACAGTAAACACATATTCTATTAAATAGCGGAAATAGAACACACTGTAAAATACAATAGCTAGAATGGTGGTAGCTATCTCTGAGAAGAGATGTGGCCGCTATGCTCATTCGTGCCATGATGAATACAAAGAGAGGCCGAAAGGGCCTATTTATCATAATCAGGACGGAAAGAATCCCAAACATCCAAAAACCTAACCCTAGAAGATGAACCGTCATAAAGTTTGCGGCCCGAAGGTGGTTAGTTGAACAGTCAACTTCCCAGGGTCATAACTTTTGCATACGATCTCCGTTTGGGGCGCTCGGTAGCTTGTTGGAAAGGTCTATCCGAGATTTACAACTTTCGACTAGGCCTACATGTATGTTGTTGGCAACCATTTGGCCCCCCAAATCACCAAAAAATGTCGTTTAGGTCCTCAAAATGGCTCCAGAAGTTCAGGACCCAAAAAACTGCTAAAAATAGTAATTTACCAAAATTGCCAGAAGACTGTTTTGAGCCAGTTGGTAGAGGTGGGCTGCCACCGATATCCACCTAGATCAGAAGTACATGTGACTTTAGGTCAATTGCATGTCAATGCGCACAACGAAATGCAATGCGAAATCACACTCGATACACAGACGTGTCAAGATTTACGGCTTTCAATTAAATGAAACAATCTCTTTACAAGAGGAATTACATGCATAAATAAACTATGTTCGCAGTCAGAATTTAACATCCACCATTCATACCACCCTTAGAAAACTATGGGTGTGAGGCAATTCTTCATCCTCGGCACAACAACTCATGTAGGAAACCTTACACTAGCAATAGAAACCTCTTTCCTATTCATATGCTAGTATTTATAGACGTTCTTTCGTTTGATGTCCCACTCAATATTCCTCTAGAAGTTTCATGCATTTACACCAATATATCATCTTCATTAAATACTTCACATGCCCTCTCTAAGAACAACTCGCCATTTGGCCTTCTGCAATCACCACCATAACTGCTCTAGAACTACTCCAATTAACCCAATGGCCTCGCTCCTTGACATGTTGTATTTTCCATTGATTTCCTTTCTGTCATCATTGGATTAAATTTTTACTGCCTCTAGATCCTTGATCGGTACTTCCTTCGACCTTTATGTCCCATTAGTTGTCATTCCACGACTAGATTCCATGACCTCTTCATGACCAATCAATTTGTTTTCCTCATCGCATGTAGTCAACCTTCCACTCATCAACCTTGTCTTACCTGGAACAACTGCATATGGCCTTTGTCCAATATTCCTTGTCGAATGTTTCGTCGTCGTGTCCATTCTTTGGCTCAACAGTTTCCTCAACCATGATCTGGTAAGTATCCTTTTCTGAGCTAGTCTCCCCCCTAGGCATGAATCACAAACAGGGAATGACAAACAGCCTATGTTTCCTAGGCTTGTTTCTAGTTTTCTTATATGATGAGATGAAGAAAACGAATGGACACCTCGATTGTGATGTTAATCCTTCTCATTTGATTCCCTGCTATTGCTATCGGGTAGTAATATCATTTATCCGAGATTACTATCTCAAGTTTAATTATCCATGTAGAATTGTTCATAAAATTTATTTTGAAAACTTTCACAGGTTGTGGAGATGCACATGCTTGGTAGGAAGATAACCAATGCATTGCATCTAGGTTCCCTCAATGTATCCAACATATACATCCTATAGTGGCCTATCCATTTCATATTTATGCATATATTTTGTGGGATTTTGATCCATAGATCATGAGCCTATGTACTATACACCTTGTCAACACAAATACTGCTTGTAGAAATATATATCTTAATGAATCTACATTGAAACAATCATTTGTCAATATAGGATGTAATAGCCATGAATATATGACTTAATTCTAAGTATTCAAGTGTTTTTCCAATACCAATTAGACAACAGGACTATGTTCATGACTTGTGCATACAAGGACTATTTGCTTCCATTCCTCTGCCCACTTACAGGACAAATGAACCCAAGTTTCATTTGTAGAAATTAATTAACTCTTAGAAGAATCACCACAAAAATTAAACATCCATGCATGCTCTGTTACAGTCATTATGAATTCTATTTGTAAGGGAACAACAAACCCATATATAGAACTTAAAAGAAATTGAATATAAATTATGAGATAATTAAACTAAAGCAAAGTCAAGCTACATGCCATGATGTTTCTTGTCCAACCATTATAACACATTTAATATATGGATTTGGAAAAAAATGGATTTGTTGCCTATGTAAAATGAATTTGGAGTGAGGTAGTTATCCCAAAGACTAAAACCAAATGTATATTTTGTCTCTTTGTTTAGATCAGTCGGACACCTACCTAATCAAATATCAAATGTATGAATCCCAATTATAGAGAGAAGAAGTTTCTATATATAGAATAATTTGATTGGAAAAAGGCCACTATGAAAGCCTAGTTTTCTGTATATGTAACCTCAATTATACATCCTACAAGTTTCCTTATATAGAATCCTATCATTGCCACTCACCCAACTCCTACCTTGCTATCGCTCACAATTGTACTAGGTCTTCCAAATGACAACAAAAATGATTCTCAATATATCAATATTATTTAAGCAGCACCATTGACCCAGATCAGACCCATAACCAAAATGGAACCCTTACCGCAAGAAAATAGAAAGGATGGAACAAGGAAAAACCCCAACTATGAGTTGAAAGGGGAAATAAGACACTAGAAGGGAAAAAAAAGAGATGCTTTCCTTGGCTTCAGTAATGAACACCATAGAAGCAATTCAAACACAAAAGAATGAGATAGACCTAAAAGCACTATACCCACTAGTTACAAATGAAGCTTCTCCAATGGAACTACGAGACAACTCATACAAAAATGGAAAACCATAAGTTAAACAACATTTACACTTCCAGATCAATCTGTACTTCGATCGCACAAGGCACCAAACACCAATACTATATGCAAACAACCGACGCCCTACCTATTAAAAAATATAGCAATTGTGAAAGAAACAATAGAGAAGAAGGTCTCAAACCCCAGGCCAACTGCACTAGGACATTGAACAAGAGAACCTCAAATGGCAAACCGACCCAAAAAAAAAAATGCCCAGAAACAAACAAAAAATTGAACACCATGCTATTTTCTACACTAGAATCATACCATTTTTTTTCACAAAATCCATCATTTGGCTACAATGCAACACAACAATGTTCATCTTGCACACTTATGAAACCAACCATCAATAAAGAAAACATATAAAGGCAATAAAATTAACTTTTCCACGCCTAGAACACATAGCCATAGCCACCAGAGACAAAAGCACAAAGACTACCTGGAATTTGCCTCTCACAGATGCCAAGAACATGAATCTGCAACAACCAAACACCACTCAACTTTTTCAAATGCCTACACCACCAAGAAAGGAAAACAGTCTAGAGATGAACCACCTTTTACTGTAGAGGACCAACAAGAGGAATAGTGCATTTAGCATGGGAAATGGTCTAGAAATTCAACTCCTCTAACTCACAATCAACATACACCACTAGGCTCTACGAGACACCGACACTACCAAGCAACGAAAACAATCCATATTAATACCACTTTCTATTGTAGACGACTAGGAAATAGAAAGCCAAAGCACTCGAGAGAAATATTGCTAAATGCACAAAAAAAATTCTTGGAATCCACCCCTACCAAACCACAACCAACAAACACCGCTCAAGCTTTCTAGACGTCGATGGCACCAAGCAACAAAAACAATCCACAAGGGAACCACCTTCTTCCACAAATGACAAATAATGAAAACACTCTAGAGAAATATTGCATTTACCACGACGACAAAATTGGACCTTGCATAAAAACTCACACCTCGAGCAAGGAGAACAATGTATAGACCTTCCATTAAACACTCAATGACGTGGTGACTAAGTAGACCATCCTAGACCAACTAGTATTAACACCATGCATTAAAAACAACCCAACAATACATATGTTATAGCATCATTGATGCTTGGGATCCAAATCTTGTTGCTGACAACAACAACCTCTACGCTAATCATCCTTCAATATAATCCGAATATCATGACAATGGAAAAATGCCAAATATTTCAACATTCCAAAACATTAGCCAAAGGTTCAAAATTAAACTCCGATGGAAACCGAACTAACCCCCCTCCCATTCACTATATGTCCCTTGCTACCGCGAGCACATAATAATTTTAATTTTGTAATGAAATAAAAATTCAATATTTTTTAACTAATAAATATACATATTAAAGAAAAAATACCTAAATTTGTATGATATGCAATGTCCAAACAATTGCCCTGGATTTTATTGAGAATTTGTAAGCATTCTTAGATACCTCCTCCCTACTCGGGTATAACATTACTTTTACACTATGAAAGTGAAGATCGTTGAGATCGTAAATGACATTCTTCTTACATGTGTAAAATTCAAAATCCAAAATGGTGGTTTTCCTTTTCAAAAGGTCCAATAAATTTAATGTTATTGTGAAAGTACTTAGCATCTATGCTTTTCAGGGCATTTTATTTCTAACGTAAAGCCCCGCATGTGTCCTAAAGCATCAACATCTAGAATTTTGAACCATAATTGTGCTTATACTATGAAAGTGGCTGATGTATAATAATTTAGGCGTTCCTAAGCATATTATTTTCTGAGTGTGGGCAATCTACAACACTTTAACCTTTTTGATAAATATTTTATTCTCATAAGTGGGTAATGTAAAACACTCTTAACCCTTATATTCTTATAACAATTTACAAGAAAATATTATATTCTCATGAGTTGTTAATGAATCACACTCTAACCCTTTTAAGAAAACAACTTATTGCTCATATTTCATGAATCTTGAAACGAACAAATGTCCCGTGGACACTTTATATTAGAAAGTTTTATAAGAGAAGAATAAATGGCATAACTTGGAGCATAATTTTGATGCTGTTTGCGATTATTTTTCTTAAAGTAGTTCCACTCAGTCCAATCCATAATTTTATATTTTAATTATAATGTAAAAGGCTTTATAAAAATTCAAACCAACAATGAGCACCATAATTTGGTTTTGTCAAGCCTTCACATATTCCAAAAGGGCAACAGTTTTATTGTTAGAAAGAAATCCAAGAGAAAAATTCCTAATCGATTTTAAATGTAACACATTGTACTTAACAAAAATATTTTGTAAGTAAAAAAAAAATTAAACAATATTTAATATTTTAATTAAATTAAACAATTATTATATAATTTTTAAGATATTATATTTTGAATAATGATAAATAATACGAAAATACAATAAATGGTTATATGGAATGAGATATAATTGTGTTAGGAAGAAATGTGTAAATTATTTACAAAATTATATATATATATATATATATATTATTTTATATATATATATGATAGAAAGGAAATATTAATGTTCAATTCTTATAGAGTGCATATGTACCATAATACCTAACAATTAGGAGAGCATGTCCTTTATTTTTAGTATATTTAGTTAGCATATAGTTAGTAGTATTAGACTTAAGTTCCCATACCTTACGGTAGGGGAAACATGTCAAAACATAACCACTATATATCATCGTTGAAGTTATTTATTTAGAAGAGTTTGTTCCATATGCCGAGACAAGAACTACTATAATGGTTAGTTAGAAGTATGAGGGGAATGAGATGCTTTAAGAGTTAAAACATATATTAAAGCGTTGTAATGGTTATTAGATAATGACAATGATAGAGACATCCATAACAAACAATAAATATGTTGGAGAAACAAAAGTTGGTTAAGCCGACTAGAAAAATCTTGATAGAGGCTTCTAGAGAGGTGGTCTTTTCATGTAATTTTATGTTATATATACAAATAAATACACTAATTGGAGCATGGATTCCATCCTGTAAGGAAATATTACTCTTTGTTGATTGTCTATATGTTCATTCTCTATTCTTTTACTTGTTTTATTATGGTATTAGAGCAATTCTATGTATAAATCCCTCATTGGAGGCCCAAGATAATAAAGGTCTTACACCAAAGTTAGTTCTTTGTACTGTATCAGATAAACCAGTTTGTTTTATTGTGCTATGGTTTTCTTTGTGGAAGGTTTTATAGTGTAACTTGTAGGACTTTTGAATATGTTGTGGAAGGTTGTGCTGTGTATCTGGTAGGACTTTTGAATTTTTTGTGATGGGTATTAGTAATAGTATATGTGTATATTCGTTGATGTGTGACTAATGTTGTTGAATCCAGATAGGTGCATGTGATTCTACCGTTGAAATGAAATGATCTTACTATGATCTAATGTTATTTTATAACAAACTTATGTGTAGTTAACACATGTACTGCACTTCTATGTGATTTGAATTTGTTTGCCATTGATAAGACTAGACAAATTACTAATTTTTTTGTGGGATCTATCTTGCCAATCCATATGTAATATTTGTTATTTTTCTTGCCTAAAGTGTAGCCATGAAAAGTGAGATCTAGCTTGTTGAAGCAGTGGTTTTGATAAATAAATACCTCAAAAACGTTTCCACTACAATAAAAAAGGATGCTAGATGATGATTGGTTAAAAGTGTAACAATTATAGAAAGAAATTGATTTAGGTCTGATATGAAAATGTTAACAAGAAAAGGAATCATTAGTTGAGACGTGCAATAGTAATTTGAAAACAAGGATGACAATAGTACCAAGGATAAGGTGATCAACCTGTACGGTGTGGTCCTCGACGTGGAAGAGCATGGATCAATGAAAGGTGTTCCTCAAACTCATTTCAGATAAGGATCGCTGCAAGTAATGTAAAAGGAGGACGTGCACAATCGATAAGTACATAGGGAAGAAATCAATCTTGGTAACATATATCTCACTAATAAATAATTCATAAATTCTTTAGTAGATGAATGTCATGTTTACAAAATTGCTATCGTCTTTCTTACTGCAATATGGGCTATTTGTAGTTATGATTATTGTATCTATAGGTTAGTGAATCATTTGGGAATATGGGTCATTTGTATTTATTATTATGGTCTCTATAAGTGAGTGGGTAAACGTTTAGTTGGGTCTTGGAAAAGATGGTGTTCCACTGCTAATTGTTAGGTCATCCATATTAGGAGTGTAAAAAATAATATTTCTAATTTTCATCCAAAGGATAGATTTTCAAAGGAGGGAATGTCTTGGTCTAAGGTTAAAGTCCAAGTTGTCGATAAACATGATAAACATGAGATTAGTGATTTTTTATCAAAAGGAAAATATAAAAGGGTCATGGTAAAAGGAAGAAATATGGGGTGTATGTCAAGTGGTACCTGACACTCCATATCTAAGAGTTTGAATTTGTAAATCAAATATGACAAGGACCATGTCCACTTAAAAGGTTAAGCATGTCCTTCATGCATCAACCCAGCTTGCCAAACCAATGTCATAGGATGTTGTGTTGTAATATTGCACAATCCAACAAACCACATCCTAGAATAAAATGTCATCATAAACAAAGACTTGAGTTGTAAGAAGATTGAAAAAATTGACATGGTTGTGATCCCAACCTCTGTAATGGGAAAAATGGAAAAATATTGTTATTGTACCTCTGGTGAATCCATCGGGAATATGGTTGCAAGTCCTACTAAATCCATTTGTTGGTACAAGTTGTAGTGCCTAGTTATGGGAGGTTGTAGTCCCCAAGTTAGTAGTAAGGCATTTTATTCAGGCATAAAATTTGTAGTGCAATGGCACATGTAATCAGATGATGTGTTTTTATCTCATATGTAGTGAGGTTGTGGTATCAAGTTGTGGAATTGACCACTTGGGAAGGTATGGGGTTGGTTGGTGTACATGTATTCTAGCTTGATGTTGAATTAGAGAAGATAAATGTTTGATTGAAGGGGAAGAGTGAGTTAATCTCAATGTTCACAATTTTGTACGAAGTTATGTATTAGGTGGATTTTAGCATGTTGATGAACCACATAAGTGAAAAGGTTTCCTAGAGAAGTTGTAGGTAGAGTATTTGGAAACCCATGTATTTTAGTATATGGATTCCTTTTTATATGGACATCATAAATGATATTGTACATGTAAAAAAAGATGGAGCAGAAAGATCAAGGATAAATCCTAATAATGAAGAAAGACCAAGACAATGATGATTAAGGTTGATGTCCAAGCTCATAACTTGATTGATCACTAAATATGAAGACATTACCAATTTGAATAAAAAGAGGAAAATATTACCCAAAGGAAGACCAAGATGAAAACAATCCATAGTAGTGACAAAGAAACACATTGATTGTTACCTCTAATAAACGTATAGTGGGAGTATTAAAACCTGGATTAAACCATTGTAATGTTTATTAGTGAATGATAGTGATAGAGATATCTAGACCATCAATCAATGAGGTAGTTGGAGAAGATATGTTGGTAGAAGAGAAGTCGACCAAGACAACTAGAAAAATATTGATAGAGGCATCTAGACAGGCCCTTTTCTCATGTATTTTTTTTATATAAATACAAATGAATCCCAACCATTGGATAATGGATTCCATCTTGTAACAATGTCTCTCTGTGTTCATTATCTATTTTTTTTACTTCTTTTATCATTAAGAAGGTTGGTAAGGTAACCTATATAACATAAGGTTAAACTCAGAAACTTGCTAAGGTAAGGTAAAGGTATTTAGAATCCTATATCACGATGACTCCTATCTATTGAAGGAAGGTTGTACTCCTATATGTTGAATGCAGGTTGTCGATCTAGTGAGTGATATGTACCATTGGTGTTAAATGAGTGACCATGGGATGGATGATGGTTATCAAGCTATCTAGTGGTATGCATGTTTTAAGGTAGCAGAGTGACTATCGGATGGGTGGTGGTGCTTTATTTGTAGCATGGTCATGTTATTGGTTCCATCACTAATAAAAGGTTTAAGGAAGCTACACGGACGGTATGGGTTGCAGGTGCATGGTGCCAACATCGATAGTGTATGGTTAATACCATTAAAGCTTAGGATAGGTGATGGTAGTATCTAACTAACAATAGTAATATTACACAAATGATGATAGGATCTATACCTAGTCTATGTTTTTCAGGTAACGATAGGTGACTTCGTTTATGTTTCCTAAACAACTATAGGGAGGGTGCATGGATAGAGTGAGTGGTTCATGAAAGGATGTAGGGAGGGTGGGTAAATAGTGTGAGTGGTTCCCAAAAATGGGTTAGGATGATATGATAAGGCCCATTACCTAACCCTAGGAAAACAAGTGGAGGGAGATTAGGTGAAGGAGCTGTCTTGTTTCATCCAGAAGTATGTGGAGGGAGCTTAGATAAATGAACTTTCTTCTTTTTTCACCAAGTGAGTGATCCTAATGCCATATTTGCAACTGAAAATGTTTGAGTGGTGTCCTTACATAAATAGTAGATATATTGCTTCGTTAGAAATTTTTGAGACATAGCTACAACATCTTCTTATGGCCAAATTGGCCTTAATATGAAGTAGGATACCATATACTATTGGAAATTAATTATATCCACATTGGATCTCAATTCCATCCCCACCTACTCAGCATTTGTATGTTCAAGGTTCATGTTTGGGTGGTTCCTGGCCATCAATCACTAACTATCGACACCTTTTTCATTTTGGGACCTAGAGTAGAGGAAGAGTGGAGTGGATTTGATGAAATGGCTCAATCTATCATAAATACAACATGATTCGAAAGTGAAATAGTTATCCCATAAATGATTATAATGAATAAATTGCATCTATTTTACTTCATAATTAATCATTGAATGCAAATTTTCTCTATTTGTAGGGTTTATGTGTTATAATTTACAGCATGATTCAAAATTGAAATAGTTTCCCCCTAGACGATTATAATGGAAAATATATTGGGATATATATTGTTAAGTTGATAACAAAACGAGTGAGAGATTAGTTTTGGTTAAATAACTATTTTACTTCATAATTAATTAATGTAACATTTTCTTATTTGTAGGATCTAAGTGTTATAATTTACAACATGATTCCCAATTAGAATAGTGACAATTATAATGGAAAATAAATTAATAATAGACCAACAAGTTAAACATTATTCAATAATTGGGTAAATTCTTAGGTATAGTTAGGTAATGGAAATACATATGCATTGCTTACAGTTAATGCATTATGATCTAATAGTATTGTTAAAATTTGTAATACCCCTGGATGAGACCCCTGAAATGATCATATGTGTGATGTAAATATTGATATGCAAATGCATGCATGGCAGAACAAATGCATATTTTGTAATTATTAATATTAAAATCAACAACTCGTTGTGGGGAGGCGGAACATTGAAGAGATCGGAGACTCATGTATTCATCTAAGACAGTAAGGGGGTTGAAAGTGGCCTAGGAAGAAACTATGCATTGACCCTTAGATACCTTTTAAAAAGTTAAAACATCCCTAAATTTTATCCTAAGTTATGGTTAAATATCAATCCCATTTTATTGACTTAAATAATTATTATTAAAGTAATAATTATGATTGAAGTGGGATTTTGGGGAAATTATGTGTTTGAATATAATCAAGGAACATGGATGAGGAATTCCATGCGATTATAGTATTTCATGCATAAGATTATATATGCAAAGCAAGGGGAATATTATTCATTTATTATTCCTTCATTCAGGGAAGGAAAGTGTGTGTGCAATTGCATGGAAGGTATGAACAAACAAAGAAGAAGAGAGAATTGTTGAATGATAATTCTTCTTGTGGAATGAACCTATGATTGATTATTGGTTTGTGGTCAATGAAATGGTGAATTATGCACGAACCATTCTAGTGGAATTCCTGTGTACTGGTTAAGAAATGATGGGTTTTCACCGTGGTGCGATTTGAAAGAAGCCAGAGTGGGAATTATGTGGTTTGGCATGGAATTGACTTTAAGTTATTTTCGTGGATGCCCATAAACCTGTGTTAAATCCTTGAGAAATTATGGTATTGGTGAGATGCCTAAATAGTGAATGCATGAGTCTTAGCTCGGGGGTGGCATTTTGCTGAGAGATAGATGAGCAAAATTTCCTATGGTTGGGTGGAGCATAGAAGCACACAACTAGTTTCCCAATTCAAGCATTACCTAGATAAGTTTTAAACTCTATAAATGATGCTTTATTTCTCAATTTAGTTTAACTAATTAATGATAAAGAAAAATGATACATTTTTATGAGTTATTTGAATGCTTTATTTCTCAATTTAGTTTAACTAATTAATGAGAAAAAAAAAATGATACATTTTTATGAGTTATTTGTTTGAATTCCTGTACATGAAATTGACAAAAGTTTATTTCTACAATTTATTTGCTTTCTGGTTAACTTTTTGGTTTTTTTTATAAAAGAAGGAAATAATGCACGGAGGTTCCTTGTTTGGATTTATTTGGGAATGGGTTATGCATGGATGGAAATGCATTTCCATGTTTAGCACACAAATTGTTTGTAATTTAATTATTTTGTAGAAGATGGGCATGGACTTATTTTGCTTAATATATAAACATTTTTTTATTGTGTCTTACCTTGAATGGTTTTTTCATTTGTAATCTATGGGCTGGATCATTAATTAAGTTTAGCATTGAATGGTATCTTGTATTTAGAAACCACAAGTTGATTTTGCTTATCCAAATAAGTTTAAATGATTATGTTGAATTATTAACTTATATGCGCAATTATTACATTGGAAGATTACATTCCTGGTTTGGAAGGAATGATAATTGCTATGCTATTTAATTTTTGCATTTAATCCTTACTACAGGATTAATGTGTTGAGATATCAATTGTTTCTTGTTTTTAGAGCAATCCTTAACTCAATATTTACTGTGCAGATAATTCTTATTGTAAATTTTTACTGCGCAGTTCTCAACAAAATGTTGACTGCGCACTTCTTGGGAATGAATTTATAAATAAAGATTTGAAAATGTTACCTTACAAGCGTTAGTTTTTTTAGGTTTGGTGTAATGAAAATTAATAGGAAATCTATTATGGGTATTAAATATGGTGCCAAATGCATTTCCTATAAGAATGCATATAAGCATTATGAATGTGGCTATTATGCATATATTTTTATATTAAAAAAAATTTATTATTTTGTCTTAAGTCCAGTGTTACAAAGGGTGCGTTATAAAATTCATTTCACTAATATTACATTTTGTATCATATCATTCTTGCATTTTTTTTATTTTACGAATGTATTTAGATGGAGATTTTGCTTATGATCTAAACATCTCTCTAATTTTAAATTTGTGCATTGGGAAATGCAATACAATTTAATAGTATTGTTAAGACGCATTGACTTCAATGATATTACATTTTGTATGATATTATTTAGTAAAATAGTCAAATCCCGATTTGATTAAGTTACTCTAGTTATACAAGTACATAGAATCACCATAGCTAAGTAGTCGAAACATTAATCTAATTTACTTACCATAGTTAGCAAAGTAGTTAGAATTAACATAGTTATAAAGTTGGAACCCTATCTAATTAATAGAAACGATACTTAGCAAGGTGAATCTAGTGGTTAAGCATATTGTGAAGTCATTGTTGGAGCAGAAAGCCCCATAGTTTGTATGAAAACATTCAGTTTTGGTCATTTGGTATGGTATCATTTAGTTAAATAATGGAAACTCTAATGTAATGCAGTTTCCACAATTAGCCGAGCAGATAGAATCACTATCATTAAATGGTCAAAACCCTAATCTAATTCAGTTAGGGACAACTTGATCTATTGATCTATGTCTTTGGATGGATATTTGCATTATGATGTAACAATCCACTAATTTGAAATTTGTGCATTGGGAAATGCAATATGATCGAATATATTGTTGAGATGGATTAATTTTAGTGAGATTACATTTTGAATGATATCATTAAGTTAAATATACATGTAATTCATTATTCAATTTCATTCGAGAAAGTGCTACAATGATGCATAGGATGAAAATTCGCATTAAAACTTGCTTGGGGTTCGAAAATCCATAAGTCACAAAGATTAACATTGGAGAAACAAACTATAAATATTTTAAATAAAGATAGACATGACGTCAAATTGACAACAATATCTAGAATTAAGTGCAAATGGTGTTTGAATTCAACCTCCTTTCACATATGATTGATATGAGAAGATGCCAAAGGGGGCAGGAGTGGCTTTAATCAAAGACGAAAAAAGGCATATTAATATTGATCACTATGTAATACATATGTAATTCATCTTTAAATTTCATTTTGTTTGTTCACATTTACTTTATTACAATTCACCATTTTGACCATGTAAATATGTTTTTTTTTTAAATTTTGGATGAGACAATTTCAATGTGGTAAATTTTTTTTTAAGCAACATTGTTTTGATCCACCTGCTGTGAGCATAGATCCATATTAACCTTGGAAAAAAAAAATTGATTATGTTGAAAACATTCATCAAGTTTAAGACTCTAGAAAGGGTTTTCACCTCAAGGTAATTTTAGATTCCTCTCAATCCTTAATAGAGAGAAAGTTTAGATGAATCTATCCTTTTATTTATTCAAACACACACATAACTCACAGATTTTTAGAAAGAAATAAAAAAAATCTCAAAGAATATCTCCTTGAGACTCGTTATTTCCCGTCATAATCTTGAAATAGAACCATAGAATAATCAATAAGAAAAAAAAGTCCCTCTTTGCTGCAAGCTTGATTCCTAATTTCTCACATTTTTCTAACGACTAGAACAACTAGTTGATCTCGAGTTAAAGGCTACTAGTTTCCAAAAGATGAGGATGCACACATTTACGGAGTTGAAGTGCATCAGTGCCACTTTCTTTCATAATCCAATGTTGTTATAGGGGAGGGGAGGATATAATGGGAATATTTAATGCCACACTAGATTACTTTGAATTTTCCATTCGACCCTGTGTGCTTAACCATTCTAAATTCCTATATGTTCGTTTTATTCCCTTGACCTCAGAGTGAACCTCAAATAATTTATTCCCACCCAATTTAATTTTGGGGGATCAAGATGTACCATGATTCTCAAGGTGCGATATTAAGTGCACAGACTAATATTACTTCCCTTTTGCAAGGAAAAGGAAAGATCCCCTTGATAGGTCACCTCCTTAGGTTAGTAGGGATTCCCTTTAGGAAAGGTAGGGGACAAAGATGGAGAACACATGTTGGGAAGGGAAGGGAAGGATCTGATCAGTTAGTCGATCACACCCATACCCTACCATTTATGACGGAAAGAAAAGGAAATAGTTACCACCTGTGGTGGCATGTCCTTTCTTTGATTACCCTACTAGGGAGTAGTAGTTTACCATGAATGATTCCTTATATTTATGGCTCTAAGTTATGGAACATATACAACATGGATATAATAACATTACGAAATGGATAGAATCCCTATAGATAGCTAGGAAACATTCGTCCTCTACTATAGGGAGGAAAGCTTCCAAAGGTCATGCATCTTGTCTAGATTGGTTGGTCATGTCCTCCTACGGATACTTATGCTTTAGGGTTCTAGGTTACTAATGATCTTTTATTTTTGTTGATGGTAGTGGTAATTATTAGATTCTCTCAATTAAACAAACACCAACCTTGTGGTTTCTTTCTTTTCTCACGTAGGTTTTATGTTTTGGATTTCATTGCTCATTTTTGTTAGAGGAATAATTTTTTTTTGGTGAAATCATCATTTTTCATTATTCAAATTGCAATTTTAATTGTATAAATGGATTCAAATTACTGAAATAACTCAAATATCCTTATTTATTAAAATTATAAAGTTCCAACAACCTATATCTATAATTCCAACAATTTCAACAAAAATACTATAAAGATTATCCAAAATGTAATGTTTAACTACTCTATAAGTCAATAGATATGCTTAAATACACTATAGTGGTAAGGGGAAATACTTGGGAAGTACTTACTTATATGGTCTCTTGATAAGAAGAGTTATGACTCTGCTACACATAGAAGAGGAATAAGGTCAAGAAAAGATAAAACATTCGCTGAAAGTAACCCTATTGCCTTAAATTTCATATATTGAATAATAAATATATACAATGTTCTAAATTTCTTAAATTATGCAGGTGCATTGAACAAAACCTTTAGATATAGTTGTTTAACTTATTTTTTTTAACTAATTCATTTAGTGGGAATAATTCTACTTTCCAACATTCCCCTTAATTATTACCACTAATATGTTCTACTGGAGACTTAAACTTATTTGTGTTATTTCCACTTTCCTCGATATCAAACCTTAATACAAGAATACTTTGACTTCTTCATTGTCACTTTATTCTTCATATTAAATATTTTCTTCAATTTCTTAAATCTTCTATCATCACCTTCAACTACAAAATCTTCTTCACCTACTTGTCATCATTCAAATGTTGAATGCGATTTACAAAATCTTCTTCACCTACTTGTCATCATTCAAATGTTGAATGCGATTTACACTATGTGTTGCAATCTCAAATTTGATCATGTGTAGATTTTGAAATTATCCTAATTCAAAAAAATATTATAAATAGATTCAAAAATATTATAAATTAATTCGTTTGTTACATCTCAACAATAACAATATTATTCAAATTTCAAAAAAATTAACTTAACCATATTATGCAAACTTCATCCATAAAATAATATGAAATCTCAGATATCATAGTATTTTCATTTTCATTGAAAACATGTTATCGTACCCCACATTGACCATTCTTTCCACAAAGCCACAACTTTAAGTACCCATAGATATTTGAAAAGCCTGGTCGCATATCTGCCACTGTGTTTTCACACATTATATGTTTTCCACTGTGTCTTTTCAGACTTTATATGTTTTCAAAGGGTGGTCTCTTCCTTTCTCCGATCCCTTATCTTTGTATGTTTTCAAATGGTAGTCTCTGGTCTGTTCCTTTCACCGATTCCTCATCTTTGTATGTTTTCAAATGGTGGTCTCTTCTTTTGAGTGATTCTTCATCTTCCATTCTTACGTTATTAAATGGGAGAATACCATTAAACTCGGGAGCTTCTACTGGAATAATATTATTGTGAGATGCCTTGTCATCCTCGGTTTTCATATCATGTGCTTTACCCCAAAGTGCAGAATAAAGGCCCCCAATGATCAAGATTGCTACGACCACACTGCACAGTTTTTATTATCAAGAATCAGATCACATGTTAACACAGACTTCTGTTTGAAATTTAACAATATCAGCCGGCAACGCATATTATATATGGTGGGTAATGTGTAATGTTATGTCTTTAAAGAGATAAGAAATACACGTAGAATTGCGAGTCACTGTACGTATTCTAACTTACCTTCCAACACGAAGATAGACATGAACAATGATAAGCTCCAAAATTACCGTGACAATCGTGCCAACTGGATTGAAAAGTGCCACGAATACAGGCCCTCTTTTGCTTATACCCCATGATAGCAAAAACATCCCCAATGCAGAACATAATACTCCCTGAATCATGAAATTATTTGTCAAGATGGTGTTGTTTCCCAACATACATATATTTTTTAAATGGTCATATGCTTACCGAATATAAAACGCTAAGAAGCTCCATATTCCATCGAATAGCCCAGAGATTGGGCTTCTTATGCTCGCAGATTACAGCAATTGGAGCAGATTCAACTGCTCCAAAAAGACTAGAGAGTGCTGTTAATGATAATCGATCAGGATACTTCTTCAGAATAGGTGCCCGTATCCAATTTTACACACCAGTTGTCAAATAATTATCAGTAGAATAATATCATTGGAAGGAGTAGGTAGAATTTGGGGATATAAGAATTGATAATGAATATTACCTGAAAAGCAATACATGCAGACCAAACTACGACGCTTCCAAAGACAAAGATGGAGCCCACTAGAATATTGGGCTTAGAATTGGATGTAATTCGATGGCTTTTTTCATAAGGTGATAAACATTAAGTTCAGGACCTTTGTATAATGTCATGACCATTGCACCATAGACACAGATAACTGTGCCAACAACCTTTGCTTGTCCTCCTATACTTTTGATATTAACTTTCTCCAATCTAGCACAAATGGAAGGAACAGGTAGAACATACCATGGAATGTCACAACCTAGCTGAAGAGGTTGAAGATAAAGAAGGAAGTGATGAGGAGGATCCGTGCAACATAAACATTCCTGAGTCAGAAGAAGCGCGCGATGTAGCAGGACCTCCGCTGAAAATTCCAGACATGAGTGGACCTGTGAAAACACGGAAAGTAAACATTGGCACCAGGAAAGAGCTAAAGTTTGCAAGCATTGGAGATTATTGGGACGATTAGATTGTCACGGAGATCGCAGACCTGTTACATGAGTATCAAGATTTATTCCCGACAAATTTTACAGAGATGAAGAGCATTCTGGGAGACTTAGGGGTTATGAAGATATCTCTTAAGCCAGGTACAAATCCTATTAAGCAGAGGCCCTATAGACTAACCCGCGATACAAAGAACAAGTCAAGGCAGAACTTGATAAAGTGCTCAGCGCAGGGATTATCAAACCGGTCGAAGAGTCAGAATGGCCAAGCCCTATGGTTGTCCAAGATAAGAAGACAAAAGGTGAGATCAAGATTTCTGTGGATCTCAGAAAATTGAATGATGCTTCAATGCATGACCCATTTCCTACTCCTTTCACTAATGAGGTACTTCATAACGTTGGAGGAAATATTCCTTTACTGATGGATTCTTGGGATATCATCAGATAAGAATTGATCCCGCGGATAGACACAAGACCACTTTTGCTACTGAATGGGGGTTGTTCCAGTACACAGTAATGTTGTTTGGTCTGAAGAATGCACCTGCCATCTTTTCTAGAGTTGTTATCATAGCATTGAAGGATTTCATGCATAAGTTCTTAGAATCTTATTTTGATGGTTAGACGGTATTTGGGTTGCTGAATGACCATTGCACAAATCTCAAATTGATGCTAGAAAAGTGCAAACAACATCAAATGTCATTAAGCTTGAAGAAATCTATCTTTTGTGTACCCTATGGAATTCTGTTGGGACACATTGTGTGCAAGCAAGGCTTGATGGTTGACCCTGCGAAGATCGCAATCATTGTAAACTTACCCACACCGAATTCAGGCAAGCAGCTGCACACTACATTGGGGCATACCGGTTACTACAGGAAGTTTATAAAAGTTTATGCACAGATAACCGAAGCTATGGAGAAGCTATTAAAGAAAGATATGTCGTTCATCTGGAATGCAGAATGTGAACAAGGCTTTGACACCTTAAAAGAGAAAATGGTAACTACACCGATCCTAGTTTTTCGAGACTGGGAGAAGCCATTTCATGTCCACGTTGATGCCTCATGTATAGAATTGGGAGTTGTCTTAGCACAACCAGGAGAGGGAGGTATTGAACATCCCATCTCATTTTCAAGCAGGAAGCTCTCGTCTGCAGAGATGAATTATACCACTATTGGGAGAGAAGGACTAGCTATGGTATATGCACTGCAGAAGTTCAGGAACTATTTGCTTTGTGCGCACTTCTCTATGTTTATTGACCATTCTACTTTGAAATATCTGGTCAATAAGCTAGTGTTAGGAGGAAAATCTACAGGTGGTTATTACTCTTTTAGGAGTATGACTTTGAAATAGTAGTTAAGCCGGGTAGATTAAACTTAGGACCTGATCATCTTTTAAGGATCGAGTCAGAAGAAGAGCCTATGAACCTTGAAGACAATCTGCCTAATGCATAGTTGTTTGCTATCCAGATAGTTGATGAATATTATAAAGACATCATAGATTTTTTTACTACTGGTTTGGAACCCATAGAGTTCACTACGCAGCAAAAGAAGCAGCTGGTAGTGCAAGCAACAAACTTCACCATTATCGCGAGTCAGCTATACAAATTGGGACCCAATGAAGTACTGCATGGGTGTGTGTTAGAACATAAGAAACCATTCATACTGGATGATGCACATTCTGGAGCAGCAAGAGGTCACTACGCAGGAAGAGCCACTACGCAGAAGATATTGTGAGCAGGGCTATGGTGGCCTACGATTCACAACGATGCAAAGGAGCATTGCCAGAGATGCGATGTTTGTCAGAGGATAGGAAGGCCATCGGGAAGAGATGAAATTCCATTGAATCCACATTTGACATTACAGGAATTTGAGAAATGGAAAATTGATTTTGTGGGACCTATAAACCCACCGGGAAAGAGAACTGGTGCGAGGTATATTATCACTGCAACTGACTACCTCACTAGATGGGCAGAAGCAAAGCCAGTGAAGGACTATAGCACAGGTAATGCCGTGCAGTTTATATTTGAAGACATCCTTACAAGGTTTGGATGCCCAAAGATTTTGATGAGTGATCAAGGCACTCACTTTTTTAACATAACCATTGAGGCAATGACAGAAGAGTTCTGCATTCATCATCAGCGAAGTACGCCATATCATCCGCAAGCAAACGAAAATGTTGAAGCATTCAATAAGGTACTAGAGAATGCGCTGACTAACGTATGCATTGTGAATAGTGATTACTCGGGCCTGCCCATTCCAACTGTTTTATGGGCATACAGGACCACTTGCAAAAAGTTGACTGGCCACACACCTTTTAGGCTAGCCTATGGATAGGAAGCAATAATGCCAATGGAGTACATTGTTGCCAGCTTTGAGAATAGTTGCATTCACAGGCATGGAAGATCGCGACGCACTAAAAGAAAGGCATCTACACTTGGTTGGTCTGGAGGAGGATCGCTTCATCGCAGGATTTCACCAACAAGTGCAGAAAGAAAGAGAAAAAGCATGGCATGATCACCACTTCAAAAATAAGAACTATCAGGTAGGTGATCTAGTCCTCCTATATGATAGCAAATTTATGAAGTTTCCAGGAAATTTTAAGACGCATTGGCTTGGTCCATATACTGTTGTAAATATTACTAATGGTGGCGTAGCTCAGTTAGCCACATTAGTAGGAGATAACTTGCCCAACCTAGTCAATGGAAGCAGACTAAAACCCTATCGGGATAGTCCTGCTTTGCAGAACCCTTGATGATCAGAAAAGAAAGGAAATTTCTAAGTGCCAAGTATAGTTGGAATTGGGCACCAGAAATGGGGATGAGTCTATACGCAATGTATGATGAGGAAGTGTATATACCGCGTAGCACTGCTAAGATGTGTCGTTGCGGCAAAAAAATAATTAAAAAAAATGAAAAGAGAAAAAGAAAAAGAAGGACCATGCAGTTGCAAACTTCAAATGCAACTGCGAAGACCAAGTGAAACGAGGAAAGAGGCTAAGTTCAGAAGCAAGAAGTCAGACACCGCGAAGTCACTGCGTAGGAGTAGTGATGAGCACCGTGCAGTTCAATGCAACACTCGAGAAAAATTGTCGCTACACTGTCGATCGCAAATATAGCTGTTATATAGTACTTTGTCAGCAACCGCTTGGGCATTTAACGCAGAATTAGCCGTTCTGAACGCGTTAATGAAGGAAAGGACTGAAGATCCCATCGAATTTGGCCAATGGATACCGAATTCAATGCTTATCTAGACATTGAAGGGCACAGAGGAGGCTAGTTGTTCCTATAAATACTGCTACATTCGGACTCACGGGCATTGCCGAAACCTTAGAATTTTCTTGCGAGCACCACTTTGCAAATTCTTTCAACAAGCTATCCGACATCCTGTTGAGATTTGTTCTAGTGAATGTCTGAGAGGTCTTCCATTGAAGAAGAATTCACAGTTCAGGAGACTATGAAGGTTTTCAAATATAGAGGGATTGAAGGGTTGATGAGAACCCCAGCCAAGAAAGTCATCATAGAACAAGGTCAAGCATTCAAAAGATTACTGAGACACACTCAAACAATGCAGGACAAAGGAAAAGATCCAGTTGGGCCAAAAATCAAGCAACCAAAGATGAGTTCCATAGTGTCACAGCCACCGATAGCTGATAAGGAGATGCCATTGAAACTTGCCCCTGACTATATTTCACCGCATCCACTCAACGCACCGGTCCTCATGCTAATGAAGAATGCCAAATATGAGATTCCGCTCTCGCCGATATCAAAGCATGTCGAGGTGATAAAAAGTTGTTGGGAAAGATTCTAGATTGTAAGTGGGAAGACTATGATTTGCTTCAGATGCAGAAGGAGCCCAATGAACCTAGGTTCCCACAATTTCAGCTGGACCAGTATATGTGCTGGAACAAAGATGTGAAAGGCAACCTCGCCTTGGTTGTGGAGAGCTGGTTGTCCGAAGTAGTCTAGTTGGGACTGCTCAATTTGTTCAGACTCCGGCATTTTGACAGATTGTTGGAGCTGAATGTGGTGGTGTGCACTCTGATGGCATGCATTCACCAGGGATATTTGTGGCTTGACCACAATATCAAACTGACCATTGACTTAATCCATGACATCACTGGATTGAGCAAAAGAGATAAAGATCGGAAGCAGTTTTTGCAAGGGAAAAGCAAAGAGAAAGAAGCGGCTGCGAAGATGAAGAAAACTCAAACTGTCGTCAAAGGAAAGAAAGGCTTTTAGATGGAGGACATCGATGATAAGGAAACGAAGTTTGTCACGCAACTATTAGCCAAAAAAATTCTCCGAAAAGCGAGGCCTTTGGAGGTACCTATCGGCTTAGTACTACTCGGTGTTGCAGTCGCGAAGGGCAAGCAATTCAACTGGTGTCAATACTTGTTGAATGAGTTCCTGGAGGAACTAAATGACACATAAATTAATGGTGGAAACTTCCATTTTACATGGTTGATAGTGTTGATCGGCTTCGTAGGGTGGAAGGAGCTGAAGGATTACGTTGGCGTAATCACCGACAGTAGTTATTGCAGAGGAGCCCGCTATTCAAACCTTTGGCCTAATTTGAATTCACAAAGATAGCACGCGACAACTGAGGTCTTCTATACCTATTATGACTAGCTGCACGGAGCCACCATGCTCACATCGTGTATAACAAAGCAGGTAACGAGTAAGTTTATTCGCATTGTCGATTTTTATGCTGACATGCATTGCATTCACATTTCAACCAAAGCACAGACGAAGAACAATGAATGGTTCGCAGGAAGACACCATATGTATGAAGATGATATTGATAATATCATGAAGGAATGGCCTGTTGAGTTGCGAGTCTAGATTGTGGATATCCAAAGCGACTCTAGCGAGGACAACCCCATTCCATGTCCCATTGTTGAAGAAAAAGAGATGGGAAAAAGGAAGGAAACTAAGAGCCCGACAAAAAAAAGGGGGCGCAGAAGAAGCAGAGAGCCACTAAAGACATTTCAGATACTGTACTCCATGATGATGATTATGAAATGATCGCAGTAAAGGTCATGGAGCAGATGAAAGATCTGATGACTAAGAAGGAGAAAAAGGACAAAGTGATTCAAGAAGCTTTGCAAGAAAATTTGACCACGCTGCAGGCAATTACAAAAAGAATTGAAGAAGTACACAAAAGATTACCCTTGCCGCGAGATTCAGAGTCTGAAGGGAAGTCAGGAGGAACTTCGCAGCAGAAGATGCCGTAGTTAGCCATGACCATGCCTGCGAAGTCCTGCATTATCCCTCTTGATCCCTTAACTATAAAGATACCACTGCCAGAACAAATAATGTTGGACACAAAGAACGTAGAGCATGGGAGATTGATATTGCGAAGATACCGTTTCCTGGTCTACACTACTTGCATCTACAGGTTATTGAGGAAATGCATGAGAGAACTACTGATCTGATGGAATAGCAAGTTGAGCTGCAAGAAGCTAATAGGAAGTTGGAGGAAGCGAGCTCACGGAGAGCTATGGAGCTACAGGATGAGCATGATCGATGGAAAATACTAGAGTCCACGATCGTTGCAATCGAAGATGATATATCATAGTGTGAAGTACAGCTATACCCCATGGACATTGTTGTTAAGATTGTCGAGCTGGTTAACCATCTTAAGGAAGAGATGCGCGATATGGAGATCAGCCACGAAGCTAAGGTTGCTCCCTTGGAGGCACATATTAACCCACAGACTCCACCAGATCAGCAATAGTTAAGAGCAAAGGAAGTGAAGTTCGTAGAAGACAGTATAGCCGCCGAGGTGGCTAAGTGCCAAAGTCTATTAGATGAGGCGTTGAAGGAATTCACTGCCCTCGAAGAAGATCCAGGGTTTCTAGAAGTCAGGGACGCTGTGAAAGATTAGAAAGCAGTGTTAGAAGTGCTATATGCAGAAGTTAAAGCACTGCTACCAACAGAAAGACTCCAGAGGTACTAGGAGGTCAGCGTGCTGAAAAAAGAAGTTTAGGCATTAAGAGAAAGAGAAACTGAGAGTACAGACAAGTCACAACCCTTTCTGGAGGAATCCCACATGATCTCGCAAGAGATTGAGGAGAAGCTAACGGAGTTTCATGAAGGTCAAGAACAAGTGGAAGGACAAGCCAAGGATGAAATAACACCTGAGATGTTGGAAACTGTGAAACAGGTTGAGCAAGACACTAAGGAAGCAGTTGAAAAGTTTATTGTCACATACAACGAGTTCGTTGCGAAGCTAGCTCCACAGGCGGAGGAACAACTAGGAGAAGTCGAAGTTGAAGGTGGCTTAGGGACGAGCCACATTAAGTTTTAGGGGCCTGTTGGGACTGGCCCAAGTGGGGCATTTTTGTGTAAGTCATATTTTGGAACTGCAGAGCTAAGCGTAGTTCGGCTGAAGGCTTTTTGACAAGCTTATTTTTGGTATGTTGCAAAGTTGCGCGCAGTGCAGCATTGGAATAGCTACGAGGCTCAGTGCTGCGAGGAGGATAGTGCTACAATCTGACCATTCTACGGAGATCCAGCAAAGCAGAGTGTTGGATGGAAGATGACACAAATTCTTGTTAGACCATCGGTGGTCTATTTTTGGTAAAGATGCTCCATGAGTGTTAGGCGATAGGTAGGGAGAAAAGCGGAAGAAAGAGATTGATTGCACATGTGAAAGAACCACTACACACACCAGTCGCATAAGACCGTTAGAGGAAGAATGACTCAGTGAAAGAGACTTGTTGGTGTGCGCGTGACAGGGAGGCTGATAGCGATGTGAAGCATATGTGGACGACGACCACAACGGAATATTCACTACCATAATCCAGCAGTCCGGTTAAGGGAAAACCATGACTGTTTTGTAAACCTAAAGGTTTTGCATGCGAATTGTAAAGACATGAACTACTGGCATGATCTATAAATAAGGCACATTTTTTACGGGGAAGGGTTGTTGTTGTTGTTTTTGGGTTAATATTCATTGTTGATCTTTCAAGTTGTTGAATCTCTCACTTTGTATTGTCATTGTTATTGACGGAATAGATCTCCGTTGAGACACAATTTTGTAAAGGATTTGTAAGCAGTGTGCGTAGAGGCCTATTGAGAGAGAGAAGGGGATCTGTAGTTGAGTGCGCAGACAAAGACCTGTTCTACCCTTCCCAAAGACTAATACAATGATAGTTCGTGTGGACGTAGCTCCCATCCTGTAGGTGAACCACATTAAATCCTGTGTAGTGTGATTGTTCATGTTTTGCACTTGTCTGTTTGCTTACAATGGATGTATGAATTCTCATTTAGCAGTTGTTATGTTAATTCTTTTATGTGTATTCACCATAGGAGAAAGATGGGAATAATATGTTACGTATTACATGTATGGATGAATGATGAAAGAGCAGTATTCTAAGTTGTTGTGAAAGTATCAGTTCGTTGAATAATCACATGTGTATGTAGAATTCAGGTCGTGTAACTCTTTTGATGCGCAACACTAAGAGTGTGCAGTATTGTATGTTTCATCTATTTATATTGGTTATAAGGATAATCGTCTAAGGCAATAGATGGGTGAATAAAGTAATAAGTAAAGTCTTAATATCAGTTAAGTCCACAGAGGAAGCGCATAAGTCAGTTGCAATATCCTATTATTTGCATCTTGTCTGAACCACGTAGTGCTTGGAGGCACTGGTTGCGCAAGAATCTTAGCTTGTAGAAGCAAGGACCACACCACAATCTATCGTCGCACAATGTTCTGCCCACAGCACGATCCCGTAGCGCGTTGCGCAGTAGCTCTATTTAAACAACTCATCACATCGCTGTGGAAACCTGATTCTGCAGCACCCCCATAGCGACACCTCGGGTTAGACCTCAGTCTGTTCACAGGATGTTGCTGAAAGGGTCAGTGAGAAGGGGTTTTGTTGGTTCCTTGAAACCGCGAAGTACCTGGGTCCACATTGGAAACCTCTAGATCATCATATAATCCAACAATCTGCAAATAGAATTTAGGAGCGTTAGCTATAAAATAGCTAAGTAAGCCTCCGGGTGTTCACAAGGACTCCTTCATTACAATGAGACGACCAATTAGTCTCGAAAATCAAATTTATAACATAGAACGAAAGTTGACAATGTGAACTTTAAATAAAGAGTCAATCCAAGTATTAATCATCAATACATCTTGGAAAACATGGTACAAATAGAACATTTGAACATTAAATAACAATTAATGATATTACAACTTTAAGCAACTATCTTATAGTGAGTTAGAATAACAACAGTTGCGACAAACGTAGTCACTTATAAGTGTCGTAAACTTTTTATCACCGACGACTAATTTTAGATGTTGTCATCATTGGAATGACTTGTTGGTGTTTAGTTATATTAAAACTAACCTTAACAACCCTTCCGCACAAATAATGCAAGCATTTATTACTATTTGAAAATTTTTAAATTTTGTGAAATTTTGGGATGTTACATGTGGTATCAGAGCCCGGTTAAAAAACTAGGCGTGAAGTGGCTCACTCGCACAAATAAAAATTTAGGACAAAATTACAAATTACTAATTTTTATTTTTTGTTTTTAGTTTTCAGCATTTTATAATCTAGTCTACAGATATGGAAGGACCAGAAGATACGGCTGAGGACAAGTCCCTTAATAATGAACAGAATAATAATGAATAAGGACACATTAATGCAGACAACTTATTTGTTGAATTGAATGATAATTCATCTGAATTATTAAGAACAATAAAGGATTTAAAAAGTGAGATAAAAACTATAAAGGAAGAAAAGGAAAGAATCCTGAAAGCTCAAGAGGAGCTGAATCGAATCCTACTGAATACTTTTCATAATAATGATAAAGAAAAAGGAACAAAAAATAATGTCGAATATGGAACTATGTCCTACCAACGTAAAAATAGAAAGTTAAAATTGACTGATTATGATAGCAATACATCTTCTAAATTTGATGAAAAATGATGCAGTAAAAGGAACAAGTATTCTAGTGATAGTACCAAAAGTGACTGCTACACTAAGAAAAAGAAGTGCAATCCCTACGAAGAAACTTCTGGCAAGTTTGAAAAGATCAAACCACCAACATTTAATGGAGAAACAGAAAAGAGTAAGACAACTGAAGCATGGTTGTCCAGTATGAATAAGTATTTCCAGATTTATAACTACTCAAGTAATCTAAAATCTAAAATGGCAATTTCTAATCTAACTGGAAAAGCAGATAGCTGGTGGCAAGATCTTAAACGAGTAAAAGGTTTTGAAGATAAAAGTGTAAATTGGAGTAATTTTAATAAATATTTTAAAAGAAAGTTTTTGTCATAACAATATTATGAGGAATGAGTTAAAGAGTTTTACGAGTTAAAGTTAGGTTTCATGGATATGAGGGAGTTATGCAACAAGTTTTTAAATTTATTAAGGTATGTGCCTTATATCATTGAAGAAAAGCCTAAGGTACAGAGGTTTTTGAGTTGTTTTCCCTCTCACATAAAGGACAGGATTGAGTATGATGGTCCTCGAACTCGTGAAGAGCCCACGAGGAAAGATAACATTTGCTATGAACATAATAATAAGAAAAGATAAGGCATACCATGTTGGAAAGCAAAAAGGCCTAACAACTTTGGGCAAAGAAATAAACAGTTCTCTTTTAATCATAATTTTGGAAATAATAATTGACGTAATTACTCTAACAGAAAATTTCAAGGAAATAATGCAGCAAGTAATACACAGTCAAAATTTACAGCTACAAGAAACAGTGATCCACCTAAAAATGTTGTTAAAAGTAATGAACAGAAAGAACCTGTTAAATGTTGGGACTACGAGAGACCCCACTATGCATCAAACTGCCCACTCAGAAAGAGGACTGTCAATAGCATACACACAGTACAGGAGGAGACTACTGTCGGTGACTTAGCAAGGGAGATGCTCGGGATAAATGCAGCTTTAGAGAACAGACAAGCTAATCATCAAACTTCCATGGTTGAAGTGGAAGGTATGCTGAAAAATAAATCCATTTCTATTTTAATTGATCCAGGAGCAAGTCTTAGCTATGTGTCACCTGATTTAGTTAAATGTTGCAATATGAAAATAGACAAGTTTGATGAATCATGGTTGGTTCAATTGGCTACTGGAACAAAAAGAAAAGTGATTGATTATGTAAAAGAATGTGAATTATTGATGAATAAGTTTAGGACCCATGTTAAGTTGAATGTGTTACCTTTAGTTTCTTATGATGTTCTGATTGGAATGGACTGGTTAGAGAAGCATAGGGTAGTAACAAATTGCTTTGAAAAGACATTTACTTGTTGGAATGATCAACGTGAAACTGTAACAGTAAAAGGAATTCCTAGAAAGATATATGTTAGACAAATTTATGCTTTACAAGTTAAGAAGGTTGTTTGTAAAGGGTGTAAATTGTTTGTTGTAAATGTAATTAATGACGAACAATCAACTAAGGAAGATAAGCTAAAGTTGGAAAACATACCCATTCTAAAGGAATTTTCTGATGTATTCCTGGAAGAAATTCTAGGACTACCTTCGAAAAGGGAACTTGATTTCACCATTGAGTTAGTACCGGGAACGATACCAAACTCAAAGGCTCCTTACAGAATGAACATTCTAGAGCTTAATGAACTTAAATCACGGATTAAGGAATTGATTGATAAAAATTATATAAGGCCCAGTGTGTCTCAATGGGGAGCACCTATAATTTTTGTTAAAAAGAAAGACGGGACTATGCGCTTATGCATAGATTACCATCAGTTAAATAAAATGACCATAAAGAACGGATGTCCTTTGCCTCGCATTGATGATCTGTTCGATCAACTATGCGACGCAAAGATATTTTCTAAGATAGACTTGAGGTCGGGGTACCATCAAGTCAGAATTAAGGATGAGAACATCTTTAAGACTACATTTAGAACCCGTTACGAGCACTACGAGTTCGTGGTTATGCCTTTTGGGTTGACCAACGCTCTAGCAGTTTTCATGTGTCTTATGAATAATGTTTTACATCAGTACTTAGATAAGTTTGTAATTGTTTTTATTGATGACATTCTAATTTAATCTAATACTAAAGAAGAGCACGACAAACACTTAAAAATAATTTTACAAGTGTTAAGAGAACACCAACTTTACACTAAGTTAAGCAAATGTGATTTCTATAAAGACAAAATACAGTATCTAGGGCATGTGATATCTAAGGATGAAATCGCAGTAGACACGGACAAGATAAAAACAATTAAAGAATGGCTTGCCCCTAAAGAAGTAACTGATATATGATCTTTTATGGGAATTAGAGGTTACTATCATAAATTTATAGAGGGATTCTCCATAATAGCGAATCCCATAATATGTTTACAGAGGAAAGGTAAGAAATTTGTGTGGGATAAAAAATGTGAAGAAAGTTCTAAGAAACTAAAAGAGTTGTTAACAACAACACCTATTCTTAAAATTGTTGATCCAAACAAGGATTTCATTGTATGCACGGATGCATGCAATGATGGACTTGATGGGGTCTTAACACAAGATGGTCATGTGTCTACATATGAATAAAGGAAGTTAAAGATTCATAAGAAGAACTATGCAACTTACGACCTAGAGTTAGCTACCGTAATTCATGCATTAAAGATGTGGTGCCATCACTTAATTGAAAGAAAAATTACTTTAATGACAGATAATAAAGGGTTAAAGTATTTGATGGATCAACCAAATCTAAATGTGACACAAGCTAGGTGGTTAACTTTCCTTACCAAATACGAATTCGAGATTCAACACATTAAGGGTAAAGAGAATAAACTTGTTGATGCCTTAAGCAGAAATGCTAGGTTACATTTTATTTCAGCAATCAACACTTATAAAGCTAATCTAGAAAATCAAATTAAGGAAGGAATCAGAATGGATACAAAATATCAGAATTTACTTAATATGGTTGTTGAAGAAAATGCTAAAAATTTCATAACAGATTTCAGAATTGATGAAAGAGGTTTATTGTTGTATAAAAACAGACTTTATGTGCCTAATGTTGTTGAAATTAAGTTGTTGATTTTAAATGAGTTGCATAAATGTCCATACTCAGGACATCCTAGTTACCAAAAGATGATAACAATAATGATAAAAGATTATTTTTGGCCATGTATGAAAAGTGAAGTAGCTGAATATATTGCTAGGTGTATAGAGTGTCAACAGGTAAAGGATGAACATCGACACCCAGCTGAATTGTTGCAGCCACTACCTATTCCAGATTGGAAGTGGGACATAATTAGTATTGATTTTATTACTAGTTTACCTAAAAATCAGAAACATAATGATTATGTAATGGTAGTAGTGGATATGCTTAGTAAAGCAGCCCACTTCATACCTATTAAGACAACCTACAAGGCTGCTAACATTGCTGAAATTTTTATGAAACAAATTTTTCGTTTGCATGGGATTCCAAAACTTATAATTTCTGACAGAGACTCAAAGTTTACATGAAATTTCTGGAATTCTTTATTTAAAGGTTTAGATACTACTTTAAATTTCAGTACAGCATTTCATCCACAAACAGATGGGCAGATCGAAAGGGTCAATCAGATTCTTGAAGACATGATAAGAATGTATGTTAGAGATCATCCAGGTAAATGGGAGGAATATTTACATCTTACTAAGTTTGCTTATAATAACCATTACCAAGCTTCAACAAAACTCAGTCCCTTTGAAATTTTATATGGCAGAAAATGTAATACTCCTATTTCTTGGAGCAATCCAATTGACAGATTAATGCTATGACCTTATTTATTAAAAGAAATGGAACTAACCATGAAACAGTCTCAAGGCAATTTGAAAATGTCACAAGATAGACAGAAAAGTCATGCAGATCTAAAAAGAACCCAAAAAGAGTTTCAGGTTGGTGAGCATGTGTTCCTCAAGGTAAAACCTAAAAATAGCTCCTTAAAATTAGGAAGTTCTGTTAAACTAGCACCAAGGTATTGTGAACCTTTTGAAATACTATCTAGGGTAGGACTAGTGGCATATCAATTGGCTTTGCCACCAAATATTAAAGTACATAATGTATTTCACATCTCTCTTTTAAAAAAGTATGTGCATGATGCTACTCATGTGATTAATTGGAATGATGTACAGGTGGAACCAGAAGGAGATTTTCTAGTAGAAACAGACTGTATCCTCGATAAGAAGGAAATTCTGCTTCCTAATCATACCATTGGACAAATAAAGGTGCAATGGAAGCACCTTAATCCGGGTGAAGCAACCTGGGAATTGGAAAGTAATATGCGGGTGGCATATCTAATGATGTTCTAGGAGGAACGAGAGGATGATGAATAAAGTAACATTGAGGACAATGTTGAACTTAAGAGGGGGTGTTTGTCACATACCCAAGTTCTAGACATTTTATGTCATGAATAAAACATTATGTTTTATTTTTATTGTAAAGTTTTATGACTATTGACCAAGTGAGGTCAAGGACGACTGTAATAAATTACTTTGAATATTTTATTATTAATAAATAAAAGTGGAGACAAATATCCAAAGGAGGCTGTTGAATGAGTATTCACTGACCCACTAAGAGGAATGGACTGGGGTCGAGAGAAAACTGACACTTGGAAGCATCCTCAACTCACTTCTAACTATTGCAAGGGGCAACTTCCCTACTTTTATGGTCAAGTTCCCCAAGAAAGTGGAACTGAGCAGGTGGTTCATTTACTAAATCAACTCACCAAAAGACCTAGGCATGTTGCCTATCTACCCATCAAATTCAATAGGGGTTGTTCAATCTTACCTTGTGATAATTTCTGAGCACAAGAGATTGGATGAGGGGAAGGTTAGAAGGGATTGAGTGAACTAATATTGTATTCTGAATTGGTGCAACCACATTGTTGAGTTCAATATTGCTAAAGGCAGGAAGTATCACTGTAGAGTGCTACTGCTGAGTTGCAGAAGAATTTGTTCCATTTCTCCACATAGCATCTTCGTCCTAGTGGTTTAGTAAACATGCTCGAGGGTCCTAAGGAAAGTAACCTTGGCTGTATTCGGGAAATGTTTGGGTGGAATAGGCTCCTTTGGCTATTTGTCTCTTCTACAATTATCAGTTTCAACTTGTGTTATCTTATTTACTTCTGTCAAATCAGTACTATGGATCTGAATGTTATTATGCTATCAGTTTTCAATTAATTATTAGATAAACTATACTGATAATGAATGTTTTAGTTCTACAATTTATCTATTCTGAATGGGCAATATAGCTGTTAGGTTAAGAAGTAGATTAGATGTTATAGTTAAATAAATGAATAATTGAATGAAAATGCTTCCTTGTATTTTTCCCCACACTTTTTCACTGCTGTACTCTAGTATAGGGAAGATAGAATTAAAAATATATTTGAATGGTAATATTGTAAATCGATTCGAAGTGTTGATTGCATAAACAAATCAGTTTTTTTTTACAACTATACTGTTTATTTCAGATAATTTTTTTATAGAAATTAACAAGAAAAACATAGGTATTTATCATGCACGTGTTTAGCAGTAAAACTCTATATCTTTATTCACAAGAGTCTAATATTCTAAGTATTTCCTTTATGACTGCTAAATTTCAACAAATACATATATATCAGAATCAATTAATTTGTAAATAATTACAGAAAATATCGTTTAGTTTTAAAAAAATGAATTTTGCAAGTCTTAACAGGATCAAACATATAGTGCGGGGTTACATAAATATTTTTGAAGTTGTATATACTGTAAGTATCTACAGACATAAGGAAATAATTTAAAATAACATTATGAAAAATAAATAATATTAATAATAATAATAAAAAGAAAATAAATAAACAATATTATAAAATTATCATAATTCAAAAAATATTTTATAGATAAATTGGTTTGTTAACTCTCAACAATAACAATATTATTCAAATTTCAAATTAAAATAAATTGAACTTAACCATATTATGCAAACTTCATCCATAAAATAATATGAAATCTCATATATCATAGTATTTTCATTTTCATTTAAAACATGTTATCATACCCCACAGTGACCATACATTCCACAAAGCCTCAACTTTAAGTACCCATGGATATTTGAAAAGCCTGGTCGCATATCTGCCACTGTGTTTTCACACTTTATATGTTTTCCACTGTGTCTTTTCAGACTTTATATGTTTTCAAAGGGTGGTCTCTTCCTTTCTCCGATCGCTTATCTTTGTGTGTTTTCAAATGGTAGTCTCTGGTCTCTTCCTTTCGCGGATTCCTCATCTTTGTATGTTTTCAAATGGTGGTCTCTTCTTTTGAGTGATTCTTCATCTTCCATCGTCACGTTATTAAATGGGAGAATACTATTAAACTCGGGAGCTTCTACTGGAATAATATTATTGTGAGATGCCTGGTTATCCTCGGTTTTCATATCATGTGCTTTACCCCAAAGTGCAGAATAAAGGCCCGCAACGATCAAGATTGCTCCGACCACACTGCATATTTTTATTATCAAGAATCAGATCACCTGTTAACACAGACTTTGTTTGAAATTTAACAATATCAGCTGGCAACGCATATTATATATGGTGGGTAATGTGCAATGTTATGTCTTTAAAGAGATAAGGAATACCAGTAGAATTGCGAGTCACTGTACGTATTCTAACTTACCTTCCAACACGAAGATACACATGAACAATGATAAGCTCCAAAATTACCGTGACAATCGTGCCAACTGGATTGAAAAGTGCCACGAATACAGGCCCTCTTTTGCTTATACCCCATGATAGCAAAAACATCCCCAATGCAGAACATAATACTCCCTGAAACATGGAAATTATTTGTCAAGATGGTGCTGTTTCCACATATATATATATATATATATATATATATATATTAAATGTTCATATGCTTACCGAATATAAAACGCTAAGAACCTCCATATTCCATCCAATAGCCCAGAGATTGGGCTTCTTATGCTCGCAGATTACAGCAATTAGAGCAGATTCAACTGCTGCGAAAAGACTAGAGAGTGCTGTTAATGATAATTGAGCAGGATACTTCTTCAGAATAGGTGCCTGTATCCAATTTTACACATCAGTTGTCAAATAATTATCAATAGAATAATATTATTGGAAGGAGTAGGTAGAATTTGGGGATATAAGAATTGATAATGAATATTACCTGAAAAGCAATACATGCAGACCAAACTACGACGCTTCCAAAGACCAAGATGGAGCCCAGTAGAATATTGGGCTTAGAATTGGATGTAATTCGATGGCTTTTTTGATAAGGTGATAAAACATTAAGGGCAGGACCTTTGTATAATGTCATGACCATTGCACCACAGACACAGATAACTGTGCCAACAACTTTTGCTTGTCCTCCTATACTTTTGATATTAACTTTCTCCAGTCTAGCCCAAACGAAAGCCATGTTGAACGAGCATCAATAATAAATTGCATTTCAAACATTAAAATTGTATGAACATGCCTGAGCTTATCTGGATTGCTGATTCTCTCCTCCAACCCTCCTCCAATGGGCATGGAGCAAAGTCAACCTTTAATGTTGCTCCATGCCGGTTGGATGGAGGGAATCAGCAATCCAGATAGGTGTTGGATGGAGGAAATCAGCAATCAAGATAAACATCTAGTCAAACATTAGTCTACATCATACATTGTAACTTGTAATCTATAAAATCCATATTTCAGTTCTTAGGCATCTGCCAGCATTGTGAGAAATAAGGTTTTGTGATACATTGAAAAAAAAAAAATCTCCAGTTTCAAAAAAAACTATATTGAAAAAGAAATGAATCTGATCACCCGATTGCTATTACATTTTTCCATAAAAATTGCTTAGCATGACATTGTAATATTGATATCACAGCCTCTACCTTAGGAATGTGGCCATTGCAAATGTGAGAACGGGTACTAGATTGAATGCTGCTGAACCAAACGTAGAAGAAGTGTAATATATTCCAGGAAACATGCAATTCTGAGCGATAGCTATTCTGTAAGATGACAGGAACATAATTGGATTCATGTCAATATGGGCCTCCAAACAATAACAAAGCTAGTTTATGTAGAAGATGCTTACCCAGTTCCAAGCAAGAAGATTCGAAATATCACAGCTTTTGTCAAAGGTGGGCGTTTCTTCCTGCAAGGGTAGACTACAACATGAAATAAAATCACATCTATTTGCCCCCCAATTCGAGAGTTTATTGTTTATTTTCTATCGAATAGATTGATATCATTGAAAAAACTTAAATAGAGATAAGAATGACTGCACACTACCTCTCGAAAATGAAAGCGAAAGGAGCGATAGTTAACGATGCAAGAACCAGTCTGTATGTCACGTAAATAAAGTGATTCATTCCATCTATTAAGGCAGTTCTGACGATAATATACATACCAGCAAAAACTATCTGAATTAGAATCTGAGAAAGATGGGGTTTAAATTTCTCAATTCTCTCGAAAGAAGCCATTTCGTTAATAATATGGCTGATAGACCTAGCGGGATTCTTAAACGCTGTTGTAGCCTTCTTAGCCTTCTCATATCCTTTGAAGACTGCTGTAGTAAGGCTTCTTATACCCACTGAAAATAAGGTTCCAGGAGTGAAAACGATTATATATTTTCCGAATATAGTTGTCGAATAAACTTTATAGGGCACATTGAATAGAATATTGACTGGCATATAATGCTGGAATGATGTTTTCAATGGCTGTGTCGTTGCAGTTAGCCTGTGGGACAGAAAAATATCTGTGGCTCCACATCGTACGTAAAGCGAATATCATAGGAAAGAAAGCACCATGTCATAAAGATACATACCGTCACTAAAGAATGATTTTCTATTTTTTCGGCAGCCTTTAACGACAGTTCGTGGAAGTCATGGTATAATGAGGTTCGCATATAATTCTTTAGCTCTACTCCGCTTATTATTTTACTACTATTAAATAAGTACAAAACGTTAAATACATTATAATTATTAGACCAGGTCTTACTGACATTGCACGCGATGTACGGGAAACTGCTTTTAAGCCTAAAATACCTTAAAAACTTATTCTGTGTTTGGGTATATTTTGCAATGGCAGGGCTCTGTTTAAGCCTAAAATACCTTAAAAACTTCTTCTGTATTTGGGTATATTTTGCAATGGCAGGGCTCTGTTATTAAAAACTTCTTATGTATTTGGGTATATTTTGCAATGGCAGGGCCCTGTTTAAGCATAAAATACCTTAAAAACTTCTGTATTTGTTGGGGTATCTTGGATTGGCAGAGATTTAGCTTTAATGCATCTGCTACTTTGATGGAATCTTTAACTTTAAGCTTTATGTTTTTTTATTTTAATATCATGTTGAGATTTCGCTTTCCGAGCTGTCTTCTACAAAAGTAGATCCCACTTCCGAGCTGTGCTCTTCAAAAGTAGGCTCTATTTAATGAAAGTTACCTCTCATACGAAATTTTTAGGGTTAGGTATGAATTAGAATTGAGATATTTTAAGGAGGGTTTATAGGTTTGATTATCTTTACGTCATTCTTGATTCTTTACTTCATTTCTGAGTGAGTTGATGGAAAAAATTATCTTAAATTTATAATAAAATTTGGTTTTATTTCTAAATTAGTTTTAAATATTTTTATTTATTTTTATGTTTTTTTTCTTTAAAATTTATATCAAGTGAAATTTCAATGTATGGATATGGATTATGGCGTGTATTTAATATATTTATTGTTTAAAATTGTAATTGGAATGTTGAATTTTTAAAGAATAGATATTGGATGAATCAATTTTTTTTTTAAATGAAGTGATACGGTTATTTTTTATAATTTCAATTCTTTCAAAATAGTTCATCATAATAATAAAAACAATCCCGCAGTAGTTCCGTGCAACAATGAAGGTTGTGACACTTAAACGAGACCTGGATCATCTACCAACACTCAGCAATAAAGTACCCATGACAAGTAGGTAGGACATATAATTGAACGCAAGATAGGGAAGCAACCCATGGTGATTCCAACCATCACAATCAACCCAACTATAATGATTAACATCTCTAAGCATGAGGAAACAAACCCAACTTGGAATATGACAAACGATGTTGACAGAAAAATCCAAATGGAAAACAAAAGCAAACAAATGGAAAAATAAAGCAACAAGGGCTGTATGATTACAAAAAGAGAGGGCATGGCACTAAGGCCCTTGTTGAGATCAACATTCAGGTACATACCATGATCTCCACCTCTTACCTTCAATATCTCTAGTATTTTCTTCCACATTCCATGAACTCCATTCAATCTCATGATATAATCCCTCACCACCATCATCACTCATCTTAGTCTATGTTGTTCCTTTGACCATGCATCCTACCATCCCTATACATAACACTTCAAGCAATATATATGCTTGAGAAACTATGAGATGGAAACTCTAGCTCCACTCCCCCCTCTTTGAAGAGTACAAGAATCATGTAGCAATGATGTCAAAGGATTGCACAATATCCTCCCCTTGTCCCATGAATCAAGATAGTAGTATAGCTCATAACAAGCTAACTGGGATAATGATTGTAAGATATCGTGGCAACAGGGAGACCCCATTTTAGTATAAAATGATGTGTTGCACTCTACCATTTTGGATACATCTTTTACAGCCCAAGAATTTAAGGAAAAACAATACAACATTTGAGTCGAAAGCTTTGCATCTCCTTTAGACTCCCAATCTAAAATATTGGGACCAAAGCACATCCTACATTTCTACGAAATTAAAATTTGTGTATTTGAAAACAATTAAGGGAATGGATCATACTAGCTCAAACAAAGGTAAAAGGGAGATGGGATACAATCATATTACCATAATTTAGAAAAGAGATTGAAGAAGCCTAAGGATGCTATGATAGATTCATCCCATTTGAGACCAAGGAAATGATTGAAAAAAAATGAAAATTGGTTCAAAGAAGAACATGACACCCAAGAAGTAGAAGTAGAGCAAGATGAATTGCAATCCTAGTTTCAATATCCCAATTCATCCCGATTGAGAGAGACTAAATATGCCAAATAACCATGTTGTACCAACAAATCAAAGTGTTGATGGGGAAAACACTAGTGATTGGGAAATAGCAAAGGAAATAAATCCTTCTCTAGCAAGACCAATTGGGCCAAAGCATCGCAAATATGGAGGCATAGAAAAATAATCTTCATGATAGAATGGACCAATTAGAAATAGAGATGGGAAACTTGGATTCAAGAACTAATTAGATGCAAACTTATCTTGCGTTCATCTTAGCCAAAAAAATGATTACTCTAATCAAGGGATTCGAAAACATTGAATACAAACTCTACCTGAAGGATAAGGCTTCAATGGGTAGCACCACCTACTCCATTGCTTCAACAAAACATACCACCACAGCCATTAAAAACCAAGTTATTTAGAATCCAAATGAAGAAAACTCTTAGTTTCTTGTTTAACATGATAAGCCATCCTGAAGGCTATTTTGGCAATAGTTTACAACAGTTTTCTTACCTCCCTTAGTTATTAATTTAGAAAATCAGACACTAATGTCCTAGATAATTATTTGGATTACTCCAACAATATTTTATAGTCTAGTTTCCCTGGAGGAAAATTGAACATATACTATTTTGATGGATAAACTAGCACTATGAAGAGAATTTATAGGTAGCTTTATTTTTCTTATCTAGTTTGGACCACTACATTATTTATGGTGACTCCACTCTTCTTTTTGTTCATTGCATGTTAGATAGGTTGTATTTTGATAGATAACTTAATTTGGTTGTTGTGCAGTTACTAGAGCTTACTATCCAGCCACTCAACAATTCGAATCCTGAGCATCTCTTATTAGAACATTTGTTTTATTAGTATCATGGATATGGGTGTCTCATCCATACTATACCACCCGTAAATCGCCTTGACAAATGCACGAATCACATAGTTTTGTATCTTTGTAACTCATGTAGTAAATTCATGTAGTTTTTTCTTTATTGTAACTGTGCTAATAGCGCTACCGTGGGTCCAATACCCATGTGATTGTGCAATGTATTAGTTTTTTATCTATGTTTTCACAATCATTTGCAGTCCTAATGACTTCTTAATGAACCAGAAAGTAAAAAAATCACACTAGTTGTATTTTCTGTAATAATTACATAACTTAGCTTTAAGATATGTACTAAAGAAGCGACTTCTTCAAATAGTTTAGGCTAAAATACTTGAGGCTTTCAACATGCCTCCTATTAATAACCAGTGAATGAATGATTGTGCTTTCCATCTCATTGAAGTTGTTAGTCTAAACAATTAGGTTTGACTATCTTTAGTTAAAAATCTTTTGCTTCTTGATTATTTCTTTGTTTTATGCAAGATTGTTTAGTCCACTTCCTCACACAAGAAAATGACCTAAAGACTCCTTTACCCAAAGTACGTTCTTTGAACTACACTCTTATTAATCATGGAAAGTTGAGGAAGGGTGATAGGTTAGAAATACCTCATTTGCACACATTCATTTTGATTTACAAGCAACTTGAGTAGTTGTTATTTGCAAGCAATATTGTATACTTAGAGTTTAATTAAAGTGAATTCCAATGTGTCTTTACTTTATTCCTTATAGTTAGTTGCAAATCACTTTCATTCTGTGTTAAAAAAATATGTGTGGTTTCAACGTAAGCACACACTGAGAGACCTAAAGACTCTTTCACATCTAATATGCTCTCCATATTGCACTCTTAGTGATATGGATGGATTAGAATTATCTAAAAGTTTCAAATACCTCTCTCACAATCCTTAATCAAATTTGGACCTTTTAAAATCAACATTGCACTTGTAATTCTCAAACCAACTAAAATACTCTGCTAGAGGTCACACAATAACATTTTAGATAGTTTAGGATTGATTGTGTTAGGCATCAAAACAATGCCCACCAATATTCTACATTCTTGAAGCATAATGTTGTTGAATTTTATGGTACCTTAAATTATGCTATCAACAATTATCAAATGACAACCTAGATAAGAAGCCACAGTGCCCAGGGATGTGAAATTCAAGGTATAGTTGTATCTAGTTTCCACAAAAAGTCACTCAATTTTTTATGGAGATGACACTTTACGGCTTCAGGTTGAACTACTTATCCACACTTGACGCAAGGTGGAATTGACTGCTGAGTCGAATCTTTTTAGTTGTTGGAAATTTTTCTAGCCCTTTCGGAACATGGCCCCAATATCATTACTTGATAGCTGACTCTATCATACCTTCAATAGCCAGCTTCGGGTGATTTCATCACCATTTGTGGGTGAGCTATTGGAAGGCCTAATGAATTTTGAGATGAAAGTAAACTATGTGTTATAGGGAATTCACATTTACTTTATTTTTATTACAAGATCATCTATATCATAATTAAAAAGAACCAACTTGTTGACTACTTGCACAAAGACTCAAGCACCTATCACTCACTTTGCATCATATTTGCATCCGTTGTGGTTGGCATCTTTTTTCATTTCTTCATTTGTGTTTATACACTTGTATCATCACTCTCTTTTGATCACATAGACAATCACCATAGCAGAACAAAGAAATTTGAGGTAGTCTCTTAGACTACAAGGACATTATCCTCTCCATAGAGTTGTTTTCACATTTACTCCATGTGGTTCATGAGGGAGACACTCTGTCCAAGGGAAATTACTAGCCATCTATGTTAGGGTCATCTAGGAGAGGGAATAACTTACTTGACTCTCCCATTTCTCCCCCACAAAACTCCCTTTACTTCCCCACCTCGTGGAGAGGATATTGCTTCATCTCCACCTCTTGTAGAGAAAATCCCCCATCTTCTCCATATCAAGCAGGAATCACACCTCCAATATCGCCACCCTCACCTCCTATAGAGGAAAATACAAATAACACTATGTCAGGACCAACCCCCAACATGACCCTACTGTTTACTGCAAGCTTAAATCTCCTTGAGTTGGATAAATGGATTAATGACCATATACGTCATGATCCAACTTGAACAGGAATGCCTCTTAAGCTTCCTTTAGATATCGCAAAATTTTAGGGGAAATAGGGAAATGACCCACCAAACCATGTCATGTCATTCCACATGTGGTTCTCTTCAAACAACATTGTTTATGACACAGTTCATCTTCGTCTCTTCCATAAAACCCTTACTGGAAAAAAACTAAGTGGTATGCAAATCTACCATCCATGAATTATTCAACATTTTAGTCAATGACTATTATATTCCTAACTTATTTTCAACTACCCATACCTCATGACCTAAGCCTCAAAATCCTCAAGGAATTTTGGAAAAATACCTCAACCCATATAGGGGATCATATCCATGAATGGCGTAGGTGTCAAACATTGTGTAAAACAGACATCCAACCCTAATTTCTCTTATATTGGTTCCTAAAATCACTTCCACCTATGATTGCAAAAGATGTAGTGACCACATTTCCAAAAATAGAAGAAGTGCTAGGGTACACAAGGTTCTCCCAAAAGACCGAACACCTAGAGCAACCAATTCACACAAGCAGATCACAGATCAACACACTGATGTTTTGACGTGGTTTAAACCCTCGAGAGGGAAACACTCCACAGCCCCGGCCAAATAGCTTATGGAACAATTTATTATGCAAAGAAATAATGTTACAAATGAGCTTCTCACAATCGATCAACTTTTCAATGACCCTCCATGCTATTTAAATAAAGATCATGGACCAATTGGGTTTTAAGCCACAAATCAAGGGTAGGTATGATCTAAGAGAAGTTGAGTCATCGGATCACAACATATCGTGATCGTTGGATTAAATATTTACAAATGCATACTAATGCATACTAAGGAAACACACTTTTCCTAATGGATATATTACACAAGTTGATCTTAACTAACTCCTAAGTGTCTAAATATCCTAACATCCCCCCTTAAGAACAACTTGGGATAGGATTGAAGGATTTACAACAATGACACTATTAGGATAAGGAAGGAGGCATTAGAGCCTATCCCCCCTTAATGACAAGTTCACAAACTCCTAACATATATCAAAGTTTACAAAACTTCGCTTCTGTAAGAGACTTGGTAAAGATGTCTACAACTTGATCATCTGTAGGACAAAAGAGAACTTCAAGAACACAATCATGAACAAGATTTATGATGAAGTGCATATGTAGCTCAATGTGTTTTCCTCGTTGATTTAGGACTAGATCTTTGGCAAACTTGATGGCACTTTGATTGTCGCACCAAAGTGGAGTAGGTTGATCCTACTAGAATCCAAACTCTAAAAGGATCTGTCGAAGCCATAAAGCTTCTTGACTAGCATTAACTGCAGCTCAATATTCGCCTCTACTAAAGAAAGAGCAAGAGCTTGTTGTTTCTTACAAGCCCAAGTGACAGGTCTAGATCCCATACTGAAAACATAACCTGCTGTAGACTTTCGATCATCAGGATCGCCGGCCCACTCTGAATCAGTAAAACCAACCAACAAAGGTCCCCCCTGTACTATAATGAATCCCAAACTGAATTGTACCTTGAATATATCGAAGTATTCTTTTAGTTACTTTCCAGTGACTTGCATGAGGTGTTTGCATATAATGGGCAACACGACCAACGACAAAGGAAAGGTCAGGATGGGAATGAGTCAAGTATAAGAGATTACCAACAAGCCGACGATACAAGGTGGGATCTACTTCAGGTGAAGTACAAGTGGCAGAAAGTTTGACTCCAGACTGGAAGGGAGAAGGGGCAGGTGTACAATATTCTATGTGAAAGTGACGAAGAAGGTCACAAGCATACTTAGACTGAGAATGAAAGATTTCTTCTTTGGTTTGTAGGACTTGGAGACCAAGAAAATAATGCAAATGTCCTAAGTATGACATTTCAAAATTTTGCTTAAGACTGGATTTCACATGGGTTATAAGCTTAGGGTCACTACCAGTAAGAATAAGGTCATCAACATATAGAACAAGTATGATGAGATAGTTTCCTACTTTCTTGGTATAGACATTGGGGTAAGAATAACATCTAGAAAAACCAGTGTCAAGGAGAAAGCTATCCATTTTGGCATACCAAGCTCTAGGAGCTTGCTTAAGGCCATATAAGGATTTCTTAAGGTGACAAACAGGGCTAGAGTAATTCTGAACATATCCAGGAGGTTGTTCCATTTAAATTTCCTCCCGTAAATCACCATGTAAGAAGGTAGACTTGACATCCATTTGATAGACTTTCAAGTTGTGTAAGACTGCAAGGGAAAGAACAAGGTGGATGGAGTTCATTTTTGTGACAAGAGCAAAGGTTTTATTGTAGTCAATCCCTTCAACTTGGGAAAAACGTTTCGAAACTAACCTTGCCTTAAGTCTTTCAACACTTCCATCTGATGCATAGTTAGTTCTGTAGACCCATTTACATCTGACAAGTTTTCTTCCTTTTGGAAGAGGTACAAGATCCCAAGTATCGTTCTCCATTAAGGAATAGTACTCTTCATCCATAGCTGCATCCCAATTTGGATTTCCTGAAGCTTCTGCAAAAGTTTCTCGATCGTGATTCTCAGAAACTTGAGCCAAAAGAGAAGAGGCTCGCTAAAACTAAGAACTTGTTCGACGTTGATCTCTAGGATCACAGGCAAGATCACCAGCTGCTTCACATGTTGAATGGACCCATCGAGGAAGCACTTGTGCTGGTGCAACTAGAGGAACATGAGAAGGCGGAGGTGGATTTTCATCCTCACTGTCATCATTAGAAACTAGAGTTGGAAACCTATCAAGGAAGTTGGAAGAAGAAGAAGAAGGCATAATCGTCGAATTAGGCTCGTAGGCCAAAGATGGCACAATCATCGAGTTAGGCTCACAGTCCAATAGATTTTCATCAAATTTAACATCTCTTCTAATGATTACATCATGAGAATGTGGTTGAAGAAGTCTATAACCTTTTACATCTTCAGAATATCAAACAAATATGCACTTTTCACTTTTAGGCTGTAATGCTTTCCGTTTTTCATCCAGAATGTGAGCCCATGCTTCACTACCAAACAAATGGAAGTGACTTACATCTGGTTTAATTTTACTCCATGCTTCTTCCGGTGTGATACCTTGTAATGATTTAGTGGGGGTGTGATTAACTATGTAATTTGCACAATTAATGGCTTTAGCCCAAAATTGAAGACTTAGTCCCTTAGATTGGATCATACAATTAACCATTTCTTTTAAAGTGTGGTTCTTCCATTTAGCTACACCATTTTGTTGTATATGGAACAGTGTGTTGTTGTTGGATTCCTTGTTCAGTGCAGAAAGTATTGAAATTTTTGTTAACATATTCTCCTCCATTGTCAGATCTTAACTTAATAATTTGATGACCAAATTGTTTTTCAACAAGAGCCTTGTAGGCCAAGAACATGTTAAATACTTTGCTCTTAATTTTTAGGAAATAGACCCAAGTGCGTCTGGTGTAATCATTAATGAAAGTTAATAAATATTTGAAACCAAAAAAGGAAGCAGATGGAAGAGGACCACACAAGTCACTATGCATAAGCTCCAAGGGAATTGAGGTGTGCCAAGTGGCACGTTTGTCAAAACTATCCCGATGATGTTTTCCGAATACACGACCGAAACAGACACCATCCCTGCAAGATATCGTCGGAAGATCTGTCACCATATTGTCTTTACATAGTTGTTGCAATGAGCGATAATTTAAGTGACCAAATTGCTCATGCCAAATTTTGCTCAAGTTATCACTATGAGCAACAAAAACTGAAGGAAAGGGTGATGACCCAAATTTGTTAAATTTGTACAGCGTGATAATATCATCAACAATTTCGGTAGCTAGGATCTGTTGCGGATCTTTAAAATCCTTGATTACAACATAGTGAGGTGTAAACATCATAGTTTTACCTCCACCGAAATGAGTGATTTGATAGACTGATAATAAATTGTAGGAAATTCTTGGAACACATAGCACATCACTGGAATGACCATTATCTACTAGAACTGTTCCATCTCCTATAACACTTAGAGATCTATCATCACCAACAAATATTTGTTTGGTGTTACATTCATGCATAGTAGAAAAGATGGCTTGATCCTTAGCCATATGATAAGATGCTCCAGAATCAATGAGCCATTCATTTGAAGTAGAAGAAGAAGATGCATTATAAGAATAACCAGAAGCACAAAGTGCATGTCCATGAGAGGTAGATTCTGAAAGCGAATCTGGGCTGATGTGGTGCTTCTTCATTGCTGCTTCCAAGGATGCCATCTTCTTGAAACACTTAGATTCATCATGATTATCTTTCTCGCAATAGTTGCAATGGCGCTCAGTCTTCTTTCCTTTTGTCTTTGATCCTTTGTCATTTTTTAAAGAAGGAGTTGATTGAGAGGGTTTGGGACCCTTGTTTGACTTATTATTGTGAAAATTTTGTTTCCTGGGATGATTGGACTTTTCTTTCTGTTGGGACAATAAGTCTTTGCCAGATGTATCTGCATTGTTAATTATTCCAAGATGGATAAGCTTATCTTGCTCTCTAATCAATGAATCACAAAAGGATTCAAGACTAAGCTCTTGATAGCTAGCTGCATTCAAGGATTCTTTCATGGAGTAAAATGTAGATACAAAAACAAAATATGCAGGTCCAAGTTTGGAAAGAATATGATAAATGCATTATTTGCCTTCCCTCTTAAACTTGCATTCTTTACATAAGAGTTTAAGAGTTTTGTACGTAGATAAATAATTTCGTATGCATGAAAAAATCACTTGAATTTAAAGAAATCAACTCATTTTCGAGTTGGTGACCTCCAATTTCATTGTGTTTACCAAAAACTGATTCCAACTTGTCCCAAGCAGCATCAAGTTCATCAATTCCAAATATGTGGAATTGCAAATCAATAGAGATTGACATCCCAATCAATCCACGAGCTTCGCCACATCTATTTACCCATTTTACTTTCTTTTCATCATCAGTGGGTTATGTTTCTTTCCTGGAGATAATTCTAAGAAGCTCCCTACTTCGTAGAACATCCTCCATACGATATTTCCATGAGAAATAGTTGGAACTGGTAAGTAGAATGTCACAAGGGGCGGACATACTACAAATTAATTGCTATAAAAATAGAAACCAATAGTTTGGATGCGAAGAGATCGAAAAAATAAGCAGTTTAAAAAAAAACGGCACTGAAAACTGACTCCGAATGATGAAGTTATGCTTGAACAAAGAAAAAGTTGAAGATGTCACCAATAGTGACGTTGCAGATAGACAATGACCAGCTAAAAAAAAAGGACACCCCTCTTCCCAAGATGAACCTTTGACAATTACTTTACAAGAAAATTGCTTTAAGTGAATCACTTTTGTAAAATAAGTGATTTCACTTTTACAATGATGTTACTTTAAATAGTACAACAATAAAAAGGAACTTAAGTGACTCACTTTTTATTTTTATTTTTTATTACTTAAGTGAGATGCACTTTTACAATAAAGTAACTTGAAAATAGAAATTATATGCACTTTTTATTTTAAAAGTAACTTCCTAAGACTTGAAGTTAAAACCTATTAAGAAATAAAACAACTTTGAACCAAGTGAGCTAGATTAAAATATATGTAAAATATGGGAAGGAGGAAGAGGGGTTCTTTTTTATTATTCTTGCTCGGTTTTTGTGCTTGCCTTTTTTCCTGCAAATTTCCACACTTGTGGGGTTAGATCTCCTTAGCTTGCCTGGAAAGTCTACGTTTTCTCTCTGTTTCTGATTTGCCGAGATCGCACAAGGTGCACGGCAAAGAGCATACGCAGCCAAGAAAAAACCTATCCCTTTCTGTTTCTGATTCGCCGAGATCGCACAAGGTGCACGACAAAGAGCATACATAGACAGGGAAAGCAACAATCTAAAACTAAGAAAATCTAGTAATAAAAACTGATAAAATATGAGATTTTTTTTTTAAACAAAAATAAAAAATAAAAAACGTCACTGTAACATTATACCTTCAGATCTAATGAAATATGTGTTTCTGAAGCAACCGGGAACCATTTTCGATCAAAAGAACACTATTCCCCAATGGAAACGGTGCTCCGGACGCAATGGAACACCTCCCATAGCCCAGAAATGCACAAAAATACCAGAACCAGAAACCCTTTCAAGTTTCGGCAACAACAGTTCAAGATCTAGATCATAACCAGAAGCGACTCTTCATAAAAGCTCTAATACCATGTTCGGGTACACAGAGTTCTCCCAAAAGAACGAACACCTAGAGAAACCACTTCATTCAAACATATCACATATCAACACACCGATGTTTTGACGTGGTTTAAACCCTTGAGAGGGAAACACTCCACGGCTCTATACAAATAGCTTCTACGCAATTTATTATGCAAAAAAAGAAAGTTACAAATGAGCTTCTCATAATCAATTAAGTTTCCAATGACCCTCTATGCTCTTTAAATAGAGATCATGGACCAATCTACTGTTCAGCCACAGATCAAGGGTAGGTATGATCTAAGAGAATTTGAGTCGTCGGATCACAACATATTGTGACCGTCGAATTAAATATTTACAAATGGATATTAATGCACACTAAAGAAACACACTTTTCCTAATGGATATATTACACAACTTGATCTTAACTGACTCCTAAGTGTTTAAATATCCTAACAAGAAGAGGGAATCTTGAAGTTCCAACATTTCGATCTAATTTATGCACAATATGGATATCTTTATACCATCCTCCTAGATTCCCCTTTGGCATCATTCTCTGAAACCAAAACCTTTGGGAACATGACATTCAGCTGATGAGATTATTGGGCATATTTACCACCAAGGAAATGTTACCCATCTATCGACTTCTTTAGCACTCAATATAGCACAACAATATCCACCAGCACCACCCACATTAATGGTGCCTACAACTATACCAACTCCTCCTTTTGGTCAATTATCTTATGGACCCTATAGTCCTAGATACTAGAATGTTAAAAAGGAACTTTTAGTACTGCCACTGCAAATGGCACCATCCAATCCTACATCCACATCATACAAAGAACATAACTCATATCTTCCCAACACTGGATATAGTCCATATTTCCCGTTTCCTTTTCCTCCTAGTACTTCTTCCATGCCTCAAATGGGGGTGAACGTAGTATATGCTTCTCCCTTACAACAAACTCTGATATTTGAGTAGTTAAATATGGATAATCCCCCCAACTTTTAGAATTGGGAGAAGAAGAAAGGAAAAAATAGGAAAAACTAGCATTAGGGACATGGTAGTATATTCCTCCCAAACAAAACCAGAACATGGGTAATCAGAATGAGGGGGAAAATGATACTCCCATGCAAGGAAATAAATCCAAGCTTAGGAAAAATTATCCTTTCTCCATGTGTGGAGAGTATGGGCACTACACACACCATTGTCCATTGATACATGAGTGTAAGCAAATGCTTGAAGAAAAGAAGTTGGCCACAACCAACCCTCCTCAAGCAATTAATGCACCTTAACCCCAACAATATGTGTTGAAACAATTGTTTTCCAATCAAGGGGTGATGATTGAATAGCCATATACATGCCCCTTAAGTGACGACACCTTTCAGACTATTTGCATGAACACAGTGGAGGTCAACGTCTAGGCCCATGCCAAAGCATATGACATGCTTGAATGCATGGAATGTCTCACTTGGGAATACCTGTGTGGTATCTAGCACCACCTTACACATATATGGCTTCGAAGCCATTATCCCATTATATGATTATCCAGGTAGCACCCATAAGTGCAATAAATGAACCTTCTACCACAAGTAGACCACATCGAGCTCTAATTGAGACAAAAGCACCTATGAACCAACCACCACTGGTGGTCACTAAAACTAATGTTGGGGGAACTAAACAACCCATGTTGAAATCCCCAATAGTCTCAAGTAGTACTACCACTCCTAGAGTCATCCAAACATGTGTTCTATGTGGGAAACTAGAACGCACTACAAACTAGTGCCCCACCTTACTAGAGCTCAGAAATTCGTTAAATAACCTTGTTAGTGTAACACATACCGTAAGTGCTACATGGGCCACACATACTACCTCAGTTGCACGCAATGCTAATATGAATACCAAGTCATTGCACACCAGTCATTCATGCAAAATATGTTCTCAATTTGGGAATTACACACATCACTATCACGAGCTCGCTTGACATTGAGATGCATTGTTGACCATTCACCTCATACATCCCATGGTCAAAAGACCCTCACCCGAGCATTTAGAAACAACCTCTATCAAAATTGTCAATACATTATTAGCAGCAAAGGGGGAACAACCATAGGAGGAATCAACACCGATGGTTCTGTCACTGGAATTACAACCCCATGGGTGTTCATCATGTGGGAACCACACTCACATGATCTCCAATAAAACCGATAACATAATATCTAACCATGTCACTTGACTGTTGAGCACATGAGCTTAACCACACCCAAGCAACTCGTCCATGTAGATCATGCATATGATTAACACATTACTCATTCAAGTTACCCATTATCCAGATAGAATGATTAATCTTCCTAGAACAAATGAGGCTCAAAGATAGTCCTTCTCCACTAAGGGCATAGCCACTAGGGATACACATTATGGAAGTTCTTCTCCTAGTACTGTAGACTACTAATAATGGTGAAATCATCAATATGTCATCATTAACTAGTATACTCACTAGCGATGACACATCATTTTCTTCATCAAAGGAGGAACAAGTGCCATTACAAAAGTCACCTTTGGTCTTGGAATACAATAGTTATCCACCAAGCAATCCTTCGACACCAAGATAACTCTATTTAGTGTTGGGTATCCTTGGGAGACAAAAAAATATCCCCAACAAGTCAACTGACTTAGGATGCCTCATGGACATGTAAAATTTTTATCATTTAGATAAGTTGCACCAATTTCCAACACCAATAGAATCCATAATGTCACCAATGGTTTCCACCAACCCACCCCTCTAATTGCTACGGCCATCCCATAGGTGCATTAAATTTCTTGTAAATTTTCTTGCGTTGTTAATATTCTTGTCATAATCTATGTTAAGATTGGGTATTTTTGCCATGTGTGTAGGATTACTAGCAAGAAAACACCTATCACATTCAAAAAATGGTGGAAGGACAACAATCAAAGTTATAACATATCAACCTAGCATATAGGAAATTTTCTCCCTCTGTTTACATTGCATTTACCCAGTACTCCCACTGATAACCATAGGATCATAATTCTCGCTCATGATATGCCATCAATGTCATCATTGATAATAACATGTTTCCCGATGGATGTGCACACCATTACAACCCCTTTCATTTTTTGGCACCCATGATCTCCAACCCCCACAAGTCTAAAGAATCTAACCACTTATCCAGTTCCATATCATTTCCTTATGCTCCTCTACCAATACCCCTCAGATTCCTCGGCACAGGTTAGGATCATGACTCACCAATAACCTCTCATCCGCCGCATGAGTAGCATACCATCTATGCTTCTCTTCATACCTTCAACCTTGAAGAATACACCAATGGGGCCCCCACCCTCTAAAGGGATAAATCCCAATCAGTTATTCCCATAGGAAAATTCTTCATGGCACTAATTCATGGAGCACCAATATTCTCATTTATGGAAAAAAACATTCATTCATCATCAAAATGATTCACTAACTCACTCAAAACAATGGGAATCACACCCATACAAATTGGTTCCTCAAACCACTCAAAAATGTGGGAACTACACCAATCATTCGTTGTGTACGAATGGATCCCCAATCCACACAAAAGCAAGGGGAATTCATCACACTATTCTTTTTGGATCATCCCTTGGTCACCCTATATCAATGTATTTGGGTCCACCTAACCCCAACATTATGAATCTTTTAATTCACCTTACATCATTGGTATTGTGTCTCTCATAAATCCCTTCATCTATAGTCTATTTCCCTCCATTGCACCCTACACCACCATTTGAAAAATTTTGTCGTCAGTTGCTCACCCTTTTTTACATCGATCACGGGAATTCATGGTGCCCACTCTAATCAACCAGTCTTGTGTCACATCTGTTACTCTCCTAGTTTGTTATAAATGTCCTTGGTTATTGATATAATACAACCATCTTATCATATGCTTCAATTCTCATTGACTTTAAAACATGATATTCTGAGGGTTATTGTAGTTGCAATTTTACATTGGGGCCCTTACCTTTACTGTAAGGGATATCCTTGAACTGAGTAGGGAGAATCTTTAGTGCTCCCTAATTTAGTGGTCTCCCCCATGCTCAATGTCAACAAGTCTATTGCATCAAGGGGATTCATACATTCCATTGGTAGGAGTGTTCACATTTATGATTCATTGTATCAACACATCCAATATAGTGATGTTATCCACCCAACAACTTCACCAATATTTAGGACACCCACCCCTATGGGATATTCATGATCATAAACAATTCTGCTTCTTTTGCACCAATCACATCATTCCTGGGATTCATTTACTTATATAAGGAGAAAATCACTCTTATTCTTTGAAGCAATAGTATCAAAAGTCAACCCCCTGGTCTCCTCTTATTAAAATATATTATGGCAGATTTCCATATGCCTATTTCATTTGCATAAAATGCCACATATTATTTACAGATTCAACAGTCATCACCAACAACCTTCCCCCATGGGTAGGTCATTTTTCACCCATAAATTCTTGATAACTTATTAGGACATGGAGAGAAAAGAAATGATGATGCATTATCGACCCTACAATACCCTCCAAACCTCATATGTATCAAGGGGCATCTGTTAACACTTAAATCTTGAACACATGTTATATTTAGGCTAAGCTTGTACAAAGGAATTATCAAAATACATAATATATCTCATACAAGACATCCTAATTAGATCTAGAAGACTAATTGATCCCTAAAATTCCAAACTTAGTCAAAATAGAAAATCACATGACTAAAATCATTGGAAACTCTCACCATTAGAGTAACTCTTCTATATAGTTACCTGCGAGTATCTACACGAGATTTCTTTCAAAACTCGTGTGACTATGAAAATGGCGGGACCACTTATTTTCGTTGTGCATTGAAGTCTCACAATGGCTCTATTGGCTCCAAAATTCAAATAGGGACTCCTCATATGATTGGACCATTGCATAAACCCTCTCATGTACTTCAGAAATCAATTCAAAGAGAAAGAGTGTTCACATATAGATCTAGATGTATCTTTTCCTCCATTTGGCCTACAAAAGGAAGCTATGGGAATGCATTCCATAGGAGAAAAATCAAATCGAAGTTATGTTGTTGGAATTAAATTGAGAACTCCACTTTCAATCTACTTCCGCCCACATAATAGCATACACAAGCTCCCTTGTTCTCTTCCGCTAAGAGGTAATCGTTTCTCCATTGTTCTATCGAATGTATATTACGATTGCATAGAAAAAAAGGACCTCGCCAAGGGATATTGTTGGATTCCCTTGAATCTTTGACCTCCTAGGTGACACTATTGTATTTATATAGACAATTTAGAAATAAAAACTTGGTTGACACACTCTTGTTCCATCTTATTTGGTTGATTAGTTACCCCCCTTTTTATTTCAGTTAGTTTCTTATTATTTTCTTTTTGTTTTTAGTCAAGATTTTTCTTTTCCATTCAGGGTTTTGGTTACTTAATTTTCAAACGTAATATTGGTCCTTACTGCAACCTCAAGGATACTCTAGCTATGGGAAGGTTGTCAACCCTTGTGGCCATTTTTCCCACAACGAGATCTTGATTAGTTTGATTATGTTAGTGGATTATTCCACTCATGCAATGATGATTATGCTCTGACAAACCCCATTATTGATTCCAACCTTCTATATTCCTCATGAGTTTTATCTTGTTTAGTACAGGTCCTAAGGCCTTGATGTTATGGGGTATTCCTTGATAAACTCTACCTTGGTATTGAATATTTTTGAAGATATTGAAGTTGAAAATATCCCTACCAAAGTGACCCTTATCTATCCTTTATTTTCATATTCTATAGATAATTTCATGGTATTGTTGTAGGCTTGGAGAAATATTTCTAAATTGGATTTGTGGTTTCTTAAGGATCATTCTTTGCACGTTGATTGATCCAGACATGTGTATTTAGAAACGTGCATATGGGTTTAGGCCTCTCTTATGTGATGATGCATTTGAGCCCTTTCCAATATGAATTTTCCATCAGGTTGAACTTGTTGGATATTGTAATGTCCCCTAATTCATGATTAGTGGAAGGAGTTCCTAGCCTAACCAATTTCTTGGGTTGAGGAGGAAATTTTATGCACTTGGGTTTAATTATGAAGTAAATGCATCAATTAGTTAGGAAGTTTAATTTTATTTTTATCCTAAGTTTGAAATGCAATTGGTAGAAGTAATTTTCAATAATTAGATATTTTTATTTTGGAATAAAGTGGATAATGCTCCACAAGTGCACCTTAGAGGATAAGGTTGAATAAGAGATAGCTTGCAAGATAAGAAAATATAAATTAGTCAAAGCAAGGAAAGTAGAAAAAGGAGAAGAAAGCAAAATAAAGCAAAAAAGCAGGACAAAAGCAGGACAAAGTAGAAAAGAAGGATAAGGAAAAAAAGAAGAAAAAAACAAGACAAAGTAGAAAAGAAGGATAAGGTAGAAAAGTAGGAAAAAGTAAGATTGAAAAGAAAAAATAGGAAAAAGAAAAGAAAAGCAAAAGCAAAATAAAAAAGCAAAACAAAGCAGAAAGCAAGGAAAAATATAAAACATAAAGCAAAGCAAAGAAGAAAGAAATAAAAAAGATAAAGTTGAAAGCAAAGAAACCTTATCCACTCCATGAGGGATCCTTATCCTATCTTAATTGCTCAACAAGTCACCTAAATCAATAAAATAAGGACTACAACTCCATTTCACATCTTTCGATCATTTTCTTATTTGAATTGAGTGCAATTTTGCCTCATTGACCTGGGAGATGTGCCCCTAGTCCTAGGTGGGAGATGTGCCCCATGCTTCTACTAAAAGGATGATGAAATCAAGTCTTCATAGAAGATTCTATTGCAATTCTTGAAGTCTGATCCATTGGTTGGTGTTGTCGTTGTGAGGTTCAGATCCTTCATTCAGTAGGAACAGTGTTCGAGGGACAAAATGGAGGTTTTACTTTCGACCTTTCTGATCATTTCTAGAAATTGATCCTATTCCATTGCATCCATAGCATTGTTTCCAGTAGGAAACACTTTTTGTCTCATAAAAAAAAGTGTCTAGATGATCAAGTTATGGCCATTTTACTAGATTCAGGGATTCTAGCTATGAAGAACATGCTCTTTCTTTTCTATCTAGTTGGTGAAAGCACCCTGTGAGAATCCATGAATATTGGTATGCCTTCCATGAACATCCATATTCTCCATATTCATCATCATATTAGATATATTGGAGGATCCTTCTCTTCTTTATGTTTAGAAGACATCCACATTCATGTACTGTGAGATTTATTGTGGTTGAGGTTCATTGAGAAAAATGATGTTGTAATGCTAATCTGTTGATGTATAAAAATCTTTAACCTGGTTATTATTGCTCCTGTATTCCATATTAAGTCATATTTTTCTTCAAATGATAAATTCAAAATCATTGGAGGATGTTTGCGTCTAGATCTCTCTAGACTAGCTCGTTGATCCATTTTAATTGACTAGTTCTCTAGGAGTTGTGATATTTGGAGATCTGTGAACCCATTTTACTTTCTAAAGGTTGATTTAGGTTTTTAATGGTATGAAGAATCCATCCCAAGTCCAAAATCATATATTCTAGAGCCTTAAATCCTGATTGTGTTTGTATATTTCAAGACTTGCTCGTTGGGCATGAAATCATGACTGGTTTTGCAGTAACTTTAATGAAATGAATTCTAGTTATCTATTTTCTATTATTCAAGGAATTACAGGTCCTTACTACATTAATGAAGCCAACCTAAGCCTCATAATGATTTTTTGTGACCCTTTCAACCTATTTGGAAGATCTTGGAAACAAACTACTTGAGTAGTCCATCCTAGCGCTCTTTCTCCCTTTGCTTCAAAACACTGGTAGAACCTCCCAAAAACTCTGTGAAAATTTTCCAGTAGTACATTAGGGGGTTATCAACTATTATCCACCTTTTTTTATGTCAAGTGTAAGTGAAAGAGCTTAGTAGGGATATTCTAGTGTGCCCAAAAAGCCTTGGAGTAGAATTCATCCTGGCTAATGTTCAAAACATAAATGGCCCCAATACATTATGCTTAGAAATAAAAATCCGGACTTAATTATTTTTTCCTTGTTGCTACACACTCCCTAGTACATTTGGAAGATCCAAAAGTGTCCCTTAGTCAATCTTTGGATGGGTTAATCACTGACCAAGACTAGTTTCATCTTAACTAGTTTTGAGGAGTAGTTATTGTTATACAATTTCTTGATTTTTAAAGATGAATTTGAGTTGATTTCCTATGAAATCAGGTTAGGGATATTACAGATATTGTTGTTTCATCCATCTCTATTTTTTTTTTGCACCAATCGAGCAATAGAGCCTACCTAACATGGGACACCATAGTCAACATCCTTTTCCCATTTTTTTCCCATGATGAGTATTTTTCATAGTCTTTGGAGCCTTTTTAGGTTTACCATGACTTTTTTTTTTGTGAATAAGATTGAAACCTTCTATTAATGGATAACCAAATATGATACAAAAAGTTACAACGAGCTACTCCGGCTCGAGCCACCCTAAGAGACTAGGCATGGACAGCAAAACTTGCTTCAAAAACCTACAAACTTCAAATACATACATTAAGAGTCTGAACCCAGATACAAAGATGAAACATATATCCCCCTTCTTTCCATCTTAACACAAAGGGAAGGCCAATTGTACAGATAGAACAAGAACCATCCTGAGTCTGAGCCCAAGAGATAGCCAGAACCCCAAAATACAAAAAGGCTACTTCGCCTGCGAGCAGACTAGCACAAATCAAGTGAGCCACTAGACTAACTTATAACATTGCGGATCGTCTGCAATTCTAGCCACGTCATTTGCAAAAATGTCGACCAACCTCTGCACCTTTGAAAGCTCTCGATGATGCTAAGAGGCCGACTAACCAAAATCCACCAAAAACCAGGGCCATCAAAAGACCCACCGTCACTGCAACTGCTTCTAGGGGCCTGGAAATCCCCCTGCAGGCAAGTTCGACTCTTCTAAGAAATTATCCCGAGGAGAGTCCATAGCTTCCTTCAGAGCTTTCTTCATCAAACAGAGCCCTGAATAATTGGCCTGCTAGCCACCTTTCATAACATTCAGGGCTTCACGAATATTCTACATTAGCTGGGTACGTGCTTGAATTTCCATAACCAACAGAATTCTGGGTACCCAATAAGGGCTTTCTGCAACCTTGCGACCAAGCCTGGCCTCCGCTTCATTCACCAACTCTATTTCTTTATATGCAATTTTGGAACTCACACTGGATGAAGCTTCATCCAGATACATTGCACTCCAGTTAAATGACTGGGGGTTCAACGGGTCCCAATTTTTAGAGTTCCACTGGGCCGACCACGACCCACCTTCCAGATCCTCACCACCCGGGCAACCAGCCACCCCACCCTGATTCATCCCTCCACGGCTACATGCTCTCTTGCACATAGCCATGAACTCACTTGTAGAAATCCGACAAACCCAATCTGCACTCAATACCCATAGAGGAGGAAACACAGGAAAGTTACTAAAAATAACCCAAAGCCAACAGTACCAGTAGGGGATTCCAATAAGACTGGTCTGCTGAACCACTCTTATACCCATCCTCCTGGGTGGCTCTTTAACTGCCCATCCAACCCAATGATTCATAGCCTTTCCTCAATCGACAGCCATTACAGATCTCTTCATACTCTCGTACCTCCAACATACCACAAAATCATCGTTGGAAGTACTATCCCATAACCTAAATCTCCACATATCCTCCCTCCATTTAATCGAGGGACTGTGCCACCATCTGTCCAGGGTACGAGAGGAGATTAAACCTGTTGTGCACTCATCCCTACTCCTGTCAATCATGCTGTAAATAGCTACCACGATGCGTTGGCCTACCCCGAAGCTCCAGAAAATTCCCCCTTGAGATCAACTCCGTCCCCGCCAAACAAATTCCGGCTATCACCGATGAGCCGGAGGAGACGTGTCCCGCTCAAATCGTTCCACCGCGCTTCTCCCACTCTCAGGATCACTTCCATCCTAACACACTCCTGATCATCTATGACGTGAGCCATCGGGAGTGACAATCATCATTATGGCAGGATCATTATGCGAGGTGATATTCGGAGCTTGTAGAGATCGACAGTCCACATCGCCTGTACTGTGACCATGTCCCTCGTCCATGCTTCCCTCCACATGGCTAGTACTACCACCACGTCTCTCCACCACATGAATCTTCCGTGGCAAGCCTTAGGCACTTCTCCCTAAACTCCCCGTCTTCTAACTCCGGTAAAGAGAACCCGCAAAAAGAACTTCCATCCTTCACCCCTTTGTTAGCTAAGGCATCCGCCACCTTGTTTTTGTTTCTTCTTACGTGTAGAAATTGTAGAGCCGAACTCCTATGCACCAACAATCGCAAAATAATTAGGTGACTCTCCCACCTCCAGTTTTGCACAACTTTCTCCATTGTTGATCCACATTTCACCCTCTTCGCCATGGCTATAATGATAAGAGAATCTCCCTCTACTTCCAGTGGCAGCTACCCCTTCTGGATCGCCCATCTGCAACCACTGATTAAACCTTCTAACTCTGCTACATTGTTTGTATTTTCCCCCAGGTCTCCCCAGAAGACACCGAGAATATTTCCATCACAGTCACGAACCACCCCCCCGAAACCTGCATCTCTCGGGTTTCCCTTAGTCGCCTCGTCAAAGTTGAGTTTGAACACTTCGGTTGGAGGTTGAAACCACTGATCTATATTGACAGGCTATGAGGATGAAAGACGTGGATTGTTTATACACAAAGGTATACTTACAATTCTCCACACATTCAAAATAATTCTTTCCTGCACATCGTTATTCATGACATGCTGGTTCCAATGTGTCAAGGTGAGGGATTCCTGGAGATAACTTACCAAAATTTTCTAGACTTCCATTGGCATATTTTGCTTACCTTCAAAGATTCTTTTATTACGTTCCTTCCATGTTGTCCATACCACAAACCCTTGGAATAACTCCCACAACTGATTCAAAATATCATTTTTATAGACTTTGGCCAACCAATTTTCCACTGATAAATCTGGCCGGTCATTTACCCTGGCTGTCTTCCTGAAACATTCCTTTCCTTTGTCCCACAAAAATGAAGCAAACCGGCAAGAATCTAGCAGGTGATTGATAGTTTCAAGATTTTGCTTGCATAATGGGCATATAGAAGGTCCGACGAAAACCCTTCTTATTAGATTATCCCATGTTAGAATCCTTTGGTGCAATAGGAGCCAGCATAAAGTTTCCACTTTTGGCCATAGTTGTCCTTTACATATTTTCTTCCATATTTCTTCTTCATTCATTAGGTGAATACCCAATGAGATTTTCAAGGCTTCTTTTACATTAAAATTCCCAGATGACGAATACCCCCATCTAATCTTATCACTACCCTCCTAGATAGGAATTTTATGTTTTGTTAGCTCAATATAAAATTCCTCCATGTTCATTTTCAGCACTAAAGCTTGCCACCAGTCCTTGTTCTTCCATACCCAGAAATGGTCATTTTCATTTTGTATTTCCCAGAATTCTCGCACCATCTTCGACTGGTTAGTCTCTAAAATAAGGTTGAGGGTTGGGTCCATTATTGTGCTTTCGAGACTCGACATTTGCTACCATGCATCTTCCTTAAACAAGGCTATAGCCCCATCTTTAATCTCCCAAAAACTATGTCTTTGGACGATGTCTTTGTTTTCTAGCGCTGCTTTCCATATACTTGATCCTGGACATTCAGTGCTAAAACGGATAAGTTGGGTCTTATCCCATTATGATGCATATTTCATATACCATAATATTCCCCAACGTTCCGTTGTGTGGTTTACCCATTTCCACCATATTTTGCTTCCCATGATCTTGTTAGAATTAACTAGGTCCTGAAGGCCTAGTTCTCCATTTAATTTTGGTCTACACAGGGTTTCCCACTCTATCAGGGCCCATTTTCTCTGATTCTCAGATCATCCCTAGAGAAAATTTCTTTGACAGTTACGAATTTGCTCAAGAACTGACGTCGGGGCTGCCAACACCAAGAATAGGTAGACAGGCATGGCCTGGAGAACAGACTTCACCAAGGTAGTACGGCTCCGAAGGTTCAACAAACGGAACGTCCATTGCTCCAATTTAGCTTTCATTTTGTCCAAAAGATCTTTCCATGAGATCTTCCTAATGGTGGATTCCACCAGAAGAGCTCCCACGTACTTGGAGGGTAAGGTCCCTTCCAAAAACTCCAGAATCTGAATAACATTCCTTTTGGTTATTCTAGGGGTGTTAAAAAAGTAAACTTGCGACTTATCCTTGTTAATTTCGAAACCACTCACTAGCAGAAATAAATCCAGCCCCTCTTTAATCCCACTAGCTTCCTAAACACTGGGGGGTCCCATAAGCATCGTGTTGTCCACAAACTACTAGTGGGTTTGCAGATCCAGACCTTCACAAAGTGTCAGACCCCTTATTATGTTTCTCTCTTTCAAATGCTTCAGCCATCAGCCCAATCCTTCAGCTACAATGATAAATAAGAAAGGGGAGAGGGGGTCCCCCTGCCTAATTCCTCTTGAGGCCTTGAAGGGCTTGGAAGGGGTTCCGTTAACCAGAATAGAAAAAAAGGCTGAGGATACCAACCTCATAACCCAGCTAGTCCAATCCTTACTGAACCCAAATTTCCACATAATTTTTTCAAGAAATAACCAATTAACTCTATCATAAGCTTTGGAGACGTCAAGTTTGAGTAACATACCAGGGATTTTCTCAATTTTGAGGGAGTGGATAATCTCATGTATTAGGATTATCCCATCCGTTATTTGGCAGCCTTCCACAAAGCCTGCTTGCTCAGGGGAAATGACTAGCTGGAGAAGCAGATGTAATCTATTCACTATTACTTTTGATATAATCTTGTAGATAACATTGCAGAGAGCTATTGGTCTGAATTTCCCTCGGTCTTCCGATCCAGACTTCTTTGGAATTAGAGACAAGTAGCTAGCATTGAGGGCTTTAAGGATAGTCTTCGACTTTCTGGAATTCTCCACCAATGCTAAAACTTCCTCCTTAATCCAAGACCAACTCACATGAAACAAATTTGTGGTGAACCCATCTAGGCTAGGGGCTTTATCCTCTACCATCTGTTTCACTGATTCCTCTAGCTCTTCCATCCCAATAGGTTTCATAAGCAGTACATTGTGATCTTCATTAATCACCCTGGGGATGACCTGTAGAATTTGGGCTTGGGCCTCTCCCCGAGCAATACCCGGTTCATCTAGAAGGTCTCTGAATAACTCGTTAAAAGTTTCTTCTAGCTCTTCCTGAGTTTCTGCAATCGTTCCATTCCTTCTTTTCAGACACATCACCCTATTCGAATGACAATGTTGAATGGCTACTCTGTGAAAGAATTTGGTTTTCCAATCCCCTTCCTTCAACCAACGGTTCCTGGATTTCTGCTTCCACCCGAGTTCCTCCTGTCTCTCCCTATCATTGAATTCCTGGAGAAGCAATTTTTCTTCCTGTTTAACTTCCTCCGAAAAACCCTGGGAAATACCTTTCATCTGAACTTCTTTCATTTTTATATCAATACGCATTTTTTCTTGGAAAATGTTCCCAAAGGATTCCCAGTTCCAACATTTTATATTACTTTTCATAGCTTTCATCTTTTGTTGGAATTTGTACATCAACGTACCCTCAAAGTGTGGATTGTCCAACCATCACTATTTGATCATGTCCGGGAATTCCTTATTGAGCAACCAGAACTGCTCGAATCTTAAGGGTCTGCGAAGATTTTCCCCAATGCGCGACCATTCCAGATTGACTGGCTAAGGATCAGAGCTCGCCGATGGAAGAATCGTCGCTGTTATATCCCCCTAGCCGACATGATCAATTCATTGACCAGGAACCAGTCTAACCGATAAGCTATGCTCCTGTCCCCTGTTCTCCTATTATTCCAAGTGAAAGTACCCTTCAAGGTTCCGATATCCACTAGCCCCAGGGCTTCAATAGTACTATTGAAATGTTCATTGATAGGACTCAGCTAACGTAAACCACCTTTTTTCTCATCTAAATGACGGATCAGGTTGAAGTCACCTCCCAAGATCCAAGGTGAAGGTCCCACCTGATCTTTGAGGGACTGCAAAGAAATCAAGAAAGCTTGCTTCAAATTGAAAGTTGAGGGGCCATACACATTAGAGAGGAAGTCCCTGGTATTTGTGCCAAAGACCTGAAACTCAGCCGTGAGATAGAACAAAGAGGCAAAGAACCCAGATAGCGCCACCTTTCCAGGGTTCGAAAGGATCCCGATGCCTCCTACTGATCCTTTTGCTCCTAACGCCATAACTTCACAATTGCGCCAAACCTTCCTGCCTATTTCCTTTAGTTCCTCTATCGAACACTTGGTTTCTTGGAGAAATACTATTATGGGTTTCTCCATCTCTATTTTCCTTTTCATAAGCTAGATTTTGAGAGGACTCTTGCATTCTAGGTTCTGATCTGCATTATTAAACAATTTTAGGAATCATCACTAGAGCTATGACTATGGTAGGATACTGACCTGAGTTCACCAGCTGTGATCCAAGAAGCTGAATCCTCTGCGCATTGCTGTGTCTTCCTCTTTTATCCTTCTTTCCTTTCTTTCTACCACCTTCAGATTCTTTCATAGGATCCATCATGACTCCCAATCCTTTGTGCTGCTTGGTTTTGAGTATCGCCTTTTCTAACAAGGAGATTTGATTTTGCATGAGTGGGTTTGGAGTCTTGGCTGAAACTACTCCTCTAGAGATTCCAGATCTAGTCCTTCAAAATCATTTCCTCTCCTTCTTCCTCTTTTTTCTCTCCTTTCTCCATTTCTTCCTCTGGAACTATTTCTTGAGGTATATCTACTTTGGTTCCTGGGTTTTCTAACTTCTGATCGCCTTATGGGTCTACATTTTCCTTTTCATTCTGCAATACCACAAATCTGTTATGGGTTAGTGCTTTTTTTTTTCACCTCTGGTCCGCCTATCTTCTTGGTTGATCTTTTCTTGGTTACTACTTTGGTGAATCCATCTTCTTGTTTCTTCTTCTGGTTACTAGTCTTACTTGGATTCTTATTAATAGGGCAATCCTGGAATAGGTGACCATGTTCGTGACACCTTCTGCATCTGAAAGGTATTTGTTCGCAATCAATGGGATGAAACCATTCCTCATCATCCCATGAGATGTCGATGCCTTCGGGAAGATCTTGAGAAATGTCCATATACAGACATATCCTATCATATGAGGTATATCTCATCAGTTTAGTTTGTTCTAATACCTTTACGAATTCCCCCGGCATATTTTTTATTTCTGTGAGGATTTCCTCTTTCCAGTATTCCGTTGGGAGGGAATACAGACATATCCATATTGGTGCAATAGTTAGATTCTCCTTGTCTGGATTAAAGCGTTCTTTCCAGGGATGTAGATATAAGCCTGTTGAATGAAAGAAATATGGGACATTATCGAATATTCTTGTTCGGTCGGCTTCGTTAAAGAATACTACCATAAAGAATCCCTTAGCTCCAAGCTGGAGATCGAAATGGCCCTGGGGTTTCCATGTTGTGTTTATCCACCATAATAATGCTTTCTCAGATGGCCAAATTCCCACAAATTTTCCCACCAGGGCATGCTCTTTCATATACTGGATATCCTCCCTGATCCGCTCAGACTTTATCTACAGCTTTAGAATCTTTCTTACTTTTGGCATACATTGCCCTAGTATTCGTGGCTCAGGGGCTTGCTTTTTTTCTTCTCTTACTCCATTGTGGGTCACCTTGTCCTGACCTTCCAGGTTCTTGGGTTCTTCTAAAATTCCTTTTCCTCTGCTATCCAATACTCCAGGATATGGGGGGCGAGGCTCCCCCTTCCCTTGCGCTTCCATGGTAATCCACCTCCCCCTCCAGGGGTGCAAGATCTAGGTTTTGATTCTTGAAACCTCTGGTTCAGTTAGACTGTTCTCTCATCACCGTTGCACCTTCCACCTTCATTCACTAAAAAACATTCGTATCTTTACCATGACTTTGATAAGAAGCAACATGTCTGTTTTTCTCATCTATTTGAAGTCATTCCCTATAAGGCTCCCATCTTTTCTCATTATGCATTTTCCTTTGCTTACAACTTTTTGCACAACTATCCCTAATGATTCATTGCAAAACAACTATTCCTAATGACTCATTGCAACATTCATACTTCCATTGCATTCATCATGTTTCTCATCACTTGCATCCATTGCATTTGCATTTTGGATTGTATCCCTTAAGAAACATATTGAGGAGTGTCAATCCATCCCCTCCCCTTTAACTTCCCATTTTGAACTCACAATGTATGCAAATTTAATTGAATTTGACCGTTCGAACTAAAATAAATTAAATATTTTATTACCATCCCTTATGTTATATTTGAATACACTGGTATATATCCAACTTAACTCTAGCTTTATCAAGCGCCGAGAGGGATCAAATCCATTGGCATGTGCAAATCCCTTTTAGAGTCCTAAACATGAAAAAAGAAATTCCACCTCAATGAATTTTATCTCTCTCGATGCATGATAGAGAGAAGGTTAGGATGGATCTATGCTAGTTTTAATTACAATGGTTACATAAAACAATGTTGCTTAAAAAAAAAATTACTTCATTGAAATCATCGCACCCAAAATTTAAAAAAAAATATTGACATGAGCATGTTCATGTGATAATACATGTGAAATAATGCAACAAAATTTAATGATGAATTACATATATACTATAGAGTGGTCAATTTCAATGTGTCTTCCTCTTCTCTTCTTAAAGTCACTCCTACAAGTTTTGCCAGCTTCTTATATGATTCATATGAGAAGTATGTTGCATTCAAACACCATTCACCCTTAATTACAGATATTGTTGTAAATGCGATATCGGGTCTCTTTTTATCTTCAATATTTATTATTCTTTTGTCCAATCTTAATCCTTGTGACTTTGGATTATCAAAGGCCAAGCAAGTTCGAATGGAAATTTTCTTTAAATATGTTCATCAAATTGTAACATTGTCTTCTATGAAATTTAATCATAAATTACATCTATATTTAATTAAATGATATTGTAATGCAAATCTCAATTTAAATAAAGATCAAAAGATCATAGATGTCCCTCACTATAAGCAATGCATCTTAATAGTACCAAGAATAGACATTCATGAAATCAAAGCAATGGTACAAAGGACATTAAAATATTAGATGCCAATATATGGTCCAATTAGGGTTTCGACTATTTAATCATGGTGATTCTATTTACTCAAGTAACTATGGTAACTTAATCAAATTGTAGACTAATTATAGTGATTCTATCTACTCAACTAAATGTTGTAAATAAATAAAATTAAGGTTTCCACTATTTAGCTTAATGATATCGTTTAACTTAATGCATCTCAACAATACTATTAGATCATATTTCAAATTAAAGAGATGTTATATCATAATGCAAATCTCCATCTAAATATATAGATTAATAGATCATAGATGTCCCTTGATATAAGGGAATTATCCTATCTATAAATAATACTTTTCCTTTATCATCTTATATTAAATTATCTTCCCAAAATAACTATCACTCTAGTAGACAATATCTTATTTAACTATCTCTTATGTATCTACTATTTATATTAAACTATTATTTCTTGTATATTTTTTTTTCACACACTTATTATTTATATTCATTACTTTTCCATGCATTTACACTAATATTATCATCATCCTTTTTTCTTCATCTATACCTATTATAATGTTTATATATTATCTTTTTATCTTTATATTATTGCCTTTGCTATGATATATTTACCGTTTACTTTGGCATTACCATTAACTCCCTACAAAATTTTCCATTATTTTCCTTGGCTACTTTATATTTCCTCTACCCTTTACTTTTTACATTTTTAAACACTCTTTTAATTCTTAATGCCTTACTCTATCTATTAATATACTTTATCTACTCTTATGCACCTTTTCACATTCCTCCTACTTTTTTTATACCATACTTACCATAAATGAGAACAACTTGTTCATGTCCTTTGATCCTCGTCAAGCTTGGTAGATGTGTAGGCTTGATATTTCAGCATGTGCTTTTACATCTTAAAAGCCACATACTACTTAGATGTTCTAAGTGGAGGTAGTGTATCTTTCATATATATAATAATAATAATATGTAACGCCTTCATAACATATTGCAAGTTAAATTCTCACATCCTCTCTACCATTATTATCTTTCGTGTTGACAGAACCTTTATGTTTAGATATCGGAAAGGAAATATTGCAGACGAGTCTGAAGATGAGAAATTAAAGTTTATGGAGTATGTGTATGAAATAGTCCATTGCTTCAAAATTAATTGTACACATACTACTCTACAACCGAACAATATGGCAACTAAACAATGCCAATATATCCAAGTAGAGAGAGGTATAAATCGTTTTCAATGCATCGATTGATCTGCCATGCATATGAAACAACCCATTTTAAGATAGTAAATTATTTTGTAGCTGGTGTTTTGTACGGGCTGGGTTGATTCCTTATCCAAAATAACTTGTACATAAATAACCTTAAAATTGGCATTATTTCCCTCAAACCAAAACATGGAATCTTTTTTCAACAAAGGTACATGAGCAGTTCAAGTTCCACTTATAATGGTGGGATCTTCCATAACTCACTTTTTATCTATTGTCATAATTTCTTTTTTATTGAGCACTATTTCATTATTTTTGTTGTTATTATAATTAAGTTAAGGTGAATAGTTTACAACATGTTTCCAACAACTTTTTCTTATTGAGCACTATTTCATTCTTTTTTGTTGTTGTTATAATTAAGTTAAGGTGAATAGTTTACAACATGTTTCCTATAGGCATTTTGTATTTGCGCTTTTTTAAGTACAAGAGAAACTTATAAGATACAAACTCATTAAAACAACATATATCATTATACGTTGAATTAGAAGATGACTTCAATAACCCTTACAACTGTAGTTCATTTTGTATGTCATACATATATCATTATACGTTGAATTAGAAGATGACTTCAATAACCCTTACAACTGTAGTTCATTTTGTATGTCATATGCTTTAATTTTCTAGACAATTGTAGTCAATAAGTTTCAAGAAGATCAAGTGATTTCGAAAAAGCGTTTTAAAGTACACATGATACTAAAGAGTAAATAATCTATTCATGAAAAATGGAAATAAACACAAAGCAAGGAGAGAATGAATTCATGATTTGGATTGGTGAATGATTTCTCACAACCTTTAAGATTAAAATGTTTACCTCCACTTTCATTTGTGTTAGATTTTAAAATAGAAGCAATATATTTCAATTATATGCAATGGAAATCAATAGGTTCACTGAAAGAATAAATCATGCACAGAAAAAAATAGTTTTATACTCAAATCAAAGCTACATCCTTCTTATTACTTAGTTGTAATAGAGAGATATATGAATGATTGAATGAATGGCAACTTCATGACTTTTACTTTTTAGTGAATGAAGTGAAAGGATGCATCCCTTTATTGATGGCCGAAATGTCATTTCATAATAAATATTATTATTAAATATTAATAATAATATTATTATTGTCTTTAAATAATATTTAAATATTATTTCTTTAGCTCTGCACACTTGTGAGGATACATCATGAAGCTATAAACACCAACACTCCCTCTTAGCTAGGGAGGTATCATCATGTTAAAACACATATAGATATTATTTGAGTATCACAACTTACCTTGAATATTTCATGATCATAAGAAATATCTTCAATATAAATTAGTATGTCGAGAAGCGTCATGCTCAAACTCAATCCTTCGAGAAGAGTCAAATCCCTTCCTCTCCCTCTCAAAGGAGTGTCACATCATTCTTCTTGTCTTAGGGAGAATGTCTCATTGATGCTGCAATTATCAACACTCCTTCTCAATGAGGGAGGCATTCTCATGAATACATCATGAAGCATGAAGGCATTCTTCTTGCACTAGATAGGTTGTTCATAAGCTTGCATAATTGATGACTGATCATCTAGGGAATAATATCCCCATCGCGTCATACGATGGATGGGCGAAGGCACTGCCCCATTCTGAGTCATGGGTTGATGAGTAAGCAACTAGGAAATAATCTCCCCATCTCATTATATGGTGTCTAGGAGAAGGCACTACCCCACTCTCGGTGATTCAATCCTAGCCAAGTAACAAGGCCAATACTGAAGAATGCCAGATGCTCAACCTCTAGGATGATACTGTATGCAACTGAGGCCCAATCTTCCCACCATATCACAAGATGTATGGAAGAGGGAACTACCCCACTTTGAGCCATTCACCCATAGCCAAATGACATGGATAAAACAGAAAACCCCTGCTTGATGCATCAACATTACTCACCAAGGGCTAGTCTCCCATCATTTAAGATTAATAGAAAATATAAAACCCCTAAATTATCATGGGACAATCTTTTATCTAAAGCTTTTTCCCACCTTCATAGAGAGTGGGCGATTCATATTTCTCCATAATATCTGATTTGTGTGGAAGATTTGTATCAAGATGTTCTGGCATAGCTTCCACAAGTGTCAGCTTCAGAATCAGAGATCCAATCCGATACATCCTCTTAGGATCCGAATAGTAAGGAAGGGCATATGGACTTTATATATCCAATTTTTCGAAAAAAAAACCAACGAAAATAAATTTGATGATAATCCAACCAATGAATAAGAGTTCGGTCACCCCAAACTACTCCCACTTCCACTGGGAGACCCCGATTTATGTCATTTTCCACCATGACGCGTGCAATTTTCTTCAGCATGCCACAAATATTATTCTTGTCGATGGGCATAAAACACCCAACAGTGTTCGCCAGGCCTTCCAATACACTCTGCGACCATAATTCCAATGGGAACCCAGGTGGCAGCATCGATAAGCGTCTCAGGGTCATTTTTTCCTTCTCTGGATCAAAATCCGAGTGCCAGCATTTGAGATTTAGGGAACCCTCTTTAATTAACCAAAAACTGCTTAATATAGTGGGAATGTGTTCAGAATCAGGAAAAGCAAAACAAATCCACCTATTAATCAACATATGAATGCGTGGGGTATAACCAGTGATTGGTAACCAGTGTTTGTTCATCCATTCAATCATTTCCACCCTGTTTACCTTCGCAGATTCAATACGAACCACCAATGCCTTTCTAGTAAGGTCCTCCACCCTGTCCATATAAATATATTTACCTAGCACATATCTCTCCAAACCCTGGCACGCTTTTTAGGTTTTTATTTTTCTTCGAACCCTATCTCTTTCACCTGAAAGCCGATTTGTGGGGTTCTTTAAAAATCGCAGGTCATGGTCACTACAGCCCTTATCATTGTTGAGTACCGAACGAGTAACATGAAGACTATTAGCTTTGGTCCTTCCATCCATCCCATATTTTCCCTTCCTACCATCTACTCTCACTAATGACGGAGATGTATCCTCCAACATGTTTTGTCCAAGGTCAGTCACTTTAGCCATTAGTCATAGCCGATGAAGGGGGTTTCGCCAGACCAACCCCAATGTTAGAAAGTTAACAGGTTTCTTTCCTAAAAGAATGCCACTTGTCAAAACAAAGGACAGAAAATAAGCCTCGGTTTGTAACAAAAGCTTTTGATCCGATAGAGTAGCAGATCTACCAAAAATTGCCCAAAAGGGAAGTACCCCAATAAAACCCTAGAGATTTTGGATTGTGAAAGTTGAAAGTGTAAAATAAGGTGCCATACTATGTCAAAAAGAAATATCATCACAGGTCTCCCCGAAGAGGTTTTTGGGAGAGAATAGTGAATAAAAGCTAGTCAGAGATATGATAGATTAATGCAGTAAAAAACCGTAAGTTCCATTTTTTTTCTCTTGGTTGATATTAAGTTGACCAAGACGATCGATTGGAATCCAAGTTATACTAAAAAACCATCACACTTTAACATAAGTTTCATCATATCTCTCCATGAAAACCCTTTATATATATATTTCATTAATAATAAAAAAATCAAATATTTTTATATTAATATTGATATTTGAATTCTAATTATTGAGGTTGGATATAATGATCGCTTTAATTTGTTATACTATAAAATTACACATATGTTATAAGTTTCATCATATCCCTTCATGAAAAACCCTTATACATATTCCATTAATAATAAACAAGATCTCCTTCATACTGGGCCCTCTCGGTGCAAAAAAATCAAATATTCTTATATTAATATTGATATTTGAATTCTAACCAGCATAGATCCATCTTAAACCCAGATCCACCAAGCACCGAGAGGGATCCAATTTCTTGAGGTGTGATTTTTTGTATCTAACTTTTTAAATGTTCATAAAAATTTATCTAATTTTTTTACACGTTAAAAAATATTTACACGTAAGTTCAAGTTTAAATCTCCCTCATACTAGGTTAATTCTTAATCTTTTTTACTTCTTATATTTTTATTAATGGTCGACGTTACAATATTTTATTTTTATTATTTTATTTTTGTTACTCGACACACACTCTACAAACTCTCGACAAATGTTACAAGATCTCCCTCATACCAGGTTACTTCTTTATCTTTTTTACTTATTTTATTTTTATTAATGGGCGACATTACAATATTTTATTTTTATTATTTTGTTACTTGACAAACACTCGACAAACACTCCACACATGTTACAAGATCTCCCTCATACTGGGTTGGAGAGCGCCTCTTGACGCAATTATTGAGGTTGGATATAATGATTGCATTAATTTGTTATACTATAGAATTACACATATGTTCATTGTAATATTCAGTCATCCATATGTTTAATAAACAATGTAACATTTTACAAGATTGGACAATGCAATATTATAATAAACACATTTGATTATATATGAATAAGAGACCCTTCATCATACAAAATGGGACAACAAAAAGGTCCACAATAATCAAAATGTCAATGCCGAATTGTTACATATACTTTTATCTTCATTTTTTTTTTGTAGGCTGAAAAATCACGTTCCTGCTATTCCGAAGGAATGAAGGAAAGCTTGAAATAAAATCATTACAATAGGGCTCATCAACAAGAGCATCATGTCACTTACAAGAATTGAACCTATTTTATCTTCATTCTTTACTCAAACTGTTGTCAATGTTCAAGTTGCTTGAATGGTGCCTCATTTGCTCATCACTTGTAGATGATATTGTTCTTGGGTTATTTGGCTAAATGTTTTGTTTATTGGTTTGATTTTGTTCCTCCTCTTCACGTTCTATCTACAAACATAAAAATAAAGTGTTACTAGTATATCTACATTGGTGGGCATAATGCAAAAAGAAATCATATACATGATTATGTAAATTGGAATGCATACATAGAAAGAAGTGTTCTATAAATGGTACAAATTCTTTCAAATTCATTCATCATGCCATTTCTTTCAAATTCATTCATGGGTTCCATTTTGTTTTGTTTTCTCCAACAAAAAAATTAATAATTAATATTTCATACAATGATTAAATTATATGTAAAGAAACAAAAAATCTACAATTAAATATATTTAATGCTTGATAGTGTTAAGATGGCTCCTCCAATGATGAAATTATGTTACTTTCTTTAACAATATCCTTGTTCACGTTTTTGGACATCCCTACTAGAATTTTTTGCAATGATCACCTAATTGATCCTGTGGGATTTCCAAGATATTCGTAAAAATCAAAATTACAAGAAAACAAGTTTTGATATTGATATGCTAGTAAATATATAAATGAAATATTAGTTTCATAATTTTTTGTAATATATATATATGAAATTTTTTGTTATAAATAATATTTTTAAAATGATTTTATTTATTTTATTTTTTTTGTATGTTTTCACTATTGTAAGTCTACATTCCTTTAGTTTATATATAACTTGATTTTTGGAATCATTGAATTGATTTTTGTAGTGTATGTGAAAATTATGTTTATATGCTAGTTAAATTATATCCCTCATAGTTTTATCACATTCCCCCACCCCATTTCATTAACTTCCAAAACCACTCTAGATGAACTGAGTACCAATTCATCATCATTTACATTGTTCATCATTTTTATCTACTTATAATGAATTTTCATTCTCTCACTATCATTCCTTTCACAACACCCAACAAATGTGAAAGAAAATGTTTGAAACATCATATAAAATATTCTTAAAAAAATACATTTTACTAAAAATTGAAAGAAAATTTATTTGTTGATTACTTTTTTATTAACCCAATTTGTCCCTTTGCATCTTTTTCATCAAAGTTTGACTCATTTTTGTATTCAAAATGCAAACATTCTTATCCTATTTTTTTCCCTGCATTAATAAATGTTAACCAATACACATCATTAAAACATATAAATAATTCAAATATTTTAATTTTACAGTAAAATTTTAGAAAAGCATGTTTTGTTTTTTTGGATGTGTTCCCATCGTGCTCATCACAAAGCCAATGTTCCTTCAATTTCTATCAAGCATCTCTATCAATAAAATCCCGACAACATTAAATACATAATCTATTGAATATATTTTAAAAGAAATTAATTAACTTTTTGTTAAAAATGATTTCTAAATAGTCAATGTGGATTATATACAGATACACATTGGTAATGTATCATCCCATATAGACATGGGTGCAGAAACATGATATATATGCACTAGTATAGTGTGCAATATTTTTTAAAAATTTAAATAATTTAAATGATGCATTCTCAATTAGAGCACGTGTGTTTATTAGCTGTATGTATTACACCGATATACATGTGAATTTAAACAAGAAACCAATCTAAAATTAAACTGGTGCACTTTTAGATGAAATGCATTGGTGCATTTTTTTAAATATAGCTATAGGTCTTTCTATTACTGATATAATACATAAAATATAGAAATGTGTAAGTAGTTGAATTTCCATAAGGGAAAAAACCATGTCATCAACTAAAATTGGTTCAATTATTCTCTAAGAGAGAGAGTCATAATTTAACAAAATTAAAGTACATAGGGGAATCCTAGCCTACATAGGGAATGTAGATATTTATCGCCCTTATATGTTGTCTTAACCAAAGAAATATTAACTAAAAGAAACAATGAGAATGTATCTAACAAGACTATAACTATTTTCAATATTCAAAAACATAAAATTTAAGGAAAAAACTAGACATAATTACACTTGATAAATTACTTACGTTGCATTATGAGGTCAGTCACACATCCACAAAAGAGTATTTGTCACTTCCACTAAAATATCTAGCTAGGTATGAATACTGTTGATCTTACCTCGAGTGGTAGAAACAACCATATGTATCTTGGATTGGGTTTGATACCTCTCCATGAGGATCATTCCAGGCATAATTTTCAAAATCTAGTAAGGATCAATACCATAAATTACTTTCGAATTGGTCTCCTTAGCCTTAATCATGTGTTCCTTGAAATTTGTAGAGAGGATTTCCTCTTCCTTTTCTATCTCATATCTAATGTTCCATGGAGTCTCTTTTGTGCACCATCATTCCAGATAATATTCTTCACTCCTTCCCCTCATCGGTATCTATCACAATGATGTAACATTTTCGAGTCCTTCACCAATAGAATGACATTCTTCTAGAGCCAAACAATATGCACTAGAGGAGGAATGAAAAGCATCCAAGCATGACCAAGAATGTCCATGAGCCCACCCTTGGTTGGTGCCTTCACATAAACCACATTGATAAATTAACTAAGGAGCTCATTATTGAGTTGATATTTGGAGTACTCCCCATATATTAGATGTAGATCCATATTGTTGGATTCCATGAATTCCAAGAGCACATTATTACATGTATCGAGTGCAATTGACCAATCACTGAAGGATCACATTAAATATCCTACAGTCGAGCATTCTCAATAAATTCCTCCATATTCCCCACCTCTACATCAACATTGCCACCTTGAACTCTTGGATTTCCACCCATCCCCTCCATGCGTCGAGATGAAGGGATAGAATATGATGGCACTCTCACCCCATATAAGGATTTTTTATCATTATTGCCAGTTTCTTTGCACTGCATTTTGACAGAATATTCTATCACAGTCTCTCATTCATGCTCCATGTGGTATTTCTTCAAGCTAACGTATTCATTGTCTAGGAAATCTACTAGCTTGTTTACATCATGTTTGACATGTGAGGGAATGGTCACTTGGATGAGAAAAAAAGAGAGGACATCTAATGAATTTTATCCCCTAGTAAGAAATTATTACAATTTTTTATAGTGAAGTGTCGTTCTTCATTCATTTCAACACTCTTATTGGAATGTGGGAGTCACCTTCGACAAGAACATTGGGATATCTAGAATTGGTTGCAAGCATTAATACTTGTGATAATTGAGCTAATTAAACTACAATGTTGTTATAGTTTCCAATGAATTCATGATAGAGATTAAGGATGGTACTTTTCTAATTTCTGAAATTGTCCATAACCTATAGGTACATGATTCCATTTGGATGCACCATAAAATTTGAGTTTGGTAAACCACTAAGGAAGAGGGGTCCAGAAATATAGACATGTTGTTTGTAGGTTTTGTCTATTGGGAGGAGTCATAGAGGAATCGATTTTTATTTATGAGTCATCAAATATAATACTTTCCTAATAATTGAACATGAGATATTAATCAGACCAGGGGTGAAGATGCACCATATCGTTGATGTCTTGTCTGAAATCGTCCCAAATAAGATTGGGGTGTTTTAAAACATTCTAGAAGATTAGGAAATTCTTTTCCTTACATGTTTTGCAGATAAGGAATCCAATGAACAACTTCCAAATTGTGTTAAGTAGGGGATTAGAAAAATCACTCCTAATTCTCAATGGTGGAGGTGATATTGGAATTTACTCTACTAATTCTTAAAAATATGATGGATCCCATATCCCATAAAGTTGTGGTATAGGTATATGTATCAAGGATGTGATTAAGGGATTATGATCTAGTGTTAGAAAATTGAAATCTCGATGGACCTTCAAAACATCGTTTTAGAATGTTGTTTAAGTTATAATATGCTTCCGAACATTTAACCAAGTAAACATAGAATCCTTTGGACTTATTCTTATTCGATATTTAATGATAGACCCACTTTTTTGGAAGATGTTGGTAATATACCACTAATTAGTATACCTCCTTTAAGGTGAAATTTCCACTAGGCTTGTAGCCTTGGGAAAGAATTCCCCAGTAGAGTTTGATTTTTAAGTGTTGATTTTGAAGCTGATCCCAAAAATCATCCCAATTTTCCCAGTTTCTTACTTTCCAGCTTGTTTGATTATCCAATTGGTGAAATTTGGTTGTCATTGATGTCAACTGATGTAAAAAAGGATTCAATATTCCTGTTCCAGTTTGAATAAATACATAAGAATTATATCCATAAGTACACCAAGTATATCCAGTTTGGAATGGTAGATAAGGAATACGTTAGGTACATGCACAAGTCCTATGTCCACCTAGTCATGCAACAACAAGGCTAAGTCAAAAGAGATGGTCGGACAAGGTTTGGCAGCGTGCAGTTGGGTTGGAAACAAGAAATGATTAGACAGGTATACAAGCCTCGAAAGTGTGCAAAATACACCAATAAAAAAGATACATTTAAGTTGTTTAAGGATGCAAGAGTACAAGAAGAAAGCAGTGGTTGAAGAATTCAAGTGCGCAAGACCCACATGCAATGATCCATTAAGGATCCAATACCACACCGCAAGGGTGCAAGTCTCACAAGGGCAAGGATCAAGTATGCTCAAGACCCACAAGAGAAGACACCCCAGTGGCACAAAACATAACAAGTGGTAGAAGCGTGAGGCAAGCGTAATTGTTAAGCAAGGAAGAAGGAAAGCAACAACCAACTTGTGGACATCACTGTCCATGCATAACATATATAAATAAGTAGTCAAGTTGGAGAATTGAAGCAAGTTTGCAAGAAAAAAGCTAGAATATACAGATTTATCAAGCTTCTAATTCTCGAGGCATCAAGGGTTCATGAACCAAAACAACATGATCTAGCAGAGAGCCGAGTACACACAAGCAGAGGAATGGAATTAACCCCCATTTCATCAAATTTGGATTAATTCAAGTCCAGATTCATTTGAAAAATAAACAAAAACTGGGTTTCTAAAACCCAACATTAGGTTTCTAAAGACCAAAAGGATTTGAATCAATAATTACACTTTTGGAAAAAAATTACACTTTAGAAGTACTATTGTTGGGATTTAGAAAGGCTATTTTGAGAAATTTTTAGTTCAAATGATGCTAAATTTGTCCATATTGAAAAAACTAGGGGTTAATTGGTGATAGTTGCGCAAAGACAGAAAGGCAGAACTACAGAGGATGAACAATTCCTCAAGACTAGAATGAATGTATCACAGACAACACATAGATAGTCATAGATGATCTAAGAACATAGTACAAAGAAAAACTTTAAGTGTATGTTGTGATGTGTGAAGTGAATTAGTTTATCAGATGCGCAAAGATAGAGTTGTAGCACATTAAAGGATGCACATTATGATGAGGATGATCTGATACAAGTGCGTAGAACAGAAAGGCTGAATCATGCACAAAGAGTCACAAATTATCTAAAGACTGTTGTACCAAGACATAATTGAAATATCAAAGAAGGTGCACAGATTGATCTGATATTGATGTGCAAAATCAAAACAACAACTCATCAGAAGATGAAAAATATAAATTTAAGTTTCATATGTGCAAAAACAGAATGGCATACTAAACCTAAGCATAGACCGTAGAATATGATGAAGTAGTACACAGTTTGTGTAGTATGAAATCAGTTGTGATGTTTTGAAGTGATAAGTCAAGTGTGAATTTAAGTATTCAATACAGTGACAACAATATTACAACATACAGAAGGTGCACACAGCAGAACGAACAACATATCATCTGAAGAGTGCACAGAACAGAAGAACACCAAATTAATATCTCCTTCTTTCATATCAGGGAAGTAGGATAGGGAAAGGAGCAAGGGATAGATGCCTCCTTCTAGTTGGAGATAGTAAATCAAGGATTTGGTGCTTCCTTCAAGTTGGTGCTTGTAAAACCAGGGGGACCAGTGCCTCCCTCCAGTTGGTGATATAGAACTTAGGAAGTTGGTGCTTCCTTGAATGCAATCTTTTATGATAAAAGAGCATTCTGTGGGTTTCTCTCGTTTGAGTTTCCATGTAAAAATATCTGTGTTCTATGTTCTATGCATGTGATGTTGAATGCTTATATTTATGGTGGATGCATAGTTTGAGTTAAATTTTAAATTAGATAATAAGTTAAAAACTTCTCATAATTGTGTTAATACTAATTCACCCCCCCTCTCAATATTAAATAGATTCCAAAATTTGGTTTCAGAGCGGGTGTCTTTAGCAAAAGATTAACATCTAGAAGATAGATCTATGCGCAAATATGGATATGTAGGAAGGTCTATCCACCAATAGAGCACCAATATTTTATGGTACCAACTACACCTTCTAGAGTATCAGGATGGAAGTATATTCACAATACCTTAGAGATGATGTCTGGTAGTCCATTTTGGATGGTTCTAATGTACAAACAATCACACCCGTTGATCCAGTTGAGAAGAGACTATATGAATGCAATGGAAGATCTAGAAATGCACTGTTATGTGGCTTAAAAGACATTGAATTTGCTAAGGTAATGCATTGCGCCTGAGCTAAGGATGTTTGGGATAAACTTAGAAATGTCTATGAAGGTGATGAGAAAGGAAAGAGGGAAAAGCTGCAAAATTACTCTGGATTATATGAATCCCTAAAAAATGAAAGATGAAGATAATATTGCTTCTTACTTCTTATGATTTGATGATTTAGTTATGCCATCAAGAGTCTTGGAGTTACACTAGAAGAAGAATCAATAGTGCATAAGATACTAAGAACTCTACCTCCAAGATTTGATGCAAAGGTATATGTGTTAGAAGATAGAGCCAATCTTGTAGATCTGACATAGGATGAGCTTCAAGGGATATTGACTGCATATGATATGAGAACGGAGAAAGAAAATCCCATAAAAAAATAAGCTACCTTCAAAGCTAATGGAAATGCTAAGCAAGAGCGTGACAAAGGCTCATGTGATGAATCATATGAGGAAGAATCAAATTTTGTGAGAAAGATGAAATGAGGATGTGGTAAATATAAGAATAAATTTCCCTTCAAATGTTTCATATGTGGAGGGATAGGCCACTTTGATTCGAAGTGTCCATACGAGGAATATGGAGATAGTGACAATGAGGAAGAAGCTAGCTCCCATGAACAAAGGATTGCATGCATTCATGGAAGACTTTAGAATAAGAAAAAGGGTTTCAAAATAGAGGAAGATTCAATATACTAAGGAAGACAAAAGTTTATCCAAACGAAGTGATTGTGATGATAATCCAAAGGAGGTACTATTCATGGCCTTTGTGGAAGAAAGAAGCAGTGAAGAAAAGAAGAAGAGTTGCTTGTTAGTCAAGAAGAATACACCAATTGTGCAAAGCAAACTTGGATCATTGGACAAGTATTTCTTTAGTGTATCATTCAATACACCTTCAAGAACTGTCACAAAAATTAAATCTGACAGTAATATGAAGAATAAGAAGCTGCAGAGGTTGATTGGAAAGGTGAACTGGTGAGTGCCCTAGATGAATTGAAGAAATTAAGAAGGAAGAACAAAAACTTGTAGGACCAACTGTTAGAGTATTAAGAATAGGTCAAAGAAGTTAAAGTATTTCAAGAATCTCTTGAGAATAAGGTTAGTGAAAAAGTGATGAACAATGAGAAAAAAATGAATTGCGCAGTAGACAAGATCAAATTGCTTGAAGAGGAGAAATAGATATTAAAGAAGTTTCTTTGGAGGATTCAATGCAAAAAAATAGGATTCTAAATAGTTAACTTGAATTGAAGGATAGAGAGATCTCTCTCTTAGAAGGCAAGTTGATTGAGACAAAGGGAAATAAACAAGTTCAAGATCACAACATAAGGGATACTCTGAATTGTGCACATTCAGGACGTGACAAGGTTGGTATTGAAGATGAAATGAATAATAAATTCAAAGGGAGCACATATATCCTATATAATATTATGAATGATGAGAGATCATGAGAAGACAAGTCCATACTTGGCTATAACAAAAGAACTGAAGAGGTCCACAACTATAAGCAAGGTCTAAATCGAATGAAGTCATTCAGGTATGATAATTCCTTGAGTTATTACTATTGTTTTCATTATAATATCAGAAGAAGGATTAACACAATGCAGTGCACACGGTGCAATTACATCGGTCATATTCTGAAATATTGTCAAACTATGAGATGCTATGGATGTGATGTATTTGGGCACAAGACTATGTATTGTCGAAGAAAAATGAACTGTCTAGATGGGAATATTCTACCTAATCACAATGCAAGGACTAAAAGGGAAGACAATTAGACGTAGTATCGAAATGGAAGTGTGCACATGAAAACGTGGGTAACGAAAACTCCTCATAAATGCACAGAAGAAGCTAACAATCCAAGTACATCTAAAGCAACAAGTAATTGCTTCCCTTATTTCTTATCACTGAGAGATTGAGTAAGATCCTTGAATTCAACACAACAATCATGAAGAATTAAAGGAGTGTGTCAGTAAATTAGTGAAGTTAGAGAATATTTGAAGTTAATTGTCGCATTTATGTTATGTTGCAAAAAGATATGTGTATATATTCAATTAGTTGCTATGATGCATTGAAGTTAAATAGTCTCACAAAATGAAGATACATATAACAGAATAAAGGAAATTTCAAATGAACGCTAAAGAACAAACATGAGTCTGCACAGATACATGACTGAAGATTGGTATTATAGTAAAAAATTGCGTCTTTACAAAATTACATAAGCTCTCTGACGTAGAATACAAATTTGAAGTACAATAAAGGCTACATGCCAATTCATGAAGGCATTTGAACTTCAAAATGACAACGAAAGTTGTCTCAAGCAAAATTGAGAATTACAGGGGTAATTCATAGGGCAGCTCAAGGTTTTGATCCATGTCATTGTTTGATGGTTGTTGGGAAAGCTAAAGGTTGATATCCATTGGAACTAGCTCATTGGAATCAGAGGATGGTTGCAATGGATATAACTATAGAGTGGAGGGTGACACATTATCTACAGACTGTTTGTCCTGAATTGAATTTAGCGTATCAAAAATCCACTATTGTTGCTGCTCTAGGAAGTCCACTCTCCTACACTTACCAGACAATCCTTCATCATTGCTATGGTTTACTTGCCACTAAGCATACCAATGGTTGGAATCATACTCCTTCATTTGGAATTGCCAAATTACCATGTCCACTCTCAGCTGAGTGAACTCTGCTGGTTGCGACTGAACTGCAAGGAAAACACTATCAAGTGAGTCATTAAACCTTTGGAAGAAGGAAGACATGATCGGAGATGATGAGAATCGCAAAGGAAACAAGATGAATAACATAGAAAATGAAGGAAAAAGGGTGATGAACCAAGTAATTCACATCTATCCTATATAACTAGAAGGTGGTTCATCACGCACACAAAAATTAAGTTGACGAGACTTGTAGTTAATGAAATTCATATCCACGGGATTGAAATCCAATTATGAAGATGTCAAAAGTAATTGCATGAGTTAATGAATTTGGCAAAGAGGAAAAAGAAGAGGAAATTTAATCCGTTGTTTCGTACAACTGAAATGATGTTACTGAGAAGTCCCAAGTACGAATGGGACATGTCAAATTTTCCATACAAATTGGTTGTCACATCGCTTTATTGCCAAGCTAGCTGACAAATGGAAATGTGGGAAAATCCCTTGGTCATTGTGGCAAGATATGAGACATCATAAAAGGTAATGATGATTCGTCACAATGCAGTAAATGCGATGAAAGGAATAGTTATATGCTAGAATAAATTGACATAGAATTCAGTACAAAACCAGAAGTAGATGGAATTCTGCACTACACAGTAAACATGACAGAAGTTGGGATGAAATACTATGCAGGAAATGAAAAAGTGAAGATGTATGATATGACAGGAGGAAAAGATCAAGACAGAAGGAAGATAACAACTATATAGGGAAATCATATCCGAGTCAGCTACATAAACATTGCACACATTAAAATCTGCGTAGATACCCCAGCGAAAGAATGGAGCTTGAAGACGGGGGGAGTAGTCCCAACTAGGGTATTTTTTAAGGATTCTAATATTATACTTTAGTGTAGTATCCTAGGCGATTATTTTGGATTGAAAAAAACATCTATATATATAGGTAGGCGAATATTGAATATGAGACACACAATTTACTACTGAAATGTGTAAAATTTGGCGAATATTATGATAAAAAAACATATTTTATGTAAATATAGGCGATATTAGAGACTAAAAATGACCAAATAATGAAATTATTTTTGAGAAAAAGCCTGAAAAATAGCAAATTGGTGAAATTTATCCCTTAAAAATTACCCTAGTCCCAACAAGTAGATGCTCGAAGGCTAGTGCAAAACTAAAGAAGTGAGTACTTATAATTTCACAGTGATGGAACCTATTTGCCATTGCTTTCAAAGGGGGAGAATGATCATGAAGTATGTAATCAGCATAGAGATGAAAAGTAGCTGAGAGAGATCATGAAGTAAGTGACACAAGAAAGATCTTTGACAACAGGATGCGCATATGAGGAAAGGCTCAAACTAGAAAGAACATAGAGGGAGCACACACATGGGGAGTACTACAACCAGGACACAAATGAAGTGCATGAATCTATAAGATGTATGCACAACTTCATGAGTTGTTGACATCAATGCCAAATGGGGAGATTCTTGAACTTTGGTTTTCATTGATGTCAACTGATGTCAAATAGGATTCAACATTCATGTTCTAGTTTGAAGAAATATATGGAATCCATTTTGAAGAAATACATAATAAGTATATCTATAAGTACAAAAACTATATCTAGTTTGAAGAAGTACATAAGGAATACATTAGGTACATGCGCAATTCCTATGTCCAACTAGTCATGCAACCACACGGCTAAGTCAAAACATATTGTTGGCAGGCGGTTTGGTAAGGTAACATCGCAGCATCGCTGATGCTACGACACAGTAGAAGATATCACGAAAGGTGGTGAGCTAGATGTAAAGAAGATTATTTTATGCATTTTTGGGTCAATTATACCACAGCTTGTGGGTTTTGGGTCACTTGGACCATATGTGATGTAATTTTGAGTCATTTGTACCGCGGTATGTGGGTTTTTGGGTCATTGGAACCGCGCCAGTTAGATTTTGGGTCATTTGTCCAAAGTGTCAGTTAGGAAGTTGTTAGTAAGTGGAAAATCATTGTAAAGGCAGAAGCCTATTTATAGTCATAGAGTCATATGTGTTGGATACCTTGATCGGGAGTTTTGAGTAGAGATGCGTCTGTAGTTGTGATCAAGAGTTATCTGCGAGGTTTGTGTTTTTGCAGAGATATTGTATCAGGGTTTTGCTGAACTAATATGACATGACGGAACTATTCAGTGAAATTCCTTGAGTATCTTTTATGGTAATGCATTTTGCAATTCATGAATGATGCTATGTTTTCTTGGTACAACTAATGCTTTAATGTTATATTTTTTGCGATGAATGTTTCCCTTGAATAAATGCTATGAATACAATGTTGTTGAAGTTAAATGCACAGATCTATATTTGAATGTCGCGATAAGTTAACTAATCAGTGCTGCAACTATCCTCCTTCATTCGACGGAAACATGGTTTCGTCCACTCTTCCTTAAACGCCTCGGGTGAGACCTCATCTGCTCTGCAGCTGTTGCTGGATGGGGTAAAACCTATCCCAGCTGGTGCTCAGGGAGATCGCGATGGGTTGGTGTCGACAGCGATGGGAACCCCTGTCAATAGGGTTTGAGTCAACAAATAGAGAGTTGGCTTGATCAGAAGTTGCAGGAGTTTTTCGAAGAAGAAATCCAGAACACTCGACTGACAGTATATCAGTGGGTGGACAGATATATTCATGATGGTCCGCACGAATGGATTCTCTGTGAATTCCCGGTCCTTGTTCGAGTGGTTGGCGAAGTTGACATTTCAGAAGAGGAACCACCAAGGTGGTGAACCGATGACTTGGACCCCAGAGTTGATCCAAGAACTATAAGAGGTCGACAAAAAAGCGTCGCGGGCTGTCGAAGTGTGGCTGGATAACATCTTGGAAGGATATATCATGAAATTCGTGGTTGATACGCAGAAGTCCTATAGTGAAACTGAAAGATATTTCTTCCGTGAACCCCGGGGAAGGTTCCTGTTGTCACGTCAACTGTCCATTAAGATGCTTATTTGCGAGAAGGGTATATTGAAGATGCATATAGATCAGTAAAAATCCTGGTGGCCGAAGGCCATGGGTATCGCGACGGCTGGGGGTGGTACATGGACTGATAAGGGGTAGATGGGTGCAGGTCATGACGGGGCTATGACTGAAGTTGAGGAGGAGAGTGGTCTTACAAGGGGAGGAGTGAGGTTTCGATAGGAAAAGAGGCAGAGGATAGGGGAAGGTCCTGCTGCGATCGAACCGCACGTTCGCGAAGGAAGAACACATGGGACAAAGAAACCTCACAGTCCAGACAAGGATGCACTGGATACTCCCAAGATAGAGGCAGGACCAAACCCTAGCAACAACGTACCCACAACTCCGCTCACTATCTGTCAACCGGTAAGAAACACAACTTCGACCCCATTGGGTCAACAAAATTTGATTGTTAGTAGATTAGCGACTACAGGAAGAAAGCCTAGGATGGCAGGAAAGGATGATAAGTTTCCACTCTTCCATGGAGATGGGAAAGAAAATCTTGAACAATACTGGTTCTTATGTGATGCAGTATGGACCATAAAAGAGATTACCAATGATAGTGCTAAGAAAGGACAGTTAGTGACAACTCTGTGAGGTCGCGCATTAGATTGGTTTATGAAGTTTGTTCTAGTCCCTACAGGAGCTCCAGAGAAAACACTAGACGACATCAGGGATGGTTTGATTGTAGAATTCAGAAAACCAAAGTCTGAAGCACAATATATTACAAAATTGAAAGATATTAAGCAGTATCCCAATGAGACGGTGTGGGATTTTGATCAGCGGTTTAAGACGCTGATGGAGAAGGTTAGTTTTTATATGAGCACTATCCAACACAAAGAGTGGTTCATTGTGGCACTGCTACCGCACATTCGACTACCACTGATGCAACAAAACATCTCGACGCCCAGCGAAGCTTTGGAGATTGCGATGCGGTTAGAGGCGTTGCCGATTGGGGAAAATGCAGCTGGGATGTTGCAGATACAGACGCAGCTGGCTAACTTGACCATAAAGCTGCAAGATCTGAAGAAAGGCAACGAGCAGTGTGAAGAAGTATGGTGTACGCAATGTCGAGGGGAAGGACATACTAAGGACAATTGCCCTGACTTTCGCAACTATTTAGTTTTGGGAGCACCCAACCCATTGAATGGTGGTGGCATGCCATGGTGTTGCATTTGTCAGGTAATTGGGCACTGCCATGAGGAGTGCCCATACATGCAGAAGATGGTCACCAAACCGATGAATCTATACTGCAATTTCTGTAAATATGTGGGAAATGACGACAAAGATTCTCAGGCATATGGGTTGTGTTAGCACTCGAATTGTATTGGGTTTTGAAGAAGGTTTTGGTGAAGGGAGTTGTAGGATCATAAAAATTTCCAAAAGAAGACAAACTCTCGGGTCATATCCCCCAGAAGTGGAAAGTTAGAGCACAACATAGTAGATGTAGCGAAAGGAGAAAATATTGGGAAAAATCTAAAGGTCTGTGGTAACTGGAGGTCGGATAGCAGGCTAATGAGCCAGCAGCATGCAGAAGCATGTGTAGACGGCTCAGATTAAATAACATAAAGATCTACGGTCCTGAGCCCTTGGTGCAAAGTCGAATTGGAAATGTTATAGGCACGGATGAAGTGTTAGAGAATAGGCAAATTCCTAAAGCAATCAACGACATAAATCGACGAACGCATAGATCTACAGTGAAAAAGTGATGGTGCTAATCTAACATGCACGGAAAAAGATTGCGTTCCAAATCACCGCGATTTGATTAAGCATCACGCTCTTTTCAAAGGAATGGATCTAATAGAGGTAGATCAATGGTCCAAAACAACGTCGGTGGTTTTAATCGCTGACAAGTTAAGCACACCCAAAATCATCGAGGTCGGTAATGGAGAATCATCTGATGGTCAAGATTGGAGTGAGGAGCGGATCGACGGCTAGGAATGTTTTGAAAAGATGAGTTGTTGATTGGAGCTGTGTGATATTAAATTAAAAGCCACGATGGCATTGGAAGGTAAAGTGGGCAGATCTACGGCTGAAGGTAGACAAGAGAGATGGACGGCTGACATGGACCCATCGCAATCATACGTGCAAGGGTGATATGGCAAAATCTATATTATAAAATGGCTCTCCTGTAGGAATGTCCACATCATATCTGTCCAGTGCATGTTGGAGAGCGAAGAAGGCGAATTAGAGCAGACCGACCAACTGGGAGACCAAAAGGTTGTCTAGTTGTCAGTGGACCGGGTAGGTCTTTGTCCCTTCTCTTTTGACAACTAGATATTTAAAATGGCTGAGATAGTAGACACCCCTGTTACCAAAGCTCCGATAATCGATTCCCTGTTGGAAGACAAGGATAGTGACATATACGACACCATATTGATCAATAGATCTCTGGATACGGCCAAGGAGAGATTAGAGGTTATAAGGGCCAGACAAGTAGATGTCCACAAAGTATATTAGTCCTTTTTCCACTGCTTTACCACCACCAAAACCCCCAGTTTCCCTGAATTCGTAGAATGGTGCATCATCAATTATGCCCTAGGGCAGAGGGAAATCTTCGATGCCTCAGGCTCCAAAATCCTTTGCCATGTGAAAGCCCCAAATGTTAGAAAATCCCTAGCTATTCCCTTGGAGTTTGGTCATAGAGCTCAGGGGTATCAAATGGAAACCCTGATTCAGTATTTTCACCAGGCCCCAAATGAACTCAAGCAAAGTTTTTACTAGGCCTCCTTGTTACCAAATGCATCTTTTCCTAGCTCATATTTCCCTGACGAGGCCGGTTCGTTTAGAGAAGAGTCTAAATGTGTGATTTCCATGATAGCCCATTTTTTGGGGTTAGATAGACCAGTACGTCACAGAGTCATTAATCAGTCCGATGTTTGTATTAAGCACCTATCCAATAGAGCCCACAGACCAAAATTCACTTATCCAGACTGCATGCCTAAGATTTGATGATGCCCTAGTCAAAAATATTCACTCCCAGCTGGTTGAATTCGACAAAACCAGACTCTTTAAGTTCCAGTCCTATCTGCTAAAAATGTTCTTAACAACCATTGAAGAAAACCTGCAGATACTAGAGCTGAAAATTACAAAGGAGATGTATTCAGATTACTTGGTTTTCATGAATGATTTAATGGCAAAGGTTTATCACATCTTTTTCCAGAAGGAATTGCCTAGGGTGCTCCCAGAGATGAAGGATTTACCACAGCCCTCTATGGGGAAAGGGATTGGAGATTGGTTTTTGATGAAACATGGGACAGTAATTAGGGTGTATGGTTTTTCACACCCACCATATGTACTCCCTGCCATTTTAACACCCAGCTTGTTCAATTTAGAGTTCATAAGGTAGAAACTGAAAGCTGAGTGTGAACACTTTATAGATAACAATAAGTCCTCTGATATAGCTTTCCCATGGGTAGTAGGTTCTTTTATGATCAAACATAAGATATCCCTTTTAGGGATTGAAGGGATGATGAAAGACCTGAGACTGCCTTCTAAAGCTGCAATGAATTATGATCCACATCATATAATCTCAAAGAGGAGGAGGGAAGCTGGCAGGAAGTGGTATGACCACTTCGAGATGTTTGGCATGCATGAGAGAGCAAATTGGATAGAATATATTGATCAGGAGCACATGGATGTCGATCCCTCAGAGACCTCTCAAGCTCTAAATTTCTTTTTTCAAGGAGGCACATCCTCACCACCCAGCTCACCTAATAAATCCCCAACAGGGTCAAAAAATTTACCCCTTGTCACCATTGCAGGAAAACCCAGCAGTTCAACGTTTAGCAGCCCCATGGATGTAGACAGTGACCCTGAAAGAGCCTCAAAGAGGCAAAAGGTGGAAGATGATGATCAGCAAGTAGTAAATATCCAAGAAGAAAATCCTAAGAAGAAACATATCAAGTTTCAAATGCCCCCTTATGAAGTGAAAGAACATGTATTTGGAAAACAACCCAAAGGACCTATAGCATCTAGTACAAGCAGGACCAAGATGTTGGAGGAATATGAAGAAAATCCTGATAACTTGGCAGAAGAAGCAAAATTGTACTCTAAGGTAAGGAAAATATCCAAGAAAGAAGTGGCCCTAGTTGCCAGCAGGAATTTAGCTCAGAACACCTTGAGCCTTGCTCTAGACACCAAAAGCAAGGCTACAGAGATGAAAGTCAACCTAGAAGAAATCCCTATCCTTGATATAATCAACCTACACATGGAGACAGGTGATGTCATTTATAATAGGCTGCTAAAGCTTTCCTTAGAGCTATCAAAGGTGCAGACAAATAAGTCCAGGGTTCAACACCAGCTGAAGCTGGAAAAAGAAGAAAATAAGTCTCTAAAGGAACAGGCGAAGAAGCATTAAACACAGCTGCTAACCAATGAGACCGAAGAAGATAAAAGGAAGAACATCTAGGAATTGTTGAATGAAAAAGAACAAGAGATCCTAACTTTAAAGAAGAAGTAAAGATCTCGCTTTCTCAATTTGCAAGTACCCCTGAGATAGTAGAGCTAGAGGAAGAGAAAGAGAAACTAAATGGAAAACTATTGTACTGTAAAGACCAATTGGTGGAGTTTAGAGAAAAAGAAAAGAAGATGCAGTCTGATATGACCCTTGTAGCAGCCAGTGAAAAATCATGGAAGACCCAATTTGAAGAATTGGACATGAAAGTAAAGGAAAGGGAAAAGGAAATGGAACAGGATGTCACAGATCCGATTGCAGCTGGAGATTTCTCCTTGGTAGGGAAAATAGCTAATGGTACTTTGGAAGATGCTGAGTTACTCCGATTAAAGAAGCATGTTGCCAACTTGAAAGATCTAAAGGATGATGCAGAAAGCAAAAGGGAGGCTTGGGAAACCAAGTACCAGGAATGCAGGTTGATCTCGACAATTTAAAGGAGCAAGTGATCAGGCAAAAAGTGCTACAAGAAACTAGTAAAATCGTCTGGGATGATGTTATATAACAAGATGAAGACCTAAGGCCTTACCTTAACTTTATAATGGATAAGGAGACTGCAGTGAATTTGGCCATACAAGCTGTGACAGTGGCAAATGAAAGGCTTAATAAAAATCCTTCAGAATATGCTAACAACGCAGTAGAATTCTTAAATGATTTATTAGAAGAGCAGGATGATGATGCAGGCATCAAGGAAAGGGTGGCCACCATCATATGGGCCAAAAGGATAATTAACAAACATGAAAAGGTGAAGGTCACCCAACCAGGGATTGACATTTTGTCAAATCAGCTAAAGATGTCCAGGGAAGCATTCGATCCTTTATTTAAGAAGGGCCTTCCTGCATTTTGGGGAGAGAATGAAAATCTGTTATCAAAGGAAGAGTATAAAACCAAGCTATGGGATTGCAGGATGAACTAGGATGACTTTGGGGGGAAGGATCAGCCCCTGACTGGCTAGTTAGTAGCTGAGAAACTGACAAGAGACTTTGAGTTAGCCTCGACTTTCGGGGGATCTAGAACATTGCATAACGGATATTCTTACAGGGAACATAATAAGCTAAGAGTACTACTTAAGGAGCTCGCCACCCTGGATTTACCTTCCACTAACCAGTGGAAACTAATCGAGAAGTATGGTAAAGAAAAGTTAAAAACCAAAGCATGAAGGGCTCAAAGGGTATCAACGAAGCACTCTCCCAATGGAAAGCATTCAGCAAGAAATGGAAGGAGGAAGTTGGAGTAGTTATCTTTTTGTTTTGTTTTTTTTGTTCAAGTAGTTGGTCATATAATAAAATAGGCCAGTAAATGTAAAAAAGTGGTTAGGCCTATACCGCCTGTATCTATTTTTAAATTGTAATGGCGAAACACCTTGATTAGCGGTCAATTAAATGTCCAGTAATTGCAACTATTTTCTATTTAGGAGAGAGCCGACCCTAGAGCTCGAAGGGCATCTATAAATTCATTGTAATTGAAGACATAAGAGTTGAAAACTTCTTGAAACTTTGTGTATTGTTCTGTAATATGCTTATGACCTATTTTGAATAAAGTTTTGCATAGCCGAGCCGGTGATTTTCAGGGATTCTTGTGTAATTGGTCCTGTAGTCTATTCTTTCTTCTTATCCTGTGAATTGTGTATCTTTCATTTTTATTTCCATTCTGTAATATCTCTTCATACTTGGTTCAGTGTTATAGTTAAGCATAATTCATACAAATTATGCTATGTTCATCTCCTTCCAAGTATTACACAAATGATTTCTACTAAAGTTGGTACCGGATTCATTATTGTATGCCTTGTATCGATGGATTGTTTCTTTCTCTTCTATTACACCATTTAAAATCACTTTGACTACAAGTTGTTTGCTACCTTGCCCCTATTTAAATGCATTCGCAAAGCATTTGTAAATAAATTTTCAGAGTTTGTTTAATGTGACTCTATTGCCAAATAGAGATTCATGTGTTTCAACCGAACAATGTTTAAATCATTTTTTTCTAGCATAAATCTGATCTTCTGTGTATGTTGTAATTGAATATCTTGAATGATGAATGCTGGTGTATGTTTTCTTTGTTCACACCTTTGATTATTTCCAGTTTTCATGAGTTTATAGACAGAGCCCTGTCTGTTTGTGTTGGGTCAGTAGCACAAGATAATGATTGGTTAGTGGTTACCCCAAATTGCCTTCTCTCACAACCTTGGGGGTTAATTCGGGTGTTAACAAATTGGCGCCATTGCCAGGGATTGATTGTCTTATCATCCCTAGGAGAACGACAAAGGTTTCATATCTGAATGCTGATGGTGAACAATAGTCAGACATTGAGAAGGTTGTATCATTCACTTGGCGACTCCACTCAGCAAAATTCCAGTATGAAGGTGACTCCACTGGGAAGATCAGTGACCTTATATCATAATTGAGATGTTGAAAAGTCTCATGGTGACTCCACATTAAAGAAATCCTGTGTTTCATTGTTTCACGAGCTGGTCTCCTGAGTCTTCGATCAAAATTTGCAGACTCCACTGGAAACTGAACTCAGCTGCCTTAAACATGGAAGAATCAAGACCCAGTTATCAAAGTGTTAATCTCTTCAAAGAGGTGTTGTTCTTCTGTATCGGTTTCCTTTTACCCTTATGTAGATATATAAAAAAAAAATTGTTTCACTGAAGAGCTCTAGGTCATGAGAGAGCCTCCTTTGTATATCCTTCACTAGATTTTGAAATTGTACATTCTCCTTTCACCCCTAGGGCTGATCCCATCCCTTCTTTTGAGCCATGTAAAATCCACAACCAGCCTTGCAAATCCCAAGAGAGTAAGGCTGATGATATTCTCCCTCTACATACTCCTTTTCCTTCCAGATCGCAGCTGAGATATAGCCCTTTAAGGCTGCCCCCTGTTCTTCATGAATTCCCTCCAAAATACCATAAATACCTTCCTGTTTTTGATGGAGAATCCGAAATCCTTACTGCTGAAAGACATCTTCAGGGTTTGGAGCATTTTTTGGACCTTTTTGAAGTAGAGCATGATGATGTTTGTATGAGAGTTTTTTCCTAATCCCTCCGAGGAGATGTGAAGAAATGGTTTAAGCATTTGCAGTCGGAATCTATTGATACATGGGAAGAGTGATCTGTTGTCTTTTTGGCATTTTGGGGTAAGAGAAGGTCATGGGACCGAGTTCTTTCAGAGTTTTACTCCATACGAAGGAAAGAAAATGAAACCATGTCTAGCTTTAACAGGAGGTTTGCAAGCTTCTACTATAATATGCCAAAGAAAATTCATCCCCTAGAGAATGCCGCTAAGTTACATTATGCTTCTAATTTTCCTCCGAATTTATCTCTTTTCCTTTTGGAGAGTAGGTCTTCCAATTTGCAGCATATGTTCGTTGATGTATTGCAGGTTGAAGACAATCTTAGGATGTCTGGGAAAATTTCAGACCTAGATAATGATAAAAGAATTGAAGAGGAAATAGGATTCAAAGAGAGACATGAACAAGGAGAGCTTGCTATGCATCCCAATCTTTTTCATGACGAGCAGAGAGATGATTAGCCTGGTGATGTGCCAGAAAAAGGTAATTCTGAACTATTTTTTGTAAATCACAATTAGCCTACTAAAGATTCTATTGGTGATGGTTTTAAAGAAAATTTTAGTCCACCTGAGTATGATGAGTATGAAGAAGACTGCTTGGGTATTGTACCAGCTAATAACTTTACAAGCTCTAGGGTAGTTAGTGAAGAAAATATGATCACTATCCAGGATCAAACCTTTGAAAATAAACATGCTGAAAATGATTGTTTACCGTTCTGTTATTCTTCATTTGAATTGATAAAGCACATAATCAAGGCTTCTAAAATAAAACAAAAATCTAAGTTGGAAAGCTTCATAAACCTTTTTGAATTGGATGATAAAAAGGAAGAGCCAGTGTGCAATCAGTCCCAACACGTAGAAGAAGCAGAGGTTTGCAATAGGAAAGAGAAGTACAAAGCAGAAAATCAGGACTCTCTTTCACATTCATAATTTTTATGTTGAGAAGAGTTTGTTTCACTTGATTTTATTAAAAAAACTAATGATATTTCTGTTGCATTTGGTGAAGAGGATCAAGTTTTAAATTCTGAAATTTCGGATGAAATTGTTGATTTCTCACTTGGAAACTATCCAGAGAACTCCCTTCTAGATCTTGTTGAAAAATGGTTGGACAGTGTCCAAGAGAGTCTGCTATTGGAGCAGCCTTGTCACGACCAACAAATGACATATTTTTTTGAAGGTTATCATGTATTTTATGATCCAGTGGTTGATTATATGGAAGAAGTTTACAGCAGTAGAGGTTGGTTGTATCTTTGCCTCAAATATCGAGATCCCTACCATACCCCTCGCCATTGGGTTCTTGTGCTCTAATTCTGATTAAGCGTGAGCATAAAATGTTGTCATGTGACCATTTGTTGGAATGGCTTTATTGGCATTTTTCTGTTACCTGAATGAGCAGAGGGTTTGACATCTTAGAGTAGGTAGCTAGTTTCAATAAGCTCACATCTGAGCGTATTTTATAGCATACTTTCGACAGGTACAGTTTCAGTTTTAGTTTTTAGAGAAGTTTCCATTTCAGAGTTTAGAATATCACCCAATGGACCAGGCACTTGGTCTACGGGGTTCTTTGCTACCTCGCAGGGAGGTTAGCATCCCCGGCTGGAGCCAGTTGTTAGCACTTGAATTGTGGTGGGTTTTGAAGAAGGTTTTGGTGAAGAAAAGGGAGCTGCAGGATCATAAGAATTTCCAAAAGAAGCCAAACTCTCAGGTCATATCCCCCATAAGTGAAAAATTAGGGCATAACGCAGTAGATGTAGCCAAAGGAGAAAATATTGGGAAAAAGCTAAAGGTTTGTGGTAACTAGAGGTCGGATAGCAGGCTAATGAGCCAGCAACATGTGGAAGCATGTGTAGATGGCTCATATTAAATAACCCAAAGATCTACGGCCCTGAGCCCTTGGCACAAAGTCGAATTGGAAATGTTATAGGCATGGATGAAGTGTTAGCCAATAGGCATATTCCTAAAGCAATCAACGACATAGATCGACGGAAGCAGAGATCTATGGTGAAAAAGTGATGGCGCTAATCTAACATGTGTGGAAAAAGATTGTGTTCCAAATCACCACGATTTGGTTAAGCGTCATGCTCTTTTCAATGGCATGGATCTAACAGAGGTAGATCATCAGTCCAGAACAATGGTGGTGATTTTAATCGTTGGCACGTTAAGCACACTCAAAATCGTCACAGTCGGTAATGGCGCATCATCCGACTGTCAAGATTGGAGCAAGGAGCGGATCGACGGCAAGGAATGTTTTGAAAAGACGAGTTGTTGATTCAAGCTGTGTGATATTAAATTGAAGGCCACGATGGCATTGGAAGGTAAAGTGGGCAGAACTACAGTTGAAGGTAGCCAAGAGAGACGGACGGCTGACATGGACCCGTCGCAATCATACGTGCAAGGGTGATATGGAAAAATCTATATTATAAAATGGCTCACCTGCACGAATGTCTACATCCTATCTATCTTGTGCATGTTGGAGAGAGAAGAAAATGAATCTTGCAGAGCAGACCAACCAACCGGGAGACCAGAAGGTTGTCTAGTTGTCAGTGGACCAGGGAGGCCTTTGTCCATTTTCTTTTCACAACTAGATATTTAAAATGGATGAGATAGTAGACCCCCCTATTACCGAAGCTCCGATAATCGGTTCCCTATTGGAAGACAAGGATAGTGACATATACGAGACCATATTGATCAATAGCTCTCTGGATAAGGCCAAGGAGAGATTAGAGGTTATAAGGGCCAGACAAGAAGACGTCCACAAAGTATATCAGTCCTTTTTCCACTGCTTTATCACCACCCAAACCCCCAGTTGCCCTGAATTCGTAGAATGGTGCACCAACAATTATGCCCCAGGGCAGAGAGCAATCTTTGATGCCTCAGGCTCCAAAATCCTTTTCCATGTGAAAGCCCCAGTTTTTAGAAAGGCCCTATCTATTCCCCTGGAGATCGGTTATAGAGCTTAAGGGTATCAAATGGAAACCCTGATTCAGTATTTCCGCTAGGTCCCAAATGAACTCAAGCAAAGTTTTTACCAGGCCTCCTTGTTACCAAATGCATCTTTTCCTAGCTCACCTTTCCCTAACAAGGCCAATTCGTTCAGAGAAGAGTCTAAATGTGTGATTTCCATTATAGTCTAGTTTTGGGGGTTAGATAGTGACCAATACATTATGGAGTCATTAATCAGTCTGATGTTTGTCTTAAGCACCTATCCAATAGAGCCCACATACCAAAATTCACTTATCCAGACTGCATGCCTAAGATTTGATGATTCCCTAGCCGAAAATATTCACTCCCAGCTAGTGAAATTCCCCAAAGCCAAAGTCTTTAGGTTCCAGTCCTATCTGCTAAAAATGTTCTTAATAGCCATTGAAGAAAACCTGTAGATACTAGAGCTGAAAATTACAAAGGAGATGTATTCATATTACTTGGTTTTCATGATTGATTTAATGGAAAAGGTTTATCACATCTTTTTCCAGAAGGAATTGCCCAGGGTGCTCCCAGAGCTGAAGGATTTACTGCAACCCTCTATGGGGAAAGGGATTGGAGATTGGTTTTTGATGAAACATGGGACAATAATTAGGGTGTATGGTTTTTCACACCCACCATATGTACTCCCTCCCTTTTTAACACCCAGGTAGTTCAATTTAGAGTTCATAAGGAAGAAACTGAAAGCTGAGTGTGAACACTTTATAGATAACAAGAAGTCCTTTGATATAGCTTTCCCATTGGTAGTAGGTTCTTTTATGATCAAACATAAGACAAACCTCTTAGGTATTGAATGGATGATGAGAGACCCTGGACTCCCTTCTAAAGCTGCAATGAATTATGATCCACATCATATAATCTCAGAGAGGAGGGAAGTTGGCAGGAAAGGGTATGACCACTTCGAGATGTCTTGCATGCCTAAGAGAACAAATTGGCTAGAATACATTGATCAGGAGCACATGGATGTCGATGCCTCAGAGAACTCTCAAGATCTAAATTTTTTTTTTCAAGGAGGCACAGCCTCACCACCTAGCTCACCTAATAAATCCCCAGCAGGGTCAAAAAATTTACCCCTTGTCACCATTGCAGGAAAATCCAGCAGTTCAGCGGTTAGCAGCCCCATGGATGTACATAGTTACCCTGAAAGAGCCTCAAAGAGGCAAACGGTGGAAGATGATGATCAACAAGTAGTAAAGATCCAAGAAGAAAAGCCTAAGAAGAAGCATAGCAAGTTTCAAATGCCCCCTTATGAAGTGAAAGAACATGTATTTGGAAAACCACCCAAAGGACCTACAACATCTAGTACAAGCAGGACCAAGCTGTTGGAGGAATATGAAGAAAATCCTGATAACTTGGCAGAAGAAGAAAAAATGTACTTTGAGGTAAGGAAAATATCCAAGAAAGAAGTGGCCCTAGTTGCCAGCAAGAATTTAGCTCAGAACACCTTGAGCCTTGCTCTAGCCACCAAAAACAAGGCTACAGATATGAAAGTCAACCTAGAAGACATCCTTATCCCTGATATAATCAACCTACACAAGGAGACAGGTGATGTCATTTATAATAGTCTGCTAAATCTTTCCTTAGAGCTATCAAAGGTGCAGACAAATAAGTCCAGGGTTCAGCACCAGCTAAAGCTGGAAAAATAAGAAAATAAGTCTCTAAAGGCATAGGCGAAAAAGCATTAAACACAACTGCTAACCAATGAGACCGAAGAAGATAAAAGGAAGAACATACAGGAACTACTGAATGAAAAAGAACAAGAGATCCTAACTTTAAAGAAGAAGTTAAAGATCTCGCCTGCTCAATTTCCAAGTACCCCTAAGCTAGTAGAGATGGAGGAAGAGAAAGAGAAACTAAATGGAGAACTATTGGACTGTAAAGAAAAATTGGTGGAGTTTAGAGAAAAAGAAAAGAAGATGCAGTCTGATATGACCCTTGTAGTAGCCAGTGAAAAATCATGGAAGACCCAGTTTGAAGAATTGGACAAGAAAGTAAAGGAAAGGGAAAAGGAAATGGAACGGGATGTCATAGATCCAATTGCAGCTGGAGATTTCTCCTTGGTAGGGAAAATAGCTAATGGCAGTTTGGAAGATGCTGAGTTACTCCGATTAAAGAAGCATGTTGCCAACTTGAAAGATCTAAAGGATGATGCAGAAAGCAAAAGGGAGGCTTGGGAAACCAAGTACTAGGAATGCAAGTGGATCTTAAATGATTTATTAGAAGAGCAGGCTGATGATGCAGGCATCAAGGAAAGGGTAGCCACCATCATATGGGCCAAAAGGATAATTAACAAACATGAAAAGGTTAAGGTCACCCAATTAGGGATTGACATTTTGTCAAATCAGCTAAAGATGTCCAGGGAAGCATTTGATCCTTTATTCAAGAAGGGCCTGCCTGCGTTCTGGGGAGAGAATGGAAATATGTTATCAAAGGAAGAGTATAAAACCAAGCTATGGGATTGCAGGATGAACCATGATGACTTTGAGGGGATGGATCAGGCCCTGATTGTCCAGTTAGTAGCTGAGAACTGACAAGAGACTTCAAGTTAGCCTCGACTTTCGGGGGATCCAGAACATTGCATAACGGATACTCTTACATGGAACATATTGAGCTAAGAGTACTACTTAAGGAGCTCGCAACTATGGATTTACCTTCAACTTACTAGTGGAAACTAATCAAGATGTACAGTAAAGTAAAGTTAAAAACCAAAGCATGAAGGGATCAAAGGGTATCAGCGAAGCACTCTTCCAATGGAAAGAATTTAGTGAGAAATGGAAGCAGCAAGATGGAGTTGTTATCTTTTTGTTATGTTTTTTTGTTCAAGTAGTTGGTCATATAGTAAAATAGGCCAGTAAATGTAAAAAAGCAGTTAGGACGATACCGCCTGTGTCTGTTTTGAAATTGTAAAAGCGAAATGGCTTGATTAGTTGTCAATTAGGTGTCCAGTAATTGCAACTGTTTTCTGTTCAAGAGAGAGCCGATCCTAGAGCTCGAAGGGCATCTATAAATTCATTGTAATTGAATACATAAGGGTTGAAAACTTCTTGAAACTTTCTGTATTGTTCTGTAAGGTGCTTATGAGCTATTTTGAATAAAGTTTTCGACTATTGAGTTGGTGTTTTTCAGGGATTCTTGTGTAATTGGTCCTGTAGTATGTTCTTTCTTCTTCTCCTGTGAATTGTGTATCTTTCATTGTTATTTGTAGTTTGTAATATCTCTTCATAGTTGGTGCAGTGTTATAGTTAAGCAGAATTCATACAAATTATGCTCTGTTTATCTCATTCCAAGTATTACACAAATGATTTCTACTAAAGTTGGTACAGGATTCATTATTGTATGCCTTGTATAGATGGATTGTTTCTTTCTTTTCTATTTCACCATTTAAAATCACTTTGACTAAAAGATATTTGCTACCTTGCCCCTGTTTAAATACATTCGCAAAGCATTTGTAAATAAATGTTCAGAGTTTGTTTAACGTGACTCCATTGCCTAATAGAGATTCATGTGTTTCAACCAAACAACGTTTAAATCATTTTGTTCTAGTAGAAGTCTGATATTTTGTGTATTTTGTAATTGAATATCTTGAATGATGAATGCTGGTGTACATTTTCTTTGTTGACGCCTTTGATTATTTCCAATTTTCATGAGTTTATAGAGAGAGCCCTCTCTGTTTGTGTTGGGTCAGTAGCACAAGCTAAAGATTGGTTAGCGGTTACCCCGAATTGGGTTCTCTCACAACCTTGGGGGTTAATTTGGGTGTTAATAGGTTGCTTCATGAGAGAACGTACAATGCATTGTATGTAAAGGATGACCAGCGTGCCATACAACAATCGCAACCGCAGCTGATACCTCAACTGCAGGTACAGTTTGTACCGCAACAGCAGCCACAGCAATTCATGCCACAATATGCTCTGATGGAAATGGCTCCCTAGCAGCCACAGTACATTCAGCAACCACAGTATGCGCAGGAAGGGCAGAACATGCAACCAGCTCCGATGCAGCAGCAGTACAACCAACCGCAGTACCAACAGCAAGGTGGATTCCATGGAGGATTATGGGGTGGACGCGGTGGAGGATTTGGTCGTGGAGGAGGATGAGGAGGTTGCAGACCTGTGCAATGCTATCACTGTGCGGTATGGGGACACTATTAGTGTGATTTCCCATTATTGCTGTCATAGTGTACATTTTGCTTTGTTACAGACCACACAGTTGAGAACTTCCCATAGTTGATTGCATGATGGCAGGCAGGGAATGTTCCATAGTTACTGAATCAGAACTAGGCACAGCATCCAATACAGAATCAGGTGCAGCAACCAGTGCAGAACCAAAACCAACGTCCAATTCAGAATGCTAATCAAAATGTGAACCAACAAGGGAATCCTGCACCAAATCAAAATCAGGGTGCGAATGTTGCGACAATTTCTGTGGAGCCAAGACCACAAGATGCGGCTGTCAAAGTCATCACAAGAGGAGGCGCAGCAGCAGGAGGGGACATTCGATTGGTTGGGCAGAAGAAGGTATCATTTGACATTGAGTCCGAGCGTGATACGTTCTTTTAGGTACGTCATGCGATGGACCAGGATCATAGTAAAGCTATCATTTGCGATATGCCCCTTGTTTTTTATATTACTTACAAGGTAGGACCATTCGCACAGTCAGGAACCTTGCATAAGTTTCTTGAGAGATGCTTATTGTTGGCGAGAGATCCTGCTGCTCTGGATGAGATTGAAGGGTTGTTGCATCATCCATCTAGGGGACGACAAGATTCCGCGGTAAACTCCTTACAACGGTGGAAGACAGGTAAGGAGATGTGAATGAATATCCAAATCGGGGATTATGACATTGATTCATTCATTCTGGATCTTGGTTTGGATGTCAACATCTTAACCAAGCAGGGATGGCAGAAAATGGGGAGCCCCCCATTGAGCTGGTCTCCTGTACAACTCCGATTAGCTAATCATGCTAAAGTGACTCCGATTGGGAGAGTCCCACGTTTGGTGGTGGAAATTGAGGGCATGAAGGCCTATGCTGACTTCAATGTCATCGAAGTGGTTAAAGGAGGAAGTTTGTATCCCACGTTGCTGGGGATCGGATGGGCTAATGACAGTGGAGCGGTAATCAACTTCAAGCGATGGATGATGACTTTCGAAAACCGCGATCTCAGAGTCATAGCCCCATTGGATCCGGCTGATGGATGCAGGTACATTGAGCCAGTGAAAGATGAAAATCCTAGTGGATGGGACCATGCATTCAACATTTCTGAAGAGTATATTCATCCAACTGTCAACGGTGAGCAGGGATGGCGCAGTGAGAGCTCTGCTTCTTCCGACTTTGATGATGCGTTAGAACATTGGTAGAACCGCTTGCATGAGGTGTCACTTCATAAGTGTGGGTTAATCACACAATCACTATGCCGCGTCGCAACTGAAATAGTCACATTACCAGTATATGAAGGGCTTCCTAGCTTGACTTATTTTTTGACAGAGTTTTAGGAAAGAGTTTCAGAACCATAGTGATTGCTGGCATTAGACGAAGCACTGAAGGCTGCTCCAACATGTTGATGGGAAACACACAAGGCATCAATTTATAGATGGTCAAAATGTAGAAGATTGATGGCGGTTCGCTTCGGCGATACCGAGGTCTACCACACTGGGAAATATGATGGTCAAAATGACCCTGGAGGCCATTTGATGGAGTGTCAGACATTATGGGCATCGTCACCAAGAGATGAGTGGGTCCATGCATCTATCCATACCTTGGATAAAATGCCACGGTCATGGTATACTGCAGCTGAATTACGAGGATAAATCACTACTTGGTTGGAGTTAACAATATGTTTTACTCATACGTTCAGTTTTGCTGATCCCAACTTGGATGTCCATAATGCTCTGCAGATCATCCGAGATGTGGTTCTAAAGGTTGTTCCCGTGGCGTACCCGACAGATCCGCATACGCACTTCCAGATGCAATCCATAATGGAATGTTATAATATCACTAGTGGGCCTGAAGATGGTGATGATCCGTGGAATGTCAATATCCTAGAGTCTGAAGGAAGTCACGATGTGGTACCTCCTGATGGACCAAGTGATCAGTTTAGTCTACCCTTAAAGCTTCTCAAGATCAATATTGGGACGGAGGCCACTCCCAAGTTTGCGAATGTTGGGGATTATTGGGATGATGAGATGACAAGAAAGGTGACCGACTTGTTGCATGAATTCCAGGACCTCTTTCCTACAAATTTTTCTAAAATGAAAGCGATTTTGGGTGATTTAGGTGAGATGAAGATTCCCTTGAAACCAGATGCTAAATTGATCAGGCAGCGACCCTATTGGCTAAATCCGTGACATAAGGATAAGGTCCAGGAAGAACTTGATCGCATGTTGGATGCTGGTATCATTGAACCAGTTGAAGAGTCAGAGTGGATCATTCCTATGGTGGTGCAGGACAAGAAGACCAGTGAGGTGTGCATCTGTGTCAATTTGTGGAAGTTGAATGATGCCTTCTTGCATGATCCCTTTTCGCCCCCGTTTACTGATGAAGTACTTGAAGGAGTAGGTGGTCAAGAGATGTATTCTTTCATGGATGGGTTCTTGAGTTATCATCATATCCACATTGCAAAGGAATACCACCACAGGATGACTTTTGTGACAGAATGGGGATGTTTTCAGTATACCGTGATGTCGTTTGGGTTGAAGAATGCACCTGCAATATTTTCACAGGTTGTCATTGCTGCATTCAAGGATTTCATCTAGAAGTTCTTGCAGGTATACATGGATTATTGGATAGTCTATGGTTTGATCCGCGATCATCTACCCAATCTGCGGTTAATGCTAGAACCCTGCCGATAACACCAGATATCACTGAATTTGAAGAAGTGCATTTTTTGTGCACCATTTGGGATATTGCTAGGTCACATTGTGTGCAAACAAGGGTTGTTAGTCGATCCAACAAAGATTGCGCTCATTTTGAGCTTGACACCACGAACCACCATTAAGCAGTTGAGGGCGACTTTGGGGCATACTGGGTATTATCGCAAGTTCATCAGGGTATATGCAGTGATCACCTCCCCTATGGAGAAGCTATTGAAGAAAGATGTAGTATTTCAATGGAGGACTGAATGTCAGGATAGTTTTGAGCAGCTAAAGGCTAAGATGGATTCAACACCGATCTTAGTATTTTTGGACTAGAGTAAGGAATTCCATGTCCATGTTGATGCTTCATCGATTGCACTAGGTGTGGTGTTGGCACAGCCCGGAGAGGTGGATCTTGAACACCCTATTGCTTTCGTCAGTCGAAAGTTGTCATCCGCAGAAAGGAACTATACCACTACTGAGAGGGAAGGCTTGGCGATGGTCTATGCGCTACAGAAGTTCTGACACTACTTATTGGGAAGACATTTTAAGATGTTCACAGATCACTCTGCATTGAAATACCTAGTCAATAAGCCTGTGTTGGGGGGGGAAGATATGTCGCTGGCTACTTCTCTTTCAGGAGTTTGATTTTGAAGTAATTGTGAAGCCAAGCAGTTGAATGCTGGCCCTGATCATCTATCGTGGATTGAAATAAGAGAAGAGCCAACTAACACTGAAGATGGGTTGCCTAATGCGCAACTGTTTAAAGTGGAAGTAGCCGATGCCTATTTTGAAGAAATCATTTAGTTTCTGGCGACCAGTACCACACCAGAAAAGTTCACCACTAGTCAGATGAAGCAGTTGGTAGTCAAAGTTGCGAACTTCTAGCTAATCCCAGGAGAGTTATACAAGATGGGTGCAGATGAAATATTGCGACGGTGTGTCTTGACACATGAGCAAGTGCAGATCTTGGCAGAGGCACATGGATGAGTGGCCCAAGGGCACTACGCTAGCCGGGCGACTTCCAGGAAGGTGCTTCGTGTGGGGCTTTGGTGGCCCACACTGCATAATGATACGACAGACTATGCACAGTCCTCTAATGTTTTTCAGAGAACCAGGACGCCATCCAGTGGGGATGATATGTCGTTGATGCCTCAGCTAAAACTGCAGCCGTTCGACAAATGGGAAGTGGATTTTGTGGGACCAATCAATCCAAAGGGGAAGTGCACTGGGGCAAGATACATCATCACATCGACAGATTATTTGACAAGATGGGCAAAGGTTGCACCTGTCGTTGATTGTTCCGCAACCACGGCTGCACAGTTCTTGTTTGACAACATTACCACTCACTTCGACTACCCCAAGATATTGCTAAGTGATCAAGGCAGCCACTTTCTCAATCGCACCATCAGTGCATTGACAGAGGAACTATAGATACAACATAATAAGAGTACACCATATCATCCGCATGCAAATGGCACAGTGGAAGCTTTTAATAATATATTGGAGCATGCGCTGACAAAGGTGTGCAATGCGAACTGCGATGACTAGGATCTGAAAATCACAGCTGTGTTGTGGGCTTATCGCACCACATGTAAAAGGTTGATGAGTCATACACCATTAAAGTTAGTGTATGGACAAGAAGTGATTATGCCAATAAGTACATCGTTCCGAGTCTATGCATAGCTGCAGTGACAAGTATGGATGACGCAACAACATTAGAAGAACGTCTAGCACAGTTAGTCCAGCTGGAGGAAGATCGCTTTATCGCAGGATTCCACCAGCAGGTGGAGAAGGATCGTCCGAAGTCTTGGCACGATCGCCACATAAAAAACAAACAGTTTCAGCAGGGTGACTTGGTGTTGTTGTATGACAACAAGTTTATGAAACATCCAGGAAAATTGCAGATGCATTGGATTGGTCTGTATCACATCAGTAACATCACTTTAGGAGGCATAGTCCAGTTGTAGTAGTTGGACGTAGTGATGCTCCCAAAACTGATTAACGGTAGTAGGTTGATGCCCTATCGATCGAGCTTGGAACAGCGCGATGCCTGAGTCGCATTGGAAAAAAAAAATGCAGGTTGCTTGGTGGCAGGATGGCACACCAACACGAACAAGATGCGCAAGCAGGGAGGCTTGTTCCACAAGTTAGGAGCGATCCATGACAAGTGGCAGCATTGCGACCGGTTCAAATCAGTAATAAATGCCTAAAGTAGAGACATTTAATTAACGGAGCGGGTTCGCATGATGGGAATTAATGGTGAATTCGGCCAATCGACTGACAGGACCGATGACGGATTTGCTTCATTAATACATAATTTTGCGTAATGATTATGAAGGATCGGGTTGGACGCTATAAGAACGGGTCGAAGCTGATCGGAAGGCACCGAGAATTTAGTTGTTAAGTATGGCTGTGAAGTGTTATTATTGACTAGTGAGTGCAGTTGTGAGTTGGGAAAGGTTCAGTTGAACTAGCAGAGTGTCGTTGTTGAGCATTGAGTGGGTCTGTTCATTACGGCGGTGATAAGTTGAGAACATCGTGTGAGGTATGCTGGAAACAGTTGAGATTAGCAGTGAGGTAGAGTCTCCCTTTGTTGGTGTCGTCGTTGAAGAAGAAGTTTAGTCTACAAGAGACGTCAATCTTGAGGAAGAATTTGCAAACATGCCGGTGGGAGCGTCGGTGATTGCCAAGAAGCATCAGGGAGGTCAACATTTTGAGTTGCCGTAGAGCAAGAGTTAGCTTTAGTCCTCCACTGTTGTGGCGGGGGAAGCTCAAGGGGAAGCGGGGCCATCCAGCCACCGGGTTGATGAGTCCACCACATGGGAAGCACCCTCGACCATTGATATCCCGGGATATGTCCCCCCCAGTCGGCCCGGGGTACCTTCCCTGAATGTGCAAAGGAATCAAAAGTATCCATTGCGGATGCCCACCTTACTGGTTGGAATGGAGTGCTCTGTTGACATCGGACCAGCACTGACATGTCTGAAGTATGATAACCATGATATGGTGGCGTACATGGATATTACGTCGGACCTTTAAGAGCCAGGATCACAATTGAGTGGTAAGCCAGTTTTGCGTGATTGGGCGCACGTTTTAAAACAAGCAGGCCTACTAGGCCTTATCAATATGCCACATTTTGGATGACTGCCAGAGGTCATTGCCTGTGTGAAGCAGTTTATGGCCTACTTTCACGGTGGTACGTTGTGGCTGGATGAAGAAATTCCCGTCACAGTGCACTTGATCGCAGAGATTACTGGGTTTCCCAAGGATGGGGTTGACCTGTCGCAATATTTTCGCCAGAAGAGAATGACAAAAAGTTGGTCGCGCAGTTGGTCAAGCGCTATGACTTGGAGAAGGATGGCTGTGGTTACCACACCAGTATCATCAATGATAAGGTAGTGCTCACCGACACCAAGATACTTTCCTGCAAAGTGGTACGGGGTGGTCGACCCAATCAATCTAATTCGAGAATTATGGCATGTGCCGAGAAGTGTGCGGCCGAAGTGCAGATGAACTGGTCGTTGTTTCTATTGAATCAGTTGACGGAGGATGCTGTGGTGGTTCAAGCAGGTAAGGGCTCATTCACATATAGTTGGATTCTGCTACTGATTGCATTCGTGGCCTGGAAGGAGCCCGACGCGTACCAGGGTATGGAGATTGACATCGTGAAAGAGCATCGCGGTGTGTGTTATGAAAACCTGTGGTTTGTCTAAGAACCAGAGCGGAATAGGGAATGTATATTGATGTTCTAGTTATACTGGGAGATGCTTTGTGCGGCTGTGATGAAGGTGCCCCGATTTTCCGAAGAAACCACCGCACAGTTTAAGCCGGTCATGGTATTTGCAACTTGACCGCATGCAATTTATGTACAAGCCCGCTGTGACCGAGATAGGAAATGGTTGTTGACACCATACAAGGTGATGATGGCGGACTTAGAGGCTATTGTGAATGACTGGCCAGAGGCATGGCGTGAATGCATGGGGTTGGCCGAGATTGATGCTGGGGAACTAGTGCAAGGTCTAGATGATCGCATATCAACACAGGACTAGCAGAGCCATCATGACTCAGAGCAAGAATCCATAAAGACACAGATAGATGACGATAGTGACTGGGCCCTAGAAGAAAATAGAACAAAAGGGCACGAGGACCCTGCGACAATCAGTGGGTTTCCCATGTCGACAGAAGCATAGTTGGGCCGGCTAATAAAAGTAATCGCTGATGCATCCACCGTAGCGGTTCACAAGATGATAATGAAGACAAATGAAGGATTCCATGCGCTCATTGCTCGTATGGACTCTTTGTATGATATGGTTTTGCGGAAGGCACCTGATGAAGCAGTGGTACCACAAGTTGGTACAATCAGCACTGAGCCACAGGTCAAGAATGTGGAGATTCCCCCGACTACGACTGCGACCAATGATACCGCTCTCAGGACCATGCTACATCAGTTTGAGGAGTTGATAGTAAACATTAATGTGTTGTCTTCCCCAGCATTGGTGTCCATCCAGGTAGTTTCCAGTCAAGAATTGGTGGATAGAGAATGGGATGCACGGAGTTAGCTCATACGGTCGCAGGAGGCAGATGCAGTGATCCGAAAGGAAGCTCAGGATCTCAAAGGGAAGGTCACGGTAGCATGGGAGGTGGTTGACGAGCTGAAGGAGATGCCGGAGAATCTCCGGGCCAAGAAGGCTACTAAGATCACAGAGCTGAAAAAGGAGTAGGATCGGCTGACAGTGGAAAAAATGGCTTTATGCACCACTCAAGGGCGGTTGGAGGCAGCCATTAAGGAAGCCTGTAACCATATTTTCGAGCCTATTGTAGAGTAAGAGCCAGTCGCGTGAGCACAAAAACTGGAGGATTTTATTGCCCAACTACAGGAGGACAATGCGACATGAACCCATGCTCTGAAGCCAGCCACACCATAGAAGGAGGTTGAGGAACGGAAGAATGCCATTGAATAAGTCGCAACAGCTGGACGAGTTAGAGCAAGAGGTGACAAGGATCACTGCGGAGACTGCATTGTTCTAGGGCAGCATCGTCTAGGATGAGCCATTGCAACAATTGACCAAGCAACGATGAGAGGTGGAAGAGCAGCTGGATACACTAAAGACTGCCATGCGCACCATGCCACAGGTGGCACAGGTCTCCAAGAAGGCAGAGTTCAAGGACTTGAAGCAACACGTTGCCCAAGCAGAGGAATGACAGAAGTAGCGGTCTGCATAGTTGGATGAGCTCCAGGACGTTGGGGCTGAGCTTAATGTTGCCACCAATTCTACACTCTAGGTGGTGTAGGAAGCAAGGCATAAAGTTTCCACACACCTGTGTGACCACACTTTGGCCGTGGAACTCGAGGACATTAAGGAGATTGCTATAATAGTCCTGCAGTAGGTCAATGAAATTCGGTAGCAGTATGAGGACTTCCACTTCAACACCAGTGAATACACCATGTCCAGTTGACGTGGCTCGAGGTCGAGCCACAAGATTATGTTGGGGGCCTATTGGCAAGCGGTTTGGTAAGGTAACATCACAGCATTGCCGATGCTGCGATAGGGTAGAAGATATCGGGAAAGCCGGCGAGCTGGGCGTAAAGAAGATTATTTTATGCATTTTGGGCTCGATTATACCACAGCTTGTGGTTTTTAGGTCATTTGGACCATATGTGATGTAATTTTGAGTCATTTGTACCACAGTATGCGGGTTTTAGGGTCATTGGGACCGCGTTAGTTAGATTTTGGGTCATTTGTCCAAAGTGTCGGTTAGGAAGTTGTTAGTAAGTGGACAAGCATTGTAAAGGAGGAAGCCTATTTATAGTCATAGAGTCATATGTGTTGGATACCTTGATCGAGAGTTTTGAGCGGAGATGCGTCTGTAGTTGTGATCAAGATTTATTTGGTCTATGTTTTTGCAGAGATATTGTATCAGTTTTTTGCCGAAGTAATATGACATGATGGAACTATGCAGTGAAATTCCTTGAGTATCTTTTATGGTAATGCATGTTGCGATTCATGAATGATGCTATGTTTTCTTGGTAGAGCTAATGCTTTAATGTTATATTTGTCGCGATGAATGTTTCACTTGAATAAATGCTATGAATACAATGTTGTTGAAGTTAAATGCATAGATCTATATTTGAATGTCGTGATAAGCTAAGTAATCAATGCTGTAACCATCCTCCTTCATTCGGCCAAAACATGGTTCCGTCCACTCTCCCTTGAATGCCTCAGGGGAGACTTCATTTACTCTGTAGGTGTTGATGGACGGGGTAAAACTTGTCCGGGCCAGTGCTCAGAGAGACCGCGGTGGTTTGGTGTCGACAGCAATGGGAACCCTTGTCGACAGGGTTTGAGTCAACATATATGTATAGACAAGGTTCGAGAGTGTGCAAGTGGATTGGAAACAAGAAGTAGTTAGACAAGTATACAAGCCCCGAAAGTGTACAAAGTACACCAATAAAAAATATACATTCAATTTGTTGAAGCACACAGGATTACAAGAACAAAGTTGTGGTTGAAGAAGTGAAGTGCACAAGACCCATAAGAAATGATCCATCAAGGGCGCAAGGGTGCAAGTATCACTAAGGGAAGGATCAAGTGTGCGCAAGATCCAGAAGAGATGACACCTCGGTGACACAAAGCATGACAAGTGGTGGAAGCATGAATCAAGTGGAACCATGAAGCAAGGAAGAAGGAAAGCCACAACCAACTTCTGGACATCACTTTCCATGCATAACAAGTATAAATAAGAAGCCAAGTTGGAGAATTGAAGAAATGTTGTGAGAGGAAAGCTGGAAGGTACATATTAATCGAGATTCTAATTCTTGCGGCATCAATGGTTCATTGAAACAAAACAACATGATCTACTAGAGAGCCAAGTGCGCATGAGCAGAGGAATGGAATTGTTGATGGTGCATAGGATGATGCAAGTGTATCTATGACACTAAGTTGTGCAAAGACAGAAATGAAAAAATACAGAGGATGCGCAAGTGGTCAAGAAAAGAATGACAACATCATAGACAACATGTAGATAGTCATAGATGATATAAGAGAAGAGATACAATACATACTTGAAGTGTATCTTGTGATTTGTGAAGTAAATTGTCTTATCAGATGCATAAAGATAGATTTGCAACATAGTAAAGGATGCGCATTATGATGAGGATGATATGAGACAAGTGCGTTGAGCAGAAAGGATGAATAATGCACATAGAGTCACATATTATCTCAAGAGTGTTGGACCAAGACATAACGGAAATATCATAGAGGGTGGATAGATTGATCTGATACTAATACACAAAATAAATAAATAAAATCTCATGAAAAGATGTGCGGTATCAGTTGAAGTTGCAGATGCATAGAAACATAATGGCATACTGAACTTGAGCATAGTATTCAGAATATGATGAAGTAGTACAAAGTTTGTGCAGTATGAAATCAATTGTGATATTGCGAAGTGATAAGTCAAGTGTGAATTTAAGTATGCAATATAGTGACAACAATATTACAACATACAGAAGGTTCACACAACAGAACTAACAACATATTATCTGAAGAACGTGCAGAACATAAGAACACCAAAGTAATATCTTCTGATTTCATATCAGGGTAGTTGGATGGGGAAAGGAGCAGGGGGTTGGTGCCTTCTTCCAGATGGAGCTGGTAAATTAGGGAGTTGGTGCTTCCTTCACGTATATTCCTATAAAACCAGGTGGTTGATGCCCCCTTCTAATCGGTGTGGAGAACTTAGGAATTTGGTGCTTCCTTGAATGTAATATTTTATTATATGAGAGAATGCTGTGGTTTTCTCTCGTTTGGGTTTCCATGTGTTCTATGTTCTGTGAATGTGACATGAATTTTTATATTTATGGTGGATGCATAATTTGAGTTAAATTTTAAATCATATAAGAAGTGAAAAACTATCCATAACTACACTAATACTGATTCACCCCCCCTCCCAGTATTAAATATATTCGAACACCCATTTTCTATTTTTTGTGTATTAACATGAGGATATTATAAGCGATTTACATGAGTAATGTATGTTTTTTTCCCTAAGACCTCATTGAGTGTGTAGAATTGGGTGTTTTTGAGATACCAGAGGGAGTTGATTCCAAGAGTCTTCTCAGAATAGGCTTGAATTTCCATATTTAAATTCCAATAAACATTGATTTTGCGCTAACACTTTGATTTACCATGTTGAATTCCATATCAAGCACCCTAAAATATGCCCACCCATTCGGATGATTTCTTGTTCCTCAGCCTCAAGAGCATACTTCTATTTCTACAGGAAGCACCATGGTTTTTTTTGTGGGTGACCCATCACCACCATGTTTTGGATCCCATGGTTTCATTACATGTCCATGGATCTCACAATTAGAGACAGCTCGTGGGATTAGGAAGAAAATGATTCTCCCATCCAACAAGAGTCCATTTTTTATAAGATTTGGATCCAATCCAAAGGAGGTAATACTACAAATTCCTTATGTATTTGACAATGTATTTAGGTTCTACAAGGGGTGTGGAATGCAACAAATTTTTTATAATGATTAGACGATTGGCTAGAATAACAACTTGAAAGGTCTAACATGATATTTTTTTCTCAATCTTGATAAGCGAAGCACTCTAGGAAAAGTTCCTAATGGAATAATAAATAAGTTTGGTCCGTAGATATCTTGATGGTAGCAACATACATTATAATCCAAGGATATGGGTAATGTTTAATTGGGTGAGAAGAGGAGTGTTAAAAATGAAGACATGGGATTTTGCATCATTGATGGAGGTCCCTATGAATCCATACAGTAATTGAGGATTTGTTTGATGGATTTATCCTCTTTAAGTGAGTAATGGCCCATAAAGAGAGCATCATCTACAAATTTCTAGTGAGTATGAGTTAATCTAGGTCCATGCATATTAAGACCATGGAGTTTTCAAGAATCCATTACTGTGTGGATAATATCATGGATAGGGGATCATCTTGGTGAATGCCTTGAGAGGGATTGAAGGTGGAAAGTGGGAGACCATTAATGAGGAGAGAGAAAAAATTAGATGAGGTGAGGGTCATAATCCATTGTGTTCGTTGTTGGATGAATCAAAAGGAAGGGAGAAATTTCTCAAGGTATTTCCAATTCATATTATCAAATGCTTTGGACATATCTATTTTGAGAAGCATACTAGATTTTTTAGTGATTTTAAGGGGGTTGGTGACTTCATGAGGAATAATAATTCCATGCAAAGTTTTTCTTCCTTACTGGTCTTCCTACTGGAAACTGGGCTAGGAAATATGGGTTTTAGAGGATTGACGATCAATATAGTAATAATATTGTAAATGAAATTACAAATGAATATCATCTTGTACTTAAATAGATCATTGGATTGATTTTATTTGGAATTATCTCCAGGAAGGTTAGGTTGAAAGTTGGAAGAATTGTCGTTAAGCATCATGAGTTTTCAACAATTTCCAAAACATCCTCTTTGACTAAATGTCAGTTGTCATAGAATAAATTGTTGGTGAAACCATTTTGGTCAGGCAATTTCATAGGTTCCATTTGCATGCTTTCCTATTTTACCTTCCATATCACGATGGGTATCTTTAGACTGCCATTATTCTCTTGAGAAACAATCCTTGAGATGTGTTGTGTGATTTTGGTGATAGTTTTTGATATGTCTCAAGAGGGATCAAATAGAAGAGTTTAAAAAAGGGATACAAATTCCTGTTCTAGATATTCATTTTCTCTTAGATTCTCCCTTCTATATTTGATCATATAAGATATCATGTTTCCTTTCCTATGCTGAAACATCAAGTAATGAAAAAAATTAGTGTCTTTTTCTCCCTCCTTGATCCATTGAACTGTAGATTTATGGCTCCAAAGGATTTCTTCATGTTTCTATCTTTCATCAATTTGGTTTTGATGCCTTTCTTGAGCTTCATATGAAGAAGTATATTTTCCTTTCTATATCCTTTGTTTATGGATTTCTACCATTTGGGAGTGTAGATCTTATCAGGCTTGAAAAATATTCCCGAATACTTCCTTATTTTATTGCTTGATATGAACTTTGATTTTTTTCAACATTTGCTAGAATTTATACATAAGGGATCCTTGTGGAATAGTCACTTCCATCAACCAGTTTTTAAATTTCCCTTAAAGTCAATATGGTTGTGTTATAAGCAAATTTGGCACTTCTCCATCCGTGACAACACTTGCATGTTTTGGTCGTATGACGCGACTTCATGAGTTTACTGTGAGTCACACAGAAGGAAATTAGGGATCGAAGAGCCATATATGGGACCTCAGTAGGATGGAATTACCCCATTCATGGTCCATTCAATAGTTAGGAAGCTTATGAACAAATTTGGAGACCAAAAAACCTCCTCAAAAACCCTAGAAAAGGTAGTTTTTCCGCATTTTTTCACCCACATGTAGGTTGCACATAGCTCACCTGCATGTTGTGCACACCTTGATCTATTGTTTACCAGTGTGTGCCTAAAAAAATAATCAAAAAATAAAATAAATTTCGAAAAAAGGGTGGTTTGGGTGGTTTTGGAACCTTCTCCTTGGTTGTAACTACTTCCTCCTTGACCCTATCTTCTTCATTTTCTATAACAGAGAGGGAGAGGGGACTATGAAAGGGGACTTAGCCCATTGTAATGTTATGCTGGAGAAATTTTTATTTTCATCCCCCTTAATTGTGCCCTAGTTTCCATCTAAACCTAATGGATTGCTTGGAGGTTGGGATTCTTGGATGAGAGAAGCAAGAGATCCAAAATTGAAGGTTTCATGAGGTTCCTTAATTGAAGGAAGGTATTATGTACTCCCTTCATTCATCAGTAAAATATTATATATTATTCCATTTCCAAATCACTATGAGCATGTATATCTCAATTTTGATTACTTATTGATGTTTATTAGATTAGCATTTCATACTCTTTTCAATATCAATATTCTATTTGTAATCAAATTGAATTTGAGGAAGGTTTTGGAGTGTTTTTTGCAGGTTCCTTGATTGGAGAGCAAGAGGAGGACTCAAGGAGAGGCTTGGATCAACCTTCTGTTGTAAGGTACACACCCTCTCAAATCCTATTTTTTTCTTCTTAATTACTGTATTTGCATAACCTTATATGTTTTTTTGTCAACCCTAGTATGTTGGTGGCCTCTTCCCAGCCATAGGAACTTTTTCCTCACAACAGTTTCATCCATAACTTCTCAAATCTTAAAGGGTATCCTCTGGGCATTTGAATTGATTGTCATTATAGTCTTAGCCACATGAAGGATACTAGATTACAGGTTAAGTCTTGTTTTTATAAGTCTCTGAGAAAAATAATTGATCCAAATGAGAGCCTATTTGGTTTCCTCCACCAAGGATAATTTTAAGAACCCATACTTATTTAAAAGTGTATAAATCTTGGCGAATCTTACCAATTCTTAAAATGTCAACTATAAAATATTTGGTGACATTTTTCTAAAATTATCTCAATTTCTAAGGATTTTATATAGTTTATATAATAATTCGGCGAATTTTAGAGTGAAAAAGTTTACCCCAACAAAATTGGGCGAAATGGGGCTTCAAAAAATGCAAATTGGCAAATTGTTTTTGGAAAAAACATGGAAAAATAGCCCATGGGATAAATTTCGCCCCTAAAATTATCTTTGTCCTCCACCCCGTCTATCATTCCATGTAAAAATTCTATTTGATGTGATCATATGCACTAGTCTTGCTTGATGTATAGTATCTTTAAAGAGGTCATTGTGTATTTGCAAACACTGTTTACGTCCCTTTACACAATAGGGATGTAATCATGTTGAATTATCCCCTAAAATCCATTGATCATTCCCTATTTACTCCACCATACATCAAAGGGAGTCCACAAATTGGATTTTTTGTGGAAGAGAATGAGGCCCAAAAACATTTGTAATATATCCTCCTACAATTGATCCAATGAGGTGGAATTTTGTTCTTAGGGAGTGATGCACATCCATGAAATTTTCTATAAGGATCTCTTCAAGATTATAGATTATAGTAGGGCACCTTCCATTCTTCTAGCCTCTAGTTCCATGGCCTTTTAGAATTTCCATAGAGATAAAGATACCATGGAAATAACTTTACTATTACATTGTGTTTCCTACATCATCAGAATTGTAGGTTTTTCGTGTTTGATCTTATTACAAAATATCTTGTGTTTTCATTTATCATTTATGCATATTATGTTTCATGAGGTGATCCTCATTGGGTAGTATTATCCTATAGTTAAAAATTTATTTGAGCTTGGTGTAATTCCCGAAATCAACTAGTTTTTCTCCTATCCCTTCTATACACTACTTGTTGCTTTTGTTTCCTCTTTTCACTCTTCTTTTAGTACCTTGTTTGTATCCTTTACTTTGGTAATTCTAAACCCTAATGGATCCTTGGACCTTTAAATTAGTAGGACTGCTTTGACTAATTGTATCTACTTTGTAGTTATATATTTATGGTATTTTATTTTCCAAGCATCCTCTATTCCTTGAAGATCTAGTTATCCTAGATCGATGTGCTCCCCATATTTGAGATTGGTAATCATGACTGGACTTGGATTCCCTCGATTTAGTTTTCCCATTTCTTGTTGTGGGAGGGATAAAGTTACTCATATTTGTACCAATTCTTATTACGAGAATCAACTATTATGGTATCAATTTTAGGAACTATGGGAATTGGCTTGTCATCTTTTCCTATTTCTATTATTTCTTTTTGGATATGATGAACCTGCAATAATTAATTAATGCAAACACACGATATTTCAGAAATAATAGAACAGAATCACTTTTATATTGATCACGGGCCACTTCGAGGGGGCAACCTCCTTTGAGCAAGCTCAATACAATTAACTTCACGGTGCCTTCAATGACCTCAACACACACTTATATATACTAAGTCTATGCCCAATACTATGAGTCAAAACCATGGGACATATAATACTACGGGACGAATTACAAAGCATATGCATCCAATACTATGGGTCAATACTATGGGCTAATATAAACTACGGATCAACAAATACTACAGGACGACTTATAAAGCATATGCGTCCAACAACAATATACTAACATAGTAAAGAGAAGGGTTGACATAGGTTCCTAACATCCCCTCTCCCTTAGAAAAAGCTTTGTCCTCAAAGCTTTGGTTGGAGAAATTGCTGCAGAATCTGAAGAAGTGGTTCCCCGGTTGTAATGTCCCTTATTAGGAATTTTATTAAAATTGCAATTTTCCACTTTTTTTCCCTTGTTCGACCTTTGACTAGTTTTGATCTCTAGGTCCCAAATTTACCCCAAATGATCCCAAATCTTCTGAGAAGGTGTATGAATGATATTAGAACATAAATATGTATTTCAGGGATGCCTTTGGACCTTTAAAATACTTCTGCAAATCCTCTTTCAATTCTGATCAATGTAGGTAACTTTACTAGTGATTTTCCTTTGACTAGTATTGGTCTCTAGGTCTCAAATTGACTCCAAATGCCTTCAAATCTTCAAGGAAGGTGTATGAATGATATTATAACTTGAATATGATTTTTATGGATGAAATATGGCCACCAAAATACCTCTGCAAACTCTCTTAATATTCTGGACCAATTATGCAATTTTACTAGTAATTTGGGGTTCAAATCCCCCTGGGGTAAACAATGAAAATGGCTTCCCAAATGCCTCCAAACCCACTCAAATTTATGAACAGAGGTATTTAATGTGTTAAGTATGTTATTAAAGTCTCATATGCACCATTAATGGATTATTACAACTGTTCTCACCCTCTCCCATTCAACTGCAAAAATCACCAATTCGACCCTTGGGGAAATGGCACTATTTCACCTCCCAATACAACTACACTGAGTAAAAATGCTTCAAATGCTCAAGTACAGTACATGAAACTTGTAGAAGACATCCATGGCAGTATATTTATCACAAATATATCAGAGAATCATCCATTCATTCGAAATAATCATCAATACATTGGCTCACAACAAGGTATTGGGGAAATGGCATTGTTCTTCCATTAAAAATGAGATTTATACATTTCTACTTGGAATTTCGACCTGAAACTTTTTGGAGATAAATAACAGAGTATTTACTTCATATTAAAAAATAATGGGGCATTAAAATCTTCCCCAAAGAGTACAATAGCTCACCAAAAACGCCCTCCCTCAAGGATCAAGAATATGCCATCAAAACTGGAAATGGTTGAAGGAGTGAGCTGCAATAGAAGAAACCATGAGCTGCCCTGTAGCTTACACCTGCAAATAAAGACTCCATTAAATCTCCAAATGAAAGGTCTGAATGGCCTTTCCAATTACCAACTTGGATGGGAATCTTTCACCCTCGAAATTGGCTAAGGCAAGAAACTAGTCATCCACTAGCTCTCCCTCTTCACAAATGCAATTGCAAATTCTACAAATGATCAAAATCTGGTTTCATTCTTTGTTATTGACATTTATAAAGTTCTAATGGCCTCCATGGGTCGAATTCCTTCCAAGAGACTCATGCCAACTCAAGTTGGGAAGAGATTCCAAAGAACGCCACTTGTACAACAATTCCTAGTCTCCCACTTCCACCAAATCACATGTGGAAGCATCTTAGCTGCCCTAACACCCTTGAGCGCCCTCTTGGAGTCTATTTTTAGCCCTGACATGTCATATATTTCATATGTCATCCTTCAGGTCTGATTTGTGTCATAGGTGTCATAGCATCTTCATCATTGTTGTCATAGAGCTAGGGAATCTAGCCCAAGTGTCTCACTAGCTCCAAATTGCCTCTTCCTCTTCCATGGGAGTTACTCTTCCTCTATATTTCGACCTTGGATGAGTTATTCCATGAATAATACCTTTTGGACTTCCCCAAGTATGTTACCATTCACCTTGAATTCGAATTGGTGAGAGAATGATGCCAAATGTAGTGGGGAAATCTAGCCATATGTGGGTCCCACTTCCTCCATGTGTCTTCATGATGAAATGCCACTTTGATTTTCACTTGTATATATTTATTTAGCTCCTTTATTAAATATTTATGCCATTCTAATGTTCAAACATCATTTATTATCCCCATTATTCCAAATCCCAAAGCTTCCACCCCAAACCTAGGAAACTAGTAATTTTCCTCCTTGGCAATTATTTGACCCTTAACATCAACTTTGCAAACTCTAATGAATATGGCTAATGTGATTAGGCCATTGTGACCCAATTCCAAATTTGGGACATGACAAATCCTCCCTTCCCAATATTGCTTGTCCTCAAGCAATTTCAAACATGGGTGTTGAAGAACCTGCTTTCTGTATAATTCTTTGAAGTTGCCATTGAATTGCCAAACCTTGAGTCTTTGAGTTTCCATGAATATTTTAGAGAGGAACCAACATGCTTGCTGCTGCACTACTCTGATAAAAATCACTTTATTAAGTGGGGAAATCCATCTCCCATACTGCTTGTTTCCCCAAAAAATTTGAAACCAATGAGATAAAAATTATTCCAGGGTCCCATTGCTTGTATTGCACCCCAACAATTAAGAGTGCTCTCCAACCTACACCATTAGATAAGAGGATTCCTGGATCCCATTTTCTTGTATGCATTCTTCCAAACATCATGAGTACCAAATATATATCATCAAAGTACATAACTACATAATGAAAATTAATATCAAGGAGGTGCTTCATCAAAGAATCATGAAAGTGCTTATACCTCCAAGCAAGTAGACCACCGTTTTCCAAGTGCATACAAGCTTCAAGTGACCAATCAAATCTGCTCCAATGACATAGGTGAGGATCCCATGTCTTATAAAGCTGCTCCAAAAGGATGTGATATGCATCAAAATATTCAGCCATGTATTCTTTCATCCGAGAAGTGAATGAAGAATCTCCATTAAAATCTGAACCAAATAATGAGCAGAAAAAACAAGGAGACTTCAAATGACTCAAAGAAGTCTCACCCATACATCCCTGAATGTCATCATCATAAAGATATAACAAAGTATGTGGCTTCCAACAAAAATGTTCTCCAATCATAAATCTATTCACCCAAGTGTTGGATGAAGTTCCTCCAACATCAAATGAATCAAGTGTTGAGCAAGAAAAACCATGAGTCTTCAAGTGACTCAAATGCATATCATAGGTGCTTCCATGTAGATGTGCATCGTCATAAAGTAACAAAGTATGCTTCTGCAAATGTGAATAAGAATGTGCTCCAACCATATCATCATAAAAAGTAAATCTAGGAGTTCCATACTCCTCATGTGGCACCATCAAAAAGAACCCTTTCACCCATACTTCATTGAGACTAATACTGCAAAACATGGAATTGTAGGATGTAGGAGAATGTACTAACTCACCCAAATGATCAAAAAGTTCAGGAGTTTTATCATGGGAAGGATCCATGTGGGTAGTATCATGCAGCTCCTTCAAAAGTGTGAACTCTTTGTCATAGTTTGGTTCCAATGTAGAGGAATCATGCTCTTCTTTAAAAATTGCATAACCTTCATCAAGAGGCAATTCAAATTCATCTTCCACCACATCAAGTGTTTGTATCTCTTCAAGTTCATCTTCAAACACATCAAGAAAATTCAAGTTTTCACATTTCTCATTATCCACCATGTCATGAGAATCCTCCAAACAATCTACCATTTGACAATCTGAAACATAGGAGGAAAAACAAGTATCTTGCAACTTTTCAAGAAGTTGCTCATTTTGAATTGTGAGCTTATGAATATCCTCATTATTCTTCAAGTATGCATCATGTAACAATTCATTAAGCTCAAACAAATGGTTTCTATCAAAAAGCAAAGACATGAAATTACCTTTGATGTGGCACATTGCTCTTTGAATCTTCTCCATGTCTTCAAGGAAGGATGTTTCCTCCAATGAAGTAGCTCTCCAAGAAGAATTTGACACCAATGCTTGAGTGTCATGGAGAATGCTGAGGGACTCTTGGATCTTCTTTTCATTCATCTTTAAGGACCCTTCAAGAAAATGAGGCTCTTGCAAATGAACCTCCTCATCTTCTTCATTTTTTCTTGGACCAACTTCATGAAGCTCAAGTGGTGATGGAGAAGTTGATATTGGTTCTTCTTCAACTGCTGCAAGGTCTTCATTATCATGCTTAATGGAACTTGGGCTTGCAGCAACACTTTCAAAAGTGATCTCTATGTCACCAACATAGAGGTGTGAGCACCCATCAGTAGGTACTCCTTCATAGTTTAAGCATCCATCAGTAGATGCTCTTTGGTTCATGTCTAAGCTAGAAGGTGTCTCGAAATGATCTTCCATATTTTCAATAGACTCTTCTTCATGATCTTGTGATGTCTCTTCCTTTTGCTCCTTCAAGCAAGCTGATGCATTTTTCCCCTTGGTTTCCTTAAAATCAATAATTTTTTCCACAAGTTCGATAGAAAACAATTCGAATCCTTCCTTAAGTTGCTTGGTCATATCTTCAAATATTGTTTTCATAATTTTTATATGCTCCTCACCATCAGATGAGGCTCCCTTTTCATCCCTAGTCATAGTTTCCTCAAAAAATTTGCTCTTCTTCTCCTACTTTTTTTTTTCTTCAACAAAAGCACTTTCGGTTTCAATATCTAATGGTGGTACCTGAATTATTGTCCTCATGAATATTATACCACATCAGGTGCCAAGATCATGCTCTGATACCACTGTAATGTCCCTTATTAGGAATTTTATTAAAATTGCAATTTTCCACTTTTTTTCCCTTGTTCGACCTTTGACTAGTTTTGATCTCTAGGTCCCAAATTTACCCCAAATGATCCCAAATCTTCTGAGAAGGTGTATGAATGATATTAGAACATAAATATGTATTTCAGGGATTCCTTTGGACCTTTAAAATACTTCTGCAAATCCTCTTTCAATTCTGATCAATGTAGGTAACTTTACTAGTGATTTTCCTTTGACTAGTATTGGTCTCTAGGTCTCAAATTGACTCCAAATGCCTTCAAATCTTCAAGGAAGGTGTATGAATGATATTATAACTTGAATATGATGTTTATGGATGACATATGGCCACCAAAATACCTCTGCAAACTCTCTTAATATTCTGGACCAATTATGCAATTTTACTAGTAATTTGGGGTTCAAATCCCCCTGGGGTAAACAATGAAAATGGCTTCCCAAATGCCTCCAAACCCACTCAAATTTATGAACAGATGTATTTAATGTGTTAAGTATGTTATTAAAGTCTCATATGCACCATTAATGGATTATTACAACTGTTCTCACCCTCTCCCATTCAACTGCAAAAATCCCCAATTCGACCCTTGGGGAAATGGCACTATTTCACCTCCCAATACAACTACACTGAGTAAAAATGCTTCAAATGCTCAAGTACAGTACATGAAACTTGTAGAAGACATCCATGGCAGTATATTTATCACAAATATATCAGAGAATCATCCATTCATTCGAAATAATCATCAATACATTGGCTCACAACAAGGTAGTGGGGAAATGGCATTGTTCTTCCATTAAAAATGAGATTTATACATTTCTACTTGGAATTTCGACCTGAAACTTTTTGGAGATGAAGAACAGAGTATTTACTTCATATTACAAAATAAATGGGGCATTAAAATCTTCCCCAAAGAGTACAATAGCTCACCAAAAACGCCCTCCCTCAAGGATCAAGAATATGCCATCAAAACTGGAAATGGTTGAAGGAGTGAGCTGCAATAGAAGAAACCATGAGCTGCCCTGTAGCTTACACCTGCAAATAAAGACTCCATTAAATCTCCAAATGAAAGGTCTGAATGGCCTTTCCAATTACCAACTTGGATGGGAATCTTTCACCCTCGAAATTGGCTAAGGCAAGAAACTAGTCATCCACTAGCTCTCCCTCTTCACAAATGCAATTGCAAATTCTACAAATGATCAAAATCTGGTTTCATTCTTTGTTATTGACATTTATAAATTTCTAATGGCCTCCATGGGTCGAATTCCTTCCAAGAGACTCATGCCAACTCAAGTTGGGAAGAGATTCCAAAGAACGCCACTTGTACAACAATTCCTAGTCTCCCACTTCCACCAAATCACATGTGGAAGCATCTTAGCTGCCCTAACACCCTTGAGCGCCCTCTTGGAGTCTATTTTTAGCCCTGACATGTCATATATGTCATATGTCAGCCTTCAGGTCTGATTTTTGTCATAGGTGTCATAGCATCTTCATCATTGTTGTCATAGAGCTAGGGAATCTAGCCCAAGTGTCTCACTAGCTCCAAATTGCCTCTTCCTCTTCCATGGGAGTTACTCTTCCTCTATATTTCGACCTTGGATGAGTTATGCCATGAATAATACCTTTTGGACTTCCCCAAGTATGTTACCATTCACCTTGAATTCGAATTGGTGAGAGAATGATGCCAAATGTAGTGGGGAAATCTAGCCATATGTGGGTCCCACTTCCTCCATGTGTCTTCATGATGAAATGCCACTTTGATTTTCACTTGTATATATTTATTTAGCTCCTTTATTAAATATTTATGCCATTCTAATGTTCAAACATCATTTATTATCCCCATTATTCCAAATCCCAAAGCTTCCACCCCAAACCTAGGAAACTAGTAATTTTCCTCCTTGGCAATTATTTGACCCTTAACATCAACTTTGCAAACTCTAATGAATATGGCTAATGTGATTAGGCCATTGTGACCCAATTCCAAATTTGGGACATGACACCGGTAGCATCCTCGGTTTGCATTTCGGGCCACTGACGTCTTTGGAGTGTCAAGGAGGATTGCTTGGAAGGCTGTAGATGAAGAAGAACCCTGTCAGCTGCGTGGAAAATGCGCTCAGAATGGTGTTGATCGGCTTGTTGTTTCAGGCGAATTCTGGCCATGTGAAGATTGTCCTGCAAAATGAGAAGAATCTGATCACGGTTTCGAAGAACCGAGTCAATTTCCTGAACTGGGGAGCTGCTAAGGGTGTAGGGAAGAAGAACTGGCGGTGTTTTTCCATAGACTGCTTCATATGGTGTCCTTTGAGATGTGGTATTGTACCACCAGAGCGCTGCTAACAAATCCATAGAAATAGTTGGCCAAAGTTGTGTAGGGATGGGCAAGGGTTTGAGCAATCCCGAAAGGAGTGTCGTTTCCCCCTTGTTGATTTGGAAAGTATCATCGTCAACCACCATCTATTGAATTGTCATTTTTAGTCCCGACCAAAAGAAGTTACATTGTTCCCGGTCATACATTTTGCAGAACCCAGAGTGCCCTATTGATGAAGAAGCATGGAGTTCATAGAAGAGATAGCCCTGTTGAACATATTGCAACCAATTTGGAACAGGAAGAGAAAGAGATGTAAGAGAAATTGGGTCATCAATTGTGCGAGAAGGAGCATCTTCCACCATATTGTCCTTACCCTTCTTGTAAGTGATCACATAGGGATAACCCATGAGGTGGATAACCCATTGTAGGTGTGTTAGAGAGGAGACCCATTGTTCCAGAAAATTTTCCAGACTCGGGAGATCAGTCTTGATGCAGAAATAAGTCCCTAATAGGTATGGCTGCCACTTCTGTACTGCATGTAAAATAGCCATCATTTCCTGCTGAGAGGTAGATGTGGCTACATTCTTACCGGAAAGGTCTCTTGAAGGCAGCAAGCGCATTGGTTCAGCAAAGATACCTGCATATCTATCCAAGGAAGTAGTGGAGACTGTTGATGGGTGCATCTGAATGGAATTGAGCTGAGCGATGACACCATGTGAATTCTTCTTAAGGATTTTTTCCAGGCGATGTGAACTGATGATGCAGAGAGACCCTGGTTGTAAGCCCATAAATTTGTGTTGTGCTCCATTGACTTTAAACTGCATCCAAAGTTCAGCAAAATCCCATAAGATGGGGCCAAGTGTGCGTAACCATTGAACGCCCAAAACCACATCACATCTACCTAAGGACAAGGAAAACATGTCAGAGCGTAGGTTATAATCTTTCATAGAGATACGCACATTGTGACACTTCCCCTTGCAAGGTAAGGTGCCCCCATTGGCAACCATGACTTCAAAGTTGGAGCAAGGATGGACAAAACAATCACCCTGTTTGGAAATCTGAGGGTCAATGAAGTTATGAGTGCTACCAGAATCAATGAGTATGGTAAGAGGGAGCTTCTTGAAGTATCCCCTGACCCGCATTGTTTATGGGGTGGTGACATCGGTTACAGCATGGAGAGAGATCTCGGGTGGGTCGTCCTGAGATGGGGTGTCAACAGGTGGGTGTTGAATGTCGACCTGATCATCTACTGTACCTGTAGCTTCTTCACCAAGTTCTAAGGCAGGTGGAGAATCCACATCCAAGAGATAGAGCTTTTGTTGAACACATCTATGTCCCCGAGTGAATTTCTCATCACAATTATAGAAAATCCCTTTTTCTCGGCATGCCTGCATTTCTATTTCAGACAAATGCTTGATAGGAGTTGGTTGAGGATCAAGCGTGATGGGAGGTCATTGGGAACCCATATTTATGAAGGGAACAAAGGTGGGTTTGGAGCGTTGTTGAGCTGCGATCTTGTCCTCATCCAACTTAGCCAACCCTAGGACTTCCATCATTGTGTTGGGACAAAACATTTTGACCTCTGAGCGGATTTCATCCTTGAGACCACTAATAAAACAACTCCTATAGAATTCATCAGACAATCCTTCTGTGTGATTGGCTAGTTTCTCAAATTCCGTCTGATACTCTCTCACTGTGCCAGTTTGGTGAAGTTTAGTGAGTGCTCCTGTGAAGTCGTCAAAAGCACTAGGACCAAATCGTGGCAAAATGAGTTGGCAAAAATCTGTCCAATTTGGCTCGGGATGAGCTTTGATGTACCAACGGTACCATTGAAGGGCTTCCTGTTCCAAATGAAAGGATGAAAGTGGAACTTTTTGAACATCAAAAGTATTATGCAGACTGAAATATTGTTCTGCTCAGTATATCCATCCAGTCGGATCAGTACCATTGAAGCGAAGAAAATCAAGCTTCGGCCCATGAAAATTGCTAGAAGAAGAGAACCCGGTGGCTGCAAAAGATTTTGGCTGTCTGGTATTGTTCATGGGTGAATGTTGAAGATGGAGGATGAGAAATTTTTCATCCAGATCTTGGAGTTTGGTTTGGATGGCTGCAAGTGCTTCCTCCATGGTGTGTGCTCCTGCACGGGTGACAACCATAACCAGGTTTTTTTCTTTTTTTTTTTTGGTGGAATGGATAGAAAAACACAAACAGAAGTTGATTTAGTAAAGGGAAATTTGGATTGGGGAAACAATCTAATGGGTAATTGGGGTTTGACTAGATTTTGGACACTGTCAAAAGGACAAGAAAGAAAAAAGGGGGATTTCAGAAGCGGGGTGATAGAATGAGAAAATTTGGCAGAGAGGGACAAAGAAGCAGAATTCAGAAAGGAACTCTGTGGTAAAATTTGAAGGTGATTGGGTGAAATCTGAGGAAGTTATGGCAAACCCTAAAAATAGACAAATGTGGGATTTCGGGCTTTGGGAAGGGGAATTGGGGATAGGGTCCTTAGGAATGAAAGATGCAGAATGGAATGACAGGGGTTCCCCGAAAATTTCAAGGGAAACAGAGTGAAAACAAGGGAGATATGGAGAAAAAACTGATTTTTTTTTTTTCTTTCCAGAAATGGATCGACAACAACGGCGCGGAAGGGATCCGCAACAGATGGATCTGCAACGGCGCGAAAGGGATCGAAAATGGTTGGATCTGAAATGGCGACTGGATCTGGAACGACTTTCAGAATAGATCTGAAACGGTTGGATCTGGAGCGAAAGTGATCGGCAACAGTTCAACTGAAAATAGATATGGACCCTAGGTATGTACGGCTTCCTAACAGTTCAGGTGTTTCACTTGGCCACCAATGCTATCTGACGGCTTGCGTATTGGAGAAGTACCCCTCACTCCATGGCTCAGGTAAAACTGATAATCGCTTTTCCACAAACTACAGCTCTTGGTTTACCTCATAGGTGGGAACTAGTCAATCAGGTAGGGGTCGTTTCCCTTTTCACTAGCAGGTCCTCTCAATGGGCCAGCTACTTTGGGATTCCTGTGGTACTCCTCACAATGAGTCTTAGGGCTTATGTCCAAGTACTTCCCACAGTTAAGCAGATAGGGATTATTCCCAAATCCGAACCTGCAACAGATGCGAAAAAAAATTTGGCAGAAATTCCACCCAACGAGCCCAAGAAAGTGCTCTGATACCAGATGTGATTAACCTGCAATAGTTAATTAATACAAATACACGATATATCAGAAATAATAGAACATAATCACTTTTATATTGATCATGGGCCACTTCGAGGGGGAAACCTCCTTTGAGCAAGCTCAATACAATTAACTTCATGGTGCCTTCAATGACCTCAACACACATTTATATACTAAGTCTATGCCCAATACTATGAGTCAAAACCATGGGACATATAATACTATGGGACGACTTACAAAGCATATGCATCCAATACTATGAGTCAAAACCATGGGACATATAATACTATGAGACGACTTACAAAGCATATGCATCCAATACTATGGGTCAATACTATGGGCTAATATAAACTACAGATCAACAAATACTACGGGATGACTTACAAAGCATATGCGTCCAAAAACAATATACTAACATAGTAAAGAGAAGGGTTGACATAGGTTCCTAACGGTATCTACTTTGTAGTTATATATTTATGGTATTTTATTTTGCAAGCATCCTCTATTCCTTGAAGATCTAGTTATCCTAGATCGATGTGCTCCCCATATTTGAGATTGGTAATCATGACTAGCCTTGGATTCCCTCGGTTTAGTTTTCCCATTTCTTGTTGTGGGAGGGATAAAGTTACTCATATTTTTACCAATTCTTATTACGAGAATCAACTATTATGGTATCAATTTTAGGAACTATGGGAATTGGCTTGTCATCTTTTCCTATTTCTATTATTTCTTCTTGGATATGATTGACATCCTTAAAACTATCACTTGTTTTCCATTTTTATGGTTTTTCTATAGGAAAAGGATTTCTTTGTTACCTTGTTGTATTTACCACTACCGTGAAAACATACACATATTTCTCTAGATCATTGTTCGGAGTTGGAGCTGGAATGTTTAAGGGGTGGTCTTGAAATAAATGTCCATAATAATGGAATTTCCTACATCTAAATGGTATATATTCATAATATAGTGTTTGGATCCATTCAGATACTTCATGTAGTAGAGAGATCACCTCTGACAGTGCATTGGGAATGTCCATGCAGATGCAAATCTACACATATGAAGTGTGTCATCCTACTCCACTTTCTTTTCGAAGTCAAAGAAAAAAATCTAATGGTAAGTCTTATTCCTTTCAAATTTTTGACATCCCAGTATTTCAAAGGTAGAAAGTATAAATAGATATATAATTGAGCATAAATAAAATATTCCTTCGCTATTGTGAACTTCTCCATCCAAAAACAGAGGTAGAGACACATGGATTTAAATAAATAGTAACCATAGTAAAATATTTGATCATGTTATCTTCTAGGATGGTAAATATTACCCTAAAATTACTTTGGAGGCTAATATAAGGTCATAGTGAGCATTCGGATTCGATTTATTATCGATCCACTAGATCAAATATTTTCCTATAGGCTAGATGCCTAGAAAATTTCCCATTACTATGCAATATTTCATATATTTGATCCTCTGGCTTATGCTTGATGAAATGACCTCAAACCTTGGAGTGTTTGCTTATTTGGAAATAAACCATCCTAGAGTGTGGCTATTCTTGCTTGGATCCATTTTCGATGCATACTCCCTATGATGGGTGTCATTGTCTAACGCAAATCGCCTTATAACAACAAGGTTCTTTCTTAACAATACACATGACACGACCACAAATGTTCACACAAACAAGATGCAAACAACATGCCAGAAGATGGCTTATATTACTTCTCTGAATCAATTAGAATGCAGAATAACTGTAAATACAAATAACTAACTATCTGTTGGCCTTAGCCGTTACAATACAGAAGTAACTGCGGTGTGCTCTCTCAATTTGTCGAACTCACCTCTCACGGTTCACTGCTAAACTCTGAGCTATGGCTTGATCTTCTCTTTGTATCTGCTTGACTCTCCAAAATGCCAAGTCCCTCAACTGATCCAAAATCCCTGGTCTTCTACTCTGCTGATGTTGTTCCCAAGACCACTGTGATACCCAAGACACGCATACTCCTGTCAGTCGATCCTTCCATGATCCTACAGACCTGCAACTGTCAGCATCCCCATCGTGCTGCACAACCTCTGCTTATGACGATGAGTCTGTCATGTCTTCACCCACCTGTAATAACTGCTATTAAATTTCTCAACAACTCCGAACTATTGCAAAGTACTACCCTTGACTTCTACGCTTCCTCTGACAAGCTACAGTAAACCATGTCGTCATCCATACTCTCCTTCGTCAGCTTTGACTCTCCTGTCCTCTTTCACCCAGCGCTTAGGCTTCGCCAGCTTGCCCCTTCCTCCTCGCTTGGATCATGCCCAAAACCTGTTGATATCACAGTTCGAAAAAATGTTGACCTTTCCATGACTCTGCGAAAACTTGTCGCTTGTCGACATCTACATGTCGACTATCAACTGTCGTCTATTGACATTGATATGTCGACTCTTGACCTCTTCACCCCTGTCGACTGCTTCGACAACTTCTGCTTGAATTATTGACTTCGATGAGTAAATATGCTTCATGCACCAGCGGTCGTCGACACTCCCTCTGGTCAGCTCCCTTCTGTCGATCAACTTCGACTGATTTTCCTAAGCTCCGATGCTCCTACATCAGACTCCCTAGGTTAAAAAGAACTCGACCGCTCCGTCAGTCTCCTAAACTCTTCTTCGGAAATCCATGTCGCCTCTTGCAACTCATCATTCTTCCATCACACCAAGTATTCCTTCCTTTGCGAATTGCATGTACGCTTGACTTCGCGTTCCTCTATTACTTCTGCGATCTCCTCCTTGTGTCGATCTGGAATCTGCGCTGCCCAGTCGATGTTCGACACTTTGGCGCTTCCGCTGCTTGAACCTTCTTCGAATTTGTACACATATGAGACATTTTACTTTGGAAAAATGCTCAAGCCATTCGGCAGCTCCAACACATAAGTGTTGTCTAAAATCTTCCTCAATATCTTACATGGTCCAATCTTCTTCAACTTCGACTTGTTATATGTCCCTGTCAGAAATCTCTCCTTCCGCAAATGACCGTAGACCAAGTCTCCTTCGCTGAACAACTGTAGTCTCTTCTTCTTGTCGGCTCTCAACTTGTATGCCACGTTTCTCTTTTCTATGCGCTTTCGTACATATTCATGAACTTATTTTATGTGCTCTGCGAATGATTCTGCATCCGTGGTCTTCCTAATTTTTGTTGGCAACTCGACCAAATCCACCACTCCATGTGGGATTCTTGCCTAAACAATCTGGAATAGGCTCAAACCTGTCGCTCGATTCACAGAATTGTTGTATGGGAACTCTTCCTGCGCCAAAACATTCTCCCACTGCTTGGGTCTGTCAGCTGTCAAACATCTCAGAAGGTTTCCCAAAATTTTGTTCACCACCTCGGTATTTCCGTCTGTCAGTGGATGATATGCTAAGCTAAACTACAACCTTGTGTCTAGTTTTTTCCATAGGGTCCTCCAAAAATGCCCCATAAATTTGGTATCTCTGTCCAATCTAATACTCTTTGGCAACCCATGTAATCTGACTACTACCTTAAAGAATAGTACAACAATTCCTGTGGAGTCACTTGTCTTCCGAAATAGAATAAAGTGTGCCATTTTTGAAAATCTGTCGACTACAACAAATACTGAGTCACTTCCTTCCTGCATCTTCGGCAATCCTAGTACAAAATCCATGCTCAGGTGCTCCCATGGGGTATTCAGTACCGACAAGAGTGTATACAACCCTGTGTTCTGACTTCTTTTTTTTCCAGTTGGCAAACTCTACAATGTCGCACCCACTTTCCGACATCTGTCGCCATCCCTGGCCAATAATACTTTTCTTCAACCAATGCCCTGGTTTTGTCAATGCAAAAATGACTTGCTAATCCACCACCATGCAAATCTCGGATTAGGTTCTCTCACACTGATCCTATGGGAATATCTAATTGTTGTCCCCTAAACAGGTAGCCTTCTTGGACAAAATAATCCAAATATGGAGTTCTATCGACACTCCATGGTTCATGACAAGCTTCCCATGCTTTTGTAAAATATCCGTTGGTCGCATACTCTGTCTTCACCGATGCTATACCTATTTCTTGAACTGTCACCATGTTCAGCAATGCAACTTTCTACTCAACACATCGGGAACCTTATTCGACTTGCCCGACCTATGTCGCAACATGAACGTATATCCCTGTAGGAGCTTGTCCCATTTCATGTGCCGCTGATTCAACTTCGACTGAGTATTTAGATACCTCAACGCCTGATAATTTGTGTACAACACAAATTCCTTGAGCAACAAATAATGCCTCCACTTCTTCAATGCCTGGAGAATAGCATAGAATTCCTGGTCATAAACTGAATATTTCCGCTTCGTGTCATCCAACTTTTCACTAAAGAATGCAATTGGTCAGCCCTCCTGGCTCAACACTGCTCCAATTGCGATTCCACTTGCGTCACAACCGACCTGGAAAACTTTGTTGAAATTTGGGAGCGTCAACGCTGGTCTCTTAGTGACCTTTTCCTTCAACTTGTCGAAGGCTCGCTGGGCTGCTTCCATCCACTTGAACTCTCCTTTGCACATACACTCTATCAACGATGCGCAAATATGACTAAATCCCTTGATGAACTTCCTGTAGAAAATGGCAAGTCCATGGAAACTCCTCACTCCAGTCATGCCTGTTGGTTGAGGGCACTCCAATATCACCTTCACCTTTTCTGGATCCATCACCAACCCTTTACCCGAGATTACGAATCCCAAGTATACCAGTTCTTCCTTCATGAAGAAACACTTTTGCAGGTTCACCATCAACTTCTCTTCCTACAACTTCTGCAATACCTATCGAATGTGCCCCAAGTGTTCCACCTTAGTTCGACTGAAAATCAGAATGTCTTCTAGATAGGCTATGGCAAACTTTCCCAAGAATGGTTTTAGTAGTTCATTCATCAATTGCATGAACGTACTGGGTTCATTAGTCAATCCAAAAGGCATGACTGACCACTCATACAACCCTTCCTTTGTCTTGAATGTTGTCTTCCATTCGTCTCCTTCTCTAAGCTGAATCTAGTGATAACCACTCTTCAAGTCTATATTTGTGAAGTACTTCACTCCACTCAAACAATCCATCAAATTATCCATTCTTGGCAATGGAAACCGATACTTGATCGTGATCCTGTTGATAGCTGTGGAGTCTGTATGCATCCTCCATTCTCCACCTTTCTTTGGCACTAATACTGCTGGCATCGAACACGTACTAAGACTCTCTCTGATCAAGCCTCTGTCCAACAACTCCTGGACCTATCGATTGAGTTCCTGACCTTCTGTCGGACTTATCCTATGTTGGTGCATTGTTTGGTAGATGCGACACGTGGTCCCTTCGGAATGATCGCATAACATCCCGACTGCTTTTCCTCCTCTGCAAGGAATTCTTTTTCCAAACACATCAGGACACATTTCTCCCAAAAGTTGCTTTGGCCCTACTTACCGTCGGCTTGCTCCTCCGGTTTCATCTTAAGAGTCCTCTTCACGCCATTTTTCCACACTATGACTATGTTGGATCAACCATCATAGATCATTTTTCGATCATATTTCCATGGTCTTCCTAAAAACAGATGGCACGCGTCCATTGGGATTACGTTGCACACTACGCTGTCCTCTAACTTCCCAACCTTGAAGTTAATCTGGCACTATCTGCTCACCTTCCCATGGTGTCCTTTTTGTAACCATGAGATCTTGTATGGGTGTGGATGTTCTCGACATCTCAAATTAGCTTTGTCGATCAAATCTATCGACACAAGATTCTCAGTGCTTCCGCCATCAACTATTCTCTTGCAATGCCATTCGTCGATTCACACCTTCGTTCGAAATATCGCCTTCCATTGTGCCGGCTCTTGCTCATCTCATCTATCGTCTAGAACCAGTGTCTTGCTGGATGTCATGGCCCGAATTTTCTTCTTACTATCTCCACTACTGTCGGATGACGATTCTTCCCTCTTGTTGACTTGCTCATCTTTTCGACATCTAGGTTTCGACTCCTCTGCAGCATGTAGGTTCTCTGAACATTCATATTCCTTGTGTCCCACTACACGACACTTATAACAGATTATGGCTAGTTTGTTAGCTCCTTTTCTATCGGATGGACAACTTCAACCATACGCACATCGACCGCGGTTCTCTCGACCATCACGTCAGTTCTGTGGCACATTCTCTCTTGTCAATGTCCCTTCCGCATGTTGACTATCTTCGACAGTTTCCTCCTGTAACCGCCACTTTGACCTTTCGCGGTAACGGTCCTGGTACCCCGACCAGTTGTTCTACCTCTAGTCACTGCGGATTTTCTTGATAGTTTCTCTTCTGCCTTCAGAGCTAACTGGTAAGCTTCACCCACTGCTCTGAATCTTGACATGCTCAATTCATCCTAAATAGCAAATTTCAAGCCGTTCACATACCTAGCGACAACTTCTTCTCCTTCATCGGTCTGCCCAGATCTTATCGAAAATCTATAGAATTCTTCCATGTACTCCTTCACGGTCATATCCTTTTGTCGAAAGTTCCGCAACTTCCTGAACAAGGAAATCACATAGTCGTTTGGCAATAAATTTCCTTTCAGCTTGGCGACCATCCTGTCCCAAGACTTGATTTTCTCCTTTCCCTTCTTGACTCTATCAGCCTGTACATTGTCCCACCACAATGAGGCATGGCCCTTCAACCTAAGACATGCAGTCTTAACCCGCTTAGGATCATCGATCTGCTCTATGTCAAAGTATTTCTCCATATCTCTGAATAGTTGGTCAAGTCTTCTTGGTCTAGAATCCCTGAGTAGGTGCGAACATCTATCTTTGCCCGACCTCTCATATCCATTAGAAGCTTGATGATTTTTTATTCTGGTTCATCTTCCACTGCTTCCCATGGTTCCACTTCTTTGACTTCCTCGCCGCTGTGGTCTAACGCATCAGGAACAAAACCACGCCTTTGGCTTTCTTTGATCGCTGTGACTTCATTTGTCAAAGTTCGCATCATTCGGATGCATTTGTCGAGCATCTCACGATCAACTATGACTGCAACGCCACATGCTCTTCGTCCTCGGACATTAACGCCTTTGTGAGCCATTTTCAACCTCTGCTAAAACTCCCACTTGTCCAATCGCAACCGTACTTCAACAAGTTGTGCACAACTCTACCCAACCTCACCTGGAGTTGTTCCACACACTTGCAGGCTCAATATCACTCGAAGATATTATGCACACAGGGATTCACTTCATGCTTTGATACCAACTGACGCAAGTTAGGTCGGTATGATTTCTCTTTCTTCTCTACAGGATTCAACCAAACTCACTTCTGGGCTCTGATACATACTAACGCAAGTCACCTTATCGCAACAAGGTTGTTGCTTAACAATACACACGACACGACCATAAATGTTCACACAAACAAGATGCAAACAACATGCCAGAAGCTATCTTATATTACTTCTCTGAATCGATTACAATGTGGAATAACTGTAAATACAAATAACTAACTATATGTCGGCCTCATCCGTTACAATACAGAAGTAACTGCGGTGTGCTCTCTCAGTGTGTCGACCTCACCCTCTCCTAGTTCGCTGTTGAACTCTGAGATATGGCTCGATCTTCTCTTGGTCTCTGCTTGACTCTCCAAAATGCCAAGTCCGTCAACTGATCCAAACTCCCTGGTCTTCTACCTTTCTATTGTTGTTCTCGAGACCACTGCGATTCCCAAGACACGCACCCTCCTGTGAGTCGATCCTTCCATGATCCTGCAGACTTGCAACTATCAGCATCCCTACCATGCTGCACAGCCTCTACTTATGATGATGTTTTTCATGTCTTCACCCACCTGCAATAACTGCTATTAAATTCCTCAGCAAATCTGAACTATTTCCAAGTACTATCCTTGAATTCTATGCTTCCTCTAACAAACTACAGTAAAGCATCCCGTTGGCCATATTGTCCTTCGTCAGCTTCGACTCTCATGTCAACTTTCACCCTGTGCTTAGGCTTCTCCAGTCTGCCCCTTCCTCCTCCCTTGGCTCATGCCCAAAACCTGTCAATGTCGAGGTTAGACAACATGTTGACCTTTCCACGACTCTGCGGCAACTTGTCTCCTATCGACATCTACATGTTGACTATCAACTGTCGTTTGTCGACACTGATATGTCCACTCTCGACCTCTTCACGCCTGTGGACTGCTTCGACAGCTTCTACTCGACTTATTGACTTCGATGAGTCAATCTGCTTCATGCACCAGTAGTTGTCCACACTCCTAGTCGGCTCCCTTCTGTCGATGAACTTCGACTGATTTTCCTAGGCTCCGATGCTCCTGCATCATTGTCCTTCTATTTTCCTACTACTTTAATTCCGTTTTCATTGTTGATTGATACATGAATTGAGTCTCAATAATTTTTTGTTGAGTGATGTTATTCACGAGTAAATGGAGACACAAAATCAATGGGGGATTTGATATTGTCTCCTTGTGGTAGCCATATCCCTATTGTATTACAGATGCTATCTAGATGGAATGCCTATTGGGTGGAGCACAACCGGTTCATATCCATTAAGTGCACGAGCGAATTAGTATGGAATATATGCAAAAAAAGGAAACAATGTTTAAAAAAAACTAATAGTGATAGGATTTGGTAGTTTATGCAATCAGTGGACCCATTGTAATAGATTCCTAATGCAAAAATACATTATACATACAATTTCCTAACAGAAATACTCTCATTGTGAAAAATAATAGAGGATAAAACCCTAGGGTTACATTTTGCAGCCACTTAAGAAAAACATAAGCAGCACACATTTTTATAATGGGAAAGAAGAATTCAAATAGATCCCCAACTTGAGGGATCCCTAGTCAACACTAGGGGTAATTTACCTTTGATACCATGACATCTTCATGGAACTGACATTCAAATTATTTTATTTTTGTCTTTCTAAGAGACATTAATTTGAACATGCCATATTGTGAATGTTTAACCTATAAACTTATGCTTCATTAGTATATTTTCTCCTTCGGTGTATATTTCTCCTCAAATAAACCCAAATCCTGATTCACCTTAGTGCAATGTAGCTCGAATCCATCTTAATTACTCAATTTTTTAAATTTTATTTGTGAATTCTAGTTGATTATCATTTAACTCCAAAATTTTATCAGGTTGTGTCTATTTTATTTTTATTAATGGTTAACGTATAGGTATTTTTACATGGACAATAAGGATTACGAGAACGTAAACAACAGAGAAAAAGGGAAACAAATTTAATAGAAATTGGTTGCATGGATCCTAATAATAGAAGACTCAAGAGAACCAATTCTAGTGACAAAACAAATTCTTGGGGTTGAATCTTACGATAAAAAATGGAAAACTACTAGCAATGATATGTAGTGAACTGCAAAATCTCCTATGAAATATAATTAACCTATGATGGATACACACAAGAAGAACAAATTGTTGTTTTCTGCAAATATGTCTCATAAAACATGGATCACAATGTTCATACTTACAATGAAATTTTTTATGTCATTAAGGATTGACAATGGCTCAATGATACTAGTGATGAACAATTGAATGAGAAAGAGAGGAAGAAGAGATTGGAATTTCTCAAAACCTAATAAAATCATATATAAATAATTCTATTGACATATATTCTTATGTTAGCATGCAATGATATGATTATATATCTGATACAACATACAAAGATCAACACATGGAGGATCTTGAATGAACAATGGAAATGCATTTTTTTTATAATTGATCTCAAAACCTATTATAAAATGCTTATGATCGATATTTACTTCAAAAATGGTATCAATATTTCAGAGTTACCTCCCTGGCTATTCCCTATTGATTTTGTCGTATTGCCTTGTTTTTTAGGATTGTAAAATATAAAACAATTTTTAAGAGATTTGCAATTCTCTAGAGATTGGGTGGATCATATTATTATTATTGTTATTATTAAAACTAGAGGTGACAAGATTGGGTTGGGGGGATTCCTTATGACCCTAATGGAAAAGAAGAAATGGTGAATGCTTGTCTAGGTAGGGACAATTAATAGATATCTTTATGGACTTCAGTTAGTCTTTATCTGACAAAGTTTGAACATGTCAAAGTATTCATTATCAGAGTTGAAAAGTCCATCAGGCCTTCTAGGCCCTTTCTATTTTTTGTAGCACATGTACATACCTCCTCGGGGAAATTGTAGTAAAATGTGTTAGCATGGTATCTTTATGTAAAAGACTCAGCTTCCTAGGACTTGAACATTAATCCGACTAGCCTCCGACTAGACCAGAGTGTTTTTTTCCTTGGAAATGATTTGTTGTTGAATAAACGACTAATAACTTTTGAGTTTGTCACTCAATCCACCAAAGTTGGGGTGGTCAGCGTGGTGTTTAGGCCTTAAGAGGTTATTAGATCCTAGGTGTCAATGTATTAATCCATTCGAGCCATGATTTTTGAGTTGTATGGAAATGTGTTAGGCCCCCCTAGTTTTTTCTTTTATTTCTGTGAAAAAAATATTTTTCCGTAAACACAAGCCATTTTTTAATGGTTTGATAAAAAAAAAAAAAAAATGTGATAAAAGTGTGGTCTAGGGGTCTTTTCTGCCATGGGGGTGCTCATTTTCAAGCCCATATCACTCACCCTACCCCAAAACCCACTTTCCTAAGTGGTTAAGTGTTTTCTTTTTCACTTATTTCTCAAAAAGTCAAAATAGTCAAAAAAGTGAGAAAAAATGCAAATATGTGAAAAATGTGAAAAAATCAAATTCTTGATTCGGGGGAATTTGTAAGAGTTTTGGATAAGACATCATTTAGGGGATGTAAGAGATTATTTACGACACATTTTTGGGAAGCACACTTCAAGGAATCTATTCCCCATTAGTAGGGTGCATTTCCCCATGAAGGGGGCACATTTTCCCAAGAAGGAAGGCCCATCATTTAAGGATTGTTGCAGCTATGTTTTATGCATTGTTTTGGATGAATTTTGGCAGCCCAAAAGGAGGAGGAATCGCCTAATAAATATAGAAGTTGTGGCATAGCTCCTTTACTAATGATCCCCCCGCCTCTCTTCATTTGGCTATAAATAATGGGAAACCCTCTTATTCCAAAATAGTTAGAGTTCGATTGGGAGTAGGCTTTCATTTGTAATTTGTTATATTTTGCATTGGTAATAAAGAAATATTTGGAGACTTAAATGTGTAGTTCCTTTATGTGTGGATCAACATTGTCATGTTGTTCATGAGGTAACTTTGGGTTTGTTTCATTTCTCTGCTTCCTCCATTCTTAGATTTTCCCTTTGAATGATTCCTCTAAATCAATAGGAGTGGAGATTTGTAAGTAATATTACTTATTCAAGAAACTAAGTGCTTCATTGGATTTATTTTCAGGGCTGTCCAAGACCCTAAGAGGGTTGGCTTTTTAGCCAATCCATATTAGTTCTTTGCTTTAGTCAAGTAGTTTTTAACTTAGAATTTTTCTTAGTATTTTTTTTATTTTGCTCAAGTCATTTTGAAGTGATTTTGGGCACCTTTAGCGACTAATTTGTTTGCTGTTTTTTGTTGCATGACTGCAAAAAAAGGGCTTTGGAGCACTTATTTGGACAATATTGGATGATCCAAAGACCTTCTTTAACCTTACCTTTCCTTCCAAACTTTTCCTCTATTAGTTGTAACCTCTTTTTTCCAAGATATATCAGGAGAAAGCAGAGTTCTTTCACTTCAAGATTGGCAATGTAATCCTATAATAAAAATTAATTTTGGAAGCTAACTCACAAATATTTCTTCTCATCCCTCCACGGGGGATTGGTGTTGGTTCATTTTTTGCAGATGTTGTCAAATTTTGATCCTAATATTTTTTACATTAGCTTATTTTAACTAAAATCAACCAAGATTAATAAAAATTTAACGTCGTGGTCCAATCCAAATATTGGGCCATTGACTCACTCAGGACTTAGGAACTTTTTAATCTTGTTTTTTGCAGACTGTATACTTTTCAATACAATTTGTTTATCTATTGAAAACGTAATCGGTACTAACCCACTACCTCGGTAGTGGAGTAATTAGATAACATTTTATTTTTCAGTCATTAATTTACTTTTCATTAACCACCCTTTCTTTCCTGAAGTACGGTTTCAGGATAAGGGATTTCCTCAGTACTTGCCAGAAAAGAGACTCTTGGGGTTCAAATAAAAAAGAAAAACACTGTTCAAAAATACATAAAATTAACAAATATTTCTACCCGTATGCTCTGTATCACTACAACTTTGAATGAACATGTTGATCAAACCAGAATGGGACTTAGTGACTAGTAATTAGTCTAACACTTGCTAATTAACCTCCCTTATATGAAAATCCATCGTATTGATTTTTGGCATTGTGTGGGGAAACTACTCAAAGGAAGAAAGAATCACTAGGTAGCGACCTCGGGGCACCCTCATTTGGTGTAGTGTTAAACACCTCCCAGAGACTCCGATCAAGCCCTCATTTCTTAGTGAGGATCCACCATTGCCACAATTTGAACATATTTCCAATACCTCATGTTATATTGGAAATACCCATCCCCCTAATAGTCCACTCATATTCACATCAATTTAAATTTAACCAAGAACATTTGCGCAACATTTCATTCCAAGCATTACAACAACATTTTATTTGACTCCATTTTGAACACTGGTCTTTTTTCTTTATCATTTTAATCTGTATTTAATTTCTATCATGTGTTGAATAGATTGATGAACATGTTTAATCTTTATCTTGTTTAATATTTGTTACCCCCCATTTGACAGGGGTGTCCTTTGCAGCAGTGATGGCACTTTGATTTTGCAGCTGTCAGAGATATAATGCCAGAAGAGGGAGTTCTTAGCTAGAAATGAAGACAAAGGTCAGAAGATATATGGCTGCTAGGACAGAGTGCAGAGGATGAAAATAGCAGCAACTTCAACAACAGTCCCAAGTTACTAGCCATCAGTAGCAGCAGGGAAACTTGGCGTGGGTGGTTTTTCAGTTGAGAGGAATATATCAAACTCATTTCGTAGAAATGATCAGGCTGCATCTAAAGTCAAAATAGAAAGCAACCTAGGTCATTTTCTGGTCCATCCCCAGGTTCTGCACATTCAACACCATCCACTCATTAGCCCCAAGAGATGTAATGTCCATGGCTGGCACATTGCAGAACAGTGGCAGCTCATCAAAGACGTTGATAATGACTCTGGATTCTCCATCTCAGACTACAAATAATATAGTTGCAAAGTTAATAGATGGCCACCTCTCAGAGAGCACCAGATACAAACCTCAAGATGTCAAAATTCATAATTATTGCAGGACTTTTGCCCAATTACGCACTTATTGTGGATGATGGTTTATATAGAGACATTGATATTCACTTGAAGGTTGTTCCTTATCAGAGAAATAGCAGAAATACAGTCTCTAGAGCCTGCAAACAATGCACAATAGCAAGCCCTGGATGTGCAGAGAATGAGTTCATGTTCCATATCGAGACAACAAATGACTTGCCTTTTGCAGGTTTCTTTAAGAGGAAATAGCAGAACTGTGACGATAGCTTGTCAATCGTGCAGATATAGTTGCAGAGGAAACTCTCAGTACTCTTAAGTATGCTAATCAAGCTCGTAATATTTAGAATAAGCCAATTGTCAATCGTAATCCAATCTCCACTGAAATGCAGAAAATGAGGAAGCAACATGAATATTTGCAATTTGAACTACTCTGTGCTTGTTCTGGTGGAGGTGTTTCCTCTATTGAAGTGCAAGAACTAAAGAAAAAGATTGTGTTTGGAAGCTGGCAATGCAAAAGTACGTTTCTTTAAGAGGAAATACCAGAACTGTGATGATAGCTTGTTAGTCCTGCAGATATAGTTGTAGAGGAAACTCTCAGTACTCTTAAGTATGCTAATCAAGCTCGTAATATTCAGAATAAGCCAATTGTCAATCGTAATCCAATGTCCACTGAAATGCAGAAAATGCGGAAGCAACATGAATATTTGCAATCTGAACTACTCTGTGCTCGTTCTGGTGGAGGTGTTTCCTCTATTGAAGTGCAAGAACTAAAGCAAAATATTTCGTGTTTGGAAGCTGGCAATGCAGAACCTTGCTGGGGGTTTCAGGAGTATCATAATAAATGCCTAATCATAGCCCAACGTGCAATAAAAGCCGAGGTTGAGAGAAACAAAGTTAAGTGTCAAACTTAAGTCATTGCGTGATGGAAATTTTTGGAGCCTCACGAGGATGCATCGTTAGTAGGCTTCAACAGCTCCAGAGATTTGGCTGCTATATCCCCTGCATCTTCACAACGTTTTTCTACAAAGCACCAGTCGCAGGAAATTAGGTTCCTCGCAAAAGTTGCAGATGCAGAGAATATTGACCAAATGGCTGGTGACGGAAGGTCTGATTATCCAAATCGATGAAAGAAATGCCGAGAGTCCATCCGCCGTTTGCAATAGCATTTTTTATGGATCTTCCATTGAAAACGGGTCATCAATTAATGGGTCGCAGATCTTAGACGGCGTTTCAAGAGTCAGTCAAACCGCCAGTTACATCAGTGTTTATTTCTACCATTGGCAGTTCGTCTTGTTTTAGCAGCAGACTGTTTGATGCATTCAATACAGGGCTCGGTGTTCAACGGATTCTTCAACGCAGTGGAAATTAAATCCAATCGGGAGTGTTTTTTGACGCATGGAGTTTTGATCCGCGTCATTCCATATCTGCGTGAATATTTAAGCTCCGGATTGGTCGATTGACAACCATGTTGGAGTTACGGTTCGCTAGGGCCATCACTCATCATGGCCATTACAGCTAACTCATGGCTATTTTATGCCAACTGCAACACTTATCCTGGTGTTATGCATATTCATTAGCAGCCGATTATCAATTGGGTTCCACGCCATTTTTTCCTGCGACAGCTGTAACAGAGTTATAATCGACTGAACCATCCATAGCGTAGTCTGATTCACCTACCTCAGATGTTATTCACCAAATTCTTAATGGACCACGGGTTGTTGGTGGCGTCCAGTTAATAAATTCTTATCTTTGATGTGGCTAAATCTGCCGGATAGATTTCCTATCACACTTGAAATATTGCCGAGTTCTTATCTCACTTATTAGTCAATCACCACTCGGCACGAATTTTCCACCATTCTGATTAGCTGTCCACCTGTTGTGCTTTTGGGTATCTATTCATTCGAGGAGGTGGAACTGTTAAAGAAAAGTCACCTTCGAATAGTTCGAACTCTTTGTTTTAGCTTGAGAGAAAAGTGCTTTTTACTTTATTTTTTATTTTTTAGGTAAGGCTTTTTGGCCTTTAAAAGAGCACAGCCTCTCTCATTGTAAAGATGAAAAAACCTGGGAGCTTTCTTCCCGTGAACTTAATGAAAAATATCATAGGCGTTTCTGGATAAATTGAGCATTTTGTGGCATGATCTTGCGATTTTTTAATTGAGTGTGAGCATTTCTAGATTCTGCATTTTCTTTTCTTTGTGCAAAAGGCCATAGAAGGGTGACAATCCACCACGTTGGAAGGTGAAGAATTCTTAGCAACCATCTTTCTTCTTCCCTTTGGTGAAGAACTCTTAGCATCTGCTTTCTTTTTCCCTTTGTGAGTGTGCTAATTCAGGTATTGATCTTTGCATTTAATTTGTTTGTGCAATATTGATGTTTGGTTTTCATAGTGCACCTCCTGCACTTAGAGAGGAAGAAGTACTCTTTCTGATCTGTCAAACACTAGACTGAGCAAGGCTTGCTCAATAATGCAATCTTTCCCCCTCAGTCACATATGACACAAGGCCCCTTTGAGCCCTCCTTTGAATCCATTCACCCCTTTGATATATTGGCACTGGCCTTCTCCTCAAGGACTGATCCTCCCATCTTTCCCATCACCCAATCGAAATTACCTTTATTTTTTTACATTTGTTTCTCTAAGGCAACCTCTTCATTTTACCTTGCCCTTCGTTGCACCTGCCTTAGTGATCCTACCTTAGGGATACCCCCCTAGAGTTGGAGAAGAGTCAACCTGAAGCAAAGAGGAGAGGAGTGTGGTGACATTGGCCTTTCTCCTGAGAGTTGTCATCCAGCTGGTGTTTTACATTTTGGGCTTCAACACATGCATGCCAGTTTTGGGAGACAACATTTTGGCGTCGTTGCCGGGGACAAAGTCCAGTTCCCAAAATTTGAAGACTATGCTTCATTGACGACATTTGTGGGAGATTATATTGCAGATTCTTCTTTTCACATGGTAACTCTAGGAAGGGACAGATCCCTTGTCCTTTTGTAGATTTGAAGATCCTATTGGGTGTAGAGGTGAGCACACTCATTGGAAGGCTTTCAAGCTCACCTTGGTGACTCCACAGTTTGGTATGAGGTATGACTATACGTATGTTCAGATTTAGTACCTCATTGTTGCATTTATAGATGATAATAAGAAAAAAGAACAACATCTTGCTCTTTTGCACAAAGCTTACAGCCCGTTGGATTTCTCAAAAATCCATGGATTTCCTAATGAGTGTTACGACCGTGGGAGGGTGCATGACATTCTTCCTGAATTCCGTGGAAATGATGGGGTTTCAGCCACCCATCACATCGCCTCTCTCTGCAAATTAATGTTCGATTTTAATGTTCATCATGAGGATGATATTATGATTGTTTTTACTATAACCTTGGAAAGGAATGCAATGATTTGGTTCTATGGCCTTCCGGATGAATCCATAGATTCAGTAGCAAAGTTTTTTGAGAGTTTTCTCCTTCGCTGACATAATGTAATTGTTGATGAGATTGAGCAACTTGCTGAAGAGTATGATGCTCTCATCCCTAGGGTCCATTTTGAGCGTAAAGAACAGATCATTGAAGATACCATTGAAGAAGAAATACAAGGGCCCTTGTTTGAAGATACAGCTGAACAGATTCCTGCTGCAATAGAAAACATTGAAGACGTGAAGCTGCCCCAAGTTCATAAACAACTTCATGATGAAAACTTGGACTTGCCTCAAGTTTGTTTTAACGAGGACAACTATACTCATTTTATAGAGCAGCCAGAGCAGCTTCATGGTGGAGATATGTACTTAAGCCCAGTTAGTCAGTGGGTCGAAGTTTCTTGTGCACATTCTGAAATTGCCTGCCAAAGATTTGATGAGTTCTTATATCCTAACAATCTGATATTACAATTTAATTTGATTTATGATCAGATTTTAAGATATCTCTGTTTGGTGATGACTTTGTCCATAATTTTGTCTAGAAACAAGCACGAAGAAAAGAGAAATAGAAGAGATGAGGAGCTGAGATGGCTCCACTGGTTATGGGCATACACTTAACTAGTTCCACTCTCATGTTAAGTTAGGGTAGGTAGATGAATAAAGTTCTTACATGAGCAGTTTGAAATTTTCAGTATGCTTTTCTGTTTTGAAATAAGCCTATGGTTTTGGGATGTGAATTGAGCCATCCCTACAATACTTTGTTTTTGTTTGAATTGGTTTGCGATAACCGAGAGGATCTGAGGTTCTCATGCACTCTCGAGGAGAGCACACGTCCCGCAGCTGGAGCCAGATGTTACCCCCCCATTTGATAGGGGTGTCCACATGCCAGAGCACCAATTGCAGCAGTGATGGCACTTTGATTTTGCACTTGTCAAAGATAGAATGCCAGAAGAGGGAGTTCTCATCTAGAAATGAAGACAAAGGTTAGAAGATATATGGCTGCTGGGACAGAGTGCAGAGGATCAAAATTGCAGCAACTTCAACAACAGTCCCAAGTTACTAGCCATTAGTAGCAGTAGGGAAACTTGGCGTGGGTGGTTTTTCAGTTGAGGGGAATATATCAAACTCATTTTGTAGAAATGATCAGGCTGCATCTAAAGTCAAAATATAAAGCAACCTGGGTCATTTTCTGGTCCATCCCCGGGTTCTTCACATTCAACACCATCCACTCATTACCCTAAGGAGATGTAATGTCCATGGCTTGCACATTGCAAAATAGTGGCAGTTCATCACAAACATTGATAATAACTCTAGATTCTCCATCTCAGACTACAAATAATAAATTTTCAAAGTTAATAGATGGCCACCTCTCAGAGAGCACTAGATACAAACCTCAAGCTGTCAAAATTCATAATTATTGCAGGACTTTTGCTAGATTATGCACTTATTGTGGATGATGGTTTATATAGAGACATTGATATTTACTTGAAGGTTGTTCCTTATCAGAGAAATAGCAGAAATACAGTCTCTAGAGCCTGCAAACAATGCACAATAGCAAGCCCCAGATGTGTAGAGAATGAGTTCATGTTCTATATCGAGATAGCAAATCACCTACCGTTTGTAGGTTTCTTGAAGAGGAAATAGCAAAACTGTGATGATAGCTTGTCAGTCCTACAGATATAGTTGCAAAGGAAACTCTCAGTACTAGTATGCTAATCAAGCTCGTAATATTCAGAATAAGCCAATTATCAATCGTAATCCAATGTCCACTGAAATGCAAAAAATGCGGGAGCAACATGAATATTTGCAATCTGAACTACTCTGTGCTCGTTTTGGTGGAGGTGTTTCCTCTATTGAAGTGCAAGAACTAAAGCAAAAGATTTAGCGTTTGGAAGCTGGCAATGCAGAACCTTGCCGGGGGTTTCAGGAGTATCGTAATAAATGCCTAATCATAGCTTAGCATGCAATAAAGGCCGAGGTTGAGAGAAACAAAGTTAAGTGTCAAATTTAAGTCATTGCGTGATGGAAATTTTTGGAGCCTGACAAGGATGCATCGTTGGTAGGCTTCAACAGCTCGAGAGATTTGGCTGCTATATTCCCTGCATCTTCACAACTTTTTTCTACAAAGCACGAGTCGTAGGAAATTAGGTTCCTCGCAAAAGTTGCAGATGCAGAGAATATTGACCAAATGGCCAGCGACGGAAGGTCTGATTATATAAATTGATGAAAGAAATTCCGAGAGTCCATCCGTCATTTTCCATAGAATTTTTTATGGATCCTCCATTGAAAACGCTTCATCAATTGATGGGTAGCAGATCTTAGATGGTGTTTCAAGAGTCAGTCAAACCGCCAGTTACATCAGTGTTTATTTCTACCATTGGTAGTTCGTCTCGTTTTAGTAGTAGACTGTTTGATGCATTCAATACCAGGCTCGATGTTCAACGGATTCTTCAACGTAGTGGAAATTAAATCCAATCGGGAGTGTTTTTTGACGCATGGAGTTACGATTCGCTAGGGACATCACTCATCATGGCCATTTCAGCTAACTCATGGTTGTTTTACGCCAACTATAACACTTACCCTGGTGTTATGCATATTCATTAGCAGCCAATTAACAATTAGGTTCCACGCCATTTTTTCCTGCGACAGCTGTAACAAAGTTATAATCGACTGAGCCATCCATAGCGTAGTCTGATTCACCTACCTCAAATGTTATTCACCAAAGTCTTAATGGCCAGCGGGTTGTTGGTGGCGTCTAGTTAATAAATTCTTATCTTTGATGCGGCTAAATATGCTGGATAGATTTCCTATCACACTTGAAATATTGTCGAGTTCTTATCTCACTTATCAGTCAATTTACACTTGACACAAATTTTCCACCATTTTGACTAGCTGTCCGTCGGTTGTGCTTTTGGGTATCTATTTGTTCGAGGAGGTGGAACTGTTAAAGAAAAGTCACCTTCGGATAGTTCGAACTCTTTGTTTTAGCTTGAGAGAAAAGTGTTTTTTACTTTATTTTTTATTTTTTAGGTAATCCTTTTTGTCCTTTAAAAGAGCACATCCTCTCTCATTGTAAGGATGGAAAAACCTGAGAGCTTTCTTCCCAAGAACTTAATGAAAAATATCTCAGGCTTTTCTGGATAAATGGAGCATTTTGTGGCGTGATTTTGCGATTTTTTAATTGAGTGTGAGCATTTCCAGATTCTACATTTTCTTTTCTCTGTGCAAGAGGCCATAGAAGGGTGACAATCCACCATGTTGGAAGGTGAAGGATTCTTAGCAGCCAGCTTTCTTCTTCCCTTTGGTGAAGAAATCTTAGCATTTGCTTTCTTTTTCCCTTTGTGAGCGTGCTAATTCAGGTATTGATCTTTGCATTGAAGTTGATTGTGCAATATTGACGTTTGGTTTGCATAGTGCACCTCCCACACTTAGAGAGGAAGAAGTACTCTTTCTGATCTGTCAAACACTAGACTGAGCAGGGCTTGCTCAATAATGCGATCTTTACCCCTCAGTCACATATGACACAAGGCCCCTTTGAGCCCTCCTTTGACTCCATTCACCCCTCTGATATACTGGCACTGGCCTTCTCCTCGAGGACTGATCCTCCCATCTTTCCCATCACCCAATCGAAATTACCTTTATTTTGTTACATTTGTTTCTCTAAGGTAGCCTCTTTATTTCACCTTGCCCTCTGTTGCACCTACCTTAGCGATCCTACCTTAGGGATACCCCCCTAGAGTTGGAGAAGATCCAACCTGAAGCGAAGAGGAGAGGAGTGTGGTGACATTGGCCTCTCTCCTGAGAGTTGTCATCCAGCTGGTGTGTTACATTTTGGGCTTCAACACACGCATGCCAATTTTGGGAGACAATAGTATTTAAGTTGTTATGCTTTCATTTACATTGCAAATATATTGTATCAATTTTATTGTTTAAAAAAAACTCATAGAAAACTAACTCATCCACTAGAACTAATTAGCTTAGTCGCCCTTAGTAACCTTTAGGGTCCACCCCCCTTGGTTTTGTTGGGAGTTTGACTAAACGGAGGAGTCAAGATTGAAGTGACAGTACTTGACTCGAGGCTTTCCCTGAAGGACACACTTAGCTGCTTGAAGATTTATGCCACATTATCCCCAGGTTTGTTTCCAGTGGAAACATTTCTTTGGCGTCATTGTTGGGGATAAATATTTTTATTCCCTAGTCTGAATTAACTTAACTTAAATGCTAAAAATAACAAACTAAAAAAATGATAAAAAACAAAAATTTGATAGATCTAGTTTAATAAAATAAATTTCACTTGATCCATCTGGCAATTCCAATGTCATTAAACTCTTCAAGGTATTCAACTAGAAGAAATTATCAAAGTCTAGTCGATCGCATTCCTGAGCCTGAAAGAGATTATAGAAGGAGGTTGAATAGGAAATCTTCTCGTACAATCCTTGAAAATTTAGGGACCCAGACCCCCTCAGGTATCCAGAACTTGTTTGGTAATATTCTTTCTGTAGAATTGATGTATTTTTTCAAACCCATTGACTTTTCTCAAATAGGAGGTCAACCACATGCCATTCCTGATGATGCTATCAAGAAGCTTCCAACTTTTCAAGGAAACAATGTTGTCATACTACAAGTCTCATTTGTAGAAGTTCTCAAGAATCTTGGTCAGTTCGTGTAATGCACTTGCTCACAATCATGATGATGTCAAAATGAAGTTATTTTCCCTTTCCTTGGAAGATGATGATTCAGATTGGTACTTGTATTTGAGTGGCAACTCATACAAAACTCTTGATGAATTTCTAAATGGGTTTAAAGAAAACTGGGGAGAGAAGAAAGAACCAAGATATCAGTTAGCAGCTCTTCACACCATTAAAAATAATGAGAATGAAATAGTAGAAGAATTCAACAAGAATTTTAGGGACTTAATTACAAAAATTCATAAATATATTAATCCCTCTGATGCCTCAATCCTAATCTATTAAATCGAAGAATTCAATGGTGATATGAGGTATCATCTAACAGATAATGAACCTAATTCTCTTAAAATTTCTCAAGACATGGCTATCAAGATTGAGAAAAATATGCAGAATCCAGGCAAGTCCAACAAACCGGGATTTACAAGAGGCACTTCATCATACAAAAAACATAAAGAGTTAAAGGGTAAAGCTGTAGATTCAGAAGATAAAGAGTCATCCAAAGATTCCATGAAATAAATGGATGAAATGATAAAAATCTTGGTCACTAATCAGAATTAACAAATGGCCAATCATGCTTCTCAACTAAATCACATTCAGAATAGGCTGGTAATGATGGAAAGAAACCATGTTTCCCATGCTCCTCAAGCACCAAGGAATTCGCAACATAAAAAAAATCAAGTGTATCAGAAGAAAGCACATTTTCATGAGCCAAGAGTTCCAAATCAGTTAGAATCATCAAACATGGTAGATGATCCACTTCCATACTACAGGACATGTGATTAGTTTCATCAAGAATTCACTTGTGATGTAGCTAGCCAAGTTATGGAAAAAGGAGTTCCTGAGACCAGTAATCAATATGCAAAATCAAGCGAGCCTGAATTTATTAATTTGGTAGGCCAAACCTACCCCCTATCTAATCAGCATTAGAAACATGAATCCATAGAGTATAGACAATAAAATGACTTCATTACAAAAACTATGGAGAAAATCCTTCACAAGAGCAAGTGAAGAAGATGATGGATACTAGATTCAAGGGAGCTACTTATCAGAGAAGGGATCATTCCACACCACCCAAAGCAACTCCATTTGTGCCAAAGGTAATAAATCCTCTTAAAATAATCGATTCAAAGATTGACATGGGGAATTGGTTAAATAATGCTAAATTTCTTGTGCATGCAACTGAACTCCTTAAGGACCCTAGTCAACAGGATAAGTTTTTGAAAGTTTGAGAAGGCCCTTAGGATACAACCCATGATAATATCAAACAAAAGGTTCTTCCAAGCAATGACATTGTTAGTGAAGATGCACTAGTGATACTTCATAGTGTGGATCTAAGAAGAGAGTATCATCCTCCCTTCTATGTATCCTTATTAGTAAATGATATGATTCTTCATAATTGCATGATTGACTCGGGTGCATCATCAAATGTGATCACAAGAAAAGTTATGGAACAATTAGATTTGAGAATCACCTGACCTTACCACAATGTTTGCAGTATGGATGCTAGAGAGATTGATGTGGTAGGGATAATTTTGGACCTTCAAGTAAGATTCGATAAGTATCCCAATGTCAACATTACAATGGATTATTTGGTGATTGATGTGCCGGATAACTGAGGTAGAAGGAAATGGGATGCAACCGTGGGTGGTCATATTCAAATGGACTGTACTTATGCAACGCTTCCTCCATCATAAAACACAAGGGTTATACTTCATAGGGAAACATAAAGGAAGCATCATGTATAAAACCCTAAGAATCACTCAAATGAGTTTGTGTGAAATATTGATAACCTTGGAAACTATGTTATCTTATCTAATTTCATGGCCCATATTAACGAAAAATTGAAATATGAAAAGATAAATGAAGTTTGGAAAATGTACTTTGAAGGAGCATATTCTAAGATAGGAAAAGGGGCTGGTGTAGTAATCATTTCACCTTCTAAGTAAACCTTCAACTTTGCTTTCAGACTTGAATTTGAATCATCTAATAACGTAGCAAAATATGAAGCATTATTACCTGGACTAGAAACAACTAAGGATATGGGGATACAGATGATGAACATTAAGGGTGATTCGGATTTAGTTATCCTCCAATAAAAGAACAAGTATAAATGCAAGTGTGAAAGATTAAGGAGTTATAGGAAGTTTGTCTCGGACACCATGGAATGGTTTGATGCATTTAATCTTCAAGAAATCAATCGAAAAGAGAACAGTTAAGCAGATAAACTAGCAGTGGCAACATCCACCATTCAACAATTAGATGAGATGATATAGATGGAAATGGTAAAATGGAAATCAATTTAGGCCATCAATTCCGACAATATAACTAATTGGAATTTTTTTAACAATGATGAGCAATTTCTGAGATTCATCCATAATGTTCAGGAATTCTAGGATTGTCGGGTAAGTTATCAATGAGAGGGTAAAGAGTATCAGGAGCATGAATAAAATGTCAAAAAACATATCCCAAGTAGTCTCATAGCTTTTGAGAAATTATTTGACAAGAAGGATATGCACAAGAATAAGGAAGAAGTAATAAAACCAGGGGATTATGTGGAATTAAATATTGGAACAGATAAAGACACCAAATTAATAAAAAATGGAAAAGGCACTTCAAAAAAGGAATGAAATGACTTAATGAAATTAATCAAAGAATTCAGAGATGTTTTGGCTTTTGGTTATGAGAAACTTAAAGCTTATAGGGATGATGTTTTCCATAATACCATTCCCCTTCAAGAAGAAATTAAAGAAGTCAAACATTTTTGCTCAAAACTTAGGAAAATAAATCATAAGTTGGCCCCAATTGTTTAGAAGGAACTTAAGAAAATATTAGTAGCAGGGATTATAGCACCTACACGACATTTATCTTGGTGTTCCAACTTAGTAGTTGTAAGAAATAAAAATGGGTCTATCAGAATATGCATATATTTTAGGAATCTTAACATATCATGCCTAAAAGATAATTACCCACTTCCCAACATAGAAACCTTACTTCAAAGAGTAACTGGTTCTAGAATAATGTCCATGTTTGATGGCTTCTCTGGATATAATTAGGTGTTGGTCAATAAACAATATCAACATAAAAAAACATTCACCACACCTTGGGCACTTAAAAGTTTCTAAGGATGCATTTTGGCTTATTAAATGCGGGTGCCACTTTCACAGGGCCATGGAATTTACCTTCAAAGAATTAATTCATAAGATCATTGAAATATATCAGGATGATTTGACAGTTTTATCTAAACAAATATCTGACCATGTAAATCATCAAAGGCAAGTTTTTGAAAGATGTCACAAGTATGGCATTTCTCTAAATACATCCCAGTCAGTATTTTTTGTTGATGAGGGAAAGTTGTTAGGCCATATCACTTCCAAATATGGAGTCAAGATTGATCCTGATAGCATAGAAGATATAAAGAGAATTGATGCAAGGTGCCTTATCCCAACAAGGTTCTTGCTTAAGATTACACATGACACAACCACAATGCTTACACAAACAAGGTGTAAAATATGATTCCAGAAGTGGCTTATATTACCTCTATCAGTCGGTTACAATGCAGAATAACTGTAAATACAAATAAATAACTATCGGTCGGCCTCAGCCGTTACAATATAGAAGTAAAGGTGGTGTACTCTCTCAGTGTGTCGACCTCACCCTCTCCTAGTTTGCGGCAGAACTCTGAGATATGGCTCGATCTTCTCTGTGTTCGGAATCTGTGTGACTGTTCTCTCCAATCTACAGAACGTCTCCCTGAACTCTGCTCTACAACTCGAACAAAATGGAACCCCCTTCTCTCCGTCCATGCACACGCCTTCTACTCTGCTACTAATGTTCCCAATACCACTGCAATCCAGGAGACACACATCCTCCTATTAGTCGATCCTTCCATGATCCTGTAGACTTGCAACTGTCAGCACCCGACCATGCTGCATAGCCTCTATCTATGACGACATCTGTCATGTCTTGACCCACCTACAATAACTGCCAGTAACTTCCTTAGCCACCCTGAACTGTTTCCAAGTACTCTCCTTGAATTCTATGCTTCCCTTTGACATGCTATAGTAAACCATCACGTCGGCCATACCATCTTCTATCAGCTTCGACTCGCTTGTCGGCTTCACTCTGCTCTTAGGATTCGCCATTCCACCCTATCCTCCTCGCTTGGCTCATGCCCAACCCATCGATGTTGTGGTCTGACAACATGTCGACCTTCCCACGACTTTGTGGCAACTTGTCCCCTATCAACATTTACATGTCGACTATCGACTTGTCGTCTATCGACATTGACATGTCGACTCTCGCCCTCTTTCCTCCTGTAGACTGCTTCGACAGTTCTCTGCTTGACTTATTGACTTCGACAAGTCAATATACTTCTTTCACTAGTGGTCCTCGGTACTCCCTCTGGTGGGATCCCTCATGTCGATCAACTTCGACTAATCTGCCTAGGTTTCGATGCTCCTACATCAGACTGCCCAGGTGAAAAAGAACTCGACTACTCCATTAGTCTCCTGAACTCTTCTTCGGAAATCCATGTCACCTCCTGCAACTCATCATCCTTCCATAACACCAAGTATTCCTTCCTTCACGAACTGCATGTACGCCCGAATTCATGTTCCTCTATTACTTCTATGATCTCCTCCCTATGTCGATCAGGAATCTGCGTCGTTTAGTCGATGTTCGACACTTCTGCGCTTCCACTGCTTGAACCTTCTTCGAATTTGTACAGATATGAGACATTGAACGTTGGTGAAATGCTCAAGTTATTCGGCAGCTCCAACATTTAAGCGTTGTCCAAAATTTTCTTCAGAATCTTACATGGTCCAATCTTCTTCAGCTTTAGCTTGTTATAGGTTCCTGTTGGAAATCTCTCTTTTCGCAAATGTGCATAGACCAAGTCTCCTTCACTGAAACACTATAGTCTCTTCTTCCTATCGGCTCTCAACTTGTATGTCGTGTTTCTCTTCTCTATGCGGTTTCACACATCCTCGTGAACTTCTTTCATGTGCTCTGTGAATGATTCTGCATCTGCGCTTTTCCTTGTTTCTATCGGCAACTCGACCAAATCGACCACTCCATGTGGGCTTCTTCCCTGAACAATCCGGAATGAGATCAAACCTGTCGACCGATTCACAGAATTGTTGTATGTGAACTCAACTTGTGCCAACACGTTCTCCCACTGCTTGGGTCTATCGGCCGTCAAACATCTCCGAGGTTTCCCAAACTTCTGTTCACCACCTCGTTCTGTCCATCTATCTGGGGATGATATGCTGAGCTAAAATGCAACCTCGTATCTAGTTTCTTCCATAGGGTTCTCCAGAAATGTCCCATAAACTTGGTATCTCTGTCGGATGTGATACTCTTCGGAAACCCAAGCAATCTGACTACTTACTTGAAGAAAAGTACATCAATCCTTGTGGCGTCACTTGTCTTCCGACATGGAATAAAGTGTGCCATTTTCGAAAACCTGTCGACTACAACAAAAATTGAGTCGCTTCCCTCCTATGTCTTTGGAAATCCTAGCACAAAATCCATGCTGAGGTGCTCCCATGGAGTATTTGGTACCGACAACGGTGTATACAACCCCATGTTCTAACTTCTTCCTTTTTCCAACTGACAAACTATACATTGTCGAACCCATCTTCCAACATCTATCGCCATTCCTAGCCAGTAATACTTTTCTTCGACCAATGCCCTGGTCTTGTCAATGCCAAAATGACCCACTAATCCGCTGCTATGCAACTCTCGGATTAGGTTCTCTCGCATTGATCCTCTAGGAATACACAACTGTCATCCCTTGAATAGGTATCCTTCTCGGATGAAATAATCCAATTATGGAGTCCTATCAACACTCCATGGTTCATGACAAGCCTCCCATGCTTTCGCAAAATCCTCGTCGGTAGCATACTCTATCGTCACCGACTCTATTCCTATTGCCTCAACTGTCACCATGTTGAGCAATGCAACTCTCCTACTTAGCGCGTCGGCAACCTTATTCAACTTTCCTGACCTATGTCGTAAAATGAATGTATATCCCTGTAGGAACTTGACCCATTTCATGTGTCATTGATTTAAATTCAACTAAGTATTCGGATACCTCAGCGCTTGGTGATCTATGTATAACACAAATTCCTTGGGAAACAAATAATGCCTCCACTTCTTTAATGCTTGGACAAAACATAAAATTCTTGGTCATAGACCGAATATTTCCATTTCACATCATCCAACTTCTCACTGAAAAATGCAATTGGTCGGCCCTCCTGGCTCAACACTGCTCCAATTGCAATTCCACTTGCGTCGCAATCGACTTGGAAAAATTTGTCGAAATCTGGGAGCGCCAACACTGGGCTCTCAGTGACCTTTTCCTTCAACTTCTCGAAAGCTTGCTGCGCAGCTTCCATCCACTTGAACTCCCCTTTGCGCATGCACTCTGTCAATGGTGCAGAAATCCAACTGAATCCCCTCATGAACTTCCTATAGAAAGTGGAAAGTCCATGGAAAATCCTCACTCGATTCGCGCTTGTCGGTTCAGGCCAATGTAATATCACCTTCACCTTTTCTGGTTCCATCACCAACCCTTTACCTGAGATTACCAATCCCAAGTCTACCAGTTCTTCCTTCATGAAGAAACACTTTTGCAGGTTCACCATCAACTTCTCTTCCTGTAACTTCTGCAATACATGTCAAATATGCCCCATGTGTTTTTCCTTAGTTCCACTGAAAATCAAAATGTCGTCTAGATAGACTACGTCAAACTTTCCCAAGAATGGTTTCAGTACTTCATTCATCAATCGCATGAATGTACTAGGTCATTAATCAATCCAAATGGCATGACTAACCACTCATACAACCCTTCCTTTGTCTTGAATGTTGTTTTCCATTCGTCTCCTTCTCTAACCCGAATATTGTGATAACCGCTCTTCAGGTCTATCTTCGTGAAGTACTTCACTCCACTCAAACAATCCATCAAGTCATCCATTCTCGACAATGGAAATTGATACTTGATCATGATCTTATTGATAGATCTGGAGTCTGTACACATCCTCCATTCTCCACCTTTCTTCGTCGCTAATACTACTGGTATCACACACAGACTCAGAATCTCTCTGATCAACCCTCTGTCCAACAACTCCTAGACCTGTCGGTTGAGTTCCTAACCTTCTATCAGACTCATCCTATGAGGTGCTTTGTTTGGCAGACTCGACCCTGGAATCAATTCGATCTGATGGGATATTCTCCTCGTCGATGGAAATCCCGTCGGCGTCTCATTGACTACTATGCTTCGAAAATCATCGAGCATCTTTCAAACTTCGACTGGAATCTTCACCATTGTCTCCTTCTCGACATATGGTCCCTTCAAAATGATAGCATAACACCCCGATTGCTTTTCATCTTCCGCAAGGAATTCTTTCGCTAAACACATCAGCACACGCTTCTCCCAAAATTTTCTCTTGCCTTGCTTACCATCAGCTTTCTCCTTCGGTTTCGGCTTAACAGTCCTCTTCACGCAATTCTTGCACACTATGATTGTGTTGGCTCGACCATCATAGATCATTTTCCGATCATATTGCCATGGTCTTCCTAACAATAGATGGCACACGTCCATTGGGATTACGTCGCACAGTACGTTGTCCTCTAACTTCCCAACCTTGAAGTTAATCAGGCATTGTCTAGTCACCTTCACATGGTGTCCTTTCTGCAACCATGAGATCTTGTAAGGGTGTGGATGTTCTCGACATTTCAACCTGATCTTGTCGATGACCTCGGTCGACACAAGATTCTCAGTGCTTCCACCATCAACTATGGTCTTGCAATGCCATTCGTCGATTCGCACCTTCATTCGAAAGATCACCTTCTATTGTGTCGGCTCTTGCTCGTCGCGTTTGTCTTCTCGAACCAATGTTCTGCTGACCATTAGAATTCGGTTCCTTCTTTTTTCCTCTCTACTACTGTTGGATGCCGACTCTTCCCTCTCGTCGACTTGCTCATCTCTTTGACATCTAGGTTTCGACTCCTCTGCAGCATGTAGATTCTCTTGTCATTCATATGCCTTGTGTCTCGCTCCTCGACACTTGTAATAGATTATGGCTGGTCTATTAGCTCCTTTTCTATTGGATGGAACACCTCGACAATACACACTTCAACCGCGGTTCTCATGACCATCACGTCGGCTCTCTTTCTCTTTCTCCCTTGTCGATGTTCCTTCCACATGTCGACTATCTTCGACAGATTCCCTTCTGTAACTGCTACTTTGGCCTTTCACGGAAACAGTCCTTGCACCCCGACTAGTTGTCCCACCTCTGGTCGCTGCATATTTTCTCAACAGTTTCTCTTATGCCTTCAGAGCTAACAGGTAGGCTTCGCCCACTGCTCTGAATCTTGACATGCTCAATTCATCCTGAATGGCATATTTCAAGCCGTTCACATACCTAGTGAAATCTTCTTCCCCTTCATCGGTCTGACCCGACCTTATCGACAATCTATAGAACTCTTCCATGTACTCCTTCACGGTCATCTCCTTTTGTCGAAAGTTCTGCAACTTCCTGAACAATGAAATTACATAGTCATTCGACAAGAAATTTCCCTTTAGCTTGGCGACCATCCTATCCCAAGACTTGATTTTCTCCTTTCCCTTCTTGACTCTATCAACCTGCACATTGTCCCACCACAATGAGGCATAACCCTTCAAGCTCAGACATGCAGTATTAACCCGATTAGGATCCTCGATCTTCTCTATGTTGATGTATTTCTCCATTTCTTTGAACCAGTTGATCAAGTCTTCTGGATCTAGACTAACCGAGTAGGTACAAATGTCTATCTTTGCCCGACCTCTCATATCTGTCAGAATCTTGATGATTTTTTCTTATGGTTCATCTTCCACTTCTTACCGAGCTTCCACTTCTTTGAATTCCTCATCACTATGGTCTAGCACATCAGGAATACAACCATGCCTTTGGCTCTCTTTGATCGCTATGACTTCATTTGTCAAAGTTCGCATCTTTTGGATGCACTCGTCGAACATCTCACGATCAACTGTGACTTCTGCGCCACGTGCTCTTCGTCCTCGGACATTAACGCCTCTGTGAGCCATTTTAAACCTCTGTTGAAACTCCCACTTCGTCCAATCGCACCTAGACTTCAACAAGTCGTGAAAAACTCTACCGAACCTCAGTTGGAGCTGTTCAACACACTTGCAGGCTCAATACCACTGATGTTATCCTTCAAATCTCGGAATTCTACCGCTTTGATACCAACTGACGCAAGGTGACTTATCACAACAATGTTCTTGCTTAACATTATACAAGACATGACCACAATTCTCACAAAAAACATGTTGTAAAATAGGATGCCAGAAGTGGCTTATATTACTTCTATCATTCAGTTACAATGTAGAATAACTGTAAATACAAATAACTAACTATCGGTCGGCCTCAGCCGTTACAATACAGAAGTAACTATGATGTGCTCTCTCAGCATGTCGACCTCACCATCTCCTAGTTTTCCACAGAACTCTGAGCTATGGCTCAATCTTCTCTGCGTTCGGAAGTTGTGTGACTATTCTCTCCAATCTACAGAACTTCTCCCCAAACTCTGCTCTGCAACTCCAACAAAATGGAACCCCCTGCTCTGCATCCATACACAATCCTTCTACTCTTCTGCTGTTGTTCCCGAGACCACTGCGATCCCCGAGACATGCATCGTCCTATCACCCAATCCTTCCATGATCCTGCAGACTTGCAACTGTCAGCACCCGACTGTGCTGCACATCCTCTATCTGTGACAACATCTGCCATGTCTTTGCCGACCTACAATAACTGTCATTAACTTCCTTAGCAACCCTGAACTATTTCCAACTACTCTCCTTGACTTCTACTCTTCCCTCTGACATGTTATAGTAAACCATCACATTGGCCATACCGTCTTCTGTCAGCTTCGACTCACCTATCGGCTTCACTCTACGCTTAGGATTCGCCATTCCACCCCGTCCTCCTCGGCTAGCTCATGCCCAACCTGTCGATGTTGTAGTCTGACAACATGTCGACCTTGCCATGACTCTACGGCAAGTTATTTCCTATTAACATTTACATGTCGACTATCGACTTGTCATCTGTCAACATTGACATGTCGACTCTCGACCTCTTTCCTCCTATCTACTGCTTCGACACTTCTCTGCTCGACTTATTGACTTCGACAAGTCAATCTACTTCTCTCACCAGTGGTCATCGGCACTCCCTCTAGTCGGCTCCCTCATGTCGATCAACTTCGACTGATCTGCCTAGGTCCCGATGCTCCTGCATCAAGTTTTCCCTTACCCCAAAATTTAAAATCCCTCCAATATTTCAATGATCAAATCAACTTTATGCGAATATTTATCCCTAATATGGAAGAGCATATGAAACCTTTACAAAAATTGTTAAGGAAAGATGCCAGATTTGAGTGGTCAAGTGAAGGAAAAACCTCATTTAAAAAGATAAAGGATTCCATAACTAAGTCTCCAGTTCTAATCAGTCTAGACTATTCAAAAGAGTGCGAGGAACCTGTAATAATTAATTAATGAAAATGCACAAGATATCATAAATAACAGAATGCAGAATCGATTTATTGATCGCGGGCCACTTCGAGGGTGCAACCTCCTTTGAGAAAGCTCAATACAAATAAATTCTTTGTTCCTCCATTGGCCTCAACAAAAACTTATATACTAAGTCTAGACGCCAATACTATGGATCAATACCATGGAACAATAATACTATGGGATGAGTTACAAAGCATATGTGTCCAATACTATGGACCAATACTGTGGGCTAATACAAACTATGGATAAACATATAATAATACGGGACGACTTACAAATCATATGCGTCCAACAACAATATACTAACAAAGTAAAGAGAAGGGTTGACATGGGTTCCTAAAATCCCATCGCCCTCATAAACAACTTTGTCCTAAAAGCTTTAGATGTGGAAATTATTGTTGAATCTGAAGGAGTGGTTCCCATGTAGCATCCTCTGGTTGCATTTCGTGCCACTGAATTAAGACCTATATGATAGAGAGAGAGCAAAGATGACGAGTGAAGCTATTGAGGATGGCCTCCGGCTCCAAAAGGATGGATCCTTCATTATCCAGTTCTGGAAAAATAGTTTTTCCTCTGATGTTGGTGCCAAAAACTTTCTTCAGACAAGAGACATGAAATACTGGATGAATGTGGAAAGAAGGAGGAAGTTCCAATTTATAAGCAATGGAACCAATATTCTGAAGAATCCTATATGACCCATAGAAATTTGGAGCGAGCTTATGAAGCCCTTTGAGTTTCAGGGAGGATTGCTTGCAAGGCTATAGAAGAATAAAAACCATATCACCTACTTGAAAAGTGCACTCAGAACGGTGTTGATCAGCTCGTTTCTTCATTCTATTTCTTTCCATGTGAAGATTGTCCTGCAAAATGAGAAGAATCTAATCATGGTTTCGAAGGACTGTGTCAAGTTCCTGAACTAGTGAGCTGCTAGGGGTGTATGGAAGAAGAACTTGTAGTTCCTGACCATAGACTACTTCATATGGAGTCATTTTTGAGGTAGTGTGGTAAGAGGTATTGTACCACCATTCAGCGAGAGGGAGCCACTTTTCCCATTGATGTTGTTGTTCGGAGGTGAAGCAACAAAGATAAGTTTCCAAGCATTTATTGATAATTTCAGTGTGACCATCTGTTTGTGGATGATACCCTAACTCATCTTCAGTTTGGTGTCGATGTGGCGAAATAGTTCTGTCCAAAAATGACTGGTGAAAGTTGCATCGTGATCCAAGACAATGGAAGAAGTGATTCCATGAAGATGAAATATTTGGTCCAGGAAAATTTGTGCAACTAAGGAGGCTGTATAAGGATGGCTAAGGGCACCAAAATGACTATATTTGGAGACGCGATCAGCCACAACCAAAATCACTCTCTTCCCTTCAAATGTAGGGATCCCTTCAATGAAATCCATAGAAATATCTGTCCAAATCCATGTAGGGATGGGAAAGGGTTCGAGCAATCTTGAAAGGAGTGTCATTTCACCCTTATTGCACTGGCAAGTATCACATTCAACCACAATTTGTTGAATTGTACTTTTCATTCCCTTCCAAAATAATTTACGTCGTTACCGCTCATACGTTTTGAGGAACCCAAATTTCCCTGCTGATGGAGAAGCATGGACTTCATAGAAGACATCATCTTCAAGATCTGTGCTCTAGGGAAGCACCAGACGACCCTTGTATCTCAGGGAAGAACCATCCCAAGAGTAATGTGGTACAGCAGAAGGGTTGTTGGCCAAGAATTGGATGATTTGAGATAATGAAGAGTCATTGACATAGCCCCGTTGAAAAGATTGCAACGAATTCGGAACAGGCATAGAAATAGCTGAAAGAGAAACTTGGTCATCAAATGTGCAAGAAAGAGCATTTGGCACAATATTGTCCTTACCCTTCTTGTAAGTGATCTCATAGTCATAACCCATGAGTTTGCTAACCCATTTCTATTGTGTTGGGGAGGAGACACATTATTCCAGGAACTATTTCATACTATGGTGGTCAGTCTTGATGTAGAAATGATTCCCTAATAGGTATGGTCGCCACTTTTGCACTACATTCAAAATAGCCATCATTTCCTTCTCATATGTAGAGGAAGCTAAATTATTACTAGAAAGGGCTTTGTTGGTCAACACAATGGGGTGTTCATCTTGAAGGAGAACAACACAAATTCCATTGCCGCAAGCATCACTCTCAATAGTGAAGGGCTTGGAAAAATCAGGCATAGATAAAATAGGTGTAGTACACATAGCTTGTTTCAGTTTTTCAAATGCACACTCAGTAAAATGTGCCCATGTAAAAGCATCCTATTTCAATAGAGCAGTTAATGGAGCTACAATCTTCCCATAATCCTTGACAAACTTGCGGTAGTATCCAATCAATCCCAAAAAACCACTAAGGCTCTTGAGTGTCTGAGGATGCGACCAATTGTTCATTGCAACTATTTTGGCAGGATCCACGTGAACCCCTTGTGTTGAAATAATGTGCCCAAGATACTCTACTTCCTTCTGTCTAAAAGCACATTTAGACTATTTGGCATGGAGATGATGGTGAGAGAAAAGTTGCATTACAAGATACATATGCTGGAGATGCTCAGCCCATGTTTTATTGTAGATGAGGATATCATCAAAGAAGACCAGAATGAATTCCCGCAAGTAGGATCGGAATATTTTATTCATCAATTCATGGAATGTGGAAGGATCATTAGTGTAGACAAAGGGAAAGACCAAAAACTCATAGTGGCCATCATGTGTGTGGAAAGTTGTTTTAGGGATATCATCCTCATGAACCCGAATTTGATGATACCCATAACTAAGATCCAACTTGGAGAAAAATTGAGCACCATGAAGCTCATCAACAATAGGAATTGAAAGCTTATCCTTGATTGTGAGGTGATTAAGTGCTCAGAATTCAATGCAGAGGCACCATTACCCATATTTTTTTCGAACAAGAAGAACTGGTGAAGAAAAGGAACTAGTACTAGGGTGAAGAATACCTTGCTTCCGTAAGTCTCGAACGAGCATTTGAATCTCTGTTTTTGGTGAAATGGGTAGTGATAGGGCCTGATGTTGGGAGGAATGCTTCCAGGAAAGATTTGAATACGATGGTCCTCTGGCCTTGAAGGTGGAAATCCCACTGGTTCAGCAAATACACCTGTATATCTATCTAGAATTTGTTGTAGATCCAACGGAGCAATGGAGACCGCTGATGGTTGCATTTGAATGGAATGGATCTGAGTGATGACACCATGTGAATTCTTCTTAAGGATATTTTCCATGTGATGTGAACTAATGATGCTAAGAGACCCTCGTTGTAAGCATGTATACTTTTTTTTTTGTCCATCGGTTAAAAACTACATCCAAAGTTCAACAAAAACCATCAGATGTGGCCAAATGTGTGTAGCCATTGAGCACCCAAAACAACATCACATCCTCCTAAGGCCAAGGAAAACATGTCAGAGCACAGGTTATAATATCCCATAGATATACGCACATTATGACACTTCCCATTGCAAGGTAAGGTTCCCCCATTGGAAACCATGACTTCAAAGTTGGAGCAAGGAAGGACAAAACAATCAGCCTGATTGGTGATTCCAGGGTCAATGAAGTTATGAGTGCTACCAGAGTCAATGAGTATTGTAAGAGGAAGATTCTTGAAGCAACCCCTAACATACATTGTTTGGGGGGTGGTGACTGATGGGTCCAATTTTCGGGTATTTGATAACCCTTTTTCCACAACCCATCTCAAGCAATGGCGAAGAAACACACTCAATTGTGGGAAAAGTGTTTTACTTTAATTATTTAATGAAATTGTTTTTATGATTATTCTTGTATGTTAGAATGCATATCAAATAAACTAATTATATGGAAACCAAGCGTGATTGAGCAGGTTCAGGTTCATTAAAGGATGGACGTGTAGAAGCCTAAAGGATCACCAAGCTCGGTGCCCTGTTTCCTGATTTATAGAGGATGCACTCCCACTTTCAAGAATAATCGGCATTTTGACAATTAGTTAGGATCAACATTAAATCATATAAATATGGACCTCTCAGGTAGTGAGAGGCCCCTGCTGCTGTTTTGAGAAAAACATTGTTTTAACGTTTCTGCGCTATCGATACTGCGAAGTACAGACCTTTGTTTTGACATGGATTTTATATTTTAATACGAGATTGATGATTAATTCCAGCTAGCGTTTCTAAGTTTTATTCTCTCCTAAGTACGGGTTGGGGAGGGCCCCTCCAACATGTAGGTCAGGAGATTTCTATTTGCAGGTATTTATTTCAATTATGCGTTTTACATTGATGAACAGTTCTATTACATATGGAAGTGCTTGAATGATTTATTATTTCTGTAGTAGTTTATAATACATTATGTAGTACAACAGAACAATTTCAGTAGTCTTGTAGGTTCTTTCGTTCAAAGCATATTTGAATCAACGATTTCATGTGTATCAGCTTTGCTTTCAATATCATGGTTTATATCTGAGGTTTTCGACTGTTTCTCATCATGATCAATTTCTTTAGTAGTAGATGGATAGCTTGAAACGATTGCACTTCAATGTTAGTCTTGGGATTTAAAATGGTTTAGATCAGAATTCTAGTTTTAGGTATAAATTAACTATAGACTTCGTTTTCCCAAATCTTAGAATAGATCTGTCATGACATTTTCATTTTCTAGATTTACCATTCCGCATTGAGTAATTTCATAAGATCATCTCCTTCACTTTTAGCATTTCAATTATTTAAAATAGATTTACTGCTTTTGGTATCTTTATTTCTTAGAACATATTTACTGCTTTTGGTACTTTAATTCTTTTAATTAGATTTATTTCTTTCCAGTATTTAATTCTGTAGCATAACCAGTTTACATCTTTAGTAGACAACCTTTAGAACATCGATACCGACATCCAATTGTGACAGAGATTATCCTATAAGAGCACAGATAGTGCATGCTCCTCTAAAGTTTTTACGTTCCCCGGGTTGATATTTAAAGTAGGCTCTTGGTATAGCTTCCCTCATTAGGCATCCATATTAGGAGCTCACCACTTTTTGCCGCCATTGCCGGGGAGGTGCTAAATCTTTTAGGAGACATCACCTAAAAACCACAAAAAGAAAACAAAAATTACATAAAACAAAAACATAAATATCTGTACCAATGAATTCCTCGTCGGCAAAGGGATAGATTTGGCCGCTTTCTGCCCAAGAACCCCATGAGCAACAATGGTAATAACAGTTCTGACCATTCTCAGTTTGACTTGGTACACTCTGAAGACGAAACTGACCACACATACGACCCAAACAGAGAAAACTTCACTACCAGTTCCAGCTCAAACACCTCAATGGCAAATGAAGAGGAGGAACCTAGGGAGCTTTTCACTTTTCCCATTAGCATACCTCTCGGAGATGCTAGAATGAAGAACATAAATCCAAATAATCTGCCAAACTTTCATGGTTTGACTTCAGAAGATCCTGACACATTCCTGTTTGAATTTGAGGTAGTTTGCAGATCATTTGATTACACTATTGATGCACAAAAGCTAAGGATTTTTCCTTCCACACTAAAAGACCTATCACTTCGGTGGTTCATGAGCCTTGAAGGAAATAGTATCTTTAGCTGGGATCAAATGAAATAGTCATTCTTAGAAAAATATAGGGACTATTGCAAGGCCAAAGATACTAGGGATGAAATCTTTAGGATGCAACAAGGAGATAGAGAGTCATTAGAAGATTATGCCCAAAGATTTCAACTCAGCTACAAACGAGCTAGCCATTGCACATTGGATCCTGAATCACTAAAACTTGTCATTCTCAGAAGTGTAAAAGAGGAGAATTTTGAAGTTTTAAATCTCCTTGGAGATGTTTTGACCAGATCCTGCAAATCTACAAAAACTACTCAAGATCTAGGAAAACTAAGAATGGGACGAGGGATACACATACAACCACTAGTGGATCATCATCCTCAACACCAACACTTACAAAATCTGATTTAGGAAACCTATTGGATGAAATGAAAACTGACATACTGCAATCCCTAGCCATGCAACTTGATGCTCTTCAAATAAAAAAGAAACAGGATGAAATTAACCAAGCCTTGGCAGTGTTCTGTCCTTGTTGTAGAAAGAAGCATGAGAAGGGGCAGTGTACCTTGAACACAATAGAAGTATGTGGTCTCTGCACCAATGACCATTCCACTGATAAATTTCCCCTCTTACCCTTATGTAAGGCAGCTATTCAAGACCCAGCAGCTGAAGGAATAGTAGAACGGCTCTGTTTTATAAATCAGAGGAGGAATAATTTTGTTAGGCCATATCAGCAGAGAAATCAAACTTACTACAATCAAGGGTAGCCAAATTGGAACTCTGCACCGACTCCATAGCAAGCACAGCCAAATCAAAACCAATGGCAACAAAACTAGCAAGCATATCAACCATCCTATCAACGGCCATATTATCCACCGTCTTATCCTCAATACCCCCCACCTTTTCCATCCACCACAAATTATGCAAACCAGTACCCCCATTCATCAAATTGGATGGCGCCATTACAACAGCCACTTATTATGCCACCCCCACAACCTCAACCACCCCCCAGACCTCCACCTATTCCATCCCAACCAATCCCAAATCCTAATAATAACAGACCCCCACAACAGTAGTAGGATTATAACACTGATATCACACAATTCCCAACTTATGTTGTAGACACCATAGAGATAAATGAAATAAACCTATGATATGGAAAAACGTTGCATAATACATCCCCACACAACATCCAACAACCTGTACCTAAAGCTCAAGACCACACATTAGAACCCTATGTTCAGCATCCTGATGAACCAGAACCTCCCGAGGACGAAACCCAACCACTTCCACACGACAGAAATCCCCCATTTCCAGAAAATCTTGTTCGGAATACAAAAGAAGAGGAAGAGAATACAATCTTAAACGAATTCAAACACCTAAACATCCAAATCCCGATTTTACAAGCCATAAGGGATGTGCCCATTTGCAACAAATTCATTAGAGAAAATTGCCTAAAGAAGCCAGGAAGGAGGAAGCGAGACCCACCAACTATTAATGTAGTGGGAAAATTGGCCAATTTGATGCTACATGTCATAATAAATCCTAAATATCTTGATCTTGGTAGTCCTGTAGTAAACGTCACCATAAATAACAAGCAAATAAATAAAAGCTTAATAGATTTGGGAGCTGCGATCAATGTCATGAATAAGGAAACCATGTTATACCTCGGACTCCAATCACTGGTCAGACCAACCACAACGGTACTCCAACTAGAAGACATGTCCATTGTGAAGCCCAAATGTATGCTAGAAGACATTATGATCAATATCGAGTCCTGGGAATACCCAACTGATTTTAAAATAATTGAAATCAAAAGAAAACTTAGTGGCTATCCAATTATCCTAGGTAGACCTTGGTTAGCAATTGTTGACGCTTACATAGGTTGCAGATTAGGAAATATGATAATCACCAGTGGACATACCAGGAAGAAAATCACAATCTACCCACCAACAATGAAATCTTCAGAGTTAGAGTATCAAAACTGGACTGATGATTACCAGAACACACCAAATCACGACCTCCGACCTATCCTAACAATTGATGCTGCAATATCTTTAAAGGCAATAGATGAAGATGGCCGTATAGATATATTTATACAAAATATATCTCCTAACAATCATGTTATCCAAGAATTTGTTTCTACAGAAACAAGTGAAAGTTCAAAACAGAACATGGATGACTTATGGACAGAAGTACTGCCAGAATAGATTGAGAAGATAAAAGTCGTGGAAATTCACCTTGGCAAAACAATCAACATAAATTCCAATTTAGAACCAGAGCAAGAAGAAAAATTGATGAAGATTCTAGCACAACAAAGTAAAGCATTTGCATGGACATATGCAGATATGAAAGGAATACATCCTGATATTTGCAAACACTACATTTACATAAAAGAAGGTTCTACTCCCATCAGGCAACCACAAAGAAGGCTGAACCCTGCACTAAAAGACATAGTCAAAGTGGAATTACAAAAGTTATTAGATGCAGGGTTCATCTATCCAATCTCTGATAGTGAGTGGGTCTCACCACTAGTCATAGTGCCCAAAAAAGGAGGCAAATGGAGAATTTGTGTGGACTACAAGGAGCTGAATAAAGCAACAAAGAAATATCATTTTCCACATTCATTTATAGACCAGGTGCTGGATAGATTCTCTGGAAGCAAGTACTTCTCATTCTTAGACGGTTTCAGTGGGTACAATCAAATTTTAATACACCCAGCTAATCAAGATAAGACGACCTTCACATGCCCATGGGGAACTTACGCCTATAGGGTCCTACCCTTTGGTTTATGTAATGCCCCAACAACATTTCAAAGAGCCATATTGAGTATTTTCTCCGATTTTCTGAATAACAAAATGGAAGTCTTCATGGATGATTTCACACCTTATGGACAGAGCTTTGACCAAGCATTGAAAAATCTTGAATTAGTATTAAAGCAATGTATTGAAATGAGCTTGTGCCTAAATAATGACAAATGCAGGATGTTAATGGAAGAAGGAATTGTTCTAGGACATCATATATCACAGAGAGGTATAGAGGTGGATCAAGCCAAAGTATTAGTAATCAGAACACTGCCCCCACCTGTCAAACAAAGAGATGTGAGAAGCTTCCTTTGACAAACATGATACTACAGAAGGTTTATTGAGAATTATAGCAGAATTGCTGCTCCCATGTTTGCACTTCTCACAAAAGACAATGAGTTCATATGGACAAGGAACTGCATGTCAGCCTTTGAAAGTATTAAACAAAAAACCATCACAACACCAATACTTCAAGGACCAAACTAGGAAATTCCATTTCACATTCACACCGATGCATCAGATAAAGCCATCGGATCTGTGCTTGGGCCATAACAAGACAAGAAACCCTATGCCATATACTATATAAGCAAAAATCTGGCTGGGGTAAAACTCAACTACACAGTCACAGAGAAGGATATTCTGGCAGTCATACATGCAATCAATAAATTCAGGCATTACATTGCAGGATACCAAAGTTTTATCCATACTGACCACTCAACGATCAGATATCTTATGAACAAGGCTAATACCAGTGCAAGAATTATTCGATGGATGCTACTTCTATAGGAATTCAACATCAGTATAATAGATAAACCAGGCAAGCATAATGTCGTAGCAGACTTTTTGTCAAGAGTAACACATGGGAAAGATAATGAATTGGTTCAAGATAACTTCCCTGATGAGCACCTTTTTGCCATATCAATAAAAATCCCATGGTTTGCTGACATAGCAAACTATTTGGTATCCGGGAAGTTTCCAGAACATTACAGCTATAAAGAAAGGACAAAAGTAATAAGACAAAGTGCCACATATACATGGATAAAGGGCATGCTTTTTAAACAAGGACCAGATCAAGTACTTAGAAGGTGCATTAGGGAAGATGAGGTACATGACATAATGCATGCCACCCACAATGAACCCTTTGGAGGACACTATGCTGCAAAAAGGACAGCCTACAAGATCTTGAAAACAGGGTATTATTGGCCAACACTCCACAGAGATGCTAATGAGTATGTGTACCATTGTGACGATTGCCAGAGAATGGGAAAGCCAACACAAAAACAAGAAATGCCACTACATCCACAAATCTCTTTAGAGGCATTCGATAAGTGGGGATTCGATTTTGTTGGCCCATTCAACCCACAATCCAATCAGAAGAGCTACATCCTTGTATGCACTAATTACCTTACAAAATGGACAAAGGTAGCAGCACTGGCTGCTGCAAATGAAACCAGTGTGGCCAAATTATTTATTGAGCAAATCTTTCACAGATTTGGGGTGCCAAGAAAAGTAGTTTCTGATCAAGGACCACAATTCACATCAAATTTAATTGAAGACTTGATGAAAAGAAACAATGTAAAGCACAGACAGTCATCCTCCTACCACCCTCAAGGAAATGGTCAAGCTGAGGTAACCAATAGGGAATTAAAGAGAATCTTGACAAAAACTGTCCAACTTCACAAAAGGGATTGGGCTGACAGACTTAGTGAAGCAGTCTGGGCTTACAATACTACATGGAAAACAACAACAGGATTCACACCTTATGAACTGGTCTATGGGAAAAAGGACATGCTACCAATCAAATTTGAAGTAAAAACATTAAGAATTGCTGATCTAAATATGAACCTATCAGACATTCAAAAAGAACGCATGCTACAGCTAAATCAACTGGATGAACACCGCCAACAAGTACTTACACATACTGAAATCATCCAATAGCAAAGAAAGAAATGGCATGACCAACATTTGAAGGATAAGAAATTCAACGAAGGTGATTGGGCACTACTCTACGACTCCAGATTTCACACATTCAAAGGAAAGCTAACCACTAGATGGCTTGGACCTTACAGTATACAGAAAATTTATGACAATGGGGCTGTGAGAATTATTACAATTGATGATGATGAGTTCCCCATGATAGTGAATGGGCATCGCCTAAAACTCTACAAAAAACCAAAGTTCAAAGAAGAATTTACACAAGTACTCTACCAACCACAATTGATGCTAATAGAGCATGCTGCAAATCAGTAAACTTCAACACATATCATGAAAAAAAAAGAGAAAAATATATATAAAAAAAAAAGAGAAAAAAGAAAAAAAACCAAAAAAAAAGGGGTAACAGGAAGTTTACAGGACATCAACCACAATTCAAGCAAACCGGATATGCATTCAAGCGAGGCTTCCACCTAGTCAAGCAAGCCTGCACAATGATTCAAGCGAGGCTGCCATCAATTCAAGCGAGCCTGCAAAATGTATCAAGCAAGGCTGCCATTTATTCAAGTGAGCCTGAAATCAATTCAAGCGAGCCAACCACGTCTACATGTAGAAATCAGTCTTTATCCACTACGGAATTCTTCAAGACACACCATGCCAACCTTTTTCAAACATATTCAAGCGAGCCTGCAATTTATTCAAGGGAACCAATCACATCCAACCACGCAATCATCCAAATATATAGCATAATCGCCTGAGTCGTATCAACAACTAGCACAATTTTCAAAAGCGCATATTTATCAAATTCAAAACGTGCAAAATGGAAAAAGAAGCCTATGCACATAACTACTGACATGCAAAGATCAACTACAGACACCGCCAAAATATACTATAGAATCCACCGTGCATGAAAAATGCACCAGATCATCAATGCAGGTACGCATACATACCAAGGTAATCTCTAAAACGATTTTATTTGATTCTTAAGGTAAAACATTTTCCCACAATACATTCGTTTCTAGTCAGCTGAGGACAGCTTCCATTTCAAATCGGCGGCATGGTGGAATGACCTTTATAACTCATGATTGCTACCAAAGTCTCATCACCCTTAGGAAATCATGATCGCAACCTTAACCACATGAATTACAGAGGTCGATCATGAGAAAGCAAAGATCGATCTTGAAAAAAAGGGGATTAAAAGTGGCAAGTACACGTATGATGGAAAGGATAGGTGCAAAAAGGCAGTGAATTAGGGTGCATAATATTCCACGATTTTGCATATATGTAACCACCCGGAATTCCCAAGAAGCAGCCACCATTGTATTTCTTGAGCCTATAGGCAGAGCCCGACCAAGTTAAAGGTATAAAACTGCATTCCAAAAGCCCTAGTTTTGTCTGGTTATAAAGAAGATTCTAAAAATGACAAATGGTTTTAAAAAGAGTGATCCAGAAGATCACAGTGCCATTTATCAAAGCCCAAGAGTCCTGCAGATCATTCGCAACTTAGGCTGGATGCCATTTGTCCTTGGACTGAGAGGATACCATATAGGGGTAGCCCATGAGTTCGCAAGAAACTTCAAGCATATTAAGGATGAACAGTACGTCACCTGGGTGAAGGGGTTACGCATAAAAGTGGATGCGGACATGATAGCCAAACACACTGGTCTTCCAATGGGCCTGCATTGGAGCAACAACGACCGGGAGGCAAACCACACAACAAAAGAAGCATTCTTTGAGCGTGGAGAGGTCTATGATGAAGACAAAAATGGAGTCAAAAGACCCTCCATGCCAACACCATGGGATGAAATGGCGGCAATTGTCCTGAGGTATATTAAATGCACTGGAAGATTAAGCTATGTTCCCATTTTCCATTTTCATATTTTAGAGCTTCTTAGGCACAGAAGTCACATTTCATCAAACAACAATATTAGCATTCCATTTTACCTGCTCCAATCCCTAGCAGGGATGAGCAGGAAGGTGGCTAAGGGAAAAGAGGATGCTTTGGCCCATCATGGGCTGATCAAACTAATAGTTGGTGAGGAGCTAAAAGCTCAGATTCCAGAGCTCTCCTGGGAGGAGTTCAGAGAATGAGGACTATGCCCTTGCCACCTGAATTGAAAAGTAAGACCACCTTTGTATCAGGGGCAAAACGAAAAAATTGACTTGGACAGTGTGGCCGATACCTTGGTCAAAATAAAACACTCCAAAGAGGAATCCCCCAAATTAGACCCAGAAATTCCTACTAGTAGTCAGGGGTCAAAGAGGTGCAGCAAGAGATTCACACAGGTATCTAAAATCTGAGTCTCCAAGGAGAAAGAAAGGGAACCCAACCCCCTGATTACCAATGTGTTTGATGATGACATTGATCCTTTTATAGATCAGAAGGATCCCACTACAGATGAAGAAGAGGACGAAGAAGAAAAAGAAAAAGATGATGAAGAAGAGGAAAGGAATGAAGAGGAAAAACAAGATACAGAAGAAGAAATGGATAAAGAAGAAGAGCAGAGCTTACAGGAGCAAGGAAACTTTCAGGAAAACCCTCCAGAACGTAATGAAGACCCCGAGGTCGTTTCCCAGCTCGCTAAAGCACGAGAAGAATTGGAAAGGCTCAGAAATGAGTTGGAAACATTAAGAATTGGGCCATGAAGCCAGGCCACACCTCCCCCATTCTTAGCCAAGAAGACACAAATCCTAAAGATGCATCATGCAAAAGAGCTCCGGCTAGCCGAGCAGAAGAATTTAGCACTGCAAGAAAAGTTGGCCGAAGCACATAACGAATTAGCAAAGAAAGACTAGGAGATTATCAAATTTAACGATGTTTTTGCCACTACTATCGGCATATATGAGAGAATGCGTGACCTCAAACCACCATCAGTGGTATATGCAGTTTATTTACAAGAGAAATGGGGCGAATTCCAGCTCTAGAGGTTGAAGAAAGGTCTCCCTATAGAGGTAAGCACTCCCAAAGAATTTATTGATGCATCTTTGAAATGTATAGAGCTGGAGAAAGACTAATTGAGTGAGTTCTTCTTGCATAATTTCATAGTTTCTGGCTCGCCCAACTGGTCGCCAAACCCATATGTGGGTGATTTCCAGTTAAGGGCATTGTGTTCGTGGATGAACCACGAAATTGAGCGAGCCCAGGACTACCATCTCTATGTTACATCCAAATGGAAAACCCCATTAATGATCAGATCAGAGCCAACTCACCCTGAGGGAATAATCTATAACCACATGATCCTCACTCAGGACGAGGAACTGATACCCATTCTCCTCGCAAAACAACAAGAGGTAGTGATTCATTTTGACATTACACTCCACAGCACACAAAAGGAAGTTAATGATTCCATCAAGGAAAGGTGGAGCATGGTGGCAAACAATCTAAAAAGAAGAGAACTCCACTCTCCCCTTCGGCTTGAGGATGCTCTTTTCAAAATCACACTCTACAAAGAATCCCTGGCAAGAAACCAACTCAAGTGGATCGAGATGAGGCTGATTCCCCCATTCTTTCTTTCCCCAGTCCTCAAAGAACAGATTAATGAAGAGGAAGAAAAGAAGGCATCGGCCAGGGAGGATCCGATTTTTGGATATCTTAGGAAGGCAAAGACACCTAAGGTGGTAGCATGGGATATCAGGGAGGTCGTCGACGAATTGAATAAGTCAGCCAGGGATGGGTGAATCCTTCAAGTAGGGGAGAGAATGATGGGTCAAATTTTCAGGTATTTGATAACCCTTTTTCTACAGTCCAGCTCAAGCAATGGCGAAGAAACACACCCAATTGTGGGAAAAGTGTTTTACTTTAATTATTTAATGAAATTGCTTTTATGATTATTCTTGTATGTTAGAATGCGTATCAAATAAACTAATTATATGGAAACCAAGCGTGATTGAGTAGGTTCAGGGTCATTAAAGGATGGACGTGTAGAAGACTAAAGGATCACCAAGCTCGGTGCCCTGTTTTCTGATTTATAGAGGATGCACTCCCACTTTCAAGAAGAATCGACATTTTGAGAATCAGTTAGGATCAACATTAAATCATATAAATATGGACCTCTCGGGTAGCGACAGGCCCCTGCTGTTATTTTGAGAAAAACATTGTTTTAACGTTTCTGCCCTATCGATACTGCGAAGTATAGACCTTTGTTTTGACATGGATTTTATATTTTAGTAAGAGATTGATGATTAATTCCAGCCAACGTTTCTAAGTTTTATTCTCTCCTGAGTACAGGTTGGGGAGGGCCCCCCCAACACGTAGGTTAGGATATTTCTATTTGCAGGTATTTCTTTCAATTATGCATTTTCCATTGATGAACAATTCTATTACATATGGAAGCGCTTGAATGATTTAGTATTTCTGTAGTAGTTTATAATACATTCTGTAGTACAGCAGAATAGTTTCAGTAGTCCTGTAGGTTCCTTCTTTCAACGCATATTTGAATCAATGATTGCATGTGTATTAGCTTTGCTTTCAATATCATGGTTTATATCTGAGGTTTTTGACTTTTTCTCATCGTGATCAATTTCTTTAGTAGTAGATGGATAGCTTGAAACGATTGCACTTCAATGTTAGTCTTGGGATTTAAAATGGTTTAGATCAGAATTCTAGTTTTAGGTATAAAGTAACTACAGACTTCGTTTTCCCAAATCTTAGAATAGATCTGTTATGACATTTTCATTTTCTAGATTTACCATTCCGCATTGAGTAATTTCATAAGCTCATCTCCTTCACTTTCAACATTTCAATTATTTAAAATAGGTTTACTACTTTATTTCTTAGAACAGATTTACTGCTTTTGGTACTTTAATTCTTTTAATTAGATTTATTGCTTTCCAGTATTTAATTTCGTAGCATAACCAGTTTACATCTTTAGTAGACAATCTTTAGAACATCGATACTGACATCCAACTGTGACAGATATTATCCTATAAGAGCATAGATAGTGCATGCACCTCTAAAGTTTGTACGTTCCCCGGTTTGACATTTAAAGTAGGCTCTTGGTATAGCTGCCCTCATTAGGCATCCATATTAGGAGCTCACCAGTGACTCTGGATAAAGCATGGAGAGATATCTCCTGGTGGTCCTCCTGAGATAGAGGGTCAATATGCAGATCCTGAATGTTGACCTAATCAACTATTTTATCTAGAGCCTCTTCACAAATTTCAGAGGCAGGTAGAGAATCCACATCCAAGATATAGAGATTTTTCTCAACACATCTATGTCCCCGAGTCAATTTCTCATCACAATTATAACAAAGCCCTTTTTCTCTGTGTTCTCGCATATTTGTTTCAAACAAATGCTTGATAGGAGCTGGCGGGATGGGAGGTCATTTGGTGGGATGGGAGGTCATTTGGAACCCACATTTATGAGGGGAAAAAAAGTGGGTTTGGAGCTTTGTTGGGATGCGATCCTATCCTCTGCCAACTTAGCCAACCCTAGGGCTTCCATCACTGTTTTGGGACAATTTTTTTTTACCTCGGATCGGATTGCATCCTTTAGACCACTGATAAAACAACTCTTGTAGAAGTCATCAAGAAATTCTTCTGTGTGATTGGCTAGTTTCTCAAATTATGTCTGATATTCTCTCACAGTGCCAATTTGGCGAATTTTAGTGAGGGATCCTGTGAAGTCATCAAAAGCCCTAGGACCAAATTGTTGCAAAAGGAGGTGGCAAAAATATGGCCATTTTGACTCTTCATGAGCCTCGATGTACCAATAGTACTATTGAAGAGCTTCCTGTTCCAAATCAAAGGATGTTAGTGGAACTTTGTTGACATAAAAAGTATTATGCAGACTGAAATATTGTTCTTCCCGATAGATCTATCAAGTCGGATCAGTACCATTGAAGCGAGGAAAATCAAGCTTCGGACCACAGAAATTGCTGGAAGAAGAGAACCCAGTGTCTGCAGAAGACTCTAACTAGTGTTTATTTTTCATGGCTGAATGCTCAAGATGGAGGCCGAGAAATTTTTCATCCAGATCCTAGAGTTTTGTTTTGAGGGCTGCAAGTTCTTACTCCATGGTTTTTTCTCCGGTGTGGGTGAAAACCATAACCAGGAGTTTTTTTTTTTTTAATGGGTATAAAAACAAAAACAAAAACTGTTTTAGTAAAGGAAAATTTGGATTTGCGAAAAAACTCTGATGGGTAATTTGGGTTTGACTAGGTTTTGGACACTTTCGAATGGATAGGGCGTAAAAAAATGAGTATTTCAGAAGCGGGGTGAAAGAATGAGAAAATTTGTTAGAGAGGAACAAAGAAGAAGAAATAGGAAATGAACAGTGTGGCAAAATTTGAAGGCGATTGGGTGAAAATTGAAGAAGTTATGGAAAAGCCTAAAAATAAACAAATGTGGGATTTCTAGCTTTGGGAAGTGGAATTTGGGATAGGGTCCTCAGGAATGAAATATGCAGAGTGGGATTGCAGGGGTGTCAGTGAATTTTTAAGATAAACTGAGTTAAAACAAAAGATATATGGCGAAAAAACAGAAGTGATCGACAACAGTTCTAGACAGATGTAATCTGCGATTTATCAGTTGGAAATAGATATGGACCCCAGCTATGCGCAACTTTGTAAAGGTTCAGAGGAGTCACTTGACCACCAACGTTGTCTAATGGATTGCGTATTGGGGAAGAAACCCTCACTCCATCGCTCATGTAAAACTGATAATCGCTTTGCCACAAACGACATCTCTTGGTTTACCTCACGGGTGGAAACTAGTCAATCAGGTAGGGGTCGTTGACCTTTTCGCTAGCTATTTCGGGGTTCTTGGGGTACTCCTCACAATGATTTTTAGGGCTTATGCCCATTTACTTCCCATAGTTAAGCTAATAGGTATTATTCCCAGATCTGAACCTACAACAGATGTAGAATTGTTTTTGGTAGAAATTCCACCCAACGAGCCCAAGAAAGCGCTCTGATACCAGATGTGAGGAACCTACAACAATTAATTAATGAAAATGCACAAGATATGATAAATAACAGAACTCAAAATTGATTTATTGATCGCGGGCCACTTCAAGTGGGAAACCTCCTTTGAGCAATCTCAATACAAATAACTTCTCTGTTACTTCATTGGCCTCAACACAAACTTATACTATGGATCAATACCATGGAACATATAATACTATGGGATGATTTACAAACAATATGCATCCAACACTATGGATCAATACTAGGGGCTAATACAAACTATGGATCAACATATAATACTACGTGACGACTTACAAAGCATATGGGTCCAACACCAATATACTAACAAAGTAAAGAGAAGGGTTGAGATGGGTTCGTAACAAAGAGTTTCAGTTATTTTCCTTTGCGTTAGAAGACACAATTGTTGTTTTCATGCTTCAAAAGAATAATGAAGAATAAGAGAAACCTATTTCTTTCATGAGTAGGGCCTTACAAAATTCAGAATTAAAATACACTACAATGGAAAATCAGGCATATGCACTTGTCAAGTCCCTTAATAATTTTAGGACCTATGTTGGATATTCAAATATTGTAGGATATGTACCTCACACAATTGTCAAAAATATCCTATCCCAACAAGATTGTCTAGGAATAAGAGGCAAGTGGGTTTCGAAAATTCAGGAATATGACTTAGAGATAAAACCGACGAAGTTAATAAAAGGACAAGACCTAGCTAAAATTTTAGCTCAAGGAAATGAAGAAGCCTTACGAATGGTTTGTCAAACCAATAATTTAGAAGAAAGAGTATCAACAGAACTTCAAATATTAGAGCAACAGCCTTGGTATCCATATATTATATTTTTCCTCCTTAATATCGCATGCCTAGATCACCTAGTTGGCCATAAGAGAAGAGCATTGAGATTAAAAGCCACTAAGTATTTCATAACACAAAATGGACTGGGTTGGAGAAACCCAGATGGATTCATACTTAGGTAGATTGATGAACCAGAGTCTAAAAAACTCTTGGTTGAGTTTCATTCAGGTTTTTGTGGTGGCCCTTTTGCAGCTAAAATCAAAGCCCACAAAATCATCACTAGATTTGGGGTTCCAACCAAAATAACCGCAGAAAATGGCCCTGCTTTCAGTTCATTGGACATCTCTTCCTTTTGCTTCAAGTATGGTATCTTCCTATCCCATTCTTCCAACTATTATCCTCAAGGAAATGGTCTTGCTAAATCAAGTAATAAGAACCTAATGACCATAATGAAGAAAATAGTTGGTGATAACAAAAAACCATGGGATAGAAAAATTAAGTATGCTTTGTGGGAAGATACGATTACCAAGAAGGTTTCAACTAGGAAAATTCCTTTAGAGCTTGTTTATGGCCTTGATGTTACTTTTTCCATTCACCTAAATCTTCTGGTATATCATCTCCTTCAGGATTTCAGTTCATATCAAAATGGAATACAAAACATAGTTAATCAGTTGATAGAATTGGATGAAAACAAAAGGAAGGAACTTGACCAGTGTATTAGGAATGAAGATATAGTTAAAAGGAAATTTGACAAATCTACTAGACCTAGGAATTTTCATATTGGTGATACAATTTTATTATGGTACAAGCGATGAGAGAAGTCGGGCATGCATGGAAAATTTGATAGCTTATGGAAGGGCACATACATCATTTATGAAGTAGTGAGTGTTAATTCCTTTTATCTAAATGACATGGATGGAGATAAGATGACTCTTCCAATGAATGTATGGTTGCTGAAGTTGTTCTTCAGCAACAACCTCTAATGACCATAAGGGCATTGTCTACCAGGATTTTTCTAAACACCTTCTTTTGTACATTACTTTTGTATAATATTGTTGTACCATATTCTTTTTGTATTATAGTTTTTATGTTGTATATTATCCATGTACGCTATTTATGACTTAGTTGTTTCATTTAGTTTCTTGTATATGATGTTATGGATCTCAATTTTGTGGAGGAACCATATATTCTAGAGTTCTCACATAATATTTATGATTAGATGATCTGTCAGAGCACGTGTCCCTAGATGGAGCCAGATGTTTCCCGCTAAGTCATAATTTGTTGGATTTCAAGTGAGCCGGGAAATTTTGAACATGTTAAAGTGTTCATTATCAGAGTTCAGAAGTCCATCAGGCCTTCTAGGCCCTTTTTATTTTTTGTACCACATGTTCATAACCCCTTGTGGAAATTGTAATAAAATGTGCTAGGATGGTATCTCTATGTCAAATAATCGACTTCCTAGGACTTGAACATTAATCCGACTAGCCCAGAGTGTTTTTTTCCTTGGAAATTATTTGTTGTTGAACAAACGACTAATAATTTTTTATTTTTTCACTCAATCTTCCAAAGTTGGGGTGGTCGGCATGGTTTTTAGGCCTTAAGAGGTGATTAGAGCCTAGGTTTCAATGTATTAAACCATGCTAGGAATCAATTTTGAGTCGTATGGACATGTGTTAGGTCCCCCTAGTTTTTTTTTTGTTCTGAGAAAAAATATTTTTTTCTGTAAAAACAAGCCATTTTTTAATTGTTTGATAAAAAAAAAAAAATGTGGTCTAGAGGTTTTTTATGTCATGGGGGTTCTCATTTTCAAGCTCAAAGTACCCACCATACCCGAAAACCCACTTTCCTAAGTGGTTAAGTGTTTTTTTTCACTTATTTCTCAAAAAGTAAAAAAAGTGAGAAAAAAATGCAAAAATGTGAAAAAATCAAATTGCTAATTTGGGGGTATTCGAAAGAGTTTTGGATCAACCATCATTTAGGGGGTGTAAGAGATGATTTATGACACATTTTGGGGCAGCACACTTTAAGGAATCTATTCCACATGAGTAGGGCACATTTCCTCATGAAGGGGGGCAAATTTCCCAAGAAGGAAGACCCATCATTTTCGGATTGTTGCAGCTATGTTTTAGGTACTGTTTTGGATGATTTTTTGGCAGCCCAAAAGGAGGAGGAAGCCCCTAATAAAGAAACAAGTTATGGAATAAATAATTCACTAATGTGCCCCCCCCCCTCTCTTCATTTGGCTATAAATAATGGGAAACCCTCTCATTCCAAAGTAGTTAGGGTTGGATTGAGAGTAGGCTTGCATTTGTAATTTGTTCTATTTTGCATTGGCAATAAAGAAAGCTTTGGAGGCTGAAATGTGTAGTTCCTTTATGTGTGGATCAACATTGTCATGCTCTTCATGAGGTGAATTTGGCTTTGTTTCATTTCTCTACTTCTTTTGATCATAGATTTGGCCTTTGAATAATTCCTCTAAATCAATAAGAGTGGATATTTCTAAGTAAGATTACTTATTCATTTCCATATTTTATATATATGTTTAGAGGTTTAAGATTTACATGTTAAAATAAGTTTATTTGCATGTTATTTTTTGTCTCTTTGCATACATATATCCAGATCTCACTGGGTTGTTTTCAAGATTGTGATTTAGTTTTTAGGTTCCCAAGCTTGGAGGAGGTTTGGATCAAGTTTGAATCCACTCCATTTCGAATAACATTGTAAGACATCGTCCCTTGTCACTCCACGAAGAACCCTTTTTGGTTGATCTTTTCAGCAACAAGATTTTGCCCCCTTACTCTTTCTCTTCTGGTACTTTCAGATATGATTGATTTAGAAATCCTATCAAAAGAATAGATCTGATTTTTATGCATACATCGAAATTTGTTTAAAAAATTATCATTTCTTTTGTTGGATCTAGCTTTGAAAAGTGTCTTTTAGCAAATTATTCAAGTCAAATTTAAAGTTTGTTTAAAGGTTTATTTTCTTCGAAATTTTTTAAAGTTTACATCAAGAAAATAAGAGCTTCATTGGATTCCTTTTCAAGGCTGTCCAAGACCCTAAGAGGGTTGGATTTTTAGCCAATCCATCTTAGTTCTTTGCTCTAGTTAACTAGTTTTTAACTTAGAAGTTTTTCTAGCATTTTTTTTTATTTTTCCCAAGTCACTTTTAAAGTGATCTTGGACACATTTTCCTACTAATTCGTTTGCTGTTTTTTATTGCATGACAACAAAAAAAAAGACTTTGGAAAACTTATTTGGACAAGATTGGACTATCCAAAGACCTTCTTGAACCTTACTTTTCCTTCCAAATTTTACTCTATTATTTGTAACCTATTTTCTCCAAGATTTATAAGGATAAAGAGGAGTTATTTCACTTCAAGATTGGCATTTTAATCCTGTAATAAAAAGTATTTTTTGAAGAAAGCTCACAAATCTTGCTTCTCATCCCCCCAGGGGGGATTGGTGTCGGTTAATTTTTGGGGTATGTTGTCAAATTTTCAGGCTAATAATTTTTACACTAGCTTAGTTTAACTAAAATCAACCAAGATTAATTAAAATTTAACGTCGTGGTCCAATCCAAATATTGGGCCATTGTCTCACTCAGGAGAACTTTTTTATCTTGTTTTTTGTAGTTCGTATACTTTTCAATACAATTTGTTTTATCTTTTCAAGAAGTAATCAGATACTAACCCACTACCTCAGTAGTGTAGTAATTAGATAACATTTTATTTTTCAGTCATTTACTTTTAATTAACCCCCCTTGCTTTGCCGAAGTATGGTTTCAGGATAAGGGCTTTCACAAGTACTGGCCAGAAAAGAGACTCTCAGGGTTTAAATACAAAAGAGAAACATTGTTCAAAAATCCATAAAATTAACAAGGCTTTGTCCTCAAATGCTTTGGATCACTACAGCTTTCACTGAACATGCTGATCAAACCAGAAATGGACTTAGTGACTATTAATTAGTCGAACACTTCCTAATTAACCTCCCTTATACGAAAATACGACGTATTTATTTTTGGCATTGTGTGGGGAAAATCCCCAAAGGAAGAGGGAACCACTGGGTAGTGACCTTGGGATACCATTAGAGTCCACCCTCATTTGGTGCAGTGTTGAAGACCTCTTAGAGACTATGATCCATCCCACATTTCTGAGTAAGGAGCCACCATTTTCATAATCCGAACATATTTCCCCCATTTCCCCCCCGTGATTTTTGACACTGTCCTCAGTGTTCTTTTTTTAGAGTATTCTTGCTCAGGAACATGTAAGGATATGTTACTCGCATTCGATCCTCCATTTCCCATGTCACCTCCGAAGGGCTGAAGTGCTTCCATTGAAATTTTATTTGAGCGATGGCTCGATTACATAGCATAGGTTCCTTCATGTCTAGGATATGCCAAGGCTCTGTCTAGAACTCGCCCTTGGGTTATACCTGAATCACATCCCAATCAATTATATGAGTAGTATCATGTATATATCCTTTAAATAAAGAAACATGGAAAACATTATGAAATGTTATAGAAGGAGGAAGCACAAGTTGATAGGCTACCAGCCTTATCTTGGCTAACCCTTCAAAGGGTCCGCAATACTTGGGAGCTAACTTGGAACATATTCTCAAGATTAATGTACTTCTATTTGGATTTACCTTTAAGTATATATGATCTCTAACATTGAACTCTTTCGGAGTTCTTTTAAGATCTGCATAATTGTTTTCTCGATCTTGAGAAACCTTTAAATTGTGTTGTACGTGTTTCACAATTTGTTCCATCTCCTTCAGCATATCGGGTCTTAGTGTGAAATTGAAGCACAAAAGATCTAATTGAACAAGTAAATCAATTACAACGTATGCATAAAGAATAATATGTGTAAACTATGCAAGAGAATTGCAACAGTGCTCTATTGAACTCAGAAGTAGAATACAATACAATGTGCAGTCACAATGACTGAATAAGCCAAGCCAAGCAATTCGAATTAACCAAGGAGGTCAATCAAATAGCCCGCATGATGTTGCATGTCTCCACTAGGAGTCTTCATCATCAGATCAGTGGTGTCATCAATGCACAAGTAACGGTCAACCAGGTGTCAAACTGAGTCTAAATGCAGGTAGGTGTAACTGATGCATGGATCACTAATGGAGTGAAGGATAATCCAAGGAGGGTGCATGAGGAGATGACTAGAGTTGGAACTGGAAATCTAGTCTCACTAGAGGTCCAACGGAGTGTTTCAATTAGCTAACTAGTCAATCAGACCTTAAATCAAGGAAATATCCACAAGTCAAGCTAACTAACTGAAGTGTCACTGGTGGTAGCTAAGAAAGGGTGCCTTTCACATGTGGTAGGTGAAAAGACGGTGCATCACTAACTAGGAGGGCTAGAAATGCATGGAAAGAATATCTCGGGGCTAGCAAACTAGGGACTAGGTGCTGGGTGACACCTCATTGATGAATGGGATGCATGCAAATGCATGACTGCATGCAAACATAAAAAGTGATGATGAGATATCCTAAAACCCCCCGACAAGCTATACTATGTGGTATAAAAATAAATGATAGGGCCTTGGTAACTGAGACCAAAGGTCACCACAATACAATAATAATCCAAATAAAGAACAGTCCATGAACAGAGGAAATGGAGAAAACCTCATTAGAACCCCCCCCCCCCTCAAAATGGACTTTAACACACCAAAAGATTTAACTGCTCCAAACTCAAGTAGATATGTCTAGAGGTATCTTACTCTTGGGAGTAAATGGATCATGCTCCAAAAACATGTGCTTCAATTCTCCATCAGTGTATGCAAGTGAATATGGAGACTTTATAAGTTTGATCTTCATACCGAAAATGGTGAGAACAAATCGGAAAATATGAATATGATCCTGGGGCCTGTAATTCAAACCAAGTGAGGTAGGAATAGATCCAATCGTATCAGATAGCTCTTAAAACATGAACTTCTGACCAATGGAAGTTAAATCAGCTCCAAGAATGGATGGATGGTTTCTTGAGATCTCCTTTGAACCAATAGGGGTGAGATCAAAACCAAAATCAACAAAAAAATTCATGAGACTTGAACTCAAGTGAATGGTAGTGGTCTTCATCTTGATTAAAACACTGAGAACTTGTGCCAATGATTGAAGTGAAGTATGTAGGAAGCATGTGATCAAGGAGAGTGAATGCCTGACCTCCAAAATGAGATTTTACCTCCAAAATATCAAGTAGATCATCATTCTGCATACCGGCAAACTCATGTGAAAGAGAGGATTCAAGAACCTCTTCGGATTCTAGAGTATGAGATGGTTTTTCTTGCTCATAATTCGAAATAGAAGACATTGAGAAAATGAGTGTTGAATCTACAGTTTCTTCTTCATCTTAAACAATTGTTGAGGCCGAGACATAATCAGAGAGAACACATAAGGAGATCTCACTGGGCTTGTTCTCCAAAAGGCTAGCATGATCCTCTTCTTCCTTCTTTCCAAATTCTCTATTGAGTTGGGCCCATAGATCTCTTGGATTTTCAGCAGTAGTACTGAGGTAACGCATACAAGGATACATAGAAATACATATTGTCCCAAAAGCTCTATCACAATCATTAAGCCAATCATTCTCTTCTTCATCGGAAACATAATCTCTTGTAATACCAATACACATATCAAAGAGACATTGCCTCTTCAAGCATGATATCATCTTTGGTTTTCATTCATCATAGTTGAATGGAGTAAGAAGATTTTGTGAAGAAGAATATTCCATCTCTGCAATAGCGAATGCAAATGGAGGAAGTAAGAAACATGCAAATCACAAACAAACAAGAACCATTTAGGTCAACAACCCACACTTTTCAAGTTGCATCACACCCGGCATAAGAAAATCAAGCAAGCTTGAAGATCCAATGATCAATATCCAGGAATTATGTGGAAACTCTTGGCTTCTGGTGTGGAGTTGGAAGAAATTTTGGAGCAATAGCGAATGCAAGTGCAGAAAATGCATGCCACTGTTGCAAATATTGTGAGCAAAATCACTCAATATTCATGAATAATCCCTGCAGAAAAGAATTCTTGTCCCTGCGATGGCTCTGATACCATGTGAAATTGAAACACAACAGATCTAATTGAACAAGTAAATTAATTGCAACAGATGCATAAAGTATAATATGTGTAAACTATGCAAGAGAATTGCTACAATGCTCTATTGAACTCAGAAGTAGAATACAATACAATCACTACTACATTTTTGGCCGTTAGGGCGGGTTGTCTTCCTCCCACAAAAGTGACCTACGGGGGGGGTTGGCTTTGGGGGCGGTTTTGGAAAGACCGCCCTAAAGGCACCGATGTTAAAAGTTTTTCCCTTCAAGGGAAGTTTTTTATGAGATTGGAACCGCCCCAAAAAGTGACTTTTGGGGGCGGTTTGTGACCCCCCTCGTAGAGGTCTACGGAGGTGGTTTTAAACCCCCCTCTTAGACCCCTTCATAGAGGCCTATGGGGGCGGTTTTGAACCCCCTTCATAGAGGCCTACGAGGGTGATTGTGAACCCCCTTCATAAGCCCCCTCATACAAACCTACAGGGGCGGTTGGGAACCCCCCTCGTAGAGGACTATAGGGGTGGTTTCAAACCCCCCTTGTAGAGGCCTATAGGGGCGGTTGTGAACCCCCCTTGTATAGTCCTATATGGGAGGTTTGGAACCGCCCTTGTAGAGGCCTATAGGGGAAGTTTAGAACCCCCCTTGTAAAGGCTTATAGGGGTGTTTTTGAACCCCCCTCATAGGGCCCTATAGAGGCAATTTGAAACCCCCCTTGTAGAGGCTTATAGGGGTGGTTTGGAACCCCCCTCGTAGATGCCTATAGGGGCAATTTTGAAACCCCCCTCATTGTAACATACAAGGGTAGTTTCGAACACCCCTCTTAGTGACATATGAAGTTAGTTTAGAACCCCCCTCGTAGCAACATAGAAAGACGGTTTGAAACCCCCCTATAGCCATAAAAAATCATCATAAAATATATTTTATTAAAAATACCAATCTTGCAATATCATTAGGGCATAGAGGAATCGAACCACCAACCTCCTGCTTGTAAGAAAGGTGCTCTTCCATTGAGCTAGCGCCCTTTAAGAATTGGGGAATTGAGATATTGCAAATGGTGAGGGTCAATATAGATTGGTATTTTTGAATTGTAGCAATATATAATCGCAACTTCCCTATACATAGGTAAAATAGAAATTTCCTTCTATATAATACACCCAAATCTTGAAGGCTTGAAATAGTCACAAAATCACTAGAAGTGTGTTTCAAATTGGCTAACTACCATATAAATTGGATATGCCATTTTGAATTATCCGTAACTTAGAAAATTTATGTTACTCTTGCTAGTATTGAGAATGTTCTATCATACAAGTACAACATGTTTAATGAATAAGAGCTTCATTAAATTCATTTATGGTGCTTTCCATGGTGGCATTATGTGAAAGGAACTCTATTAATTGAGAAAGCACTCCATTAAAGGCAATAAGGAACTTTATGATGAGAATGTTAGATCTCCTCATAGAGCACATTTGGTAGTACACCCTACACATTGGTCCTCTTCTTCTCAAGAAGATTGGATGATTGATTCTAGAGCTACCTAACACATAGTATATACCTATGTATCACTATGTACTTATAATTATGGCTAAGGTCAATTTATTTCATCTTTTTATGCTAGGTTTGTGGTTAAATATGAACTAGTCAAACTTGACATGTAAGCTAATAACCCTCTTGGAGTGTATTCCCTTGTTATGTGGGCCCATAACCCTTCTTGGGAGTACACCTCATTTGAGTTGTGTATAAATGCACAACTCCAACTCTCATTTGTACCATCTCAACTTGTGAGCTTCTAAATATGAAATACAAAGTGTTATAAGTATAAGGGAACTTAATTTTGGTGTTCTTTCTTGTCATTGGAAACTCTCTTGCTAGTGCACTTGTAAGGAGGCGATTTCAAAATTTGGATGAGATTTGGTTCAAATGATTCTTCCATTCACCCTTGTAAATATAAACAAGATTCACAAAAGTGCATTCAATGGATTCTATAGCAATTGAAAGAAACCCAAATATCATTCCTAGGGGTTTCCAAGCCTTCTCCAGTAACATAAAAGTTTGAAGGAAGCAACTTTGGTTGTGTATGACACCCCGAACCTTCTTCTCATTCAAACAAACTATACAAGCATCAATGAAGAAACAAGATAGAAGGAAACACACACATACCAATTAGTCAACCCTGAAATGTAATTAAAGTAAGAAACATAAAGAAACCTAGAGCAATTCAGGTGAAGAAATGGAAAGTACTGACCTTGTCTTAAGTTGTTGTTGTTTATAAACTAAATGCTAACTTAATTGATGGTGTTGCTACATAAATGCTTGTTTAGTAGTAGGATTCTTTATGCTTGAGTGATTATTGAACTCAATAATTTTTTGATGTTGTGGTATTTGTTGTTCCTGAGGCCTTGAATCTCTACTTGCAACTGAGCAACTTATTGTTGCTTCTGTTGTTGTTGTTGCTGGATTTATTGCTTCTATTGTTGGAGCTATTGTTGTGGTATCTGATTTTAATACGTTGGTGTTGCGGTATGTTTTGTAGGATATCGTGTTTCTTTAGAGCTAGGTGGTGACGTTCCAAAGCATGATATGGATTATTTTGTTGTAAATGATTGATCCCATTCTTGTAAGGAGAATACTATTATGTTGAAGAGGAGAATTATTTTGTTGAAGAGAAGTAATATTATTTTTATTATTTTGAAGATGGTTTACCGAACTCTACTACAAGCTAGCTGCACTAATTCCTTGAATTGAACATAGATTGGTGGAAAACTACATTGTAGTCCAAAAATTTTGCTGTGATGTTTGTACACCAGATTGTTGTAAAGTCATGGAACCCTGCTGCATAGGTATCCCAGAGTTTGGTTTCATTGAAGTAACACAAGAATGTAAATTTATTTGGAGCTGATTAACATGCTTCTCTTGTTGTTGCATCTGAGATAATTTAGTTTGCAGTTGCTAATGTACAGATTGCACTTGGTTGAAAGTCAAAGAAAATGAAACTTTGTAGCCTTAGTGAAAGACAATACAAATTCCCAAATTTTATGCATAAAACTTCCCTAACAAGAAATGGATATCTCGGATTGAGAACCTCCTCTGATATAAAGACCGTAAGCAGGGGTCAAACGTCATCCTTGTGACAATATAATAGGGGTGAAATTGACCATATATCAAGCTGGAAATAAGATATTAGATTGTAGGAAAACCTCACCTTCTGACCATTCATTAAGTAAATCAAAGAAAAGTCACAGATAGTCGGCAGATAAAGTGTATTTGTTAATATTAGAGGCGAATAATACAAATAAAATGAGTTCTTGTTAAAACTTCCACACTTAGCACTGATCTTTTTATTTAGTGGTGCCCATAGCCTGATGACCATAATGCATGGAATCCCATTGCACAATTCTTATAAAATATGGGTAATTCCTTTAGATTAGGGTTCCTTTTTCCACAAGGAATTGTACCATAAGAAAAGGGGGGACAATTATGGAGAAATTTATCTCACTATGCACCAGATACAAAAAAAATCCAAGGATAATCAAGTAGCATAGATTATATAGGACAAGTGAACAAAGGTTATTTTTAGGTTAATTTGGCCGGCGGAGTGTCTTGAATGATAATTTGACATGTTCATCCAATATTAATTTGGATTTGAATTTTAAATTCCTCAAGAAATTCAAGGAATTGTACTACTAGTAGTAGTAGTATAGATTACAATGTCATCGTTTTCCTACTTATGTGTTATCTTTTGGAAAACACACAACAATAGGCCACATGTTAAGATTTGACTTTGAATGATAATTAGTAGGATCCTTGGATAATTTGACAAGGATAATACAGGACAATCCTCTGGCCTCAAATAGGATTAAATTGTACTTTTAATCATGCCTACTAATTACTTTTAGCTCACTAATTTTGCAATTGGGCTATACAAATAGGTAGAAGTCCCGGTGATGAGAAAAACAGATATTTATAGCCACTTACTCTTCTGAATCTTATCACAGCAATGGAAATATAAGCTAAGAAAACTATTATCTTGACATCCTGCTCTAAACTTGCAGCAATCATCTTGATTTGTGAGCTGTGATGGGTATGTCTCTCAGAGAGGATATTGATTAGGGACCATTCCAGTCTTTTAGTCATAGTTATTCCATTTGCAGCCAGGGAAGCTAGATCCAGTTAAATCTCTAAATGTTCAAAAAGAAGCAATGGGAGATAGTTTAGTCTATGGGTACACATCCTAAACAAATTAATGGTTGTTGGAGTTTAAGGAACCATTTTTTCATTTCCGCTTGGAGCCCTAGGCATGGGACCTATGATATTGCAACTACTGTCAAGCAGTAACCAGAAGGAATGTATGTTCCCTGAAAAAGCCCAGTCATCAGGAAATCCATTTCTGTTGATATTTTCATATCATGATAACAGTTTACTGCACTTGGTTTAAAACCTGAAATGAAAATATTTCATCTACTCTCAACGCTGCAACTCTAAGCTATTCTCAAAAATTGAAACATGTCACACTAAAAAGGTATCAACAGAAATGATAAATGGACTGTCAAACCTTCTACCTCTTTCTCATTAACTCAAGAAAATAAATCATTACAACAACTCACTCAAAAGTGAATTTATGAACATCTTACCCCTGCCTTTATTTTATAGACTAAGGAAGAGGGTACAAAAGTAACCCATCTTGGTGTGCACCTTCTTTAAAAAAAAATCCCTAAAACTACCTAGGGATCAACGCCCAATGTTGAATGAAAATATGCATACAAATAATTCACTATTAGTCATCGAATTTATCTCAAGACTCCAAACTTGGTTCTCTCAACATTCATTGATTATTCTCAACTTCATTCAATTGTAGGGTCTCTATACTAATGAAATTTAAGGTTCTTTCAAGCTTATAGATCATCTATTAATCACTTGAACAGTGGATCATATGATCAACAAGAATTTTTAAAGACACAAAGGAATTTATGTGTTTTAATGTCTACTAAAATTCGCAAGGTCTTCATTCTTGGGCGTTATTTGGACTGACTTGATCCCCACATCAGTGGTTAAGAGCAATTTAATTAAACATGGGTTGTTTTGAGCGGTTCTGGGCATGTCTGAGGAGTAATTCAGTAGTTCTGGGCATGTTGTCACCATCAAGCAGTGGGATAATAGTCTCATATCTCCACAGAGATCAGTTATGGGCAGTAAGAGGCATGTTTTCTTGTAGCATCAATTCATTCTGGGCATCATTCACCAATTATGAGCTGTCTTAAGACCTCAAGCAACAGTAAAACTCAACCATCTTGAATGTTGGACACATAAAAAGGCATGAATCTTAGTGATGGGCTAATCCTATTATTAAAAGTAGCATTTATGGGCATGTTTCTAACCTAGGCGACAGCAAATAAACCTGACAGTGATCCTAATCAACATAAGAAGCATATATGGGCAATTTCTAGGAACACTTTGTCACTATTAAGGATTATTATGGGATGTTTATTCCATATTGCAATTCTATCCTAACCTCTAGACAGCAGCTAACATCCTCAATCAGCAATTCTAGGCAGAGTATGAAGCAATTTTCTCAAATAGCAATCACAAACAACCCTAGAAAGGTCATCATTGGGCATTGGTCCAACCATAGGATCCAATTACCACATTGATCCAACCATAGGATTTCATGTCTCTATATTGCCAGTGAAGTTATTACAAATTTTCTGTGCTAGGAATAAGGATGACACTCCAAGCCACTTACAAATGCTCCTCCTTCTACATAGCCCATCTGCCCAAACAAAATGATGCACACTATGGATTGAATTATAGCATTCAAGAGGTGATATTAAGTGTTGCAACCACACCCACTATTTAGCTAACATAGGGAGAGTAAAACATTGAGATGTTTGGAAGGTTTCGAAGAGAATTACAAATACTCAACCATTGTGGTTTATAAAATCAATCCTAAACTCTCTTCATGTTATTGGAGTTCCCTCTTACACAATTCCTATCGCTCTTTCCACATAAGACAATTAAGCATAAATCAAACAGTTAATTACTAGGAGGCATTTCTTTTACCCTACATTGGTCCCAACTCTTTAAAAAATTAGAATACAATGGTTTATAATCAATCTCCAACTCTTTTTGAGTTATTGGAGTTCCCTATCACACAATTCCAATCACCCTTTCCACAAGCATAAACCAAACGGTTACTTAATGGGAGGCATTTCCTTTACCCTGGTCCCTACATTGGTCTCAACTCTTTAAGGAAATGAGAATATTTCTATTTGCAATTTAAATTCACACGTTAATTATCGGTTGGATGTAGGCTTAAACTCAACACAATGCCAATGTCAAAGGAGTGAATTCGGCCAAGATAAATTGTTTTGAAGGGACTCAACTCTGTAAAAAATTTCTGGCCTTTAAATTATGGCAGAGGGAATCAATGGGTCTAATGGGAAGTTTACCACACTACAAGGCAGTGAGGGACTCACACAATGAGAGCATACAACTTATCTAAGTTCCTAATGGCTTGGAACAGGGATGGTTTACTAACTTTAAGAGATTGAAAATGGAAATTCAACTAGGAAATTGCAACAGTCAGATCATCACAACCATTGATCTCAATGCACACAGTGAATGGGTGATCGACTTCCCTTGATTGTTGTTATTAACCCAACTATTAATAGAGATGGAATATAAGCAGGAACTAACAACAACACAATTTGGAATTCATCATATCAATACATTAAAATACTATTGGGAACAAAAATTCCTTCACACATAGTAATCACACATTAATCATATCACGAATTTACTGTAATTCATGAGACAATGGACACATTGTTTACCCTAGAAATCCAAACTAGAAAACCAACATTCAATCGACTTCGTATCGTCGTGATGATGAACCTAGTTGTTTGTTCGAAATGTCAACTCTCCAAACCTAATGCAGCTCTTCCTGAATTCTAAATGGATAAAGTCTTTTATTTCTCCGCAAATGTGCAGGTTACAATTCACTCTGGTTGTCTTGTTCATTCACAATCTTCTCATAGGAATTTCATCAGTGATCCCTCTCAGTCTCTACCAAATAACCTATGCAAACTTGTTGTGTCTAAATTTAGTAATTAATATGCTATGCTTGGTGGTCAGTTGGAAGGCCAAGCATCTTTGACTCTTAAGCTTTCTTGAAGTCTAGGGTTGGCCTTCTTACTTTGTCTTCTACAACACTAGTTTAAAGTATTGTTTCCTCATGTTTTTTTCTTTTTTTCTTTTTTTGTCAAGTTTTTCTTCTACTCACTCCATTTCTCCTTGCTTGTGTTGGAAATACAAATTTACGTGGAGTTATGGACACCCACCAATTTGGCATGGGGCCCTTTTCGCTATAAACCCCATCTCCCATGTTTTCAACATTCTTATTCACAAACCATGCTTATGTTGTCAGACTTGATTTGTTGAGATCGACCTTGCACTAACCCTAGTCAATAACTAGTTGCTTTCTTTCATGGATCCAATTCAAATCAAAGAGATAGTAGGAGGCATAGGCAAATAATAAAATAAAACTTAAGTTACTAGAACAAAAGAAAAGGAAACTCCTAGAAACCCAGTGTAGGAACCCTGAGCACTTTATGTGGAGTATCAATAGTGAAAAAAACCACCATATGCCTAGTGTTTTTTTTTAAAGAATGACATCTGAAAATAGCAGCAAACTGAGAGCCCAAGATACCCTTGATTTCATGCCTCATTATAGTCCGCACCATATTGTTGAATTGATCATGAAACTCAGCATTTGCATGGCAGCAAGTTTGGCACTCCATGAGGCCTAAGATCAACACCTCACCTAGCCTAAGTTACACCATAAAACGAGCCCAATGCCATCTTCACCAAATAGAGAAGTAAAGTAGCACTGGATTGGAGGACATCTGATTGGCATATGGTTGTTACTTAACCAATTTCTTTGATGCCAAATCGGCAAGTTGACAGGATAGAGGAGGTGCAAGGGGTTAATGGTTTTCATAGAATCCTGTAAAGTCACAGAACCAGAAAGCTTGTACAACAAGTTGTCTTAACCAAGGTGTTGGGGGTTAAAAAGATGGACATGTTAAAGCAGTGCAGAAGAAGAAGAGGCCCAGATGGACCTAAAATCAAATTAAAATGACACAAATCCTTGCATTAGATTGGATGAAGGCATCCTAAAGCCTAGCGCTGGGAAGAAGTAAGCCGAAGTTGACCCAAGCACTTGCATGGATCCCATAAAATCCAAATAAACAATATTTTAGGAGGGACACCAAGCACTAAGAGGTATCAAATATAAACCTTGATGTACCAACAGGTTGTTCATCCAATAAAAGGTTGTTCCTACTATTTAGATTTCATCTTTAATGAATTATATGGTTGCTAGAAGATCATCGATTTGTTATTCTATGTCTCTTGAACATTTCACTTGGTTGTTATTAATATATTAGTATTCAGATCTGTTATGGCTAAAGAATACGACAAGGAAAGGATCACTGGGGTGGACAAAAGTCAGATTACATAATGCCCATTCAACTCGTGGATGCCTTGAGAAATAGAAATATGGTCTTCTTTAGTCAAGCTGCTTCAAGTAATGATAACAGTGATCAGTTATGGGAATCAATATAGGATATCAAGCACCAGGTCATAGAGGGACTTCAATGGATAGTATACACCATCTCTCTCATCCATGCAGGAATTGAATTGAGAGAGGAGGGCAGTGAGCTTCTATGGAAAGCAAATTTGAAGAATGGAAAATACAGTGTCAAACTGGGATATAGATTGCAGCTTCTAGGAAGCAATCGAGAGAGCCTTTGGTGGTGGCAGATAGTATGGAAGTTACAAGCTCCTGCTAAGACCATCCTTCATTCTTGGATTTCCCTAAAGGGTTCAATCCCTACCTGGAATCTGTTAAAGAGAAGAGGATGGAGAGGCCCTATCAAATGCCCTTTTTGACGAGAACAGGAGGAATCATCTGGATTCTAGACACATCTTTCTTCATTATCACTTCAAAGAAGTTTGGACTATCTCCCATAGTCTAAGAAAAACCCAAGTCTCTTGGTCCAAGGGTAGTATAAACGAGGCACTTCACCACTGGATCACATCATCCAATGAGGAGGACAACGCATTAGCATTTGGAATTAATGTGGTCGATTTGGATAGCTCGCAATGAGAGCATATTTCAAAACAAACCACCCAAAATTTACCCTCTCTTCTATAGTTTGAAGGCCAGCAGGTCCATGCTTATAAAAAAAAAAGAGGTAAATCCCTTGTGATCTTTTCATCAACCTTATTATGACCAAAGTATCCCAAAGGATATTTTGATGGGGCTTCTGAAGGAAATCTAGGCCCCAAACAAGAAGAAGCTTCTTTCATTCTAGGGACTGGTCGATCTACAAATAATAGGGCATAATACACAGCAGTGAGTACTCCTCTTAAAATTGCCTGAAATTTGGGATTTGGAAGGTTGTCTACTTTTGGGGACTCTCGAGTCTCAGGTGATCATTTGATGGTTATACAATGACAGTGAGAAAGTGAACATTTCACAGCAGGCGAGGTTCAGTTCTGGGAAGGTGATTATATCTAGGATGCATTTGATCTCTCTCACCCACATCTCTGAGGACTCAACATGGATGCAGATTGAATGGAAAAATGGACAGTCTAAGAACCAAAAGGTAATATACTGTTGGATCATGATTTGAAGGGCTAGTTTTGTTGACTGAACTAGCATTATGTGCACAGATGCAGCAACAAGCCAACCTGTTGCAGAGGTTTTGGACACTTTTGCACAAGTATGGGCTTGAAAAAAGCCTCGATCTTCATTCCCAGGCATATTTTAAGGCTAAATTAATAGTAAACAGTCATGACAATCACCCTAAGGTGAATTCTGGGAAACACATGAAGGCTAAACAATAGTAAAATTCTGCTTCTGTGCATAATTCCACCTAATATCAGCAATAGGGATTGTTCTGGGTGTCTCTCTGATGCAATTTGTGTGAAAAAGGGAAGTTTTGGGCACCTTTAACCCATCTTTCCTAGTTTTGGGTGGATTTGTGTGTGATACAACAACAAAAGGGCTAGCTTCTTAGCACACTCCTTATAGCAGCATCCCTAAAAGGGGGTTGATCCACTTCAGAAGTACTTGTTTGTTGGGAATTAAGGGAGTTTCAGTTCATCGTTTTCATTATCAGGTTCATCTTCAGAAATGGAAACAAGTCATCAATATCTCGTGTATGCTTTTATGGTTCTTCTACTTTAATTCCCAACATGTGGTATCAGGATTCAGAGCAATGGTGCCAAAGAATTTTTTCAAAACTGCATATATTATATACATGATATACACAACTGAGCTATTTAGTAATTTGGTCCCATTGCAAGAGGCCTGGAGGACACACAATGTATAACATAAATTCGAATATATTTTATTTGAGAAAGAATATTACAATAACTATTAATGAATAGAAGTTAGATGACATGTTTGGGACAGTATCTGATGTACTTTTCCCTTCAATTCTACTTTTATACTAAAAAAAATACATATTAAAAAATTGTATATATACAATGAAATGTAATTTTTTCTTCAAATTAAAAACTAAATTAAAATTAATTACATAGAAGGAATTTAAAAATAATTGATAGCTTGTTATCCTGTAATTGAATGTCATTATAGGTCCTAGCACTAGTCAACCTCATGTTCCAAATTCCAACACAATTTGAATTAGAAATTATGTGGTCATCCTAATTTCTCACTTCAAACATGTAAAGTGAATGTGCTATCTCAAAATCAATCTCTGAACTGACCTCCATCTTCCTGCAAATCAGAGGACTATAATGTAAGATTGTCCCTCATCAATTCCATTATTAATGTGTTTTCCTTGTATGATTCTTCACTAAGAGTATCAAGCTCTGCAATGGCTTCATCAAATGCTTGTTTTTCCAAGTGACATGCTCTGTAGCAAACCATCCATAAATTAGGTATCATACTGGACAGTTAGAACTTAGAAGCAATTAAAATTGCTTGTATACTCTACAAATTTGAAACCTCCATGCAAATATAGGCACAAGATTCAACAGTGTCAAACAACCTACCAAAATTTGGATCAACATTCCATCATTTTATTTGTAAAGATATCAGAAAACCTAAGAAAGTATTTACTATTACCCAAACTAGAAATGAAACAACTACATGACCTTAGTTTTCAGGGGAGTTCTGAATTTCATAGTAGAAAACCGAAAAGTTCAGTACTAAGCCATTCCTGATTGGATGAGTGAAAGGGAGATCTGTAGCTGCAGTATTTGAAGCAGTCCGCAATAATACAAATTAACCTTATTAAGCTATCCAAACACACCTACCTTTTATTATATATTATTGAAGACCTTTTGTTTTATTACTTCAACCAAGTACAACCATATAAACATAATGAAGCATCTTTTGTAATATTATATAATTTTCAATCTCCACCTCATAAGCTTTCAGAGATTGATCAGCAATCTTCTTCCTTTCAATTCAAGACTTAAATTATGCAAGATATCGGTAGTAATCACCTTTACTGATACAACCATATAGCGATATACAACTCAGAACATGAAGAAAAAAATTGAATAAAATTCTCCCTTTAACTATTAGTATGATCAAAGTTTGTAGAATGCATTTTATACATTGAAAAAAAACAGGTCTCATCGAGCAACTAGCACATGCATAAAATCCAAATTCTCCTAACAACATAGAAAACCAATAAGGTATAAATAAAACTACCATGGCTTTACACAAAATCTGTCATATGGGAAGTAGCAAATGCCATAAACCAAATAGAGGCCAGTTGTCAAGCACAAAAAGAACTGTAAATCATGCAGCAGCAAGGATCATGTCATGTCTAGTGGAGGGTCATCCTTTTCCTCGGGGGTTGACATCCTTCAACAACAGGGATCATGTCATGTCCAGTGAAGAGTAATGGATTCTTGATGGATTGGGCAAATGGACGTAGCCAAATTTCAAACTTGAATTTGAATCCTGTCCTGGAGTTGATCTTGGAGTTAAAAAGACGCTTTGAACAAATCTCCTTTGCACATATATACAGAGAATTCAATACAAAAGCAGATTTTTGCTCAAAGGAATCCTTAACAATTCAATAAATATTACTGGAAGAAAAGGTATTTAGGGGAGAAGCTATAGTCTTAGTTTCTGTTAAGTCCTTATTTGACGCATAAGAGGTCGTTGAGGCAGGGTGGTTTTTTATTTTTAGTTAATGGAAATTCAAAGTTTATGAATGTTTAGAAGTTGTAATTTTTTTATAAGAACCTTGGAGTTTTTAATATTTGGAATCTAGAGGACTGCCATTAGAAAAGGAGATGGTCTTCTTGACCATCTGAACATGATTCAAAAGACCAGAAGAATGTATATTTTGATTTTTGCTTTGGAAATATCAAATATAAAGCTTTTTTTCTTGGAAAAAATACTTACTGTTGGATTTTCCTCTCCTGATTTTTCCTACTCTTCTGCAGAGAATTTTTCTTAATGGGGATCCTTACAATTTCTATCTCGGATGGGATCTTTTCTTTGTCTTCGAAGGAAGTTCGTGGAGCTCTTACTTCAGGTTGACTTTCACCCCAATGTTCGGGTACACAAGGTACTACCAAAGGACCGAACACCAAGAGCAACCACTTCACACAAACAGATCACAGATCAACACACCGATGTTTTGACGTGGTTTAAACCCTCTTGAGGGAAACACTCCACGGCCCCGGCCAAATAGCTTCTACGGGACAATTTATTATGCAAAGAAAGAAAGTTACAAATGAGCTTCTCATAATCGATCAACTAAACAATGACCCTCCATGCTCTTTAAATAGAGATCATGGACCAATCGGGTGTTAAGCCACGGATCAAGGTTAGGTTTGATCTAAGAGAAGTTGAGCCGTCGGATCACTCTATGTCGGAAACATATCGTGACCGTCGGATTAAGTATTTACAAATGCATACTAAAGAAACACACTATCCCTAACGGATATATTACACAAGTTGATCTTAACTAACTCCTAAGTGTCTAAATATCCTAACATGTTTATGAATGTTTAGAAGTTGTAATTTTTTTATAAGAACCTTGGAGTTTTTAATATTTGGAATCTAGAGGACTGCCATTAGAAAAGAAGATGGTCTTCTTGACCATCTGAACATGATTCAAAAGACCAGAAGAATGTATATTTTGATTTCTGCTTTGGAAATATCAAATATAAATCTTTTTTTCTTGGAAAAAATACTTACTGTTGGATTTTCCTCTCCTGATTTTTCCTACTCTTCTGCAGAGAATTTTTCTTAATGGGGATCCTTACAATTATTACTGGAAGAAAAGGTATTTAGGCGAGAAGCTATAGTCTTAGTTTCTGTTAAGTCCTTATTTGACGCATAAGAGGTCGTTGAGGCAGGGTGGTTTTTTATTTTTAGTTAATGGAAATTCAAAGTTTATGAATGTTTAGAAGTTGTAATTTTTTTATAAGAACCTTGGAGTTTTTAATATTTGGAATCTAGAGGACTGCCATTAGAAAAGGAGATGGTATTCTTGACCATCTGAACATGATTCAAAAGACCAGAAGAATGTATATTTTGATTTCTGCTTTGGAAATATCAAATATAAAGCTTTTTTTCTTGGAAAAAATACTTACTGTTGGATTTTCCTCTCCTGATTTTTCCTACTCTTCTGCAGAGAATTTTTCTTAATGGGGATCCTTACAATTTCTATCTCAGATGGGATCTTTTCTTTGTCTTCGAAGGAAGTTCGTGGAGCTCTTACTTCAGGTTGACTTTCACCCCAACTAGATCTTTTCTTTCTCTTTCTCTTAACTATTGAAAAACCATCTCAGTCCACCTATAGTGGGTTGATCTTTCCCTCATAGGGATTACTATGGGGTTTAATTTCTTCTTCTACTATTCAAATCATTTTGGGGTAGGTTTCTAGCAAATATCCAATTTCTTAATAGATCCTATATCGATAAGTTTTGATTTCATAGAACAAAGTGTGGGCCCATTGTACTCCATTACCTTCAAGGTGATCTCATTTTGTTGTCCTTTAGTTAAGCTAGTTGTACATGTATTCTTGCATAATAGAATAAGCAACCATCTTTCTTACTTTGGTAAACCCAATAAACTTACCTAAGGCCTTACCAATTTATCCATGACCTCATCTTCCACTAAGGGAAAGGATAAATTGGGGACTCTCACCCAGACAAGGGATAAGGAGACAAACATGGAAGATGGGTTTAATTCTGGGAACAAATTCGCAAAGAAGAACTAGCCCTGCCCCAAATCTAAGGCCCTTCTTCCATTACTCTCTTCCTATTTTCAATGTCTTCGTAATGAACTATGAAAAACCCACGGGGGATTCACTCAGTGAACTTGTTACATAGCACGATGGTTCATAGGATATTAAAGAATATCCCAAATTTCACTAAATAGTGGAAAATGCCTTCTAAAATTGTATTGTTGAACACCCCTCCCAATATACCTTTCCAATTAAGAAAACCCCTAGTTTCATCAAATATTGTATATATTGATGTTTTTCAACACATTTTTAATACCCCCTTTATATCATATTATCAAGTTGTAACAAACAGGAGCCCTAACACATCTTAGTATAAGTAAACAATATGCTAAATAAAATAATAGTATAATGCTAATAATGATCCCACCAAGATTGCTTGGAAGACTGAACAATTTGTAGCATTGGATAGTGGAAGACCCAACAAAATAGTAATGGGTAAGGAAAAATGTGCAAAGGAAACCCAATCAAGAGATCAATGTACCAAAGGATGTAAAAGACTGATAGTTCAATAGTCACTTAAATGCTTAGAAAATATGATAATTGCATATGTTTCACACCATATCCTACTAATATATCAATTTTATATCATGTAAATACAAGTATAGCCATAGAGATCTCATCTTTTCTATAAGCTTAATAAATTAAACTCCATAAAAATGCAAAATTGAAACCCTTTCATGGATGGACTTCTCGCTTTCATATCAAAACAAACATCATTGTTGTTTGAACCCCCAAATGAATAACTTTACATATTGGATTGAAGGGCTTCAACATAGAAGAAAGAGCGTTGGTCATGGGCGGGATATGTATTTGCAGAACAAGTTGATTGCAGTTGTGACCAACAGATCACTCCAATCCCGTTTCACATCGAGAAGAAAGCTAACCAGCCCGAAGTTTCTGTGACCGAGCTATGGGAAACAGATGATTAGAAAAATTCCTCTTACTTTCTAATAACGCCATATGATCATGTGCATAGCTTGGATTTGGGTCATTCACAAAATGCAATGAATTTCCTCTACCTCCTCCATTTATTCTTTCAATTAAGGGAATTAACAACATTTAGTTACCTTTCATTCAGTGATATCTAATTTTTTGTATCTTTATAGGAGAGGGAGAAATCTCCATTGTTAAGTTTCAAGTTGGAAATAGTTATAAAGATACACAGATGGTGAAAAGTATATGATAACATTTCATGGCAGTGATAACACATAGATTATGTAAATAAAGAGTTAGATTTTCACCTATGTTCATATCAGTTCCAATACAATATTAAGATGGTTGCCTTCATATAATAATTGAAATTACAATTATGAATGTGCTAACTCAATCTAATAACTATTCCTAACTGGCAATCTGAAAATATTAAAGAAGAATACAAAAAGTAAAAAGAAATAATTGGTCAAGAAAGGTTGCTCTAACTTTTATTGGTTCCTGTGAGCCAAGAAATATTGATCTCACTTTTCTTGGTTGTCATGGAGGAAGGTGTGATTTATTATAATACCCACCTAAAACCCAACCTAAAAATTGAAGAGAGATCTTTTACTAGAATGACTACAAAAAATACAATACAATTGTTCAACTCCAAAACTCTCAATTAGCTACATCTCTTAAATTTGGATTTGGCAAGGAACCAAATGCATATTCAAGCATACTAAATAGTGTCATAGGCTGCAATGTGACTTCTATTTAGAAAATAAACACACTTTGGAAATTGGCCTCATATAGAACATCGAGTATAATGTTACAAGATTGCCCCAGTTTTAACACTAGCAAACTCAACCTCAATTATAAGTGTAAAATCTTGCATACATATTCATAACAAGTGGCGACACTAAATTTTGGACATCACATCAATAACATTCAGCATAAAAGAACAAAATACTATCACCCAGGTTATCTCAATGCCTCAAAATTCTAATATTGTAGTGCCTTCTATTCCAAGAATCATACTGCGTATCTAAATAACTTCACTAAGCAACAAAAAGAGTAACCCCATAAAAAAAAAACACAGTGGAGTTAACAATAATAGTTGCAATATTATCAAATTTTCAAAAAGCCGATTACAATTGCAGAAGTTGCTCTGATATCTTTACAAAAAAATTCAAGTCTCTGTTGGAAGAAGAAAGGATGAAAAAAAATTAACTCACAATTTAAAAAAAAAAACGTCATTAGTTATATACAAAAAACCATATCAAACCAGTGCAAGCCAAATACGTGTAGCTTGAACAATGGAAAATTTGTAGGATTATATTGGAGACGAAAGAATTTAAAATACAAAAACGCATAGCATGACTAAAAAATATTTATATAAAAAACACAATATAGAAAAAATATATGATGTTGATTTTAAAAAAAGGAGCAATGGCGAGATGACTCATAAATGAGGGGGGGGACCTTCAAAGTGGGGGAGGGGGACCTTCTTGATTTGATGTAAAAAGATCAACACCAAAATTTTCTGCAACATGTGAAAATTGCTATAGGTCATGCTTCTAGTTTTTTCCTATAATAATTTTCAATTATTAATAACATAAGAATGTAATAACATAAGATAGTAAAATGAACTATCTATGCATGCCAAATGATCATATACAAGGATCCTTGGAAGCTAAACACATTGACGGGGACTAAGAATTATTTTTATAAACTAATTAAAGACTTCATAAAGTATACATCTAAAGTGAGAATTCCTTTTATAAACATTACCATTGACTTTCTATATTTAACTTTCCTTAACATTACATAGAACTCCATTCAACATAAGAAAACAAATATCAAAAACATTATATTTAACACGCACACACTCACATGCACACACACATAACAAGCTAATATTTAAAAAAAATCAAATTATTTTTAAATAAATTATATAATAAAAAAAATCAAACTATTTTTAAATAAATTATATAATAAAAAAAATCATGAAAAAAAACTGGCTAATAATAAAATATTAATATTTAATTTATTATTTATAACCCTAGAAACACTTTTGCTCATGCTTTGTTATTATGTTTTATTGAGAACATATTAATATTGGATTCATTTTTCAACACATATGTATTCTTTCAAAAAAAATGAATCTTATTTCTCTATCTATGCAAAACGGAAATTTTCCCAAAATTAGAGCTTGTCTTCGTTTCATATCAAAATTTTTAAAATAAATTAAATAACGCTCCGATTAAGTTTTCTTTATTTTGGAAGATTTGTAATTTGATTTAATTGGAAATTTTTTATGTATGAAACTTACAAAAATACTCAATTTTTTTAATTATATGATGGAATGATATCATCAAATTATTATACTATCCAATGATACAATGAAATACTTTGATATTTTTTTTAAGATGAATTTATAAAGTTAGATTTCAATTAGAATTAAAAACTTAAACAATGATATTTTATTATAATATAATTAATGTAATAATATAAATATTGTATTTCTTTTTTGAATATTTATGTGAATTTATTATTTAATTGTGACTTTATATATTACTTAAAACAAATTCATAATGTTTTTTATTAAGTTAGATTTCAATATATTATTTAACTGTGAGTTTATATATTACCTAAAACACATAAATAATGTTTTTTTTATCAAGTTAGATTTCAATTGGAATAAAAAATTCAAGCAATAATATTTTATTACAATATAATTAATGTAATAATATGAATATTTTATTTCTTAGTTCTATTTATTAAAATTTGTTAATTCTATTTTATGATTGTTAAAGGCTTTGAAATGACAAATGACCACGTTGGAAGTAAAATTGTTCAAACAAAATAATAATTTAAAATTAAATTAAAAAAAAAAAACTTGACATGTAGTTGTTGTACTAAACATTTCTTTAATGATGATGAATACTATCATTTTTGTACACCATCACTAAATGATAAGTGCACAATTTCATTAATGATATAATTTTATATAATCTACCACATACACATTAAAATTAGTTTCTAATTCTAAAAACTCAATTTACTCTAATTTTTTTTAAATAAATTAAAAAAAAAATTTCCAACAAAATATCAAAAAAAATAGCATTATAATATAAAGTGGAAAAAGAATAATTAGAACTTTTTTATTTTTTGGTACTTTCTCCACAAGTTATTTCTTTCTTTTAATGTTTTATTTGGGTCAACATTGTTGGTCTAAGCATTTTTAAAAATTTATAGTAATGATAATATATAAAAAATGTATTATTTATAAATTTTAATATAATTGATTAAATTGATTATATAATTTTTCACAATTTATTAAAAAAATTAATTTCATAAAGTTAGAATTAATTAAAAAGCCCACTATTTCTACCTTAAAAGTGTGACAAGTTTAAGTAAGAGTAAGAAATGTTTATCAAATTGAAGGATGCAAAAGAGTAATAAGCTTATGCCAAGTTTAAAAAAGATGTAATTTTTTTACCAATGAGACCATACAATGCATAGAAATTATAGGTATAGGAATAGTATTGGTAGATTTGTCCCCATTCAAATCTCTTGTGAGTGCTTTTTACAATAAAGGTTAAAACTAAATTAAACATGTCAAAGATCTTGTTTCATTTTTTATTAAGATTATACCCTAAAATTATAGTTTCATTTTGATTCAAAATGTTCATCAATAACCCTAAATGCCATTTCATTTTACTATCTTGGAATTCAAAACTAGAATGCATTATTGAAAACAATAACATATAGATGTTTAAGACAATTTTTATGTAGTAACTGTAAACATTTTTTCATTTTAACCTAGCATTATTATATATAGTTTATTTTCTAATACATATATAACATATGTTTGTCTTTTTATTAGCATATATATACATTTTTTTCTTTTGACTTAACAAAAATATATACCATTCAAATACTATATATGTATTCATATGTTGTGTTTTGTATTTTTATCAATATGTACATTTTTAATTAATACAATATATTTGACTTATTTTTATATTTGATTTATATTGTATGTTCTCTTTTTATTGAGATATGTATGTATATATATGTTTTTCTTTATTTTGTTTCTTTTAATTAAGACTAATACATTCAAACTTTTGTGATTACACAATGAATGATGTATAGGTTGTTTCAAAAATAATATATTTAAACTTTTATGGTTAAGTATGTGTTGTTTTTATTTTATTGACATATGTATTTTTTAATTAATACTATATATTTGGTTTATTTTTATCAACATGTAAGATATAATTTCACACTATTAATTATTTTTATTTTTATTATATGGGTGAAAACGTGAAGGTGGGTAACACTTTCGTGAGAAACGAGTGGGAAATCGTCTTAGCGGAAGTTATTCGGCCGAATAATTTATATTATTCGGCCGCATAATTTACATTATTCGGCCGAATAATTTAAATTATTCGGCCGAATAATTCAATGGTTATTCGGCCGAATAACCATGAACAGTTCTCCGTCCAGCCTAACGGAGATCCTTGAAATGTGTGCAAACAGTTGCCGGACGGAAATTTTTTTTTGGCAATAGTTTATTCGGCCGAATCATTATTCGGCCGAACAATTAATCGGCCGAACAATTACTCGGCCAAACAATTATTCGGCCGATTAATTGTTCGGCCGAGTAATTGTTCGGCCGAATAAGTATTCGGCCGAATAATTGTTCGGCCGAACTATTTTTCTGCATAAAAGCACAGCATCGGCTGCCATATGGCATTCTTTGCTGTAATTTTGCTGGACCCCGCAGCGGGCCCGCATCGTCTCTGTCGCCACCTTGCCGCTATCCGACGGCCCCCCTGCTGACGCTCCGCGAACTGCTGCTACAGTTCGCCACCATCCTGTTTCCCCACGATGCCCGCCTGCTGACGCTCCGCGAACTGCTTTTGCTGCCTGTCTTGTTGATGCCCGTCGGCTATGCGGTTGATAGCTCGTCGCCTACGTTAGCCACCCTGCTGTGTGCCGACGACTCGCTGATGCCCTGCGATCTTTTGCAGCTCGTCGGTTTTACGGTAGATAGTTTTTCGTTTTGTTGGCTGGTTGATGCTCTTTCTTGCTGGGTGTAGCTCGTCGTCAGTTATGCTTTGGGTGGCAGGTTGCCCGTTTGTTTTGCTGCGAGGAGGTGGTTGCGGTTTTGTTTGCAGGTTACAAATTTGTCATTTAGGTGTGTATTTTTCATTGTTGTGTTGTTTTGATTCTTGCTGTGTATTGATATGTTAAGTTGACGATATTTTTTTCTGCTTGGTGAAGGAATAACTTTCGTGGAGCGTTGGTGGGACGAATAATAGTGGTGTCGTTTGGATACAGGTATGTCGCATATTCTCCATATTGGTTTGTGGCATTAGAAAAAAATTGAAAAAAAATCTGTTATGGCACTTAAAATCAGAAGTTTAACTTTTTTATAATTAATGTTGATTTTAGAGATAATTTTATGTGCATGAACAGGGTCCATGTAGTCTGCACATGAAGTCTGTTCATGAGCAGAGTCCATGTAGTCTGCACATGAACTCTGTTCATGAGCAGAATCCATGTAGTCTGCACATGAACTCTGTTCATGAGCAGAGTCGATGGACTCTGCACATGAACTCTGTTCATGAGCAGAGTCCATGGACTCTGCACATGAACTCTGTTCATGAGCAGAGTCCATGGACTCTGCTCATGACTCTGTTCATGAGCAGAGTCCATGGACTCTGCTCATGACTCTGTTCATCAGCAGAGTCCATGGACTCTGCTCAAGACTCTGTTCATGAGCAGAGTTTATGGACTCTAAGAGGTTAATGAACTGTTCATGAAGTGTACCACAAGAGTAATAAACCGTTGTAGTAATTTAAGCCTGCTTGTAATTTAAGCCTGCTAGTATTAATAGTTTATTACAGGATAAGCTGTATTACGACCATGTTATATTTAATTAGCCTGATTCTAATCCTCGTTATTATGCCTCGTTATTATGCTTGTAATTTAATTATTAATACCGAAGCACGTCTATATTACCTGGAAAGCTAATCTGGTTAAAAGTAATGCGCTTTACTGTGCCTGGTTTAATCTGAGTAAGCTTATTTCTGTTTAATAAGAGCATATAATATTTTAATTAATGTGGCAGGAAATTGTAATTGACTAATCACTTCACCATTAACACTGTATAATGAACACAGTCCATGGACTCTGCTTATGAACTCTGTTCATGAGCAGAGTCCATGGACTCTATAATAGATATATTTACCCTAAGCATAGCTATGTCCACTATTTTACAAATTAATAGAGTTGTGTTTCTTAAATGTTTTATGTATTTAACGTTTAATTTGGTGTATAAATAGAAACATGTTTTATTTGCCGAGAGATAATATAATGGGGTAGAGCAGAGTTCATGAACTCTGCTCATGAACTCTGTTCATGAGCAGAGTTCATGAACTCTGCTCATGAACTCTGTTCATGAGCAGAGTTCATGAATTCTGCTCAAGAATATAACTTTGCTCATGAACAGAACTATGCTCATGTTATGGTCTTTTTTATATATAAAAATGGTAAGATATTTTTTATATCAAACAACATAACATGTATTTATTTTATTCTTATGGAATGCAACGCCATGGCTTCTTTATATAAATGGATATTTAAACCCTAAACTTGAATGAGTATCATATTAAGTTTCCCATAAAAGTTCTATGTTCCTAGGTTTTTTTTTTATAAAAATGAAGGAATGTTTGTTTATTGAGATATAGAACAAAAACATAAGTGATCAGTGAAAAATTTGGAAGATTATTGTGTACTATTACAATTAAATGATTATAAGATGATTATTGATGTTATGTTTATGGTGGAATAGTGTTCTTAGAGCTAGAAGAGGAACTTATGAAAGAAAATAATTATAATATTTTAGGTGGCTCTACATTTTGTATGCAGATTTTTAAGAGATGCTTTTAAGTTTGTAGAATGAACATGTAACAATTTCAATGTGTGTAAGTTGTTTTATCATAAATATAAATTAGAAATCTCTTAATAAGTGGATATATATGTTATACTATTTTAGCCAGCTCTACATTTTGTATGCAGGTCCTTAAAAGATATGTTTTTAAGTTTGTAGAGTTAACATGTACAACTTTAGTGTGTGTAAATTGTATTATTATAAATATGAGCTAGAATTCTCTTAATAAGAATATATATATATGTTTAGTGAGATGTTTGTTCATTGACATATATATTTCAACCATATTTGTTGGATTAAAAGTTATTAAGGTTATTATACTACTTCAATTAATCATGTTATGACTTATATTTGATAATGAAATGATTATTAGATATATCTTTATGCTGCAATATTAGTGATGGTAAGGAATTTTAGGTAATTAATTAGAGTTAGGAGGGGGACTTACATTTTGTATTTTTTTATCAAATATTGGCTTGATGTTTGTAGAATAGTCATGTACAATTTCAATATGTTAATGTTTGTGTAAATTTAGAAGTTATATCAAATGGAAAGAGAGTCTTCGAGGGGAAAGCGTAGGAGGTCATCACAATCCTCAGGAATTGGTGTTCCAGTTGGTAGTCGAAGGTTGTCGAATTCACCGAGAGGTTCGAGTTTATTGCATGGGTCCCAGTCATTTGATCATCAACAAGTTCGAAGGGGTACACATGATTCTCCTTCATCTTCTGTGGGAGAGCGTCGATCTCAACCTTCTGTTGGTATGAACATTAATGTTTAATAAAGTATAAATTGTATTTTTTTGTGTTTTGAAGTTATGGACAAGGTTAATTCTTGACTATGGCTATATTTGAAGCAGAGCGACATTCAGAAGATGTGCGTAATTCGATGGAGCGAGGGGGAGATCAAGATAGGATTGTAGATGATGAAATAGGTGTGGGTGGAGAGCAAGGTCCTGAAGATCCTCCTAGAGCTAGGACAACATATGTTCCACTAGATGAGGGGTGTACACCCATATCAACTTATCCATCTGATTTACCTGATGAGCTTCCATGGCAAGGTGTTGTGCAACAAACTATTCTTGAAAGTTGTAGATCCCATTATGACAGGTTGAACAATGATTTTTGTTCTTTGGATCTCCCTCTAGAGAGTCGACAAAGTCTAGAGATTGTTTTGGCGTCTTTGCAGAAATTCATTGATGCATATGAGGAACTTGGACCAACTACAAATAGTTTTGCTCATTTGATGCGGATGCGAAGGGACCAAGTTATGGGTCCAGATAAGTGGGAGGTTGTGAAGGAGAGAGTCACTAGAGAACAAGCCAATTCAATGTTCAATTTCAAAGAAGGCCTTAAGCGAAAAATGTTGAAAGTGCAATATTTCAAGCATCCTCAAATTGCACATTTAATATATGATCGATTTCTTGCAGCTTATGGTCGATTGCCTTGGAACGATGAGGTTCCTAATTATTTTGCTAGATTTTTTTATGCAGAGTTTTTTTTAGGTATGAAGCCTAACTATACTGATGTTCCCTCTGACTTTTATGGAGCTGGAAAGGGTAGAATATATAATCGAAAAGGTGCTCTCAGAGACCCTACCACTATACAACCTCCGCCTGAGATACCTCGTCCACCAAGGGTTGTGGCTTTAAGATCAGAGATGGAGACAACATCTCAACTAGGGACAGTTGGAAGGGAATCGGTAGGTGATGGTTTAGCTTCAGCTCTTGCTGGAGTAGAAGTCGGTTTGGTGCGAGAGAGGGCTCGTGTTATTCTTCGTCAGAGTTTTGTCTACAAGACGAATGACGAGGTAGATGCATTGAGCATTGATGATCTCAGGGCTTATGCTAAGTCTTGTCGAGATATAGCTTCAGATGTGTTATCCAATGACACATCGAGCATGGGAGAGGTTTGTTGATTATGCTATGACAATCTATTTGATTTTTTTTAATCATTTTGAATTGAATTTTTTGCTACATGGGAATAAATATATTAAGCAAATGTATTTTGTCTGCAGTTTACGTCAATGTTAAATGCAAATAATTTTCGAGTCTCCAGTAGTCAAAATCGAGAGCATCCTAGTCAAAATGAAGAGCGCTTAGGAGAGGTATTTTAATTATAATATTTATGATTGAACATGAAATTTTTTTTGTTTGCTTGAATTTTAATAAATATCAATGTATCTTATTGTTAATTTGACTTATTTATGCAGGTTTCATTAGATTCCAACTTTTTAGATGATTTACCATCTCTTGTGAGCTAATGATTTTAATTTTTTTGTTTTGGTTTTAAGTTAATTGCTTAATTTATTATTTGTATCTACTATGTTTTATTTATTAACAAAATTTAAATTTTAGGGAAGAGAGCATTTAGAAATTGGGGGCGAAGATGTGGGGTCTCTAATGAATGCAGATATTGCCACTGAGGTAATTTTGTTGAATTAGAAATGATCTTTGATATATAAGTTTAATGGTTTATATTTTTTTGATTTATTTGAAAATTGTTTTTGTACATGTTGCAGCTTGGCTCTTTGAGGTCCTTTGGAGCTAAAGGAAAGTCTCTAGGGGAAAAAAGTGGTGGACATGCATCCAAAGAATTTGATGTATGATTTTTTTAATAATTGAATTGTTTTGTAGATGAGTTTAATATCAAGGAATATTTTGAATTTAGTTTAAAATTGTTTAAATAATTTATGATCTAAATTTATAATTTGTTTTTTTGTGTATTGTAGGTGGAGTTGAGTCCCAGGGAAGGTCCTAGTGGAAAATAGTGGAAAGATATTGGTCTAGATGGATAGTGGTTCAGACTTTATTGTTTTTGTTGATATATATATTTTGTAGTTGTTTTGAACATGGAGGGTATTTATTTTTTGATTATATTTACATGTACATTGAATTCACATGTTCATCAACTTTTTTTGGATTATATACATGAGTACATGTCTATTATTTCTCATTTGGTAAATGTTTAGAATATGTTTTGCATGAATGTTTAAAGTGTTTTGATAATATTTATAATATGTTTTGCATGAATGTTTAAAATATTTTTATAGGTGTAATCCAAGGTTAGGAAATGTTGAATGATGAGAATGAATGTTATGAAGTTAGAAAATGTTGAATGATGAAAATGAATGTTGAATGTTAGGAATGTTTAAAATGTTATTCCAAGTTGGGAAATGTTCAATGTTGAGAATGAATGTTATGTTAAGAATCAATGTTGAGAAAAAATGAATGGGAGGTGTTAGAGAAAAAAGAATGTAGGGAAAGAATGAATGGGAGGTGTTATGGAAGAAGGAATGTTTTTATAGGTGTAATCCAAGGTTAGGAAATGTTGAATGATGAGAATGAATGTTATGACTTGCTAGAAAATGGTTAATGATGAGAATGAGTGTTATGACTTGTTAGAAAATGTTGAATGATGAGAATGAATGTTGAATGTTAGGAATGTTTAAAATGTTATTCTAAGTTGGGAAATGTTCAATGTTGAGAATGAATGTTATGGTAAGAATCAATGTCATAAAATTTTTGATAGAAACATGGATGAATTAGGAAGTTTAAAAGCAAATATATGTTAAGATCAAATTTTGATATAATGGATTTTTAATTAATTTAATTTTTATTTTCAATTTTCAGGTATATTTGATGCGGCTGAAATCATGGCAAATGGGGGTAACGGTTTTTTGTTTTTTAATCATAAGTGAAGGTTCCAGGATTGTGAAGTTTGTGCTAGATTAGAGCAATGATTTTAAACAACAATTTGACGGATTTTCGTTCATTTGTTGTAAATAATCATTTCTCTAATTTAGCATAAGCTTCACAATCCTGGAATCCTTGCTTGTGATTAAAAATCAAATGATCGTTATCTCCATTTGCCATGATTTCAGTTATGTGAATTTGCACAAGCGATATTTTAAATTAAAGATATGGGACGGAGAACTTGGTGACAATTTTAAGATATCTATTTAAGATCATATTTATGGTGAAGTATGTATTAAAAAAACATGTTCGATGGAATTAAAATAATACAAAATTTAATATGTTTTTTTGTGATTTTTCGTTAGTATCAATGAACCAAAAGTAAAAATTCGGGGCGGAGTGGGGATAGCCACATCCGTTATCTCATCCCTTAGTGGTCTAATAGACATATGGGGACCCGAATAAAGTACTTTTGAATTTTCAAATTATATTTGAATTCATTTTTAAGCATGTGAAAGTACAACCATTTAAGCTTTTATGTTAGTTGTCATTCAAGAAAATATTCATAAAATTTCAATGAAAAAATAAAATCTCAATGAAAAAATATACTGTGCACAACAATTTTGATAATTGGACAAAAAATATATTGCACACAACAATTGACATGGACAAAAATATAGATCAATTTATTTTTGATATGTAGTTAAAAGCATCGCAATGGAATACCATCTTCAACTATCCGTTCATGGTCACATATGGATAGTTTCCATTTTTTGGTTTTTAATTGTTTTTTTGATGGAACTTGTATCAATTTTATTCGAGATGCACATACTAAATGACTATATTGACAACATATAACATCGGGCTCATAATATTGAAAGTAGACATAATTTTTAGTCACGTGTGTCTGTTGAAAAAAGTAGCCTTTTAAAATGATGGATCCTCTTTCGTATGTAAATCCGTTGTCGTTGTAGTCCTCCAATAAATTCATTTTTCCTTCAGTGCATCGCATCAAATAATATTTGACATTTTCGTTGTTGTCTACAGGTGCAATCACAGCAAAAAAATCTCCTGTGCAAGTTATGATTGGTGTTAGTGTATTTAAATGAATTAAATTGACTACTTATGGCGATGGATTAGAATGAACAGTTGATTAAAAAGTCAAAAACAAGTTTATTACCTTCTCTTACGAGATCTGAAATTCTATCGCCATCAGACGATATTGCTATTTGTTCTGATTCTAATTCTTCAACACTTGCTAGCGGCATTTTTCCTTTTGGATTAATCTCTGTGTGTCTCCAAGCTTTTACGTAGTTGTTTGTTATGTTTTCACAAACTTCTGTAGACTCGACATTTTCAATGCAAATATGACAAAAGCATGATTGCTTTCTACTGTCAAATGCAAACACGTTGTGAAATGATTTTGTTTGAATAGAGTGAAGATCTCTAGTTCCATGTATGGTGCTAGCGTCATATGGTATTGATCTATTTATATCTTGGATCCCAACAAGCCAAAAAAACCTACACAATAAATAGTGTACATGTGTAATTAAATGTTAGTATATATACATTTTTTTAAATTTTAAGAAATAATATAAATTAAAAAAATAGTGGACATACCTGCGCACGTCTTTTGATTGTTGATTATAATCATGGCTTAGATTTAATTGACACCATTGGACAACCTCTGCAGCTGAATGAAATCGTGCTGAAGAATAGTTCATTTGCCATCTTCGAAGTGCTCTTTTCACGCATGCTCCTGCACCATCATGCTCACCTTTTCCATGCCCAGTTTCAAAGAAATTCCAGCGATGTTTAATGTTCAGCGCTTTATGAAGTCGACATAACCAAAAAAATGATCGGGAAGATTTAAATTGACCCGCACATCCATCAGACCATATCCAATGCTCTTTGAATTTGATTTCGCGTTTTTTCAGTGATTCATAGAAAATATTTTCTATACAATGTTGGACAAAATGTGTGCCGTGTGTACGATCATCGCTGATATAGAAGTGATATTCTTTAATCACATCTCGATTGTCACATGTGCTTTCAATGCCATCGACATCCTATTGAGAATGTCTATATACGACATGGACAAATATCGAAACTTGGTCAGAGTGATAGTATTCACTCTGTATTTCTTTTTGTGCAGCAAATGTATAGTTTTCAGCAAAATCAACCACCGACAAAATTGTTCTGGGTGGAAAAATTTCACGAGACTGTTTGAATTGAAGATCTTGCCATCGTGCTCTATGTGAATGCTGGGTGTATTTATAAATTTCGCTTTCAAATTTTTTGAGAAAATCTGTGACGCATATCTTGTCTTCTAGCAAATCAATTCTTTTGGAATGTGAATCACTAGAACTTGTACTATAGTTGATGTATTCGTATCTCTTCCAATCAACATTTACATTTGACAACGATTGATCATTGTCGATAGGGTATTTATTGTGGAATAACACCAAATTTCCACAGTGATGACAATGTTTTCCATTGACACATTTCTTTGAATAAAATACTTCATCGTGATTTCTCTCACATAAAATTTGAGATATGAATTCACGTATCGTTGGCGGAGGTGGTGAATTTGTCCAAAACATTTTACCAAATTCAAGAAACGTATCATAATATAACTGAAATTGCACATGATAACGGCAACAACATGTATCACGTATAGTTATAGGTCGAACATACCATGGTTTTTGTTGCACAAATGTAGTGATTGATATATTAATTCCACGATGATCTTCCTTGAATTTATTGAACAATTGTACTTGTGTCATGTCCATTATATGTTTTGGTTGGCTTTCATATACATTTCGTGATATTCTTTTGCGTATCACATCTCTTGCATTTGGTGAAACTCGAGCATGTTCCAACCAATATTCTCGTACAATATCTTTAACCCCTGCTCCTAATCTATCTTTGTAAGGTTGTCTACAAATAATTGCCCAACAAGCAAGTTCATTATTTTCATCTATTTGCATTCTGAATTTGCTATGTTTGTATAATGTTTTTCTTGATGTTCCAACTGCTTTTGCTAGTTCTGTTGTCAAACGCTTTTGTTTAGTACTAGCTGAAAGAATTGCTGTATGAATTGCTTTACGTGCAGCACTGATATCTTTCTTCCTGGATTTTCCAAATTTTTTTATTGCATCGCCTATATTTTCCATCACATTTTGTTTCAATTTCGACTCTTTTGTTACTTTGTGAATACCCAATAACGATGTAGCACCTTCTAATTTCTTGGACACTAATAAACATCTCAAAATTTGTGCTTGTCCTGCTATTGAGTAATCTTTGAGAACTTCATCATAAAATTTTGTAGCACGATATCGTGCAACATGTATTGGTAGTTTTTCTCCATATTTGTCGCAATCAATGTCTTCTAACATTTCATCATCAATAGTAAAAGTACCTATACATCAAATTAAATTTAATTTAACATATATCAAAAAATAAAATTCATTATAAAAAAATGAATTTGGAAAATATATGATATATACATACCAGGTTCAATTTCTGGATTTTGAACTTGATCTTCAATATTGATTTCATCGACATTAGCATGTAAATCACTATTTACATCTTCTACAATGTTCTTTTCAACTTCAATTTGTTCTTCTTGTACTCTATTTTCAATTTCCATTTCTTCAACATTGTCATGTAAATCTGTATTTATATCTTCAATAGTTCTCTTTTCCGTTTCAGCAACCCTTTGTTTTTTGGCAATATATCTGAGTTTTTGTTTCTCTCTATTATCATCATCATCACGTTTACGATCAGCTTTTCTTTTACGATTTCTCTTATTGCCCATGGTTGTTTAATCTATAGACGATAAATTAAAGAATCATGTTACTTTATAGTAAAAACAAATAAATTAAGATTTAAAAACATTTACGGAATTTATAAAAACATGAACTGAAATTTACTTTACCTTTTAAAAATTTTGTAAGAGTCTTTTGAAGAAGATTTCTTTGGAATTAACTTTCCTTTGAAAAAATTCTCTGAACAAAAATCTTCTTTGGAAAATAATAAACACACCTTGTGCCAAGGAAGAAAATAAAACACCTTGTAAATAAATCTTTGTTGTAAAATTCATTCCAAGAATACTTTTTTGAAAAAATATCTACGAAAAAAACCACTAGAAAAAAATACTTTCAATAAAAACTTATTTATAAATATATCTGGGAAAAAATCATTGTAAAAAAACAACTCTTTGAAAAAAACCCAATTTTAAAGAAATAAGAAGTACAAAATTACCTTGTAAAAAATCCTTTGCAAAATAAGATAACTATTTGAAAAAACTCCTTTCAAATAAATAAGAAGTGCAAAACTACTTTGGAAAAAAATCATTTGCAAAATACCTTAGCAAAACAACTATTTGAAAAAACCTCTTTCAATTAAATAAAAAGTGCAAAGCTACTTTGAAAAAAAAACATCCTTGCAAAGAACCTCCTTGCAAACATGTCTAAGAAAAGAAATATTTTGAAAAAACTCCTTGCAAATATCCCTTAAAAAAAACACTTTCAATGTGTTTTGGAAAAAAGAAGAAGAAACATACTTTGTAAAAATCTCTTTTTCAAAAAAATGTTTTCTTTGCAAATATACAACAAGAAAAAAAATATTTGTAAAAAACTTCTTGCAAATATGCCTTAGAAAATTTTTTTCTTCAATGTGCCTTTGGAAAAAAGAAGAAACATACCTTGTAAAAACCTCCTTTTGCAAAAAATGTCTTCTTTGTAAAAATGCAATAAAAAAGAGATATGTTGGAAAAACTCCTTCAATGTGCCTTTTGTAAAAAAGAAGAAGACATAGTTTGTAAAAACCTCCTTTTGCAAAAAAATGTCTTCTTTGTAAAAATGCAATAAGAAAAGAGATAGTTTGGAAAAACTCCTTGCAAATATGCCTTGGAAAAAAAAACTCCTTCAATGTGCCTTTTGTAAAGAAGAAGAAGAAACATAGCTTGTAAAAACCTCATTTTGCAAAAAATGTCTTCTTTGTAAAAATGCAACAAGAAAATAGATAGTTTGGAAAAACTCCTTGCAAATATGCCTTAGAAAAAAAAACTCCTTCAATGTGCCTTTTGTAAAGAAGAAGAAGAAACATACCTTGTAAAAACCTCCTTTTGCAAAAATTATATCCTCCTTCCGAAATTAGTTTGACAAAAAAATGCGAAGTTCAAACATGCGAAAATAATGAATTAACTTTACCTTTATTTATATGAGTATAAATTTTTATTTTTATTTTTTTTCCGGCCGACGAAATTTTTTTTCCGTTTAGTTATTCGGCCGAATAACCTTCGTTATAAGTGACGGCGCCGTTACGGAAAAACGTTATTCGGCCGAATAATTATTCGGCCGAATAATCTCTGAAACATGACCGATTCAGATCTCTGCAAAATTTTCAGGTTTCTCCATTTTCGGAAGGAGAAAACCACCTCTTACACAACAAAACGAATGTCGGACTTCATACCAGTAGATTCATTATTGAATCTACTTTACGAGGGTATAAATTTTGTTGTATATAGATAAGAACTGATATTTTTTAAGTTTTATATTTGTAACATGTGTCGAGTTATGATTCAGCTCTTTAAAAAAACAGCGAAAAGAAAAATCCATAACTTTGTAAATACAACACCAAAAAAATCGAAGAAAATGTGGGTCGATTCATTGACGTGTCTACTTCAAAAGGGTGGTCGTAGATTTTTTGATTTTATAGCGGGTTGAGAGAAAAGTGGTGCAACAAAAAGGTTGTTTAAAATCGACTGAGTTTCCCCATGGGTCGACTTTAAAAAAATATCATAATTAGTATAGAGGTCCATTGGATGCAAACTTATAGTCACGCGTTAGTACATTGTGTGTAGATTGTCGTAGCATTTTCAGTTTTTGCAAAACAGAAGTCTAACAACGATTTTAGTGGTGCAACAAATCATAACTCTTTTGTAGTCTTTTCATTTTATAAGAACACACTGTCAAACATTTGCGAAATCGACATATCAAATCTTAATAAAAAAAATTGAAAAAATTATGAGTAGAAAGCTAACATAATTCTACAAAAGTTTTCTTTTTACGGCAAAGTGAAATTTTAAATAAAAATATCACTTTTGTTCGCCCGAAGTTGGAAGACATGAAAAAAACAGAATTATTTTCTCACGAGACCCCCCAAAATAGACACCCATCTTCATTTTTTCACTCATATATATATATATACGCATTGAAATTTACATTAATATGTATTTAGTTTAATGCTTCTACAAATTATATATATTTTTGACATAATATATACTTTAAAATAATAAATGTAGACACACACACTATTACACATTATTAGTTATATATATATATATATATATATATATTATATTTAGAATTTTAACACTACTTAAAGTGCAAAAAAAAGTGGCTAACTCTTTTTAAAAATAAAGTTATAGATTAGCTTTATTAATAGTATTTTTAATAATAAATAAATAACAAGATAATATCATATATACTAAAACAATTATAAACATATAAATCATATCTTAACTATAAACATAATTTTGTTTATATATTGTTTCTATTAAATTACATATTATTTATAAAGATATAACTTATGAATTAACTCCAAAAATATTCTTGTTTCTATTAAGTGATTGAGTAAAAATAAATTCATTGTACATGACAAAACATTTATATACTTCATATAAAAATATAAATGGGTATTGTTCCCTTTTTATAATGCAATCAAAACCCTAATGCAAGTATGATAATAATTTCATATTCATTTTGGACTAAACTTGTGTTATGTAATGTCCCCATTTAAATAAGTGCATAGTAAGACAATCCCATCAATCCTACTAGTTTCCTAGGTTGGATGGGCACATGTGGGATGGTAATAAGGAAACTAATAAATGATATTTAGACATTAGAAGGGTTCAAGCATTTAATAAATATGATGAATAAATAAATTCAAGAGAAATTCTAGGTGGCAAGTGGTTTTGGAGACATATGGAGGTGGTGGGACCCACACTAGCTTGATTTTTCAATGACACATGGCAGCTCTCTCTTGCCAATTCGAATTCATGGGAAGGTGAACACTCTTGGGTGAGTTGGTAAGTCATAACACATGGCATTGAGCATATTAGGTCGAAATGGGAAGGAATAGTAACCTCCATGGGAGAGGAAGAGTCAAATTGGAGACTAGTGGACACATGGGCTAGATTCCCTAGTTTTATGACAACAATAATGAAGCATCTATGACATTTTATGACAAAATTCAGACCTGAATTCTTACACCTGACCATTATGACATTTCAGCCCCAAAAATAGGCTCAAGAAGGCGCTCATGGAGTTGGAGGAATCTAAAGAAACTCAAATTCGAATTTGGGAGAAGATGGAAGGTTGGAACTAGGAGACAAGTGGCAAATGAGGAATATTTTCTAAATGGAAAATTATTGAATCTATTGAGAGGATTTCGACCCCTTGAAGGATAATGTTGGTTATAAAATGTAGAAATCAAGTATGAGAATGGCTTTTGATGATTTGAGAAAAATTGCATTTGTGAAGAGAGAGCTAGTGGATGACTAGTTTCTTGCCTTAGCCAATTTCGAGGGTGAAAGATTCCCATCCAAGTTGGTGTTTGGAGAGGCCACTCAGGTCTTTCATGGTGCTTTAATGGAGTTTGTATTTGCAGGTAGCAGCTACAGGAAGTTTCATGGTTTGGTTTAGTGCAGCACTTTCTCTCCACCGTTTCCAGTTTTGAAGGCATATTCGTGCTCCTTGAGGGAGGGCATTTTTGGTGAGCACTTGTGCTTCTTGAGAGAGCTTCTCATTATATATTTATGATTGTAATAGCTTCATATCCTCTGTTATTCATATTCAGAAAGTATCAGGTCGAAATACCCACTGGTTGTATGCAAAACTATTGATTAATGAGCAAACAATGTCCATTTCCCCAATGCATTGATGTATGACCCTATAATGTTGATTATTTCGAATGGATGGATGATTATCTGATATATTTGTGATAAATATACTTCCATGGATTTCTTCTACAAGTTTCATGTACTGTACTTGAGCATTTGAAGCATTTTTACTCAGTTTAGTTGTATTGGGAGGTGAAATAGTGCCATTTCCCCAAGGGTCGAATTGGGGGTTTTTGCTGTTGAATGTGAGAGAGTTAGAACAGTATTAAAAATCAATTAATGGTGCATATGAGACCTTAATCACATAATTAACACATTATATACCTCTGTTCATAAATTTGTGGGAGTTTGGAGGCATTTGGAAGGCCATTTGCAGTGTTACCCGAGGGGGATTTGATGCACAAATTACTAGTCAAAATTACATATATTGATCAGAATACAAATCAAGTTTGCAGCAGTATTTGGAGGGCCATAAAACATCCCTGAACCTTATATTCAAGTCTAAATACCATTCATACACTCCTACATAATATTTGGGAGCATTTGGGTTGATTTGGAGGTCAAAACAGTAAAACTAGTCAAAGGTCGAAATTGGGAAAAAAAGTGGAAAATTGGGCATTTTAATAAAATTTGAAAAAGGGATATTACATGTTAGTAAATAAAAGTTCATTATTAATAAATAAATTTACAGAAAAGTAATACTGTTGGGGTTCAAATCCATTAAATGGAAGAAAGAAAGTTTATACAGGCTTGAGATGCTAGCTGAATTTAGATGAATGAGTGAACACAAATGTAAGTATATTGTTAATATTTCAATTGTTATGAACTCTATTGGGAAAAATGAGTTTACAGTGTATAATAATCAATGGATTGATCATATTAAATTTAAAATGCAATAAATACAAGTTATTTGATTATGACTATTAACTGAACCGCCATTGTAAACACTAGGTTCGAAGAACTTAGAAGAGGGGAGAATTATTTAAATTAAATGCATAGTCCAATCTATACAATATTATAGATATGCAAAAACGAGAGTTGAATACCCAGAGGAGGGGTTTTTCCCTTCATGCTCAATCATTAATATTTATAAAAAAGATCAAGAAGACATTCTATAGAGTCCCATCGATACTGTATAGAAAAAATAAAAGCTGCGAAGGGATTATTATTAATCGAAGAGATTATACAACTCTCATTTCGAGTTTACACCCAAAGTTTGCATGAAGACCCACATTAAAATATAAAGGAAAAAAATGCATTATCAAGACTTAGGGCCGAGAAGGAGGATGTGTTTGCATACCTGCAAATCTTACAATGGATACACGCATGGATTTGAATGCACCTAAGTAGGTGTTGGGTTTAAACAAGAGAAACAAAGGGTTATTATAAACTATTTAAAAAAAGTTTGTTTATGCAAATACGTAGTGAACTTTGATATATCCTTTCACTTACCAAGAGTTTCCACCCTAGGGGCCATGAGTTGGCTTAGCAATCGAGTCGAATTGGTGGTATTGGTTGTCGAGTATCCCAATGCCAGAAGTCATGGGCATGAACGAGCTGATTTTAAACTCAGAAAAGCCCTGCAACCAAACAATGAATCAATGAGTATTAAAAATCAAAACCTTAAGTTCAAATGTATGATAGACCTCGCAAAGGAGGAAACCAATAATTGATTGAGATGGTTAAAGATGAATAGAGGACGAAGTCTACAGTGTAAGCTAAATAAAAAACAAGAATTGGCTACCAAGACATTACTCCTTCAAGAGGCACGATATAACAATGCGGAAGAAGCAAGCAATACTTATTAATAGAAATAAATACCTTAAATATAGAGTAATTAAAAAAGATGTGTGTTCAGTAAGAGAAATAACTCCCCCTGTTTATAAAATAATTCTTCAGTTGATTATTACCTGTAAACAACAAAGAGATTGAGTTTGGTTGTGCACCATAGCCATCCAAGGTAACGACAAAGTCAAATTTAATTGCAGAGTTTGAATTCAATTAGAATCCCTTCACTGTCCATATCTCGATGAAGCTATGTGAAAATTGTGTGAGGGTTTAATGAACAATGAAAAAAAATGGCGCGCATCCTTCATCTACTATCATTAATGAACTGTAACCTCTGTTACCCAAACGTAATGTTAAGTTATCTATTGGTTAAATCCAAGTCATCGATCATAGAGTGAGTATTCCAAGAGAATAGAAAGCTTGACAACTCAACCAAAACTTTAAGTGCATTGGTGTTCTCGGTTTATGCGCCATTCCTTACATTATGGTATGGTTGGATATGATTCAGTACAACATATGTATTAAACATGGAATGAAAACCATTGCAATATGATGTAGTAGTCTTTGCACATGATTCCATGGTTTAAAATGACAACAATAATTGTAATATTATGGTTGATGTGCCTAGTGTGGTAATTGACGTCTTAATGTCTTAACCTAGGGTGATCCTTTTTTCAAACAGAAAAATAACTATATTTTATTAAAAATTATATGAAGAAAGTCCAATACATCTAAGCTGTCTTTAGGAAAATATTCAAAAGATAACATAAATTCAAACTCTCCAGGAGAACCATGAAACCAAAACAACACTCGGGCATAAAGGGACAACCCTCAACCAAGAAGGTAGACCTCAATATCCCAAGGCTTGTCAACAAAAAAATGAGTACATGCCGAAAAAAAGAAAAGAAAAAATAACGTCGCTAAGTAAAAAAAGTGGTACTAGGAGAAGATACTCCATAGTAGGAGGAAAATACAAAGAAGCCACCAAAAATAGAGCAATTAGGGAGAAAAAATATGCAAGCTTCCATATGAAAGTAGAATACCCCCACTCCAATATCCGAAATAGATAGTCCCCTCCATAGTCAAAATACCACACCTTGATAAGGTGACAGCTTGGGAATTGTACTCCCTGAAGATATGCAATATTGAAACATGAGGAAAAGCCTCGAGCATAAATTTAACTTGTGCCATCCATGGAGCGAGCTCCAAAACCTTTAAAGAGCATAATCCCTTTGCCCAATTTATAATGAGCTTAGAATATCCTGCAATATGTCGAAGTGCTAGATGAACTAATTTAGCATAATAGAGGACCATCCAGAGAGCCAGTATCTCTCCTGTCATGTTGGTCCCCTTTCCACAGTTCAACCATAAATCTATATGGCAATCCTGATCCAATATAATGAGAGCAATGACACCACAAATTCTAGCTTTCTCTTGAGATGCACCGTCGAAAAAAAGCCTTGCTTCCAGTCATAGGATGGGGAGGAGGACAACTAATCACTATCAAGTAGTTAGTGGCCCTTGAATAGCAGCTCTAGACTTCTAAGTAAGCAACAATCACTTTCCTAGCACACCACTCATGATTCACAGATTTATTTCCAAATATACAAGAATTTCGAGCTCTCCAAGTTTCCCATATGGTGAAACAAGTTATTTCACCAAAACGAGGATTCAGAGAGAACCAGTTATGAACATAATCCTGAAAAAGTATCCCTATATATGTACTTCATGGTGACCCTGATAGTTTCATCTTTCTTTCTATTGACGACAAATTTCTAGCATGTGCATCCGTTGGATTTGGGATAACAGTCTTTGTATATTGGCAGAGTCCCTTGCTCTTTAGCACTGTTTCCATATCAGCTACCCAAATTGGATAGTTATGGCCATAAAGAACATAGGTTCTATCTTCTATGCCATCTTTCTGATGTCTTATAGATTTTTTCTAGGGTTAACAAATCTTCATCCCAAATTCAATCAATGCTTAGATCCAATGGTTATTCCTCATCCCACCCAAATAAAATAACCCCCAATATTTATATTACTATGGTCAAATTAAAAACCTCCCCTTGCACCCTTAATACAAGGCAAAATATTTTTGAGGTTTCTAGAATTATTCAAACCCCCAATATGAATGGACATGATATGATATTGCCTCGCTAGTGAACCCCCCGTGGGCATGACCCTTCAACCTCAGAAATCCAGCCTTAACCCATTTAGGATCCTCGATCTCCTCTATGTTGAATTATTTCTCCATTTATGTGAACCAGTCGATCAAGTCTTCTGGATCCATACTTCCTGAGTAGGTACGTACATCAATCTTTGTCTGACCTCTCATCTCCGATAGAAGCTTGATGATTTTATCTTTTGGTTCTTCTTCTGCTGCTTCCCGTGCTTCCACCTTTTCGACTTCCTTGTCGCTGTGGTCTAACGCATCAGGAATGCATCCACACCTTTGGATTTCTTTGATTGTTGCGACTACCTCTCCACATTCTATTTGTCCAACTCATCAGACATTAATGCCTCTGTGAGCCATTTTCAACCATAGTTGAAACTCCTACTCATCCAATCTCAATTAGACTTTCACAAATTTGTGCACAACTCTACCCAACTGCAGTTGGAGCTGTTCACCCTCAACATTGGATTCACTTCCGGAAGTGATACCAACTGACGCTCTCATGCTCATAAGATGCTTCATCTCAAGCGGATTCGACTCTAAGCTCTGATGCCAACTAACGCAAGGGCAGGTGGCCGGACGTTCTTTCTTAAAAATACACACGACACAAACGACGCTCAAACAGACTTGGTGTAAACAGTATGCTAGAAGTTGGCTTCTATTATAAATAATGATTAAAATGTGAAATGAAAGGAAATGTAAACAACTAAACTAGTCGGCCTTAGGTTGATACAATGTAGAGAAGTAAATGTGTGTTCTCTTTGTGTGTGATCTTCTCCCTCTCACGGCCTCTGCTGAATGCAAGCGCTCACTGAGCTATCGATGAACCATCTCTGCTCCCAACTAGAAATCTCCTTCTCTCTGTGCCTTCCCACTAGTCTTATATTTTGTTTCTCATCCATAGGTCCACTCCGTTCCTCGATACACTCTTCCTCTATCCATCGAATCCTCTAGATCCTACAGACCTATAGTTGTCAGCTCCCTCAGGTCGTGCTGCACAACCTCTGACCATCATGACATCTATCCTGATCCCAACCACCTTCTTAACTGCTCATAAATTCGTTAGCAACCCCAAATGGCTACCAAGTACTCTGCCTTGACTTCTAAGCTTCTCTGACTCTGCTACAGTAGTCGGTCGCATCACTGATGTCGACCATACTATGTTTTGTCATCCTTTGACTTACCTATCGGCTTCCCTTTGCATCTACGGCTTCGCCAGTCCGCCCCTTACTCCATGCTTGGATTCCTCCTCAAAACCTATCGGTGTCGCTATTCGACAACCTGTCGACACTCGACCTCTTTCGCTTCAACCCTGTTGTCTATCAACCTTAGACATGTCGACTCTTGACCTTTCTCCTTCTCTCGACTGCACCTCGACAACTTCTGCTTGACTACTTGGCTTTCGATAGGTAGTCTACTTTCTCACTAGTGGTTGTTGACAATCCCACTGGTCAACTTCTCATGTCGATCAACTTCGATTGTTCTTCCTAGGCCCCGATGCTCCTGCATCACATCCTCATTAAAGCTTCTATGCAATGGATACCTTAGGTAATCATCTCACATAACTTATTCAATTCATTTGACATCTCATAGAAGAGGAGAATGAGGTTCTCCCACTCATCCAATCCAAATACCACGATCTTGGTTGCATTATGTGTGATCGTGCAAAAAAATCATATTAAAACCTAAGTTACTTAGTAATTAGTATGTGTAGAATCACAACATTGTGAACTTAATATCCATTACGAGCTGAGGTAGTTAGGTATAGGCATTCTTCTTTGAAAAATCTAAGGTGTTCTCAAATTCTTGGTTTAGAATAGGAATTTACACTCGTAGATATGTGTAGTTCACATTAATATTGTATATATATATATATATATATATATATATATATATATATATATATAACACAAAACCTATGCCTAGTGAGGCTACATATGTTCTTATCCATTATGAAATATGTTGAAATTAATAATGGAAACCAAATATTGGATGTGGCATTAGTTATTATGGACTAAATAAACATTGAAACCATGATTATTTTGGATGTTGATTACAACTTTATGCATATGACAAGGTGTTCAAATCATTAGATTTAACGAACGACCATTAGTGGATAGGGTGGATTGCTTATATACTCATTATCAATTTTAGCATAGTATGGATTGCTCATATTTGACTTGATATAATTTCAATAGTAAGGAATGTTTATACTCTTAATATCATTTAGAATGTAGAAAAGATAGTTTAGATTCTTGATATCATTTAAGATGTATGAAGGATTGGTTATATTTTCAATATCATGTAAAATGTAGAATGGAACATCTATATTGGGCTTGTTTATAATTTAAATAGAATGGATTTTTATATTCTTAATATAAAATGAATTGTTCATATTTGGCTTATCAATATGTTAAGAAATTAATATTGTGTATGTTGAATGATAGTAAGGCTTTCATTATATAGATGTGAAAATGAAACCAGAGTCTTGCAGTATGTGTGTTTTAAATGAAATGATTATAAATAATTGAATTTATTTATTTTATTTTATTTAATAATAATAATAATAATTTATTTCTATATTTGTATTTATTTTTCCTTTAAAAATAATTATTTCCATTTCTTATAATAATAATAGTAGTAGTAAAATGAGTATTAAAATAGATATTTTTGGAGGTTGAGGGATGAGAGGAAAGGGTGGAAGATCATTTTGGTTGCTTGAAACCCTAGATAGGGTTTTCTAAACACTGCAACAACTTGGAGTTCAGCTGGGGAGCTTGGCATCTTAGTACCAACCAATATTAAAAAGTGGGAATTACGTTAATTTGCTGCAGTTTTCCCAAATACCTAGCTAGAAATAGATCATGGATCTATTTTTGTTTTGCTTTTCAATTAGTCTAATTAACTCCTTTTTTTATACACTTATCCTTTTTTGTATCCCTATGGTCCCACATTGTGTCTAATCTTCTGATCGGTGGTATACTCTCAACCTACTTTTGTTATAAAGTGATGGGACGTTAACTAGATTTTTGTTGTCCTTTTGGCCTCAAATGTGGTTAGTACTCTTATTTCGCTGGACACATAGTTTATGCAACTTGGATATGTCATTTCTTGGATCCACTGGATGTAATCTATAGATCAGGTTCCCATTCCTCATATGTTGGATAAAACCCAACATTCTCTCCAGTCTTTATATTTTGGTCAGTTCAAGGCTAGTTAAGATTATAATGGGGCGATGATTATCATAGATCATAATATGACTTTAAACCCATCTTTTTGAACTGTTTATCTTGTTCAAGACTCATCGAGGTTTCGTAAATTCGGTAAACTTACTGAAGAGAAGGATAGGTTGAGGACAAACCTGAAATCCTATAAGGTTAGGAAGGATCTAGGACAATTTCTGTTGGGGAAATATGTCAACATGGATAGGGTTTCCTCCAGCTCTAACAGGTATTTTGTAGGAAAAATTGAGAGTACTATAGTCTCTAAGATGGAATTGTTTAAAATGAGTCAATCAAAATTGGATTCCATTAGTCTGTATGGATCCCAGAACAAATTTTATTTATAAGTGTTGGTTTTGGTTCATTTTCCCGATTGTTGTGGTTATCTCTTCCAACCTAGAAAATATTTGGCTTATAAAAATATGGTAACAGAACTTTAATCCTGAGAATGAGAAATCCACTATTAGCAACCTTTGGGTATTAGTGCCTGGTTTTCCACTAGAACTGTGGACCAACAATGTTATTGAAGACCTTGAAATTTCTTGGGTAAATTTGTGAGGATGGAAAAACAAATGTTAGTTGGGGTGGATAAGAGAATTCCATTAGTGTTGGTGGAATTTTACATTAATAAAGGATTACTTGAGACCGTGGATTTTATCTGGGGCTCATAGCAATTTTCTTAGAAACTAGACTATAGAAATGTTCCTTTCAGATGTTTTTTCTGCAGGAAAACGAGACACATTAAGGCAAATTATCCTAGTTTAATTTACAATCATGGATTAGTATCATGTTCATTCAAGAGGGTTTATATTTTGAACATGAAGTAGCAGTCCACGCCCCAAAATAATCATGTTCAGTCGACCATCCATCATCAAATCGAAAAGTCAAATTCTGAAACCTGTACACATTACGAGGGTGTGTCCAAGGAAGAACTTGATTTTTATCTCTCAATTGAAAAATCATTAGGTTTAAGAAGAAATGTAGGATCTTGTTCTATTCAAAATGATTCATCTTCTTTAGTCCCAAAATCGTTCATCCAAAATTCTCAAGATGGAATCGACATTGAGTCGGTTTCGAGCAATTTCGCTCATATCCCCAACCTTTGTCCTGAGCATGTGATTTTACCATCTAATGATCCAAAAGCCCCTTTATTGAAATATCAAGTTGGACTGGATCGTTCACCCATTTCAAATATTTCATTATGAGGCTAGGGTTTCTTTTAAAGATTCTCTTATTGTTCCTTTAGTGTCAAGGAACCCTGATTCGTTTAACGATCCTCCGGCTATGGAAGAAACTTTCACATTTCGTCAGGATTTACGGTTGAAGATGATTTCGAGTGAAAAAACTATTCTCAAGTCTCCTCTTGAGGTTTATTCAAAGGTGTCTTCCTTTGGATCTGATTCTATCCCCATTACATCAATAAGATGCTAGAATCTTAAGATTAGAAAAAAGAAGAAAAGTAAGGGAAAACCGGGATGTCCTCCACTAGAATCTGAGATTGATGTTGAAGCCACCCTCGTTCCCTTATCTAAAAGAGTACAATAGACGAATTCACAACTCGAGGCCCTTAGAGCATCCATTCCCACGATTGATGTTGATTAATGGCCTGTCTATCCTTCAATATCCATGGAATTGCATGGGTTGGGAAGGTTAGGGCCCTCTCCAATTTATTAAAGACTAACAAACCTGATGTCATTTTAATTCAAGAAACTTAGTGCACTTCTTTGGAAGCCATTGATACTTTCTCCAAAAAAATTCCTAGCTAGGATTTGTGTGCCATCGATGCATCTCGTCAATCTAGTGGTATTCTTTTGGGCTGGAATCCTTCAACTACTTATTTTAAGGACTATAAGACGAGTGCAGGAATTCTCATGGGAGGAATATTTCATGAATTTGATTTGAATATTTATGTACTCAATATTTACGACCCATACAAATATAGGGAAGTGTTTTGGAATAGACTAGATAGTTGTGGTATCCTAAAAATTCATAATCTAATTGTTGCAGGTGATTTCAATTTCACCATATAAGTTGCTGATATTTGGGGAAATTATGCCAAACTAGATGAATTAGCTGATTTTTGGGGGGATTTGACTCAGCGTAATAATCTAGTTGACATTGAGCTAGTTAAATTATGTGCGACCTGGAACAACAAGACATGTGGCAGTTAGAGTATTGGAAAATGACTAGAAAGTTTCATAATGACATATACTTTCCGCAACAACCTGGAAAAATATAGATCTTGGGTTGAATTCTCAATCATATCTAATCACCAAACTATCATTATACAATTTGACGGAGTGGAGTCCAAAAAAAAATATCCATTCAAGTTTAATTGTTCATGGATCCATGATGATGATTTTTGTTCCTTGGTCAGAAATTGTTGGCTGAATATTTTGGTCCTAGACGATCTTAATCCTTTGGAGGCGCTATTTTATAAATTAAAATGTTTGAAGACAGAAGTAATAAAATGGGAAAAACTATGAACTACTAAAGATAAGGCTGAATTGGTCGAGATTGAATGATAGATCAGACTCTTTTTCGAGCTTAACCCAAATGGTATTTTTACCAAGGAGGAAAAAATGATTTGCATGTTCTTGAACACAGAAAATAGTTCATATTAGAGCAGGAGGAACAAGCTTGGAGATTAAAAAATAGATCCATTTGGGTGGCTCTGGGAGATGAAAATTCTAAATTTTTCCATAGGAATGCTTTAGATAGAAGGAATAATAATGCTATTTGGGACATGAGTGATGATGGGGGAAATAATATTGGATCGCAAAGAGAATTGGAAAATTCAGCTCAATTGTTTTATTCAAAAAATTTACTAATTCTGGCACTACAAAGATTGATCACCAATTGAGAGTTATTAAGCACTTTCCCACTTTTTTTCTGAAGATGAGGGGATGGAACTTGGTAAATCTGTCACTATGGAGGAATTTGAAAATATTATGAAAATGTTTTCCAAGGACAAAATCCTTAGTCCTGACAGGTGGGCAGTTGAACTCTTTTTTGAAGTTTTTGGACAACATGGGGAATAATCTGATGTCTATGGTTGGATTTTCTAGAGTGTAAGGATATATGTGTAAAGGGCTCAATTCAAATTTCTTGACACTAATTCCAAAGTGCATCAAACCATCTCCCCTCAACGATTTTAGACCTATTGCATTAAGCAATTTGGTCTATAAATTGATTACTAAGATCATAGCCAATTGTCTGAAACCAAAGCTTGATGAATTCATCACGAAAGAGCAATTTGGTTTTATGTCCAATCGCCAAATATTGGATGTTGTTGGGGTAACCCAAGAAATAATTCACTCCATCAAAACAAGAAACAAAAAAGCTACGATTCTCAAGATGGATTTGGTCAAGGCCTTTGACCATGTAAATTGGGCTTATCTGATATTGCTTTTATTGTAGATTGCCATACCTCTTTCGGTAACCAACTAGATTATGGCCTATGTCACTACCCCATATTTCTCTGTTATGATCAATGGATCTCCTACTTCATTCTTTGGATGTTCTCGTGGACTGAGACAAGGTTGTCCCTTATGACCATATCTCTTTTTGCTGGTTATTCAAGGTCTGAGCCGCATGATTACTGAGGCAAGAAGAAAGCGTCTCCTCAAATGTATTAAAATATTTGAATATGTTTTGATTATGCATTTATTGTTTGTAGATGGTGTGGTCTTATTTGGCACTATCTCGATAGAAGAATGGTCTCAATTTCCAGCAATAATCAAGGTATTTTTCTCAGCATCTAGAATGGAAATAAGTTTGAAGAAGTCATCATTTCATGTCCATAATGTTGAGGAGAACATATTGGAGAATATTTATGGCTTTATGCCCTTTCAAATGTCACATATAGATTTAAGTTTCAAATACCTTGGATATTTTATTAAAAAAAAATGTTACAGGGTGGGCAACTAGTTTTGGTTAGTTAAAAGGATTGGGCATTGGATTTGCAAGTATGTTTTTCTTAGTGGTAGGTTAAATTTGCTCAAATTGGTTCCCATTAGTTTACCAGTTTATTGGTTTTCACTATTCAAGGTGGCTAAATCTGTTATCCAAATGATTCGGAACCTCATGTTTAATTTCCTTTGGATGGGAAATGCAAAGGGTGGAAAATTTGATTCTTGCAAGATGGGGAATTCTTTCTGTGCCCAAACATCATGGTAGATGGAACATCAAAAATATCATATGGTTCAACACGACTCTTTGCCTAAAAATTCTATGGAAGGTATTTTTGGATCAGGCCTATGGACCGATATTATCCATTGTAAATATATTAAAAGCATTATGATTAAATGGATTTGATATCCACATGAATTCTCGAGAAACTCTTCAATTGTATGGAATGGTTTCAACAAAAAAAATTCATGGCTCAACATGCATCTCACATGGAATATCGGTGGAGTCATGTTATGATTGGTCTAGATCCTTTTGTTGGGAATGAAGATGAGTTCATATTATCAAGCTCCATTAGAGATCGAATTTCTAATTGTGGTTTTGTAACCTTAGCTCACATTCGTCATCCTTATTGGTTACGAAATTCAGGCAGCTATTGGTATATTGCAGAAGATCTCGGTCTAAGAAACAACTAGTGATTGAATGGAACTTATATGTATCTAGACTAAACAGGTCTAGTATTAGAATAACAAATACTGAAGATAATTTAGTATGCTATTATAACCCTGAGTTTGGAACAGTCACAAAAAACTCAGTGTACAATGTAATTGTGAGCAAAAAGAGCACAACATCTAAAACATGGTGGGTTGCTAAATTATGGAGTTGGAATATACCTCCAAAGATTAAATTTTTTCTATGGATAATTCTGGAAGACTGGGTTTTAACTTGGATCAATCTGAATTAAATGGGATGGTCTGGTCCTGGCATCTGTCCTTTATGCTTTAAAGAAGAAGAGTTGGTTAATCACTTATTATTTGTCAGTTTTATTTTCACTAAATATATTTGGTCTTGGGTATGCTCTGTTTTTGCAATCGACCAAATCTGGGACTTAGGTGATCTAGAAACATCATTATTATCTTGGACAAAATCAAAAAAATGCCACAAGACCTTGCGTTATTTTATCTCGTGGAAAATCTGGAAATCCAGGAATGATATTGTTTCTTAAGGAAAAACGATTTATGCATTTCAATTAGTCTTCAAAATAATAGGTATGTATAAATCTTATTCCAATCAGACTTCCTTCAGCAAACATGTGCGTCATATTAGAGGCATTGATGATTCCAATGTAGCTCCTGGATATTTTGATGAAGTGTCTGAGAAAGGAAAATGTGCTACTGAGATTTATTTGACTATTGACATACATCACTATTTCAAATTTAAATTGAATATAGGTGAAGGCACAAAATCCTTGGCATAATTGCTTGGTCTATGGTGTTTAATTAAAACTGCTAGTACTTTTGGTAAGGATTCACTAAGAATATTTGGTTACTCCTTAATGGTTGTAAATTGGGTATAAAATCCACAAGATGAAGAATATTTCATTTAAACATTGGTGTCAAAGGATTGAGACTGTTTTGTCCATATTTTATGATTGGATAATCGATCACATTGACAGGGAATTGAATGAGGTGGAAAATGCTTTGTCAAAGGAAGCACTCACTAAGCAGGAAAGACTCCTTATCTGGGAAGAGTGGATTGATGATAAGCTCAAAAACGTTGGATCTTCTCCTATTTTTTAAGACTAATTTATACATTATCTGTTGGCAGTAGGATATTAGATATGTTTTTTTTGGACTTTATCAAATGACATGATGGACTGTTTTGTTTAGGATGATCTCCCTTCATGGATTACTAGATAGTATGTCTTTTTGTAGATGATGGTAATGGAGAAATAGATTACTTGGATTTTTTTTTGAAAACTTGTATGGAGGAGTACTTTTTGATTTCTATAATAAGAAAAGTACATGTTATTTTCTTCTTAAAAAAATGAGTGTTAAAATTGATTAATGAGGATGGTATTGAAGTTAAATTCATTTATACATTTAGAACTACTAACAACTATTGAAATAACAAAAAATCTAATTTTCTTTAAAAAGAATAATCATCAAAATTTTGCATCTTCATATGTAATAATAAGGATAAACAATTCCGTGCTTCAACTATCATAACCATAATAATTATTAATATGGTTGACATTATTATTCCTTTTGTCACCTTATATAAATCAACCATATTATTAATTAATATGATTATGTTATTATACTTTTCAATTATATAACTTAAAAAATTTTAAATTTTTTTAAAGACTTAAATTAAAATTAAGAAAAAATATTAAAAAAACGAAGATTATGGTTATATATAGATGATTTAAGATTTAAAATCAAAGAAAATAAATATAATTATATAAAATAAAAATAATTATAAAACCTATGTATGTGAAATATTTGTTATATAATTATTTAGATATGCCTTAAAAATATGTTAAATTTTCATAATTGATATACAATGTTTAAAGGTTGGCTAACAATGTAAGTGACAAAATTAATAAATTCTATATATAAAAATGACCTTTAATGTGATTGATTAAGCATTTTAATGAAAACAATGTTAAAGGTTGGCTAACAATGTAAGTGACAAAATTGATAAACTCTATATAAAAATTAACAATTAACGTTTAAAGTGATTGATTACCCAGTGTAATGAAAAGTTGTGACTTTCACCAGAGGTATATTACCTATTACCCAATATAAGGAGGAAAAACTCGTGGTTTGGGAAAACCAGTCCGCATCTATTCATTGATTCTATCAAAACACAACAAATTCTATTACAATTCATTGATTCTATCAAAACAACAATTTCGATTACGGCAATGGATAAACGCCAAGATGCCCCTATTCCAAACGGTTCCAACGAAAGACAAAGAAGCAGCACCAGTAAAGATGGATCCTCCTCATACTTGATTGCAAGGGATGCTCCCAACGAAAGAGAAAGAAGCAGCACCAGTAAAGATGGATCCCCCTCCTACTTGGGCATCTGCGCTCCTCGAGAGCATCTGTTGCCTCCAATGGATCCACTGGATAAAGACAAGTACACTCTCGTTCTTGACATGGACGGAACTCTCTTAACGGAGTTGACTGAGGACTGGTTTCGTGGGAACAAGGATGCCCGGTTTTGTAGAATGGATTTTGTGGTTAAACGGCAATCAACAGGGAGGAGGCTTACGTTTATTTCAATGAGACCCAATTTGGAAGAGTTCCTCGAAACAATGGCGAGACTGTTTGAAATCGTGATATTCACAGAGAGTCCCCAAAAAAGGGCGGACGCTATATTGGATAAGCTCCCAAACAGCAGCCTCATTCGTTACAGGCTGTACAGAGATTCGTGCACTGAAATAGAAGGTAGACTCGTGAAGGACCTCTCGCTCCTGGGAAGAGACCTGAGCAGGGTAGTTATTCTGGACGATTGCCCCTTCTCCTACTCTCTTCAACCTTCCAATGCATTTCCCATCAAACGATTTATTGGTTTGGCATCAGATTCCGAATTGTTACCCCATTCTGTGCAAGTCCCATTGGCTCGTCTTGCCATAAGCAAGGCCAATGTTCCACGCACTCAGAAATCCACATCTCTATCCGACAAGGGTCAATATTGGAAGCTGCCGCAGAAGCCACTGAGAGGTCCTCTGCTGCCACCCATGGAAGGGAACGAGAAGAAGCATACACTGGTTCTTGACATGGATGGAACTCTTGTGGATAACAAGTTGAATGTGCCCATCGACGATGATAGCGACAGCGACAGAGACAGCTTCAAGAGGCCCGGCGTCGATAAATTCTTGGAGGAGATGGAGAAGACATTCGAGCTTGTCATCTTCACTGCGAGCACTCCCATGAGAGCGAACATGGTTATAGACAGTCTCTTCGATCCCGATCACAAATACCTGTTCTCGCATGCCTTGAGCAGAGAGCATTGCCTGCTCTGCTGTGAGCCGGGGCGTTTTATAAAAGACCTATCTCTCCTCGGAAGAGACCTCAGTAAAGTCATTATCATTGACGACAACCCCTTGTCCTACGAGCTCCAGCCCTTCAACGCCATCCCCATTAAAACCTTCCGTGCAGGGGATACCTCAGATAATCAGCTCACCCGACTTATTCCATTCCTCCGACAGCTCTCGCAAGAGGAGAATGACGTTCGCCCGCTCATCCGAGCCAAATACCACGATTTCGACTGCGTCGTATGTGCTCCCTCAGAAACCCCAAATTAAAACCTAAGTTCACCTTCTCAATTTCAATGGAATAGCTATTTTAAAAAGTCTATTGATCCTTTTATTTTTAGATAGATAGATCTTTTCCTTGGGGTGTATAGATAATCAATCATTTAATCATTCATTATAATATATTATTTTTATATAAAAAAGGTTGGGAAATTTGTTATGAAAATAATAACACAATTGTGAAAAGTGATACTTAAAGTGAATAAGGTATATTTAAACCAATTGTAGAAAGTTCAACTTTTTTTTAGTTTTATTAAGCAATATTTATTGAAATTGTTGTTTAACCTTTCAATGCATTTTCTAGCAAAAGTTTTTTTGTTTGGCATTAGATTCCGAATTGGTAGCCGAATTTGGTAGACTACAAAGGCTTAAGTTCACTCTTATCTTTAAAGTTTCCACTATCTAAGTATACATCTACAATTTGCCAAATAGTGAAATACTAAATAGCTTTTATCTTCATATTTTTTATTCTTCAAAGTATGTATCTACTATACTATCGAGGACATTGAGTAGTCAAAGTTATTAATATTAGTTTTTTAAAATCACATTTGTTATCTACTAAATGAATTTTCAATATTATAATGACTACATCAATCAAAGTATAGTATATATTCTATACAAGTATGTGGTTAGTTGGAGTGTTGCTTTTAAATTACATAAAAAATGAAAAACTCAGATTTTGTAAATCATAAATTACAATTCATTTATTTCCTATTATATTTTGTCATAGTTTCTACAATTTTGTGTTCCATTTGGTGCTCTTATCAATAATCAATTTCATTTGCTTAGATAAAAATTTTAAAATGGAGGTTTTTGTAATTCAATATACAAGTCAAGTGGGCTTAATGGTTAAGAACATGTGTTTACTCTTAAGAGGTCACAAGTTCAAATCTAAAGATATGTACGTTATGTAGACCTTCATAAAATTTAGTGAACAAATTATTGTGTGAAGGGGGTCCCTTGTCCCATAATGTTGGAGTAAACCTTTGCTTTGAAAACAAAACCATTATGATATAAATTCCTCTACAGTCTTTCATTTTTTCAATTTGGAAGGATTGGAAATTTAAGGTTTTAATTGAGTGCCATTAGTTTTGTATTTTGATGTAAATCATGTTGCAACCATCAATTAGATCATCATGGGTATGCTCTAATTCTGTGATTTCTTGCTTGTCGCGTTGATCTAGAATCTGCATTGTGCAGTCGATGTTCAACACTTCCGCGTTGCTACTGGTGGTTGAAACTTCTTCAAACTTGTACAGATCTGAGAAATTGAATGTTGGTAAAATTCCTAAGTCCTTCGGCAACCCTAACATATAAGGGATGTTTGAAATCTTCTTCAAGATCTTACATGGTCTAATCTTCTTTAGCTTCAGCTTGTTATACGTTCCTATCTGAAACCTCTCCTTCCGCAAATGTTCATAGACTAAGTCTTCTTCATTGAAAAATGATAGACTCTTCTTCCTGTCGGCTCTCAAGTTGTATGCTGCATTACTCTTCTCTATGCAATTTAACAAATATTCATGCACTTCCTTCATATGCTATGTGAATTTTTATGCATCCACACTTTTCCTAATTTCTGTCGATATCTCGACCAAATATTCCACTCCATGTGGGCTTAGTCCTTGAACAATATGGAATGGGATCAAACCTGTCGACTAATTCATAGAATTGTTGTACACAAACTCTGCTTATGCCAACACGTTTTCCCACTGCTAGCATCTGTCGACTGTCAAACACCTCAGAAGGCTTCCCAAATTTTTTTTCACCACCTCGGTTTGTCCATCCGTCTGCAAATGATATGTCGTGCTAAACTGCAACCTTGTGTCCAGTTTCTTCCATAGGGTTCTCCATAAATGACCCATAAACTTGGTGTCTTTGTCCGATGTTATACTCTTCTAAAACCCATGCAATCTAACTAACTCCTTGAAGAATAGTACAACAATGCTTGTGGTGTCACTTGTCTTCTGACACGGAATAAAGTGTGCCATCTTTGAAAATCTGTCGACTACAACATAGATTGAGTTGTTACCTTGCTACGTCTTCGGTAATCTGAGCACAAAATCAATGCTCAGGTTCTCCCATGGGGTATTCAGCACCGGTAATCGCATATATAACCCTATATTTTGACTTCTTCCGTATTCCAACTGGAAAAATCGACACTATGGTACCCACTTACTGACATATGTCATCATTCCTGGCTAATAATACTTTTCTTCGACCAACGCCTTGGTCTTGTCGATGCCAAAATGACCTGATAATCTACCGGTGTGCAGTTCTCAGATTAGGTTCTCCCTTCCCGATCCTCTGGGAATACACAATTGTTTTCCCCTGAACATGTATCCCTCTTGGATGAAATAATCCAAGTATGCCATTCTATCGACACTCCATGGTTCTTGAATTGCCTTCCATTCTTTTGCAAAATCCTCATTGGTCGCACACTGTGTCTTCACCGACTCTATTCCTGTTTCCTGAACTGTCGTCGTGTTCAGTAATGCAACTCTTCAAATCAGCGCATCGGCAGCCTTGTTCAACTTTCCCAACTTATGTCGCAACAGGAAGGTATATCCCTGCAAGAATTCGACCCATTTCATGTCCCGCTGATTCAAATTCGACTGAGTGTTCAAGTACGTCAGTGCTTGGTGATCTATGTACAACACAAATTCCTTGGGAAATAAATAATTCCTCCACTTATTCAATTCTTGGACAATAACATAGAACTCCTAGTCATGGACCGAATATTTATGCTTCGCATCATCCAATTCATTGCTGAAGAATACAATTGGTCGGCCCTCCTAGCTCAACACTGCTCCAAGTGCCATCCTACTTGCGTTGCAATTGAAATGGAAAAAATTGTCGAAATATGGGAGCGCTAACACTAGGCTCTTAGTGACCTTTTCCTTTAATTTGTTGAAATCTCTCTGGGAATCTTCCATCCACTTAAACTCCCCTTTCCTCATGCACTCTGTCAAAGGTGCACATATCCAACTAAATCCTATAAGGAACTTCCTATAGAAACTGGAAACTCCACACTCTAGTCGTACTTGTCGGTTCTAGCCAATTAGATATTTCCTTCACCTCCTCTAGGTGCATCACTAACCGTTTAACAAATATTACAAATCCCAAGTACACTAGTTCTTCCTTCATGAAGAAACACTTTTGCAGGTTCACCATCAACTTCTCTTCCTGCAACTTCGAAAATACTTGTCAAATGTGCTCCAAGTGTTCTGGCTTGGTTCGACTAAATATAAGGATGTCATCTAAGAACACTACGACGAACTTTCCCAAGAATGGCTTCAGTACCTCGTTCATCAACCACATAAACGTACTGGGTGCATTAGTCAATCCAAATGGCATGACTAACTACTCATACAACACTTCCTTTTTCTTGAATGTTGTCTTCGATTCATCTCCTTCTCTAACCCAAATCTGGTGATAACCACTCTTCAAGTCGATCTTTGTGAAGTACTTCTCTCCACTGAAGCAATCCATCAAGTCGTCTATTCTCGGCAATGGAAACCGATACTTGATTATGATCTTGTTGATGGCTCTGGAGTCTGTACACTTCCTGCATTCTCCACCTTTCTTCTGCACCAATACTGCTGGTACCGCGCATGGGATCAGACTCTCTCTGATCAATCCTCTATCCAAAAAATCCTGGACTTGTCGATTGATTTCCTGACCCTCTGCCAAAGTCATTCTATGCGGTACCTTTTTTGGAAAACTCGATCTTGGAATCAAGTCGATATGATGGGATACGATTCTCGTCAATGGAAATCCCGTCGGTGCTTTGTTGACTACTATGCTCCTGAACTCATCAAGCATATTTTCGACTGCGACTGGATTCCTATCCATTTTCAACCTCTCGACACATGGCCCTTTTGGAATGATGGTGAAACACCCCAACTGCTTGTCCTCCTTCGCGAGGAATTCCTTGTATGAGCACATCAACACTCGCTTCTCCCAATAGTTGCTCTCGCCCTGTTTACAATCGGCTTGTTCCTCCTGCTTCGGCTTCAGAGTCCTCTGCGTGCCATTTTTCCACACTCTGACTGTCTTGGCTCGACCATCATAGATCATCTTCTGATCATATTTCCATGGACTTCCTAACAATAGATGACATGCACCCATTGGGATTACATCACACAGTACGCTATCTTAAAGTTTCCCAACATTAAACTTTATCAGGCACTGTCTGGTTATTTTGACATGTTTTCCTTTCTGAAACCAAGATATCTTGTATGGGTGTGAGTGTTCCTAGTATCTCAAACCCAACTTGTCGATGACCTCCGTCGACACATGATTCTCTGTATTGCCACCATCAACTATGGTCTCGCAATAGAACTCACCAATCAACACCCTGGTTCAAAATATATCCTTTCACCGTGTCGGCTCTTCCTCGTCCCGTTGGTCATCCTGAACCAACGTCCTCCTGGCCCTCATGGTTAAACCTTTTCTTTTCCCATCTTCACTACTATCGGATGTCGATTCCTCCCTCTCGTCGACTTGCTCATCTCTTCAATGTCTGGGTTTCGACTCCTATGCAGCATGTAGCTTCTCTGGGCATTCATATGCCTTGCGCCCGACTCCTTGAAACTTATAAAAAACCACAGCTAGCCAGTCAAGTCCTTTTCTATCAACTATACCACTTCAACCGTACGCACCTCAACCGCGTGTCTCTCGACCATCACATCGATTTTATTGCACTTTCTCTCTAGTCGATGTCCCTTTCGCACGTCGGTTGTCTTCGACGGCTTCTCTCCTAGTTTCGCTACTTTGGCCTTTCGCGGAAACAGTCTTCGCACCTCGACCAGTCGTCCTACCTCTGGTCGATGCGGATTTCCTCGATAGTTTCTCTTCTACCTTTATAGATCACTAGTAGGCTTCACCGACTGCTCTGAACCTTGATAGGATCAACTCATCCTGTATGGCATACTTCAATTCGTTCACATATCTTGCGACAACTTATTCTCCTTCATCGGTTTCTCCCAACCTTATCGAAAATCTATAGAACTCTTTCGTGTACTCTTTCACGGTCATCTCTTTTTGTCGAAAGTTCTGCAACTTCCGGAACAAGGAAATCACATAGTGATCCGGCAAGAACTTCCCATTTAGCTTGGCAACCATCCTATCCCAAGACTTGATTTTATCCTTGCCTTTCTTGACTCTGCCATCCTGTACATTGTCCCACCACAATGAGGCATGAACATGGGGGATTCACTCAGTAAACGTGTTACATAGCACGATCATTCATAGGATATTAAATAATATCCCTAATTTCACTAAATATTGGAAAATGCCTTAAAAAATTGCATTGTTGAACCCCCTTCCCAATATACCTTTCCAATTAAGAAAACCCCTAGTTTCATCAAATATTGTATATATCCATTTTTATCAACACATTTTTAATACCCGCTTTATATCATATCATCAAGTTGTAATAAACAGGATCCCTAACACATCTTAGTATAAGTGAACAAGATGCTAAATAAAATAATAGTATAATTTTAATAATGATCCCACCAAGATAGCTTGGGCGACTGAACAATTTGTAGCATTGGATAGTGGAAGACACAACAAAATAGTAATGGGGAAGGAAAAATGTGTCAAAGGAAACCCAATCAAGAGATCAATGTAATAAAGGATGTAAAAGACTGATATTCCAATAGTCACTTCAATGATTAGAAAAGATGATAATTGTATATGTTTCACACCATAGCCTACTAATATATTAATTTTATATCATGTAAATACAAGTATATCCATAGAGATCTCATGTTTTCTATAAGCTTAATAAATTAAACTCCGTAAAAATGCAAAATTGAAACCCTTTCATGGATGGACTTCTCGCCTTCCTATCAAAACAAACATCATTGTTGTTTGAATGAATAACTTTACATATTGGATTGAAGGGCTTCAACATAGAGGAAAGAGAATTGGTCGCGGGCGGGATATGTGTTTGCAGAAAAACTTGATTGCAATTGTTCCCAACAGATCACTCCAATCCTATTTCGCATTGAGAAGAAAGCTAACCAACCCGAAGTTTCTATGACCGAGCAATGGGAAACAAATGATTAGAAAAATTCCTCTACTTTCTAATAACGCCATATGACCATGTGCATAGCTTGGATTTGGGTCATTCACAAAATGCAATGAATTTCCTCTACCTCCTCCATTTATTCTTTCAATTAAGGGAATTAGTAACATTTAGTTACCTTTCATTGGGTGATATCTAATTTTTTGTATCTTTATAGGAGAGGGAAAAATCTCCATTGTTAAGTTTCAAGATGGAAATAGTTATAAAGACACACAGATGGTGAAAATTATATGATACCATTTCATGGCAGCGATAACAAATAGATTATGTAAATAAAGAGTTAGATTTTCACTTATGTTCATGTTAGTTCCAATACAATATTAAGATGGATGCCTTTCATATAATAATTTAAATTACAATTATGAATGTGCCAAATATAACTCAATCTAACAACTATTCCTAACTAGCAATCTGGAAATATTAAAGAAGAATACAAAATGTAAAAAGGAATAATTGGTCAAGAAAGATTGATCTAACTTTTATTGGTTCATGTCAGCCAAGAAATATTGATCTCACTTTTCTTGGTTGTCATGGAGCAAGGCGTGATTTAATATCAATACCCACCTAAAATCCAACCTAAAAAATGAAGAGAGATCTTTTACTAGAATGACTACAAAAAATACAATACAATTGTTCAACTCTACAACTCTCGATTAGCTACATCTCTAAACTTTGGAGTAGGAAAGGAACCAAATGCATATTCAAGCATACTAAACAGTGTCATAGGCTGCAATGTGACTTCTATTTAGAAAATAAACACACTTTGGAAATTGGCCTCATATAGAACATTGAGTATAATGGTACAAGATTGCCCCAGTTTTAACACTAGCAAACTCAACCTCACTGATAAGTGTAAAATCTTGCATACATATTCATAACAAGTGGCGACACTAAATTTTGTACATCACATCACTAAGATTCGGCATAAAAGAACAAAATACTATCACCTAGGTTATCTCAATGCCACAAAATTCTAATATTGTAGTGCCTTATATTCCAAGAATCATACCGTGTATCTAAATAACTTCACTAAGCAAGAAAAAGAGTAACCCCATAAAAATAAAACACAGTGGATTTAATAGTAATAGTTGCAATATTATCAAATTTTCAAAAATCCAATTACAATTGCAAAAGTTGCTCTGAGATCTTTACAAAAAAATTCAAGTCTCTGCTGGAAGAAGAAAGGATGAAAAAAATTAACTCACAATTTAAAAAAAAAACGTCATTAGTTATGTACAAAAAACCACATCAAACCAGTGCAAGCAAAATAGGTGTAGCTCCAACAACGGAAAATGTGTAGGATTATATTGGAGAGATGAAACAATTTAAAATACAAAAAGGCATAGCATTACTAAAACATATTTATATCAAAAACACAATATAGAAAGCATATATGATGTTGATTTAAAAAAAAGGAGCAATGGTGAGGTGAATCATAAATGAGGGGGGGGAACCTTCTTGATTTGATGTAAAAAGATCAACACCAAAATTTTCTGCAACATGTCAAAATTGCTATAGGTCATGTTTCTAGTTTTTTCCTATAATAATTTGGAATTATTAATAACATAAGAATGTAATAACATAAGATAGTAGAAGGAACTATCTATGCATGTCAAATGATCATATACAAGGAAACTTGGAATCTAAATACACTGATGGGGACTAAGAATTATTTTTATAAAATAATTAAGGACTTCATAAAGTATATGTCTAGAGTGAGAATTCCTTTTATAAACATTACAATTGACTTTCTATATTTAACTTTCCTTAACATTACATAGAACTCTATTCAACATAAGAAAGCAAATATCAAAAACATTATATTTAACACCCACATAAACACACACACAACAAGCTAATATTTAAAAAAATCAAACTATTTTTAAATAAATCATATAATAAAAAAATCGTGCAACAAAGAAACTTGCTAATAATAAAATATTAATATTTAATTTACTATTTATAACCGTAGAGACACTTTTGCTCATGCTTTCTTATTATGTTTTATTGAAAACATATTAATATTGGATTCATTTTTGAACACATATGTATTATTTCAAAACAAATGATTCTCATTTCTCTATATATGTAAAATAAAAAATTTCCTAAAATTAGAGCTTGTCTTCGTTCCCTATAAAAATTCTCAAAATAAATTAAATGACGCTCTGATTAAGTTTTCTTTATTTGAGAAGATTTGTAATTTGATTTAATTGGAAGAAGTTTATGTATGAAACTTTCAAAAATTCTCAATTTTTTTACTTATATGATCAAATTATTATACTATCCAATGATACAATGGAATTATTTGGTATTTTTTTAAGACGGATTTATAAAGTTAGATTTCAATTAGAATTAAAAATTTAATCAATAATATTTTATTATAATATAATTAATGTAATAATATGAATATTTTATTTTTTCTTTACATGTTTATGTGAATTTATTATTTAACTGTGACTTTATATATTACCTAAAACAAATTCATAATGTTTTTTATTAAGTTAGATTTCAATATATTATTTAATTGTGACTTTATATATTACCTAAAACAAATTCATAATGTTTTTATGAAGTTAGATTTCAATTAGAATTAAAAAATCAATCAATAATATTTTATTATAATATAATTAATGTAATAATATGAATATTTTATTTCTTCTTTACATGTGAATTTATTATTTAACTATAACTTTATATTAATCCTAAATCAAATTCATAATGTTTTTGTATGAAGTTAGATTTCAATTGGAATTAAAAATTCAATCAATAATATTTTATTATAATATAATTAATGTAATAATTTGAATATTTTATTTCTTCTTTTCATGTTTATGTGAATTTATCATTTTTTCATACATAAAACATAAATTGTGACTTTATATTAATCATAAAACAAATTCATAATATTCTTTATTTTGTTAAATATTTAAAATTTGTTAGTTCTATTTTATGATTGGTTAAAGGCTTTGAAATGACAAATGACCAGGTTGTAAGTAAAATTGTTTAAACAAAATAATAATTTAAAATTAAAAAGGTTTTTAAAAAAAGCTTGACATGTAGTTTTTTACTAAATATTTCTTTAATGATGATAAATGATGATGACTACTATCATTTTTGTACACGATCACGAAATGATAAGTGCACAATTTCATTAATGATATCATTTTATATAATCTACCACATACACATTAAAATTAAAAAAAAAACTTTTCAGATAAGATATCCAAAAAAAATTAACATTATAATATGAAGTGGAAAAAGAATTATTAGAACCTTTTGATTGTCTTGTACTTTCTCCACAAGTTATTTCATTCTTTTAATGGTTATTTCATTCTTTTAATGTTTTATTTGGGTCAATGTTGTTGGTGTAAGCATTTTTTAAAATTTATAGTAATGATAATATATAAAAAAATGTATTATTTCTAAATTTTAATATAATTAGTTATATAATTTTTCAGAATTTATTAAAACATTTAATTTCATCAAGTTAGAATTAATTAAAAAGCCCACTATTTCTACCTTATTTCTACCTTAAAAGTGTGACAAGTTTAAGTGAAGAGTAATAAATGTTTATCAAAATTGAAGGATGCAAAAGAGTAATAAGCTCATGCCAAGTTTAGAAAAGATGTAATTTTTTTACCAATAAGACCATACAATGTATAAAAAAAATTGGAGGTATAAGAATAGTATTGGTAGATTTGTCCCCATTCAAATCTCTTGTGAGTGCTTTTTATAATAAACGTTAAAACTAAATTAAACATGTCAAAGATCTTGTTTGATTTTCTATTAGGATTATACCCAAAAATTATAGTTTTATTTTGATTCAAAATGTTCAGCAATAACCCTAAATGCCATTTCATTTTACTATCTTGGAATTCAAAACTAGAATGCATTATTGAAAACAATAACATATAAATGTTTAAAACACTTTTTAAGTAGTAACTGTAAACATTTTTTCATTTTAACCTAACATTAATGTATAGAGTTTTTTTTATAATACATATATAACATATGTTTGTCTTTTTATTAGAATATATATTTTTTTTTTCTTTTGACTTAACACAAATATATACCATTCAAATACTATATATGTATTCATATGTTGTGCTTTTTATTTTTATTAACATGTACATTTTTAATTAATACAATATATTTGACTTGTTTTTATATTTGATTTATATTTTATTTTCTCTTTTTATTGAGATATGTATGTATATATATGTTTTTCTTTATTTTTTTTCTTTTACTTAAGGCTAATATATTCAAACTTTTGTAATTACACAATGTAAACGTTGTTTTAAAAAATAATATATTTAAACTTTTATAGTTAAGTATGTATTGTTTTTATTTTATTGACATACATATGTTTCAATTAATACTATATATTTGACTTATTTTTATCAACATGTAGGATATAATTTCACACTATTAATTCTTTTTCTTTTTATTTTTACAATATATATATATATATATATATATATATATATATATATATCCATGCTTGAAATTTACAATAATATATATTTAGTTTAATGGTTCTACAAATTATATTTTTTTGACATAATATATACTTGAAAATAATACATGTAGACACACATTATTAGTTATATATATAGAGAGAGAGAGAGAGAATTTTAACACTACTTAAAGTGCAAAAAAAAGTGGTTAACTCTTTTTAAAAATTAAGATATAAATTAGCTTTATTAATAGTATTTTTAATAATAAATAAATAGGAAAAATAATATCATATATACTAAAACAATTATAAACATATAAATCATATCTTAACTATATACATAATTTTGTTTATATATTATTTCTATTAAATTACATCTTCTTTATAAAGAGATAAATTCTAAATTAACTCTAAATATATTCTTGTTTCTATTAAGTTATTGAGTAAATTGAATTCATTATACATGACAAAACATTTCTATACTTCATATAAATATATAAATGGGTATTGTTCCCTTTTTATAATGCAATCAAAACCCTAATGCAAATATGGTAATAATTTCATATTCATTTTGGACTAAATTTATGTTAGTAAATAAAAGTTCATTATTAATAAATCAATTTACAAAAACGTAATACAGTTTAATATAGTTGGGCTTCAAATCCATCAAATGGCAGAAAGAAAGTTTATACAAGCTTGAGATGCTAGAATTTAGATGAATGAGTGAACCCAAATATAAGTATATTGTTAATATTTCAATTGTTATGAATTGTATTGTGGCAAATGAATTTACAGTGTATAATAATAAATGGCTTGATCATATTAAATTTAAAATGCAATAAATACAAGTTATTCGATTATGACTATTAACTGAAGCCTCATTGTATTCGATTATGACTATTAGCTAAACCGCCATTGTAAACACTAGGTTCGAAGAACTTAGAAGAGGGGAGAATTCTTTAAATTAAATGCATAGTCCAATCTATACAATATTATTGATATGCAAAAACGAGAGTTAAATACCCAGAGGAGGGGTTTTTCCCTTCATGCTCAATCATTAATATTTATAAAAAAGATGAAGAAGACATTGTATAGAGACCCATCAATATTGTATGGAAAAAATAGAAAGCCGCGAAGGGATTATTATTTATCGAAGAGATTATACAACTCTGATTTCGAGTTTACACCCAAAGTTCGCATGAAGACCCCCATTAAAATATAATGCAACAAAATGCATTATCAAGACTTAGGGTCAAGAAGGAGGATGTGTTTGCATACCTGCGAATCGTCCAATGGATATACGCATGGATTCGAATGCACCTAAGTAGGTGTTGGGTTTACAACAAGAGAAACATAGGGTTATTATAAATTATTTAAAAAAACATTGTTTATGCAAATACGTAGTGAATTCTGATATATCCTTTCACTTACCAAGAGTTTCCACCCTGTTAACACTATAATTGTGCTATGCCTTTGGAGAAGGGTGTTTGCAATGTAAGGTTGCAGGGGGACAAAGGTCTCCAAAAGAATCCCACTGCTTAGCCGGCATCCCCCTGGGAATGGAAAAAATCAAGGCCCTGTACAACAAGCCTGGCTCGTAGACAAGAGAAAAGGAGGACCCAAGACCTAAAGGTGGTCGATAAGATCTAATACAAGGGTTAAAGGGAGGGCAAGTTGAAGGTTGATCAACGACGGAGGATGCAAATCGATGGCTCACATGTTGTTTGTAAATGTTACTTGTGTAGAAAAAGTCGCCATTCAGATTTGTGAACTTTTCTTAAAGTGTCAAGTCTTACGACGGCTTAGATTAGGCGGAGTTCAGATATGTGGTCCAGATCTACTTCGCGGATGCTACTTGTGCACAAAGTTGATGGGTCCCAAATTTGCAAAGTTGCTAAGGGTAGCACCATTCAACGAGCCAGATTGCGAGAAAGGGTGAGATCTACAGTATCTGATCGATCAGGGCGACAAGCTACAAAGGGGCATCTCCTCTGTCACCCAATATTTGCTAGCAAGATGGATGCCATCTCAGCGCCGTTGGGCATATTTCCACCTATCACGAGGATTGGTTCAATCATGTTTTACATCATCTTAGGTCTCGGGCATCATTGCTGCTCGTGTGAGAGATCCTGTGAGGCCATCATGGCGAAATGATTGCTTAGGACTTTTGTCATTGTTGCGGTAGTTATAGGCATGGCTTCCATGGTACATGACTCACGTCCATGCCAGAAGGTGGCGAGCTCGACCATACGGGCATCTTTTAGTTAATAGAAGGTTACGGAGAGTGGGAAAAGAGCTGAAGTGGTTATTGTGCCAGAGTGAATATGGTCTGAGGTGGAGGAGGAGCATGTTCCCTCCTCTCCAATAGCATTCAACCACGTGGAGGAGAGCTCGGCCAGTGAACCAGAGGAACACGCAGGCCAGCAAAGAGACATACATGTTCGATGTCAGTTGAAGAAGAAAGGGACCAAAGAAGACAAGTGGGACATTCATCGGGACATGGAGATTATCAAGGACTACATCATCCCAACCGAGGAAGCGACACCTCCTCCTGCGGTTGAAATAAAACCAGTGGACGACCCCCTGGAAGTAGTATATTTCTTCGATCCGTAGGGAAAATTAAAGGCTCTAGAATGAGGTGGCAACCTATTCGCGGTGTTCCTATCGTCTTTTCCTGGCAAGTCTATTTCTGGCTAAGTGTATGGGCATCTTTTCTTCCATTTTGAGGTCAATTTAGGTCTGTCTATTGTTTGAATCCACGATGGTCGGTACAATGAAAAAGACACCTGTATAGTCAGTCAAGGCTTATCTGATAGCCGTCGTTATCATTTTTGTAATTTGTTGTCAAGGGTAGCGAGCTAAATTGTGTAGCTGGTAGTATAGTCGCAACATGTTTTGTAACTGTTTTTTATGCTCGGTTCACGGCCGTGAGCCTGTAAATAGCTATGTAATAGGAGACAAAAGGCTTGGAAAATCATTTGGCTAAGGCCTAGGGATTAAGCTTTGTTTTGAAACTTTTCCATTAATACAATTGGCAGTGCCTATGGCAGACATTTTGCAGAGATTCATGTGTTCCTTTACTTGTAGTCAGTTTTTTCCTTCTTCTTCATGTGATCGTGTTTACTGTTATACATTTACATTATGTTTTTTGTTTCATATCTAAGATCAGTGTATAATAAATTAGAATTCTTGGAAATAAGCTCTGGTTATTATCTCAGGTGTTCACTCAATATTGGTACTAAAATTGATATCGAATTCATCTTTGTTGGGTGCTCGTATCAATGGTTTGTTCTTTCTTTCTTCTTTTATCACCAGAAAATAGCATTACGATGACAAGAGGGTAGTTACCTTGCCTCTATTTTAATAGTCCACATTGCAGCACTATTGTCCGATTTACATGTAACGCCTTGACTCCATTTCCCAATGTTTTTTCTCTTATGATTCTCCCACCACACTTTTACACAATTAGTCCCTTTGAGAAATCTGACCTTATGGGTTTGCTTTGATTGAATATCTTAAGTAAGAAGGCTGTGCGTCTATATTTGATTAGTTTTAAGTTCTCTTTGTGTGTCCCCCATGGCTACAATGTGATTGAGTATTTTCAGTCCTTTATAGTTTAAGAGAGATCCCTCTCACACTGTGCTAGATTAGTAGCACAAGTCTAAATTCGTTCTGTTGTTACCCCAACTTGCCCTCTTCCACAGCCTTGGAGGTCAATTTGCATGCTAAGAAATTGGCGTTGTTGGCGGGGAACGAATGTTCTATCATCCCTAGGAGAACGACAAAGTTTCAGACCTGGTGGTTGATGGTGAACATGAGTCAGACATAGAAAAAGGTTGTATATATTACACCTGGAGACTCCACTCATTGAGTTTTCGATATAAAGGCATCTCGACTGGGGAAAAAATCAGCGACTCCACTCGTGATTCAATTTGTAGACTCCACTAGAGAACAAGCTTAGCTGCTTTAGATATGGAAGAATTAAGTTCCAGGTATCAAGGTGTAAATATTTTCAAAGAGGTGTTGTTCTTCTGTATTGGTCTCCTTTTACCCTTATGTATATATATCAAAAATTATCTGTCTCGACGAAGAGCTCTAGGTCAAGAGAGAGCCTCCTTTGTATATCCTTCACTAGATCTTGAGAATGTACATCCTCCTTTCACCCCTAGAGGTAAGCCCACCCCTTCTTTTGAACCATGCAAGATCCATACCCAGCTTCGCAAACCCCATGAAAGTGAGGCTAATAAGGTTCTCCCTATTCATACTCCTTCACCTTCCAGATCTCATCTAAGATATATCCCTTTAAAGCTGCCCCCTGTCCTCCATGAATTTCCTCCAAACTACCGTGAATACCTCCCTATTTTTTATTGAGACTCCAAAATCCTTACTACGGAGAAACATCTTCAAGGTTTTGAGCATTTTCTGGACCTTTTTGAAATAGAACATGATGATGTCTATATGAGAATTTTTTCCCAATCCCTCCAAGGAGATGTGAAGGAATGGTTCAAGCACTTGCATCCTGAGTCCGTTCATACGTGGGAGGAATTATCTAATGCCTTCTTGGAGTTTTGGGGTAGGAGAAGGTCATGGGACCTGCTTCTTTCAGAGTTTTACTCCATCACAAGGTGGGAAGACGAGACCATGTCCAGCTTTAACAAGAGGTTCGCAAGCTTCTATTATAATATGCCAAAGGAAATTCAGCCCGTGGAAAATGCCGCTAAGTTACTCTATGCATCTATCTTCCCTCCTGATTTATCGCTTCTTCTCCTGGAGAGAAGGTATTCTAATTTGCAGCACTTGTTCACTGATGCGGTGGAGGTTGAAGACAATCTTAGAATGTCTAGATGAGTCCCAGAGCATGGATATAGGGATAAGCTGAGGAGGAGGTTAGAGTTCAAAGAAGAAGATGATGCTGATATGTTTGATGGAGGTCGCGCTCAGCATTTGGAGAGTCCTCTAGTGCGAAGTCTTGAAGAAAGGTTTTGTCCTCCCATATATGAAGAATACAGAGAGGAGGTGGTCACAGGTTTCCTGGATGTGGGTGACAGAAACGAGCCTTCATGCAGTCAGTCTCAATATTCTGGAAGACCTACCAGGGAGGGAGAAACAACATCAATTCCTAACTCCTATGTTGTAATCCATGAGAATATTAAGCCCGAGCATGGTGAAGCCCCTTTTCCCCAAGCTGAATCATTGGCCAGAATAAAGAGGATTCTTGAAGTCATGAATGAAGAAGCCCTCGGGATTCTTCATGAAGAACCTTGACCTCATCCAGGGGAGGAAAGAGGAGCTAGTGATCAAGGAGTTCCTGGAGATCTCCAGCAGGCAGAGTTTTATTTTTGGACTAGAGCTGAAGAAGAATACAGAATCCTTGAAGAAGTTCTTAGGCCCGACGTATACCTTAAACAAGTTGACCAAATAGCTGAGATGCTAGAAGGTGACTAGGCTGGCCAATGCAGTTTTTACATAGGTTTTTCTAATCTTGAATCCTTGTCTTGAGAGGAGAGTCATTTGCTTGATCCTTTTGAAACCCAAGGAATATTTTCTTTTGAGACGCTAGAGCAGAATCAGGTTTTTTATCCAGGGATCTTGAGAAGCCAAAGGAGTGATGGTATGAATGGCCTAGGTGTTGAAGCATCCTCTCATGTTGCAGAACTTCAGTCACAACCGAGGAAGGTGCATGACGCTAGTTTTTTCAGTCTTTCTAGGTGGTGTCAGAACCTAAACATAGGTGATCTCCAGGATTTAGTCGAAGCTTACCACAAGTACTCTGTCCCTATACCTGAGGTGAGCGACAAAGGAGGTAGGTATGCTAACGAAAGCTCCTTGTGGAGAAAGTTGGCAAGACTAGAAGCAAAGCTATAGTCTACTCGAGAGCCAAATGAGTGGCAGCTGAAGTAGATTCACCCAGCCGAGGAAATAGCAGAGAAGTTCAGAGAGCATCATATTTCAGGCGACCCCATAGTGGACTATATGAAGAAATTTTTTAGCTGGGGTAAGGTGTTTTGTTTCCACTAAGAAGACCATCCCTATCGCTAGTATTTTTTTCCACTGCTTCCTTGCTGTCCGAATTTGGTTGAGTGTGGTGCGAAAGTCTACTCAGGGTATCAATTGCTAGACTGGATGCACTGGTATTTGCACATCACATGATATGGAAGCCATTTGAGCAACACTAGGTACAGTAGCCTCTGCATAAATAAGCTCGATGTGACGAGAACCTTTTAACGTTTACAGTTGCAGTAATAGGTTTAAGTTTTCAGTTTGCTTTTGGTTTTTAATAATAAAGGGCTACAGGTTGCGGATTTTGTAATGAGACAGGCCCAATGGATGAGGCACTGGTCTATGGTGTTCTTTTCTACCTCACAGGGAGGGTATCATTCCCAATAGGAGCCAGTTGTTAGCACTACAATTGTGTTATTCCTTTGAAGGAGGGTGTTTGCAAAGTAAGGTTGTAGGGGGACAAAGATCTCCAAAAGAAGCCAACCCCTTGGCCGGCATCCCCCTAGGAATGGCAAAAAATCAAGGCCCTATACAGTAGGCCTGGTCTGTAGACAAGAGAAAAGGAGGACTCAAGAACTAAAGGTGGCCGAGAAGATCTAATACAGGGGTTAAAGGTAGGGCAAGTTGAAGGTTGATCAATGACAGAGGATGCAAATCGACAGCTCACATGTTGTTCGCAAATGTTACTTGTGCGGAAAAAGTCACAATTCATATTTGTGAACTTTTCTTAGAGTGTTGTGTCTTCCGATGGCTTAGATTAGACGGAGTTCAAATCTGTGGTCCAGATCTACTTTGCGGATGCTACTTGTGCACAAAGTCGATGGGTCCCAAATTTGCGAAGTTTGTAAGGGTAGCGCCATTCGACAAGCCGAATTTCGACCAAGGGTGAGATCTACAGTATCTGATCGATCAAGAGACAAGCTGCAAAGGGGCATCTCCTCTATCACCCAATGACCGCTAGAAATATGGATGCCATCTTAGCACCATCGGGCATCTTACCACCTATCACAAGGACCATTTCAATCATGTTTTATGTCAGCTTAGGTCTCGGGCATCATTATTGCTCGCGTGAGAGATCGTGCCAGGCCATCATGGAGAAATGATTGCTGAGGAATTCCATCATTGTCATGGTAGTTATAGGCATCGCTCCCATGGTACATGGCTCACATCCATACCGGAAGGTGGCAAGCTCGACCATACGAGCATATTTCAGTTGAGAGCAGGTTATGGAGAGTGGGAAAAGAGCCAAAGTGGTTATTGTGCCAGAGCGAATATGGTCTGAGGTGGAGGAGGATCATGTTCCCTTTTCTCTGATATCATTCGACCATGTTGAGGAGAGCTTGACCAGTGAACCGGAGGAACACGCAAGCCAGCAAAGAGACAGACAGGTTCGATGTCCGTTGAAGAAGAAAGGGACTAGAGAAGAAAAGTGGGACGTTCATTGGGACATGGAGATTATCAAGGACTACATCATCCCCATCGAGGAAGCGACACCTCCTCCCGCGGTTGAAAGAAAACCAGTGGACAACCCCCTGAAAGTAGAATATTTCTTCGATCTGTAGGGAAAATTGAAGGCTCCAGAATGAGGTGGTAGCTTCTTCGCGGTGTTGCTTTTTTCTTTTCCCGGCAAGTCTATTTATGGCTATAAAAGATATGGGCATATTTTCTTCCATTTTGAGGTCAATTTAGGTCTTCCTATTGTTTGAAGCCACGACGGTCTATACCATGCAAAAGACACCTATATAGTCAGTGACAGCTCGTCTGATAGCCGTTGTTGTTGTAATGTCCCCAGTTTGACCCCATGGCATTAACATTATAAATGATGTAATATTGTTATGAAATCATGGTGAGGAGCTCAAGGCCAAGGCCCTGCCATCGATTTAGTGATGCATAAGGTTTACGTGCTAGCCAGGCACATTTAAATTGTAAATATGCATTTTAATAAATACCCACAACTAGCTATGCAATGCAACAAGAGATGGGGGCATGATTTTACAGGGAATTGGGAGGGAAAACATTCAAACCGTTGAGCCACTCAAGTCAAGCCAAGTGTCAATGAGAGAACCCATCAAACCCTCAACTACCCATGTTGACTTTTGTACCCAATCATTGATTTCTCCCAAGAGTTGGTTGAGGTAGTTAATGGCTTGGGGAATGGGAGGTATGGCTATCCAAATTCGGGTATGGGCAAACCACCCTACATGGGAATTCACATTTTGCTTCTTGGGCAAGAAAAGAGCCATGAATTTCTCCCCCAAGCCATTATCCATGATCATTTTCCTTCTCCCTCATGAGTTTAGAGCTACCTGGGCATTTTCCAGGCATGTTGCTGTGTTGTCCTTCATTCTCCCAATAGAGAAGGGCATTTTTGTGTTGTATACCAGTGGGGAAGAAGGGGAATGGAACGGGGGTTCCATAGAGACCGTTTTTGTTGTTAAATGCTGAGAGAGTTGGGGAGAAAACGTTTTTCCTCCCTGTGGATGCATTTCCCTTCCCACAGCTCGTTTTGGGTGAGCCACGATTTGGGGAAAATCTATGGCCATCTTGTTTGTGAATTCCATTGATGGAAATGTGTATCTATGCCCAATGTTTGTGCTTGTTGTGTGAGAAATGAATATGTTGGGGTCTGGGTATGGGTATTCATTGCTTTGGCTTGAGCTTGAGAGTAAGCATCTAGGGTTCAATTGTAGCCTGATAAACCCAGCTATGGATTGGCTTGGCTCAGATGGATTGATTAATTGGCTATGAATGAGCTTTGTCCCCTTTTTCCTTGTGAGAATCATGCCCAGCTCGAGGGTGGCCTTCGGACGGACTCAGTATAAGCTGTCAAAGAGCCTATGATTGGGTGGAACGTTGCAGCAACATAGCTAGTTGCTTGGGGTAGTTGCAAAATGAAGATAAGTGTTTTTATGTCTATGTATTTACTTCTGCAATGATTAATTAATGATTATTTTGATATGTTGGATGAGCATGAATTGTGTGTGGATGTTGTTTAAATTCTGCTGTGCATAAGAGATTTGTTTTACATCTACACACTCATATTTTAATTATATGAATCTAATGAATGGGATGCTAGTATGAAGGGGAGGGGACATTACAGCTGTCGTCTTTGTATTTTGCTATCAAGGGTAGCGAGCTAAATTGTGTAGGTTGTAGAATAGTCACAACAAGTTTTGTAATTGTTTTTGATGCTCGGTACAGGGCTGTGAGCCTATAAATAGCTATGTAATAGGAGACAAAAGGGATGGGAAATCAGTTGACTAAGGCCTGGGGATCAAGCTCTGTTTTGAAACTTTTCATTAATACAATTGGTAGTGCCTATGGCAGACATTTTGAAGAGAGTCATGTGTTTCTTTACCTGTAGTTTGTTTTTTCCTTCTTCTTCATGTGATTCTGCATTTGCACTCCTCCGATTATTGCATCCATGAATTTGTTGTGACGATTGTCTAAAAAATAGACGAGTGCTATGGCATTAATCCCATGTCGAACTAGGGGTTCGACCCCAAAAAGATCCCTTCCCTAATTAACAAAGTTTTTCCCATATTTTTTCTTGTAATACTTGACTTCTGCAGGATCTAACAGACCAAGGGTCTGGCCTACAGAACTGGTATTTATAGTAACTTCACTCACTCCTTCTCAGACTTTAAACAACTGTCTAGATTTCAAATGAAACATGGACATATATTTATATATTTGATCAGCTGATAGGCGAGGTAGCTCAAATGGTTTGGAAAGATCATTATTTACAAACTCAGTACTTCCATGATTTATCCATTGAATATCTTTGCTGGGAAACAATAAATCCATGGAAGACGAAGAAATAGAACCATCATTTGATTTATATTTTAAAGCATCATTATAAGAGATATGAGAGTCCATGATAAACCTAGGAATCGGATGGCTCTGATACCACACTTGTTGCAGGGGCCTCTACACCTGGTAGACTGGATAGAAATTGCAATGTCGAACTTGCTTCCTTCTGGCTAAATATCTTCCTGCTACCTTTCTTCAACCACTCCTTGTAATGTCAAACATGTCGCTACGACCATCTCGACTTACTTCTTTAATCTTTTTCTTTGTCTGCTTTCGACGAATAGTTACATTAGACCTGTTAATACTAACATCAAAGTTGTCATGTTACTGTTGGCTCACTTGTGTGAAGACCCATATTAACTACGATAGAAACCAACAAACCCCAAGATATTGGCCCTTTCGGCATTACCTCCAGATAGGAAACGTCTCACCCAAATCACTTATGTGAGCTGCAGGAACCAAATTTCTACAGTAGTGAAGGGGATCATGTTCTATTTGAACAAAATACACATTAAAAAGACTTCGAACGACAAAGGTCTATTAACCCACATAACCATTATCATGCATAAATCTGTTGTGCAGTATATTATTATAGATAACATTCATGTTCCACTATATTGAGTATTTTTCGATTAATCAACATTACATAATCAACACAACATACACTTTCACAAGCATTCACATACATAGGACACCATAGATTTTTACACGGAAACCCAGTGGGAGAAAACAATGGAAATGCTTCTTCTATTCATAGACCCTATTATAGAAATCATTTCATCTTTTTATAGATCTTTGCACACAGCCCGTAGATCCATCACTCTTACAAAAATATCTTCACTCATAGAAAACAAGCATGGGATCATATACTCTTTGGCACATTCTCCTTTATTTATCTTTAAATGGAAAAAATAATTAGGAAATTCAACTTTTTTTAGTTTTATTACGCAAAGGTTGGGGTCTTTTAGAAGTCACTCAAAATAAATTTAATGGAAATCTAGCCTAAATCATAATATTCATTTTGAATTGATAAAATTGTATATATTAAATATTGGCATTCCACAATTCTATTATGCTAATGATATTTTACACTAAAACAAGTAATTGCACAATGTTCATTTCTATGATGCTACCTTTCAAATAATTCTTATCAAATATATAGAAAAATCATCTCAATATTTTTTTGTCTATGATGGAGAAGTGCAATTTAGTGCTCAACTTGGAGTGAAACTTCAATCAAACAATAAAATATTAAGTAATAAAATTTACAATGTATAACGTAAACTAATGTTCAAAACATATATATATATATATATATAGTAATTGAAGCTAAAGTTTAAAATAAATACAATATGTATATTCCAAATAATTAAAACAAAAGTAAAAGTAACTCCAAATTTATAATCGGCCAATGGGGATCAAATTCCTTCAAGTGCAAATTTTTCCTCAACTTTTTGCAATCTAAAAAGGGTCTACCTTCATTAGAGATAGAACCAAAAGATCCCTAAGAAATTATTTTTCACATGAAGAGGATTTGTATCCATCAACATGAACTTGGCCATGCCTACACGAGAATTATATAAGAAATAGTGGGTTGCAATAGCATGCCTTTAATGTTTGTATGGTTACTTCATTAATAATTTACATCTAGAGAAATTTGATCTCTCTATGTTTTTTTTTTAATAGGTTGATATGGATTTTTTTATTACTTTTCATTTGGTTTTAATTTTTATTTTATTAATAGACATCAATTTTTTTAATTATTTTCTTTTTTTGGTAACATAACTTTATTTAGTTAGGTGCAACATATCTCTTCTTGGTGAAATAATTTCTTCCACTTTTATAATAAATTATAGCCCGCCTTTAATATTTGTATGATTGCTCCATGTAATGTTCATTTTTTAGTAGTTTAAATAGTTTAACAAAATATATATTGAATTTTATTAGTAATTAGTATTGATTTTTTTATGTTTGGGATTAATGTCATTAATATTATTCATTTATTCACTTATTTGGAAAACTTGTTCATGGTATTTTATAAATTTGCATAAACATAATATGTTTTTTTAACAAAACATATTAGAGATAGCTTCAAGAGGCCTAGCATCAATATATTCTTGAAGGACATGGAGAAGATATCCAAGTTTGTTTTATTCACTATGAGCAATTCCAATAGAGAGAACATGGTTATGGAGAGCCTCTTCGATCTTGATCACTTCTCCCCGTTCTTGTGTGGCTTCAATAAAGGGAATTTCCTGCCATGTTGGAAGGGATTTGTTGTAAAAGACCTATCTGTCATTGGAAGAGACCTTAGTAAATTCATTTTCATCGATGAAAACCCCTTGTTCTACAAGATCCAACCCTTCAATGAAATCCTGATGCCAAAGTAGGTCGTTGGACCTTCTTGCTTAACAATACACACGACACACACGATGCTCACGGAATTGGTGTAAATGGGATGCTAGAAGCTGGCTTCTATTACCTCAATCAAATAACGATTACAATGGGAAATGCAAGGAGATTTAAACAACTAAATTAGTTGTCCTTAGCCTGAACAATGTACAAAAGTAAATCTGCGTTCTCTGTTTGTGCGATCTTCTCCCTATCATGACCTCTATTGAATGCAAGTGCTCACTAAGCTATCAATGAATGATCTCTACTCCCAAATGGAACTCTCCTTCTCTTAGTGACTATTCATTGGTCTTCTACTATCTTGCTCGTCTCAAGTTCCACTCTGTTCCCCGAGACACTCTTCCTCTGTCTGTTGAATCCTGCAGATCCTGCAGACCTATAGTTGTCAGCACCCTCAGGCCGTGCTACAAAACCTTTTCCCATGGTGACATCTATCCTGATCCCAACCGCCTTCGTAACTACTCATAACTTCCTTAGCAACCCCGAACGGCTACCAAGTACTTCACCTTGACTTCTGAGCTTCTCTGACTCTTCTACAATAGTCGGTATCATCACTGACCTTGACCATACTGTATTCCATAATCCTTCGAATTACCTATCGGATTCCCTTCGCATATACAGCTTCACACGTCCACCCCTTCCTCCATGCTTGGATTCCTCCTCAAAACCTATCGGTGTCATTGTTCTACAACATGTCGACACTCAACCTCTTTCACTTCAACCCTATTGTTTGTTGACCTTAGACATGTTGACTCTCGACCTTTCTCCTTCTATCGACCGTACCTCAATAGCTTTTTCTCTACTACTTGGCTTTCTACAACCAGTATTCTTTCGCACCAGTAGTCATCGGAAAACCCCCTGGTCAACTTCTCATGTCAATCAACTTCGACTGTTCTTCCTAGGCCTTGATGCTCCTGCATCAGAATCTCCAGGTGAAAAATAACTCGACTGCTCCGTCAGTCTCCTAAATTCTTCTTCAGAAATCCATGTCGCCTCCTCCAACTCATCATCCTTCCATTGCACTAAGTATTCTTTCTTTCGCGAACTGCGTGTACGCCCAACTTTGCGTTCCTCTAGTACTTCTGTGATTTCCTCCTTATCGCGTCGATATGGAATCTGTGTTGTGCAATCAATTTTCGACACTTCCGCACTACTACTGCTAGTTGAAACTTCTTCAAACTTGTACAGATCTGAGAAATTGAACGTTGGTGAAATTCCCAAGTCTTTCGGTAGCCCTAACATAGAAGCGATGTCTAAAATCTTCTTCAAGATCTTACATGGTCTAATATTCTTCAGCTTCAGCTTGTTATACGTTCCTGTCAGAAACCTCTCCTTCCGCAAATGTTCATAGACTAAGTCTTCTTCATTGAAAAATGGTAGCCTCTTCTTCCTATCGACTTTCAAGTTGTATGCCGCATTACTCTTCTCTATGAAATTTCACAAATCATCATGCACTTCCTTCATATGCTATGTGAATGATTATGCATCCACACTTTTCCTAATTTCTGTCAATATCTTGACCAAATCTTCCACTCCTTGTGGGCTTCGTCCTTGAACAATATGGAATGGGATCAAACCTGTTGACCGATTCACAGAATTGTTGTACGCGAACTCTACTTGTGCCAACTCGTTCTCCCACTGCTTGCATCTTTCGACTGTCAAACACCTCAGAAGGCTTCCCAAACTTCTGTTCACCACCTCGGTTTGTCCATCTGTCTGCAAATGATATGTCATGCTAAACTGCAACCATGTGTCCAGTTTCTTCCACAGGGTTCTCCATAAATGACCCATAAACTTGGTGTCTTTGAATGATGTTATACTCTTCGAAAACCCATTCAATCTAACTATCTCCTTGAACAATAGTACAACAATGCTTGTGGCGTCACTTGTCTTCCAACATGGAATAAAGTGTGCCATCTTTGAAAATATGTTGACTACAACATAGATTGAGTCGTTACCTTGCTGCGTCTTCGGTAATCCAAGCACAAAATCCATGCCCAGGTGCTCCCATGGGGTATTTGGCACTGGTAATGGCATATATAACCCTATATTTTGACTTCTTTCTTTTTCCAACTCGAAAAATTTACACTATAGTACCCACTTACCGACATATGTCATCATTACTAGCTAATAATACTTTTCTTCGACCAATGCCTTGGTCCTGTCGATGCCAAAATAACCTGCTAATCTATCGGTGTTAAGTTCTCAGATTAGGTTCTCTCTTCCCAATCCTCTGGGAATACACAACTGTTTTCCCTTGAACATGTATCCCTATTGGATGAAATAATCCAAGTATGGCATTCTATCGACACTCCATGGTTCTCAACTCACCTTCCATTCTTTTGCAAAATCCTCTTGGTCGGATACAGTGTCTTCACTGACCCTATTCCTGTTTCCGGAACTGTCGTCGTGTTGATTAATGCAACTCTTCAACTCAGCGCATTGGCATCCTTGTTGAACTTTCCCGACTTATTTCACAACAGGAAGGTATATCCCTGCAAGAATTCGACCCACTCCATGTGCCGTTGATTCAAATTCGATAGAGTGTTCAAGTATGTTAGTGCTTGGTGATCTGTGTACAACTCAAATTCATTGGGAAACAAATAATTCCTCCACTTATTCAATTCTTGGACAATAGCATAGAACTCCTAGTCATAGACCGAATATTTATGCTTCGCATCATCCAATTCCTTGTTGAAGAATGCAATTGGTTGGCCCTCTTGGCTCAACATTGCTCCAAGTGCCATTCTATTTGCATTGCAATCGAATTGGAAAAAATTGTCGAAATATGGGAGCGTTAACAATGGGCTCTCAGTGACCTTTTCCTTTAACTTGTCGAAATCTCTCCAGGAATCTTCCATCCACTTAAACTCCCCTTTCCTCATGCATTCTGTCAAAGGTGCACATATCCGACTAAATCCTATGATGAACTTCCTGTAGAAACTGGAAAGTCCATGGAAACTACACACTCTACTTGCACTTGTCGGTTCTAGCCAATCCAATATTGCCTTCACCTTCTCTGGGTGCATCACTAACCCTTTACCCGATATTACAAATCCCAAGTACACTAGTTCTTCCTTCATGAAGAAACACTTTTGCAGGTTCACCATCAAATTCTCTTCCTGCAACTTCGGCAATACTTGTCAACTGTGCTCCAAGTGTTCTTTCTTGGTTCGACTAAATATAAGGATGTCGTCTAGGTACACTACGATGAACTTTCCCAAGAATGGCTTCAGTACCTTGTTCATCAACCACATGAACGTACTGGGTGCATTAGTCAATCCAAACGGCATGACTAACCACTCATACAACACTTCCTTTTTCTTGAATGTTGTCTTCAATTCATCTCCTTCTGTAACCCAAATCTCGTGATAACCACTATTCAGGTCGATCTTTGTGAAGTACTTGTCTCCACTGAAGCAATCCATCAAGTCATCTATTCTTGGCAATGGAAATCGATACTTGATCATGATCTTGTTGATGGCTCTGGAGTCTATACACATCCTGCATTCTCCACCGTTCTTTGGCACTAATACTGCTGGTACCGTGCAAGGGATCAGACTCTCTCTGATCAATCCTCTGTCCAAAAAATCTTGGACCTGTTGATTGATTTCCTGATCCTTTGGCAAAGTCATTCTATGCGGGACCTTGTTTGAAAACTTGATCTTGGAATCAAGTCGATATGATGGGATATGATTCTCGTCGGTGGAAATCCTGTCGGCGCTTCGTTGACTACTATGCTCCTGAACTTTTCAAGTATCTTTTCGGCTACGACTGGAATCCTATCCATTTTCAACCTCTCGACACATGGCCCTTTGGGAATGATGGTGAAACATCCTGACTTCTTATCCTCCTTCGCAAGGAATTCCTTGGATGAGCACATCAAAACTTGCTTCTCCCAATAGTTTCTCTCGCCCTACTTATAGTCGGCTTGGTCCTCCTGCTTCGGCTTCAGAGTCCTTTGCATGCCATTTTTCCACACTGTGACAGTGTTGGCTCAACCATCATAGATCATCTTCCAATCATATTTCCATGGACTTCCTAACAATAGAAGACATGCTCCCATTAGGATTATGTCTCATAGTACACTGTCTTAAAGTTTCCCAACCTTAAACTTTATTAGGCACTATCTGGTTACTTTGGCATGATTTTCTTTCTACAACCAAGATATCTTGTATGGGTGTCGGTGTTCTCGGCATCTCAAACCCAACTTTTCGATGACCTTCGTGGACACATGATTCTCTGTACTGCCACCATCAACTATGGTCTTGCAATACAACTCACCAATCAACAACCTAGTTCGAAATATATCCTTTCACTATGATGACTCTTTATCATCGCGTTGATCATCTTGAACCAATGTCCTCCTAGTTGTCATGGTTCAACCTTTTATTTTCCCATCTTCACTACTGTCGGATGTCGATTCCTCCCTCTCGTCGACTTTCTCATCTCTTCGACATCCAGGTTTCGACTCCTATGAAGCATGTAGGTTCTCTGGGCATTCATATGCCTTGCGCCTGACTCCTTGACACTTATAAAAAACCATAGCTGGCCAGTCAGGTCCTTTTCTATCGACTGCACCACTTCGACCGTACGCACCTCGACTGCGTGTTTCTCGGCCATCATGTCAGTTTTCTTGCGCTTTCTCTCTAGTCGATGTCCCTTCTGCACGTCAGTTATCTTCGACGGCTTCTCTCCTGGTTTCTCTACTTTGGCCTTTCATGGAAACAGTCTTCGCACCTCGACCTGTCATCCTACCTCTGGTCGATGCAGATTTCCTTGATAGTTTCTCTTCTTCCTTTATAGCTAACTAGTAGGCTTCACCAACCACTCTGAACCTTAACAAGATCAACTCATCTTGTATGGCATACTTCAATTCATTCACATATCTTGCGACAACTTATTCTCCTTCATCGATTTGTCCCGACCTTATCAACAATCTATAGAACTCTTCCATGTACTCTTTCACTGTCATCTCTTCTTGTCGAAAGTTTTGCAACTTTTGGAACAAGGAAATCACATAGTTACCTGGTAAGAACTTCCCTTTTAGCTTGGCAACCATCCTATCCCAAGACTTGATTTTATCCTTGCCTTTCTTGACTCCGCCATCATGTACATTGTCCCACAACAATGAGGCATGAACACGAGGGATCCACTTAGTAAAATTGTTACATAGCACAATCGTTCATAGGATATTAAATAATATCCCTAATTTCACTAAATATTGGAAAATTCCTTCAAGAATTGCATTGTTGAACCCCCCTCCCAATATACCTTTCCAATTAAGAAAACCCCTAGTTTCATCAAATATTGTATATATCCATTTTTATCAACACATTTTTAATACCCGCTTTATATCATATCATCAAGTTGTAATAAATAGGAGCCCTAACACATCTTAGTATAAGTAAACAAGGTGCTAAATAAAATAATAGTATAATGCTAATAATGATCCCACCAAGATTGCTTGGGTGACTGAACAATTTGCAGCATTGGATAGTGGAAGACCCAACAAAATAGTAATGGGGAAGGGAAAATGTGTCAAAGGAAACCCAATCAAGAGATCAATGTAACAAAGGATGTAAAAGATTGATAATCCAATACTCACTTCAATGATTAGAAAAGATGATAATTGTATATGTTTCACACCATAGACTACTAATATATCAATTTTATATCATGTAAATACAAGTATATCCATAGAGATCTCATGTTTTCTATAAGCTTAATAAATTAAACTCCGTAAAAATGCAAAATTGAAACCCTTTCATGGATGGACTTCTCACCTTCCTATCAAAACAAACATCATTGTTGTTTGAACCCCCAAATGAATAACTTTACATATTGGATTGAAGGGCTTCAACATAGAAGAAAGATCATTGGTCATGAGTGGGATATGTATTTGCAGAACAAGTTGATTGCAGTTGTGCCCAACAGATCACTCCAATCCTGTTTCTCATCGAGAAGAAAGCTAACCAACCTTATGTTTCTGTGACCGAACTATGGTAAACAAATCATTAGAAAAATTCCTCTTACTTTCTAATAATGCCATATGACCATGTGCATAGCTTGGATTTGGGTCATTCACAAAATGCAATGAATTTCCTCTACCTCCTTCATTTATTCTTTCAATTAAGGGAATGAATAACATTTAGTTACCTTTCGTTGGGTGATATCTAATTTTTTGTATCTTTATAGGAGAGGGAAAAATCTTCGTTGTTAAGTTTCAAGCTAGAAATAGTTATAAAGATACACAGATGGTGAAAATTATATGATACCATTTCATGGCAGCGATAACACATAGATTATGTAAATAAAGAGTTAGATTTTCACTTATGTTCATGTCAGTTCCAATACAATATTAAGATGGATGCCTTTCATATAATAATTGAAATTACAATTATGAATGTGCCAAATATAACTCAATCTAACAACTATTCCTAACTGGCAATTTGAAAATATTAAAGAAGAATACAAAAAGTAAAAAGAAATAATTGGTCAAGAAAGATTGATCTAACTTTTCTTGGTTCCTGTGAGACAAGAAATATTGATCACACTTTTATTGGTTTTTGTGGAGCAAGGTGTGATTTAATATCAATACCCACCTAAAACCCAACCTAAAAAATGAAGATAGATCTTTTACTAGAATGACTACAAAAAATACAATACAATTGTTCAACTCCAAAACTCTCGATTAGCTACATCTCTTAACTTTGGAGTTGGAAAGGAACCAAATGCATATTCAAGCATACTAAATAGTGTCATAGGCTGCAATGTGACTTCTATTTAGAAAATAAACACACTTTGGAAATTGGCATCATATAGAACATCGAGTATAATGTTACAAGATTGCCCTAGTTTTAACACTAGCAAACTCAACCTCAATTATAAGTGTAAAATCTTGCATACATATTCATAACAACTGGCGACACTAAATTTTGTACATCACATCAATAACATTCAGCATAAAAGAACAAAATACTATCACTCAGGTTATCTCAATGACACAAAATTCTAATATTGTAGTGCCTTATATTCCAAGAATCATACTGTGTATCTAAATAACTTCACTAAGCAACAAAAGGAGTAACCCCATAAAAATAAAACACAATGGAGTTAATAGTAATAGTTGCAATATTATCAAATTTTCAAAAAGCCAATTACAATTGCAGAAGTTGCTCTGAGATCTTTACAAAAAAATTCAAGTCTCTACTGGAAGAAGAAAGGATGAAAAAAATTAACTCACAATTTAAAAAAAAACGTCATTAGTTATGTACAAGAAACCACATCAAACCAGTGCAAGTAAAATAGGTGTAGCTCGAACAAGGGAAAATGTGTAGGATTATATTGGAGAGACGAAACAATTTAAAATACAAAAAGGCATAGCATGACTAAAAAATATTTATATAAAAAACACAATATAGAAACCATATATGATGATTTAAAAAAAGGGAGCAATGGCGAGGTGACTCATAAATGAGGGGGGGGGGGGGAGCTTCAAAGTGGGGGAGGGGGACCTTCTTGCTTTTATGTAAAAATATCAACACCAAAATTTTCTGCAACATGTCAAAATTGCTATAGGTCATGTTTCTAGTTTTTTCCTATAATAACTTGGAATTATTAATAACATAAGAATGTAATAACATAAGATAATAAAATGAAATATCTATGCATGTCAAATGATCATATACAAGGATCCTTGGAAGCTAAACACATTGATGGGGACTAAGAATTATTTTTATAAAATAATTAAAGACTTCATGAAGTATACGTCTAGAGTGAGAATTCCTTTTATAAACATTACAATTGACTTTCTATATTTAAATTTCCTTAACATTACATAGAACTCTATTCAACATAAGAAAACAAATATCAAAAACATTATATTTAACACCCACATAGACACACACATAACAAGCTAATATTTAAAAAAATCAAACTATTTTTAAATAAATCATATAATAAAAAAAAACCTCAACAAAGAAACTTGCTAATAATAAAATATTAATATTTAATTTACTATTTATAACCCTAAAGACACTTTTGCTCATGCTTTCTTATTATGTTTTATTGAGAACATATTAATATTAGATTCATTTTTTAGTACATATGTATTCTTTCACAACAAATGAATCTCATATCTCTATATATGCAAAATCAAAATTTTCCTAAAATTAGAGCTTATCTTCGTTTCCTATCAAAATTCTCAAAATAAATTAAATGACGCTCTGATTAAGTTTTCTTTATTTTGGAAGATTTGTAATTTGATTTACTTGGAAGAAGTTTACTTATAAAATTTACAAAAATCCTTAATTTTTTTACTTATATGATCAAATGATATGATCAAAAATTCTTTGGTATTTTTTAAGATGGATTTATAAAGTTAGATTTCAATTAGAATGAAAAATTCAATCAATAATATTTTATTATAACATAATTAATGTAATAATATGAATATTTTATTTTTTCTTTGCATGTTTATGTGAATTTATTACTTAACCGTGACTTTATATATTACCTAAAACAAATTCATAATGTTTTTTATCAAGTTAGATTTGAATTAGAATTAAAAATTCAATCAATAATATTTTATTATAATATAATTAATGTAAGAACATGAATATTTTGTTTCTTCTTTGCATGTTTATGTGAATTTATTATTTAATTATGACTTTATATTAATTTTAAATCAAATTTATAATGTTTTTTTTTATGAAGTTAGATTTCAATTAGAATTAAAAATTCAATCAATAATATTTTATTATAATATAATTAATGTAATAATATGAATATTGTATTTCTTCTTTTCATGTTTATATGAATTTATCATTTTTTCATACATAAAACATAAACTGTGACTTTATATTAATCATAAAACAAATTCATAATATTCTTTATTTTGTTAAATATTTAAAATTTGTTAGTTATATTTTATTATTGATTAAAGGCTTTGAAATGACAAATGACCAGGTTGGAAGTAAAATTGTTTAAACAAAATAATAATTTAAAATTAAAAACCTTTTTAAAAGAAGCTTGATATGTAGTTTTTGTACTAAATATTTCTTTAATGATGATGAATACTATCATTTTTATACACCATCACCAAATAATAAGTACACAATTTCATTAATGATATCATTTTATATAATCTACCACATACACATTAAAATTTGTTTCTAATTTTAAAAAATCAATTTACTCTAATTTTTATAAAACTAAATTAAAAAAAAAAATTCCAAATAAAATATCCAAAAAAAAATTAGCATTATAATATAAAGTGGAAAAATAATTATTAGAACTTTTTGATTGTCTTGTACTTTCTCCACAAATTATTTCTTTCTTTTAATGTTTTATTTGGGTCAACGTTGTTGGTCTAAGCATTTTTTAAAATTTATAGTAATGATAATATATAAAATATGTATTATTTGTAAGTTTTAATATAATTGATTATATAATTTTTCACAATTTATTAGAAAAATTAATTTTGTAAAGTTAGAATTAATTAAAAAGCCCACTATTTCTACTTTAAAAGTGTGACAAGTTTAAGTGAAAAGTAATAAAGGTTTATCAAAGTGAAGGATGCAAAAGAGTAATAAGCTCATGCTAAGTTTACAAAAGATGTAATTTTTTTACCAATGAAACCATACAATGCATAAAAAAAATTGGAGGTATCAGAATAGTATTGGTAGGTTTGTCCCCATTCAAATCTCTTGTGTGTGCTTTTTATAATAAACTTTAAAACTAAATTAAACATGTCAAAGATCTTGTTTTATTTTCTATTAGGATTATACCCTAAAATTATAGTTTCATTTTGATTCAAAATGTTCATCAATAACCCTAAATGTCATTTCATTTTACTATCGTGGAATTCAAAACTAGAATGCATTATTGAAAACAATAACATATAGATGTTTAAGACACTTTTTATGTAGTAAGTATAAACATTTTTTCATTTTAACCTAACATTAATATATAGAGTTTTCTTTATAATACATATATAACATATGTTTGTCTTTTTATTAACATATATATATATATATTTTTCGTTTGACTTAACACAAATATATACTATTCAAATACTATATATGTATTCATATGTTGTGTTTTTTTATTTTTATCAACATGTACAATTTTAATTAATACAATATATTTGACTTATTTTTATATTTGATTTTCTCTTTTTATTGAGATATGTATCTATATATATGTTTTTCTTTATTTTTTTTCTTTTACTTAAGACTAATACATTCACACTTTTGTGATTACATAATGTATATGTTGTTTTAAAAAATAATATATTTAAACTTTTATGGTTAAGTATGTGTTGTTTTTATATTATTGACATATATATGTTTTAATTAATACTATATATTTCACACTATTAATTCTTTACACGCTTGAACTTTACATTAATATGTATTTAGTTTAATGGTTCTACAAATTATATATTTTTTGACATAATATATACTTTAAAATAATACATGTAGACACACATTATTAGTTATATATAGAGAGAGAGAGAGAGAATTTTAACACTACTTAAAGTGCAAAAAAAGTGGTTAACTCTTTTTAAAAATTAAGATATAGATTAGGTTTATTAATAGTATTTTCAATAATAAATAAATAACAAAAATAATATCATATATACTAAAACAATTATAAACATATAAATCATATATTAACTATATACATAATTTTGTTTATATATTGTTTCTATTAAATTACATCTTATTTATAACGATATAAATTATAAATTAACTCTAAATATATTCTTGTGTCTATTAAGTTATTAAGTAAATTAAATTCATTGTACATGACAAAACATTTCTATACTTGATATAAAAATATAGATGGGTATTGTTCCCTTTTTATAATGCAATCAAAACCCTAATGCAAGTATGATAATAATTTCATATTCATTTTGGACTAAACTTATGTTAGTAAATAAAAGTTTATTATTAATAAATCAATTTACAAAAAAGTAATACGTTTGGGGTTCAAATCCATCAAATGGAAGAAGGAAAGTTTATACAATCTTGAGATGCTAGAATTTAGATGAATGAGTGAACCCAAATATAAGTATATTGTTAATATTTCAATTGTTATGAATTGTATTGCGGCAAATGAGTTTACAGTGTATAATAATAAATCGCTTGATCATATTAAATTTAAAATGCAATAAATACAAGTTATTCGATTATGACTATTAAATGAACCCCCATTGTATTTGATTATGACTATTAGGTGAACCGCCATTGTAAACACTAGATTAGAAGAACTTAGAAGAGGGGAGAATTCTTTAAATTAAATGCATATTCCAATCTATACAATATTTTAGATATGGAAAAACGAGAGTTGAATACCCATAGGAGGGGTTTTTCCATTCATGCTCAATCATTAATATTTATAAAAAAGATCAAGAAGACATTGTATAGAGACCCATCGATATTGAATGGAAAAAATATAAAGCCGCAAAGGGATTATTATTTATCGAAGAGATTATACAACTCTCATTTCGAGTTTACACCCAAAGTTCGCATGAAGACCCACATTAAAATATAATGGGAAAAAATGCATTATCAAGACTTAGGGCCGAGAAGGAGGATGTGTTTGCATACCTGCGAATCGTCCAATAGATATACGCATGGATTCGAATGCACCTAAGTAGGTGTTGGGTTTACAACAAGAGAAATAGAGGGTTATTATAACCTATTTAAAAAAAACTTTGTTTATGCATATACGTAGTGAACTCTAATATATCATTTCACTTACCAAGAGTTTCCACCCTATTAGAACTATAATTGTGCTATGCCTTTGGAGGAGGGTGTTTTCAAAGTAAGGTTGCAGGGGGACAAAGGTCTCCAAAAGAATCCCACCCTTTGGCCGTCATCGCTTTAGGAATGGAAAAAGTCAAGGCCCTGTACAACAGGCCTGGCCCATAGACAAGAGAAAAGGAGGACCCAAGACCTAAAGGTGGTCAAGAAGATCTAATACAAGGGTTAAAGGGCAGGCAAGTTGAAGGTTGATCAACAACGGACGATGCAAATCAACGGCTCACATATTGTTCGCAAATTTTACTTGTGCGGAAAATGTCGCGATTCAGATTTGTGAACTTTTCTTAAAGTGTCGCGTCTTACGACGGCTTAGATTAGGTGGAGTTCAGATATGTGGTCCAAATCTACTTCGCGGATGCTACTTGTGCACAAAGTCGATGGGTCCCAAATTTGCAAAGTTGGTAAGGGTAGCACCATTCGACGAGCCGGATTACGAGAAAGGGTGAGATCTACGGTATCTGATCAATCAGGGCGACAAGCTGGAAAGGGGCATCTCCTCTATCACCCAATGATCGCTAGCAAGACGGATGCCATCTCAGCACCATCGAGAATCTTTCCACCTATCATGAGGATTGGTTCAATCATGTTTTATGTCAGCTCAGGTCTCGGGCATCATTGCTGCTCACGTGAGAGATCCTGTCAGGCCATCATGGCGAAATGATTGCTTAGGACTTTCATCATTATCATGGTAGTTATAGGCATGGCTCCCATGGTACATGACTCACATCCATGCCAGAAGGTGGTGAGCTCGACCATATGGGAATATTTCAGTTGAGAACAAGTTACGGAGAGTGGGAAAAGAGCCGAAGTGGTTATTATGCCAGAGTGAATATGGTCTAAGGTGGAGAGGAGCATGTTCCGTCCTCTCCGATAGCATTCAACCACATGGAGGAGAGCTCGGCTAGCGAACCCGAGGAACATGCAGGCCAGCAAAGAGACAGACATGTTCGACATTGATTGAAGAAGAAAGGGTCCAGAGAAGACAAGTGGGATGTTCATCGGGACATGGATATTATCAAGGACTACATCATTCCAACCGAGGAAGTGACACAAAACTAGTGGACAACCCTTTGGAAGTAGTAGATTTCTTCGATCCGCAGGGAAAATTAAAGGCTCTAGAATGAGGTGGCAGCCTATTCATGGCGTTCCTATTTTCTTTTCTTGGCAAGTCTATTTTTGGCTAAGTATATGGGCATCTTTTCTTTTGTTTTGAGGTCAATTTAGGTCTGTATGTTGTTTGAAGCCACAACGGTTTGTACCATGAGAAAGACACCTATAAAGTTAGTCAAGGCTCGTCTGATAGCCGTCGTTGTCATTTTTGTAATTTGCTTTCAAGGGTAGCAAGCTAAATTGTGTAGGTGGTAGTATAGTCGCAACATGTTTTGTAACTGTTTTTTATGCTCGGTTTAGGGCCGTGAGCCTATAAATAGCTATGTAATAGGAGAGAAAAGGGTTGGAAAATCATTTGGCTAAGGCCTGGGGATCAAGCTCTGTTTTGAAAATTTTGCATTAATACAATTGGCAGTGCCTATTGAAGACATTTTGAAGAGATTGATGTGTTGCTTTACTTGTAGTCTGTTTTTTCCTTCTTCTTCATGTGATCATGTTTCCTGTTATACATTTACATTATGTTTTCTCTTTCATGTCTGAGATTAGTGTATAATAGATTACAATTCTTGGAAACAAGCTTTGGTTATTATCTCAGGTGTTCGCTCAATATTGCTACTAAAATTGATATTGAATTCATCTTTGTCAGGTGCTCGTATCAATGGTCTGTTCTTTCTTTCTTCTTTTATCACCAGAAAATAGCATTGCAACGACAAGAGGGTATCTACCTTGCCTCTGTTTTAATAGTCAGCATTGCAGCATTGCTGTCCAATTTACATGTAACACCTTGACTCCATCGCGCAACGTTTTTTGTCTTATGATTATCCCACTACACTTTCACACAATTTGTCCCTTTGAGAAATCTCACCTTCTGGGTTTGCTTTGATTGAATATCTTAAGTAAGAAGGTTGTGTGTCTATCTTTGATTAGTTTTCAGTTCTCTTTGTGTGTCCCTCATGGCTGCAATGTTATTGAGTATTTTTAGTGCTTTATAGTTTAAGAGAGATCCCTCTCAGACTGTGTTGGATTAGTAGCACAAGTCTAAATTGGTTCTGTTGTTACCCCAACTTTCCCTCTTCCACAGCCTTGGAGGTCAATTTCGGTGCTAAGAAATTGGTGCCACTACTAGGGAACGAATGTTCTATCATCCCTGGGAGAATGACAAAGTTTCAGAGCTGGTTGTTGATGGTGAACATTAGTCAGACATAGAAAATGGCCGTATATCTTTCACCTGGAGACTCCACTCATTGAGTTTTCGATATAAAGGAAGCTCCACTGGGGAAAAAATCGGTGACTCCACTCGTGATTCAATTTGCAGAATCCACTAGAGAACGAGCTCAACTACTTTACATATGGAAGAATTAAACTCCAGGTATCAAGGTGTAAATATTTTCAAAGAGGTGATGTTCTTCTGTATTGGTCTCCTTTTACCCTTATGTATATATATAAAAAATTATATGTCTCACCGAAGAGCTCTAGGTCAAGAGAGAGCCTCCTTTGTATATCCTTCACTAGATCTTGAGAATGTACATCCTCCTTTCGCCCCCAGAGCTGAGCCCACCCCTTCTTTTGAACCATGCAAGATCCATACCCAACTTCACAAACCCCATGAAAGTGAGGCTAATAAGGTTCTCCCTATGCATACTCCTTCACCTTCTAGATCTCATCTAAGATATAGCCCTTTAAAGCTACCCCCTGTCCTCCATGAATTTCCTCCAAACTACTGTGAATACCTTCCTTTTTTTTATGGAGACTCCAAAATCCTTACTATGGAGAAACATCTTCAAGTTTTTGAGCATTTTCTGGACCTTTCTGAAATAGAACATGATGATGTCTATATGAGAATTTTTGCCCAATCCCTCCAAGGAGATGTGAAGGAATGGTTCAAGTACTTGCATCCTGAGTCTATTCATACGTTTGAGGAATTATCTAATGCCTTTCTAGAGTTTTGGGGTAGGAGAAGGTCATGGGACCTGGTTCTTTCAGAGTTTTACTCTATCACAAGGTGGGAAGATGAGACCATGTCCAACTTTAACAGGAGGTTCGCAAGCTTCTATTATAATATGCCAAAGGAAATTCATCCCCTGGAAAATGCTGCTAAGTTACTCTATGCATCTATCTTACCTCTTGATTTATCGCTTCTTCTCCTGGAGAGAAGGTCTTCTAATTTGCAACACATGTTCACCGATGCGGTGCAGGTTGAGACAATCTCAGAATGTCTAGAAGAGTCCCAAAGCATGGCAATAGGGATAAGCTGAGGAGGAGGTTAGAGTTCAGAGAACAAGATGATGCTAATATGTTTGATGGAGGTCGCACTCAACATTTGGAGAGTCCTCTAGTGCGAAGTATTGAAGAAAGGTTTGGTCCTCCCATATATGACGAATACAGAGAGGAGGGGGTCATAGGTTTCTTGGATGTGGGTGATAGAAACAAGCCTTCATGCAGTCAATCTCAATATTCTTGAAGACCTGCTAGGGAGGGAAAAACAACATCAATTCCTAACTCCTATGTTAGAATACATGAGAATATTAATCCCAAGGGTGGTGAAGCCCTGTTTCCTGAAGCTGAATCATTAGCCAGAATAAAGAGGATTCTTGAAGCCATGAATGAAGAAGCCCTCGAGATTCTTCATGTAGAACCTTGAGCTCATCCAGGGGAGGAAAGGGGAGCTAGTGATCAAGGAGTTCCTGGAGATCTCCAGCAAGCAGAGTTTTATTTTTGGACTATTGCTGAAGAAGAATACGAAATCCTTGAAGAAGTTCCTAGGCCCGGCGTATACCTTAACCAAGTTGACCGGATAGCTGAGATGCTAGAAGGTGACTAGGATGGCCAATGCGGTTTTTACACAACTTTTTCTAATCTTGAATCCTTGTATCGAGAGGAGAGTCCTTTGCTTGATCCTTTTGAAACCCAAGGAATATTGTCTTTTGAGATGCTAGAGCAGAATCAGGTTTTTTATCTGGGGATCTTGAGAAGCCAAAGGAGTGATGGTATGAATGGTCCAAGTGTTGAACCATCCTCTCATGTTGCAGAACTTCAGTCACAGCCGAGGAAGGTGCATGACGCTGGTTTTTTCAGTCTTGCTAGGTTGTGTCAGAACTTAAACATAGGTGATCTCTAGGATTTAGTTGAAGCTTACCACAAGTACTCTGTCCCTATACTTGAGGAGAGCAACAAAGGAGGTAGGCAAGCTAGCGAGTGTGGAGAAAGTTGGCAAGACTGCAAGCAGAGCTGTAGTCTACTAGAGAGCCAGATGAGTGGCGGTTGAAGTAGATTCGCCCAGCCAAGGAAATAGCAAAGAAGTTCGGAGAGCATCATATTTCAGGTGACCCCATAGTGGACTATATGAAGAAATTTTTTAGTTGGGGTAAGGTGTTTTGTTTCCACCAAGAATACCGTCCCTGTCGCTAGTATTTTTTTCCACTGCATCCTTGCTATCTGAATTTGGTTGAGTGTGGTGAGAAAGTCTACTCAGGGTATCAATTACTATACTAGCTACACTGGTATTTTCACATCACATGATATGGAAGCCATTTGAGCAACACTGGGTAGAGTAGTCTGTGCATAAATAAGCTTGATGTGACAAGTAGCTTTTAACATTTCTAGTTGGAGTAATAGGTTTAAGTTTTCAGTTTGCTTTTGCTTTTTAATAAAAAGGGCTACAAGTTGCAGATTTTGTGATGAGACAGGCCCAATGGATGAGGCATTGGTCTACGGAGTTCTTTGCTACCTCACAGGGAGGGTATCATTCCCAGTAGGAGCCAGTTGTTAGCACTATAATTGTGCTATGCCTTTGAAGGAGGGTGTTTGCAAAGTAAGGTTGCAGCGGGACAGAGATCTCCAAAAGAAGCCCACCCCTTGGAGGGCATTCCCCTAGGAATGGAAAAAATCAAGGCCTTGTACAGCAGGCCTGGTTTGTAGACAAGAGAAAAGGAGGACCCAAGACCTAAAGGTGGCCGAGAAGATCTAATACGGGGGCTAAAGGGAGGGCAAGTTGAAGGTTGATCAATGACGAAGGATGCAAATCGACAGCTCACATGTTGTTCGCAAATGTTACTTGTGCGGAAAAAGTCATGATTCTGATTTTCAAACTTTTATTAGAGTGTTGTGTCTTCTGATGGTTTAGATTAGGCGAAGTTCAGATCTATGGTCCAGATCTACTTCATGGATGCTACTTGTGCACAAAGTCGATCAGTCCCAAATTTGTGAAGTTGGTAAGGGTAGCGCCATTCGACAAGCCGGATTGCGAGCAAGGGTGAGATCTACGATATCTGATCTTTCAGGGAAACAAGCTGCAAAGGGGCATCTCCTCTGTCACCCAATGACCTCTAGCAAGATGGGTTCCATCTCAGTACTGTCGGGCATCTTACCACCTATCATGAGGACAGTTTTAATCATGTTTTACATCAACTCAGGTCTCAGGCATCATTGTTGCTCGCGTGAGAGATCCTGCTAGGCCATCATGGCGAAATGATTGCTGAGGAATGCCATCATTGTCATGGTAGTATTAGGCATGGCTCCCATGGTACATGGCTCACATCCATACCAGAAGGTGGCGAGCTCGACCATAGGGGCATCTTTCAGTTGAGAGCAGGTTATGGAGAGTGGGAAAAGAGCCGAAGTGGTTATTGTGCCAGAGCGAATATGGTCTGAGGTGGAGGAGGATCATGTTCCCTTCTCTCGGATATCATTCGGCCATGTGGAGGAGAGCTCGGCCAACGAACCCGAGGAACATGTAGTCCAGCAAGGAAACATATAGTTTCGACGTCAGTTGAAGAAGAAAGGGACCAGAGAAGAAAAGCGGGACGTTCATTGGGACATGGAGATTATCAAGGACTACATCATCCCCACCGAGGAAGTGACACCTCCTCCCATGGTTGAAAGAAAACCGGTGGACAACCCCCTGAAAGTAGAAGATTTCTTCGATCCACAGGGTAAATTGAAGGCTCTAGAATGAGGTGGTAGCCTGTTCGTGGCGTTGCTTTTTTCTTTTCCCGTCAAGTTTATTTCTAGCTAAAAGGTATGGGCACCTTTTCTTCTATTTTGAGGTCAATTTAGGTCTGCCTATTGTTTGAAGACACAACGGTCTGTACCATGCAAAAGACACCTGTATAGTCAGTCATAGCTCATTTGATAGCCGTCGTTGTCATCTTTGTAATTTGCTGTCAAGGGTAGCGAGATAAATTGTGTAGGTTGCAGCATAGTCGTAGCAAGTTTTGTAATTTTTTTTTATGCTCGGTCTAGGGCTGTGAGCCTATAAATAGATATGTAATAGATGAAAAAAGGGTCGGGAAATCATTTGACTAAGGCCTCGGGATCAAGCTCTTTTTTGAAACTTTTCATTAATACAATTGGCAGTTCCTATGGCAGACATTTTGCAGAGATTCATGTGTTGCTTTACTTGTAGTCTATTTTTTCTTCTTCTTCATGTGATTCTGTTTCCTGTTATACATTTACATTAGGTTTTCTCTTTCATATCTGAGATCAGTGTATAATAGCTTAGAATTCTTGGAAACAAGCTCTGGATATTATCTCAGGTGTTCACTCAATATTGCTACTAAAATTGATATCGAATTCATCTTTGTTGGGTGCTCATATCAATGGTATGTTCTTTCTTTCTTCTTTTATCACCAGAAAATAGCATTACGACAGCAAGACGGTAGCTACCTTTGCTCTGTTTTAATAGTCCGCATTGTAGCACTACTGTCTGATTTACATGTAACTCCTTGAATCCATCGCCCAACGTTTTTTCTCTTATGATTATCCCGCTATACTTTTACACAATTTGTCCCTTCAAGAAATTTGACCTTCTAAGTTTGCTTTGATTGAATATCTTAAGTAAGAAGGCTATGCATCCATCTTTGATTAGTTTTTGGTCTTCTTTGTGTGTCCCTCATGGCTGCAATGTTATTGAGTATTTTCAGTCCTTTATAGTTTAAGAGAGATCCCTCTCAGACTATGTTGGGTCAGTAGCACAAGTCTAAAGTGGTTCTGTTGTTACCCCAGCTTTCCCTCTTCCACAGCCTTGGGGGTCAATTTGAGTGCTAACACACTCTAGCGGCAATGAGCTGGCTTAGCAATCGAGTCGAATTGGTGGTACTCTCTATTGAGTAGCCCTGTTATCTCCTCAAATAAATTTTCTCAATTTACTTTCATTAAGTGATAGGAAAGTCATTACAGGAAGCATTAATAAATTATTAAAGAGTCTTTTAGAAGATATTTGGACTTATAGTTTATCAGATCTCTCGAGTCAGCTCTTCATTTGTAAAAAATCTCAAAAGACAGGTTTCGGTAGCTAAGGAGTATGTGTTAAAAGTTCTGTAAGCCACCGAAAGCACTCGCTTTCGACAGCTAAGACTGCAATTTTGGGGCGCTCTAAGCCATCGAAATTGCAAAGTATGCTAAACAATCACCACGTCAAATTAAGGTCTTCAAGCGCCAAAATACAAGTGTAATGATGGCACGTTAGCTGCCAAAACTGATGGGGAATGATCAAATTGCAACCTGGTGATTAATATTTTGAAGTAATTATGATTTCATATGATTTAACTAAATCTTTCAAACCCTATATCGCTGCCACCATTTCCGAATCTGATTTCACCCACATCTTCTGCAATAATTTCACTCACCTAAAACTAGTCACGTGGCCTACTATCTCTTCATTTTCCAAAGCATAGAAGAGTTCGACTGCAGATAGAGAGAGGAGGAGAAATACTCAGAAAAGAGCTCAGTGACATAGCCTATTTGGAATTACACCCTGAGGTGTGTCAAATGTTCAACGATGTTGTATATTCCGGTATTATGAGAAGCTCTATGGTTTCCACCAAGGTGTTGCAGAGAATTTTGCCTTATCATTTGATGTAGCCAAAGCTAAAGCTGAAACAAAAAGGCTAATTGAAGACAACAAGAAAGCACATAAGGTCACCAGGTATTTGATTCTTCAAAAGACAAAAACTATTAATCATATAGGTTTGGAAGATCTTGCTCAAGCTACAGAGGCCCCAAATGAGCAGCCTTGAAGATCAAGAAGATGGTAGAAAAAGCATTTTTTTAATGTTGAACTCTATTTCACAATAGAGCTTTCGGTAGCTTAGACAGGCTTTCACAAGCTGTCCTTAGCCCCCGAAAGTAGAGCTTTCAGTGGCTTATAGGTTAGAATTTTGTCTCACAAGCCACCGAAAGCATAGAGACAAGCAGAATGATGATATTTTTGCTCAGATCAAATGTTTTCACTGCCAAATAATTTGAGGAAGATTCTAAATGAATGATAAAATTAAAAGCGATAGAGATCACTTTTTCTTTTAAGTTTGAGGTTGTTACAAAGGAGAGAAAGGTTGAAGAGCCTTTCTATTTTTAGTCAAGATGATGTCCAACGGTCAAAAGAAGAGTTTAAGTGCCTTGTCATCACCTTGAAGGCTGTTGAGCTATCAAATTTTGTTGCAGCTGTCGAAAAACTGAAAACTATTAAGATGGAGGCGAGAAGATTTACTGCAAAATTGGTGTTTTTACTGTGAAAAGTCATCATTTTCAAATGATGATTCTGAGTGACTAGAGAATCATCTTGAAAAAAACTCAGACATTTTTGTTCCTGACATGTCAGAGAAAAATAACCTCTCTCCATTTTCCTATAGGTGTTTCATATTGAGAGAATCGAAGCCATCTCTGAACCCTAATTTTCAGATCTCAGGATTTTCCTGTTTGACACCTGTTTTTGAAAGCAGATCATAAGGAAATGGCAACAGAACCAAAGCTTCAGGAAGCATCTCTACCCATGGAAGAACAGGAGACTTCCTATGTAAACCTGCCTTCTCCTACACCTATGGAAAAACAAGAGACTGCATGTGTAAACTTACCTTCCCCTACACCTATGGGAGAACAAGATCAGCAGACGACTGAGGTATTAACAACTAAAACAAAACGTTCTTCATTGCAGAAAATTAATCAGCTTCTCAGGCAGGTGTATGAGCTTGAAATACTCCAGAGGGTGATCAAGGAGAAAAATGAAAGGCTGACTGAAAGGAATAATGAATTGCATGTTTCTTTTCGAGGGTTGACCAAAAAACATAGTAAGTTGAGAGGAAGAAATATAAGGCTATAAAGAGAAAATATCAGGCTGAGTAGGAAGGTCGAGCTTCTGGGAGGTGAGGAAACAACTTAGAAAACCCAGCCCAAGGTGCACTCAGATCTTGACACTTTAGCAGCAGCAGCAGTCAGTTTTGTTGACACTCCAGTTTTGGTCCAGGACGAAGAGAAAACCAAGCAGTAAGAAGATAAGTAGTGGAGGTCAGAAAACACAGTTTTGTCCAAATTTTGCAGACTAGACCAGGCATAGATTTTCGATGGTTTGGGAAAACATGGAAATTGTTCATTTGCTACCTAAAATTCAGTTTTGGCAGTTTATGACATGAGCACATGACTCTCCTAGTTACCGAAAGAAGAGACAGGCTTCAAAAATCTAAAGGGTGATTCGGTGGTTTAGGCAAAATGTCAAACTGATTCATTAACCACCGAAAGCAGGGGTTTTTAGTAGCTTATAAATTTTGAGCCCCAGCTTTCTAGCTACCGAAAATGTAGAATAGGCAGAAGGTTATTGTTGGGCACCAAACCTGACTTTCATTGATCCAAGCACCCCAAGGGCGTTTTCTCAATGATAGACAAAACACTTAAATGCATCATGATCATTTTTCGTTTCCAGACCAAAGGGCTGCAGCGATGCGACAGAATGAATATTCCTGTCTATTTTGGGAAAAAGACAACCTGCAGGTTCTCCAGGCAACAGTTTCAACCTCACTCTTCAGCCTCCGGAGGCTCATTACGTTGTCGAATATAGGTGCCTTAGAAATATGTCAGTTACTTTGAATGTAGGATGCTGTCATATTTTGCAGAAAATTGTTTTAATTTCCTATTTTTAGCAGATTCGATCCATCTTTTAAGGATCTTAAAATTTTGTAAAGGCTATAAAGCCCAGGAAGTATGTAGAACAATGGTTGGATTTTGAAGACACTTTTCTGCTGTAAATTGTGAAGACATTTTCTTTTAATAGATTCAGTCTCCAAGCTTCTTTCATTGTTATTGTCAGACCTTCCTTTTATCTATGTTCTATGTTTATGAGTTGAAGTCGTTTCTTTATCTCTGTTTAATGTCCTATGGTAACTGTCTTCTTACTTTTGACTATTAAGCAAGGATCTCATAAGCATTCACTACTGATTAGTTGGCCCATCATATATATGTTTTTATGTATGTTCTGGTTATCTGATTACCTTCTTATCCTTTCGATTTACAACCTATCTGATAATAGCTCTTGAAGGCCTTGTATCGTTTGAATGTATGTAAGATTATCTTGAGTATGCATCTAGCGAGTTTAGTTATTAATCTTGAACCACCTACGTATCCATTATTGATAAAATGGTTAAGTTACCAGGCTCCTTTGACTTACATCCTAGAAGGACTCCTGGAGTGATAACAAGCCCAATGCCAAAAGTCATGGGCAGGAACGAGCTGATTTTAAACTTAGAAAAACCCTCCAACCAAACAATGAATCAATGAGTATTAGAAACAATTAGCATCCAAGGTAATGACAGAGTCAAATTTAATTGCAGAGTTTGAATTCAATTAGCATCCCTTCACTTTTCAGATCTTGATGAAGCTATGTGAAAATTGTGTGAGGGTTTAATGAACAATGAAAAAAAATGGCACACGTCCTTCATCTACTATAATTAATGACCTGTAACCTCTTTTACGCAAACGTATTGTTAAGTTATGTGTTGGTTCAATCCAAGTCGTCGATCATAGAGTAACTATTCCAAGAGAATAGAAAGCTTGACAACTCAACCAAAACTTTAAGTGCATTGGTGTTCTCGGTTTATGTGCCATTCCTTACATTATGGTATGGTTGGATATGATTCAGTACAACATATGTATTACACATGGAATGAAAACCATTGCAATATGATGTAGTAGTCTTTGCGCATGATTCCATGGTTTAAAACAACAACAATAATTGTAATATTATGGTTGAAACATGAGGAAAAGTCTCGAGCATAAATTTAACTTGTGCCATACATGGAGCAAGCTCCATAACCTTTAAAGAGCATAATCGCTTTGCCCAATTTATAATGAACTTAGAATATCCTGCAATATGTCGAAGTGCTAGATGAACTAATTTGGCATAATAGAGGACCATCCAGAGAGCCAGTATCTCTCCTCCCATGTTGGTCTCCATGCTACAGTTCAACCATAAATCTATATGACAATCTTGATCCAATATAATGAGAGCACCGACACCACAAATTCTAGCTTTCTCTTGAGATGCATCGTCGAAAAAAGCCTTGCTTCCACTCATAAGAGGGGGAGGGGGCCAACTGATCACTATCGAGTAGTTAGTGGTCCTCGAATAGGAGCTCGATACTTCTAAGTAAGAAACAATCACTTTCCTAGCACACCACTCATGATTCATAGATTTATTTTCAAAGATACAAGAATTTCAAGCTCTCTAAGTTTCCCATATGATGAAACAAGTTATTTCACCCAAACGAGGATTCAGAGAGAACCAGTTATGAAGACAATCCCGAAAAGTATCCCTATATATGTACTTCATGATGACCTCGATAGTTTCATCTTTCTTTCTATTGACAACAAATTTCTAGTCTGTGCATCCATTGGATCTGGGGCAACAGTCTTTGTATATTGGTAGAGTCCCTTGCTCTTTAGCAATGTTTCCATATCAGCTACCCAAATTGGATAGTTATGGCCATAAAGAACATAGGTTCTATCTTCGATTGCATCTTTCTGATGTCCTATAGATTTTTTCTAGGGTTAACAAATCTTCATCCCAGAGTCAACTAATGCTTAGATCCAATGGTTATTCCTCATCCCACCTGAATAAAATAACCCCCAATATTTATATTACTATGTCAAATTAAAAACCTCCCCTTGACCCCTTAATAGACGACAATATATTTTTGAGGTTTCTAGAAGTATTCAAACCCCCAATATGAATGGACGTGATATGATATTGCCTCGGTAGTGAACCCCCCATGGAAAATCTCTAAAGCATAGAATCTTACTGATAAATTTATTTTCTAATTGTCACTTAACCAGCTCATGAAAGCATCACAGTTTGGCCAATCTCTATTGAAACAATAGACATATCAAGGCCCATCTTTGAAGGCTTTAATGTTATTGTGGAAAAATTTTGATGATACTTTCTAAAACTGGATAGAGCCTGACCTCTCCATTATGAATCTTCCAGCATGAGACAAATTTTGGGCTTGAGAACCATTGATAGATCTAACCACATATTTAACTTATATAACATAAGGAAGAGAAGCACCCTTGATTGAAGAACCTGGATTAATACCCTCCAAAGATGGAACTTGGATGGAGACTTTTCAGCTGACTCCTCTCTGAAAAAGGAGGGAATCTAACACGCAACATTTTCCTTTAAAGCAGCTGAGCCTGAGTGCAGGAAGAAAGGACTTGAGGCCAAGGAGGGCATTGGTCACCACAGACACTGATCTACTATGGTTCATGCACAACCTTTCTCATTGACATACAAAAGACAGTGACTAAGAATTGTTCAGAATGAGGTGATCCCATTTATTGCTTTAAGTAATGTGGAAGTTTCCTTCCAAAATTCCAAGGGATCTATATTTTTTGTGACAATAATGAAATCTATTCTCAATGTTGACCTGCAGATGTTATCTATGTGATGTTGCAAGTTATCTTACTATAGTGGCATATTCCAACGTTGAGTTTCCATTCAACATTAATAGCCCTCCTCTGCAATTAGTAAAAATAATAAATTCATTAATAACTTGCCCAATGCAACGGTAGAGTCAAAATGTAGGTATAATTAAAAAAAATCCCAACTCAACATCAAAAACCAGTTATGTCCTATTTCTACCCAGACCCATCATAGTAGATAAATACCCTATAAATTGAAGAGGGTGATGACCTTGACAGTTCGTTGAAATACACCGTCTAATGAACAACACAAGATACTAGACTACCAAGGAATTGGGGTTCGCATTCTGTTTGGAGTTCTTTAGGACTCCATAACAATTGAACGGATGGACCAAAAATGAGGAAGAGAGAGGATAGGGTCTCTGAGAACAACAATTGAGACAAATTTAGCCTTTCCATCTAGAAAATGGTCAGGGTGTCTCAATACCGTAAAAAATAAACCCCACCACCACTTGAACAAAAAAGGATACATTTGTCGGATCCAGTAGTAGTTAAAATAAGAAGATAACTCTAATTAGGAATACATATTAAGTAAGGCATGACTGAGTTAAGATATAAGAAGAGAGTTGACTTACGTGGCAGAGAGGTAATGAATAAAAATGCGGGCACTTTCAGAGAAAGCTAAGAGAGATTCCTTGTGGATGGCGATGTCCCTGGTAGAGGAAGAGGAAGAAGGATTGTCCTTCATTAGTTTGATCAGCTTCCCCTTCACCACTCTCCTAATGTTGGCCCCTGGAAGGTCCTCTACCTTGCTTTTGCTCACCATTGCAACAAATCCCTACAAACCCCAGCCTGCTCTGCAAATATTCCAAGCAAGTTGTGAGAAGTGATTCTCACCCTTCATCGCAATTTGTTGGCCCCTGGAAGGTCCTCTACCTTGCTTTTGCTCACCATTGCAACAAATCCCTACAAACCCCAGCCTGCTCTGCAAATATTCCAAGCAAGTTGTGAGAAGTTGTTGTGTTTTAATTTCTCGAATCCGAGCACGGGGAAATAAATCAAGGATAAGGTTCCCCTATCACCTCTCCTACTGAATTTAAACTTTGGTCATCAACTTAACTCTATTTATACTCTTTCGAGCTCTCGATTGAGGCACTCACCCACTATTAGGGATATGTATTGGACTCCAAACACATGATCTAGCCCATAGTTGGTTATAGTTGGTTAGGATGGTTCATTTCAAGTCCTTAATGACCCAAGTCCATTTGGGAATGATTAATCAAGGATCTACTAGGTCAAACCCTCATTAACCCTTCCTAATTTATTACTTCTAAGTGAATCACAACTTTACTAGGTCATATTATATTTGTGTTCCATGGTCCACAAAAACAGAGCATGTTGTTTAAGGAAAATACCTACACCATGGGCCTTTGAAGCTTTGATTCATAGTCAAAACCCATGGTATTCTTCCTCTGAAAAGAATGCTTTTCCTGATATCTAGGGTAATGTTCACCTACACCTCGAGGTCATTCCCTTCTCCTCCTATTTGTAAATACTCTTTAAGTCTTCTTATCCCCTCTTCATATATTGTAGGAATGCTTTCAAATTAGTTCCAAATATCGATCTAGCTCTTCTACTCCTTCTCCATGCTCTTGCATTTCTTGTTCCCGTCATCTTCAACATATCCATGTGTATATCTTGCTTCTTGCTTGATTTTTCATTTAAAGTTTGTTGACTTGTCCCAAGGCATCTCCATAGGCTTAGTCCTCTCTCACACCTTGGACAATTCAACTCTTCTCTCTTGAGGGAGGTTCTAGTAGTTTTTAACAACCAGATCCAGATCAGTGATGATGGACACCCACCCATCGTTGCCCTATTAAGGATCTGGAGGCTTTGCATCTTGAGAAATAGAAATAGCAACATCAAGAGATTGTCATTCATAGGGATGTTGGGGGCATCTATGGAACTTCTCATGGCGCTTTGGGGCATCTCCACTAGCAAGGTAAAACATAGAGAGATTTGAATATCCAAGAATTAAAACAAGCCTGCATGCAATAATTCATAAGCATGTAGCAGATTAGGAAGATATACAAATATTCCTTCAAGTCTGCCCATCCCATTGCATTATAAATAACTGTAGTATATTTTTCTTAAGAAAAAAATTTGATAGTGAACACAATCCAATCTCCTGGGAACTGGAAAAAAAGAGCAAGGATTTTGATATAATTGCAATTTTTATATCCTAGGTCAATGCTTTTGATACATGTAAACCAAATAGAACTAAAATAAAGATATTCTGACGGGGTGGAGAAAGCCTGCCACAAGCAAAAGATCCAACAACTGAAATTATTTAAAGCAAAATCAAGTGCATTCAATTGTTAAAAACTCATTTACACTTTAAGGAAACTAAGGACTCCATAACAAACATACATATTTTAGTAAAAAAACGTGGACTCTCCTGAAGTAGAACAAGGAAGGAGATGATCATCAATAATTGATAGAATGTCATTACAGATTCTAAATAGTTCATCCTCCACCTTTTGTCGGTAATCCCTTATCCTTTTCACATTCTGTTCATTCCCCTTTGAGTCTTCTTTCTTCCCATGGACATAATCTGCCATGATGCTCGCCTGGAACCAATAACATTCTTATATCAAACAGAAAGCAAGTTTCTTTCCTCCACAAACAGGCCCAGATCCAATTTGGCAACATTCTTCATTGAATGCACCATCTCTACAAAAAGTAATAAAGTCCATAAACACAATCAATGGAGAATAATCCTAATTTTTAATGTCTTCCTAAAATCTATCCCCCCAAATGGAGATGGTGGTCAAACTTGACTAGTTGGATAAAATCCACATAGAGCTCACCAATGTAAAGACAGATGTTGTGATGTTAATGATGCTAAAGAAATTTGGATGGATGTTGAGGCCACCAGTCAACAAATCGATCCAACATGCAGAAACAAAACTGACCCTTGTAATAACTATATAATAACAATAATAAGATCAAAGTCTAGAAGTCGAAGATCTTTAATGAAATTTAAGCCCCTTAATTGATGTTGACTATATGGTACATATTTCCTCGTGTTTTATTGACAATTTTAGTTGACTATTTAGATCTTATGACTTATATTAGGTTGCTAGGATGACATCATTGTTACTAATTAAACATTTGGACAGAAAATACATGTACATTCCTCTAAATCATTGGTCAACTAATGCAGTGAGAAAGCATTGTTATATTGTCTCAACTGGTGTGAATTAGGGATGCATTGAAGTTGTCAAATTTTGGTATGAAGAAGATTTGCTAAGACCATGCATGGAGTCCTGTCATATTTTTTAGCACCATTTACAGGTTGATGTTGTTGAAGTTTAGTGCTGTAGAAATCGTTGGATCAAGTTACTTTTGACCCCAATATAGTCTTCAAAGGACACAAGTTTCCCAATGTTCAATTTTTCTTGTTGATGAAGGGAGAATAAAGGTAAATTGTAGATTATTGGGCACAAATTTAGGGTAGGATTAATGATATATTGATGGTCATCTTTAGATAACACATAAGTATTATGGCATCAACTATATGTGGCTCCCTATTATACTAGTAAGGTTTCTTAAGAAGATTTTCATGGCAATCCATAATAATAACATTATAAATCTCCTTGTCAATAAGTTTTGGTTGTACTGAAAATGAAAGTGTGTTTGAGTAATCTTGGTAGATTCCACTATCTTTTCTAACTAATTTTATAGGTGTCCAAATGTGGGGTTGTTGGTAGCTTTAGTTTATCAATAATTGTTTGAGATATTAAATATTTTGGGAGTCTTTTAAAAAATGCAATCAATTGAGAATTGTCAATTAAATGAGCTTTGGTGACAACAACTTTCCTTGGATTAATCCCCTTTTTTGGTGTTGATTAAGTTTGTATCATCAAGTTTTACCCCCAATTTCCATTCAACGTCGAGCCTCACCATGCATATGAATTATTACTGACAATGCATTGATAGCTGCTTCTTTTTCAAATGTTTGCTTATCTACTAGTATTTGGCCTTCCATCTTTTCTTTTGATGTAGATTTTCTTTTTGAAATGCTACTTATATTACTTAATGGAATTTAATACCCTGAATGTGTTGAGCTTGCTGAATTTTTTTTATATGTATTAATATATATTATCATAATATAACTATATAAAAAATATATATTTATGTTATTTATTACTATATTATATAATTAAATATAGTTAGGGTTTAAACTACCGGAAAAAAAGTTGCAAGAGTTTCAGCTAATCGAATATCTCCATGACAGAATTGCCACATCCCACAACAAGCACACAACCCATGTTGAGCACATTCTAACCACTATGAGCAATCAAAAAATCTAATCTTTATCTGTAACATCCATTCTTTGTTATTACTCTTCAAAAACAGTAGATTCAATGCATACATTGATCCAAAATCCCAGTACTAAATGCCAATGAAGTTCAACGCCTGCAAATACCAACAATTATGCATACATTGATCGAAAATACAAGTACTAAACGCCAATGAAGTTCAACACCTACAAATACCAACAATTATTTTGTTCTCAGAATTCAAATTCCTTGCAGATAATATGCACGATTCATGAATAAAATTCGTTTAAGGATTCTAAGCATAGACAGACAGAAAAACTGCAACATTTGGCATTTTCCACATCACAACATGGAAAACCCCACAGAAAACCCAAAAATAAACACTGACGGACCACCGCACAAACCTAGCCCTCAAAATAGAACATTCCCAAAGCTTATTAAAAAACCTCCCCAACATGAAATCCCACCACGCAATTCCGATGCAAAACCATAGAAACCCTCACAACATATTACTCCAATACCGCCATTAGAAGGCAGACACAACATAACCCAAAATTTGACCGCAATTCCTTCCATTTTCTCAGACTCAAAGACAACATAGACACCCCCACTACACCAAGAATATGACTCTATGGCAATGAAGACATCATATTGGTCCTGGCACCTTCTCCAAACAAGCTCATCCTGAAAGATCAGAGTGGCCCTCTAAAAACACACAGGAACCTCAAAAATGCCCCCATTTGATACCTTGTGTTTTTTTTAATATTTTTTTATATTATATGTTTTTGTTATTTGTGTTTTTTTGACCCTCCTCTCCCCAAAACATACCTTAAAATACTATTAAGTTGACTTCATTCTAATTGATCTAAAAGTCATGTTGTGAAAAAAAACATTCTTATATAGTAGAAATGTTAGCTTCTTTTCACTTTTTCCATCTTGTTACGATGAATCCATAGCATGACACTAGAACAAAAATACACTTCATTTTCATGTTATTATAGTATAACATGTAGCATTTTGCAAATGAATTTGACGTTGTCACCATGTCACTCGTTGGAAATTCACTCCATATTTTTCTCATACAAGTCATGAGTCATGCTACTAGTGGAAGGTTGTCATTCAACCACCAAGACATTCTCCATAAGGCACTCTTACCAAAAATCTAATATATGCCAAGCATCCTTCACCAAGGCACTTACCACTAAGAAAAATTTCTTCAAATTATATTTTCACTAATGCACTTCACTAAGATGGCCTTCACTACTACAACAAGTATGCACAACATCATTGCACCCTTATCATCTAAAACTGTCACCACGACAAATTCACCCAAACTTCACTATGTCCATGTGTTGGTTAGTTAGGACATCTTCCTCTTGGATAAGGCATGCCCTATACCTCAATTTCCACCAGAAGACACCAAGGGAATTTAGTCGGTAATAAGGACGAGGGAGGTCTATTTCGATTGATTGGTATGGCTGGTAATAAGTGAGCAGTTAAAGGTGGTTTGGCATATAAATTTTTCCTATCCGAATTAGGAGTTCTAAAAGGGCCTTAGGTGGGTACACCACTCTTGGTGGTTCCAAAACTGAAGGTATGAGGGCACTTAGAGAACAAAAATCGCCAGCTAGGGCTATGAAATGATTATTTTGTCCATGAATATCAAGAGTGGGATTCTGCAGGGATTCTTTTCTAAGTTTATTCAAGGGACCTGGAATTTATGTGGTTATGCTTACAAAATAAAGTCTTAACAAGGGAGATTTATAGAGAAAGGGGTGGAATTGGACATTCAGCCTATCCATTATGTTTGAGTAGTCAGGAGACCATACAACATCTTGCCGCAGATTGTAGCAATACTCAGGACCTTTGGACTGTTAAATTTTGAGCATTAATTCACAATACTCTTGGATCTTTACTGAGAGAATAACATATACAGTATATCAATGCATAAAAATCACAATAAGCATGACAAGCATCACAAGAATCAAAGCATGAGAGACAAGAGACACAGAGTTTTTGTGGGGAAAAACCTAAGGTGAAAAACCCCACAACTTCCTCAGAGATAGAGAGAGCAATGGCTCAACCAAAGTACAACCAAAATACACTTGAGATAGTCTCCTAGAGCAGATGATCCTCCTCCTCACTAGTGCGCCACTTTCTGAGTGAGAGAAGTGTGTCTTTCCGAATAATCCAAATAGAGATCTCCCGATCTCTATTTATACTTAACCTGTTTTCCCAGTTACACTATGGGGCCGACTTGTCTATCTAGATACATCCACAATATAATATATATTTCAGGGCTGACCCCACACATGGTGGTCTAATAACCCATTGGCAATTACACACACTTGCGACACTTGTCAATCCACATGACAACACTTCCTTATAGAGGAATAACACATCTCTTATAAGGGTACAATAAATATATATGAAATACATAGATGAAATACATTCTGAAGTTACATATACATCAACACTCCCTCTTAACTAGGAAGGTATTTCTCGACACAGTTCTGCTAGACAAGTCTTCTTCTCGGGATCATCGTCATCGATGCATCGCCATCATTATCATCACTGTTGTTGCTATCTCAACCAATCTCTAACTCTACTCGTCATAGGAAGTTCTACAGAGCCAGTCCTTTTTCATACTAGATGTAGGCCCACCACCTGCAGGTCTTCATCATCTGTGTGAATGGTCTGATAGAGGTGGCCTCTCAGGACTAATTTTATGTGCGGATGTAATACTAGAAATAGTATCCCAGGAACATTTATGTGCCTAAGCACGACCGGCAAGATCTCCACGAACTAATTACATGCATCTCCTCCACAATATCTTTAAAGAGCATCCCAGGAACATTTATGTGCTGCAGCATGACAGGAAAGATCTCTAAAGAGCATCCCAGGACTTATTACGAGCATACAAATCAACCTCTCAGATCTCCAGGACTGATTACATGTGGATAGACAAAACCTTTAAAGAGCATCCCACGAACATTTATGTGCCATAGCATGACCGACAAGATCTCTAAAGAGCATCCTAGGACTAATTACAAGCACATAGCTCAACCTCTTGGATCTCCAGGACTGATTACATGTCTCCGTAGTAATACCTCATCCCAAGACTGATTATGAGCACATAGCTCAACCTATCGGATATCTGAAGACTGATTACATACTACATAGCAATACCGGAAAGAGTACCCCAGGAACATTTATGTGCCGCAGCACGATCGGAAAGATCTCCTAGGACTGATTACATGCTATTTGCACAACCTGCCACATATCATCTCTGACCTCCAAGTATCAATCTGATACTCATGATCCAACGGATCATCATCGCACGAGGCATCATCCTGATGCCCATGATCATACTAATCATCGCCACTGTACCATCTTGGTACATATCATCTGGAGCAACATCCTGAAGTTCATCATCATGATCAACCTGTTGTTGCAGCAACATCCCTCCCCAAAATTTTTGTACATGTTGGGGCCCCTCCTGTATTTTTTGTAGAAAGTTTGCTTGAGAAGCCATCCCAGCCGTCAGCTCTGTTTTCAACACAAAATCTTATTTCCCTGCTGAACATCTTGCCATCAATCCTTCCATGTTCTCCCCAAAGAGCCAAAAGATAACTCAGACTCTTCCCCAACGTTTTGGGATAATTTGGACTATATCCCAGACTTCAAAGACAAACGTCCAACCTTTCTGAAAGAAGGACTGAGATTTCCTTTGTCAAAATTTGCGGAAGCCATTGAAAATTTGTTCCCGAAACGGCGGGGGAATTCCGTGAACCCTTCCGCAACAGCGGAAGCCGCCGTGATATCTCCCCGAAAAGAGACTCAGATTATCGCTATAAGTTGCGGAAACCACTGGTATAACCTCGCCGAAACGGCGGAGCGATTCAAGGCTGTCTCCCGAAACGGCGGAAGCCATTCGGATAAGTCCCGCGGAGGAATTCACGATTTCCTTCCGAAACTATGAAAAGGACTTAGAAATTTTTCAAGAAACTACCGCGGAAGCCTTCGGGCTACCCTCCCGGAACGGCGGAGGAATTCAATAAAACCTCCCGAAACGGCGGAAGCCATCCTCATAGACCGCACGCCTAAGCCTTCTACGGAACGGTTCAAGTTCCGAAACAAAAAAACGCTCCGAAACAGCGAAAGCCATCCGCATAAGTCCCGCGGAAGAATTCACGATTTCCTTTCGAAGATATGAAAGGACTTAGAATTTTTCGGAGAACTTCGGCGGAAGCCTTCAGCCTTTTTGCTCCCGAAACCGCGGAAGCCTTCGGACTACCCTCCCGAAACGGCGGAACCAAACCACTTAAACCGCTCGAAAAAGGACTTCGAAATGATCCCGGGAAACTGCACGGAAGAGTATAAGTTCTCCTTCCGAAACGGCGGAAGCCATTCACAAAAGCTTTCCGAAACTAGCGGGAGCCTTCGCCAAACCCTCCCGAAAATCAACGAAACTTCGAATTTTTTTTGGTTCGCGGAAGCTTTCGAAAAATCCTTCCGAAAAACATCGGGAGCATTCACTATATCGTTCCGAAAGGGCGGAAGCCTTGGCGTTACCCGTCCGCTACACGGCGGTCTTTCGCGGAAGGCTTCGATTTTCCTTTCCGCAGTAAGCCCTGAAACGTCGGAAGCTTTCATCGAACCCTTCCGCAACGGCGGATATGATTCGCAAACTGGCCCCGCGAATGACGGTTGCACGAAAACCGAGATCGTTTGACATGACCGCTACGCGCGGTGAATTTAAACCTCGTTTTAACCGCACCACCTACCGAATTGAATGCTCACACGTGCCTTTTTTTTATATAATGCGGTAGGAGCTCGACCCAATACACCATTGTTTTTTGAATTCGCCAACGACGTGCGACGCCGTGCAAATCGCTCTAGCTCACCTCGCTCGTCCGTGCTCGCGGCCACCTCGCTCAAGCGATCCCCACGGTGCCAGGTAGGATTCTGACTTGGGATTTCGCCATTGGGTTGTCTTTGGTGGGAAAACATTGGGTTTTAGTAGGATTGTGACGGGCAAAACACCCGTCAAGGGCTATGTTTTGCCCGTCAGATACAGTGAACGGAGTTTTCGCCATACAAAATCGTCATAGACCTTCGTTAAAACATTAACATTTTATTTCAATGGTGGTGGGTGCGGGCGGTTAATCATGTCCCATATTTTTTTTAAAAACCCCGGGCCGCACACCTCTTTTTGGAAAATTTGTCAAAACCCCATGGGCTTTCCATGTCCCCGGCCGTAAACCCGGACTTAAAACCCTGGGCCCTTCCATAAGCCTGGGCCCCTACACGCGAGCCGAAACCCGTGAACGTTGAAGCCACGCGAGCCGAAACCTGAAGCCATGGCTGCCCTAGCACTCCCCGTCAGCATATCCCCGGCGCCGTCACCTTCGCTCGGACTAAGGTATCCCGTAGTGACTCGGCGAGTGGCCGCGCGTGACGATAGCATTCAAAGCCCTCACCGAGTCAACCCGCGTCTCCCCGCCATCGACCTCTCCAACCGCAGCTATAACGAAAAACATCTCCCTCCGCAAGGCGGAACCGAAAGCCAATTGCTTTCGCAAACCACCTATCGGTCCGAAAACCAATGGCTTCCGCAACATAGCTTATCCCCTCGGGAGCATTGCAGACTCGTCTTTTAAGAGCTTCAAATGTTTCAATTTGTGTCTTATGTTGAAATAATGTTTTGCTTCCTAAATATTTGCTTCATTGACTTATCTCATTAAAACGATGTTGCTCTCTGCTAAAACTTTACAGCCTGTTGCTCAAATAATGACTTTGATATGGATGTTATCAGGGATAAATCAGGATGCCGAAAACCGGTAAGAAGAAGGCGAAGATGACAGAAAAGAATCCTGCCCCTCCCAAGATTGAAACCTCGCTCCAGGACACTAGGTGCACTACTGGCGTCCCTCCAGAAATCAGATGGGATGACATATATAGAATGATCAGGGACCAAGAGATCCCAGATATGTTGCTAGAGGAGGCACCGATCTATCAAAATATCAGAGCCTCAGGCATAACTAGAGCCGCTACCCGCCCTGAGCTATTCCCCTGTGCTGAAGTGATCGGGTGGATACTCCAACATGCAGATGCTGAAGGGAGAGTGATAAATGACAGCGGGAAGGTGGCTATTGCCTCGTTTCAACCAGCGTATGTTGCGGCGGCCTACAGATTTCCCTGCGTCCAACAAGCTCTGACTGACGAATGGTTGGGCCAAATGGATAACGTCGAGATGGCCAAGAAGCTATTGAGGGGAGGGAAGCATTTGAGAAAGAAGGGAAATGATGAATATGACGTACAAAACCTGAGGGCCCCTTTCAGATTGATCGCTTTAATGCTGTGCAGAATCTTCGGCATGCCCGATGGCACAGTATACAAGATTCAGTGGGTCCCTATCATTCACTATGTGGCATTTCAGGGGACAGTATTTGACTGGGCCACTATCCTGTCGGATAGTCTGGCCTCGATGATAGCTGCTGCTAAGCCAGGACTGGCCTTGAAGAAGGCTGAATTCTTCATGTCTTCATATCTGATAGATTGTATCTTGGCCAAGATAGAGTTCCCCAAATTGGGGTGTACATGGGATAGGGCCACCGCCCCGGTCTACATCGCATTCAAGATGTTGTGGGCTCAGAATTACAAGCCCAGCTACAAACTCATCTGTGAGGGGTTCATCATGCCCCTATACGAGAAAATGTTCAAGGAAGAACCAAATTGCCTGTCACAAAATGCTTTGGAAGTCCTTGGGGATTATGGGGACTTTTACTTTTCAGAACAAGGTACCTACCTGAGAATGTTCGGAGGGACTAAGCCCCCATACATATTGCCGCAGTATGCCACAGACTATGTGGTGCTCAAGGAAGCAGTAAGACAACTCTTCTTGGATGGGATTGGAGCATTCCTCCACAAGCTACACAAGGCTTCCTTTCCCCCCCTACCTTTCTGTATAGGTGCTTACAAGTTTTCAGGGGTGGCCTCTGCCGACGAATTTGTTCAAGAGTTGAAGGCCTTCCACTTCGGTGAGGTCATCTTCCACAGGAACGACAGAAAGGGTAAAGTGGCCGAGCATTGCAAGGGGAACTATGCTAACTTCGAATACTCCCACTACCCCGATGCCGAGGAGGAAGCATTCAGAGGCATCAGCAACATGACTGAGCTACGGGTCTGTCGCCAAAGTACTGGAGCGAGCTCTAGTTCAACCAAAGCCCAGAAGACCATCCAGCAAAAGGAGAAAGAAGCCAAGGATGCCCGAGCTCAGGAAGAGCTCAGATTAAGAGAAGAGGCAAGGTTACAAAAGGAAGCCGAGGAAGCAAGAAAGAAACAAGACGCTGAAAATGAAAGACTGCGGAAAGAGGCTGAAGAAGCCCAAAAGCAGAAAGAAGCAGAGACTGAGCAAGCTGAAGCAAGGAAGAAGGCGGAGGAAGAATTGAAGGCAAGGGAAGATACCGAGGCAGGTGGGTCCGGTGTACAAGACATGGAGATATACACCTCTCAAGCAGGTGGCTCTGGTACCCAAAAGGAAGGAGCAGACCCCGCTCAGGAAGTCCGAACCCCACCTATGGAAGAAGACATAGACATCATAAACCGACCAATTGTCCCATACACTCCATCTGGGAAGCGTACGGTGTCCAAATGGAATGAGTTTGTCTATGACAAGAAAAGGAAAACAATGGTCCTCCAATCAGAAGAGAGGATTAAAAGTCCCTTCCATGATGACATAGTTACTCACCGAGAGGTCGCTGTCATGCAGAACACAGATGCAGATCCCATCGCCATGGCATCCGCAGTTATAGCAACAGCACAGGCATCATTTGCCAATGTAGGGGTTATAGTCAAAGAAAATATATTGACAAAGAAGAGAGCACGCACCCTGCAACAAAATGTGGCTAATGAGCAAGCCCAAAGGGACCTGGCAGTGAACAAATATAATTGCTTGTACGCTGAGCATAGGGAGCTGTCAAACAAGTACAGTCACCTGGAGGAGGAAAAGGACCAGCTAGCACTCCAGATAATGATTGCAGAAGCGGAGAAGAATGGAGCAGAAGAAAAGGCTTCCCAGTTAGAAGCAGACAAGCAGACATTAGCTGAGCGTTTAGAGCAAGCGGAGAGCAGAACCTTGGACATGTCTCCCTTCCATGAGCTGTCATGCAATATCCTACAGCAAGTGTATGGCTCTCAAGAGCTAATCACTGACGAGGTATGCAAACTCAAGGCCATGATGGGTAGGCTAAAAGAGGTAAATACGGAAGCCCACAGGCTCAAAGCTAAGAATACCCGTGTCAAGGAAAATGTCATAAGTCAGATGGCATGGAGGGAAGGGAAAGGAGGTTTCCCCCCGCATCTTCCTTTTAAGGCCGTGGAAGATTTTAATGAAGATATAGCCCTGTTGGAGTTTGGTAGGAACTGTGCCAATAAGCTAATGGCCAGTGTGCAGAGGACAACAGACAGAATCAACAACCTATACCAAAAGCTCAAAGGAGTCCATGACAACTGCACATTGAGTTTCCCTCAGACCCTAGAAGACTTCCTGGAAAAGGAGCAGCGGTTGTCTCAACTGAAAGAAGAGCTAGGCATCCAGATGGAGTATGTGAAAAGCATTGATGTCCTGGCCATGGATGATCTCCAACATTACATCGGTTCATCAACACTTCACAATCATCTGCTGAAGGAAACATATCAAGTTGCTGAAGCAGAAGTACAAAGCATTAAAATAGAGCTCGGGAAGAATGTAACTTCTCAGAAAATCCTGTTTCCTGCTACAGCAAACATAATCATAAGGGACACAGGTATGTGGCACAGCTACATAGAAGAGGAGGTCAGGAAAGCTGCAGCAATAGCAGGAGCATCAGTAGATCCGGCAGCTCCTCTCCCAGCAGCCTCTTCCCCAGCAATGGCAGAAAGTCTGACCAGTTCCATTCCCCCTTCCCAATTAGGAGTAGCATCAGCAGGGGATTCGAGGGCCTCGTCTCAGGCAGCATCAGTGACCATCAACTTGGGCGACCCTTTGCCAGCAGAAGCTCACGCACAGGAATGAAAAGGCTGAGTTCAGTGAGCCACTCTCTGCAGCCAAACACGTGCCCAGCAGGGAAAGCTTTGGTGTTTAGAAAATTTTCTGTTATGTATATTTTGAATATGTAAGGCGTAAGCCGTGGGACAGCTGTCCCTAATTTTGTCAAAATATTTTTTTTTTTTTGTAAAGGAAGTGGCCATTTTGGTGGTCGATGATAGTGGAAATTCCTGTAAATGACAGGTGGGGAGTGCTAGGTGTCATCCCAAAGGGCAAAGTTGTAGCTATAAATAGCATCTAGGAAAGATTAGAAAAGACTTTTGGCAGGGAATGAAAATTTTGGCAAACGATATGAGCTATCTTGTATCGGGTCTGTAAATTGAATTTTCTAATAGAAGCCACGGGAGATGGACGTTTTGCATGGAATGTTGGATTGCTGTATATTGGACTATTCTAATGACTGCAGTCTGTATTGTGAGATCATTCTTATCATCCGAACTACTACTTTGTATTAATGATTTTTGCTCCTTACTGTGCATACGAATTTTTCCCATTTTCATGGACAATGAATGCGTTTCATATTAAATCAGGAGCTACCTGCTGATGCTTTTATCATTGCTGTAGATTTCTCTTCTAGATCGAATGGCTAACTGTTCTTTCTTCAGGATAATTTGTATGGCTCATTGTTCATGCCTTTAAATTGCTCCTTGCAGGGATCTTTAAGTTTATTTCCAGTTTCGTTGCATCTAGATCTGTTTCTTTATTCTTGTTACGTAGATCAAATAATTTTGCTTTCTTCTGTTCATGAGCAATAGATGCGTCCTTTAAGTTTCATTTTAGATCTGTATCCTTATCCTTTAGCTTTCCTCTGTTTTCTGAGCAATAGATGCGTCCCATGTTGAATGAGAACCTATCTTCTCAAGATCTTCATATTGCTGTAGCTTTGACCGTGAGAAATAATAGCTATCTGTTCTTTGTTTACGATATCTGTTACAGCTGATTGCTCTCCCCTTAAGCGTGTTCCCCTGCAGGGATAGATAGACGCATTCCCGTTTTTAGGCTTAGATCTGTTTTAATTGCATTTAGATTAAGTATAATTTAGGCACTTGCATCTCATATAAAAGACACAAAAAACCCAAAAGAAAGGTGGATCGGGCCATAACCGGTAAACTCGGATTTAAAGTCCAAAACCACGGTTGCCGGAACCGCTAACCGGACGGATTCCCTACACCAAACGGGAGATAGTCTAATTGGGACCGTCTCTCGGGGAGAATCCCTTTCTGATTGATGCTGCGATATCCGAGGCATCAACACAACCTGATCATACAATGCATCCACCTGATGCATACCAAGTATCTACCTGATACATATCATCATACATGATCCATCTGATCATATAGTGTATCCACCTGATACAAATACAAATACATGATACATATCAACATACATGATCTACCTGATCATACAATGTATCCACCTGATACATATACAGATACATGGTCCAAGCATCCAACATGATGCATATACAAATACATACAAATGATCCAACCGATCATATCCAGCATCCAACATGATGCATATATACATATAAATGATCCAACTGATCATATGCAGCATCAACACGATGCGTACATACATACAAATATAAATGATCCAACTAATCATATCCAGCATCAACATGATGCATATACAGAGCAGTAACTAGAGCATCGTCCTGATGCTCATCATCTAGCGCTTACATCCATAGCCATGTGAAGGATCCTCCTTCCAACATGCTTGGAATGGATTCAGCAAATGTGTCAATCACTTCTTCCTCGAAGTGTCGTCGATCTGAAGAACTTCAAGCCTCTCCCTGAAGTATTCGAACTTCACCCTGGCTAGTGGCTTCGTCAGCACATCTGCAATCTACTCGTCCGTCGCAAGATATAGGAGCTTCACGGCTCCTCTTTGCACCATATCCCTGATATAGTGATATTTGATCTCTATGTGTTTCGACCTGTCATGAAACACTAGGTTCTCAGACAGCTTCACACAACTCTGGTTATCACAAAAGATACCAGTAGCATCCAGCGGGAGATCAAATAACTCAGACAGTAGCTTCTGTAGCCATACTACCTCACAACTAGCTGAACAGGCTACAACATACTCTACCTCAGCTGTACTCAGTGATATGTAGGACTGCTTCCTACTAAACCAAGAGATCACACCTGATCCCATATTGAAGGAATACCCAGATGTGCTCTTCCTATCTGCAGCACTGCCATCCCAATCTGAATCAACATAACCCTGCAGGTTAAACTTTTGATTCGCATCATACTTGATCCCATAATCCACTATACCCTTCAGGTACCTCAGGACATGCTTTACGACAACCAGGTGAACACTCCTCGGATCCGTCGGGAACTGGCTCAATGTGTTCACTACAAAGCAAATATCTGGTCTCGTGTTTGTCAGGTACATCAAGGACCCAATCATCTGACAATACATAGAGACATCAACCGGCTCAAATGAAGCATCACATAGATGCTTTAGATTCGATGCCATGGGTGTGGCCATGGCCTTGCAATCCATCATCCCAAATCTCTTCAGGATATCTACTGTGTACTTCCCTTGACCAAGGAAGATCCCACCTGAATTTTGCCACACCTCCATACCTAGGAAATAATGCATCATTCCCAAATATTTCATATCGAACTCAGCAGCAAGCTTCCTCTTAGTATCTACAATCAATCTGTCATCTCCTGTTAGAAATAAGTCATCCACGTACAGAAGTAGAATCATAGGATTTCGTTCCTCAACCTTGTAGTAAAGATTGGAATCCGCTTTACTCTTGGTAAAGCCCAAACTAGATAGGAAACTGTCCATCCTACCATACCAGGTTCTGGGGGCTTGCTTCAAGCCATACAAGGCTTTATTCAACCTGCACACATATGACTCCCTGTCATGTATTTCAAAGCCGAGTGGCTGCTCCACATATACTTCCTCTTCAACTACACCATTCAAGAAAGCAGTCTTGACATCCATCTGGTGTATTTTTAATTTCATTGCTGCAGCTAGGGAAAGTCCTGTTATGATGGAAGTATACCTGGCTACAGGTGCAAAATTTTCTTCATAATCTATTCCCTCTTTCTGAGAGAAGCCACGAGCTACGAATCTTGCTTTGTATTTCTCTACACTGCCATCTGCAGCATGCTTGATTTTGTAGATCCATTTGGAATTCACAACAGACTTCTCTTTAGGTCTTGGGACAACAACCCAAACATCATTCTTCATTATTGATTGGTATTCCTCAACCATGGCATCCTTCCATTCTTTGTTTTCCACTGCTTCTTCATAACTGGAAAGTTCTTTTTTCATAATGTCACAAAGTAAAGCAACATCGCTGGTATGGGATCTGGTTCTCTTCTTTGCTCTGTGTTCTTCTTCTAGAATGCCAAATCTTTCTACATCTTGAATGAGCTCTCTATCCCATGCAGGTTTCCTCTTGTGAGAGTTATCCTCACGGGGTGGATCTATAGGTTCTTGCGGATCTTCAAACTCACGAACAACTTTTGGAATTGGTTCAGTCATGGTAGTGTCTTGAAATCTAGTTTCCTTAGGTTCTTCATAAACTTTGATAGGTGCCTTCCTTGATTTGATGAATGCTGAATTTTCATCAAATGTTACATCCCTGCTGACATCAATCTTCTTGAACCCTGGAAAGTATATTCTCTAAGCCTTCGAGCTTTCACTGTAACCCACAAAGATACCCTTCTTTCCTGAAGGATCTAGTTTGGTCCTGTTTTCCTTTGGGACATGAGTGTATACTGGACAACCAAATATTCTTATATGGATGACTTCAGGCTTCTTACTAGAAAAGACCTCTTCTGGTGTCTTGTTGTCCAATATCCTGTGGGGTGTTCTGTTCTGCACATATACAGTTGTTCTAGCTGCTTCTACCCATAGATGCATAGGTAGATCCTAGTCATGCAACATTGCCCTTGCTACTTCCATGATTGTTCTGTTCTTCCTTTCTGCAACTCCATTATGTTGAGGATTATAAGGAGCAGTCAACTTCCTCTTAATCCCTGAGTCATTGCAAAGCTTCTTGAAGTCACATGAGGTGAATTCTCCACCATTTTCGGATCTGAATGTTTTGATCTTTTTGTCAGTTTGATTCTCCATCAAGGTTTTGAATTCCTTGAACTTATCAAACACCTCATCTTTGTTTTTCAAGAAGTATACCCAAGTCTTCCTGGAGAAGTCATCAATAAATGAGACATAGTAAACATACTCACTTAGAGAACTAGATGACATAGGACCACATACATCTAAGTGGATGATTTCTAGGATATCTTTTGCCTTGCTTTCACTGCTTGGGAAAGCCTTCTTAATATTCTTACCTTTTGCACATCTGTTGCAAACACCTTCATGTTTGGTCTTGATTTCAGGAAGACCCTCTACATCCTTGCTTGCAATTGGAAGTGCCCTATAGTGCATATCAGCAAGTCTTCTATGCTAAATTTCACTTGGATCCATGGATTCATGCACCATGGCATGTTCAGGTTGTCCTTTTAATTTATACAAACCTCCCTCTTGCTCTCCAATCACAACTGCATCATCTATGGTCTTTCCCTTTGGCCACATTAGGACTTGGCCATCCACAAATGCAACCCTCATACCTTTTGCATCCAATGCAGAGATGGAGAGTAAGTTCTTCTTGAGGCCAGGTACATAAAGGACTTCTTTCATCTTCAAAGATTTTCCAGAATCTAGGTTGTAGGAGGCTTCACCACTTCCTTTGATGGGATATTGATAATCATCCCCAAGTTTCACTTTATGGGGTGATTCATGTTCAGACATATTTACAAAGGATTCTTTAAACCCAGCCATGTGTTTGTAAGCCCCACTGTCAATTAACCAATCATTACAACCATGGGAGATAGTACCTGTGAGAGCAGAGATTAGAACATACTCTTCTTCACTTGATGAGTCATCATTACTATCATCACTTTCTGCCCTAGCCTTCTTCTTTGGAGGTTCATCATCTTCGTCAACATGAGCATGGTACCTTCTTTTGTTACCCTTCTTCTTCTTGCTGGAGTTGTTGTTGTTGTGGTTGTCCCTTTTTTTCTTGGGACATTCTGAAGCAAAGTGACCCTTCTCATTACAAGTGAAACACCTTAGATCTTTCTTGTCTTTGTGAAAATGATGAGAAGATTTCTTCTTGTGATGGGATGGTGCCCTCTTGAACTTACCCTTCTTAGTGTGAGTTGTGAGAGCTTGATATTCATTTCCCATCTTCTCTTCTCTTGCCACAAGCCTTGCTTCTTCTTGAGAACATTCCTCCCATAATTTGCTAAAAGAGATTAACTTCTTTCTGGCACAGATCCCTTGGATAAAAGAGTCCCATGACCTAGGTAGGCCATTCAAAGTAGTCATAACAATTTCACCATTCTCCACCATTTCATCTACAGCTTCAAGTTGTTCCTTGATCTGAGAGACCTTGGAGAAATAGGATTGAATGGTTTCTCCATTCGACATCTTGACCCCTTTCAATTGATTCCGTAGGGTCATATTCCGATTTATGTTCTTTCCTTCAAATAGCTTGGTCAAAGAGTCAAACATAGCCTTGGGTGTCTTTAGAGAAGACACATGGGGTATGATATGGTCTTTGATAGAATCAGCAATGATTCTCTTTGCCTTGACAAAGTTCTTCTTATGCAATACCTTAGCCTCTTCATCCTCTGGGATAGGGATGTCTTCTTTTATATATGAGTCCAACTCATTCTCTTCCAGGATTAACTCAATCCTATACTTCCAAGCTTGGAAGTTATCAGCCCCTTCAAGCTTATCCTCAAGCTTGGTGTGGTGAGACATCTTAAACAGTACTTCAAATGGAAATAGAAAATATTTAGGTCTTACCACTTGAAATGCTGAAAACTGGATTTGGTCTCGGATTAGGGTTTGTCGAAAAAACCCTAAAAATTCAAAATGTGAATTTCAACTTTCTAAAAGGATAGAAAGATGCACCTTGATGAGCTGATCAGACTAGTGTATTCAGAATTTGAGATCAGCAAAGCTTTACCCTTCAGATTTTCCTTTTTGTCCTCCCAGGTTCACTAGGGAGAGCCCTGAATTAGGGTTTGAGTTTCTCGGAGATCTACCCAGCCAAAAATATCGATCCAAAGCTCTAAACTTTGATTTTTGCAAGGATATTCCAGCTATGTCTTCAGATTTCACAAATTCCTATTTTTGTGGAAACCCTAATTTTTAGGGCCAAATCTGAAAATGCCCAGAATTGAATTCTAATTGGACAGATAGATTCTCCTTGATGAGTAGAGTCAATATACTATATGGCTTTTCCAAAACTTGTGGAGAGAAACCCAATAAACAAGAAACTCAAGCTTCCGTTACTACAAAATGTCTTCTTCTCAGGTTAGCTCTGATACCATGTTAAATTTTGAGCATTAATTCACAATACTCTTGGATATTTACTGAGAGAATAACATATACAGTATATCAATGCATAACAATCACAATAAGCGTGACAAGCATCACAAGAATCAAAAGCATGAGAGACAAGAGACACAGAGTTTTCATGGGGAAAAACCTAAGGTGAAAAACCCCACAGCTTCCTCAGAGATAGAGAGAGCAATGGCCCAACCAAAGTACAACCAAAATACACTTGAGATAGTATCCTAGAGCAGATGATCCTCCTCCTCACTAGTGCACCACTTTCTGAGTGAGAGAAGTGTGTCTTTCCGAATGATCCAAATAGAGATCTCCCGATCTCTATTTATACTTAACCTGTTTGCCCAGTTTTACTATGGGGCCGACTTGTCTATCTAGATACATCCATAATATAATATATATTTGAGGGCCGACCCCACACATGGTGGTCTAATAACCCATCGGAAAGTACACACACTGGCGACACTTGTCAATCCACATGACGAAACTTCTTTATAGAGGAATAACACATCTCTTATAAGGGTACAATAAATATATATGAAATACATAGATGAAATACATTCTGAAGTTACATATACATCAACATGGACTTTGATTTGTAACATTCTTCAAGTAAAAAATAATTGGCATCTGCAACCCATTTAAGAAAATTTAAAGCTCTGTTTTTTAACAAATCCCAAGATAAAAACAATTCCCTTTATTGTCACATGGGGCTTATGAATTTTCATGAACGCCATTCTTTTTTAAGGCTACAGATAGAACCTAGAAGAGGTTGGGAGAAGGATTATTAAAGCATCAACAAAATTTGTCATAGATCCAGGTGCGGACAAAGTAAAATTTAGATAAATCCAAGTTTATTTGGTAATTCCCCATCGTATTCTTCGATGGCGCAACAAATAAGGATCAAAGCGTAATCGGGATTTTGGTGAAATACACCTCCACTCGTTGTTTTAAGGAACACATGGAAACTGATGAAACGAAACTGATGAAGTTGAATATAGCAGCCCTGACCAGTGTCTTTAAATTTTGGTTAACTTTAAAATTCTTCCTCCTCGTATTTTATTAGACTGGGTCCAAAGATTCGTGTTAGCAACAACTCCTCAGGAACAATACGTGTAAATTTCAGAACCATGCCATTATCGGGCATGTTTGACCTAAATTTCTTCCCTGACCGTCTCCGATCATAGGCATTGATGACGATGGTGGAGAGCTCATTATTCACACAATTTGAGTCGCTGGTATGCACTAACATGTGTCTATAGCAAGGCGATGGGTGGTGGCACATCTTAAATAATGCAAACGAGTCTTTGCTCTCATATGATGATACCCAACACTTGAGTCCAACTTTGAAAAAACCTTTTCCCATCTAAGTTAATAAAGAGGATCATCGATTTGGGTAGGAGGTACTTGTTCTTAATTGTCACCTTATTTAACATTGAATAACCAATGCACATCCAAAAGATTCCATCCTTCTTATTGACTACCAATATGTGTTTTATCGAAGGTGATGCACTTGGTCATATGAACCCTTTGTCTAATAATTATTGTAAGTGCATCTTGAATTCACTCAACTCATTAGTTTGCAATATATTCTAGGCCTTGGATATGGGCATGTATGTGTTATGTTATGCTATCCTGGTTCCATTGTTTTCCATTGGAATCCACTTGAGTCACCCTTCGCAAAAAGGGGAAAACAATGAGAAGAAAGGGTGATGGAAGGAAAATTACTAGCATGTTGAAATTGGTAGGAAAATTTTCATTTTCAGTGTTACAGATCTAAAAATTACCAACATATCCCACTTGTAGTTGAAATCAGATTCACTCTTTAGAGATTATGTGATGTCGCAAGGCCTTAATCATCACTCAAGGGAAACAAAGGGAATTGTTACATATAAGCTAGCTATTCCATATGTAGGTCATATGTAGTACTCTAGGTTAACATGCATGGACCATCAACCCCATAACAAATTAATATGGTATTAGGCCTTAAAATTATTTTATAGGCCATGGTATAAGCCACGAGAACCATCGTCAATGTTACAAATATTGAAATGGCCACAATATCTCGCTTATAAGGTAAAGTATTTATGTGTAGGGCCTTGCACATGGACCATGAATCATATAGTAAATTTATTAACCATGGACCATTATTTAGGTTATGAGAACCACCATTGGTTTACATAACCTATAAATATTAAACCATGGTTGGTTTATTGGTTTACATAACCATGGATAAACTAACAACAATAATGACATTGACGATGGTGACAATGATGATCATGACGATCTCACATGTAGGATAGAGATTCTTATGTGGTAATCTAGGTTAATATGCATGGACCATCAACCCCTTGGAAAATTAATATGGCATTAGACCCTAAATTTAGTTCACATGCCATAGTCGAGGCCACGAGAACCATCCTTTGTGTTACAAATATTGAAATGGACACCATAAATAATGCAACTAATTAGATACTGACCTAACACAACCAACCCATGTAAATGACTAATGTACTTGGCACACTTGATCCATGCAATGAATTCATGCACCTAGGAAGCTTCAACCTCTAACCCCCTCACCTCGTACCTAACCTTAACATCTATCCCCAAACTGAATAACATGATAACTTATAAACCACTTAACCACTAGTACCAACAAAACCAGAACCCCTTTCCCACTAACCCACTGATCCCTTAGGTGCCTTGCTTCTAATCCAAAAAATCCCCAAATCCTACCATATTATGAAATTGTAGAAAATGTCCCCTTAAGCCAGTGTCCCTCTAAGCCTAACCCACTACTCCCTAACCCAATCACTAACATGCCTACTGCACCAAATCAACACACTAACACAATAAAGTTTGACCTTCGGTTACTTATAACCAAGGTTTTAGATCAAAGACTTTGACATAAAGGTTTGAATGATCACTGTATGGGATTTTATCAAACCAAAATTAGTGCAAAAAAAACACAAGAACTTAGACTATAAACAAAATATTCCCTATCTAGGGTATGTATGATGACTCAAGTCCCTATGCATGGCCCATGAGTCTCAAAATAAAGTTTTATTTCTCAAGAACCTACATTTTGGCCCTAGACCATAACATAGGCTCCTAGAACCATCCACGACGTGAAAATACTAAAAAGAATGACAATGTGTTACTTAAAAGATAAATATTCCTTTCGTATGGCCTACTTGGTGGTCCAGAGAAATGCCCATAGGTCACAAGATCTTGAGGTAATTACCAGTCATTATAAACTAGATTTTGATCTAACACCATGGAAACCAAGGATTAGGCTTCAAGAACCATCCAAGATGTTATAAATATTGAAATGGCCACCATACCCACTTGCAAGCTAAACATTCCTTGTGTTATGGCACATGAGTTTCTATTTTGACCATGGATCATGGAAAGTTGGAGTGTGAGAACCATCTTTAATGTAAAAAACCTAGCATGACTGCCTCAATTGTAGAGTTGTAATGGGATATGGTGTTGAATGATAATGCACACCCTTCCTAACAATACAATAGCTTGTGTGTGCTTAGCTCCAATGTTTTGATGAGATGCATTGTTGAACCCATGTGACACACCTAACCCACATACATAAATGACTTTTAGGGGGTTTTCAAAAAACTTCCTGGAAAATTTCAATTCGCATGACTTTTAGGGGGGGTTTCAATAAACCACCTCCAAAAGTTCAATTCTCATTTCTTTTAAGGGGGGTTTCACAAAACCGCCTCCAAACGTTTAATTATCATGACTTTTAAGGGGGGCTTTTAAACAACTGTCTCCAAATTTTAATTTGCATGACTTTTAAAGGGGAGTTCAACAAACTACCTCCAAAAGTTCAATTCTCATGACTTTTAAGGGGGGTTTCAAAAATACGCCTCCAAAAGTTCAATTCTCATAACTTTTAAGGTGGGGTTCCAAATATACGCCTCCAAAAGTTCAATTCTCATGAATTTTAGGGAGGGGGGGGGCTTCAACAAACTGCCTCCAAAAAATCAATTCTGATGAAATTAATGGGGGTGCCAAAAATCACCTCCAAAAGTTCAATTCTCATGAGTTTTAAGGGGTGTTCCAGAAAAATTGCCTCCGAAAGTTCAATTCTCATGACTTTTAGTGGGGGTTTTGACAAACTGCCCCCAAAGGTTATGAGAATTGGGCTTTTAGGGGGGCTTTTCAAACAACCGCCTCCAAAAGTTCAATTCTCATGACTTTTAAGGGGGGTTCTAAACAAACCGCCTCCCAAAGTTAAATTCTCATCCTTTTTAGTGGGCGTTTTGACAAACCACCCCCAAAAGTTATGAGAATTAGGCTTTTAGGGGGTGTTTTCAAACAACCGCCTCGAAAAGTTCAATTCTCGTGACTTTTAAAGGGGGTTCCAAAAAACCTGCCTCCAAAAGTTCAATTCTCATGATTTTTAGGGGGGGTTTTGACAAACTGCCCCCAAAAGTTATGAGAAATGGGATTTTAGGGGGGGTTTTCCCACAACTGCCCCCAAAAGTCAAATTTCGGGACTTTTGGGGGCGGTGTTTTTTAAAACCGCCCCCAAAAGTCCAATTTCCATGACTTTTAGGGGTGGTTTTAAAAGACCACCTCCAAAGGTCTGAAAAAACTTTTAGGGGGGGTTTTACCAAGACCCCTGGAAGCCAAAACCTCCCCTAAAGGGATATTTTGTTGTAGTGAATGTGCAGTCACAATGACTGAATAAGCCAAGCCAAGCAATTTGAATTAACCAAGGAGGTCAATCAAATAGCCTGCATAGTGTAACATGTATCCACTAGGAGTCCTCATCATCAGATCAGTGGTGTCATCAATGAACAAGTAACGGTCAACCAAGTTCCAAACTGAGTCTAATTGAATGTAGGTAGGTGTAATTGGGGCATGGAGCACTAATGGAGTGAAGGAGAATCCAAGGAGGGTGCATGAGGAGCTGACTGGAGTCAGAACTGGCAATCTAGTCTCACTGGAGGTCCAACGCAGTGTTTGAGTTAGCTAACTAGTCAATCAGTCCTTAAATCAAGGAAAGATCCACAAGTCAAGCTAACTAACTGAAGTGTCACTAGTGGTAGGTGATAAAGGGCACCTTTCACATGTGGTAGGTGAAAAGAGGGCACATCACTGACTAGGAGGGATAAAACTGCATGGAAAGAAGCTCCCGAGCATAGAAAACTGGGGAATAGGTGTTGGGTGACACCTCACTGATGACCGAGATGCATGCAAATGCATGACTGCATGCAAACATAAAAAGTGATGATGAGATATATTAACACTTAGAACAATCCTATCAATAGTGTTATGCCATGACACATGAGTGTGACATTTCCGACCATATAACACTTCAAATGGACTCATATTTAGGGAAGCTTGATAACCATTGTTATAAGCAAACTCAACTAAGTGCAAATAATCTTTCCATTTATTTGGTGTGTCCATAACATACATACATAGCATATCCTCAAGAATTTGATTAGTTCTTTCAGTTTGTGCATCTTTCTAAGGATGGTAAGCAATATTAAAATTTAACTGAGTATCTAAACCTTTAAATAAATATTTCTAGAAGTTACCACTAAAATTTGCATCCCTGTTAAATATCACAAATTTAGGAATACCATGCAAACAAAAAATCTCTTTCATAAACATATCAAGTATATTTATTGTTTTCAAAGTAGACTTTACTAGTATAAAATGTGCAACTTTAATCAATTTATCAATAACTACCATAATTGAATCATGTTGTTTAGTAGTTCTAAGCAATCAAATTATAAAATCCATGCTTATTACTTCCCATTTCCATTCTGGAATGGGTAAAGGTTGAAGTAACCCAGTTGGATGTTGATTGTTTAGATTTAACTTGTTAAGATTCCAGAGATCTAGCCAGATAATTAGCAATATCATTTTTCATATTAGGCCAATAATAATATTTCCTTAGCATTGTTATCATCTTCTGATATCTCGGATGTCTAGAATATGGTTTCTTATGTAATTCATTTAGGATTAAGTGTTTAACTTCTTCATAATTAGGTAGATATAATTGATTTTTATAGGTTACCAAGTCCTTTGAGATCATAGAATAAGTTGTGGATTCACTTCCACTTAGATTTTTATCCAATTGTTTCTTAATTTTTAAATATTCTTCATCATTATTAGATGCATCGTTGATTATATCTTCGATATTTGTTTTATAACTGCTAAAAGCAGTTGAACAATTTGGAATGGCATTCCTACTCTAGGCATCTGCCACTTTATTTTATTTTCCTTTAATATGTTTGATGTCAAAATCATACTCGCTCAAGAAGGCTAACCACCTTGCTTGGCGAGCATTTAGATTTTGTTGTTCAAACAAATATTTTAAATTTATGTTATCAGAAATTAGGGTAAATTTTCTTCCAATAAGGTAGTCTCTCCACATGCTTAAAGCATGTATTATTGTAGCTAATTCTAATTCATGTGTTGCATAATTCCTTTCATGTTCTTTCAATTTTTTCGATTCATAACTTATTACATCATCATCCTGCAGTAATGTGCCACCTAATCCTTCTAAGAAAGCATATGTACATATGACAAAGTCTTTGTATGGATCATTTATTCTTATAATAGGTGTTGTTGTAAGTAAATGTTTAAGTTTTTCAAAACTTTCTTGACATTTATTAGACCAAATGAACTATGTTCCTTTGTTTTGTAATGAATTTATTGGGTAGGAAATTTTTGAAAACCCCTCAATGAACCTGTGATAGTAACTCGTGCTTCCCATAAAGGATCTAATCCTGGTTACATCATTAGGAACTTGCCAATCTAATAGGATCTTATTTAGTTTTTATGGCCAATCTAACAGGACACACTTGATCTTATGTACTTTTTATCTAACATCTCTTGCAATTGCATTTTTAGTTCTACTCATATTTAAATTCTTATAAAAGGGGATAGTCTTCCATTCTAGGTTTGATTTTATCATCATCATTTTTAGTTATATGAACAACAAGCATTTGACATCACTTCCTCTCACATATCTGTAACTGTAAAGCATATATTTTTCTAGTAAAAAAAATTATAGGAATAACTTTAACGAGCCCACCATTACCTTGTTCATCAATGCAAGTAAAAGTCTTTTCAAAACAGTTTAGTGTCACTTTGTGTTTTTCTAGCCAATCCATGCCAATTAGTACATCATATGAACCTAATGGAAAAATGTTTAAATCTACCTTTGTAACTAAATCATTCATATACATTTCACAACTATGAATAAAACTAGTTACTTTTCTTTCTGTTCTTGTAGCTAACTATACTAGCCACGACTTTTCAAAATCATGCTTTTTCATCTTACACATGTCTACTAACTTAGGAGATATATAACTCAAAGTAGAACTAGCATCAAATAAAATAGAAATGGATTTATCAAAAATATTACCTTCAACTTCTATCATAGAAGGCTAATAGTCTGCTTGATGATTGTCCAATGTTGTGCTTATATTTGGGATGTTCCGAGCGACTTCTCCAACTGTGGCAACATTTTATACTGTGTGAATTCTTTGACTATCCCTTTTGCGAGGACAATCTAGATAAAATTGAATTTTCCCATAACCCCAACACTTTAAGGGTTCTCTTTTTAGTTCTTGCTTTTTTTTATTAAAGAAATTATCTTTAAACTCAGTTTTAATTGGATGTTTTTTGTCCCTAAAGGTGTTCCTTTGGTAACTCTTGTCTTTATTAAAAGGTTTAAACTCCCTTCTTTTAAATTTATACCCTTCTCTTTTCTTAAAGTTATTTGTATTTTCATGTTTACTTTTAGACTGGTCATAAGCCAGTTTAGCTTTCCTCATTGCTTCATACAGTGTTTTTGGATTATCAAATTCTAATCTATTTTTATAGAAGCTTGGTAAACAACCTAAGAATCTTTGTATTTTAGGTTTTTCTTCAGTGAGGTAAGGTACATACCTTAATAAACATAGGAACTTAGTACAAAAATCATGCATTGACATTGAACTTAATATTAAATCATAGAACTCCTTTGTCTTTCCCTCATAATAATATTCTGAAAAATACTATTTTTTAAACTCTTTCTTGAACTATTTCCAACTTACTTTTAGATCGTTAACTCTTTTAGCTCTTTTTAAATCCTTCCACCAAAATTCATCTTTTTCGGACTAGATTGAAGATGGCCATTTTTGCTTTCATTGAATCCCTCCTTGGTAGGGAATAATATCATTCATCATTGGCCCTCGCTACTATTGGAAATGTACATTATTTATATGTAAGGCCTTATTGCAAACCTTATAATGATTATATAGATCTATCTTAAACCTGGATCTTTAAGAAATTGTTTACACCGCAAGAAATTGGATCCCTCCTTTTGCTTTCTCTATGGTGGTATTGATTTATTTATTTTATGAGTTGACATGAATTTTTTAATAAATTTTTTTACAAGTTATGAGCTCACATGGAAACATTACATTACAGAACTTGACAAATGTGACAACAACTCCCCCATATTGGATTTTATGGATTATATTTTCCTAAAATTTACTTGCTAGAATACCCAATACATTCAATGAGGTGTCCAATGAGTTTGGGTAGAAGATAGATTAGAATATAGATTATAATTAACCCCCCTAATGGACGTAAGGCACTAGAAAACTATTTATAGCTATATAATAGGGCATTTACTCCAGTCACACTCACGACTATCACTTGACTTTACTTCTTAAGATTTAGGTCACACTATTCATTTATTATAGGAAAACTAAACTAGTTGAGTAATCAGGAACATGTTTTTGTCTTGATTGATCTCTATCAGCCAATGATCTAAACTCATTTGTAACTCTGGGAGTTTACCAGAGCGACAATCTAGGTGAGTGAGGTTGTTTGATTATAGTCTGACTATTACTGAATCCATGACTTAAATGACATGGGATGGAATCCACCTTTTAAATTAGAGTGGAGAGTAACCTGATCTATAGTATTCCCAATCGAGGTACATGTCGTACTACCTAACCATATGCTTTCTACAACTGTAAACTTCACCAACTCTATCGAGGGTTACCGCTTGGCTATGATCACCCACACACACTAGAGCCTGGTGATTAAAGATGGCTATAATAGTTTGTGTAGTAGGTATTCCACTTCTTATTATGCTTCTACTAAAGATAACACAGTGAAGCGATGCAAACTCGTAAATCCAAACACATTGATTTCCGGTCATAAACAACAAACAAGGCAATAATACAAATGGATACAAAGCAACTAAAGCATGATTACATGTACAAATTTGAAGCATTCAGTTTCTATTGACACAAAAACAGTCGACAAGGGTTCCCGACACCAAGGCCACCGCGATCTCCTTGAGCACCGACCCAAACAAGTTTTGCCCTATCTAGCAACACCTGCGGAGCATATGAGGTCTCACCCGAGATGTTCAAGGGAGAGTTGACGGAGTCATGTTTCCGTTGAATGAAGGAGGATGTTGTGCATCAATTACTTAACATATTGCAACATTCAGGATTAGATCTAATCATTCAACTCAGGCATTAAACATAATTGCGACATCATCGTAGACAGAACCATAAATATCCAACAGATATAACACTAAAGCATTAATTGCGGCAAGGAAACATCGCATCATTCACAAAGTCATATCGCATAAGGAATTTACCATAGAAAGATGGAAACGAAACAAAGGTTCTACTCAAAAGCTTGGTCACATCATATTATCTCCACAAAAACCCAGATACAACAAAATACTTAGCCTTCAGGTTCAGATGAAGATCTCTTATATATCAAGATTCAACAATCATGCTCTCCAAAAGATATATCAACACATACAAACCTACATCTATTTATAGGCTTGTACCCTTACATTTACGGTCCACTTAGGCAATCGCCTAACTACTTCTTGACAAAATTTACAAAACTATGACCCAAACCCACATAATATGGTCCAAATGACCCAAAATACAGATGACGCGGTCCAAATGACCCAAAACTACAAAAAGTACTATCGCCATACGTGCTGCTTTCCTCCTTTCGTGGTATCTTTGGCCTTGCCCAGCATCCGTGATGTTGTGACACTGACTCATCAAACCAACTGCCAACAAGCCCCCAACATAATCTTTTGGCTCTCCGTTGAGCCACATCAGGCGAACATGGTGTACTCATCTCGTCTATGGTTGGATTATGTCTCTGTAACAGTTCTTGATGTCTGGATCTCACTGTGATGTACTGCTCTCATTGATACGATGATCGCCAGCTTGCTGTCTTGTACTTCTCACCCAAAATGATCATCCTCCGGTTTGCTATCATGTACCTCTCAAACTCATCCTCTAGTGTCTAGGAACCTAGTGCGGACTGAGGAGAATTTTATGAACAACGCCGAGGTGTGAAACATGCCGATGGCTCTCGCACATTTATTTCCCAGCAATAAGCATGTACTACTGGGACAAGGGGGATACCACCCCCATCCTATTTGTGGTCGCAGGGACCATGAGGCTTCGAACTACCACCATATGCCTAGACATCTCGGATGAGACTTCGTCTCTGTGACACTTGAGTGTCCGCAATGCTTCGTGCTCCAGGCGCTCATGCACACTTGTCGTTCGGACCCTCAACGCACTTGGTGCACTCCCATGCGAAATAAAATTGATCATTTCCACAGCCTCCTTAGAATTCCTAACTTAACTAGAAGCATGACCCTCTCGCAGCATGAATTCCTTACATTTGGTAAATACCGCTTTGTGTAGCTAGCCTCTGGTGCTTGTATTTATGCATCACCCCCGTCCAGACGTCTACCTCACAATCATTCATAACCTTGTTTACGTAAGGTGCCCCTCATGCCATCCCGCTGTTTCCTGCATGTGTAGACCAGACCACTAATGGCTTGAGTGGAAACCATACTTACTACAACTGTCATGCGTGCCAAATTGTGCAAACCATCACCCCTGGTACCCCTGGACATACTGCCACGGTGTGCTCCATGTGCCAAACATGCATTACTTCGGAGCCAATCCGGGCCAGCTAACGATCATACCTACCAAACCAAAAAAGTCCCCTGTGTTCATGATTCAAAATGATTGCTAATTTGACCCAGTTGTGACCCTACTGCTATCCCGAACCTGCTCCCAAACTACGACACAAGCACTCCCACTTGCGCAGTATGTCCCTGCTGGTGCGCCATCCTGCCACCGAGCATTTTTTTTTCCTGCGATGCGACTCAAGCATCGCGCTGCTCCAAGCCTGACCTGTAGGGATTCAACCTGCTACCATTTACCAACTCTGGGAGCATCGCTCCATCTAACTATTTCAACTGTAATGCTCCTCCTGAAGTTATGCAACTGATGCGATATGGACCAAGCCAATGCATCTGCAATTTCCCTGGATGCTTCATAAAATTGCTGTCATACAACAACACCAAGTCACTTTGCTGAAATTGTTTGTACTTGATATGGTGATCATTGCAAGCCTTTTGTCGATCCTTCTCGACGCTCTGGTGGAAACCTGTGATAAAGTAGGCTTCTTCAAGCCATAGTAGTTGTGCCAGACATTCTCCTAACACTGCTTCATCATCCATACTTGTTGCTGCCGTGATGCATAGACTTGGAACAATGTACTCCATAGGCATAATCACTTCTTGTCCATACACCAACTTAAATGGTGTCTATCCTATCAACCTTTTACAAGTGGTGCAATACACCCACAAAATGGCTGGAATTTTCAAGTCACAGTCATCGTGGGTCACATTACAAACTTTTGTCAGTGCATGCTCCAAGACCTTGTTGAAAGCTTCGACTGTACAATTTTCCTACGGATGATCTGGCATGCTCTTCTTATGCTCTATCTACAGCTCTGTCATCAATTCACTGATGGTACGATTGCTGAAATGACTGTCCTGATCGTTGATCAGTACCTTAGGGCAGGCAGACCAAGTGACAATGTTGCCAAACAAGAAACTCACTGCTTTTGCAGCGGTGCAATCTACGACTGGTGCAGCTTCTGCCTATCTTGTCAAATAATCTGTTGCTATCATGATGTAATGTGCACCAATGTGTTTCCCAGGTGGGTTGATAGGGCCCATGAAATCCACTACCCATTTTTCAATTGGCTGTAGTGTCACACGAGCTTTCAGTGGCATCTCATCCCTCCCAGAGGGCTTCCCAACTCTTTGACAGACATCGCAGGTCCGCGCATAATCTGTCGCATCATTGTGAAGCGTGAGCCACTAAATCCCTACACAAAGCACCTTCCTGGTAGTAACACGACCGCCATAGTGCCCACCAGCCACCTCTGCATGTGCTTCTGATAGGATCTACCCTTGCTCATGAGGCAGGACACAACACCTCAAGATCTCATCTGATCCGAGTTTGTACAACTGTCCTACAATTAGCTGGAAATCTGCAGCCTTTACTAATAGCTGCTTCTTCTAACTAGTGGTGAACCCCTCCGGTGTAGTACCTGTCACCAGAAACTGAATGATTTCTTCATAGTATTCATCAGCTACTTCAACCTTAAATAGTTGCGCATCGGGTAACCCGTCTTAAATGTTGCCGGGTTTCTCTCTTGTCTCAATCCACGACAGATGATCTGGTCCTGCGTTCAAGCGTCCTGGCTTCACAATCACTTCGAAATCGAAATCCTAAAAAAGAAGTAGCTAGCAACATATCTTCCACCCCAACAGAGGCTTGTTGACTAGATATTTTAATGCAGAATGGTCTGTGAACATCTTAAAGTTTCCTCCCAATAAGTAGTGCCAAAACTTATGCAGTGCATATACCATCGCTAGACCTTCCCTCTCTGTAGTTGTATAGTTCCTCTCTGCATATGACAACCTACGACTCGCGAAAGCAATGGGGTGATCCACATCCTCTTCCATGTTGATGTATATGTAACTTCGGAATGTATTTCATATATGTATATTGTATCCTTACAGAGAGGTTATTATTCCTCTATAGGGAAGTGTCGTCATTTGTATTTACAAGTGTCGCAAGTGTCGTAACTTATAAAAGAGGGGTTATTAGACCACCAAGTGTGGGGTCGGCCCTGAGTTGGGTTACCATGGATTATTAGACTATCCTAGAGAATTCGTCCCTGTTAAGTTATTAGTCAAGTCGAGTTGTGTATAAATAGAGTGAGGGTGTCACTCTATTTTATCATTCACTTACTCATCTATCTCTCACTTGAGTGATGCGCACTAGTGAAGGAGGACAAGCTGCCAAGGAGACTATCTCTTGTACTTGGGTTTTGTATCATTGCTCTTTCTATCTCTGAGGAAGTTGCGGGGTTTTTCACCTTATTTGTTCTCCCCGAGGAAACTCTATGTCTATTGTATCTTGTGGTTGTCTCTTATGATTGATATGATGTGCTTGTTATTCTCTCAGATAAGATCCTAGATCATATTGAATTAATGCTCAAAATCTAACATGGTATCAGAGCTAACCTAAGAAGAAGACACTGTACAGCTGCGGAAGCTAGGGATTCTTGTTTTTTGGGTTTCCCTCAAAATATCTTCAAAGGAAGGAGGCTATATTGACTCTCCTTGCAAGGGCGCATATTTCTATCGAAACAAAATTCAAATATGAGCACTTTCAATTTTTGACCTAAACATTAGGGTTTCTGCAAAAATTGGAATTTTTGAAATATGAGACCACGGCTGGAAGCTCCTCTGAAAAATAGAAGTTTCAAGTTTTGGATCAAACTTTTTGGTTGGGTGAAGCTCCGAGAAATTCAAACCCTAATTCAAGGTCCTCCCTAGTGAATCCAGAAGTTTCAAAAGCAATTTTGAGGGGCGAAACTTTGTAGTTTTCAAATTCTGAGTATACCAGCTTGATCAACTCAGCAAGGCGCATCTTTCTATCCTTTCATAAGTTTGAAATTGAAAGTTTGAATTTTTTAGGGTTTCTCTGACAAACCCTAATCCAGCTCTAGATCCAATTTTCAGCAAATCAAGTCGTAAGACTTAATAACTTTTCTATTTCCATTTGAAGTACTCTTTAAGATGTCTCACCACACTAAGATTGAGGATAAGCTTGAAGGGGCTAATAACTTCTGAGCATGGAAGTATAGAATTGGGTTAATCCTGGAAGAAAATGAATTGGACACCTACATAAGTGAAGAGGTCCCTGTCCCATAGGGAGAAGAGACTAAGGCCTTACACGAGAAGAACCTGGTAAAGGCTAAGAGGATCATTACCGATTCTATTAAAGACCATCTCATACCACATGTGTCATCTCTAAACACACCTAAGGATATTTTTTATTCCTTGACCAAGCTATTTGAAGGGAAGAACATAAATCAAAACATGACCTTGAGGAATCAATTGAAGAATATCAAGATCCAGAATGCAGAGACCATGAAGTCTTATTTCTCAAGGGTCTCTCAGATAAAAGAACAACTTGAAGCCGTGGGAGAAGATATAGAGAATGGAGAAGTGGTAATGACCACTCTTAATGGCCTTCCTAGGTCATGGGATTCCTTCATCCAAGGAATTTGTGCTAGGAGGAAACTTATCAGATTCAGTAGGCTATGGGAAGAATGCTCACAAGAAGAACCTCGAATTATAGCTCGAGAAGAAAAGATGGGGAGTGAAGACCAAGCTCTCACAGCACACTCCAAGAAGTATGATGATAAGAAGGGACATCACCACAGTAAGAAAGAAAAGCACCACCATTAGAACAAGAGGGGTAACTCCATATCTCGAAGAAACACATCCACTAACTGATGCTTTACATGTGATGAAAAGGGGTACTATGCCAGGGATTGTCCTAGAAACAATAAAGATGGCCTATTGGTGTATATAACTGAGCCAGAGTTTTCCAGTGTAGACCCAGGTACTTTGCAGTTCAAAGAACCAACAAAATCCCTATTCACTGGCCCTTTCGGCAATAGACTATGTGCAGCCTGAGGTCTCACCCGAGGTGAAGCTGAGTGGGTGGTTACAGAATCAAGTTTCCACAACCTAGTGATGCGAGTGTAGAAGGAGCTGATGAACAGTGCGATAAAAGGAACTCTTGTGGACATAAGACTGCGCGAAGTCTCTTCTTCACATTGGATACTTAGGCAAGTGGAGGCACTTGTGCAACTAGCATAGCTAAGGTCTGTGCGGTATTGGACACTTGCTGCGTTACAATGATAAGCTATTAACAACTTACCTCGCAACAACTCTCGATGGCTCAACACGTCAACTAGACCGCGCATCTACTTCTGACTTGATTAACTCTAACCAAAATTACTTAATGATCTTTATCCATTCGAACCCCTTTAGATTATTATCGCTATGGTGCATGCAAATGAATAAAACATATAGTACTACACACTCCAATGCTGCACTCAAATTCAGTGTTCAACTACATGATTAACTGACAGATTCATACATTCACAGACTTAGAAGTGTTGAATACTTAACCTTCATCAACACATGTATTACTTAACATATTATTCCCATCATTCTTTGCGGCGAACACATATAAAAGCAATCACATAACATATAACTGTGGTATTAAACATCCATACTAAGCAAATGAACAGTTGCAAACACAAAATTTAACGTGGTTCACCCCTAGGATGGAGGCTACGTCCACAAGAACAGTTGTTAAATTAGTCTTTGGGAAGGGTACAACATTTCTTAGTCTGCGCACTCAGCTACAGACTCTCTTCTCTCTCAGATAAGTTTCTGCGCACTCAACTAGAGAGACTTTACAATAGCTTTAAGCTCAAAAGATCTAGCAATATTCACTAACCTAACAATGAAGAGTTCAACCCTTTCCCATACAAAATCATGCCTTATTTATAGAACATGCCCATGGGCATGTCTTTACAATTCATAGGAAAAACCCTTAGGTTTACAAAACTGGTGTGGCTAATTGCCAGCCTGACTGTCTCCATCGACAGCCTGCTCTAGCTGGGCAACTCATGGCTCACATGCTCTTCTGACTGCCGTAGTCCTCAAAATGGTTATAAGTGCATCATGGCCTGTCCCTTTATGTTGCATCCACCTGCCTCTCACCATCAATGCAGGGGCCTAGCTTCTCAACTGCTGGCCACCACTATGTCTGACAGGTCCCTTCCGTCCATCTTCATGTCCCAAAACAGGTCACTTTCTCTGCTTGACCTTTCCATATGTTCTTACCCAAAATGCTAGTTGCGCGACATTTTTGTATCGGCATATTGCGCAACTATGCCTTACAAATTATCGCTACGCGACAATGTGCAATTCTCAAAACTGCTTCCATCCTTTGCCGCAGCACGCAATGCACGATTTTCAACACTTGTGTATTTTTCTAATCCACTTACGCTCCGCCCAATAGGCCCCTAACACTCACCTATGGCTCATCCCGAGCCACTTCCACTTGCGGACTCTAGCACCGCATCTTCTATGGTACCTAGATTTGATGTGAAGCTTTGTAGTGTTTCTGCTAACTCTGCAACTATCTCCTTGGATATTTGTTCGAAACCTTGAAGCATATCCAGAGTTTCCTGCAAGACCTTCTCCTTAGCCACCTATTCTTTCATGGTTCCCTCCACGGCCTGAAATTCCATGAACTTCATGTCGAATTGCTACATCAATTCGAGGCCTTCTTGTTCAATGGGCTTCAACCTAGTGGATGTGGCAGCCTCCTTCTCTCTAAGTGCCACCAGCGCTTTTTGCATCTCTTTGATTTCATTAAACTTCTATACTTTATCTCTTGCTGCTGTAGTCTTTACCTCTGTACTTGCAGCATCTACCTGTTGTTGTGTCCGCTGCAAATCTTCCTTTATCGGCTAAAGTGCGGGGTCCTCATTCAACCTAGTTACTACTGTAGTTATCTCTTCAAGTAAATCTTGGCATTTCATTACTTCTGACAAAATGCCATCCATAGTTGCTTTCACCTCCTCAACTGGAGTTGGGCACTGATCTGGTGGAATGACAGGGTGCCTAGCCTCCAGCTTTGCGATCTTCCCTTTGTAAGAAGCCTCCATTTGTATCTTCTCGAACATGAGGGACTCTACCTTGGCATCAATTTTCTTTATTGTGTACTCCACATCATCCTCCTCTTCACATTCCTCTATTTTCATGCGAACCACTGAAATGGTCTCCTTCAGCTTTCAGCCTTTTTCCCTGGCTGCGCTAAACTCTTGCTTGTTGTGATCTGATTCCTTCCTTAACTAATTGATCTCTTTAGTGAACTGTGCACACTGATCATATGAGACTAGGCCTCTCTCATGAATCTCTTCCACAACCTTTATGTGCAACTCATTCAAGTCTTCTAGGGGAAAAGCCCCAATATTCAGTTCAAGGAGCGCATTCTTTACTGCCTCCTTAACCGCTTCATTCGGATAAATGAGGTATCTCGGTTCAAGGTTCAACCTACGTGGATACTTACTTACAACAACAGGCGGTCTTCTTTGTACGCTTGGTTCCCCTAACTTCCCGTCAGAATCTGAACTTGGCTGCCCCAACCCCATCTACACTACCATTGTCTTGACTTCCTCCATTGCTTGGATTATGGTTAACTGCAGTTGTTCTTGTTTGGCTTCTTTTTCGGCGTGGGTCTCTTCCCACACTTCCTGCAATTTTGTTGTGATTATGTCGTAGTTGTCCAGGTGTAGTTGTGGCCCAAATTTAGTATTTTCGGACTTCCTCTTTGTACGTCGGCTTTGCAATTGGGTGGGGTCTTTCTTTTTCCCGCTGTCATCTTTGTATGTTCACTCTACGCATCATCCTTTTCTTCCTCAATGGGAATACCTGTAGGTAGCCCCCCTGCTTGTTGTTCCTTGTGCTTTTATGTTTCTTCCTTATCTGTGTCTTTGTTTTCCTCATCGGTGTCCTTTATATCGATCTTGTGCAACATAGGTTCTACCTATTGTTCATAGTCTTATGCATCATCTCGTGATGCGGGGACTTTCTAGTCGTCATCCCAACACTCCATCATCTACTCAATGGTCTCTTAATCCAGTCGGTAAAACCCTGGATACCATAATCCTCCCTGTGCATCAGCCCTTGGTTGAATGTGTGACTGATGCCTCCTCACGATATACCTCATGATGCATGTATACTTGTCGGTCAACGGTTTTGAAATGCGCGGCGTTCCCATAATCGCTTTGCGCAAATGGTGATAATAGTCATAAAATACTTCAGCCATATGCCGATGTCTTGAAACCTTCGGGCTCGCCCATAGGTTAGTAAAATGTGTTCCACGACACTGCCCTGCTAAAGTTGGAGACCCTTGATACCCTTCTGGCTCTCTCCATCCTACAAAGGCTATCAATACGAGTAGCCAACTGAAATGGAATGTTGTTCCATTATCCTGTGTATCTTCAACATTTGATAGAAACTCGTTCGGTAAGAATTGGCACCAATTGTAAGGTCTTTCTCACAATATATTAGATGTTGCCTTGATTGCGACTGTGGGTACCTCAAGTGGTCTACACTTGCACAAAATCTTTCTTACAAACAAATGTGTAGTAAAATATGTGGCGCGGTCATTGATATCGACGGTTGGGAACCCACGTCCCTTTCGCACTACACTGAATTATTTTGCTACTTCGGTGCTCAGACCTCTATCCTGTTCCCTCTTTATGATTAGGTCAGCATGGTCCTCTCCTCTCTTGTTCAAGCCTGTGATCTGGTGTATCATGTCTATACTGATACCAATGCACTTGTCCAATCATAAGAATCCTTCATGCACGCAAGTCAGTAGTATGCGCACCACCACCAAAAACTCGGTGCCTTTAGTGAAATGCGGCATTTGCAATAACTTCAACAACCCTTATGGCTGAATGGCTTTTAGACAGTCTTGGACTTCCAGTTTTTCGACGCCAGTATGTGGATTCATTACCCGGTGGAGGTATGCGTTAGGTCTAAATTGTGGGTAATTCTTTGGCATTAGCAGTGTGTTTCCAAGTAAGTCTAGGTCATCCAACTTGCATCCTGGTACGCCGCCCATAAAATTTTCCTCAATCTTCACCCTAGTAGAAATGGCAAGGACCGGGATTTCATATGCAACATTCTTTTGTAAGTGGACCGGTGGGGTGCTGTCTTTCCATGGAGGAATGTAGTCCGACACCCGATAAATTGGTAGGTTCTGCTGCTTCATTTGTGCTTCGGCTCCTCCCTACTCTGAAACTGGGTCTTCCCCTTATTGGTTCCTGCCGCCTGTCGGGCTGAGCTTCTAGAGGCAGCTCCATTTGTTGCCGTCATTACTCTTGGAATACCTGACTGCTCAAATAAACAGAATAGCTTGTGCAACTTGTCCTATTTGTTCATAAACTGCTCAGCATGTTCGACTCTCTGGTAGCTTCGACAACAATGCACAACACTTCGTAAAGTAGAGAAGTGGCCAAGTGAGGCCATATTTATAGGCTCAGCTGGTCTACAACGTGGCCTTCGATAGTTGTTGAGGCACTAAATGCCATATTCATTATCAGCTCATGCCTATGATCTCGGCCCTGTCATCCGATCCTTCTCATCATGCCAATGTTGTTTCCTTAAATGAAAAAAGGTTACCGGGCAGCCAGACTATCAACTCCATCGGGTCAGCATTAACTGCTTAGCCTGCCAGCTGGAGTCCAGTGCTATATCGGTCAAGTCGGTCTTTATGGTGCTCCAAAGTGTCTCACCCGCTCTTAAATTTTAAAATTTACAAGTGCTGCCAAATTGGTTAACGGCCCACTAACCAGCCGACAAACGCTATGGTAACGGTTCTTGTCATGATGTGCTGGTGGCATTGTGTGAAGGTAACTTATGATCATGCATTCTACAATATCTATCGCACGACCATGGTTCCACCTTCTCGGCGCAATTTCTACTTTGCGATGCTTGGTGTAGCCTTTTTCTTTTTCTTTTTTTTTTGCGTGCGCGTACGAGTAACTTCAGCAGTGTCGCACTATACGCCTCCGTTAATCATACAGTATTCTACACAATCGGACTATCGCGGTAAAGCTTTAGTCTGCTACCATTTATCAAACTTGGTAAGGTATCTCCGGCTAATGTAGCTAACTAGACTGCACCACCGTTAGTAACATGCATTATAGTATACGGGCTAAGCCAATGCATCTTAAAGTTTCCAGGAAATTTCAAGAATTTGCTATCATATAGGAGGACTAGATCACCTACCTGGAAAGACTTGTTCTTGATGTGGCGATCATGCCATGCTTTTTTGCGCTCTTTTTATACTTGTTGGTGGAAGCGTGCAACGAAGCGATCTTCCTCCAGCCCAACCAAGTGTAGGAACCTTCCTTCTAGCACTACACAATCTGCCATGCCTGGAAGCACTACTATGCGCAAACTGGGAATGATATATCCCATTGGAATTATTGCTTCTTTCCCATAAGCCAACCTAAAAGGTGTGTCCTGTCAGTTTCTTACAGGTAGTTCTATATGCCCATAATACAGATGGAATGCGGAGGTCCCAATCGTCCTGATTGGCATTGCATATCTTGGTTAGCGCATTCTCCAACACTTTGTTAAATGCTTCAATAGTTCCATTCACCTGTGGATGATAAGGCGACTACGCTGATGATGAACATGTAACTCTTCAGTCAAAGATTCAATGGTTTTATTTAAAAAATGAGTGCCTTGATCACTTATCAAAATCTTCGAGCATCCAAACCTTGTAAGGATATTTTCATATATAAACTCTGCGGCTGTAGCTGCACTACAGTCTTTCATTGGCTTTGCTTATGCCCATCTAGTGAGGTAGTCAGTTGTGGTAATAATGTACCTCACACCAATTTTCTTCCCTGGTGGGTTAATAGGACCCACAAAATCAATAGTCCATTTCTCAAATGCATGCAATGTTAACTATGGATTTAAGGGCATTTCATCCCTACGTGATGGCTTCCCTGTCCTCTAACACACATCACAACTTTGGCAATGTTCCTTCGAATCTTTATGAATTGTAGGCCACCATAGCACTGTGCGCAATATCTTCTGAGCATTAGCTCTTCTTGCATAGTGGCCTTCTGCGACTCTTGACTGGGAATTAGCTAATATGAATGGTTTCTCATGCTCTAGTACACATCTGCGCAATACTTCATCTGGTCCCAGCTTGTATAGCTGACCTGTGATTATAGTGAAGTCTGTTGCGCGCACTACCAGCTGCTTCTTTTGCTGTGTAGTGAACTCTGTAGGTGCGAATCCTGTGGTTAAAAATTCAATGATGTCCTCATAGTAATCATCTACAACTTGTATAGCAAACAACTGCACATCAGGCAAATTGTGCTCAAGACTCATAGGTTCCTCTCCTGACTCGATCCTTGATAGATGATCAGGGCCTAAATTCGACCTGCTTGGCTTAACAATAATTTCAAAGTCATACTCTTGAAAGAGTAATAACCATCTGCATATGCACCACCCTAACACTGACTTATTGACTAGGTATTTCAAAGCAGAATGGTCAGTGAACATGGAGAAATGTGCACCAAGCAAGTAATGTCTGAAATTCTGTAGTGCATAGACCATAGCGAGTCCTTCTCACTCAGTAGTGGTATAATTCTTCTCAGCAGATGATAGCTTCCTACTGGAAAACGCAATGGGATCATCAATACCTCCCTCTCCTGGATGAGTAAGAACCACGCCCAATGTTATACATGAAGCATCGACATGTACATGAAAAGGATTCTCCCAGTCTAGAAAAAATGGGATCGACGGAGTGACCATCTTCTCTTTTAGGGTGTCAAAGCCTTGTTCGCATTCTTCATTCCAGATGAACGACGCATCTTTATTTAGCAATTTCTCCATAGCTGCGATTATCTACGCATACCCTTTTATGAATTTCCTATCATAACCCGTATGCCCCAACGCAGTGTGCAACTGCTTGACTGAATTTGGGGTGGGCAAGTTTACAATAACTGGGATCTTCACAGGATCGACCATGAAGCCTTGTTTGCACACAATGTGTCCCAGCAAAATTCCGTAGGGAACACCAAAGATACATTTCTTCAAATTCAACAAAATATGATGCTACCTACATTTTTCTAGCATCATCCTAAGGTTCGCGGCATGTCTCTTCAGTAACCCGAAAATAGTCCAATCATCAAAATAAACCTCTAAAAACTTATGTATGAAGTCTTTAAATGATGCGACTACCACTCTAGAAAATATGGCAGGTGCGTTTTTCAACCCAAAAGGTATCACTGTATACTGGAATGACCCCCATTCTGTAGCAAAAGTAGTCTTCTGCCTATCTACGCAATCAATATTGATCTGATGGTATCCAGAGAATCCATCAGTAAAAGAATACACCTCATTCCCTCCAACATTATCAAGCACTTCATCTGTGAAAGGGGTAGGAAATGGGTCATGCATTGACGCATCATTTAGCTTTCTAAGATCCACACAGATCTTGATCTCACCCTTTTTTTTCTTATCCTGGATAACCATCGGGCTTATCCACTTAGATTCTTCAACCAGCTCAATGATCCCTTCATCGAGCATCTTATCGTGTTCTGCCTTAAATCATTCTTTGTAGTGTAGATTCAGTCAATACGGTCTTTGCTTAACAGGCTTCGCGCCAAGCTTAAGAGGAATTTTCATCACCCCTAAGTCTCCCAGAATACCTTTCATCTCTGTGAACTTGGTCGTGAATAATTCTTGATATTTTTTAAGTATACCCACGAATTCTTCAACTATGTCTTCATCCCAGTAGTCTCCAATAGCTGCGAACTTTAGCTCTTCGTTGGTGCCAATGTTCACTTTTCTTGTTTTCACAGGTCCAATCATATCTGGAATTTCCAGTGGAGGTCCTTCTACCTCGTGCAATCCCTCTGATTTAGGTATCTGTATATTGCACAGGTCCACCTCATCACTGTGTGCTTTATCCTCACATTCCTCAGCGATGTGATAAAAATCAAGAGCATGCTCTAGCTGCTCCTCCCATTCTGGATGGAGGCACGCAGGTACGTTGTTCGCTCCAAAGAATTCTTCTAGAATCATGTTTTCTTTAGTACAATCTGGGTAGAATATTCTTTCCTTAATAACCTACAGTGCGTCATTGATACTTGGATGTTCATCTTCGAAACTGAAATCCTGCTGGAAGCGTGCAGTTAGGCCATACCAATCTGCTATGCCTCTGTGCAACTGCAGGTTTAGGTACCACTTCTTCGGAATCAGTTCTTCCAACATGTGCACAAACAGATGCACCCATTCTGTTTGTGGCCTTTCCTTCCATGCTGCTGAACAGACCTGAATATGCTATCTTGGATCTGTCTATCCATTATATTTCTCAAAGGATAGGGTAACCTTATTAGCAAACCTGATTTGCATCTTAATTATGCACTGATCCCATGTTGTCAGTGTCTGCTTATGCGTAGCCCACCATCTGAAAGGTTTATCGCGCAATGCCACATCTAATGCTTGTAAGCGATGTTTTCTGGAATTGTTGCAGTATATTCATTGATAAAAGAATAAAAATTAGAGAAACCATCAGAGCCAGGGATTGGGATTACCTCCTTTCCAATCCAGCACATCTCCTGGCAGATACTTCATGCAATCTGCTTTGCCAGTTTTCGAGTCCTACATCAGAGTCTGAGACACAAGAGTTGTCACAGCGCCAACTAAGTGTTCCATCCGCCGTTGGATTAATATAGTTAGCAACATTGGTTGCCATCTTGTAAATACGGTCCAAGTCTTGGGCTCTAGATTCCTCCTGAATCGTTTCAACATATCATTCGCCCTGTGAGGGGTCCAATGGTGCAATGAACCTTCTATCATTGCCTTCAAATATCATTTTCATGGTCTTCAAATTGATAATGGTGGAGTTAGTCATTGCCCAATCAATACCCATCAGCACTGGATAAGGATGGCTATCATCAACAATTTCAATTACCTCAAAATCGGCATAGATACGCACTCCGTCAATGTCAATGATAGTGTTGGCTAAACTCCCCAAAGGTATAACTATCCCCTGATTATCCATTCTTAAATGTAGAGGGGACCACTATAACTTTGGTTTTCGCATCTGATGCCATGTCTACTTGGTCAAGACATTTAGTTCGGATCGAAGATCAAGAATGATCTCATCCATCTCGTAGTCCCCAATATGAGTAGTTAACCTCATTTCCCTCCCTGTTCTTTTGGGACTCCTAATGTTATGGACTGCACCATGCGCAACCCCCTTCGCACTACATGGCTCGTACTGGCTAAGTGGTTTTTCAAATTCCATGAAAGCATTTGCACTCTTTAATAACGTCATGCAGCTCCATAGGAACTGTGCAACATAGGTCCCTGTATCTGTTGCAGTGCTCGTCTGATCATATGCTACTGGCATATCTTCTATTTGTGGTACTTCACTACGCAGCGGGATTCTCGTCGACTGAGGTGCTGACTCTCTAAGGATATCTCGTTCTTTTGTAAATACTCCTTTATTTTTCTATAGGTCCAAACCCGGTGTTCTCCCAGGAGCTTTTCTAATCCATACTGGTTCACCCGGAGTCTGCTTATTATCGTGCGTTCCTGAAGTTGAAGCTTCTGCGCCTCCGTCCCTTCCTGTATCAACACTACTGCACATTACCATGTTTACACTTGGATCCACAATTCTACTCTCTGTTGTGATCAACTGAATGTTGGGATTCAGTGGTTCTATCCTTCTTCGTTTCTAAATTTCTACCTCTAGTACAGGACAGTCTTCAATAACATGCTAAATTATTTACAGTAATTACACATAGTGCATGGATTTGTACAATCTCGAGATACATGACCTGGCTGGCCATAGTTATAACAAATTACCTGGTCATGGCCTCTTCCTTGCGATGGATCGGCATTTCTTCCTCTACCGTGGTATCCACCACCACAACCTTTATATCCGCCCTGATCATAGTCAGCATTGTCTTGTTTTCGTTGATTCACTTCTTGGATGTGGTACATTGCAGTATCTTGCATTGCTTCCATATCTAGCTTTCTTTCAGTCATAAGTTCGTATGCGCGATAGTTGGATTCATCATGTCCAATTGACTTACAGAAATTGCAATATAAGTTTTTAGGTGCTTTTACATATTTCTGTATTAGATAACAGTTTTCAGGACGATGTCCTCTACTTCTACAAATTTCACACCACAGTGCTTGGTTGTGATTCATATTCATTGGGTTCGGCGCATCACTGTTAAGATCATCTTGAAATATAGGGAAATGTTCTCTAGTGTGGCCCTCTCCTTTGCATCCTATGCACCAAACTTCGTGTCTCTGTTCATATCTCTGCTCCTTTCCATTCTTCATACCTTGTAATTCTATTGTTAAGGTGGTCAACTGGTTATGGATCTGTGACATCCCAAAACTGCTCTTGCCGATTGGCGAATCCTCTAGCTTCATCACGATCTCCAAGGCCTCCGCTTGCGATAGAAACTTCTGTTACATCAATGGTTGTCTAATATGGGGTAACAACATAGTGATGAACCATTCCTGGTGTTGTTGCGGAGCTATAACAAAGCTCACTTGGTCTAACAATGTCTTAAATTTTTGGTCAAAATCCCAAAACGTTTTAGTAGATTTCTGCTTAATTTCTTTTAGCTCTGTTATGCACTAGGACTCGTATTTTGGTTTCTTAAATTCTCCTATGAGTGCAGCCTTGATTTCTATTAGGGTTCTCATTTGTGCCTGAGAATATTTCATAAAACAGTGCAATGCTTTGTCTCTGAAAGTAGTGATGAGCTGCGCTCTCGTCACAGTATCATCCTAAACTTGCTTTACACTCCATATGACTTCACATAGAAACCAATGCTGATCAAGGTCTTCTAAACCCATTCCTTTGAATATCAGTAGTTTTATATCGTTATCTGTCATTCTCCTTCCTGGTTGTGTAGAACCCTGAGTAGTACTGATATTCTGCGCGGGGTTCTGAGCAGAAAAAATAAAGGTATTATTCAGAATAGTGCTACTCTACGGGATATTCTGAGATTGGGTATGATGAACTAGAATATTCTGGGTTGGAATGATCTGAGCACCTGCTCCTGCGGTGCTAGCAGTATCGACGTTCTACCGGGTGGGCTGTGCTATGCTCGCAGCAGGTGGGTTCTGAGATAGGGTGGCGTGGTTTCTACAACTGACGGGTTCTGAGGTGTGATAGGGTGGATGGTGGCTGATGATGGCATGGTCTGATTGTTAAGGTCACATGGGATTTCGGTATCGACGCAAAGTCTAGGTCCTCCGAGATTCTTTTATTTATTAAAATGAAATCTCTTTCCACTTCTCAGATTATGTGTCTCTTCGTTAGAATCACTAAAAATGCTATTGACCATGACATATTCAAAAATATTACTACATTCTTAAAATGATTTTCTCAGATAAAATCATTTTAATGTTTAGACTAAGATTGTTCAAGTACTTACCTATGAATCCTTCGAAAAAGTATGATTTAGCTTGGCTGTAGGATTTCAGCGTGTCTACAACAAATTCTATTACAAATCCTTCAAGTATGCTATCAACCCAGAAGTTGACTACTCGCGACAGTGGGTTGTCTATTGCTTTGAGCTACGCTATGAGCTTTGGAGTCCACTCTGTAGGTGGTACTCCTTGAAAACAGGTTTCCCTTTCTGCGAGTCACGAGATCCACTTGTCTAGCTCATTTCCAAACGAAGCCCAGAATATCTCATGAATATCTTTCCACAAATATCCGTTCAACCACTCTACATCAGAGAGACATGGGTGTCTGTTCTCTTTCTTTGCAAAATCTCTTTTGATCTTTTCACACCAATCCCATATCTCTTCTTTTCGGGATGCCAATTGTCTAAACCCAACAGGAACTGGTATTCTTCATCACACATTACTTTTCCAGATACACTATCTCATCACTGGTCTTAGCCGAGTAACAGAACCATTTGTTGGTGTATATAACTGAGCTAGAGGTTTCTAGTGTAGACCCAAGTACTTCACGATTCAAGGAACCAACAAAAACCCTATTCACCAGCCCTTTCAGCAACAGACTGCGCACAGCCTGAGGTCTCACCCAAGGTGAAGCTAAGGGGGTGGTTACGGAATCAATTTTCCACAACCTAGTGATGCGAGTGTAGAAGGAGCTGATGGACAGTGCGATAAAAGGAACTCCTACAGACACAAGACTGTGCGAGCTCTCTTCTTCTCGTTGGATACTTTGGCAAGTGGAGACGCTTGCACAACCAGCGCAGCCAAGGTCTGCACGGTATTGGACACTTGCTGCATTACGACGCTAAGCTATTAAAAGCTTACCTTGCAGCAACTCTCGATGGCTCAGCGCATCAACTAGTCTACTTCCAACTTGATTAACTCTAACCAATCTTACTTAACGATATTTATCCATTTGACCCCCTTTAGATTATTATCGCTATGGTGCATGCAAATGAATAAAACATATAGTACTGAACGCTCCAACGCTGCGCTCAAATTCATTGTTCAACTACGTGATTAAACGACACAATCATACATTCACAGACTTAGAAGTGTTGAATACTTAACCTTTATCCACACATGTATTACTTAACATATTATTCCCATCATTCTTTGCGGCGAATACATATAAAAAAAATTGTCATGTCCCCCCCTTAGTTACCTTGGTCACCACTTGGATCCTCCTATCCCTTAAGGACTAAGTTCATAATTAATTGAGAAATTAATTAATTGGGGAAATTTTGAGGCATTACACCTTATTAATTAATTAATTAATTGCTAAGTTAAATTATTTATGAGTTGTATTATTTTCATTTAAATAATTATTGCTAATAAATGTGCGAAGTGGTTGATGACTTGGCTCGGAAATTCGAATTGGCAAGTGAGCCAAACTTGCCTAAGTGATGAAGTCTCAGAAAAGCTAAGGAATCTAATGGAGACAAGTTGGCAAGGTGAACCAAGAAGGAAACTGAAAAAAGCTGGCAAAGTCAGACAAAAATAGAAAAGAGGAAAGTGAATAAAGGATAAAGAAAACAAGAAAAGCTGTAAAAAAAGAATTAGAAACATCCAGAAAGCTTCCTAAGGGCGCACTTGCTAATTGGAGTGAAAGAAGAAAAAATATGGCAAGTTTTTCTAGCCAGAAGTTTCTAATCCTAGCAAGGAAAGCGCCTTCCTTCATCCACACATGTGGATTGCTTGAGGAAGAAGTCATCTCTTCTATTTAACTAAGTTTCTAACTCCATCTTTCAATTTTGATCATTATTGTAATTTGTGAGTGAGAGCTCTGAGCCCTCTAAGTTGAGTCTTGTGCCTCAACAAGTTATGCTTGGGTGATGTGCCCCAACGCCCCATGAGTTTCATGAGAATGTTATGCAGGTCCAGCAATCAATATTACAGCCAGTAACATTCATTACAGTTCAGCCATGAATATCTAATGTCAGATTGAAGAGGAGGCCACCATTGAAGGAGATTTGCGGTTAGATTTAGTGGAGGAACACCAGTGGAAGAAGATAATTATGGAGAGATGTTCTCAGGACCTCCAGTGAAGTCTAACAGCTAAATATTGCAGAGATGAGATGCTGCTATATTCCATAAATCAAAGTTCAGATCAAATTTATAATCTTCTCCTACTCCTATTCCTTCCTCAGCCAGTTTTGGAGGTGATTTTCCTAAAGGAGAGAACCAGTTGAAGATGGCATCCATTGAAGACCAACATGTTCAGAATGCAGCAAGTTCATCCATCTAATCAGTAGATGGATTGATAATAACCTCCATTACAAATCCGAAGTAACTTCTCTCTTCTCTTCTCTATTTCTCCACTATTGTAACAGAAAACTAGCCTGAGGCATCATGATTTGAGAAGCTAGCATTAATAAAAAAAGGAATGTTCTGAATGTCATAATTTTAGTTTTATGGATGGATTATGGTATATCAGAGATGAAATTAATATTAGAGAAGATTTTTTAATTCTTAAAAGTAGTTTGTGAAGTTAAAATGCAAGACTAGCTGGATTGATGACAATTTTAGACTAGTTTCACCACTTTTCTTGCTAAATCCATTTTAATCACTCTTTTTACATTATGTTAGTTGGATCTGGTCCTTAACGCAGTTTAGTATACATATCAGTCCTAAAAATTTGAATTTGGAATCCTCTCGGCCCTTTTTGGAAAGTTAAGAAAAATACTAGCTCAGCAATCTTGGGAGAGCCCAAAAACCCCAATTCTTCATAAACTCTCCCAAATATGCTCGAACACTTTCCTGAAGATAACCAACACTCATTTGAATGATAATACCTCTGCTATTAACTTCCATTATTCCCACCTGTCCAGTATGCATATGACAGCTGCCCAGGAAGCCTCGAAGTAGGCATAGACTTTCTCTATGTTGAAAAGTGAATGGTACTGGTACCTTATGCATAAGACAAATATGATCTGATCTCCTGACCTGCTGCTACACCTAACCTCATACATTTTCCAGAATTAAATATTCATCCCACCATCCTCATTCCTTACTTTAGTACCCCTCACTTACCTCTTGCATTGTTCGAGAATTTCACAAAAAATTTACTAGTAAAGTTCATCAAAATTTTTGGAGTTGAGTTAATATCTTGGTTGAATATTCCCAAGGATATTACAGTGGTATTAGAGCATGGTCCTCTAAACCTACTCTTTTTGTGGTGATGAGCTCAAGAAGAACACCTAGCACTAAAGGAAAATACCCCAAAAACACTAAGGAAGAAGAGGTTGATTCTACAGAAGGAGAAATACAAGGGAATAGAGACATGTATGAACAGGAAGCTAATGATGAGTTTAGAAAACTGCTTATTAAAATGATTAAAGGGATACAAACTATAACTCATACTATGGCATAGAATGGTCAAGAAACTAAAGAAATCCTTAGTAGACAGTTTGCATACAAAGAGGCAGAAGGGAGTTCTAGTGGTTCCCACCAGGGTGAAAGAAAGACATATGCAAAAACAATTTTTTCAAAGGCTAGTCCACACAATAGGCCTAGAGACTCTAAAATGGATTTGAAATATCAACCTTGACAAACCATGCCTACCTTCTTTGAGGAAAATAAAGAAGCACCCGGTGCACCTGTAACTACCTGTGAGGAAAGGCATGCAGTATATCTGACCTTGAGTGATGAGTGCAGAAGAGATCTCACTTTCAAAGATTTTTCTGAGATTTACCTAAAAGATCAGCCAAGGGGATATAATAGGAAGTCAACAAACAATTTTGAGTTGAGGAATGCTTCAGGTAAGGTCCAGATACCTTACTTTGATGAGACTGCAAAATGCAATGCTAGTTCCTGGGTGCAGAAACTAGAAATATATTTTCAGCTGCATCCCATGGCAGAAAAGGATGCCATCAAGATGGTAGTTTTGCATTTGGAAGGAGAGGCCAGTGATTGTTGGTTCCATGGCCTAAGAAACTCGGGACATGATTTAGTTGAGTCTTATGAATATTTCACCAGGAGGTTGGTGGAAAGATTTGATAGGAGGGATCATGAGTTGTCTTTCCGTGAGCTCGCACATTTGAAACAAACCAGCACTCCAGAAGCATATATATCAGAATTTCAAAAGTTGGCAGTGATGGTCATTGATATATTAGAACCTAGGTTGATCCTACTATTCGCAGAAGGATTAGCAGAACCTTTGAAAGGGTTTGTTAAAGCCTACCGACCAGCTACCTTATAAGAAGCTTAGAGTAGAACAAGGGATCTACAAGATGCAATCCCAAGAACCAGATACCCACCTAAGTTTAATCCACCTACAAAATTTCAGAATTCAAAGCCACCATTCATAAATAATGCATCCCCAAACAAGAAAGAATACTCATTCCGAGATCGGGATGAGTTAAGAAGGAAAAAGCTGTGTTTTTCCTACCAAGAACCATGGGTTCCGGGGCACAAATGTGCAAAAGGTAAAGCTCACTACATAGAAGTTTTTTCTGAAAGTGATGAAGAGGAAAAGAGTGCAGAATTACAAGTGGAAGAACCAGTAGAAGAGGGGTATAATACAATAGAAGAAGAAGAACCAACACAAAAAGAAGAAAAATTTGCAGTTTTGAGTGGAGTTCCCCGCTACAACACTATGAAGTTCAACTGAGTGGCGCAAGGGAAAAAATATTCAGTGCTGGTAGATGGAGGGGCCACACATAATTTCATTGATGCAGCCATGGTGGATATAAGAAAATTCCAATATGAAAAATTTGGGGGTTTTAGAGTTATTCTTCCTGGGAAGAACAACACTATGAAGTGCAACAGATGGATTCCCAAGCAGCAGGTAACTATTGGGGACCATACTGTAACTGATAGTTTTTACATTGTTGATATTGCTGATACTAATGTTGTGTTGGGGGTACAATGGTTGTTCTCACTTGGTGAGCATGTGGTAAATTATAGGATTCCCCAAATGTGCTTTAAAGATACTGAAGGTAAGCAAGTGGTTTTGAGAGGTGTTAACACCTACCCAAAACAAGTGATTTCTGCACATAGTATGAGATCTGTTTTGAGGCATGGAGGCATAGAGTGGGCTGCTGAATGTTTTATCTCTACCAAAAGAACCACCATTGATGTGTCACAACATCCTGATGATATCCAAAAACTGCTCCAAAAACACAAAAAGGTATTTGAAGATATGCCACATGGAAGGCCTCTTGATAGGCATACTAAACATTGGATAGAGATGGAACCTGGTACTTTTCCCATAAAAATCCATCCCTACAAACATCCCAAGAGATTCAAGGATGAAATAGAGAAGACCATAAAAGAGCTTCTTGAGATGGGGTTCATAAGACCAAGCTCAAGTCCCTTTGCTTCATCGGTGGTTTTGGTCAAAAAGAAAGATGGAACAATGCGCATGTGCATTGATTACGGAGCTTTAAATAAGAAAACCATCAAGAACATATATCCTATTCCAAGGATTGATGAGCTGCATGGAGCCAAATATTTTTCCAATATTGATCTTCGTTATGGTTACCACCAAATCAGAATGAAAAGTGAAGATGTGCAGAAAACTACCTTCCAGTGCCATTTTGGGCATTTTGAATTTCTGGTCATGCCTTTTGGCTTGACAAATGCACCAGCAACTTTTCAGTCTTGCATGAACAAAGTCTTCAGCAAACAACTCCGTAACTTTGTACTTGTATTTTTTTATGACATTCTGATTTATAGTAACACATGGGAAGAACATTTGCAGCACTTGGACAGTGTACTAACTCTACTTGCAGAACAATCCTTTTATGCCAAATTGGCGAAGTGTGAGTTTGGTATGAAGGAGCTCCTCTATCTTGGCCACGTCATTGGGAAAGAAGGAGTCAAGGTACACATGGAGAACATCCAAGCCATCGTAGATTGGCTCAGCCAAAAGAATATAACTGCTCTAAGAGGATTCATAGGCTTATGCACATACTACAGGAAATTTGTGAAGGGATTTTCCAAACTCACTTCTCCCTTGACAGACCTTACAAAGAAGGGAGCTTTCTGCTGGAATGAGGAAGCTGAAAAAATATTTTAATAGAATGAAGGAAGTTATGAGAAGCTTCCCAGTACTGGCACTTCCAGATTTCAACCAACCTTTTATATTGGAGTGTGATGCCTCAAGGGAAGGCATTGGAGCAGTTTTAATGCAGAATAGACACCCCATTGCTTATAAGAGCATAAATTTGCAGCCCCATGAGAAGCTATATTCTATCTATGATAAGGAGATGTTAGCCATCATGCATGCATTGGCTAAATTCAGAAAATACCTGGTGGGAGGAAATTTTATAGTCAAGATTGATCACAACAGCTTGAGGCATTTCCTAACCCAGAAGGAGCTGAATGACAGGCAACAGAAATGGGTAAGCAAAATTAAATATTATGATTTTGATATAGAATATAAGAAGGGTAAGTTGAATGTAGTTGTTGATGCCCTGTCTAGGAAACCGTTTTTTTCCTTATTGCAAGTGCCTACTAATTGGAAGGCACAACTAGTTAAGGAATATGCAGAAAATCAGTTTGCTTGTGGATTGCTAGATAGAGTAAATCAGGAAGATCATTACCAGGTTATCAATGATGTCATCTATTATAAGAACAAAATTTTTCTAACTCCTGAATCCAAGCTGAAGGAGCATATTTTGATGGTTTCCCACAATGCACCAGTAGCAGGCCATCCCGTTACTTTCAAAACTTACCAGAAGTTAAGAGAAAGGTTCACCTGGAAGGGCCTCAAGGAGGATGTTCTAAGGAATGTGAGCGAGTGTACTGCATGTCAGCAGAATAAGGTTGAGCACACTCATCCTGCTGGTCTCCTTCAACCTTTACCAATTCCTGGACAGAAATGGGAAAGCATATCAATGGACTTCATTACAGGTTTGCCCAAATCCCAGGGTAAAGAGAGTATATTTGTAGTAGTTGATAGGCTAACCAAATTTGCTCACTTTTTTGCTGTCACATCTACTATTTCTGTTAGTCAAGTTGCTGCACTTTTTTTTAGGGAAATATTTAGATTGCATGGGCTGCCAAAAATCATAATCAGTGACATAGATAGTAAGTTTACCAGTGCCTTTTGGAAATCTTTGTTCGAATTGGTAAATACTAGTTTAAACCTCAATACCAACTATCATCCCTAGACAGACGAGAAAAATGAAAGAGTTAACCAATGGCTGGAAGGTTATCTCAAGAACTATGTTAAAGGGTAGCAAAAGGCATGGGTCGATTGGTTACATCTGGGGGAGTTCTGCTATAACACCACATTCCACATTTTCATTGGAATGACCCCATTCAAAGCCTTGTATGGGTATGAGCCTGCCACTTTTGCAGATCTGGTTTTTGGAAACTGTAAGGCAAAAAAGGAAAATGATTGGCTGCAAGAAGGCCAGGATATCCTCAAAGCACTAAAAGAAAATTTGCAAGTTGCACAAAATCAGCAGAAAATCAATGCAGATAAGAACATAATAGATTGAACTTTCCAGGAAGGAGACTTGGTTTATCTGAGATTGCAGCCATATAGGAAAATCTCTCTTAAGACCAAGGGGGCTGAAAAAATATTGCCAAGGTTTTATGGGACCTACAAAATAACAAGGAAAGTGGGTGAAGTAGCCTATGAGTTGGATCTCCCAGTAGAGTAAAATACACAATGTCTTCCATGTGTCATGTTTGAAGAAGGAAGTGGACCGGCAAGTTAAAGTTTCATAAATACTGCCCCCCCCTTGATGATGAAGGACATCTGGCCCTAGAACTTGAAGACATTTTGTAGGTTAGAGAAAGGAAAGTGAGAAGTAGAATTATTAAAGAATACCTGGTACAATGGAAAGGGTTGCCTAGTGAAGATGCCACCTGGGAAGATGAAAAGATTCTGCAACACCCTGGTTTGAAACTGCTTGATGACAAGTAGTCTTGGGAAGGGAGGACTGTCATGTTCCCCCCCTAGTGACATTGGTCACCACTTGGATCCTACTATCCCTAGAGGACTAAGTTCGTAATTAATTGAGAAATTAATTAATTGGGAAAATTTTGAGGCATTACACCTTATTAATTAATTAATTGCTAAGTTAAATTATTTGTGAGTTGTATTATTTTCATTTAAATAATTATTTCTAATAAATGTACCATGTGGTTGATGACTTGGCTAGGAAATTTGAATTGGTAAGTGAGCCAAACTTGCCTAAGTGATTAAGTCTCAGAAAAGCTAAGAAATCTAATGGAGACAAGTTAGCAAGGTGAACCAAGAAGGAAACTGACAAAAGTTGGAAAAATCAAACCAAAGAAGAAAAGATGAAAGTGAATAAAGGAGAAATAAAACAAGAAAAGTTGTAAAAAAAGAATTAGCAACATCTAGAAAGCTTCCTAAGGGTGCACTTGCTAATTGGAGTAAAGGAAGAAAAAAGTTGGCAAGTTTTTCTAGTCAGAAGTTTCTAATCCTAGCAAGGAAGGTGCCTTCCTTCATCCACACATGTGGCTGGCTTGAGGAAGAAGTCATCTCTCTATTTAACTAAGTTAATAACTCTATCTCTCACTTTTGATCATTATTGGAATTTGTGAGTGAGAGCTCTCAACCCTCCATGTTGAGTCTTGTGCCTCAACAAGTTATGCTTGGGTGATGTGCCCCAAGGCCCCATGAGTTTCCTGAGAGTGTTATGTAGGTCAAGTAATCAATATTACAGCCAGTAACATTTAGTACAGTTCATCCATGAAAATCTAATGTCAGATTGAAGAGGAGGCCACCATTGAAGGAGATTTGCAGCTACATTTAGTGGAGGAACACCAGTGGAAGAAGAAAATTATGGAGAGATTTTCACAGGACCTCCAGTGAATTCTATTAGCTGAATATTGCAGACATTACATGCTTCTATATTCCAAAAATCAAAGTTCAGATCGAATCTCTAATATTCTGCTACTCCTACTCCTCCCTCAGCCAGTTTTGGAGGTGATTTTCCTAAAGGCGAGAACCAGTTGAACATGGCATCCATTGAAGACCAACATGTTTAAAATGAAGCAAGTTAAGCCATATAATCAGTATATGGATTGATAATAACCTCCATTACAGATACGAAGTAACTTCTCTCTTCTCTTCTCTATTTCTCCACTATTGTAACAGAAAACTAGCCTGTGAGGCATCATGATTTGAGAAGCTAGAATTAATAAAAGAAGGATGTTTTGAATGTCATATTTCAATTTTTATGGATGGATTATTTTATATCAGAGTTGAAATTAATATCATAGCATACTTTTTAATTTTTAAAAGCAGTTTGTGAAGTTAAAATGCAAGACTAGCTAGATTGATGACAATTTTAGTATAGTTTCACCACTTTTCCTGCTAAATCCATTTTAATCACTCTTTTTACATTCTGTTAGTTGGATCTAGTCCTTAAATCAATATAGTATACATATCATTCCTAAAAATCATAATTTGGAATCCTCTCGACCCTTTTTGGAAAGTTAAGAAAAATACTAGCTCGGCAATCCCGGGAGAGCTGAGAAACCCCAATTCTTCATAAACTCTCCCAAATACGCTAAAACACATTCCTGAACATAACCAGCACTCATTTGAATTATATTACCTCTTCTATTAACTTCCAATATTCCCACCTATCCAGTATGCATATGCCAGCTGCCTAGGAAGCCTCGAAGTAGGCATAGACTTGCTCTATATTGAAAAGTGAATGGTAATAGTAACTTGTACATAAGACAAATATGATATGATATCCTGACCTGCTGTTACGCCTAACCTCATACAATTTCCAAAATTAAATATTCATCCCACCATCCTCATTCCTTACCTCAGTACCCCTCACTTACCTCCTGCATTGTTCAAGAATTTGACAGAAATTTTACTAGTAAAGTTCATAAAAGTTTTTGGAGTTGAGTTAATATCTTGGTTGAATCTTCCCGAGCATATTACAGCAATCACATAATAGATAACTGTGGTATTAAACATCCATACTAAGCAAATGAACAGTTGCAAACACACAACAATCACATAACACAGAATTTAATGTGGTTCACCCCCAGGATGGAGGCTACGTCCACAAGAACTGTTGTTAAATTAGTCATTTGGAAGGGTACAATAGTTCTTAGTCTGCCCACTCAGCTGAAGACTCTTTTCTCTCTCAGATAGGTCTTAGCGCACTCAGCTATAGAGCCTTTACAATAGCTTTAAGCTCAAAATATCTAACAATATTCACTAACCTAACAATGAAGAGTTCAACCCTTTCCCATACAAAATCATGCCTTATTTATAGAGCATTCCCGTGGGCATGTATTTACAATTTGTAGGAAAAACCCTTAGGTTTACAAAACTGGCATGGCTAACTTCCAGCCTGACTATCGCCGTTGACAGCCTACTCCGCCCACTCCATCTTGGCCACTCGTGGCTCACACATTCTTCTGACAGCCGTAGTCCTAAAAATGGTTATAACTGCATCATGGCCTGTCCCTTTCCACGTCATCCACCTACCTGTCACCATCAACGTAGTGGCCTAGCTTCTCAACTGCTTGTTGCTGCTCTCTCTAACAGGTCGCTTCCGTCTATCTTCATGTCCCAAAATAGGTTGCTTTCTCTGCTTGACCTTTCCATACGTTCTTACACAAAATGGCAGTTGCACGACATCTTCGTATCGGCATATTGCACAACTCTGCCTTACCAATTAACGCATCACGACAATTCGCAATTCTCAGAACTACTTCCATCCTTTGTCGTAGTGTGCAATGCATGGTTTTCAACACTTGTGTATTTTTCTAATCCACTTGGGCCCCGCCCAACATGGCCCCCACAAGAAAAAGGAGAACATCAAAAGAAGACATCATTCTAACACTACAGAGGATGATGAACCTCCCACGAAGAGGGCTAGGGAAGAAAGTGAAGATTCTTCAAGTGATGAAGAGTATGTTTTGATTTCTTCTCTCACTGGTACTATAGCTAATGGAAGCAAAGATTGGCTTATAGATAGTGGGGCTTCCAAACATATGATAGGATTCAAGGGATCCTTTGTGAAACTATCTGAACATGAATCACCCCATAAGGTCAAACTTGGGGATGACTACCAGTATCCAATAAAAGGAAGTGGTGAAGCCTCCTATAAGCTAGACTCTGGAAAACCTATGAAGATGAAAGAGGTACTATATGTTCTAGGTCTCAAGAAAAATCTTCTCTCCATATCTGCTTTTGATGCAAAGGGGATAAGAGTTGCATTTGTAGATGGCCAAGTACTCACGTGGACAAAATAATTGATGATGCAGTGGTGATTGGAGAGAAAAATGGAGGATTGTACAAATTAAAGGGACAACCTGAACATGCCATGGTACATGAATCCATGGAGCCAAGCAAACTTTGGCATAGAAGGCTTGCTCATGTGCACTATAGAGCACTTCCATTAGCAAGCAAAGTAGTAGAGGGTCTTCCTAAAATTCAGTGAAAGAATGAAGGTATTTGCAAAGGATGTGCAAAAGGAAAGAAGACAAAGAAAACATTTCCAAGTAGTGAAAGCAAAGCAAAAGGAATATTTGAGATTATCCACTCTGATGTCTGCGGTCCAATGTCTTCCAACTCTCTGAGTGGGTATGTATATTAGGTTTCCTTCATTGACGATTTCTCTAGGAAGACTTGGGCTTATTTCTTGAAGAACAAAGATGAAGTGTTTGATAAGTTCAAGGAATTCAAAGCCTTGATAGAAAATCAAACTGATAAGAATATCAAGATCTTTAGATCCGACAATGGTGAAGAATTTACTTCAGGAGACTTCAAGAAGCTATGCATTGATTCCTGGATCAAGAGGGAGTTGACTACTCCTTACAATCCACAACAAAATGGGGTTGTAGAAAGAAAGAATAGAGCTATCATGGAAGCAGCTAGGGAAATGCTTCATGACCAAGATCTACCTATGCACCTAGGGGAAGATGCAGCAAGAAAAGTTGTATATTTACAAAACAGAACACCTCATAAGATACTTGACAACAAAACACTAGAAGAAGTGTTCACTGGGAAGAATCCAGAAGTTAGCCATCTCAGAATATTTGGCTGTCTAGTGTTCACACACATTCCAAAAAAAAAGAGGAAAAATCTAGATCCTTCAGGAAAGAAGGGCATCTTTGTGGGATACAGTGAAAGCTTGAAGGATTACCGAATATACTTTCTAGTGATCAAGAAGATTGATATCAGCAGGGATGTAACTTTTGATGAAGACTCAACATACATCAAATTGAGGAAGACACCTGCTGAAAAGAATGAAGAATGAAGAATATCTAGAACACAAGACACCACCATGAATGAAGTTATTCCAAAAGATCGCGAAATAGAAGATCCATAAGAACTCGCAGATCCACCCCTTGAGAAGAACTCTCACAAGAGGAAACCAGCATGGGCTAGAGAACTCATTCAAGGTGCAGAAAGGTATGGTATTCCAGAGGAGGAACGCATAGAAAGAAAAAGGACTAGGTCACATACCAGCTATGTTGCCTTACTTTGTGACATTATGATCAAAGAACCTTCCAATTATGAAGAAGCAGTGGAAAAGAAAGAATGGAAGGATGCCATGGTCGAGGAATGCCAGTCGATCATGAAGAATGATGTTTGGGATGTGGTCCCAAGACCTGAGGGGAAGTCTATTGTGACTTCCAAGTGGATCTATAAGATCAAGCATGTTGCAGATTGTAGCATAGAGAAATATAAAGCAAGGTTTGTAGCTCGTGGCTTCTCCCAGAAAGAAGGGATTGATTATGAAGAGACCTTTGCACCTGTGGCCAAGTACACTTCCATTAGAACAGTACTTTCCCTGGCTGTAGTGATGAAATGGAAGATACACCAGATGGATGTCAAGACAGCTTTCTTGAATGGTCTAGTCAAAGAGGAAGTGTATGTGGAGTAGCCACTCAGGTTTGAGACACGCAACAGAGGAACTCATGTCTGCAAATTGAAGAAAGATCTGTATGGTTAATTAAAATAGGTACCTAGGACTTGGTATGGCAGGATAGACAGCTTCCTATCCAGTTTGGGCTTTACTAGCAGTAAAGCGGATTCCAACCTTTACTACAAGCTTGACGAAGGAAATCTAGTGATACTACTATTGTATGTGGATGACCTGTTGGTGAAAGGTGAGGATAGATTGATTGCCGACACGAAGAGGAAGCTTACTTCCAAGTTCGAGATGAAGGAATTGGGTATGATGCACTACTTTCTAGGCATGGAGGTGTGGCAGAGTGAAGATGGGATCTTCCTTGGACAAGGGAAGTATGTAGTATAGATCCTGAAGAGGTTCGAGATGATGGACTGCAAGGCCATGGCGACACCTATGGCATCGAACCTGAAGCTTCTGTGTGATGCTTCATCTGATCCGGTTGATGCCACAATGTATTGTCAGATGATTGGGTCCTTGATGTACCTGACGAATATGGGACCAAATATAATCTTTGTTGTGAACACATTGAGCCAGTTCCTGACGGATCTGAGAACTGTTCAATTGATTGCTGTAAATCATATTCTGAGGTACCCGAAGGGTACGGTTGACTATGGGCTCAAGTATGATGCGAATCAAAAGGTTAACGTGGAGGTTTATGTTGATTCGTATTGGGCAGGCAGTGCCATTGATTGGAAGAGCACTTCTGGGTGCTTCTTCAATATGGGATCAGGTGTGATCTCTTGTTTTAGTAGGAAGCGGTCCTGTGTGGCACTGAGTACAGCCGAAGCAGAGTATGTTGCAGCTTGTCTGGCTAGTTGTGAGGCAGTATGTCATAGGAAGCTACTGTCTGAGTTATTTGATATCTCGTTGGATGCTACCTGTATCTTCTGTGACAACCCAAGTTGTGTGAACTTTTCTGAGAACCCAGTGCTCCATGACAGGTCAAAGCATATTGATATCAAGTATCACTATATCAGGGATATGGTGCAGAGAGGAGGAATGAAGCTCCTGTATGTTACGACGGATGAGCAGATAATCGATGTGTTGACCAAGCAACTGGATAGAGGGAGGTTTGAATACTTCAGAGAGAGACTTGGTGTACTTTAGATCGATATTCCCTCCAAAGGGAACTGATGAGTCTGGAAACACAGATGCACATGAGCCAATCTCACATAGTGGTAGGTAGGTCCTCCTATGGTGCAGATGTAATGGATGGAGCCATTCTCACATAGTGGTAGCTAGATCCTCCCATGGTGCAGATGTAAGGGCTGGTCCATTCTCACATGGTGGTAGGTAGGTCCTCCCATGGTGCAGATGTAAGCGTTGGGCCATTCTCACATTGTGGTAGGTAGGTCCTCCCATGGTGCAGATGTAAGGGCTGGACCATTGTCACATGGTGGTAGGTATGTCCTCCCATGGTTAGATGTAAGGGTTGGGTGTACTTTTTCGACATGGTGGCAGGTAGGCCCTCCCATGGTCGTTGATGTAATTGTTGGGATTTTCCGATATGGTGGCAGGTAGGTCCTCCCATGGTCATTGATGTAATTGTCGAGCCTTTCCGACATGGTGATAGGTAGTTCCTCCCATGTTTGTGATGTAAGTGTTGAGCCATTCTTGGATGGTGGTAGGTAGGTCCTCCCATCCCAGTGGATATAAGTGCTATGTGATGTGCATCTGGGTTGTGCTCCATGGACGATGACGATGAGGTGAAAGTATGATACATAGGTTTTGCAGAGGCATATAATCTGTCCAACGTCGCGGATGAGTTGCAAAGCATTATGGACATCCGGGTTGGCATCCGCGAAGTTGAAGGTATGGGTAAAGCAAACTGTCAACTCTACCATGTAGTAATTTCCCCTCGCAATTCGGCTATAGTACACCACAATCGCGGCATCTCATCCAGAGTATGGACAAAGGCATGGACCCACTCATCTTTTGGTCGCGATGCCCACAAAATATGACATTCCATCAAATGAATGCCAGGGTCATTTCATCTGTCATATTTCCCGGTGTGGTAAACTTCGGTGTCGGCATAGCGAGCCATCATCAATCTGCGACACTGCGACCACCCTGCAATCGACTTCTTATGTGTCTCCCACCAACGTGCTGGAGAAGCCTTCAGCACTTCCTCAAATGCTAGCAATCATTGTGGTTCTGAGACCTTTTTCTCGAACGCCACAAGAAAATTAGACAAGTCGGCCAACCCTTCATATACTGGCAGTGCAAGAGTTTTAGTCGCAACATGGCATAATGACTATGTGATTAGCCCACACTTGTGGGGTGACACCTCATGCAAGCAATTCTACCAATTTTCTAAGGCGTCATCAGAGTCGGAAGACGCAGAGTTGAAGCTGCGCCACTCACGCACACCGTTGGCAATCGAATGAATATAATCTTCTGAAATATTGTATGCCTGGTCCCATTCGCTAGGAACTTCATCGTTCACCAGTTTGATATACTTGCATCCTTCAGCTCGATCCAACGGAGCGATGACTCTGAGGTCACGGTTTTCAAAAGTCATCATCCGCTTCTTAAATATTATTATTGCTGCACTGTCGTTATCCCATCCAATCCCCAATAATGCACGATAGGAGCTTCCCCCTTCAACTACTTCGATAACATCAAAATCAACGTATGTCTTCATGCCGTCAATGTCCAAAACCAGAAGTGGAACTCTCCCAATCAATGTCACCTTGGCCTAATTAGCCTGCCAGAGCTGTACGGGAGACTAGCTCAGTGTGGGACTCCCCATTTTCTGCCAGACCTGCTTGGTTGGGATGTTGACATCCGAACCAAGATCCATAATAACTGAATCAACTTCGTAGTCTCCAATTTGAATGTTCATGTACATCTCTTTACCGGTCTTCTGCCTTTGTAAGGAGTTTACCGCAGACTCTTGCTATCCCCTCGCTGGTCACTGCAACAGTCCCTTGATCTCAGCAAGGGAATCAGGATCCCTTGCCAGCAATAAAAAACTCTCAAAAAATTTATGCAAGGTCCCATACTGCCGCAATGGACCTTCCTCTGAAGTGGCATAGAAAACAAGGGTCATATCATAAATAATGGCCTTACCGAGATCTTTTTCCATCGCACGACGCGCTTGAAAGAATGCATCATGCTCGGAATTAATTTCAAACAACACCTTCTTGTGCCCTACTAACTGGATGAGTGGATATGGACCATCTTAACCTATTGTCGCACCTCCACGAGTGATAACTATGACAACAGCATCTTCTGGCCTTGGCTCCACATAAATTGTCGCAATAGTCGCACCCTGAGTCTGGTTCAGCGGTGGATTCCAAAGTTGGTTTACATTCTGGTTGTCATTCTAATTCGGACGTTGGTTCTAGTTCTGTGGCGGGTTTTGATTATGCACTGGTTGTTGCACTTGATTATGGTTCTGTAACTACGAAACATTCCCCGCTTTTCATCGTGCAATCAACTGTGGACAGTTTTCAACACTGTGATCAACAACAAAACAAAATGTACACTGTGTCTGCAATTGTCAGAAATATCACTGGTAGTGTCCCCACACTCCGCAATTATAACACTGGATAGGTCCTTGACCTCCTCATCCTCCTCCGCGACCAAAGCCTCCGTCAGGTCCTCCCCAGAATCCTCCACGGAATCCCTATTGTTGCTAGTACTGCGGTTGATTGAACTGTTGCTGCATGGGATTCAGTTGTAGTTTCCCCGGTTGCATGTACTGTGGTTCCTGTGGAGCCATTTGCATTGGAGCATATTGTGGCATAAACTGTTGCAGTTGCTACTGTGATACAAACTGCACCTGTGGTTGAGGTAGCGGCTGGGCTACCTGTGGGTGCGGTTGTGGTTGTTGTAAGGCACGCTGGTCGTCCTTCACATAGAATGCATCATACGTTCTTTCATGAAGTAGCCCATATGCTCAGTAGTCCTTGTCTTCATGTCCCACAGACTTGCAGAATGTACAATACAGATTCATCGATTTTGTGACCATCTTCTACATGTATTGACACTCCTCATGGTGGTGACCATATACCTGATAGATGTGGCACCATGGCATACTGGCACCGCTCAATGGATTCAGTGCTCCAGAAACCATATAATTGAGGAATTCTGGACAATTATCCTTAGTATGCCCCTCACAACGACATCGTGTAGACAATACTTCTTCACGTTGTTCTTTTCCCTTCTTAAGGACTTACAGCTGTATGGTCAGGTTAGCCAGCTCCATCTCAATCTGCGACATACCAGCTGCGTTCTCACCAATTGGTGAAGCTTCTAACCGTATCACAATTTCCAGGGCTTCACTTGGTGTTGTAATGTTTTGTTGCATCAGCGGTAGTCGAATGTGAGGCATCAATGCCATGATGAACCATTCTTTGTGCTAGATATTTTTCATGTCCAAACTGACCCTCGCCATTAGTGTTTTGAATCATTGGTCACAATCCCACATAGTTTCATTGGGATATTGCTTAATCTCTTTTAGTTATGTAATATACTGCACTTTAGAATTGGGTTTTTTGAACTCAACAATCAATCGAGCTCGAACTTCATGTAGCGTCTTTTCAGGAGCTCCTACAGGAACCTGCAAAAATTTCATGAGCCATTCTAATCCGTGACCCCGAAGAGTTGTCGCCAATTTCCTTTCTTGGCATTATCATCAGTAATTTGCTTCATAGCCCATACTACTTCACATAAGAACCAATACTGCTCAAGATTATCTATTCCATTTTCGTGGAACAACGGTAACTTTGTATCTCCCCTTCCATCTTGGGATTCCTTCCTACAGTCGCTCAGCTATTAGTAATCAAGTTTTGTGGACCTGCTGAACACGCTGGTTTTGGAGTTCTATTTCTTAGTGGTTGAGAGATACTGAGCGAAGGTGTGGCTATGTTGTTGATGGGGTTTGGTCCTGCCTCTATCCTGGGCATATCCTGGTTTTCCTTGTTAGGACTATGAGGTCGCTTCATCCCGTGTGGTATTCCTTCATGGACTTGAGTTTCGATCGCAGCAAGACCTTCTCCTGTCCTCTGCCTCTTTTCCTATCGAAACCTTGCTCCTCCCCTCGTAAGACCACTCTCTTCCTAGGCTTCCTTCACAGTCTCATCATGACCTGCACCCATATACCCCTTATCATTCCATGTACCACCCCCTGCCATCGCGGTATCCATGGCCTTCGCCCACCAGGGTTCTTACTGGTCTAGGTGCATCTTCAGTATGCCCTTCTCACAAATGAGCATTTTAATGGACAGCTGTAGTGACAACAGAAATCTTCCCCTTGGCCTATTGAAGAACATCCTCTCTGCCTCACTATAAGACTTGTTTGTATCAACCGCAAACTCAATGATGCAGCCTTCTAGTATACTGTCGACCCAAACCTCAACATCCCACAACGCTTTGTTGTCGAATTCTTGCAGCTCCTGGATCAGTTCTAGGGTCCAGGTTGTCAGCTCACCACCTTGGACATTCCTCTTCTGGAAGGTTAATTTTTCCAACAACTCGTACAGGCTGTGTTGAGATATTGTAACTTCAAAGAATATTATAATTGTACTTTATTATTCTGGAGATGTTTCATTCCTCCTTGAAGATCTTATTGTATATCCGGAGATGTTTATTCCTCCATCGGAATGTGGTAACTTGGGTTATTAGACTTCCCTAGTAGGGGTCGGCCCTGTATGTGTTATGTGGGTCAAAGGGTTATTAGACCACCCTAGAGGGGTCGGCCCAGTCATTTGTAGTGGGGTATTTAACCCATTGGTTAAATACGAGCCAACATGATTTGTGTAAAAGACAAGTCGAAGTAGTGTATAAATAGAGGAGGTGTATTCCTCATTTAACACACACTCACTCACTTGAGAGTGGCGCACTTGTGGAGGAGAGGTCTTCTATGGAGAAGAAGGAGCTTATGCTCAGGGTTACATCTTTGTATATTTCTGGTCATCTATATTGAGGAAGCTTTGCTGGGTTTTCTACCCCATGAGGGTTTCCGAGGATAAATCTGTGTCTCTTGTGTTTTTGCTATGCTTGTTGTTTCTTCAGTGATCCTGTATATGCTATTATTGTGAAATGGAATGCAATGCTGCTATTTTCTGTCTTAGCATATTAAATCTTAACATGGTATCAGAGCTAACCTGAAGGAAGGCAATGTATGGCACTTACGACACTTGCTTTACTTACGACAATTTGAAGGTTAGGGTTTTATATAGCAAAAACCAGTCATCGTGGAACTTTTGCCATAAATCCATTTTGGCGAAGGTTCAGGATCTGAAAACTTTACAAGTCGTAGATAACATCTCCAGGTATCTTGTGTCCAAAGGGAACCCTCATATTCGTTGTACTTTGTAAGTTACGATCAGTACAAGTTAGGGATTCTAGCTCTTCCAGATCTCAGTCAAAATTAGGCGACCTAGGAAAAAAGGTCATAAATTGGGCTAGGAAGCTCTAAATGAAATTTTGTAAAAAGAGACAGGTAGTACATAGACTGTACTATCTCAAGAAACGTTTTTCGAGGCCGAAGTTGAACCAGTGACATGTGGCATGCCGTACAATTTCGCTCTCCTGTCTTATCCCATAAACAGGTCACGTTGCGACACTTGGTATAAATTGGGCTAGGAAGCTCCAAATGAAATTTAATAAAAAGTGACAGGTAGTACACAGACTGTACTATCTCAAGAAATGTTTTTAGAGGCCTAAGTTGAACCAGTGACACGTGGCACGCCGTACAAGTTCGCTCTCCTGTTTTATCCCATAAACAGGTCACGTTGCGACACTTGGAATAACTCTCTCTCAGAAAATCCAATTGAGGTCAGACCTGTCGGGATGGAAAGTAGACAGGTCAGGCTACCACAAAAAAAAATTTCAGACCCTATGGAGCGAAAAGTTCAGAGTTACAGCAGAAACAATCAGGTACATATTTATGTCAAAACATAATTATTTTTGGAGCACCTTCATTCATGGCTTCCAAAATTTAGGGTTTCGAAGAAAGTTAGAATTTTTGGAATCGGAATCCACGGCTGAATGCTACTCAGGAAAATCGAAATTTAGAGACCAAGATCGAATTTGTTGGTTGGGTAGAAGAGCGAACTTGATCAAACCCCAGTTCGGGATTTTGATCAGAAAGATGGAAAATTAGGGCTTCAGCAAAAGTTGGAATTTTTGAAGTCTGTAACCACGGCTGGAAGCTCCTCAGAAAAATAAGATTTTAGAGCCTTGGATCGAACCTTTTGATTGGAAAGAAGGGTGGGCTTCATCAAACCCTAGTTTGGGTTCCTGTCCAAAAGATCCAGAAGTTTCGAAGGAAATTTTGAGGGGTCAAATTTTGGAGATTTCAAAATTGAAGTATGCTAGCAATACACATCCTTCCATCCATTCAGAAGTGTGAAAGTCAAAGATTGAATTTTTAGGGTTTCTCTCTAGCAAACCCCAATCAAGCTCCAGATCAAGTTTCAGGGGGAGTTGAGGCTAAGGCTTTACATAAGAAGACTACAAGAAGTCTCGACAGGTATGACTTAAGGAGGTTCAGGTATGTCTTGAAATCTGATTCTTGATTAAGTTCATGATGTGTTTGTCTTCATATTATTTATTAGTACAATCTTGATTAATGTTAGAATTATCTTATCACCCTAGTAACAGTATGAATGCATGTGAATGATCAAACACATTCATTGATTAGGGCTATATGATTGTACTAATGCATTATGGTGTTGTGTGAGGTTGATGTTGTCTGCTAACAAGATACAGGTACATCACAAAAGACAAATCAAGTTCCATGACCATGACAACATGAAGACAAAGACTCATCCATAATCTTTGTTCTACTTACAAGGTATGTATGACTTTGCTATATTACGCTTAACCTATGAGACATGCAGGTTCTAGCTCAGGATCTCTAAATCATTGAAGAGATTGTTTAGGTATGTTGTACATAACTAAGCAAGTATACTAATCCAGGTATGTTTTCCTATGTCAAGTTAGTATCTTATCTTGTGTTAGGATCCATTATATAAGTATACTTGGTATGATTGGTTATGCTTATTCATAAAGTTAGTAATCAAGGGTTTATGCATATTATGTCTCTTATCTTGATTATTTAATTAACCAGAAGAGTACTATGATCAAACAAGAATATGCATGAGTAAAAGAAGACTTCCTTGAAACCCTGAATACTAATGATCATGACTATACATATTCAAGATTATTTAGAATTAGAATGTTTTGAGAATATACTAATGAATGTATGTTTGTGTATGAGATCATGAGGATGACACTAGTGCACACTTGAGCATGCACAGTGGTACAGAATGAATAGAAGTTCAAAAGACATATAGAAGATCAAGCAGGAGGCAACCACACAAACATAAAAGATAAGTATTTGAGTTGTTATTTGAAATAGTAAATGATATTGCTTGTATGCATATTTGTATTCCTAGAATATATCATGCTGAGTGTAAACATTCATAGAGCATTGAACAATATACTACTAATATGCATATGATTGGTAAGTTGGACAAACACTCCATTGTGCTTGTCTAGAATGAAACCTCTTTGCTGACATGCTGAGAGCTGTGCACACTCTCGATAGCATGTTCTGGTAGAGATGGAAGGCATCTAGATAGCCACTGTATGCATACAGGATATGGGAAAGTGTTGTGCCAAAGTATTGGTCAAAATAGTTGCATAACTATGTAAATGATATCTGTATGCATAATAGGTTATCATGTCAATATGATTTGATGATTATGAAGTATTGCTAATCATGTACTTAATTTTAATTTGTAGGAAAGATCATGATGAATGATGAACACTGAACAAGCGATGGATGTTCAACAAAAAGATTTTCAAATCAAACACACTATAGAAGGCTTGTGGCCAGAAGATTCTCTTAGAAAGAGGAAGAGAATCATGATGAGATGTTTGCTCCAAGTGGCTAGAAAAGACCATTCTATTAATGGTGTAATTAAAGAAGAAGTGTGAATCAGGTTCTGTATGGGTTCCCAGGATCGATAGTAAATTGATGAGCTTAATGATCACCATGGGTGATGTGGATCTCAACCTTTGCTACAAGGTTGAATATGATTTCTATACACAGATGCAAGAAGGAACTCACCACAAAGTTCAAATGATGTTGAAGCTCATATCAGTACACCCATCTGATGAGAGATGGCACAGATAGATGACTGCATAAATGAAAATGAAAGATATCAGATTGATGCATTACTTTCTAGGTCTAGAAGTATGGAAAGGCTCAGAAGGAATATTTCTCAACCAAGGAAAGTATGCCGATAAATATTAAAAGGACTTGATGTGTTGGAATGGCCACTCTCATGGATTCCAACTTGAAGTTGTTAGCAGATGACTCATCAGAGTTAGTGGATATAACTCTGTACAGACAAATTATTGAGTCATTGATGTGTCTAACGAATACTAGGTCAGATATATGCTTTGCTGTGAACACCTTGAGTCAGTATCTAGTGGAAACTAGATGTGTTCACCTGTGAATTGAAAAGCATGTGATGAGGGACCTAAAGGATACGATAGAATTTGATCTATGAGATCATGACTTCAGATGGCTACAGAAATGTTGATTGGGCAGAAATTGTATCAGACGGGAAGAACACATCGAGAGGATGTTATTGTCTGGGACCAGCCATGATATCATGGTTTAGCTAGAAGCAGTCTAGTGTGGCTCTCAGCACAAGCGGAATATATGGCTGGTTGCTCTGCTAGTTGTGAGGCAGTATGGCTTCTGGATTGTTTCACTTAGAGATAGACCCAACTGTGATCCTATGTAACAAATAGAGTTGTATCAAGATGGCAGAGAATCCAGTGTTCCATGATATGCCGCAGAAAGGAACTATAAAGTTCGAATTTGTAACAAGTTATCGATGTACTAACCAAACCTCTACCTCAAGAAAAGGTTGAGTATTTTCTGAGACAAGGTTGGTAGGACCCTCCTCGAGAGGGGGAGTGATGTGGTCACTTATGACAAGATTGCCTGCATTGACAGTAAGGTTGATGATGTGGATACCTATATTGGTGATGCCGACAGAGAGGTTGGTGGATGGTCCTTCGACATGGTATAAGTTGACGAGGGGATTGCATCATCCTTGAACACATGTTCTAAATTGAGTCGTAGACGTATGTCTTTGAGAATGAAGTCCTTAGTGGACATGTGGGGATTGGATCATCCCTGGACTTTAGTTCTAAATTGAGCCGTAGACGTATGTCTTCGAGAATGAAGTCCCTAGTGGACATGTGGGGATTAGATCATCCCTGAACTTTAGTCCTAAAGAGAGCCGTAGACGTATGTCTTCGAGAATGAAGTCCTTAGTGGACATGTGGGGATTAGATCATCCCTGGACTTCAGTCCTAAAGAGAGCCATAGACGTATGTCTTCGAGAATGAAGTCCTTAGTGGACATGTGAGGATTGTATCATCCGTGGACTTCAGTCCTAAAGTGATCTGCAGACAAATGTATCCGAGAGTAAGAGGATTCTATCATCCATGGACTTCAGTCCTAAAGTGATCCATAGACTCTTGTCTTCGAGAAAGATGTAGGTGCATGATTTAATGTGCGTTCCTGGACTGTTCAGCAGTGGGTGATCATTCACGAAACCTGGAATGATGTAATGTTCGCTCCTGGACTGCTCAGTGTAGCAGCAGGTGATCATTCACAGGTTGTAAATCCTAGATTTGATCTAAGTCACACCCTAGTTGAAATAGTACTGGCTCTGTGGTTGGCTGGAATGATGTAATGTTCGCTCCTAGATTGCTCAGTGTAGCAGCAGGTGATCATTCACAGGTTGTAAATCCTAGATTTGATCTAGGTCACACCCCAGTTGAAATAGTACTGGCTCTGTGGTTGGCTGGAATGATGTAATGTTCTCTCCTGGACTGCTCAGTGTAGCAGCAAGTGATCATTCATAGGTTGTAAATCCTAGATTTGATCTAGGTCACACCCCAGTTGAAATAGTACTGGCTCTGTGGTTGGCTGGAATGATGTAATGTTCTCTCCTAGACTGCTCAGTGTAGCTGCAGGTGATCATTCGCAGGTCCTGTAATGATGTAATGTTCGCTCCTGGACTGTAGTAGGTGATCATTCACAGGTGATAAAATCCTAGATTTAATCTAGGTCACATCTAGTATGAAAGAGGACTGGCATTGTGTTCAGGATTGCATCGTTCCTAGACATGGTGAGATGTCTTAAAGTGATAAGGACTAATCATCCTAGTAATTGATTGCGATTGCATTGTCCCTAGACATGGTGAGATGTCCTAAAGTGATAAGGACTAATCATCCTGGTAATTGATTGGGATTGCATCGTCCCTAGACATGGTGAGGTGTCTTAAAGTGATAAGGACTAATCATCCTGGTAATTGATTGGGATTGCATCGTCCCTAGACATGGTGAGGTGTCTTAAAGTGATAAGGACTAATCATCATGTTAATTGATCAAGATTGTATCATCCTTGGACCTATGTCCTAAAGTGAGAGGGATTGACCATCCCGTAATTGGATCATGTGTATTGCAGGGTATGCTGCTATTGTGTATACTTGTATCGGTGTGGATACTTATATTGATAGATGTAATAGTGAGAATACATGCTTTTGATGATAGATGTATTAGTGAGAATACATGCTTTTTATGATAGATGTATTAGTGAGAATACATGCTTTTGATGATAGATGTATTAGTGAGAATACATGCTTTTGATGATAGATGTATTAGTGAGAATACATGCTTTTGATGATAGATGTATTAGTGAGAATACATGCTTTCGATGATAGATGTATTGGTGAGAATACCTACTTTTGATGATACATGTATTGATTAATGTACTTGTATGGTTGAGGATACTTATGTTGTAGATAAAGATGATCCAGATGTTGTAGATCGAGATGATCCAGATGTTGTAGATCGAGATGATCCAGATGCTGTAGATCATGATGATCCAGATGCTATAGATCGAGATGATCCAGATGTTGTAGATCGTGATGATCCAGATGTTGTAGATCGAGATGATCCCGATGCTGATGATCGTATGATGATGATGCTGATGATCGTGAGGATCCAGATGTTGATGTTGTTGTAGCTGTTCGAGTGCTGCAGAAGATAAAGACTCAGTACTGAAGATGTTGATGTTCTAGTATTGAAGATGTTCCAGTAACTGCTTGAGTTACTGATGATGTTGAGAAAGCTTCCAATGATTTATAGATGTATCATGTATGATGTTGATGACTCCTTGCTCATGCAGATGCTGTTATAATATCCTTCTCGTTAAGGGGGAGTGTTGAGATATTGTAATTTCAAAGAATATTATAATTGTACTTTATTATTCTGGAGATGTTTCATTCCTCCTTGAATATCTTATTGTATATCCGGAGATGTTTATTCCTCCATCGAAATGTGGTAACTTGGGTTATTAGACTTCCCTAGTGGGGGTCAAAGGGTTATTAGACCACCCTAGAGGGGTCGGCCCAGTCAGTTGTAGTGGGGTATTTAACCCATTGGTTAAATACGATCCTACATGATTTGTGTAAAAGACAAGTCGAAGTAGTGTATAAATAGAGGAAGTGTATTCCTCATTTAACACACACTCACTCACTTGAGAGTGGCACACTTATGGAGGAGAGTTTTGCTATGGAGAAGAAGGAGCTTATGCTTAGGGTTACATCTTTGTATATTGCTGGTCATCTATATTGAGGAAGCTTTGCTGGGTTTTCTAACCCATGAGGGTTTCCTAGGATAAATCTGTGTCTCTTGTGTTTTTGCTATGCTTGTTGTTTCTTCACTGATCCTGAATATGCTATTATTGTGAAATGGAATGCAATGCTGCTATTTTTTGTCTTAGCATATTAAATCTTAACAGGATGATTGCGAACTCACAGAAAAAATATTCGTGTAGACCGTCTTGAATGTACTTCTCCAACCACCAATCTGTTGAAAACCCTAGGATCTTATTTTCTTTTTTGGTGAATTCTCGCACCTTTAGGTCGAACCAGTCTTGGATCTCTGGTCTTTTCAAATGCCACAACATATCCTCCTTTCACTTCGCGCTATAGTCCTGGTAACGGAACCATTTGTTGACACAAACCTAGTCGATAGGGATTCCCGACATTGTCAACACCAATCCCACCACGATCTCCTTGATCACAGGCCCAGACAGGTTTTACGTTGTCCAACAACACCTGCGGAGCAAATGAAGTTTCAATCGAGATGTTCAAGGGAGAGTTGACGGAACCATGTTTCTGCCGAATAAAGGAGGATGTTGTCCATCAATTACTTAACTTATTGTAACATTTAGGATTAGATCTAAGCATTCAACTCAGCATTAAACATAATTGTGACATCATCGTAGACATAACCATAAATATGCAACAGATATAACAATAAAGCATTAATCATAGCACGAAAACATCGCATCATTCACAAAGTCATATCGCATAATACATTTACCATAGAAAGATGGAAATGACACAAAGGTTCTGCTCAAAATCTCTGTCACATCATATTATCTCTGCAAAAACCTAGATACAACAAAATACTCAGTCTTCAGCTTTGGATCAAGATCTCTCAGATATCAAGATTCAACAATCATGCTCTTCAAAAGATATATCAACACTTACAAAACTACATCTATCTATAGGCTTGCGCCCTTACATTTACGGTCCACTTAGGAAATCGCCTAGCTACTTCTTAACAAACTTTACAAAACAATGACCCAAACCCACATAATATGGTCCAAATGACCCAAAACTACAAAAAGTATTATCGCCATGCACGTTGCTTTCCTCCTTTCGCGGTATCTTGGGAATTGTGCAACATCCACGATGTTGTGATGCTGACTCATCAAACCACCTACCAATAGTTTCATAACTCCAAGCGCAACTAACCCTCATTTCATGGAAGAGGCACATTCTACAATTCTATGGGGATGTGCAACTACTTTGTGCTCATTCTCGAGCTGACATGTGTCTTTTTTTAAATAATAAAATATTATAAAAAATAACAAAATATTATAAAATAGGATAGATCCATCCTAAATGCAGATCTATCAAGCACCGAGAGGTATCCAAACTCTTGAGGTGTTAATTTTTTAATGACTTTCTATTTGGTTTTAAATTTTTATTTTATGAGTGGATATGGATTTTTTTAATTAATTGTTTATTTTTATTTTTGGTACATAACAGTAATATCCCAAGAAAATACTATCTTATTTTATTGTCAATGGTTGTTATGAACTTAATTATTGTTCGACAGGTGTTGAGTTAAAAAGAACTCTAGAAACACCCATGTGGTTATTTTTGAGTGTTGAGCAAGTGAGCTCTAAATAGTACCAAATTATTAAACGATGTGAGCAAGTGAGCTCTGGAAAATCTGAATTATTACGGATAGTGTTGGGCCAAGTGGCCTCTGGAAGCACTATTAGTTGAGTAAGTGTTGAGATGAGATGCTTTGGAGCACTTAAAATCATATCGATTAACTGATGTTGAGCTGGGAGCTCTAGAGCATTAGTAATCCATTGATTATTTACTTTAATATTCAAAATTGTTATTATTTTATTCCTTATAACTGACTAGGACTACCACTCAAAGAGGTACTAAGCATGTGAGAGTCTAGACTGGTCAATAGCTGATAACTAAAGATCCAACTAGTTGTTAGGTGAGTAAAACTCTAATTTTATTAAATAAATTGTGAGGATTAAAATAAATTAAATTTCTAGTTAAAGATAAAAACATAACTGCTAGTGCTTTAGTTAGATAACTAAGGGAGAAAAAGACCTAATTTCCTAGCAGCCTTCTTCTCATAAAAATTATAAATAGCAGAGACAGGAACTTTTGGGGCAATTGTTCTCCAAGTTCACTCGAGGGTCCACCCGTGAATCTAAGTGCTCAAACATCATATTTCTGATATCTTGTGTGTCCTATTAAAGAGGACTGTCCTAGAGAGAGGACTGTGAAGATTATTAGGGGGAAATTTATTCAGAAAGATTCACACAAAGGGATGGTAAATAGACCTTGTGACTACTTTTTTGTAGTAAAGAAGATAACAAACCACACCACACCTAGGCCTTCTAGATTCCTGTCATGCTCAGTTCGGCTTAGGGGTGACCAGTGGACCAATCCTGGAATGGGTTGCAGTTTATGGTTGGGAGGAGCATGGAAGTTCCTAAGTCAGTCGATCTGCTATAAAATATTGATAAGTATCTGTTTGTTGCTTGACTTATCATGTTTCAGTAATCTATGTTATGTTCAGAAATCTTGGCAATATTATATGTTTTTAAGATCTGTGTTAAAGTTTCATTAATGCATAAATGTTGTTTCAAAGATTATTAAACTGCTAGCACATTCTGTTATAGATATGAATGTTATTTGAATAAATATTTAAAAAGGGACCGTATGTTTTCTTGGAATAAAGTCATAGGAAAAACCGCTTAGCCATGACTTTCAGGTTTAAAATGTGTATGGAGAAAGCTCCCATAACTTCCTTATACAGAGAGAAATCCTTGAATTTAGTATTTTCAGGAAAATCCCTAAACTTTGTATGGATCTTATAATATATTGCCTATACATAATATTTACTTATAAATGGTACATATTAACTAAACGTAAGTAGTTTCAATAAATTATGCCTTTAAAACCAAACCAAAACTCATTTATAAATTAAATCAACATGATAATATAATATACTTCATATTAATATAACCTACAAGATTCATCTAGCATAAACCATATCTTTAAATCATTCACATGATCTTCCATAGCATAACTATACTAGTAAATTACAAATAAAAACCTTACATATGTATTCATTACCAGACTCTCGAAATTAAATAGAATAAGAACATCGCCAACATAGTAACTATACAATTCAGGAGTTATCATGAAAAGAATCTGTATAGGATCCCACGACTTATGAAACCAAAATGATCCAATATAGGGCCATACTTACCCTGTCTCACATTTAAGAATTAAATAAATGCACATGAAACACAATATATATATATTATATTATAACGAAAGATTAAAGACTAAAATATACAAACGATAATAAAAAAATACAGACTCAGCATTAGACTCCGTAGGGCACATCCACCTCAAACAGAGTGGATTTCATACAATTTCAAGATCCACTACAAGCAACATAACAATCCCATATACTCTTTATCACCTAACAACTTCATTTCAATGATCTACCACGTTATTACTCCCTCATAGAATTTTAGGGCTTACTGTTTCAAGCTTAAGAAATCAATAATTAACTACAATTATTTCTAACTAAAATTAACCACACAACCCAGAGTTTATAGGATAGGAAGACCATAGATTTATACATCAACTAATTCGTAGCAAGTAGACAAACCCAGAATTAAGAAAAACACATTTGCATAGTATAAAACAGAGTAATGCCATACATTTTCCAGAATCATCATTTGACAAATGAATGACTTCATAGACCCTTTCTAAACTCATAAACGCCATCTTTAAATGTTTATTGAAACTATACACTCCCATCACCAAAATTTAGGGCACGCCTATGGAAAGCAAATTAACTTACGTTTTAATGATTTAACCCACAACCAGACAGAGGTGCATTCTCAAAATCCACATTCTACTTTCTAAGCAAAATAAACGTAGTATTAATTTAATTAAATATCAATACACATTCCCGATTTGTGGGATTAAAACACCATTGATAAATCGCAGCCAGACCAACCGTATAAAAACCTAGGATTAAAAATGAAAGCATTCGTCCATGGATTAGAAGTATAAGCACATAAATAGAATTTACATTTCCATTACTGAACTGACAAGGCCCAAGAGCCAAATAGGTATGCAAGGGTTACATCAATCTTAAAATGCTTGAACAAGCTTATCAACCAAAAATGCCCAGAATCACATGTCTCAAACAGAACTTAATCATTTACTTGCATAGATCTCCTCACTATGCCCTAAGGCCTGAAAATGGCACTCTAATTTCTAGAGAGCAATGCTAGAGAAAATACAAACAAACCAACAAAGCAATGTAACATGGTTGGCTTAGAAACCATTGTATTGCCCAAGCACAACCATTTAAAATTTTTTTCCAACATCAAAAGAGAAACCCATATATCTAAAGTATCACACGTTGCATGGCAGAGGCATTTCCAGGAACCCAGGTCTTACCAGGACCAGTCGACTTCTCTAAATATCCACCCCTTCAACGCTCTAGTACCCTTGTCAAGTCACCCAACAACTAATACATTCATCCCTGGCATCAATTGAAACCCAAAGTGGAGTTAGATAAATAATACAACTGCTATGAATACAAACTTGAAATATAATTTTAAACCCTGAGTTGAACAGAGCTTACCTTGCATATCGTAGCTTCCCACACCATTTCCATCTATGTGCGGCATGCACTGACAAAAGAGCCATGCTATGGGAAGGTGCATACCCTCTCCACCATGACCAAGAAAGGAGCTCTTCGCTCTTCCCACACACACATAAACAACAAAACAATAATGAATTGCCAAGGTCGAGTAATTTGAATGTGTTACAACCAAACTGCCAGTGTGGATCTCCATTAAATATTATCACATGAACACATATTTCATTAAATTTGGAATTATACAAGGGATCTAGAATTTAGAACTTCAACAAGATTGAGTTTTCAAAAAATGAAAAACCAAAAAATTACTTAGTTCACTCATTTCAATCTTTATATTCACCATTTTTTTATAATATTATCAATATAAGCTATATAAAATCAAATTTATATAAAGTTGAAGCATATCTTCCTAATATTAAACTTAGATTCCTTACATTATTTTATTATTATAATTTTTTAATTTGTAATAATATTTGAGTTGATCAAGGTTTACCTCATCTCATGAACAATAGATGTTGCAAGAAATTTCTTACCTATTAAGTTATCTAATGGCATTATTTGTATGTTGAAATTATTAACCATTTTATTTATAATTTGATAAAGCATATATTGTGCATGTGTTGAATTACCATATTAGTAAGAGATTGTCTCCATTTTAGAGTGACCTACAAAGTTATTTAATGATATAGCAGTCAATGTGTTTGTTACTGTAACAAATTTATGTATTGGCATAGTAACTTATTAATTCCCAATCTTGATAATGGGTGGCTAGAACATGGGGATTTTTTCTCAACTTCAAGAAATAACAAGAACTGGAAATGCCTAGGAATTGGCTGAAACCTCTAATACCATGAAAAATTATTAGCTCATATAGTCACTGTAATATTGAAGCTGTGGATGAGGACACTACCCCTAATCATATTTAGAATATTGACTAGAAAAACAATTAGTAACATATACACAAGCAACAACATGGAAAACTAGGTCATACTCTATTTTATTTTCTTCCCTTTATATGTATTGTCGAGTAAGGATCTAGAATTTAGAACTTCACCAAGATTGAGTTTTCAAAAAATGAAAAACCTAAAAATTACTTAATTCAATCATTTCAATCTATATATTCACCATTTTTTTTACAATATTAGCATTATAAGCTATATAAAATCAAATTTATATTAATTTGAAGCATATCTTCCTATGCTTAAACTTAGATTCTTTACATTATTTTATTATTATAATTTGTAATTTGTATTAATATTTCTTACCTATTAATTTATCTAATGGCATTATTTGTATGTTGAAAGTATTAACCATTTTATTTATAATTTGATAAAGCATATATTGTGCATGTGTTGAATTACCATATTAGTAAGAGATTGTCGCCATTTTAAAGTGACCTAGAAAGCTATTTAATGACATAACAATCAATGTGTTTGTTACTATAACAAATTTATGTATTGGCATAATAACTTAGTAATTCTCAATCTTGATAATGGGTGGCTAGAACATGGGGGGTTTTGCTCAACTTCAAGAGACAACGAGAACTGGAAATGTCTAGGAATTAGGTGAAACCTCTAATACCATGAAGACGTATTAGCTCCTATAGTCATTGTAATATTGTACTTGTGGATGATGACACTACCCCTAATAATCTTTAGAATATTGACTAGAAAAATAATCAATAACATATCTACGAGCAACAACATGGAAAATTAGGTCATACTCTATTTTATTTTCTTCCCTTTATATGTATTGTCTATTGTATGCCTTAGGACATTTTTGTCAAGTATATAGCACAATAGGTACTTAGGCACTTCACTTTTTCCCTTCATTTTATGGGATTATTATGAGCCCACAAGTTTCTACATGTTTTGGACATTGTTAACTATCAATTATTACTTTGGATTATGCTGATTGGTTAAGCCTAGATTCCTTTTTATAATATAAATATAATCATCTAACATTTAAAGAAATATTCATTATTCAATACTATATATTATGATATGTGGTTGGCACTATTTTAGAGCCAACAAGAGAAAATATTGTATTGGATAAAGTCTAAGTATACCAATTAAGGTCAAAAAAAATTATTAATTAGAATATAAATTTTATAGTACAATTGGTTTTTTTTCAAATACATGAAGAAAGAGGGAAAACCCATTCTAGTTATTGCAAGTGTCCAGTATTTATTTTTGAAATGTTTGAACATATTACATTGAAAAAACATTAACTAGCTACTCCCATAGTAAAGTTTTTATAGACAAAGTCTATAATATGTTGTATGTCCAGTATTTATTTTTGAAATGTTTGAACATATTACATTAAAAAACATTAATTAGCTATTCCCATAATAATGTTTTTATAGACAGTCTATAATATGTTGCTTGTAAGTGCTTTACTGGACTCCATTAACCAAGTTTGATGGATCGAGAAGTGTGGTACATTTGAAATCAATGAATTAGAATAGAAACATTGAAGTACATTTTTGTTTCTTACAAATACAAAAGTGAAAACCCACTAAACTTATTAAAAGTGCATTTAACAATCAATTTTTTTTATAAGTATCTGTGTGTCATTTAACAATCAAAATCAAATTATTATGAATTTTTATTGGTAGTGCATTTAACAATCAAAATATTTTATAAGTATTTGTGTGTCATTTAACAATCAAAATCAAATTATTATGAACTTTTATTGGTAATTTTTATTGGAAACATTTTACAGATGTCAAAAGAAAATATTTTATAAGTCTAGACGTGTTTTTTAATGATCAAAATAAATAATTTTGTTATGAATTGGAATAGAAACAAAGTAGTACAGTTTAATTTATTTATTATAATATATATTCATGAAGTGTTTGAATGTATTATATTGAAAAGAATATGAATTAGCTAGCCCAACATTATCGTTTTAATAGATCGTATCTAGAAGATGATGCTTTTAAATGTATTATTGAACTTGATTATCCAAGTTTGATGGAGTGAGAAGTTATGTCGATCTAGACAAAGCATTGGAATTTGTAATTTCCATGTTAGATATTGTTTGGTGTTTGAACGTATTACATTGAAAACAATGCTAATTAACTCCAAACATTATCGTTTTAATAGATCGTATCTAGAAGATGATGCTTTTAAATGTATTATTGAACTTGATTATCCAAGTTTGATGGAGTGAGAAGTTATGTCGATCTAGAAAAAGCATTGGAATTTGTAATTTCCATGTTAGATATTTTTTGGTGTTTGAATGTATTACATTGAAAACAATGCTAATTAACTCCAACATAGTTTTAGTATGCCAAATTAACTCCAATATAGTTTTAATAGGCCAAAACTAGAAGATATTGATTTTAAGTGCATTATTGGACTTGATTATCCAAGTTATGGGAGAAGTTATGTTAATATAAACAAATCATTGAAAGTTTAATATTTCATGGTGTCATGTAATTTGCATGAAGTATCGTCACATGAATACATTGCAATTTAAACAAAATTTTCATATTTGTACCAAATAATATAAAACTCCTCAAATAAATTTGAAGAGAATATTCAATATACAAGAAAAATTGAAAAATGTTTCTTCATGTATTAATTGGTCCTCCAAAGAACAAAATTACATCCATGAATCATCTCCACCTAATCTCATGTTATTCGTTCAAGTAGGTCAAGGACAGCTTGTACACCATGTTTATTTATCTTGGCCTTCTTGCAATGTTCTTTCTTAGCCATCCATGCCCAAACTATGGTATCAATTGGAATAGATCCAAGCTCTATGTCATCAGGATTTGGTACCCAATATTCTTCTAATACTTTTCCATTGTATTTCCCTGAACCGGGCTTCCACCAATCAACTTTAACATGAAGAGTATCACTTTCATCATCTTGAAATATATTTGAGGTGGCTTTTGCCATCCAAATCATCTCCCCTTCTTCCTCGTTTCCTGATCTAACTAGCAACATCTTTCCTTTCTCAACATCATTAATAGGGTTGAATGTTGTCTTTGGCTTATTGCACTTGGGTCCAACATACACGGGTTCACCTGTCATAGTATCAAAATCCCCATCCATAATATTTGAGATTGCATGAAGTGCATTACGACCAACATCTGGAGTTTGCCTTGTCTTGGGCCAGAAATTCTCAAAAGATGAATCATGATCATTGTAATCTTCATATAAAGTATCAAGAACTCTTTCCCAATACTCTACGTTATTTTTCCATTCTGGTGTAACAATTGGCAAATCCTCACCACCCATTGTGTCTTTCCACATTTTTATGTATGATGTTATTCCTTCTTTTAGTTCTTTTAAATAGATTTCATTCTCTTTGGGATGTAAGAAAGATGGCTTCCCTATGGGCAGTTTAGATCGACCTTCATCGTCTGTATTCCATAAATCAACTGGTTCTGACCACTCAACATCTCTTATGGATTCTTTATACCTTAATACCGGAACATCATTGAGTACAAGAAATTGGAAGTACTAGACATTAAGATGTCCAACTAGTGCATTTTTTCCTTCCTTGATGTATCCATTAAGGAAGCTTTTGAAGTCATACACCTTATCAATCAGTTTAGGTGGAAACACTCTTTTTTCTTCAATTTTGCGATATGTATCCATCATCTCAGGTAGAGAATATATATCTTTACTTTTCAAGCTGGAAGACATTCTCCCATAGGTCTCGTCTATGTCTTCATGGGTGTGTACCACGAGCAAGAACCCAACCTCAATAGTGATGAAGACACCAAGTGCAGTGAGAAGTGATAGAAACGTGAAAAGATAACGATTTTTATTATCACTTGCTGCATTATCCAATTGTAACAATAAATGTGTAGGAAGAGGTTTAAAATCGATATCTTGATTTTCTAATCTTCCATGAGATAAAAATTCATCCTTGTACACTCTACATTTTGAGTAAATAGAGGTGTCAAGTAATGCATTTGAAAGTGGGTTTCTTGAACTTCCACTCTCATAAAGAAGATCACCATACATATCAAGATGTGGGTCTTCAAGGTCCCTAAAGCACTTAGCAAGTGATGTAATGGTAAATTGTGATCCCATATGTACAAATGGTAGGGATAAATGACCAAAACCTCCTGTCTTATGCCCATGTGTTAGCATACCTGTCAATGACAAACCCAAGTTTATTCCTACAATAGATTTTGATTTGACGCGTAGCCTTGGAATTGAAGTCTTTGTTTTATCCATTTTATCATGGATAATACTCAAATACTCCTTTGGAAACCTATCTGACATGATTCTGTGGGCATAGTAGCAATGTCTTCCGCACATAACGATCTTGTTATGTTTGTTCAATCTGGCGTGTGCCGTTTCTTCCAACTCTTTTGTAGTTGCTGACTTCATTTGTGCTTTCAACACAATACATTCACCACATTTACTGAAGTTGGTGTTCTTTGAGAATGCCATGTCTCGAAAATGAGTGTTCCAAATCTTGCTCATTGTTGGTTGTGATATTAATGGACAATTGAGCTTTTCCAAACCCACATTGATCTCTTTTAACAAAGAGCTTTGTGTGTAAGTCGAAGGCAACAATCTTAGAGGAGAAGAAGTTCCATCTGCTTCGACTTGACGTGTTTGGTTTGGCGAAAAATCTGAATTGTCCATTACAATTTTATGCAGTATTTCTATGGCCGCCACAGTTTGTGCACGTGCTTTACATGTATTGGTGTTACCATGAATGGATTCCATATGTCCTTGTTCAAAATTATGTTGTTAGCTATAGAAGGTGCTTTGAGGAATCTTATGTATCTTGTACCATGCTTTCTTACAAATAACATTACCATCAAATCTCATGTCCTTTACTTTTCTAATAATAGGAGGTAGGCCATGGCCATGGCTCATTGACATGATAGTGTTTGAAACAAGTGAATTCAATACAAATTCCCTGATACCATTTTTGTCTTTGCATTCCATATCCCTTCTAGCATTTGCAATGGCATTCCTATCCACATGTTGAAGACAATCTTGTTTACAACATTCATCTGCAGCCAAAAGTCGGACTTCTTTCTCTTTATCTATCTTGGTTTGACGTTTTGCAACTTTTTCTCTTTTCATAGCTCATTTAATCTTTTTATATGGCCTCGATGCATTAAGAACATTGACATCTTGATCTTTTTGATTATAAAGATCCCCATCCCATTGGTATAAAGGACTTGTATCCTCTATAACATCCCATATCAGCATTTCCATGGGTGGCTCTTTGTACTTTGTCTTGACCCTTAACATATCACCTATGTTGTCCACCAATTTATGTATTGGCCATCTAACCAATCCATGTATAGACTTATCCCCAATCTTGCATCTTTCACAATACCCATGTATCTCTTCCACAAAAACACCAAAGTTATCCTCACCTAGTGTTTCACCCACAACCATGTCATCCTCATGGACATTAACTATCATTCCTTTGGCAATGCACATAATTGTTCCTATGCATCCATGTGTAAGAGAAACCCTTGTACATGTGAATGCAGGCCTATCTTGTGGAATATTTATGGGTTGATCTTCACAATGAGGTTTCAAATCTATTTCTGGCCAAATCTCATAAGATTCTATTGCACCCCCTAGTGTTTCCTCAAATCCAGTTGGATGTGGTAAAGGAGCATCATTTTTTAACACCTTCTCAATTCTAACCACTATGCATCCTTTCTTTACAATCTTTCCATGAACCTTATTCCCAAGCTCTGTATTGAATATGGAGCCCTCACCCACCTTCACTCCATGTTGTAAAAGATCTAATTTGTCTCCAATAGAAAATGTTGAACAAACATTTGCACCTGTACACCAAACATAACAAACTTAGTATTTTCTCAAAAAAACATTCAATAAACTATGAATAATTCTTAACACATGCTTTGGTATTTGATTTACCTATGGTGTGCCTCAAATCTGTAGTCCTCCATGGATGTGTGTCCCCTTCATCAACATATTCCACAATCAAATGTGGTTGAGTGACATCAATTATCAAAACCATAACATAACCTGCAACAACCCTTCCTCCACCATAATAAGTTCCAACTTCTGTAGATTCAACCTTTCCTAGCCCAATAACTTGACCATTAACCAGGAGGTCAACATAGTCCCCTTTTGTGAAAATTATACTTGCAGCCCTATCTTGTGGAATATTTATGGGTTGATCTTCACAATGAGGTTTCAAATCTATTTCTGGCCAAATCTCATAAGATTCTATTGCACCCCCTAGTGTTTCCTCAAATCCAGTTGGATGTGGTAAAGGAGCATCATTTTTTAACACCTTCTCAATTCTAACCACTATGCATCCTTTCTTTACAATCTTTCCATGAACCTTATTCCCAAGCTCTGTATTGAATATGGAGCCCTCACCCACCTTCACTCCATGTTGTAAAAGATCTACTTTGTCTCCAATAGAAAATGTTGAACAAACATTTGCACCTGTACACCAAACATAACAAACTTAGTATTTTCTCAAGAAAACATTCAATAAACTATGAATAATTCTTAACACATGCTTTGGTATATGATTTGGTATTTGTTAGCTTATACCTTGAGCTTGTGCCATGTACTCTATTTTTAACGAATGCTACCTTTCCTTCTAGCAAATGCATTTCCTTTTAGCATGACACACATGCTTATGTTAGAAGGAAAGCTAGCAGTCGCTACCTTTCCAATAGAAAAACCCTGGGCATGGTGATTGGTGGTTGCTAGCTTATACTTTGAACTTGTATCATGTACTCTATTTTCAAATAAGCACATGGCACAAGATCAAGGAAAGCTAGCGACTGCTAGCTTTCCTTCTAGCATAAGCATTTCCTTCTAGGATAATAACACATACTTATGCTAGAAAGAAAGCTAGCAGTCGCTAGCTTTCCAATAGAAAAATCTTGTCCATGGTGATTGGTGGTTGCTAGCTTATACCTTGAGCTTGTGCCATGTGCGCTATTTTGAAATAAACACATGGCAAAATATCAAGGAAAGCCAGCGACTGCTAGCTTTACTTGTAGCATAAGAATTTTTCTTCTAGCAACTGCACACATGCTTATGCTATAAGGAAAGCTAGCAGTCGCTAGCTTTCCAATAGAAAAATAATAAGAATCTCTTTAAGTTCACATTTCCTAAAGATTCATAATAGCCTATCCCATAGAGACCATCATTTAACTTGTTAGATGAATAACTTTTGGACATGTCAACATGAGAGAATAAGTGTTTATAAATGACAAGCTTTAAAAACTCAACGTCTTCTTCCACATTCACCTCATAATAAAACTTCCCATTACATAGAATAAGCACACATGCTTATGTTATTGGAAAGCTAGAAATCGCTAGCTTTCCAATAAAAAAAACCTGGGCATGGTGATTGGCGGTTGATAGGTTATACGTTGATCTTGTGCCATGTGCTCTATTTTGAAAGAAGAACACGGAACAAGATAAAAAAAAGCTAGCACAAGCATTTCCTTCTGGCATTACCACACATTCTTATGCTAGAAAGAAAGTTATGAGTCGCTAGCTTTCCAATAGAAAAACCCTAGCCATGGTGATTGGTGGTTGCTAGCTTATACATTGAGCTTGTGCCATGTGCTCTATTTTGAAAGAAGCACATGGCACAAGATAAAGGAAAGCTAGCGACTACTAGCTTTCTTTCTAGCATAAGCATTTCCTTCTAGCATAAGCACACATGTGCTTATGCTAGAAGGAAAGATAGCAATTGCTATCTTTCTAATAGAAAAACTCTAGCCATGAAGGAAAGCTAGTAGTCGTTAGCTTTCCAATTGATAACATTGTCCGTGGTGATTGGTGGTTGCTACCTTATACCTTCAGCTTGTGCCATGTGCTCTATTTTGAAATAAACACATGGCACAAGATCAAGGAAAGCTAGCGACTGCTAGCTTTCCTCCTAGCATAAGCATTTCCTTCTAGGATAATAACACATACTTATGCTAGAAGGAAAGCTAGCAGTCGCTAGCTTTCCAATAGAAAAATCCTGTCCATGGTGATTGGTGGTTGCTAGATTATACTTTGACCTTGTGCCATGTGCTCTATTTTGAAATAAGAACATGGCAACAGATCAAAGAAAGCTAGCGACTGCTAGCTTTCCTTGTAGCATAAGAATTTCCTTCTATCATAAACACACATGCTTATGCAAGAAGGAAAGCTAACAGTCGCTAGATTTCCAATACAAAAACCCTGTCCATGGTGATTGGTGGTTGTTAGCTTATACCTTGAGCTTGTGCCATGTACTCTATTTTTAATGAATGCTACCTTTCCTTCTAGCAAATGCATTTCCTTTTAGCATGACACACATGCTTATGTTAGAAGGAAAGCTAGCAGTCGCTAGCTTTCCAATAGAAAAACCCTGGGCTTGGTGATTGGTGGTTGCTAGATTATACTTTGAACTTGTATCATGTACTCTATTTTCAAATAAGCACATGGCACAAGATCAAGGAAATCTAGCGACTGCTAGCTTTCCTTCTAGCATAAGCATTTCCTTCTAGGATAATAACACATACTTATGCTAGAAAGAATGCTAGCAGTCGCTAGCTTTCCAATAGAAAAATCTTGTCCATGGTGATTGGTGGTTGCTAGCTTATACCTTGAGCTTGTGCCATGTGCTCTATTTTGAAATAAACACATGAAAAAAGATCAAGCAAAGCCAGCGACTGCTAGATTTACTTGTAGCATAAGAATTTTTCTTCTAGCGACTGCACACATGCTTATGCTACAAGGAAATCTAGCAGTCGCTAGCTTTCCAATAGAAAAATAATAAGAATCTCTTTAAGTTCACATTTCTAAAGATTCATAATAGCCTATCCCATAGAGACCATCATTTAACTTGTTAGATGAATAACTTTTGGACATGTCAACATGAGAGAATAAGTGTTTATAAATGACAAGCTTTAAAAACTCAGCGTCTTCTTCCACATTCACCTCATAATAAAACTTCCCATTACATAGTGTTAGCACTTAGATTTTATTCCGGTTGTAAAAGAATAACACCTAAGGTAACCTATTTCAAACCAAGCTTTAGGTGGAAAACTCAGCCATTTTTCCACCAGAGAGGGCTGTCTCACAATACATATACAAGGACTGAAAAATATAAAAGTTCTCTCAAATTTTCTCAAAAGGATTTTCTGGTTGAAAAGGAAAACAAGAAACGTTGGGCATGGAGTCAAAGTTTCAAATATACAATATACTAGTAAGAGATTTATACCAAACAGATTTCCATAGAGGCAAGATAGCAATCATATTACAGTCAATTTGATTTTTTCAGGTGGTACAGAAAGAAATAATGACATTCCATCAACAACGGGCATCTAACTTAGGATGAATCCATTGTCAACTTTGGAGAAAATAGTGAATATTTAAATGATATAAAATGAGGCATAACCAGTATGAATCTCAAATTATTTCAGACATTCATTTAAATATAGAAGAAAAACATAATGGAAGATATAACAAAGGAAGTGAACATGCACATATAAAGATAAAGAAAAAATGGACTGTAAAGCTGATCAACACATGACTCTCTGGTCTCAAAAGATGGGTATTTTCACTGTACCGCTTTTATTTATCAAAAAATAGATCTCCAAACATACACTGTCTCTCAAAAAATTTCCAACCCCTTCAACAATGACTCTCATTGTTCTTATACAAAATTTGGAAGAAGCTTGACATAACTGCTTCTTTTAACTAATAAATGAAAATATTTTAACTTAAAAGATAACTGTCTTTGAGCAATAGATAACTGTCTCCAAATAATATTACAAATTTAAAATAAAAGTATCCTTTTTGCCACTTGGCAAAAATTTTGAATATCATCTTTTCGCCACTTGGTGAGAGTTTTGAAAGCCTCTATGAATGGACAGAATATCTTGTCCTTCCATATTTTTCCACATAAGTCCACTGGTCGGCCGCGGGTAAGTCATAGTTGGTCATTTCCTTCACCAAGACTCGCATTTAAACATGACCTGCATAAGAAACAGGAAGAATGTTTCCACAGGTTGAGATTAGCATATTGAAAATTTCAAACTCCTCTAATATTTTCTCCATTAAAATTTTCCCTGTAAGCATATGATCCAGCTGCTGGAACTTTCTGTGATCCATCCTTATATCAAACAACAATCTCTTATAATCATTCTGAGGAATTAATTCATTTTTTTCATTCCAAAAAGCAGGGAACCCTTTGTTTACTAATTTTTCAAATTGCTTTTTGAACTTTACTACTTCTTCCCGTATTTCTCCAGCTTTAGCTTCAACATTCTCAACATGCGAGTATTTCCCCAAGATCCTTCTGTCCCATGTGATGACTGAAATTCTGTTCATTATATTCATGGCTATCAGGTCTGCTTCAGTTAGACTGTTTAAAAATGTTATTGCTTTCTGGGCTACGTCTTTTGGCTTTTTATTTAAGCTTTCCCTGACGGCTCTGCAACTTTCGAAGGCATCTTTGACCACCTTTTCTTTGACTCTTATGTAATCCAGATATGGTCTTAGTTTCTCAACTTCTTTTATAATTTGGTCCCACACCAGGTGTTTACAACCTTGCATAGCAGCTTGCCCTGTCACATGAGCTGCTAATCCTTTATTATTATTACTTAATTCCTGATTCTTTGTTTGCAAGGTTTTTATTTCTTTATTTTTGATTTCATTCTCTTCTGTCAGCTTCTGTATTTCAACCTTCAATTCTTTGATTTCATTTTCCCTTAAGCTTACCTGGGACATAGCCTGTAAAATATCATCTACTCCCGTTTTATCTTCCTGTGTGTCTGTTTGTACTTGTTGCTGACCACTTCCTGCTAATCTTTTCCTCGCTTCTGCCAACTGTTCTTCTAAAATGATTTTCTCTTTTCCCACCGATCTTTTTCATCAGAAAGCTTTAACATTTTAGTAGTAACATCATTGACTTCATTAGATAATTCTTCTTTTTCTTTTTCCAATATTGTCAATTCTGCTCCTTGGATGAGTACAGTGTCTGGAATTTTTAATTTTCGTCTAAACATCTGGATCGTATCGTCTTTCTCTTTGAGCAGTTTGGTTGCTGTATCTCCTTCTTTATTTATCAAATCTACTTGCAATTTTTTAATCTGTTGCTGTCAAGACTTATTCTCTGCCTTCTCCTGTCTCAATTGATTATTCAATTTATCCACTGAACTTTTCAACTTGTATGCTCTTAATATGGCTCCCAAATAGTCTGAATATATGACTTCTCCAGTTTATCTATGCAATAAAATTTTATCCGGGGGATTTATTTTAGACAAATCTATATTCATTTCTGAAATCTTATTTTTTGTGACAACTGAAAATTTCAAGGAATTTTCCTTGATATTTCTGCTAGTAAATAAGCTTACCTCAGTATTAGATATACTTCTAACCTTCAGAAACAATTGACTGGTTTGTTTCGCGGACTCCTGTTTATTTTGACTATGCTCATCAAACACATGCATGATATTCTGGGGTCTATTTACATCACCCTCTACAGGGGTTTCTTCAATGTTGTACTCTTTAACTGTAACCTCTGGTATTTCTTTTTCAGCTGTTTTAGCCTCTTCTGAAATTGTTGTTAACTCTTGTGGTTCATTCATTTTCAATCTTTTTCCTCTTTCTTTTTCTTCATCTTCAATGATCATTATGTCCTGTATGGGTATTTTAGATCCAACCAATGCACTATCTATTTCGCTTTCTGTCCCTGTTGTTGTGTCAATCAATGCCATTTCTTTGTCGAATGCATCCGGAATGATTTCTTCTTTATATTCTAGCCAATTGGCTCTGTCCGACATTCCTTCAACAATCTGATGGTTCAGGGCCTTGATACGGTGCTCCATTCTTCGTTTTGATATGATGTTTAACGGGTCATACTCCATAGCCATATCTGACTCAAAATTCATATCTTTCAACAACTTCTCTATATGCACTACAGCATTCTTATTCTTTATTGTGAACGGACCAAATGTGAATGGGTATTTAATGTCTGTAGCTTGTCTGTGAACCAAAAAATTGTTATCTTCCACAATCAACTTTTGTCTTAAGAATTCCAAGGCAAAAACCCTTAAATTAAGAAAAGCTGGTAACACATAGGGTTTATGTCTGAACCCATATAATCTGATTACTGTACTGTCTTTCGACAAAAACCAATCTCCTGTTGCGTATTCTGTACTCAATTGCATGGATGCCTGCATTTCCGGTAGTACTCTAGGCAGATTTTTTCCAAAAATCATTCTATAAATCTCTGAAAGCATGTAATTGATGTAATTGAACATGTTATTTTCTAGTAAAGTCGTGAAAAGGATTTCTGGGAACTACAACTCGTCTTGACTGGCTATCATAATCATTTTCATCAAAAAGGCCTGAAACCTAAAATGTCTGAGAGTGGGAAAATTGACCATCTGGTCATGAATCTTTTCTGTTAAAAATGCTTCAAAATTAAGTCGAGGGATTTGATTTTCACCAATCCCTGACTAGACTGTACTCATTTTGTACAATAAACTCAATTGAAACTCGGTTACATACAAATTCGTATCCAAACCTAGAACTACGGCCAATAATGTCAAAACTAACTGGGTATTTTCATTAAAAAGATTGATATCTATAGGGTATGGGACCTCCGAAATGCTGGTCTCTGGCTTGAGACACGATGACAAAAACATTTCCCTATCATTTTGAGAAACATGATGATAATTTTCAATAATGGAGACTTCAGAGAAAACCTCAGGGTCAAGGGTTTGGGAACAATCTACTTCTAGGGCTTTAATTAACTCTGCTGGCTTTATTTCACAAATGACTCGGGTTTTTTGGCTGTTTAGAATGACTTTCTCTTCCCGGGAGTAATTTTCGACACACCATGATACGAATTCTGGGAAAGAAGGGCTTTGGTCGAGGCAAAAGGCTATCAAAGACGACTGGTGAACTCTGTGGGGGTCTGTCCCTTCCTTTAACAATTCAGACAACCTAATTTTTATATCAGATATTGGAAACCTAATTAGGGTATCGTAGACGTCTTCGTATCTATCCTCTAGGGCTTCTTTTGATTTAAAAACGCCTATATCGTGCACAGTCTCCATTTAAACGTTTCTTTAAACAAAATTATGTTTAAAAAAGTAGGACAGGTCACACGACCCTACCTGTATGTACCCGCCTTTCGCCTTCTGTCGCAATCGCAGACCTCCACCAGTCTTCAGAGCTCTTCGGGATAGTGACATATGCAGAATGCCGTTATGTGGAGCCCCTTTTGTTTTATATAAGACTTTTGAATTAACTTCCCTGCACCTTTATGAATGCGGTTCATATCTGACCATTGATCTCAAGACTTTGTTTTGGACCGTCAGATCTCGCCTCCCTTTATTCCATCTGGTGGTATCCGCGATCAAAAAGCTGTTTTCTTTTCCGGTTTATTCTCTGCGCGGATCAGCCACCTGCTGACACCTGTTCGAGTGGTTTATTCTCTGCGACCGCTCTTCCTCATATCCAGTGTGCACCTTCCTAGATGCGGATGAAACAATGGCCGTTGATTTGATTAAGGTTTATATCGGCCCTCCGATTGCTACAAAGTATAACGCCATGTGCTATGACCCCGCCATGCTTGCTCTATCTTCCACGTATCAGGTCCCACCCTGCCACGTGTACTGACCCCACCGCGCTTCCATATTTCGTGGTTCCTCCCGACGCTATGGTGGTTTCCTTTACCGCTATATTACATATGCGGAAGGATGAGGTTTGGACACGTGTCCCGGCGGTATTGAGTCCGCTACCACCCACATCTATTTTCCGTCGATCACTTTGGCGATGTGGGAAGCAATATCGGCCATTGATCGGGATTTTTGACATCTCTGCCACCAAAACTTGATCAGGGTTTAATCTTTTCACAAATTTGCTTTCAGACTTTGCATAAGTGGGTTTTTTCCTCTTGTTTTTTAATTGTCAACCTTTTCTTCAACCTCCTTTGTGATAATTTCTTCCTTGTTTGGACATTTTAGCAAACTTTTTGGATTTAGTCATTCTCAAACCTTAGTGTCAACACATAGAATACCAATCTTTTCTCTTGTTACATGAGAATTATGTCCAAACACAATGTATAGTTCAATGCGCTTTGTGTCAGTGATTATTTTAGCACCCATCTGCATTTCATAGTTCAATACATCTTCCATCCTCTCAAATGCCTGGTGTATTTTCTCTATATCTAAAAAAATTGGATTTCTCTTTTATGATGGTCTACCTCTATACCAAGCCGGTAGATGTTGCAAGTTTGTTGAATTGTAGCAACAAGGGAATGCAAATTGTAATTATTATTTCCACGGAACCTCTTCAAGAGACAACTTGAAGTTTTTATGATATCATCTTTACATCTTACCATGGATTTGGCATTAATGTTATTTTCCCAGCACCATTTCTTCCTTCTGAATTTTCGTTTATCCTCCCACTTCTTGTAAACTGAGACAAGAGTAAAAAGGTCTCCATCGAGATGGAAGAAACAAAGTTTTAAACAATCAGACTCTGATTTTTCTACCTACGATACGCAATCCATATTCTTACCTATCATGAAGATGGACTACATATCATAGGTCTGAAACGTCGATAAACCCCTCCTTAACACAATGAATCCAAAAATCATGGAGAATAAACTAGCACACTGTGATATGCTGAGAGAGAAAAATCATTATATTCATTAAGAGAATCCTTAATTATAATGATTGTAACTACATCTCTCTATATAATATTCCCTATCTCTCCATATAATATCCCCAATTGTACTTGTGGGTCCCCTATTAGGGTTATCCCTATTAAATATTCATGTAACCACATTACCTATATATTCAACCCCATATATACATCCCATGGAGTTATAACATATTCAAATTCAACAATTATTTTATGGTGACCTTCTTATACCTTCTCCTTTTGTACTAAATGGTTGATGTTATCCATCATTCTATCCTTCTTTGATTATAAATTGAACTTTTAATTTGACATATATTCAAAATTTAGGGTTTCTTCAACCTTCTTGCCAACATAATATTCAAGTGTTTAGGTAGTTTATTCATCTATAATCTTTCAAAATACTAACTAGTGACATAGACCATATCCTTAGTCATATTTTATGATTCCTAAGAGTGATCTCCCCGCAAAGTGATATTCTTAGCACGTACTATAGCAATGTAAGATAATCGAAGAGTTTATGGAAGCATGGGTATAGGCGAAAATAAGGGACTTCCTATATACCCAAAGGTACATGGAAGATTAAATTTCTAAGCATATTTTATGTAATGTGGCCACAATAATTCATTGTGAAATTATCATAACAATTTGTTGTAACTATAAACAATGTCATAAACACCTCTACAAATATATGAGTAATTACGATAAGTTCTAACATTTGTTTCTTTTTCAACAATCCCAAAGTATACATATCTATGAAAAACCAATGCTCACACTATATATCTGCATATCTAGATTTATGAGAAAAATATACCCAAAACCATATGTAATTTTCATTGATCAAAAGTAAATAAACATAAACTATAAATAGATTATCGGTAATCATATATATATAAAAACTCCACAACCTTCCATTTTAAACATATACAAAATTTTCTACTTCCATATGTATCCATAATAAACCATGCAACCCTCGTGAGAATCAAAACTCATATTCTTTTATCAAGAGCAAGACAAAATACAGTGTTATCATAACATTTTAATAAATACAATTTGTATGTAATTAACATAAATTTTCATTCCAAGCCATATGGATTATTGAATTTCATTAGCAGTTCAGCTTGGATATTCAACAGGAGTTTGGCATAGGAGACAAGGGTGACAACTAAACCCTTAAAGTACATATGGACTCTAAGATTCAACAAGAAAATGTGAGAGGTAGGCATCGAGCAGAAAAGAGTTGTCACATAAATGAGCGATCGCTCAAGGGAGTTAACCAAACTGTTTTTCTCCGCTAGGGTCAACCTTCAAATATTATGAAGATTATACCAAAAGATCTACGATCGAGAACCGAGGGGGTATTAATTCCCAACTATATCACACCATCACCATAATAGACTGATTGTTTTCTGCCCAAAACACATCACTCAACTGCTGCATCACAACCCAAAAATAATGGGCGGATCTCACAAGGAAGAACATGAAAACGCCGAGTTGACAAGTAGGGAAACATTCCAAAAAGTTATTGAGGGTTCTTGTCTTTCACTTAACAGTAAGTTCACGAAATTTAACAGTTATTTGCAGACCATGACCATCTGCACATCGCATGCACTCCACAAACGTATTACACATGCCTTAATACCACAATTCACTTGGTACTTAACACACAATCACTTCAAATATATAAAATAATCGACTTAACCCTCCAACCTTTAAATCGAGGTACCTGACACATTTCACAATCTTTTGATAGATTGGTCTAGGGCTCGCTTCCTGCATTTCACATACTTAGTTTCTTGAATATACAGATAGGGAGGTGAACGAAAGGATTGAACACAGATAACAATTCTTGATTGTAACCATATCCGAGAGCATTAACATGATCATACACAAAGAATTACACTGAATAATAAAATTTGAATGAATTCATGTGCTAGCTAGAGTTAATATATAAGGGAAAGAAGGATGGCAAAGTGCGCAGGTATTTCCCATGAGATGTTGCAGTTGTTTCTATGAACATTCCATGCACTAAACCCGACTAGACCAGAAATTGGATAGTATTTGGTTTAGGGACTGAAATTTTGTTAAGAAAATGCTAGAGAATTTGATGAGACAAGAATGCCTTGTAGCACTAGGAGATAGGATGACATGGTAGAGAGATGTACCTGGAACTAATGTGGTGCTGTCAGGATGATTCATGGAGATGGATGAAACACCGAATGAAATGCTGCTGGCCACCCACGCTCGTGAAGGTTATTTCGGCCTGCCAACTCCTGTAAAAAATTCATTACACATATCTTGAGAGTTGGAGATACCAACAGAAGCAATTTATGGAAATAACAACAAATAATGCATACGCTGAGGCTATTTAGTTTATATACCAGTTGGTGCAAGGAGGAAATGTGCCCTAAGCAGGCATAGACTGGATCTCGTAGTTGATCATGTGCCTTGTAGGATGTGTGACAACTGTTTGGAAGCACTAGATTATGAGAATATATAGCAAATATTTCCAGACAATGCTCGCCCCAAAAATCTTATGAACTGTTGCAAAATGCTCACCGCCTTCATCATAGCCTTAGTATGGAGAGAACATCATCCTTTCACCCATTTCCTTCTAAGAAACTTGCAAGCCCTGAAGGTGCTCCTCCAATGCACAAGATTTGAACTACTGAGTCCCGACGGTGAGTTTTCTGAGGTATCCTTGATGGATCTTCTGCCATGGCGAAGAATGGAGGAAATTGGTGAGGAACCGTCCTTTGGTAACTTTCATGGAGCGCGGGCATTTGAGATTTGAAATTCAAATTCGCTTTTTTGAACACCGTGTCTGAACATTGAAGGGACAGGATATATATATTATGCATTATATGCATGGACTTGGTATATGACATACATTAGATTCTTAATAAATTTGTGGTCAAAATAGGTTATTTTGATATAAGATTATTTTATTTTTTATATATTTATTTCTTCTTCAAATATAGGATCAAAATAAGATTGAGTTACAAATGTTTTAATTGAACTAGCTCAGACTTTAGAGTGCTGACAATATATTAAATGAACTAAATCTGTGAAGTTGGTTATTATTACAGCAAACTAAAGAGTTGATGGGCATAATTCTATGAAATCATATTTATGCAGACTAAGTACAATGCTTCGAAATATATAAGTTGAAAATAGAAAAGCACTACAAACATAAAAGTTGAAACAATTTTAGAGGGCATACAAAACCAAATTATAATAAGGGAATTTCTCTACTCATTTTCATTACTCAAACATAACAATATATATACACATTTACAACATTTGCCTTACCACTATGTTTGAGGTCCATGGTAGACTCTCTCAATTGCCATGTCTCAAGACCATCTAGATAACCCCTCTCAAATGACAACCATTTTTTTATTATTCATGTTTACTCATGGTGCAGCTTCCCCTACGCTTCATCCATCTTCAACTACTCTTTAACTTCCATATGACTACTTGAGCACATCTTTGTCGCTTCAACTTCCACATTGATATTTCATCTTCCCTTAGTGCACTTCATATGTCATGCACAGTTACCCCATGCTCATCATGTGCACTCATTGTCATGCACATTTTTGCTCACATGCACTTGACTCATAGTTGGAATAACTAACTTGCATCCTCCTTGGATGCACATTCCACTTGAGCACACCCCTCAAAGTATCGCATGTTTTTTTTTGTTAATCCATGCATGATCGACATTATGTTATTTTCTCTTGCCGTACCACATTATATCTTCTATGTTTTCTTTTGTATCAAACTTGCTTGTGTAACACTAGCATGTACCAAGTACTGTTACATGCTAAGTACTGTACTTCCTTGAAGCCTGTACCAAGTCGCTTAAGTAGTCCTAGTCCCCTTGTTGTTACAACTATGTTTGAAATTCATGCAGGAAAGCATTCTTTGACATTGGTGTTCGTGGAAACAAAAAAGGGATCTGATTCATTGGAATACTGGTTGTGTTCCAATAGGTTTCCACTGTTCCAGCAACCAGTATTCATGGAGACAGAAGCCAAAGGAGCGTGAGAAAATGACTTCAAGCATCGACCTATTGACTCATCAACCGTGCGAGCTCCATCAACCATTCAAATGTTACATAACGATGTGCGGGCTCCATCGACCATTCAACCAATGTTACATAACAATGTGCGGGCTCCATCGACCATTCAACCAAAAGTTGTTTGATAGTGCACAGAGTCACATTGTATCGTTTTGTGTGGGCTCACGGTTATGATTGGAGACTAGTCCTTGGAGGGTGCACAAAATGGTACGCTGTGCAGCCCCTCCGTAATGCCAAGAGTCAAGACCATGATCTGTGCACAAAACTAAACTCGTTGTCCCATGTGCAAGCTCAACTCTACATGCGACGATACACATTTGATGGTTGCAACATGGTATTGCGGGCTCATCATATACACATTGGCCAGTGCAAAGGCAATTTGTGCGAGCTCACCATTTCATATGCCATTTCCGATATGTTACATGGGTGTATAAAGCTATTTTTCCAAAATTATTTTTCCAAGGACGCTTCTTCGAAAAAACTAAGTCTTTTCTTATTTTTCTTTTAGGTTCACTCTTTGGATGGTTTAGGGGTGAAACAAACTGAGGGTTTTCATCAAGTGGAATTTAAGCTTATGGAATCAGGGATAGTTTTCTCACTCATATTTTGTCAAACTTTTCAAGGATGAATTGCTTGTATAGAAAGAATAGGCAGTAAGGGCAGGGGGGGTTTACTATATCCAAGTGTATGGCATGATAATAAAAAAACCTGTAAAGGAGAAATATTAGACATGGTATGATAAAACATACCTTATAAGGACTCCGTCCAAATTGTAGTTGTATAGACATCATTAAAGAGTAACAACACTTGGATCAGTGGCCTTTAGCTCAAAATTTCAGGTGGGGCCCCACATCACATAACTTGGGGAGTTGTTGAGGGATCAATAGATTATTACATACACCAAAGGAGAAGCTCAAACAAGGCATAAAATTACTTGTGGAAGGTATTCCAAGACTAGGAAAACGTAGGGTTGGAATGTGTTTGCTAATAGATGGCATTATGAATGAAGAGACATTGGGAACATGTGGCATATGGGTAGAAGAAATGATTTTGATAACTAAATATACATAAGAAGCATTAATGTTCCTCAAAAGACACTAGGTGTAGTGGAAGTACATCCCATGCTTGTTAGATTAACCATAATTTGGTTCTAGACATATTATGTTGTACATTTTGAACAAATTTAAAGGGATCTATGGGAAAAGGTACATCTAGTTGTATCAAGACATGATCGTCAGGTTGGGTCAAGGGAGGATTATAATGGGTCAGTTTCTAAATGTCAATAACTTCAATTTTAGGTGTCCCTAAATATTCGGTTAAGTTATGTTCAGTGTATGTATAAATAGGTACTTCTCTTTCAAGTCTCTCTCAAATTATCAATGTGTGATTGTTTCTCATCTTAGCCTATGTTATAGTTATTTAACCATTTGCAGGTCAGAGGTGGTTTGACACTTTTGGTCGGAGACCTTCTTAACCCCAAGACTTACAAGTTAGATAGTAAACCACATTTGCTTGTTTTAAGTTTAACCAAAATTTTCTTTTATGTAAGAACAAACAAAACTAAGGAATTTTATGACACAAATCAACAAGAATAAATAACATGTGCAATAATTCTACCAACATCAATAAGAAAATAGAGTAGGGAACCCCCCAACAATTAGATTGGAAGTATGAAGTCTTAGGACCAAAATGTGTGTTGAATATTGTAACTTCTAAGAATATTATATTTGTACATTATTTATTCCGGAGATGTTCCATCCCTCCGAGGTGATTCTATTATGTATCTGGAGATGTTTATTCCTCCGAGGAGTTGTGGCAACTAGGGTTATTAGACCCACCATGTGGGGGTCGGCCCAGTCAGTTATAATAGGGTATTTAACCTAATGGTTAAATATGAGCCTACATGTACTTGTGTAAAATATATGTCAGAGTAGTGTAGAAATAGAGGAGGTGTGTTCCTCATTTGATACACTCACACACTTGAGAGAGGCGCACTTGTGGAGGAGAGGTCTGCTATGGTGGAGGAGGAGATCATGTCTTTGGTTTGCATCTTTGTATATTGCTGGTCATCTATATTGAGGAAGCTTTACTGGGTTTTCTACCCCATGAGGGTTTCCCAGGATAAATCTGTGTCTCTTGTGTTTATGCTATGCTTGTTGTTTCTTCAGTGATCCTGTATATGCTATTATTGTGAAATGGAATGTAATGCTACTATTTTCTGTCTTAGAATATTAAATTTTAACATGGTATCAGAGCTAACCTGAAGGAAGACAAGGTATGGCACTTACGACACTTGCTTTACTTACGACAATTTGAAGGTTAGGGTTTTACATAGCAAAAACCAGTCATCGTGGAACTTTCGCTATAAATCCATTTCTGCGAAGGTTTAGGGTCTGAAAAGTTTACAGGTCGAAGATAACATCCCCAGGTACCTTGTTTCCAAAGGGTACCCTCATATTCGTTTTACTTTATGAGTTATGATCAGTACAAGTTAGGGTTTCTGCCTCTTCCAGATCTCAGTCAAAATCAGGTGACCTTGGAAAAAAGGTCATAACTTGGGCGAGGAAGCTCCAAATGAAATTTCGTAAAAAGTGACAGGTAGTACACAGACTGTACTATCGCAAAAAATGTTTTTAGAGGCCGAAGGTGAACCAGAGACACGTGGAACTCCGTACAAGTTTGCTCTCCTGTTTTATCCCATAAACAAGTCACGTTGCGACACTTGGAATAACTCTCTCTCAGAAAATCCAATTGAGGTCAGACCTATCAGGATGGAAAGATGACAGGTCAGGCTACTGCACAAAACGTTTTCAGAGCCTGTGGAGCAAAAATTTCAGAGTTATAGCAGAAGCAATCAGGTGCATATTTCTGTCAAAACAGAATTATTTTTAGCACCTTTATTCATGGCTTCCGGAATTTAGGGTTTCGGAGAAAGGTTGAATTTTTGAAGTCTGTAACCACGGCTGGAAGCTCCTCAGAAAAATAAGAGTTTAGAGCCTTGGATTGAACCTTTTGATTGGACAAAAGGGTGGGCTTCATCAAACCCTAGTTCGGGTTCCTATCCAGAAGATCCAGAAGTTTCGAAGGCAATTTTGAGGGGTCAAATTTTGGAGATTTCAAAATTGAAGAATGCTAGGTTGATCAGCTCAGCAAGACACATTCTTCCATCCATTCAGAAGTATGAAAGTCAAAGATTGAATTTTTAGGGTTTCTCTAGCAAACCCTAATCAAGCTCCAGATCAAGTTTCAGGGGGAGTTGAGGCTAAGGCCTTACATAAGAAGACTACAAAAAGTCTCGACAGGTATGACTTAAGGAGGTTCAGGTATGCCTTGAAATATGATTCTTGATTAAGTTCATAATGTGTTTGTCTTCATGTTATTTAGTACAATCTTGATTAATGTTATTAATTGTCTTATCACCCTAGTAACAATATGAATGCATGTGAATGATCGAAGACATTCATTGATTAGGGCTATATGATTCTACTTATGCATTATGGTGTTGTGTGAGGTTGATGTTGTCTGCTAACAAGACAAAGGTACATTACAAAAGACAAATCAAGTTCCATGACCATGAAACATGATGACAAAGACTAACGAGGTATGTATGACTTTGCTATATTATGTTTAACCTACGAGACATGCAGGTTCTAGCTCAGGATCTCTAAGTCATTGAAGAGATTGTTTAGGTATGTTGTACATAACTAAGCAGGTATACTAATCCAGGTATGTTTTCCTATGTCATGTTAGAATCTTACCTTATGTAAGTATACTTGGTATGATTGGTTAGTAATCAAGGGTTTATGCATATTATGTCTCTTATCTTGGTTGATGATTTAACTAACTAGATCAAACAAGAATATGCATGAGTAAAAGAAGACTTCCTTGAAACCCTGAATACTAATGATCATGACTGTACATATTCAAGATTATTTAGAATTAAAATGTTTTGATAATATTGAGAATATACTAATGAATGTATGTTTGTGTATGAGATCATGAGGATGACACTAGTGTACAATTGAACATGCACAGTGGTACAGAATGAATAGAAGTTCAGAAGACATACAGAAGATCAAGCGGGAGGCAACCACACAAACATAAAAGATAAGTATTTGAGTTGTTATTAGAAATAGTAAATGATATTGCTTGTATGCATATTTGTATTCCTAGAATATATCATGCTGAGTGTAAACATTCATAAAGCATTGAACAGTATACTACTAATATGCATATGATTGGTAAGTTGGACTAACATTCCATTGTTGCTTGTCTAGAATGAAACCTCTTTGCTAACATGCTAAGAGCTGTGCACACTCTCGATAGTATGTTCTGGTAGAGATGGAAGGCATCTAGATAGCCACTGTATGCATACAGGATATGGGAAAGTGTTGTGCCAAAGTATTGGTCAAAATAGTTGCATAACTATGTAAATGATATCTGTATGCATAATAGGTTATCATGTCAATATGATTTGATGATTATGAAGTATTACTAATCATGTACTTAATTTTGATTTGTAGGAAAGATCATGATGAATGATGAGCTCTAAATAGCAATGGATGTTCAATAGACATGAGGTCTCCGAGAATTGAATAGGACTGGATCGTCTCTGAGCTTCGGTTCAAAAGGTACATGATAGGACTGGATCGTCCCTGAGCTTCGGTTCAAAAGGTACATGATAGGACTGGATCGTCCCTGGACCTCGGTTCAAAATGTACATGATAAATCCTAGAATTGTTCTAGGTTACATCCAACATGAAACAGGGTTGGCTCTGTAGATATGATACATCCAACATGAAACAGGGCTGGCTCTGTAGATATGATACATCCAGCATGAAACAGGGCTGGCTCTTTAGATGTGATACATCCAGCATGAAACAAGGTTGGCTCTGTAGATATGATACATCCAGCACGAAATAGGGCTGGATCTGTAGATGTGATACATCCAGCATGAAACAGGGCTGGCTCTGTAGATATGATACATCCAGCATGAAACAGGGCTGGCTCTGTAGATATGATACATCCAGCATGAAACAGGGCTGGCTCTGTAGATGTGATACATCCAGCATGAAACAGGGCTGGCTCTGTAGATGTGATACATCCAGCATGAAACAGGGATGGCTCTGTAGATGTGATACATCCAGCATGAAACAAGGCTGGCTTTGTAGATGTGACACATCCAGTATGAAAGAGGACTGGCTCTGTGGCGGTAAATCCTAGATCTGATCTAGGTCACATCCAGTATGAAAAAGGACTGGCACTGTGGTTGGGATTGGATCGTCCCTAGACATGAGACTTGTCTTAAAGAGATAAGGATTGATCATCCTGGAACTTGATCTGGATTGCATCATCCATGGACCTATGTCCTAAAGAGAGCAGGATTGATCATCCTGTAATATGATCGTGTGATGACGATATTGATCGTATGATGACGATGCTGATCATGTGATGACGATGCTGCCGATCGTGTGATGACGATGCTGATCGTATGATGACGATGCTACTGATCGTGTGATGATGATGCTGATCATATGATGACGATGTTGATCGTATGATGACGATGCTGTTGATCGTGTGGTGACGATGCTGATGATCGTGTGATGACGATGCCGATGATCATGTGATGATGATGCTGATGATCGTGTGATGATGATGATGATGATCATGTGATGACGATGATGATGACGATGCTGATGATCGAGTAATATCAACTCTGATGATGTTGATGTTCCAGTAACTAGTTGAGTTACTGATGATGATGAATTGAAGAAAGCTTTCGATGATATATAGATGACGTAGTCAATGACTCCTTGCTCCTGCAGATGTTGTTACAATATCCTTCTCGTTAAGGGGGAGTGTTGAATATTGTAACTTCTAAGAATATTATATTTGTACATTATTTATTCCGTAGATGTTCCATCCCTTCGAGGTGATTCTATTATGTATTTGGAGATGTTTATTCCTCCAAGGAGTTGTGGCAACTAGGGTTATTAGACCCACCATGTGGGGGTCGGCCCAATCAGTTATAATAGGGTATTTAACCTAATGGTTAAATACGAGCCTACATGTACTTGTGTAAAATATATGTCAGAGTAGTGTATAAATAGAGGAGGTGTGTTCCTCATTTGATACACTCACACACTTAAGAGAGGCGCACTTGTGGAGGAGAGGTCTACTATGGTGGAGGAGGAGATCATGTCTTTGGTTTGCATCTTTGTATATTGCTGGTCATCTATATTGAGGAAGCTTTACTGGGTTTTCTACCCCATGAGGGTTTCCTAGGATAAATCTGTGTCTCTTGTGTTTATGCTATGCTTGTTGTTTCTTCAGTGATCCTGTATATGCTATTATTGTGAAATGGAATGTAATGCTACTATTTTCTGTCTTAGCATATTAAATTTTAACAATGTGAAGGTGAGAATGATGCATTTACGGTAACTCTCACACAATATGAAAATACTCTCATGAAGACAAGTACCCTCCAAGTGAGTTGAAATGGTCTTTATAAGTCTACCTTAGGTATCGCAAGCACACCCCTCTTATAATCATTTGTGTGAAATTAGAAAAAACCATTAAGATTACCATTTCGCATATCAATGGTTGAGGGGAACAATTGTGGGTTAGGTGTTTGGATATAGCTAGGGAACATGGGATGTATGTATCAGGCCTAAGACTCTAAGAGAATTGGTGTCACCTTAAGGAATTTTCAATTATATCAAAGCTCCTATACATGCTTAACTTACTAGACATGCAAGAGGGGATAATCAGGTGGTTTTTACGTGTACTTCAGATATAGGAGCATCATATAAATACCCAACTTAAAGAAATAGGCACAATCAAGCTAATGTGAAGTTTAAACTCAAGCAAATATGTCAATCGAAGGAGGAAACTGTTGTATTGCAAAGAAGCTCTGAATCACTAAAAAAGGAAAATGTGGCCTTCCAATGCAGTAGATCGACGATGTAATAATTTGCCATAACATTCTCCAATGATTGTTTATGTTTAGATATATGCAAATGCCTAAAGTACTCAAATGCATTTCTAAGTAATGCTCTAGGTGCAAACTTATATGTTTTTATGCAGTTAAGTTTAACAAGCATTTTCACTAGGACCCCAGTGCCACGTCGTTGGGCTTCCCCGTTCCTTAATTTCATTTCCCCGACATGGCACCACTCCGTCGGGTCCAGTCATTCGTAGTTTCCATTCTTCGGCAAGGTACCACGTCATTGGGTCCTTGCGTCCACTCTTTCCGTTCTCGACAGGGTACCGCACCGTCGGGCCCTTCTTCCATCATCCTTTCGTTTTGACTTGCGGGAACTTAATATAGGGATTTCAGGAGCCGTTACCTTCTATCCTCTGTCTACACACTATTAGGGACTAATGGCGCTGAGGAGTGAGTCCATTCTCACTGCGTGCCCCCCAACTCGTATGTGACCAGCTCCGTCGTGGCCCACCTCGTACGCCCTCACGCTTTCCTCTTGAGCAAGCGGATCAATGCTTATCTGCTCAAGCGTGGTATTCCGTCAGAAGTCGACATCGTCGTCGCTCTCCCTGTGTGTGATTTTCCCGTACTCTAGGACCCTTCATATTCCTTTGTGTGTCCGTCGGTGAACCATTTCACCTGTCGCTACACACATTTCTCACAAATGTAAATTAGTAGCAATGTCCTCAATAATCACAATTTGATTTATAAATCTGTTGCTTCATTAAGCATCTATAGTTTACTCAATCGTTACTCATTCGTCTAATCACATAATCAATTGCACAACTAGTCGTTCAGCACCATTCATATGTACAGTTTTCATATCAAAGTTAATTGTTAAACAACATGAAATCGTCCATTCACAATAACTACCCAAATGCACATATATCAATCAATCGTAATCATAAATATACTCAAAATAAAATCATAGGGTTATTTTATTAATGTTTCAAACAGTCAGGTCACTCAGCAGGTGCCCTCAATGTCTACAGTAGTCTAGGGGCACTACATACACCCCTACTTATTTAGAACTTTGTCCCGAAGTTCAGAATAAATGCGAAAATCTATGATGCATCTCAGCTGCGTCCTCCCAAGTCGCACAACTAGGACTATAAATGTCCCACTACACTTGACTTGATCAATCCGTGCTAATCATTAAGCAAGATGTAATCAATCAATTATCCCACCCCACGCAATATAATTTAATTCCTTAATTCATTTATCAATTATTATCGTCATTCACATCTTCAGGTTTTCCTCAATCATTTAAGACATAACAAGGCTCAAGAGACCACTATATCGAAGTTGTTCAGCCGGGTCACTTGACAGGTGCCCTTAAGGTCCATAGTCATTCTAGGGGCATTACATACACCCCCTCTTAAATAGAACTTCATCCTGAAGTTAATTTTTGTTCTTGTACTTTCGACACTAAGCTTTATCTTAATTTCCTATTATCATCTTCTTTCCATTTCCTTCTATTTTTCTCCAACAATCATGGCCATAAGCACAAGTGGTTCTAATCATTATTATTATTATTATTATTTTCCAACATGGTTCCAATACATTCTCAGGAACTCAATCATAATTGTGTATAATATCAATTCGATAGTACATTCAATAACTGTCGGTCCCAACTAGATTTTCGATATCACTTATTCTTGTCATTAGTATCATCATGTTCAGCTCCATGAGCTTATCATGTATTTCCCTTATCTCTTCATTTATGTTGTCATAGGACCACTTCGACAGATTCATCAAGTCGCACAAAGTGTCTTCTTAACCCCATCAAGTTCCATCTCGAAGGCCAGTTGTCATTTTATCATGTTTGATTATGACCTGAGGTTAGCTTCATTGCGTTCTATTTATTATGCTAATCGTCTCCATACTTCTTTTTACGAAACATTGCCTTCATTTGACCATTTCGATACCATGGTTAAATTTCAAGTTCGTAGTCATGAGTTTTCATAAATGGTTTTGTCGTAATGCAAAATGCATGTCATTGAGTTCAGCTCATCATACCAATCACATTGATATCATTTAAAATTGATCAATTTTTCGTCATTCAGCAAATCGACCAATTATATCCGTCCACTTGTTTTCTCATCATGGCTATGTAGAAAAAGGTTTAAAATATCATTGGTCTTTGTTGCAAGTTTCTCCGAGTAGATTTTTCTTAAAATACAATTTTACGTTATTGATACCATCTCTATTCGACAATTTAATGCTCATAGTTAGTGAATGATTTTTTTTTCTTCTTCTTCTTCTTTTTTTTTTTTTTTTTTTATACTAAGTGTCTACTCCTAAGTTATAGTTCTTTGGCTTTCCAAAGCATTTGTTCTGGAACAATTATTCCATATGTGAATTGGCAAGGATCTCTATCATAGTTGAAATATATCTTAAATAAGTAACACTTGCAAACGGAAACCCTAAGGGTACAATTTGACAAAAAGGAAGGCTATGTCTTTAATCTTACAACCTACAATCCCCTAAGTGAACTGTGAAATATAGGCATGTGTTAACTTTTCATCTAGTTCATTTTATAACATCAAGAAATATCATAACATTATCTTATCTTTCAACCAGTTCATATTATCATATAAACGTAGTATAAATATAATAATACATTAGCCTTTCATAGTATCCCATAAAATAATTATGAACTATAAACAAGGCATTAACCTTTCCTTTACATCTTGCTATTCCATTAACGAAATATGAAATATGGTGATGCATTATCCTAAATTTACCTAATTCATTTCATCACATAAACGTAATATAAAATATAATATAATAATACATTTAACTTTTCAAATTACATAAGAAAGTACAAAATATAGACAAAATATTAATCTTTCTTCTACTTCCAGTTATCCCCCAAAAAATATGTAATATCACACTACTTTATACTATCATGCATAAATAAAAAATATTACAATATCTTTCAACTAAATCTTATAATTATAATAAGGTATTATAAAATATAATAATACATTAACTTTTCATCCATGCCATAAAGAAATATGAAATAAGAACATGCCATAAAGGAATATGAAATAAGAACATACCATACATTATCATCCATTTCATGTCATTGCATAAATGAGCAATATTGCAATATCATTCAACTAGTTTTTATAATTATAATAATGTATTATAATTATTGACGTAGTACCACACGAAGCGCCACACAGTCCCATCGAAAACATGCAGGTTGATCATGAGCCAGCTGCAGCCATATCCTGGAGATCTCATCGTACACAGTCTCGCTCCCGCCATATCCTCAAGGTTCAATGCCCATCTACCTGCATTCAACGCCCATCTACCTGCATTCAAGGCAGTGCAGTCCATTACAAAATGCCAAGAGAGCTGGTCCTCATTCTCGTCCTGCAAATTCCTATAGTTGGAGGTGCTGAAACATTGTTCTTGTCCTCTGCAAATTAGAACCTGAATCCTATTGCGAGCAGCTGGAGCGGCTGAATCGTCCTCCTGTAAATTAGAACTTCAGGTACTCCTCGTCCTAAAAATTCCTATCATTCTCGTCCATTTAGTTTAGTATCTGGATTTTGTACAAGGCCCATGGGGTATGGGTATTTTTGTGCCTTCTTCAAGTTATAAGAGGTTGCATATTTCAGTTACTGGAGATATCTGCGAGTCTGTTGTATGCTTGAAAATCTTCATCTAAACATTCCCATATAAATTTCGTACCAACGTTTTGTAGTTTGTATGTTCTTATTTCAAACTTTATCAGTTTTTAGAGGTTTGTACTGGTTCTTATACTTTGTAGTGGTTGTTATACCATAGCATGGATTTATATTTAGTGTACCTGACTATTTCTCAAGGGACGCTCCCTCCAGTCACTCATCCTAGTACTTTTGTTTAAAGCACTTCCCAGCACAGTCTTTGCAAGGTCGGAAAGCCCCCCTGGAACAGATGGAAAAACCTTTTGAAGGTCTAATTTAGGCGCTTCACAGTAGTGAAAACACTCCAGCTCTCCATAGGAATCAGAAAGACGCTTCAGGTCAGAGTGCAAAGCATACCCTAACTTCAAAATGCTAGTTGAATGAAATACAGCTTTAAGGCACAAGTCCAGTGCACCTGGTTCTTTGTTAAATAAATTCACCATCTCAAATATAAAAAGCTTTTTTGCAGTAGCAATCTCTGATATCGAAACCTACAGAATTAAAGGTAATTCAAGGTTCCAAAAAAATAAAAGACAAATCATCCTTGGTTAATCGAGACGATGGAAGGGATGATTTTCCATAACTTGATTGCAATTATCTTTTTGAGGATCTTGTATTAAACGTTGTAGAGGGAGATGGGCCTAAATCTATCTACAGATGTCTATATTAACATCGTTTTCCATGAAACCGTTTTCCTGTATCGCACTGAAACATTTGCTCCGATGGATGTCCATCAATATAACCCTGGCATCCATCAGTATCACCCTGCATCCAAGCATCAGATGGTGGATTCCAAGTATGTAGGCAATGTGATGAATGGTAAACAACCTTTAACACCCTGCCCGACTGCGTGATCGTCGCTTCAGATAATTTTGTCATAAATGTTATTCGTTTGAGTAATATTTTCCAACTTGGGCAATTCATTACGATTTGGTGGAGAAACACTCAGTATTAATGCAACCGTCTGACATGCTCGTGCAGCCATGCCCATTTGAATTTTGAATTTTGAAATTTTTTGTTCCACCTTACTACCAGCTACAAGTGACATTGCCGCTTCCCGCCCTCGTTTGAGTTCGAACATATTCATAGATAGGAGCACACGATATTTTTTTGTCACTGGCCTGGAGTTTAATTCACAGCCATGGCTGACCTAAAGCCTATAAAAGCCTATTTGTATGGATGAGCTGCTTACTATCTTATGAAAATCTGCCTCCTCAAATGATGATGAGAAGCCCAAATTGAGAGTAAGAGGTTATATAATTCTCTTTGTGGAGACTTTTGCGGGGGATTTCTCCCTACTTCATGTCTAAATAATGACACTGATATTACTATTTGCATTTTACACCACTGTCATTACGATTTGCATTTACACCTCTCTCACTCTGCTGTCGTGACTATGCAAATTTAGGTAGTTACCATCCGACTCAATTTTCCAGCATGATGAATCTTTACCGCCAACCTTTACAGGTTTTGTAAATGGGAGTAAAATGGTACTAGTGTAGTGTTCTTCCGTAAAAATATATTAAGAAAGGGTTCACTCAGGTGTAGAACTATAGACTTATTTGATTATTCTGCCAACTCAATGCAAGTTTTGGTTACAACTCTTTTGACATTAACATGGTTGGAAACTTTTAATGTCAAAAATAAAAATGTATTTTATTTTTAGATAATTTATTTTTTATTTATCAAATTTAAAAAATGTAGATGTTATAAATTGTGAAAACTTCAATTTTATAATACCATGAATCTGGGTTTTCGACAAATGGTACTGACATGATAACATGATAGTAATTTCACAATTGCATTTAATATAGGCCGTTATTAGGTTTGCTTAATATAATGGATCTATATTAAGCATAAACTCTTCTCAATTGAAATATATACTTATTGTTGTGCTCCAAACTAACTTTATATGAGTCGATTGAATTGTAAAAGTTTGTAACTTCATATGAGTAGGCTGATTTGTAAAAGAAATATATACTTATTCTTGTGTTCCAAACTAACGGCATATGACTGGGTTGAATTGTAAAAGTTTGTAACTCCATATGAGTAGGCTGAATTGTAAAAGTTTGTAACTCCATATGAAAGTGTCTATTGTTTGGATTTTTTTAGTATTTTTTAAATTATTAATGATATTTTAATGGAATTTAATATTTATGTTAATTACTTTTAAACCATTCACATTATCACATTATCATTGATGTTTATCTTAATTAAAAAAAATTTATCTAAATTATCAAAACATTTTATGATTTTGGTTTGGATTGTTTATTTTATGAGATTGTTTAAAAAATAAATATTTGTCATTAGAATTATCAAAATATTTTATGATTATGTTTTTGAAAAAACATTTAATGATTTTGTTGACTTGAATTACATTACATCATTTAATGATTTTGTTTTTCCACTACCCTTGATCAATGCATTGATTGCATTATATCATCTCAATTATTGGCATATGACTTGTACCACATCTCCTTCATCTTCTTGCCACATATTTTCTACTCATCCCAAGGATTTTTTTGACTTTCTACTTTCCATAACACTTACTTAAAAATGAAGGGCTAACATAGAACATGTTATTATGAGTGTATAAATATTATTACGTCTAAATTTATGATAGAAATAGGAAGTGTTCCCCTTGTCATCCATAAGCAAATGGAATAGTTGAGTGATTTAATAAAAAAATTGTAAAAGGATTTAATAACAATCCACCAGTCTTTAGTCTTGGAACCCTCTCTTATTCTTGAGGTTTTGGAATCCTTAATTTTCTTTAAAATATAGATAAATTTCTAGGAAATAGTTTACATTGTATATGGAACACTAACTCTCTCCTTTTTTTTTTTATCATTATATAATTACACCTACATATTTTTTGAATTTAATTTTATGTAGGATGTTAAATATAATAAATACTAAGAGAATTTGATTAAATACATGGATTTATTAAACCCTGGATCTTCACCAAACCACTTAAACCACTCTTTATTATTTATTTATTTATTTATTTTCCAAAATTTTAAATATTTATATATATTAAATTTAAATATTTTAAATTTCTCCCTTAAATATAAATTATAATTTAAATTTTATCTATGATAATTTAAATATAACTTCACCAACCACTTCAACCTAATACTATAATTGACCTTAAAACTTTAAATCTATGAAGAACTTTTAAATTGAAAGTTCGTGAGTAGCTTTATATTTTTAAATATTAACTTTTAATTTTTTAACAAACCTAGGTTATAACATTATATGGAATCTAATTAAATTTAAATAAAATAAAACTAGCGCTATATAATTATACATGAAATTTAAATAAAAATGTATACGAAATTTAATTAAATATAAATAAAATAACACTAGCATTATATAATTATATAAGAAATTTTGCTGAAACCCCTTTTTTTTTTACATGGTATTTCTTTTTTTTCTTTTTTTAATTCTTATCAACAACTAAATTAAATTAAATTAAATAATAATTAATAAAATTAAATTAAATTGAATTAATTAAAAAAAATTAAATTGAATTAATTAAATTAAATTAATTAATTAAATGACATTAAATTAAATTAATTAAATCAAATTAAATTAAAAGTCATTAAATTAAATTAAACGAATTAAATTAAATGAATGTTAAGAGACACTACATTAAATTAATAAAATTAAATTAATATTTAAAAAACATTAATTTAAAAAAAAAACAAAAAAAAACAATATAAAACGCAAAAAAAAACCTTTTCTTTTTCGCATGGGGATTGATGCCAAGGCAGGATCGACGGCTCTCCTTAATCCGCGTCGGCAACATGCACACATGGTAAGGGTGGTTGGTGGTCGCGGAAAGGAAACCACCATCCCACGTGTTCATTCCTTACTCGTCTGCATACCAATAAAGCGGTATAGTAAACCGCTCATGGGCAACGCGGAAACCGTCTCACGTGTCGTCAAAAGTATGCCTATTTAAGGAGGAAATAAGGTTTTATTTGGCATTGTAGGGATGCTTCTCGCGTGGAGAGCTCGCGGTGCTGAGTGCTAGGGTTTAAGGGTGTGCGTGATGTGTTGAGTACGTAGACCCAAGAAGGTAATGCTCTTGTGAGAGCTTTGCGCTTGAAATTCGATGGAGTGCGTGGTTCCGACTTGTCTTGGTAGCTGGCTGTCTTGGAGCTGAGCGCATAGGCTGGCCTCGGAAAGGATTGCTCTGGCGCTTGCAGGGTGGTTGAGATGCGTGGCAGCCCCCATGGGTGTACTGGTGCGTGAGGGCCCCCTTCAGGATTGGCCTTCAGTCATCTAAAATGCTCTTGGTGTTGAGCGATAGGGCTTGGCCCAATAAAACAAAGTGAAGAAAAATATCACACAGATTTGAAACTGTCTGAAATTATAAATGTAAGGTTATATTACATAATCCCAAAATAGGTTTTCATGGGGATAATATTTGTTAACTAAAAAGCTAATCCTCTTCCAGGAAACTAAGCTTTAATTTTATGTATATTATTTATAAATCCAACTCCATCGTCGAAATAATCTCTCCAACTACGTTAGTTGGATTTGCTGCGATGCTTGTATTATAAACAATATTGCAGGCAACAATATTATTTGAATATTTGTTTTATGCCACATTTATTGAAATGAATGTTTAAAACAAAATATTACAGGCAAGAAGGCAGATTTGCATTAAAATAATAGGAAATGAAAACTGATCACTTTGGCTGGAGGTCTGAAATTTGGAGAACCCTCTGTAAATCCTGTGCGAGACTCATTGTTTCGTATTTATTATGAATACAATTTCTTTATATAAATGCAATGAAGTGTTTTTTTTTTGTTAGTATTAAATTTTAGATCCAAATATTATAACGGTAATATATATAGTGTTGTAACTTGGTTTATATGCATTTATTTATTTGTTTAAAAACATTGTTTATCCCAAATGCTTTAGCATTGGATTAATATTAGGGTTTGAATATTAAAAGAGTGTATATAGAAATGTTGTTGTTTTTCTGGAAAGGTTTGTTTAATGGGGTCTAGACTGAGCCCTAAATAAGCAGTTATATATATATATATATATCATTCAAATTCTGTTTCTGTTACGCCTTACGAATAAATGGGAAAAGGCTCTTCAAATTATCTTTTTGTAGCCATCATACTGGTTTGTTATTTTTTAGTAAATTTCACTAAAGTTCCAGGTGTAGTTAGGCCCTAAGGTCTCAGTGTCTGAGCCTTGCGCTCTGATACCAACTGTAGTGCCCTATCTAGGCACTGGGTCTATTCCAGGTTATCAGGTTATACCTAGTTTTTCCCTTAATTATTGTTAGAAGAAAACAAGAGATTCAACCATCTATATTTCTGTTTCTGTAAATGTTTAACTGTCTGTTTTCTATATGTTTACATGTCTCTGCAGTTAAATAAACATAATCCTAAAAATTTCCATTTAATTTTGTTCGTTTGACATGTATAGCTTGGAAATAAAAGAAAATACATTCTAATTAAGCTGGTTCAGAAAAATACCTGAAACCGTTGATTGCAGTAAGATAAGAAGATTTCTGGAATGGATTCTGTAAGTTACCTTAACAACCCCAAAATGATGTGTCCACCCTGCTGATCAGCTATTATCGTGCTGACCCTAGGAAATCAACGGATTCCTAGCCCCCGATCCCACAGACAGATAATCCCGACAGCCACTTTCCATGGTAATCATCCGCTGAGTTATCCCCCTCCTCAGTCTTTTCTTTTGAGTTTCCCACCTCCTCAAAGCTTCGAGTTAACCCCCTCCTCAACATTCCTCCTTTTTCACAAAAATCCTCACAGTTCTCCCACAATAACCCCCTTACTACTTTGTTAATTCTCCTCTTTATAGGAATCCACCTCCTTCAAAAGTCAACTTCCTTTTCAGCTGTCGTGGTCTTGGAAGTACATATCATTAATGCATCCCCTTTTGAGGTAATAAGGTGGATTATATATTATTTTATATCATCCCAATTTCTCTCTAGTAATGGAATTATTCAATAATTTATTCAAACATATCCTTTTAATTTACTTGGGATGATTCCGTCCGTTAATTAAATTAATAATTTATTTAATAAATTCATTATTATTCAACCCACTATACTTTATAAAAGGGATTATTATTATTATTATTATTAATTAAATAATATTAATAATATAATAATAATAACAATAACAATTAATAATAATAGTAATTAATTTAAATTGTGAATAGTAATTTAAAATATTTATTTGGTTAATGGATAAGTGTCAACATAGTACCTCTGTGTATAAACAATGAAATATAATTAATGATTTAATTAATCATGATCAACGATTATATAGCACACTCCTCTATTATTAATGTTTAACTTTTATACTTCACCTTGAAGACACCTTTGCTTGAGGATACTTACAATTACTGACATTTATTTTACACATGAGAACTTGATAATATTTTACTAATTAAGTCATCCACTAAACACTTAATTGACTTATCCATGATAACTTATATCATTGTTAAATCTTGATAAGTAGGTTGTAAACCAATATTATTGCGCATGTGCATAATGTGCATGCGTGGCCAGCGTATGCACAGGATGGACATGTACTATAGACATACGTCATATTTCCTATGCATAACAGCTAACTAATACTAATAATACTCTATGCAACTGAACAAGTATACATTCCTCATAATATTACTAAAACATCATCGGTTATTTTATCAGTTAACCTTTAAGATTTCATTTCATTATTCTTATGATTACATTTGTTTAATCAATCAGGTGCAAGGAAAGCTACCTACTACCACTAATTTCAGGTCAACGAATACCCAACCCTCAAAAGTACTAACTATCATATCCTCCCATCCTAACCTACTGCCACATCCTCTCTATCCTTCCTCTGCTAGTACAAAAGTGGATGTCGGACTCATCGACCTGACCACATAGAACTTGAGAGTGATAGCGTCGGCTGTACAGCGGACCTATCCTCCCCTAGCAGGAATCCGACCGTCGTCATCATAACTACATGGGGAGCGTGTCTCAGCACGACCCTCCCACGACTTCGAGTATCATAGGAACATAGGGTGGGCAACACATCCATCCCTCTCAACATACTGGGACTACGCCCTTATCAAATCATACTCTGTTGCTCTCGAGATTATCGGTCCATGTCATCGTTTCATCAATTTCGGTTGCTAAGGTTTACTGCTTGGATAGGTTCTTCTCTGTATATCAGATCAAGTACCCGGCTATCCCATAGCGCTCATGTCCTGTAGGTTAGTATTTCGCAAGATACACCTTTTATAACAAGCATTTCCATTCGATCACCAATTGATCCATATCATCAACATCATTTTATTTCACGTCACAATTCCATGAGAACAACATGAATCAAAAAGATCAAGGGAAAATTAAAGCAGGACAACAAATGGAAGAAGGCCTCAATGGAAATTATCTTGGCTCTTAAACTTCTCATATATGCATTTTACTTGTCTTGTTTATTAGTAATTATGTAAAGCAGTATAGCACTAAATTTGAAATTCATAAGGTAGGTATTTTAAGAAAGAAAAAGCATCATGACCAATTAACATATTTGTTGAAAATATTTATACAAGAATACTATAATGTTTTTTGAAATTTTTGTACTTTTTATGTTATTTGGTTTGTCAACAACCTTTTTATAAATATATAACTACCTCTTTTTTGTGATATATATATATATATATATATATATATATATATATATATATCCTATGGGATAGAGGAGGGCATCTTTTAACACATTGGTGACCCATTCTAAGTTTTCCGGTTTTCCCCAAGTACCGAACCGGTAATATTGGTGACCTAAATAACTATTTTAAATAATTGCCAATCATTTATTTGAATGTTGTATTTCTAAATTTCATTTTGTAAACCTCCATGGTATAATCAACTCTATGAATGTATGTAGGATGTAATATATGGCATTACTTGTACATAAAAATAGCTATCAACTCTATGAATGTATATAAGTATATGGCATTACTTGTACATAAAAATAGTTATCAACTCTATGAATGTATATAAGATGTAATATATAGCATTACTTGTATATAAAAATAGCTAAATAGCTAGTGTTTTTTATATTTAATTATTTGATATAAGTTTGTAACTTACAGATAGTTTCAATATATTGTACAGTTTCCATTCAAGTAGTCTTGGCTTCACTAATTCTAGATTATTGTCTATCAAAGAAGCAAGACCAACTAAGATGAAGATGAAGTTATGGGAAAAAATGGCATTGGCATTGGCATTAGCTTTAGTCTTAGCCAAACAAAAAGTAAAGAAGAAGACTGGATTAAAAAGAGGTTCAAAATCTTGGTAAGTTTATAGATTTTTTTTTACTTTTACAATTTTGTTTATAGATTTTTTTTTATTTTTACAATTTATTTTATTTAGTTTTTTTTACATGGTTTACATGGTTTATTTAGTTCTTTTTCTATTAGGTTGAGTTGCATTATTTTCATCAGATTCATGATGCCATCGGGGCATCACAGGAACTCCTACATTCCATCAAGAGCCGTAGACTCAGAGCTTTATTGCTTAAATTAGACTTGGAGAAGGCATATGATCGGGTAAATTGGTCATTTTTAAGGCTCATTCTAATCCAAATTGGGGTCCTGCCACTGGTCATTAACTGGATCATGTCTTGTGTCTCATCAGCTAGTATTGCTATTTTGATAAATGGTTCCCCTTCTACATTTTTCCAGTGCTCGAGGGGGATAAGGCAGGGCTGTCCTTTATCCCCTTTGTTGTTCCTTTTGATCGTTGATGCACTTAGCAGAATGATAAACTTTGCAAAGCAGGAAGGTCTTCTCAAAGGTATAGAGGTGGGGATAAATTGTGTTATATCACATCTTATCTTTGGGGATAATGTTTTACTGGCTGGTTTGGCAACAGCTGATGAGTGGAGGGTCTTCAAGAACATTTTAAATTGCTTTTGTCGAGTTTCGGGGATGAAGATCAGCCACACAAAATCTAGTTTCTATTTTCATAATTTGAGCGATGTTGATAGAAGGGATATTGCTTCCTTTCTACCTTTCAGTTGGTATCCATTAGAGGATGGGTTAAAATATTTAGGATTTTTCTTGAGACCAAATAATTATCAGATAAAGGATTGGTGGTGGCTTGTTAAGAATTTTGAAGCCAGGATTACTCACTGGTCCTATAGATGGCTATCTGTGGGTGGCAGACTTACATTGATTAAGGCAGTTTTGATGGGAATACTTGTTTATTGGTTATCTCTTCTTGAGATACCTGTATACATCCTCAATGTTATCAAAAAATTGATTTTTAACTTTCTGTGGTCAGGTGGCTTGGACAGGGACTCATTGGTTATGACAGGATGGGAATCAGTCTCCAGACCAGAGCGTTTTGATGGGGCTACCTAGAATAGATTTTTTGCAGCGGGTGGTATAATATACTTGAATGAGGATCACTATTACATGTTTTGTCTCAACTGTGGTCTAGGAAACAATATGAAAGCAGAACTACTTGCACTTTGGTGCATACTGAGATGTGCCAACATTTTTGGTCTTGTTAATTTAAAGGTCTATGGAGATTCCCGTGTTACTATAAAATGGGCTGCAAAAGAATTTGATATTAATGTTATTGAGCTATCACATTGGTGTGCTCGAACTAGGATGGAAATTGAAAGGCAGGAGCATATTTCCTTTGTGCATATCTTTTGAGAACACAACGGTCTGGCGGATGATCTCTCAAAGAAATCTTTATTGGGCCCTGTAGGTTTACTGGTTTGGGAGGAATGGATGGATTCCAGCTTATTGGAATCTGGAGATGTTATTTTCTTTTAGACTATATTAGGGAAGACATCTGAAGTGATCCACATTTTGTATGTTGATAGAACTATGTCTTTTTTTGATGTATACAGATTTTGTATGGGCAGAACTTATGTAGTGGATTAGTGGTGATGGTATATGGGTCAATGACCACATTATATGCTGGAAATTCCTTTTGCAGAAAAGGGAAACTTTTTGTACTATTTGATTCAAAGGAATAGCAATAGTACGTCTTTTTTTCGGTTGAAAAAAAAAATATGCAATATCTCATGTGAGCTCAAAACCGTCACTTTCTTTGATGCACACACACACACACAAGAAACTCTCTCGTCACTCACTAAGTTCAAAAATAGCTTAAATCTACTCACTTAATACCTCCATAGGAGGGGACAAAAGAATCTTGTAGTTTAGGTAGGATTTTGGGGCTAGGCATCCAAAAACATAGTTGTTGTCCTTAGGGTGCTTTATAAATCCTGCTATAAGCAAGTGTTAAAAGAAAACCTGGATCATTTATATGGGTTCAATTTATTTATTTTTTTGTTCACAGGTCTTTAAGTAAACCAATAAACTTAATTTGGTATAAAAGCTATAATGAAGGAGGTCTTCTTTATGTATATTTTACTATGTTTATGTCTATTTTCGCATTAGAGGTAATCTATATGTAACATTTAATTGTTATTAGCAATAGAAAACTAGAGGTAGTGTCTTTGTATAATTTACTTGTTATTAGCAATAGAAATTATCTCAAAAATTATATTCTTGGTGTAGCCTCCAAGCTTCACATGAGGTCACAAAACATAAATTAGTTAGGTAGGATTGATTGGGCTAGGAATCCATTAATGCCCTCCAATCTACTTTCATTAGGTATATTTTGAAACATAGCATTGTTGACTTATAGGGTGCTTTATAAATCTTGCTATAAGCAAGTGTTAAAAGAAAACCCGGATTAGAAGTGCGTCGTGCCCAAGGAGGTTAAAGCCGGGGTATAGTTTCCCTGCTCTCCCCTACGAGTCACCCAACTCGTTGTAGGGAGACGACACTATACCGTACAGGCTGAACCACTGATCCACACTTGATGCAAGGTATCTTAGTGGCCAAAGTTAGGGAATCACCAAGGAGCACTTGTGGGTGCAATTGACTCCTAAAGTCAGCTATTGCCGTTGGGAGGTGTTGCCAAGTCTTCTAGATTGGAACATTTACCCCATCGCCAGTAGAACTGCCTCTTTCTTACCTTCACTAGTCAATTGGTGTGTGGAATCCATTGTCACCATCAATTGTGCTTTTGGAAGGCCCAGTTACATATCCGCGGAAAACCATACACATTTTTTATATTTATATATTCATCCTACCAAACTCATAATTAAACATAATCTACATTTTGTGACTCTTTCACTAAACCGACTTTGAACATATCACTCACTTGTTGCACCTTTTACACTAATTTGTAGCTTGTGATTTGTCTTGTTCATAGTCCATTAACCACGATAGATTAGAGTGGGAACAATAAAAATTCCTAGTAGAATTCTTTACCCACACAATATGTGCAGTTTTGAAGAGATGGGTAAACATGCACTTGAAGTTGTTTTTTTGTTTTGCTTTTAAATCGTGAAACTTTGGACAAACATAATTGCATGTTTATCAAGTCCCCACATCCTTATAATCATTTGGAAGGTCTTCTTGTAGAAGTTGATAAGAATTTCTAACAGCAAAGGTTTTTAAATTTTACATTTTATTTTTTACAATTTCAAATATTATGAGTGATTCAATATCAAGTACTTATATTGAAAAATCCATGGAAGTACATCCCATTGGAGTTTCACTACTCGTCAATCTTTTTTTCTCTTCGTCTCATTCTCATACTCCTCTTGATTATTTATCTCCTTTGTTTAAGAAAGAGGGTTCGTGAACACCCCAAACATATTAATGAACTCGGCACAAGTCCTCTCTAAATGATTCACATGATATTAATCATATATTTCTCCATAAGTATAGTGAAAACTCACATGTCTTTTCATTTAAGTCATGACTTTCCATTTCGAGCCTACATGAAATACAATGGGCTCTATTTTGCCATGTGCTCTATTTTGAACGAATGCTAGCTCTCCTTCTAGCATAAGCATTTCCTTCTAGCATAACACACATGCTTATGTTAGAAGAAAAGCAATCAGTCGCTAGCTTTCCAATATAAAAACCCTGAGCATGGTGATTGGTGGTTGGTTGCTAGCTTATACCTTGAGCTTGTGCTATGTACTCTATTTTCAAATAAGCACATGGCACAAGATCAAGGAAAGCTAGCGACTGCTAGCTTTCCTTCTAGGATAATAACACATACTTATGTTAGAATGAAAGCTGGCAGTCGCTAGCTTTCCAATAGAAAAATCATGTCCATGGTGATTGGTGGTTGCTAGCTTATACCTTGATCTTGTGTCATGTGATCTATTTTGAAATAGGCACATGCCAAAATATCAAGGAAATCTAGCAACTGCTAGCTTTCCTTCTAGCATAATCATTTCCTTCTAACATAAACACACATGCTTATGCTAGAAGGAAAGCTACCAGTCGCTAGCTTTCCAATAGAAAAACCCTGTCCATAGTGATTGGTGGTTGTTAGCTTATACCTTGATCTTGTGCCATGTGATCTATTTTGAACGAATGCTAGCTTTTCTTCTAGCATAAATATTTCCTTATAGCATAACACACATGTTTATGTTAGAAGGAAAGCTAGCAGTCGCTAGCTTTACATGGTGATTGGTGGTTGCTCGCTTATACTTTGAATTTGTGCCATGTGCTCTATTTTGAACGAATGCTAGCTTCCTTTCTAGCATAAGCATTTCTTTTTAGCATAGCCCACATGCTTATGTTAGAATGAAAGCTAGCAGTCGCTAGCTTTCCAATAGAAAACCCTGGACATGGTGATTGGTGGTTGCTAGTTTATACCTTGAGCTTGTGCCATGTATTCTATTTTCAAATAAGCACATGGTACAAGATCAAGGAAAGCTAGCGACTGCTAGCTTTCATTCTAACATAAGCATTTCCTTCTAGGATAATAACACATACTTATGCTAGAAGGAAAGCTAGTCGTCGCTAGCTTTCCAATAGAAAAATCATGTCCATTGTGATTGGTGGTTGCTAGCATATACCTTGAGCTTGTGCCATGTGCTCTATTTTTAAATAAGCACATGGCAAAAGATCAAGGAAAGCTAGTGACTGCTAGCTTTCCTTCTAGCATAAGCATTTCCTTCTAGCATAAACACATATGCTTATGCTAGAAGGAAAGCTAACAGTTGCTAGCTTTCCAATAGAAAAACCCTGTCCATGGTGATTGGTGATTGCTAGCTTATACCTTGAGCTTGTGCCATGTACTCTATTTTGAACGAATGCTACATTTCATTCTAGCATAAACATTTTTTTCTAACATGTCACACATGATTATGGTAGAAGGAAAGCTAGCAGTCGCTAGCTTTCCAATAGAAAAACCCTAGGCATGGTGATTGGTGGTTGCTAGCTTATACCTTGAACTTGTGCCATGTACTCTATTTTCAAATAAGCACATGGAACAATATCAAGGAAAGCCTTGAACTTGTGCCATGTACTATATTTTCAAATAAGCACATGGCATAAGATCAAGGAAAGATAGCGACTGCTAGCTTTCCTTCTAGCATAAGCATTTACTTATAGGATAATAACACATACCTATGCTAGAAAGAAAGCTAGCAGTCGCTAGATTTCCAATAGAAAAATCCTGTCCATGGTGATTGGTGGTTGCTAGCTTATACCTTGAGCTTGTGCCATGTGCTCTATTTTGAAATAAGAGCATGGCAAAAGATCAAGGAAAGCTAGCGACTGCTAGCTTTCTTTCTAGCATATGCATTTCCTTCTAGCATTTTTGAGAAGGAAAACTTTTCTTTTTAATGAGTCTCTACTTGTGCTAGATGCAATGGATTTTTATTTATCTCTAAGTATTTAATATGTTTCCATAACACATGACCCTTATTATTCTTGTGCATGTGAATAAAAGACATGTAATAGAATATTGTTTGATAATGCTCATTATTTCATGTATTTTTAAAACAATTTAAACTTATAGTCGACTATTTATTATTGTTTTTAGAAGCTATGGACTCTGGTGCAATGACAATTCCAAGGAATAATTTGAAGAAAAAACGAATTGCAAGTGACACACAAACAACGTCTCCCCCATGTGGTATGGTGGTTTTAAATATTATTCTCTCATTTCTAAATGGTTAGACTAGAAGAGTATATGGTAATATTTGTGATTTTGATTTCATTTTATTTATAGTAATAATTGCTTATTATTGTTTTTAGAAGCTGTCGTCTCCAAAGCAAGTAAAATGCCACAATTAGCATTCAAAAAACAAAAGCGTCATTCAACTCAGATTATAAATTCAACAATGGGTTCTAATTTTGAAATGATTAAAAAGTTCAAAACATCTGCTGCATATGAGTATGTCGAAGATTGGTATGTTGAGATTGAAAGTCCCATGAATATGTTTCCAGATATGTATCTATTTGGATCCATGGATGGAAATGATATACAAAGGCTAGGGATAACTGTTAGTTGCTATGCTCTCAATCATAGTCAGATCGATTTTCAAATGGAGGTAATTGAAGAAAATGAAGTGAAATTATTTTCTTGCCAAGTTGATTACACAAAATTTAGACTAGATTTGATTGATACTAATACAGAATTCCCAGAGTCAATAAAAAAGTCACAGTTTAAGTTGGACAGTTTTGAGAGCTTCAATGAATCTGGTCTAAAGAGTTGTGATGATCTTGTACAACGTATTACCAACGTTATGAAATATCACTATGTGAGATGTAAGAAAACATCATCCGTGTTTCTTTATTTGCAACAAAGAGGTAAACTACTTGATAAAATACCAGATGATAAACTCAAGGCTCAAATGCTTGCTTTGAGAAGGGTATATTTAGCTGATCTAGAACAGAGCATTAAAGAAAGTGAGTTCATGCCTACTACAGAGTTTGTAAAATCCCAAAAAGAAGACTCTCAGATAGAGAAGCTTGCTGACCAATGCGATGAAATCCATGAAAAATTTAAGGACAGTTATTTATTTTCAAGCTCTTTTACCATGAAGGTGGATGTTCGAAGATGTGTAGAAGCACCCAAGTTATATAAATTGAGATCACGGGATGATTTAAATGTTCGAGTATTAGTAAAATCATTCCTACAGAAATTTCAAGCATCATTGCCTGATGCTCTTCTGATTCCATTTGACACAAAAGAGTCTGATCCGATTGGAAACCCTGTGAAAATCATGAATGAAATGGATATAAATGCCAAGAACATCAATTTTTGGATAGTTGATGGGCAACACACCATTCAAGCAGCAAAAGAAATATTATCAAATCCTAAATTCAGTCTATCTGGGGAGGCAAAACAGAAGTACAAAGAACGTAATGCTCGATTCTTAGATCCATTAGTTGCTCCCAGTGTGGTGATTCGTATTTGCTTCCAGTTAAATTCTGCAAACACAGTGTTCTTTAAAACTCCATTCATTGATTCTGTGCGATCTGCAAGACAATTCCTAATTGCCCCAAATAAATTAAAGAAACAAAAATGTGGGAATTCTAAGACGGCTGAAGACAAGGTATGCAATTTTTTTTTTTTTGCACTTAGTTTATATTGTTATAACTAAATTCATGGCTATTTTATTTTTGATATCACATTCTTACTAATTTATATTTGTTATTTTTTAACAGGTTGATGATGAAATGTTGTGCTCTTTCTTCAATTGTCCACTAACAAACTTTGATGAAAAAAAAGTCTTGTTATATCTTGATGATACTACTTGGGATAAATGGGAAGTTGTTTTTAATTGTTACAAACTAGGGACATTAATGTGTTCTCCAAACCAACCTAAGGATCCAAACTATAAGACAAATAGTCTGAACAGTTTGGTATCAAGTTCTTCCCATCCCCTTCAGGGACTAACCGCTGAAGAAATGTGTTCTGTAGCAGATAAACTATTGGATGGAACTGTCTGGTTTTCTATTCCAGTGAACCATCCAACCAATGCCATAAAAATGAAAGATTATTGTTCACAATTGAAAACCAAAAGAACAATTTTGGAGGCAATGGTAACATATTGCAAAAGTCATGATAAGAATCTGAATGATAAGATTCTGACAATATCCAATATTCTTGAGCATTATGGAATTACTGATATCATATTTGCCAACTTCTGTAAGACAATGGAAGGGTGTAAATATGTAAAAGGATCACGAAATACAAAAATAGAGTCCCTTTCTCCACAAGCCAGTGTGGTCCTTGATAGAATAATTGATGCATCGACAGATATACAGGAAATTGAGAACAATTTTGAATTCGGTTGTCATTATGGGGGTCCTGGCCTCTTGTCAACACTTTTTCACTCTTTTCCTTGTCAGTTTCAACCAATGTTATACACTGACTTTGTTGTGTTGGATACATTGGCTTTGAAAGATGGATCATTCCTTAAGGATCACTATATTGAATTGTTTCGATTTTTAATCGAAAAAAATGGGTTGAAAGATTTTTCTATGATTATCTTAGTAGAAATTTGGTCTTGTAAGGATGTAGGCCAAGCTCTGGAGATTGTTGTCAAGGACTCAAATGTCAACTATAAAATGGCTACCGGTCTTTATGAATATAAAGAACAAAATAACTATAGTTATGATATAGTTTTAACTATACATTTCTATAGTGAAGAGTCAAAAAGTTTAGAGGCCTCAAGATACTCTCACAGTTTTAGAGACATATCTGATGAAAAGGGGAGAGATTTTGAATTCTGGGAAGAATTATTGCAAATGCATCAACATCATAGTGATCTAAATTTGATTATTTCTCTTTATGCGGGGACAAATTTACAGCAGGCTTGCTGTACATATGGAAGAAGAATGGCATGTGTCGTAGAAAACGAGTTACAAAGGAATACCATGCTGACTAATCAAGAATCCTTCCAATTGCAAAAACCAATGTCTAATATATTGTTGTTGGAATATCCAGGTATTGTACTTGTTTTGTTCTTTCTCTAGTGATTCTTTGGATTCTATGCTATTTATAAATCTTGATTAACAAGATGTTTACTATAACTACTAATGGCGGAAATTTAAAAGAAAACAACGACGACACTTTGCAACAAAGCAATGATCAACATAGTGTGCACAATGTCGAAGAAGTTTTCGAGATGCAAATACAAGACGAAGAAAATACCATACCAGGTACATAATTTATTTTGTTTCTTTTGTTGTATTGTACTTGTTTTGTTCTTTCTCTAGTGATTCTTTGGATTCTATGCCTATTTATTTAATGAATTTCATTCGTTGATACATTTTATAACATTTCATATGTTTATTACAGTGGCAAATGAGGAGAAAAAAGACAGTGATCAAGGGAATGTGACAGAAAGCCATAGTCAAGAACATGATATCATATCAGGTACTTCACATGTCTCTTATTTTCAATTAAACATAAAATATGTCTTATAAAAAAAAATTGATTTTAAGAAGTATTATTGGTATTTGATTGAAGGTTTGTTATTTTGGCTCTAGGTTCTATGAAGACAATACAAGAGAAGTGTGGCTTATCAATAACTTGTACAAAAAATACTCAAAGTGAGTGTATTTCTTCAACAATTTTTTTTAATAATAATTTATGTAGCATGAATAAAATGAATTTACTATGATATCCATTATTGTTTTGCAGCTATTATAAGTCAAAAGAAATTAGTTATTTTTGAATTGAATAACATTTTCTATCAGAGCGTTGATGGTGATGCATCACAAAAAGAATTTATCGAGAAAATGGGAAGGGCCGCAGATTACACAATAGAGAAAAAATCATTTTGGTTTCATCCACATGCAAAAACATTTCTTGAAATGTGTTCCAGAAAAGAATCTCTTGACATTGCAATTTGGACGACATCTTTGAAACAAAACACAACAAGAGTTATGAAAAAGCTGGTTTCAGAAACATTACAAGCTAAATTTTTGTTTGCATGGACTGCTTCAGATTGCAAACAACAAAAGGGAAAAAATGACATTGATAATTCAACACAAGTTATATACAAAAAACATCTGAAAAAAGTGTGGAGAATGTATTCTCAATATGATGCTACTAACACTATTCTAGTGGATTGTTCAATGGAGACAAAGAAACAAAATCCCAAAGAAAATGTGATTATTGCCCCTTCGTTTGATGGAAAGAATGAGGATAAATGGTTGATCACTGATCTGTGGAGCTTATTGAATAAATTCTACAAGGCACCCGATGTTCGAGATATTTTGAACAATCTTCAATGACTTTTAATAGTACATTAAGATGACTTATTCATTTGCTCTATAAACAAAATCTTGAAGTTTATAATATAAATTCTTGGTCATTGTACATTTGATGACTTAATTCTACATGTGATGTGTTATTACTGTGTTTTATTTTATTATCAATTTAATGTCAATGTTATTTCATAATACTCATATAAGGATTGTTGTTGTGTCATTATTATAAATTAACATATTATTATTTTGTTTATTTGTATTTAGATATTGAGTTATAAAAATTTAGTGATTTGAATAATAGTCTTATGTGTTTGCATAAAAATGTAGTATTCCATATTAATTAAATAATTGTATTAGGTTGTATGTATAAATTAACGTACAATTACTATGTTTGAGCAATTGCAGTTTATTTATCAATTGCGTCTTAATTGATCATTATAACTCTTACAAATCAGTGATTTGAATGTTAATTCAATGTTATCATATGAAATTTTCTTATTTCTTAGAAATTAAAAAAATGGAAAATCATATCAGGTTGTATGTAAAAATTACCTATAATTAGCTTGTTTAATTGAAATTTAAAAAATTGTAAATCTAGGTGGTGTGTATAAATTAACATATAATTGGTTTGAATTGGACCATTGTAACTATATTTTTAAATTGTGATTTGAATTTCATTGCAATGTGCTTATATGAATTTTTCTTATAATTTCTTGAAAATTAAAATATCGTATGAGGTTGTATGTAAAAATGAACATATAAATAATTTGCTTGATTTAAACTTAAAAACTGTAAATTTAGGTAGTATGTAGATATTAACATATAATTAGTTCAAATGAATTCGACTATTGTAATTATATTTTTAAATTGTAGTTTATCTCATTACAATTCTTAAAAATTAGTGATTTGAGTAGTAGTTGAATGTGTTTGTATAAAAAAACTATTCCATGGAAATTACTTTTATTTTTTTCATTAAGTTGTTTGTTTGGGAGTGGAAATAAATTGGATATGTTTTGATGCCATTAAGCAATGAAGTTTTGAAGTGAAAATATGTTAATGTTATAAATGTGGCAGCAATGCAGATGGGAGTTAATATCAGTCAGAAGATCTTGTTGATACTTGAAATGGAAGGAGTATTCTTCTCATCGTATTCCAAAGATGAAACGAGTTGTCAAATTCAAAGAAAACCAGATTGGGAGCTTGGTGATAGATCCTACTTTTGTAGGCCTTTTCAATTAGAAGTATTAAAATACTGCCTAAAACATTATGATGTTGCGATATGGACATCAAATGTTACTAACAAGTACATTCGACAAGTACTTGAAAAATCAAATATTGATACAAGTGACTTTGAATTCATATGGGATAGGTCCCATTGTCACTTGCAAACAAAATCCAAATCATGTAGTATGATACAGTTTTATGAGAAAAGGCTAAGCGACGTGTGGTCCCAATATGGAAATAAGTACACAGAATCAAATGTATTGCTAATAGATACATCAAAGCCTACTTCTCAATTCCTCGGATATCGGTCAAACTATATCTTAATAAAGGCTTATATATGACATGAACACGATACTTGGCTTGTGCAAGTTCTATTCCCCTTTTTAAATACACTTCATCATATCAAACAGAAACGCAACTACATTCGAATGTTCAATAGAACATTGAGTTCTTTGTATTAAGTGAAGATATTATTTTATGGAAATTTGTTGACGATTACATTTCAATATTTCAATACAAGTTGGACACATTTTTTGGTGAATTAATTTGTATGATTTTATAACTTTTATAGATAGATGATAATTGAAAATGATATATAAATACAATTATTAGTATTATTTATGATTGCTTTTAGATTGACAAGTTTTTGCATCATACAACACTTGATTTCCCCATTCAAAATATTTTCTAAATTTGTGCTCTTAAATCAACTATTTGTAATTTAAATCATCTCATAAAAGCCAACAAGGCATGCAAGAAACTCTCTTTAGTTTTATTTATCTATATGTATTAATACAAGTGCATTACAACACTTGATTTCTCTATTCAAAATATTTTTTAAATTACATACTCTTAAATCAATTATTTGTAATTTAAATCATCTCACAAAAGCCAACAAGGAATGAAGTTCTCTTTAGTTTTATTGATCTATATGCATTAATACAAATGACACACAAATTTTGAATTAAACCTCCATCTATATAAAAGCACATTTCTTACAAAAAATATTACTTCAATGATAATGAGTGCTAAGTGTACTAGAATATAGATTAAAGCATGATGAGTCATAGATGAATGATTTTGAAAGGTATAGGCATTTGATTTCCCAATCTATAACTTATTGTAAATGTGTATTCTTAAGTTAATAGTTTATAATTGCAATAATCTCATATAAGCCAACAAGACATGAAATAAATTATTGACTGTTATTATCCTATATATGTAATTTTTGAAATAAAACCCCATATAATTGAAGTTGCAATTGTTTTAAAAAACAAATGAGTTCTTTGTATTAAGTGAAGATATTATTTTATGGAAATTTGTTGACGATTACATTGCAATATTTCAATACAAGTTGGACACATTTTTTGGTGAATTAATTTGTATGATTTTATAACTTTTATAGATAGATGATAATTGACAATGATATATAAATACAATTATTAGTATTATTTATGATTGCTTTTAGATTGACAAGTTTTTGCATCATACAACACTTGATTTCCCCATTCAAAATATTTTCTAAATTTGTGCTCTTAAATCAACTATTTGTAATTTAAATCATCTCATAAAAGCCAACAAGGCATGCAAGAAACCCTCTTTAGTTTAATTTATCTATATGTATTAATACAAGTGCATTACAACACTTGATTTCTCTATTCAAAATATTTTTTAAATTACATACTCTTAAATCAATTATTTGTAATTTAAATCATCTCACAAAAGCCAACAAGGAATGAATTTCTCTTTAGTTTTATTGATCTATATGCATTAATACAAGTGACACACAAATTTTGAATTAAACCTCCATCTATATAAAAGCACATTTCTTACAAAAAATATTACTTCAATGATAATGAGTGCTAAGTGTACTAGAATTTAGATTAAAGCATGATGAGTCATAGATGAATGATTTTGAAAGGTATAGGCATTTGATTTCCCAATCTATAACTTATTGTAAATGTGTATTCTTAAGTTAATAGTTTATAATTGCAATAATCTCATATAAGCCAACAAGACATGAAATAAATTATTGACTGTTATTATCCTATATTCATTAATACGAGGAGTTTATCAATGCAATATGTAATTTTTGAAATAAAACCCCATATAATTGAAGTTGCAATTGTTTTAAAACACAAATGAGTTCTTTGTATTAAGTGAAGATATTATTTTATGGAAATTTGTTGACGATTACATTGCAATATTTCAATACAAGTTGGACACATTTTTTGGTGAATTAATTTGTATGATTTTATAACTTTTATAGATAGATGATAATTGACAATGATATATAAATACAATTATTAGTATTATTTATGATTGCTTTTAGATTGACAAGTTTTTGCATCATACAACACTTGATTTCCCCATTCAAAATATTTTCTAAATTTGTGCTCTTAAATCAACTATTTGTAATTTAAATCATCTCATAAAAGCCAACAAGGCATGCAAGAAACCCTCTTTAGTTTAATTTATCTATATGTATTAATACAAGTGCATTACAACACTTGATTTCTCTATTCAAAATATTTTTTAAATTACATACTCTTAAATCAATTATTTGTAATTTAAATCATCTCACAAAAGCCAACAAGGAATGAATTTCTCTTTAGTTTTATTGATCTATATGCATTAATACAAGTGACACACAAATTTTGAATTAAACCTCCATCTATATAAAAGCACATTTCTTACAAAAAATATTACTTCAATGATAATGAGTGCTAAGTGTACTAGAATTTAGATTAAAGCATGATGAGTCATAGATGAATGATTTTGAAAGGTATAGGCATTTGATTTCCCAATCTATAACTTATTGTAAATGTGTATTCTTAAGTTAATAGTTTATAATTGCAATAATCTCATATAAGCCAACAAGACATGAAATAAATTATTGACTGTTATTATCCTATATTCATTAATACGAGGAGTTTATCAATGCAATATGTAATTTTTGAAATAAAACCCCATATAATTGAAGTTGCAATTGTTTTAAAACACAAATGAGTTCTTTGTATTAAGTGAAGATATTATTTTATGGAAATTTGTTGACGATTACATTGCAATATTTCAATACAAGTTGGACACATTTTTTGGTGAATTAATTTGTATGATTTTATAACTTTTATAGATAGATGATAATTGACAATGATATATAAATACAATTATTAGTATTATTTATGATTGCTTTTAGATTGACAAGTTTTTGCATCATACAACACTTGATTTTCCCATTCAAAATATTTTCTAAATTTGTGCTCTTAAATCAACTATTTGTAATTTAAATCATCTCATAAAAGCCAACAAGGCATGCAAGAAACTCTCTTTAGTTTTATTTATCTATATGTATTAATACAAGTGCATTAGAACGCTTGATTTTGTTCGGATATCCATCATCTATTTCGGGATACATATCTATTTCAGGATCATCTATTTCGGGATACATATCTACTTCAGGATCTTGCATGATCTATTTCAGGATATGCAGTCCAGTCACCAGTTTGATAACTCCAGCACCTTATCCACCTTCTTCTAGCACCCGGGAGCCACTTTCCACAGAGTTTTAGCCCTCCTAAGCTGAAAGGCGCCCTCTTCTCACCTACTGACAGAGAAGGGCGCACTTGCTCACCTACCACTGCAGATTCACTCCAGTTACATTCAGTTAGCTCCGATTCTGATTGATTTCACTCCGATTTCACTCCTGACTGACTGTTTCACCTCCGATTGACCTCCAGTTCGATTAGGTGACTTGCTCTGACTCCAGTTAGCCTCCCATGCGCCCCCACTGAGCCTCCAGATCCTATATCAGTGCTACACACTTCAGTTACATTTATTATGATCAGTTAGACTCAGCTTGACACCTGGATGACTGGTTGTTGTGATTGATGAGCAACACCGATGATTGATGAGGACTCCTAGATTGAGTCAAGCTACTCCATTCAGTGATTCGAATGACCTCCTTAGGCAATTCGAATTGCTCTGTTCATTGTAACAGTTTGTATTGTAATTCATTCACCCTTTCTGGGATAGAGAGCACTGCTGCATGTTTTGCACAGTTTTGCACCATATCTTCTATGTTCATCTGTTGTGACTGATTTTTTGTTCATTAGATCTACTGTGACTAACTTTACATGGTATCAGAGCCATTGCAGGGACAAGATCTCTTTTCTACAGGTGTTTATACAAGAAGATTTGACTGAATTGCTAAAAATTGCAAAAAGTTTGGCATGAGATATCTCAAGGGCATTCGCTCCTGTGCATGCAAAGCTTGAAAAATATTCCAATACCACTCCAGAAGCTTGAGTTACCACATAATTCCTGGATCTGATACATTGGACCTATTCAACATTGCTTGAAATCCAATCCCAGGTGTGATGCAACTCTCAAAGGGTGGATTGTTCGACCTTATTGTGATTGTTCTTATGTGATTTGCAGGTTAATTATCTCCTCCAAGTGCACTCGCTACATTCTGCATGCAAGCTTCCCTACAGCATCTCCATTCGCTATAGTCTGCATGCAAGCTTCTTCTTCATCATTTGACTCGCTCCTAGCAATGGAATACTCTTCTTCAAAGCCTATCCTCACCCCATTCAATTATTTTGATTGGAAAGATGATATGGAGATCATATTACGTTCAAAAGGATACTACCGAGTCACTCTTGGTCTTGAATTGGAGCCAAACAATGTGGTAGAAAGAACCAAACACTACAATAAGCTTGATGAAGCTTACGGTCTTCTTTGTATCTCCATCTCCAAGGATCTTCACTTCCATCTCAGCGGATTGAAGACTCCAAAAGCCATATGGGAGCAACTTGAGACACTATTCGGCAAGCAGGATGAGCTTAGGGCTTTTCAATTAGAGAATGAATTGATTGGCCTTAATCCTGAGAATTTCGAGAGCATCAATGAATTCTTCACAAAATTCAAGAACTTGAACTTGCAATTGAAGAACAGTGGTGTTATCAAAGAGGATAAACAGTTGATCCTCTCCATTCTAAGCAAGCTTGGGAAAGATTATTCGGTATTTGTCTCCACTTTCAATTCCGGTCGGCTAACTACCCCGAATTGGAAGATGCCTACCTTGAATGCCTTCATTGAGTCCGTTACGAAAGAGCATGACAAGTTGATTCAAATGGGGTCCATAAGCCCCAAATATTCAGCCCTATTTGTTCAAGGACCCAAGATCTCGAATGGTAAAGGAAAGCTAAAGAAGGAGAAGCCCAAATTCGAGCCTCACAAGCAAAAAGACAAAGGCAAGCAAACGGATGCACCATCCAGTTCGAAATCCAAGCAAAAGGGCAAAGAAGGTAACCAAAAATCTAAATGTACTTATTGTAACCGTGGCTTTCATCCCGAAAGTTCATGTATGAAGAAGACTATAGATCAAATGGCCCTCCTTTTGGAAAAGAACAACATAACCCTTCCTGACGGTGCAAGGAAGAAGGATCGGAATGACGATCATGAAAGAGGACAAGCACTCATGGCAACGGTTTCGAAGCCCACTCTCTTGATAGATTCGGGTGCATCAAATCATATGGCTGCAAATATTGATTCTTTTTCCTCATTCGATCCAAACAGCTCCATCCCCATCCATTTGGGAGATGACTCAAAAATTTCTTCAAAGGGCAAAGGTACGATTCATGTAGATCATGGTTGCTTTCAGAATGTTCTCTATGTGCCTTCCTTAGCTTCGAATCTCCTTTCTGTGTATCAAATGACACATACTGGTGATCCAAAGAAAGTCACATTCAGCCCTAATACAGTTGAAATTTCTGATATCAAAAGTGGAAGACTAGTTGCGGTTGGAAAGGCAAACCACACTGCTAAATGTTATGAGTTTTCGCACTTTATTCCGCTTGCAAAGCCCACTGCTCTTCGCACACATGGTAATGAGGTTAGTAGGCTTTGGCATGAAAGATTTGGACATCTAAATTATAAGTATTTACTGCTGCTATCAAATAAATCCATGGTTGATGGGCTTCCACAACTCCGTTCCTCGAAGGGAATATGCTCCGGTTGCATTATTGGGAAGCACCCCGAGCACAGATTCAACCGCGGCAAGGCTAGCAGAGCCTCTACTATTTTGGGATTGATCCATTCTGATATCAGCGGTCCGCTGCCCCATATGTCATTAAATGGTTCAAGGTATGTTTTGACATTTATTGACGATTATTCTCGCTTTACATGGGTATTCTTTCTCAAAAACAAGTCAGAAGTGCTTGGAAAATTCAAGGATTTTAAGGCTTCTGTTGAGACCACCACTGAGAGCAAGATCAAAGCTCTTAGATCTGATAATGGTGGGGAATATATCAAGTCCGAGTTGCTGCAACTTTGTGCCCAAAGCGGAATCAAGATACAACATACAGTTCCCTACACACCCCAGCAGAACGGTGTAGCGGAAAGGAAAAACTGGTCACTGAAAGAGATGGCTACATGCATGATTGAATCAAAAGGTTTGGCTGCAAATGTTTGGGCTGAAGCAATCAATGTTGCTGCATATATACAGAACCGTGTTCCACATTCATCCGTGAAAGGTATGACTCCTTTCGAAGCATTCTTTGGTCACAAACCGGATGTGTCAAATTTGAGAGTTTTTGGCTCTACTGCATGGGCTAGAATTCCTTCTGAGAAGAGACGAGCTTTGTATCCACAAAGTATCGAGTGCATATTGATAGGATATGGGGAAGAATCAAAAGCATATAAACTCATGGATATCAGATCTAAAAAGATATTCATAGAGCGCAGTGTGCAGTTTGAAGAACCGCTTCAAGAATTGCAACTAGTTGAGGAGAAAACTGCCGATTCACCGCCTTCACCAGAAGAAGATTCGAGCAGCGATAATGAAGGTATGAGTTCTGATATTTCTGATATTGTAGCAGCATATGATGATCATGACATATCAGGTTCGGAATCCGACCATTCAGATCCCCCTCAGTTACCAAAGTGGGCCCAAAATACTCTACAATCTGCTGGTTCGAATCTTGGAAATCCTGCTGATCCAAGACGAACAAGAGGAGACTTTCAAAGGGCAGGTATGGCTCTTTCTATTGCTGATCCATTTCTTCCTGAGATTTGTTATTTGATGGCTGGTTCAGATCCCCAATCATATTATTCAGCCCATCGAGATCCGAGATGGAAAGATGCCATGGATGAAGAGTACAGTTCTCTTCAAAAGAACAATACATGGGAGCTAGTTTCTCTTCCACCTGGAAGAAAATTAGTGAAGTGTAAATGGGTCTACCGTACTAAAGTTGCTGCTGATGGCACTATCAGCAAATATAAAGCAAGGTTGGTGGAAAAAGGTTTTTCCCAAGTCCAAGGAGTGGACTACACAGAGACCTTTGCACCGGTTGCAAAGATGGATTCCATCCGCCTTGTTTTAGCTATTGCCGCATCCAAGCACTGGGAGGTGCATCACATGGATGTGAAGAGTGCATTTTTACATGGAGACCTTGCTGAAGAGGTCTATATGCAGAAGCCAGAGGGTTATACATCAGATCCATCATTGGTTTGTAGATTGAAGAAGTCTTTGTACGGGTTAAAACAGGCCCCAAGAGCTTGGTACGCAAAGATGGACTCCTTCCTTCTTTCTCAGAATTTCCAAAGATGCAAATCTGATCCGAATGTCTATCTTCAGCAAGTTAAAGGTAATTTGTTGGTTATTGTACTTTATGTTGATGATCTGCTTATTACTGGTAGCACACTTACTTCAATAAACAAGCTAAAATCTGCCCTAAATCTAGCTTTTGACATGAGCGATTTGGGCTTGCTGAGTCACTTTTTGGGCTTGGAGATAGCTCAAAATTTCGATGGGATCACTATATCTCAGCAAAAATATGCTTCCGACCTGTTATTGAAGTTTAATATGGCTGAATGTAAGGCAGCCCCGTTCCCATTCCTCTCAGGAATCAGTCTTGAGGAGGGAGATTCCACACCGCTTGCAGATTGCAGTATGTATCGACAGTTGATTGGTTCACTACTTTATTTGACACATTCACGGCCTGATATCTCATATGCCGTGAGTGCCGTGTCAAGATATATGCAGCAGCCACATGAGCTTCATTGGCGAGCAACCATGCGGATCTTGCAGTATGTGCAAGGTACGAGACAGTTTGGCATACATTATGCTGCAGATTCTGAGCTAGATTTCATTGGTTTTACTGATTCAGATTGGGCAGGTGATAGCATTGATCGGAAGTCCACTTCCGGTTATGTTTTCATGATTGGTCATGGTGCTATTTGCTGGTCCAGCAAAAAGCAAGCAGCCATTGCACTTTCTTCAGCAGAGGCAGAGTATCGAGGGGCAGTCAATGCCTGCATTCAGGCAGTTTGGTTGCAGGGTATTCTTTCCGAGTTTGGTTTTGGTGGCACTACTTCGACTGTCCTATTTTGTGACAATCAAAGTGCTATCAAGATCTCCACAGATCCAGTTCAGCGGCAGAGGACCAAGCACATTGAGATTCATATGCATTACATTCGACTGTTGGTGCATGACCGCACCATCATTCTGCAATATTGCCCTACTGATGAGCAAATTGCAGACATCTTCACCAAGAGCTTCACTGAGAAGAAGTTCTCTTACCTCCGTTCAGTGTTGGGGGTGAGTTCCATCATGGTGGAGACAGATTGATTCATTATTATGCTTTAGACTTGAGGGGGGGCTTTCTTCCCACTGGGTTTTCCCTCTTTCCTCACTTAGTTTATTTTTCAGCATTTTTTGGATTATTGTATTGGGGTGACCTTTGGTCTTAGTTACCAGGGCCCCACATTATTTTAGTTGGCACATCATAGTCTAGCTTGAGGGGGGGTGTTCGGATATCCATCATCTATTTCGGGATACATATCTATTTCAGGATCATCTATTTCGGGATACATATCTACTTCAGGATCTTGCATGATCTATTTCAGGATATGCAGTCCAGTCACCAGTTTGATGCCTCCAGCACCTTATCCACCGTCTTCTAGCACCCGGGAGCCACTTTCCATAGAGTTTTAGCCCTCCTAAGCTGAAAGGCGCCCTCTTAAAACCTACTGACAGAGAAGGGTGCACTTGCTCACCTACCACTGCAGATTCACTCCAGTTACATTCAGTTAGCTCCGATTCTGATTGATTTCACTCCGATTTCACTCCTGACTGACTGTTTCACCTCCGATTGACCTCCAGTTCGATTAGGTGACTTGCTCTGACTCCAGTTAGCCTCCCATGCGCCCCCACTGAGCCTCCAGATCCTATATCAGTGCTACACACTTCAGTTACATTTATTATGATCAGTTAGACTCAGCTTGACACCTGGATGACTGGTTGTTGTGATTGATGAGCAACACCGATGATTGATGAGGACTCCTAGATTGAGTCAAGCTACTCCATTCAGTGATTCGAATGACCTCCTTAGGCAATTCGAATTGCTCTGTTCATTGTAACAGTTTGTATTGTAATTCATTCACCCTTTCTGGGATAGAGAGCACTGCTGCATGTTTTGCACAGTTTTGCACCATATCTTCTATGTTCATCTGTTGTGACTGATTTTTTGTTCATTAGATCTGCTGTGACTAACTTTACAGATTTCTCTATTCAAAATATTTTTTAAATTACATACTCTTAAATCAATTATTTGTAATTTAAATCATCTCACAAAAGCCAACAAGGAATGAAGTTCTCTTTAGTTTTATTGATCTATATGCATTAATACAAGTGACACACAAATTTTGAATTAAACCTCCATCTATATAAAAGCACATTTCTTACAAAAAATATTACTTCAATGATAATGAGTGCTAAGTGTACTAGAATTTAGATTAAAGCATGATGAGTCATAGATGAATGATTTTGAAAGGTATAGGCATTTGATTTCCCAATCTATAACTTATTGTAAATGTGTATTCTTAAGTTAATACTTTATAATTGCAATAATCTCATATAAGCCAACAAGACATGAAATAAATTATTGACTGTTATTAGCCTATATTCATTAATACGAGGAGTTTATCAATGCAATATGTAATTTTTGAAATAAAACCCCATATAATTGAAGTTGCAATTGTTTTAAAACACAAAATTAATTGCTAATGAGTGCTAAGTGGTATTAATGGTAGTACGAGATTGGTCATAAGTGAGTGACATTGAACTATAAGAAATTTGATTTCTCATTTCATTTTTTTGTAAGTTTGTATTATTAAATCAATTACGATTAATTGAAATAATCTCATAAAAGCCAACAAAGCATGAGATACGCTCTATCTTTTATCTTCTTGTATGCATTAAATGAATGTATAAATGTGATATGTATTTTTTGGAATAAAATACAATGTAAAAACATTCAACAAGTAGTTGAAAAATCAAATACCGATACAAGTGACTTTGAATTCATATGGGACAGGTCTCATTGTCACTTGCAAACAAAATTCAAATAATGTACTGCGATACAATTTTATGAGAAAATGTTAAGTGATGTGTGGTCCAAATATGGAAATATGTACGAAGAATCAAATATATTGCTAATAGATACATCAAAGCTTACTTCTCAATTCCCCGGATACCGGTCAAATTGTATCTTAACAAAGGCTTATATAGGACATGAACCTGATACTTGGCTTGTCCAAATTCTATTCCCCCTTTTTAAGACACTTCATCGTATCAAAGAGAAACTCAACTACATTCAAATGTTCAATAGAACATTGATTTCTTTATAGTAGGTGAAGATATTAATTTTTAGAAATTTGTTAATGCGTACATTGCAATATTTCAATACAAGTTGGACACATGTTTTGATGAATTAATTTGTATGTTTTTAAAACTTTTATAGATAGATGAGAATTAACAATAATATTTAAATACAATTATTAATATTATTTATGATTTCCTTTAGTTTGAGATTTTTTTGCATCATACACCACTTGATTTCCCCATTCAAAATATTTTTTTAATTTGCGTTCTTAAATCAAATATTTGTAATTAAAATCATCTCATAAAAGCCAACAAGGCACGCACAAAGTTTTGTAAATGTGTATTCTTAAGTTAATAGTTTATAATTGCAATAATCTCATATAAGCCAACAAGGCATGAAATAAATTATTGACTTGTATTTGCGTATATTCATTAATAAGAGGAGTTTATCAATGCAGTATGTAATTTTTGAAATAAATCCCCATATAATTAAAGTTGCAATTGTTTAAAAACACAAAATTTATTACTAACGAGTGCTAAGTGGTATTAAGGGTAGTACGTGATTGGTCATAAGTGAGTGACATTGAACTATAAGAAATTTGATTTCTCAATTCATTTTTTTGTAAGTTTGTATTACTAACTCAATTATGATTAACTGAAATAATCTCTTACAGGCCAACAAAGCACGAGATATGTTCTATCTTTTATCTTCTTATATGCATTAAATGAATGTATAAATGTGGTATGTAATTTTTGGAATAAAATACAATGTAAAACCATATAATTAATTGATAATGAGTACTAAGTGAACTATTTAGACTCATTCGATATGTGCCATAAATAAATTCAAAAGAGCATGGGGTCATATATAAAGTTCAACTAAAAGATTTGAAAAATATGTTTCAACATCTATTTCTTCGACATTTAAAAATCTTATCATTTTCTTTGCCTTTTGGTGAAAGTAATTCTCGGCCATGATTTCTTAATTTGATTTCTTCACACTTTCATTGTGTATGTATAATGTTGTACCTAACAACTATCCCAATTTTGACGAATTTATAGTTATTATTTGGTTCGACATCAATACATTTCTTATAATTTATTTTATTTTAATTTAATATTGTGATTTCCTTCCAATCATGCTATATTATAATATGTTATTTAACAATAAAAATATTTAATATGATACTTTGTTCACTTCAAATATAGATAGAGATCTTCTTGTAATAAAACATGCAATTATGTGTGCAACTTAACTTCATTAATCCTACATTTTATATCTTCATGAATATTTTTTCTCACGATTCAACAAATTACAGATTTTCATATACTCCTCCTAATTTATGGCATACCGAACTAGTTATAAATGATACAACATTTCATTTTTTATGATTGTATATTAAAAACACTTGGAGTAAATAAAATTTGTGATCAATAAAAACATTCTTTCTAGGATTAGTTTTTCCAATTTTAATGGAATATTTCTTTAATGCATAATTTTTACAAATTAAATGAAATAAATAAAATGTTTACAAAAAAATTCAATGTCATAGAAGTCCTTGTAATAGAATTTTTCTAGATTTATTGAAATAGGTGCTCATGGCCTGACATTAAAAGTGCCAACCACCATCCGCTACCATGTCAATATTTACCCACGGTCTATAGTATAGACCTCCTCTTTTAAAAGGACTCAAGTGCTTTTGCATACAGGTTTAGGGTTTAGGCATAGTTAAACCCATTCCATTATCCTTGTAATGTAACATTCTTTTAAATAGAAAGTGTTAGATTAAGTTATGAAGTGCTAGTTAAGGGTTTTCTTCTAGGCAGCCGCACAAGGGTAACACAAGGCATTATCTCATAATAGCTAAGTAAGACCTTGGGCCTTAAAACCCATCTTACCAATCAAGGAAGATAGACTTAGTACTAACTCAAAGTCATCACATTGTACCACACAACTTATGGATGTGAGTTATAAAATAAAGATCGTAAAACAACCAAAAACATGATATGAAGTAAACAATGTTGTAGATGAATGTTAAATGCATACAAAAGTATAAATGAAATTATCTCATGCTAAGCCAATAGTGTGCGATCCATTAAAAACGGGAACATTATGGTAGTTTCCAGGTCTCACACTAAATCTAGTAATTAAATACAATGTTGAAGGTATTGTCTAATCAAGTCCTAAGCCTTATTGAATTAATAGGACCATACAATTTTAAAAAAAAAATTCAGGATTTGAGAGACATTACAACTAGTATCAGAGCCCATATTCGAAAAATTGAGGCCTATGAGCCTACACTACCACTGCAAAACTAATAAACTAATAAAAATTGTTTGCTTTCACATTGAAAACTTTTCCAGGACAAGAAAAGCAAACATGAATGCTGAAAGAGAAGAAAACCAGCATGGAAACCTGAATTCAATACTTAGGCAACAGGAAATAATAATAGAACTGAATGATCGTCTCAGAACAGTCAAAGATTATGGCCTACTGAAAAGTGTGCAAATCCTATAGGAAGAATTCCGTAGCTTCAAAGACGATAACTTGAATGAGAGAAGAGAACATCATGAATTAAATGAAGCACTACTACAAAAATTAACTGGAAAGAAGACTCATAGGAAGACAACCCATTTTGCAAATAAGAATATGATTAAACAACAACGCACAAAGAGAGAAAGTATCCCATATTTTTGGAAACTTGAGGAGTCACAAGAACACTCCAACGTATCCAAATATCGTGGTCATGAATTTGAATACTCTTCAAATTCTTATGCGTCATCTCCTTGCAAAAAGAAATACAAGAGAGGAGATAGTCTGCAAGGATAGTTCAAGAAAATTAAGGCTCCAACTTTTGAAGGAGACCAGGATTCAGGTGCGAAGGCTAAAGAGTGGCTGCTTGGAATGAACAAATATATCCAAGTACATCAGTACTTCAGCTGGATGAAGGCCAGACTAACCATACACAATTTAAATGTTAAGGCTACCAGATGGTGGCAGGATTTAAAACATACGAAGAAGATAAAAAGGAATCAAATCGGATGAAGAGCCTTCAAAAAATTATTTCAATAGAAATACATTTCAGAGAGGTTCTTCGATAAGAAGATAAAAGAATTCCATGAGTCACAATTAAACTCCCTCACCATGGATGCACTAATCAACATATTTCTTGAGCTACTACATTATGTACCTTATGTAAGGGATGAGAAAGTAAAAATATAGCAGTTCTTAGGGTGCCTCCCAAACTACTACAGGGACTGAATTGAATTTGATGCACCCAAGACCCTAGAAATGGCCTTAAACAAAGCTAGGATCTGTTATGAGGACATGAAACACACAACTAAGATAATAAATAGAAAGAAGGAAAAAATGCGGTCATCTTTTGACAACAGAAGAAGAGGGCTCAGACCACCGCCATGTCGAAAACAGAACAATCGTTTTCCTGCTAACAAATTTTTTCTAAAGTACAGAACATAGTCAAACAATTCAACACAGAGTGTTAATAAACCTATAGTAGAGAGAGGGACTAGAATAGCCCATATACCAGGAATATGTTAGGGGTGTCAAGAACCCCATTATTAAAGAGATTTCCCAAACAATAAAGGCACCAAAGTTCTGAAGAACCTACAGGAAGAGACAACCATAGAAGACATGGCACACACACCCAGAATATGTGTTTCCCTCGAGGGCAGGAAGCAGACTATTAGTCCACAATGGTCGAAATTTAAGGTAATATTTCAAACATACATGCTTCCATTTTAATTGACCCAGGGGCTTGCCGCAGTTATGTGTACCCTAAAATTGTTGAATGTTGCACGTTGAATAAAGTGAAACATAGTAAACCGTGGTTGGTACAATCAGCCACAGGAACAAAAAGAAAGATTTCCGAACTAGTTAAAAATTGCCAGCTTGATATGAATGGATTTCAAACCGAAGAAGACTTAAACATTTTACCATTAGGTGCTTATGACCTATTAATTGGTATGGACTGGTTATAACAACATCACATCATGCTAGATTGCCTAAATAAAACTTTCACATGCACAGATAAACAAGGAAACTAGAGAAAAGTACAAGGTATACCTAAGAAAGTTTCTATTAGACAAACATCAACCTTGCAATTTAAGAGATGCATATGAAAGGGCTGCAAGTTCTACGTAGTCAACTTTCATAGCTTAGAAAAAGAAAGAGACCAACAGATCAAGGATTTTCTAGTCCTCGCAGATTACCAAAATGTGTTTCCGAATGAAATACCCGAGTTACCACCCAAGAGATATTTGGATTTCTCCATAGAACTAGTACCCGGATCGATACCAGTCTCAAAGGCACCTTACCGCAAGAGTACCCCTAAACTAGTTGAGCTGAAACTTCAACTATAGGAATTGATAGACAAAGGATATATCTGTCTGAGTATATCCCCTTGGGGAGCACCCATACTCTTCATGAAGAAGAAATATGGAATGATGCGGATGTGCATTGAATACAGATAGCTGAATAAACTGATGATAAAGAATAGATACCCCCTTCCGAGGATAGATGATTTATTTGACCAAGCCAGAGGAGAAAGAGTATTCTCCAAGATCGACTTGCGGTCTGGATACCACCAAGTAAGAATCTGTGACGAAGACATAAGCAAAATAGTTTCTAGGACATGGTAGGGACACTACGATTTTGTGGTGATACCCTTCGGGCTAACGAATGCACCCGCCAATTTTATGTGCATGATGAATAGTATTTTTAGTAAGTACTTAGACAAATTCGTACTTGTATTCATAGATGACATACTGATTTACTCTAAAGATGAGGAAGAGCATAAGTAACACCTCAAGATTGTATTATAGATCCATCAAATTTATGCCAAGTTTAGTAAATGTTATTTTTATAGACCTCAAATATAGTACCTTGGCCATAACATTTCCAAGAAAGGCATTGTGATAGATCTAGAGAAAATCAAAGCCATAGAAGAGTGGCCTACACTGACAAGTATCATGGACATCAGATCATTCTTAAGGTTAGCAGGGTACTATCGAAAGTTCATTGAGGTATTCTCTAGGATTGCATGTCCTATGACCTCATTACAGAAGAGAGAAAGTAATTTTTTATGGAAAACCAAATGCGAGGAGAGTTTTTGGAAACTAAAACAACTTTTAACTACTGCTCCAATACCAAGGATTGCAAAACCAGATGGAGATTTTGTGGTTTGTACTGACGCAAGTAAGGAAGGAATAAGGGGATTCCTGATTGGGAATTCGTAGAAAAACTATTCGTGTGGACCGTCGTGAATGTACTTCTCCAACCACCAATCTATCGACAACCCCGGGATCTTATTTTCTTTTTCGGAGAATTCACACAACTTTAGGTCAAACGAGTATTGGATCTATGGTCTTTTCGGATGCCACAACATACCTCCTTTCACTTTGGGATATGGTCTCAGTAACGGAACCATTTGTTGACACAAAACCAGTCGATAGGGGTTCACAGCACTATCGACACCAAGCCCACCACGATCTCTTTGAGCACCGACCCAGACAGGTTTTATGTTGTCTAGCAATACCTGCGAAGCAGATGAAGTCTCACCCGAGATGTTCAAGGGAGTGTTGACGGAACCATGTTTCCACTGAATGAACGAGGATGTTGTCCATCAATTAGTTAACTTATTGTAACATTTAGGATTAGATCTAAGCATTCAACTCAAGCATTAAACATAATTGCGACATCATCGTAGACAAAACCATAAATATGCAACAGATATAACATTAAAGCATTAATCATAGCAAGGAAACATCGCATCATTCACAAAGTCATATCGCATAATACATTTACCACAGAAAGATGGAAATGACACAAAGGTTCTGCTCAAAATCTCTGTCACATCATATTATCTCTGCAAAAACCCAGATCCAACAAAATACTCAGTCTTCAGCTTCGGATCAAGATCTCTCAGATATCAAGATTCAACAATCATGCTCTTCAAAAGATATATAACCACTTACAAACCTACATCTCTCTATAGGATTGTTCCCTTACATTTACGCTCCACTTAGGCAATCGCCTATCTACTTCTTAAAAAACTTTACAAAACTATGACCCAAACCCACATAATATGGTCCAAATGAACCAAAATACATATGTCACGGTCCAAATGACCCAAAACTACAAAAAATATTGTCGCCATGCACGCTACTTTCCTCCTTTCGTGGTATCTTTGGCATTGCGCAACATCCACGATGTTGTGATGCTTACTCATCAAACCAGCTACCAACAGTTTCATAACTCCAGGTGCAACTAAGCCTCATTTCATGGAAGAGGCACATTCTACAATTCTATGGGGATGTGCAACTACTTTGTGCTCATTCTCGAGCTAAAATGTGTCTTTTTTTTTAAATAATAAAATATTATAAAAAATAACAAAATATTATAAAATAGGATAGCTCCATCCTAAATGCGGATCTATCAAGCACCAAGAGGTATCCAAACTCTTGAGGTGTTAATTTTTTAATGAGTTTTTATTTGGTTTTAAATTTTTATTTTATGAGTGGATATGGATTTTTTTAATTGTTTTTTAATTTTTGGTACATAACTGTAATATCCCAAGAAAATACTATCTTATTTTACTGTCAATGGTTGTTATGAACTTAATTATTGTTCGACAGTTCTTGAGTTAAAAAGAACTCTAGAAACACCCATGTGGTTATTTTTTAGTGTTGAGCGAGTGAGCTCTAAATAGTACCAAATTATTAAATGATGTGAGCAAGTGAGCTCTGGAAAATATGAATTATTGTGGATAGTGTTGGGCCCAGTGGGCTCTGGAAACACTATTAGTTGAGTAAGTGTTGAGATGAGATGCTTTGGAGCACTTAAACCCATATTGATTAACTGATGTTGAGCTGGGAGCTCTAGAACATTAGTAATCCATTGATTATTTACTTTAATATTCAAAATTGTTATTGTTTTATTCCTTATAACTGACTGGGACTGCCACTAAAAGAGGTACTAAGCATGTGAGAGTCTAGACTGGTCAATAGCTGATAACTAAAGATCCAACTAGTTGTTAGGTGAGTAAAAGTCTAATTTTATTAAATAAATATTAAAATAAATTGTGAGGATTAAAATAAATTAAATTTCTAATTAAAGATAAAAACATAACTGCTAGTGCTTTAATTAGATAACTAAGGGAGAAAAAGACCTAATTTCCTAGCAGCCTTCTTCTCACAAAAATTATAAATAGCAGAGAGAGGAACTTTGGGCGCAAGTGTTTTCCAAGTTCACTGGAGGTTCCAGCCGTGAATCTGAGTGCTCAAACATCATATTTCTGATATCTTGTGTGTCCTATTAAAGAGGACTATCCTAGAGAGAGGACTGTAGAGATTATTAGGGGGGAATTGATTCAGAAAGATTCACACAAAGGGATGGTAAACAGACCTTGTGACTACTTTGTTGTAGTAAAGAAGATAACAAACCACACCACACCTAGGCCTTCTAGATTCTTGTCATGCTCAGGTCGGCTCAGGGGTGACTAGTGGACCAATCTAGGAACGGGTTGCGATCTATGGTTGGGAGGAGCGTGGAAGTTCCTAAGTCAGTGATTCTATTATAAAATACTGATAAGTATTTGTTTGTTGCTTGAGTTATCATGTTTCAGTAATCTATGTTATGTTCAGCAATCTTGGAAATATTATATGTTTTTAAGATCTGTGTTAAAGTTTCATTAATGCATAAATGTTGTTTCAAATATTATTAAATTGCTAGCACATTCTGTTATAGATATGAATGTTATTTGAATAGATATTTAAAAAGTGGCCGTATGTTTTCGTGGAATAAAGTCATAGGCATAACCGCTTAGCCATGACTTTCAGGTTTAAAATGTGTTTGGAGAAAGCTCCCATAACTTACTTATACAGAGAGAAATCCTTGAATTTAGGATTTTCGGGAAAATCCATAAACTCTGTCTGGATCTTATAATATATTGCCTATATATAATATTTACTTATAAATGGTAAATATTAACTAAACGTAAGTAGTTTAAATAAAGTATGCCTTTAAAACAAAAACAAAACTCATTTATAAATTAGATCAACATGATAATATAATATAATTCATATTAATATAACCTACCGGATTCATCTAGCATAAACCATATCTTTAAATCATTCACATGATCTTCCATAGCATAACTATACTAGTAAAGTACACATAAAAACCTTAAATATGTATTCATTACCAGACTCTGGAAATTAAATAGAATAAGAACATCACCAACATAGTAACTATACAATTCAGGAGTTATCACCAAAAGAATCTGTATAGGATCCCATGACTTATGAAAACCAAAATGATCCAATATAGGGCCATACTTACCCTGTCTCACATTTAAGAATTAAATAAACGCATATGAAACACAATATATATCAGAGATTAAAGAATAAATATACAAACGATAATAAAAAAATACAGACTCGACATTAGACTCTGTAGGGCACATCCACCTCAAACAGAGTGGAGTTCATACAATTTCCAGATCCACTACAAGCAATAGAACGATCCCACAGACTCTCTATCACCTAACGACTTCATTTCAATGATCTATCACGTTATTACTCCCTCATAGAATTTTAGGGCTTATTGTTGCAAGCTTACGAAATCAATAATTAACTATAATGATTTCTAACTAAAATTAACCACACAACCCAGAGTTTATATGATAGAAAGATGAGAGATTTATACATCAACTAATTTGTAGCAAGTAGACAAACCCAGAATTAAGAAAAACACATTTTCACAGTATAAAACAGAGTAATGCCATACATTTTCCAGAATCATCATTTGACAAATGAACGACTTCATAGACCCTTTCTAAACTCATAAACGCCATCTTTAAATGTTTATTGAAACTATACACTCCCATCACCAAAATTTAGGGCACGCCTATGGAAAGCAAATTAACTTAGGGTTTTAATGATTTAACCCACAACCAGACAGAGGTGCATTCTTAGAATCCACATTCTACTTTCTAAGCAAAATAAATGTAGTATTAATTTAATTAAATATCAATACACATTCCCGATTTGAGGGATTAAAACACCATTGATAAATCGCAGCCAGACCAAGCGTATAAAAACATAGGATTAAAAATGAAAGGATTCCTCCATGGATTAGAAGTATAAGCACATAAATAAAATTTACATTTCCATTATCGAACTGATAGGGCCCTAGAGCCAAATAGGTATGCAAGGGTTACATCAATCTTAAAATGCCTGAACAAGCTTATCAACCGAAAATGCCCAGAATCGCATGTCTCAAGTAGAGCTTAATCACTTACTTGCATAGATCTCCTTAGTACACCCTGAGGCTTGAAAAATGGCACTCTAATTTCTAGAGAGCAATGCCAGAGAAAATACAAACAAACCAGCAAAGCAAAGTAACAGGGTTGGCTTAAAAACCATTATATCGTCCAAGCACAAACATTTAAAATTTTTTTCCAACATCAAAAGAGAAACCCATATATCTAAAGTATCACACGTTGCATGGCAGAGGCATTTCCAGGAACCCAGGTCTTACCAGGACCGATCGACTTCTTTAAATATCCACCCCTTCAACGCTCCAGTACCCTTGTAAAGTCTCCCAGCAGCTAATACATTCATCCCTGGCATCAATTGAAACCCAAAGTGGAGTTAGATAAATAATACAACTGCTATGAATACAAACTAGAAATATAATTTTAAACCCTGAGTTGAACAGAGCTTACCTTGCATATCGTAGCTTCCCACACCATTTCCATCTATGTATGGCATGCACGGACCAAAGAGCCATGCTATGGGAAGGTGCATACCCTCTCCACCATGACCAAGAAAGGAGCTCTTCGCTCTTCCCACACACACACATAAACAACAAAACAATAATGAATTGCCAAGGTCGGGTAATTTGAATGTGTTACAACCAAACTGCCAGCGTGGATCTCCATTAAATATTATCACATGGCCTGACATTAAAAGTGCCAACCACCATCCACTACCATGTCAATATTTACCCATGGTCTATAGTATATACCTCCTCTATTAAAAGGACTCAAGTGCTTTTGCATAAAGGTTTAGGGTTTAGGCATAGTTAAACCCATTCCATTATCCTTGTAATATAACATTCTTTTAAATAGAAAGTGTTAGATTAAGTTATGAAGTGCTAGTTAAGGGTTTTCTTCTAGGCACTTGCACAAGGGTAACACAAGGCATTATCTCATAAGAGCTAAGTAAGAGCTCGGGCATTAAAACCCATCTTACCAATCAAGGAAGAATGACTTAGTACTAACTCAAAGTCATCACAATGCACCACACAACTTATAGATGCGATTTATAAAATAAAGATCATAAAACAAACATAAACATGACATGAAGTAAACAACTTTGTAGATGAATGTTAAATGCAGACAGAGGTTTAAATGAAATTATCTCATGCTAAGCCAATAGTGTGCGATCCATTCAAAACAGGAACATTACGGTAGTTCCCAGATCTCACACTAAATCTAGTAATTAAATACAATGTTGAAGGTATTGTCTAATCAAATCCTAAGCCTTATTGAATTAATAGGACCATACAATTTTTTTTTAAAAATTCAGAATTTGAGGGACATTACAACTGGTATCAGAGCCCAGATTCGAAAAATTGAGGCCTATGAGCCTACACTACCACTGCAAAACTAATAAACTAATAAAACTTGTTTGCTTTCACATTGAAAACTTTTTCATGACAAGAAAAGAAAACATGAATGCTGAAAGAGAAGACAACCAGCATGGAAACTTGAATTCAATACTCAGGGAACAGGAAATAGTAATAGAACTGAATGACAGTCTCGGAACAGTCAAAGATTATGACCTACAGAAAATTATGCAAATCCTACAGGAAGAATTCTGTATCTTCAAAGATGATAACTTGAATGAGAGAAGAGAACAACACGAATTAAATGAAGCACTACTACAAAAATTAACTGGAAAGAAGACTCATAGGGAGACAACCCATTCTGCAAATACAAATATGATTAAACAACACCGCAGAAAGAGAGATAGTATCCCATATTTTGGGAAACTTGAGGAGTCACAAGAACACTCCAACGTATCCAACTCCCGTGGTCCTGAATCTGAATACTCTTCAAATTCTTATGCATCATCTCCTTGCAAAAAGAAATACAACAGAGGAGATAGTCTGCAAGGAGAGTTCAAGAAAATTAAGGATCCAACTTTTGAAGGAGACCAGGATTCAGGTGAGAAGGCTAAAGAGTGCCTGCTCGGATTGAACAAATATATCCAGGTACATCAATACTTCAGCTGGATGAAGGCCAGATTGACCATATACAATTGAAATGCTAAGGCTACCAGATGGTGGTAGGATTTAAAACATACGAAGAAGATAAAAAGGAATCAAATCGGATGAAGAGCCTTCAAAAAATTATTTCAAGAGAAATACATTTCAGAGAGGTTCTTCGATAAGAAGATAAAAGAATTCCATGAGTTACAATTAAACTCCCTCACCATGGATGCACTAATCAACATATTTCTTGAGATGCTACATTACGTACCTTATGTAAGGGATGAGAAAGTTAAAATATAGCAGTTCTTAGGGTGCCTCCCAACCTACTACACGGACTGAATTGAATTTGATGCACCCAAAACCCTAGAAATGGCCTTATAGAAAGCTAGGCTATGTTATGAGGACATGAAACACACAACTCAGATCATAAATAGAAAGAAGGACAAAATGCGGTCATCTTTTGACAACAGAAGAACAGGGCTCAGACCAACTCCATGTCGAAAACAGAACAACCGTTTTCCTGCTAACAAAAATTTTCCAAAGTACGGAACACAGTCAAACAATCCAACATAGAGTGTTAATAAACCTATAGTAGAGAGAGGGACTAGAATAGCCCCTATATGAGGAAGATGTTGGGGTGGTCAAGAACCCCATTATGACATAGATTTGCCAAACAATAAAGGCAACAAAGTTCTGAACAACCTACAGGAAGAGACAACCATAGAAGACATGGCACACACACCCAGAATATGTGTTTCCCTGGAGGGCAGGAAGCAGACTATCAGTCCACAATGGTTGAAATTTAAGTTAATATTTCAAACATACATGCTTCCATTTTAATTGACCCAGGGGCTTGTCGTAGTTATGTGTCCCCTAAAATTGTTGAATGTTGCAAGTTGAATAAAGTGAAACATAGTAAACCGTGGCTGGTACAGTTAGCAACAGGAACAAAAGGAAATGTTTTTGAACTAGTTAAAAATTGCCAACTTGACATGAATGGCTTTCAAACCAAAGAAGACATAAAAATTTTAACATTATGTGCTTATGACCTGTTTATTGGTATGGACTAGTTATAACAACATCACGTCATGCTGGATTGCCTAAATAAAACTTTGACATGCACAGATATACAAGGAAACTAGAGAAAAGTAAAGGGTATACCCAAGAAAGTTTCCATTAGACAAATATCAGCCTTGCAATTTAAGAGATGCATACGAAAGGGCTGCAAGTTCTACGCAGTCAAATTTCATAACTTAGAAAAAGAAAGAGAGAAACAGATTGAGGATTTTCTAGTCTTTGCAGATTACCCAGATATGTTTCCAAATGAAATACCCAAGTTACCACCCAAGAGATATTTGGATTTCTCCATAGAACTAGTACCTGGATCAATACCAGTCTCAAAGGAACCTTACTGCAGGAGTACCCCTGAACTAGTTGAGCTGAAACTTCAACTATAGGAATTGATAGACAAAGGATATGTCTGTCCGAGTATATCCCCTTGGGGAGCACCCATACTCTTCGTGAAGAAGAAATATGGAGTGATGCGGATGTGCATCGACTACCGATAGCTAAATAAACTGACGATAAAGAATAGATAACGCCTTCCAAGGATACATGATTTATTTGACCAAGTCGGGGGAGAAAGAGTATTCTCCAAGATCAACTTGTTGTCTGGATACCACCAGGTAAGAATATGTGACGAAGACATAAGCAAAACAGCTTTTAGGACACGGTAGGGACACTACGATTTTGTGGTGATACCATTCGGGCTAACGAATGCACCCACCAATTTTATGTGCATCATGAGCAGTGTTTTTAGTAATTACTTAGACAAATTCATACTTGTATTCATAGATGACATACTGATTTACTCTAAAGACGAGGAAGAGCATAAGTAACACCTCAAGATTGTATTATAGATCCATCAAATTTATGCCAAGTTTAGTAAATGTGATTTTTATAGACCTCAAATACAGTACCTTGGCCATAACATTTCCAAGAAAGGCATTGCGATAGATCTAGAGAAAATCAAAGCCATAGAAGAGTGGCCTGCAACGACAAGTATCACGAACATCAGATCATTCTTAGGGTTAGCAGGGTACTATCGGAAGTTCATTGAGAAATTCTCTAGGATTGCATGTCCTATGACCTCATTACAGAAGAGAGAAAGTAATTTTTTATGGAAAACCAAAAGCGAGGAGATTTTTTGGAAACTAAAACAGCTTTTAACTACTGCTCCCATACCAAGGATTGCAGAATGAGATGGAGATTTTGTGGTTTTTACTGACGCAAGTAAAGAAGGAATCAGGGGATTCCTGATTGGGAACTCACAGAAAAACTATTCGTGTGGACCGTCGTCAATGTACTTCTCCAACCACCAATCTGTCGACAACCCCGAGATCTTATTTTCTTTTTCGGTGAATTCTCGCAACTTTAGGTCGAACAAGTCTTGGATCTACGGTCTTTTCGGATGCCACAACATATCCTCCTTTCACTTCGTGCTACGGTCTCGGTAATGGAACCATTTGTTGACACAAACCCAGTCGACACGGGTTCACGACAATGTCGACACCAAGCCCACCACGATCTCCTTGAGCACTGGCCCAGAGAGGTTTTACACTGTCCAGGAATACCTGCGGAGCAGATGAAATCTCACCCGAGATGTTCAAGGGAGAGTTGATGGAACCATGTTTCCGCCGAATGAAGGAGGATGTTGTCCATCAATTACTTAACTTATTGTAACATTTAGGATTAGATCTAAGCATTCAACTCAAGCATTAAACATAATTGCGACATCATCGGAGACAGAACCATTAATATGTAACAGATATAACAGTAAAGCATTAATCATAGCAAGGAAACATCGCATCATTCACAAAGTCATATCGCATAATACATTTACCACAGAAAGATGGAAATGACACAAAGGTTCTGCTCAAAATCTCTGTCACATCATATTATCTCTGCAAAAACCCAGATAGAACAAAATACTCTGTCTTCAGCTTCGGATCAAGATCTCTCAGATATCAAGATTCAACAATCATGCTCTTGAAAAGATATATCAACACTTACAAATGTACATCTATCTATAGGCTTCTGCCCTTACATTTACGGTCTACTTAGGCAATCACCTAGCTACTTCTTAACAAACTTTACAAAACTATGACCCAAACCCACATAATATGGTCCAAATGACCCAAAATACATATGTCGCGGTCCAAATGACCCAAAACTACAAAAAGTATCATCGCCATCCATGCTGCTTTCCTCCTTTCGTGGTATCTTTGGCATTGCGCAACATCCACGATGTTGTGATGCTGACTCATCAAACCACCTACCAACAATTTCATAACTCCAGGTGCAACTAAACCTCATTTCATGGAAGAGGCACATTCTACAATTCTATGTGGATGTGCAACTACTTTATGCTCATTCTCGAGCTGACATGTGTCTTTTTTTTGAAATATTAAAATATTATAAAAAATAACAAAATATTATAAAATAGCATAGATCCATCCTAAACGTGGATCTATCAAGCACCGAGAGGTATCCAAACTCTTGAGGTGTTAATTTTTTAATGACTTTTTATTTGGTTTTAAATTTTTATTTTATGAGTGGATATGGATTTTTTTAATTGTTTTCTATTTTTGGTACATAACTGTAATATCCAAGAAAATACTATCTTATTTTATTGTCAATGGTTGTTATGAACTTAATTATTCTTCGACAGGTGTTGAGTTAAAAAGAACTCTAAAACACCCATGTGGTTATTTTTTAGTGTTGAGCAAGTGAGCTCTGAATAATACCAAATTATTAAATGATGTGAGCAAGTGAGCTCTAGAAAATTTGAATTATTGTGGATAGTGTTGGGCCAAGTGAGCTCTGGAAGCACTATTAGTTGAGTAAGTGTTGAGATGAGATGCTTTGGAGCACTTAAACTCATATTGATTAACTGATGTTGAGCTGGAAGCTCTAGAGCATTAGTAATCCATTGATTATTTACTTTAATATTCAAAATTGTTATTATTTTATTCCTTATAACTGACTGGGACTGCCACTCAAAGAGGTACTATGCATGCGAGAATCTAGACTGCTCAGTAGCTGATAACTAAAGATCCAACTAGTTGTTAGGTGAGTAAAAGCCTAATTTTATTAAATAAATATTAAAATAAATTGTGAGGATTAAAATAAAATAAATTTCTAATTAAAGATAAAAACATAACTGCTAGTGCTTTATTTAGATAACTAAGGGAGAAAAAGACCTAATTTCCTAGCAGCCTTCTTCTCATAAAAATTATAAATAGCAGAGAGAGGAACTTTGGGGGCAAGTGTTTTCCAAGTTCACTGGAGGGTCCAGTCGTAAATCTGAGTGCTCAAACATCATATTTCTGATATCTTGTGTGTCCTATTAAAGAGACCTGTCCTAGAGAGAGGACTATGAAGATTATTAGGGGGGAATTTATTCAGAAATATTCACACAAAGGGATGGTAAACAGACCATGTGACTACTTTGTTGTAGTAAAGAAGATAACAAACCACACCACACCTAGGCCTTCTAGATTCTTGTCATGCTCAGTTCAGCTCAGGGGTGACCGGTGGACCAATCCAGGAACGGGTTGTAGTCTATGGTTGAGAGGAGCGTGGAAGTTCCTAAGTCAGTCGATCTGCTATAAAATACTGATAAGTATTTGTTTGTTGCTTGAGTTATCATGTTTCAGTAATCTATGTTATGTTCAGCAATCTTAGCAGTATTATATGTTTTTAAGATCTATGTTAAAGTTTCATTAATGCATAAATGTTGTTTCAAATATTATTAAACTGCTAGCACATTCTGTTATAGATATGAATGTTATTTGTATTGGGCAGGACAGGACATGTATAAATAGAGATCGGGAGATCTCTATTTGATCACTCATTACTCACTTCTATCACTCTCAGAAAGTGGCGCGCTTGTGAGGAGGAGGATCATCTGCTAGGAGAAGACTATCTCTTGTACTTTGGTTGTATCATTGCTCTATCTATCTCTAAGGAAGTTGCGGGGTTTTTCACCTTCTTAGTTTTCCCCGGTGAAACTCTGTGTCTCTTGTGTGCTTTCATTATTGTGTCCATGATTGATATGTTGTAGATATGTTGTACATGTTATTCTCTTAGTTAAGATCCTAGATCAGATTGAAATTTCTGAAAAACTAACACTTTGTACTTCAACAATCATGAATACTTGCATACATAACATGAGTCCTCTGGAAACTTGGAAAGAATACCATTTCAGTAAGAAAATGTATGTATTACTCTGCAACTCATCACGGATTCATGACAGTCTTACGAATAGAACTAAAACATAGCTTCCCCTCATCGAACTTCTTGTGTGCATACAACAGAACCACAAGGAAAAAGTTACTCCTCAGAGAACCTCTTGTGTGCATCCGGCAAAACCAAAAGGAAAAACATGATCCCTTCCTCTGCTCATTTCAATGGATATAAAGATTGCCTAGGTCTTTTTGGGTCAGTATAACATTCAACGAGCACTCCGCCTACTCCGTTCCACTTCCATGGGGAACATGACCACAAATTAGGGTATAGTTGTCCAATAACAACAAGCTAGTTTATGGAGTTTTTAATGCCGCCTCCTGTGCCTAACTCCAGGAGATCATTCCTTTCCCCTCAAACCTTCTCATTTCAGTCAAAAAATATTTCTTTGTAACAATCATTTATTTTTTCTTGTATGCCACATGCACATAATAACAATAAAAATAGATTCGCTTATCATATTCTTTGCATTTTCACGAATACACATCAATCATAAGTCTTAACCTTATTCGCGATAAAGTAAATCATTACTTACTTTTGAGTGATTAGCTCAACTTATCTATATAAGTCCTTTTATAACCAACGTTATTCCTTGATCATGTCATCATTCGTAGTTACGATCACTTCATGAAATGTTAGTATAAAGAAAAATTTATTTACTTCAATTGCACTTTAGTTCCATAGCATTATACATATGCTCATTCAATTAGCTTGTGCATCCTCTGCACTTCACCCCGATGTAAAGCTTCTTCAATATCCTAAGGTCAAACCTGCTAAAAGCATGTTAGTATTGATAGTTCAAACATTTAGTTACACATTAATTTATTTCAAATTGAGACTTATCATCTAACAATTTTAATAAAAATTTTAGATGTAAAAAGATCCTATGCTCAATCGATCACCATAATATTATGATTCTTCTTTTCTGACAATCAAAAAATCCTTTGACTACCAAGTCCCTTTGATTTGATGTACTTCCATCTTTAGAAAATATAACAATTCCTACCAATATGAAGGAAAACAATTGAATTTGGATGCATCACTAAAACTTCTAGGAAATACTACTATACAATACATTCCTTAAAATCTTAATAATGATAAGAATTTTCGAAATGGAATACAAGTATTGTTAAGTGACGATTCTCCATAAGAAAAAATAATATTAAAAATACTTCATCATTTTATCGCATGAATTCATCCATGTCCTTTAAAGTTATCTTGTAACCTACTATGTCACATCCATTCTAGCTATCAATACTTAGGATAATTAAACTTATTCTAGGCTATATTCTATATAAACTCCATTCTATTGGATCTATGAAAATAATGAAAGAATGACTATATATATACCTTTTCGAATTAAGCATACTATCAAAGATGTACCTTCTAACTTTGACATTTGAGAACCAACTTTTATTTCGAAGAATGTACCTAAGTAGCTATAACTTCTACCAACAATTGTTTTATCCGATTATCTTCTATCATATCTAAGAAGGCAATATTTTCGGAAATACTATGAACTCTCGTAACAACCAAGTATTGCATGCAAGTGACTTTGCTAAATCAAACAAATTTACTTCTTCGTAGTGTATAAATAAAACTATACTTTTAACCTAGTGATGTTCATAGGTAATGCTCTTAGTATTTATAGAATATCAACAAAAATGTGGAATTAAAAGCATGTCCACAACACTTTTCATAGTACTTGTACAAATACGGGAATTATTTCAACAAGTTTCATTCCTTAGTAATACCATACAGTAATGCGAATATTTAAACTTATGACAAGGGAAAATGTACCTTCCTCACAACTTTATGAGGCACCAAAAATAAAAGTACTTATCTTTACTCTTTCAGAGAAACTTGAAGTTGCGCTTTGAAATAACATGACACCTCCTCCATTCCAATGCATCCATTCAAATTGAAACAACAACAACTTGGTTAACTAACTCAATACTTACTTATTTTATGTTGAGCCCATCTAGCCCGAGTGTTTTAACGTAGTGCTCTGATACCATTTGTCATGAACCCAAAATTTCATAAAAATTTAAAATTTTTCCATACAGTAATAAATGCTAATTTTAATGGTTGCGAAATTATATTAGTGACAAACTCGCCACATTTAATAATGGATTAGTTATATGATACTAAAATTTACATAGATAACTTGTTATGATAAGTCAAGCTGATTTTCTAAATACTCAAAGTCTTCCAAAAATTTACCATGCATTTAACTAAACAAACTTATTTTCCAACTCCTTCAATGAGGGACATGCATTAATTTCCTTGACTTTATTTAATTGAGAACTTACATTTTCATGAGGTAATATACCCTTAGAATGACTATGCTTAACCTATTTTGAGCATATAACATGCAATTAAAATCTATAAAGCCTTAATTCATCTTGATAAGCATGCATATATTTTATAAGTGATTCACACCAAGGAATAAACCCAAGGATACCAATTTATACATAAATTAGCTATTAGGTGCGTGTCTGAGTAATATGCATATAAACAACTAAACAATTCCTATCATATGTATGAATTGTAAGTCAAAGTAATTATAAACACTTTAAGAAGGAGACAAGTAAACATAAAAGACACATATAAAGGACACATAAGAACACATAAAAAGAGAGGCCATATAACGTGGTTCACCCAAACCCGGGCTACGTCCAGAAGGTGTGTGCATCATTTATTTATTCCGAAAACATAGTGTTACAAGTTTCAACTTTAGTCATTTCCATATCCGTTCCTCTCATTGAGGGAAACTTTATTTCATACTTTAGCCTCCTTTAAAAATATAAAGATATTCTAATATCTTGACATAAGATTATTATCTCATGTTTTTAATGTTGTTTAGAATATATATATATATATATATATATATAATCAAAATTATATAATCAATATCTTGGCTAACAATCATATTTCATACTTTAGCCTCCTTTAAAAATATGAAGATATTCTAATATCTTGACATAAGATTACTATCTTTTCAATGTTCTTTAGAATATATATATGATCAAAATTATATAATCAATATCTTCGCTGAGAATCATATTTCATACTTTAGCCTCATTTAAAAATATGAAGATATTCTAATATCTTGACATAAGATTATTATCTCGTGTTTTTAACGGTCTTTAGAATATATATATATATAATCAAAATTATATAATCAATATCTTGGCTAAGAAGTTACTGCGATTCTAAACCCTGACATTTCATCAACCAACACCGAACCCCTAAGTTCGTCTAGCAAGGTCAATTCGAGTAGTAGTAAAACATAACAAACAACCATTTGTTCAATCAGAAACGTAGAGGTTGTACTATGGCTGACCTGAACTTAGCGTAACATCTAACAAAACACACACAACTGTTCAACTAGCAGAAAAGGTGAAGCAAAATAAATCTGTCCATCAGGATGATTTTGGCTGCGAACCAAGCGAGTAAAATGTAGGGCGCTGGAGATATAACTTCAAGAAAATGGCCCACACCTTTTACAGAGTTAGAAACCGTATGTTTCCAAAACTAAACACAGTGATTAGAGTCACTTGGACCTATCATCGCAGATATCAAACTATATTCTCAACAACTCACTAACTCTGAGATAATTAAAAAATATTTTAAACACAGTTGTACACCAATGGTTGACAGCGATACAAAAGATTCCAAAACCACTCGTTTATTAGACGAAATCTATCATATAAATGGAGACCATGAGATTTCAAGGAAACTCTAACTAAAATGAAATATAAACAAAGGATACCAACAAACGACAAGTTCATTCGGTGAAGACATTTTCTACTAATATATGCACAACTAGTCTCTGTAATTTCTATGCATGCAATCCCTTCAAAATTTAAAGAGCTAGAGTAACGATTTCTTACCTCTATTCGCAAAGACGAAAATTTGTTATCACTCAGCCTCTTATCTCAATTGCAGAGACAATTTAGTTATTATTCCACCTCTGCCCACTCCCACGATTCCTTGTTTGGTGAGTATGTCGAGACGTAACACCTTAATCTGAGATTTCATGGCTCCGTGCAGCATGACTAATCCACCGAGAAACGAAACACCTCCATTTACAATAAACCCCTTTCCATGCACACTGGTGCTATGTGAGTAATGCCCTACCATAACTCCCAATAGGGTATGAGCGGTTGAGGAGATCGGATCAACACCCTTCTCCTTTTTCCCACTACAGTGCCCTTCACTAAGCTTTTCTTCTTTCTAAAACAAATGAATCAAGTTCCTCGACCCGTACCCCCCTCTCTTTCCCTTTGTGCAGTGATATATGTAATATTTCAACTTCGTTTCTCATTGAGGAGTCCTTCCTCTCCTCGAGAGGATCTACACCGGCCAAAAACTTATAACTGTTTACAATGCCACATGCTGAGTTGGTTCCCTCTCCAAGGGACCATCCCCCTTCCACGCGGTAGTCATAATGTAAAAAAAAAGAATAATGCGGAATCGTAGTAACCTCGCCGTGGAAGGCATGAACGTGCGGCAAAAGGAAGTGGTGGTGGAATTCCATCATGGAGTAATAATGGGGATAACTGGCAGTTTGCTACATGAGTAATAATGGGGATAACTGGCAGTTTGCTAAGTTTGTCCCTCCTCGTAGGGTAGGAGACAAACTTGCAACGATTTCTCTAAAGAAAAACTTCTCCATTAAATAAACGATGTGGCTCCTTTTTAAAGAGAGATAGAGGAGCTAAAATAAAGTTACCCAAGTTTTAATTAATAAATATATAATTTTATATATGTGTTTGGATATATGTCAAACATATACTTTGTGAAAACTAGAATTTATAGGTATATAATTGTGTATTAACAATTTTATGTCATAAAATATACACTTTTATTTTTTAAAAATATGACATCTCATATTAATATTTAGAAATTCTTAAATACATGAAACCTTACTCGGTTCCTACATAATCTAATTGCAAGGTCGTTAATATATATATCGATTCAAAGAAATAAATTTCCTAATTAATAACACTTGGCTTATACCATCATTATGTAGGTAATACATATAAATGTATCACCGGTATGTTCTTTAAATAAATCTATAATGAATTTTTCTCTCGGTGGTGACCTTCTCCTATAATCCTATTATTTCCTTCATAGCAAATAATTCTATTCATGTCCATCTCATAGTATAAATAGATATTTATCAGTATGATGTGGCCTCTTCACTTTGTTAGACACATATATATTTTATTTAATGTCTATGTATTGTAACTACTTAATATTCATTATATGTAATATTATTTTCTCCATATCTAATTATATATCTAAATATTTATAATTATATATATTAAATAAGTTGAAAGCCAAACATTCATATGTTTTTATTTTAACATACAAAATACTAAAATATACATAAAAGTAGGTGTCATTTTCTCTATTTCTACAAACACTTTTAATACCTCTAGTAAGTGAAGGTGTACTTATTTCTGAAATCCACCTTAATAATATTTTTCTTACCTTCCTTAGGTGGATATGAAAGCAAAACACTAAACTCTTTTTATCTTTTATCCTTCATATCTATATATATATCATCATATATAAAACTAAATATATTATATGTATTATTTTTAGTAGTATTAAAGATAGAGTTAGGTGATATATATATATATATATATATATATGAGATTTCTTCTCTATGGTAGGTCTAGCATCGTCCTTGTAGTCGCGATGACTTTTCTTTCTTTAAAATGATTTTAGTTGAGACACAACCTTAGGTTTTTCCTAGGTGAAAAGATAACTTTTACGACCCGGGGAAGAATAAAATAAAGGAACTTTTGAAGTCCACTTGGTGGGGCCTTAGCCTTGAGCTCCTCACTAGGGCCATTTACATATTTACATACATTTACAACAATAGTAACAGTAATAATTGTAATGAGGGTCAAATTTGAGGGATGTTACATGGTCCCCTGCTTCTTATCCACAGGAACGGGATTTGACACCCATTCGGTAAGGGGAACCGGGTAGATGAAACTAGCTTTAAGTAGTTTCTCCACCTATGCCTTAATCACGGCTTCCTTCCTATGACTCACAGCACGAAGTCATTTCCGAACCGGCTTAACATTGGGATATGTTTTAATCTCATGTTCGAAAATGCTAGGGTCTATTCCTGGCATCTCCTCATATGACCAGGAGAAAACATCCTGAAATTCCTTGAACAACTCGGTGTATATGCGGATCTCATTGGGAGAACAATCAGCACCGATATAAATGTTCTTAATATTTCCGGGTGTACGAGAGATATTAATCGGTATAGTAGGGGAGATATTAGACATATTCCCCTCTGCGGAAATCCCATGCGAATCCAAAGGAACCACAAGGTGACCAACCTTCTCAGCAAGAGTCATCCTAAACTCTTCTCGCTCAATAAGATTAAGGTTAGGAAGAAAATATGAGCGATGATGAAAATATTCCCAAGGCCTCTCACTACCACACATAGCCTCAATGATCACTTCATCTGAAGGTAAATTACCATCAAGACAGTCATGCGAGCAAGACGAGTCGGCTTCCCATGTCGGCAACATAATGGGATCTTCCTCTTCTGTCCTTGAAGAGGAGGGATATGGCTTTGCAATAGTTTGTTGAATTTCAAGATATGCAAGCTCGGCTGCAGATAATGGCATAGCCATTACAATGTGTGAAATGTCTCCAGACGAGGAAATCGCAGATAGTAAAGTCCATGAATCATTAAACTATGAGGTCCGGAAAGGTACATTATTCAATGAGGATTGTGCACTATCAAAAATAGTTCCAATAAAAGAGATTGGTGAAACAAATTCGAATGATCCCATAAAGGACAGATACAATCCTACACTAATGCTCCTAGTTGCCAGCTGAGAATCATTGATCTGGGGAACAATAGTTCCCAGTGATGCTATGGAATTAGAAATAGGGAAGTCTAGCTGATCGACCATCACAATTCTGCCTTCATGAGGAAAGCAAATAACCCTAAATATGGAGGACACGATTGCATAGATCCAATTCCTACCCAGAAGAAGGTTGTAGTCGATGGGTGCATCAACCACCTCGACTTCAAGCGGCACAGATTTCCCACCCAAGTGGACCTCAAGGGAAGGGAGAATACCATGTGGCCTAAACAACCAACCATCAAACATAGTAAGCATGGTCATATATTTTGACAAGGGAGGAGAGCCAAGAGATTTCCAACAATCCAACAACATTACCGAGGTGGAAGCACCTTCGTCAACCACTGTACGTTTAACAAATTTGTCTAAGCACCTCACATAGGCTTGAAAAGCCACATGATAAGGAAAGCGAGGCTGGATATCAGTAGTGTTGAATTTAATGACATTAGGGCTACCCTCATCCCGAAATCCCAAAGTAGATAGCAGGCGTTCCTGTGCGAAGGACATGCCTATAAAACCTCAAAAGCCGACATGGCACACGAAGTTTGACCTAGATATTTTACAATGGAGTAGTTCTGGGCAGATCAGGCATTGTGATTATGTGTGGAGATCTTAAGAACACCTTTCGGTATCCGCAGCATAGTCGTGGGCGTCTCGATATGAAGAGAGGAGTCAAGAGGAGGAGGAGGCTCATTCCCCATATTCGGTTGTGGTGCACCATAATCGTGTTGACGAGTAGCAACAATAACCTGATATTGGACCATGTTCACGCATCCGTAGCCACCGACATGAGAAGAGGACGTCATAGTTTCATTAGTCCCATAGCCAGTTGTTGATGTATATGTAACTTTGGAATGTATTTCATCCATGTATTTCATTTATATATTATTGTACTCCTATAGAAATGTGTCATTCCTCTATACGGAAGTGTCGTCATGTGTATTGACAAGTGTCGCAAGTATGTTAACTTGCCGATGGGTTATTAGACCACCATGTGTGGGGTTGGCCCTGATTTATATATTATATGGTTGATATACTCAGCTAGACAAGTCGGCCCTGTAAGGTTATTGGGAAAACAGGATAAGTATAAATAGAGATTGGGAGATCTCTATTTGGATCATTCGGAAACTCATTCTTCCTTCACTCAGAAAGTGGCGCACTAGTTAGGAGGAGGATCATCTGCTACTAGGAGACTATCTTTGTGTATTTTGGTTGTACTTTGGTTGAGCCACTGCTCTCTATATCTCTAAGGAAGTTGTGTGGTTTTTCACCTTAGGGTTTTCCCCACGGAAACTCTGTGTCTCTTGTCTCTCATGCTTTTGCTTCTTGTGATGATTGACATGCTTGTTATGATTGATATGCATTGATATACTGTACATGTTATTCTCTCAGTAAAGATCCTAGAGTATTGTGAATTAATGCTCAAAATTTAACATGGTATCATTGCTAACCTGAGAAGGAGACATTATGTAGTGACGAAAACCAAGGGTTTCTTGTTTATTGAGTTTCTCTCCACAGAGTTTGGATTGAGATTTTTGGCTGGGTAGATCTCAGGGAAACTCAAACCCTAATTCAGGGTCCTCCTTAGTGAACCCGGGAAGACAAAAAGGTATTTCTGAAGGGTGAAACTTTGCAGATCTCAAATTCTAAATACACCAGGCTGATCATCTCTACAAGGCACATCTTTCTACCCTTTCAGAAAGTTGAAATTTATATTTTGAATTTTTAGGGTTTTTTCGACAAACCCTAATCCAGAATGAGATCCAGTTTTCAGCAAATCAAGTGGTAAGATCTAAATCTTTTCTATTTCCATTTGAAGTACTCTTTAAAGATGTCTCACCACACCAAGCTTGAGGATAAGCTTGAAGGAGTTGATAACTTCCGAGCCTGGAAGTATAGGATTGGGTTAACCCTGGAAGAGAATGAGTTGGACTCATACATAAAAGAAGACATCCCTATCCCAGAGGATGAAGAGGCTAAGATATTGCATAAGAAGAACTTGGTTAAGACAAAGAGAATCATTGCTGATTCTATCAAGGACCATCTCATCCCACATGTGTCATCTCTAAAGACACCCAAAGAAATGTTTGATTCTCTGACCAAGCTATTTGAAGGGAAGAACATAAATCGGAAGATGACCCCGCGGAACCAATTGAAAGGAGTAAAGTTTCAGAATGGAGAAACCATTCAATCTTATTTTTCTAGGGTCTCTCAAATTAAGGAACAACTGGAAGTGGTGGATGAAATGGTGGAGAATGGTGAATTTGTCATGACCACTCTAAATGGCCTACCCAAGTCATGGGATTCCTTTATTCAAGGAATTTGTGCAAGAAAGAAGTTGATCTCCTTCAACAGAATGCGGGAATAATGTTCACAAGAAGAAGCAAGGCTTGTGGCCCGAGAAGAAAAGATGGGAAGTGAAGATCAAGCTCTCACAATACACACCAAGAAAGGAAGGTCAAAGAGAGAGCACTCTCATGCCAATAAATCTTCACACTATCATCAACATAAAGATAAGAAAGATCTAAGATGCTTCACATGTAATGAGAAGGGTCATTTTGCTTCAGAATGTCCCAAGAACAAAAGGAACAACAACATCAAGAAGAAGAAGGGCAGCAGGAAAAGATATCATGCTCATGTTGCTAAAGATGATGAACCACCCAAGAAGAAGGCTAGAGCAGAAAGTGACGATGATGACTCATCAAGCGAAGAAGAGTATGTTCTAATCTCTGCTCTCATAGGTACTATCTCTCATGGTTGTAATGATCGGCTTATTGACAATGGGGCTTCTAAACACGTGACTAGGTTTAAAGAATCTTTTGTAAATCTATCTGAACATGAATCACCCCATAAAGTGAAACTTGGGGATGACTATCAATACCCCATCAAAGGAAGTGGTGAAGCCTCCTACAACCTAGATTCTGGAAAATATTTGAAGATGAAAGAAGTCCTTTATGTACCTGGGCTCAAGAAGAACCTTCTCTCCATCTCTGCATTGGATGCAAAAGGCATGAGGGTTGCATGGCCAAGTCCTAATGTGGGAAAAGGGTAAAACTATTGATGATGCAGTGGTGATTGGAGAGCAAGAGTGAGGATTGTACAAATTAAAGGGACAACCTGAACATCCTATGAAGACAAAGATTCATCTATAGCCATGGATCACATAGAGATATGTATAATTTGTTTTTGCAAAGGTTAACTAATGAGTTATGCAAGTCATCGAAGAGAACAAGAACACATTGCTAGACATAACTAGCAAATATGATGACCAGGTATGTTTTTGTTATATATATCGTATACTTTTGTATGATTGATAATGATTACTCTTGAAGTTACAAGTTTGAGTAATCTAGGGCTTCTACATATTATGTTTCTTACCTTAATTGATGATATGACTAACCAGAAGAGTCATAGGTTTGAGTAATCACGGGTTTAGGTGTATGACTAACCATAAGAATGCTTATTATTTCTGTTTGAAATGATCCTGACTATACATGCTTGAGATTATTGTGTTTTGATAATATTAAGATTATACTAATAAATGTTTGATTATGTATGAGACCTCGAGGATAACACAATGATGATACTAATAAGCATGCATAGGGATCGAGAATGAATATAAGTTCAAGAACAGGTAATCCAAGAAGCAAAGATCAATAGGGAGCACACTCCAGTGGTTTCTACAAGGATGCAGATATTCAGAGGGAGTTGACCATCTCTCTACATTCAACAACAAAAAGGTGTAGAAGAAGCTACTTCAGATTAGGACTCCAGCAGCTCCTGCAAGGAAGAAAAGAATCAGAGGGAGTCCACCCAACAAACAAACAAAGATAAGTATTTTAATTGTCATTTCTTGCATATTTGTTTGTTTAAATAATATCATTCAATGATGTATATGCTTATGTTCCTAGATTTAGGATGTGTATTATCCATACTAGAATGATTGCATTAATGAACAGCTTACTACTAATATGCATTTGATGGGTAAGTAGGCCTATGGCACTGTACAACATTCCATTGCTACTTATCTAGAATGAAACCTCTTTGCTGACATGTTGGGAGCTATGCAAACTCTTAACAATGTTATGGTAGAGATTGGAAGGCATCTAGAAAGTTATGGAACATGGATAAATGTTGTATTGAAGCATTGGCTAAGATAATTGCATGATTGTATGACATATTTCTTTATGTGTAAGAATTTGTTTTGAAAATTATGAGATGTTTCTAAACATGCAATTTTAACTTGTTTTGTAGGAAAGACCATATACCTTCACCTACAAAAGAAGGACTACAACATTTGTTCAAGCAACAAAGATATCTATTGAAGATATTGAAGTTCCCAGGATCCGGGATGAAGAAAGGGAAGAATGCCATGATTCGTCGATCATGAAGAATGATGTTTGGAATGCAGTACCAAGACCTGAAGGGGAGTGTGCAGTGACTTCCAAGAGGATCTACAAGATCAAGCATGATGTAAATGGCAGCATAGAGAAGTATAAAAGTGATGAAATGGAAGATACACCACATGGATTTCAAGACAGCTTTCTTGAATGGTGTAGTTGAAGAAGAAGTATATGTGGAGCAGCCACTTGGTTCTGAGGCACATGACAGGGAGTCATATATGTGCAGAACTTGGTAGGATAGATAGCCTTCTATCGAGTTTGGGCCTTACCAAGAGTAAAGTAGGTTCCAACCTTTACTACAAGGTTGAGGAAGGCAATCAAGTGATACTACTTTTGTATGCAGATAACCCGTTTGCTACAAGTGAGGATAGATTAAGTGCTGACACATAGCGGAAGCTTGCTTCCGAGTTCGAGATGAAGGAATTGGGGATGATGCACTATTTTCAAGGCATGGAGGTGTGGCAGAGTGCAGATGGGATCTTCCTTGGACAAGGGAAGTATGCAGTAGAGATCCTGAACAGGTTCAGGATGATGGAATGCAAGGCCATGGCCACACCTATGGCATCGAACCTGAAGCTTCTGTGTGATGCTTCATCTAAGCCGATTGATGTCACTATGTATCACTAGATGATTGGGTCCTTGATGTACCTAACGAACACGAGACCAGATATTTGCTTTGCGGTGAACACATTGAGCCAGTTCCTGACTGATCTGAGGAGTGTTCACCTGGTTACTGTAAAGCATATTCTGAGGTACCTGAAGGGTACAGTTGTTTATGGGCTCAAGTATGAAGCGAATCAAAAGTTCAACCTATAGGGTTATGTCAATTCAGATTGGGCAGGCAGTGCTACAGATAGGAAGAGCACATCTGGGTGCTGCTTCAGTATGGGATTAGGTGTGATCTCTTGGTTTAGCAGGACGCAGTCTTGCGTAGCACTGAGTACAGCTGAGGTAGAGTATGCTACGGCTTGTTCGGCAAGTTGTGAGGTAGTATGGCTTCGGAAGCTGTTGTCTGAGTTATTTGATGTCCCGTTGGATACTACTGGTAGCTTCTGTGATAACCAGAGTTGTGTGAAGCTGTCTGAGAAACCAATGTTTCATGACAGGTCGAAACACATAGAGATCAAATATCACTATATCATGGATATGGTGCAGAGAGGAGTAGTGAAGCTCCTGTATATTGCGATGGACGAGCAGATTGCAGATGTGCTGACGAAACCGCTAGCCAGAGTGAAGTTCAAGTACTTCAGAGAGAGGCTTGGTGTTATTCAGATTGGTGACACTTCGAGGAAGAAGTGCTGGACACATTTGCAGAAGCCATTCCAAGCATGGTGGAAGGAGGATCCTTCACATGGCTATGGATGTAATCACTGGATGATGAGCATCTGGATGATCTCCAGTTACTGCTCTGTATATGCATTAGGATGATGCTGGATATGATTAATTGGATCATTTATATGTATATATGTACGCATCATGTTGGATGCTAGATATGATCAGTTGGATCATTTATATGTATTTGTATATGCATCATGTTGGATTCTTGGACCATGTATCTGTATATGTATCAGGTGGATACTATGTATGATCAGGTAGATCATGTGTGTTGATATATATATCAGGTGGATACATTGTGTGGATCATGTATCTGTGTATGTATTAGGAGGATACATTATATGATCAGGTGGATCATGTATGATGATATGTATCAGGTAGATACTTGGTATGCATCAAGTAGATGCATTGTATGATCAGAATGATCATGGATGACGAGCTTCGGGATGTTGCTCCAAATATGCATCAGGACAATGTAGTGATGAGTATCAGGACAATACTCTAGATGATATGCATCAGAATGATGCTATGATGATGATCAGGATGATCATATGTATCAGGTGGATACATTACATAATTAGTTTGATTATGTGTGATGAGTTCCGAAGACATAGATGCACAGTGCCTTTCCGACATGGTGGTAGATATGTTCTCCCATGTGCATTGATGTAAGTGCAGAGCCTTTTGGACATGGTGGTAGATGTGTTCTCCCATGTGCATTGATGTAAGTGTAGAGCCTTTCCGACATGGTGGTAGATGTGTTCTCCCATGTGCGTTGATGTAAGTGCAGAGCCTTTCCGACATGGTGGTAGATGTGTTCTCCCATGTGCGTTGATGTAAGTGCAAAGCCTTTCCGACATGGTGGTAGATGTGTTCTCCCATGTGCATTGATGTAAGTGCATAGCTATTCCGACATGGTGGCAGATGTGTTCTCCCATGGTCATTGATGTAAGTGCTGTGAGGATTTCACGAATGGTGGTAGGTTGGTCCTCCCATGCCGGTGAGTGTAATTGTTGTGTGTGTGCATCTAGGATGTGCTTCGTGATACTTTGTGGTTGTGGACAGGTTTTGCAATAGCATGTAAAAGGTCCTGGGAGATCCGATAGGTTGAGCTGTGTGCTCATAATCAGTCCTGGGATGCTCTTTCGAGGTTTTGTTGACTCACGTAATAAGTCCTGAGGATTCCACAGTATGGCCAGTGATGATGAATACCTGCAGGTGGTGGGCCTACATCCAGTATGAAAAAGGACTGGCTCTATAGAACTTCCTATGACGAATAGATCTAGAGATTGATCCAAGTATGTTAACTTTCCGATGGGTTATTAGACCACCATGTGTGGGGTCGGCCGTGATTTATATATTATATGGTTTATGTACCCAGATAGACAAGTCGGCCCCATAAGTTTATTGGGAAAACAGGGCAAGTATAAATAGAGATCAGGAGATCTCTATTTGAATCATTCGGAAACTCATTCTTCCTTCACTCAGAAAGTGGCGCACTAGTGAGGAGGAGGATCATCTGCTACTAGAAGACTATCTCTGTGTATTTTGGTTGTACTTTGGTTGAGCCATTGCTCTCTCTATCTCTGAGGAAGTTGTGGGGTTTTTCACCTTAGGGTTTTCCCCACGAAAACTCTGTGTCTCTTGTCTCTCATGCTTTTGCTTCTTGTGATGATTGAAATGCTTGTTATGATTGATATGCATTGATATACTGTACATGTTATTCTCTCAGTAAAGATCCTAGAGTATTATGAATTAATGCTCAAAATTTAACACCAGTGATGGGAGCATTTGAAGCCATATTCTGATGATGCGGAAGGGGATCTTTCAACACAGCTGGGCTCTGTGCAAGATGCTTCTATGCTTCTTCAATTCAAGGACACAATTGAGTTAGATGATCCTCCCCACAATTTTTGCAAGGGAATTTCACCTTACGTCTCGGCTTATGGTCCCCACCAGCATTTCTGCCATCTCGAGGAGGGTTGGCATTCTCTTTTCTAGGAGTATTTCTATTACTTCCATTATTCCCATTATTACCACCCTTACGATTATTTCTCCCCTTCTTCTTTCCACCAGGTTGTTGGTTACCTGATGGGTTTGCCGATTGTATAGAATGGACATTGGACAACTGGGTGGAAGTGGACAAGGTGTGAGCCTGTCTGGGGGTAGATTGGCTAATAGAAAAATTTTGCATTTGATTTGTAACCAAGTCTATGGATCGAGTACTCATGGATCCAATAATGCCATCAGCATGTGGTCCAGCAACAGACTTTGGCTCATGACATGAGCGCGGTGCGTCAAGAATAATATCGTACAAGATACCAGACTTAGTGTAGAGTAAATCTAGCTAATGGCATTTGAATATAGCTTGCTCCTCAGTCGTAATGCCGGACACCAAAACATCCTTAGAGATGTAGGAAAACCATGACTTAAGGAACCATTCAAACATAAAATCTGGGGGAATGTTGGCTTTCACTAACCTCTTCCGTCGACGCCACTCTTGAATGTGATCAGATATGTGTGTGGCCTTCTTCTAGCAGAAATTAGATAAAAGTTCGGTGCCAGTATCGTATCGAACCAAAAATTGAAAGTGATCTAAGAAAACCAAGGCTATCTCATTAAAATCCCTGTAAGTGCCTCGAGGAAACTCGACATACCATTTCGCAGCTGCCCCCATGAGGGTGTGTTGAAACAGTATCAACCAAACAGAGTCATGATTTAACAAATTCGAGGAGCACCAAAGGTGAAAAGTTGTAACATGATCACCCGAATCCTCACCATTCTTCCCTTCGAACCTTGGAATGTCAGACAAGAGCTTGGTTGGGACTGGAGGCCAAGTAGGATCGTGACACACTAGATCATTCATGAGCTTTGAAAGATTTAGTAGATTCAAATGAGCAAGAAACGGGAGCTGCGGGTGTGAATCTGGATTATAAGCTTTGAAAAGAGGCTGACCTTGTGGACCTAGAGGATGATATGTACCATGAACATGATGATAGGGATGATAACCGCCTCCCCCCTGACCCATGTAAGGGTACAAAGGTATATTTGTGTTGTAAGCACCATAGTGAGGAGGGTTGTAATAAGGGCTAGAACCGGCTGCGTTATAATGAGGGTTACCACCATAATTATGGGGCATATCAGTGCTAGTCGTAGCAGGAATAGTCGAGTAATGACCATGAGTAAGGGATATGTTCACACCTCCTCTATTAGGAGGTACATGCAGGTTATCAAACGTGGTCATAGTCACGGGTATATCCATAAAAGCATGCGGGTTAGCTTGTGAGATATGAGCCGTGTTATGAGAAGTGTTCCCACAAAAATTAGGGGTAGTCCTGGGACGTGGTCCTCCTCCAACATGTGGATTAGATGAAGGAATATGACCAGACCCAAATTTTAATGGGGTAAAAGAGGGTGCCCCGACCCCAGAGGTAGTAATGCCCCCAATACCAAGGCTAGAGTTAGTTTGACTGCAAGACGAAGTGGATGTGACATTCGAATTAAGACTGGGGATACCAACTGAAAAGGGATTAGTGGTCGAAGGGTTTGTTGTATCATTAAGTTCTGGCATCCCATATTGGAAACCATGTGAGTGTGTACCATAAAATGGGTTTCACTCTAGGGGTCGGTCAAGCCCAAAACATGAAAAAGTGACGTGTGTGGGCGAACCGTCCTCTCCAACCACCCTAGGAGTGGAAGGAGTGGTCTGTCCATCGACATAACCCGATGAATTCATGGGGATTTCTCCCATGCCAGATGCAAAATTCATAATGTAATATTGAAGCTCTTCAAAAGACTTAAAAGGATCGAGGGGGAGCCTCCGACATCTCTTAGAAAAAGGATGTGCTACCTTGTCGATTGGTAGACCAGCTAAACGATGAGACCGACGAATAGGTGGATCTTGATCCACGATAAATCCACAAAAAACAACAAGCCTAAACGCCCTCGAACGACCAACTAATGATCAAAGCGAACACACTTAAAGAAACTACATCCAATGCACACAAACAGGACTGGCTCAAGGGACCTCCCAAAACTACAGCTGGTATGTCTCACCTAGGAGACGCTTGAGACTCCCAAACTATAACCGGAGGTAACAGAATCAATTATAAGGGCTCTGAGACTACATTGCTTGCACAGGGTCAAATCCCTATACAACAGGGAACTGTGCTGTCCAACCCCTATCTAACTCAGGACAATCACAAAATAACTGCAACGACTGCTCTATGTGATACCTAGGTAAAGAAAATTGTTAATATATATGTAACTTTGGAATGTATTTCATCTATGTATTTCATATATATTTATTGTACCCTTATTAGAGATGTGTTATTCCTCTATAAGGAAGTGTCGTCATGTGGATTGGCAAGTGTCGCAAGTGTGTGTACTTGCCGATGGGTTATTAGACCACCATGTGTGGGGTCGGCCCTGAAATATATATATTATAATGTGGATGTACCTAGCTAGACAAGTCAGCCCCATAAGGTCACTGGGAAAATATGTTAGTATAAATAGAGATCAGGTGATCTCTGTTTGGATCATCCAGAAAAGTATATCTCTCTCACTCAGAAAGTGGCACACTAGTGAGGAGGAGGATCATCTGCTACTAGGAGACTATCTCAGTGTATTTTGGTTGTACTTTGGTTGAGCCATTGCTTTCTCTATCTCTAAGGAAGTTGTGGGGTTCTTCACCTTAGGGTTTTCCCCACGGAAACTCTATGTCTCTTGTCTCTCATGCTTTTGATTCTTGTGATGCTTGTCATGCTTATTGTGATTGTCATGCATTGATATATTGTATATGTTATTCTCTCAGTGAAGATCCTAGAGTATTGTGAATTAATGTTCAAAATTTAACATGGTATAAGAGCTAACCTGAGAAGAAGACATTTTGCAGTGACGGAAACTTGAGTTTCTTGTTTATTGGGTTTCTCTCCATAGATTTTGGAAAAGCATCTATCTGTCCAATCAGAATTCAATTCTGAGCATTTTCAGATTTGGCCCTAAAAATTAGGGTTTCCACAAAAATAGGCATTTCTAAAATCTGAAGACATAGCTGGAAGCTCCTTGCAAAAATCGAATTTTAGAGCTTTCGATCGAGATTTTTGGCTAGGTAGATCCCCAGGAAACTCAAACCCTAATTCAGGGCTCTCCCTAGTGAACCCGAGAGGACAAAAAGGCAAATCTGAAGGGTAAAACTTTGTTGATCTCAAATTCTGAATGCACCAGGTTGATCAGCTCATCAAAGCGCATCTTCTATCTTTTCAAAAAATTGAAATTCACATTTTGAATTTTTAGGGTTTTTTCGACAAACCCTAATCCAGGACCAAATCCAATTTTCAGCATTTCAAGTGGTAAGGCCTAAATCTTTTCTATTTCCATTTGAAGTACTCTTTAATATGTCTCACCACACCAAGCTTGAGGATAAGCTTGAAGGGGTTGATAACTTCCGAGCTTGGAAGTATAGGATTGGGTTAATCCTGGAAGAGAATGAGTTGGACTCATATATAAAAGAAGACATCCCTATCCTAGAGGATGAAGAGGCCAAGGTATTGCATAAGAAGAACTTGGTCAAGGAAAAGAGAATAATTTCTGATTCTATCAAGGACCATCTCATACCCCATGTGTCTTCTCTAAAGACACCCAAGGAGATGTTTGACTCTTTGACCAAGCTATTTGAAGGGAAGAACATAAATCAGAAGATGACTCTGGGGAATCAATTGAAAGGGGTCAAGATGTTGAATGGAGAAACCATTCAATCTTACTTCTCCAAGGTCTCTCAAATGAAGGAGCAACTTGAAGTTGTGGATGAAGTAGTGGACAATGGTGAAGTTGTTATAACCACTCTGAATGGCCTACCTAGGTCATGGGACTCCTTTATTCAAGGAATCTGTGCAAGAAAGAAATTGATCTCTTTCAGTAAACTATGGGAGGAATGCTCTCAAGAAGAAGCTAGGCTTGTAGCTCGTGAGAAAAAGATGGGAGGTGAAGATCAAGCTCTTGCAACTCACACCACAAGAAGCAAGCCCAAGAAGGAGCACTCTCGGTACAAAAGATCCTATCAAAAGAATAAGAACAAAAGGGATAATAACAACAACTTCAGCAAGAAGAAGAAGGGCAGCAAAAGAAAGTTCCATGCTCATGCTGCCAAGGATGATGAACCTCCAAAGAAGAAGGCTAGGGCAGAAAGTCATGTTGACTCATCAAGTAAAGAAGAGTATGTTCTAATCTCTGCTCTCACAGGTACTATCTCCCATAGTTGTAATGATTGGTTGATTGATAGTGGAGCTTCCAAACACATGACTGGGTTTAAGGAATCTTTTGTGAATCTATCTAAACATGAATCACCCCATAAGGTGAAACTTGGGGATGATTGTCAATACCCAATCAAAGGAAGTGGTGAAGCCTCCTACAACCTAGATTCTGGAAAATCTTTGAAGATGAAAGAAGTCCTTTATGTACCTGGGCTCAAGAAGAACTTACTCTCCATCTCTGCATTGGATACAAAAGGTATGAGGGTTGCATTTGTGGATGGCCAAGTCCTAATGTGGTCAAAGGGAACGACCATAGATGATGCAGTAGTGATTGGAGAGCAAGAGGGAGGTTTGTATAAATTGAAGGGACAACCTGAACATGCCATGGTACATGAATCCATGGAGCCAAGTGAACTTTGGCATAGAAGACTTGATCATATGCACTATAGGGCACTTCCAATTGCAAGCAAGGCTGTAGAAGGTCTTCCTGAAATCAAGACCAAACATGAAGGTGTTTGCAAAGGATGTGCAAAAGGTAAGAACATTAAAAAGGATTTCCCAAGCAGTGAAAGCAAGGCCAAAGATATCTTGGAAATCATCCACTCAGATGTATGTGGTCCTATGTCATCCAGTTCTCTTAGTGGGTATGTTTACTATGTCTCATTTATTGATGACTTCTCCGGGAAGACTTGGGTATACTTCTTGAAGAACAAAGATGAGGTGTTTGATAAGTTCAAGGAATTCAAAACTTTGATGGAGAATCAAACTGACAAGAAGATCAAAACTTTCAGATCCGACAATGGTGGAGAATTCACCTCAGGTGACTTCAAGAAGCTTTGTAGTGATTCCGGGATTAAGAGGGAGTTGACTGCTCCTTATAATCCTCAACAAAATGGAGCTGCAGAAAGGAAGAACAAAACTATCATGGAAGCAGCAAGGGCATTGCTGCATGACTAGGATCTACCTATGCATCTATGGGTAGAAGCAGCTAGAACAGATGTATATGTGCAGAACAGAACACCCCACAAGATATTGGACAACAAGACACCATAAGAGGTCTTTTCTGGTAAGAAACCTGAAGTCAGCCATCTCAGAATATTTGGTTGTCCAGTATACACTCCTGTCCCAAAGGAAAAGAACACTAAGCTGGATCCTTCAGGGAAGAAGGGTATCTTTGTGGGTTACAGTGAAAGCTCGAAGGCTTACAGAATATACTTTCCAGGGTTCAAGAAGATTGATGTCAGCAACGATGAATATAAGTTCAAGGACAGGTAATCTAGGAAGCAAAGATCAAGAGGGAGCACACTCCAGCAGCTCCTACAAGGATGCATATTTTTAGAGGGAGTTTACCATCTTGCTACATTCCACAACAGAAAGGTGTAGAAGAAGCTACTTCAGCAGCTCCTGCCAGGAAGCAAAGACTCAGAGGGAGTCCACCCAACAAACAAACAAAGATAAGTATTTCAATTATCATTTCTTGCATATTTTGTTTGTTTAAATAATATTATGCTTATGTTCCTAGACTTAGGAGATGTATTGTGCATATTATAATGATTGCATTAATGAACACTATACTACAAATATGCATGTGATGGGTAAGTGGCCTATGGCACTGTACAACATTCCAGTGCTACTTATCTAGAATGAAACCTCTTTGCTGACATGTTGGGAGTAGTGCAAACTCTTAACAATGTTATGGTAGAGATTGGAAGGCATCTAGAAAGTTGTGAAACATGGATAAATGTTGTATTGAAGCATTGGCTAAGATAACTGCATGACTGCATGACATATTTCTTTATGTGTAAAGAATTTGTTCTGAAAATTATGAGATGTTTCTAATCATGCAATTTAACTTGTTTTGTAGGAAAGACCGTATATCTTCACCTACAAAAGAAGGACTACAACATTTGTTCCAACAACAAAGATATCTATTGAAGATATTGAAGTTCCCAGGATCTGGGATGAAGAAATGGAATGCCATGATCCGTCGATCATGAAGAAGATGTTTGGGATGCAGTCCCAAGACCTAACAAGGAGTCACATGTGTGCAGATTGAAGAAAGCCTTGTATGGCTTGTAGCAAGCTCCCAGAACTTGGTGTGATACAAAGAGGAATCTTGCTGCTGAGTTCGATATGAAAGATTTGGGAATGATGCACTATTTTCTAGGTATGGAGTTATGGCAGAGTGCAAGTGGGATCTTCCTTGGTCAAGGGAAGTACACAGTAGATATCCTGAAGAGATTCGGGATGATGGATTGCAAGGCCATGGCCACACCTATGGCATCGAATCTGAAGCTTCTATGTGATGCTTCATCTGAGCTGGTTGATGTCTCTATGTATCGTCAGATGATTGGGTCCTTGATGTACCTGACGAACATGAGACCAGACATTTTCTTTGCTATGAACACATTGAGTCAGTTCCTGACAGATCCGAGGAGTGTTCACTTGGTTGCTGTAAAGCATGTTCTGAGGTACCTGAAGGGTACAGTGGATTATGGGCTCAAGTATGAAGCGAATCAAAAGTTTAACTTGCAGGGTTATTGTAGCTAGGGTTTTACCCCTAGCTTGTGCAAATGAGCACCTACTAAGGAGAATGGACTCCTTAGTAGCAGTTCAGTAAATGTAAATAATTAAGCTAAAACAGAAATTAAAACTACTTTAGACATTGTGCATAAAACATAAACAAAAGATATAAAGAATGGCTTTTTGTATTGATATTACCTTCAAGGTGAAGGTTTGATGAAGCCCTTTGCAGTGTCCAAGAGGATGCTCCAAGCTTCAATATGCTCCTTCTCCTTCTCCAATGATGGGAATGGGCCAAAAGTGGCTCTCAAGGTGAAAGTAGTTCAATGGTGAACTAGGGTTTCGAGAGAGATTTTGGCAGAGTAAGGGTGCTTGTGATTGTGGATATGGAATAAGGGATCTCCATCACCTATTTATAGTTTTTTGGTGGTGGAGTGCTGACCCATGGTTTTAGGAAACACATGGTTTTGGGCAGCTGTATAGGGTTTTTTCCTCCTTTTCCTCATTATTTTATATTTTTTATTCCCTTTTTAGGGGATTTTTGCTATTTTTGGAGGAAAAGGGGGTTTTTTTAGCCTTTTTTAGGCTATTTTGAGGGTTTTTTGGCCTTTCGGAGGCATTTTAGGCCTTTTGGAGGCTTTTTAATCGGATTTTTTGGGATTTTTAATGGAAATATGGTAGGAAAATGGACAAATGAGCCATATAATGTGGTAGATGAGGTAGTGAACACTTTTTGGGTGTTAACAGTTATGTTGATTCAGATTGGGCTGGCAGTGCTACAGATAAGAAGAGCACATCTGGGTGCTACTTCAGTATGGGATTAGGTGTGATCTCTTGGTTTAGCAGGAAGCAGTCCTGCGTAGCATTGAGTACAGCTGAGGTAGAGTGTGTTGCAGCCTATTCAGCTAGTTGTGAGGCAGTATGGCTACGGAAGCTATTGTCTGAGTTATTTGATCTCCCGTTGGATGCTACTAGTATCTTCTGTGATAACCAGAGTTGTGTAAAGCTGTCCGAGAACCCATTGTTTCATGACAGGTCGAAACACATAGAGATCAAATATCACTATATCAGGGATATGGTGCAGAGAGGAGCTGTGAAGATCCTGTATGTTGCGATAGACGAACAGATTGCAGATGTGCTGACGAAGCCGCTAGCCAGGGTGAAGTTCGAGTACTTCAGGGAGAGGCTTGGCATTCTTCAAATTGATGACACTTCGTGGAAGAAGTGATGGACACATTTGCTGAAGCCATTCCAAGCATGTTGGAAGGAGGATCCTTCACATGGCTGTGGATGTAAGTGCTGGATGATGAGCATCAGGATGATGTTCTGGATTCTGCTTTGTATGCATCATGTTGGATGCTGGATATGATTAGTTGGATCATTTATATGTATATGTATGTACTCATCATGTTGGATGCTGGATATGATCAGTTGGATCATTTATATGTAGGTATGCATCATGTTGGATGCTGGATATGATTAGTTGGATCATTTATATGTATGTACGCATCATGTTGGATGTTGGATATGGTCAGTAGGATCATTTGTATGTATTTTGTATATGCATCATGTTGGATGCTTGGACCATGTATTTATATATGTATCAAGTGGATACATTGTATGATCAGGTGGATCATGTATGGTGATATGTATCATGTATTTGTATCAGGTGGATACATTGTATGATCAGGTGGATCATGTATGATGATATGTATCAGGTAGATACTTGGTATGCATCAAGTAGATGCATTGTATGATCAGGATGATCGTGGATGATGAGCTTCAGGATGTTGCTCCAGATGACTTGCAGCAGGATGTTGTAGTGATGATGATCAGGATGATCATGTGTACATCAGGATGATGTATGGTGAGTATCAGATTGATACTCTATGGCCGTGGATTAGGCTGTGCAGATGAGCATATAATTTGGCCCTGGGAGATTTGCAGATAGTCTTTTGAGGTTTTGCCTATGGCATATAATTTGGCCCTGGGATATCTAGCGAATGCTCTTTCGAGGTTTTTCTTTGGGAGGACATATAATTTGGCCCTGGGAGATCTGCAGATAGTCTTTCGAGGTTTTGCCTATGGCATATAATCTGGCCTTGGGATATCTTGTAGATGCTCTTTCGAGGTTTTGTCCTATGGCATATAATATGTCCCTGGGAGATCCGATAGGTTGGGTTGTATGCCTATAATAAGTCTTGGGATGCTCTTGCGAGGTTTTGTGGTGACCACATATAATATGTCCCTAGGAGATCCTATAGGTAGAGCTGTGTACTCATAACCGCCTGGGATGTTCTTGCGAGGTTTTGTGGTGAGGTCACATATAATATGGCCCTGGGAGATCCTATAGGTAGAGCTGTGTGCTCGTAACAGCCTGGGATACTCTTTCAAGGTTTTGTGATGCACGTAATAAGTCCTGAGGATTCCACAGTATGGCGAGTGATGACGAAGACCTGCAGGTGGTGGGCCTACATCTAGTATGAAAAGGACTGGCTCTGTAGAACTTCCTATGACGAGTAGAGTCAGATATTGGTTGAGATAGCAGCAGCAGTGACGATGACGATGACGATGCATCGATAACGATGATCCCGAGAAGAAGACTTGTCTAGCAGATCTGTGTCGAGAAATACCTTCCTAGTTAAGAGGGAGTGTTGATGTATATGTAACTTCGGAATGTATTTCATCTATGTATTTCATATATATTTATTGTACCCTTATTAGAGATGTGTTATTCCTCGATAAGGAAGTGTCGTCATGTGGATTGACAAGTGTCGCAAGTGTGTGTACTTGCCGATGGGTTATTAGACCACCATGTGTGGGGTCGACCCTGAAATATATATATTATAACTTGGATGTACCTAGCTAGACAAGTCGGCCCCATAAGGTCACTGAGAAAACAGGTCAGTATAAATAGAGATCAGGTGATCTCTATTTAGATAATTCGGAAAAGTATATCTCTCTCACTCAGAAAGTGGCGCACTAGTGAGGAGGAGGATCATCTGCTACTAGGAGACTATCTCAGTGCATTTTGGTTGTACTTTGGTTGAGCCATTGCTCTCTCTATCTCTGAGGAAGTTGTGGGGTTTTTCACCTTAGGGTTTTCCCCATGGAAACTCTGTGTCTCTTGTCTCTCATGCTTTTGATTCTTGTGATGCTTGTCATGCTTATTGTGATTGTGATGCATTGATATACTGTATATGTTATTCTCTCAGTGAAGATCCTAGAGTATTGTGAATTAATGCTCAAAATTTAACAAACATAAGGCCACCACATATAACCAATGCTCAGGGGGATAGTCCCAGGTGCGATCCATCATATGGGCAGGGTAGCTAAGGCCAAAACTCAAGAGGTTCAAATCCCCGAAGATCCCCCCCCGTACACGAACAAATCCTGGAAATATATCCCATGTTCAACTAGTATTGGAGGGCTATCTCTGCAACCAACCTCCCGTGACTTCGTGCTTAACTCTTGTTTGAGTAGAGCTTCCTGAGAACACTGATGTATACCATGGGTTTCACCACTCCCTGGTTAGACAAATAATATTGGTTCAATAGTATTGGATTTTTAACTCACAATGATCTATTCCAAGACTCTAAACCTAAGCTAGTTGGTGCACCCTATAAAAAGAAAATCATTTCTAATCAATTTTAAGATTAAGTGTTGGTTTTAAATGGTCGTAATTACTCAAAGGATATGTGTGAAAATTAGATCACATTTGAGAACTATGCAATAAATTAACCTCTCTCATATAAAAAATCTCACACAACTGCTCAAAGACACACAAATTATGCACAAGAATGAAATTCTGTATTACTTCTCATGAATAATAATTACACCAGCCAACATATGAATGTTGTAGTATTTTATTAAATAACATTGCAGCAATAATTCGAATGGCTAAAGATGCCAAAAGAATCTTCCATCCATCAGACTTTCTAAAACTGCCCATCCCCCCTAGGTGGCAAGTTGGCTTTCCAAATCTGCTCAAAATCTCACGAATTGCTAAATTAGTGAGCTGAAGGTGAAATATAGGTAAAAAAAATGCCAAATACAAAATTTGGATGGAAATAGTGTTAAGGAAATTTTTTGGTGAATAAAACACTTTCCTAGGTTGACTAGCTCTTTCCTTTGGGGGAAAAAAGCAGTAAAAGCGGCAGCTTTCTTCACAAATGTGCCCTTCTTCACAAATCTTATCCAGAATTGTTTAGGAATGCGCCCAAGTGGCCTAAGATACTTGTAGAACACACCTCAAATGAAATCTTATCCTCCCAAGTTGCCTTGTGGGCCTCACAATTGCAATTTCCTCAATTATTACATAGAATTAATCACAAGTGATTAATTAAAGCATCTTATGTAAATAATTAAATGGTAGGAAGGCTTAAATATTCCAACACCCCCTCTTAAGTCTGACTTGAATGGTCTAAAAAATCAGAATATATAAAAATGCGAAGGGCCTAGTAACAAGACTTGGTCACCCCATACAAAATACTGCCAATCCACAAAACAAGGATAGAAGGAAAACCTCATGGGTAAAACCTTCCCTCAAAACATGGACTTGTCAAAATTGAAAGGTTGTTGATCAACCCTTCACTCCACCACATGTCCAGCCATCCTAAGCAGTGATCTAAGATAGCTAAATGTCTTCTCTGTGAAAGCCTTGGTGAAGATATCTACAGTTTGCTCACCTGTGGAGCAATACTGCAAATATATGATCTGTTCATGCACTAGTCCTCGGATGTAGTGCATATGAATCTCTATGTGCTTGGTCCTCTGCCTCTGTACTGGATCACATGAAACTCTAATGGCAGTCTGGTTGTCACAATAAATAATAGTAGGAGTACTGAAAGCAATCTTAAACTCAGACAAAATCCCCTGCAACCAGACACACTGTGTAGCAGCATTCACTGCTCCTCTGTACTCTACCTCCGCTGAAGATAGTGCTATGGAATTTTGTTTCTTGCTCGACCAGTAAACAGGGCCACCTCCAAGCATGAAAACAAATCCTGATGTGGATTTCCTATCAAGGCTATCACCAGCCCAATCCGAATCTCTGAAACCCAAGAGATCTAAGCTAGAATCTACCACATAGTGAATCCCATCACTCTTTGTGCTCTGTGTAAAGTTAGTCACAGCAGATCTAATGAACAAAAAATCAGTCACAACAGATGAACATAGAAGATATGGTGCAAAACTGTGCAAAACATGCAGCAGTGCTCTCTATCCCAGAAAGGGTGAATGAATTACAATACAAACTGTTACAATGAACAGAGCAATTCGAATTGCCTAAGGAGGTCATTCGAATCACTGAATGGAGTAGCTTGACTCAATCTAGGAGTCCTCATCAATCATCGGTGTTGCTCATCAATCACAACAACCAGTCATCCAGGTGTCAAGCTGAGTCTAACTGGTCATAATAAATGTAACTGAAGTGTGTAGCACTGATATAGGATCTGGAGGCTCAGTGGGGGCGCATGGGAGGCTAACTGGAGTCAGAGCAAGTCACCTAATCGAACTGGAGGTCAATCAGAGGTGAAACAGTCAGTCAGGAGTGAAATCGGAGTGAAATCAATCAGAATCGGAGCTAACTGAATGTAACTGGAGTGAATCTGCAGTGGTAGGTGAGCAAGTGCGCCCTTCTCTGTCAGTAGGTGAGAAGCGGGCGCCTTTCAGCTTAGGAGGGCTAAAACTCTGTGGAAAGTGGCTCCCGGGTGCTAGAAGAAGGTGGATAAGGTGCTGGAGGCATCAAACTGGTGACTGGACTGCATATCCTGAAATAGATCATGCAAGATCCTGAAGTAGATATGTATCCCGAAATAGATGATCCTGAAATAGATATGTATCCCGAAATAGATGATGGATATCCGAACACCCCCCCTCAAGCTAGACTATGATGTGCCAACTAAAATAATGTGGGGCCCTGGTAACTAAGACCAAAGGTCACCCCAATACAATAATCCAAAAAATGCTGAAAAATAAACTAAGTGAGGAAAGAGGGAAAACCCAGTGGGAAGAAAGCCCCCCCTCAAGTCTAAAGCATAATAATGAATCAATCTATCTCCACCATGATGGAACTCACCCCCAACAGTGAACGGAGGTAAGAGAACTTCTTCTCAGTGAAGCTCTTGGTGAAGATGTCTGCAATTTGCTCATCAGTAGGGCAATATTGCAGAATGATGGTGCGGTCATGCACCAACTGTCGAATGTAATGCATATGAATCTCAATGTGTTTGGTCCTCTGCCGCTGAACTGGATCTGTGGAGATCTTGATAGCACTTTGATTGTCACAAAATAGGACAGTCGAAGTAGTGCCACCAAAACCAAACTCGGAAAGAATACCTTGCAACCAAACTGCCTGAATGCAGGCATTGACTGCCCCTCGATACTCTGCCTCTGCTGAAGAAAGTGCAATGGCTGCTTGCTTTTTGCTGGACCAGCAAATAGCACCATGACCAATCATGAAAACATAACCGGAAGTGGACTTCCGATCAATGCTATCACCTGCCCAATCTGAATCAGTAAAACCAATGAAATGTAGCTCAGAATCTGCAGCATAATGTATGCCAAACTGTCTCGTACCTTGCACATACTGCAAGATCCGCTTGGCTGCTCGCCAATGAAGCTCATGTGGCTGCTGCATATATCTTGACACGGCACTCACGGCATATGAGATATCAGGCCGTGAATGTGTCAAATAAAGTAGTGAACCAATCAACTGTCGATACATACTGCAATCTGCAAGCGGTGTGGAATCTCCCTCCTCAAGACTGATTCCTGAGAGGAATGGGAACGGGGCTGCCTTACATTCAGCCATATTAAACTTCAATAACAGGTCGGAAGCATATTTTTGCTGAGATATAGTGATCCCATCGAAATTTTGAGCTATCTCCAAGCCCAAAAAGTGACTCAGCAAGCCCAAATCGCTCATGTCAAAAGCTAGATTTAGGGCAGATTTTAGCTTGTTTATTGAAGTAAGTGTGCTACCAGTAATAAGCAGATCATCAACATAAAGTACAATAACCAACAAATTACCTTTAACTCGCTGAAGATAGACATTCGGATCAGATTTGCATCTTTGGAAATTCTGAGAAAGAAGGAAGGAGTCCATCTTTGCGTACCAAGCTCTTGGGGCCTGTTTTAACCCGTACAAAGACTTCTTCAATCTACAAACCAATGATGGATCTGATGTATAACCCTCTGGCTGATGCATATAGACCTCTTCAGCAAGGTCTCCATGTAAAAATGCACTCTTCACATCCATGTGATGCACCTCCCAGTGCTTGGATGCGGCAATAGCTAAAACAAGGCGGATGGAATCCATCTTTGCAACCGGTGCAAAGGTCTCTGTGTAGTCCACTCCTTGGACTTGGGAAAAACCTTTTGCCACCAACCTTGCTTTATATTTGCTGATAGTGCCATCAGCAGCAACTTTAGTACGGTAGACCCATTTACACTTCACTAATTTTCTTCCAGGTGGAAGAGAAACTAGCTCCCATGTATTGTTCTTTTGAAGAGAACTGTACTCTTCATCCATGGCATCTTTCCATCTCGGATCTCGATGGGCTGAATAATATGATTGGGGATCTGAACCAGCCATCAAATAACAAATCTCAGGAAGAAATGGATCAGCAATAGAAAGAGCCATACCTGCCCTTTGAAAGTCTCCTCTTGTTCGTCTTGGATCAGCAGGATTTCCAAGATTCGAACCAGCAGATTGTAGAGTATTTTGGGCCCACTTTGGTAACTGAGGGGGATCTGAATGGTCGGATTCCGAACCTGATATTTCATGATCATCATATGCTGCTACAATATCAGAAATATCAGAACTCATACCTTCATTATCGCTGCTCGAATCTTCTTCTGGTGAAGGCGGTGAATCGGCAGTTTTCTCCTCAACTAGTTGCAATTCTTGAAGCGGTTCTTCAAACTGCACACTGCGCTCTATGAATATCTTTTTAGATCTGATATCCATGAGTTTATATGCTTTTGATTCTTCCCCATATCCTATCAATATGCACTCGATACTTTGTGGATCCAAAGCTCGTCTCTTCTCAGAAGGAATTCTAGCCCATGCAGTAGAGCCAAAAACTCTCAAATTTGACACATCCGGTTTGTGACCAAAGAATGCTTCGAAAGGAGTCATACCTTTCACGGATGAATGTGGAACACGGTTCTGTATATATGCAGCAACATTGATTGCTTCAGCCCAAATATTTGCAGCCAAACCTTTTGATTCAATCATGCATGTAGCCATCTCTTTCAGTGACCGGTTTTTCCTTTCCGCTACACCGTTCTGCTGGGGTGTGTAGGGAACTGTATGTTGGATCTTGATTCCGCTTTGGGCACAAAGTTGCAGAAACTCGGACTTGATATATTCCCCACCATTATCAGATCTAAGAGCTTTGATCTTGCTCTCAGTGGTGGTCTCAACAGAAGCCTTAAAATCCTTGAATTTTCCAAGCACTTCTGACTTGTTTTTGAGAAAGAATACCCATGTAAAGCGAGAATAATCGTCAATAAATGTCAAAACATACCTTGAACCATTTAATGACATATGGGGCAGCGGACCGCTGATATCAGAATGGATCAATCCCAAAATAGTAGAGGCTCTGCTAGCCTTGCCGCGGTTGAATCTGTGCTCGGGGTGCTTCCCAATAATGCAACCGGAGCATATTCCCTTCGAGGAACGGAGTTGTGGAAGCCCATCAACCATGGATTTATTTGATAGCAGCAGCAAATACTTATAATTTAGATGTCCAAATCTTTCATGCCAAAGCCTACTAACCTCATTACCATGTGTGCGAAGAGCAGTGGGCTTTGCAAGCGGAATAAAGTGCGAAAACTCATAACATTTAGCAGTGTGGTTTGCCTTTCCAACCGCAACTAGTCTTCCACTTTTGATATCAGAAATTTCAACTGTATTAGGGCTGAATGTGACTTTCTTTGGATCACCAGTATGTGTCATTTGATACACAGAAAGGAGATTCGAAGCTAAGGAAGGCACATAGAGAACATTCTGAAAGCATCCATGATCTACATGAATCGTACCTTTGCCCTTTGAAGAAATTTTTGAGTCATCTCCCAAATGGATGGGGATGGAGCTGTTTGGATCGAATGAGGAAAAAGAATCAATATTTGCAGCCATATGATTTGATGCACCCGAATCTATCAAGAGAGTGGGCTTCGAAACCGTTGCCATGAGTGCTTGTCCTCTTTCATGATCGTCATTCCGATCCTTCTTCCTTGCACCGTCAGGAAGGGTTATGTTGTTCTTTTCCAAAAGGAGGGCCATTTGATCTATAGTCTTCTTCATACATGAACTTTCGGGATGAAAGCCACGGTTACAATAAGTACATTTAGATTTTTGGTTACCTTCTTTGCCCTTTTGCTTGGATTTCGAACTGAATGGTGCATCCGTTTGCTTGCCTTTGTCTTTTTGCTTGTGAGGCTCGAATTTGGGATTCTCCTTCTTTAGCTTTCCTTTACCATTCGAGATCTTGGGTCCTTGAACAAATAGGGCTGAATCTTTGGAGCTTATGGACCCCATTTGAATCAACTTGTCATGCTCTTTCGTAACGGACTCAATGAAGGCATTCAAGGTAGGCATCTTCCAATTCGGGGTAGTTAGCCGACCGGAATTGAAAGTGGAGACAAATACCGAATAATCTTTCCCAAGCTTGCTTAGAATGGAGAGGATCAACTGTTTATCCTCTTTGATAACACCACTGTTCTTCAATTGCAAGTTCAAGTTCTTGAATTTTGTGAAGAATTCATTGATGCTCTCGAAATTCTCAGGATTAAGGCCAATCAATTCATTCTCTAATTGAAAAGCCCTAAGCTCATCCTGCTTGCCGAATAGTGTCTCAAGTTGCTCCCATATGGCTTTTGGAGTCTTCAATCCGCTGAGATGGAAGTGAAGATCCTTGGAGATGGAGAGACAAAGAAGACCGTAAGCTTCATCAAGCTTATTGTAGTGTTTGGTTCTTTCTGCCACATTGTTTGGCTCCAATTCAAGACCAAGAGTGACTCGGTAGTATCCTTTTGAACGTAATATGATCTCCATATCACCTTTCCAATCAAAATAATTGAATGGGGTGAGGATAGGCTTTGAAGAAGAGTATTCCATTGCTAGGAGCGAGTCAAATGATGAAGAAGAAGCTTGCATGCAGACTATAGCGAATGGAGATGCTGTAGGGAAGCTTGCATGCAGAATGTAGCGAGTGCACTTGGAGGAGATAATTAACCTGCAAATCACATAAGAACAATCACAATAAGGTCGAACAATCCACCCTTTGGGAGTTGCATCACACCTGGGATTGGATTTCAAGCAATGTTGAATAGGTCCAATGTATCAGATCCAGGAATTATGTGGTAACTCAAGCTTCTGGAGTGGTATTGGAATATTTTTCAAGCTTTGCATGCACAGGAGCGAATGCCCTTGAGATATCTCATGCCAAACTTTTTGCAATTTTTAGCAATTCAGTCAAATCTTCTTGTATAAACACCTGTAGAAAAGAGATCTTGTCCCTGCAATGGCTCTGATACCATGTAAAGTTAGTCACAGCAGATCTAATGAACAAAAAATCAGTCACAACAGATGAACATAGAAGATATGGTGCAAAACTGTGCAAAACATGCAGCAGTGCTCTCTATCCCAGAAAGGGTGAATGAATTACAATACAAACTGTTACAATGAACAGAGCAATTCGAATTGCCTAAGGAGGTCATTCGAATCACTGAATGGAGTAGCTTGACTCAATCTAGGAGTCCTCATCAATCATCGGTGTTGCTCATCAATCACAACAACCAGTCATCCAGGTGTCAAGCTGAGTCTAACTGATCATAATAAATGTAACTGAAGTGTGTAGCACTGATATAGGATCTGGAGGCTCAGTGGGGGCGCATGGGAGGCTAACTGGAGTCAGAGCAAGTCACCTAATCGAACTGGAGGTCAATCGGAGGTGAAACAGTCAGTCAGGAGTGAAATCGGAGTGAAATCAATCAGAATCGGAGCTAACTGAATGTAACTAGAGTGAATCTGCAGTGGTAGGTGAGCAAGTGCGCCCTTCTCTGTCAGTAGGTGAGAAGAGGGCGCCTTTCAGCTTAGGAGGGCTAAAACTCTGTGGAAAGTGGCTCCAGGGTGCTAGAAGAAGGTGGATAAGGTGCTGGAGGCATCAAACTGGTGACTGGACTGCATATCCTGAAATAGATCATGCAAGATCCTGAAGTAGATATGTATCCCGAAATAGATGATCCTGAAATAGATATGTATCCCGAAATAGATGATGGATATCCGAACACTCTGCACATAATGAAGGATTCTTTTTGCAGCCCTCCAATGTAACTCCTGTGGCTGCTCCATGTATCTATATGCCACACTCACAACATATGCAAGATCTGGACGACTGTGAGTCAAGTAGAGTAAGCTACCAATCAGCTATCTGTAGAGTGTACTGTCAAAAAGCGGTGTAGATTCTGCTTCTTCCATTCTTACTCCAGAAAGGAATGGAGTCTTAGAAGGCTTGCAATCAGCCATCTTAAACTTCTTCAACAGATCAAAAGCATACTTTGAATGACATACCTTTGTACCTTCTTTTGTTTGTGAAATTTCAAGCCCCAAAAATTGCTTGAGAATTCCCAAGTCACTCATGGAGAATGCTTAGTGCATTGCGGTCTTAAGAGTTTCTATTTGTTCAGTGCTATCACCTATGATTATAAAATCATAAAAATACAACACTATTAACATAATAAAACCATCAACAAACTTCATATAGACATCTGGATCAAATTTACACCGAACATAGGATTGTGACAATAAAAAATTGTCCATCTTTTCATACCAAGCCCCGGGGGCTTGCTTGAGTCCATAGAAAGATTTTTTCAACCTGCAAACAAGGTTTGGATCTGATGTGTACGCCTGTGGCTGCTGCATATATATATCCTCCTCGAGTTCCCCATGGAGGAAAGCACTTTTCACATCCATGTGATGTACTTCCCACTGCTTGGAAGCTGCCACTGCCAAAACTAGTCTAATGGAGTCTTTCTGAGCTACCGGTGCAAATGTTTCATTATAATAAAGTCCTTGGACTTTAGAATAGCCCTTTTATACCAGCCTTGCCTTGTACTTAATGGCTGTACCATCCATTTCACATTTAGTCTGATAAATCCATTTGCATCTTACCAACTTTCTACCTGCGGGGAGCTTGACTAGCTCCCAAGTTTCATTCTTCTGCAAAGACTGAAACTCCTCATCCATAGCAATCTTCCATCTAGGATCATGTGAGGCATCCTCATATGTTTGTGGATCAGAATCTATCATCATATAGCACTTCTTAGAAAGATAAGGATCATTCACATTGAGAGCAGTCTCAAACTGTAATCTAGTCCTCCTGTGGTCCTGAGGGTTACTTGCTAGTTCACCTGCTGCTTGCAAATTTTTTGCGGCCCACTTAGGCCTTGTAGGTGAGTTTGCATCTGCAATAAATTGATCCTCATCATCAGAAATATCAGAATAAAAAATATCAACAACATCACTTACTTCTTCTTCAGTCGACGGTGAAGATGAGTCTCCAATTTCTGCACTCTGAGAGGGCTCTTCCTCAAACTGCACACTTCTTTCGATGAATGCTTTATGAGTTGTCATGTTCAGCAGCTTATATGATTTGGAGTCCTCTGAATATCCCACAAACAAACATTTTTGGCTTTGGGGCTGCATAGCACTCCTCTTCTCAATCGGAATCCTAGCCCAAGCCTTTGAGCCAAAAATCCTGAAATGAGAGATATCCGGTTTTTTACCTATCAAAGCCTCGAAAGGAGTGATACCTTTGAGAGATTTGTGTGGCACTCTATTCTGAATATAGGTGGCACAATTTATTGCTTAATCCCATAGGTTAGGAGACAAACCTTTTGCATCAAGCATGCATGTGGCCATCTCCTTAAGAGATCTGTTCTTTCTCTCAGCAACCCCATTCTGCTGAGGTGTATATGGAATTGTATGTTGCATCTGTATGCCCGATGAGGCACAAAATTGCTGACACTCCAATTTCACATACTCACCACCATTATCAGACATTAACACTTTAATATTCCTACCAGACAAATTCTCAACCGAGGCTTTGAATAGCTTCAAAAACCCAAAAACTTCTGACATAAGCTTGATGAAATAAACCCAACAGTACTTGATAAAATCATCTATGAATGCGAGAATGTATTTTTCTGAATTCAATGACTCATGAGGGAATGGACATGCTATGTCAGTGTGTATAATTTCCAATGGTGCAGTGGTTCTCTCAGTGGTAGATCTCCCATACTTGTGCTCAGGGTGTTTTCCTAGGATGCAGGATTGACAGACACCTTTGGAAAATTTGATATTGGGCAGCCCTATAACCATCTCTTTCTCATGAAGTTGGGAAATGTATTTGTAGTTTAGGTGGCCAAATATTTCATGCCATAGCTTACTGGACTCATTGGCATGGGTCAGTAGAGAAGAAGGTGAGGGGTTTGGCACAAAATGAGAAAACTTGTAAATTCTAGAATAGTGGTCAGCATTACCAAATGCAATAATTTTTCCTGTTGAAATTTCTGCTATTTCAACATCATTGGGGGTAAAGGTGACTCTCTTGGGCAGCCCTGTATGGGTCATCTGATAGACTGACAGTAGGTTTGCAGCAAGTCCAGGGACATATAAAACATTATTAAATGACCCAAACTTGAGATCTATGCTACCTTTGCCTTTGCTAGAGGTTTCAGAATTATCTCCCAATACAATATTCGAACCATTGGAAGAGTCAAGTGAAGTAAAATACTTACTTGCAGACACCATGTGTTTTGAAGCACCGAAATCAATGATGAATGATGAATATTGGGAAGTGTTGGCCATTACTGCATGAATTCTCTCTTTGTCATCGGAATTTGATCGTCCATCTTTTCTTCTTGCGCTCTCTGGGAGAGGGATGTTGGCTTTCTCCAATGCCTGAGTTAATTGGTCAATGGTCTTCTTTATACAAGAGCTTTCAAGACGAAATCCCTTGCTACAATATGTGCACTTTGTCCTCTCATTCTTCTTGTTCGGATTCTTCTTGAAATTTGATGGCTCTCCATTAAAATTATGCTTGTCTTTCCGCTCACCGGTGGGCTTCTTGAAGTTGCCTTTCTTCTTGCCTTTCGAATTATTTGAGTCTCCAACACTTAGACAATGGTCTTTTGATGGATTTTTAATGGCTCCCATTAAGACCAGCTTGTATTGCTCTTGATTTAATGACTCCATGAATTCTAAAAGTGATGGGCTCTTCCAATTTTTAATTGCTTTCTGGGTGGAATGGAAGGTGGAGACAAAAATTGAATTGTCCGGGCCAAGCTTGGAGAGAATGGCCAAAACTAATTGCTCATCTTTCTTGTCTATTCCACATTGCTTTAGCTGCAATACAAGAGACTTGAATTTGGAGAAGAATTCTTGTAGATTATTGAAATTCTGTGGACTCAAAGAGATTAGCTCGTTATCCAATTGGTGGCCTCTCAATTCATCAGTTTTACCAAACAATTCTTGAAGTTTCAGCCATACTTCATTGGGTGAAGTGAGGCCATCAAGATGAAATAATATTTCTTTGGATGTAGTGAGACATAACAGCCCATAGGATTCATCCCTTCGATTATGCCATTTATATTTCTCCACTGCTGACGTTGGCTCAGCTTCTGTTGCCATGGTCACCCTTTAGAGCCCTTTGCTCCTCAGTAGAATCTCCATCTGTGCTTTCCAATCAAAATAATTGAAAGGAGTGAGGATGATCTATTGTGTATGATCCATTGCTGCAACTGATATAAATTTTGGACTGAAATTAGAACACTTATGGATTCCAAAATGTGCCCTGCAGAGAATAGAATTCACCTAGTGAATTGATCAATGCGCCCTTCCTAAGACTGTTGGATCATGCAAGACAATCAATAGATGAAAGGAATAGATTGATGGCTCTGATACCATGTGAAAATCAGATCACATCCAAGAACTATGCAAGAAATTAACCGCTCTCATATAAAAAATCTCACACAACTGCTCAAAGACATAGACATTATGCACAAGAATGAAATTCTATATTACTTCTCATGAATAATAATTACACCAGCCAACATATTAATGTTGTAGGCTATTATTAAATAAAATTACAACAATAATTCGAATGGCTAAAGATACCAAAAGAAACTTCCATCCATCAGACGTTCTAAAACTGCCCATTTCCCCTAGGTGGCAAGTTGGCTTTCCAAATCTGCTCAAAAGCTCACGAATTGCTAAATTAGTGAGATGAAGATGAAATATAGGTAAAAGAAATTCCAAATATGAAATTTGGATGGAAATAGTGTTAAGAAAAGTTTTTGGTGAATAAAACACTTTCCTAGGTTGACTAGCTCTTTCCTTTGGGGAAAAAAAGCAGTAAAAGCGGCAGCTTTCTTCACAAATGCGCCCTTCTTCACAAATCTTATCCATAATTGTTTAGGAATGCACCCAGGTCGCTTAGGAGACTTGTAGAACACACCTCAGATGGAATCTTATCCTCCCAAGTTGCCTTGTGGGCCTCACAATGGCAATTTCCTCAATTATTACATAGAATTAATCACAAGTGATAAATTAAAGCATCTTATGTAAATAATTAAATAATAGGAATGCTTAAATATTCCAACAATATGGTTGTGGAACTGATGATGTATAAGACTCAATGGTATGCACAATCGAAAAACACTAGACTCATCTATTCAATAAAAAACGTGTCGCTAATATGACAATCAATCCAATGGTTCAAAATAAAATGCAATCTCTTTTAAAATTTCAATGCACAAGCAATTCCTAGATGAAATCACAAGCACTCTGATGCAAAATGCAGAACATAAAGCAAATATTTTTGTATTTTCTCTTATAAATGGAAGGAAAATGCAAAACAATGTTTTTGTATTTTTTCGATATAATGGAATGAAAAAATGCAAGCAAAATCTAACTATTCAGTAAAGAAATGCAGAACATATCAAGTAGACAACCCAGTAAATCCCAAACAGTAAGACTTAGCTAAGCTAATGAGCTATAAAAACAAAAAATTGTGGGAAACCAAAAACCTCAAAAACCAAAGAAAGAGGAGTTTCTGCTCACAAACAAAGCATCGGACAGTCAAGAAATAGGCCAACTAAGACTCAGGAACACTCAAAACCAACCCAAAAACAACCCAAGGTCAAAAATCAAGCAATCTCGGAGTTATACGCGATTGTTCATAGAACAGCAGTGGGTAGACACGGGCTACAGTTCACATAGGGGCAGGTAGACACGGGAAAAACTAGGTTGACCCGCATATAGGGAAAGGAAAATGAGCCCAAAAAGAGTCAAACAACCCAGAAAAAGCTACTTTTCTAATGTAAATCCAAACGTGCAATCAATGACATAGAATCTCAACAAACAACAACTCAAAATAAGGACAAATTCCTAAAAATCTCCAAAATGGAGGTTCCTCCCCAGTGGAGTTGCCATTTCTGTTACGAAGAAAAAATTCCTATGGCTCGGGGCAAACCACAATAGACAGATGACTACCAGAAAACGAATCAATTCCCAATGCAATGGTATTATAATGAAAATGCTAAGATATGGAGAATAAAACCAACCTTCAACCGGATGTTCGAAGTAGATCCCCGTTGAGCTTTCCAATCTACACTTGAACTTGCAGCTTATTCTCAATAACAAGTACAAGCAAGTGCATATAATACATGAAATATATTAGCATAATCAATAACATGTTCCATGATATCATAAGCAAATGTAACCCAAGGTAATTTAAACAACATTCACAACATCAATTGGATGAGAAAATGAGTATTTCCATTAATTAATAACAAGAATCACATAATACAACCTATTGTTGGAAACCAATTTGATCCAAGAACTAGGTCTCTCCACTTGTTCCTCCACCACTTCAATCGCCCATGCAATGGAAAACTCAAACTATGAAAGGAGTTTGGTAGGTGAACATAAGGTGTTCACAACAACAAGGATCAATGACTATAGACTCAAGTCACGGCAAAAATCCACTAGAGTTATGTTGCTATCTCTTTCTCCTCCATTCCATACACCATAAGAGCTCAATATATAGCCTTACAAAGGTAAGTGAAAGGTCGAATCGAGTCATTTCGGGGTATACGGAGGACCAAAGGTCACCCTAAGACCGCTTTTTGGGAGTAAAAATAGAGCTTTTACTATTTTTTACCATGTAACTCGATGTACATGGGCTAATTAGGTTCATCCTACGTGTACGCTGGCTATAATGGAACAACAAGCGTACAAGAAAAAAAATAGGGAAACTTGGTTCCTGAAGGGAAAATAATGGATCTGAGTCAATACAATGGATACTGAAGGCTAATCAATGTTGATGCTCATAAGGTGGAAAATTACACCGTAACAAACAATTCACTCAATTATCATATCTCTATTTCTCAAAATGAATTTTGTACCAATTATCTAACATTCTTACAATTGTACTCATACTATAATGCACTTAGTAAGAATATGCCATTTAATTACTTAAATCAATCCTCCAATTCATTGGATTAATGTACATTAGAATAACGTTATTGATGATTTGAAAATGTGTATTCCATGCTATTGACTCAGGAATGTGTGGGTAGCTACAAATGAAGGTAGAGTGTTGTGTGTATATTAAAGTGTAGATAGCGTAAGAGTGCGTGAATGTTGGATGGAGGAGAAAGGAGTGCGTCCATGGGAATGGGAGAGCTGGGGAAACGTGAGAAAGATGTAGAGGGGATGCATAGTGCGACGTTGGAGAGTCTACGCAGCAAGCAGAAGGAAGGGATGCGTAGTGCTAGGATGGATGAATGAGAGATGACTGCCTAAGTGGATGACAGAGGGCAGCATGAAGGGGATGAAAGATGACAGCGTGAAGGGGGGCTACGGGAGAGATGGTGTTGATGTATATGTAACTTCGGAATGTATTTCTTATATATATTTATTGTACCCTTATAGAGATGTGTTATTCCTCTATAAGGAAGTTTCGTCATTTGCATTGACAAGTGTCGCAAGTGTGTTAACTTGCCGATGGGTTATTAGAACACCTTGTAAGGGGTCGGCCCGGATTTATGTAATATGTGGTTATTGTACCTAGCTAGACAAGTTGGCCCCATAAGGTTATTGGGCAAACAGAACAAGTATAAATAGAGATCGGGAGATCTCTATTTGGATCAGTCAAAAACTCACTCATCCTTCACTCGGAAAGTGGAGCACATGTGAGGAGGAGGATCAGCACATAGAAGAAGTCTATCTCTTGTATTTTGGTTGTACTTTGGCTATACTATTGCTCTATCGATCTCTGAGGAATTTGTGGGGTCTTTTCACCTTAGGGTTTTCCCCACAGAAACTCTATGTGTCTATTGTCTCTTATGCTTTTGCTTCTTGTGATGATTGACATGCTTGATATGATTGATATGCATTGATATATTGTACATGTTATTCTCTCAGTAAAGATCCTATAGCATATTGAATTAATGCTCAAAATCTAACATGGTATCAAAGCTAACCTGAGAAGAAGACACTGTGCAGTTAAGAAAACCAAAGTTTCTTGTTTATTGGGTTTCTCTCCACAGATTTTGGAAAAGCAGTATAGTAGATTGACTCTACTCATCAAGGAGAATCTATCTGTCCAATCAGAATTCAATTATGAGGATTTTCAGATTTGGCCCTAAAAATTAGGGTTTCCACAAAAATAGGAATTTCTTAAATCTGAAGACATAGCTGGAAGCTCCTTGGAAAAATTGAAGTTTAGAGCTTTGGATCGAGATTTTTGGCTAGGTAGATCTCCGAGAAAATCAAATCCTAATTCAGGGTTCTCCTAAGTGAATGCGGGAAGACTAAAAGACATTTCTGAAGGGTGAAACTTTGCAGATCTGAATTTCTGAAGATACCAGGTTGATCAATTCATCATGGCGCATCTTTCTATCCTTTCAGAAAGGTGAAATTCAAAGTTTGAAATATTAGGGTTTCTCTAACAAACCCTAATTTGGCACCAGATCCAGTTTTCAGCAAATCAAGTGGTAAGACCTAAATCTTTTCTATTTCCATTTGAAGTGCTCTTTAAGATGTCTGACCACAACAAGATTGAGGATAAGCTTGAAGGGGCTGATAACTTCCAAGCATGGAAGTATAGGATTGGGTTAATACTTGAAGAGAATGAGTTGGATACTTATATAAGTGAAGAGGTCCCTACCCGAGAGGGAGAAGAGGATAAGGCTCTTCACAAGAGGAATTTGGTTAAGGCAAAGAGGATCATTGCTGATTCTATTAAAGATAATCTCATCCGTCATGTGTCATCCCTAAAGACACCAAAAAAGATGTTTGATTCCTTGACCAAACTATTTGAAGGCGAGAATATAAATCGGAAGATGACCTTGAGGAATCAATTGAAGAATATCAAGATCGAGAGTGCGAAGACTATGCAGTCATATTTCTCAAGGGTCTCCCAGATAAAAGAACAACTTGAAGCTGTGGGTGAAGATATAGAAAATGGAGAAGTGGTGATGACCACTCTTAATGGCCTTCCTAGGTCATGGGATTCCTTCATCCAAGGAATTTGTGGTAGAAAGAAACTCATCACATTTAGTAGGCTTTGGGAAGAATGCTCACAAGAAGAAGCTCAAATTATAGCTCGAGAAGAGAAGATGGGGAATGAAGACCAAGCTCTCATAGCACAATCCAAGAAGTATGATGATAAGAAGGGACATCACCACAGTAAGAAAGAAAAGCACCACCATCAAAATCAAATAGGTAACACCAAATCTCGAAGACACATGTCCTATGCTCGTTGCTATACATGTGTTGAAAAGGGACACTATTCCAGAGACTGTCCCAGAAATAAGAAAGATGGTTCTCACAAGAAGAAGAACTTCAAAAGAAAACATCATGCTCATGCCACAGAGGATGATGAACCTCCCAAAAAGAGGGCTAGAGAAGATAGTGAAGATTCTTGAAGTGATGAAGAATATGATTTGATTTCTTCTCTCACTGGAACCATTACTCATGGAAGTAATGATTGCCTAATAGATATTGGGGCTTCCAAACATATGACAGTATTCAAAGAATCCTTTGTGGATCTATCTTAACATGATTCACCCCATAAGGTGAAACTTGGGGATGACTACCAGTATCCCATAAAAGGGAGTGGTGAAGCCTCCTATAAACTAGACTCTGGAAGGTCTATGAATATGAAAGATGTACTCTATGTTCCATGTCTCAAGAAGAATCTACTCTCAACATCTGCATTGGATGCAAAAGGCATGAGGGTTGCATTTATAGATGGCCAAGTCCTAATGTGGCAAAAGGGTAAGACTATAGATGATGCAGTTGTGATTGGAGAGCAAGAGGGAGGATTATACAAATTGAAGGGCCATCCAAAACAAGCCATGATCCATGAATCAGTAGAGCCAAGTGAACTTTGGCACAGAAGGCTTGCACACATGCATTACAGGGCATTACCAATTGCAAGAAAAGTGGTAGAAGGTCTTCCTTAAATCCAGACAAAGCATGAAGGCATTTTCAAAGGTTGTGCAAAGGGAAAGAATACAAAGAAGACATTTCCAAGCAATGAAAGCAAGGCAAAAAGAATCTTGGAGATTATCCACTCTGATGTATGTGGTCCTATGTCATCCAGTTCTCTGAGTGGGTATGTATACTATGTCTCCTTTACTGATGATTTCTCTAGGAAGAATTGGATCTACTTCTTGAAGAACAAATATGAAGTGTTCAACAATTTCAAGGACTTCAATGCCTTAGAAAACCAAACTGACTTGAAGATCAATACCTTCATATCTGACAATGGCGGAGAATTTACTTCATGAGACTTCAAGAAGTTATGCAGTGATTCAGGGATTAAGAGGGAGTTGACTACTCCTTACAATCCACAGTAGAATGGGGTTTCCAAGAGGAAGAATAGAACAATCATGGAAGCAGCAAGGGAAATGCTTCATGACCAAGACTTACCTATGCACTTATGGGCTGAAGTAGCGAGGACAGTTGTATATGTGTAGAACAGAACACCCCATAAGATACTTGACAACAAAACACCAGAAGAAGTGTTTACTGGTAAGAAACTAGAAGTGAGCCATCTCAGAATATTTGGTTGTCCAGTATACACTCACATCCCAAAAGAGAAAAGGTCAAAGTTGGATCCTTCAGGAAAGAAGGGTATATTCATGGGTTATAGTGAAAGCTCAAAAGCTTACAGAATCTACTTCCCTAGATTCAAGAAGATTGACATCAGCAGAGATGTAACATTTGATGAAAGTTCAGCTTACCACAAATCGAGAAAGACACCTGTTGAAGACAACGAAGAACCCAGAATATCCAAAACACAAGACACCACAATGAATAAAACAGTTCCTGAAGAAGATCAAGAAATGGAAGATCCACAAGAACCTGTGGATCGACCTCATGAGAAGAATCCTCACAAGAGGAAACCAACATGGGCTAGAGAGCTCATCCAAGATGCAGAAAGATTTGGCATTCTAGAAGAAGAACATAGAGAAAGAAAAAGGACAACGTCACATACTAGTTACATTGCTTTGCTCTGTGACATTATGGATAAAGAACCTTCTAGTTATGAAGAAGCTACAAAAAAGAAAGAATGGAAGGATGCTATGATCGAAGAATACCAGTCAATTATAAAGAATGATGTTTGGGATGTGGTCCCAAGACCAGATGGGAAGTCTGTGGTGACTTCTAAATGGATCTATAAGATCAAGCATGCTGCAGATGGTAGCACCGAGAAATACAAAGCTAGGTTTGTAGCTCGTGGATTCTCCCAGAAAGAAGGAATTGATTATGAAGAGACCTTTTCTCTTGTGTCCAGGTACACTTGCATTAGATCAGTACTTGCTCTGGCTGTAGTGATGAAATGGAAGATACACCAGATGGATGTCAAGACTACTTTCTTGAATGGTGTACTTGAAGAGGAAGTGTATGTGGAGCAGCCACTCGGGTTCGAGACACATGATAGAGGAACTCATGTGTGCAAACTGAAGAAATCCCTGTACGGTTTGAAACAGGAACCATGGACCTGGTATGGCAGGATAGATGGCTTCCTATCCAGTTTGGGCTTTACTAAGAGTAAAGCGGATTCCAACTTTTATTACAAGGTTGAGGAAGGAAATCCCGTGATTCTACTATTATATGTGGATGACCTATTTGTAACAGGTGAGGATAGGTTGATTGCCGATATGAAGAGGAAGCTTGCTGCCAAGTTCGAGATGAAGGACCTGGGTATGATGCACTAATTTCTTGGTGTGGAGGTGTGGCAGAGTGCAAATGGAATCTTTGTTGCACAAGGGAAGTATGCAGTAGATATCCTAAATAGGTTCAGGATGATGGACTGCAAGGCCATGGCCACACCTATGGCATCGAACCTGAAGCTTCTGTGTGATGCTTCATCTGAGCCGGTCGATGCTATGATATATTGTCAGATGATTGGGTCCTTGATGTACCTGATGAATACGAGGCTAGACATTTTCTTTGCGGTGAACACCTTGAGCCAGTATCTAACAGATCCGAGACATGTTCACCTGATAGCTACAAAGCATGTTCTGAGGTACCTGAAGGGTACAGTGGATTATGGGCTCAAGTATGAGGTGAATCAAAAGTTTAACCTGGAGGGTTATTTTGATTCAGATTGGGCAGGAAGTGCAATTGATCGGAAGAGCACTTCGGGGTGCTGCTTTAGTATGGGATCAGGTGTGATCTCTTGGTTTAGCAAGAAGAAGTCCTGTGTGGCACTGAGTACAGATGAAGCAGAGAATGTCGCAGCTTGTTCAACTAGTTGTGAGGCAGTATGGCTTAGGAAGCTACTGTCTGATTTGTTTGATCTCCAGTTGAGTGCTAATTGTATATATTGCGACAACCAGAGTTGCGTGAAGTTGTCAGAGAACCCAGTGTTCCATGACAAGTCGAAGCACATTGAGATCAAGTTCCACTATATCAGGGATATGGTGCAGAGAGGAGCAGTGAAGCTCCTGTATGTTGCGATAGACGAGCAGATAGCCGATGTTTTTACCAAGCCGCTTTCCAGACTGAAGTTTGAATACTTCAGAGGGGGACTTGGTGTACTTCAGATCAAGATGGCTTCCAAGGGGAAGTGATGAGTCCGGAGACACAGATGCACATGGGGGCCGTTCCGACATGGTGGCAGGTTAGTCCTCCCATGGTCATTGATGTAAGTGCTAGGGCAGTTCTGACATGGTGGCAGGTTAGTCCTCCCATGGTCATTGATGTAAGTGCTGGGGCCGTTCTGACATTGTGGCAGGTTAGTCCTCCCATGGTCATTGATGTAAGTGTTGGGGCCATTCCAACATGGTGGCAGGTTAGTCCTCCCATGGTTGTTGATGTAAGTGTTCGGGTCGTTTCGACATGGTTGCAGGTTAGTCCTCCCATGGTCATTGATGTAAGTTCTGTGGCCATTCCAGCATGGTGGTAGGTTGGTCCTCCCATGGTCATTGATGTAAGTGCTGTGAGCCTTTCACATGGTGGTAGGTTAGTCCTCCCATGGTGAGTGTAAGTGTTGTGTGTGTGCATCTGGGTTGTGCTCCGTGGACTATGTGGTGATCTGAAGACATTGATGTGACAGTTTGGTACATAGGTTTTGTAGAGGTATATAATCAGTCTTGAGATGCTCTTGCAGGTTTTGCAGTGGTAGTGTAATCAATCCTGAGAGATCTTGCAGGTTTTGCAGAGGCAGTGTAGTCAGTCCTAAGGTGTACCTACTTGTTGGCTAGCTCGCAGAGATGATGATGATCAGGATGATCATGTGATGATATACATCAGGTAGATATATGGTGAGTATCAGGTTGATACTCTGTGGTGGTGGACAGGTTGTGCAGTGGCATGTAAAAGATCTTGAGAGATTTGATAGGTTGAGCTGTGTGCTTGTAAAAGGCCTGGGATGCTCTTACAAGGTTTTGCAAACGCACGTGATGAGTCCTGAGGATTCCATAGTATGACCAGTGATGATGAAGACCTACAAGTGGTGGGCCTACATCCAGTATGAAAAAGGACTGGCTCTGTAGAACTTCCTATGATGAGTAGATTCAAAGATTGGATGAGATAGCTATAGCTGTGACGATGATGATGATTCAATGACGATGATCTAGAGAAGAATACTTGTGCCAGATGATCTGTGTCGAGAAATACCTTCCTAGTTAAGAGGGAGTTTTGATGTATATGTAACTTCGGAATGTATTTCTTATATATATTTATTGTACCCTTATAGAGATGTGTTATTCCTCTATAAGGAAGTGTCGTCATTTGTATTCACAAGTGTCGCAAGTGTGTTAACTTGCTGATGGGTTATTAGAACACCTTGTAAGGGGTCGACCCAGATTTATGTAATATGTGGTTATTGTACCTAGCTAGACAAGTCGGCCCCATAAGGTTATTGGGAAAAAAAAAAAACAAGTATAAATAGAGATCGGGATATCTCTATTTGGATCACTTAGAAACTCACTCATCCTTCACTCGAAAAGTGGCGCACATGTGAGGAGGAGGATCAACACATAGAAGAAGTCTATCTCTTGTATTTTGGTTGTACTTTGGTTGTACTATTGCTCTATCCATCTCTGAGGAAGTTGTGGGGTTTTTTCACCTTAGGGTTTTCCCCATGGAAGCTCTGTGTGTCTATTGTCTCTTATGCTTTTGCTTCTTGTGATGATTGACATGCTTGATATGATTGATATGCATTGATATACTGTACATGTTATTCTCTCAGTAAAGATCCTATAGCATATTCAATTAATGCTCAAAATCTAACAGATGGCAGTGTGAGTGGATGAGAGATGGAAGCGTGAAGGGGGGCTACATGAGATATGGAAGCGTGAGTGGATGAATGGAAGCCTGAGTGGATGAGATATGGAAGTGTGATGGGGATGAGAGATGGAAGTGTGAAGGGGGTTGCGTGAGAGCTAGCAGAGTGAGTGGATGAATGGAATCCTGAGTGGATGAGAGATTGCAGTGTCAAGGGGATGAGAGATGGTAGCGTGAAGGGGCCTGTGTGAGAGATGGAAGCGTGAGTGGAATAATGAGATATGATGGATGCATGAAGGATGCCTGGGGATGGGATGAGTGTGGAGTTAGGGTATACATGGGGATGAATGAGGCTGCTGGTAATGCGTGGGGGATGGGCTCAACATAGTGTTGAGCGTGAAGGTGGAGCCAAGGGGTGGCCCAATTCCTCCTCTTTAGATATGGAAGCGTCCCCTTCTTCCATCCATCATAATCCCATGGTTGTTTTTCATCAATGATAAGACCAAGAGATATAGTTTGATATCCATCCTCACTCACAAGATTTTGTGCAAGGTTTGGAGAGGATGTGCCAAAAAGAGTAGGGGAAATTTCTGGCATGCCAATAGTTAGAGTCTGACCATTGGAAGATGTAGTAATTGACTGTTGAAGACCCTGATCACTTCCAGTATTTGAGACAAAATAAACAACAGGAGAGGAATTCGTATCAACCTTATCCAATAGGGTTGAATGCATTGGAAGAGTTGAAGGGGAATGCTGAGAAATTTGAGAAGATTCCTGAAAACTATCTGGTGTAGAGGAAGGCAATGGTTGTGTATCATTAAACTGTTGATGTTGTTCCTTTTGTGGTTGATAAACTGATACTTTACCAAGTTGTTGATGTTTGACAGATGTTGGTTTGAATGTAGTAGTAATTTTTTCCTTGACTTCAGTATTTATATCACTCCTCAATTGAACTTGTGCTATTTGATGTGTCATATTTGCAGAACCCTATTGTATTAGTACCAAATAAGCCTGTGAACTGAGTTGCTATTGTTGAAAAGCATTCTTGTCTGGTTGCTGACCCTGAGGTATTTGGGGCTGGGGTGAGTCAATATCAAATGGTTGAGAGAGGTCTGGAAAATTCGGTACTCATGAAGAACATAGAGCTTCTTTGAGATGAACAAAGTGTCTGGTGGCTTTTGGGATGGGGTGAGTGGTGTTGTTTGGTTGAATGTGGCAGATCAGACAAAGAGAAACACACTGGTTGAGATGGACATGATGGATTTTTTCTTTTATTGGATTGGGTTTCGGTGGGGTTGTTGTAAGGATATAGGTGTGGTCATGCCTGGTAAGTTTATATTGGCGAGCTTTCGTTGTATAAATGGCATTCCATTGGTCTTGGTAAGGGAGGCTGAGAAGTAAGTCCACAAAATTGTGAAGAACCTGCAAAAATTAATTGATGAAGATACACAATATATCAGATCACAGAATACTTTTATTGATCGCAGGCCACTTCGAGGGGGCAACCTCCTTTGAGCAAGCTCAATACAAAATAAATTCACGGTGCCTTCATAGGCCTCAACACACACTTATATACTAAGTCTAGGCACCAATACTATGGGTCAAAACCATGGGCCACTACAAACTATGGATCAACAATACTACGGGCGACTTACAAAGAATATGCGCCAACAATAATAACACAAACTATGGATCAACAAATACTGCGGGATGACTTACAAAGAATATGCGTCCAACAACAACATACTAACAAAGTAAAGACATGGGTTCCTAACATCCCCTCCCCCTTAGAAGAATCTTTGTCCTCAAAGCTTTATATGTGGAAATTGTTGTTGAATCTGAAGGAGAGGTTCCCATGTAGCATCCTCTGGTTGCATGCCGTACCACTGAATTAAGACCTTTGTGATAGAGTGGGAGCGAAGCTGACAAGTGTGCCGATTGAGGATGGCCTCCGGATCCAAAAGGATGGATCCTTCATTATCCAGTTCAGGTAAAATAGTTTGTCCACTGATGTTGGTGCCAAGAACTATCTTCAAACAAGAGACATGAAATACTGGATGAATGTGGGAAGAAGGAGGAAGTTCCAATTTATAAGCAATGGACCCAATCTTCAGAAGAATCCGATATGGCCCATGGAACTTTGGAGCGAGCTTATGACACCCTTTGAGTTTTAGGGAGGATTTCTTCTACAGCTAGAGACGAAGAAAAACCATATTGCCTGCTTGAAAAGTGCGCTCAAAACGATGCTGATCAGCTTGTTGCTTCATGCGATTTCTTGCCATGTAAAGATTATCCCACAAAATGTGAAGAATCTGATCGCGGTTTCGAAGGACCGTGTCAAATGCCTGAACTGGTGAACTACTGGGGGTGTATGGAAGAAGAACTGGAGGTGCCTGACCATAGACTGCTTCATATGGGGTCATTTTAGAGGCAGTGTGGTAAGAGGTATTGTACCACCATTCAGCGAGAGGGAGCCACTTTTCCCACTGATGTTGTTGTTTAGAGGTGAAGCAACCAAGATAAGTTTCCAAGCATTTCTTCATAATTTCAATCTAACCATCTATTTGTGGGTGATACCCTAAACTCATCTTCAGTTTGGTGCCAGTGTGGTGAAATAGTTCTGTCCAAAAATGACTGGTGAAAGTCGCATCATGATCCGAGACAATGGAAGAAGGGATGCCATGAAGACAAAAGATCTGGTCCAGGAAAATTTGAGCGACTGAGGAGGATGTATAGGGATGGCTGAGAGCACAAAAATGACTATATTTGGAGAGGCGATCAACCACAACAAGAATCACTGTCTTCCTGCCAGATTTAGGGATCCCTTCAATGAAATCCATAGAAATATCTGTCCAAATCCGTGTAGGTATGGGAAAGGGTTCCAGCAATCCTGGAAGGAGTGTCGTTTCACCATTATTGCACTGGAAGGTATCACATTCAGCCACCATCTATTGAATTGTCCTTTTCATGCCCTACCAAAAGAAATTACGCCATGCCTGTTCATACGTTTTGAGGAACCTAGAGTGCCCTGCCCATGGAGAAGCATGGAGTTCATAGAAGACAGCCTGTTGAAGATCTGTGCTCTGGGGAAGCACTAGACAACCCTTATATCTCAAGGAAGCACCATCGCAAGAGTAATTTGGTACAGCATAAGGGTTGTTGGTCAAGCATTGGATGATTTGAGATAAGGAAGAGTCATTGACATAACCCTGTTGAATAGATTGCAACCAATTTGGAATAGGCATAGAAATAGTTGAAAGAGAACCTTGGGCATCAAATGTGTGAGAAAGAGCATCTGCCACAATATTGTCCTTACCCTTCTTGTAAGTGATCTCATAGTCATAACCCATGCATTTGCTAACCCATTTATGTTGTGTTGGGGAGGAGACACGTTGTTCCAAGAAATATTTCAGACTCTGGTGATCAGTCTTGATGCAGAAATGATTCCCTAATAGGTATGGTCACCACTTCTGTACTCCATGCAAAATAGCCATCATTTCCTTCTCATATGTAGAGGCAGCTAAATTCTTACCTGGAAGGGCTTTGCTGGTGAATGAAATGGGGTGTTCATCTTGAAGGAGAACAGCACCAAGTCCATTGCCGCAAGCATCACTCTCAATAGTGAAGGGCTTGGAAAAATCAGGCATAGCTAGAACAGGTGTAGTACACATAGCTTGTTTCAGTTTGTCAAATGCACACTGAGTAGCATGTGTCCGTGTAAAAGCATCCTTTTTTAATAGAGAAGCTAATGGAGCTGCAATCTTCCCATAATCCTTGACAAACTTTCAGTAGTAGTCATTCAACCCCAAAAAACCACAAAGGCTCTTGAGTGTCTGAGGATGCGGCCAATTGTTCATGGCATTGATTTTGGCAGGATCCACGCGAACCCCTTGTGCTGAGATAATGTGCCCGAGATACTCAACTTCCTTCTGTCCAAAAACACATTTAGACTGTTTGGCGTGGAGATGATGGTCAAAGAAAAGTTGCATGACAAGATCAAGATGTTGGAGATGTTCAGCCCATATTTTACTGTAGATGAGGATATCATCAAAGAATACCAGAATGAATTTCTGCAAGTAGGGCCGAAATATTTTATTCATTAAGGCCTAGAATGTGGAAGGAGCATTAGTGAGGCCAAAGGGCATGACCAAAAACTCATAGTGGCCATCATGTGTGCGGAAAGCTATTTTAGGGATATCATCCTCATGAACCCAAATTTGATGATACCCAGAACGAAGATCCAACTTGGAGAAAAATTGACGCCCATGAAGCTCATCAACAACATGAATTGGAAACTTATCCTTGATGGTGAGGTGATTAAGTGCTCAGAAGTCAATGCAGAGGCACCATGACCCATCTTTTTTGCAGACAAGAAGAACCGGAGAAGAAAATGAACTAGTGCTTGGGCAAATAATACCTTGCTTCAATAAGTCCCGAACGAGCATTTCAATCTCTATTTTTTGGTGAAATGGGTAGTGATAGGGCCTGATGTTGGGAGGAATTCTTCCAGGAAGGAGATGAATATGATGGTCTTCTGGCCTTGAAGTTGGAAATCCCATTGGTTCAACAAAGACAACTGTATACCGATCTAGAATTTGTTGTAGATCCAAAGGAGTAGTGGAGACCGCTAATGGTTGCATCTAAATGGAATGGATTTGAGCGATGACACCATGTGAATTCTTCTTAAGGATTTTTTCCATGCGATGTGAACTGATGATGCTGAGAGACCCTGGTTGTAATCCTATCAATGTGTGTTTTTGTCCATTGGTGGAAAACTACATCCAAAGTTCAGCAAAATCCCATAAGATAGGGCCAAGTGTTCATAGCCATTGAGCACCCACAACGACATCACATCTGCCTAAGGATAAGGAAAACATGTCAGAGCGCAGGGTATAATCTCCCATAGAGATACGCACATTACGACACTTCCCTTTGCAAGGTAAGTTTCCCCCATTGGAAACCATGACTTCAAAGTTGGAGCAAGGATGGACAAAACAATCAGCTTGTTTGGTGATCCGAGGGTCAATGAAATTATGAGTGCTACCAGAATCAATGAGTATTGTGAGATGAAGCTTCTTGAAGTAACCCCTGACCCGCATTGTTTGGGGGGTGGTGATTCCCGCTAAAGCATGGAGAGATATCTCTGGATGGTCAGCCTTAGATGGAGGGTCAATAGGCAGTTCCTAAATGTCGACCTGAGCATCCATTGTATCTGGATCTTCGTCACCAATTTAAGAGGCAGGCAGAGAATCCACATCCAGGAGATAGAGCTTCTTCTAAACACATCTATGTCCCTGAGTGAATTTCTCATGACAATTATAGCAAAGCCCCTTTTCTCTCCGTGCCTGCATCTCTGTTTCAAACAAATGCTTGATAGGAGTTGGTCGAGGAGTCGGCGCTATGGGTCGTCGTTGAGAACCCATATTTCAGAAGGGAACAAAAGTGGCCTTTGAGCATTGTTGGGATGGAAACTTATATTCTACAAACTTAGCCAACCCCAGGGCTTCCATCATTGTGTTGGGACAGAACATTTTGACCTCAGAGCAGATGGCATCCTTTAGACCACTGGTAAAACAACTCTGGTAAAAGTCATCAGACAATCCTTTAGTGTGGTTGGCTAGTTTCTCAAATTCGGTTCGATACTCTCTCACAGTGCCAATTTTGCAAAGTTTAGTGAGGGCTCCTGTGAAGTCATCAAAAGCACTAGGACGAAATTGTTGCAAAAGGATCTGGCAAAAGTCTAGCCATTTTGGCTCTTCATGAGCCTTGATGTACCAACAGTACCATTGAAGAGATTCCTGTTCCAAATGAAAGGATGCAAGTGGAACTTTGTTGACATCAAAAGTATTATGTAGAGTGAAATACTGTTTTGCACGATAGATCCATCCAGTTGGATCAGTACCATTGAAGCGAGGAAAATCAAGCTTCGGACCACGAAAATTGTTGGAAGAAGAGAACCCATTCTCTGATGAAGATTCATACTATTGTTTGTTGTTCATGGCTGAATGCTCAAGATGGAGGCTGAGAAATTTTTCATCCAGATCATGGACTTTGGCTTGGATGGTGGAAATTGCTTCCTCCATAGTTTTTGCTCCAGCGCGGGTGACAACCATAACCAGGGATTTTTTTTTTTAATTTTTTTTTATTCAGAAATGGATCGGCAATGGCGTGGAAGGGATCCGCAACAGATGGATTTGCAACAGCACGGAAGTGATCAACAACAAACGGATCTGCAACGGCAGGGAAGTGATCGGCAACAGATGGATCTGCAACGGCATGGAAGTGGTCGGCAACAGATGGATCTGCAACGGCATGGAAGTGGTCGGAAACAGTTCTGAACAGAGGAAATTAAACATTCTTTATTTACAATTATAATTCAAAACTAAAATAAAACTGGAGTTAATATTAAAAGTTATTATTTAACTCAACAACTATTTTCAAAATCTACCTATTGAAGAAAGACTTTTTCCAAGAGGGGATCTTTTTCTTCTATCATTCTCTTATGCTCGGGGGGATCTAGTTAGAACTAGGAACGGCCTAAGGGTCATGGTTGGGAGGAAGATGGTAGCCCCGTGAAGGATCTGCAACAATTAATTGACAAAAATGCATAATATATCATATCACAGGATACTTATATTGATCACATGCCACTTCAATGGGGCAACCTCCTTTGAGCAAGCTCAATACAAAATAACTTCACGGTGCCTTCATAGGCCTCAACACACACTTATATACTAAGTCTAGGTGCCAATACTATGGGTCAAAACCATGGGCCACTACAAACTATGGATCAACAATACTACGGGAAACTTACAAAGCATATGCACCAACAACAATAACACAAACTATGGATCAACAAATACTACGGGATGACTTACAAAGCATATGCGTCGAACAACAATATACTAACAAAGTAAGGACATGGGTTCCTAACAAAAATCTAATGGTGATACATCATAGAGTACAGAGTCTTTAAATTGTCCGATGGAAAATGTTACCAAGAAATGATGAGAAACCAAAAGACGGGGACCATCATTTTGGACCCATCCAAGATGATATGGTTTTAGATGAGGAGTAGTGGGTAGGTGGAGGTGTTGCACTAGCTCTTGTGAAACCAAATTTTCCTGGCTACCATTGTCCTGTATGAGCAAGGCCAAGGAATTTTTTATTTGGCAGTTATGAGTAAAGAGGGGTAGGGTAGATGCATTGGAATCTTCAGATGTCATTAACATCAATGAGGGATCTACTTCAATGGGATTCTCAAGAGAAACCTCCTCAATGTAATCTACAGGTTGGGATGAAGTAGCTTCTGCGCAGATAATTGTGTTGGTATTGAGGGATTGTAAAACGCGACAATCTGAAGTGTTGTGGGAAGTAGTCTTGTGGAAGGAACACCACTGTGTATTAGCATTTTGGTTCGTAGGACGAGTTAAGGGAAAGCGAGATGAAGTATTGGGTGGGAGAGTTTTTGAAGCAGAGGGATTCTGGTTGGGATAGGATTGAGGAGTGCGACCCTGAGGAGCTACCTTTCTTTCGACTTCCAATGCTCTTTGAAAATATTTATCCAATGTAGAATTTTCAAATAACTCAACTTCTCTATGGAACTCAACCAATAAACCAGAATTAAATTTAAGGATTAATACCTCTTCTGGGTCTGGAATGTGGAGTTGGAGTTGAAGCTTGGAGAAGTATTCGATATATGCTTGTAATCCATGTGTAGGAAGTTGGCGGAGTTGGTGCCAGCGGATCCATAAGGATTGAAGATACCCGAGTGTGTAAAAACGATCTCTCAGAGCTTCGCACATGTGAGCCCAAGTGTTGATCAGTTGAGAAGAATAATAAGACTCTATTTAAGCTCCAATTTCTATTACCAAGGTGGCATTTTCTTGCTCGATGTCCCACCACATTCTAGCAAGTCCTTCCAACTGTAATGTTGCAATATGAAGCTTTCTCTCTTCGGTAAGGCCTGTGCAAGTCCTGAAATAGGTGGAAATGCTATGGATCCATGAATCCACATTTTCTCCATTGGTGTGTCCAACAAACTTAGGGAGCTGGAACTGATTATCTAACCGGAATGGATCTGGGTTGTTCTTTTGTTCCTTCCTCATTAACTCATTGAGAGTAGATGTGAGGTCCTGAACTGTATTATATGCATTTGAATCAAACTCAACGACCAATGGATATCCTCTAGGAGGCATCTTGTGGAATATGAAGGATTGGAGGCCAAAAAATTGCTTTTGAGATAAATATGGTGTAGGCTCTATGTTGAGTACAGAGGGTGAAAAGCACTTGGGGGATGTTGTAAGCTTATGAAATAAGGCTTGGCTAGAGGGAGAGATCTGTGGGCATGAAGATCTATGAATCTCCTCTCTTATGGTGTAGATATGTGAGCACCTTGGGAAAGATCTATGAATCCACCATCAACTATAGGAAACCCTAATAAGGGTGTGAGATATATTAGAAATCATGAAGACTTAGAAAAAAAAAATGTTAAGAAAACCCTTACTGCATATCTTGCTTCTCCTTCGGATCTTGGGCTCTAATACCAATTGATCTGATTGATCAAGAGAGTTGGGTGCAACACATTTGTGTAGCTGCTCATCTAAGTTCCTCCCTTGAATATAGTGGCTCTCATTCTGCACTGGAGGTAATTCGCCTTCCTGTCTAGCCAAAAGAAAAGAGTAGAGGCCAAAAAAGGGGGATGCAACAAGTGTGGAGGCTTGTGGCAGGAGTTAAGATGCAGGGGCAGGGTGAAAGTGAAGGCAAGGAGATGCATGGATGATAGAGGAGCTAGGGTGCACAGTAGATAACATGGGGGGAAGAAAACCCAAAAGGGAATGCATGGGTAGCTAGGGATGAAGGTAGAGTGTTGCGTGTATATTGGAGTGTAGCAGCGTGGATCAGGGAGGCTGGAGCAGTGTAGGTGTATGTGAATGCTGGATGGAGGAGAAAGGAATGCGTCCATGGGAATGGAAGAGTTGGGACAACGTGATAAATATGCAGAGGGGATGCGTAGTGCTACATTACAGAGTCTATGTATCAAGAAGAAGGAAGGGATGCGTAGTGCTAGGATGGATGAATGAGAGTTGGCCGCCTCAGTGGATGAGAGAGGAAAGCGTGAAGGGGATGAAAGATGGAAGCATGAAGGGGGGATGCATGAGAGATGGAAACATGAGTGGATGAGAGATGGAAACATGAATGGGGTTGTGTGAGAGATGGTAATGTGAGTGGATGAATGGAAGCCTGAGTGGATGAGAGATGGTAGTGTGAAGGGGATGAGAGATGGCAACGTGAAGGGGGTTGCGTGAGAGCTAGCAGCGTGAGTGGATGAATGGAAGCCTGGGTGGATGAGAGATGGAAGTGTGAATGGGATGAGAGATGGCAGCGTGATGGAGGATGCGAGAGAGATGGCAGCGTGAGTTGAAGAATGAGAGATGATGGATGCGTGAAGGCTTCCTGGAGATGGGATGAGTGTGGAGTTAGGGTATGTGCAGGAATGAATGAGGCTGCTAGTAATGAGTGGAGGCTGGGTGCATCATAGTGTTGAGCATGAAGGTGGAGCCAAGGGGTGGCCCAGTGAAATGTCAACATGTAATCTTATGAAAGATAAAATAACTAGAATATCTTGCATAACCATTCTATCTCAACACAAATGTAATTTTCATAATCTATAATACAATATTGACATCATACAAAGAGATGACTTATTTGATTCACACAAATTCAAATAGTTGAAACGACTTGACCGACTAAAGGCTTGACTCCCAAATTCCACCCAACCAATTGATCCTCTTCTTTGCGTGTGTTTTCTGCTGAGAGGTTCCCCCCTAGCTGGGAAGCCGAATCCACTAGTGATGGAATTATTCCTAGTACTCTCTTTGTTCTAATACATTATGGAGGTCTAGGTTTAGTTTTCTATTCATACACTGAACTTATAAAAGTAAACAAATGTATATACAATTTAAATATTCCCAAGTGCTAAGATTGGGGGTTCACTTTAGACAGGCTACATGTCATCATAAATACATAATAATATTGTTGTTTCAAATTTATGGTCCATTACCAAGCTAAATGGATCGCATCCCTTTTAAATCTTGCCACACGTTATAATCTTAGGAAGATAGTTTTAGTAACGTGAAATGTAGCTGTAAATATTCCAAAAGAGAAGTGGTGAATAACCCAAGCATCTCTCTCATTTAATTATCATCAAAACAATAACTTGGGGATACACCCGTTCTTAAAAACATTTAGCTTTTATAGTTATAATAGCATAATAATGATAGCCCTCTTAAAAAGAGCGGGCTACACCCCGCCATTATTAAATGCAATTATAATTTTGCATTCTATTTGATGGAGAGCCCTCTCATGGGCCTTACAATATAATAACTATTTGTATATCAAACATCAAAAAGAATTAAGAGTTAGTCAAGGGATATTTTTTTTGCGAAAAGAACTGTTATTTAGTCTCACAAGAGTTCAGTCTCTTGAACACCATAATGTAATGATTAATTATAAATTTAAAACAGAGATGACCCTCTGCATTGTGAATGCTCTGTTAGAATATACAATACAAAAGCAAATAGAAGATAGAAATCGAATGGGCATATTCATTGCCTTCTTATTATTAACTTCAAGCTTATATAGGATTACATCACATCAATACTACTATCCAATACTATGGGACATAAAATACTATGGGACAACCAAGTGTCCTAGTCGACTAACAAACTCAACTAATTAACCAACTCATAACCATTGAGATTACAATTCTTAACATAACCCCTTAATCTCAAATGGGATGGTCTTCTCATCACTATCAATGCCTACATGCTTCCTCTGAAACTCAAATGCAGATGTTTGCAAAGGTTTGGTAAACATATCAGCCAATTTCTCTTTAGAGCCACAAAACATCAAAGTAATCTCTCCATTATTGACGAAATCACATATAAAGTGATACCAAGTGTCAATGTGTTTACTCTCTCTAGGAAACACATTATGTTTGGACAATTGCATGGAAGAGCTATTGTAACAATAAATAGTTGTTCATTCTTTTCCTTTGTGTCCCATATCCTTCAAACTTATTCTTAACCAAACTGTGTCACATGTTGCTATAGTTGCTGCAACATATTCTGCTTCTGCAGAAGACATACTAACAATGGGTTGTTTATGAGAGGCCCATGAAATCAGACTGGTACCAAAATGGAAACCATAAACATATGTGTTTTTCCTATCATCAATACTTCCTGCAAAATCACTGTCAATGTACCCTGTAAGAGTATTGTCTGGTGAATGGGTGTACCAAAGTCCATAACTAATTGTGCCTGCAAAATATCTCAGAATTATTTTACAAAATTTCCACTAACAGTCATTGGGAGACTCCATAAATCTCGACATCAAACTTACAACATACATCAAATCAAGTCTAGTTTCAGTTAAATACATTAAACTGCCTACCAATATTTTTTAAATTGTAGAATTTACTTATGGTCCTTCATCATTCTTACTTAACTTGGTTCCTGTAGCAATGGGGGTTTCTGTTGGTTTGCATTTATCCATTCCAAACCTCTGTAGAATGTCTGTAGCATATGTATGTTGATAGATGAAGATGCCAGTTTCACTTTGGTCAACTTCTAGACCAAGGAAATACTTCATGAGACCAAGATCATTCATTTCAAACTTCCTTTTCATGACTGTCTTAAATTATTCTAGCATCAGATTTCCTATATAAATCATATCATCAACATAAAGACATACAAGTAGAATGTTACGTTGCTGATCTGTTTTGACATACAGAGTGGGTTAATTACTGCACCTATTGAACCCGTTATTGATGAGGTAAGAATCAATTCTACTATACCGAGCTCATGGAGCTTGTTTTAGACCATACAAGGCCTTTTTTAACTTACATACCTTGTGTTCTTCAACTTTGATCGCATAACCAGGTTGTTGGTCTACATAGAATTATTCTTCAAGTATGCCATTGAGAAAGGCATATTTCACATCCATTTGATAAACAAGCCACTGGTTTTGAGCTGTTATTGCAAGTACAGTGCGGACAGTGTCCATCCTTGCTATTGGAGCAAAGGTTTCATCATAGTCTACACCATATTGTTGAGCAAATCCTTTTGCAACCAACCTTGTGTTGTGCTTCTCTATCTCTGCTTTTTCATTCAATTTGGTCTTATAGACCCATTTTACTCCAATATTGTTTTTGTCTGATGGGATATCAACAAGATCCCAAGTCCGATTCCTTTCAGTAGAATCAATTTCTTCATTCATTGCTTGTACCCATTGTGCATATTTTACTACTTCATCAAATGATGTTGGCTGACAGGAAAATATAGCATATTGTAGTTGTTCATCAATAAAAGGAGTTTGCTCATATAAGTCCGCTAAGCTTATGGTTCTCTGGTTTCTGTGGTGGACTGTCTCCTGATGTTGCTTTTTTTTGTTGCTGATGTACCTCCATTCTGGGAATTTTGAGTGGTTCTGGTGGTACTGGACTGTCATTCTGGTGAACATATGTTGTGTCATTCCAACATTTGTATTCAAGGAATTTAATATCTCTGCTCACCACAACCTTTTTGGTGACAAGATTATATAGTTTTTAGGCTTTCTAATGTTTACTGTAACTAGTGAAGATACATCTTTCACCCTTCTTGCCTAGTTTTATCCTTATTTCATTAGGTATGTGTGAAAAGGATACACATCGAAATATTCTGAGATGTGAAACACTAATATTAGGGCTACTCCATGCTTCTTCAGGTACCTTATCCTTAACACTTATTGTGGGAGATATGTTCAGTAAGTAAACTGAACATGCAACAACTTCATCCCAATAATCGTTTGACAACTTCTTGTATGACAACATACTTAGGGCCATGTTTATTATGGTCTAGTTCTTCTGTTCTGCAACTCCATTCTGCTGCGGAGTGTATCTTGTAGTGAACTGGTGTTGGATGCCATGCTGCTTAAAGAACTCTGCAAAATCATGTGAGTCATACTCACCTCCACCATCTAATATGAGTACACTTATGGATTTATCGGATTGTTTTTTAGTCAATGTTTTGAACTCTTTGAATTTGGAGAATGCATCTAATTTGTGTCTAAGAAAGTAGATGCAGAATTTTCTATTGTAATCATCAATACAGGTAAGAAAATACAGACTACCTCCTATGGACTAGTTTTTCTTGGGTCCACATAGGTCTATGTGAAGTAACTCAAGGTGTTCTTTGGCTAGAGATGTAGAAGTGAGGAAATTGTCTTTTTGATGATTCCCTAAGATACAGTCTTCACAGGAACTAGATTGTTCATTCATAACTGGTAACCCCTTGACCATGGATTGTTTTTGCAGATGAATGAGACTCTGAAAGGCTACATGACCATACCTACAGTACCACAATCAGGTTTCATCTAGACTGGAAACAGTATGTGCATATGACTGTGACAATATAGCACTTTTGAGAACGGAAAAGAAGCTGACTTCTCCCAGAGAACATTTTCTTCCTTCAAAGGACAAGAGAATCAGGATAAAAACTTCAAGAAAATTATTAACTCTAAAGAGAGAGCCTCCCATCCTGTGCTTTTTCTCCCTTCTTTTGAATTGAATGCACCTCCGCACAAAACTAGGATTAGATTCCTTTTAGGAAGAAAAAATATAACCGCCTTAACTCTTTACTTTAGTTTTATATTGATGTATGCTTCCCCCTTGATTGAGAGGTCAAGTCTTTCCATCACTTATAGTTGCTACTCCTTTTGAAGAATATGTCTTAGAAGGAGAGATAACCCCCTCTTAATATTATTTGTAATATAATTTATTTGAAGCATATATTTATGTATAAAAATTATGTGAAAAAATATACAAAAATATATACTCTATTGTAAAAATAACTAAAGGTAATATTCCACCTTATACTCAAGGTGTTTATAACAAGAACCTTAGCTTTTCTTTAATTAATCATAATTATTGTTCATAAAACCAAAGATTTTATTGGGATGATCCCATTAGCAATATGGCATCTTTTAGCTTCATTATTGGCCCAAATCATTCAATAAAAACTTATTAATGCTTATTAATATTTTCAAAGAGAAGCTAAATACTTACCTTCTTTTAGACTTAGGAGCTCAACTATGTAATCTCCTAGCATCCTTTATCGGGATCAAGATATGAATCATGTCTACAGGAACTAAAGGAAGTACTTAGTTTTACATAATATCTCTTAGTAATGATTAACCATATGCTAATAGTTAAGTCTTATGAGTTTGTTACTACCTTTTGGAAAAAATTAATTTCCTTGTCCTATGTAGGACTAACTATTTATTCTCACTTAAGGTATAATCAAGTGAACATAACAGTTCACTTCTTTTAGGTTCCTATGGCACTATGTGTTAGGATATCTCATCATTCAGTATGTACTTTGCATGCATGCATGCATCCGCATGCTGCCCAATCACTAGTTTGATGCCTCTAGCACCTAGTCCCTAGTCTGCCAGCACCCAGGAGCTTCCTTCCACTCAGTTTTAGCCCTCCTAGTGCTTAGTGCACCTAGCATGCACCTACCACTTGAGAAGGGCACCTTTTCTCACCTACCACTCCAGTTCACTTCAGTTAGCTAGTTGTCTTTCCTTGATTTGATGCTAGATTGACTTCTAACTATTGTTATCACTCCGATGGACCTTCAGTGAGACTTGACTACCTATTCTGAGTCAAGTTAACTCCTCATGTGCCCTCCACTGAGCCTCCTTCCCTACATTAGTGCCATTACCATCAGTTACACTTATTACACTTAGTTAGTCTCAGTTTGACACATGGCTGAGAGTTACTTGTGCATTGATGACCACCACTGATTGATGATGAGGACTCCTAGTTGGAGCGAAGCTATTCCATGTAGTATATTCGAATGACCTCCTTGGCTAATTTGAATTGCTCACTGATTGTGACAGTATTGTATTGTAATTCTACTATTCTGGATTATAGAGCACTGATGCATCTCTCTTGCACAGTTTTTACTCCAATTTGTTTAATGTCATTGTGATTGATTTTCTTGTTCAATAGATCTATTGTGACTAATTTTACATGGTATCAGAGCCATGGCAGGGACAAGATCTCTCTTCTACAGGTGTTATACATGAATATTTGAGTGAATTTGCTCAAAAATATTGCAGTTTTGGCATGCAAAACTGCTCTTGCATTCGCTAATGCTGAAAATTTCTCTCCAATACCACTCCAGAAGCTTCAGTTTTCCATAGAATTCCTGGAATTGATACATTGGATCTTCAAGTTTGCTTGATCTACAATCCCAGGTGTGATGCGACTCTTAAAGGGTGGATTGTTCGACCTTACGGTTCTTGCTTTGATTGTGATTTGCAGTTTAATCTTCTCCATCAATTGCATTCGCTATCTTGTGAGTTGCAGGTTCTTCTCCATCAATTGCACTCGCTATCAGTGATGGATTACTCTTCTTCAAAGCGTATGCTAACTCCTTTCAATTATTTTGATTGGAAAGATGACATGGAGATAATATTGTGCTCAAAAGGGTTCTATAGAGTCACCATGGGCCTCGAATTGGAGCCAAACACATTGCTTGAGAAAACAAAACACTTCAATATGCTTGATGATGCTTATGGTCTTCTTTGCCTGTCCATTTCTAAGGATCTTCATTTCCATCTCAACGGATTGAACTCTCCAAAAGTAGTATGGCAGCAACTTGACAAACTTTTTGGCAAGCAAGATGAGCTTAGAGCTTTTCAATTGGAAAATTAATTGATTGCTCTTATTCCTAAGAATTTGGAGACCATCAATGAGTTTCTCACAATATTCAAGCACTTGGATTTGCAATTGAAGAACAATGGAGATGTCAAAGAGGATAAGCAATTGATCCTCTCCATTCTTTGAAATCTTGGTAAATATTTCTCGGTCGGCTAACTACCCCAAATTGGAAGATGCCTACCATGAATGCATTCATTGAGTCTGTTACCAAAGAGCATGATAAGCTAATTCAAATGGGGTCCATAAGCTCCAAATATTCATCCCTCTTTGTTGGAGGATCCAAGAATTTGAATGGAAAAGGGAAGCAAAAGAAAGAGAATCCCAAATTCGAACCTTCCAAGCAAAGAGAGAAAAGAAAACCATCGGATGCACCATCCGGTTCAAGGAACAAGCAAAAGGGTACAGAGGGTAAAGACAAATCTAAATGTTCTTATTGCAACCGTGGCTTTCATCCTGAAATTTCATGCATGAAGAAAACAATAGATCGCATGGCCCTCCTTTTGGAAAATAATAACATAACTCTTCTCGATGGTGCACGGAAGAAGGAAAGAAATGATAATCATGAAAGAGGTTAAGCACTCATGGCAACTTTTTCGAAACCCACCACTCTATTGATAGATTCTGGTGCCTCGAATAATATGGCTGCAAATATTGACTCCTTTTCTTCATTTGATCCAAACAGCTCCATCCCCATCCATTTGGGAGATGACTCAAAAATTTCATCAAAGGGTAAAGGTACCATCCATTTAGAGCATGGGAGTTTTCATAATGTTCTTTATGTGCCTTCCTTGGCTTCGAATATTCTTTCTGTGTATCAAATGACACACACTGGTGCACTGAAGCAAGTTACATTCAGCCCTAACAAAGTTGAAATTTCTGATATTGAAAGTGGAATACTTTTTGTAGTCGGAAAGGCAAATCATAGTGCAAAATACTATGAGTTTTCACACTGTGTGCTACTTGAAAAGCCCACTGATCTTCTCACTCATGGAAATGGAGTTAGTAGGATTTTGCATGAAATATTTGGACACCTTAATTACAATTATTTTCTGTTGTTACAAAACAAATCCATGGTTGATGGTCTTCTGCACCTCCGTTCCTCGAAGGAAATTTGCCCAGGTTGCATCTTTGGGAAGCACCCCGAGCACAAGTTCGACCGCAGCAAAGCTAGCAAAGCTTCTACTATTTTGGGGGTGATACATTCTGATATCAGTGGTCCACTTCCCAACATGTCCATGAATGGATCTAGGTATGTTTTGACATTCATTGATGACTTCTCTCGCTTTACTTGGGTCTTCTTTCTCAAAAACAAGTCAGAAGTGCTTCGAAAATTCAAGGATTTCAAGGCTTCTGTTGAGACTGCCACTGAGAGGAAGATCAAAGCTCTTAGATATGATAATGGAGGAGAATATATCAATACTGAGTTGCTGCAACTTTGTTCCAAAAGTGGAATTCAGATCCAACATACAGTTCCCTACACACCCTAGCAGAATGGTGTAGCGGAAAGGAAGAATCGGTCACTGAAACAGATGGCTACCTAGATGCTTGAGTCAAAAGGTTTGGCTGCAAATATTTGGGCTGAAGCCATGAATGTTGCTTCATACATTCAGAACCAAGTTCCACATTCATCCGTGAAAGGTAAAACTCATTTCGAAGCATTCACTGGTCACAAACCGGATGTGTCCAATTTGAGGGTTTTTGGATCCACTGCATGGGCTAGAATTCCTTTTGAAAAGAGAAAAGATTTGGATCCACAAAGTACTAAATGCATCCTAATAGGATATGTAGAAGAATATAAAAGCATATAAACTTATGAATATCATATCCTAAAATATATTCATAGAGCGAAGTGTGAAGTTTGAAGAACCGCTTCAAGATCTGAAACTAGTCGAGGAAAACACTACCAATCCGCAGCCTCCACAAGAAGAAGATTCAAGAGAATATGAAGAAAGCATTGGATTTGATATCTCTGATATTTTATCAGAGTTTGATGGCCATGACATATTAGGTTCATAATCCGACCATAATGATCGTCCTCAGTTAGCAAAGTGGGCCCAAAACACTCTATAATCTGCTGCTCCAAACATTGGAAATCCTGCTGATCCAAGGAGAACAAGAGCATACTTTCAAAGAGTAGGTATGGATCTTTCTTCTGATCCATTATTATTTGAGAAATGTTATTTGATGATTGGTTCAGATCCCAAGCCATACTATCATGCCCACTGAGACCCAAGATGGCAAACCACCATGGATGAAGAGTACAGTTCTCTTTAAAAGAACAATACATGGGAGCTAGTTTCTCTTCCACCTGGAAGAAAATTGGTCCAATGTAAGTGGGTCTACCACATGAAAGTTGCTGCTGATGGATCTATCAACAAATAAAAATCTAGGCTGGTGGAAATTTTTTTATCCCAAGTCCAAGGAGTGGACTACACTAAGACCTTTGCACCGGTTGCAAATATGGATTCCATCCACCTAGTTTTGGCTATTTCTGCATCCAAGCACTGGGAAGTGCTCCATATGGATGTGAAGAGTGTTTTTTTTACATGGAGATATCGATGAAGAAGCATATAGGAAGCATACAGAAGGATACATATCATATCCATCATTAGTTTGCAGATTGAAGAAATCTTTGTATGGATTGAAACGGGCCCCAAGAGCTTGGTACGCAAAGATGGGCTCCTTCCTTCTTTATCAGAATTCCAAAAGATGCAAATCTGATCCGAATGTGTATCTATAGAAAGTTAAAGGTAATTTGATGATTTTTTTTCATTATGTTGATGATCTTCTCATTACTGGTAGCACTCTCCTTACAATCAACAAGTTAAAAACTGCGTTAAATCTAGCTTTTGACATGAGCAATTTGCGCTTGCTGAAGCAATTTTTGGGCTTGGAGATAGCTCAAAAATTTGATGGGATCACATTATCTCAGCAAAAGTATGCTTCAGACCTGCTATTAAATTTTAATATGCCAGAATGTAAGGCTGCTCCATTTCCATTCCTCTCAGGAATCAGTCTTGAGGAGGGAAATTCTACACCGCTTGCAGATTGCACTATGTATCGACAGTTGATTGGTTCACTACTCTACTTGACGCACTCAAGGTTTGATATTTCTTATGCCATGAGTTTTGTATCAAGGTATATGCAGCAGCCCCATGAGCTTCATTGGAGGGAAGCTAAGCGGATCTTGCAGTATGTGCAAGGTACGAGACATTTTGGCATACACTATGCTGCAGATTCTGAGCTAGATTTGATTGGTTTCACTGATTCATATTGGGAGGGTGATAGCATTGATCGGAAGTCCACTTTTGGATATGATTTCAGGATTGGCCATGGCCCTATTTGCTAGTCAAGCAAAAATCAAGGAGTTTGGTTACAAGGTATTCTTTTTGAATTTGATTTTGGTAGCACTATTTCGACTGTCATATTTTGTGACAATCAAAGTGCTATTAAGATCTCCACAGATCCAATTTAGTGGTAGATGACCAAGCAAATTGAGATTCACATGCACTACATCCGAGAGTTGGTGCATGATCGTACCACCATTCTGCAATATTGCCCTACTGATGAGCAAATTGCAGACATCTTCACCAAGAGCTTCACTGAGAAGAAGTTCTCTTACCTCTGTTCATTGTTGGGGGTGAGTTCCATCATGGTGGATATAGATTAGATCCATTTTATGTTTAGCTTGAGGGGGGGCTTTCTTCCCACTGGGTTTTCCCTCTTCCTCACTTAGCTTATTTTCAACATTTTTGGATTATTGTATTGGGGTGACCTTTGGTCTCAGTAACCAGGGCCCTACATTTTATTTTTTACTTCATAGAATAGCTTGAGGGGGGGTGTTAGGATATCTCATCATCCAGTATGTACTTTTCATGCACTTTGCATGCATCTACATGCATCCGCATGCTGCCCAGTCACCAGTTTGATGCCTCCAACACCTAGTACCTAGTCTGCCAGCACCCGAGAGCTTCCTTCCACTCATTTTTAGCCCTCCTAGTGCTTAGTGTGCCCAGCGTGCACCTACCACCTAAGAGGGGCGCCTTTTCTCACCTACCACTCCAGTTCACTTCAGTTAGCTAGTTGTCTTTCCTTGATTTGAGGCTATACTAACTCCTAACTGTTGTTATCACTCTGATGGAACTCCAGTGAGACTTGACTACCTATTTTGAGTCCAGTCATCTCCTCATGCACCCTCGACTGATCCTCCTTCCCTACATTAGTGCCATTACCATCAGTTACACTTATTACACTCAATTAGACTCAGTTTGACACCTACCTGACAGTTACTTGTGCATTGATGACCACCACTGATTGATGATGAGGACTCCTAGTTGGATCCAAGCTATTCCATGCAGTATATTCGAATGACCTCCTTGGCTAATTCGAATTTCTCACTCATTGTGACAGTATTGTATTGTAATTCTACTATTCTGGATTATAGAGCGCTGATGCATCTCTCTTGCACAGTTTTTACTCTAATTTTTTTTACATCATTGTGATTGATTTTCTTGTTAAATAGATCTGTTGTGACTAATTTTACACTATGGTTACACCCGTCATCAAATTCATGGCTTACAACCCATTAGACTTCTTCTCTACTGGGTTCGTGCCCCCATCTTTTGTTGTATCAAGCCTTCAGTCCGCTAAGTCTATAAATTTCACAATACAAAAAACAACTTGGGAAAATGATTACAGAGTTTGCTGATGGGGCCTTAGCCTTGAGCTCGTCTTCAAGAAATACATCTTACATTTTACATTGTTTCAAAAGAGTAGAGGTAAAGGTGTATGTTACACATTTGAACCCAAATTCAATCTCTTCAACTTTGTAAGGAATTAAGGTACTCATCTGTGCAAATGTATCCTCAAACACAACATTTTTCAAAAAAATTGATTTGTTTGAGCTAATCTCTATGCCTATTGCAAAACAAAATAATGAAATGATTTCTGAAAAATAATCCCACTAATCCACAATGCCCCTACCAAATATTACGACATCATTGACAAAAAGTAGATGTGTGATATATTTTGAAGCTGCAATTTTAATACATGTTAGTTTTCCATCAAATTTAGAAGAATTTATCAGCCTACAAAGTCCTTCAATAATGAACAGAAATAACAAAAGGGATAGAGGGAAACCTTGTCTAAGCCCCATTGAACATTTGAAAAAAATTGTTGGACTTCCATTAACTAGAACAACAAAACATGCACATGATACACAAGCCATGATCCAATAAGTGACCAATAGAGGAAGACCAATTTGTAGAAGTAAAATCATAAGAAAGACCCAATTCACTTTGTCATATGCTTTAAGTGGGTCCATTTTTAGGATTAAGGCTTCTAGATTCTTTGTTTTAATGGTATGCAAACACCTAAGTAATCCCAATAGGATCTAAAATTTGTCTGTTGGTTGAAAAAACAAATTCCTCCTTAGATAACACCTATGATAGCTTAGGTTTCAGCCTATTGGAAATAATTTTTGTGAATAACTTATAAACCATATTACAAAGAGATATTGGTATGAAATTATAGAATGATTTAGGCTTATCACATTTTAGGATCAAGGTGTAAAAGTATAATTAAGAGCACCAGAGATGTAACCATGGATACAAGAATGTTCAACTACCACTAGGAGGGCATATCCCAGTCTATCGAATAAAGTTGCGAAGAACTCCATAGTCTATCCATCCAGTCCTAGACTTTTGTCTTTGGAAAATTATTTTAAAACAGTTTCAACTTCCACTATTGTGACCTCATTCCCAATTTGAGATCCTTCTTCAATAGAAAAAAGGGTTGGATAATGACTAATAACCTTCATTTCAGAACTAATATATGTTCCACCAGAGTCTTCAAAATTATTTGAAAAATATTTGATAGGCAGATTTTCTAACTTCCTTTGAGAAGAAACCCACCTTTCATTTTCCTCCTTCAGGTCCAAAATAGTGTTGATATTTCTTCTGTAATTGGAATACCAATAGAAGAATTTTGTATTATTACCGCCCTAGGCAATCCAAATCGCACTACTCTTTAATCTCGAGTTTTCCTCCTTTATTTTTAGTAATCGTGCTTTCATGTTTCCAACTCAACCATATATTCTTTTCCTTCATTAGATAAGGAGCCAATAAAGTTTGCCTCATATAAAAATTATATTTCCCCCTCGATATTTATCATCTCCTCATGAGATTTTTGATATTTCGCATTCTCCGATATCCTAACCAAATCCTTCAGATATTTGAGCTTAAAATTTATCTTATCGATAGGAGCAAAATCCTCACGAACTTCAACATTTTCCAAATGATTCCTAGCCATGGGACAAAAGTCATCTTCAACCAACTACACATGGTTGAACTTAAAAGGAAACCTAGGGATTATAGAATATTCAATAAGTTGTAACCATTTTGGGGAATGATCATAGATTGAAGAGTTGATAACCCATGATATATATGTTCTTAGAGAATCACCTAAAGAATCTCCCATTAAAAATATTTCCCACCGTTTGCTTAACCTAGCAGCTCTAGATCCACCATTTTTCCAGGTAGGAAATAATTTGGACAACAATATATCTTGTAAATGAGATATGTGGAAGAGGTTTTGAAAATAATATAACATAGCATCCAATCTGGAATCTTCCCCCCAAATATCAGAGGCAGAGAGAGTAAAATTAAGATCTCTAGCTATGATTAAACTAGGATCTTTGAGGATTGATCTAGAATCTACAATCTCCCAGAATGCTAGTCTTTCTATGTAAGGAGAATAGTAATTAATGATCTTTAAGCTTTCATTGATTCCATTGACTCTACCTTCTAAAAGAATGCTTGCACAAATTTTATATGGCTTAAAATATGCCACCAAACAGTTCCAAGTGGACATAAGTCCACCCGAAAGGCCTTAGGCATGCAAGGCACGATCCTCACAACCTATTAAAAACTTAAGGGATTCCTCACAAGATTTCATCTTTGAATACATGGTTTCTTGTACTAATACAATATCCGGTTTGATTTTCTCCAACAATCTCCCCAGGGAATGATTTTTAGGGGATCCCCCATTCCCCCAAATACTGAATAACAAAATTATCATTAATCACTAATTTTTATGGGCTCACATGCTCAAAGGGCCCAAGTATCATATCCAAAATATTGAGACAAAGAAGCTTCCTTTAGAGGAGAGGACAAGGTAATGTATGCATTATCGGGGGGCGGGGGAGTTTTCTTCCTTACCAACAATTTTATTAGAACTAGCTCCCTTCTTTTTGCTTTTGTTTATAATGGTGACATTTTGATGGCCTATATAATTAATAGGGATGACATCTGACTTCTCTGAAGACAGATTGGAGAAAATATGGAGGGAATTTTTGTCCAAATTAATTTGTAAGGAGTGATAATAGGAAGTCTTAAAACCTTTTTTAGTGAACTTAGCATTATTGTGTAGAGAAACATGTAAATAAAAATTCATAATTCTTGTCGATTCAGTAACATCATCGCTATCCGTAGCACAATATTCAACAGTACTAACTGGAGGAACCCTAGGAGGATTACTCAGGACCCCATCATTAATTGTAGCACTATTTAAATCCTATCCCATCATTAATTGTAGCCCTATTCAAATCCTGAGAGGAAGAACCAACCAAATTCGATCCTAAAACCTTTGCATCTTTTACTGATTTTTTATCGTATTCATATTCAATAGTTTTTATGAAAAATAATTCCTCTGGGGAAATCCCTTCATAATCAGTAGGATAGGATCTCTGCAACATACCTTTGTCACTTTCTAAGAGAAGAATAGTAGGATCGACATAAATTACTATGCTATTCTTTGTTCCCACGAGAGAAACCCATACCTGAACTCACGGTAGGGTTTTTACTTTGACGAATTTCTGCTTCATAACCCTCCTCAAATTAATCATCAACTGAATCAAATATGATGCTTGGAAATATAGCACAAAAATGACCCATTCTTCTACATAAGTGGCACTGAAAAGGCACTTTTGAATAGGCGAGACTGTACAAAAAATCCATATCCCCCTATACAATATCAAGTTCAGTTGGAAAACCCCTTATCACACCAAATCTACTATAACAAAAGTGATTATTTTGTCTTTGAAGTAAATCATTTTTCCGCATTTCTAAGGATTGCACAAAACAACTCTGATGCAAAAGAATTTCTGAAGACTTTTTGTTACATACCCATCAACTGGTTTCTTATCTATAGCCCATGCAAACACTAATATTCCTTCATTCCTGAAACCCACCTCTCAACGACCACCTTCCTTCACGAGGATTTTAGGCCACCGGCACTGCACCCAACTTTAGTTGCCTTTGGATAATTACTTGAGAACCATGAGTGTATTAAGTGTATAACAGAGATCTCAATCAACAGATACAGAGTTCAAATAGACTGTTTTTTCATTAATCAGGATAGATTACAGAACAATTATACTGGAAGTTTTCTGATGTCTTCTTTTAGCTTGAGTCAAAGAGACAAAGTATACTTCCTTTGGATATTACAAACACAAAATATACACACTTAGAAAAATTCAAATTTCTGATGTTATTTGATACCACTAGGGCTAGTCACATAGCATACATATTCTTTTCTTCCTAACAAACTCAAGACTTAATTATTGAAACTTTGAGAATATTTCTGATGCAATCTGATACCACGAAGGCCAATTGCAGAGCATATGACTTGATCAGACTCTTACTCCAACTCTCTCCAAAATGCGAATTCCAAATGACTTCTGCCTCTCTTTATTTATAGCTCTAGAGAAGCATCACCGGTGGCAACCGAGAGAAACCTAAGGAATCCGGAAAGGAAAAGCTTCACATGAAAGCAATCCTCAGGATCTGTCTAAATACGGGACCCAAATCTCTTTTCCGAAGATTCGATCATACGACATGGGTAAAACCACATCACAATTTGGATAATTGCTCTGAATCATATGAAGGAATCGTCCTTAGAGATATTTGTGAGTCAAACAAGGTCATGAGAGGATAGTCCTACTCTCGAAAAAGACAATGGAGAGGAAAGAACCACTCTCCTAATCACGAGGAATCTTTATTATGACACACATATTTGAATGGACAAGCCCCATTCATAGCCGAAAGAGAATAAAAAGTACAATTTTATGGCTCATCCGAATGAGGTGGACCATAAATTTCACGGAAATTAGACTAAGTTTTTGAGGATTTGGAAAAAAACGACCTTAGGAAAACTCGTCAGTTATGATGCATGTGAACTGCAATTCTTGTCTTGACTAGCCATTGCTCTTTATTTTGGATATAGTACTATAAGATTTGCCTTTCGTTGATTCTTGTCTGTACGATATCTTCGACTCAATCAAGAGGCTCCCTAACATCTTGCTTCTGATTATGGATGACAGCTGGTTCTAGTGTAGTCAGATTTATTTTGAATGTCTTCCACCATTCTTGCATCCAATCACGGCCAAATAGCAAAGTATCTTCAAAGATTTGAGTTCATTGAAGGCCGGATTTTAGCAAAGTATAATAGGTCCTTGTATCATTCTCTTTTTGGAGAAATTCCCACCACAATTTTTTATACTTTTCATAGGTGTGATTGGTTGATGGGAATCTTAGGCTGACAGCATGATTTGCCCATGCTTTCAGAGATTTCATCCGATTGATGCAATAGTATTGATGATCGAGCTGTAGTCTTGGCTGTCAGACGAAACTTCGAACCATATCAGACTTAAATTATGGTAATGATGAGTCAGCAAATTATTCGTATCTGCAGCTTTTCTCAAGGATTTGTTGTAGATCATCTCTGGGACTATACTTTATCCCATGGGAATCCTTCCAACTTCAGGGAATAATATCATAAATACATAAGATACTTGTAGGTCTTCATCTAATACCGTTGTATGTCTTAGTTCCCACCTTTTCTTCAATACTTGAATATAATTTTCCCATGTCATATTATCACAGATACTGTAGGTCTTGTGTGCTCCATCTACCCATGTTTATATTATCATGTTGACCTATGGGTTATGGGCCCACTTTCTCCCGATCACTTGATTGCTTTTCAAGATCGCTTATTTCAGGTTCGCTTGGTAATTTTTTAGGCTCACTTATTTTTTCTTCAGGCTCCTTGATCAAAATTAATATCATATTTTTGAGATAGGTATTCTCTTGTTAGAAAATAAGGAATGCAATTCGTCTTATCAGAAATATGCTCGACTGAATAATTGTAACAAGAAAACAAAGCTTGCCATCTAGGAAAATTTTATTTAGCTGTTGCATTCTTGATTGTGTTGTTTAGAACAAAGGGAATACTGGAATAGTCCGTTCTTATAGTGAAATCATGATTTAAGAGATGAATCTGAAACTTTTCAATACATCTAAGAGAAGCTAATATTTCTTTGTCAATTGTGGCATAGTTCTACTCGACTTTGTTCCAGGTTCTGTAGGCAAACTGAACTATCTATTCATCTTTCTTCTCTTTTGTTTGCCTTGATTGTTTTACGATTCCTCCCCATCCAAGGTTTGTAGCATCTATTTCAATTATCTTGGGGATATCATCATCTATGGCGCGCAGAATAGGCAATATTTTGACCTTGCTTTTAATTCTCTGCATAGCTTTGGTATGTTCATCCTTCCAGGGGCTTGGCTCTTTAGTTAATATTTGATTTAATATTTCCTGTCACTAGAAATATTCTTGTAATAAGGTGACAAATAATTTAAACATCCAAGAAATATTTGCAGCCGATTCTTGTCTTTAATTACATCAGGGAACCTATCTACAAATTCAATAGCATGTTCTTGGACTTTTATCAAACCTTTCTCAATATTCTGTTCAAGAAACTCAATTGAATCCTAATAAAGCCTCAATTTATTTGTAGATAAAACCATATCATTATCATGAACTATCTTCCAAAATAGTTTTAAATGTTTCTGATGTTCTTCTAAAGTCTTAGAAAAAATTAGAATGTCGTCGATATATACAATTAACCGGTCCATAAATAGTTTGAATATGTCCTCCATTATCTTTTGAAACTATGATGGTGCATTATTGAGGCCAAAGGGAATCACCGTCCATTCATAGTGTCCATGAGGCACTACAAATGCATTTTTGAATTGATCTGCAGGATCGACTTCTACTTTCCAAAAACCACTCTTTAGATAAAACTTTGAAAACATTATGCATCCTGCAATTCTTTTAATTAAGTTTTATTTGTTAGGTATTGGATACCTATTCTAGTCTAGGACATCATTCAAAGGCTTATAATTAATCAACATTCTTGGGGATTTCCTTACCTTCTTTGAATGCTTATTTACATAGAACCCATAACATATCCAGGGACTATTAGATGGAACAATGAGGTCCTTTTCTAGCAATTCTCTAATTTATTTTCTGCAATAATCCTGCATCTCCTTAGACATTGAAACTGCATTAGAATCTCCAGGAGTACCTTTGAATTCTTGCTCGAGTCAAAATTTTATCATATGCCTCTTTCTATGTTTGAATGCATAAGAAGAATCAACGTAGACAAGCTTCTTAAATTCCTTTTATGTGTCTTCCTTCACCTTTTGCCACTTACCAGATTTCAATTATTCTTCTATTCTTCTGGTTTTCATATATCCTTTTATTTCATTCAACTGTAATTCCTTTGTTGTCAATTTATCTTTATACATGAGAAAAGGTCGGGTTATGATATTATGAATCATGTCAGACTCCATTGGAATAGATATTAAAGGGAAGAAAATAGGAGCATCTAAGGGATTTATAGTCTTGAAAATTCTTGGTCTGCATTGATATGTACACTCTCCATTAGGTTCTATAGATTTCAAGAAGGGAGTTCCTAGTATACAAGCATTATACATTTTCATGAGGTAGAAGCTAGCATCTAATCTGTACTGGTTTAGGAAAATGGTTGCATGAGGAACTTCAAACTTTATATTTGAATCAGACCCTAATGAATGGATTATTTTGGAGGTAATATGCCAATATTTAGTAGGGATTTTTTCCATGTCTAACATATTTACATCAGAACCAATATCAATTAGGACAGGGAAATGGAAAAATTCTCCTGTAATTTTTATATCCATAGAGACTGTGTATCTCTGGTGTATGATGGATTTAATATGAAAGGCATGGAAATTAGACAGATTCTTATAGACAAATGTGACCTTTTGATATTGTGTAGAATATGTATCTTCATCTGTTTTCTCTGCATTAGTGCTTTCTTCTTCATTCTCTGAAGTGCTTGCTACTATTGAAGAATATGAATCCATTCCCTTTTTTAAATTTTCCACTCGAGATTTCAACTCCTTTATTTATTTCTTTAGAATATTTTTTTCTTTTGCTAATTGTTGCAAGGATACTCGCCTTTTTGTTTTAGTTTCCAAAAGTGGTGTTGTGTTTCTTTCATAAGATGGAAGAGCAGAAGCAAACATATTCCAATTAGGTGAAACATGGGGAAGATCTTCATATCTTGATCTGCATGAACTTTTGCTGCTCTTACTTCTAATGGATGAGGATTTAAATTTTTCTTTCTCTTTCCGTTTCTTTAGAAAAGTAGTAGCAAACGCTTCTTTCATGATTTCCTTGGCAAAACCTTCATCCATTTCCTCTATTTGTTTCATTATAACAGAGGCTTGAGTTCCCGTTCTCATCATATTATACTGCTTCACTTCTTTTTTCGCCTCTATCCAAGCCAAGTAGGTTGCTAACTTCTCATCTTCTGAATCATCAGGAGAATAGGTTAGAGATTCATATTCTAAGGAGAAATGACAATTATCTTTGTTATTACATTGGAAAGTATGACCAACTCTGGTTGTTTGTACTAGATCAAAATCAATGCTACTATCATTTTCTTCAACAAAGAGGAGATCTTCACTGTCAGATTCTATGGAATTCAATTCATCAGATGATGATCGGATGCAGGAGCATTGGGGCCTAGGCAGAACAGTCAAATATGATTGACAAGGAGAAGGCTGACCAGGGGGATTTCCGACGACCACTAGTGCGAAAGAGTATATTGGTTTTCAAATTCATTGAGTCGAGCAAGAGAAGTCGGTGTGTGACCGACAAAAGCAGCGAAAGTCGAGGGTTAACAGGATGGGTCGACAGGTGACAGGGTGAGAGGAAGGCTTCCATTGTTGACATGTGTCGAACCACGGCACCGACAGGTCTGGGCATGAGCTAGGTGAGGAGGAAGGGGAGGACTGGTGAAGCCTGAAGAGTGCGAAGGGAATTCGACAGGTATGTTGAAGGCTGATGGAATATAGTATGGTCGAGGCAATGAAAAGACCGACTACTGTAGTAGTGTCAAGAGGACACACAGAAGTCAAGTAGAGTACTTGGCAACAATTTGGGGTTTCTAAGGAATTTATTAGAAGTGATTTTAGGCAGTTGGGATCGTGATAGATGTCAACACAGGCAGAGATTGTACAGCACGACAGAGGCGCTGACAGTTGCAGGTCTGCAGGATCTAAGGAGATCGATAGACAAAGGAAGTGTGTCTCAGGGGTCAAAGTGATCTCGGGAATAGCATCAGCAGAGTAGAAGGTCGGGGAGTTGATATTAGTTGGATCTCTTGGCAGCAGAGAGAGCATAGCTCAAGAGAAGTTTTGTAGATTGGAGAGGAAAGTCACACATCTACAGAGCACAGAGAAGATCGAGCCATAGCTCAAAGTTCCGCAGTGAACTAGGAGAGGGTGACAGTCGACACATTGAGATAGAACATAGTTACTTCTTTATTGTAATTGGATAAGGTCGACAATAGTTATTTATTTCCATTCCTTGCAGTTTTCATTATAACCGTTTCAGTGGAAGTAATATAATCCAACTTCTAGCATCATGTTTACATCTTGTTTATGTGGACATGTGTGTTGTGTGTAATTGTTAAGAAATAACCTTTTGTCGAGGCGCCTTGCATCAAGTGGTATTAGAGCAGGAAGAGAATCATGTCGAGGAGAAAGCCGGTGATACCAACTTGCCTTGCATCAAGTGGTATCAGAGTGGAAGAATCCAGTGAGCCTATGTGTGTATAGCTCCAGTTGCGGTTGGCTAGAGTTGTGTGTGACTTGTAGAAGTCCGGTTGCGATTGGACGAGTTAGAGTTTCATACGAGGTTGAAAATGGCTCATAGAGGAATTAATGTTTGAGATGTTGGGCGAAGAGCGCATGGCGCAACAGTCACCATTGATTGTGATATGTTCGACGAGTGCGTTCGAACAATGCAAACTTTGACAAATGAGGTTGCATTGATCAAATAAAGCCAAAGGCGTGGTTGTATTCCTGATGTGTTAGACCACAACAACGAGGAGGTCGAAGAAGTAGAAGCACGGGAAGCACCAAGAGAAGAACCAGAAGAAAAACTGATTAAACTTCTGATGGATATGAGAGGTCAGAAAAAGATAGATGTACGTACCTACTCAGGAAGTCTGGATCTAGAAGATTTGATCAAATGGTTCAAAGAAATGGATAAATACTTCGACATAGAGCAAATTGAGGATCCTAAATGGGTTAAGACTGCATGTATGAGGTTGAAGGGTCATGCCTCATTATGGCGGGACAATGTGCAGGCTGACAGAGTCGAGAAGGGAAAGGAGAAAATCAAGTCTTGGTATAGGATGGTCGCCAAGGTGAAAGGAAAGTTCTTTCCAAATGACTATGTGATTTCCTTGTTCCAAAAGTTGCAGAACTTTTGACAAAAAGAGATGGCCATGAAAGAATACACGGAAGAGTTCTACAAATTGTCGAGATGGTTGGGATAGACCGACAAAGGATAAGAAGCTGTAGCAATATACATGAACAGCTTGAAATATGCCATTCAGGATGAATTGAGCATGTCAAGATTCAGAGCGGTCGGGGAATCCTACTAGTTAGCTCTGAAGGAAGAAGAGAAACTGTCGAAGAAATCTGCAGTGACCAGAGGTAGGATGACTGGTCGAGGTGCAAAGACTAATTCCGCAAAAGGCCAAAGTAGTGGTTACAGGAGAGAATCCGTCAAAGATAACCGACGTTCGAAAGGGACATCGACAAGAGAGAAGACGCAAGAAAACCAATGCGATGGTTGAGAGACACACAGTCGAGGTGCATATGGTCGAAGTGGTCCATCCAACACAAAAGGAGCTGACAGACCTGCCATAATCTGTTACAAGTGTCAACGAACCGGACACAAGGAATATGAATTCCCATAGAACCTACATGCTGTAGAGGAGTCTAAACCCAGACATCGAAGAGATAAGCAAGTCGACGAGAGGACATAATCGACATCCGATAGCAATGAGGATGACAAAAATCAAAATCAAAACCTAACGGTCAGGAGAACATTGGTTCAAGAAGATCGATGCGATGAGAAAGAGACAGAACAACGAAAGGCTATCTTTCAAACCAAAGTGCGAATCACCATATGGCATTGCAAGACCATAGTTGATGGTGGAAGCACTGAGAATCTTGTGTCGACATAGGTCATCGACAAGATCAAGCTGAAATGTCAGGAACATCCACACCCATACAAGATCTCATGGTTGCAGAAAGGACACCATGTGAAGGTGACCGGACAGTGCTTGATTAACTTCAGAGTCAAAGGATTTGAACACAGTTTACTATGCGACGTAATCCCAATGAACACGTACCATCTGTTGTTAGGGATACCATGGAAATATGATGGGAATATGATCTATGATGGTCAAGCCAACACAGTCATAGTGTGGAAGAATGGTGTGCAAAGCGCTCTTAAGCCGAATCCTAAGTAGCAAGCCGATGGCAAGGAAGGCAAGAGAAACTTTTGGGAGAAATGAGTGCTGACGTGTTCAGTGAAAGAATTCCTCACAGAGGAGGAAAATTAGTTGGGATGTTTCTCTATCATTTCAGAAGGACCATGTGTTGATAAGGCGACAATGGAGAATATTCCAGTCGAAGTCAGGAATATGCTTGACGATTTTCGAAGCATAGTAGTCAACGATACACCAACGAGATTGCCACCGATAACAAGCATATCCCATCAGATTGACTTGATTCCAGGTTCGAGTCTTCCAAACAAAGCACCAGATAGGATGAGTTTGATAGAAGGTCGGGAACTCAATTGACAGGTCCAGGAGTTGTCAGACAAGGGATTGATCAGAGGAAGTCCAATTCCGTGTGCGGTACCAGCAGTGTTAGCGCCGAAGAAAGGTGGAGAATGGAGGATGTGTATAGACTCCAGAGCCATCAACAAGATCACGATTTGGTACCGGTTTCCATTGCCGAGGATGGAAGACTTGATGGATTGCTTGAGTGGACAGAAGTACTTCATGAAGATAGACCTGAAGATCGGTTATCACTAGATTCGGGTTAGAGAAGGAGATGAATGGAAGACAACATTCAAGACGAAGGAAGGGCTATATGAGTGGTTAGTCATGCCATTTGGATTGACTAATGCACCCGGTACATTCATGTGGTTCATGAATGAGGTACTAAAACTATTCTTGGGTAAGTTTGTCATAGTGTACCTAGATGACATCCTGATATTTAGTCGAACCAAGATAGAACACTTGGGGCACATTCAACAGGTATTGTAGAAGTTGCAGGGAGAGAAGCTGATGGTGAACCTGCAAAAGTGCTTCTTCATGAAGGAAGAACTAGTATACTTGGTATTTGTAATCTCGGGCAAAGGGTTGGGGATGGATCCAGAAAAGGTGAAGGAAATATTGGATTGGTCAGAATCGACAATTACAACTGGAGTAAGGAGTTTCCATGGACTTTCCAGTTTCTATAGGAAGTTCATTTGGGGATTTAGTCAGATTTGTGCACCTTTGACAGAGTGCATGAAAAAAGGGGAGGTCAAGTGGACGGAAGCAGCCCAACAAGCTTTCGACAATTTGAAGGAAAAGGTCACTGAGATCTTAGTGTTAGCACTCCCAGATTTTGACAAAGTTTCCCAGGTCGGTTGCGATGCGAGTGGGATGAAAATTGGAGCAGTGTTGAGCCAGGAGGGATGACCAATTGCATTTTTCAGTGAGAAGTTGGATGATGCATAGCGGAAATATTTGTTCTATGACCAAGAATTTTATGCTATTGTCCAAGCATTAAAGAAGTGGAGGCAATATTTGTTTCCCAAGGAGTTTTTGTTATACACGGATCATCAAGCACTGAGGTATCTGAATACTTAGTCGAAGTTGAATTAGCAGCACATGAAATGGGTCGAATTCCTGCAAGGATATACCTTCATGTTGTGACACAAGTCGAGAAAGTCAAACAAGGTTGTCGATGCGTTGAGTCGAAGAGTTTCATTGTTGAACATTACGATAGTTTAGGAAACAGGAATAGATTCGGTAAAGATAGAGCATGCGACCGACGATGATTTTGCGAGAGCATGCGAGGATTTTCGTGAACCATGGAATGTCGATAGGACTCCATACTTGGATTATTTTATCCAAGAGGGATACGTATTCAAGGGACAACAGTTGTGTATTCCCAGAGGATCCATAAGAGAGAATCTAATCCGAGAGTTGCACAACAACGTATTAGCAGGTCATTTTTGCATCGACAAGACCAGGGCATTGGTTGAAGAAAAGTATTATTGGCCAGGAATGATGAAAGATGTCGGGAAGTGGGTAAGATAGTGTAGAGTTTTCCAGTTGGCAGAAGGGAGAAGTCAGGATACATGGTTGTATACACCATTACCTATACCGAATACACCATGGGAGCACCTGAGCATGGATTTTGTGCTAGGATTGCCAAAGACGCAGCAAGGGAGCGACTCAATATTTGTTGTAGTCAACAGATTTTTGAAAATAGCAAACTTTATTCTATGTCAGAAGACAAGTGACGCCATAGGAATTTTTGTACTATTCTTCAAGGAGGTAGTCAGATTGCATGGGTTGCCAAAGAGTATCACATCGGATAGAGATACCAAGCTTATGGGACATTTCTGGAGAACCCTATGGAAGAAACTAGACACGAGGTTGCAGTTTAGCTCGGCATATAATCCGTAGACAGACGGACAGACTGAGGTGGTGAATAGAATTTTGGGAAACCTTCTAAGGTGTTTGACGACCGACATACCCAAGCAGTGGGAGAACGTGTTGGCGCAAGCAGAGTTTGCATACAACAATTATGTGAATCGGTCGGCAAGGTTGAGCCCATTCCATATTGGTCAGGGAAGTGTGAAATTGAAGCACAACAGATCTATTGAACAAGATAATCAATTACAAGAGATGCATAAAGAATAATATGTATAAATTGTGCAAAAAGGCTTGCATCAGTACTCTATTGAACTCAGAAGTAGAATACAATACAATGTGCAGTCACAATGGCTGACTGATTCAAATTAACCAAGGAGGTCATTCGAATAGCCTGCATGGAATAGCTTGGATCCACTAGGAGTCCTCATCATCAGATCAGTGGATTCATTAATGCATAAGTAACGATCATCCAGGGATGAAATTGAGTCTAACTGAATGTAGGTAGGTGTAAATGGAACATGGAGCACTAATGGAGTGAAGGAGAATCCACTGAGGGCACATGAGGAGATGACTAGAGTTAGAACTAGTAATCTAGTCTCACTGGAGGTTTAATGGAGTGTTTCAGTTAGTTAACTAGTCAATCAGTCCTTAAATCAAGGAAACATCGACAAATCAAGCAACTAACTGAAGTGTCATTGGTGGTAGGTGAGAGAAGGAGCCTTTCACATGTTGTAGGTGAGAAAGAGGGCACATCACTGACCAGGAGGGCTAGAACTGAATGGAAAAAAACTCCCAGGGCTGGCAAACTGGGGACTAGGTGTTGGGTGACACCTCACTTATGACTGGGCTGCATGCAAATGCATGAAAATGCATGCCTTCGTGACTGCATGACTACATGATGGTGAGAATATCCTAACACCCCCCCCACAAGCTATACTATGAGGTAAAAAATAAATGATAGGGCTCTGGTAACTGAGACGAAAGGTCACCCAAATACATAAAATAATCCAAAAATGCTAGAAAAAATCTAAGTGAGGAAAGAGAGAAAACCCAGTGGAAAGAAATCCCCCCTCAAGCTGAACATAGAAGGATCTAATCTATCTCCACCATAATGGAACTCACCCCCAACAGTGAATAGAGGTACGAGAACTTCTTCGCAGTGAAGCTCTTGGTAAAGATGTCTGCAATTTTCTCTTCTGTGGGGCAATATTGCAAAACAATGGTTATCTCATGCATAAGCTATCGAATGTAGTTCATGTCGATCTCGATGTGCTTGGTCATCTGTGTCTGAACTGGATCTGTCGATATCTTGATAGCACTTTGATTGTCACAAAATATGACAATCGAAGTGGTGCTACCAAAATCAAACTCTGTTAGAATACCCTGCAACCAAACTACGTGAATGCAAGCATTGACTGATCCTCGATACTCTACCTCTGCTGAAGATAAATAAATATGCACTATACATATAATTTCCATCACAAACACGATTTTCCATACCAAGGGCATTTCAACATTTCAATTCTTCTTAGCAGAACAACTATCGGATGTACAAACTAAACAGTTAGATTCACAACATAGGGCTCACGAAGATCTTTATAAAGCAAATGAAGTCAAACTGTGTCCATTCCTTTAAAAAGAGAGAAATAAACGTAGGTCATGGTATTAAAACTCCCTACCAACACATCAAACTTTAAATAGTTAATATCGCTTGTATCTTTGGATACACATCATGAAACCACAACAATAAAATTCCAAGAAAACAACTATCAAGCACATTTTCCCTATCTAGTGTTTACAATATTATTCTTATCATATTTGAATCTCAAGGTTGGGCGAAACCCCACATTTCATATTAGAGATCAACACATTCTCTATCACAATATTTTCTTTTAAAAAAAATCATTCATTAAAATAAAACCAAACAATAGAGAAGGAGATACATCATTTGGACAGAAACAATCCACAAGCCATCCTATGCCCAAACACAAGAGCTACGCTCTTAGCAATTACCATTATAAATCTTTTCATGCCAAAACTAAAAACGAAGAGCCTGAACACATTAGAAATTACCAAGACTATTCAGGATCCTTTTCTCTGCTAGTGACATGACTTCTTTTATCCACTTAAAACCCTACTCCTAAGAAACTTAAAAACGAAACTTCCAGAAGTGTGCAAACTTCAACAAACAGCATGGCTAGCAAACATCAGTGATTATTCATCCCATAGAAGCACATACTCGATGGAGAACATGATTCTAAAACCAACATCATCATATTACATTCAAAACCCCAAAACAAGAAGCTGTGGGTATATTCCCATCAAACTTTAAAGATTTTTATAGAGCCATATTCTCATCTACAGTAGCAAACAAAAATGAAACCCTCCAGGGTTTATTTTCAAGCTTCTACCAATAAAATAGAAACATTACAAACACTTGCCAAGTACAAAAACCCAAATAGCTGAATCGATTTCTGCATAATCGTTTCCCTTTCAGTTACTTGCCAAACAAAAGATGACCCAACATAACTTCGAATTTCATTACTATGAGCCCAAAGGACTCAACGAAGATACAATGTAAAAGAGCTCTAGGCTACAGAACAGGGCAGCCATAGCTGCTAAAGGAAGGGACGAATACTGGGAGGACCTGGGATTACCAGTAAAAACGACAAACCCCAATCTTCCCATCACTTGCTGGGACCCAACAACGAGGATAACCATAACCTACAACCTTCTGATAAGTCTTAAAAAGTCACAAGTTAAACCAACGACGAAACAAATATTTACAGGATGAATAGTGAAGAAATTCTTTAAACTGCGGGAGGAGTTTAACTTGTCACTTAATCGTATCTCTTCCCATATACTTGCCATCATAGCTACAACCGTACTGACCATGAGCATAGCTCAGGTCAGGGCACAATCAAAACGAGACGCAGCACGAAGTCTTCCCCAAGCCAAACATATGAAATGACAACAATATTGTTGAAAGAAAATATTAAAGCCTCCTCCCAGCTGGAAAATGGTCCACGTGAAGTTCACTTGTGTAAGCATTTAAAGTTACAACTAATACCCACTACCACTTCAATAATTTACCCATACAATATAGTTAGGGCCGTGATGCTATAAAACTCCATATGCTTATGCCATGGTTTATTCCAAGGAGTAGTCCTTAGACCCTTTTCAATTCTTAGAACTAGGACTGGATAGGTAGTGAAACTAGGTAAGTTAGGGATGAGCCCCCTTTTTGTTTATACACCTGCAAAAACATGATCCAAGTAATTGCTTTAGCAAGATTTCTAAGTAATCCCGGTTAACCCAATTACTCATCCCTTACCTCTCGGCAGCACCTCCGGGGTATGACTACCAACACAAAGTTCCACAGGTAGTCATATTCTCTTTCATAAAGTCCATCATGCCTGAATTAATAAAATAAACCAGTTTAAACATTTTAAATGAAACCAACGTGCATATGAGATTTAGAAGTGAAGTACTCAAAAGAGAAACCTCAAGTATTATTCTAGCATTAGACTTGCTACGATGGTGTTATGCACCTCATACTACCTCATTTCATTGCTTCCGCAGAAAACATAAATTGTGAAACCAACCCTCTTAGAACATAGTTTCTCATTGCATCAAACAAATACCGACATAACTTCTCAGTACTGAAGTTAATTTGCATTACATTATCTATTTAGGCAATGTTAATAGTAAAGTGAATTTTTTTTTAATTTTTATTATTTTTAGGGACATTACAAGTGGTATCAGAGCCCAGCTACAATACTAAGTGACCTATTGGGCTCATTGCAAGAACACACGCTGCAGATACTTATAAATAAAAAACATATATTTATGATTTTGTTTTATATGTGTATATGAACTTACAGATTTATGTTCTTAACATTGATACGACAATGCAGGTACAATCATAGTTTGGGTATGAATACAAAAAAAGACAACAGCATACATGAGAATTTGACCTCACCGCCACGAGAGAAAGAAATCGTGGTGGAATTAAAATCATATTTAATGAAATCAATAGAGCAGCTGCAAAATGAGTTGCAGATTTTCAAGGATGATAATATGAAGGAAAGACGGGAACAACGAGCCATAAATAAATCTCTACTTCAGAGCTTAACAGGGGAAAGGTCCCATGGATAGTCCACCCAATCAGCCAACAAAACCAAGGAAAACAACTGTCACACAGAAAGGTCCAGCAGTCCTACAAAAGATATGCAGGAAGAACACATACCTGATTATATGGAAGAAGACTGTAAAATCTCCTCCAATGAGGATGAATCACCTTCCCCTTGTAAGAAAAGGAGAAAGAATGATGACAGTCTACAAGAGAATTCAAGAAAATCAAAGCCCCAACATATGATGGAGAGATAAATACCGGGGAAAAGGCTGAGGAGTGGTTGTTAGGGATTAACAAGTATTTCAAAGTCCACAACTATTCCAGTGAGATGCAATCCCGACTGGCCATTAACAACCTAAATGGTAAAGTAGACAGATGGTGGAGAGATTTGAAACACACCAAAGGGAAGGAAATGAGGGACATAAAATGGGATACTTTCAGCAAAATATTTTAGGACAAATACATGTCTGAAATATTCTTTGACAAGAAGATCAAAGAATTCTATGAATTAAAAATGGACTCCCTAACCATGGAAGCTTTCATCAACAGATTCATAGATCTGCTGCATTATGTTCCTTACATAAAGGATGAAAAAGTCAAGATACAACAATTCTTGGGATGTCTACCACCAAATTTTGGAGAAAAGATTGAATTTGACATGCCCAAAACCTTAGACATGACTTTACACAAAGCAAGACTCTGTTATGAACATGGACAACCAAGGAATGATAACATAAACATAAACAGAGATAGGCTCAGAACCTTTTGAGACAACTGAAGACCAGGGTTTAGACCACCACCTTACCAGAAACAAAACAATAGTTTCCCTCCCAACAGAGGCTTCAACCGACCTCATGCATGGCCAAATGCACCCCCACCACATACCAACAGACCAGCTTTCAACAAAGCTGTAAAGGATGCCCCACCAACCATTACTTGTTGGAAATGCCAAGGGCCCCAGTACTTCATAGATTTCCCGAACAAGACGGGCCGAGTTTTACACAATGTCCAAGCAAACCCTACAGTAGGGGACACGACAAGAACAACCAGAATTTATGCCGCACTGGATGGCCGGCAAGCAGATCACTAGGCAACTATGGTTGAAATTGAGCATAAGATCTCAAATGTCTCCATTTCAGCTTTATAGATCCCGGTGCATGCCAAAGTTACGTCTTCCCTAAGATTGTTGATGCTTGTAAGTTAAACTAAGTGAGTCACGAGAAACCATGGCTGGTACAACTAGCCACTGGTACCAAACGAAAAGTCTCTGAACTAGTTAAAACTTGTGAGATAGATTTCAATGGGTTCCCAACTACGGTGGATTTAAATATCCTACCACTCAGATCTTATGATGTGCTTATAGGAATGGATTGGTTGGAAGAACATCATGCCCTACTTGACTGCTTGAACAAGTCAGTACTATGCACGGATAAATAGGGGAATCAGAAAACGATTCAAGGTATTCCTAAGAAGGTCTCCGTAAGACAGATATCTTCTTTACAAGAAAATAAATGCATAATAAAGGGTTGTAAACACTTTGCAGTCAACATTCGAACCGTAGAAGCGGATAGGGAACAAAACATCGAAGACTTCCTAGTCCTTGTAGAATTCAACGATGTATTTCCCGAGGAAATGCCTGGGATACCGCCGAAACGAGACCTATACTTATCCATAGAGTTAACACCCGGTTCCGTACCAGTTTCCAAAGCCCCTTACCGCATGATTCGACCCGAATTGGTAGAACTCAAGCTTCAATTATAAGAGTTGATCGAGAAAGGTTATATCTAACCTAGTGTGTCTCTCGGGAGAGCGAATACTATTTGTCAAAAACAAGGATGGGACGATGCGGATGTGCATCGATTACTGCCAACTCACCAAGTTGACCATCAAGAACCGTTACCCACTCCCTAGAATCGATGACTTGTTTCAACAAATCGGAGGAGTGAAGATCTTCTCAAATATTGACTTACGATCTGGATATCATCGGGTGAGAATCCGTGATGAATACCTCAGTAAGACCATGTTTCGAACCCTATACGGCCATTATGAGTTTGTGGTAATGCCTTTCGGTCTGACTAATGCACCTGCCAACTTTATGTGCATGATGAACAACACCTTTAGTAAATACCTAGACAAGTTTGTTCTAGTCTTCATCGATGACATTCTGATCTACTCCAAGAATGAAGAAGAACATGAAGAGCATCTCCGGATAGTGTTATGGGTACTACGAGAACACCAACTGTATGCTAAGTTTAGCAAGTGTGATTTCTACAAACCCTAGATAGAGTACCTAGGGCACATCATTTTGGAGAACGGCATAGCAGTTGACCCTGAGAAGATTAAAGCCATAGAGGAATGGCCTACCCCCACATGCGTAACCGACATAAGATCATTCTTAGGGTTAGCTAGGTACTACCAGAAGTTCATTGAGAACTTCTCTTGAATTGCTTATCCTATGACATCCTTACAAAAGAAGACCACCAAATTTCTTTGGACAGCAAAATGCGAGGAATGTTTCCAAAAGTTAAAGCAACTTTTGACTGTCCACCCATCCAACGGATGACTGACCCCGATGGGGACTTTATGGTTTTCACGGATGCAAGCAAGGAAGGGCTCGGTGGAGTCCTTATGAAAAATGACTTTGTTATCTGCTATGAGTCAAGGAGGTTGAAGGAACATGAACATAATTACCCCAAGCACGATCTTGAACTAACCACCATTATGCATGCCTTGAATATGTGGTAGCACTATCTTATGGGAAAGAAGTTCTTATTAAAGATGCATAACACGATTCTAAAGTACTTATTTGACCAATCTGACCTAAATGCCAGACAAGCCAGGTGGGTAGCCTTCCTTAGTGAGTACCACTTTGAGATAAAACACATAAAGGGAAAGGAGAACAAGATCGTTGATGCTTTAAGTCGACGGGCCCATATGTTATATGAGGTGACCCATATGTTATATGAGGTGACCGGGAGTCAAACTAACTTGGATATGCACCATAGGATTAGAACGGCAAGTCGGAGTGACCGATTCTATGTCGATATGCTTAAAAAGATCCAGGACAATAGGTTATTCCAACAAAACGAAGAGTATAAGATAGACGAATTGGGGTTTCTATGGTAAAAAGAGAGACTTTATGTTCCAGAAAGCGGAGACATTAGACCTAAAATCCTCACAGAATTCTACCAGAAGCCCTATTCGGGACATCCAAGATATTAAAAGATGATATCGACACTGAAGAAACACTTCTTTTGGCCTAAACAGAAATCTGACATAGGTTTATTCATTGCTAACTCCCGTGAGTGTCAACTGGTTGAGGAAGAACACCAACACCCTTTGCGACTACTGCTGCAACCATTACCCATTCCAGAGTGGAAGTGGGAGGTTATCAATATGGATTTTATAACGGGTTTACCAAAAAGTAAGAGGAAGAATGACTCCATCTTTGTAGTAGTAGACAAGTTATCCAAAGTAACACATTTTATACTAGTAAAATGTACCTACAAAGCCGTTCACATTGCGGACATCTTCCTAAAAGAGATTTTCCGATTGCATGGGATACCCAACGTAATCATTGCCAATTGAGACACGAAGTTCACTAGTAACTTCTAGAGGGAATTGTTCTTCGGTTTGGAGACACAACTACAGTTTAGTACCGCATACCACCCCCAAACTGATGGACAGACGAAACAAGTAAACCAAATCCTTGAGGATATGTTGAGGATGTATGTCATGAACAACCCCACAAAGTGGGAGGATTATTTGCACCTTGTATGTTGAGATATTGTAACTTCAAAGAATATTATATTTATATTTTATTATTCCGGAGATGATTCATTCCTCCGTGAAGATCTTATTGTATATCCGAAGATGTTTATTCCTCCGTCGGAATGTGGTAACTTGGGTTATTAGACTTCCCTAGTGGGGGTCGGCCCTGTATGTGTTATGTGGGTCAAAGGGTTATTAGACCACTCTAGAGGGGTCATCCAAGTCAATTTTAGTGGGGTATTTAACCCATTGGTTAAATACGAGCCTACATGATTTGTGTAAAAGACAAGTCGGAGTAGTGTATAAATAGAGGAGGTGTATTCCTCATTTAACACACACTCACTCACTTGAGAGTAGCGCACTTGTGGAGGAGAGGTCTGCTATGGTGGAGGACGAGATCATGTCTTTGGGTTGCATCTTTGTATATTTCTGGTCATCTATATTGAGGAAGCGTTGCTGGGTTTTCTACCCCATTAGGTTTTCCCAGGAGAAATCTGTGTCTCTTGTGTTTATGCTGTGCTTGTTGTTTCTTCAGTGATCTTGTATATGCTATTATTGTGAAATGGAATGAAATGCTTCTATTTTCTATCTTAGAATATTAAATCTTAACATGGTATCAGAGCTAACCTGAAGGAAGGCAATGTATGGCACTTACGACACTTGCTTCACTTGCGACAATTTGAAGGTTTGGGTTTTACATAGCAAAAACCAGTCATCGTGGAACTTTCGCTATAAATCCATTTATGCAAAGTTTCAGGATCTAAAAAGTTTACAAGTCGTATATAACATCCCCAAGTACCTTGTGTCCAAAGGGCACCCTCAGATTCGTTGTACTTTGTGAGTTATGATCAGTACACGTTAGGGTTTCTGCCTCTTCCAGATCTCAGTCAAAATCAGGTGACCTAGGAAAAAAGGTCATAACTTGGGCTAGGAAGCTCCAAATGAAATTTCGTAAAAAGTGACAGGTAGTACACATACTGTACTATCTCAAGAAAATTGTTTAGAGGCCGAAGCTGAACCTGTGACACGTGGCACTTCGTACAAGTTCGCTCTCCTATTTTATCCCATAAACAGGTCACATTGCGACACTTCGCATAACTCTCTCTCAGAAAATCCAATTGAGGTCAGACCTGTCGGGATGAAAATATGACAGGTCAGGATACTAGGGAAAAAATTTTCAGACCCTGTGGAGTGAAAAGTTCAGAGTTACAGCAGAAACAATCAGGTACATATTTCTGTCAAAACATAATTATTTTTGGAGCACCTTCATTCATGGCTTCCAGAATTTAGGGTTTCAGAGAAAGTTAGAATTCTTGGAATCAGAATCCACAGCTGAATGCTACTCAGGAAAATTGAAATTTAGAGACCAAGATCGAATTTTTTGGTTGGGTAGAAACCGGGCTTGATCAAACCCCAGTTCGGGATTTTGATCGGAAAGATGGAAAATTAGGGCTTCAGCAAAAGTTGGAATTTTTGAAGTCTGTAACCACAGCTGGAAGCTTCTCAGAAAAATAAGAGTTTAGAGCCTTGGATCGAACCTTTTGATTGGACAGAAGGGTGGGCTTCATCAAACCCTAGTTCGGGTTCTTGTCCAGAAGATCCAGAAGTTTCGAAGGCAATTTTGAGGGGTCAAATTTTGGAGATTTCAAAATTGAAGTATGCTAGTTTGATCGGCTCAGCAAGACACATCCTTCCATCCATTCAGAAGTGTGAAAGTCAAAGATTGAATTTTTAGGGTTTCTCTAGCAAACCCTAATCAAGCTCCAGATCAAGTTTCAGGGGGAGTTGAGGCTAAGGCCTTACATAAGAAGACTACAAGAAGTCTCGACATGTATGACTTAAGGAGGTTCAAGGATGTCTTGAAATCTGATTCTTGATTAAGTTCATAATGTGTTTGTCTTCATATTATTTATTAGTACAATCTTGATTAATGTTAGAATTGTCTTATCACCCTAGTAACAATATGAATACATGTGAATGATCGAAGACATTCATTTATTAGGGCTATATGATTGTACTAATGCATTATGGTGTTGTGTGAGGTTGATGTTGTCTGCTAACAAGATACAGGTACATCACAAAAGACAAATCAAGTTCCATGACCATGACAACATGAAGACAAAGACTCATCCATAATCTTTGTTCTACTTATGAGGTATGTATGACTTTGTTATATTATGCTTAACCTATGAGACATGCAGGTTCTAGCTCAGGATCTCTAAATCATTGAAGAGATTGTTTAGGTATGTTGTACATAAATAAGCAGGTATACTAATCCAGGTATGTTTTCCTATGTCAAGTTAGAATCTTACCTTGTGTTAGGATCCCTTATATAAGTATACTTGGTATGATTGGTTATGCTTATTCATAAAGTTAGTAATCAAGGGTTTATGCATATTATGTCTCGTATCTTGATGACTTAATTAACCAGAAGAGTACTATGATCGAACAAGAATATGCATGAGTAAAAGAAGACTTCCTTGAAACCCTGAATACTAATGATCATGACTATACATATTCAAGATTATTTAGAATTAGAATGTTTTGATAATATTGAGAATATACTAATGAATGTATGTTTGTGTATGAGATCATGAGGATGACACTAGTGCACACTTGAGCATGCACAGTGGCACAGAATGAATAGAAGTTCAAAAGACATATAGAAGATCAAGCGGGAGGCAACCACACAAACATAAAACATAAGTATTTGAGTTGTTATTTGAAATAGTAAATGATATTGCTTGTATGCATATTTGTATTCCTAGAATATATCATGCTGAGTGTAAACATTCATAGAGAATTGAACAGTATACTACTAATATGCATATGATTGGTAAGTTGGACAAACATTCCATTGTTGCTTGTCTAGAATGAAACCTCTTTGTTGACATGCTGAGAGCTGTGCACACTCTCGATAGTATGTTCTGGTAGAGATGGAAGGCATCTAGATAGCCACTGTATGCATACAGGATATGGGAAAGTGTTGTGCCAAAATATTGGTCAAAATAGTTGCATAACTATGTAAATGATATCTGTATGCATAAATAGGTTATCATGTCAATATGATTTGATGATTATGAAGTATTACTAATCATGTACTTAATTTTGATTTGTAGGAAAGATCATGATGAATGATGAACACTGAACAAGCGATGGATGTTCAACAAAAAGATTTACAAATCAAACACACTATAGAAGGATTGTGGCTAGAAGATTCTCTTAGAAAGAGGAAGAGAATCATGATGAGATGTTTGCTCCAAGTGGCTAGATAAGACCATTCTCTTAATGGTGTAACTAAAGAAGAAGTGTGAATCAGGTTCTGTATGGGTTCCCAGGATTGATAATCAATTGATGAGCTTAATGATCACCATGGGTGATGTGGATCTCAACCTTTGCTACAAGGTTGAATATGGATTCTATACACATATGACATGATGAAAGAAGGACCTCACCACAGAGTTCGAATGATTTTGAGGCTCATATCAGTAGACCCATCTGACGAGAGATGGCACAGATATATATGGAGAAGATCACTCAATGCAGAGTGTGAATGATGGACAATTGACAGCTTCTTGACAAAGCTTGGGCTTTACCAGAAGTAAAGCTGATCCTAACCTTTACCTTAAGGTTGTGGATGATGAACCTATCATACCATTATTGTATGACGATGATCTCTTTCTGACAAGGAATGAGAAACATATCATGAAAAGAAAGAAGAAGATGGCTGCAGAAATGAAAATGAAAGATCTCAGATTGATGCATTACTTCCTAGGTCTGGAAGTATGGCAAGGCTCAGAAGGAATCTTTCTCAATCAGGGAAAGTATGCTGAGAAATATTAAAAGGACTTGATGTGTTGGAATGGCCACTCTCATGGATTCCAACTTGAAGTTGTTAGCAGATGACTCATCAGAGTTAGTGGATATAACTCTGTACAGACAAATTATTGAGTCATTGATGTGTCTAACGAATACTAGGTCAGATATATGCTTTGCTGTGAACACCTTGAGACAGTATCTAGTGGAAACTAGATGTGTTCACCTGTTAGTTGCAAAGCATATGATGAGGTACCTAAAGGATACGATAGACTTTGATCTATGTTATCTTAGAGATCATGACTTCAGATGGCTACACAGATGTTGATTGGGCAGAAAGTGTATCAGACAGGAAGAGCACATCGAGAAGATGTTATTGTCTGGGATCAGCCATGATCTTGTGGTTTAGCAGGAAGCAGTCTAGTGTGGTTCTCAGCACAAGCGGAATATATGGTTGCTTGCTCTGCTAGTTGTGAAGAAGTATGGCTTCAAGATTGTTTGACTTAGAGATAGACCCAATTGTGATCCTATGTGACAAACGGAGTTGTACCAAAATGATAGAGAATCCAGTGTTCCATGATAATTCAAAGCACATAGAGATCTGACATTTCTATATACAAGATATGGTGCAGAAAGGAATTAAATTTCAAATTTGTAACTAGTTGACAATGTACTAACCAAACCTCTACCGATCCGATTTACTAACCAAAACTCTACCTCAAGTAAAGTTTTCCGAGACAAACTTAAAATAGTTCAGAAGGACCCTCCTCGAAAGGGGGAGTGATGTGATCACTTATGATGAGATTGCCCGCATCGACAGTGAGGTCGATGATGTGGATACCTATATTGGTGATGCCGACAGAGAGGTTGGTGGATGGTCCTTAGACAGGGTCTAAGGTGACAAAGGGATTGCATCATCCTTGAACACATGTTCTAAAAGGAGCCGTAGACAGGTGTCTCCGAGAAAGAAGAGGGATTGCATCATCCTTGAACACATGTTCTAAAAGGAGCCATAGACAGATGTCTTCAAGAATGAAGTACTTCGTGGACATGTGAGGATTAAGTCATCCTTGGACATAGTATTAAATGTATGGTGAGGATTAAGTCATCCTTGGACATGGTTCTAAATGTATGGTGAGGATTAAGTCATCCTTGGACATGGTCCTAAATGTACGGTGACGATTAAGTCATCCGTAGACATGGTCCTAAATGTACGGTGACGATTAAGTCATCCTTGGACATGGTCCTAAATGTACGGTGAGGATTAATTCATCCTTGGACATGGTCCTAAATGTATGGTGAGGATTAAGTCATCCTTGGACATGGTCCTAAATGTACGGTTGAGGATTAAGTCATCCTTGGACATGGCCCTAAATGTACGGTTGAGGATTAAGTCATCCTTGGACATGGTCCTAAATGTACGGTTGAGGATTAAGTCATCCTTGGACATGGTCCTAAATGTACAGTTGAGGATTAGTTCATCCTTGGACATAGTCCCAAATGTACGGTGGGGATTGGATCGTCCCCGGACTTTGGTCCTTTGAATTGAGCCGTAGACAAGATGTCTCCGAAAATAAAAATCCTGAATGAACAAGTAAGGGGATTGGATCGTCCTCGGACTTTGGTCCCTTGAATTGAGCCGTAGGCATGAGGTCTCCAAAAATTGAATTATAGGACTGCATCGTCCCTAGACATGAGACTTGTCTTAAAGGTACGTGTGAGGACTTGTAGTGCTCTGGTTTTTACAGCAGAGCACTGTGTAAAATTTGCAGGTTTAATTTTCTACGTTTTAAACTTTATCAGTTTATGGAAGAGAATTTCTAAGAATTTCTATGTGCCGAAATAACATTTAGTGTACTGTGGTGTTTTCACTAACCTTACATTCGAAATTTGAAATAAACAAACATATCGTTCCTTTCTTTTCAACAGCATAAGAATAGGTTTCACAACTTAGTAAATCAGTAAATAGCAGTGAATCAGTAAATAGTAAGTTTGCATGTTTACAGTAAGATTTAGCATAATAGTAAATAACGGAAATTACCTGATGCTGATGCTAACCGTAAGTTGTAGCAGGTTGTATAATCCCCTTAGACAGCCAAACTGAAGTGTCCACCCTACCGACCAGCTATAATCTTGCTGGCCCTTGGAAATCAAAGGATTTCCAAGCCCCCGATCCCACAATCTGATAATCCCGAGAGCAGTCTTTCCTTCTGTTCTCAAAATCTTTCTGTTCGCCAAACTTTCTGTTCTCCCAACTTCTGTTCTCCAAACTTCTTTTCTTCCCCCCAATCAAAAAAAAAAACCCCCCCCACCTTCAACCTTCTCCCCCTCTATATACATGTCCATCCTCGAGAAGACCTTGGGCTTACTCCACCGCCCCAAACTCCCCCTCTCGAGCCCCTCAAACCTTTACTCCTTTCCCTAGTTCATTCATCCACGTCTCATTATAAAAATGTATAATTAATGACTCTTATGGAAAATTCATTTGGTTTTGGATTGACGGTCGTAATTATTTATTACGGTGGGAATTATCACCCCAAGTTTATCCATTCGGGACAAGTTTTATTAAATACAAGTCTATCCGCCATTCTTGATATTTTAATGTTATTAATGTAATTAATAAAATATTATATAATTAGTTGCCCCTTGTCAACTTGGACATGATGTGTCTTAATGATCCAGCTTATCCGTCGAGACTACTTTAGCTTGAGGTTTAAATTCCAAGATTAACATTGAACAATTAAATATCCATTTTCCATCACATCACGGTTATTCCAAAAAGGATTATCTTATTATGGCTAACTTTGAAATGGAATTAATCACGCAATATTAATTTATAAATCAATATTTTAAATCTTACTTATATTGCATTTGTTACGATAGGGATATAAATGTTGCTGGAATATCATTTATTAATTAATAATAATAATTAAATCACCCTTTGACAATAATAAAAGGTGAATCAATCATAGTGTTCTTAATTATTTGTTTATCACATGGGTACCCTATCATCAACATAGCATCCTTGTTCTTATAAACAAAGCACTTGTGAGGGCTTAAACAATTTTACTAATTACTTAGACACTATCATTACCCTATTCACAACAGTTCTTCTATGACAATGTTAACTGGCGATACTTGTCTTTGTTTATTATTACAATGTTTTCATATAATTACTAATTCACTTATTTACACATTGAAAACCTAACCATTCATTACCTAAGTTTATTGATGTATCCTTAACTGAGTTATCTATGAAATTTATACTACTATTCAAGCAGGACAAGTATGTTATACACCAGTAATATTGTACACGTACAAGGTGTGCATGCATGGCCAGTGTATGCACATGTCGGACATGTACTATAAACAAACCCCATTTCGCCTATGCATACTTGCTAACTAACCATAGTATCTACCCCCATGCAGAAGAGCAAGCATAATCTATAGTATAATTACTTTAACATCCTCGGTTATTTAACAGTTAACCCTTTACGATTTAACATCATTGTCTTTATGTTTACATTAGTTTAATCAATCAAGTACAGGAAGGGTGCCTACTTCCACTAACTCGGAATCAAGGAATACTAAACCCCCAACAGTGCTAACTAACACATCCTCCCTTCATAACCTACGTCCAGCATCCTCCCTATCCTTCCTCTGCTAGTACAACAGTGGATGTCGGACTCACCGATCTGACCACATAGAACTTGAGAGCGATAGCGTCGGCTGAACAGCGGACCTATCCTCCCCTAGCAGGCATCCGACAATCGTCATCTCAACAACATGGGGAGCGTGTCTCAGCACGGCCCTCCCACGACCTCGGGTCTCATGGAAACATAGGGTGGGAAACACATCCATCCCTCTCAACATACTGGGCCTACGCCCTTATCAACTCATACTTGCTGCTATCGAGATTATCAGTTTGTGTTATCGTATCCTCATTTTGGCTGCTAAGGTTTGCTGTATGAACATGTTTTTCCTTTCCAATGTATATCAGATCAAGTAACTGGCTATCCCATAGCCCTTGTGTCCTGTAGGTTAGTGTTTTGCAAAATACCATTTATAGAAAGCATTTTCCATTGATCGCCAATTGATCCATTTTATCATTTCATTTCATGTAACCTTTTAGCTCATCATAGATACATATAACATTTCAATAATTCATATAAGAAGATGGTATCCACGTATCGAATCATATATTTCACATTTCATTAGGGAAAACATATAAACATATACTGCAATCGTAAAATAAGGAAATCATATGATAATCATGACATCATAACTGCATAACATAGTAACATCATAATCATGGTGAAATCATAAGACAAAGTAACATCATATAATGAGGTCCAATATAGTTTACTCAGTCGAGCTGAGTTCGACAAAATATATAAGAAGTAAAGTATGGTGTGTCTAACTAATAAATATGCCGAATCAAAATATGGGCATTACAGGACTGCATCGTCCATGAACTAGGTTCAAAATGTGCGTGAGAGGACTGCATCGTTCATGAACTGGGTTCAAAATGTACGTGAGAGGACTGCATCTTCCGTGAACTGGGTTCAAAATGTACGTGATGGGATTGCATCATCCCTAGACATGAGACTTGTCTTAAAGTGATAAGGATTGATCATCCTGGAACTTGATCTGGATTGTATCATCCATGGACCTATGTCCTAAAGAGAGCGGGATTGATCATCTTGTAATATGATCCTGTGTGTTGCAGGGTATGCTGCTATGCATACATGATTGATGAGGATACTTGTATTGATATTGATGAGGATACTTGTATTGATGATGTGTATACTTGTATTGATGAGGATACTTGTATCGATGATGTGTATACTTGTATTGGTGTGGATACTAATACTGATGATCCAGATGCTGTAGATCGAGATGATCTAGATGTTGTAGATCGAGATGATCCAGATGCTGGAGATCAAGATGATCCAAATGTTGTAGATCGTGATGATCCAGATGCTGTAGATCGATATGTTCCAGATGCTGTAGATCGTGATGATCCAGATGCTGTAGATCGAGATGTTCCAGATGCTATAGATCATGATGATCCAGATGCTGTAGATTGAGATGATCCCGATGTTGATGATCGTATGATGACGATGTTGATGATTGTGAGGATCCAGATGTTGATGTTGTTGTAGCTATTCGAGTGCTGCAGAAGATAAAGACTCAGTACTAAAGATGTTGATGTTCCAGTATTGAAGATGTTCCAGTAACTGCTTGAGTTACTGATGATGTTGAGAAAGCTTCCAATGATTTATAGATGTATCATGTATGACGTTGATGTCTCCTTGCTCGTGCAGATGCTGTTATAATATCCTTCTCGTTAAGGGGGAGTGTTGAGATATTGTAACTTCAAAGAATATTATATTTGTATTTTATTATTCCGGAGATGATTCATTCCTCCATGAAGATCTTATTGTATATCCAGAGATGTTTATTCCTCCGTCGGAATGTGGTAACTTGGGTTATTAGACTTCCCTAGTGGGGGTCAGCCCTGTATGTGTTATGTGGGTCAAAGGGTTATTAGACCACTCTAGAGGGGTCGGCCCAGTCAGTTGTAGTGGGGTATTTAACCCATTGGTTAAATACGAGCCTACATGATTTGTGTAAAAGACAAGTCGGAGTAGTGTATAAATAGAGGAGGTGTATTCCTCATTTAACACACACTCACTCACTTGAGAGTAGCGCACTTGTGGAGGAGAGGTCTGCTATGGTGGAGGAGGAGATCATGTCTTTGGTTTGCATCTTTGTATATTGCTGGTCATCTATATTGAGGAAGCTTTGCTAGGTTTTCTACCCCATGAGGGTTTCCCAGGATAAATCTGTGTCTCTTGTGTTTATGCTGTGCTTGTTGCTTCTTCAGTGATCCTGTATATGCTATTATTGTGAAATGGAATGCAATGCTGCTATTTTCTGTCTTAGCATATTAAATCTTAACATTGTAGAGTTTGCTTATAACAATGGATACCAAACCTGTGCCAAGATGAGCCCCTTCGAGGTACTCTACACAAGGAAGTGTTGGACACCTGTGACTTGGGATAGTCCAGTAGATAGACTTATGCTAGGCCCCGACTTACTAAAAGACTTGGAGCAACTAGTCTCAAAGGTACAACAAAACTTGAAGGAGGCACAAGACTGCCAAAATAGTTATGCAAATAAGAAAAGGAAAGACAAAGACTACCAGGTCTGCGAACATGTTTTCCTAAAGGTGAAGGAAAAACGAATCTCCTTAAGCTTGGGGCGATGTAGGAAACTAGCCCCCAGATTTTGTGGACCCTTTGAGATATTGGCAAAGAAAGGGCCAGTAGCATATGAGTTAGCCTTACCAACTCATGTAAAAGTTCATAACGTTTTTTATGCATCCTTATTAAAGAAATATGTATATGATACTAAACATGTGATTGATTGGTCCTTATTATAGGTGGAACCCGAAGGAGAATTCATGTCAGAGCCAATCCACATTTTGGACAAGAGAGAGGTGCAACATAGAAGAAGGACCATCACCTAGTTGAAAGTTAAATGGAGGCACTTCAAACCAGAAGAGGCTACTTGGGAAATGAGACAACCATGAAAGAGGCATACCTCACCTTATTTCATGATTTCATTTCTAGTCCGTAGCACACCAGGACAGTGTTGTTCTAAGCGGGGAGGGATGTAATATCCTGAATTTTGACTAACTATTTATGATATTATATATTGGGCTTAAAGCCCCAACACATATGATTATTTTTTATTATTGGGCATAAGCCCTAATGCACATGATTCATTTCTTTTATAGATTTATATATTGGGCATGGACACTGACTGATGCAGATTATTGTTATATACTAGGCAAAAATCCCCAAGGTATTGATTTATTTTTTATGATGAGATTGGGTACAAACCCTAATATACTAAGATGATCTTTTGTTACATACTGTGCCGAGTTATGATTTGCATGATTTATTTATATGGTGTGTTGAGTGTGGACTCAGGAACACATGGATGACTTATGTACTGGGCATAAGCCCTTATATACTTAGAGGATTTTATTACATACTGCGCGTAAGCCCCGATGTACGTAGAGTGTTGGGCATAGGTGCTGGAGCACTCCAATCTTGATAATGAATACTGAATTCGAGGTCATTTGTACATTCTAGATGTGCTTCAGAACCACATTCTAGTACTAGTGTTGAGCGGGATGCTCTGGAATTACACTAGCGTAATGCCCATGTGAGAGTGTTGAGCTAAAGCCTTGAATAGCACTTGAGGTTAATTGATCTTAAAAGTGTTGAGTTGAGAAGACTCTGAATAACACTTCTATTCATCACATTTATTAAATTGGTTAAATGAATCATTTTCTATCTATCATCAAGGACTGTCGAAACTACCATGTTAAACGAGGGAATCCAACATGCAAGAAAGAGACCTAGAGGTACCGAACCTAGCCAACTATCCAAGCTTACCAAAAGACCCTGTCCAAAGAGTTGGACCTTGTACTTAATATTTAGAAGAATTATTATGGTATGTACATAATTAAATCAAAGAGTTACCATAATTAATTATTGAATAATTAAATTTATTTCTTATAACATGCATAAAGGTTATGCATGAGATAGCTCTCATGTTGTTACTATTATTAATATTATTAATAGTATTATTATTATTATTTTTAAAAGAAAAATTACTTATATAAATAAAATGCATAAAGGTTATGCATAAGATAATTCTCATATTTGTTATTACTATTAATATTATTAATAAGTATTATTATTATTTATGAGCTAACTTAAGATACATCTAAATATAACAACATAAAGGTCCTAGATAAACTATGAGTAAATAATTAAATAAAATATATTTAAGAGCCAAGTATGAACTACAACGGAAGATCAAACTTCAAGAACTAGGTATGAACTACAAATTTCCATACAGTTCAATTAGATTTAGAAATTAAAGTAGGAATTATTATGTTGCATTTATGTTTTTGTACATTATAGCTTTTATTTCCTTTCTTTATAGAGAAAGCGCCAATTGGCATGGGCTCTCAAGGTTTATATTTTAGGATCAAAGATTTCATTTAATATTTCTGATTTAATATAAACTTTCTGCCCTAAATGTTTCAAGGATCTAGCAAGGCTAGCCTAAATAGCCTGTGCTAGATACCTACTTATATAAATTCAATAGTATCAAGACTTTTATTTCAAATGTCATTATCTGAATTATTAAACCATTACAAAATGAAGACATCATACTGTACATTTAAATTGGCCGATTATCTGGAAACTAGGGTTTAGCCATTGTATTTCTAACGTAGATTAAAACTTCATTATTATTTTAAACAGCAGAAATAATGCAGGTCAAGTCTTCGAATTTTCCCATTAACATAACATATTCAAGATCGTTGATATATCTAAACCTACAGCATAAAGAAATATCCACTGTACATATAATTTCCATGACAAACACGATTTTTTGTACCAAGGGCATTTCAGCATTTCAATTCTTCTTAGCAGAACAACTATCGGATGTACAAACTAAACAGTTAGATTCACAAGATAGGACCCACAAAGATCTTCATAAAGAAAACGAAGTCAAACTCTGTCCATTCCTTTAAAAAGAGAGAAATAAACGCAGGTCATGGTATCAAAACTCCCTACCAACACATCAAACTTTAAACAGTTAATATCGCTGGTATCTTTGGATACACAACATGAAACCACAACAATAAAATTCCAAGAAAACAACTATCAAGCACGTTTTCCCTATTTAGGGTTTGCAGTATTCTTCTTATCATATTTGAATCTCAAGCTTGGGTGAAACCCCACATTTCAAATTAGAGATCAACACATTCTCTATCACGATATTTTCTTTTAAAAAAATCATTCATTAAAATAAAACCAAACAACAGAGAACGAGATACATCATTTGGACAGAAACAATCCACGAGCTAGCCTATGCCCAAACACAAGAGCTACGCTCTCAGCAATTACCATTATAAATATTTTCATGCCAAAACTAAAAATGAAGAGCCTGAACACATTAGAAATTACCAAGACTATTCAAGATACTTCTCTCTGCCAGTGACACGACTTCTTTTATCCACTTAAAACCCTACTCCTAAGAAACTTAAAAACGTGACTTCCAAAAGTGTTCAAACTTCAACAAACATCATGGCTAGCAAACATCAGTGATTATTCATCCCATAGAAGCACATACACGGTGGAGAACACGATTTTAAAACCAACATCATCATATTACATTCAAAACCCCAAAACAAGATTTTGTGGGTATATTCCCATCAAACTTTAAATATTTTTATAGAGCCATACTCCCATCTATAGTAGCAAACAAAAACGAAACCCTCTAGGGTTTATTTTCAAGCTTCTACCAATAAAATAGAAACATTATAAACACTTGGCAAGTACAAAAACCTACATAGCTGAATCGATTTTTGCATAATTGTTTCCCTTTTAGTTACTGGCCAAACCAAAGATGACCCAATAGAACTTCGAATTTCATTACTGTGAGCCCAAAGGACTCAACGAAGTTACAATGTAAAAGAGCTCCACGCTATAGAACAGGGAAACCATAACTGCAAAAGGAAGGGACGAATATTGGGAGGACCTGGGCTTACCAGTAAAAATGCCAAACCCCAATATTCCCATCACTTGCTAGGACCCAACACCGAGGATAACCATAACCTACAACCTGCCTGTCAGTCATAAAAAGTCGCAAGTTAAACCAGCGATGAAACAAATATTTACATGATGAATAGTGAAGAAATTCTTTAAACTACGGGAGGCGTTTTACCTATCACATAATCGTAGCTCTTCCCATCTCCTCGCTATCATAGTTGCAACCACACTGATAATGAGCATAGCTCAGGTCAGGGTGCAGTCAAAACAAGACACAGCATGAAGTCTTCCCCAATCCAAACACATGAAATGACAACACTATCATTTAAACCAAAGCTTAAACCCTCCTCCCAGCTAGAAAATAGTCCATGTGAAGTTCACTTGTGTAAGCATTTAAAGTTACAACTAATACCCACTAGTTCTTCAATAATTTACCCATACAATATAGTTAGGGTTGTGATGCTATAAAACTCCATATGTTTATGTCGTGTTTTATTCCAAGGAGTTAGTCCTTAGACCCTTTTCAATTCTTAGAACTAGGACTGGATAGGTAGTGAAACTAGGTAAGTTAGGGATGATCCCCCTTTTTGTTTATACACCTACAAAAACATGATCCAAGTAATTAATTTAGCCAGATTTCTAAGTAAGTCCGGTTAAGCCAATTACTCATCCCTTACCTCTCGTCAACACCGCCGGGGTATGACTACCAACACAAAGTTCCAAAGTTAGTCATACTCTCTTTCATAAAGTCCATCATGCCTGAATTAATAAAATAAACCAGTTTAAACATTTTAAATGAAACTAACATGCATCTGAGGTTTAGAAATGAAGTAATCAAAAGAGAAACCTCAAGTATTATTCTAGCATTAGACTTGCTACGATGGTGTTATGCACATCATACTACCTCATTTCATCACTTCCGCAGAAAACATAAATTGTGAAATCAACTCTCTTAGAACATAGTTTCTCATTGCATCAAACAAATACCGACATAACTTCCCAGTACTGAAGTTAATTTGCATTACATGATCTGTTTAGGAAATGTTAATAGTAAAGTGAAATTTTTTTAATTTTTACTATTTTTAGGGACATTACATAGTGTGATTTGCATAGCACAATCATATGTGGTCCAAATGATAATTTTAATACTAGTATACTACTTTAAGGTTTCTCTTTAGTTACTTCCTTTGTAAAGCTTAAATGTATGCTTGGTTTCATTTAAATGCTTAAACTTTGTTTATAACCCTGAATCAAGCCTGATGGACTTTTATGAAAGCGAGTATGAATACTTCTAGGACTTTTTGTTTGTAGTCATACCACTGGCGGTGCTTCTAAGAGGGAAGGGATGAGTAATTGGGTTATCCGGGCTTACTTAGCAATTTTTTGCTAAAGCATTTCTTGGATTGTGTTTTGGTAGGCATAAGAGGGCTCTTCCTTAAACTACCTACAACAACTACCTAGCAAGACCCTAATTCTATGAATTGAAAAGGTCTATGGAATATTTCGAATAAGACATGAATTAAAATAACTAAGGGTTGCAGTACCACGACTTAACTATATCATTTGGATAAAATTGAAGTGCTAGTGGATAGTTGGTTGTAGCTTTAAATGCCACCCAAGTGGTCTTCACATGGCTTACTTGCCAGCTGGAAGGAGGGTTTATGTTTTGGTATAAAACGATAGTGTTTCCATTTCATGGTTTTGGTTTGGGAAACGAATTCATGTTGCGTTTGGTATTGAATTTGCTCTGACCTGAGATATTCTCATCGTCAGCGCAGTTGCAACTATGGTTGCAAGGTGATGGAGGGTGCTACGAATATATGACAAGTAAACTTCCTCCCTTCGATAAAGGGTCTTTCGATATCTTTTCTGTAGGTGATGGTTTACGCCCATCTAACTCGTGGTTTTTTTTTGGATTCACTAGCAAGTTTGCAGGTGTGGGTATCCCCTACGTTGGGTGTTAGCGAGTGATAGAAAGACATGGGACTTGGCGTAATACTGGTAAGCCCAGGTCCTCCCAATATTTATTCCTTCCTGTCGCAGCTATGGCTGCAAGCTCTGTAGCCTTGAGCTCTTTTGAAATGTAACTTCGTTGAGTCCTTTGGGATTACTGTTGTTGTGGGGAAAATGCACCTATAGTTCAGGGGAGAAACTACCAACCTACGGTGATAAAGATATATTTACAAGCATTCTGCAAGTACAACAAATAAATGAAGATATTAGGGTTTAGAGATGTAGGAACCTCATTCCGAAGGTCGATCCTAGCTTTGCCTCCCTCGCTCTTCAATGCTTATCCAGTGTCACAATTCCAAGACCTGCAAAACAACTTGATACCTTACTCAAATACATTTGACTACATATATAAGATTGATATTCATAATAGAAAGAGACATCAAACTATAATCAAACAACAATAAAATCAAAGACACACAAGAATAGGTCATATTTGGAAAGGAAAGAACGTCTGATCTTTATTAATGAATAAAAACAAGTACATAAAGTTATACCTTCCTTCAAGCTTGGCACTTCACGAAACCTAGATTCAAGGTCTCCTGCTTCTGTTCTCCAAGGATTCCAGCCTCTAATCAACTGTGCTAGGGTTTACCAAAACTGAAGCACAAGAGACGGGGATAAGGGTCTCCATTCCTCTAGCATAACTTTGTAATTGGGCTTAGTCCCCTCACATGGCCCTTCTACCCTCCTTATATAGTCAGTGAGGAAGAGGAAAAGAAGTTATAACCGCTCAAGAGGTTTCCCAACCAACTTAACTTACTCGAATTTCGAGATTTTGACCAAAACAAGGGTGTACTCTACTCTACAGTAGACAAATTAGCATACATATGGAGTTGAGCACTACTTTAATGAAGCAAAGTAGGGTACACACGCTACTATCATGCCTGTGTACCAGCACTCATGTTGAAAAATGGCCAAAAACAGGCTTTTCTGCTCATTTTCAGGAGATGGTTTGGTCTGGAAAAATGTTCCTAAGGGTCATATACATCAAATGGGTCAAGAATGAGGTAATTTCAACCATTTTTAGTGTCCCAAATGACTCCTCCATCCACAAATGTCCTGTTGTGTGACTGAACTTGATCTCAAGAAATGTCGTCATGCGACCAAGGGAAGCAAGTGTCGTCACGGATGGAGAGGTGTCATTTCAAGCTATAACAGATGCCCCCTAATGTATGAGGTCAGAGGGAGTACGGGAAGCGATGGCTGAAATACATTATAAATAACAAAGAGTTGAAACATGGAGGAATGGAGAAACCAAGAATCATATGCTGAAATGAAGTACTTGAAAGCAAAGGCAATGTCAGACAAACTCATCCTTGGGGTAACTGTCCATGTTCAAATGGTGGAACATGACCTCCAAGAGGATACAATAATGATCCAAATACTAATTCATATATCATGGCCACTAAAATGCAAGCGTGGATCCATGAGGAACATAAGTGTAAACATAGCCACATAAATACAAGGTGGATCTATGTCAAAACTGGAGAACATAGCCATAGAGAACAAGCTAGATCTATGTCTCATCAAGAGTCCAAAAACAGTGTGGCTCAGTCTTGCACAAGTTGGGTGATAACATAAATGAGGTGATGCTATCGAGGATCCCAAGGTCTTCATCCAAAAACAACCCAAGGTACAAACCTATCCATGCGAATAAATGAGTTGATGTCAAACATGAGAGGTATCGTTTGATTACCGGTCATTGATATATACTGTTAACAAATGCAAGGGTGTCCACCAATAATGAAAATGGAACCCAAGGTACCTAGTACATTCAAGCAAGTGTGAATAGATGATCTTGTCGTCGAACACTTGAAGAATCCATCGGATAGGAGACATTGATGTATTCCCATCTATCCAATAGCGAGGGAAACTGCCACTAATGACTGCAATCCCCAAGGTACTAACTTAAACTCTAAACTTCATTCCCAGAGTACAATGAGTTGAAGTCGATGGGAAGAAGTCCGTTGGAAGGGAGGCCTTAATGCATTCTCCATCATCCAACACGAGGGACACTCAAGAAGGTATGAGCTGATTTGGAGTAGGACTAAACACATGATGAAACATACTGACAACAAGGAATGGCCGACACATGAGGTCAAGGCAACTGCAAAATGGCCGACACAAGTTGTATCCTTGAACATGAGCACAACACAAGAGTGACTGAGGCAGCTTTTAACACAAAGAGACCATGATACAAATCTGCAATGTATGAGACATTAACATATTCTCCAAATGATTGGAAGACTAACCAAATGGAGGAGTAGGAACTCTGAGATCAGGTTTACCCTAAGGCCAATGCTAGAACCCAACTTGTTTGATAGACTCAAAATAGGTGCTTTGTTCAAGGAGATAGTTGACTTGCTGCCATCATATTGAAAGATATTTTAACATTCTTCCCTTCCCTTCCTTTTTCATTTTTTAACGAGCTTGACAAAGAACTAAAGCATGCTCGACGGTATTTTCATATTTAAGGAGTCTGAAAAACCTAGAAGAAAACTCCATACACCTATCCGTGGATTTTATATCGAGCCCAGATTGGTCTGTGCTTAGCGGTGTTTTCTTGCTTATAGAGTTGAAAAACTTAAACAATCATCTATACACCTATCCGTGGATTTTATATCGAGCCTGGATTGGTATGTGCTCGGCGGTGTTTTCTTGTTTATAGAGTTGAAAAACTTAAACAGTCCTCTATCAACCATCTCGTGGATTTCACATCGAGCCTGAGTAGGTGAATGCTCACTTGGTGTTACTCTGAAAACCCTAAAGATGACTCCAAAGGTCCTTTTTCGTAAAGTTAGTCTCCTTCCCCAAAAAAGTGTAAAATGATGGAAGAAGAACTCTTCTAGTGCATACAAGAGTATACCTAGAGTATACCTTTTCCGTAAATTATCCACCTAGGCCCGGAAAAGGGGTAATTCTATACCTAAGTGGATGTCGATTCAGTTATTTTAATGAGCCCGAAAATACAACTATGCTCGGTAAAATTTTCCTATTTAAGGAGTCTGAAAAGGGCTTAAAAGAACTCCATAGGGATCTTTTTCGTAAAGGTTTAATGAGTCCAGAAAAGTAAACTCATGACATGCTTACTGTTTTTAACGAGCTCAAAGGAGATACAGAAAATGATCACAACTTCCTTACTGTTTTTAATGAGCTCGAAGTGAAGATGAAAGAAATGCTCATAGCCTCCTTACTATTTTTAACGAGCTCGAAGGAAAGGTGGAAGAAATGCTCATAACCTACTTACTGTTTTTAACGAGCTCGAAGTAAAAGAAGAATGCTCGAAAATGGAGGAGATCAGTGTGAAGGACATGCGAAACTAGCTCCAAGCGCATGGAACAAAGCTATGCCTAATGTAAGGAACATGAGCAAGATAAGTACACTCAGGGTGTGTCTCCTACAGGTAAAAGGTGTCAAATTGTGAGGGAAAAATGATACAAGGCCTAGCGAAAATGAGATCAGAGATGGAGGCTTATACAACGGGCTAAAAGTGTGGAAGCCGGCATCAGGCTCATTAGCGCAAGCGAGATCATAACAGATGCACATACAACTTGAACATAAAGATGGGAGCCTTATAAGGGATGGCCGAAAATAGATGAGGAAGAAATATATGAGGCATCTTCTCAAAGTCATGGTAAATCTAAAAAGGATCCCAAGCCTATGAGAAAAACTCAGCATGGGCACCAGAATGGCATAAGAGTGCTGACTAGGGTGACCCATGTTAGGTAGGCTCTGCTGTCGAACTGGTGCACGATGCATAAAGAGATGGCTAACACACCAATATCCAACAGGTTCGACCCTATGGCGAATTCGGATGGCAAAAGGTTCAAATGCAACATAACAAAAGGGAAGCCTAAACCTATATGCAAGGTTCCGAATATAACTGACATGGTTGCACAAGGTGTCTAAAATGACTAGTAAGCAAGTATATATCCAGCTAAGATTCATGTCTCGAAGAAACATTAGTACCGGGATCATATCTAAAACATATGTAAGGAAAGACTCGATACAAGTCACTGTGGTAGAAATACTTTCAACTTCACTATCATCAATAGCAGGCATAAACAAGGTAGAGTTTTCGAATGAAGACTCTATGGTACCCAAGCCCGAGGACTTACAATCAAAAATATCGACTTCAGGATGAAGATCAAAGTTGAAGGACATGATGGAATCTGCAGAAACAAATTCATCATCACGGGAGTTGAAAATTCTAGAAGTAGAATCAAAATCAGTAGGAACACCGATTTGCAGATCTATAGGAGAGTCCAAAGACTCAATAGTAGGAAGATCGGACTTTAAGGTCAAACAGAGGCTAGACATAACTGTGACTAGATAAATATCCAAATGAATGGAAAACTGTATTATGGACTCTATGAAAACTTCATCGGAAGGAAGTATATCATCCCAGATAGAACCCATATCTAAACATTCAGATGGAGGTGTCACTTGGTCAAAAGCTGGGACTAAGTCCCGAGAAGGTAAGCATGAACTCAGAGACTTTTTTCCAGTAGCAGTTGAACTCAAAGAACAATATGCCACAAAATTCCCATGTGACATAGTAGTGCCTAACAACAAGGGACCTGACTAGTCTACAGTTGGGTAATAAGGAGGATCAACGAATTCAAGCTGGTCGATAGTGACGATGCTTTCATTATAAGGAAAATGAATCACACGAAAGAGAGTATACACCACAGCATGCATAGCATAAACGTAATCACACTCGAGGATCATATCAAAGTCCATAGGGTGCTTTAAAACCATAAAATCAACTAAGACTGTTTTTTCCACCCAAGGTAACAGGTGCCTGACGGAGGAATCCGATCGGTTTGCTAGGTCTTCTATCGAAGGTCAACGACCAATTAACAGCTAGAATAACATTAAGGAAACCCAAATCTCTCCAAGCATAAGCATATAAGATACCAATAGAAGCACCTTCATCAACAATGCATCGATCAACCGTATGGTTCATGATATCAACCTTTATCTGGAAAGGTGTCGAAGAAGGAAGACGAGGCTTAGCTAGACTATTCCAATCAAAGGAAATGGTCCTAGGGCTTGGTAGGGGTTCACATGGCACATATGAAGTGCCCCCTTTTTCAGGAACATCCAAACTGGTAATGCAGAAGACTTTAGTAGTAGGTGCATCAATCTCCAAAGGACTGATGGGATCGGTCGAAGATTGCATCGATTCAATCACTTCACTCTCCGAAGGAAGAGTGGGGTCGACCAAAGATTGCATTAGTTCAATCACTTTATCAACCAAAGGTTGATCTAACTGCAGGGAATCTATAGACAACTCAGGAATAGAGGTTCCTTCAGACATGGACCACACTCTTCGTGCCTCTGGAATGGCAAGGAATCAGTGAGTAAGGTGATCTCCCTTTCAAATTTTACAAGGGAACTTTGGTTTCCGCCCTATAGGTCAAGACTCCTTTACAATGTTGGTGCTCTCAGCATGACTAGCATTGGCTGACAGCTTACCCCCAGCATGACTTGCAGTGGCTAGTTGCTCAGAAGCAGAAGACTTTTGAAATAAGGACCACACTTTTGCACTTTTGGAAGTACAGGGCACAAGTAAGTAAGGTGATCTCCCTCGCAAAACTTACAAGGGAACTTAAGCTTCTATTTGTTCGGTTTGTCAACAATGTCAACTCCCTCAACATGACTTGTAGTGGCTGATCTGGTGTCTCCAGTATGACTCATAGGAACTGGTGACTTGTCATTAATATGACTAGTAGTGATCAATGACGTGTCCTCAACATGACTGACAGTGGTTGAAGACAAACTTTCAGTATGATTTTCAATGACTAAAAGTTTTCTCCCAACATGACCTCCAGAGGCTAGGTAGGTGCCCCCTGCATGACTTGCAGAGGAAGGGTGTTTGCCCCTAGCATGACTTGGAGAGGCTGGGTTGCTACCCCCTTGTTTTGGCATCTTCGTCCTATTCTTCCTCCGTCTATTCCTTTTAGACTGCTGGTTACTAGTATTGCTACTTTTGCCACAGGAGGTAGAAGGAGGAGGAGAAGATGTTACTGGCAAAAAAGGCCCAGGGTTCTGATGCTCTTGATTTGAGGTGCTCACAAAAGAAGCGTCAGGAGCATGCAAGGCATTCGGAGTGGAAAACAACCAAACCGGCAGCCCAATAGTGAATCCAGGAAGATTCAGAGTAGCCATTAAGGCAGCACCAATGTTTCCAATAGAATGGAACAGCACAAGGATCCCCTGGAACAGGGGTACCTTGATTGGAACTCGCCGGAACGCTAGACATAGTTTCCTGCTTGAATGAACAAGAAGTTCTCTAAGGCAAACTAAAACAAGTAGCACAAAGAGCACACCACTAAAAAAGGTCCTAGGTAAATCAAACCAAGAAAATAGATTCCTTCCGGAGAAGAGTCTGGGATGATGAGGGCCCAGAACAGATCAATGAAGGATGAAGAACAGTTACCCGGGGTCCACAATACAATGACTAAGGGTGCAAGCGCTGGAATCACCCAATCTCCCTCCCAAAGACCTGCAAGGGATTTCCTTCCACGTCTGTCCTAGGTACAACAGATATACCCTCCACTGTCACATGTGTATGAGCCTATGGTCAGATACTAAGGATACCACCACACCGAAAACTCCTGGGGGAGCAGTCGCTAGTCGAATCAGAAGGCGTGGGTAGGGTAACTGAGCCTAAAACTCAAAAGAGTCCCCAAACACGATCCAATCCTGGTATATGCTCGAAACAGAAAGTAGGAGGAGTATTCCCAACAATCTGATCTCACAAGACCTACTGCATAGATCCCAAGCAAGCTTTGAATGAAGTGGGTTTACCTGTGATAGTCAAACTATGATTTTTGCGTAATGTGTGATCTTGGGTGGTTTCAGGTGTTTTAAACCCAAGATCCTAACCAAGACTAGTTGGTGTAGTGTAACCTAGAAAAGAAAATGTTACTAGTACATTTTATTAGAGTTCATTTTAAAAGTTACTTGCTTACTCAAAAAGGTAGTGGGTGTGTGAGAGTGGTTATAATAGAGATAGAGTACTAAAAATGAAATATTTACCACAAAACAAATATTTTCTTTTCAATGCAAGTCTTAAAATTATGATCTAGAATGCATATGCAAATGCAATTTTTAATCTTTCAAATGCAAAAAAGGTAAACATAAAGTCTAAACTCAAAACCTAAGAATGCAGCTACTCAAACAAATAGGTATGCAAAAGAAAACTTGTTCTTTTTTATGCAAAGCACTCTAAAATCTTTTAAACCACTTGCAAGGTACTCTATTCAGAAGATAAATCAAAATTCTTTATGCTTTTCAAAGGTAAGAAACAAAACTGAAACTACCCTACTATCAAAACAAAAGCAAAGAACTTTTAGGCTATCTTTATTGAAATAGTAAAAGCTACCAAATATGACTTTCAAATTCTTATTGATGTAAGCATGCCAAACATTGGGAAAAGAGTACGAAAACTACTTTTAGACCCAAATGAAGCAAATGACCTACGAAGAAGTATGGTTTGTTAAAGTCAGGTCTGCACATAAACAATGCAAACAAGGTCTTGAACAACAGCCAAAACACTTGAGCTTTCACTACAAAAGAAAACTAAAAAGCATAACGGAGGATAAAAAACCAATCTAAAAGTGAAATTTCACTCAAATAGATACAAATAGGGTCAAGAAGACTCAAGAGGTTTCAAATCCAATGGAAATGGGGTAAGCAGGTTCAGTCAGACACAAATTAGGGTACAAAACACCAAACAGGTCCATAACCCCCCAACTTCGGTCAACAAACCCCGAAACTTTCCAAACAAGCCCAAATTGATCAAAAGAGGTTCAAATCATGAATTTAGCATCAGTACAAGGATGGGAGACCACCTACAGGGGTTTAACATAGACCTACGGTCATCAGGGACCACAAAAATGCAGGCAGAACCCCCAGATTTGGGTCCACAACCCAAAAACTCAAAAATTTAAACCCAGATTTTGAGTGCTACTATGTATGAAGGAGACTAGCGCCTAGGGTGCTACTGTACTGCACAACAGTAGCGTACAGGTTGAAAAAATTGAAAAAATGGGGTTAAAACCCCCCACACCTGGGTCCACAAGGGTTTGCAAGGGCCGGGAAGGGTCTGTAAAAGCCCAGCAGGGTCAAACAGATCCCACTAACTGATCCTAATCAAGAAAATGAACAAAGACCATCAAACAAGACTGAAGAAATGACCTTGGATACCCCTAAGCAATTAGGCTTTCCCTAGTGGAGTCGCCATTCTGTTGTGGGGAAAATGCACCTATAGTTCAGGGGAGAAAATACCAACTTATGGTGATAAAGATAGATTTACAAGCATTATGCAAGTACAACAAATAAACGAAGAGATTAGAGTTTAGATATGTAGGCACCTCATTCAGAATGTTGATCCTAGCTTTGCCTCCCTCGCTCTTAAATGCTTATCAGTGTCGCAATGCCCAGACCTACAAAACAACTTGATACCTTTCTCAAATACATTTGACTACATATATAAGATTGATATTCATAATAGAAAGAGACATCAAACTATAATCAAACAACAACCAAATCAGAGACACACAAGAATAGGTCATATTTGGAAAGGAAAGAATGTCTGATCTTTATTAATGAATAAAAACAAGTACATAAAGTTATACCTTCCTTCAAGCTTGTCACTTCACGAAACCTAGATTCAAGGTCTCCTCCTTCTATTCTCCAAGGATTCTAGCCTCTAATCAACTGTTCTAGGGTTTACCAAAACTGAAGCACAAGAGAGGGAGATAAGGGTATCCATTCCTCCAGCATAACTTTGTAATTGGGCTTAGTCCCCTCACATGGCCCTTCTACCCTCCTTATATAGTCAGTGAGGAAGAGGAAAAGAAGTTATAACCGCTCAAGAGGTTTCCCAACCAACTTAACTTACTCAAATTTCGAGATTTTGACCAAAACAGGGGTGTACTCTATTCTACAGTAGAAAAAGTAGCATACATATGGAGTTAAGCGCTACTTTAATGAAGCAAAGTAGGGTACACATGCTGCTATCATGCCTGTGTACCAGCACTCATGTTGAAAAATGGCCAAAAGCATGCTTTTCTGCTCATTTTCAGGAGATGGTTTGGTCTAGAAAAATGTTCCGAAGGGTCATATACATCAAATGGGTCAAGAATGAGGTAATTTCAACAATTTTTAGTGTCCCAAATGACTCCTCCATCCACAAATGTCCTGTTGTGTGACTGAACTTGATCTCAAGAAATGTCGTCATGCGACCAAGGGAAGCAAGTGTCATCACGGACGGAGAGGTGTCATTTCAAGCTATAACAGCTGTAACTAAATTCGAAGTTCAAATGGGTCATTTCTGGTTTGGTTAGTCACTAAGAGGAAACGACTATGAGGGAGTAGATTTGGATTGTGTTGGGTTTTGAACCGGATGATCAATGCCCATGATGTTTTTATTTCATTGATAGATGATGAGATAAACCCTTGAGGGTTTAATTTTTGCTACCATAGATGAATGTATGGCTGTGTAAAAATCTTTAAAGTTTCTAAATGGAAAATACCCACAACGTATGTTTTGGGGTTTTGAAATAAATAATAGTCTTTGGATTTTTACTTGTGTTTCTTATTGCTTATGACATATCAACGGTGTTTTCTAGCAAATGCTATTTGTTGTTTTTAGGTATCTCTGTAAGTTTTGCTTTAACAATTTAGGCGTAGGGTTTAAGTGGATGCAAAAATCGTGCCACTGGCAGAGAGAATGATCTTGGAATGTTTTGGTAATTTGTAATGTCCCTTGTTAGGAATTTTATTAAAATTGCAATTTTCCACTTTTTTCCTTGGTTCGACCTTTGACTAGTTTCGATCTCTAGGTCCCAAATTTGCCCCAAATGATCCCAAATCTTCTGAGAAGGTATATGAATGATATTAGAACATAAATATGTGTTTTAGGGATGCCTTTGTACCTTTAAAACACTTCTGCAAATACTCTTTCAATTCTGGTCAATGTAGGTAACTTTACTAGTAATTTGCCTTTGACTAGTATTGGTCTCTATGTCTCGAATTGACTCCAAATGCATTCAAATCTTCAAGGAAGGTGTATGAATGATATTAAGACTTGAATATTATGTTCAGGGATGATATATGGCCACCAAAATACCTCTGCAAACTCTCTTAAGATTCTGGACCAAGTATGCAATTTTACTAGTAATTTGGGGTTCAAATCCCCCTGGGGTAAGTATTGAAAATGGCTTCCCAAATGCCTCCAAATCCACTCAAATTTATGAACATAGGTAGGAAATGTATTAAGGATTTTATTAAGGTCTCATGTGCACCATTAATTGATTATTATATCTGTTCCAACCCTCTCCCATTCAACTGCAAAAATCACCAATTCGACCCTTGGGGAAATGGCACTATTTCTTCTCCCAGTGCAATTAACTAAGTAAAAATACTTCAAATGCTCAAGTACAGTACATGAAACTTGTAAAATACATCCATGGCAGTCCATTAATCACAAATTCATCAGAGAATCATCCATTCATTCGAAATCATCATCAACACATTGGTTCACAACAAGGTAGTGGGGAAATGGCATTGTTCTTCCATTAAAAATGAGATTTATACATTTCTACTTGGAATTTCGACCTGAAACTTTTTGGAGATGAAGAACAGAGTATTTACTTCATATTACAAAAGAAATGGGGCATTAAAAGCTTCCCCAAAGAGTACAATAGCTCACCAAAAACGCCCTCCCTCAAGGATCAAGAATATGCCATCAAAACCGGAAATGGTTGAAGGAGTGAGCTGCAATAGAAGAAACCATGAGCTGCCCTGTAGCTTACACCTGCAAATAAAGACTCCATTAAAGCTCCAAATGAAAGGTCTGAATGGCCTTTCCAATTACCAACTTGGATGGGAATCTTTCACCCTCGAAATTGGCTAAGGCAAGAAACTAGTCATCCACTAGCTCTCCCTCTTCACAAATGCAATTGCAAATTCTACAAATGATCAAAAGCCGGTTTCCTTCTTTGTTATTGACATTTATAAACTTCTAATGTCCTCCATGGGTCGAATTCCTTCCAAGAGACTCATGCCAACTCAAGTTGGGAAGAGATTCCAAAGAACGCCACTTGTACAACAATTCCTAGTCTCCCACTTCCACCAAATCACATGTGGAAGCATCTTAGCTTCCCTAACACCCTTGAGCGCCCTCTTGGAGTCTATTTTTAGCCCTGACATGTCATATATGTCATATGTCAGCCTTCAGGTCTGATTTGTGTCATAGGTGTCATAGCATCTTCATCATTGTTGTCATAGAGCTAGGGAATCTAGCCCAAGTGTCTCACTAGCTCCAAATTGCCTCTTCCTCTTCCATGGGAGTTACTCTTCCTCTATATTTAGACCTTGGATGAGTCATGCAATGAATAATACCTTTTGGAATCCCCCAAGTATGTTACCATTCACCTTGAATTCGAATTGGTGAGAGAATGATGCCAAATGTAGTGGGGAAATCTAGCCATATGTGGGTCCCACTTCCTCCATGTGTCTTCATCATGAAATGCCACTTTGATTTTCACTTGTATATATTTATTTAGCTCCTTTATTAAATATTTATTCCATTCTAATGTTCAAACATCATTTATTATCCCCATTATTCCAAATCCCAAAGCTTCCACCCCAAACCTAGGAAACTAGTAATTTTCCTCCTTGGCAATTATTTGACCTTTAGCATCAATTTGACAAACTCTAATGAATAGGGATAATGTGATTAGGCCATTGTGACCCAATGCCAAATTTGGGACATGACAAATCCTCCCTTCCCAATATTGCTTGTCCTCAAGCAATTTTAAACATGGGTGTTGAAGAACCTGCTTTCTGTATAATTCTTTGAAGTTGCCATTGAATTGCCCAACCTTGAGTCTTTGAGTTTCCATGAAGATTTTAGAGAGGAACCACCATGCTTGCTGCTGCACTACTCTGATAAAAATAACTTTATTAAGTGGGGAAATCCATCTCCCATACTGCTTGTTTCCCAAAAAAAAAAATTGAAAGCAATGAGATAAAAATTATTCCAGGGTCCCATTGCTTGTATTGCACCCCAATAATTAAGAGTGCTCTCCAACCCACACCATTAGTTAAGAGGATTCCTGGATCCCATTTTCTTGTATGCATCCTTCCAAACATCATGAGTACCAAATATATATCATCAAAGTACATAACAACATAATGAAAATGTACATCAAGGATATGCTTCATCAAAGAGTCATGAAAGTGCTTATACCTCCAAGCAAGTAGACCACCATTTTCCAAGTGCATACAAGCTTCAAGTGACCAATCAAATCTGCTCCAATGACATGGGTGAGGATCCCATGTCCTATAATGCTGCTCCAAAAGGATGTGATATGCATCAAAATATTCAACCATGTATTCTTTCATCCAAGAAGTGAATGAAGAATCTCCACTAAAATCTGAACCAAATAGTGAGCAGAAAAAACAAGGAGACTTCAAATGACTCAAAGAAGTCTCACCCATACATCCCTGAATGTGAGAGTCATAAAGATATAACAAAGTATGTGTCTTGCAACAAAAATGTTCTCCAATCATAAATCTATTCTTCCAAGTGTTGGATGAAGTTCGTCCAACATCAAATGAATCAAGTGTTGAGTAAGAAAAACCATGAGTCTTCAAGTGACTCAAATGCATATCATAGGTGCATCCATGTAGATTTGCATCATCATAAAGTGACAAATAATGTTGCTTCAAATGTGAAGAAGAATGTGCTCCAACCATGTCATCATAAAAAATAAATCTAGGAGTTCCATACTCCTCATGTGGCACCATCAAAAAGAACCCTTTCACCCATACTTCATTGAGACTAATGTTGCAAAACATGGAATTGTAGGATGTAGGAGAATGAACCAAATCACCCAAATGATCAAAAAGTACAGAAGTTTCATCATGGGAAGGATCCATATGGGTAGTATCATGCAGCTCCTTCAAAAGTATGAACTCTTTGTCATAGTTTGGTTCCAATGTAGAGGAATCATGCTTTTCTTTAAAAATTGCATAACCTTCATCAAGAGACAATTCAAGTTCCTCTTCCACCACATAAAGTGTTTGGATCTCTTCAAGTTCATCTTCAAACACATTAAGCACATTCAAATTCCCACATTTCTCATGATCCACCATGTCATGAGAATCCTCCAAACAATCTACCATTTGACAATCTGAAACATAGGAGGAAAAACAAGTATCTTGCAACTTTTCAAGAAGTTGCTCATTTTGAATTGTGAGCTTATGAATATCCTCATTATTCTTCAAATATGCATCATGTAACAATTCATTAAGCTCAAACAAATGGTTTCTATCAAAAAGCAAAGACATGAAATTACCTTTGATATGGCACATTGCTCTTTGAATCTTCTCCATGTCTTCAAGGAAAGATGTTTCCTCCAATGATGTAGCTCTCCAACAAGAATTTGACACCAATGCTTGAGTGTCATGGAGAATTATGAGGGACTCTTGGATCTTATTTTCATTCATCTTTAAGGACCCTTCAAGAAAATGAGGCTCTTGCAAATGAACCTTCTCATCTTCTTCAATTTTGCTTGGACCAACTTCATGAAGCTCAAGTGGTGATGGGGAAGTTGATCTTGGTTCTTCTTCAACTGCTACAAGGTATTCATTATCATGCTTAATGGAACTTGGGCTTGCAGCAACACTTTCAAAAGTGATCTCTATGTCACCAACATAGAGGTGTGAGCACCCATCAGTAGGTACTCCTTCATAGTTTAAGCATCCATCAGTAGATGCTCTTTGGTTCATGTCTAAGCTAGAAGGTGTCTCAAAATGATCTTCCATATTTTCAATAGAATCTTCTTCATGATCTTGTGATGTCTCTTCCTTTTGCTCCTTCAAGCAAGCTGATGCATTTTTCCCCTTGGTTTCCTTAAAATCAATAATTTTTTCCACAAGTTCGATAGAAAACAATTCGAATCCTTCCTTAAGTTGCTTGGTCATATCTTCAAATATTGTTTTCATAATTTTTATATGCTCCTCACCATCATATGAGGCTCCCTTTTCATCCCTAGTCATAGTTTCCTCAAAAAATTTGCTCTTCTTCTCCTACCCTTTTTTTTTTCTTCAACAAAAGCACTTTTGGTTTCAATATCTAATGGTGGTACCTGAATTATTTTCCTCATGAATATTATACCACATCAGGTGCCAAGATCATGCTCTGATACCACTGTAATGTCCCTTGTTAGGAATTTTATTAAAATTGCAATTTTCCACTTTTTTCCTTGGTTCGACCTTTGACTAGTTTCGATCTCTAGGTCCCAAATTTGCCCCAAATGATCCCAAATCTTCTGAGAAGGTATATGAATGATATTAGAACATAAATATGTGTTTTAGGGATGCCTTTGTACCTTTAAAACACTTCTGCAAATACTCTTTCAATTCTGGTCAATGTAGGTAACTTTACTAGTAATTTGCCTTTGACTAGTATTGGTCTCTATGTCTCGAATTGACTCCAAATGCATTCAAATCTTCAAGGAAGGTGTATGAATGATATTAAGACTTGAATATTATGTTCAGGGATGATATATGGCCACCAAAATACCTCTGCAAACTCTCTTAAGATTCTGGACCAAGTATGCAATTTTACTAGTAATTTGGGGTTCAAATCCCCCTGGGGTAAGTATTGAAAATGGCTTCCCAAATGCCTCCAAATCCACTCAAATTTATGAACATAGGTAGGAAATGTATTAAGGATTTTATTAAGGTCTCATGTGCACCATTAATTGATTATTATATCTGTTCCAACCCTCTCCCATTCAACTGCAAAAATCACCAATTCGACCCTTGGGGAAATGGCACTATTTCTTCTCCCAGTGCAATTAACTAAGTAAAAATACTTCAAATGCTCAAGTACAGTACATGAAACTTGTAAAATACATCCATGGCAGTCCATTAATCACAAATTCATCAGAGAATCATCCATTCATTCGAAATCATCATCAACACATTGGTTCACAACAAGGTAGTGGGGAAATGGCATTGTTCTTCCATTAAAAATGAGATTTATACATTTCTACTTGGAATTTCGACCTGAAACTTTTTGGAGATGAAGAACAGAGTATTTACTTCATATTACAAAAGAAATGGGGCATTAAAAGCTTCCCCAAAGAGTACAATAGCTCACCAAAAACGCCCTCCCTCAAGGATCAAGAATATGCCATCAAAACCGGAAATGGTTGAAGGAGTGAGCTGCAATAGAAGAAACCATGAGCTGCCCTGTAGCTTACACCTGCAAATAAAGACTCCATTAAAGCTCCAAATGAAAGGTCTGAATGGCCTTTCCAATTACCAACTTGGATGGGAATCTTTCACCCTCGAAATTGGCTAAGGCAAGAAACTAGTCATCCACTAGCTCTCCCTCTTCACAAATGCAATTGCAAATTCTACAAATGATCAAAAGCCGGTTTCCTTCTTTGTTATTGACATTTATAAACTTCTAATGTCCTCCATGGGTCGAATTCCTTCCAAGAGACTCATGCCAACTCAAGTTGGGAAGAGATTCCAAAGAACGCCACTTGTACAACAATTCCTAGTCTCCCACTTCCACCAAATCACATGTGGAAGCATCTTAGCTTCCCTAACACCCTTGAGCGCCCTCTTGGAGTCTATTTTTAGCCCTGACATGTCATATATGTCATATGTCAGCCTTCAGGTCTGATTTGTGTCATAGGTGTCATAGCATCTTCATCATTGTTGTCATAGAGCTAGGGAATCTAGCCCAAGTGTCTCACTAGCTCCAAATTGCCTCTTCCTCTTCCATGGGAGTTACTCTTCCTCTATATTTAGACCTTGGATGAGTCATGCAATGAATAATACCTTTTGGAATCCCCCAAGTATGTTACCATTCACCTTGAATTCGAATTGGTGAGAGAATGATGCCAAATGTAGTGGGGAAATCTAGCCATATGTGGGTCCCACTTCCTCCATGTGTCTTCATCATGAAATGCCACTTTGATTTTCACTTGTATATATTTATTTAGCTCCTTTATTAAATATTTATTCCATTCTAATGTTCAAACATCATTTATTATCCCCATTATTCCAAATCCCAAAGCTTCCACCCCAAACCTAGGAAACTAGTAATTTTCCTCCTTGGCAATTATTTGACCTTTAGCATCAATTTGACAAACTCTAATGAATAGGGATAATGTGATTAGGCCATTGTGACCCAATGCCAAATTTGGGACATGACATGAAAAAATTTCTATTGATAATTATGTGAGTATGATTCATTGAGAGCGTAGCTCTGTTTTGAATGTATGTTGGCCCGTGGATGGCTTCTTTTTAAATGATGGTTTTAACCCTCTGTAAAATGCGTGGGTTGATTTTATTTTAATGGATTACTATTTAATTAAAAAGTTAAGCTAGGTATGTATTTGATTTCTATACTATAATACAGGGTTTTCATCCAAGTCTGAGATCGATTTCTTTTTAGGAGAACGAAATGTCGAAAGCCCTAAATAGGGAATTCGTGTTTGGTAGTTTGTTTGTCTTGGAAATGATATGCATAGTGGGTGATTTTATGCCGTAGGTTTAAGTATATCAATGATCCAAAATATGCTATGTTAATGGATAGTATCGAAGCTTGACCTGCGTTATTTATGTTATTTAAAATAATAAATGAGATGGACTAAGTTTCGACTACGTTGGTTTCATGGATCCTTTGTTTTGGAAATCTGAGTTTAGATCTTGTTGGGTAAAAAGCTTAAACCCTATATTTCTCAAATTTGAATAATTTAAATGTACAATATGATGATTTCGTTTTGTAAGGGTTAATAATTCAGGCATCAATATTTAAATAAGAGTATGATACTAGTGATTCTATCTATATAGGTATCTAGCACAGGTTAGCTAGGCTAGCCATGATAGATCCTTTAAACATTTAGGGCAGAAGCTTAAATTCAATGGAAATATTAAAGGAAATTTTGATCCTAGAGTTTAAACCCTGAGAGCCCATGCCAATTGGCCCTTTCTCCATAAAAGGAATTAAAAATTATAATATACAGGAAACATGAATGATGTATAATACATCTAATTGAACTGAATGGAAATTTGTAGTTCATAACTGATTCTTGAAGCTTGATCTTCCCTTGCCGGACCTGTACACTCAAACAATAGTTAATGGAAAAATGTATGGACCTAGCTGACCTGTAGGATGATCTTTAACTGGATAACCTTAGGACTACCATGTTCCTCCCAACCATGACCCTTAGACCATTCATGGTTCTAACTGGATCCCCCCGAGTTGGTTCCAACATGCAATAAGAGAAGTAGAGGACCTAGGATGGGCTGCTGATTAGATGCGAGAAAATTGTAGGCTTCTTTAGTTCTGTAGAATAATTCTCTCCTATTACCATAAGAGAATGATAGTAGGAAAGATGATCCCTCTCTTGGGATCTGCCCTTCTTTATATAGGTGAGTTTGTTTGGAATATAGTTGTTTGAGTTTAAATAATAATATTCAGTTTTTAATTTAATTTGAATTATAATATTTATGAAAGATATTTTATTAATTATTTACTACTAGTTTATCTAGGACCTTTATTTTGTTACAATTAGATGTATATTTAAGTTAGCTCACAAATAATAATAATACTATTAATAATATTAATAATAATAACAACATGAGAACTATCTTATGCATAACCTGTATGCATCTTATTTACATAAGTAATCTTTTCTTTTAAAAATAATAAATCTAATTACTCCATAATTAATTATGATAACCCTTTGATTTAATTATGCACATACCATAATAATTCTTTAAATATTAAGTACAAGGTCCAACTCTTTGGACAAGGTCTTTTGGTAAGTTTGGATAGTTGGCTAGGTCAGGTGCCTCTAGGTCTCCCTCTTGCATGTTGGATTCCCTCGTTTAACATGGTAGTTCCTGCAGTCCTTGATGATAGATAGAAAATGATTCATTTAACTAATTTAAATAAATGTGATGAATAGAAGCGCTATTCAAAGTCTTCTTGACTCAACACTTTTAAGATTAAGTAACCCCAAGTGCTCTTTAGAGATTTATCTCAACACTCTCACATGGTCGTTATGCTAGTGCAATTCCAGAGCATTCCCGCTCAACACTAGTACTAGAATGTGGTTGTGAAACACATCTAGATTGTACAAATGGCGTCGGATCCAGTATTCTTTATCAAGCTTGGAGTACTCCAGGGATTATGCCCAACACTCTATGTACATCGGGGCTTATGCTCGGTACATAATAAAATTCTCTAGGTACATCGGGGGTTATTCCCAATACATAGGTCATCCGTGTGTTACTGAGTCCATGCTCAACACATCATACAATTCAATCATGTACACCATAACTCTACACAACACTTAACAAAAGATCATCTCAGTAGATTAGGGTTTGTACCCAATCTCATAATAAAACATAAATCAATGCATTGGGGCTTTCTTTCCTAGTATATAACAATAATCTACATCGGTCAAGGTCCACGCCCAATATGTAAATCTATAAAAAGAAGTGAATCATGTGCACTAGGGCTTATCCCCAATAATCAAAATAAGTCATATGTGTTGGGGCTTTAAGCCCAGTATATAACATACAAAATAGTCAGTGTATAACATCAAAAATAGTCAATGAAAATTCGGGATATTACAACAAGGAGTTAAACAAATAAGCCACACCCTTAGAACCTAAAATTGAAGGTGTTGTTCTTGAAGAGGAAGAAGTAGGAGAAGAAGAGGATCTTCTTGAAACTATGAATAAGGGACTCTCTGATGACAAGGAGGAATATATTAAACTCATAAAACCCCTCTTTGAAGGCATGAACAATAACATGGCCCAACAGATTATGAAAGGATTCGAATTGATGGCTAGCCAACTTGGAAGCAAAACAGTAATAGGAGGCAGCAGTTGTTCACATTCAAAAGGAAAGAAGAAAATGGGTGAGCATATTTTTTCAAACACAGAACCACATAATAGACCTAACGAATTTCAAAGCACACCAAGGCCTACTGCACCTAAATTTCTTGTGCCCAAAGAAGACCCTAACACCCAATTTGATATGAATGAAGTAGTAAAATAATGGTAAAAGTTTAGTGACGATTGTAAAAGGACTCTACCATTTGACCAATAATTTATTGTCTCAAACAAACTCAAGAAGAGGGAGGATAATAGAGCTCTATTCCAAAACAAAGAATTAAATTGTGCTATTGGTAAAATGCCACCTCCTACTTTTGATGGTTCCTCTCAAAGTTCTGCTAACACTTGGGTGCAAGAACTAGATGTGTATTTTCAGCTGAATCCAATGGTGGAAGAGGATGCCTTAAAAATGACAATTTTGCATCTAGAAGGAGATGCCAATGAATGATGGTTTCATGGTCTGAAAATTTTGGGTCATGATCGGATTAATACCTATGGAGAATTTTTTGACACGGTATTAGAGAGATTTGAGCAAAAGGACCCAGAATTACCTTTCAAAGAACTAGCCCAATTGAAGCAAGTGGGAACCCATGCTGATTATATGTTGGAATTTCAAAAATTATCAGTCAAGGTGGTTGGTGTATCTATGGGAAGGTTATTATTATTGTTCCCTGAAGTTTTGGTTGAACGCTTAAAATTTTTAGTTAAATCCCACAAAATAACTACATTAAAGGATTCAATGAGCTTGACGAGATCTCCAAAATGTGCTTCCTAGAACAAGGTTTCCTCCCAAGCCTAACTTAAGATTTGAAAAGAAGCCTTGCAAAAGAGATACATTTGAAAAGAAGCCTTGGAAAAGAGATACATTTGAAAAGAAGCCTTGGCAAAAGGATGCATTTGAAAAGAATAAGAAAGATGGAATAAACAGGGAAGAACTTATAAGAAAAAAATTGTGCTACACATGCTTTCAACCATGGGCACCAGGGCATAAATGTACTAAGGGAAAAGCTCAACACATTGAAGTTCTTTTTGATAATGATGAGTATGAAGGAGGTATGAAGGAAGAAGGACATATTTCAGATCAAGAACAGGGATATGATATAGCATAAGAAGGAAAACAAGAAGAAAATCATCCCTCACCTGACAAAGTAAGAATGACAATACTTTCAGCATAGCCTCGTTATCACACCATTCGATGCAAGTGTGTGGTACTAGGACAAAGGACCTCAGTTTTGGTAGATGGAGGAACCACACATAAATTCATTGATGTAGACATGGTGGAGAGAAGGAAGATACCTACTCAACCATTTGATGGCTTCACAGTTGTCATTCTAGGTCACAACACAATGGAGTGCAAAACATGGGTTCCAAAGCTGCAAATCACCATAGGTAACTATACTTTTTTTTGATAGCTTTTATTTGGTTGATGTTGATAATACTAATCTGGTTTTGGGAGTGCAACGACTGTACTCTATAGGGGAGCATACAGTAAAATATCAAATTCCTGAAATGAAATTCCAAGATTCGAAAGGAATACTAAGGGTTATGAGAGGGCTACAAACCTACCTGAATCAAGTGGTGACCTCACATAGTATCAGGTCTATATTGAGGAATGGATATATTGAATGGGTTGCTGAATGTCAAATAACATCCCCCAAGCCAAACATAAAGGTTGTTGAACACCCAAAGGAGATTGAGAAACTCCTACAAAAATATGAAAAAGGTTTTAGAGATCTTCCACATGGTAGGCCACATGATATGGGGGTTGAGCACAACATTATTTCGGAGGAGGGTACTTCACCCATCCAAATACCACCCTATAGACATCCAAAGAAATTCAAAGATGAAATTGAAAAGGCCATCCAAGAACTCCTAGAGTTGGGACTCATTAGACCATGCTCTAGCCCTTATGCTTCTTCAGTAGTGTTGGTGAAGAAAAAAGATGGAACGTTGAGGATGTGCATAGACTTTAGAGCTTTGAACAAGAAGGAAATGAAGAATAGGTATCCTATTCCTAGAATTGATGAGCTCATGGATGAAATATTTGGGGCAAAATATTTCTCTAAAATTGATCTTAGATCAGGTTACCATCAAATTTGAATGAAGGAAGAAGATGTGCAAAAGACTGCTTTTAGATGCCACTATGGCCACTTTGAGTTTCTTGTTATGCCTTTTGGATTAACTAATGCTCCATCCACATTCCAAGCATGCATGAATAAGAGTTTTTGCAAGCATCTGAGAAATTTTTTTTTGGTTTTATTTGATGGTATTCTCATTTACAACAAAACTTGGGCAGAGCATTTGCATCATTTAGAGGTTGTGCTGAAAATATTGCATGAACAGTCCTTGTTTGCTAAGTTGTATAAATGTGAATTTGGGATGAAGGAACTCTTGTATCTTGGGTACATTATTGGACAAGAAGGAGTGAAAGTGCACATGGAAAAGATAAGGGCTATCCTTGAATGGCCATCACCAAAAAACATCACATAATTAAGAGGATTCATTCGAATATGCACCTATTATAGGAAGTTTGTGAAAGGGTTCTCCAAATTGACTTCTCCACTCACTGATTTGGCAAAGAAAGATGCTTTCAAGTGGGATGAAGAGGCTGAAAAGGTCTTCCAAAAAATGAAAGAGGTAATGAGTAGTTGTCCAATACTTACATTACCTGATTTTTTATTAAACCTTTTGTTATGGAATGTGATGCTTCATGTGAAGGGATAGGGGCTATCCTAAAGCAAGGCCAACACCCTATAGCCTTAGAGAGAAGAAATTTTCAGCCACATGAAAATATTTAATCCATCTATGACAAAGATATTTTGGCCATCATGCATGCATTGGCAAATCTTAGACAATACATAGTGGGAAACAAGTTTGTTGTGAAAACTGATCACACCAGTTTAAGGAACTTCCTCACCCAAAAAGATCTTAATGAGAGGAAAGAAAAGTGGGTAAGCAAGATTCAAGCTTTTGATTTTGATATTGAATATATGAAAGGGAATAATAACATTGTAGCTGATGCATTATCTAGAAGACCTTATTTTTCTCTCATGGACAATGCAAAAGATTGGAAAAAAATGCTAATGGTTGAATATGCAAAAGATGGATTTGTTTGTGATGTATTAGATGGGATCGAATGGGATGATAACTACAATATTTTGAATGGGATGATACATTTTAAGGGCATAATTTATTTGTTTCAAAATTCAAAACTCATGTACAAGATTTTGCAAGAAGCACATGATTCCCCACTAGCTGGCGATACGGGGAACTTCAAAACTTATAGGCAATTAAGGAAAAGGTTTTTTTGGAAGGGGATGAAGAAAGATGTTCTGAAATATGTGAATGAATGTAAGGTATGTCAACAAAACAAATCTCAATTTACATGCCCAGCTAGTTTATTGCAACCATTGCCCATTATAGAACAAAAAGGGGAGAGTATTTCAATGGATTTCATCACAGGTTTTCCCAAATCTTGGGGTCCAAAGGATTGCATATATGTGGTAGTGGATACGTTGAATAAATTTGCTCATTTCTTTGTTTTTACATCATCCTTTAGTGCCGCACAAGTGGCTGACATTTTCTTTAAAGAAATCTTCAGATTGCATGGGCTCCCCAAGAGCATTGTAAGTGATAGAGAAAGTAGATTCATGAGTGCTTTTTGGCAAGAAATTTTCATATTGGTGGGCACTCAATTGAATCCAAGCACAAGCTATCATCGAAACACTGATGGCCAAATAGAGAGGGTGAATCAATGGTTGAAAGGGTACCTAAGGAACTATGTGGGAGAGAAACAAAAAGCATGGGAAAAATGGCTACACTTGGGTGAGTTTTGTTACAACACCACCTTTCATATGTCAATAGGAATGTCTCCCTTCAAAGCATTATATGGTTATGATGCACTTACTTTTGTTGAGGTTATCTTTGGTGATAGTAGAGCCCCAAAAGCTAAATATTGGGTGATAGAGAGCCAACCAATTTTAAATCTCTTAAAAGACAACTTGCAGGTATCCCAAAATCAGCAAAAACAATATGCAGATCAACATAGGGAAGAAAGGACCTTTAAGGTCAATGACTTGGTATATTTGAGGTTGTAGCCATATAAACAAACATACTTGAAAAAGAAGGGAGTAGAAAAACTAAAACCAAGATACTATGGCCCATACAAGGTAGTTCGAAAGGTTGGAGAGGTAGCTTATGAGTTAGAACTTCAGGAAGGAAGTAAAATCCATAATGTATTTCATGTTTCATGTCTCAAAAAATCCATTTTTCAGCAAATTGTCTTTTTGAAAAAATTCCTCCTTTACATGATGAAGGTCAGCTCACAGTTGTTCTAGAAAAAATTTTGAAGACTAGGGAAAGAAGGTTAAGGAGAATAACTATCAAAGAATACTTGGTGCAATGGAAGGATCGCCCAAGTGAAGATGCCACATGGGAGGAGGAACACATTTTGCAGCATCCAAATCTGAAATTTCTTGAGGACAAGCAATCTTGGGTGGGGAGGACTGTAATGTCCCGATTCAAATAAATTCATAACAAGGAAATTCCATCAATCCTACTAGTTCCCTAGGTTGGATGGAGACATGAGGATTTGCAATAAGGGAGCTAATAAATGGTGTTTGGACATTAGAATGGAATAAATATTTAAAAAAGGATATGAATAAATAAATACAAGGGAAAATCAAAGTGGAAATGGTTCATGAAAACGCATGGAGGTTGTGGTACCCACACAAGCTAGAAATACTGTGCCACATGGCATCCTCCTCTTGTAATTTCGAATCCATGGGAATCCTAAGGTTCTTGGGACAATTTGGAAGGCTCATACACTTGGAAATATCTAGTATATGTCGAATTGGGATGGAAATGTAACTCCCATAGAAGAGGAAGAGTCAAATGAGGAGTTATTGAACACTTGGACTAGATTCCCTAACCTATATGACAACAATGACGAAGATGCTATGACACCTATGACAAATTGCAGATCCGATTGCTGACATCTGACCATTATGACATGCCAGGTCTAAAAATAGAATCCAAGAGAGCGTTCATGGGAGTTAGAGAAGCTCAAAGGATTCGAATTGGATGAAGGTGGAAGACACATGGAAAGTCATGAACCACTCCCAAATTCGAATTGGATTGGGGTATTTGGATGGAATTGGAACCTTAGAAGGATAAGGATGTTTCGAAAATACAGGGATCAACCAAGACAAGGGATTTTGATAATTCTGAGAATTTACATTTGTGAAGAGAGCTAGTGGAATACTAGTCTACTTGCCTTAGCCAATTTTGAGGGTAAAAGATTCCCATCCTAGTTGGTGTGTGGAAATTCAATTCAGAGCTTTCATTGGAGCTTTAATGGAGTATTTATTTGTAGGTGTAAGCTACAGTACAACTCGAAGTTTCTTCTAGTGCAGCTCATTCCTCCACCCATTTCCAATTTTCTTTACATACTGTTCATCCTTGAGGAGAGGCACTTTTGGTGAGCTATTTTAGTCTTTGGGAGAGCTTCTAATGCCCCATTTATTTTGTAATAAGATGTATATACTCTGTCCTTCACTTTCAGAACTCTATCAGGTCGATATTCGAAGTGGATATATGTAAAATTGATCATTAATGAGCAAATAATGATCATTTTCCCACTATATTGATGTGTACCAATGAAATGTTGATGAATTCGAATGGAAGAGTGCTTAAATGATGTATTTATTATGAATGGAATATTATTAATGATTTTCACAAGTTCCATGTCCAGTACTTAATCTTTTGGAGTCATCTTGCTCATTTTTATATCATTTGGAGAGGATTTAATGCCATTTCCCCAATGGTCGAAACTAGTAATTTTGTAGTTGTTTGGAGAGGGTTGTGATAGGCTTACCAAACTGAATAAAGATGCACATAATACCTTAACATTGTCCCTTATATGTCCTATGCCTCTGTTGAGAAATTTGAGAGCGTTTGAGAGCTTTTGGAGAGCCATATTCAACATTTTCCTTTGAGGCATTTGAACCCCAAATTGCTAGTAAAAAATCCTATCTTGGACAGAATATTAAAGGTGTTTGCATAAGTATTGTGATGGTCATAAATCATCCCTGAAAATCATAGTCAAGTAATAATATCATTCATACACCTTCTCTGAATATTTGGGAGCATTTGGAGCAATTTGGAGACCTATACCTCAAAACTAGTCAAAGGTCGAACTAGGGAAAAAAGTTGAAAACTTCACTATTTTAATAAAAATAAAAAATGGACATTACAAAATTAAATTATGGAATGAAGTTAACCATGGCTTAAATTCAATCAACCACATTTAGAAGTGTGGTTGTGAATTGAAGTCAACTATGGTTCACATTCAACCATGGATTAAAGTAAACTCTAGATTGAAGTCATTAATATTAATAGCATTACTGGATTGAAGTCAACCATTGGATTTAAATTAACCTTGGTTTGAATTCAACCATGGATTGAAGTTAACCTTGGATTCAAGTCACCCATAGATTGAATTCAACTTTGGATTGAAGTCAACCATGGATTGAAGTCATCCTTTGATTGAAGTTAGCCATGGATTGAAGTCAACCTTTCTTAAAAGTCAACTATGGATTGAAGTCGACCTTGTATTGATGTTATCCTTAGATTGATTTCAACCGTGGGTTGAAGTTAACCTTGCTTAAAAGTGAACTATGGATTGAAGTGAAACTTGCTTAAAAGTGAATTATGGATTGAAGTCAACCATAGTTCAAATTCAATCAACTACTCTTAAAAATGTGGTTATGGATTGAAGTGTACCATGGTTCAAAGCCAACCTTGGTTTAAAGTCAACCATTGATTTAAATTAACTATGGATTGAAGTCAACCATTGGATTGTAGTCGTCCTTGGATTAAAGTCAACCATTGGATTGCATTCATCCTTGGATTGAAGTCAACCTTAGTTAAAACTGAACCATGGATTGAATTCCACCATGTTTAAAATTCAATTATGGATTGAAGTTAACCATGGTTTAAATTCAATCAACCACATTTAGAAGTGTGGTTATGACTTGAAGTTAGGTATGGTTCACATTCAACCATGGATTAAATTCAACTATGGATTGAAGTCAACCATAGATTGGAGTCATTAATATTAATAGTATTAATGGATTGAATTCAACTATTGGATTGAAATTAACCTTGGATTGAAGTCAACCATGGATTGAAGTTAACCTTGGATTCAATTCACCCATGGATTGAAGTCAATCATGGATTGAAGTCATCCTTTGATTGAAGTTAGCCATGGATTGAAGTCAACCTTTCTTGAGTCCACCTTGCTTAAAAGTCAACTATGGATTGAATTCGACCTTCTATTGAAGTCATCCTTAGATTGATGTCAACCATGGGTTGAAATAAACTTTGCCTAAAAGTCAACTATGGATTGAATTCGACCTTCTATTGAAGTCATCGTTAGATTGATGTCAACCATGGGTTGAAATAAACTTTGCCTAAAAGTGAACTATGGATTGAAGTCAAACTTGCTTGAAAGTGAATTATGGATTGAATTCAACCACAATTCAATGTCAATCAACCACTCTTAAAAATGTGGTTTTTGATTGAACTCTACCATGGTTCAAGGTCAACCATTGATTTAAGTTAACTATGGATTGAAGTGAACCATGGATTGAAGTCAACCATTGGATTACAGTCGTCCTTGGATTGAAGTCAACCATTGAATTGCAATCGTCCTTGGATTGAAGTCAACCTTACTTAAAAGTGAAGCATGGATTGAATTCAACCATGCTTAAAAGTCAATTACGGATTGAAGTTAACCATGGTTTAAATTCAATCAACCACATCTAGAAGTGTGGTTGTGGATCGAAGTCAGTTATGGTTCACAGTCAACAATGGACTAAAGTCAACTATGGATTGAATTCAACCATAGATTGAAGTCGTTAATATTAATAATATTAATGGATTGAGGTCAATCATTGGATTGAAATTAACCTTGGACTGAAGTCAACCATGGATTGAAGTTAACCTTTGATTCAAGTCACCCATGGATTGAAGTCAACTTTGGATTGAAATCAATCATGGATTGAAGTCAATTATGGATTGAAGTCATCTTTTGGTTGAAGTTAGCCATGGATTGAAGTCAACCTTCCTTGAGTCAACCTTGATTAAAAGTCAACTATGGATTGAAGTCGACCTTCTATTGATGTCAGCCTTAGATTGATGTCAACCATGGGTTGAAGTCAACCTTGCATAAAAGTGAACTATGTATTGAAGTCAACCTTGCTTAAAAGTTAATTATGGATTGAAGTCAATCAAAGTTCAAAGTCAATCTTGACCACTCTTAAAAATGTGGTTGTGGATTGAAGTCTAACTTGGTTCAAAGTCAACCTTGGATTAAAGTCAACCATTGATTTAAATTAACTACAGATTGAAGTCAACCATGGATTGAAGTCATTAATGTTAATATTATTAATGGATTGAAGTCATTTTTTTTTGTAAGTACGCACTAGGATTTGAGCTTGTGACCTTCTATTTACAGCTTCTCAACTCAATTACTCATTTACAATTGCTCCACCTCCATGGGCAATGGATTGAAGTCATTAATGTTAATATTATTAATGGATTGAAGTCAACCATTGGATTGAAGCCAACCTTGGATTGAAGTCAATCTTGAAGTCATCATTGGATTGAAGTTAACCATGGATTGAAGTGAATGTTAAATTGAAGTCAATCTTGAACCTTGTATTGAAGACAACCATGAATTGAAGTCAACCACGGATTGAAGTCAACATTGTTTTGAAGTAAACTTGGATTGAAGTGAACTTTGGATTGGAAACAACCATGGATTGAAGCCAACCATTGACTATTAGTATTTATACATGGAAGTCAACGATGGTTCAATGTCAACCTTACTTAAAAGTCAACTATGAGTTGAAGTGAATTATGGATTGATGTCAACCATGGTTCAAAGTCAAGCTTACTTAAAATTCAATTATGGATTGAAGCCAACCTTTCTTAAAAGTAAACTATGGATTGAAGTCAACCATGGTTCAAAGTCAATCAACCACTTTTAAAGTCATTGTTTTGGTTTCTTAATATGTTTTTTTTTTAATTTGTCAAACAAAGGTGGGCCATGTTCTCATGGTTATGTCAACCATGGTAAACTTCAACATGCTATTGGTTATGTCAACCATGTTGCACTAAATTCACCCATGCACAAACAATTGTCAACCATTATTCAAAGTCTACATTGGTTAATGACATCTATGGATTAAGGTCAACCATGTTGAAACATAGTATAAATAATTGAACTTATATTAATTATTTAATTTTTATTTATTTATTTTCTATATTTTTATTTAGATTATTTTTTATAATAACAATAAAATAATAATAATTTACCAATTCCAAATATCACAACCACGTTAGGTTGATATATTTAGATAAGCTTATATCTAAATGTTCAACATTAACTCCCAATCCTACTGACTATTGCTGTTATCATTAAAATCAACAAAACAACAAAAAATATTTTCAGGACAGATATATTTAGGGTTACTGCATCTATTCTTTACTTACCTGGAAGATTACAGTGACTTCCAAAATGCCGTGACATTGGTGGCAAGTGGATTGAAAACTCCAACGAATATAGGCCGTCTTTTACTTTGCTGTATCCAGCAAAAACATGCCCTTTGATTCTACATCCAGGGAGCAAAAACATGTCGAATGCAGAGCATATTATTCCCTGAGACATTAAATGCATTTGTGATGCAACTGCTGTGTATTCCAATTAATATCTTCTTTGCAATGCTCCATGTGTAATGGCGTCAAAGCGTTCTATCCCAATGATTTGTTTTGGAATATCTAGATGCTTACGGATTATACAGCGCTAAGAAGTTCAATATTCCATTCTATCGCCAAGAGATTGGACTTTTTATGCTCGCAGATTACAGCAATTAGAGCAGATTCGACAACTCCAGTAAGACTCGTGAGTGCTGTTAACGATATTTGAGCCGGATAACTTTTCAAAATCGGTGCCACTGTAAACGATTCCGTATCCATCAATTGTCAAATATTTATAAAGAGAATACATTTAGTGGAAGGATTAGCGATTCCGTATCCATCAATTTTCAAATAATTATAAAGAGAATACATTTAGTGGAAGGATTAGGTAGAATGATGATATAAGAGTTGATCCGGAATATCACCTGGAAAGCTATAAATCCAGACCAAAGCACGACGCTTCCAAAGGCCTATGTAATTCAATGTCTCTTTACATGAGGTGACAACTTTAAGAGCTGGGCCTTTCTATAACGTCATGACCATTCCAAGCCAGCCATAGATAATTGTACTCCTAAACTTTTGATATTAAGATTCTTGATTCGAGCCCAAACAAAAGCCAAGTTGAAATAGAATCATTATACAGCCGGCATACCAAATATTAATCTATGCAGATCATGCGTTGTAACTCAATAATCAGTAGAATCCATATTTAAAACTAGATGAACTTGACTACGTGATAACTAGTACCTATTCCAAAATAATTGGTTGGCATGAAATATTAATATTGAGCTTCTACATGACGAATAATTGCAAATATGAAAAGGGATTGGGAACATTATTCAACTTGCTGTAGGTCATTTAATGTTGGGTTGGCAGTTGGATCTTGATATTCAATGGCCAAGAGGCCTGCTGCTGCTGCATTAAATGGCATAAAGCCGGCTGAATAATAAAGGTATTGCGGATGAAATGCTGACGACTGGCTGAGCCAAACGCAAAAGTGTTATATAATCTGAGTGAGTGCTATTCCGAGTGAGGAAATTAATAACGTTGCTTCCTAACACTCCGTTGATTCTACAATATGAGCCAAGATTGATGAAAACTCATCTGTTTAGACATTATAATCTCTTCTTCAAGAGTTAACAGTTTACTTTGTTAGAAGTTGATTGACATCACTGAAAAAACTTAAAGCGAGATCTAAACATAGATATAAGAATGAGTGGACACTGCGTCTCTACAATGTAAGCAAATGGTGCGATAGTATACTAAAAATTGCTAATTTGACGATGATATACATTCCTGCAGATTTTGCCTGATATATATTCTGAGAAGGATGACGTTTGAATTTCTTAATTCGCTGGAAAGAAACCATCATAATAATAAGATTGCCGATCGACCTAGTGGGATCTTTAAATGCTGTAGTAACCTTCTTGGAGAAGACTGGTTGAGTAGCGTTCTTATACCCAGTGAATACTGGCGCAATCCTTGTAACCAGTGAAAATAAGGTTCGAGAAGTGAAACCGATGGATTTTATCGGACTATAGTTCCAAGTAATTAATCGAATAAAGCAGTTTGGCTGTTTGGCGAGTAACAGTGGTATATTGTGGGTTAAGCAGGATTTGCTGGAGTGGTATATTGTGGGTTAAGTAAGGTATGCTTGAGTTGTATTATGATTATTATAGCTATTTAATTTGGGGTTGGTGAAGATTTATAGGTTAAGTGTTACTATGAGTTATCTAGTAAGAATGACTCATGTATTCATCACTCAACCATTAATTATTATATATATATATATATATATATATATATATATTATCAACTAATATAGATATTTGTTTAAGATCCTAATCCACTCAAGATTAAGAGTACACTTGTCTCATCCTTGTACAATTCTAGAAAAGTAGAAAACCTTAGGTTCTAGTCCACCCAAAATTCCAAGTAATTAACAATTTGATGGAGCAAAAAGTAAAATTTATCTTAAAATGAGATATTCTTATTTTGTATATTGGAAATCTATTACACTATATCAACTAAATACTTCATATAATTGGGATTCGTTTAAAAAAAAACATAAACCATGAGATTAGTTAAAGGAATTTAATTTTAAAACACATATCTAATTTATTATACAATTAACCCTTCTGATTGGATTCACTCTTAATATGTGCAAGCCAAAACTATGTTGTTTTTCAAGCCAAGCATGGCGAACTAAAATGGCTAAAATATGACTTATTTTAGATTAAAAATGGTAACAGGACTGTTTGATATCAATATTTTAAGAGCAGCTCACTCGGGTGGACACCTTCATCCACTACTTACAAACATCCAAACAAAAAGATAATGAGAATCTCCTGAAACAGAACTTTCTTGAAAATAATGATAACAATATCACCGTAAGATCTTCCCATGAATGCTAGGTCCTAGTGCACAACTCATCAAAGTATGTGTACCCAGGATTTGATTGACAGTACTTTACATGATAATAAACCCATTATAAGTAGGTATAAGTACATAGAATGATGATGAAATTCGGTAATGTATCTTTAGAAATAATCAAATTATGACATAAATATATTTTCCACTACAATATGAGGGATATAAGTAGTTATAATAATAAAATCATAATTAAATTACATGAATTACTAAATACTAAAATTATTAAATCATAATAAATAAATAAAAATATTTAATGCAAAGGATTATGAATATAAATAATATGATAAAAAGTATTAAAAGACTAAAATTAAAATTTAACATTGCTCAAATATTTAATATAAAAAAGAGATTTAAATTTCTTAAAAACATAAGAAACACATTACGCACTCTTTCTTTATATATATCAATTCATTATTTATTTACAACATTATTACTGAATACAATATTATAATTTTAATTTATACATAAAAATAATATTTTAATACATACTAAGACTTCTCAAAACATTAAAATTCCAATCTTAAAAAGTATAGGTGTTATTCAATTATTCATAACAATTTCAAGATTAAGAGATTCCATTGAGTTGATCTTAAGTTTTTTAATAGTACACGTGTTACCTTTCTTATACATGGTGTACTTGCTACACGTTTCAGCACAATGTTAGAGTATGGAGTTAATTTGTCATGAGAAATAATACGGTATGCTACTAGATAACTTGTGATGAGAATATAATACACTATCAAAACGTTATTTGGGAATTGTAGGAAAAAATGATCATATATAATGATAGAGTTTTATATAATTAATAAGCAAGTTGATTCTCTTATTATTTCTAAGCTTGTTAATAAAATTTATATATAATTTTAAAATTATAGTCTATCTATTAAATATATAATTTTAAAATTATAGTCTATTTATTAAATTTTAAATGAGTTTATTAAAAAACTTATTTAGAAATAATTTTATATTTTTATTATTATAAATTTAATTTATATTTTTGTTATTATAAATTTAATTTATATAATTTAATTTTATATTTTATTATTAATTTCTAAAATAAAATAATAAAAAATTGTTTATTAATGAAATTTAAAATAGAATAGTAAATAGTTTTAATTGATAATAATAATAGTAAATCAATAATACAATTCATGCATGTAACTTAAACCTATCTTCTTATTATTTTTTTCTAATCTTAAAATAATAAAGAAAATTATTGATAATAATAATAAAGTAGTAATTATACTCATATGTGTTTATATATTTTAGCATTTGGGGTGGATTATCATCTATGCTTTGCATTTGATGGTGTATAACTCGTAACTCATGTATAGATGAGAGGTAACAATGTAACAAGAAATTGGTGACTACAATAAGGTAACAAGAAGGTAGTGAGGACAACTAAGTATGGAGAACAAGTAATAGATAACTTGTTCATTGTACTTAACTTGTACCTTATGGGTGTTCACAAGATACAAGTTAAGTAAGTGTGTTAATAATTATATTTCATTGAAAAAGTCATTCATAATAATAATAAATAATAAAGTATTAATAATAATAAATAAATTGCCCCGAGAGGCACTCTACAACCCATTATGGTAATACAAAGTAAGCAAAAAGAGAATAATACAAAGTAAATTTAGTAAATATGACACTTAAACTACATAATTTACTTTTTACTTTTAATACAAAGTAAAAAGTAAATATGAGACTTTAGAGTCTTTGGAGTGTTTGTCGAGTAACAAAATAATACAAAGTAAGCACAAAATAATAATACAAAGTAAAAAGTAATAAATATTATGTCGGCCATAAACAAAAAAAATACAAAGTAAAAATTAAATATGACACTTAAAGTAGACACTTTGGAGCTTAGGATTAGGTGACTAAGGTATTACTGTCAAGGAGCTATCGAAGGAGAGGTTTTTGAGTGGGTAGATTTGATCCCCTCTCGGCGCTTGATAGAGCCTCGGATTTGGATCTTAAAGAACATACAAAAGGAGCCCATATTTAGATCACAATAAAAAACTTTTCTAATTAGAAAAAAAGATTTCAGTGCGCCACAGCATTCATTCATTAACTTTGTTGAAACAGTTCGATCGTGAAATATATGAACTAATATTCCTCTTAAATGCTTTACCAAATTAAAACCTAAATACTAATAAGGATAGGTTTGTTTGAACCACACTCCTCCTGAAAATGGTGTGAAACAGTAGCAAAGCACCAAACATCTGAATGCATTGAATTCATTTACGTACACGATCATCAACAACGTATGATACTTTCAAATCTCTTTTAATCGGAATTCCATCTGTAATTTTGGTAATACCAGACTATTTCCGACTGCTGACGGTTACAGCAGACGGTTGTTCGACCGTTCTTAGTAGTTAGGAACCATTAATCGGTTCATGGCTGCATGTTTCTCAGTCTCTCGACGAAAAAGAGATCTTTAATTGCATCTGGTCTGATTTTATAATAGAATTTAGCTGTATGGATGTAGAATAGACGGTAAATGATGGGTGTACTTTTAAGTAAAGAGGGTACTAGCTTTAAAAAGAAATATTTAGCTGTATTGTAGATTTTTTTCCTATAAAAATTGTTTAATAATAAAAAGTTATAACATGACCTTAATCCATTTCCGATTTCCAACAGAACAACAAAAGAGATTAGATGTTAGCTGATGAAGTTGAAAATAATTCGTACAGAAATGCGAGCATTATTAATGAAATTATAAATGGTCGCGGCTGGGTGGCTAAACATTTATGAACGTCAAAGTCACAAGTAACGCCCACTCGTGGTAATATGCTGCTCGTCAATTTTCACAATTGCTAATAGCCCTTTCAGCAATTATTTTTTTATATGGTTTTAAGTTTATTCAAGAACATAAGGTAAGCCACTAGCATAAATCCATTTTAAAAAGAATCTACCAAGTGTATACAGATATCAAATCTTTCGAAATGCAAACCCGTGCAAATGTTAAAGAAGCCATTTAATTTATCTAATTTATGTAGTTTCTTATATATGCCTTTGTAAATGTTTTAAATAAGAAACATGTATTTTTATAATATTTTATTATTTGTTTAAAAAAAAGTGTCAACTTTAGGATGAGTATTGAAGGAGTTACACATCTTCTTCTACTGATCTGTAGAATGCCCAATCACAATGGCCAATGCAACCAAACTCCTAAAGTCTCACCAAAACTAAAAACATCAAATCAAGAAAAGCTCACCAGTGGGGATAGAGAGTTCACAGGGAATGTTGATTACGTTAAAAATGTCCCATCCGTTCACATATAGAAACATACAGTGATAAAATGTAGAAACATAGACTTACAGTTATATATATAATTTTTATAGGCAGTTTAATAAGTATTCCACTGTTCAACGTTTAATGTTGTTGAGCATTTAATATTGTTGCTATTGATGATTGGATAAATTTAATTGTTCACATTTTTCTAACAACGTAAAATGTTGCTAAATACTTATTGTGTCCCTGTGACATATAGCAACGCTTTTGAACCTATTAGTCCCTCCGTACTAGCTAACTTTTCAAATCTGCAATCTTTTTTATAGTTAAACTTTTGTAAAAGCAGCTCGAAAACTGTAGCGTAGCGGGGACTTTGGATGGCCGCGTGTCGGCCAGGAACGTCAGCAAAGGTATGCGAAGCACTGGTTCATACCTAATACTAGCCCAGGCATAGGGGAACGTGCATGACTGATTGCAGCAAAGGCATACCAGCTCGTACGCACACCAATCGCGATCAGAACGATGATCAGAGAGAGGAATAATGGCATAGTTTGCTGAGGAAGACCAAGCTTACAGAGGTAGCTAGATCGAGTTTGGTTTGAAGCATTGGTTTTTTAGCAGGCTAACTCAATTTACAAGTCTACCATCATAAACATTGTATCTACAACGGCGGTAATAGTTTATACAATCAATAAACCGAGGGTCTCTGCATACGAGAATATTGAAGCATTCCATTATAGAGAACATGTTGGCTGTTTGGCGAGTAACAGTGGTATATTGTGGGTTAAGCAGGGTATGCTGGAGTGGTATATTGTGGGTTAAGCAAGGTATGCTTGAGTTGCATTATGATTATTATAGCTACTTAATTTCGGGTTGGTGAAGATTTATAGGTTAAGTGTTACTATGAGTTATCTAGTAAGAGTGACTTATGTATTCATCACTCAACCATTAATTATTATATATATATATATTATCAACTAATATAGAATCAATTTAGACAGTATATTTGTTTAAGATCTTAATCCACTCAAAATTAATAGTACACTTGTCTCATCTTTGTACAATTCCAGAAAAGTAGAAAAGCTTAGGTCCTAGTCCACCCAAAATTCCAAGATAAAAATACCTATCCATGTAATTAACAATTTGATCGGACAAAAAGTAAAATTTATCTTAAAATGAAATATTCTTATTTTGTATATTTAAAATATATTACACTATATCAACTAAATACTTCATATAATTGCGATTCGTTTGAAAAAAAACATAAACCATGAGATTAGTTAAAGGAATTTAATTTTAAAACACATATCTAATTTATTATACAATTAACCCTTCTGATTGGATTCACTCTTAATATGTGCAAGCCAAAAGTATGTTGTTTTTCAAGCCAAGCATGGCTAATTAAAATGGCTAAAATATGACTTATTTTACATTAAAATATTTTAAGAGCAGCTCACTCGGGTGGACACCTTCATCCACTACTTACAAACAGCCAAACAAAAAGATAATGAGAATCTCCTGAAACAGAACTTTCTTGAAAATAATGATAACAATATCACCGTAAGATCTTCCCATGAATGCTAGGTCCTAGTGCACAACTCATCAAAGTATATGTGTACCCAGGATTTGATTGACAATACTTTACATGATAATAAACCCATTATAAGTAGGTATAAGTACATAGATTGATGATGAAATTGGGTAATGTATCTTTAGAAATAATCAAATTATAACATAAATATATTTTCCACTACAATATGAGGGATATAAGTAGTTATAATAACATAATTAAATTACATGAATTATTAAATATTAAAATTATTAAATCATAATAAATAAATAAAAATATTTAATTCAAAGGATTATGAATATAAATAATATGATAAAAAACATTAAAAGACTAAAAATAAAATTTTATATTGCTCAAATATTTAATATAAAGAAGAGATTTGAATTTCTTAAAAACATAAGAAACACATTGCGCACTCTTTCTTTATATATATCAATTCATTATTTATTTGCAACATTATTACTGAATACAATATTATAATTTTAATTTATACATAAAAATAATATCTTAATACATACTAAAACTTCTCAAAACATTAAAATTCCAATCTTAAAAAGGATAGCTGTTATTCATTTATTCATAACAATTTTAAGATTAAGAGATTCCATTGAGTTGATCTTAAGTTTTTTAATAGTACAAGTGTTACCTTTCTTATACATGGTGTACTTGCTACACGTTTCAGCACAATGTTAGAGTATGGAGTTAATTTGTCATGAGAAAAGAATATGGTATGTTACTAGATAACTTGTGATGAGAATATAATATACTATCAAAACGTTATTTGGGAATTGTAGGAAAAAATGATCATATATAATGACAGAGTTTTATATAATTAATAAGCAAGTTGATTCTCTTATTATTTCTAAGCTTGTTAATAAAATTTATATATAATTTTAAAATTATAGTTTATATATTAAATATATAATTTTAAAATCATAATCTATTTATTAAATTTTAAATGAGTTTATTAAAAAACTTATCTAGAAATAATTTTATATTTTTATTATTATAAATTTAATTTATATTTTTGTTATTATAAATTTAATTTTATATTTTATTATTAATTTTTAAAATAAAATAATAAAAAATTGTTTACTAATGAAATTTAAAATAGAGCAGTAAATAGTTTCAATTGATAATAATAATACTAAATCAATAATACAATTCATGCATGTAACTTAAACCTATCTTCTTCTTATTTTTTTCTAATCTGAAAATAATAAAGAAAATTATTGATAATAATAATAAAGTAGTAATTATACTGATATGTGTTTATATATTTTAGAATTTGAGGTGGATTATCATCTATGCTTTGTATTTGATAGTGTATAACTTGTACCTAATGTATATATGAGAGGTAGTGACACCCCTTATTTAATTAAAGAATGTAACAAGAAATTAATGACTACAATAAGGTAACAAGAAGGTAGTGATTACAACTAAGTATGGAGAACAAGTAATAGATAGCTTGTTCACTGCACTTAACTTGTACCTTATGGGTGTTTACCAGATACAAGTTAAGTAATTGTGCTAATAATTATATTTCATTGAAAAAGTCATTAATAATAATAATAAATAATAAAGTATTAATAATAATAAATAAATTGCGCCGAGAGGCACTCTCCAACCCAGTATGGGGGAGATCTTGTGAGTCGAGAGTTCTCTAGTAACAAAATAATACAAAGTAAACAAAAAAAGAATAATACAAAGTAAATTTAGTAAATATGAGACTTAAACTACAGACTTTACTTTTTACTTTTAATACAAAGTAAAATGTAAATATGAGACTTTAGAGTCTTGAGTGTTTGTCCACTAACAAAATAATACAAAGTAAGCACAAAATAATAATACAAAGTAAAAAGTAATAAATATTATGTTGGCCATAAGCAAAAAAAAATACAAAGTAAAAATTAAATATGAGACTTAAATTAGAGACTTTAGAGCTTAGGATTAAGGTATTTCTCTCTAGAAGCTATTCAAGGAGAGGTTTTTGCGTTGGTAGGTTTGATCCCTCTGGACGCTTGATAGAGCCTAGGATTTGGCTCTTAAGAAACACACAAAAGGAGCCCATATTTAGATCACAATAAAAAACTTTTCTAATTAGAAAAAACGATTTCAGTGCGCCACAGCATTCATTCATTAACTTTCTTGAAACAGCTCGATCGTGAAATATATGGACTAATATTCCTCTCAAATGCTTTACCAAATTAAAACCTAAATATTAATAAGGATAGGTTTGCTTGAACCACACTCATCCTGAAAATGGTGTGACACAGTAGCAAAGCACCAAACATCTGAATGCATTGAATTCATTTACGTACACGATCATCAACAACGTATCATACTTTCAAATATCTTTCAATCGGAATTCCATCTGTAATTTTGGTAATACCAGACTATTTCCGACTGCTGACGGTTAGAGCAGACGGTTGTTCGACCCTTAGTAGTTAGGAACCATTAATCGGTTCATGGCTGCATGTTTCTCAGTCTCTCGACGAAAAAGAGATCTTTAATTGCATCTGGTCTGATTTTATAATAGAATTTAGCTGTATGGATGTAGAATAGACGGTAAATGATGGGTGTACTTTTAAGTAAAGAGGGTACTAGCTTTAAAAAGAAATATTTAGCTGTATTGTAGATTTTTTTCCTATAAAAATTGTTTAATAATAAAAAGTTATAACATGACCTTAATCCATTTCCGATTTCCAACACAACAAGAAAAGAGATTAGATGTTAGCTGATGAAGTTGAAAATAATTCGTACAGAAATGCGTGCATTATTAATGAAATTATAAATGGTCGCGGCTGGGTGGCTAAACATTTATGAACGTCAAAGTCACAAGTAACGCCCACTCGTCGTAATATGCTGCTCGTCAATTTTCACAATTGCTATAGCCCTTTCAGCAATTATTTTTTTATATGGTTGTAAGTTTATTCAAGAACATAAGGTAAGCCATCAATATAAGGTAAGCCACCAGCATAAATCTATTTTAAAGGGAATCTACCAAGTGTATAGAGATATCAAATTTTTCGAAATGCAAACTCCTTTTTAGAGTGCAAATGTTAAAAAAGCCATTTAATTTATCTAATTTATGTAGTTTTTTATATATGTCTTTGTAAATGTTTTAAATAGGGAACATGTATCTTTATAATATTTTATTATTTGTTTAAAAAAAAGTATCAACTTTAAAACGAGTATTGAAGAAGTTACACATTTTCTTCTACTGATGTGTAGAATGCCCAATCACAATGGCTAATGCAACGAGACTCCTAAAGTCTCACCAAAACTAAAAACATCAAATCAAGAAAAGGCTCACCAATGGGGATAGAGAGTTCACAGGGAATGCTGATTAGACGATCCAGTCGTTAAAAATGTTCCATCCGTTCACATATAGAAACATACAGTGATAAAATGTAGAAACATAGACTTACAGTTATATATATAATTTTTATAGGCAGTTTAGTAAGTATTCCACGGTTCAACGTTTAATGTTGTTGAGCATTTAATATTGTTGCTATTGATGATTGGATAGATTTAATTGTTCACATTTTTCTAACAACGTAAAATGTTGCTAAATACTTATTATGTCCCTCTGACATATTGCAACGGTTTTGAACCTATTAGTCCCTCCGTACTAGCTAACTTTTTAAATTTGCAATCTTTTTTATTACGTGGTAAAGCGTTTTATTTCAAGTTTGGGGGTGGGGCAAAGGTGGATGATTTTTCATTTTAAAAAAAATGAATGGCCAGATTTAAAGAATGGCGGAATATTCTTCGTCTGGTCCATGAATAAACGATTAAGATTTACTAAATTAACTAGGGTGCATGTTTAATTTGAAGAGTCACCACTAATTAATAAAAAAATAGAATTATTTTAAATGTCACGGTGGTGTAAACGAACACAGTCTTGGCTGGAACGTGGCTGAAACTGTTACTGTAACGTGGCTAGAAGGCTGAAATATCAGGAACTGATAACCAACAGCTTTAGATGTACAGATTGATGTACACATGGCTCCATCATGTGTATTGGTTCACTCTCCTCCAGGGCAAATTAGGCTCCGCTCTCCTCCACGGCAAAGAAACATCGTTTTCAATAGACAACCTTCGTACCTTCCCATCCATGGCTGTTACAAACAATTTTTGGAAACGTTTTGAAAAAAAATTGGTTTTTACAAGTGTCACCATAGGTTATGGAGCGTTGGGAGGAATGCAGACATCCTCATTGTCTTGGGGATCTACATGAGTGCCTGCAGCCTCATTGTATCTATAGTTGCCTGAGACCAAGTGCAATCAGGGAACAATTTTAATCTTTGTGTTGCAGCGATCTTGGGGCTCCACTCCATTCACAAGCCTCCCAATCGATGATCTAATCAAACAGCATTACATTGTAACTATTAAACTACGGTGCCGACTCTTGCAGGTCCAAAGCACACCAATGATGAGTTGCACAGGGAAAATCAGGAGCTACGGTGCACGCCGGGCGGTTTATGTGGCTAGACCTCAAAGAAGAAGATGCGCAGAGATTGGAGACTGCAGACTAGATATCTGGTATAAATGGAGACTGCACGCCCGATATTGGAGAATGCATGCTCGATATCTGGTATAACTTTTAACACCTTGGATTTATTAAATCAAATCATCATTGTTTTAATATTGTTCCATGATATGGGTTTTACTTTTGTTAAAATGGCGAATTGAACCTGATGAAACCAAATTACTGAGTTGATTGATAACGATTTGGCATCAATTCGCCAGCAGAAAGAATCGCGTTTTGTTGTGGAATCAATTTCCAAGTTCACTCCATGCTAAAATCGCTTCTATTTATTTATTTATGCAAGTTTTAGAAGATATGATTTGAGAGTACAAGTTAATGTGCATTCAACCTGAAAACACATTATTGTACAATTTATGGACAATATTGATCAATATTGAGTACAATGTACCATTAACAATAATACAATATATTTATGGTCCCGTCAATATGAAATTGTTTATGTTTGTTTATGAAATTGTTTATTTTTGTTTATACCTACATCATCTCATTGAAAATAATTATATGTTGTGCTTATACATCAATCCAGATGTAGCCAAAACTGTTGAAGCAAAGTTTCAATAAAGTAATCAACAATATTATACATCTATTTCCTTTATTAGTTTCATTGAAAATCATCACATGCTCATCACATGTCCATGCTTACACATCGATCGTCATGCTGCTCAAATTGAAGCAAGGTTTCAATAAATTAATCAACAAAATTTCTTTGACAAAATTACAGGTTTGTTAAAACTTTGTATTTAGTTATTATAACTATATAATGTACAAATGCTGAAGATAAGATAATTCTTATTGGTTTTAATGTTTATGCTTATTTAAAATAATTTGTGTTTGTTTAGTATTAAAATTTTATTTTTCATTATTATATTTAAATAGTGTATATTGTGTAAATTTTGATGTTAAAATAATTTTTGTTTGTTTACTAATTTATGTTTATCCTTAATTTAAAACTTTGTATTTAGTTATTATAACTTTATAATGCACAAATGCTGAAGAATTTGTGTTTGTTTAATATTAAAATTTTATTTAGCATTATTATATTTAAATAGTGTATATTGTGTAAATTTTGAGGTTAAAATAATTTCTATTTGTTTACTAATTTATGTTTATCCTTAATTTTTGTACACAAAATCCCTAATTTTTGTACACAGAATCTCTCATTTCTGTTTATCCCTAATTTTTGTACACAAAAGCCCAAATTTCTATTTCTGGTATATATAAGCCATATTTATAAATTATATTATATTTAGAAATTAACATTACAAATATTAATATTTTGTTTTTGAAAATTATATATATATTACAACTTTGAAAATTGAAAATACTATAACATCGAAAATATTAAAAATACTTTGAAAATATTTAACATTAAAAATATTAAAAAACACTTTTATAATATTTACTTTATATTTTGTTTTAAAAAATAATTTATAAATATATTTTTTAAATAATAATTAACAGATAATTACATATAACATTATATTTGAATTACAAATAATATTAACATTACAACTATTAATATTTTGTTTTTTAAATAATATTTTAATTTTAATAATATATAAACTTTTATAATATTTATTTAAAAAAATAGTATATATCATTTTTTAAATAATAAATAAATAATATATAATCATAAATAAAATTACATTTCATTTACAAATAATAATTGTAAATAACATTACATCTATAGATAACATTAATATTGCAAATAGCATTACATTTAAAGTCATAAATAATTTATGATTCGTTTATAAATAACATTATATTTGACTTACAAATAATTTATATTTGGATTACAGGTAACATTTGTAAAGAAAATTTTAATTACATTTATTAACATTGAATTACATTTATTAACATTGAATTACATTTATTAGCATTTAATTACGGTTAGTTAACATTAGTATTATCATTTATTAACATTGAATTATCATTTATTATTAGTTAACATTAATATTATCTTTTATCAACATTGAATTAACATTGAATTATCATTTATTATTATTTAACATTAGTATTATCATTTATTAACATTGAATTACATTTATTAACATTTAATTATGGTTAGTTAACATTCGAATTATCTATAATGACATTAATAAAACTAATAATACGTCAAAATGTAACCTAACCATTGCACTACCACAAAAACCTTCATGGACGTGTTAATGCCACACTCCCAAAATTGAACATAGTGTTATTGAAATTTAATCAATCATACTCAACAAAAATTCCATATATTCAACCATCAATATTGTTAAAACATAGTAAACTATGATTAATATTATAAAACTTAGTCTACCATACCCAACCTAAATTCCACATTCAATCGTTGACAACTATAGTCAACCATGGTCAAACCTATTCATGAAAAAGTGAGAAGACACTCAAATTCAAAGATATTGAAGCAAAAGACAAACTTATTCAAGCAAAAGTAAACCAAAGTAAAACATTATCAAGTATGGTCAATAGTTTTCAAACATAAGGAAGATAGACAACCATGGTTGAGATTTAATCATAATCACACTCAATCATAATCATAATCATGGTCATAATAATCATAATCATAGTCAATCACAATCATAATCATAGTCAACTATCTTGACACATGCTTAACCATCATTAACCATAGCCAATCAAACTCAACCAAGGACAAACACAATTAAAAATGAACAACCATAGTCAACCATACTAAACTATGGATAACTGTTTAGAATTATTAACCGCAATCAACCAAAGTTAAAATCCAAATACGGTCAACGAATAGATTATTATGGCAAAACAAAGTTCACGATAGTGAAATAAACAAAGTCAACCATAGTCAACCGGATTTTCTCTTAGACATACAAAGTCAACCATATCTAACCATGGTCAACCAAAATCGTTCATGGCAAACCAATAGTCAATTATAGCCAAACAGGTCAACTAAAGTCAACCATGGTCAACCAAATTCAATCAATTTTAGTAATGTAGTCAACCATGGTGAACCATATTTCTTTAAACATGGTCAACCATGGCCAATGAATATTTAGCCACAGACAATCTTAGTCAACCATAGCCAATCATGTACGACCAAAGTCAACCAGAGTCAAACAAAGTCAACCATAGTCATCCTATGTCAACCAAAGTAACCATAGTCAGCCTAGGTCAACCTTAACTAACCATAGCCAACTAAATACAACTTAGTAAATGAAAGTTAACTAGAGTCATACAAAGTGAGCATAGACAACCATCATGAACAAAGTTTAGCCAAAGTCAACTATGGTCAACCAATATTTTATTATGGTTAAAGTAAGTCAATCATATACGCCCTCACATTTATAATAATAATATAATTTATAATACCCAACCATATTAATTTTAATAGTCACATTTATAATAATAATATAATTTATAACATTAATATCATTTCTTTCAATTCTTAGTTAAGGTGTGGGTCTCGTGAGCAAAACGACCCGAAATCAATTTCCCTTAGTGGTGACTTAATTGGGAGGTGATAGTTTGCTTACCTACAATTCATTTGGGGACCATGTCTATTATTATTATTATTATTTGTGATTTCTTCTTTGAAATTAAAAACTCAATAATCATTCCACGATCAACCATATACAACTAATGTAGACCAAAAGTCAACCATGGTTAAAAAGAGTCAACCATGGTCAAACAAAGTCAAGAATGGTTAACCAAAAGGCAACCATGTTCAAACAATGTCAAGCATTATCAAGTATGGTCAACCATTGTCAACCAAAAATAAACCAAAGTAAATCAAATTCAACCATGGTCAACCAAATCCCAACCAATGACAACGATGGTGAGCAATGTCAACCGTGGTTAAGCAAAAGTCAACCAAAACATCAACCATGGTCAATCAAAGTTATCCATAGTAAACCAGAGTCAACCAATGTCAACCAAAGTCAACCATGATTAGTCATAGTCAAACATGGTCAGCCATGGCCAACCAAAGTCAACCATGGTCAACAAGAAGTCAACTATGGTCAAACAAAAAGTCAACCATGGTCAACCAAATTAAACCATGGTTGACCAAAGTAAACCATGGTCAACTAAAATCAACCATGGTCAACCAAATTTAGCCATGGTCAACCAAAGTAAACCATGGTCAACCATAGTCAACAAAAATCAACCATAAATCAACCAAAGTCAACCATGGTTATCCATGGTCAGCCATGACCATAATAAACAAAAATCAACCAAAGTCATCCATCGTTATCCATGGTCAACCAAAGTCAACTGAAGTAAACCATGGTCAACGAGAAGTCAACCAGGGTCTAACAAATTCAAGCTTGGTCAACCTTTGTCAACCAAAGTAAACCAAATTCAACCATGGTCAACCAATGTGAACCATGGTTAGCTAATGTCAACCATGGTTAAGCAAAAGCCAATAAAAAAGTCAACCATGGTCAACCAAAGTGAGCCATAGTAAACCAAAGTCAACCACAGTTAACCAAAGTCAACCAATGTCAACTATGGTCAACCATGTTTAGTCATAGTCAAACATGGTCAGACATGATTAACCAAAGTCAACCATATTCAACCATTGTCAACTATGTTCAAGTAAAGTCAACCATTGTTAAACAAAGTCAATGATAGCCAACCATATTCAATCAAATTCAACAACTGTGACACAATAGTGGAATTATTATCAACCATATGATTTTAAAGTCAATCCTTAGTGTCACCCATGATGAAACGAATAAGTCAACCATATGATATTAAAATCAATCAAAGTCAACTATCACTAACCATGGGCAACTATTATAAACCATGGTCAACCATAGTTAACCATGGTTATGCATCGTCGACCATTGTCAACCATATTCAACTATGGCTAACCATGGTCAACCAAAGTCGACCATAGTGAACTAGAGTCAACCATGGTCAAACACCATTAGCCATGGTAAACCATGGTCATCGAGAGTCAACCTTGGTCAAGCATGGTCACACAATTAGCGATGGTAAACCATGTTTAGCCAAACTCAACCAAAGTCAACTATAGTCAACCATAGTTTCCCATGGTCAACCATGCTCACCCATGTTCAAGCAAAGTCAACCATGATCTACCATGTTAAACAATGGTCAACCAAATTCAACTATAATCAAACATGGTCAAAGATTATTAACCATTGTCAACCATAATCATGCATAGGCAACCAAAACCAGCTTGGGTAAACCATGGTTAATCATAGTGAATGATGGTCAACCAAATTCAACCATGTTCAACCATAGACATCCAAATTCAACCGTTATCAAACATACTCAGCCATGGTCAACTAGGATAAACCATAGTCAACTATGGTCAAATAGGGTTAACCATTATCTACCATAGTCAACCATGGTTATCCATGGTCAACCAAAGTCAACCATCGTCAATTAGAGCGAGCCATGATGAACCATACTCAACCAAAGTCAACCATAGTCAATCATGTTTAACCAAAGTTAGCCATAGTTAACCATGGTCATCCAAAGTCAACCATGGTCAACAAAATTCAGCTTTAGTCAACCATAGTCATCCATGTTGAACCATGGTCATCCATGTTCAACCAAAGTCAACCATGGTCAACTATGTTAAACAATGGTCAACCAAATTCAACATGGCCAACCATGGTCGACCATCATCAACCGTGGTCGACCAAAATCATCCAGTATCAAATAGAGTTAACCATTGACAACCAAAGTCAATGAAAGTCAACCATGGTCAACCATGGTCAAGCATAGTCTACCAAAGTTAACCATGGTCAACCAAAGTCTACCATAGTTAACCAAATTCAACCATAGACAACCATGGTGTACGATGGTCAACCATGGTCAACCAAAATCAACCATAGTTAACCAAAGTCAAACAAAGTCCACCATGGTCAACTACATTCAACCATGGTCACCTATGTTCAACTATTGTTAACCATGAACATCCAATGTCAACGATATTCAACCATAGTCCACCATGGTCAACCAATGTCTACCATAGTTAAGAATAGTCAACCAAAGTTAACCATAGTCAACCGAGGTCAACCATAGTCGTTATATTTAATTATCATATTTGTTATTATTTAATTAATATTATTAATTGTGTGGTCATAATAGTGTTTTTAATAATAATTAATAATTAATATGACTTATATACGCCAATCGGCATATATCAGCCACATTTAAATGTGTGTCCATCGTTGATATACACCAATCTGCGTATATAAGCCATATTAAATATTAATATGGCTTGCTAGTAGTTAAACTTAAAAGCAGCTGGAAAACTGTAGCGTAGCGGGGACTTTGGATGGCCGAGTGTCGGCCAGGAAAGTCATCAAAGGTATGCAAAGCACTGGTTCATACCTAATACTAGCCCAGGCATAGGGGAACGTGCATGACTGATTGCAGCAAAGGCATACCAGCTCGTACGCACACCAATCGCGATCAGAACGATGATCAGAGAGAGGAGAGACGAATAATGGCATAGTTTGCTGAGGAAGACCAAGCCTACAGAGGTAGCTAGATCGAGTTTGGTTTGAAGCATCGTTTTTTTGCAGGCTAACTCAATTTACAGGTCTACCATCATAAACGTTGTACCTACAATGGCGGTAATAGTTTATACAATCAATAAACCGAGGCTCTCTGCATACGAGAATATTGAAGCATTCCATTATAGAGAACATGTTTGTTGGCTGGAATGTTGGGCTTTTTTTTTCTTTCCAAAAGCCCATGCAACTGGTTATAAAACTTTGGTGGTGAGAATTTGCACAATTTTGAACCAAATAAATTTCAAATCTGGTATAAAATGGGAATATGGATATACCTGCTCATGTCCCTTCAATCTGAGATGAAATTAGAAGATTGACTGCCATGATAGCTATAAAAGCAAAGAATTGCACAAATTATTCTCTAGACGACAACCTGCACCTCCTTCTCCCGAACCAGTGTTAAGTCGAGGACACTCAAACGCATAAACCTGCTAGCCATGTTGTAATTCAAAATGATACCTGGACAGCCCGTTAGCGTGCAAAGGTTGATCATTTATCATGATGATAGATAAATATGTGGTGATCGCTTAGCGTGCAAAAGTTATGTTTGAAAAGTGGTAGAACCTAGCGAAATAAGGTTTGAGCTGATGGTAGCCATCCTTAATCAAGCAACGATTATCCTTAATCAAGTGTCTTCATGAGGAACCTTATGTTTAAGGAATGATCACCTAATCAAACGTCAACCGTTGTGAGGATTGCACTGTTACGTGTCACAAATATTTAAGACATGGTATACGTGTCACATATGTAAAGGATTCATGCATTTGGTTTAAGAAATCTGTATAGCCGGTTTTTTATTAAAAAAAAATTTTCACACAAATTTTGTCTAAGGACATGTCTTATTTTAACAAAAAAATGCAGAATAAGTGATTGCAAGCTATTATCAATTGCAATGTAGATAGCAACCAAATATGCAGGTAAAATTTTGATATGGTAAGGTTCTTTTGCCTATTTACCTAGGTCTTTTTCTTGACTTATAATTGTTTTCTTGACTTATTATTAATAATTATGTCATTTTATATAATCATGGCAGCATACGCGAGACTTATGTTTAGGAATGAAGTACATCTGCTTGATGCAATTTCTGCAACTATATGTATGGAATCATCTATGACAACATCTGCAGTACTGGACAACGTTGACAATGTGCTTGATTCCAGTTTTAGTGATAATTTTCATCAAGAGTGTATCATGTTAAGGAAATATTTTCTTTATAATTTAGTTTCCTAGTATGTTTAGCATTTTGTGTTCTTGACATGAGCTTTAAATGTAAAAAAGGAGAAACTAAGTCATCAAAACCTCAATCTTAAATAAGCAATACTTCTAACAACCAAAATGGAGTTGATGAGCACAATTAACACACTTCATCTCCTTCATTCAAAAACTCCCTATGAATTATTTTTATTTTAGCTGTCATTTTTCGAAGACAATGCATAGAATCAACAACTATCAAGGTTAGACAGTCGCTTGATTGGCTATCCACACCGTAAAAACTCTTCACCCCACTTGTCCCATAAATTGGAGAACTGAGCCATCAGATATTTTATTGTGAGAAAACGTTGCACTTGGGATTCTAATCTTTGATCGAAGACAATGCATAGAATCATCAACTATCAAGGTTAGACAGTCGCTTGATTGGATATCCACATCGTAAAAACTCTCCACTGAAAATAATGAGCTTTGTATCCTCTTCAGCTTCACACATCTACCTACCCGCATCTTTTCCAAAGATACCAATGTTTTCATACTTAGCAGCTCTTCTAACTTAGATTAGCCATCAACATACAACAACCGAAGTTTTATACAATGCGCCAATGGCTATATCTTCGCCAACTTTACATATCTAGTCGACCTTAAATATATCAATATATACCCAACAAAAAAACTATATTGTTTCTCATTGCTACTGCTTTTTCCTTTGTTTAATTCTTTAGATTTTTTTGGACACAATGCTGGCTGGCTATACCATGGACTATGCTACCTGCATTTGCAAACTCTATTTACATGCTTTGTCACAGACATTGGCATATGAAGCTCTTATAACTAGAAATTAACCATCGTTTGTTATACTTCAACGGCATGAAGACTTGACGATCAAAATGGTCCTCCTTATGCACCGGCATTATTCATCGTCCTCACAATCGTCCTTTGTTGCTTGCAGCTCTTGTTAAAAGTTTATACAGTCTTCCTTTGTTGCTTGCCACTCTTGTTAAAAGTTTATAAAAAAGTAGAAGTTAAAATATAATAATAATTATGAAATAATTACAAAATATTAGATATATTAATTATTAAATTAAAATAATTTTCCGTTTATTTTGTTTCAGAGAAATGGAAAGTTCATTTTTGGATATTTGATTGGACCAATTTTTTGTTTTAGTGTATAAGTTAATTTAATGGGAAGCATATTAAGGATTGAATTTTTGCAAGTGGAATGGCATAATGCCTTGAAATGTCCATGGATGCTAATGCAATAAAGCATTGGACAAATAAACGTGCCATCATACAGCAGCAATATAATCACTTTGGAATAGAGACAGAAGTTTCCTGTTGTAGTTTTCACTTTGCAACAAGGCCCATGTTAGTGTGTTGACAAGGAACCAAAGTATTATACAATGAAGCATATGCCAATAGCACGAGCAAGCATGTGGAGCAAGTATAGTTGGTGTTGTTGCTCATAAATAGGTAGCATGTTTAAGACTATGTTCACTATAACTATTGCAGAAGACTATTGTTTTCCGTCCAAAGCATAAGATATTTATAGCTGGAAGATTGGAAATTAAATAAAAAAATATTACGAAAGAAGTGAATCAAGAAACTAAGATCATTGAAACAAGAAACAAGCCTTGTATTAGAGAAAATTTAACTCAAGATAACCATGACATTGCAAATTATACAAAAGGTTCAGGAGACTCAAGAAATCCATAGCATCATAAATCTAGAATTTATTTTTATTTCTGGTATTCATATTAAATAAAAAGATAATGATGTATGTGAAAGGTTGAACATGTTAGATCGCATAGAGTCTTAATAAAAAATTGCTTTGCATATCATCATCTATATTTTGAGTAAAATGGGAAAACACATGGGCTATGTAGCCATGGTTAGAATATTAGTGAAACTTGAAATCCAGATGCCAGCTTTGGTCAATGTACCTAGATGTTTTGTTTCTGCAATTACCTGGAATAATATGCATCTACGTAAGCATTGTATTTGCAGCTGCAGAGTCAACATCAATATGCTTTTCAACCAATGATATTTTGCAAAGATGCAATGACAGATATTTGACAAGGAAGAGAAAAGAATGCAACTGTGACGTAATAGAATATTGACTAAAAAGATATGATCTCGAGCATTTTGACTAAAAAGTATGTAGGTGGAATTCGATGTAAGTGGAAGCGAGTGTCTGTGTTTGATCATTTTTTTTGTTCTTGTCTAGGATAGACAGATGTCTTCTTTTTCTGCGCAATTGGGACAACTTGATCTATTTGTAAAGTCTTACCTAGAAAACTATGGGCTGCGTGCTTAGTTTGTATTGCACAACAGGTCCATTGAACATGAAAAAATTGTTTAGTGAAATCTAATTGTATGCATTTTATAAGATTCAGGTACAGATAGCATGCTCGTACACCCAGGGTTGGAATTTGACGGTATATGTTAGTTACGAAGGTTGGAATTCGACGGTATATGTTAGTTACGAGGCATTTTATCTATTAAAATATGGTTAAAAATTTTAACAAACAGTCTCAAAGAATCGGTAAACAATTTGTTAGGACTTATTTTTTAAGGTTAATTATTTTTTCAAATAGTTATTAATTTTTATTAATAGGTTTGTAATATATGTGTATGAGTATCCTGCAGCAGGTAGCATGTTATTATATATATGATAATAGAGATTGAAACTTTCCCACAAAATTCAGTGCTTTCTGGATAATTATATAAAAAAATTGGTATATATAATAATGGAGACTGAAACTTTGTCACAAGATCATGTTTATATAAAATTTGGTATGCTGCATATTACTTTTCCACCTTTTTTTGTTTCTTAAGTTTATCACTTAATTGAATTCATATGCATGATTCTTGCATGTGTTATTTTTGAGTTGTCTGTGTCATTCATAGTAGGTTGTTTTGTTCCACCCTCAATTTTCAAAGCACATCAATCAACAAAGAACATGGTAAATGAGTTCGATTATTATTTTTTAATAGGAAATTAATCTCCTTAATAAAAGCATATCTTTTAATCAAAAATTAAATTCCTTAATAAAAACACTATTGTTAGAAGGATATTTGTTTTAGTAAAACTTCATTGTCCAAGGATTATTTTTGCACTAGAACTTTGTGTAGATGGCAAGATAAAAGTTCAAAACTTCAAAAAATATTAATTGAAAGGACAAATGTAAAATGAAATTCCAACCCTCTGTACACCCTTTGCTAGTACTATCCAATGTTGAAACTGAGTATTGTTGGTCTCGTCTATCTATAATAGGCAACATTACACTTAGTTAATAAGTTTCCCTCGTAACAAAATTTATAGAATTTACATGAAATTACACTTAGTTAATAAGTTTCCCTAGTAACAGAATTTATAGCATTTACATGAAATTGTTGCTGCAGACAGAACAAGGAAGGTGCTCTTTTTTATTTAGAGAAATTGGCAGTGTGAAATCTCTATGTCAATGGCGTAGAAAGGAAAGCATTTGTACTATTTGACAATTGACAATTAGGATGGAATATTGTATGGCATGTCTAGATTTTTTGGCTATTGAGCTAAAAGAAGGAAAAAAAACAAAGGATAAAAATAAGAATGTGTGGAGGACATAGAAAAAATCCCAGGAGCCAATGTAAAATTCATGTGAGCCAATGCAATTGCCCGTTAGTGATTTTTTTCAGGCTTTTAGAAACGCCCTTAGGGCATAGAGGAATGTCTCTCCCTGGATGTAGATTCTTGTAGGGCATAGAAGAATGCTTTCTAGTGTTGTAGAAATGCTTGCATGCCATAGAAGAGTTCTTGCTGGCCAATGTAAATTCTTGGTTGGCATACAAGTGTGGCCAACAGATAGAGGCCTGAAAATGTTGCACATGCCTTAAATAGCTATAAACATGAAAAATTGTCCATAGTTTGTTCAGGAATTTATTGTAGTGAATAAAAAAAATGACAGTGAAAAGAAAAACAGGTTACAAGATGGCTTATGTCATTAAGCAACAAAGCTTGAAATAGGCCGCTATTATAGAAACATAAGAATTCAGCAAACATGAAACAAGATTCTTACCATAGTGTGCGGCATTGTTTGCATAAATTGTATTTTTGGTTCGTTGTAAAAGCAAATTCTGTCAAATCCTATTTGGTAGTATCTGAAGGAGAAAGTGAAAAAAGATGGCCAATTGTAAGAGTTACATAAATTCTTGAATATATGACATAATAAGCTTGTACCATATTATATGCAATTGTTTGTTGTGTGTACCTTGAGATTTGTAGCAAGGACAATTCATACATTAAGACAGTGCCATACATAGTGGTTTTTTCTAAACAAATATACTCTATGGCAGTAACCATGTTGCAGATACCCGCTACTGGGATTGGCTGGAGGCAAGTTCTGTAGAAAAGTTACAAGAACAAGATACAAAATCTTAGAATCATTTGTAGATCAAAATGGAATGGCCATCTAATTCAGTTGCAAGAATCCAAGCAATAAAAACATATATCTTAATGCACATGAGCCTAAAACTATCTTTACCAGCAGTGAATTAATTTGTAACGTCAAGGGGAATCATTTGGTTCAAATGTACAAGTTATACAAGATAACTTGAGCTTGAACTTAGGAAGTTAGAATTCGAAGAGCATTTTAAGCCTGTCGAATAAATAGTCAATATTGAAGAAGTTTTGTTGTATTATTAGATCAAGAATAAAAAGCAAGAACCAGGAGAATCAAAAGACCAACAACAGTTTGGACAAGTGTTCTTTCTATGATTCCATGAATAACAATAACAAACAGGCAGTTGTTTTCTTTTGTGTGGCGTAGCCATGGTATGATACATTGGTAAATGCAAAAAATGCACAATGTAGGGATCTACATGGAAAATTGACAATTTTTCTTTTTACTTGATGCTGTGGAATGGACGTTTGGCAGTATATGAGTATTCTAGTAAGACATGAAAGAAAAAGAGAAACTAAGAAAGTTTACAGTATTAATAAGAAAACATTGCAGCATTGTCCTGTCTTCCCTGAACCATCTAGTTGCAAATAAAGGAAAGGCGTTGCATATATTCAATAACATGCGTACTTTGTTCTTAAAGCAGAAGACCAGAATGACAATGATGCATGTTTCTTACCATAATATGTAGTTGCGATCATTTGGAGAATTTGAACCCCAGGTTTGTTGGAAACGAAAATATGTCAAATGTCAATGTTTCAGAAAATGCACAGAAAAGATCAGACAGATACATAAGTATGAATTCTCTACAAAATCATGAAGTAAGTATAGTAAAACCTTTTAGCACACCTTGTCCATGGGATGTATTCTAATAAAGTTGGGGCATTTCTTTGTTTGCTATCTCAAAATTTGGAGCAAATACAACTTAGATACTAACATAGTCTCTAGTGAATTGCATTTTTTGTTAATAGATTCGGTAAGAACAAGCACTCTAGAGGCGTATATATATCTATATCTATATATATATTTTGTTTATATATATATATATATATATATATATTCTTTTGCTAATGGACTTTATACCAAATCTAAACAAAAGATGCAAGAGAAAGAAAGAGAGCTTAGAAATACTTTGTGTATGAAAACATGTAAGGGAATGAATTTAGTCTTAGTAGTCCAAGAATCAAAAGAAATGGTACATAGCCAGTATTATATGTTCTATAACTATGTGCACGAATGCAAAGTGACATGACCAATATTTAATTTGATTGCCAATGGCTTATATGGCTTAGTCCATGGAATAACGAATTTGGTAATTTGCAAATATCAACAATGCCATGTGTCTATAAAAAGGCTAATATCTTTAGTCGATATGATATGTCGATATGATATGATGAGAAACCAAACAGATAAAACACCGTTTTTTCCCTACTTTTTTTCTCTTTTTAATCAGAAAACCAAATATGAAAAAGATCAAACAGTTGCATAGATTCCATTAAAAAAGTGAATGCTTTGTATAAAAGCTCAAATTCCAGTTTTCCTTTGTTCAAATAAAATGATGTTTTTTCATGTGCAGCATCCGTTAGACAAAATTTAAGCATTTATTGACAAGCAAACATTTGGATTTGTTGGCGCCAAGAAAAGAACAATGCTTTTCTGCAAAATAACAAAATTTAAATTATTTCTAGTTTTTCATACAATTTGACTTCATGCTATTTTTTAAGAATAGGCAGGAAACTTCAAACTTGCACTCCGTGGAGTCATATAGTGGAAAATATGTTTATGTCGCTTAGCAAAAAACAATTAAATATTTTGGGGTTCTTAAACTTTCAGATGATAAAATGACGACTGTTAGTCTCGATATATAGTAAATTTATTATATGTAATAAAAATGATCATATCAAAAAAAATTTGCAATGGAACCAAATGCATATTGATGCATATGACACGTGAACTAAGTTTCTGTTTCTTGCCCAAAAAAACATTGGAATCAAAGAAGATAATGTAGCTTTAAGCATATATGTCATAGTCTGTTATCCAATGGAACTAGAAAGACATATGTTAGATTTAATACTATTGAAAAATGAAATAGGATTCTAGGTTCTTCAAAAACTTGATTTTTTCCCCAAAATCCAAAAGTGTTTGGTGCTATATTTGTAGACATCATCTTTTCTTAATTTCAGCAATTATGTTGTCCATAGCTAGTGTCAAGAGTCCTTGTTGGCATATTGCTAGAAAATGGGACAATGTGGCTTAAATGCTCTTTGAATATTGTTCATATGAAATTTCAGCAATTGCTAGAAAATACTCTTCTAGCTGTGGTCTCTGCAAAGTGCATCCAATCGTACTATTTTATGTCTGAAAAATGAATTCTATTGCATCCAGTCGTACTATTTTATGTCTGTAAAATGAATTCTATGCAGTGGTTGGAATTGCTTCTTGTTTATTGTTTGTAGGATGCATAGCTGAATGAATTTTGTGCAAATTGCCGATACCACATTTCACAACATCGCCAGAATGGAGGTGCAAACACATGTTTTGCTTTTAACAATCCTTCTATCTGCATTGGGTATATATATTTACTAGTTCATTTAGTTTTTTTTTCTAGGTTTCGACCTCCTCCCCTAAAAAAGAAAAGCCAAGGCTCTGAACAAATAGGCGAAATATAGTAAAATCTAATATACTAAAATAGTCCTTTTTTTACGAATATCTATACAACTATGTTTTTTTAGCACTTCTTGTGCAAGTATTATTTTTTATTTTTTGTTGGGAGGGAAAACTATTGGAAAGGTACAACAGTATGAACTATTGATGTATATAAAAATGAGTTCAACATACAATTTACCTGAGTCTTTGATTCTAGAACCCTTAGAATTTTTTGCTTTGTAAATTCGTCATAAAGAACATGAAGAAATGCTGCCGAAGAAAGATGAAAAATGTGGCTTTCTCTAGGACTAGTTCTAACAATATTTTTGAAGAGGTACAATGGGGCGATGTCAATATATAATTTCTCCTGTATTTGTAAAACAAGATATTTGTAATGGTGAGCTAGATGTATCTTAAAGTAATTTAGATTTCAAAAACATAATTAGTTTCATAAAATGGCTTATAGTTGCCAAATCTAACATTATTTTTTTTCAGCAGAAAAAAACTAGTATTGATATTCATAGTGAATCAAATAGCACAATGATCATCCCGGTTCTTCAACAAGAAACCATATGCTTCAACAAACCCAGCTATAACAGCCTAGACAAAGTAGGACCAAGCTGCTCAACCAGTTCTCAAAACATCCAATTATAACTTAAAATCTAATACAGACAAGGCGAAAAAAATAATATCTTCCCAAAAAACTTGACCAAAAGAGATCCTTCAAAGAATAGTATAAGGGTAGTTAATCAAAAAAATATGTGACAACCATATCTTGAATGTCACTGTTCAACCATTCTTCCCATATAAGATCTCTGTCAATACCATCAAGAGCTTGTTTGGAAAGCTTGTCAGCCTGTGAATTGTGTTCTCTATAAATATGCTCAGGGAATATATGTTTATCCTGAATAATTCTGATGTAGGCTATCTTTGTTGTCACAGACTTTGTACTAGGATTTTCAATCCATACCAATTGATCTCTGTCCAAATTAATTTCAACTCATGCAGCATTAAGATCTCTGATATATTTACTATATCTAAATAGTACCATAGAATGAGGAATTTTCAAATCAACTAAATGACAAATGATTTATGTCAAAATAAACAAGATTTACAACTAAATGACAAATTATTTATGTCAAAATAAACAAGATTGACAGTTGCATGATCGTTTGTAGATTCTCCATCCTTGACACTCAATTCATACTATGTATTGTTTTGTTGACATCCAAAGACAATTGTGGCAATGGAACTAACAACATATTCTTTGTTTGATACCACAAGCACATTGATAGAGGTGTCTCATGGTATTTTGTAGTAAGTGAAAACTTTATGTATGCTATCAGTATAACCTTTTTCTAACAGTAAGATGGGGTACTTTGAATTTTTTAAATGTACATCATGAGGATACATTCTTCAAACCAATCTTGTGCAATCAAGATTGATCCTCCCATATAGGGGTGAACACCTTGTTTGCCTTCAGTGTAAAGCTTATTTCTCCCACATAGAGGTAATTGATCAAAGTAATGACGCTGTAAAGTTTTGTTCGACAAGGCTCCGGACTTGTGTGTCGAGTCATGATTCTCATGTGAACCTTCTGTATAAAGGTATCTATGGGATAGACCTCTTCTATAGAGGTGGACCTTTCGTATAAAGGTTATGCTTTACATAAAAGCATTTAATGTTGTGTGATGTATTATTAACCATGATCGCCACATTGATATTAAGTCTCCTTTAGAGATTGATCACCTCTAAAGTGAGTTAATTTAGCATATGATCATTTTGTCTAGAATAATATACTATGATAACAACATCCGATAATTCTTCTTAGTATAATGTAATGTGATGGATAATTAAAGTTAGCACATATTGGACATGCAGTAAAAGATAAAGAGATAAAGATAAATGCATAGAGAAAAGGAGAATTCAACTTGATTAGGAGATGACTAAGTGAACTCGAATTGTCAAGATTTAGTTAAAGCCACAATGTACACCTCGATTAAACTAAAGAAATAATAGTGGTCACTATAAGTAAATCAATCAACATGATTTCAGTTAACTAAGTGTTAAATAAGAAGGACTAGTTAACTAAAGTGTTTTCACTTTAGTTAAATTAAAAGATGACACTTCAATAAATCAAGGAGAACTCGAATTGATCACTACAATGATGTTATCAAGAAAGAATCAGTTAAAAAGAGTCAACTAAGTGACAACAAAGAAGATCTAGTTCATTAAGCGTTATTGCATGCAGACACTTATGTTAAACTAAAAGACGACACTTGATTTGCAACACTTGTATGATGACACTTAAGGTAGCCACCTAACTAAGTGGGCAAGCTTTCAGTTAAAGAGCGAGTTTATCCAAATAATCAATTCAATGAGTTAATGGACTGCATGAGAAGTGGGGTTCACTTCTTCATGCAAGATTGATGCATCCATATGGAGGGGCAGTTCATCCTGAATTTTGAAGCTAAAAGTAGAATTCAGTGCATGATAAGAATGTATAAATATGTTATATGAGATTAATGAATCTAGGGTGAAGTGAACTCTCTTCTCCATTGAAGGAAAGGTGCTTCTCTTTGTGTTGGGAACATTGGAAAACACCTCCAAATGATCTCTCTTCTCTATTGCTTTTTTATCTTCACCAAGAGTGTTTTGGTGATCTCTTATCTTCTAAAATAAATCTTCTATGTTATAAAAGAAAGCATTCTATGCTATCCATTATATTATACTGAGAAGAATTTTCAAGGTTTTTTTCTCATAGTGTTGTGTATTTTCCCCAGGGTATTACTTGTGTCATGGATGTATGAATTTCATGTGATTGAATTGTCTCATTGTTTCAAGTTTCAACATCTAAAGGAATTAAAGATCAAATATCAACCAAATATTAACATGGTATCAGAACTCATGGCGTGAAGGAGCTTAGTTTTGCCTGCCATCTAGAGTCTATGTAGATCTTGAGAACTTAAGCACAATATTTGAAGACTATGGCATCAATATCTATACGACCAGATGACCATCTTGAGGGAACCTCAAACATCAACACTTGGAAGACTAGGATTCCCAACATACTAGAGGAACATGACTTGGATAACTACGTATCCACTATGTCGGAGGAGCCTACAACTAATGTAGGGAAAATCAACTTCAAGAAGAATCAAGATAAGGCCAAACATATCATCTACGATTCGGTAAAAGATAACTTGATGCGTGTGATCACACCGCTGAAGACCACGAAAGAATGTTATGATACATTGACTAATCTATATGAGAAGAAGGCCCCAACTCAAAATAGGGCATTGAATATCAAGTTATGAAATCTCAAGATGGAGAAGGAGAAGACAGTGGCTTCCTTCTTCACTAAGATATCTCAGGTAAGAGATCAACTTGTTAGCATTGGAGTTGTTGTGGATGAATATGATCTCATCCAAACCGCCATTGATGGTATCCCCTCTTCATGGGAGACATTCTTGGTTGTTATCAATGGTCGAGAAGTGCAACCTAGGTTTGAAATATTTGTTGTTGTAAATGTAACTCCAGAATATATTCTTTTGTATATTATTATTGTATTATTATTGTACTTTTATTGTACCTCCATTGGAGATGTTTTTCCTCCATTCAGGGATGTCATTATTGTATTTGTTCATGTGAGCATATTGAGGTAAAACCTCCATTGTAAGTCGGGGAAATAGTCCCCAAAAGGATAAATGTAAAATGTATTTTTGAGCCTCCCTAGGAGAGGTAGGCCCAGTTATTTGAGGAAGTAAGCCCCATTCTGGATTTAGGTTAGTCACACATAAAGTATAAATAGGGACATGCTCTCCCTCATTTGGATACACACCAACAAGCAAGTTCGCTCCAAGGAAGAGAGAGAAGTTCACTGAAGAAGAAGAAGGAAGATGCAGAAGTCATCTTATGTTTGGGTTTTCTATATTAGTTTGATATTGTACTAAGTGACGAATCTATTACTAAAGAAGTTGTGGGGATGTCTCCTTTATGGTTTCCTCGAAAAAAATTATTGTGTTCTTGTGTATTGTTGCGCTTCTCTAGCTTTCAGATTAAAGATCTAACATAATTGAATTAAAGTGCAAACACTAACATGGTATCAAAGACACTCTGCAAGAAGGCACTCTAGAGAAGTAGAAAGCTACGATTTCCAAATCCAAGGTATTCTCTCAACAAATCATCCAGAAAAGAGGCCTAGGGTGTAGCAAAATTCTGTTTGGAGGATTTTTTAGTTTTTCCCTAATTTATGTTAGAACGAGGAAAACTAGGGATTCTTGTTCTGGGTAGTTCCATCTAGAGATAAAATTGAAAAGGAGGTCATTTCAACTCATCCTATAAGGTTTCATTTCCCTGTGGAAGCAGAATTCAAAACAGAGAATTTTCATTTTTGGCCCTATCACTATTGGTGGGGGGAAACTAGGGCACCAATTATTTTGCAATTCTATCAACATGTTTGGAAAAGGAATACATTTCTCAACTCACCTCAAGGAGGCAGATATTTCTATTGAAGTAGAATTTAAGATTCCAAATTAAAAAAATTAGGGTTTCTCTATCAAACCCTAGGTCAACTAGCTCTAGAACGAGGTCGGGCATATCAAATCGGTAAGATCTAATTCATTTCTATTTAGATTTGAGGTTCTCACATTAAAATGATAAATCACACCAAGCTTTAGCACAATCTTGAAGGAGCTTATAACTTCGAGGCATGGAAGTATAGAATTTCTCTCTTTCTAGAAGAGAATGATTTGGAAAAGCAAGTGAATGAGGAGGTTCTAGAACCAAACGGAGATGATGACAAAGCAATCCACAAGAAGAACATGATCAAGGCCGAAAGGGTCATTGCTAACTCCATCAAGGACAATCTCATACCTCATGTCACATATTTGAAGACCCCTAAGAAGATGTTTAATGCTTTGACAAAGTTATATGAAGGGAATAACATCAATCGAAATATGACTCTGAGGAACCAACTCAAGAATGTGAAGATTCAACACTCATAAACTCTTCAATATTACTTCACAAGGGTCTCTCATATCAAGGAACAACTTGAGGAAATTGAAGAGAATGTTTAAGAAGGAGAGATTGTGATGACTAACTTGAATAGTCTCCCAAGATAATGAGACTCATTCATTCAAGGAATATGCACCAGAAAGAAACTAATCAAGTTCAAGAGATTATGGGAAGAATGCACCCAAGAAGAAGCTGGATCAATAGAAAGAGAAGAAAAGATGGGAGCTAATGATTACCAAGCCCTAACTGCTCATACTAATAGGGATCAAAACAAGAGGGAGAATCACCATCACAAGAAGTCTAAAATATCCTAGAAGAATCATGGATTTAAAAGAGACCTCTCCAGTATTATGTGCTTCACATGTGATGAGAAAGGACATTATTCAAGAAATTGTCCTAGGAACAAAGGATCCTCTAGGAAAATCAACAAGAAGAGGCATCATGCACATAGTGCAGAAGATGATGAACCCGCAAGCAAAATAACAAAAGAAGATTCTTCAAGTGATGAATAATATGTATTGTAATAAATGAAGGTAACCGGTTACAAGGGTTCGTTCAGAAGGTTCCACCTCATAAGGTGAATCTAGAGATGACTTTCAGTATTACATGAAAGGAGTAGGACAAGCTCCAAAAAGTTGGACTCCAAAAAACATATAAAGATCAATGCTTTGTGGAAGAACCTCTCATCCATTTTAGCATTGGTTAAGATGAAGAAGAAGGAACACACAGATTCTACTACAGTACAAAGAACAAGTGATCTATAGTGTAGAATACTTTCTCAACATTTCCGATCATAAGCAAGAAATGCACAAGTCCTCAGAATCATGCAATAAAGTAGAACAAACTGTCAAAGACTCTAGTAGTTCCTGTAAGGAAGCATAGATGAAAAGGGAGTTCACCCAACAAAGAAACAAAGATAAGTATTTGAATTGTTATCAAATTGCTTAAATGATATTGTTCAACTGTGTACATATTTATATTCCTAGATTTAGGAAGTGTGTTATGCATGTTAGAGTTATTACATTGATGAACAATATAAGTTGCTAATATACATGTGATGGATAATTGGCCTATGGTACTGTACAACATTCCATTGATACTTATATAGAATGAAACCTCTTTGCTGACATTTTGGCAGTAGTGCACGCTCTTAATGATGTTCTAGTAGAGATGGAAGGAATCTAGAAAGTTACCATATGAATGCGAGATATGGATGAATGTTGTGTTGAAGCATTGGATAAGAGAATTGCATGACTCTATGACCTATGTATTTATGCATAAGACTATGATTTGAAAATTATGAAATTTTTCTAACCACACAAATGAATTTGACTTGTAGGAAAGATCATGTACCATCACCTACAAGATAATAATGATGAGACTTGTTCCAAAGAAGAAGTGACAATGATTCAACTATAATATTCAACAATATTTATGAAATCAAGCATACTACAGATGTACAAAGCGAGGGTTCTCTCAGAAAGAGGGAGTCGACTATAAAGAGATGTTTCTCTAGTGTCCAGACACACTTTCTTAGTGGTGGTTATTACACTAGACAGATGGTGTAATCAAAGTAGAAGTCGATATCGAGAAACCTCAAGGACTCGATACTCTCTAAAGAAAACCACATGTGCACAGATTGAAGAAGGTTCTGTATGGGCTCATAAGGCACCCGTGGGATAGAATGATGAGATCGAGGATCACCTAGAGTGATGAGAGATCAACCTTTACTACAATGTTGAAGATGAGGAGCTCATAGATGGGTCCAAGAGAGAACTTTAATATCTTGGTATCCAGTGACCTAGAGAGATGACATAGATGGATACATAGAATATCATCAAAAGAGAATACTTCTAGTCATTCCAGTAAAGAATGTCCCGATGCAGAGAGTAGAAGATGTAGAAGGAGGATATTGCTCAATTATAGAGGGTGGTGGAAATCTCCACTTCCGAGGGAGTGAATACAACACATATGGAGAGACATTATAACTTAACCTTTATCCGTGGAAAAGGTTTTTTCCACAGTATCTTAGGGATTTTCTCCAAATGATACCGGATGTCTCCCGTCACGAAGAGGAAGTTTATGTGGTACAGTTTGAAGCAGGCACCCAGGACATGGTACGACAGGATGAACAGTTTTCTGATGAGCTTAGGATTTACCAAGAGTAAAGTAGATTCCAAACTCTACTTCAAGGTTGAGGGCAAAAGACAAGTAATGTTACTGCTATATGTAGATGACCTGTTCTTAACAGGGGAGGATGAACTCATTGTAGAAACAAAATGAAGGCTTGTCGTAGAGTTCGAGATGAAGGACCTTTTAATGATGCACTACTTATTAGGTATGGAAGCATGGCAGAGTTTAGATGGGATTTTACTTGGTCAAGGAAAGTATGCAGTGGAGATTCTTAAGAGGTTCAGAATGATGGACTACAAGGCAATGGCCACACCAATGGCATCGAACTTGAAACTCTTGTGTGATATTTCTTTAGAGACAGTTGATGCCACGATGTATAGGGGTATGATTGGTTCATTAATGTACTTGACAAACAAAAGACCAAACATATGCTTTCATGTAAACACCCTGAGCTAGTTCCTGATAGATCCGAGACATGTTCAACTGATTGCTACAAAACATATATTGAGGTACCTGAATGGTACAATTGAGTATGGGCTCAAATATGCGATGAATTAGAAGATTAACCCGCATGGTTATGTTGACTCACGTTGGGCAGGTAATGCCACAAACAAGAAGAGCACTTTAGAATGCTGCTTCAGTTTGGGATCTAGTATGACCTCTTGGTTTAGTAGGAAGCAGTCAATTGTGGCACTGAGTATAGCTGAAGAAGAGTATATTGTAGCATAATCGGCTAGTTGTGAGGCAATATGGCTTTGGAATCTACTGTCATATTTATTTGGACTCGATTTAGAGGCGACTTGTATCTTTTGTGATAACCAGAGTTGTGTAAACTTTTCTGAGAACTTGGTGTTCCATGAAAAGTTGAAGCATATTGATATCAAGTACCACTATATCTGGGATATGGTGCATAAAGGAGCAGTGAAGCTCCCATATGTAGCGACAGACAAGCAGACAACGGATGTGTTGACCAAGCTGTTATCAAGAGTGAAGTTTGAGTACTTTAGAAAGAAGCTTGGTGAACATATCCAAATCGATGTTCCTTGAAATAAGGAGTGATGTGACATGTCCAGAAGACACAGGTGCACCAGGGATGTATATTACATGATGGAAGACGCAGGTAGTCCGGAAGGACGTAATACATCTGGGATGATCCTGGTCATATCCAAATGTGAGAAGATGCTGGTGGTCCATGGTTCATAAAGCATATGGGATGCGCCTAGACTGTATCTTACATGGTGGAAGACGGAGGTGGTCCAAAAGGACATAATGAATATGGGATGCTTATGGGATGTATCCCAATGTTTGAAGAAGCGTTCTGATTGAGAGAGTCCTAATACATCTGTGATGTATCCACTGGGTGGAAGACACAGATATTCCTTGGTTATATCTACTAGTTGGAAGACGTAGGTTCACTGCGAGAGAAACGCAATACATCTGGGTTTTATCCACTGGGTGGAAGACGTAGATGTTCTTGGGATCTATCCATTGGGTGGAATATGCAGATGTTCCTGAGATGTATCCACTAGGTGGAAGACGTAGGTTGTCTGGTGGAGATGGTATATGCACCTTGGTTGCTCTCCACATGAGATGATCCATATACACTAAGATGATAGTAGGACACACAGATGATTTCTATGGCAATGTAATATGTGGTGCTGGGTTTTACCTATTTGATGGATTGCTAGTATAGATGATGAAGTCCTAAATGAGAGCTAGGCCTAGATCCAACATGAAAAATGGATGGATCTGTAGAAATTCTCATTATGGACAGATTCGAGATATGCCACTAGTCAATGATCAACAAGATGAGAAGTACAGTAGCAGCGATGATGATGATCCAATGATGATGATGATCTAGTGATGATGATGTTGTCCAAAGATTGTGTCCAGGTGTAATGATGACTGTGTCGAGATAATACCTTCCTACTTAAGATTGAGTATTGTTGTAAATGTAACTTGGGAATATATTCTTTTTTATATTATTATTATATTATTATTGTACTTTTATTGTACCTCCACTGGATATTTTTTTCCTCCGTTCAAGATGTCATTATTGTATTTCGTCACGTAATAATATAGAGGTAAAACCTCCATTCTAAGTCAGGAAAATAGTTCCCAAAAGGATAAATGTAAAATGTATTTTTGAGTCTCCCTAGGAGAGGTCTGCTAGTTAGTTGAGGAAGTCGGCCCCATTGGGGATTTAGGTCAGTCACACGTAAAGTATAAATAGGGAGGTTCTCTCCCTCATTTGGATACACACCAAAAAGCAAGTTCTCTCCAAGGAAGAGAAAGACAAGTTCATTGAAGAAGAATAAGGAAGCTGCATAATTCATCTTATCTTTGGGTTTTCTATATTCGTTTGGTATTTTACTAAGTGATGAATCTATTACTGAATATTTTCTGGGGTTTTCTCCTTTATGGTTTCCCCCCCAAAAAATCTTGTTTTCTTTTGTATTGTTGTGCTTGTCTATCTTTTAGATTAAAGATCTAACATAATTGAATTAAAGTGAAAACACTAACAATAATGTGGAATGACTGTATCCAAGAGGGAGGGCGAACCCAAAGCAAATATATGTGCACTAAAGAAGAAAATATTTCCCGAGTCATGGAAATAATGAAGAAAGGAAAGGAACCCTTCTTCCAAAAGAAGTTATCTCATCCAAAGAAGAAGGAGTTCAACAAAGGCTTTGACAAGTGAAAAGCTAGATTCTTCAATTGCAACAAGAAAGGCCATTTCTCAAGAGAGTGAAAAGAAAAGCAGAAAGCAAAGTTTCATGCTTCTACTTCCATAGACGATGAAACCAATCAAAATAATGCATGTGACTAAAAGGAGGCAAGAAGGGATTTTTACCTTGTCTCATCCCTTTTGATATCCATCATCACAAGTGCATAAAAATGGTTGATTGAAAATGGTGTATCCAAACATATGACTGGTTACAAGTGTGCCATCACTGAGCTAAAGGAGAAAATGTTCACATGCATGGTAGAGTTGGGGGACAACACAACATATTCGATCCAAGGAGTTGGATCTACCTCAGTCCAGCTGATTACCGGTGATATTCTACATGTGGAGGGAATTCTATATGTTCCAGGATTGAAGAAGAACCTCCTTTCAGTGTCAATTCTTAAAGATAAAGGATTCCAAGTTATCTTCATGGATAACAAAGCACTTTTAGGGCCAAAGAACAAAATCCTAGAATCTGCTGCCACGATTGGAGTTTGAGAGGGAGGACTCTACAAGGTACCTGGGAAGTACATTCAAGCTATGATTCACCACGCTATCATTCCATGTGAGCTATGGCACTGAAGGGTTGGACACCTGCACTACAAAGCGCTACCAAGACTTCAAAAGATGGTAAAACGTATGCCCATATTTTATTTTGAGCATGATAGTGTAAGTTGGGGTTGTGCACTTGGGAAGAATGTTAAGAAAAAATTTTCCAGCAATACTACTAGATATAAAGGGATTTTAGATTTAATATATTCTTATGTATGTGGTCCCATGTCATCCCCCTCCCTGAGTGGCATCTTATATTATGTATTGTTCATAGATTATTTTTCTAGGAAGTCATGGATTTATTTCATGAAGGCTAAAAGTGAACTCTTAGAAAATTTAAAGAGTTTAAAGCCGTAGTTGAAAATCAGATAGAAAATCACATCTGTGCTTTAAGGTTTGATAATGGAGGTGAATTTGATTCATATTCATTTAATGAGTTATGTAGTGATGCAAGAATATGCAAAAAATTAACAGTACCATACAACCCTCATCAAAATGGAGTTTCCAAAAGAACGAATAGAACCATATGTGAGGCTGTCACATACCCCAATTTTGTGAAAATAATGTAATTATTTTATCATATTTCTAAGACATTATGTTAAATTTAATGCTTAGTAGAAATTGATGACTTAGCAGAGTCACTAGAAATGGAATGTAATTCTGAATATTTTATTATTAATAAACAAATTATGGAGACAACAGCATGGGAGAGCTGTTAAAAGAGGTTACTGGTCTAACTGGTGGAGGGAACTAGGTGGAAAGGCAAAAGACAAGTGGCAGCATCCTCAAACACTTCCTAAGTTGCAGGTGGCAACTTCCCTATATTTTGGGGTCATGATTCCCCAAGAAAGTGGAATCTGAGCAGGTGGCTCATTAATGACAGTTAACCCAACAAAGACCTAGGCAATCTTTTAAATAGTACTCAATGAACTGAGCTGGGGGTTCAACATTGTTCTGGAGGGAGAATACATTCAGGTGAATTCTATTCAGGAGTCCCATTGAGGAAGAGGGAAAATACAGTAAGGGAGTGTTTGATATGGGATGCTACAGTAACTTGGTTCCAGTTTAGCTGTTTTGGCTGAGTGAATTAATATGCTGCACCTAGTTCCAGCCAGGGAGACCAGAGCAAGCTCGGGGGTCCTGAGAAGTGCTGTCTGGGCACTCTCCAGGAGTTGGTAGGGAGGAACAGCCTCCCATAGTTGTTGTTGTCTACAGTTGACACAGGTTCTGCCACTTATTCCTGCTGTTTATTGAGAAATATGAATGTAGATTATGATTATCTCCCCTATGTCTGAACAGGGTTATTTCCAGTAGAAGTTAGCATTTCTAAATTGTTAGTAGATAGATTCTGCAGAATTTCTATGTCTCAGAAATTTCCTAGTAGCATTATTATCTTACAGTTCAAATATTTGTTTTATGCATGATACCTTGTTTTTTTATTATTATCAGTAATAGAATGTTATTGTGATTTTTCACTTAGTTATTACAATAGTTATATAGATAAGTAAAGGCTCATTATACAGTAATTAATTCTTGGAAAAATAAACTTGTTTAAACAATTATAGGAACAGAATTATAGATAACCATACAACCACAATAAATTTATTAACATAGATAATATAGCAGGTACAAACCCTAGCTAACAGATGTATAAGTCAATATCTGTCATAAGAATGGACGATCCAAATTATTTTAGTTATTTACTTATTGACAGAACATACGAAAAGACTGACGGAACCTTTATTGACTCAATATCAAACCAAACCACAGTTCAGCCATATCTTTCACCTTTTAACTATTTTGTTTCTTTCGACAAAATTTTAACTAAACAAAACAATTGATCATTTAAACAAGAAACAGTTGGCAAAGTTTGACCTAGTTATTAAACTTTCAAACAGAAGGTTTTAAAGACAGAAACAATAACTAGCTCGAGGCTGAGCTTATACAAAGTAGTAATATTTTCCCTTATAAGTCATAATCATGTTAGCAGAACCGTATATCTAGCTCACTATCGAGGTCAAATCCTTTAGTTATATATTTTATGTGAATGTACAGTACCGACAAGTCCTACCCTAACAATACATAAATCATCTAACAAGGCAATACTGTAAAGTTTGAATGGATGTCTATCCTAAAATTAAAAATACATGCCACACATAATAGCTTGAGACCTACAGGAGACATTTAGACGTAGCATCCTAACAATTAAATTCATACAATAATTTTATCTACGGCTGTAGTCTTTTTATTTATATAAGTAATCAACATAAATCTCCGAACCTGGAACACACACACCATACATCGAGTCTATCTTACAGAATGGTTGTAACAAATCTTTTCTTTATAAGTTACAAATTATACAAGAAAAACGCAGGAGAAAAACCTTTGATATTACAGTATCCAACATACGACTGAGTTCTCAAATCCATTTAAACAAAGATTTAGTTATTATAATATAAAACATCGAATTCAAAGAACAATGCAGACATAGAATAGGCTTTCATATAATACACAAGCTGTATTAAGATGATTTCTGAAAACACAGGTAATAAACCCCAAACGAAGTACAGGTACAGTATAAAACTCGAGGCCGTAACCCCATCATCCTGAGTAGGCTCATAGCCATACGTTATACATAAATTAAACCCTAAACACCTTTAGCAAAAAGGATTATTTTACAAATGACTGAAGACAGCCTCAAAACCGAACAGCACATAGTTAGCCACAAGGGTGGTCCTTCATGATCAAACTAGACAAACAACCAACAAGGAGGAACGCTGTGGTAAAAGACCAGGCTTACCCGGTTATGCAACCAACAGCCGAAGCATGAAGTCACCCATTGCAAATGGAATACGAGCCTGCAACAAAACAAAAACCTTATCAAAAAAAAAATCATTTATATAGAATTGACGAGCTTTAAACAACTTATCGTATTCAGAAATCAAGGTTGAAACTTATAGCTTACCCGAGGTTTGAATGAAGTCATGCTCAGTAAGAAGACTGATAGCCATGAGCAACAGTTGGGTGAACCCTCTCGTTTTCACCGGCACGAACCAGCTGACTGATAACAAGGAGCATATGCAACCGTGGAAGCTTCAAACAGAATCAAGCTTTAAACTTAAGGCCACGATGTGACAGGGGTTCTACATTAAACAACGAAATACAAACCCTAGAATATTGACCAATTACAGCTACTAAACAATGAGCACGAATGAATCTCAGACAAAGCTAGGGACATTTCGAAGGATAAGGCAGCATGCAAGTTGTTAAAACACTGTAATAATGGCGACCAGACCCGTAAGAGAACTCCAAGGATAAACCCTAGGCACTATAACATTTCCTTAGCTGTCAATAGTTAATGATAAAGACTTGCAGACAATAACAGTAAGCGAAGGAATGAAAATAGCCCAAGAACTGTAACAACAAACGCCACCACATAGCATAGACCTGGAGAGGTTGCAGAGGAGGACTCGAGCCCGAAGGTGAAGAAAATGACGAGGTAGGGTTTGATCCAGTGTTTTAAATCACCCAACACTTGGTCGTCGATGAAACACGTAGTAGTTTAATATTTCAGAGTTGTGGGTCGAGGGTCTATAGTCCCACGAGGACTCCCAATAATTGTTAATCAATTAAAAATCATTATAAGAATATCTTTTTACAATATTAATCCATAGTGCAAACTTGCCAAAATGCCATATTCATCCATGCTGTCAATTATTGTTTTGGACTAACCATATTACTCGAATCAACAATCTTTACAAACATCGCAATGGATGATATTTTTATCATTGATGCTAAATAAGAACTCCTTTTATATATATATAGAATAAGTGGTGTATGAATTTTTATAATGGCTGGTCCTTATACTATTCTTCTATTAATTAAAAACCCTAGAATAATGTCTTATTACCTTGTTTTTCATTCAACAAACTTGCTTGGCCAATAGTACTCAAGTTAGAGACTTGGAGCCTATTACAAACATAGATCATATGTTAGATTATTATAAAAAGTGCCAAAGGAGTAGTTAACAAGTAAATCAACACTATTTGCAACTTTCCACCAAAATTTATAGCCTAGAATTATGGTGAAAGAATAAGAGATACAACATCTCTATCATTCTCTAAGTTAATACAGAGATGTAGAACATAAATAGATGACGTCTCTATATGGAGATAGCATTGCAAGGATGCGAAAAAATTGATTTTTGTTTCACGATAAAACTTTAAATTATGCAACTCATAATTGTTGGCGTAAGAAATAATAGACCTGTGTTATCCTTATTACACCTTTTGTTCAATCAAATACGATAATGGAGACAAAGAACAGTTTTCAAATAAGCAATTCTTCAGGTTTTTAACAATAAAAGACAGGTATCAACAAGACATAGCAAGTATCTTTAACTCCTCAATTAACTTGTAAAAGAAAGCATGATCGAAAGTTTGAACTAGGCATGATGCAAAAAGTATTCTACCTTCCAGGCTTGATAAACCTGATTGCATGGTTAGACTTTTTCACTGAATGAGTTGGCATAGCTAAATTGACTTATGATGCTTTAAAAATTATTTCGGCGGCCGACATTACCTGTGTATCTGTAAGAGAAGAAAAATCCGTTGCGTTAGCTCGAAAGTTAAGTAAAACAGTCCATCATGGCAATTCCCCCTTGCGGTTGAAAAACAGAAACACAATCAGTAACAATCAAGAAAACTCATAATAATCTTGAAGCATAACAAACACCTTTCAGACACACTTACAATCACGTAAGTTCAACAGACAGTTAATTGACTACATTAATATCATTTATTGTTATCTTAAAAATTTTTAAATTTTTTCGAAATTATCGGGTTTTGACATGTGGTATCAGAGCATGGTTCATACACTAGGCCTTAATATGGCTCCACTAGATTCCGCAGAACAGTGCCAAAGAAAAGAAAAATTTGTATATCTGTATAATGTTACTAACTTGTATTTTCTGTTTCATCACACAGAGTAGAAAATTTTCCTTTTTCTGAATCTAACAGGCAGGTATGGAAAAGCTAGGAGAATATGCTGAGGAGGAATCTCCAAACACTGTGACAAGACAGATGTCGAGAGAACCTGTGACAGAGGAGGTAATTGCTCACTACTCGGAACTGATGCAGACCATAAAAGGTTTAAAGACAGAAATAGAAATAGTCAAGAAGGATAATGAAAGGATTCTGAAAACTCAAGAGCAGCTAAATCAACTATTGATAGAAAAATTTCAGACAGAAGGAAGGAGCAAACGAGCTGACTCAGAAGAAGCTAGTCATCAAAGAGGGTCTAAAAGGATGAAACCAACTAAATCTGACAGCAGTTCATCATCTAAAGAAAGAAGGGAACAACATAGATTTTGCACTACTAGTGACAGCAGTGAAGCTGAGTTGCATAACAGAAGAAAAAAGTACAGACCTTAAGAAGAAATTTCTGGGGAGTTTAAGAAAATAAAACCCCCAACATTTAACGGAGAATCTGAAATAGGAGAAGAGGCAGAATCTTGGTTATCCGGGATGAGAAAATATTTTCAGATTTATAACTATTCAAATCAGTTGAAGGCACGAATGGCCATCTACAACCTTTCTGGAAAGGCAGACATATGGTGGCAAGACCTGAAAAGGGTCAAGGGGATTAAAGAAAAAGAAGTTAATTGGAGTACTTTTAAAAGGTACTTCAAAAAGAAATTCCTGTCCGAATAGTATTATGAGGAGAGGGCCAAGGAATTTTATGAATTAAAGCTAGGATCTATGACGATGAAGGACTTAAACAGTAAGTTCTTAAGTATGTTAAGGTATGTGCCGTATTTTGTCGAAGAGAAACCAAAAATACAGCGGTTTCTTAGCTGTCTGCCCTATCATATCAAGGACATAATTGAATACGATAACCCCAAAACGCTGGAAGAGGCTATGCGAAAGGCTAATTTTTGTTATGAACAGAATAAAAAGAAAGAAGGGATAGCCAGCTGGAAAGATAAAAAGAACAACAATCAGCCTGAGTATAGGAAAAAGGAGTTTGTACCCCAGAAAAGTTTCAAAAATAACAAGAACAGAACCCTGTTTAATGGTAAAAACTTCCAGGGAAGCAAAAATGGAGTTACTAATAACTCCAGTAACTTCAAGGGCAGTAAGGAGGTTCCTAACAATCACGGGAATTACACTAAGAATTTTGAACGGAAGGAGCCTGTTAAGTGCTGGGAGTGTAATGGCCCACATTATGCATCAGTTTGCCCAAATCGAAAGAAACAAATCAGCAATATTCATACTATACAAGAAGAGATGACTATTGGAGACTTTGCAAGGACTATGCCCCGAATCAATGTAGCATTGGAAAACCGCCAAGCTGACTATCAAACTTCCTTGGTGGAAGTAGGAGGTATGATTAACAAAACCCCTGTAACTATTTTAATAGATCCAGGTGCTAGTATTAGTTATATTTCACCCCAGCTAGTAGAAAAATGTAATCTAACTGTTGAAAGGTTTGATAATTCCTGGTTTGTACAACTAGCTACTAGGGCAAAAAGGATAGTAAACTGTTATGTTAAAGAATGTACTTTAGATATGAATGATTTTCAAACTACTGTTCAATTAAATATTCTGCCACTTGGCTCGTATGACATGCTTATTGGTATGGACTGGTTAGAACAACATAAGGTAGTTTTAAACTGTTTTGACAAAACTTTTAGGTGTGTAAAAAATGATGGACAGCCTGCAACTGTTAGGGGTATTCCTAGGAAAATAGTAGTCAGGCAGATTTCTGCTTTACAACTTAAAAGGGCAGTCAGAAAAGGGTGCAAAGCCTATGCTGTAACTATTACAGATGAGACAGATAAGTCTGAAGGCAACAAGATAACAGTAGAAGACATCCCTGTAGTAAATGAATTTACTGATGTTTTCCCGGAGGAAATCCCAGGATTACCTCCCAAAAGGGAACTGGACTTTACAATTGAACTTGTACCAGGTGCAGTACCCAGTTCAAAAGCTCCGTATCGTATGAATATTTTGGAGCTTAATGAATTAAAAACTCAGTTAAAAGAGTTAATAGACAAGAATTACATTCGAACCAGTGTGTCCCCTTGGGGAGCACCAGTAATTTTTGTTAAAAAGAAGGACGGAACTATGTGACTTTGCATAGATTACCGTCAACTGAACAAGATGATGATTAAAAATAGATATCCATTACCTCGCATAGATGATCTGTTTGATCAGCTACGTGGAGCTACGGTGTTCTCTAAGATAGACCTGAGATCGGATTATCATCAAGTGAGGATTAAAGAAGAGGATATATTCAAGACAACTTTCGGAACGAGATATGGACATTATGAATTTGTCGTAATGCCATTCGGGCTTACTAATGCCCCAGCCGTCTTTATGTGTCTAATGAACAACATAATGCATAAGTACTTAGATAAATTTGTTGTCGTATTCATTGATGTCATTTTAGTTTATTCTAAGAATTAAGAGGAGCATAAAGAACATTTACGAATAGTTTTACAAGAACTACGATAGCAGCAGCTCTTTGTGAAGTTCAGTAAATGTGACTTCTTCAAAGATGAAATCCAGTACTTAGGACATGTAGTCACCAAGGAAGGGATTTCAGTTGATCCTGAAAAGATCTGGGCAATTGAAGAATAGCCAGTACCAAAAGACGTAACAGATGTTAGGTCCTTCATGGGAATTACCGGTTACTACCGGAGATTCATTGAAGGCTTTTAAAAAATAGCCAACCCAATCACTTCCTTGCAAAAGAAAGGCAGGAAGTTCGATTGGAATGAGAAGTGTGAAGAAAGCTTTAAGAAATTGAAGACTTTATTAACAACCGCGCCTAACTTAAGAATAGCAGATCCTAATAAGGATTTTGTAGTCTGCACTGACGCTTGTAATGATGGTCTAGGCAGAGTGTTGACTCAGGATGGACATGTCATTGCCTATGAGTCTAGGAAGCTGAAAATTCATGAAAAGAATTATGCCACTTATGACTTAGAATTAGCTGCTGTTATTCATGCATTAAAAATGTGGCGACACCACTTAATAGGCAGAAAATTTACTCTAATGACTGATAATAAGGGTCTGAAATACCTTTTGGACTAGCCTAACTTAAATGCAAGACAAGCCAGGTGGTTGGCCTTCTTAAGTGAGTATGATTTCGAAATTCAGCACATAAAAGGAAAGGAAAATAAGGTGGCTGATGCTTTGAGCAGAAATGCAAGGCTGAATTTTGTATCAGCTAGCAGCACTTATACCTCTGATTTGAATGAACAGTTGGCTGAAGGGATAAAATCAGATGAAAATTATCAGCACTTACAAGCTACAGCTAAAGAAGCACCTACAGAAAGTTTGATAAAGGGTTATAGTCTAAATAAAGATGGATTTTTATTGTTTAAAGACAGGCTGTATATAAATGCACCTAAAGTTAAACTGTTAATTCTGGATGAGGTTCATAAAACCCCTTATTCAGGACATCCAGGCTACCAGAAAACCGTCACTGTGTTGAGAAAAGATTATTTTTGGCCTAATATGAAATCTGAAACAACTGAGTATATAGCTAGATGTTTAGACTGTCAACATGTAAAAACGGAACACCAGCATTCAGCTGGGTTACTGCAACCTTTGCCTATTCCTAGTTGGAAATGGGAGATAATTAGTTTAGATTTCATTACGGGATTACCCAAAAATCAGCATCAGAATGATTCAATTATGGTGGTAGTAGATAAATTGAGTAAATTAGCACACTTTATTCATGTTAAAACCACTTAGAAGGCTGCAAACAGAGCTGATATCTTTTTAAAACAAATTTTTCGGTTACATGGTGTCCCAAAAGTTATTATTTCAGACAGGGATCCTAAATTCACTGGGAATTTTTGGAAATCCTTGTTTAAAGGATTAAATACCACACTGAATTTCAGCACTTCCTTCCATCCTCAGACGGACGGACAAATTGAAAGAGTTAATCAGGTACTGGAAGATCTGCTAAGAATGTATGTTAAAGATCAACCAGGTAAGTGGGAGGATTATTTACATTTAGCAGAATTTGCATACAATAACAGCTATCAATCGTCAGCTAAGTTTAGTCCTTTTGGAATTCTGTATGGACGTAAATTTAACACTCCTATCTCTTGGAGTAATCCAGTAGATAGATTAGTGTTAGGACCTGACTTATTAAAAGAGATGGAACAAATTGTGAAACAAGTGCAGGTAAATTTGAAGATTGCCCAGGATCGGCAAAAGAGTCAAGTAGATTTGAAAAGAACTCCTAAAGAGTTCCAGGTAGGTGAACATGTGTTCATCAAGGTAAGGCCAAAGAAGAGCTCCCTAAGATTGGGAAGATGTGCAAAATTAGCGCCACGTTACTGTGGACCGTTTGAAATTTTATCTAGAATCGGTCAAGTTGCTTATCAACTAGCATTACCACCTAATTTAAAAGTACACAATGCTTTTCATATTTCTATTCTGAAAAAGTATGTTCATGATGCTACTCATGTTATTGACTGGAACATTGTATAGGTAGAACCAGAAGGGGAAGTTCTGGTGGAACCGGATTGTGTCCTTGGGAGGAGCGAAATTACTCTGCCGAACCGCACAATTGGACAGCTGAAGGTGCAATGGAAGCACCTTAGTCCTGAAGAAGCTACCTGGGAACTGGAAAGTAAGATGTGGGAAGCATACCCAAATCTATTCCAGTAGGTGGCTGAAGATGAAGAATAAGTAACATCGAGGACGATGTTACATTTTAAGGGGGTGTGTATGTCACATACCCCAATTTTGTGAAAATAATGTAATTATTTTATCATATTTCTAATACATTATGTTAAATTTAATGCTTAGTAGAAATTGATGACTTAGCAGAGTCACCAGAAATGGAATGTAATTCTGAATATTTTATTATTAATAAATAAATTATGGAGACAACAGCATGGGAGAGCTGTTAAAAGAGGTTACTGGTCTAACTGGTTGAGGGAACTAGGTGGAAAGGAAAAAGACAAGTGGCAGCATCCTCAAACACTTCCTAAGTTGCAGGTGGCAACTTCCCTATATTTTGGGGTCATGATTCTCCAAGAAAGTGGAATCTGAGCAGGTGGCTCATTAATGGCAGTTAACCCAACAAAGACCTAGGCAATCTTTTAAATAGTACTCAATGAACTGAGCTGGGGGTTCAACATTGTTCTGGAGGGAGAATACATTCAGGTGAATGCTATTCAGGAGTCCCATTAAGGAAGAGGGAAAATACAATAAGGGAGTGTTAGATATGGGATGCTGCAGTAACTTGGTTCCAGTTTAGCTGTTTTGGCTGAGTGAATTAATCTGCTGCACCTAGTTCCAGCCAGGGAGACCAGAGCAAGCTCGGGGGTCCTGAGAAGTGTTGTCTGGGCACTCTCCAAGAGTTGGTAGGGAGGAGCAGCCTCCCATAGCTGTTGTTGTCTACAGTTGGCACATGTTCTGCCACTTATTCCTGCTGTTTATTGAGAAATATGAATGTAGATTATGATTATCTCTCCTATGTCTGAACAGGGTTATTTCCAGTAGAAGTTAGCATTTCTAAATTGTTAGTAGATAGATTCTGCAGAATTTCTATGTCTCAGAAATTTCCTAGCAGCATTATTATCTTACAGTTCAAATATTTGTTTTATGCGTGACACCTTGTTTTTTTATTATTATCAGTAATAGAATGTTATTGTGAGTTTTCACTTAGTTATTACAATAGTTATATAGATAAGTAAAGGCTCATTATATAGTAATTAATTCCTGGAAAAATAAACTTGTTTAAACAATTATAGGAACATAATTATAGATAACCATACAACCACAATAAATTTATTAACATAGATAATATAGCAGGTACAAACCCTAGCTAACAGATGTATAGGTCAATATCTGTCATAAGAATGGACGATCCAAATTATTTTAGTAAGTTTATTTAATTATTGACAGAACATATGAAAAGACTGACAGAACCTTTATTGACTCAATATCAAACCAAACCACAGTTCAGCCATATCTTTCACCTTTTTAACTATTTTGTTTCTTTTGACAAAATCTTAACTAAACAAAACAATTGATCATTTAAACAAGAAACAGTTGGAAAAGTTTGACCTAGTTATTAAACTTTCAAATAGAAGGTTTTAAAGACAGAAACAATAACTAGCTCGAGGCCGAGCTTATACAAAGTAGTAATATTTTCCCTTATAGGTCATAATCAGGTTAGCAGAACCGTATATCTAGCTGACTATCGAGCTCAAATCCTTTAGTTATATCTTTTATGTGAATGTACAGTACCGACAAGTCCTACCCTAACAATACATAAATCATCTAACAAGGCAATACTGTAAAGTTTCAATGGATGTCTATCTTAAAATTAAAAATACATGCCACACATAATAGCTCGAGACCTACAGGAGACATTTAGACGTAGCATCCTAACAATTAAATTCATACAATAATTTTATCTACAGCCGTAGTCTTTTTATTTATATAAGCAATCAACATAAATCTCCGAACCTGGAACACACACACCATACATCGACTCTATCTTACAGAATGGATGTAACAAATCTTTTCTTTATAAGTTACAAATTATACAAGAAAAACGCAGCAGCAAAACCTTTGATATTATAATATCCAACCTACGGCTGAGTTCTCAAATCCATTTAAACAAAGATTTAGTTATTATAATATAAAACATCGAATTCAAAGAACAACGTAGAAGACTGATCGTATTCATTCCATCATCGTATTCAGAAATCAAGGTTGAAACTTATAGCTTACCCGAGGTTTGAATGAAGTCATGCTCAGTAAGAAGACTGATAGCCATGAGCAGCAGTTGGGTGAACCCTCTCGTTTTCACTGACACGAACCAGCTAACTGATAACAAGGAGCATATGTAACCGTGGAAGCTTCAAACAGAATCAAGCTTTAAACTTAAGGCCTCGCCGTGACAGGGGTTCTACATTAAACAACGAAATACAAACCCTAGAATATTGACCAGTTACAGCTGCTAAACAATGAACATGAATGACTCTCAGACAAAGCTAGGGACATTTCGAATGATAAGGCAGCATGCAAGCTCTTAAAACACTGTAATAATGGCGACCAGACCCGTAACAGAACTCCAAGGATAAACCCTAGGCACTATAACATTTCCTTAGCTGTCAATAGTTAATGATAAAGACTTGCAGACGATAATAGTAAGCAAAGGAATGACAATAGCCCGAGAACTGTAACAACAAACACCACCACATAGCATAGACCTGGAGAGGTTGCAGAGGAGGACCCGAGCCCGAAGGCGAAGAAAATGACGAGGTAGGGTTTGATCCAGTGTTTTAAATCACCCAACACTTTGTCCTCGATGAAACACGTAGTAGTTTAATATTTCAGAGCTGTGGGTCGAGGCTCTATAGTCCCACGAGGACTCCCAATAATTGTTAATCAATTAAAAATCATTATAAGAATATCCTTTTACAATATTAATCCATAGTGCAAACTTGCCAAAATGCCATATTCATCCATGCTGTCGATTATTGTTTTGGACTAACCATATTACTCGAATCAACAATCTTTACAAACATCGCAATGGATGATATTTTTATCATTGATGCTAAGTAAGAACTCCTTTTATATATATATAGAATAAGTGGTGTATGAATTTTTATAATGGCTGGTCCTTATACTATTCTTCTAATAATTAAAAACCCTAGAATAATGTCTTATTACCTTGTTTTTCATTCAACAAACTTGCTTGGCCAATAGTACTCAAGTTAGAGACTTGGAGTCTGTTACAAACATAGATCATATGTTAGATTATTATAAAAAGTGCCAAAGGAGTAGTTAACAAGTAAATCAACACTATTTGCAACTTGTCACCAAAATTTATAGCCTAGAATTATGGTGAAAGAATAAGAGATACAACATCTCTATCATTCTCTAAATAATACAGAGATGTAGAGCATAAATAGATGACGTCTCTATATGGAGATAGCATTGCAAGGATGCGAAAAACTTGATTTTTGTTTCACGATAAAACTTTAAATTATGCAACTCATTATTGTTGGCGTAAGAAATAATAGACCTGTGTTATCCTTATTACACCTTGTGTTCAATCAAATACGATAATGGAAACAAAGAACAGTTTTCAAATAAGCAATTCTTCAAGTTTTTAACAATAAAAGACAGGTATCGACAAGACATAGCAAGTATCTTTAACTCCTCAATTAACATGTAAAACAAAGCATGATCGAAAGTTTGAACTAGGCATGATGCAAAAAGTATTCTACCTTCCAGGCTTGATAAACCTGATTGCATGGTTAGACTTTTTCACTGAATGAGTTGGCATAGCTAAATTGACTTATGATGCTTTAAAAATTATTTCGGCGGCCGACATTACCTGTGTATCTGTAAGAGAAGAAAAATCCGTTGCGTTAGCTCGAAAGTTAAGTAAAACAGTCCATCATGGCAATTCCCCCTTGCGGTTGAAAAACAGAAACACAATCAGTAACAATCAAGAAAACTCATAATAATCTTGAAGCATAACAAACACCTTTCAGACACACTTACAATCACGTAAGTTCCACAGACAGTTAATTGACTACATTAATATCATTTATTGTTATCTTAAAAAATTTTAAATTTTTTCGAAATGATCGGGTTTTGACAGAGGCTGCAAAAGCTATGATGCATGATCAAGAATCAAGATATGTCTACCTCATTGTGGGAATAAGCCACCAGTACAACTGTGTACATCTAGAATAGAATCATGCATGCCATTATAGATGAGAATACACTCGAAGAAGTGTTTACTGGTGAGAATCCAGACATCTCACACTTGAAGATCTTTGGGATCCCAGTATATATTCATGTACCAAAAAAAAATAGAACAAAGATGGATCCTTCCAAAAAGAAAGGAACCTTTGTTGGTTATACCAAGTCATCCAAAGCATACCGAATATATGTACTTGGTGAGATACACATTGATGTCATCTAAGATGTTACCTTCCATGAGGAAGTTTCTTTCAAAAGATAGAACGAGATTCAATTTGATTCAGAGATGGAGGATCTTAAGTTTGATTCACCCCCTTCAGTGTTTGAGAGGGAGAAACCAGAAGATGCCTCAGATTCACTATCTCCTAAAGAACCGGTAGCATTGGTTGAGAGGTCACATGATGAACCTCCTACTAAAAGAAGATCTTCCCGGTGCCAATATATCTTACAAAATGAAGAGAAACCTGGAGCACCAATAGGCTCATCCAAAGAGTGCAAGAAACTAACAAATATTCAGGGTATGTTGCACTGATGAGTCACATCAGTGACTAAGAACCATCCGCATATGAAGAAGCTGCAAACCAACAAATTTGGAAAGATGCTATGACAGAAGAGTATAACTCTATAATGAAGAATGATGTTTGGGAGGTTTTTACCGAACCTGATGGGAAGTCCATTATGACTTCCATATGGTTTTGCAACATAAATCATGTTGCAGATGGTTTTACATGATAAAGCATTGAGAAGTATTTAAATCCAAATTCATTGCCAGAGGTTTCTCTAAAAAATAAGGTATCAATTATGATAAGACATTTTCCCCTTTGGAAAGGTACACCACAATCCAAGCAATGATTGCACTTGCATCTGTTTGAGGATGAAAAATTTATTAAATGGATGTGAAGATAGCCTTCCTCAATGGTTATTTTGAGGAAGAGGTTTATATTTAGCATCCTGAAGGATTTGTGGTGCATGGGAAGGATTCCCATGTTTCCAATCTAAAGAAAGCTCTATATGGGATTAAGCAATCCCCTAAGGCTTGGTACTCCAGAATCAACAACGACCTTCATAAACTAGGTTTCTGTAAGAATGAATATGATCAATGTTTGTACTTCAAAGTAGTGAAGGAGCAACCATTGATATTGTTTATGTATGTTGATGATTTATTTCTCGCTGGAGAGGAATATCTAATTGACTGGTACAAGAGCGATCTCTTATAAGATTTTGAGATGAAATACTTAAAGGTATGATGCACTACTTTCTTGGTATTGAGATGTCACAAAGAAAAGATGAAAATTTTCTATCTCAAGGGAAGTACACTATGGATATATTGCACAAGTTTGCATGATAGATTTAAAATCTATGACTACAACGATGGTTTCCAATTTGAGGAAACTTCATGAGTCAAGCTCTGGATGAGATCCAGTAGATCCCACTTTGTATAGAAAGATTATAGGCTCGCTAATGTAATTGATACATTTGAGGCTTGATGTATGTTATGCCATGAGCATTATGAGTCAATTTATGTTTGATTCGAGATACATACACTGGATATCTTCGCAGCTCTGCTTAGGTACCTTCGAGTTACAATTTCATATGGACTCAGATATACCTACAATGGAGGAGTCATGTTACTTGGTTATACAGACTCAGATTGGGGAGGAAGTATTATGGACCATAAGAGTACATCAGACTACTGTTATAGCCTAGGATCAACTATGATATCTTGGTCCAACAGGAAGCAGGGCTCCATAACTGAGAGTGTCATGTCCCTAAAAATACACCTTAAACAAATTGTTACTCATATTTAACTATCGTAAAGACACATGATTATTTAAATTAACTTCAGTACTGAGAATTGAGATGGTAAAATCTAGTGGTTTGCAAGTCAGCTAACATATTTCAATTCTTTCATCGAGGAGTGTTCTGATCTTTGTTTTTATTTGTTTGTATAATAACAACACTGGGTCTATTTATGTTTAGAGGATGATTTTGAACTTATGACTAGTATTTATTTATCTATGATGTATCAAAGTTATGTATTCCTTCTTTACGGTAGGATGATTTCTATGGTTGAAACGTGATCCTCAAAGAGCCTAAGTTTACTTACTTGTAACAAGATAATGTATTTTACATACCCTTCTTGCAGTTAAAGGATTACTCAAATTATGCTCATAACAGCTTATGACGTGGGTCCTAAGTGCTAAGCAGAGTATATACAAAAAAAGCGCTAATACTTACCAAGTAAAATGTTATGGGTAGCTTGTAATAATTCTACATGCACCACAAAAATCCTATGGGTTTACACTAGGTAACCATTAATTCTTGTAAGTTTGGTATATGCTATATTTAATCTAAGTGAAGGCCTTTGATCATCATTTGAGGCGAATTCGTTGGTTTTAGTAGCTTTAGGTAAAGTGTTGAAGTGGAGGTAGGTTGAGTCTTTATGGTAGACAATGTGATGGATAGAGGGGAATGAATAGCAGGTCTCCATGCTAATCATTTCATCTAATGCTCCAGTGTGGGGGTATTTACTTGCTTGTAATCATTCATGAATTTATTTCCAAGTATTAGTTTTTTGGCTAAAGGAGAGGGAATCCAAGGGCTTCCTCTCTAAACTATCTCTACAAGTTGATATACAGAGGCAGATATTAGATTTTGTTTGTATGGAGTGGAAATCGTTTATACTGCTAATGGATGCGTTGCTGGTGTCGATGAAAAGTCAGGTCTGGGTGTTATGTTTTTGTTTGAGTGTGAACTCTGCCTTTGAGGAAATTGGTTTTGTATTATTTCCATTTTCTTTTATTGTTTAATTAATCGTGGGTTTCGTTGGTTGTGTGTGAGTTTTATCAGTAGGGAGGCTAAGGACTCGGGGTTGTCTTTCTTGCATTTTATGGAAGGGCTCTATTCAATAGGTAATCTCGTGGCTCTCTAAGGTTTCTCTTTCCTCTATTGAGGGACATCTCTGCAAATGTGTTGGTATCTTATTAATTGTTTGGAGTTTTCGTTTCTAGTTTTGATTGTGCCTCCGATGGAGAGACAATGATTTGGGCATTTATCAAAGTATTCACAGGGTCTTACCTTGCCCTCTGTTTAAAATGAGAGCTCTCCTCTGATAGGGTTTATTGTTTTGGAATCGATGTAATAACTTATTCAAGGGTTTCATAATTTTGGCTTTGCGGCCCAATGAAATATGTTTAAGCCTGTAAAGGAGAAACCTGTAAGCTAGCGTTTTGATATAATTGACTATGTTTAGTCTGTAAAGCAGAAAAATCCCCTTTTCATTCCCTTCTAGGTTTAATTATTAGTTTTGTCTCTTTCTCTAAGTTCGTCAACATAAATATTTCCCATGTGAAGTTTAATGGATCGTGGTTCCCTTTTTTTTGTGTGAACAATCGTCTAGTTTGTAGTTATTTCTTTGTTTTAAAAATAGATTGTATGTATGTACTTTGTTTTTGGTTAATGGGTAGGTTGTATGATCTGAAAAATCTATAGTTGAGGTTTGATCCCTTTCAATAGAATTGTGTTGTGTTTTAAACATTTAGTCAGAGGGTAGATGGGTTTGGGCACAATGAAACTTTCACTTCCCTTCATACCGATCGTGGGTCCTTCAGAGGATTCGATCATTGATTGTATGACTTAAAAACATGGGGACTTTGATTTTAACTGTGTGTTTTTCTTTAAGAAGGTCACTAATCAATGGACGACGACTCTTGTGAATAATTATGTTTTGTTTATCGTGATGAGTGTGTAAATGTTTAGTTTAAGGATCAGGCCTTCGATCTAAAACATTAGTTTATTTAATTAATGTTAATTTTATTTATGGGTTAAACTGTAGTTGGACGGTTTAGTCATGAAAATCGTGAACCTTTTCTTTTCATGTTTCATATTGCTAATTGGCTGTATGTTTATATGTTTGGGTTTAAAATATTCTAAAAAGGACGATCAACCCTTTTCATTTTTTGATGGTGTAAAATGGTTTGTATTGGTATTTTTATGATACCTAACTTCTTGTATGCATTTTTATATAATATTTTAATCATTTATACCTAGTTTATTATATATATATATATATAATTTGTATAACTTAAATAATCTAGCTAAGCTTGAAGGGAGGCTTCTCCCTAGTTCAGAATAACCTGTGGTGACTAATTAAAATCTGAATTTTAACCAAGGATGAAAGCTAATAAGGCTATAAAAACCCACATGCCATGACTAATCATTTTTCCGATGGCCAAAACCAAAATACAAACTTTTATTGCATCATAATGAGATAGGAATCCATATTCAGAGTATAAACATTTATTGCATCATAATAAGATAGAAATCCATATTCAGAATATAAAGAATATCAAATCAGTTCAAAACCAGTTTATCATTAATAAACATAACAAAAATACTTATCGGTCCTTTATCTGATTTTCGACTGACTCGAAAACTGCCATGTTCCTCCCAACCCTAGATCTCAAACAGTTCCTGGTTCATTTGATAGATCACCCCCGAGCCGAATCGAGCATGCCAAGAGAATAAAAGGCCTAGGGAAAACTTTGTTATCTTTCTTACTAAAGGACTCAATCTGTACTCAAGGATTTGAGAATTGGATCCTCCTAATCATCTTTTTGACATCCCTGTCCTTTGTACTGTCCTCCTATTTATAAGTTTTACAATGAGGGGAAGGATCCTAGGGATTTTTAATTTTAGATCACTTACTTTAGTTACTCGATAGTCTTGACAGTTTGTTTTCTTTATCTTACCTTTATTTAACTATCTGTTTTATTCAAAATCTCCCAGTGTTTATTTTATCTTTTAATAATTACATCTATTTTTAAACTCTCAGTTTTTATTTTATCTTTTAATAATTCAATCTATTTTTAAACTCTCGGTGTTTATTTTATCTTTTAATAATTAAATCTCTCAGTGTTTAATATAGGATTTATTTTACTTACCCTATCATCTAGCTAATTTAGTTTACCAACTAATTGTCATTCTAATCTCTTGCATGCACGATTCCTCTTTCAATGGCAGTACCAGTCAGTTTTAGAAAGAAGAAGGTAATTCTTTTAAATAATAGAAAAATATGATTACCGATGATCCATAGTTTTGGCTCAACCTCAATAATATAATGGGTCTAAGTGCTTCCATATCTTTATGCTCAACACTTTAAGTAAAGAAACTCTAGTGCTTCCAGAGCTTTATGCTCAGTACTTTAAGTAAAGTAACTCTAGTGGTCTCCCAGAGCTTATGCTCAACACTAGGCTAGGTGTCATAGAAGCCACACCTAGAGACAATGATTAAATTCTAAGTGATCCAAATATTATGATCAACACCCAATATAATAGTGCATGTGATCCAGAGCTTATGCCCATGGGGGGTTCACTTAGTGAACTTGTTACATAGCACAATCATTCGCATGATATTAATGAATATCCCTAATTCCACTAAATATTGGAAAATTCCTCATAAAATATTATAGTTGAACCCCCCTCTTAATATGCCTTCCAATTAAGAAAACCCCTAGTTTCACCAAATATTGTATGTATCCCATTTTATCAACCCATTTGTAATACCCCCTTTATATCATATTATCTACTTTTAACAAACAGGAGTCCTAACACATCTTAGTATAAGAAAACATGATGCTAAATAAAATAATAGTATAATGATAATAATGATCCCACCAGGATTGCAGGGGTCAGTGATCAATTTGTAATGTCGGATAGTTGAAGACCCAACAAAATAGTTCTCGGAAGTAAAAATGCGTAAAAGGAAACCCAGTCAAGAGATCAACATAACAAAGAATGTAAGGCTCATAGTCCAATAGATAGTGCAATGTTTAGAAAATATGAGAATTGTAGATGTTTCACACCACAGCCTGCCAATCTACCAATTTTATATCATGTTAATATAGGTATAGCCATATAGAACTCTTGTTTTCTATAAGCTCAATAAATTGAACTCCACAAATATGAAAAATTAAAACCCTTTCGTGGATGGACTCCCCTACCTTCCTATCAAAACAAACATCATTGATGTTTGAACCCAAATGAACATAGAAAAATTCATCTTACTTTCCAATAAAACAATATGATCATGTGCATAGCTTGGATTTGGGTCATTCAGAAGATGTAATATATGAATTTCCTCCACTTCCTCTACATTTATTCTTGCAATCAAGGGAATTAACAACATTTAGTTACATTTTCTTGGGTTATATCTAGTTTTTTTTTAATATTTAGAGGAGAGAGAAAAATATCCATTGTTTGGTTTCAAGCATTCAATAGTTATAAATATACATAGATGGTGAAACTTATATGATACCATTTCATGGTAATGATAACACATAGGGTATGTAAATAAGGATCTATATTTTAACCTATGTTCATATCAGTTCCAATACAATATTAAGACATATACCTTGCATATAAGAATTGAAATTACAATTATGAATGTACCAAATATAACTCAATCTAACAATTATTCCTAAATGACAATGTGAAAATGTTAAAGAAGAATACAAAAATTTGAAAGAAATAATTAGTTAAGAAATATTGATCTCACTTTTCTTGGTTGTCATGGAGTAAGGTTTGATTGAATCTCAATACCCAACTAAACCTCGACCTAAAAGATGAAGAGTTAGATCATTTAATCAAATGCCTAAAAAAATACAATACAATTGTTAAACTCTGGAACTCCGAATTAACTACATCTCTTAACCTAAAGATTAACAACAATATAACATCAATTCAAAACAAGCCTAAATAAGCTATTAAATGAGGATAGCTCAAGGCATTAATCCAAAGAGACTTCCATCGATATTATCATTGGTACACTATTATTAGATTTATGCAAAACTTAGGATCATAAGCAATATCAAATAAAAATGGAGGGTGCTTAAGTTTTAGGTGGGTATGAATTTAGCCCATGATTTGGAGGTATGAATCCATCCATCCCAAAATTTGGAAGTTATTCCTCAACCCACCAACATAAAATAAACCCCAATATTTATATTACTATGTCAAATTAAAAATCCCCTTTGACCCCTTAATATGGAGAAATATATTTTTTTAGTTTTAAGAGTATTCAAACCGCCAATATGAATCGACGTGATATGATATTGCCTTGCTAGTGAACCCCCTGTGCTTATGCCCAACACATATTAAAGTAGTCTATGCGATCCAAAGCATATCCTCAACACATATCAAAGTAATCCATGTGATCCAGAGATTATACTCAACACATAATAAAGTAGTCCATGTTATCTAGAGCTTATTCTCAATAGATATCAAAGTAGTCCATGTGATCTAGAGCTTATGCTCAACACATAACAAAGTAGTCCATGTGATCCGGAGCTTACAATCAACACATAACAAAGTAGTCCATGTGATCCATAGATTATGCTCAGCACATAAAAAAGTAGTCCATGTGATCTAAAGCTTACACTCAACACATAACAAAGTAGTCTATGTGATGCATAGATAATGATCAACACATAGTAAAGTAGTCCATGTGATCCAAAGCTTATGCTCAACACATAAAACAGTAGTCCATGTGATCCAGACATTATGCTCAACACATAACAAAGTAGTCCAAGTGATCCAGAGCTTACACTCAACACATAATAAAGTAGTCCATGTATCGGGATATTACATCCCTTCCCACTTAGAGAAACACCGTCCCGGTTTTAGGGACTGTAAATGAAACCCTAAAATGAGAAGGGGAATGCCTCTTTCAACATGGTTTCATTTTCCCATGTGGCCTCATCAAGAACGAAATGATTCCATTGCACTTTTAGTTGGAAAATGGTTTGCTTTCTGAGTTGTACCTCTCTCTTGTCCAATATATGAAGGGGTTTTGGAATAAATTCACCTTCAAGTTCTACTTGTAACAATGACCAATCAATCACATGTTTACTATCATAAACACATTTCTTTATTAAATATGCGTGAAAAACATTTTGAACTTTCACATGGGTAGGTAGTGCTAGTTCATAGGTCACTGAGCCTTTTTTGGACAATATTTCAAAAAGCCCACAAAATATGGGAGCTGGCTTGCTGCATCTACCCAAACTCAACAAGTTTTTTCGTTTTTTACTTTTAAGAAAACATGTTCACCGATATGATATTATTATCCTTCCTCTTTCTATCAGCATAAATTTTTTTTCAATCTTGCGCTTCCATTAGGTTCTTTTGTACCTTGGTAATCAATTGTCCTAAATATTTTAGCAAAGCTAGCCCCAACATGAGCCTGTATACCGGGCTATCCCAAGTTATCAGTGTTCTGCACTTCCAACCATAGAGTACATCAAAAGGACTCATCTTGGTGAATGTTTGACAACCATTGTTATATGCGAAATCTCCAAGGTGTAAGTAGTCTTCCCACTCTGTGGGATTATTCATCACATACATTCTAACCATATATTCTAATATTTGATTTACCCATTTTGTTTTCCCATCTGTTTGCGGATGATAGGCCATACTAAAATTTAACTATGTTTCCAACCTTGAAAATGATGATGTCCAAAATTTACTGGTGAAATTTGTGTCTCTATCTGAGATAATTCCTTTAGGTATTTCGTGTAACCAAAATATCTCTTTTAAAAATATATTTCCAATGTGAATATATTTATATTTAGATTTTACTAGGATGAAGTGTGCATTTTTGGATGGTTTGTCAACTACTTCCATAATAGAATCATTTTATTTCTTGCTTTTAGGTAAACCTGTGATGAATTCCATGCTAATCACCTCCCATTTCTATTTTGGAACGAGTAGAGGTTGCAGAAATCCTAAAGGATGTTGATGCTCACCTTTAACTAGCTGACATTCCTGGCATTTGGCAATAAATATTGCTATGTCTATTTTTAACTTTGGCCATAAGAAGTGTTTCTTTACTACCAATATCATTTTATGATATCCTAGATGTATGGAATAGGGTTTTTGTGGAACTTAGTTAATATGTTAGATCTAATGTACCCACTCTCTGGAAAATAGAGTCTCACTTTAAACCATAACAACCCTGATTCGTCAATTTTATATTCTTTATGTTGTTGAAACAACCCGTTCTCTTGTATTCTATGAAGAATTTCAACATAGAAACGATCATATTTACTTGTTGTTTTGATTTTCTTATGTAAGTCTGAGTTTGTTTGAATTACTGTTACCTCATAAACTAGATGGATTCTGTAACTTAAAGCATCAACAATTTTGTTCTCCTTACCTTTTATGTGTTTTAACTCGAAGTGGTATTCGCTAAGGAAAGCCAACCACCTCGCTTGCCTAACATTTGGTTCTAGTTAATCAAAAAGGTATTTTAAGCTCATATTGTTTGTCTTTAGGAGGAATTTATTTCCCATGAGATAGTGCCTCCACATTTTCAAGGCGCGGATGATGGAAGCTAACTCAAGATCATGTGTCGGATAGTTTTTCTCATGTTCTTTCAACTTTCATGATTCATAACAGATAAAAAAATTATTCTGAATAAGGACTCCCCCAAGTCCTTCCCTGCTGGCATCTATGCAAACAACAAAATACCCATCGGGTTCTGCGATCCTTAGTATCGGTGCACTGGTTAGTAATTATTTTAGTTTTTGAAATATTTCTTTACATTTAGTTGTTCATAGGAATTTTGTTTCCTTTTTCTACACATATGTCACAGGACAAGCAATCCAGGAGAATTTCCCAATGAAAATACTATCATATCCTGCTAAACCCAAAAATGATCTTATGTCTGTGACACAGGTGGGTGTAGGTCATTCTTCAATTTCCTTGATCTTTTCTGGGTCGATGGTGATTCCTTTCTCTGAGATGATGTGGCCTAGATACTGTATTTAAGGTTTATAGAAGTCACACTTATTGAACTTAGCATATAGTCAATGTTCTCGTAAGACTTGCAATACAATCCTAAGATGTTCTTCATGTTCTTTCTCACTCTTAGAATATATTAGTATGTCATCTATGAATACTAGTATGAACATATCCAAGTATTTACTAAAAATATTGTTCATCATGCACATGAAATTTGCTGGTGCGTTAGTTATCCCAAAAGGAATTACCACAAACTCATAGTGACCATACCGGGTCCTAAAGGAATTTTTTTTTGTCTTCATCTCGGAGCCTCACTTGACGGTATCCAGATCGTAATTCAATTTTAGAAAATATTTTTGCTCCCCCAACCTTATCAAATAGGCCATCTATTCTGGGGAGTGAATACATTTTCTTTATGGTTAGTTTGTTTATTTATTGGTAGTCAATGCACACCTGCATCGTACTGTCCTTCTTCTTTATAAAACATATAGGTGCTCCCCATGGGGACGCACTGGGTCTGATGTATCCTTTCTCTATTAGTTCTTGAAATTGTAGTTTTAGTTCCAGTAACTCAGGGGCACTCATGTGGTAGGGGTATTTTGGAGCTGGTACTGATCCCGTTATTAGTTCTATGGAGAAGTTTATATCCCTGTTTGGCGGTAACCCTGGTATTTCCTCTGTGAATACATCTTTAAAATTTACTAGAACTGTGAAGCATTCAATTTTATGTTCTTTTATTCATCCAAGTGGTGAATGTTAACTGCATAAAGTTTGCAGCCTTTTCTTACTGACTTTTTATCTTGTAAGACTGATTTCTGTCTGATAGGGACCTTTTTAGGTATCCCTTGTATCTTTATTTGATTTCCTTGCTTATCGTTGCATATGAAATATGTGTTCAGAAAATCAAGCATGACATGGTGTTTTTCTATCCAATCCATACCTATCAGTAAGTCATATGATCCTAAAGGTACGATATTTAAGTCTTCTTCTAGCTGGAAAGCGTTCATATCAATCTTGCAATCCTTAACAAGTTTAGAAATCTTTCTATTTATGTCAGTGGCTAACTGTACCAACCACAATTTATTATGCTTCTCTTTGTTTAATTTACAAGTGTCAGCAATTATGTGTGAGACATAGCCACAACAAGCTCTCAGATCAATTAAAATTAAAATTGGTGTGTTCGATATTTTACCTTCTATATTGACCATGGTAGATTGATCATCTACCTGTATCCCTTCAAGAGCAGCATAAATCCTAGGTGCTCTTTCAATATTGTCCACAATTTCTTTTTCTTGTAAGTTGTTTAGGACTCCATTCATCTTGTTTGGACAATCTATGTAGTAGTGGGATCCCTGAAATTTCCAGCACTTAACTTGTAGCAGAGCTACCTTATCTCCTCTATCCATCGTTGGTTTATTGACACATGGTGCTGGCATATTTGGTTGTGTCCCAAATTTGTTAAATTTCGGTTAGGAGGAAAACTGTTATTTTTTTGTCTGTAAGGAGGTGGTCTAAACCCTCTCCTTCTATTGTCTGGACAATTTCTAAAATTTTCTCTATTCCTATTCATGCTCTCAATCTTCTGTTGGCCATGGTCATAGTATATTCTTTCCTTGTGTAAGGCTATATCCAATGTTTTGGGAATATCAAATTCAATTCTCTCTCCGAAAATGGGAGAAAGAAATCCCACGAATTGTTGTATCTTTACTTTCTCATCCTTAATATAAGGAACATAGTGTAACAATTCTAAGAATATGTTGATGAAAGCATCCATGGTTAAGGAACCCATTTTTAGCTCATGGAATTTGTTTATCTTCTTGTTGAAAATATTTCAAACATATACTTTTCCTTAAACTATATTCTGAAGGTACTCCACCTGAGACTCTTCACCCTTCCTTTATTAGTGTGCTTAATATCTCGCCACCATCTAACGAATTTTCCATTTAAATTATAGATGGCCAGATGGGCTTTCATCTTGCCGAAATAACTATGTACCCGAAATTACTTGGTCATCCCTATAAAATCCATTCTTTAGTATTCTCTCTTGTGTCTATCTCTCCCTCGTATGTTGGGGATTTGATCTTCCTGAATTATCGTTGTAAGGTATCATCACCCTTGTGTTTCTTTCTCTGAGGATATGATGAATAGTCATTAAAAGAACTTTCATAATCATTATCCATGTTATCAGATGATTCTGATTATTCTTCTGGCTTCTTAAGTCTTGGACTGCTAGTCCTTCTTTTATGGTGATATTCACCCATAGATTTATGTTTTGAGTGAGTAGTTTGTCTTTGGGGTCTTACTCCTGTGAAGTTCTAGAGTAGTGCTTCATTCACTACATCTTGTTCTCGTCTTTCATTAAGGTTGTCATCTTTAAAAATTTGAAATTCAGCTTCCAGGATATGCACTATTTTCATTAGTTTATATTGATTGGATGTCCCGAGGCTGTCATTTAATTCTCATGTTGACTGATATTTTTTTCAGTGTTCATGATTTTTTTCTCTTTTAGTTCTGAATTAGGAAACGTGCCATAAACAATATCTTATTAGTTTACAAACAAACAAAAGTTAAAAATTGAAATTTTTTTCTCCGACAGTTTTTAAGTAGTAAGCTCAAAAGGTCTCGTGTATTTTTAAATCTGGGCTCTGATACCACTTGTCATGTCCCTAAAAATACACCTTTAAAAAAAAATTGTAACTGATTTTTAACTATCGTAATCACACATGATTCTTTAAATTAACTTTAGTACTAAGACGTGAGATGGTAAAATCTACTGGTTTGCAATCCAACTAACATATTTGTTTTGTTTCATCGAGGAGTGGTTTGATCTTTTTTTTCTTTGATTGGTATAATAAAAACAATCTGCCTATTTATGTTTAGAGGATGATTTTTAAAGTATGACTATTCTTTATTTATCTATGATGTATCAAAGTTATGTATTCCTTCTTTAAGGTAGGATGCTTTCTATGGTTGAAAACGTGATCTTTAAAGAGCCCAAGTTTACTTAGTTGTAACAAGCTAATGTATTTTACGTGCCCTTCTTACAGGTAAATGATTACTCAACTTATGATCGTAGCGGATTATGACGCGGGTCTTAAGTCCTAAGAAAAGTATATATAAAAAAGGGGTTGATACTTACCAAATAAAATGTTATGGGTAGCTTGTAACAATTCTGCATGCACTAGGAAAATCCTATGGGTTTACACTAGGTAACCATTAATTATTTTATGTTTGGACTATGCTAGATTTTCTCTAAGTGAAGGATTTTGATCAACGTTTGAGGCGAATTCGTTGGTTTTGGTAGATTCAGGTAAAGCGTTGAAGTGGATGTAGGTTGAGTCTTTATGGTAGACCATGTGAAGGATAGAGGGGAATGGATAACAGGTCTACACGCTAATCGTTTAATTTAACGTTGCAGTGTGGGGGGGTTTACTCACTTGTACTCCTTCATGAATTTCTTTCTAGGTATTAGTGTTTTGGATGAAGGAGAGGGAAGACAAGGACTTCCTCTCTACATTATCTCTACAAGTTGATGTACAGAGGTAGAGCCGAGCTTTTGTATTTCTGGAGTGAAATTGTTTATCCTGCTAATGTATGCATTGATGTTGTCGGCGGAAACTCAGATATGGTTGTTATGTTTTTGTTTTAGTGTGAACACTACCTTTGAGGAAATTGGTTTTTTATTATTTCAATTTTATTTTATGGTTTAACTAATCATGGGATTCGTTGGTTGTGCGTGAGTTTTAAGTGTAGCGAGGATAAAAAATCAAGGTCATCCTACTTGCATTTTATGGAAGGGTTTGTTCAATGTGTAAGCTCATGGCTCTCTAAGGTTTCACTTTCTTCTATGGAGGGACATATCTACAAATGTCTGTCTTTTTTTAATTGTTTGGGCTTTTCGTTTCTTGTTTTGACTGTTCCTTCGATGGAGAGACAAGGGTTTGGGCATTTATCAAAGTCTTTGCAGGGTCTTCCCCTGCTCTCTATTTAAAAGGAGAACTCTCCTCTCGCAAGGTTTCTTATTTTGGAAGAGATGTAATAACTTATTCAAGGGTTTCATACTTTTGGATTTGCGACCCAATAGAATATGTTTAATCTTGTAAAGGAGAAACCTGTAAGCTAATGTTTTGATATAAATGACTGTGTTTGGTCTATAAAAAAGAAAAATCCCCTTTTCATTCCCTTTTGGGTTTAATTATCAGTTTTGTCTCTATCTCTAAATTCATACACGTAAATCTTTCCCTTTTGAAGTTTGATGGATCGTGGTTCTCTTTTTTTTTGTGCACAGTCGTCTACTTTATAGCTACTACTCTGTTTTAAAAAGAGAATGTATGTGGGAGGGTACACAAATATGCTCCCTAAAATAATTGCAATGGGGTCGCTCTATCGGGGAAAAACTAGACATGCGCACGCACCTATAGAAGCACGCACGTGCCATTAGGTTTGGTACCAAACCTAGGTGTGTGCATGGTGTTGCGCATGCATGATTGTAGCACGTATGTGCTCAAAAGCGCACACGCGCCCCTGTTAAGATAATTAAAAAAAACAGGGCAAAGGAATTCTATTTCCTTCCATTGTGGTCGAGCCTCACTCACCCATCATGCACGAAGCTATAGACAACCATTTTCACCATTTCCACTCAAGAACTCTCTCAATCCATCCACCAAGCGAACATCGAGTGCATTGGATAGGTAAGATCCATGTTTTTTGTCATTTTATTCATTTTTTTGGTTATTTTATTGATTTTTGTTTGTTTATTAAATTTTTAATAATTCCCAAATTCATAAAATAATAGAGAATTTTTCATTTGCAGAGTGTAAACCTATACAATGAATGAACAAAATGTTAACATGGATTTCGGTGGAACACAAGGACACACAAATCTTGGAACCAATGAAAACCCTCAACAAAATCAAAATGCCGAAGAAAATCAAAACCCCCAACAAAATTTCAACCAAGATGACTTGAACCATTATGTAAATGAAATGAGTGCCCACTTGAGAAATAAGAAGCATAGGGGAACCATATTGAGTGTCCCTTTCCACCTCAATTGACAGCTCAATTGACTCCCTCATCCATGCACATCGACAATTGACGGACATGACTGAATCTAGAGCTAGGATGTTAGAGTATTATTCCACTGGAATTTCCAAGAAGGAAATAAAATATTTGAAAATTACAAAGCCCCAATTATACAGTATGTTCACTGATCCAAGAACACAACAACCACCGGACATTAGAAAGCCACGTTTCTGCATGGATTGGTGTCATTTCCAACCATGGAGAGACAATTGGAATCATAGGTGGTTCATGGTTTACGATAAACCTCCCTGCAATAATAGGGAGGTTCCATAGTACTTCCTTCAGCAACAGTGGGTTGAGTTTGCGCTCGGTTTACATGTAAACTATTTTGACATAACCGAGTTCCAGGGTGTTGGGTGTGGCTCTGCTAAAGATCAACCTGCTGCCAGGAGGAAGCCACTGAAAGGGCCACCGGTGCCTAAGCGCAAGCCCAAACCCTCTCCCCATCCACCTCAGTTACCCAACAAAATTGATCATATCAAGGGGGCGATGAGGAGTATTTCATGTGCACTCCTTAGACACACCGTCTTTGTAGCGGTGACTACAGTGGAGAGACAGGTGGACCCTGATAGAGACTGAGGTGCAGGGCCTTCACGACAGAGTTAGGATAGACCTGTGACTCGTGGTAGCCATGTTGGGCCTTCTAGTTCGACAGGGACAATGCCACATCTTTTTCCCCATTGTGAGGACACTTGCCCTAGCCAGATCGAGGGTTGCTATATGGAGCAGGTTAGCAATTTTTTTAATGTGTTTTCAATCATCACTTGATAATTTGTACAGTAATTTTAAAGTATTTGTGTTTGAATTAAACTATTATTTCAATGCCTAGTTATTTAGAGTTGAGATGCTATCATGGGAGAATGTAGGATCTCCCAACTTGGACGTAGCAATGGCAATTGCAACTGAAATTGCGACACCTCACATGGATGTATTTTCACTACCTCACACAATATTGTTATTACTTATGGAATTTATATTATTTATGTTTTTATATTTATGACATACACAATGACAATTCGTACAATATTTTTGAATATTTTGATTGCCTAAATAATTACTTGTTTAATATATTCATAACGTGCATGCATTTTGGTGTCGACAGGTATGCCCGGACTACGATGATCAACCATCTCCACCAAGGATCGACATATCACCATATACAGAGGTACAATTTATAGTTAAAGCATGCTTTTAATTTCAATTGTTACGACTTACTATGGTTTAATTTGTTTTTTTTTCACTAAACTATGATATTACAAAGGTGTATGCAGGGGCCACCAACAGTTGCACGTGGAACAGTTCCCTATCCCCCATTTATTCCCATGTATTCACCCTCTCCATGAGTCTCCCCCGTCGCTTCCATCCATACACCTCCCTCCATCCAATCCCTCCCTTCCATCCAACCTCCCCTCTCCATCCATAATCCCCCTTTTGTCCATCCTCCCCCCTCCATCCATCCTCCCCCATTCTTCCATGCCCCCCTATCTATACATCCTCCCCCATTCATCAACGTCCCCCCGTCTATCCATCCTCCCCCATTTTTCCGTGCCCCCCTTTCCATCCAGTTTCCCCCCCTTCGTCGACAACCTCCCTTCTATCCATCCTCCTCCCTCTATCCAAAGCCACCCTCCCATTCACCATCCCTCCACATTCCCCCTATCCCTTTTGGGTCGATACCCCCTATCGTATAGCCTGTAGGGTTTCATCATCCATGACGTCCTCCTCCACCCCATACCACCATATCCACTTCCACCGCAACTATTGTGGAAACTACTCTTCCAGTATCTTCCCTTATCTACAGTGGTTGCACCCATAGTTGTTGCAACTACATCTGCACCCCCCCCCATGACTGCATCAGAGCATGTTTTCCAACCAACTGCTCCACCTGCTAGCCTTGAAACCTTGGTCATGTCCATTGTCGGAGGTGTTCATGGTGAGAATCATGTTAATTTATGAAAATATTTTGATGCATTAACGAAAATTAATTTAAGAAACTATTATTTTTTGATGAAATGATTGTCGTAAATGTTGCAGGTTGGAATTGCTAAGAGGATCAGCAGATCCAAGACACCTGCCCCGCATCTCCCACTTGCATCAACGGTGATTTATTTAAGATTTTAATTCTACATATGTGGTAAATGTTACAAATTATTGAAAATGATGGTATCTTATATCATTTGTTTCAGATCCTAGAGACACGGTCTACTCCTAGTCGAAAGAAGACTCGAGATACCAGTAGCTCCAAGAAGAGGAAGATCGATTTTGAAGATGTTCCTGGGAGAGATAGGGGTGGTCACAATGCTTGACACACCATGTTTTGTACATTATCCATGATGTGGAACTTGTGGGCACCAGTTGCCATGTACTTGGTATCTACGACACAAGTTGCCATGTATTTTGGATAGATGGCATGAGTTGCTGGATTTTGTATAGGACACGAGTTGCCATGTATTTTGGATCTATGGCACAAGTTGTCGGATTTTGTATAGGGCACAAGTTTCCATCGCATGTACATTGGAAACCATGTTCCACTATTTGATAATAAAATTTAAACATTTGTTTGAGTTTTGTAGCCTTGATGTACATGGATTTCCAGTTATGTGATTTATATATCGCTTGTCTATATTTGTATCTTGTTGTGTCATGGTGTGTTAGGGTTTGTTTAGAAACCATTGAGTTATGGAGTTATAACATGGACAAATTTAGAAACATAAGCATTAAAACAAAGAACATGAAAGAAAATGTGCATAATAAATCTAAAACAAAAACCTACATAGCCTTATACCTTGCCTTTCTTGTAGGATAAAAGACATACATATTTAAATGGGCATATGCATAATTTACTAGAGGAGATACATTACTCTATGAATTTATGAGAAGGTGGAAGTCCCATTCATTCATATATTATAAGAATGAATATGTACTAAGGATAATAAGAATAAAATTCATTAATTTGACATATGAAATAAATCCTAAATAACATATGAAGCCTAAATCATTGTATACATCAATATTAGATATTATTACCAATTGGTGAAGACTTTCATTTAAATTCAATGTGCAACTAACCAACTATATCCTTGAATCCAATTACCCTTGAATATAATACGTCCACACTCGATTGATCATCCAATTTCCTATAACACATCTCATGTTCCTCATTCCAACAATGACATTAATCTCACATTCCTCATTCCAACAATGGTATTCATCTTCTATGAAAAGGTGAACTAAAGTATCATGGGGGGAATTTATTTATAGTTACCATTGCATCTACCCTTTGTGGGAAATTATGTGAAATTTCAATTTCCTTTTATCTAAAAGGTATGGAAACATTTAGAAGGATTTCTAATAAGTAGTGGGACTATCAAATCTACTTTGCATGGAAAATTATTGGTAGCACAAACATATAGGCTAGCTCACACTATTCATGGATACACCTTGATTTCCATTACGAACAAGGTACTCATCCTTCATGATCACCAATCAATATTGGTCATCAAAATGGTTCTTCTAATAAAAAAGAGCACATCCAAGGAATCCAGTAGCCTATGTGCATGAAAAGTAGTCATGGATTATGATTTTATGTTTGGCTGCTCCTAAAATGATGAACAAGGATATGAACCTTGAAAATAATACACTGCAGTGATTTTTTTGTGTAAAAAGGAAGCACTTGTACATTTTACTTGTTAGTGGACTCACATACTATGTGATAGCCAAAACTTAGTATGTTTACATATTCCTCATTCTTAAATATTTCCAACAATTTTTTTTTCTCTCAATTTGGTCATATGTAACTCTAGGTATGGCTTCTTGATATTGGAGTTACAATTATAATTGAATGATTTGTAAGTTCAAACTAAATCACCATCACCATTGAGAGGCATTGGAATTTTTGCACAAAGTAATGCAATTTCATAATCTCGGATATTCTTGGAGATATTTATCTTGTGTGATGCTATGGATTGCACCATCTAAATATGTTTTCTTTTGGATAATCGTTCAAGACTCTATATATTGGCATGTGATATGCATAATATGCTTATATATGTGCTCATACATGGTTCCATCTTAGGAACTAGGGTTTTGCTCAGTGAAGGCCATACCAATATTTCACAAGGGGGTCATTTATGATCTGAAGGCTCCCAAGCATGCATGGACATCATGAACACATCCACAATGGCCACATGCACATGTGGGAGCTTACATAACCCAATTCCTCTCACCAGTTTGGGTTTGGTGCCCCCAAAGCAAATCCTCAAAGTGTCCCTAAATGGCCACAGGATGCATGAAGAAAATGCCTGTAGAATCGAATTTGTCACTCTGATCGTGAATCCATTGATTCTGATGGATCCGAGACCCTGGTTTTTAGCTAGGCCCCACCCCACACCGTGCGTCCAATGCCCGAAAATGGTGCTATTGTGCCATCTCGCGAACTAGGGTTTTGCTGAGTGAAGGCCATGCCAATCTTGCTCAAGTAGGTCATTTATGATCCAAAGGATTCTAGATGTGTGTGGCCATCATGAACACATCCAAAATGGCCACATGCACATGTGGGAGCTGACAAATCCCAAGTCTGCTCGTCGGTTTGGGTTCCATGCCCCTGGAGCAACTCCTCAAAGTGTCCCTGAATGGCCACAGGGGGCCTGAAGAAAACTCTCGTAGGACCAAATTTGTGACTTTGATCACAAATCCATCGATTCTGATGTATCCGTGACCCAAGGATTTAGCTAGCCCCCCCCCCACACATTTCCTCTAATGCCTAGAAATGATGCTATTGTGCCATCTCAGGAACCAAGGTTTTGATCAGAGAAGGCCATGCCAATCTTGCTCAAGGGGGTCATTTATGATACGAAAGCTCTCGGGTGTGCATGGCCATCGTAAACACATCCACAATGGAAACATGCATGTTTGGGAGCTAACGAAACCCAAGTCCACTCGCATGTTTGGGTTCCATGCCCCCGGAGCAAATCCTCAAAGTGTCCCTAAATGCCCATGGGGTTCCTAACCAAAATGCCCATAGCACCAAAGAAACGACTCCGACCGTGAATCCATCGATTCCGGTGGATCCGAGGTGCTGGGTTTTAGCTGCTCCCCCCAACACCATGTCTCGAATGCTCGAAAATAGTGCTATTGTGCCATCTCAGGAACTAGGGTTTTGCTCGGTGAAGTCCATGTCGATCTTGCTCAAGGGAGTCATTTATGATCCGAAGGCTACCGGGCATGTGTGGACATCATGAACACAGCCACAATGGCCACATGCACGTGTGGGAGATGACGGAACCCAAGTTCGCTCTTCGGTTTGGGTTTCGTTCCTCGAGAAGTGTCCTAAATGGCCACAGGGTGCTTGATGAAAATTCCCGTAGCACCAAATATGTGATTTCGATCGTGAATCTGTCAATTCCGCTGGATCTGGGTGCTGGGGTTTTATCTATGGGACCCCCCACACCATGCATCCAACACTCGAAAATAGTGCTATTGCGCCGTCTCAGGAACTAGGGTTTTTCTCAGTGACGGCCATGTTCATCTTGCTCAAGGGGGTCATTTATGATCTGAAGGCTCCTAGGTGTGTGTGGCCATCGTGAACACATCCATAATGGCCACATGCACATGTGGGAGCTTAAGGAACCCAAGTTTGCTCGCTAGTTTGGGTTCAATGCCCCCAGAGAAAATCCTCAAAGTGTCCCTGAACGGCCACGGGATGCCTGACCAAAATGCCCATAGAACCAAAACTGTGACTCTGATCGCGAATCCGCCGATTCTGGTGGATTCAGGGTGTTGGGTTTCAACTACCGCTCCTCGCAGACCATGCCTCGAACGCTCAGAAACAATGCTATTGTTCCATCTCAGGAACTAGGGTTTTTCTCAGTCAAGGGCTTGCCAATATTGCTCAAGGAGGTCATTTATGATCCGAAGGCTCCCGGGCGTGCCTGCTTCTGCTGAACGTTGCACAGTTCGATGGTTAACATTTAGTTCATTTACTACCCAATAAATCTATATGTGTCGGTTTATTCCTAGAGCCCCTCCCCCATAAAGGCCTTTAGGCTCTCTTCTAAACGATAATCCCTAAGTGCCTAAGTGCTTATAGGTGTTTAGGGGTTTTGGGGTTAGGGTTATAAGGATTGTAGGTTAAGAGTTAAAGGCTATAGGGATTGTAGGTAAGTTATGGGATTAAAGTTTATATAAAAATAAAAATCTACCAATATTAAAACGTGAATTATGATTGATTAAAATTATATGAATTATGCAAAATTGAATGTACAAATTATCATGGAAATTTAACACATAAAGAAATCAAGATAACTTGAAATACATATTCAAAATTTGATTTTCTATCAACCACGCGACCTAACCAATATGAATGTAACATTCCATTTAGTCCCAAGCTTCAAGTCTCCTCCCATGACTATGTCCAAACCCCCAATTCCAAAGACTTGGATACATAGTGCCATGGAATCATGGATATCCCTCCAAAGTCATACGTGGTGCTCTGAGACATTTTTCATGGCTTTGGATGCCTCAATGGTTTCTTTACGGCCAAATGCAAGGTATTTTTCCCTCAAACGTTATTCCCAAGGCCTTGAGACACATACTTATTTCTCCAAGCCACCTAATTGCACCAACATCCCTAATCATAAGCCATTGGCACACTCAATAAGCCATGTGTGGTTGGTTGAGAAAACCTTCTTAGTATTTTATGGCTAGAATACTTCTTCAAGGACCAAGGTTTTGGTATCCTCCACTAAGCATGTCCAAGACTCCAAGGCCCCAAGATATAAATATAGAGAATCATTAATATGATTGGCAAAGTCATGTGTGTTGTGATTTGAAGCATTTTTCATGGATCTAGATGCCTCAATGCTTTCTTTAAGGATAAAGTCAAAGTATTCTTCCGTAGAGCATCATCCTAAAGGCCTCGATACATGTACATACTAATTAAAAATAACGAATGGAACTAATATCCTCAATCATAGAGTAATGATACCCTCAATATCTTACTTGTGGTCGGTGGATGAAATATTCTTATCCTTGGATGGCTAGAAGATTCATTTAGGTCCATAGGATCAACTCTCCCCCTTTGACTATTGTCACGTCCCCTTCCATCAATCCAGTGCAAGGGAGGAAACATGACCAAGGATACTGGACTTATTTGACAATCTCAGCCCCGTACATTACTAAGAAATTCATGAATAAATAAAAACTTATGTATACATATCCATACTCAACAAACACAACGGAATTAGACACTATATATACAAATAGTTTTATCATGCATATAACATTCATAAATTATCCCATTGCATAAAACATGATTCCTTTCATTCCATCAACATGAACAACTATCATTTAGAATTAATACATTGTAGAACACATAATGCATATAATTTAAACCATAGAGAACACTTATCTTTGAGATGAAGTTGTCCAAACAATTGGCTATGTGAGAGAAATGTTCCACCCAACCATAGATCTATGTCCAGCCTATATTCTTTCAGCTGAGAGATTACCCTCGATCTGGGTTGTGTATCCACTAAGGAGGAACTAAATAGGCTCACTCACAGCCATGGTTTTGCACAAACAGTCATGCTAATCCAAAACACAATTGGGTTTATCAAGCATGCTGAGACAAATGAGGAGGATGCTAAGCTAGTGCGCTCAACCACAAAGCTACAAGCATCTCAAATGAACTCAACAGTCATGGCACCCACAATACCTACCACACCCAACACAGGGAAGGTCCCCTTCTCTACTGAACCGTACCTCAGGTGTCCCTTCCCTCCAGTGCTCTTCAGGGTGGCCATAGAAAGGTCCAGCTGCTGATTCCTTGAGATTCTAGCATTCACTGGGTTTATCAAGCAAACACAACCTCTGCTCAGTCATTCACACTTGGATTTCTCACAATTCTGTCATCAATTAACTCAATCCCATCAATGGATTTCTGGGCGATAAAAGCTGGGTTTTCCAATGGATTTTGGGTTATCTAATACTCTCAATTTCGCCCGAAGGTTCATATCTATGGATCCCCCATTGGATTTCACTGTCAATACCAAATTCTGGGTGTTTATGGCACTTCAAAACATGGGTTCATGGAAAGTTGCGATTTCTAGTTTTTCTCACTGCTAGTCATTCGTCCTGGATGAAAACTGATGCTGGGATCTTCAATAATGGAATGGGACTGAGGAAGAACCCATTCCCATCAGGTAGGGTCACTTCTGATACAAGAAAAATAGATCCCATACCTGTCATACGAATTTATGGGCTGTCCATGCTCCATTGAAGCCATGGACTGAATTCTTCAACAACTTCCTTACAACAAAATTAAATGTTAGCAGGGAAAGTCAAATGGGTTCTCACAATGACATTTGACAACATATGGTTCATCCCCACAACCCCCTCACCACTCCCTAGTGGAATACACATGGCCCCTTCTCATTTGTTGCTTCCATAGCTAATTTTGGTATTTTATTGAAATATTAATATTTACATCCATTTACAATATTTCATGGCTTAATAGCACATGGGTAAAAAGATATCAAATGCTTGTCCATTCTAAATAAAATCCGAACATACACTAGCGGGGCCTTTCCTTGAGCTCCAAGCTAGGGAAACATACATCGCATGTACACAATATTTACATTAAAAGCCAATATTTCATAAGGGTCAAAATTGGGGTATTACATTCCCCTCCCGCTTAGAACAACACCATCCTCGGTGTTCTCAAAACTAAACAAAAATGGGAATGCCTCTCTCATTGCATCCTCTAGCTCCCATGTAGCCTCATCATAACTAAGGTGCTCCCATTGGAGCTTTACCTGTCCGATGGCTCTGTCTCAGAGCAAAGTGACCTTCTTGTCGAGGATGCGCATATGCTCTACTTGGAACTCTCCCTCGGGTTCCACCTGTATCACATTCCAATCAATCATATGATTAGGATCATGTACATACTTCTTAAGCAAATATACATGGAAAACATTATGATCTCTTATGTTAGCAGGCAATGAAACTCTATATGCAACTAGCCCTATCCTATTTAGGACTTCAAATGCCCCACAATATCTTGGTGACAACTTGGCATGAATCCCCAACTTGAGAGAACTCTTCCTTGGTTTCGCTCTCAAATAAACATGATCCCCAATCTGAAATTCCTTATGCACTTTTTTCAAATCTGCATAACTCTTTTACCTATCCTGAGCCGCCTTTAAATTCTGCCTGATCTTAGCAACTTCATGTTCCATTTCCTTGATCATCTTTAGTCCAAGTACTACTCTATTCACCAGGCTGTCCCAATTCACTGGAGTCCTGCATCCCTTGCCATACAATGCCTCAAATGGACTCATCCCCAAGGATGCATGATGTCCATTATTGTATGCAAATTCTACCAAGTGTGGGTAATCTTCCCACTTGGATGGTTTATCCATCACATACATTCTCAGCATGTTTTCAAGGACCTGATTCACCCTCTCAGTTTGGCCATCTATTTGAGGATGATATGCTGTACTGAAATTCAATCTAGTCCCCAATTCCTGAAATAATCCTTTCCAGAAATTGGAAGTGAACTTAGTATCACGATCAGAAACTATTGCCTTGGGCAATCCATGCAATCTGAATATCTCTCTCATGAAGACATTTGCAATGTCATTATCCTTGTGAGTGGACTTGACTATAATGAAGTGAGATACCTTTGATATCTTGTCCACCAAAACCATGATTGAGTCATGCTTCTTCACTGTCATGGGTAGACCTGTTATAAAATCCATAGAGATCACTTCCCACTTCCACTCTGGAATGAGTAAGGGCTACAACAATCCTGTTGGATATTGCTACTCTTCCTTGACTTGTTGGCACTTCTAACACCTAGCAATGTACTCATTTATGTCATTCTTCATACCATGCCAAAAGTATTGCTCTCTTGTTGCTGTTATAGTCTTTTGATATCCTGGGTGTCCAGAGTATGGCATTTGATGTATTTCATCCATCACTAGCTTCTTCAAATCTACAATATTTGGAATGTACAGTCTATGTTTATAGATGAGGATATCATCTTCACAAAGCTGATACCCCATACACTTTTTATCTATATTACCCTGCTGCAACTTCTCTTTAATTTGAATGCAAGTTTCATTGTCATTTTGGGCTTCAAGAACTCTTGTCTTTAAATCTGATTTACACACACTTAATGCTGCAACATGAAATTTTCTGCTAACAGGATCTAAAACCTTATTCTCTTTCCCTTTGACATGCTTAATTTCAAAATCAAACTCACAAAGAAACTCCATCCATCTAGCTTGCCTAGCATTCAAGTTTGGATGGTCAAACAAATACCTCAAGCTCATGTGGTTTGTTCTAAGCTCGAATCTTCTTCCCAACAAATAATGTCTCCACATCCTGAGAGCATGTACTGTGGCTACTAATTCTAAATCATGTGTGGCATAATTATTTTCATGCTCTTTTGATTTCCTTGACTCATAGCAAATTACAAATCCTTCTTGCATAAGCACTCCACCTAGCCCTTCAATGCAAGCATCTGTGCACACTACAAAATCCTTCTTTCGATCTGATATATTCAAAACATGAGCACTGGTAAGTAACTCCTTTAACTATTGAAAACTTTTCTCACATTTTTCAGATCATACAAACTTGATATTCTTCCTTTGCAATGAAGTAATTAGATGAGCTATCTTGGAGAAGCCTTCAATAAACCTTCTGTAGTAACCAGCAAGGCCCATAAAAGATCTAACATATGAAACATTCTTGGGAGTAGACCAATCCATGATCGCATTAATATTCTCTCGATCCACTGCAATTCCTTCTTCAGAAATGACATGACCCAAATATTGAACCCTCTTTTGGTAAAGTTCACACTTGCTTAACTTGGCATACAACTGAAGTTCTCTAAGGACTTGCAACACCATCCCTAGATGTTCCTCATATTCCTCTTCATTATTTGAATAGACAAGAATGCCATCCAAGAAGACAATCACAAAATTATCCAAATATTTGCTGAAGATGCTATTCATGAGACACATGAATGTAGCAGGTGCATTGGTAAGACCAAATGGCACCACAATGAACTCATAATGACCATATCTGGTTTTGAAAGCTGTCTTGTGAATGTCTTCTTCTTTAATCCTCACTTGATGGTAGCTAGACCTCAAGTCAATATTTGAAAACACCTTAACTTCCTTCATTTGATCAAATAAGTCATCAATTCTTGGAAATGGATACTTATTCTTGAATGTTACCTTATTTAGTTGCGTGTAATCAATACACAGCCTTAAAGTCCCATCCTTCTTCTTAACAAATAACACGGTGCTCCAAAAGGAGACACACTAGGCCTGATATACCTCTTGTCCATTAACTCCTGTAGCTGCATCTTCAACTCTACCAATTCCAGTGTGCTCATTCTACAAGGAGCTTTGGAATTCGGTGCTTCCCTTGGAACAAGATCGATGGTAAAATCAATGTCTCTCTTTGGTGGTAGTCACGACACTTCATCCGAAAACACATCTTGAAACTCTTGCAACAATGAGAAGTCTTCTATCCTTGGACCTTTCTCCTCTGACGAATCTGATATATGGACTGCATATAATTGGCAACCATGCTTGTAAAAAAATTTCAATTTTAAGGCTGAAATTTGTCGTACTAAAACTTGCTTGGGAATTCCTCTTACCAATCTTGGTCTTCTCTATTCATCAATACATTCAAGTGCTTTCTCATAACAACCCAACTTAGCTCTATGTCTTTTGTGGCTAGGGTTTTCACTCCAGCTTGTGCAAATGAGCACCTACTAAGGAGAAGAGCCTCGTTAGTAGCAGTTCAATCAATAGTAAATTAAAGCAGTAAAACAATATTAAATTTAACATAGCATGAGCATTAACAGAAACAAGAAGACATGATAATATGATAAAGATTTTCCTTTTTGTATTAAATTTACCTCTAGTGTTGAGGTTGGTGGAGCTCTTGCAGTAGTCCAGGAGGGCTACTTCCGTGCTCCAATTTGTTCCTTCTCCTTCTCCAAGGTGTTTAGATAATGGGCCAAAAGGGGCACTCAAATGGGAAAAGCTAGCTCAAATGATAAGCTAGGGTTTCAAGAGTGATTTTGGCAGAGTGAGGATAGGGAAGATTGTGGATATGAAATGGGGAGCCTCCATCACCTATTTATAGATTTTTAGTGGTGGAGTGTTCACCCATGGTTTTTGGCACCATATGGTTTAGGTCAATTGTATAGGGTTTTTGTTTCCTTTTTCCCTCTTTTTCCTCCTTTTTATATTTTTTATTCCCTTTTTAAAGGGTTTTTGCTATTTTTGGAGGAAATTTAATTTATTCTAGGGAAAAAAGGGGTTTTTTGGCCTTTTGGTGGCTTTTTAATGGTTCTTTAAGGTTTTGGAGTCAAATATGGTAAGAAATATGGACAAATGAGTCATGTAATGAGGGAGCTGAGATGGTGAGCACTTTTTGGCTGTTAACAGATTGCCCCCTGATGTGCAAGGGCAGGAGCTCATCGTATGGCCGATAGACATCATAAGTCTTGTATGGTTTTCCTGGGATGTGGAGAGGAGAAGAAACAAACTAGAGCCCGGAACAACGGTCCCGAACAAACTGCAAAAACTGAAAATACGTGATCTCAATAATGAATGAGAAATAATCTCAATATATGGACGAGGTGAGCATTCCCATGCTCGTATTAAGAGATATATAAAAATAACAATGAGGCCCAAAAATGGGAACCTGAAAGATACATGGAGAACCACTGTGTACATAATAAGGGTCCAAAAGGGGACATGAATCTGGGACATAGTGCCGGGCTGACCATGTCTAAGCTGAAGAACTGAAACAGTGGAATATCAATACTGGTGCTGAGTAGGGTACCCGAGGAATTGATGAGCTACTGGATCATAATAATGGAGAGTCATACCCTCAATGGTACACTGGACTAGAGTTGAACTGCGTACTCAAGGAAGCATATACGTGGATGGCTTCCGAATACAATTGCCAACGCAACCCAGACATCCACAGGAACATATAACTGGGTGTTCGGAAGTGACTCACCAATGTGCTAGATTCAAGGGAAATCCAGGGTCTTCGACCAATAACTGAAGGGATATATACCCTGCACGATTCTCAACGATGCGATCAAGGTGTTGAAGTCGAGCATGTGAGAAACAACCATTTGGAGAGGCACTGATGACTCCTCTCAAAATGGTCCATAGGTACTCACCACAGATGGTGATGAGTCCAAGGTGTAGGGACCTCTGGGTCTATCCTCTGGAATAGATGGGTTAGCGTCGACAGAGGGAGACCTGCAACTACCAAGGCAATGATGTTTCCTTGATAGGAGCACAAGGTGGAGAACCAAAGTGTGAGAGTATTGATGGTAGGACTAACATACTATGGGGGTGGGGAATAACTAGGCAAATAGAGTGGGTGGACTCAAACTTCCTTTGTTCAGAGTATGATGGCGGGGGTGATCGGGAAACATATGAAACTGACTGGTGGGAAGGGGATCTTAGCTTTAATGGATGAGGGAGGGTCACTGGGATGAGTGATACTCAAGTTGGTGTAAGATGGCAGGAGACTGCAGAATACTTTGAACAAAGGTGACCTTATTGGGGGTGCTACCAAGAGGATTGATCATAGTGTTAAGGGGAACTGGTGGGGGCTTCTTCATTGTTTAAGGAGCTGGAAGAAGTGTGCTCAAAATGGTACTATAGTGTGGATTTATACAAGCCCGGGACAGTTCATGCTCGTGATTTCTTTCAATTTTAAGGAGTCTGAAAGCGATAAGAAGACTTTGAAATAATGGAATGGTATTGTCGTGTGGATTTGTACGAGTCCAGGACGGTGCATGTTTATGGTTGCTTTCAATTTTAGAGAGTTTGAAAGCGATAAGAAGACTCCAGGGGGGTTCTTTTTCGTGTGTTAGTCTCCAAGTCCTGAAAAATCATAAAATGATGCAATGAAGAACTCTTCTAGTCGGTGTGACTAGAGCATTCCTTTTTCGTAATTAGTCTACCAAGCCCGAAAAAGGGTTAAACTTATACCAGATAGATGCCCTTTCAGGTACTTTAACGAGCATTAAAGGAAGCAAGATTGCTTGGCAATATTTTCATTATTTTAGGAGTCAGAAAAGAGCTTAACATAAACTCCCTAAGTGCCTTTTTCGTAAAGGACTTGTCCGACGCGAAAAAGGGATAAAATTATACCAAACAAAAGTAATGGCCAGGCAAGGAGGAAGTGCTCATCAAGAGACATGAATGAGAGTCAAGAATGTGGGGGGTGGACACTAGTGGGACCTCCTTGTAGGATGATGAATGGTAGCAAAACAACACTATAACTACAGTGTGGATGGGATGAAGGGCTCATGAATAAGTTGTGATGCAAAGGGTGTGTAAAACTCGACTGCTGCCACTATGGTACGCAAATTGCGGCAACAAGGTGCAATGGCACAATGTCAATAAAGGTTCTGGTGAGAGCAAGAAATGATCTCAAGCATCATCTCAATCACAGACGACGACCGAGATGACACGCGAACCGAGGTGATGGGGGGCATTTTGGAAAAAATACCTGAAAAATTTGAGGGTAAGAGTGAGAAATGATCTCAAGCATCATCACGAGCACAGAAAAATGAATCTGACGACATAAAATATATAAAAAACATGCTACGGCCGATGTAGCATGCAAATCGAGGCGACGAGAGGTGTCTAGAAAAAATACTCAAAAAATGGTTCCAAAAAAAAAAAAAAAAAAAAAAAAATGAGTCGACCATCATGATGGTCTCATCGTGCTGAGTCTAGTGGTGGGAATGGTTCGGAGAATGGACTCCGTATGGATTGAGCTATAAAAAGTAAGTGGACCCAGCATGAAAAGTGTGAGTTAGAAAAACATACGCATGGCACATACCAAGAGGTGTGGTGACGGATACGACGGCGACCGTCACGATTCATGTCCAGTCAAAAATTCTGTGTGCGAAGGTATAGCAAAATATCACCATACCATGGGTCATTGGACGAGATGATGAACACCCAAAAAGTGCTCACCATCTCATCTCACTCATTACTTTTAGGATATTCCTATACTCCATCCTAGTCCCACCAGTATTTTGATCATTTACATTTTCAGTCATGCATGCACTTTTAGGGTTTGCATGCATTCTAGGGTTTGCATGCATTTTGAATGCATCCCAGTCATCATTCCAGCACCTAGCCCTCAGTTAGCCAGCGCCCAAGAGCTTCTCACTATTCAGTTTTATCCCTCTAGTTGCTTAATGCGCCCTTCTTCCTTGATTTTAGGGAGCAACTCGCCCTTCTTCACCTACTAGTCCAGTTGTCTTCAATTTACACTCAGTTACACTTAGTTAAACTGAGTTACAACTACCAGAGTTAGTTTGATTGATGTTTGATAGTTACTTGAGCATTGATGACTCCACTAATGATGATGAAGACTTCCAGTTGTGCTCCGATGATCATGAGGACACCTAGTTGTGATCCGATGACACTCTATTAATCTTATGATCACTCTGAGAGGCTAATTCAAATTGCCACCTTGGACATTCGAATCCTCTCTACCATTGTACTATTTATTTGTCCATATTGTGATTAATTAACTAGTGTGTGTGAAGTATTATTGCTTCTATCTGAGTTCTAATGTACCATATTATTATGTTGCTCATTATACTGTATTGATCACTCTTCTTCTATTTTCCTGCTTAATCATAATTACTCTTGTGAGGTATACATCATCTCTTAGATCTATTGTGAGGATTTTCACATGGTATCAGAGCATGTTGAGAGTATTGTTTATCTCCATTCTTGAGAGTTTTTTGCAGGTTATTACCAAGATTTCGAGTGCAGCAGTTGCAACAGTTTCTGCATTTTTGCAGCAGTAGCAGTTGTAGTTATTCTATATTGTTTTTGCAGGTTCTCTGCAGCTTTCATGTATTCAGAAGAAATCTATCCTCCTCTATTCAACTATGATCCTCTTTCTCCATTCAACTATGATGAATGGAAACCAAAGATGATAGCACATTTAAAGAGAAATGGTCTCTTTGATTATTGTTTTGAGAGAGAGTTTGAATCCTCTGAAGAAAATATTGACTGGTTATATAATGGTGATAGAGCCATGGGAAACATGATGCTTGCTATGTCTTAATGCTTGGTACATCAATTCATTGATGATGCTGAATCTCCAAAAGAGCTATGGGCCTACCTGGATGAAAGATTTGGTGGACAGAATGAAAGGATTGGTCCAAACCCTTTCGAGAACAAGAAAAGTGATGCATTTGCTCCCCTTGATGGTCTCTCAGATCATGCACCAGTATCATCTCATATTGAATTTGTTGACAAAGAACTTGCAGATTCTCCACTCAGGGACTAGGGATTGCAGTGGATAGGGACTAATGGTCAAGGGTTTGGGGATTGAGATATATGGGTCATGGATTTATGGTAACAAGGATGAATATTTATTTTCCCATGGGGATAATATGAGTTAGTGATTTTGTGTAATAGTATATCTCCTAACCCTTGTGGTGAAGGAGAGAAGAGAGGGGTGATGGAGGAAGGAGGGATTGGTGTAATACCCCAATTTTTAACCTGATGAAATATTGGCTTTTAATGTAAATATTGTATTCATGCGAGATATGTTTCCCTAGCATAGAGCTCAAGGCCAAGGCCCCGCTAGTGTATGCCCAGATTTTATTTAAAATATACAAGTATTTGATATTTTGTCATCCATGTACTATTAAGCCATGGAACATTGTAAATAGATGTAAATATTTACTATTGCATTAAAATACGAAAACTGGCTATGGAAGCAACGAATGAGAAGAGGCCATGTGTATTCCACTAGGGAGTGGTGAGGGGGTTGTGGGATGGACCATCTACTTCCAAATGTCATTTTGAGAACCCATTTGACTTTCCTTGCTGACATTTAATTCTGTGTAAGAAAGTTATTGAAGAATTCAGTCCATGGCTTCAATAGAGCATGGGCAACCCAGAAATTCATATGGCAGAGAATGGGATTTGTTTCGTTGACCCACAAGTCACTCTACCTCATGGGAACTCGTTTTTCCTCATTCCCATTCAATTGTGGAGGATCTAAGCTTCAACTTTCATCCATTACACATGCCCAACAATGAGAAAAAACAGAAATCGCAACTTTGCAAGAACCCACGTTTTGAAGAGCCATAAGCGCCCAGAATTTGGTATTGACAGTAAAATCCAATGGGGGATCCATAGATATGAACCTTGGGGTGAATTTGAGAGTATTAGATACCCCGAAATCCATTGGAGAACCCAGTTTTTATAGCCTAGAAATCCAGTGACGGGATTGAGTTATTTGATGACACAATTGTGAGAAATCCAAGTGTGAATTCTAGAATAGAGGTTGGGAATGATTGATAAACCTAGTGAATGCTGGAATCTCAATGACTTAGCAGCTTGGACCTTCCTATACCCATTCTAAAGAGCACTGGAGGGAAGGGATGCCTGAGGGACTGTGCAACAGAGAAGGGGACCTTCCTTGTGTTGGGTGTGGTAGGTATTGTGGGTGCCTTAACTGTTTGAATTATCTCGAGATGCCTGTAGCTCTATGGTTGAGCTCACTGGATTAGCATTTCCCTCCTTTGTCTTTTGTATGCTTGATAAACCCAACTGTGTGTTGGCTTAGCATAGTTTTTGAGTGAAACCATGGTTGTCAGTGAGACCATCTAGTTCCTCCTTAGTGGATACATAACCCAGCTCGGAGGTGATCTCTCATCTGAAAGAATATAGGATGGACAGAGATCTATGGTTGGGTGGAATGTTGCTCTCACATAGCTAGTTGTTTGGACAACTTCATCTTCAAGATAAGTATTCTTTGTGGTTGAGTTATGTTAATTCTATGCTCTACAATGTTTTAATTAATGATTGTTTTTTATATGTTGAATGCATGATGAAACTGTGTGTGCATTTAGTGTTTAATTCTGTTGTGTTTGTTGAGTTTGAATATGTATACATATGTTTTTAATTATCCATTAATTTCTTAGTAATGTATGGGGCTGAGATTGTCAAATAAGCCCGGTATGTTTGGTCATTTTTCCTCCCTTGCACTGGATTAATGGAAGGGGACATGACAATTGGGTAGAGTGGAAGAGAGTGGGGGGGATTCAGTGGATATGAAGAGGTGGGGGGTGGGGTTATAGAGAGGGAGCGGGGGTTTAGGTAGAAATAAATAAAAATCAAGGTTTGACAAAGAACGCGTGCGCCAATAGGGCAATGATACCCTCAAAATGGTATATGTTGTTGGTGGAGGAAACCTTGTTATCCCTAAATGGATGTAAAATTCATTTCAGTCCCAGGCTTCAAGTCTCCTCCAATAACCATTTCCAAATCCCCAATTCCAAAGGATTGGATACATAGTGCCATGCCATCATGTATATCCCTACAAATTCATACATGTGCTCTGAGACATTTTTCATGGCTTTGGATGCCTCAATGGTTTCTTTATGGCCAAATGCATGGTATTTTCCCGTCAAATTTCATTCCCAAAGCCTTGAGACACATGCATATTTATCCAATCAACCTAATTGCACCAACATACCTAGTCATAATCCATTGGCACACTCAAGAAACCATGGTTGGTTGGTTGAGGAAACCTTCGTATCCTTTGATGGCTAGAATACTTCTTCAAGGCCCAAGGTTTCTATATCCCCCACTAAGCATGTCCAAGGCCCCAAGACATAAATATAGAGCATCATAAATACCATTGGCATAGTCATGTGTGTTTCTCTTTGAAGCATTCTTCATGGATCTAGATGACTCAATGATTTATTTAAGGATAAAGTCAAATTATTCTTCCCAAGAGCATCATCCTAGAGGCCCTAAGACATGTACATACTACTTAAAAATACCGAATGGCACTAATATCCTCAATCATAGAGTAATGATACCCTCAATATGTCATGCATGGTTGGTGGATGAAATATTTGTATCCTTGGATGGCTAGAAGATTCCTTTAGGTCCATAGGATAAACTCTCCTCCCTTGACTATGTCCAAGGACCTAAGGCCCTAAGACATAGATACATATTTCCACATATATCCCTATGAGATAATGCATGGTTCCTCAAGGAATTTCTCATGGGTATGGATGCCTCAACGGTTTATTTAGGGCCAAATTCATGGTATTATTCCCTGGAAAACCATTTCCAAGGCTCTAAGACATGTAGATACTATGTTCAAAACCATATAATGGCACTTCCATCCTTAATCACAGGACAATGATACCTCAAGAGGCCATGTGTAGTTGGTGGAGGTAACCTTCTTAGCCATAGATGGATATAAGATTACCAAGTCTTAGGTCTCCTCCCTCGACCATGTCCAATTCCCTAAGTCCCCAAGAGTTGGATACATAGCACAATGGATACTGCTGCAAAGTCTTGTTTGGTGCTTTTCGACATTGTTCATGGCCTTGGATGTATAAATGGTTTCTTTATGGCCAAAGGCATGATATTTATCCATAAAAAATCATTCCAAAATCCTTGATCAGGCACATACATATCAATTGCTCAAAACCACTTCATGGTATCGACATCCTTAATCATAGGCCAATGATACCATTAAGAGGTCATGTGTGGTTAGTGGGGGAAATCATCATAGCTATTTCTAGATAGAATATTCATTTAGGGTCCAAGATTTAGGTCTCTCTCTCTCTGAATATCTCTCTAAAATGGCTATGGCTTATAGGTTTTAAGGTTTGGTTGTTTGATAATAGAGTTTAGGGTTGATGAGAATTAGAGGTTATAAGGGTTAGGGATTAATTTTTATTTGACTAGACACTTTAGAGGTTAGAATTACGTGGTTAGAATTATAGGGGTTAAGGGATATATATCATTATGTGTTAGTATTTAGGAGTTTTAGGGGCTATACTAGTTTATGATTTTAGTGGGCCAAGAGTTATGGTGGTTAGTTGTACTAGGGACTAGGGATTGCAGTGGCTAGGGACTAATGGTGAAGGGTTTGGGGATTGATATATAAGGGTCTTGGATTTATGGTTACAAGGATGAATATTTATATTTACACGATGATATTGCGAGTTAGTGATTTTGTATAATAGTATATATCCTAACCCTTGTGGTGAAGGAGAGAAGAGAGGGGTGAGGGAGGGAGGATGGATTGGGTAGAGTGGAAGAGAGTGGGGAGGATTGGGTGGATAGGAAGAGAGGGGGGGTAGGTTTATAGAGAGGGAGGGGGGGTTTAGGGACACATAAGTAAAAATCAAGGTTTGAAAAAGAACACGTGCACATTTTCACATGTGCGCGCACAACAACGCGTGCACACCACTATGCGTGCACACAAATATGCATGTATGCATTTGTGCGCACAAGTGTTTTATATTAGCTTCAGATTGTCAAACCTTGAGGATTGGTATGAGTTATAGAAGAACACACCAATTTTTGTAACTTCATGTTTTTCATGCTTAGTTCCGCATATGCTCCACTTGTGCACTACTGATGAAATTGCACACACTTGTCGATCTATGTGTGCAAATTCTAACTATATATTTTTTGAATAGATCTGTTATTGTTTTCTATTTTTAATTCATTTTTAACTACACTCATGTCAAATTTGTAAAAAACATAGGTCGTTTATTTGGCCTATAACTTTTGATTGGCTTACCTATTTCGAAAACGGAAAAGAACCCGCACAGAATACAAGAATACCTACAAGATAAAATAAAAAATAAAATTTTTGACTATGTTCAGACAATGATATGGTGAACCAACACTCGATCATGTCATTTTAAGGCTTCACTCACTTTCGTAATTTAAAAAAAATATAAAATTAACTTTTAAAATTTTGGAAATATAGACTTGCACAAGATTCGTTTGTTGCCTACGCCTCTACATATTTTTTTCCTCATAAATTAACAATTTACATAACAAATCAGTGGACCAACAGAAACATATGCAGTATGTTTTAGAGAAAAAATAACGTACCAATCTTAAAATAATGACATTTTTGGGTAGTTATACCACTTTTACATAAATAAAAGTTATATATTCCGGAAGGTGATCCATTTTTCTACGTTTCTTCTTTTTACATCTAATTCTAAAAAAAATTGTAGGTAGCTCTAATAATTCATCTTAATGATAAGATTTATGTTTTTCCAGCATGCCATTGAAACTAACGTGTCATAAGTGGGTATCATTACCTTGCACCAACCCATGTATGTACTCTATTTTTGGTTATGGGTAGGTTATATGATTTGAAAAATATAAAGTCGGGTTTGATCCATTTCAATAGGATTATGTTGTGTTTTAAACGTTTGGTCGGAGGGTATCTAGGTTTGGGAAAAGCAAAATGTTTGCTTCCCTTCATACCGATTGTTGGTCCTTCACAGGATTCCATCCCTCATCGTATGACTTGAAAACTTGGGACCTTTCATTGTAAGTGAGTGTTTTCCTTTAAGAAGGTCATTAGTCAATGAATTTCGACTCCTACGAATCATTATGTTTTGTTTATCATTATGAGTTTGTAAATGTTTATTTTAAGGATTAGACCTTCGATCTAAAACAATAGTTTATTTAATCAATGTTAATTTTATTTATGGGTTAAACTCTAGTTGGATGGTTTAGTCATGAAAATCATGAACCTTTGCTTTTCATGTTTGTTATTTCTAATTGGGCGTATGTCTATATGTTTTGGGTTAAAATATTCTAAAAGGGATGATTAACCCTTTTCATGTTTTAATGTTGTAAAATTGTTTGTATTGGTAGTTTTACGATCCCTAACTTCTTGTATGCATTTTTATATAATAGTTTAATAATTTATACCTAGCTTATTATATATATATATATATCTAATTTGTATAATTTAAATAATATGGCTATGCTTGAAGGGAGGATTATCCCTAGTTTGAAATAACTTGTGCTGACTATTTAAAATATGAATTTCAACCAAGTATGAAAGCTAATAAGGATGTAAAAACCCACATTCCATGAATGATAATTTTGTCGATGGAAAAAATCAAAATACAAACTTTTATTGCATCATAATGAGATAGGAATCCATATTCAGAATATAAACATTTATTTCATCATAATAAGATAGAAATCCATATTCAGAATATAAAGAAGATCAAATCAGATCAAAACCATTTTATCATTAATAAACATAACAAAAATACTTATCGATCCTTTCTATGATTTCTGACTGACTTGGAAACTGCCATGTTCCTCCCAAACATAGATATCAAACTGTTTCTGGTTTGTTTGACATAACCCCCGTGCAGAATCAAGCATGCCAAGAGACTAAAATTCTCAGGGAAAACTTTTTTATATTTCTTAATAAAGGACTCAATCCGTACTCAAGTATTTATGAATTGGATCCTCCCAATCATCTTTTCGACATCCTTGTCCTTCGTATTGTCTTCCTATTTATATTTTTTTCAATGAGGAGAAGGATCCAAGGGATTATGAATTTTAGATCACTTACTTCAATTACTAGATAGTCTTGACAATTTGTTTTCTTTATCTTACCTTTATTTAACTATTTGTTTTATTAAAAAAATATCAGTGTTTATTTTATCTTTTAATAATTAAATCTATTTTTAAAGTCTTAGTGTTTATTTTATCTTTTAATAATTCAATCTATTTTTAAACTCTCAATGTTTATTTTATATTTCAATAATTAAACCTCTCAGTATTTAATAGAGTATTTTGTTTACTTACCCTATCATCTAGTTGATTTAGCAACTACTCGGTCATTCCAATCTCTTGCATGCTTGATTCCTCTTTAAGTGGTAGTGTGAGTCAATTTTAGAAATAGAAGAAGGTAATTCATTTAAATAATAGAAAAAGATGATTACTCGTGATCCAGAGTTTTAGCTCAACATCAGTAATATAATGCGTCTGAGTGCTTCTGGAGCTTTATGCCCAACACTTTATGTAAAGTAACTATATTTCTCTCCCAGAGCTTATGCTCAACACTAGGATAGGTTTCATAAAAGCCGCACCTAAAGACAATGATCAAAGTCTAGGTGATCTGGAGCTTATGCTCAACACCCAATATAATATTCCATGTGATCTAGAGCTTATTCCCAACACATATTAAAGTATTCCATGTGATCCAGAGCTTATGCTCAACACATATCAAATTAATCTATGTGATCCAGATCTTACGCTCAACACATAATAAAGTAGTCCATGTGATCAAGAGCTTATGCTCAACACATATCAAAGTAGTCCATGTGATATAGAGCTTATGCTCAACACATAAAAAATTATTCCATGTTATCCATAGCTTACGCTCAACACATATCAAAGTAGTCCATGTGATCCAAATCTTATGCTTAACACATAATAAATTAGTCTATGTGATCCAGAGCTTATGCTCAACACATAACAAAGTAGTCCATGTGATCTAGAGCTTAGGCTCAACACATAACAATATATTCCATGTGATCCAGAGCTTATGCTCAACACACAATAAAGTAGTCCATGTGATCTAGAGCTTATGATCAAACACATAAAAAATTATTCCATGTGATCCAGAACTTATGCTAAACGCATAAAAAATTAGTCCATGTGATCCATAGCTTACGCTCCACACATAATAAAGTAGTCCATGCCTCAAGATATTACACAGAGCACTACATAAGCATAATACATAGATGCTAGTGTTTCCTGTTGAGAAGCAGTGTAGCTTAGAAAGCTACTTGCAAGGTTGTTCAGTGAAAAGCTTGAGCCTACAGTTAGTAGGTGTGACAATTAGAGTTGCATCAATCTTTACGAAAACACAGTGTTTCATGATAAGTTGAAGAAAATTGAAATGAAGTATCACTTCATCCAAGACATGGTCTAGAAAGGTATAGTGAAACTTCAAGAACATTGCTATTGATGTGAAGATTGGAGATGTGTTAACAAAGCCTCCGTTAGTGATGAAGTTCATGTACTTTCAAGACAACCTTGGTATGGAAGAGAATGCCTCCCTCGTTGAGAGGGAGTGTTAAATGTATAACATCAAGAGAAATTCTCCAAACCAATCTTGCACAACCAAGATTGATCCTCCCATATAGAAGTGAACACTTTGATTTCCTTCTGTGTAAAGGTTATTCTTCCCGTATATAGGTAATTGATCAAAGTAATGATGTTGTAAGGTCTTGTTGGACAAGGCTCCGTACTTTTGTGTCAAGTCATGATTTTCATGCGAACGTTTCATATAAAGGTATCCATGGGATGCAAATCCTGTATAGAGGTGGACCTTTCATATAAAGGTCATGCTTTACTTAAAAGCATTTAATGTTGTGTGATGTATTATTAACCATGATCACTAGATTACTATTAGCTCTCCTTTAGAGATTGATCACCTCTAAAGTCAATTGCTTTAGCATATGATCATTTGGTCCGGAAGAATATACTATTATCACAACATCCAATAATTCTTCTTAGTATAATGTAGTGTAATGGATAATTAAAGTTAGCACATATCAACAATGCAGTAAAATATAAAGAGATAAAGATAAATGCATAGAGAAAAAGAGAATTCGAATTCATATGGAGATGACTAAGTGAACTCAAATTTTCAAGATTTAGTTAAACTGGAAATGTATGCCTCAGTTAAACTAACAAAGTCACAGTGGTCACTAGAAGTAAATCAATCATCATGATTTCAGTTAACTAAGTGTTAAATAAGAAGGACTAGTTAACTAAAGTGTTTTCAATTTAGTTAAACTAAAAGAAGACACTTCAGTAAATCAAGGAGAACTCGAATTGATCATTACAGTGATGTTATCAAGAAAGAATCAGTTAACGAGAGTTAACTAATTGACAACATAGAAGATCTAGTTAACTAAGTGTTATTGCATGATGACACTTATGTTAAACTAAAAGATGATACTTGAGTTGAAACACTTGCATGACAACACTTAAGTTAGCCACCTAACTAAGTGGGAAAGATTTCAATTAAGGGGTGAGTTCATCTTAATAATAAGTTTAGTGATTTAATGGACTGCATGAGAAGTGGGGTGCAATTCTTCATGCAATATTGAGCCATCTAGATGGAGATCGAGTTCATCCTGAAGTTAGAAACTAAAAATAGAAGCCGATGCATGAAAATAATTTATGAATATGTCATACGGGATTAATGAATCTAGGGTGAAGCGGATTCTCTTCTCCATTGAAGGCAAGGCACTTCTCTTTGCGTAGGTTATTGTTCTTCCTTGTTATTGATGTGTTGGGCATATTGGAAAACACATCCGATTGATCTCTCTTTTATATTGTGTCTGTATCTTCACCAAAAGTGTTTTGGTGATCTCTTATCTTTCGAAATAAATCTGCTATGTTGTAAAAGAAGTCATTCTCCGCTATCCATTATATTATATTGAGAAGAATTGTTGGGTTTTTTGTTCTCATAGTTTTGACGATTTTCCCTAGGGTATATCTTGTGTTATGGATGTATGAATTTCATGTGATTGAATTGTCTCATTGTTTCAATTTTCAGCATCTAAAAGAATTAAATATCAAATACAAACCAAATATTAACAGAATCACCCCTATCATATTGCCCTTTTATTTTCAATGCAAAGTCATATATTATGAATCATTCCAGGAAAAAAACTACTTAACAAAACGTTTAATAAAGTGGTTGTTTATCTTCACTATTATAGTCATTTGACCATCTTTATTTACTAAATCTACACATGGAACAATTATGACTTTCCAACAGTCTTGGTTTTTGTTGTTTGCAGGTACATACAATGACAACACATCACATTCAGAAATGTTGTTATATGCTCCTGAGAAAATTTGAATTATGGTTGATGATTCCATAGGGTATTCTTTGAATATGAGGGTACATACAAGAAATTAATCATAATTACAAGAAAACTGTGGACTAGTTTTTTCGGTGTGCAATTATGTTTTTGCAAGGAAACCTATATCTTATGTTAATGTTGAAATGGAATTAGTTTTACCTTTTTTGCCTTTCATCATTTGATGTTGTTTCACTAGAATCCTATGATTGTCTCTCTCTTTTTACATTAGGAACTATTGTTTTTTCCATTGTTATATTGGCCTCTTTCTCCATGTATCTATGGAAGAAAATGTCAATTATTTGCTTAGGAACTTGTTCCATTTGATTAGAAAATTGCTAACAACAATAGAAGAAATAAAAACCAACATAGGTTAATTTGAATACATAGAAAACTATGAGAAAGCATTAAGCTAACACTAGTAGAAAATGAGAGAAAAATGATGAGACAACCAAAAAAATTGTCACCACCATTTTTCAAGGCATAAATGACCAAAATTGAGTGATCCAACTAAAAATGACCAGAGGAATGACCAATTGGGTCCCAAGATAAAATATATTACCAGATAATAAGTAACTAAACTAAAAATGACCACATAACAATAACATTAACAATATGAATTGGTTTTTTATTTGGGCATTTTAACTGTGTCACTCCGACAATGGAAAATTACAATTTTGACAATCAATTTGTACAATTTACTAAATTTTAACACCATAGATGGATTCAGAGACTCCTCTAGGGGGTCTCTGAATCCATCTATAGTATTAAAATTTACGGGGTCTCTGAATCCATCTGAAGTGTTAAAATTTAGTAAATTATATATAACATTGTAGATGGCTTCATATAATATCTAGTTCTATATTATCCCTTCCACAAATCCACCAAGTTACACCATATGCGTCATCTTAGTGTGCTGGTTGAGTTGAGTCTTGGATATTTGTCATCTTTATCTTTGGGAATTGTCATGTTATGAAGTTTGTTCAATTATGTTCAGCTCGTCGTACTAGTTGCATTCATATTTTTTTAACATAACTATCGTCATTTGACCCTCTTAGTAGTCTATTAAAGTTTTGACAAGTTCATTTATTTTGTGTCATGTTACCTAAAAATTGTCAATTTCACAATCTTCATTAATTCTCCATATGCATCAATTTGTCATGGTCCTCCTCACACATGTCCTGTTATGAACTTGGTGCCATTGTGTTTGGCTCGTTGTATTGGTCACATTCATATTTTGTTTGAACAAAATTGTTATTGTTTGACCCTCTCAATAGTTTATTAATGTTTCAGCAAAAAATCGCAAATATCCTCCATTTTGAAAAGAAAAAAAGTTCCTCTTTTTTTGTAAAGATCCATTCGTTCCCATATCCTCGAATAATAATAATAATAATAATAATAATAATAATAATAAAATTTATTCCCTCATACTTTCTAACCCCTTTTCTTTCCATCCTTTCCCATTTAAAATAATGAAATTATAAAAAAACCCTTATTTTCCCTATATCCCTATTAACATTTCATTTTTCAACCATATTTAACATATTTACATATTATATAGTTATTATATATATACACATATATTTGTATAGCTAATACCTGTAATATATTAATATTAAAAAAAACAAAAACAATAATATAGACAAAACAAATATGTTAAAGAGAGACAAACTAAACTAAAAATAAATAAAAAGAGGGAAAATAAACCATCGGAGGGAAAATATAAAATTAAAAAATAAATTACGAGGAAAATTAAGGAAAATAAATAAAAATAGATAATTTTCAAAATATAACTCCAATAGATTTGATGTGCATGAACTCTACACATTCGAATCTACACATTCTGGCAGAATTGAACATCGATCTTCACATTCAAGCAGAATTGCTTGGATGTAGATCTTGGTGGTAGTATTACGTTCACCACTTTACAGTATACCACGAGCTCAAAATATAGGCACGCAGGAATAAACTCCCTTAAAGGGGGGCTTAAGGGGATTCCTCCCATATTCCCACCTCTAAAGGTATGTATGGTAACTTCCTTCCCCTTCACTTCTCTGCACTTCTCTCACTTGCTTTCCATCTTTCTTTATCTCTGTACATGATTATAATGTTGTGCTTCAAGGTTTTTTATTTAATGGTGTCTAGGGTTTCAAGGGTTTGAGAGGCTTACAAGGGTTTCAACATTTGGGTGATTTTTTATTTATTTAGTCTTTAATGTTCTCCAAGTAATTTTGCGATTGAGATCTGTAAGCTTTGACTCGTGATTGATTTTTAGCGTTTGCAGTATTTGTTTTTTAGGGTTTGTCATGTTTCGGGTTATAGGGTTCCTGGGGTGTGAGGGTTTTGTTGTTTGGTGTTTGATGATTTTTCTTAGGATATTGTTGTAGAGGGTGTAGGAATGGAGAGGACTAACCGACTAGAGTTCAATGGAGTCAAATGGACATTTTCGGTGAGGAAGCCCAGATAGCGAGGATTTGATAGCAAAATCCATATTGTTGTAGAGGGTGTAGGAATGGAGAGGACTAACCGACTAGAGTTCAATGGAGTCAAATGGACATTTTTGGTGAGGAAGCCCAGATAACGAGGATTTGATAGCAAAATCCATATTTTAAGGGACATTTAAGCAAGCAAGTAGAGCAAGATATCGTTTCGTTTATGAGCTCATTTTCATACCAAAATCCAACATATGTTTATTTCTTGCAGGTAATGATGAAGGCGAGTGCACTCCTAATTTCCCTTGTGATAGTATTTGCTACTTTTCTTACCTGTGCTAACTCCGCAGATCCAGACCCCATGACATACTTTGTAACGGGATTGATCATATTCACTCTACATAACATTTTCAAGAATGGATATGTTAGCAGTGATATCGGGGGGATTTGAGTTGCAACCAATCCTCAAAATTTCCCTGTAGTGCGGTATATTCAATATATTCGTCTTATTCATATACATATAGATGACGTTTTCTTTTAGATATTCTCATGATATATTCATAAATGGCGTATAGATTTTGATGATATATAATTAATGGTGCTAAATGATTTTACAGAACACAAGGGCTATTTGTGGTGAGGTTTAAAAGGGTTCCCCATGGAAGAAACCGTCCTCATACACACCCAAGAGCTTCAGAAGTTCTGTCTCTTTTGTTTGGTGGACCCCTTCAAGTTGGCTTTGTTGACACCACTGGTAATCTTACTATCAACAAATCTTCTTATTAACAAGATCATCAACCGTATTCTCATTATATATAGATGATATGATTAGTAAATTTGATTAGCTATAAATTAATTAGTTGTGTGATGCATTGATATTCTTTATCCGGGAGACCTTATCGTATTTCCAAGAGGTGTGCTCCATTTTGAACTCAACATTGGAAGAGTGGAATTTTATTATTTGTCACCACTTAACTCTGAAAATATTGGCACTCTGGTATGCCTGCATCCAACTAATTATATCTCCAATTTGCACTGAAATATTTGATATGGTTATTGATTATATAATGTTATGCATCTCATATTCTATTATGGTATGCGCTGCAAATAAGCCCAAAAATCACACAAGATCCTTATAGTTCAGAGATTATTAATTGTGAAATATGACCCTAAAAATATCCCTTAAAACCTTTCCTTTCAAAATGGTTTTCACATGCCACTTCAAACCATGGAATTCTTCGATTTCTGCCTTGAAAACTACAGGAAATCGATCACTTCTATCACTTATGCTTACTTCGTGTACTTTAATGAGAGGTTTATTTGCACTTGGTTTCCATGTTGGTGACAATGGCTAGAGATGCTGAGAACATAATATGAAGATAGGTTGTATGATAAGATACCAAATCACAAAATACTCAAAATAAGGGATCTTACTTATGGTTATACTTACTTGATATGCACCGACTAAGTAGATGACAATGGCAGCGTTGGCAATGTCATCAACCAAAAGGGATTGTAAAAACCAAATCCTGACAATAGGTTTCCTGGTGCATTGTCTCCAAAAGGTGTGTACCCATGCAAACACACAACATGTCAAACATCATTGTGGTTTCCACACCCAGTAGCGTTGCTTTCTTCATCGTCATGTTCTCTAACGGAGGCTATTTTTTTGTGTCTTACGTGCATTTTGAATTGAATTAGTGTCCCAGCATTTTCCATCTTGAAGCCACTAATCTATTATCTAATAAAATAACATGGGATTTGGTAATATTGTAAATGCTACCTACATTTCAATGAGAAGCAATGAATAGGAGTGAACAAATGCAACGTTCCCAACAGCTTGGAACGTATTCTGTATTTTATCAGCTTTATTTACTGTATCAATGGTCGCTCCTATGAGGCTCCCTCTTAAGTGTTACACCTCTAAAACAGTTCCAAACGTATTGTAAGCCGGCTAAAAAAGCTATGATATCTATTAATTTAGATGTGTTGTGAACAACACAATGGTTGAAAGAAATGAGTAGATTTAATTATTGGACAAACCTACTACTTTGGCGATACCGAGCACTTGAACACAGTGATAATTATATCTTTTGGGTTATTGTTTGAATGAAGCAAAACGACAAGTCAGAGGATAATGCAGAAGGCAGAAAGCTGGGCGCAAAGGAGAATATTTTATGTATTTTTTGGTCAAATGTACCGCAGTATGCGGGTTTTTCAGTCATTTGGACCATGTCAATTAGATTTTGGATCATTTGGACCATGTGAGTTAGATTTTGGGTCATTTGGACCATGTTAGTTAGATTTTGAGTCATTTGCTCAAAGTGTCGGTTAGGAAGTTGTTAGAAAGTGGACAAGCATTCTAAGGGCGGAAGCCTATAAATAGTCATAGAGTTGTATGTGTTGAATCATCTTGGATTATGCGTCTTGTGGTTGTGTATCTGAGATCGATAGTTATCCATGAGATATGTACTTTGCAGAGATATTGTATCTAGGTTTTGCGGGATTAATAGGATATGACAGAACTGTTTTGTGGAATCCCTGTGTCTCTTCTATTGTGGTAATGCATGTTGTGATATATGAATGATGCTATGCTTTCTTCCTGCTGCAATGAATGCTTTACTGTTTAATTGCTGCGATAATGAATGTTGAATGATGCTACTAATATAAATGATGTCTGAGTCAAATGCATAGATCCATTTCCGAAATGTTGCAATAAGTTGTGTCATTGAGCCGCAACCATCCTCCTTCATTCGGCGGAAACATGGTTCCGTCGACTCTCCCTTTATCATCTCGGGTGAGACCTCATCTGCTCCGCAGGTGTTGCTGGACGGGGTAAAACTTGTTTGGGCCGATGCTTAGGCAGATTGCGATGGTTTGGTGTTGACAGCGAGTGGAACCCCTATCGATTGGGTTCAAGTCAAGAAATGGTTCTATTGCTGGGACCATTGGTTGTATCTTGGGTGGTTGGGAGGAAATATTGTTTCCTTCCTCGCTTTAAAAAAAAAAAAAAAACATTTTACAGGTTGATCGGTGGTAGGTTGGCGCACTGATAGGAACATAATGTGCAAACAGGGAGGCTTGCGCCATAAGTTAGGAGCAGTCTGCGACAGTGGTAGGGTTGCGACTGGGTCAAATCAGCAATAAATGCCAAAAGTTAAGACAATTAATTAACGACGCTTGTTCGAATGATCAGCATTAATGGTGGATCCAGCTGATCGACGGATAGGATTGACAGTGGATTTGGGTCATTAATACATAATTTAGTCCGAGTTAATGCAGGATTTAGTGATGATTACAAAGGATATGGTTGGATGCTATAAGAACGGGTCGAGGAGGGTAGGACGAAGGCACACCTTGAGCATGCTACGATCATTGGGGTGTCTCCAACCATGGAACATCAGTTGGGACACCTCATTCATGCGGTTACTTAGGAAACCAATACATCTGCTTGGGTCATGATGGAGAAGATGGATGAAGGTTTCCATGTGGTCACCGCCCGCTTGGATGCATTGTGCGATATCATCTTGAAGAAGGCACCTGAGGGCGCAAAGGTACAGACAATCGGTGCAATCGACACTGAGCCGCGGGTTCGGAATGTTGAAATTCCACCGACTGCCATTGCGTTCGATGATGCAGCTCTTAGGGCAATGCTGTAGCAGTTTGAATATTTGACAATGAATATCAATGCGCTGTCCTCACCAACATTGGTGTTCATACAAGCGGTTTCCAGTCAAGAATTGGCGGATAGAGAAAGTGACGTATGGCATTAGCTAGTGCGATCACAAGAGGTGGATGAAATGGTCCGCAAGCAAGTAGAGGATCTCAAAGGGAAGGCTGCGGCAGCATGGGAAGTGGTTGATGAGATGAAGGATATGATGGAGAGCCTCCAAGCCGAAAAGGCTACTAAGATGACGGAGCTGAACAAGGAACAGGATCGGTTGACAGTGGAAAAAATGGCCTTGCAGACAAGTCAAGCACGGTTGGAGGAGGCCATCAATGAAGCCTGTCACTATGTCTTCGAGCCAATAGCAGAGTTAGACCTGGTCAAGCGAGCATAGAGGTTGGGGGATGTTATCGCCCAGTTACGGGAGGACAATTCGGTCTCAACCCATGCCCTAAAGCCTGCCACACCGCCGGAGGTAGTCGCAGAACGAAAAAGTGCCATTGAAGAACTGACGACTTAGCTGATTGAGTTAGAGCAGGAGGCGACAAAGATCACTGCGGAGATTGCGTTGTTTTTGGGCAGTATCATCCATGATGAGCCGCTCCAACAAATGACCAAGCAATGACCTGAGGCAAAAGAGCAGCTGGCTACACTGAAGACCGCCATGCGCACCATGCCACCAGTGGCATGGGTCCATAAAAAGGTGGAGATCAAGGTCTTGCAGCAATGATTTTCCAAAGCAGAGGAATGGCAGAAGCAACGCTCTGCACAGTTGGACAAGTTTCAGGAAATTGGTGCCAAGCTTAATACTGCCGCTAGTTCTACACTCCAGGCAGTGCAGGAAGTGAAGCAAAAAGTTGACACGCACTTGTGTGACAACCCTCTGGCAACAGACCTCAATAATTGTAAGGAAATTTATACAACATTTCTGCAGTAGGTCAGCAAAATCCGACAGTAGTATGAAGAATTCAGAGTCAAGACCAGTGAGTACACAATATCCTACTGACGTGACTCGAGGGCGAGCCACAAGATTGTGTTGGGGGTCTGTTGGCAAGTGGTTTGCTAAGTTAGCATCACAACATCGTGGATGCTGCAACAAGTCAGAAGATACCGTGGAAGGTGGAATTCTGGGCACAAAGGATAATATTTTATGTATTTTTGGGTCAAATGTACCACGTTATGATGCTTTTTTGGTCATTTGGACCATGTCAATTAGATTTTGGATCATTTGCACCATGTAAGTTAGATTTTGGGTCATTTGCACCATGTCAGTTAGATTTTGAGTCATTTGCTCAAAGTGTCAGTTAGGAAGTTGTTAGAAAGTGGACAAGCATTGTAAGGGCAGAAGCCTATAAATAGTCATAGAGTTGTATGTGTTGAATCATCTTGGATTATGCATCTTCTGGTTGTGTACCTACGATCGAGAGTTATCCGTGAGATCTGGACTTTGCGGAGATATTGTATCTAGGTTTTGCGGGATTAATATGATATTACAGAACTATTTTGCGGAATCCTTGTGTCTCTTCTATTGCGGCAATGATGCTATGCTCTCTTCCTGCAATGAATGCTTTACTATTTAATTGCTGCGATAATGAATGTTGAATGATGCTACGAATATAAATGATGTTTGAGTCAAATGCATAGATCTGTTTCTGAAATGTTGCAATAAGTTGTGTCATTGAGCCGCAACCATCCTCCTTCATTCAACAAAAACATGGTTTCGTCGACTCTCCCTTAATCATCTTGGGTGAGACCTCATTTGCTCAGCAGGTGTTGTTGGACGAGGTAAACCCTATCTGGGCCAATGCTCAGGGAGATCATGGTGGTTTGGTGTCGACAATGAGTGGAACCCCTGTCGACTGGGTTCGAGTCAACAGGGTCACACCACAAATAACTATTTTCATTTTAGAATATGCCCTCTCATTCTCACGTCATTCATATGCCCTTCGTGGGAGTGGGGTAGATTTTATCTTTATTGGTGAATTGCTTCACTTTATTGGGTGGTTTCACTTCCTAAAAAATGCCCATATTTTATTGGCTTCCCCCATCACTTCATAGAAAATGATCTGATGTGCATAGGAAATTATTTGAATGTTGATCTCTTGCCACCTGTGTCCCTTGACTACTAAAAGTTTGCCTGAATTTATTGATTAAATCCCAATAAACCTAGAGCTGAGATGAGAGAATTTGATCTCCCATTGTATTAAATTATGCATTCATGGAATTATGGATCATAAATATAAATTTGGACTGAAGGAAGCTAGCAAAAATCTTATTAGTCACAAGATATTACTCGTTATTAATCCCTAAAAGAATGCAAGATGTACTCCATGTAGTGTAGTCAAAATAATAATATTTTATTTTCTCTGCATCGATATCATAAAAAGCCTTACATCTGTGTGCACAGAGGATCATACTCTTCATGTCACGCATCATAAGACCAACCCTAGTAGAAGATCGAACCTTGCCACAAAGATTTGTCTTTCCATATTTGTAGAAATTGCATTATCTTCATTTTTCTTTCGTAATACACCTGGGTACACATGTCTTGAAACAAACTACCAAGCACCATATCTTCATATAATACAAACCCTCCTCCAATGTGACAAGAAAGTCTGGTTTTGTATCCATATTCTCCTTCACAGACACCAATTTTGATGCGATGACAGACACTCTCACCAACAAACATGTCAATTTAGTTGATCTGCATCCAAACATCTCAGTTTCAAACCAATCAAACCCCTTCTAAGCCATTCAGGATATTGCATAAACACACGGTAGATTTCCTACATGGTAGACTTGGAATTTTTGAGATACGTAGGAACTATAAGCAATCATCATTCTACCTAAACTATAGACATAATATTATAAGAATTCATAAACCTAGTGGCAATAGAATTGGTAATCTCTTAATGTTTTCCTCAATCTTCATAAGCTTCAAATGGAATAGTAGTCACAAATTATTCTTATCTTGCACTAAACGTTTTGGAGACATTAGTGGAGTCAATAGTGTTTTTTAGGGACCACCCAAACTAGACTTGATATCTCATATTATGAACTGGGCAATGTAAGATCCAAAATGGAAAATATATCCAATTGCAAAGAACGAAATTATGTGGGGAAGAGATCCAAAGCAATATCACAGCCCACGCTAAGAGCCAAAATATGAGTATAAGTGTATATTTGAGAAATCTCCATTGCACAATGTGTTGGATCGATGATAAACACAATTGTTGGGAACCTCCAGTTCTTGGCTATCAACAGCCTGTGACACATTGAAATATTCAATTCTCAACATCCGGATGCTTTTTTAGTGTTGTAATATCCCGAATTTTGACTAACTATTTCTGATATTATATACTGGGCTTAAAGCCCAAACACATATGATTATTTTTTATTATTGGGCATAAGCCCTAGTGCACATGATTCACTTCTTTTATAGATTTACATATTGGGCGTGGACCCTAATTGATGCAGATTATTGTTATATACTGGGAAAAAAGCCCCAATGTATTGATTTATGTTTAATTATGAGAATTGGGTACAAACCCTAATATACTGAGATGATCTTTTGTTACATATTGTGCAGAGTTATGTTTACATGATTGATTTATATGATGTGTTGAGCATGGACTCAGGATTACACGGATGACCTATGTACTGGGCATAAGCCCTGATGTACCTAGAGGATTTTACTACATACTGGGCGTAAAGTCCCGATGTACGTAGAGTGTTGGGAATAATCCCTGGAGCACTCCAAGCTTGATAATGAATATAGGATTTGAGGCCATTTCTACATTCTAGATGTGCTTCACAACCACATTCTAGTACTAGTGTTGAGCGGGATGCTCTGGAATTGCACTAGCGTAACGCCCATGTGAGAGTGTTGAGTTAAAGCTCTGAAGAGCACTCAGGGTTACTTGATATTAAAAGTGTTGAGTCGAGAAGACTTTGAATAGCACTTCTATTCATCAAGTTTATTTAAATTGGTTAAATGAACCATTTTCTATTTATCATCAAGGAGTGCAGGAACTACCATGTTAAACGACATAATCCAACATGCAAGAGAGAGACCTAGAGGTGCCTAACCTAGCCAACTATACAAGCTCACCAAAAGACCCCATCCAAAGAGTTGGACCTTGTACTTAATATTTAAAAGAATCATTATGGTATGTACATAATTAAATCAAAGAGTTACCATAATTAACTATTGAATAAATTAGATTTATTTATTGTTAAAAGAAAAGATTTCTTATGTAAATAACATGCATAAAGATTATGCATAAGATAGTTCTGATATTGTTATTATTGTTAATATTATTATTATTTTTAAAAGAAGAGATTACTTATATAAATAAAATGCATAAAGGATATCCATAATATAATTCTCATATTTGTTATTACTACTAATATTATTAATAGTATTATTATTATTTATGAGCTAACTTAAGATACATCTAATTATAACAAAATAAAGGTCCCAGATAAACTAGGAGTAAATAATTAATAAAATATCTTTCATAGATATTATAATTCAAATTAAATTAAAAATTGAATATTATTATTTAAACTCAAACAACTATATTCCAAACCAAACTCACCTATATAAAGAAGGGCAGATCCCAAGAGAGGGATCATCTTTTCTACTATCATTCTCTTATCATAACAGAAGAGAATTATTCTACAGACCTGAAGCAGCCTACTATATTTTCTAGATCTGATTCAGCAGCTTACCCTAGGGCCTCTACTTCTCTTATTGCATGTTGGAAGTAGCTCGGGGGGATCCAGTTAGAACCAGGAATGGTCTAAGGATCATGGTAGTCCTAAATTTATCCAGTTAAAGATCATCTTATAGGTCAACTAGGTCCATAAATGTCTGCATTAACTAGTGTTAGAGTGTGCAGGTTCTGCAAGGGAAGATCAAGCTTCAAGAACTAGGTATGAACTACAAGTTTCCGTATAGTTCATTTACATTCCGAAATTAAAGTAGGAATTATTATGTTGCATTCATGTTTCAGTACATTATGGTTTCTATTTCTTTTCTTTATGCAGCAAGGGCCAATTGGCATGGGCTCTCAGGGTTTTACATTCTATGATCAAATTTCATTTAATATTTCTGTTTAATTCAAGCTTCTTCCCCAAATGTTTCAAGGATCTAGTAGGGATAGCCTAGCTAGCATGTGCTAGATACCTATATAGGTAGAATAACTATTGTCAAAACTTTTATTTAGAATGGTCGATAGATGAACTATTAATCTCCACACTATGCAAAATCGCATTATTCTTCCAAACCCTGATGTTGTACTTTTAAATTATTAAATTACAAGAAATCTAGGGTTCAACTTTTATCCATTAAGAATCAAAACTTAGGATATACAAAACCAATGAAGTTGAAACTTAATTTATCTCATTCATTATTTTTTAAACAATAGAAATAATGCAGTTCAAAGCTTTGAAAAATATCCATCAACATAGCACAAACAAGATCGTTGGAATATTTAAACCTACAGCTTAAACAAAACACCCACTGTGCATAAAATTCTCTGAGACAAACAACTATCAACACGAACCCTCTAGTTAGGGATTTCAGCATTTTGATGTATAATTTAGCATTCCGTTTTACAAGATAGGACCCACGAAAGTTTTCACAAAGCCAATGTAGTCAAACTCAGTCCTCTTTCTTAAAAGAAATAAACAAAATCAATGCAGGTCGGGATATCGAAACTCTTTGCCAAATGCTTTTAAAAAGAAACATTTTATATCGCCGGTGTTGATAGATATGCAACATTAAGACCACATCATTAAACTTCGAGGAAAACAACTCTCAAGCACGATTTTCCCTATCTAGGGTTTCCAATACATTCAATTCTGCCTCAGCAGATTTAAAACTTAAACTTGGATGAGACCCAATCATTTCAGAATAGAAATAAAATGCATATCCTAGCTCCATGATTTTCTTTTAAAATCATCCATTAAATAAAATCAACCCACAGAGAGTTCAAAACAGAGCTACACTATCAACGATTCACTTTCACCTTTTTATCAATAGAAATTCTTCATGCCAAAGCTAAAACACATAGTCCTCACCCTTAGGAACTAGCATGACATTTCCAAATTTTCCTCTCTACCAGTGGCACTATTTGTTTTATCCACTTAATGTTAGGATATTTAGACACGTAGGAGTTAGTTAAGATCAACTTGTGTAATATATCCGTTAGGGATAGTGTGTTTCTTTAGTATGCATTAGTATGCATTTGTAAATACTTAATCCGACGGTCACGATATGTTTCCAACATAGAGTGATCCGACGGCTCAACTTCTCTTAGATCAAACCTAACCTTGATCCGTGGCTTAACACCCGATTGGTCCATGATCTCTATTTAAAGAGCATGGAGGGTCATTGTTTAGTTGATCGATTATGAGAAGCTCATTTGTAACTTTCTTTCTTTGCATAATAAATTGTCCCGTAGAAGCTATTTGGCCGGGGCCGTGGAGTGTTTCCCTCAAGAGGGTTTAAACCACGTCAAAACATCAATGTGTTGATCGGTGATCTGTTTGTGTGAAGTGGTTGCTCTTGGTGTTTGGTCCTTTGGTAGTACCCTGTGTACCCGAACATGGTATCAGAGCTTTTATGAAGTGCCGCTTCCGGTTATGATCTAGATCTTGAACTGTTGTTGCCGAAACTCGAAAGGATTTCTAGTTCTGATAGTTCTGTGCATTTCTGGGCTATGGGAGGTGTTCCATTGCGTTCAGAGCGTCGTTTCCATTGGAAAATAGTTTTCGTTTGATTGAAAACGGTTCCCGGATGCTCCAGAAACGCGTATTTCATCAGATCTCAAGGTATAATGTTACAGTGACGCATTTTTTTATTTCGTTTTTTGAATCTCATATTTCATTTTTTTTTACTGTTAGATTTTTTTGGTTCGGATTGTTGCTTTCCCGTCTGCGTATGCTCTTTGCCGTGCACCTTGAGCGATCTCGGCAAATCAGAAACAGAAAAGGAAAGGGTTTTTTCGGCTGCGTATGCTCTTTGCCGTGCACTTTGCGCGATCTCGGGAAATCAGAAACAGAGAGAAAACGTAGACTTTCCGGGAAAGCTAACAAGATCTAACTCCACAAGTGTGGAAAAGTTTTTTTTGTTTCGATTGGTGCTCTGTTTTGCAGGAAAAAGGGCAAGCACGCAAACCGAGCAAGAAGAGTTAAAAAAAAAAAAAAAAAAAACCCTTCCTCATTCCCATATTTTACATACCTTTTAATCTAGCTCACTTGGTTCAAAGTTGCTTTATTCCTTAATAGGTCTTGAGTTCAAGTCTTAGGAAGTTACTTTTAAAAGAAAAAGTGCATGCAATTTCTAATTTCAAGTTACTTTATTGTAAAAGTGCATCTCACTTAAATAATAAAAAAAATAAAAATACAAGTGAGTCACTTAAGTTTTTTTTATTGTTGCACTATTTAAAAGTAATATCATTGTAAAAGTGAAATCACTTATTTTACAAAATTGGTTCACTTAAAGAAACTTTCTTGTAAAGTGGTTTTCAAAAGGTTCATCTTGGGAAGAGGGGGGTTCATTTTTTTTGCTGGACATTCTTTAGCTGCCACGTCACTATTGGGGACATCTTCAACAGTTTCTTTGTTCAAGCATAACTTCATCATACAGAGTTTGTTTTCAGTGTCGTTTTTTTTGAAACAGCCTATTTTTTTGAGCTCTTCACATCCAGACTATTGGTTTCTACTTTTACAGCCATTAATTTACAAATATGGCTTCCCTTTGTGATATTCTACTCAACAGTTCCAACTATTTCTCATGGAAATCTCGTATGGAGGATGTTCTGCGAAGTAGGGAACTTTTCAGAATTACAATAGGGAAAGAAAAAGAACCCACTGATGATGATAAGAAAATAAAATGGGCAAATAGATGTGATGAAGCTCGTGGATTGATTGGGATGTCAATCTCTACTGATTTGCGATTCCACATATATGGAATTGATGAACCTACTGCTTGGGACAAGTTGGAATCTGTGTTTGGTAAACACAATGAAATTCGAGGTCACCAACTCGAAAATGAGTTGATTTCTTTAAACCCAAGTGACTTTTCATGCATTCAAGATTATTTATCTAAGTACAAAACTCTTAAACTCTTATGTGCAGAATGTAAGATTGAGAGGGAAGACAAACAGTGCATTTATCATATTCTTTCCAAACTTGGACCTGCATATTCTGTTTTGTATCTACATTTTACTCCATGAAAGCATCCTTGAATGCAGCTAGCTATCAAGAGCCTAATCTTGAATCCTTTTGTGATTCCCTGATTAGAGAACAAGATAAACTCATTCATCTTGGAATAATCAACAATGCAGATACATCTAGGAAAGCCTTATTGTCCCAACAGAAAGAAAAGTCCAAGCCTCCCAAGAAACAAAATTTTCGCAATAATAAGTCAAACAAGGGTCCCAAACCCTCTTAGTCAGCTCCTTCTTTAAAAAATGACAAAGGATCCAAGCCAAAAGGCAAGAAGACTGAGCGTCATTGCAACTATTGCGGGAAAGATAATCATGATGGATCTAAGTGTTTTAAGAAGATGGTGGCCTTGGAAGCAGCAATGAAGAAGCACCACATCAGCCTAGATTCATCTTCAGAATCTACCTCTCATGGACATGCACTTTGTGCTTCTGGTTATTCTTATAATGCATCTTCTTCTTCTACTTCAAATGAATGGCTCATTGATTCTGGAGCATCTTATCATATGGCTAAGGATCAAGCCATCTTTTCTACTATGCATGAATGTAACACCAAACAAATATTTGTTGGTGATGATAGATATCTAAGTGTTGTAGGAGCTGGAACAGTTCCAGTAGATAATGGTCATTTTAGTGATGTACTATGTGTTCCAAGAATTTTCTGCAATTTGTTATCAGTCTATCAGATCACTCATTCTGGTGAAGGTAAAACTGTGACCTTTACACCTCACCAAGTTGTAATCAAGGATTTTAAAGATCCTTAACAGGTCCTAGCTACCGGAATTGTTGATGATATTACCAGGTTGTACAAGTTTAACAACTTTGGGTCATCACCTTTCCCTTCAGTTTTTGTTGCTCATAGTGATAACTTGAGCAAACTTTGGCATGAGCGATTTGGTCACTTAAATTATCACTCATTGCAACAACTATGTAAAGAAAATATGGTGACAGGTCTTCCGATGGTATCTTGCAGAGATGGTGTTTGTTCCGGTTGTGTACTTGGAAAACATCATCGGGACAGTTTTGACAAACGTGCCTCTTGGCACGCCTCGGTTCCCTTGGAGCTTGTGCATAGTGACTTGTGTGGTCCTCTTCCATCTGCTTCCTTTTCTGTTTTCAAGTATTTCTTAACTTTCATTGATGATTACACCAGACGCACTTGGGTTTATTTCCTAAAACTTAAGAGCGAAGTATTTAACATGTTCTTGGCCTACAAGCCCCTTGTTGAAAAAAAATCTGGTCATCAAATTATTAAGTTAAGATCTGACAATGGAGGAGAATATGTTAACAAACAGTTCACTACTTTCTGCACTGAACAAGGCATCCAACAACAGCACACTGTTCCATATACACCACAACAAAATGGTGTAGCTGAGCGGAAGAACCGCACTTTAAAAGAAATGGCTAATTGTATGATCCAATCTAAGGGACTAAGTCTTCAATTTTGGGCTGAAGCCATTAATTGTGCAAATTACATAGTTAATCGCACCCCCACAAAAGCATTACAAGGTATCACACCGGAAGAAGCATGGAGTAAAATTAAACCTGATGTAAGTCACTTTCGTGTGTTTGGTAGTGAAGCATGGGCTCACATTCCGGATGAAAAACGGAAAGCATTGCAGCCTAAAAGTGAAAAGTACATATTTGTTGGATATTCTGAAGATGTAAAAGGTTATAGACTTCTTCAACCACATTCTCATGCTATAATCATTAGAAGAGATGTTAAATTTGATGAAAATCTCTTGGCCTGCGAGCCTAACACGGCGATTGTGCCATCTTTGGCCTGCGAGCCTGATTCGGCGTTTGTGCCTTCTTCTTCTTCTTCCAACTTCCTTGACAGGTTTCCAACTCCAGTTTTTGATGATGACAGTGAGAATGAAAATCCACCTCTGCCTGCTCATGTTCCTCCAGTTGTACCAGCACAAGTGCTTCCTCGATGGGCCCGTTCAACATGTGAAGCAGCTGGTGATCTTGCCGTTGATCCTAGAGATCAGCGTCGAACACGTTCTCAGTTTCAGCGAGCCTCTTCTCTTTTGGCTCAAGTTTTCGAGAATCATGATCCAGAAACTTTTGCTGAAGCTTCAAGGAATCCAGATTGGGATGCAGCCATGGATGAAGAATATCGTTCCTTAATGGCGAACGATACTTGGGATCTTGTACATCTTCCAAAAGGAAGAAAACTTTTCAGATGTAAATGGGTCTACAGAACTAAGTATGCATCAGATGGAAGTGTTGAAAGACTTAAGGAAAGGTTAGTTGCCAAAGTTTTTTCCCAAGTTGAAGGGATTGACTACAATGAAACCTTTGCTCCCGTCGCCAAAATGAACTCCATCCGCCTTGTTCTTTCCCTTGCAGCCTTACACAACTGGGAAGTCCATCAAATGGATGTCAAGTCTGCCTTCTTACATGGTGATTTACAGGAGGAAATTTACATGGAACAACCTCCTGGCTATGTTCGGAATAACTCTAGCCTTGTCTACCGCCTTAAGAAATCCTTATATGGCCTTAAGCAAGCTCCTAGAGTTGGTATGCCAAAATGGATAACTTTCTGCTTGACACTGGTTTTTCTAGATGCCATTCTGACCCCAATGTCTATACCAAGAAAGTAGGAAACCATCTCATCATACTTGTTCTATATGTTGATGACCTTATTCTTACTGGTAGTGACCCTGAGCTTATAAACCATGTGAAATCCAGTCTTAAACAAACTTTTGAAATGTCAGACTTAGGACATTTGCATTATTTTCTTGGTCTCCAAGTTCTGCAAACCAAAGAAGGAATCTTTCTTTCTCAGTCTAGGTATGCTTGTGACCTTCTTCGTCGCTTTCACATGGAATATTGTACACCAGCCCCTTCTCCCTTCCAGTCTGGAGTCAAACTTTCTGCCACTTGTACTTCACCTGAAGTAGATGCCACCTTGTATCGTCAGCTTGTTGGTAGTCTTTTATACTTGACTCATTCCCGTCCTGACCTTTCCTTTGCTGTTGGTCGAGTTTCCCGTTATATGCAGACACCTCATGAAAGTCACTGGAAAGCAGCTAAAAGAATACTTCGATATATTCGAGGTACAGTTCAGTTTGGGATTCATTACAGTACAGGGGGGAAACCTTTGTTGGTTGGTTTCACTGATTCAGATTGGGCCGGCGATCCTGATGATTGAAAGTCTACTGCAGGTTATGTTTTCAGTCTGGGATCTGGACCTATTACTTGGGCTTGTAAGAAACAACAAGCTCTTGCTCTTTCTTCAGTAGAGGCAGAATATCGAGCAGCAGTTAATGCTAGTCAGGAAGCTTTATGGCTTCGACAGATCCTTTCAGAGTTTGGATTCGAGCAGCAGCAGCCTACTCCACTTTGGTGCGACAATCAAAGTGCCATCAAGCTTTCCAAAGATCCAGTTCTACATCAACGCAGCAAACACATTGAGCTACATATGCACTTCATCGGAAATCTTGTTCATGATCGTGTTCTTGAAGTGCGCTTTTGCCCTACAGATGATCAAGTTGCAGACATCTTCACCAAGTCTCTTTCAGAAGCGAAGTTTTCTAAACTTCGATCTATGTTAGGAGTTCAGGAACTTGTCATTAAGGGGGGATAGGCTCTAATGCCTCCTTCCTTCTCCTAATAGTGTCACTTTTGTAAATCCTTCAATCCTATCCCAAGTTGTTTTTAAGGGGGGATGTTAGGATATTTAGACACTTAGGAGTTAGTTAAGATCAACTTGTGTAATATATCCGTTAGGGATAGTGTGTTTCTTTAGTATGCATTAGTATGCATTTGTAAATACTTAATCCGACGGTCACGATATGTTTCCGACATAGAGTGATCCGACGGTTCAACTTCTCTTAGATCAAACCTAACCTTGATCCGTGGCTTAACACCCGATTGGTCCATGATCTCTATTTAAAGAGCATGGAGGGTCATTATTTAGTTATCGATTATGAGAAGCTCATTTGTAACTTTCTTTCTTTGCATAATAAATTGTCCCGTAGAAGCTATTTGGCCGGGGCCGTGGAGTGTTTCCGTCAAGAGGGTTTAAACCATGTCAAAACATTGGTGTGTTGATCTGTGATCTGTTTGTGTGAAGTGGTTGCTCTTGGTGTTCGGTCCTTTGGTAGTACCCTGTGTACCCGAACACTTAAAACCCTACACCTAAATACTTAAAATGAAACTTGGAGAAATATCAACTTCAACAAACAACTTAGCTAGCAAACACCAATGACATTTTAATTCATAGAAGCACATACTCAATGGAGAAAATGATTTAAAATGCAATACCATCATATTACATTCAAAATCGAGAACAAAAATACTAAGGGTAGTTCCCAGCGAAACTTTAAAGATGTTTATCCATAGAGCCATACATTCAATCCATCTACAGTAGCGGAATTTAAACCCTCAAGGGTTTATTCTATCATTATCAAAATAAAAATATCATAGACATTAACCAGTAGTTCACACTTCCGGGAAAGTCCAAAATCCACTTCACCATAACCATTTTCCCTCTTAACAAACGTCAAGGCCAGAAATGACCCAAGTGAAACTTCAAAATTATATACAGTGATCCCAAAGGGCACAACGATGTTACATTTAAATTATCAAGGCTACAGAACTTGCATTCATAGCTACGAAAGGTAGAGACGAATACTAGGAGGACCTAGGCTTACTAGTAAAACGCCAAAACCCCAATCTTCCCATCACTTGCTGGAACCCAACACCAAGGATAACCATAACCTACAACCTACCAGTAAAGTCATAAAAAGCCATGAGTTAAACCAGCGATGAAACAAATACTTACAGGATGAATAGTGATGAAATTATTTAAACTATGGGAGAAGTTTTACCTGTCACATAATCGTCGCTCTATCCATCTCCATTTTTTTAGTAGCAATGAGTGCACTGACCATGAGCGTAGCTTAGGTCAAAGCACTGTCAAAACAAGACACAACAAGAAACTACCCTTAGCCAAAACCACGAAATAACAAAGTATAGTTGTGAAGACCAAGGTAAAAACCCTCATTCCAAGCTCGCAACAAAACCACGTGAACATCACATGTAGCATTTAAAACTACAAACAACACCCAGTAAGGCTTCAACACTTTACCCATACGAGATAGTTAACGTCGTGATGGTATCAAACCCCATTGGTTTATGTCATGGCCTATTCGCAAGAGTTAGTCCTTAGAACCCTTTTCAAATCATAGCGCTAGAACCCTTGTTAGGTATTGGAACTAGGTGGTTTAGGGATGAGTTCCCTTTTTATGTACACCTGCAAAAACATGATCCCAGTAATGCTTTAGCAAAGAGTTGCTAAGTAATCCCAGGAAAGCCCAAATTTCCATTCCTTACATCTCAACAGCCCGCTAGTAGTAGGACTACCAAGCCAAGACATTCATACTCTTCTCCAAAAATTCCATCAGGCCTGAATTGATTATATAAACAAGTTCAACTTTTAAAAAATGGAACTAAGCATGCATTAGAGTTAAAAGGAATGAGATAATTAAAGACAAACATTAAAAGTGTACACTAGTATTAATTTGGTCATTTATACCATCAATGTTGTGCTCACATTATCATACTTCATCGCTTCCGCAGAAAACATACAAGACCAACTTCCATACAACACAGTTTCTCATTTCTTCAACAAAGACTTATGTAACTACTCAGTACTGACGTTAATTTGATATATATTACTGGTTCGACAAATGATAGCAGTAAAAGAAAATTTTAAAATTTTAACTATTTTTAGGAATATTACAAGTGGTATCAGAGCCCAACTATAATACTAAGTGACCTATTGGGCTCATTACGAGAAGAACACCCGCTGCAGGTACTTATAAATCAAAAACATATATTTATGATTTTATTTTATATGTGTATATGAACTAACAAATTTATGTTCTTACCATTGATATGACAGTGCAGGTACAATCATAGTCTGAGTATGAATACAGAAAGAGATAGCAGCATACATGGGAATTTGAACTCACCACCACGAGAGCAAGAAATCATTGTGGAATTAAACTCAGGTTTAATGAAATCAAAACAACAGTTGCGAAGTAAGTTGTAGAGTTTCAAGGATGATAATATGCAGGAAAGATGGGAACAATAGGCCATAAATGAAGCTCTACTTCAGAGCTTAACAGGGGGCAAGGTCCCATGGACAGTCCACCCAATCAACCAACAAAACGAAGGAAAACAACTGTCACACAAGAAGGTCGAGCAACCCTACAAAGGATATGCAGGAAGAACACATACCTTATTTTATGGAAGAAGACTGTAAAAGCTCCTCTAACGAGGATGAATCACTTTCCCCTTGCAAGAAATGGAGGAAGAATGATGACAGTTTACAAGGAGAATTCAGGAAAATCAAAGCCCCAACTTATGATGGAGAGATAAATACTAGGGAGAATGTTGAATAGTGGCTGTTAGGGATGAATAACTATTTCAAGGTCCACAACTATTCCAATGAAATGCAAGCCGAACTGGCCATTTACAACCTAAATGGTAAAGCAGCCAGATGGTGGAGGGACTTGAAACACACCAAAGGACAAGAAATGAGGGACATAAAATGGGATGCTTTCAACAAAATATTTCAGGATAAATACATGTATGAAAGTTTCTTTGACAATAAGATCAAAGAATTCCATGAATTAAAAGTGGGCTCCCTAACCATGGAATATTTCATCAACAGATTCTTTCTACTGCATTATGTTTCTTACATAAAGGATGAAAAAGTCAAGATACAACAATTCTTGGGATGTCTACCACCAAATGTTAGAGAGAAGATTGAATTCGACATGCCCAAAACCTTAAACGTGACTTTACACAAAGCAAGACTCTATTATGAGCATGGAAAGGTAAGGAATGATAACATCAACAAAAATAGAGATAGGTTTAGAACCTTTTCAGACAACCGAAGACCAAGTTTTAGACCACCACCTTACTGGAAACAAAACAATAGTTTCCCTCCCAACAGAGGCTTCAACCAACCTCATGCATGGACAAAGTCACCCCCACTGCAAGCCAATAGACCAACTTTCAACAAAGGGGCAAAGGCTGCCCCACCATCCATTACTTGTTGGAAATGCCAAGGACCCCACTACTTCAGAGATTTCCCCAACAAGATGGACGAAGTTTTACACAATGTCCAAGTGAACCCTACAGTAGGGGACATGGAAAGAACACCAAGAATTTATGCTGCACTTGATGGCCGTCATGAAGACCACCAGGACACTATGGTTGAAATCGAGGGTAAGATCTCAAACATAACGATTTCAGTTTTAATAGATACCCATGCATGCCGAAGTTATGTCTCCCCTAATATTGTTGATACTTGTAAGTTAAAGCGAGTGAGTCACGAGAAACCATGGCTGGTGCAACGAGCTACTGCTACCAAATGAAAAGTATCTGAACTAGTTAAAACTTGTGAGATAGATTTGAATGGTTTCCCAACTAGGATGGATTTAAATATCCTACCACTAGGATCATACGATGTACTTATAGGTATGGATTGGTTGGAAGAACATCATGCCCTGCTTGACTGCTTGAACAAGTCAATACTATGCACAGATAACCAAGGGAATCAAAAAATGATTCAAGGTATCCCTAAGAAAGTATCTGTAAGACGGATATCTTCCTTAGAAGCAAATAAATGCATAACAAAGGTTTGTAAACTCTTTGCAGTAAACATCTGAACCATAGAAGCAGATAGGGAACAAAAGATTGAAGACTTCCCAGTCCTTGTAGAATTGAAGGATGTATTTCCCGAGGAAATACCTAGGCTACCACCCAAACGAGACCTAGACTTCTGGTTAGAGTTAACACTCAGTTCAGTACCAGTTTCCAAATCCCCTTACCACATGATTCCACCCAAATTGGTGAAACTCAAGCTTCAGTTACAAGAGTTGATCGAGAAAGGTTATATCCGACCTAGTGTGTCTCCTTGGGGAGCACTAATACTCTTTGTCAAAAAGAAGGACGGGATGATGCGGATGTGCATCGATTACCATGAACTCAACAAGTTAACCATCAAGAACCATTACCCACTCCCTAGAAATGATGACTTGTTTGTTAAAGTTGAAGGAGCGAATATCTTCTTGAAGATCGACTTATGATCTAGATATCATCAAGTGAGAATGCGTGATGAAGACATCAGTAAGACCATGTTTCGAACCCGATACGGCCATTACGAGTTTGTGGTAATGCGTTTCGGCTTAACTAATTCACCTGCCAACTTTATGTGCATGATGAACAACATATTTAGTAAATACCTAGACAAGTTCGTTCTAGTCTTCATCGACGACATTCTGATCTACTCTAAGAATGAAGAAGAATACAAAGAACATCTTTAGATAGTGTTACGAGCACTATGAGAACATCAACTGTATGCTAAGTTTAGCAAGTGTGATTTCTACAAACCCCAGATACAGTACCTAGGGGACATCATTTCGGAGAAAGGGATGGGAGTCGACCCTAAGAAGATTAAATCCATAGGGGAATGGACTACCCCCACATGCGTAACTGACATAAGATCATTCTTAGGGTTAGTTGGGTCCTACTAGAATTTCATTGAGAACTTCTCTCGAATTGCTTGTCCTATGACAACCTTGCACAAGAAGAAAACCCAATTTCTTTGGATGGAAAAATGCGAGGAAAGTTTTCGAAAGTTAAAGCAACTTTTGACTAGTGCACCCATCCTACGGATTGCCAACCATAATGGGGACTTCGTGGTTTGCACAGATGCAAGCAAAGAAGGGCTCGATGGAGTCCTTATGCAAAATGACTTTGCTATATGCTATGAGTCAAGGAATTTGAAGGAAAACGAATATAACTATGCCACGCACGATCTTGAACTAGCCTCCATTATCCACGCCTTGAAGATGTGGAGGCACTATCTTATGGGAAAGAAGTTCCTATTAAAGACAGACAACATGAGTCTGAAGTACTTATTTGACCAACCTGACCTAAATGCCAGACAAGCCAAGTAGCTGGTCTTCCTTAGTGAGTATCACTTCGTGCTAAAACACATAAAGGGAAAGGAGAACAAGATCGCTGATGCTTTAAGTCGATGGGCCCATATTCTATATGAGGTGACCATGAGTCAAACCAACTCAGATTTGCACCACAGTATTAGAACCGCATGTCGGAGTGACCAATTCTATGTTGAGATCCTTAAAAATATGCAGGATGATAGGTTATTCCAACAACAAAAAGAGTATAATATAGACGAATTGGGACTCCTATGGTCAAAAGAGAGACTTTATGTTCTAGAAAGCAAAGACATTAGACCTAACATCCTCACAGAGTTCCATCATAAACCCTATTCTAGACACTCGGGATATCAAAAGATGATATCAATAGTAAAGAAACACTTCTTTTGGCCTAAACTGAAAGCCGACATAGCTTTATTCATTGCTAAGTGCCAGGAGTGTCAGCTAGTTAAGGCAGAACACCAGCACCCTTTGGGACTACTGCAACCATTACCAATTCCAGAGTGGAAGTGGGAGGTCATCAGTATGGATTTCATTACGGGTTTACCAAGAAGTAAGAGACAGAATGACTCCATCTTTGTAGTAGTAGACAAATTATCCAAAGCAGCACATTTTATACCAGCAAAGTCTACCTACAAAGTTGTTCACATCGCGAACATCTTCCTATAGGATATTTTTCGATTGCATGGGATACCCAAGGAAATCATTTCCGATCGAGACACAAAGTTCACTGGCAACTTCTGGAGGGCATTGTTCTCCGGTTTGGAGACACAACTACAGTTCAGTACCACGTAACACCCCCAAACCAATGGACATACGAAACGAGTAAACCAAATCCTTGAGGATATGCTGAGAATGTATGTGATGAACAACCCCACAAAGTGGGAGGATTATTTGCACCTCACAGAGTTAGTTTACAACAACAGATACCAGACCTCTGACAAGATGAGCCCCTTCGACATACTGTATGGCAGGAAGTGTCAGACACCTGTAACTTGGGATAGTCTAGTAGATAGACTTATGCTAGGCCCCGACTTACTAAAAGATTTGGAGCAGCTAGTCTCCAAGGTACAACAAAACTTCAAGGAGGCACAAGATCACCAAAAGAGTTATGCAAATAAGAAAAGAAAAGACAAATACTACCAGGTCGATGAACATGTTTTCCTAAAAGTGAAGGAAAAATGAAGCTCCTTGAGCTTGGGGCGATGTGGGAAGCTAGCCCCCATACACTATAACAAAATGAGTGATAAGTGACCAGGGGACCAAAATTTTTTGTCACCATGGCTTTTTCAAGGGATAAATGACCAAAATTGAGAAATTTTAAGTGAACTGACTAAAAATGACCAATTTGGTCATGTGATAAGAGCTAAACTAAAAATGACCAAGATAAATGACCAATTTGGTCAAGAGCTAAGAACTAAACTAAAAATGACCACATAACAATTGGCCATTTATGTGGTCATTTTTAGTTGTGTCATTCCAGCAATGGAAAATTATAATTTTCATAATGAATTTGTACAATTTACTAAATTTTAACATTGCAGATGGATTCGGGTCTCTGAATCCATCTACAGTGTTAAAATTTAGTAAATTGTAACATGAATAGTACACAACCTGGATTATTTTTGAATACATGTCTTCTAAGGGATCATTTATTTGAGGCCATCCCGATACCTATTGTCTTAGATGATAGGAGAATGGTTGAGATGCTCATTTAGGGGTTTCTCTACTACTTAGTGCCTTCGGTGTGGTGAGTTGATATCTAGATAATACATCATGTCTTGCATATAGTTTATCAAGTGATAGATGAGTTCTTCTCGTACATGTGGTTGAGTCGAGTCTTAGATGTTTGTCGTCTTTCCCTTTCAAAATTGTCATGTCTTGAAGTTAGTGTCACTTTGTCCAGCTTGTTGTACTGGTTGTGTTCATATTTTGTTTCAACAAAAACATCGTCGTTTGACCATCTCGACAGTCTGTTAAAGTTTTGATAAGGTCATGTATTTTGGGTCATGTTAGCTAAAAATTGTCAATTTCACAACCTCCATTAATTCTGATTCATATGCATATATTCATTCACCATGGTTCTCTTTGCACCTGAGTTCGAAAATCTTTAAAGTCCCCGTGGGTCCCTCCCTTACAAGAAATAGCCAATATCCTCCATTTTGAAGAAAAAATCATTTCTCCATTTTTGTAAAAATTTATTTGTTCCCATCTCCTTGAATAATAATAATAATAATAATAAATACCCCCATAATCTCAGCTAACCCGTTCTGCTTTCACATATAAAATAAATAAATTATCAAAAACCTTTTTTCCATGTATCTTTTCACCCATATATAATATTAATATATTGTATAGTTATTATATATATATTTATATAATTTCACCCATTTTTTTCAGCAGAAAAAAACCCTACTATTGCTATTCCAAAAAAGAATCAAATAGTACAAATATTCTAGAGTCCAAATCTCATCCTAGTAACCAAGACTTGACTATAACTTCTGAAATAGTTAAAAAACATGTAATAACCTCCTAGAAAAACTAAAAGCGTTATTATAGCCATCCCAAAATATTGAGCTATAAAATCTTCAGATATCAAAAATATGGACAAAACCAGAGTCTATCAACTCAGAGTCAATATGTTCTTCCCAACAAATCATGCCTTCGTCCCTAGAATATGCCTCCTTGGATAGTGAGTCCGCCATGGAGTTGAACTGCTGGTAGATGTATTCAAGTGAAAGATGATGAAAATGACGAAGTAGATCTTTTATCCTGCTACACCAATGAGACAGGGTGTTGTTTGGGAAATTCACCCTATAGTGAGGAAAGGGACACTATCAACTTAAGGGGAGACAGGGAAACACATTAATTACGGTACAAAAACATCTATAAATGGAAATAGATCAAAGATCTTGAAGACGTACCTTATTACTGACATTTGATCCTAGCTTTTCTTGATCTTGCGCTCAATCTTCAACTTGATCTTCCACTTCAATATACCTGCAACATAAAGATACCTTCCTCAACGTATCTTGACTGATATAAAGATGATGAAATTGAAATACAATTCAAACATCAAGAACAATCAAGCATTTAACCAAATAAATACACAATCCATTAGGCATTATATTTGGGACAGGAAGGAATGTTTCAACCTTTATTGTCAAAAGCATATAATGATTACAAGTTATACCTGATAAATGCAGCATGCTTGTGCAACCGGATTCTGGGCTCCTGCTCTTCTCTGAGTTGAAATATTCTAGCATAAAAACCATTCATACAAACTTCTCTTCTTATGAATGAGAATATCCACAATGTCTCTCTATGTCTTATGTCTAACCCCTCTCCTCAATCCTCGTATTTATAAGACAAGGAAGGCAGTTTAGATCCAGAGGTGGTTGTAATGGAAGTTGGGCAAGTTGCAGAACCAACTACAACTAATCCCAATTTGTTAAATTAATATATTTTTTATCATATTTTAAGGTGTGTGCGAGTTTTTCACAGTGGAGTAGCGCACAGTATGCAACTTCAGTGTTTAACAACTAGCGTTTGCAACTTTTTTGAGGCTGTGCGCTAGTTTATTGAAGTGGAGCACCGCACAGTAGGAGGTGTGCGCTACTATTGCCTTGTGGATTAGTGCATGAGCATTGGTATACTGAAATAGAGTAGTGCACAACTCAAAACATGAGGTTTTTTAGGGTTTTGTTAGCTTGCAGAAGGGTAATTCAAGTCAAGGTATCATCCAAGGTCATCATGCTCTTCAATCCAAGTTATCCTTTTGTGTGATTGACAGCTCAAGGTGATCATGGACAGAGAAGTGCAGATTTGACCTATAAGAGATGCCCCCTAATGTGTGAGGTCAGAGGGAAACGATGGCCGAAATACATTATAATTCCAAGTCAGAGCAGGAGCAAGAAACCGCAGAACCAGGTCACAGAAACACAGATCAAGGTCAGTGATCAATTACAATCTTGACATCATATATATGTATGGTGTGATACAACATGATCTCCGATACATAAATAGGAGATGTATATAAAGCATGGCCACTTGAAATACAAGCATGGATCCATGTCAAACTAAGAGATCATAGCCATAACAACAAATTGGATCTATGTCTCATGGAGAGCTAAATATAAGTGATGTAATATCCCTTTTTCAAATTTTATTAAAATGCACAATTTTCCACTTTTTTTTCCAATTTCGACCTTTGACTAGTTTTACTGTTTTGTCCTCCAAATCAACCCAAATGCTCCCAAATATTCTGTAGGAGTGTATGAATGGTATTTAGACTTGAATATAAGTTTCAGGGATGTTTTATGGCCCTCCAAATACTGCTGCAAACTTGATTTGTATTCTGATCAATATATGTAATTTTGACTAGTAATTTGTGCATCAAATCCCCCTCGATTAACACTGCAAATGGCCTTCCAAATGCCTCCAAACTCCCACAAATTTATGAACAAAGGTATATAATGTGTTAAGTATGTGATTAAGGTCTCATATGGACCATTAATTGATTTTTAATACTTTTCTAACTCTCTCACATTCAACAGCAAAAACCCCCATTTCGACCCTTGATGAAATGGCACTATTTCACCTCCCAATACAACTAAACTGAGTAAAAATGCTTCAAATGCTCAAGTACAGTACATGAAACTTGTAGAATACATCCATGGCAGTATATTTATCACAAATATATCATAGAATCATCCATCCATTATAAATAATCAACATTATAGTGTCATACATCAATGCATTGGGGAAATGGACATTGTTTGCTCATTAATCAATAGTTTTGCATAAAACCAGTGGGTATTTAGACCTGAGACTTTATGAATATGAATAACAGAGTATATGAATATATTACAATCATAAATATATAATGAGAATCTCTCTCAAGAAGCACAAGTGCTCACCAAAAACGCCCTCCCTCAAGGAGCACGAATATGCCTTCAAAACTGGAAATGGTGGAGAGAAAGTGCTGCACTAAACCAAACCATGAAACTTCCTGTAGCTGCTACCTACAAAAACAAACTCCATTAAAGAACCATGAAAGACCTGAGTGGCCTCTCCAAACACCAAATTGGATGGGAATCTTTCACCCTCGAAATTGGCTAAGGCAAGAAACTAGTCATCCACTAGCTCTCTCTTCACAAATGCAATTTTTCTCAAATCATCAAAATCCATTCTCATACTTGATTTCTACATTTTATAACCAACATTAACCTTCAAGGGGTCGAAATCCTCTCAAGAGATTCAATAATTTTCCATTTAGAAAATATTCCTCATTTGCCACTTGTCTCCTAGTTCCAACCTTCCATCTTCTCCCAAATTTGAATTTGAGTCTCTTTAGATTCCTCCAACTCCATGAGCGCCTTCTTGAGCCTATTTTTGGGGCTGACATGTCATAATGGTCAGGTGTAAGAAGTCAGGTCTGAATTTTGTCATAAAATGTCATAGATGCTTCATTATTGTTGTCATAAAACTAGGGAATCTAGCCCATGTGTCCACTAGTCTCCAATTTGACTCTTCCTCTCCCATGGAGGTTACTATTCCTTCCCATTTCGACCTAATATGCTCAATGCCATGTGTTATGACTTACCAACTCACCCAAGAGTGTTCACCTTCCAATGAATTCGAATTGGCAAGAGAGAGCTGCTATGTGTCATTGAAAAATCAAGCTAGTGTGGGTCCCACCATCTCCATATGTCTCCAAAACCACTTGCCACCTAGAATTTCTCTTGAATTTATTTATTCATCATATTTATTAAATGCTTGAACCCTTCTAATGTCTAAATATCATTTATTAGTTTCCTTATTACCATCCCACATGTGCCCATCCAACCTAGGAAACTAGTAGGATTGATGGGATTGTCTTACTATGCACTTATTTGAATGGGGACATTACAGTCCTCCCCACCCAAGATTGCTTGTCCTCAAGCAATTTCAAATTTGGATGCTGCAAAATCTTCTCCTCTTCCCATGTGGCATCTTCATTTGGTAAGTCCTTCTATTGCACTAAATATTCTTTGATGATTCTACTCCTCAACCTTCTTTCCCGTGTCTTCAAAATCTTTTCTGGAACAAGTGTGAGCTGACCTTCATCATCCAAAGGAGGAAGTATTTCTGAAGTGATGATTTGCTGACCAAGAGATTTCTTAAGACAAGAAACATGAAATACATTGTGGATTTTACTCCTTTCGGAAGTTCTAGTTCATATGCTACTTCTCCAACCTTCCGCACTACCTTGTATGGCCCATAGTACCTTGGTTTTAATTTTTCTGCTCCATTCTTTTTGAGAGATGTTTGTTTATAGGGCTGCAACCTTAAATATACTAAATCATTGACTTGAAAGGTTCTCTCTTCTCTATGTCTATCAACATATTGTTTTTGTTGATTTTGAGCAACCTGCAAATTGTCTTTCAAGAGCTTTAAAATTTCTTGGCTCTCTTCCACCCAATCTTTAGCCTTTGGGGCTCTACTATCACCAAATATAATGTCAGCAAATGTAAGTGCATCATAACCATATAATGCTTTGAAAGGATACATTCCTATTGACATATGATAAGTGGTGTTGTAGCAAAACTCACTCAAGTGTAGCCATTTTGCCCATGCTTTTTGCTGCCCTCCCCACATAGTTTCTTAGGTATCCTTCCAACCATTGGTTTACCCTATCTCTTTGTCCATCAGTTTGTGGATGATAGCAGGTACTTGGAGTCAATTAAGTGCCTACCAATCTAAAAATTTCTTGCCAAAAAGCACCCATGAATCTACTATCTCTATCACTGACAATGCTCTTGGGGAGTCCATGCAATCTGAAGATTTCTTTGAAAAAAATATTAGCCACTTGTGCAGCACTAAAAGATGATGTAACAGCAAAGAAATGAGCAAATTTTTTCAACCTATCAACTACCACATAGATGCAATCCTTACCTAAGGATTTAGGCAATCCGGTGATGAAATCCATGGAAATACTGTCCCATTTTTGCTCCGGAATGGGCAATGGTTGTAATAGGCCGGCTGGACATGTAAGTTCTGATTTGTTTTGTTGACATGCTTTACATTTATTCACATACTTCTGAACATCTTCCTTCATCCCCTTCCAAAAAAATCTTTGCCTCAACTGTCTATAAGTTTTGAAGATCCCCGGATGGCCCGCTAGTGGGGAATCATGTGCTTCTTGCAAAATTCGGTACTTGAGTTTGGAGTTATGAAATAAATAAATTCTTCCCTTATAATATATCAGCCCATTCAAAATCCTATAATTATCATCCCCTTTGATTCCATCCAACACATCACAAGCAAATTTGTCTTTGGCATATTCAACTAGTAGCATGTTTTTCCAATCCTTGGCAATATCCATGAGAGAAAAGGAAGGCCTTCTTGACAAAGCATCTGCTACTATATTATTCTTTTCTTTGACATATTCAATATCAAAATCATAAGCTTGAATTTTGCTTACCCACTTTTGTTGCCTTTCATTTAGATCTTTTTGGGTGAGAAAGTGTCTTAGACTATTATGGTCAGTTTTCACCACAAACTTGCTGCCCACCAAGTATTGTCTGAATTTGGCCAATGCATGCATAATGGCCAGCATTTATTTATCATAGATGGAGTAAATTTTTTCATGAGGCTGCAACTTTCTGCTCTCAAAGGCTATGGGGTGTTGGCCTTGCTTTAGGACAGCCCCAATTCCTCCACCTGAAGCATCACATTCCACAACAAAAGGTTTAGTAAAATTAGGAAGTGCAAGTATGGGACAACTACTCATTACCTCTTTCATTTTTTGGAATGCTTTTTTAGCCTCTTCATCCCACTTGAAAGCATCCTTCTTAGTCAAATCAGTGAGTGGAGAAGTCAACTTGGAGAACCCTTTCACAAATTTTCTGTAGTAGGTGCATATGCCAATAAAGCCTCTCAATTCGGTAATATTTTTCGGTGATGGCCATTCCAAGATAGCCCTGATTTTTTCCATGTGTACCTTCACTCCTTCTTTCTCAATAATGTGCCCAAGATACAGTAGTTCTTTCATCCCAAACTCACATTTTGATAATTTAGCAAATAAGGACTCTTCTTGCAAGATTTTCAACACAATCTCTAACTGTTGCAAATGCTCTTCCCATGTTTTACTGTAAATGACAATATCATCAAAGAAAACCAAAACGAACCTTCTTAGTTTCTTGCAAAATATCCTATTCATACATGCTTGAAAGGTGGCTAGAGCATTAGTTAACCCAAAAGGCATGACAAGAAATTCAAAGTGGCCAAAATGACATCGAAAAGCGGTCTTTTGCACATCTTCATCTTTCATTCGAATTTGGTGATACCCTGATCTAAGGTCAATTTTTGAGAAGTATTTGGCCCCATGTAGCTCATCCATGAGCTCATCAATCCTAGGAATAGGATACCTATTCTTGATAGTCTTTTTGTTTAAGGCTCTAAAATCTATGCACATTCTCAATGTTCCATCTTTTTTCTTCACTAGCACTACTGAAGAAGCATAAGGGCTAGAGCTTGGTCTAATGAGCCCCCAACTCTAGGAGTTCTTGGATAGATTTTTCAATCTCATCTCTAAAACTTTTAGGATGTCTATAACGTGGTATCTGAATGGGTGAAGTACCCTCCTCCAAAACAATACTGTGCTCAACCCCCCTATCTGGTGGCCTACCATGTGGAAGGTTTCTAAAAACCTTTTCATATTTTTGCAAAAGTCTCTATATCTCCTTTGGGTGTTTGACAATATTTATAGTTGGCTTGGGAGATGTAATATGACATTCAGCAGCCCATTCTATATCCCCATGCCTCAATATAGATCTCATGCTATTGCAAGTCACTACTTGATTTGGATAAGTGTGTTGCCCTCTCACAACTCTTTGTACTCCTTTTGAATCTTGGAATTTCATTTCGGGAATTTGATAATTTATTGTATGCTCTCCTATTGAATACAACCATTTCACTCCCAAAACCACATTAGTATCAGCAACATCAACCACATAAAAACTATCAACAAAAGTATAGTTACCTACGGTGACTTGCAGCTTTGGAACCCATGTTTTGCATTGCATTGTGTTGTGACCGGGAATGACAACTGTGAAGCCATCAAATGGTTCAATAGGTATCTTTCTTTTCTCTACCATCTCTGCATCAATGAAGTTATGAGTGGCTCCTCCATCTACCAAAACTGAATTTCTTTGTCCTTGTACCACACCTTTGCATCGGATAGTATGATAGCGAGGTACTGCTGAAAGCACTGCCATTCTTGCTTTGTCCGATGAAGGCTGATTTTATTCTTGTCTTTCCTCTTCTACTGCTGTCTCATATGCCTCTTCTTGATCTGAAATATGTCCATCTTCATCCATGCCCCCATCATACCCCTCATTATCAGAAAATGCTTCTATGTATTGAGCCTTTCCTTTGGTACATTTGTGCCCCGGTGTCCATGGTTGGAAGCATGTGAAGCATAGTTTCTTTTTTCTAAGTTCATCCCTGTTTAGTCCCTCTTTTTTATTCCTCTCAAATGACTCTATTTGCCAAGGTTTCTTATCATATCCATCCCTTTGCCAAGGTTTCTTTTCAAATTTATAGCTAGGCTTAGGAGGAAATCTCGTTCTAGGAAGCACATTTTGGAGATCCCTAGTCAAGCTCATTGCATCTTTTAATGTAGTTGGCTTGTGGGCTTTAACCAAACCTCTTAAGGGTTCATCCAAACCTTCAGTGAACAGCAATACTAATCTTCCCATAGATACATCAGCCACCTTGACTGATAATTTTTTAAAGTCCAACATATATTCGGTAGGGGACCCAGTTTGCTTCAATTGAGCTAGTTCTTTGAAAGGCAATTCTGGATCTTTTTTTCAAATCTTTATAGTACCCTATCAACAAATTCTCCTTATGTTTTAACCTGATTATGACCCAAGTTTTTTAGCCCATGAAACCACCATTCATTGGCATCTCCTTCCAAATTCAAAATGGCCATTTTTAATGCATCCTCTTCCAACATAGGATTCAGCTGAAAATATACATCCAATTTTTGCACCCAAGTGTTAGCAGAATTTTGAGAAGAACCATCAAAAGTAGGAAGTGACATTTTTCCAATAGCACTATTCAATTCTTTGTTTTGGAATGGTCTCCTATTGTCTCCCTTCATTTTAATCTTTTTCATAGCATCAATGTAGTCACTGAGTGGTACACCTCTTTTACACTCTTTATTCAAATCATGTTCCAATCATTCACTAGTTTCTTGTAATCCAATTCAAGATTGGGCTCTTCTTTGGGTGTGAGAAATTTAGGTGTAGTATGCCTTTGTGTGCTTTGAAATTCATCAGGTCTATTATGAGGTCCTGTACTTGAGAAAATATGCTCATTCCCTTTCATCTTTTCCCCTGAGTGTGAACCACTATTATCTCCTATCATCCCTTTGCCTGAAAGTTGGCTACCCAACAATTCGAAACCTTTCATCATTTGTTTATTCATATCTAGCATAACCATGGTAAGTCCTTCAAAATATGGTTTTAATGCTTCAATAAATTCCTCCTTATGTCTTAATTTTTCCTCCTCCTCTCTACCCATTGTTTTAGAAAAAAACTCGTTTTCTGCTACTATCTCTTCTTCAACCAAAACTTCTTCAACTACTGATTCAAAGGGTGGTGTTTTATTTGTTTGGATTCTTGTTAATACCATCAGGTTCCAAGACCATGCTCTGATACCACTTGTAATATCCCTTTTTCAAATTTTATTAAAATGCCCAATTTTTCACTTTTTTTTTCCAATTTCGACCTTTGACTAGTTTTACTGTTTTGACCTCCAAATCAACCCAAATGCTCCCAAATCTTCTATAGAAGTATATGAATGGCATTTAGACTTGAATATAAGGTTCAGGGATATTTTATGGCCCTCCAAATACTACTGCAAACTTGATTTGTATTCTGATCAATATATGTAATTTTGACTAGTAATTTGTGCATCAAATCCCCCTCGGTTAACACTGCAAATGGCCTTCCAAATGCCTCCAAACTCCCACAAATTTATGAACAGAGGTATATAATGTGTTAAGTATGTGATTAAGGTCTCATATGCACCATTAATTGATTTTTAATACTGTTCTAACTCTCTCACATTCAACAGCAAAAACCCTTAATTCGACCCTTGGGGAAATGGCACTATTTCACCTCCCAATACAACTAAACTGAGTAAAAATGCTTCAAATGCTCAAGTACAGTACATGAAACTTGTATAAGACATCCATGGTAGTATATTTATCACAAATATATCAGAGAATCATCCATCCATTCGAAATAATCAACATTATATTGTCATACATCAATGCATTGGGGAAATGGACATTGTTTGCTCATTAATCAATAGTTTTGCATACAACCAGTGGGTATTTAGACCTGAGACTTTCTGAATATGAATAAAAGAGGATATGAAGCTATTAAAATCATAAATATATAATGAGAATCTCTCTCAAGAAGCACAAGTGCTCACAAAAAACGCCCTCCCTCAAGGAGCACGAATATGCCTTCAAAACTGGAAACGGTGGAGAGAAAGTGCTGCACTAAACCAAACCATGAAACTTCCTGTAGCTGATACCTGCAAATAAAAACTCCATTAAAGCACCATGAAAGACCTGAGTGGCCTCTCCAAACACCAACTTGGATGGGAATCTTTCACCCTCGAAATTGGCTAAGGCAAGAAACTAGTCATCCACTAGCTCTCTCTTCACAAATGCAATTTTTCTCAAATCATCAAAAGCCATTCTCATACTTGATTTCTACATTTTATAACCAACATTAGCCTTCAAGGGGTCTAAATCCTCTCAATAGATTCAATAATTTTCCATTTAGAAAATATTCCTCATTTGCCACTTGTCTCCTAGTTCCAACCTTCCATCTTCTCCCAAATTCGAATTTGAGTCTCTTTAGATTCCTCCAACTCCATGAGCACCTTCTTGAGCCTATTTTTGGGGCTGACATGTCATAATGGTCAGGTGTAAGAATTCAGGTCTGAATTTTGTCATAAAATGTCATAGATGCTTCATTATTGTTGTCATAAAACTAGGGAATCTAGCCCATGTGTCCACTAGTCTCCAATTTGACTCTTCCTCTCCCATGGAGGTTACTATTCCTTCCCATTTCGACCTAATATGCTCAATGCCATGTGTGATGACTTACCAACTCATGCAAGAGTGTTCACCTTCCCATGAATTCGAATTGGCAAGAGAGAGCTGCCATGTGTCATTGAAAAATCAAGCTAGTGTGGGTCCCACCATCTCCATATGTCTCCAAAACCACTTGCCACCTAGAATTTCTCTTGAATTTATTTATTCATCATATTTATTAAATGCTTGAACCCTTCTAATATCTAAATATCATTTATTAGTTTCCTTATTACCATCCCACATGTGCCCATCCAACCTAGGAAACTAGTAGGATTGATGGGATTGTCTTACTATGCACTTATTTGAATGGGGACATTACAAGTGATGCTCAGTCTTGCGCAACTTGGAAGATATCAGAGTGAGGTGATATCAACAATATCCCAAGGTTTTCATCCAAAACAACCCAAGGTACAAACCCTAACCATGTGAATAGATGAGCTGATAGTCAAACATGGGGGGCATCGTTTGATTACCGGTCTTTGATGTATACTGTTAACAAATGCGAGGGTTTCCACTGATAATGATGATGGGGTGCAAGGTACCTAGTACGATCCAACAAGTGTGAATAAGTGGGCTTGGAGTTGAACACTTGAGGGTCATGTCAAATAAGAGACATTGATGTATTCTCATAATTCAACAGCGAGGAAAATTGCCACTGGTGACTGTAATATCCAAGGTACTAACCAAAACTCTAAACTTCATTCCCAGAGCAAGATGAGTTGATGTCGATGGGAAGAATTTCGTTGGAAGGGAGGCCTTGAGGCATCCTCCATCATCCAACATGAGGGACACTCAACTTGTATGAGCTAATATGTAGTAATATGTAATAAGATTGACACTAGGATGGCCGACACATGAGGTCAAGGTAAACTGCAGAATGGCCGACACATGAGGTCAAGGTAAACTGCAGAATGGTCGACACGGGGTATATCCTTGAAAAGTAAGCACGACACAAAGTGACTTAGGCAGTTTTCAACATAATGGGGAAAATGATATAAACCTGTAATGTAGGAGACATTAGCAGGCCCTCCATATGGTTGGAAGAATAACCAACTGGTGGAGTAAATAAGTCGGAGATCAAGTTCACCCTAAGGTCAAAAACTAAACCCAACCAACATGATAGACTCACGTAGGTGCTGTGTTCAAGGATATGACTGAATTAGCTACCTTTGAAATTGAAGATATGATACATCCTTCTTATCCCTTATTCTTTTTAGATAAAATAATACCTTTCTTGTTGTTTTAATGAGTCTAAGAAATAATGAAAACTCAATAAATCCCACCATGTAAAAAGTTTGACAAGCCCATGGGAGGAAGAATCAGGACCTTCTTCATTGTTTACAGAGTTTGAAGAAGAGATAGAAGATTACTCTATAATACTAATCTCTGGATTTTAATATCGAGCCGAGATCTATTCTTGCTCGTTGGTGTTTTCAATTTTAAGGAGTTTGAAAAACTTAAACAATAACTCCATACACCTACTCGTGGATTTTAATATCGAGCCCAAGTAGGTTAATGCTCGTCGGTGTTTTCCTGTTTATAGAGTTTGAAAAATTTAAACAATCCTCTTTACACCTATCCGTGGATTTTATATCGAGTTCTGATTGGTCTGTGCTCGACGATGTTTTCTTGTTTATAGAGTTGAAAAACATAAATAGTCCTCTATTAAACATCTCGTGGATTTCACATCGAGCCCGAGTAGGTGAATGCTTGCTTGGTGTTTTCATGTTTAGAGAGCCTGAAAACCCTAAAGAAGGTTCCAAAAGGTCCGTTTTGGTAAAGTTAGTCTCCTCCTATGAAAAAGTGTAAAACAATGGAAGAAGAAATCTTCTAGCATATACGAGAGTATACCTAGAGTATACCTTTTCCGTAAATGATCCACCAAGGCCTGGAAAAGGGGTAATTCTATACCTGAGTGGATGAGCCTTCAGTTCCTTTAACGAGCTTGAAGAGGACAAGTTTGCTCAGCAATCTTGTTTAGGTTTCAATAGTCCAAACAAGATCTTAAAATGACTTAAATGACAGCTTCTAAGATCATGACTCATAATCTGCCAAAACTAGGTCTTCAACAAATATGTTAGTAATCGTGACAAAAAATCTTAAATGACATGTAATTTTAACCATGAGCTAGTTGAAAAGGTCTATCATCAAGAAATTTAGTCTTAAAAGATTGATACTACAAAATTTTAGTGAAAATTTTAGAACCATTGATTGAAAATTACCGTAGTACCATATGTAGCTATTCATTGATTAAATAGAACAATTTGGTAGAATTTGAAACTATAGAGATTTTACCAAAGTGGGTAAAAATTTTAAAAAAACTCATATATGTAATTTCAAAATTAAAACTCAAATTTCATTTTGATTTTGTAGGGCAAGAAAATTGGGAGCAAACCCTTGGATTTCAATCCTCTGTGGTGATCAACTCAAGCAACCAATCAACATTTTTTCTCCACCATGTAAGTTTATTTCATCCTAACTTGCATTTCCATTGTTTATTTCTCAATTTTTGAGCTAAAAATCAGTTTTAAGGTCATGCTCACATCGTTAGAAGCGTGTGCGCTACTCTGCTATAGGAAAAGTAGGGCATACTGGGAGGTATGCACTACTATGCTTGTACATAGTAGCGCCCATGCGTGACTGTGTGGCTTATACAGTAGCGCTGAACATGTTAAAAAAAGTGCTGAGATGCTCAAAATTGACATTTTTGTGGCAGGATGGTACTTGTTTGAAGGGAGAGAGAACATGAGGATATGGATAGGGTGGAAATGCAAGACCTGGCCACTCTCCATGCACTTTGAAGATGTGGTTTGTTAAAGTTTTACCAAACCGTGAACATGAGGGCACTCAATCGATTGCTCCAAAGACTTGTTCAATACTGGGATGTAGATGCCAATGCATTTGATATCCCAAGACAAACCCTGGATCTTACTGTCGACGACATATACTTCATTATCGGACTCTCTAGGAGGGGAGATGCGGTAAATTTGAAAGGATCTTCTCACAATGTGGGTGCTACATTAGTGCAAGAATATTTGAATGCATACTATGTGGCGGGAGCCGAGAAATCAGGAAGTCAAGTCCTAATTTCTACCATTGAAAGCCTCCCTCTAAAGGTTATTGTGAGTATGTTAAACCAAATGTCAGGAAGTGCCACACAACACTTAGCCTCAAGGCATTCCATGCATATCAGTGTGAGATGCTTGAAAGGACATGTGTACAATTGGTGCACTAGTTTATTGGCAAATATGAAGCTTCAACTCACGGGTTGTAAGTACGGGAGTATGAAGAACTTTGGATACGGCAGCATTTTGTGTACCCTCTTCTTTGAGAGGGTACCTGCTCTTAGCTTGCGCATGCCTCTACCTCCAGCCAATCCTTGTGAGCCAAGATTGGGCCGTTGGGGTGACATTTTTCTCTGTCAGGGTGGTGGTGAAAGTCACTTTTTCTATCATATTGATGATTTCTGGCAGTGGTGGGATAGACAGGTGCCAGCATTCAAGCAGTTTCCATATGCTGGATTGGACTTCCGCCATGATCCAGAGTTGGTACTTCCTCCAAATGGTTCCTGGGGAGACATTGGTATGTTTTGTTTTGAGAATTATTTAATTTTTTCAAATTTTCAATTATATGATTTTTATGACGAGTTTTGAAGTACTAAACAAGTGTCAAATGGAGATATTGGACCCGTTCATCCCAAGGGACATCCTACTATCTTCGTGAGGCCAGCAGATGTTGGTGTAACTGATTCTATGTTAGGGACCATAGAGCTGAAAGTGATTCAGTTGACTCATGATGTTCCTCCATGTCGTATGGACCAAATACGTATTGATATGCAGGAAGATATAGTTGGGGTGCCCCCAGCATGGCTTAGGGTGCTGCGGAAGATAGCTAGGTTGGCCATATGTTATTGGATGCAGTAGATGATGATGAGGCCCCTCCTTCTCCATAGGAGATGGATATATTATGTATATTTTGAGGCCAACGAGCCTAGTTTTGTACTTTATGACATGACTTGTGATAGACTTGTGATCCAAAACTCATATTATATTTTTTGATACAATATCGTATATATATACAGTACCAGTTATGTACATGTGTGTGTATTTAACTTTATGTGTGAAATGCTATTTATGGAAATATATGATACAAATGCCAATCTAAAACATAATTTGCAAATGAATCAGCTAATGCATTTAAATTTCTTGGAATGTGTTGATATATAATGGAATCAAACTATCTTTCCAATAATCTAACTCGCAAAAACTGTCGTAGCAAAACAGGATCTCTAATCTTGTAAACACCCGTTAACTGAAATACAACTAGTTGCGAGTCAAGTCTTACCTCCAAATGTGAAATGACATGAATAAGAGCATCTCAAAGAAGTTCTATAATCACACTGTACTCACCTACATTGTTCGTAGTAGGACCCAAACAAACCCCCCCGAAGAGAACAGTTGGCTAGCGGGTGAGTAAATGACCCAAGCTGTTGAAGCCAACTGTCGGATGTGGCGACTGGTGCCATCAACAAATCCTAAGAAATGTTCATTCGGCATATGATACATGAAATGAAGACACACATAAGGTTAACTAACAATTACAAGCAAAAACTAGCTCTACAAAATATAAAGCTATGTTACAAGAAAAAGCACAACTACCTAAGCGTAGTACTTCTTCAGGTAGAGCCCATTTCTAGGCTCAGGCAGCTTATTACCCTCGTAGTCTACTAGCTCGTAAGCACCTTTATTCAGTACTTTAGAAATTATGTAAGGCCCGAGCCACATGGACTTGAACTTGCCATGTCCTAGAGGTTCCTTGTCCTGATCCCACAGTAGCACAAGATCTCCTTCAAGGAACACCCTAGGTCTGAAAGACTTGTCATGTTGTCCTTTGACTTGTTTCTTATGAACTTTGTTTGCTGTGAGTGCGTTGCGGCGCTGCTCATCTAGATGCTCTAAATGTAACAAATGTTATTCCAGTGCTGAAGTATCTGGTAGTAATTGAACAACCAGTTTTAACGGAGGAATCTTGCATTCAATCAGAACGACTGCTTCTATCCCATGCACAAGCTGGAAGGGAGAGAACCCAGTAGCAGTCTTTACATTCACTCGGTAAGCCCAAAGAGTAGGGTATAGCATGATGTGCCAGTTATTTCAACTGGCATTAATAGTTCTTTGCATAGTTACCTTTAAAGTTTTGTTAACTGCTTCGACTTGTCCATTCACCTGTGGATAATGTGAAGACGAATGTTCTTGCTGAAAACCTAACATTGTGTATAGATTGGTCATCATGCTATTCTGAAAATGACTGCCATGATCAGTCACAATTTCTTTGGGTATGCCGAACCTTGCAATAATCTGATTGAATATAAAATAAGCGGCAGTTTCTCCATCTGCCTTGACAATAGGCATTGACTGGGCCCACTTGGTGAAGTAGTTGACGACAACGATGATATAATGATGTCCTCCGGCTGAAATTGGATTGCAAGTCATATAATCAACCCCCCATTTTGTGAAGGAACCTGCTGTAATCACAGGATGAAGAGGAGCTGGATGTGCTCTCATTTTCCTGGTGAAAAACTGACACGGACGGCAGCATTTCACAGCTTCCACACAATCTTTAAAGATTGTGGGCGAAAAATACCCGGCACGCAGTATTTTTTGGGTTGTTTCCAATCCAGAAAGATGACCCCCACAGGCTCCACTATGGGAATCATTCAATATTGATTCTGCTTCTTCTAAAGTCAAACAACGTCATAAGATGGAATCTATCCCACGTCTATACAAAGTATCAGAGATGATGAGATAGATTTTTGCATGACTTTTCAATTTGCGTCGTTCTTCCCTAGAAAAAGTGGTAGGACACCTCAAAGTCTGGAGATATACTAAAATATCCTCGTGCCATGGGTAAGAGGAGGCAATAAGGAGTATATGTTCATCTGGAAATGATGATTCTTCCTTGATATGCTCTAAGTCGCTTGGAAACTCTGAGATTAACTCAGCAAACACTAGTGATTTCTTCGACTTGGCCGATTGAAAGACCAAATCGAACTCTTGTAAGTTTACAATCCATTTATTGTACTTCCCACCGATGATGCATCAAGTGAGAACATACTGAAAAGGATTGACTTCTTCTATCACAGTAGTTGTTCATAAAAGGATGTAGTGACAAAGCCTCTGTACCGCATAGACCGCAGCTAGTGCTAACTCCTCAACATGCGAATATTTGATGTCAGGAGCTATCAATGAATGAGAGAGATAGTAAACAACATGTTCCTGGAACGTGTCATCCTCCTGGACTAATACTATGCCAATTGTGAAAATAGATGCCGCTAGATATCAGAGAAAATATTATGCATAATCAGGCGGGCTTAACAAGGGGGCTGAAAGTAGTGCCTTTTTCAAGGCCTCAAACGATGCTTGAGCAGCCTCATCCCACATGAAGTAGGTGTCTTGTTTAAGCAGTCTCATAAAACCTTTTGTGATCTTAGCATAGTTTATGATAAAGCATCGCAAGAAGTTAGACATGCCTTGCAGACTTTGAAGTTGTCATAAGGTGCGCGGAGGAGGCAGATTTACAATCGCCTCAAATTTTAAAGGGTCGACCATTATACCACGACTGGATACAATAAAACCCAATAAACATCTCGACTCGACGCAAAATACGCACTTGTTAGGATTCAGTCGAATCTTATATTGTCTGCATCGTTCAAACACAAGTCTCAAATGAGCTGGATGATCCCATCTCTTTCGAGATCGCGCCAGGAGGTCATCCAAGTAAGGTTCAACTATGTGCTTGATATCGTGAAAAGAGAAATTCATAGCTTGCTGGAAAGTAGCTCCAACATTCTTTAAGCCAAATGACATCTTCAAATACGCAAAGGTTCCCCATGGGAAAATGAAATATGTTTTGTGTTGATTTTCAGGTTTGATTTGGATTTGATTATATCCCGAAAATCCATCCATGAAAGAAAACATCTCGTGTCCTGCACATGCATCTATGATCTGGTCGATAAATGGTGTGTGATAGTTATATTTCGGACAAGCTTTATTGAAGTCCTGGAAGTCAGTACAAACTCAAATGGTACCTTGATTTTTAGAAACTAGAACGGGGTTTGAAACCCATTTTGCCATGTCAATCGAGTAGATAAATCTGGCTCTAAGCAATTTTTCAACTTCCTCCTTAATGACGACCACTTTTCGAGGATTCACGGGATGGAGCTTCTGTCTCATAGGTTTTGCATTAGGGTATCTAGTGATGACATGCTCAACAATGGCTAGATCGATGCCTGGCATCTCCTCATAAGACCAGGAAAAAATGTCGCGGAGCATGTAGGACTTGTAATGCATATGTTCCCATGGATGGTCTAGGCCCATCATGGCTTCCAAAATGGCTTCATCAGACGGTAAGACCATGTATAAATAGTCGAAAGAGTGGGTAGAATTCAATGACCATGCAGGAGCATAGTCCATATCCGACTCAGCAGAGACTGGAGGAGTCACGATATGTTCCATTACAGCATGTTGTGCTTCCATGTATGCTATCTCTACAATGGTTAAAGGCACCGAAGGTTCTGATACAGTAGGAAGGATCCATGGATCAGTCCTAAGGCCAACCGTGAAAGTTTCAGTAGAAGTGCCTACATTAGAACACATGAAAAGAATAGGAGAGGGTAGGTCAAAAGTGCCTATTAATGACCCGTAAAGCCCTGCTCCTAAACTCTTGCTTACTGGGGTAGTTTGATCAACTAAAGGAATAGTGGTATCTGATGAAGTCTGGTTGTTTTGCCAAGAGAACAAAAGTTGATCGACCGTGACGATCTTTCCTTCATGGGGGAACATAACAACTCGAAAAATCGTCGATGCAATGGCTCACATGGCATATGTCCATCTCTTGCCTAGTAACATATTGTAATCAAATAGAGCATCCAAAACTTCAATCTCTACAACAACTATCTTACCGACAAGTGTAATTTCAAACGATGGTAGAACTTCATGTGGATGGAAAGTCCTGCCATCAAAGGAAGTAAGCAGTGTGTTAGAGGGCGCTAGCTCGGGAGAACCCAAAGATTTCTAGCAAGAAATGGACATCACACATGTCGATGCGCCCTCATCTACGACAGCCCATCTGATGGTCATAGGACCATGGACCACTTCTATCTATAGGGCAACGTGGTATGGCAACCGATATTTGATATTAGACATATCAAAGCGCGCAGTCATGTTGGATGATTCCATACTTCCAATCGTTGCCAGAAGTGCATTTCGTTGTAACGGGAAACTTTGCAAAACTTCTAAGGTGGGGATAGCACAAGGGGTCTGGGATAGATCTTCAACCACATTGTAGTTGGAAGCAACCCGAGTGTTGGGATTGTGCGAGGACCATTTCAAGACACCTTTCGGGATCTTGGGCAACGAATCCACTGGAATGTGGAGAGGAATGGAAGATTCAGGAATCTCCTTATCCTTGTTCTGCACATCCGAAGTATAATTTCTTGCTCTTGTTTGCAAAAATGCATCTACACTAACCATATTAATGAAAGTTTGATCAACCGAAGCATGAGTAGTGCCTCTAGCTTTGGAGGTGCCAGAAGCTAAACCCTGCCCCTTACGAAATGGATCTTTAAGTATGGCAGGTTTCTTTTCTTGAGGAAGCTTCTGGGCTTCTTCGAGTAGAGCGCATTGGTGAGTGAGGTGATCCTGCTTGAAAAGCTTACAAGGGAACTTAACCTTCTTCTTTTCTTTGTTACCCTCCTCAACATTCTCTTTGTTCTTGGATTTTGCTGGCTCCACTCTCCTTTCTTGCCCTTCTTTTTGTTGTTGGGCTGTCGAGGGCCCTTTTGATTGTTCTAAACCTGGTTTACAGATTCAAAAGTAGAAGGAGAGGTTGTGACGGAGGTTACTTCTGCAGTCGATTGTTTGACGGATAAGGCATGAACCTGCTTAGTCAATGCTTCGAAAGCTACAGAATCTACTGAACCCACTATGCCATCAACATGTGGTCCAAGTTTAGGTCGGCCAAGATCAGTGTTTGATCACAGTGTGTCTGGTATAATCTCATAAAGTAGCCCAGACTGTGCATAAACAAGGTCTAGCTGTTGGGTCCGTAAAATGGCTTCTTCCTCTGTACACATTCCAGAAGTAGATACTTTATTATAAATGTAAGGAAGGAGTGATTTTAGATACCACTCAAGAAGAAATTCTGGAGGTATATTGGCTTTAATGAGCCTCTTCTGTCTTCGCCACTCTTGAATGTGATCAGATAAGTGAGTGGCCTTATTCTTCCTAAATGTAGACAAAATATCTGTCCCGGCATCGTACCGAACATGAAGCTGGAAGTGGTTCAGAAAAATAGTCTCGAGATCCCAAAATTAAAAAATGTAGCTGCAGGTAACTCAATGTACCATTTAGCCGCAACACCGGTTAAGGTTCTTTGGAAACGTCTCAACCTTACGGAATCTTCGTTCAACGAGTTCGAAGAACACCATAAATGGAAAGTGGTGACATGATCACCAGGGTCTTCACCGGTTTTTCCTTCAAATGTTGGAATGTCCAAAGGTAACTTGGTAGGAACTGGTGGCCATGTAGCATTATGGTACACCGGATCATTCGTCAACTTGGAAAGGTATGGAAAATTCAGAGTTACCAAAAATGGTAAACGAGGTCTACAAGATGGCATTTGATAAGCTGGGGTCATAAAGGGGGAACCACCCATAGTTTGACCCGTAAACTGCTGGTAGGGGTTTCCCCCAGCCATCTGCTAGTAGGGGTTGCCCCCAACCATCTGCTGGTAGGGATTTCCCCCAGCCATCTGCTGGTAGGGTTTTCCACCTGCCATCTGTTGTTGTGTGAAAGTGTTGTTGAAATTACCCCATCCAAATGAAAGTGGGTTAGTACTCTGAACGTTTTTCCACTGAGGCTGGGCGTTAGCCCCGTCATATTGTTGATTAAGGATGTTACCCCCTCCTCCAGAAAACAAAGAAAAAGGGGTGTTTCTAGCAGGTATATTACTTTGATTAATAGTGTACCCTGCAAAGGTGTTAAAACCAGGGGTAGTCAAGGTGGACGACATAGTCATGGTACTCATGATAGGCATAGTTGCAGAGATGTTTGGCCCTACATTCAGTGTGAAAATACAAGTACTAGGTATATGATATGGTTGTTGAGTTGTAGGAGGTGGAACAAGATTCACTGTACTACTGGGTCCAAAAGTGGGTGTAGAGGCGGATGCCACAGTTTTTGAACTCGGCATGCCTAAGGTACCGGCATTAAAGCTGAAGGATGGAGTCGAAACAAAAGTTGGCTGTGCCGAACTCGGTGTAGCAGTGGGAGGAGCAGTTATAGTATTTGTGTTCATACCTATTATGGGAGTCTGTGGAACTCCTTGTTCGCCTCCTATATTAGTCATAATATGTTGAGGTATGAACAAATATGCGCTATAATCAGGTTGTTGGAAACCAACGGGTATCAGAAGCGAAATGCTAAAATCAGGTAGAGGAGGATTAAAAGGAGTATTAAACTCACCAGAAGTGAGATCCTCAATCTCAACTGTATTAAAATCTTGCTGATCTAGAGTGCTAGGTTGTGATTCCTCGGGAACCTCTATTTCACCAGTAGTTTCAAACGGACCACTCGAGTCTATCCTCTATCGTCGAGGTGGCGGTAGTTGTTCCACTCTAAGTGGGAGAAGGTTTTGCAACCTTTGAGACCTACAAAGTTGTTGGTCTTCCACGATTATATATAAAAATAAAACTAAGCAAAAACCTAGTGGCCACTAAGACTAGGGGGAAAACAACACACTACTAAAAAATCCTAAGTATTCAAACCAGTCAAACAAGATGCCTTCTGGAGAAGAGTCTGGGATGATGAGGGCCCATAACAGATCAACGAAGGGTGAAGAACAGTTACTCGGGGTCCACAATACAATGACTAAGGGTGCAAGCACTGGAATCACCCAACCGCCCTCCCAAAGACCTGCAAGGGATTTTCTCCCATGTCTGTCTTAGGTACATCAGCTATAATCCCCTACTGTCACCTGTGTATGATCCTATAGGTATGATACTAAGGCTACCATAAGTATGAAATATCCCGGGGGGACAGTCCTCAGCCTGATCAAAACGCGTTGGCAGGGTAGCAAAGCCCGAATTCAGCTAGACCCCCATACGCAAATCAACCCTGGTTTATGGTTGAAGGGAAAAGTGAGGGGATATCCTCAACAAATCCGATCTTCCACAGCCTCGTGCTTAGCTCTGGTTTTAGTAGATTTTCCCAGGAATATTTGATACAAATGGGTTTACTTATATGATAGTCGCACTGTGATTTTTGAGTAATGAAACAAGCTTTGAGCAATTTAAGGTGTTTTAAGCTCAAAACTCTAGCCTAGATTAGTTGGTGTTGTGTATCCCTAGAAAGAAAATAATTTCTAATTGATTTTATTAAGATTCTTTTTAAGGTTACTTTTTTACTTAGTGGGGCAATGCATTGTGTGATGTGGTTGCAACAAAATGTAAAGTGCATGAAATGAAACAACTTTCAACAACAAATAGACTTTTTTTTTCGTTTTATATTCTTTCCAAAATGAAGAGTAAGCAAACCTAAACAAAGCTTTCTTTTTGTTTTCTTTTCAAATTCTGAACAAAGTAAACTATGCTACTCTGCAAAGATTATAAGTCTCACTACTCTAAGCTACCGAACTTATTTTTCTTTTTCTGTTATATATGAACGAAAAAGAACTTGAAAGCAGAAGCAAATAAGACCTACAAAAGATGTGCAAGTATGGGCAAAATGACTCTAAAGTTCACAACAATCGAATCAATGATCCGACAAAGACTTGTCCTACAAGTTTTTTCAAAGGAAAAAGCTCTTGAACTTGGAAGCAAAGTGGGGAGAAAATAAGGATGAAAGATGCTTACAAACAGAAATCAAACTTAGAAGAATGCTCCAAATCAGCAAACCCTAAACAAGAACACTAAGCCAAGTAGTAGGTAGGCAAGCGAACTGAAGACAACCTTACTAACACACAAGCTCAAAGGTGAAGCAAACTAAAGTACTTCAAACTCACTTGATACTGGAAATAACAGCGAGGTCAAGAAATGTCGGGACTCAAAAAGCTTTCGAAGACACCCTAAAGGCTCCAAAAAATAGGTCAAAACCCTAAATCATGTTGAGATATTGTAACTTCAAAGAATATTATATTTGTACTTTATTATTCTGGAGATGTTTATTCCTCCGTCGGAATGTGGTAACTTGGGTTATTAGACTTCCCTAGTGGGGGTCGGCCCTATATGTGTTATGTGGGTCAAAGGGTTATTACACCACCCTAGAGGGGTCGGCCCAGTCAGTTGTAGTGGGGTATTTAACCCAATGGTTAAATACGAGCCTACATGATTTGTGTAAAAGACAAGTCGGAGTAGTGTATAAATAGAGGAGGTGTATTCCTCATTTCACACACACTCACTCACTTGAGAGTGGTGCACTTGTGGAGGAGAGGTCTGCTATGGAGAAGGAGGAGCTTATGCTCAGGGTTACATCTTTGTATATTGCTGGTCATCTATATTGAGGAAGCTTTGCTAGGTTGTCTACCCCATGAGGGTTTCCCAGGATAAATTTGGGTCTCTTGTGTTTATGCTGTGCTTGTTGTTTCTTCAGTGATCCTGTATATGCTATTATTGTGAAATGGAATGAAATGATGCTATTTTCTGTCTTAGCATATTAAATCTTAACATGGTATCAAAGCTAACCTGAAGGAATGCAATGTATGGCACTTATGACACTTGCTTCACTTGCGACAATTTGAAGGTTTGGGTTTTACATAGCAAAAACCAGTCATCGTGGAACGTTTGCTATAAATACATTTTTGTGAAGGTTCAGGATCTGAAAAGTTTACAAGTTGTACATAACATCCCCAGGTATCTTGTGTCCAAAGGAAACCCTCATATTCATTGTACTTTGTGAGTTATGATCAGTCCAAGTTAGGGTTTCTGCCTCTTCCAGATCTCAGTCAAAATCAGGTGACCTTGGAAAAAAGGTCATAACTTGGGCTAGGAAGCTCCAAATGAAATTTCGTAAGATGTGACAGGTAGTAAACAGACTGTAATATCTCAAGAAACGTTTTTATAGGCCTAAGTTGAACCAGTGACACGTGGCACACCATACAAGTTTGCTCTCCTGTTTTATCCCATAAACAGGTCACGTTGTGACACTTGGAATAACTCTCTCTCAGAAAATCCAATTGAGGTCAGAACTATTGCAATGGAAAGATGATAGGTCAGGCTACCACAAAAAATGTTTTCAGACCCTATGGAACAAAAAGTTCGGAGTTACAACAGAAACAATCAGGTACATATTTCTGTCAAAACATAATTATTTTTGGAGCACCTTCATTCATGGCTTCTAGAATTTAGGGTTTCGGAGAAAGTTAGAATTTTTGGAATTGGAATCCACGGCTGAATGCTACTCAGGAAAATTAAAATTTAGAGACCAAGATCAAATTGTTTGGTTGGGTAGAAGACCGGGCTTGATCAAACCCGAGTTCGGGATTTTGATCGGAAAGATGGAAAATTAGGGCTTCAGCAAAAGTTGGAATTTTTGAAGTTTGTAACCACGGCTGGAAGCTCCTCAGAAAAATAAGAGTTTAGAGCCTTGGATCGAACCTTTTGATTGGGCAGAAGGTTGGGCTTCATCAAACCCTATTTCAGGATCCTACCTAGAAGATCCAGAAGTTTCAAAGGCAAATTTTGAGGGGTCAAATTTTGGAGATTTCAAAATTGAAGTATGCTAGTTTAATTAGCTCAGGAAGACACATCCTTCCATACATTCAGAAGTGTGAAAGTCAAAGATTGAATTTTTAGGGTTTCTCTAACAAACCCTAATCAAGCTCCAGATCAAGTTTCAGGGGGAGTTGAGGCTATGGCCTTACATAAGAAGACTACAAGAAGTCTCGACATGTATGTCTTAAGGAGATACAGGTATGTCTTGAAATCTGATTCCTGATAAATTTCATAATATGTCTCTCTTCATATTATTTATTAGTGCAATATTGATTAATGTTAGAATTGTCTTATCACCCTAGTAACAGTATGGATGCATGTGAATGATCGAAGACATTCATTGATTAGGGCTATATGATTGTACTAATGCATTATGGTGTTGTATGAGGTTGATATTGTCTGCTAACAAGATACAGGTACATCACGAAAGACAAATCAAGTTCCATGACCATGACAACATAATCTTTGATCACATAGAAGTTCTACTTACGAGGTATGTATGACTTTGTTCTATTATGCTTAACCTATGAGATATGTAGGTTCCAGCACAGGATCTCTAAATCATTGAAGAAAACAAAGAAGATATTGATTAGGTATGTTAAACAGATATACTAATCCAGGTATGTTTCCTATGAATCTTACCTTGTGTTAGGATCCCTTATATAAGTATACTTGGTATGATTAGATATGCTTATTCATAAAGTTAGTAATCAAGGGATTATGCATATTATGTCTTTTATCTTGATTGATGATATGCATGAGTAAAAGAAGACTTCCTTGAAACCCTGAATACTAATGATCATGACTATACATATTCAAGATTATTTAGAATTATAATGTTTTGATAATATTGAGAATATACTAATGAATGTATGTTTGTGTATGAGATCATGAGGATGACACTAGTGCACACTTGAGCATGCACAATGGTACATAATGAATAGAAGTTCAAAAGACATATAGAAGATCAAGCGAGAGGCAACCAAACAAACATAAAAGATAAGTATTTGAGTTGTTATTTGAAATAGTAAATGATATTGCTTGTATGCATATTTGTATTCCTAGAATATATCATGCTGAGTGTAAACATGCATAGAGCATTGAACAGTATACTACTAATATGCATACGATCGGTAAGTTGGACAAACATTCCATTGTTGCTTGTGTAGAATGAAACCTCTTTGCTGACATGCTGAGAGCTGTGCACACTCTCGATAGTATGTTCTGGTAGAGATGCATATAGGATATGGGAAAGTGTTATGCCAAAGTATTGGTCAAAATAGTTGCATAACTACATAAATGATATCTGTATGCATAATAGGTTATCATTGTTTGATGATTATGAAGTATTACTAATCATGTACTTAATTTTGATTTGTAGGAAAGATCATGATGAATGATGAACACTGAACAAGCGATGGATGTTCAACAAAAAAGATTTACAAATCAAACACACTATAGAAGGCTTCTGGCTAAAAGATTCTCTTAGAAAGAGGAAGAGAATCATGATGAGATGTTTGCTCCAAGTAAGACCATTCTCTTAATGGTGTAGTTAAAGAAGAAGTGTGAATCAGGTTCTGTATGGGTTCCCAGGATCGATAATCAATTGATGAGCTTAATGATCACCATGGGTGTGTGAAGTTTTAAACCAAATAGATAAGCAAGATCTCTGATAGAAACACAATCACAAGATAGACACACAATATATCCTGGGAAACCCTCATGGGGTAGAAAACCCAGTAAAGCTTTCCTCAATAAGATGATCAACCAAAATACAAGATGTGCTCCTTCCTTCTAAGACTCCTTAGCAGATCTCCCAGACAAGTGCGCACTCTTCCACAAGTGAGTGAGTGATCTAATGAGGAGTTCACCTCCTCTATTTATACTTGAATCTCAACTGACTAAAAGACCTGTTGGGGCCGACCTCACCTGGAGAAGTCTAATAACCCCTAAAATATAACTGCAGGGCCGACCCACACATGGTGGGTCTAATAACCCTAGTTAATACTAACCCTCGGAGGAATAAACATCTCCGGATACATAATAGGGTTACCTCGGAGGGATGAAACATCTCCGGAATAATAAAGTACAAATATAATATTCTTTGAAGTTACAATATTCAACACTCCCCCTTAACGAGAAGGATATTATAACAGCATCTGCAGGAGCAAGGAGTCACTACACATGATACATCTATAAATCATCGGAAGCTTTCTTCAATTTGTCTTCATCAGTAACTCAAACAGTTACTGGTACATCACTGTCAACATCAACATCAACATCACGATCAACAGCATCGTTATCACACGATCAGCAACATCGTCATCACACGATCAGCAGCATCGTCATCACACGATCAGCAGCATCGTCATCACACGATCAGCAGCATCGTCATCACACGATCAGCAGCATCGTCATCACACGATCAGCAGCATCGTCATCACACGATCAGCAGCATCATCATCACACGATCAGCAGCATTGTCATCACACGATCAGCAGCATCGTCATCACACGATCAGCAGCATCGTCATCACACGATCAGCAGCATCGTCATCACAAGTATCCTACCGATACATCATCAATACAATCACTTTCTCGGAGACCACTCGTTTACGGATCAATTCAGGGACTGAAGTCCGGGGATGATACAATGCCCATCACGTACATTTTGAACTATCAGTTCCGGGATGATGCAATCCCCATCACGTACATTTTGAACTATCAGTTCCGGGATGATGCAATCCCCATCACGTACATTTTGAACTATCAGTTCCGGGATGATGCAATCCCCATCACGTACATTTTGAACTATCAGTTCCGGGATGATGCAATCCCCATCACGTACATTTTGAACTATCAGTTCCGGGATGATGCAATCCGCATCACGTACATTTTGAACTATCAGTTTCGGGATGATGCAATCTGCATCACGTACATTTTGAACTATCAGTTCCAGGATGATGCAATCCCCATCACGTACATTTTGAACTATCAGTTCCGGGATGATGCAATCCCCTATCACGTACATTTTGAACTAAGGTCCAGGGACGATGCAGTCCTATCCTCTATTCTCGGAGACCTCACGTCTACGGCTCTCTTTAGGACTGAAAGTCCAGGGATGATCCAATCCCCTCAAGTCCACCAAGGACTTCATTCTCGGAGACCTCTCGTCTACGGCTCTCTTTAGGACTGAAATTCCAGGGATGATCCAATCCCCTCAAGTCCACCAAGGACTTCATTCTCGGAGACCTCTCGTCTACGGCTCTCTTTAGGACTGAAAGTCCAGGGATGATCCAATCCCCTCAACTGTCCACTAAGGACTTCATTCTTGGAGACCTCACGTCTACGGCTCTCTTTAGGACTGAAAGTCCAGGGATGATCCAATCCCCTCAAGTCCACCAAGGACTTCATTCTCGGAGACCTCTCGTCTACGGCTCTCTTTAGGACTGAAAGTCCAGGGATGATCCAATCCCCTCAACTGTCCACTAAGGACTTCATTCTCGGAGACCTCACGTCTACGGCTCTCTTTAGGACTGAAAGTCCAGGGATGATCCAATCCCCTCAACTGTATTCTCATCCATACAGGTACAATCATGTATCACATCAAAACATGTATACATCACATCAAAACATGTGTACATCAAAACATGTATACATCACTTAATCAACACATGTACACATCACATCAAAACATGTGTACATCAAAACATGTATACATCACTAATCAAAACATGTACACATCACATCAAAACATGTGTACATCAAAACATGTATACATCACTAATCAAAACATGTACACATCACATCAAAACATGTGTACATCAAAACATGTATACATCACTAATCAAAACATGTACACATCACATCAAAACATGTGTACATCAAAACATGTATACATCACTAATCAAAACATGTACACATCACATCAAAACATGTATATATCACTAATCAAAACATGTACACATCACATCAAAACATGTATACATCACTAGCATGTATATCAAAACAAAACATGTATACATCAGACATGTATTCTCACTAATACATCATATCAAATCATGTATACATCTAGCATAAACGATATGTAAGAGTTCTAAATCTAAATAATTGTAAGTAGCTAACAAAAAATAAGCGACAGAAATACTATACTACTCCCCCTTTCGAGGAGGGTCCTTCTGGACTATACCAAGCTTGTCTCGGAAGTACTCAAACTTCACTCGAGACAGAGGTTTAGTCAAGATATCAGCAACCTGATCCTCAGTGCTTATATACTCGAGCTTGATGGCTCCTCTCTGCACCATGTCTCGTATATAGAAGTAACGGATCTCAATGTGTTTTGACTTATCATGGAACACAGGATTTTCAGTCATCTTAATGCAACTTTGATTATCACACATAATCACAGTGGGATCCATTTCTAAGTCAAAGATTCCAGATAATAGTTTCCGAAGCCACACCGCTTCACAGCTAGCGGAGCAAGCAGCTATATATTCTGCTTCAGCGGTACTGAGGGCCACACTAGATTGTTTCTTGCTGAACCAGGAGATCATGGCAGATCCAAGACCATAAAATCCACCTGAAGTACTTTTTCTGTCTGAGACACTACCTGCCCAATCAGAATCTGAGAAACCATGCAACTTGAGTTCATTGTCTCCAAGATAGTAAAGGCCAAAGTCCACTGTACCTTTTAGGTACCTCATGATATGCTTTGCAGCTATAAGGTGAACCTTTCTAGGTTCTACTTGAAACTGACTTAGGGTATTTACAGCAAAGCATATATCAGGCCTAGTATTTGTCAAGTACATCAATGATCCAATGATTTGTCTATATAGGGTTATGTCCACTAGTTCTGATGAATCATTAGCTAGCAGTTTTAGGTTGGAGTCCATGGGAGTGGCCATAGCTTTACACTCCCAACATATCAAATCTTTTGAGGATCTCCACAGTATACTTACCTTGATTTAGAAAGATCCCTTTTGGCTGTTGCCACACTTCTAGGCCTAAGAAGTAGTGCATTAATCCGAGATCTTTCATTTCGAATTCTGAAGAAAGCTTCTTCTTGCTTTCAATGATTTGTTTCTCATTTCCTGTTAGAAATAGATCATCTACATATAATAGCAATATAACAGGTTCATCATTCATTACTTTAAGATAGAGATTGGGGTCATCTTTACTTTTGGTAAAGCCCATGCTTAATAAGAAACTGTCAATTCTTCCATACCAAGCTCTGGGAGCTTGCTTCAAACCATATAATGCCTTCTTCAGTTTGCATACATGGGTCCTTCCGTCTTTGACCTCAAAACCTTGAGGTTGTTCTATGTATACTTCTTCTTCAATTACACCATTCAGGAAGGCTGTCTTAACATCCATTTGATGCAATTTCCATTTCATCATGGATGCAAGTGCCATGATAGTTCTAATTGAAGTATACCTAGCGACAGGTGCAAATGTTTCTTCATAGTCAATTCCTTCCTTCTGAGAGAATCCTCTGGCAACAAATCTTGCTTTGTATTTTTCAATGCTACCATCTGCAGCATGTTTTATCTTGAAAATCCATTTGGAAGAAACCACATCATTTTTCATTATTGACTGATATTCTTCTGTCATTGCTTCTACCCATTCTTTCTTCTGAGCTGCCTCTTCATAGCTGGTAGGTAGTTGATCCACAAGATCACACATCAGGCCATATAGTTGGACACTAGTTTTGGTTTCTTCCTTTCTCTAGTGGAGCCTTCGGGGGCACCATATCTTTCAACTCCTTGAATAATATCTCTAGCCCATGTTGGTCTTCTTTTCCTAGATAATTCTGCTACAGGAGGTTCTTGTGGTTCCAGCATGTCATGATCCTCTGGTGTATCTTCTTTAGGGACATGAACAGTCTCTGAGATTTTGGGAGATGTATCTTCTTCATAAACTTCTTCAAGTTGACACTTTCTGGATTTCTTGAGAGCTGCTTCCTCATCAAAGGTTACATCTCTACTTATTTCTATATGATGGAAACCTGGTATGTAGATTCTGAAGGCTTTGGAAGTTTCACAATAACCAACAAACATTCCCTTCTTACCTGAGGGATCCAACTTGGTTCTCTTTTCTTTTGGAATGTGGATGTACACAGGACACCCAAATATTTTAAGATGGCTTACTTCAGGCTTCTTACCTGTAAACACTTCTTCTGGAGTTTTGAATTCAAGAGCACTGTGAGATAATCTATTTTGCACATAAACTGTTGTCTTGGCTGCTTCAGCCCATAGATACATGGGAAGATCCTGGTCATGTATCATAGTCTTCACAGCTTCCATGATGGTTCTATTTTTCCTTTCTGCAACGCCATTTTGTTGGGGATTGTAGGGAGTGGTTAGCTCTCTCTTGATTCCAACTTCTTTACAAAATTCTTCAAACTCTTTTGAAGTATATTCTCCACCATTGTCTGTCCCTGAGAATCTTGATTTTCTTATCTGAGAGATTCTCTATTAAGGCCTTGAATTCTTTGAACTTTCCAAAGACTTCATTCTTACCTTTTAGAAAGTAAATCCAAGTTTTCCTTGAATGATCATCAATGAATGAAAGATAGTATTCAAAACCACTTAGAGAGGTGGTGGGGCATTGGAACCACATTACATCTGAGTGTATTAACTCCAAGATACCCTTAGTCTTTGTTTCACTCTTCGGAAAGGGGTTCTTGACATTCTTGCCTTTCTTACATCCTTTACATGAGCCATCATGATCAACCTTTAAATCTGGTAGTCCTATGACCCACCTTGCTTACATAAGGTAAGGCTTTGTAGTTGATGTGAGCTAGTCCTTCTATGCCATAGCTCACTGGGGCTGGAGGTTTCATGAACAAGAGCAGCTTCCGGAAAACCCTTGAGTTTATATAAACCTCCTTCCTCTTCACCAATAACAATTGCATCCTTAATGGTTTTGCCTTTGGACCACATTAACACTTGTCCATCAATGAAAGCAACTCTGTAGCCTTTCTTGTCCAAAGCTGAGATTGAAAGCAAATTCTTCTTCAATCCTGGAACATATAGAAACTTCCTTCATCTTCATGGGAGTTCCAGAATCGAGTTTGTAGTTTGCTTCACCAATTCCCTTAATGGGATATTGATAGTCATCTCCTAGAGATACCTTTTGGGGAGAAGTCTTTTCTTCAAGTTTTGAGAGAGTCCTTTTCTGTCCTGTCATGTGCTTTGAAGCACCACTGTCAATAAGCCATGTACCTTCTTCAGGGGTTATGGATCCAGAGAGTGCGGAGAAGAGAACATATTCTTCTGCATCTTCTTCTGTATTTCTCCTTGTCCTTCTTTTGGAGAAGGTCTTTCTTCTTCCTCCCCTTCATCTCTAGGCCTTTTATTGTGAGACCTTTCTTCCTCAACTTCTTCTTCTTCACTGTCATCTTCTGCCAAGATGGGCTTGGTGTCTTTTGTAGTAAGAACCCTTCTTCTTTTGTAGAGGAAAAATCTTTAGCAATGTGTCCTAATTTGTGGCAAGATAGCACTGGAAGGAAGAGTAATCCCCTTCTTTGGAGTAGATCCTCTTTTCTTCTGAAATCTGTGAGGAGGATGAGACTCCTTGTGACTACCCTTCTTGGAGTAGGATTGACTCCTTCTTCTTTTGGTGTGTGTGGCCAAGGCTTGGTAATCTTCTTTGAGTAGGGCTTCTCTATTTGCAACCCTAGCCTCCTCTTGCACACAATCCTCCCAAACTACATCAAACTTCATACTTTCTTTTCTGGCACACATAGTTTGAATGAATGACTCCCAAGGTCTAGTGAGACCAATTTAGAGTTGTCATCACAAGTTCATCTCATCAAGAGTATCACCAATGGCATCTAGTTTCTCTTTGATTAGAGAGACTCTTGAGAAGTAGTCTTGAATGGATTCTCCTTTGTGCATCTTGGTACTCTTCAACTGAGTCCTTAGATTCATCTTCCTATTGATGTTCTTCCCTTCATACATTCTTCTCCTAGGGCATCATACATTTCTTTTGGAGTCTTCTTGGAAGCCACTTGGGGAATCAAGTGGTCTTTAATAGAATCTGCTATGATTCTCTTTGCCCTAATCAAATCCTTCCTGTGTTTTTCTTTGGCTTCATCTTCTTCTGGTTCTGCAACTTCCTCCTTGATATAATGAGCAAGATCATTCTCTTCAAGAATGAGACCAATTCTGTATTTCCATGCCCGGAAATTTTCTATGCCTTCTAGCTTGTCTTCAAGCTTAGTATTTGGAGCCATCTTCTCTTGGGGAGTCCAAGAGACAGAGTAGACTAACTTGGAAAGTTACTTTTCACTTTTCCGGAAACTGAAACAGAATTTTATCGCACTTTTGGTAGAATTAGGGTTTGCAATTCCCGGAGTTCTACCAACCAAAAAGTTCGATCTATAGCTTAAAAGAATGCTCTTGATAAGGGCTATCCAACCATGTAAACAGAAATCAAAAATTCCAACTTTTTTCTGAAACCAAAATCTGACGTATCGCACTTTTGGTAGAATTAGGGTTTGCAATTCCCGGAGTTCTACCCAACCAAAAAGTTCGATCTAGGGCTTAAAAGAAAGGTATTGATGAGGGCTATCCAGCCATGCAACCAAAAATCAATAATACCAACTTTGGGATGAAACCCTAACTTCACCAAAGAGAGAGAGAGATGATCTTACCTTGTGAAAGATGTCCTATTCAGTCTAAAGCAAGATCTCTGATAGAAACACAATCACAAGATAGACACACAATATATCCTGGGAAACCCTCATGGGGTAGAAAACCCAGTAAAGCTTTCCTCAATAAGATGATCAACCAAAATACAAGATGTGCTCCTTCCTTCTAAGACTCCTTAGCAGATCTCCCAGAAAAGTGCGCACTCTTCCACAAGTGAGTGAGTGATCTAATGAGGAGCTCACCTCCTCTATTTATACTTGACTCTCAACTGACTAAAAGACCTGTTGGGGCCGACCTCACCTAGAGAAGTCTAATAACCCCTAAAATATAACTGCAGGGCCGACCCACACATGGTGGGTCTAATAACCCTAGTTAATACTAACCCTCGGAGGAATAAACATCTCCGGATACATAATAGGGTTACCTCGGAGGGATGAAACATCTCCGGAATAATAAAGTACAAATATAATATTCTTTGAAGTTACAATATTCAACAGGGTGATGTGGATCTCAACCTTTGCTACAAGGTTGAATATGGTTTCTATACACAGATGACATGGATGCAAGAAGGAACTCACCACAAAGTTCGAATGATATTGAGGGTCATATCAATAGACCCATATAACGAGAGATGGCATAGATAGATATGCAGAAGATCATTCAATGCAGAGTGTGAATGATGTTCAGTCACAAAGGGAGAATTGACAATTTCTTGATAAGCTTGTGCTTTACCAAAAGTAAAGTTGTTCCTAACCTTTACCTTAAGGTTGTGGATGATGAACCTATCATACCATTATTGTATGACGATGATCTCTTTTTGACAAGGAATGAGAAACAGATCATGAAAAGAAAGAAGAAGATGGCTACAGAAATGAAAATGAAAGATCTCAGATTGATGCATTACTTCCTAGGTCTGGAAGTATGGAAAGTCTCAGAAGGAATCTTTCTCAACCAGGGAAAGTATGCTGAGAAATATTGAGTCATTGATGTGTCTAACAAATACTAGGTCAGATATATGCTTTGCTATGAACACCTTGAGTCAGTATCTAGTGGAAACTAGATGTGTTCACCATGTTAGTTGCAAAGCATGTGATAAGGTACCTAAAGGATACGATAGAATTTGATCTATGTTATCTTAGAGATCATGACTTCAGATGGCTAAACAGATGTTGATTGGGCAAAAATTGTATCAGATAGGAAGAGCACATCGAGAGGATGTTATTGTCTAGGATCAGCCATGATCTCATGGTTTAGAAGGAAACAATCTAATGTGGCTCTTAGCACAAGCAAAATATATGGCTGCTTGCTCTACTATGTTATGAAGTAGTATGGATTCAGGATTGTTTGACTTAGAGATAGACTCAACTGTGATCCTATGTGACAAACAGAGTTGTACCAAAATGGCAGAGAATCCAGTGTTCCATGATAAGTCAAAGCACATAGAGATCAAACATTTCTATATACAAGATATGGTGCAGAAAGGAATTAATGTTCGAATTCGTAACAAGTTACCAATGTACTAACTAAACCTCTACTGATCCGATGTACTAACCAAACCTCTACTTCAAGTAAAGTTTTCCAAGACAAACTTAATATAGTTAAGAAGGACCCTCCTCGAAAGGGGGAGTGATGTGATCACTTATGATGAGATTTCCCGCATCGACAGTGAGGTCAATGATGTGGATACCTATATTTGTGATGCCGACAGATAGGTTGGTGGATGGTCCTTAGACAGGGTCTAAGGTGACAAGCGGATTGCATCATCCTTGAACACATGTTCTAAAAGGAGCCGTAGATGTATGTCTTTGAGAATGAAGTCCTTGGTGGACATGTGGGGATTGGATCATCCCTGGACTTCAGTCCTAAAGAGAGCCATAGACGTATGTCTTCGAGAATGAAGTCCTTGGTGGACATGTGGGAATTGGATCATCCCTAGACTTCAGTCCTAAAGAGAGCCGTAGACGTATGTCTTCGAGAATGAAGTCCTTAGTGGACATGTGGGGATTGAATCATCCTTGGACTTTAGTCCTAAAGAGAGCCGTAGACATATGTCTTCGAGAATGAAGTCCTTGGTGGACATGTGGGGATTGGATCATCCCTGGACTTCAGTCCTAAAGAGAGCTATAGACGTATGTCTTCGAGAATGAAGTCCTTGGTGGACAGGTGGGGATTCGATCATCCCTGGACTTCAGTCCTAAAGAGAGCCGTACGCGTATGTCTTCGAGAATGAAGTCCTTAGTGGACATGTGGTGATTTAATCATCCCTGGACTTCAGTCCTAAAGAGAGCCGTAGAGGTATGTCTTCAAGAATGAAGTCCTTCGTGGACATTTGGGGATTGGATCATCCCTGGACTTTAGTCGTAAAGAGAGTCGTAGACAAGATGTCTCCGAGAATGAAGTCCTGAATGAACAGGTAGGGGATTGTATCTTCCCCGGACTTCGATCCCAAAATTGATCTGTAGACTGATGTCTCTGAGAATTGAAGATAGGACTGCATCGTCCTTGGACCTCGGTTCAAAATGTACATGATGGGATTGCATCATCCTTAGACATGAGACTTGTCTTAAAGGTATGTGTGAGGATTGTATCGTCCATGAACTGGGTTCAAAATGTACGTGATGGGATTGCATCATCCCTAGACATGAGACTTGTCTTAAAGGTACGTGTGAGGACTGCATCATCCATGAACTGGGTTCAAAATGTACGTGATGGGATTGTATCATCCCTAGACATGAGACTCGTCTTAAAGGTACGTGTGAGGACTGCATCTTCCATGAACTGGGTTCAAAATGTACGTGATGGGATTGCATCATCCCTAGACATGAGACTCGTCTTAAAGGTACGTGTGAGGACTGCATCGTCCATGAACTGGGTTCAAAATGTATGTGATGGGATTGCATCATCCCTAGACATGAGACTCGTCTTAAAGGTACGTGTGAGGACTGCATCATCCATGAACTGGGTTCAAAATGTACGTGATGGGATTGCATCATCCCTGGACATGAGACTTGTCTTAAAGGTACGTGTGAGGACTGCATCGTCCCATGAACTGGGTTCAAAATGTACATGATGGGATTGCATCATCCCTAGACATGAGACTTGTCTTAAAGGTACGTGTGAGGACTGCATCGTCCATGAACTGGGTTCAAAATGTACGTGATGGGGATTGCATCATCCTTAGACATGAGACTTGTCTTAAAGGTATGTGTGAGGACTCCATCGTCCATGAACTGGGTTCAAAATGTATTTGATGGGATTGCATCGTCCCTAGACATGAGACTTGTCTTATATCTTAAAGTGATAAGGATTGATCATCCTGGAACTTGATCTAGATTGTATCATCCATGGACCTATGTCCTAAAGAGAGCGAGATTGATCATCCTGTAATATGATCGTGTGTGTTGCAGGGTATGTTGCTATGTATTGATGATAGATGTATTAGTGAGAATACATGCTTTTGATGATAGATGTATTAAGTGAGAATACATGCTTTTGATGATAGATGTATTAAGTGAGAATACATGCTTTTGATGATAGATGTATTAGTGAGAATACATGCTTTTGATGATAGATGTATTAAGTGAGAATACATGCTTTTGATGATAGATGTATTAGTTGAGAAATACATTGCTTTTGATGATAGATGTATTAAGTGAGGAATACATGCTTTTGATGATAGATGTATTAGTGAGAATACATGCTTTTGATGATAGATGTATTAGTGAGAATACATGTTTTTGATGATATATGTATTAGTAAAAATACATGTTTTTGATGATAGATGTATTGGTGTGGATACTAATACAGATGATCCAGATGCTATAGATCGTGATGATCCAGATGCTGTAGATCGAGATGATCCAGATGCTATAGATCGAGATGATCTAGATGCTGTAGATCGAGATGATCCAGATGCTGTAGATCATGATGATCCAGATGTTGTAGATCGAGATGATCCAGATGGTGTAGATCGTGATGAATCCAAATGCTGTAGATCGAGATGATCCAGATGCTGTAGATCGAGATGATCCAGATGCTATAGATCGAGAATGATCGAGATGCTATAGATCGTGATGATCCAGATGCTGTAGATCGAGATGATCCAGATGCTATAGATCGAGATGATCTAGATGCTGTGGATCGTGATGATCCAGATGCTGTAGATCGAGATGATCCCAATGTTGATGATCGTATGATGACGATACTGATGATCGTGAGGATCCATATGTTTGATGTTGTTGTAGCTGTTCGAGTGGTGCAAAGACAAAGACTCAGTACTGAAGATGTTGATGTTCTAGTAACTGCTTGTGTACTGATGATGTTGAGAAAGCTTCCAATTATTTATAGATGTAATCATGTATGATGTTGATGACTCCTTGCTCGTGCAGATGCTGTTATAATATCCTTCTCGTTAAGGGGGAGTGTTGAGATATTGTAACTTCAAAGAATATTATATTTGTACTTTATTATTCTGGAGATGTTTCATTCCTCCTTGAAGATCTTATTGTATATCTGGAGATGTTTATTCCTCCATTGGAATGTGGTAACTTGGGTTATTAGACTTCCCTAGTGGGGGTCAGCCCTGTATGTGTTATGTGGGTCAAAGGATTATTATACCACCCTAGAGGGGTCAGCCTAGTCAGTTGTAGTGGGGTATTTAACCCAATGGTTAAATATGAGCCTACATGATTTGTGTAAAAGACAAGTCGGAGTAGTGTATAAATAGAGGAGGTGTATTCCTCATTTCACACACACTCACTCACTTGAGAGCGGTGCACTTGTGGAGGAGAGGTCTGCTATGGAGAAGGGAGGAGCTTATGCTCAGGGTTACATCATTGTATATTGCTGGTCATCTATATTGAGGAAGCTTTGCTGGGTTTCTACCCCATGAGGGTTTCCCAGGATAAATTTGTGTCTCTTGTGTTTATGCTGTGCTTTTTGTTTCTTCAGTGATCCTGTATATGCTATTATTGTGAAATGGAATGCAATGCTGCTATTTTCTGTCTTAGCATATTAAATCTTAACAAATCAAAGGATGAGACACCCAAAGAGCATACAAGTGTCGCAACAAACAAAAAATGCTAAACACAAAGGTTTGTATACCTGCAACACACTACTAGGGTATGGACGAGCAGCTACGTTCACTAAGGAACAATGCATAGTCTCCAAAATGAGTTGCAAACAAACAAGACACTTCAAAAATAATTAAGTGACCAAAATATGACCTAAAGGACTCAAAAGAGGCTAAAGAGACTCAAAGACGGATTATAGACCTCAAGGACCAGTTAAGAAGGCCAATAACAAAGTCAAAAACCAAACCAAAATAGGTGAAAAACCAAACCTTACATCAAACAGAGAGTTACAGGAATGTGCCCTACTGTGTAGTAGGAAAACTAGCGCACTCTGGAAGGTGTGCAACTACTGTGTAGTAGATAAACTAGCGCACAAACTCAGGTATGTGCTACTGTAGGTACAATAGACTAGCGCACATGTCAAGAAAGGTCAAAAAATCAGGCTTTGCAGAGGTCTAAAAGGTTGAGTCAGACAAACGAAAGTCGGTAGGGATGACCTACAAGGCCCCTCAGAGGATTAAAAGGATCAAAAAGTACTGGAAAGACAACCAAAATGGGTTTCCTAGAGCAAAAAAAAACAACCGGCTCCCCAGCGGAGTCGCCAGTCTGTTGTTCGGGAAATTCACCCCATAGTGAGGAAAGGGACACTATCAACTTAAGGGGAGACAGGTTAAACACAATAATTACGCTACAGAAACATCTATAAATCGAAATAGATCAAATATCTTGAAGACGTACCTTATTATTGATGTTTTTGATCCTAGATTTACTTGATCTTGTGCTCAATCTTCAACTGGATCTTCCACTTCAATAGACCTGCAACATAAAGATACGCTTCCTCAGTGTATCTTGACTGATATAAAGATGATGAAATTGAAATATAATTCAAACATCAAGAACAATCAAGCATTTAACTAAATAAGTACACAATCCACTAGGCATGATATTTGGGGACAAGAATGAATGTTTCAACCTTTATTGTCAAAAGCATATAATGATTACAATTTATACCTGATCAATGCAGCATGCTTGTGCAACTGGATTCTAGGCTCCTACTCTTCTCTGACTTGAAATATTCCAGCATAACAACCCTTCATACAAACTTCTCTTCTTATGAGTGAGAATCTCCACAATGTCTCTCTATGTCTTATGTCTAACCCCTCTCCTCAATCCTCCTTGTATTTATAAGACAAGGAAGGCAGGTTTAGATCCAGAGGTGGTTGTAATGGAAGTTGGGGGAAGTTGCAGAACTAGCTGCAACTAATCCCAATTCGTCAAATTAATATATTTTTTATCATATTTTAAGGTGTGCCGGAGTTTTTCACAGTGGAGTAGCACACAGTATGCAACTTCAGTGTTTAACAACTAGCATTGCAATTTTTTTTTAGGGGTGTGCGCTAGTTTACTGAAGTCGAGTAGCCGCACAGCAGGAGGTGTGCACTACTATTGCCTTGTGGAGTAGTGCATGAGCGTTGGTATACTGAAATAGAGTAGTGCATAGCTCTAAACATGAGGTTTTTTAGGGTTATGTTAGCTTGCAGAAAGGTAACTCAAGTCAAGGTATCATCGAAGGTCAACATGCTCCTCAATCCAAGTTGTCCTTTTATGTGTGATCGACAGCTCAAGGTGATCACGGACGAAGGAAGTGCAGATATGACCTATAACACAGGGGAATATTATTCAATGCATATTCCCCTCTGTCCCCATTTGATGGTCACACAGGAGTCCCCAAAAAAAGTCACATCAGAGAGACCAAAAATGAATGCCACGGTGAGAACACACCATAAGCCAAGAATTTCAGCTTTCATGTTGGTGCCATAACCGCAATTAAGCTTCAATGTGAAGAAGTGTTCCTCATTGATATAAATGATGCCCCCGGCCACACATCTTCCACCAACAGTAGCACCATCGAAGAATATTACAGCTTTATTCTGAGGATGACAGAAGGAGGTAGTCTTTTTGGTCTTTCCCTTAGAAAAATCAATACATAATATTTTGGTCTTTCACCCATACATAATATTAATATATTGTATAGTTATTATATATATTTATTTATATAATTAATATATGACATAACTAGTATTAACAAATTAAGAAAAAGAAGAATATAAACAAAACAAATTTGTAACAAATAGTGGGAAACTCAAAAAAAGTGAAGAGTGAATAAGCAGTAAATTAAGAAAATAGATTGAGTGAGAAAATAAAAGAAAATATGAGCCTCCAATCTAGATTTGATCCCTACGAATTGCTTGCTGAGAGAAAACAAAGTTTTCCATACAGTTGCAAGGATCTCCATGTGATCTCCATGAATTGTGCATAGTGATCCCTTACGTCCAGCGATCTGAGGTAAATTGTCTCTATTGTTTTCTAGGTTTTACTTTGTATTTTGGCTATTCAGATTCATTATGTGATTATTTTTGAATTGAAAGTAGGGAGAAACGATTTTCAGAAGCTTGTACCTAAAAAAAAACCCTAAAGCGTTTTGATGACTTCTTTTGGGGAACTTTTTAGATTAATTGTTCTTTGTTCCCCTACAACAAACCCTGAACTGTTTGAGCGTAAATTATGGTTTTTCATTCCCAGGGTTTCAACGGTTTCAACATAAAAAATAATCTGTGTATTTTGGGGTTTAAACACAAATTTTTGGTTAGTTTTTACCCCCTTTTAATTTTGTTTCCAGGTAAAGCTCTTAAATATATAGGGTGATAGTGAAGATGAAGCCATTATAATGTGGAAACATAGAGTAAGTTGTTCGGATGATAGAGATCGAACGATTGTTTGGCAGATATGGAAGAGTCGACATGGTTGATATGAGAAATCAGGTAATAAACATTATCATATCAATGTTCATACAGAATAATTATCCTTCTTCTATATATGTGCTGCAAGACATGTCTACAAGCAAGCAAATTTATATGACAATATTCTGTCATTCAAATGGCTTTGGCACTCAATGGCATAGATACTATACAAAATGTCTGTATTTAGTAAAAAACCCTAAATGTGTTCTAAGTTATTTTTCTAGTTTGTTTAAATCCGGTTATATTCTGTCATTTAGATGGCTTTGGCACTCAATGGCATAGATACTATACAAAATGTCTGTATTTAGTCAAAACCTTAAACGTGTTCTCAGTTATTTTTCAAGTTTGCTTATGAGTGCACGACTTTCCATCTTCCACTTTATATCTTTCCATGCTAGCTGTCTGGTTTTATTTTTTCCAACATTTCTATTTCTGCTAGGGTTTTCTTCGTTGATCCAGTCACTTTTATTTGTTTTCTGATGCTCCTAGAGTTTTAAATCCACTTCTTCTAGATCATTTTCCTCGTTTTTTAAGGCTTAGCCCATGCTTTAGTGCGGCCTTTAACCCTTGTAAAATTTAATTGCATGACCACCATCGCATCCTCCTTAGTGGAGGGAGCAATTTTTTTCCAATTTGATCTAACGAGAGACTAGAATTCCTCATTTTGTAGCCAGTTAGCAGTCAACCTAAAGGGTAGGTGCCTTCAAAGATTAGGTTAAAAGCTAAATAAAAAATGGGAAACTGGTGGGATTGAGCTACTTTCAAAATGGAATATTTGTAAGCACTGATAGAGGAGAGAGATGTTAGTATATAAAAAATTGCTTTGATTTTTAGATTTGGAAACCATGCTATGTGCATGGCTTTTAGTCTCTATTCTAGCTTTAATTTATAACCTCTATGGTTCATACCCAAGGCTACATGCTAAGTTTAAGAAGAAACATTCTGTAAATGTGGGCCTCTGTAATCAAAAGTTTATTTGGCGTAGGAATATTTAAGAGATGGGATGGAAAGAAAAGGATTGGCTATCACTGATTGTTGTACACAGTGATTCCTTGGCCTACTCGCAGTTTCTGTCTATTTTGGTGCACGATTTGGTTTTGACAAAAATGATCGGTACAATTTACCTGTATGTAATATCTTTCTTTAGCATGAAGATTATTTCTGTGGATAATTTGCTGATAGTATTCTGGATGAGCTACTGTTCTACAGTATTTACATTCCATACATTTTTTTATTAATGTTATTTTCTCTACATCCTTCCAAATTTTGTTGTGCATATGAATGGTGTATCATTATATGTCCAATGGATTCCTTTGCTCCCTTAAACATATAACAAATGCCTGGTCCATTTTTACACCTCATTTTAGCATCTCCCAAGTCAAAATATGTTTTGAAAGGCCAACTAGAAAAAACGTGTTGTAGTTGAAACCTGCCATAGCAGCATTGCCAGGACGTCTGCATGGAAACATAGTATACTAAAATAGATTGATGCTTTCCCTCCACCTGGTGCCTAAATATGCGAGTGAGGTAGGGCTCTGCTCCTATAGACTTTCACTCTTGATCTAGCCCATTTTATACATTATAATATTTTATATATAAAATATTTTATTGCATAAAATGTTATATCAATTAATGGATAATTGATCAAAGTTCAACCAACATCTCCACAGTGATATTGTCTAGGAACACTTATCTATGCAACATTGTGTATTGATTCCAGGACTTTTACATGTGATTTAAACGTGCCCATAGTAGAATGGATTGCAAAAAGACTCGCCATCTATAGCAGCAGTGGTTGGCAGCATCAATTGGCCAGATTGTAATTGCTATTTGGCCAAAATCAAATTTCAAAGGAGGGGCAATATGGTACATCAAGCAGGAATGATTGAAAACTTAGGAGAGATGTGCAACGAGCTGCTGAAAGATTACCTACACATAAACAAACATCTTCCCGGTAATAAATGTGAAGAAAGCCATAAACCGAAACAAGCATGGCAGGCCTGCAATTTCATTCATTTTAGCATGTAGAGCCAAAGAGATGAGGCTTTTTCCTTTAGAGGATCAGCCACGCACAAGATCTGGCAATGTTATTCCTGGTATAGTAGTAGATACAGAGAGAATATGATTTTTATCTGTGCAGTCATTATACGCAAAACAGTACAGCTATACCTGCATGTTACCATGTGATATGGGGATGAGAAATAGATTTACTACACATGTGATGAATAATCTTTGCTACACATCTTCCAGGTGTACTAAACCCATTTCATTCATTACTCCCATCTACTATGCTTGTCTTGCAGCCCGTCGAGGACATCAGTATGCTTCTACACAATTTGGTATGTGCTGGTCATTTGAGTTACCAAAAGCAATTAAGGATACCATGTTCTTTTCTTGATTTCATCTCCAATGTCTCTGGCTTTCATAATAATGGTTGTTTACACCCACACAGATCACATAGATCACAAGATGCTCATTTTCCCATCATTTCGACTTTGCAGCCCACAAAAAGTCTGTTAGGCTATCAGACAATTATTATCAGAAAGTCTCTGATCTCCTTTTTTTTTCTCACAGCACTAAGGACTGTATTTTTTGATAGAAATAAATAAAATATTTTTTTTTCTCGTGAAAAAAAAAATAGCTTATGGCATGTCTATTTCACCAACATAGATCCTTAAGAAATTGATAATCTTATGCAATTCTTGTAAGTGCATTAAGTTGAGTTTGTTTGCATCTAAACATTGTATGGCAGTGTTATCTAATCACAAGAACTTAGAAGAGTTCAACATCATCAAACTTAATCACCAACCTATATTCATTATGTGACAATTCTCAAACTTTAACATAATAATTGCATACATAGTTATAATGTCTTTAGTTGGTAAATAATTCACTTTTGGATTGCTTATGCTTATAATCAAACTCCAATGCCACTTGAATACCATTAATTGAACATATATGGGATGTAAATTATTTAAACCATATTATGAAATGAAAAATATTTAAAACTTACATGAAATGGTTATTGATTATTCGAATGTATATGAAATGGTCATTTACTAAAACATGAATACGAATACATTTCATTAAACCATGGCTTCAAAAGAAAGTGATGAATGAGATAATCCTCAACATACCAAATTCATTTAATCCCGTCTAGGAACCACAACAGTGGTGACAATGCTCTTGGGATGAAGGTAGTAAGAAGTGTTTGGAGATAAGTAGTATAATCCCAACCCGAGAATATTAGGTATATTGGTGCAGTAGTAGCTATGAAGCTATTTAATAAAGTGCGACTAGTGTAAGGCATGTTATCTCTCTTGAGTGGTTTAAAATTACAGGAAAATCTGGGCTGCTCATTGACGGTAAAAAGTAGGTAGGTCCCCGGCACAACAACATTCTAGCAGGTTCCTTCCTTAACCGTACTGGGTGGAAATCCTTTCCTTGTTGAGTTCCTTTATGCATCAAAATGAGAGGAGGCTCTTTACTGGATTTGACACCAAAATGAAATTCTTTGTCTATGCTTGTTGGCTTGATCTCTATACTATCATAGTATCATTTGATTTGTATGTTGTGAATTATGAATGTATTAAGCACAATTGGCAGGCAGCATTTTATGATTACATTTTTGGTTGAGTCAGTATAGAATCTCTTGACTTTTGGGCAATTTATGCATCTGTCTACCTGATTACAAAAACCCAGGGTGGCCATATTTGTTCAATTATTTCATCTGGCATTGCCATGGTTGAAATTAACTTCTAGTTTTAGGGTATAATCTTGAACTCTAAACAACTTACAGTTTTGAATGGGATTTTGAACATCTTGTTGACTTTTATGTTATTTGGAAAAATAATGTTAGCAAGCATTAATTATAATTGTTTGGAAACGTGTTTATACTATTATAAGCTGTGTTGGCAAGGCCCATTAATGTTCTTTCATATGTTTTTAGATTATGATTTTCTACAGCAATTACATATGTAAGGGGTTGTTATCCAAGTGCACATGCATTTTGGGAGGCATAATTCTCATCAAATGATGCACAAGCTTTTTGTTAGGATAACCATATCCTCACTCTGATACACATTATCATGACAATTTACTGTGTACACCTTCAGTTTTAAAGTTATTCGACCATTTTGTTCTATTTGCTACAGAAAGTATAGAACCTTTCATACTTGTATTTATTTCAATCATTTTTAAATTTGTGGAACTCAAAAGCTGTGCAACAATGACCATAGCAGAAGCCTTGCATAGTGCATGCCTACAAACCCTTTTGTTGTGTTTGCTACAGAAAGTATAGAACCTTTCACACTTGTATTTATTTCAATTATTTTTAAATCTGTTGAACTCAAAAGCTGTGCAACAATGACCATAGCAGAAGCCTTGCGTAGTGCATGCCTACAAACCCTTTAGAGGATAGAAATTTTCATGTGCTGAGACACAGAAAACAAAATAAATGTCAAACATGAAGTGTAATACCATGCAAACCTGGAGCATAAAAACATGAAATATGTACAGAAAATATCTATATGGAAAATTGAATTTAAGTTAGTCGATTAGTTTTGAGTGCTTCCCCCTATAGGATTTTATTAGTACTCAGGGAAAGAATCTTTTGCAAACCTTTATTTATTAATGTTGATTTCTGTATTTGACACTGTTATGACTCAAGTGTCAACACCTAAACCCTTGATCATTTCCCATTATGTAGTGCATGCCTACAAACCATTTAAGGTGACATTGTTATCTATTTTCAAATTTTCAATCTAGAAAACATTGGGCATCATACACAATCTAGTAACGTGGAGTTTTTACCCAACTACATTTGAAAACATGGAAAACTGCCATTAAATGTTTAAACTAAAAAAATAAAAGAAAAAGAAAAACCAATCGTGACATGAATTCTTCCTGCAAACTGAACTATGGACTATGGAACTAGAGAGTTGGAAGAAGAACATAAAATATTTTTCCAAAGTAAATAGAGAGCAACATTTAAATTTAGGTTAGGAAAATAGTCTACAGTTCTTTGTGTAAGCATCAACCACATGCAGGGTGATGGCTTAAGGTGCACTAAATGAGTTTGCAAAAAAAAAGGAAGATGAATTCTAAAGGCTAGACAAAGATTTAGATGAGTTTTTCCATCGGTTTATTTGAAGTCTGAATGAAATTGGTCTGTTGATGACAGAAATCGACTTTTTAACATGATGAATAAACTTCCAACAATATATGAGGTTGTTATTGGAACTGCAAAGAATCAAATAAAGGAAATATCTACATTCACCAACAGCAATAGTAGCAAAAACAAGTTAGGAGGGAAAGTGGTGAGTTCTCATGGACAAATACAGTTTTTTTCAATTACAACTTAACTAGGACTAATGATGCTTTATTATATTGTCTTAAGATGTACAATATGCTCATATACTGAATCAATTTTGGTTTCAACAACGGTCATCTAAATCTCAACCAAAAATGTCAAAGTTACCGCTATCCAGGGATGAGGAAGAAATCTTAGATGAAGAGGAGGATGATGAACATGGGGAGACACTATGAGCAGCCTATGGTGGAGTTTATTCCTCTGCAACTGCAGAATTTTGGATTGCATGTGATATGTTTGAGAATTGGTTCCATGGAAAATGTGTGAAGATCACTCCTGCAAGATCTGAACACATTAAAAAATTCTAGAGATGGGATTCCCTCTCTTGTAATGTGGGCCTTCATTAATTTAAGTTCCACCAAGGTTTGTGGATAGGGGATGAGATACAGGGATGGTAAAGAGGAATGCATCATTTAAAACCACATACATTTGTACATATATAGTGAAAATTACATTCATAAGTCAATTAGTAGATAATGATTCAATAAAATTGAAATAGTTGAAACATCGCTTTTCTCATCAGAGGTTACTAGAATTCAATTACACCAAAGAAGGTAGACATAACAGCATGAACTGCCCTTTGAGGGTACTTCCATGAAGAGGGTTCAAATATTGTAGAAGTATCTAGTCCAAGACTCTGCTATTGAACATCAACAAGATGGATACATTGCTTGCCTCAACAATGATTATGCCTACGATGTACAAGAGAAATTATCTTATTTGACAGTTTTAACCGGAAAAATCATAATTCAAAGGTACATATTTGAACTAAACTTACTATACAACTGCATTTTGGATTTTTGAGAGATTTTGGCAAAAGAAGGTTATCATTAACATGACTATTTTTGGTGACTATTGGGTAATCTTTGTTTCTTACCTAGGTATGTGACCATTTTCTAGAATTTGGCAAGATGGTTTAATTGTTGGAAATTTTATTCTCATACCAATCCATAAGGAATTCTATTTAAGGGTGCTAGATCAATGGTAGAGCACCTGCCTTATAGGTAGGAGGTTGGTGGTTCGATTCCTCCATGCCCTATTTATATTTTAAAACCACTAAAAAGAGATAAACGACTTAACAAATGACCAAAATTTGCATATAAACGACCACCAGTACTACATGAGAGATAAGTGACCAAAAAAACGACCAAAATATGCATATAAATGACCACTTTTTGAGTTGGCGATCGTTGGTAGAAAATTAGCGGTCATTTATCACGTGACAAAAAATATAGTCATTAATTGTGACAATTAATGACCAAATATATGACCAAATTAATGACCAAATATACGACCAAATATATGACCACAAGATAAGCTATAAATGACCAAGCTACATATGGCCACATATTTTCTACCAGTGGTCACCAACTCAAAAATGGTCATTTATATGCGGATTTTGGTCGTTTTTTTTGTCATTTATCTCTTATTTTGTACTAGTGATATTTTGTGGACCCTTTGAGATACTGGCCAAGAAAGGGCCAGTAGCATATGAGTTAGCTTTAGCATCTCATGTAAAAGTGCATAATGTTTTTCATGCATCCTTATTAAAGAAATATGTATACGATACTAAACATGTGATTGATTGGTCTTTACTACAGGTGGAACCCGAAGGGGAATTGATGCCAAAGCCGCTCCACATTTTGGACAAGAGAGATGTGCAACTTAGAAGAAGGACCATCACCCAGTTGAAAGTGCAATGGAGGCACTTCGGACCAGAAGAGGCTACTTGGGAAAATGAGACAACCATGAAAGAGGCATACCCTTCCTTATTTCATGATTTCATTTCTAATCCCTAGAACACAGGGACGATGTTGTTCTACGTGGGGAGGGATGTAATATCCCGAATTTTGACTAACTATTTATGATATTATATACTGGGCTTAAAGCCCCAACACATATGATTATTTTTTTTTATTGGGCATAAGCCCTAGTGCACATGATTCACTTCTTTTATAGATTTACATATTGGGCATGGACCCTAACTGATGCAAATTATTGTTATATACTGGGAAAAATGCCCCAATGTATTGATTTATGTTTTATTATGAGAATTGGGTACAAACCCTAATATACTGAGATGATCTTTTGTTACATACTGTGCAGAGTTATGTTTACATGATTGATTTAAATGATGTGTTGTGCGTGGACTCAAGAACAAAGGGATGAGCTATGTACTGGACATAAGCCACGATGTACCTAGAGAATTTTATTCCATACTAGGTGTAAAGCAACGATGTACGTAGAGTGTTGGGCATAAGCGCTGGAGCACTCCAATCTTGATAATTAATATCGGATCCGAGGCCATTTGTACATTCTCGATGTGCTTCACAACCACATTCTAGTACTAGTGTTGAGCGGGATGCTCTAGAATTGCACTAGTGTAAGGCCCATGTGAGAGTGTTGAGTTAAAGCTCTGAGGAGCACTCAGGGTTACTTGATCTTAAAAGTGTTGAGTCGAGAAGACTCTGAATAACACTTCTATTCATCACATTTATTTAAATTGGTTAAATGAATCATTTTCTATCTATCATCAAGGATTGTGAGAACTACCATGTTAAACGAGGGAATCCATCATGTAAGAGAGAGTCCTAGAAGTACCTAACCCAGCCTACTATCCAAGCTTACCAAAAGACCCTGTCCAAAGAGTTGGACCTTGTACTTAATATTCAAAAGAATCATCATGGTATGTACATAATTAGATCAAAGAGTTACCATAATTAACTATTGAATAAGTTAGATTTATTTATTTTTAAAAGAAAAGATTTCTAATGTAAATAACATGCATAAAGATTATGGATAAGATAGTTCTCATGTTGTTATTATTGTTAATATTATTATTATTTTTAAAAGAAAGGATTGCTTATATAAATAAAATGCGTAAAGAATATGGATAAGATAATTCTCATATTTTTTATTACTACTAATATTATTAATAGTATTATTATTATTTATGAGCTAACTTAAGATACATCTAATTATAAAAAAATAAAGGTCCTAGATAAACTAGGAGTAAATAATTAATAAAATATCTTTCATAGATATTATAATTCAAATTAAATTAAAAACTGAATATTATTATTTAAACTCAAACAACTATATTCCAAACCAAACTTACCTATATAAAGAAGGGCAGATCCCAAGAGAGGGATCATATTTTCTACTATCATTCTCTTATGGTAACAGAAGAGAATTATTCTGCAAAACTGAATTAGCCTACTATATTTTCCAGGTCTAATTCAACAGCTTACCCTAGGGCCTCTACTTCTCTTATTGCATGTTGGAACCAACTTGGGGGGGTCCTGTTAGAACTAGGAATGGTCTAATGGTCATGGTTGGGCAGAACATGGTAGTCCCAAAGTTATCCAGTTAAATATCATCCTATAAGTCAGCTAGGTCCATACATTTCTCCATTAACTAGCGTTTGAGTGTGCAGGTTTTGCAAGGGAAGATCAATCTTCAAGAACTAGGTATGAACTACAAATTTCCATAGAATTCAATTAGATTCATAAAATAAAGTAGGAATTATTATGTTGCATTCATGTTTCTATACATTATGGTTTTTATTTCTTTTCTTTATGGAGCAAGGGCAAATTGGCATGGGCTCTCAGGGTTTTACATTCTAGGATAAAATTTTATTTAAGATTTCTGTTTAATTCAAGCTTCTTCCCTAAATGTTTCAAGGATCTAGCAGGGCAAGCCTAGCTAGCCTGTGCTAGATATTTCTATAGGTAGAATCACTATTGTCAAAACTTTTATTTAGAAGTGTCGATAGCTAAACTATTAGTCTCCACACAAAGTGAAATCACATTATTCTTCCAAACCCTCGGGATGTACTTTTAAATTATTAAATTACAAGAAATCTAGGGTTCAACTTTTATCCATTAAGAATCAAAACTCAGGATCTACAAAACCAACGAAGTTGAAACTTAGTTTATCTCATTCATTATTTTTTAAACAATAAAAATAACGCAGGTCAAGGCTTCGAAAACTACCCATCAACATAGCACAAACAAGATCGCTGGAATATTTAAACCTACAGCTTAAAGAAAACACCCACTGTGCATAAAATTCTCCAAGACAAACATCTATCAACACGAACCCCCTAGTTGGGGCTTCGAACATTTCAATGTATAGTTTAGCGTTCAATTTTACAATATAGGACCCACGAAAGTTTTCACAAAGCCAACACAGTCAAACTCAATCCTCTTTCTTAAAAGAAATAAAAAAAATCAACGCAGGTCAGGATATTGAAACTCTTTGCCAAACATTTTTAAAAAGAAACATTTTATATCAGTGGTGTTGATAGATACACAGCATTAAGACCACATCATTAAACTTCCAGGAAAACAACTCTCAAGCAAGATTTTCCCTATCTAGGGTTTCCAATACATTCAATTCTTCCTCAGCAGATTTAAAACTTAAACTCGGACGAGACCCAAACATTTTAGAATAGAGATCAAATGCATATCCTAGCTCCACGTTTTTATTTTAAAATCACCCATCAAATAAAATCAACCCACAGAGAGTTCAAAACAGAGCTACACTATCAAGGATTCATTTTCATCTTTTAACAATAAAAATTATTCATGCCAAAGCTAAAACACAGAGTCCTCACCCTTAGGAATTACCAGGAAATTTCCAAATCTTCCTCTCTGCTAGTGGCACGATTTGTTTTATCCACTTAAAACCCTATGCCTAAATACTTAAAATGAAACTTAGAGAAGTATCAACTTCAACAAATAGCTTGGCTAGAAAACACCAACGACATTTTAATTCATAGAAGCACATACTCAATGGAGAAAATGATTTAAAATCCAACACCATAATATTACATTCAAAATCCAGAACAAAAATAGTGTGGTTAGTTCCCAACAAAACTTTAAAGATGTTTATCCATAGAGCCATACATTCAATCCATCTACAGCAGCGAAATTGAAACCCTCAAGCATTTGTTCTATCATTGTCAAAATAAAAATATCATAGACATTAACCAGCAGTTCACAATCCTGGGAGAGTCCAAAATCAACTTCACCATAACCATTTTCCCTCTTAACAAACGGTCAGGCCAGAAACGACCCAAGTGAAACTTCAAAATTATTTAGAGCGAGCAAAAAGGCCACAACGAAGTCACATTTAAAAGATCAAGGCTATAGAACTTGCATTCATAGCTGCGAAAGGCAGGGACGAATACTGGGAGGACCCAGGCTTCCCAGTAAAATTCCAAAACCCCAATCTTCCCATCACTTGTTGCAACCCAACACCGAGGCTAACCATAACCTACAACCTGCCAGTAAATTCATAAAAAGCCACGAGTTAAACCAGCGACGAAAAAAATACTTACAGGATGAATAGTGAAGAAATTCTATAAACTATGGGAGGCATTTTACCTGTCACATAATCATAGCTCTGTCCATCTCCATTTTTTTTAGTAGCAACGAGTGCACTGACCATGAGCGTAGCGTAGGTCAGAGCATTGTCAAAACCAGACGCAGCAAGAAACTACCCTTAGCCAAAACCACAAAATAACAAAGCATAGTTGTGAAGACCAAGGTAAAAACCCTCATTCCATGCTGGCAACAAAACCACGTGAACATCACATGTAGCATTTAAAACTACAACCAACATCCACTAATGCTTCAATATTTTACCCATACGATATAGTTAAAGTCGTGATGGTATGAAACCCCATTCGTTTATTTCATGGCTTGTTCGCAAGAGTTAGTCCTTAGACCCCTTTTCAAATCATAGCACTAGAACCCTTGTTAGGTAGTGGAACTAGGTGGTTTAGGGATGAGTTCCCCTTTTATATACACCTGCAAAAACATGATCCCAGTAATGCTTTAGCAAATAGTTGCTAAGTAAGCCCAGGAAATCCCAAATATCCATTCCTTACCTCTCAATAGCCCGCTAGTAGCAGGACTACCAACCCAAGACATTCATAGTCTTCTCAAAAAAAGTCCATCAGTCCTGAATTGATACTATAAACAAGTTCAACTTTTAAAAAATGGAACCAAGCATGCATTAGAGTTAAAAGCAATGAGATAATTAAACACGAACATTAAATGTTGTACACTACTATTATTCTGGTCATCTAGACCATCAATGTTGTGCTCACATTATCAAACTTTATCGCTTCTGCATAAAACATACAAGACCAACTTCCATACAACATAGATTTTCATTTCTTCAACAATGACTGATGTAACTACTCAGTACTGAAGTTAATTTGATATATATTACTCGTTAGACAAATGATAGCGGTAAAAGAAATTTTTAATTTTTTTTATTGTTTTTAGGGACATTACAAGTGTTCTCCACACTGTTTTGAATATTTTATGCTATGTGTCACCTTCCCCATGACATGTTTGCATGATTTGGTGTTTTTTCTCTTGACATTATAGCTTTGTTTATTGTTCTCCACACTATTGTGAATATTTATGCTATGTGCCACCTTCCCCATGACATGTCTGGTGATTTTTCTCTTGACATTCTGGCAGCTTGGTGGTGTTATGACTTTAACAATGAGCTCGGTCCTTCATGTGATGACTTTGAAGCCGAAGTTTGAATCTGGCTTGGCGAGTTTGGAATTCACTACCAGAAGTCTCACTATAATTTTCAGCTGGATGCTTGTTTGGCATGCAGTGATTGCATATTTTAATGCATGGGGATGTATTATCCCACATACATGAAGATAGCAAGATTTCACGCTTTTATATACACCAGCGTTTCCTTTCTTACTCGATGCATGGTGCAAGATATTAACTTGCCCCCCCATTTGTGGGCTCTCCTTCGTGCTTGGAGAGAGTGCTTTCATGTATTGACTTGGGAATTACGGTGGCTAAAAATGAAATGGGACATGACTTAAAAACCCATAATTGGCTTGACGTTGACTTTAAACATAAAAGAGATTGGACTTGGGAATTACGGTGGCTAAACATGAAATGGGACATGACTTAAAAACCCATAATTTTTATGTGGCCTGACATTGAATTTAAACATAAAAGAGGGTAAAGACCCATAATTCTTGCCAAAATATTTTATAGCCACGTAACACTTATGGATATAAGATAAAATGAAAAGGGGTTTTTCATTTTATATATACATTTTTAATAATTTTCATAAAAATTATTATAGAAATAAATGGTAAAAATAATATTTTTATGAAAATAATAATAATTATAAAAATTAAAATACCAAAGTTACCATTAAACATAAAAGAGGTTAAAGACCCATAATTCTTACCAAAATATTTAATAGCCACGTAACACTTATGGTTATAAGATAAAATGAAAAATGGATTTTCGTTTTATATATACATTTTTAATCATTTTCATAAAAACTATTATATAAATAAATGGTAAAAATAACATTTTTATAAAAATAATAATAATTATAAAAATTAAAATATCAAAGTTACCAAGGAACAATAAACACATAGTAGAACAAGAAAAATGTGATTTTGAAGCAACAAGGCTCACAAGATTAAGTTTTGGTGACAAGGAATTTGACAAGTTGACACACAATACTAAAGGCTTTGGAGAAAATGCTATTGGATTTTCCGACAACGAAAAATTGAGGTCTCTCTTTGCATGCACACTCTCAGAAACTAAAATTTTAAATGGGGTAGACTCTAGTATCAACACACAACACTTGTAATTAGAATCTATGTTTTATTTAGAGGGGATATTATTCTAACCATCCATCTATGCCTTCCTCATATATCATTGTATGTGATAGTGAGGCCAAGTACGATTGTAGAATAGGTAAATGACATGACCACATCAACTATAGAAATCCACCACATTCGGTTGAAATCTAGATCTAAGAAAGTAGGATCTCTACTACTCCAAATACTATAATGTATGGATTGTTGGAGACGTGGCATTGGTAGTCATGTCCATGAATGGTGAAGTAATTTGACCTCTGAATGGCTATGTGCTTCATAATATAATTTATTCCATGATACAATATGAGGGTAAGAAAGCATAGAGAAACCAATGATACTATTAACAATTAATATAAATCCCAGGTAAGTCTAACAATAGTGGGGTGCATCTTATTTAAATACTTGATTTGTGAATATGTCTTACTTTAAAAGACCTTCTTCCTTTTACACAGTGGTAAGAAGAAGTGTGGAATGGTAATCATGAACTTCATCCTATGTATGCTAACAAACTTGCAAGGGAACTTCCAACATATAAAACCTTGGTGTTTTAAGCAGAAGTTCAACACTATTCCATCTATGGAAATGCCTAGATCTTCATAAATATGTAACCTTCCTAGTACATTATAGTGTTTTCTCTTTGAGTTATGCTTTTCAAAGATCTATGTACTAAAAAGGAAGTTTGTGTTAAGCATTTGAATAAAGATCCTGTCAGAAAGAAGCAATATCACATTGAAAGGCTAGTAAGTGTCAAGTTAATATTCATAAAGAGTCATGTTACAATGTAAGTCAACAAGCTATAATCTCCAGGTTCCCTTTAGTTGGTATTTTTAACATTACAACATTATTAATCGTTTCATGTACATTGCCTATCCTTCTTTATTTTTTTTTGTGCCAAACAATTAGAGCCAGGACCAATATTATGTTCACAAATTAACAGACATTTGTTGACTACCTTGAACAAATAATTCCTATGGACCTTAAATTTCAAACATCATTGTATTACTCAACTTATCATGTTCCTATTTGAGAGATAGGGAGAGAGAGAGAGTTTTACAAGTTTGAATGTTCCTGAACAAATGTGACTTACGCTCATAACAATCAAGCACACCATATTTCTTGTTTTATATGACATAGCTTCATTGATTGCTTTTTGGTGCTTAGAAACATTAACACGTTTTGGAACATATATTTTAATTTTGTTCATCTCTGACTTGAAGTCCTGCATCTTTATTTTATTTTCAAGTGACATCACACACGTCAATCTCTCCAGACCTTTAACATGTTTACTTGTTTTTGAAATATTCCTACATTCTTAAGGGGCAACAATTGATTTTGGCTTTGTGGACGAAAGATAAGTATCTGGTAAATTCTGAAGTATTTCATATCTTTTTGGTGCAACAGACCATGTGTAAATATTTTCATCTGGTATTGTTGTGCACTCCAGGAAAAACTCTATTATGCATGTATCAAGTATTTATTTTGTATCTTATTTAATCTTATCTTCAGTGTCCACAAACATATCAGAAATAATAAAACTAGGGTTTTGTATATTTTTATTTGTGTCCTCTTGTTTTTCATGATTCATTTTTTATGTTTTCAATTAAATGCTTGTAATTGTGAAAGCACTTTTTTTTTTACAATCACTTCTTCCAAATATCTTGACAACAAAGTGGGATTTGAAAAAATGCTTAAAAACCAAAAAATCACCAAGTTCTATGGCATGATCAGAGACAAATGTTTTCCATCCATTTTCAATAGTCATTCATGTACTTGTGCAACACAATTTAGCATGCCAAAGATGACCACTAGGCCCTTAAAGAATAATATATGGACCCATCCAATCTATGGCTTGATCTGCAAACTTGTAACAACCTTGCGTACACTGCCAAGATGCCGAATATCTAGCCCCACTTTATGTTCCCCTGCCATTGCTACTGTAATGAATACATTATTATGCTTGAACTCAATTCAATTCTCTCCAATTTAGGTTATGGCTAGCTGGTACTGCATAAAAATTATAATATGTTATAAAATCATAGAATTATAATTTATTGTAATATAAATGTATTACAAATTTAAATTAGAATGACATAGTAAAAGTGATTATGATATTTTATATTTACATCCTCCTCTCACACCACACACAGGAACCCTTGTAACATTGAAATAAACGCACTTCACTACTTTGTAATTTTATTTAGACTCCACTCTTTAGAATGAACACATACTAACTAGGTCCATTGTTTATGTTAGGAGTGACCTTTTATTTTGTGCTTGGGAAAATGAAAGGTTTCTATGAATATTGATGGTTTCCTATAAGCACAATAATTCTTTACAAGAGATATTACATGTCTGTACCTATTTGTATTCTCGATACTCAATAGTTTCCTCATGCACTTTTCATTCATGCCGAGTATTTGTTACTTTCTTGTTTCCTGTGATTTTAATGGGGCTTTCTCTGTTTATAATACATTTTTTTAATTGTATGAATTTGGAAATGTCATGAAATTCTTCGTAGCTTAAGTTTGGGTATAGTTTTGTGGCCCTTTTTTTTTCTCATGGGTCCTTTTTATTATGTGTTCTATTTGATTTTGAACTATGATACATTAACTTGGTTTAAGTTCTCCCCTAGCTAAGTATTTTATATTTTATGATTAAATTTTCTATCCCTCTCTTATATAGATGAGCTACAACCTCTTTTAGCAGTTGGAGGTTCCTCTAGGGTGATAAGTATAAGTAACCTTGAAAAGAAAAGGCTACAATCTATAATGAAAGATGCCAAGGATTATTCAGTATGTTCTCTTCATTTTTTTGTAAATGAGCCCATCCTCATGAGTTTATCAACAGATAATTCAATCAAGGTAAAGAATAGTCTCAAGAATACGTGTTGTGTGTTTAGGTGGAGGCTTTGTTCCATTTGGAGAATTACATGTATTTTATTCAATTTTATATTGGGTTAACATTTTTCCTACTCCAATGCATGGTATTTTTATTTTCTTTATGTATGTTTATTTTCTTACTTTGGTTTTCTTTTGCTTAAAATAATTTTCCCATCTCATGTTATGTATGAATTTTATTTTTAGATAGTTAAAATTTTATTTAGATCTATAATTAAGCTTTCTATGGAGGGTCAGGGAGAATTATTGCCTTGAATACACCTATTGATCTTATGTAATAGAGTGATTTTTAGTCTATGTTTTTTTTGTTCCAAAAGAGAAAGAAAAGATTATATTAACATATACAATATGACTAATTTTCCTACGAGTTTCTCTTAGTGTTAGGTTCCATACTTAGTCAAATAGAGTGCTCTCTTTCCTTTGTTGTGACCATAGAACCTTTTCAATGAGACCATGTTTGTGTCTTAGATCACTAATGTAAAATTATATAATATATTATATTTAAGGGTGCTAGCTCAATGGAAGAGAACCTTCCTTATAGGCAGGAGGATTGTGGTTCTCTCATTGGTTATTAGTGGAAGGAGTTCCTAGCCCAACCAATCCCTTGGGTTGAGAAGGAAATTTCATGCACTTGGGGACCTTGAGCTAATTCTTAAGTTAAAGGATTCATAAGTTAGGAAGTTTAATTTTATTTTTATCCTAAGCTGGAAATGCACTTGGTAGAATTATTTTTTATTAATTAGATATTTTTATTTTGGAATAAAGTAGATAATGCTCCACAAGTGTGCCTTAGATGATGAGGTTGACTAAGAGGTAACTTGCAGGACAATAAAAGATAAATCAGTCAAAGGAAGGAATGTAGAAAATTGAGAAGAAAGCATAATAAAGGATAAAAGAAAGACAAAGCAGAAAAGTAGGATAAAGGCAGAAAAGTAGGATAAAGCAAAAAAGCAAGCAAAAACAGAACAAAGAAAAAAAGAAGGGTAAGGCATAAAAGCAGGGAAAAAGCAAGACACAACAGAAAAATAGGATAAGGTATAAAAATAGGAAAAAGTAGGATATAAAAGCAAAAGCATGATAGATAAAAAAAAAAAAGAAAAAGCAAAAGGAGAAAGCAATGCAAAGCAGAAATCAAGGAAAAAGCTAAAGCAAAAGGCAAGGAAAAACATAAAGCAGAAAGAAAGGAAAAGGATAAACCAAAAAGCAAGGCAACCTTATCCACTCCATGAGAGTGCCTTAGCATATATTACTTGGTACACAAGTCATCTCAATCTATAAAATAAGTATTCCAATTTTGTTTCACATCTTTTGATCATTTGTGATTTGAATTGACTGCAATTTTTCCTCATTGACGTGGGAGATGTGCCCCTATTCCTAGATGGGAGACGTGCCCCATGCTTATGCTGAAAGGATTATGGCATATAGACTTCATCACTGATTCTATTGCAGGTCTTGAAATCTGATTCATTGGTTGGTGTTCTCGTTGTGTGGTTTAACTCCTTCATTTAGTTGGAATAGTGTTGGAGGGCCGAAATGGAAGTTCCGATTTCAACCTTTATAATAATTTTTGGATGTTTATACCTGTTCAATTACATCCGTATAATTTTTTACGGTAGGAAATATTTTTTGTCTCATCAAAAAGGTTTCCGGATGAGCAAGTTATGGCCATTTTACTAGATCTGGGGTTCCAACTGTGAAGAACAAGCCTTTGATTTTATGTATGGTTTGGTTAATTCGCCCATGAGCATATCCCGAGTATTGTTGTTCCTTCCATGAGAATCCAACATCCCATGTTCATCCTACAGATCAAATACAATAGTTATTCCTCCCCTTCTCATTCTTCTCTAAAGCATTCTCCTCCATTCATTCTAAAATCCAAGGATTCTTGACTTTCTATGTAATCTGATCCATGAGACTTCGATTTTTTACTTAATAATATGAGTTCTTTTATGATTATATATTTTTAATTCATTTATGAATGATATCAGTCCTTAGAAGGATAATTTTAGATCCTTAGAATCTATTTGGATTGAATTTTCTCAAGACTAGCTCTTTAGCATCTTTTAATTGACTAGTTTTCCAGGATTTGCAATATACCGAGCTCAGAGTAGCTAATTTCCTTTATGAAGGTTTATGCACTTTTTTAAATACGTTTATAATCCATATCAATACAAAAATAATATATTCATTACCTTCTTTGTATTTTTGATTCCACGATTATCAGGACTATCTCATTGCGCACCAAAATTTGACTAGTTTTGCAGTTTGTTTAATTAAAAAAAAATTGTATGCTCAATTTCAGTTATGTTAGTCGTGATGGGTCCTTGAGACATTACTGAATATCATCCCACCATCATATTGAGAATTCATGACCATCTCAATCTGTTTGGAAGATCTTGTAAACAAGCTAGTGGAGCAATCCTACATAATGCTCTTTCTCCCTTTGGCTCCAAACACTGCCATATCCTCCCATATCATTAGTAACTCTTGTCCATCATCAAATCATGGTTTTAATGACCTATAATACACCTCTATTTGATTTCAAGTGTAAGTGGATGAATTTAGTAGGCATATGTCGGTGTTCCCAGGAAGCCTTGGAGTAGACTTTAGCCTAGTTGATGTTCAAAACATAAATGGCCTTAGTACATTGTGCTTAGAAATCATAATATGCCATTTATTATTCTATAATAAATAATTCACACTCCCGAGTACATTTTTCATATCCAAAAGTGTCATCCATTCAAGCTTTGGCCAAGTTAATCACTAACCAAGACTAGTTTCATCTTAACTAGTTTTGAAGACTAGTTTATGTTATACAATTTTCTGATTTTAATATTTGAATTTGAGATTATATCCTATGAGATCAAATCAGGGATATTATAGTGGTATTATAGCACCTTCCTTGGCTCATCCTATGTAAATTAAATCTTAGATGAAGAAATATCTTTGAACTATCTTCAAGTTACAACTACGAAACTAGATACAATCATGGAAGATGAAGGCTTTGAGTTATACGAGGAAGAAGAAATCATTTACATTGATGGAGGTCTACCAAGAGAAGAGGGTGGTTACATTTGTGATCATATGTAGAGTGAATATCAATAGGTTGAAACATGGATGGATAACCCTAAGAAACATTTGGAAAATGTGATATCTGCATGTGAGAACTTGCCCCACCACTATCAGGAGTATCTTTCCTTGGGGGAAGAGATTTGTAAAGCCATTTATTTCAAAGATGATTTTTATTGTAAATTTGTATTTGATCCTAAAAATGCAGTTGAGGAATCATTGAAGAGAAACAAATAAAGTTGTTCTACTACTCAAATCAAAGAAGAATAAAGAGAAATCAAAAGTGAAGCCACATTGGATGCCATTGTTTCTTGCATGAAGAGACTTTTTAGATCATCTTCAAACAAAATCTCCAATAATTCCGATTCTAAGAAAATAGAGGAGCAAGATACATCAATTCACATGAAGGTGCAAAAACAAAGTACAAATCATCCATCTGAAGAAGATGAAGGTACAATTCCTATTGAGGAGGGTTGTAAGCATGAAGAAGCATCTCCTGATGGATGTTATGAAGAGGTACCTACTGATGGGTTCCTAAGTTTTGAGGAGACATCTACTAAGGGATGCTCTCATATCTATATTGGTGACATAGAGATCATCCTTGATGAGGTTGTTGCAAGTCCCAACTCCATGGAGCACGAAAAAAAAGACCTTGTAGTAGAAAACTATTAATCAAGATCATTTTCCTAGTCACCACTTGAGCTTCCATGTGAAATTGATCCCAAGAACAAAGAATAAGAGGAAGTTCTCTCTCACGAACCATCCTTCATTGAAGGTTCTTTGAAGATGAGTGAAAGGAATATCTACGAGGCCCTTATCATACTCCATGGAACTCAAGCCTTGGTATCAAATTCTTGTTGGAAAGGTCTCTTCATTGGAGGAGCCATCCTTCCTTGAAGACATGGAGAAGATTCAAAGAGAAATGTGCAACATCAAACGTAATTTCATGTATTTGATTTTTTATAGAAACAATTTGGTTGAGCTTAATGAATGGTTACACGAGGTATACTTGAAGAATAATGAGGATATTCATAAGCTCAAAATTCGAAATGAGCAACTTCTTGAGAGGTTGAAAGATACTTGTTATTCCTCCTATGTTTTAGATTTTCATATGGTAGATTTCTTGGAGCATTCTCATGACATAATGGATCATGAGAAACATGGAAATTTTCATGTTCTCGATGTGTTCGATGTTGGTATTGATGATATCCAAGCACTTGTTACAGTGGAATATGAACGTGGGTTGCCTCTTACTGATGGTTACACACTTTTTGAAGAAGTGCATGATTCCATTACCTTGGAACCAACCCATGAGAAAAGTTTTGCACTTTTGAGGGAGGTGCATGGTCCTACCCCTATGGAGCATTCACATGATGAAAATTTCACAGTTTTTGATCTTTTGGGTGAGTTGGTTCATTCTCCTACATCCCACACTTCCACATTTTGCAGCATTCATCCTAATGAAGTATAGGTGAAAGGTTTATTTTTATTGGTGCCAAATGAGGAGCATGAGACCCATACACTACATGATGATTATATGATGAGTACAACACATTCTGTTTTGTAGAAGAAGTATCCATTTCTCTCATTTGATGACTCTCACATACATGGATGCACCTATGATGTTCACTTTAGTCACTTGAAGACTCATAATTTTCCTTGCTATTTGCTTAGTTCATTTGATCTTGGAGGAACTTCATCCAATACTTGTATCAAGAGATATATGATTGGAGCACAAGATTATTGGAATAAATATCCTTTTTTATTTATTTATGATATACATATTCATGGATGTATTGATGAGACTTATTTGAGCCACTTGAAGTCTCCTTGATTTCTTTGGTCCTTACTTGGTTCAAGTTTTGGTGGAGGTTCTTCATTCACTTATTTGATGAAATAACACATGGATGATTATTTTGAAGCTTCTTAAATTTTTTTGGAGCATAAGTATAGGACATGGGATCCTCGCCTATTCCATTGTGTAATATCCCTCCAAAGAAAAGTGCATAGGTTCACCTTATTTCGACTCTAGGGATGTAGTTTACAACTCGTTCCAAACACCTCCAAATCCTTTCGAATTTTGGGAAGAATTTATTAATTGGGAATAGGACACATTAACACATCTATCAGACACCCAAACACCTGATATACCCATCCATGTTCTGCAATTCGCAAGGAGAGAAGTTTTGGGACAAGACTAGTCAATTTGAGTAGTGGAAATCCCCCTAGGTCCGCCCCTAATTGATATTCCAAACACTCTATGGACTTCACTAATTCTTGATATGAGAATTTTATTTGTTATAAGAAATTAATGGAAATATATTTTCATCACTATATCAGATTTTATGGTTAAATATGTATCCTAATTAACAACAGCTTCTAGAGTCTAGAATTTGGGGTGAAAATGGTGGACGAGTCTCGAATTTTGTCATAGACTATGGTGACACTTTAGGGGTATGAAAAAATAATTTGGGACATCATATTAGCTTAATATACATCTAAAAAATGAACAATAATTTCAAAAAAGTCAGATATAAAATAGATACAACATCATCCAAAAATCACTATGCAATAGCTATGAGGAACATGGCTTGAATCTCAATTTTGATTGAAAATATCACTTGAAGTACATTATATTTAGAGATGTGGATCTCATGAAATTTCTATTACAGAGTATGAAGCAACTAATATTTCCAATAAGTCAAAATAAAAATCCTCCAATAACTATATGCAACAAGAAGTGCGCCCTTGCACATTTACATGACATTGAGAGAAATATAGTAGAATAGGAATATAGGAGAATGAGAGAATATGAACTCGTACAAAGTTGGGGTATGAACCTGCATAAAAAAATATCCACAAATCTCTGTCTATAGGTATGAATTGCCTCTCCATAAACCCACTTGTATGGGAATCTTTCACCCTCAAAATTGGTTCTAAGGCAGGGTGGATGAACATTCACCGTGCAAGGACAAGCTAAGCTCTCCAAATGTGACAAATGAGAAATGATCAAAATATGGTATCCTTCTTTATTATTATCTTTTATTAACCTCCCAAGGCCTCCATATATCTAATTCCCTCCAATATCATCATCCCTATTCAAATTAGGGATAGATTCCCAATAATTCCACTTGTCCAACAGTTCCTAGTGCTCCTCTCCCATCAAATCGAATGGGGGAATATTCACTTTCATAACTACCCTTGTGCACCCTCTTGGAGGATATTTTTATCCCTGACATGAAATATATGTCATATTTAACTAATCAGGTTTGAACCTTGTCATACGTGTCATGGAATCTTCATCATTGTTGTCATAGAAGTTAGGCAATCTAGCTTCAAGTGTCATAATTCTTCTAAGATGACTCTTTCTCTTCCATGGGAGTTACTCTTACACTCTAATTAAACCCTCCTAGATTCATGCCATGAATAATGCCTCTACAACTCCCCCAAGAATGTTAGAATCCACCTTGGATTCGAATGGGTGAGAATAGGATGCCATGTGGCATGAAGAATCTTGCGTTGTGTGGGTCCCACACCCCCTATGCGCCCTCATGGACAAGTGCCACCTTATTTTCTTATTATAATTATTTATTTATCCCATTTAATATATATTTGTCAATATAATGTCCATTTTGGGTCTTATAGCTCCCTTATTCCAATTCTAAATGTTTCCACCCCAACCTAGGGAACTAGTAGATTGGTAGAAAATTTCCCTTCATTAGATTTATTTTGATGGGGACATTACAGTCCTCTCCGCCAGAGATTTTTTTTCCCCGAGAAATTACAAATTGGGATGCTGAAAAATTTGTTCCTCTTCCCATGTGGCATCCACACTCGGAAAATCTTTCCATTGTACCAAATATTCTCTTATAGTTCTACTCCTCAACTTCCTTTCTCTTCTTTTCAATTTTTTTTTTCTGGAATGAGTATAAGTTGTCCTTCATCATCTAATGGAGGAATAGTTTCTGAAATAGAAATTTGCTGACCAATAGCCTTCTTAAGGAATGAAACATGAAACACATTGTGGATTTTACTACCTTCCGGAAGTTCTAACTCATAGGTTACCTCCCCAACCTTTCGAATTATCTTGTATGGGCCATAAAATATTGGTTTAATATTTTCTAATCATTTTCCTTTTAAGGTGGTTTGCTTATATGGTTGCATCCTCAGATAAACCAAATCATTCACCTAAAAGTCTTTCCCTTCCTATGTTGATCCACATTCTTTTTTTGTTGATTTTGAGCAACCTGCAAATTGTCTTTTAAAATATTCAAAATCTCTTGACTTTCTTCAATCCAATATTTAGCTTTTGGGGATCTACTATCACCAAAAATGTGATCAACAAAGGTGAGTGCTTCATAACCATAGAGGTATTTGAAATGAGACATGCCAATGGACATATGAAAAGTATCATTGTAGTAAAACTCACCCAAATGTATCTATTTAACCCATGCTTTTTGCTTCTCACCGACACAGTTTTTCAAGTACCCTTCCAACCATTGGTTCACCCTTTCTGTTTGGCCATAAGTTTGAGGATGATATATTGTGCTAGGATTCAATTGAGTTCCCACCAATTTGAAGATTTCTTTCTAAAAATCACTCTTAAATCTTCTATCCCTATCACTCACAATATTTTTGGGAAGTCCATGCAATCTGAAAACATCTCTAAAGAATAGCTCAACTACTTGTGCAGCAGTAAAAGATGATATAATGACAAATAAATTAGAAAATTTGGTGAGTCTATCCACCACAAAATAAATACAATCCTTACCAAAAGCCTTGGTAAAAACTATGATGAAATCCATGGAGATGCTTTCCCAATTTTGTTATGGAATGGGAAATGGTTGTAAGAGACCAGCATGATGGGTGTGTTCAAATTTTGTTTGCTGACATATCTTGCATTCATTTACATACTTTAAAACATATTCCTTCAACCCTTTCCAAGAGAACCTTTGTCTTAGCTTCCTATATGTTTTAAAGAAACCAGGATGGCCTTCTAAAGGAGAATCATGAGCTTCCTTCAAGATTTTGTGCTTTAAGTTCGAACCATGAACTAAGTATATTCAGTCTTTATAGTAGATTAGGCCATTCAATATCTTGTACCTATCATCTCCCTTGACCCCATCTAACAATTCACAATCAAATCTATATTTGGCATACTCTACTAGCATCTCATCTTTCCAATCTTTTGAGATGTTCATAAGGGAAAATGAAGGTCTCCTAAACAATGCATCTACTACAATATTATTCTTTCCTTTTATATATTCAATGTCAAAATCAAAGGCTTGAATCTTACTCACCCATTTTTGTTTCCTTTCATTGATATATTTTTGTGTAAGGAAATACTTTAAACTATTATGATCAGTTTTGACTAAAAATTTGTTCCCCACCAGATATTGTCTAAACTTGGCCAAGGCATGCATGATGGCTAACATTTCCTTATCATATATGGAGTAGAGCCTCTCATGTAGTTAAAATTTTATGCTCTCAAAATCTACGGGGTGTTGATTTTGCTTTAATACTTCCCCTATGCCTTCCCCTGATGCATCACATTCCAAAAGAAATTGTTTAGAAAAATATGGTAATGCAAGTACTGGACAACTAATCATTACCTATTTCATTCTTTAGAAATCCTTTTTAGCTTCTTCATCCCATTGGAAAGCATCCTTCTTGGTCAAATCAATAAGAGGAGCAGTCAATTTGGAAAACCCCTTCACAAACTTCCTAAAGTAAGTGCAGATCCCAATAAAACCTCTCAATTCGGTGATGTTCTTGGGTGATGGCCATTCAAGAATATCCTTTATTTTCTCCAAGTGCACCTTTACCCCATCTTTCCCAATGATGTTCCCAATATACAAAATTTATGTCAATTGAAACTCAGACTTGGATAGCTTAGCAAAGAAACATTGTTCATGTAATATTTTCAATGGAACTTCTAAATTGTGCAAATGTTCCTCCCATGTCTTACTATAAATTAAAATATCATCGAATAAAACCAAAACAAATTTACGCAGATTCTTGTAAAATATTTTTTTCATGCATGATTGGAAGGTTTCTAGGGCATTCGTCAAACCAAAAGGCATGACATGAAATTAAAAATGACCATAGTGACATCTGAAAGCAATTTTCTGCACATCCTCCTCCTTCATTCGAATCTCATGGTAACCAAATCTAAGATCAATTTTTGGAAATAACTTTGATCCAAATATCTCATCCATGAGCTCATCTATCTGAGGGATGGGATATCTATTATTTATTGTCTTCTTGTTTAAGGCTCTAAAATCAATGCGCATCCTTAAGGTTCCATCCTTTTTATTCACCAAGACAACTAAAGAAACATAGGGACTTGATCTTGGTCTAATGAGCCTCAATTCCAATAGTTCTTTAATAGCCTTCTCAATCTCATCTTTGAACCTTTTTAGGTGTCTACATGGGGTATTTGGATAGGTCAAGCACCTACCTCAAAAACAATGGTATGTTCAACTCCTCTGTCAGGTGGCCTTTGAGGGGGAAGGTCACCAAAAACCCTCTCATACTTGTGTAGTACCCAACTTATCTCCCTTGGATATTCTACAACTTTATGCTTGATTCGGGGGAAGTGATTAAACATTCTGGAGCCCATTCAATGTCTCCATGTCTCAATATGGACCTCATACCTTGGAAAGACACCACTTGGTTAGGATAGGTATGCATTCATCTCACTAACTTTTGTTTTCCTTTTGAATCTTTGAACCTCATTTCAGGTATTTGGTATTTCACTTTATGTTCTCCTTTTTAGTACAACCATTGTACTCCCAACACCACATTTGTATCAACAACATTCACCACATAAAAGATACCAGAAAATGTGTAATTCCCTATGGTAAGTTGTAGCTTTGGAATCCATGTGTTGCATTCCATAGAATTGTTACTTGGAATGATGATTGTGAACCCTTCAAATGCTTCAATAGGTAACTTTATCCTCTCCACCAAGGATTCATCAATGAAGTTATGAGTTTCTCCTCCATCTACCAATACCAAAACCTTCTTCCCTTGTACCACTCCCTTCCATCGGATGGTGTGAAAACAAGGAAATCCTCAGAGCACTGGCATCCTCCCTTTTTCGGGTGATGGATGATCTTATTTTGCTATGTCATATCCTTCTTATTGGGATGAAATTTTTTCTTCTTCCTCCATCTCCCCTTCATCACCAGATAATACTTCAATGAAGTGTGCTTTCCCCTTAGCACATTTATGCCCTGGTACCCATGGTTGATGACATGTGAGACATAGTTTCTTTCTTTTGAGTTCTTCCTTGCTTGGTCCCTCCTTCTTGTCCTCCCCAAATGAATATTTTTATGTTGGTATCTTGTCAAATATGAACTTGGAAGGAAAATTTGGCTTGGTAGGATACTTTGTATTGGGTAGCACATTTTGCAGATCTATTGCCAAATTCATGGCATATTTTAATGAAGTAGGGTTGTGAGCTTTAACTATAGATTTCAAAGGTTCATCCAATCCTTAAGTAAAGAGAAACACGAATCGAACCATAGATACATCAACCACCATAACTGATATTTTTTGGAACTCCATCATGTACTCCCCAGGGGCTTTAGTTTGCTTCAACTGTGCTAGTTCCTTGAAAGACATTTCATGGTCTTTTTGATCAAATATTTCCATTAACATGTTAACAAACCCTTCATATAATGTGATATGATCATGGCCCAATGTTTTAAGTCCATGGAACCACCAATCATTTTATTCTCCCTCAAGATGCAAAATAGCCATTTTTAAAACGTCCTTTTAAACCATTGGATTCAGCGGAAAATATACATCTAACTTTTGTACCCAAGTATTTGCAGAACTTTGAGATGATCCATCAAAGGTAGGAAGAGACATTTTAACTATGGAATAGTTCAAATATTTATTTTGAAAAGGGATTATGGTTCCTCCTCTCATTTTGATCTTGTTTGAGACAATAAAGAATTTATCGAATGCTAAGGTCCTCCTACAATCTTCACTCAACTGCTGCCATTCTGCTAGAACTTAATGCATTCCATATTGGGTGTTAGTATCCTCTTTGGGCTCAAGGAACTTGGGTGTGGTGGTTCTTGTTGAGATTTGAAATTCATTGGGTCAGTTTTGAGGCCCTATGTTTGAGAAAATGTTTTCACCAACTATCTTTTTTCCTTGAAATGACAACTACAGTGGCCTCCTATTGCCAATTTGATTCCCATTTGAATTTCCATCAATTTGAACCCTTGCATTATCTGCCTTGAAATTTACTCAAAAAATGGTTTCATGAATTCCCTACACTTCTCTTGATCCTCCATCACTAAGGTTTCTTTTTCATCCTTAGCAATAGTGCCAGCAGAGTGCACCTCTTCTCCTACTTCTTCCTCTTAACCAAAGGTACTTTTAGTTTTTGTTTCTAGGGGTTGGGGGTGAATTCTTGACCTCATAAATGGTCACCCAAATCAGGTTCAAGGACCATTCTATGATACCACTGTAATATCCGTTGAAAGAAAAGTGCTTAGGTTCACCTTATTTCGACTCTAGGGATGTAGTTTACAACTGGTTCCAGACACGTCCAAATTATTTCGATTTTTGGGAGCAAGGTATTGATGGGGAATAAGAAACATTAGCACATCTATCAGACACCAAAACACCTGATATACCCATCCATGTTCTGGAATTTCCAAGGAGAGAATTTTTGGGACAAGACTAGTCAATTTGAGTAGTGGAAATCCTCCCTAGGTCTGCCCCTAATTTTTCTTCCAAACACTATACATACTTCACTAATTATTTATATAAGACTTGGAGATTTTATTATACATTAATGGCAATATATTTGCAGAATTATATATTGTTTTAGGGTCGAATAGGTATCCTAATGAACAACAATTTCTAGACTCTAGAATTTGGGGTGAAAATGGTGGACAAGGAGTCTCAAATTTGGTCATAGACTATGGTGACACTTTAGGGGTATGAAAGAATAATTTGGGACATAATATTAACTTCATATACATCTCATACATGACCAAATATATCAGAAAAATCTGATATAAATAGATACACCATCATCCCAAAATCACTATGCAATAACTATGAGGAAAATGGCTCGAATCTCAGTTTTGATTGAAAATATCACTTGAAGTACAATGTATTTCAAGCTATAGCTCTAATGAAATGTCTATTACAGAGTATGCAGAAACTAACATTTCCAAGAAGTCAAAATAACAAGCCTCCACTAACTATATGCAACAAGAAGTGCGCCCTTGCACATTTACATGAAACTGAGAGAAAAATAGTAGAATAAGAATATAGGAGAATGAGAGAAGATGAAATCGAACTCAGTTGGGGTCTGAACCTGCATCCAAAAATATCCATGAATCTCTATTGATAGGTCTGAATGGAATCTCCATAAACCAACTTGGATGGGAATCTTCCGCCCTCGAAATTGGTTCTAAGGCAAGGAGGATGAACATCCACTGTGCGAGGACAAGATAAGCTCTCCAAATGTGCCAAATGAGAAATGATAAAAAGTTGGTCTCCTTACACTAGTACAAAATGAGGAATTAATGACTAAAAAAATGACTAAAATTCACCTATAAACGACTATTTTTTATTCGAAGACTAATAATAGCTAATTTCCACTATCTTATAGTTAGTTGTATTTTACTTAGTCACTAATTGGTTGACTTATTAGTCATTGATTTGGTCATTGATAGTCACTGATTTAGTCACTGATTTAGTCATTGATTTGGTCATTGATAGTCACTGATTTAGTCATTGATAGTCATTGATTTAGTCACTGATTTCCACAATTAATGACCAAATAGACAACTAAATAAACTACTAGGTGATAACATATTAATGACTAAGCTAAATACAAATAAACACTAGTCGCTCTATAAGATACTGGAAATTAGCTACTAATAGTCGTATATATGCGAATTTATTCATTTTCTTAGTCACTAATTTATGATAGGGTATAGAGGAATCGAACCACCAATCACCTGCCTAAAATTAGGTAGGTGCTCTACCATTGAGCTGGCACCCTTTAAGAAGTTTTTATTGCTTGACAATAATGATATTCAAACAAATTTTGCATCATTCAAGCATACAAAATAATGATTACCAAGCTACTATAGATCTATAATGGCTTACCTTGTACTAGTCCTTCAAGTATTTCAACTGCATTGATTAAGTGCAAATATATTTTTGCACTTAATAAAAGCAATTGAAGAACTTGATTCAAGGTCTAGTACAAGGTAAGCCATTATGGATCTATCGCAACTTGGCAATCATTATTTTGTATGCTTGAATGATGCAAAGTGCACAAATCCCATAAATTTATAGGAATGACAAGCATGCATCCATTGTTAAACTATCTACCGAGTCATCTAGAGTCATGCCAACATATTTGAATTTGACTAAAAAATCATAGGTAGCTTGAAGATAATGGTGGATGATGCCATGGAAAGGAGAATTTCAGTTTATATAAAACAAAGGATGAGTAAATGGTGTCCCAAAATCATCTTCCTCCAATGTGGGCCAAGCCACCATCCCCTATAAAATGAACACAGGTACATGTTTCTCTCATGTTCCATGAACATATTACACAACCTTCAGATAGTTTCAATCATAATTGGATGTCCATCTTAACTTCAAAGGACCAAAACTTGAACTAGTAAATTTGGAATATTTAAAATATATGTACAAAAAATCTCCACATCTAATAAACCAATACATCATTTACTTATTGCATGATATTAGAATGGATGGACATATTTTTAGAAAACATTTGGAGAGTTTTTATAAGATTTGGATGTTCATTCCTAGGATGTATATGCCCATCCTAGGAAAAAGTAACCTCTAAAATATTTTTAAAAAATCAGATAGAAATTTTGGAGTCAACAAGATAGGATCGCTTGTAATTTTCTTTAGTCTCCAATGGAGCAACTCATTACCCAAAATGTATATAGAATAGTAAAAAGAAATATACTACTAATTCCATTTCACATAAAGAAGAATGGGCATTATCTCTAAGTACTCTTAGCCACTAGATAAATGGAAATGAAATGAGATGAAATATTAGCAACAATACCTTCAAGTTTGCTTGCTGACAAGAAGTATGAATACTTATGTGATCAATTTATTCAGAGGCAACTTAAACAACCACTAATATGCAATGAAGGCAAGAAACCATGTTAAGATTGATATATAAATAAAATAAAATAAAAGTTAAAGATAGACTGTGCCAATCCCACTATCATATATACCTCGAAAGATAACTAGCAAATCTCCCACAATTGTTCAACTTTGTCCAAAATGCCAACATGGAATGCCACTATTTAAACAAAACAAAAAGAAATTGAAAACATGAAAGTAGTAATTTACTCTACCTATCTATTGGATGTAGAGTCTCATAGTTGTGCAATAGAATTAGTCAAGCACGTGCAATAAAATTATAAATGGACAAAAAGAAGAAAACAATGTGGTTTATACCTTCTTTTATATACTCAGATATATATTATGATCAGACTTTTCCTCTCAGTAGAAAATTCACTAGCGAAACAATTGACATACATGAGAGAGACATAGATAGGTAGCTATAGGGTAGAGTGAGACAAATTCAGACCTCAAGGTATTAATCAAAACAATCTAGAAATTAGGATGAAATTTCAATTCCATTGTTGCAATAAATGACAGTATTTTAGGACAGTCATACATCAAGCAAATAGAAGATCCTTTCAAATGTGTAGAGGAAGCCTTAACCCACACTCTAGCACATCCATCAAACTATGGCACACTTCCATGCATAATAGCAGCCTGAAGGAGGTTGAAAAGGAGCACAAAAAACCTTTGTAAAGTCTAAACATGCTCGACATACTGCAATAGGATGAACAAGAACCACAAAAGACTTAGAAAAGGTCATGGTAGGAATGAACAACAACACACTCATGCAAAAGACCTCAGAATAGTTACCATACCATAGATCGAGTCAAGGAATCCCAAAGAACATTCATGGTTCAGTCTAGCAAACTCAACAAAGGTCACAACCGAGCTTAACAGCCCCAAAAAGGTCACAACTTAGTCGAAACACCTCACAGATGTCATGACTCTATCCAAACATCCCACAGAGGTCATGGTTTTGTCCAAACAACCCAAAGAGATTATGGTTCTGTCCTAGGATAGGTCACGACTCAGTCCATGGAATCTCGCAAGGTCACAGCTCAGTCCAAAGCATCCCACAAGGTCACGACTCAATACTAGCAACCTCAAAGGTCATGGTAGCCACCAAAAACAATGTTACACTCACAGAAAAGACCTCAAAACCGTCAACAGACCACATATCGAGTCAAGGCATCCCAAGGAACAATCATGGTTCATTCTAGAAGACTCAACAAAGGTCGCAACCCAACTTAGCAGCCCAAAAAAGGTCATGGCTTAGTCCAAATAGCTAGCATAAGGACTAATAATGTTCAACACAAGATCAAAGGTCAACAAGAGTGGTCATAGCAAAGTGGGAAGACAACCCTTTCACCCACAAGACCAAGGTGTACCATCAAGGTACATAAATAACCCTTTTACCCACAAGACCAAGGTGTACAATCAAGGTGGGGAAATAACCCTTTTACCCACAAGACCAAGGGTCAAACTTTTATCTTCTCTCTTAAGGTATATAGTCCATAGTTGTTCTCTACAATAACAATAATTTTTATCATCACCATATAAGGAAGGTCCAAACTATGAAACACTTCAAGTGACTGCAATACAACATATATAGCATAATTTTCATTTCTTTCAACTTAACACTCCCAAAGGTCCTTGTGTTAAAGTTGAAGAATCCAAGGACAATAAATAACAGCAGTAGTAATAAATTAATGAACAAGTTAAACTAGAATACATAAAGGAGAAAAAAATGTGGTAACATATATAACATAATTTTCATTTCTTTCAACTTAACACTCCCAAAGGTCACTATGTTAAAGTTGAAGCATCAAAGGACAATAAATAACAACAGTAGTAATAAATTAGTAAACAAGTTAAACTAGCATACGTAAAGGATAAAAAAATGTTGTTTAGACCTTCCTTTATGCACTCAGCTATATATTATGATCATACTTTGTCTCTTAGGATAGAAGTCACTAACGAAACAATGGCATACCTATGAGAGAAAGAGATAGGTAGTTGTAGGGCAGAGTTGGACAAATATAGACCGCAAGGTATTAATCAAAATAGTCTAGAAGTAAGGATGAACTTTCAATCTCATTTCTGCAATAAATGACAGTCTTTTAGGATAGTCATACATCAAGGAAATAGAAGCTCCTTTAAAATGTGCAGAGGCAGCTTAACCCACACTCTAGCATGTCCATCAGGCTGTGGCACATTTCCATACATAGTAGAAGCCTCAAGGAGGATGAAAAGGAGCACATAACAATAAAGGTAAGTCATCATGACAAAATAGTCAAGGTACCACAATAGGAGAGGGAGGCGCTAGCACAAGGAACAACAAGGTTTAACACAAGTTCAAAGGTCAACAAGAGTGGTCATAACAAAGTGGGAAGACAACCCTTTCACCCACAAATCCAATAATTCTCTTATTGTCATTTAACCAACAACCACTAATATCTCGCACATCTTGCTACCCAACATGTGTCCTCTATTTTCCTTGAAGTCCTTGCATATTCTTATGTAGAATCCATCTTCTGACTCTATGATTTGAGACTTGAGATTTTCCATGGCCAAATGGGCTAGACCTCCCCCGTGCCTACAATTCCTCCATGACCATGGAACATTGTCAACTTGACACCAAATTATTTAGGAACTTTTATAAGGTCCTCCTGGGATTTCTACAAATACCAAGCTGCACTTAACCTACCAACATCCTTTCCAGAATCAAAGTAACCAATCATGACTTCTTGCTTTCCATTAATTATGTTTATGTACCGGTTTATTGAAAACAATCTAGCCAAAGCACTAGGAGAATCCTGTAGATCTGTAAGTTTCCCAAATAATGGTACAACACGTAAGGGTTATTTCACATGGCATTCTCATTGTACGTTCATGTAATGGTTAGTACGTTCACGAGTATTGTACAATTTGTCTCGTAAATCTCCTAATATCACCCTAAAAGGTTCATTTGGGGGGATCTGTTTCCAAAATTATGCACGAAAGTCCAGAGCTTATTAAGCAGCACCTTAAGAAAAATAATAAAAAGTTAAATATTAATGAAACTAAAGTTGGAGTCTGATAGCTTGTGCAATGACTATATATAATGATTCATTGAAAATTTGAAAATCTATGCTATTTTGATGTTTCCAAAATACTAATCTAGAATCGAAACTGTCGATATTATTGCCTTCAAAGCCTCAACTCGAAAATATGGTTGTATTAATTGTCATAATTGTAGGTTTCATTCCAAATAAGTGGAGTTTGGCACTTGAGTTTAGAATAATTATGAAAGGGGAAGTATGGATGAGAAAAACTTTTAAGAGAAACAAATAGCTGCACTTATAGAAAAGAAAATTCTCAAAATAAATTGGGATAACACATATTCAACTTCAGCTGGCAGCAGGTTTTAGCACATACCAATAATTTCCACCAGTATTGGAAATAATATCAAATAAATTATGTGTGTTCAGACCCTAACGACCTCCAAATGCCATTGCTTCAACAACAGATGCAATGTGAACCCCGACAAGAACTTGATTTACCATTTTCACAGAACTAGCAAAACCAACAAACTCGTAAAAGTGAAATTAAATTGCCTTTGAATAATGAGTATTTATACAGTATGAACAACCCAAGTTATACATTAAGAACTCTAACATTCCTACTTGAGCAATGCATTCACAATCTCAAGAAAGCATACTGCTGACCTACAAATGTTTGCTGAAAAAAATTATTTTCTTTCACTGCCTGAAAAATACTTCAGAGAATGATACTTTTCAGTGATATATACCTGCCAGCACCAGCCCCACCATTGATAATGTATAGTTTCTCACCCAAAGTTGATTGTCATAAAACATCAATGTTGGCATTCTTCGAATAACAACTCACAATAAAATTTTGCAGAAAGGATAAGATTCAAATAGGAACTATAGGGTGTTCAATTATCCCATTGTATTTGTTGATATTTTCCTACCTAATAAAATATCACCAGTGCACTTCAATGCTTCATATATTCCTGCAACCATTATCTATAGATCGATTTCATAGGTTAATTGGCCTTTGAAGAAATCCAATAAATGTTTTCTATAGATTGATTTTCATATGAAACTAAAGGAAAAAAATTGTTGCACCAAAGCAATTAAGTTGCCCGATAACCAAAAAGTAAATTACAAGTCTATTTATATTTCAACCAAAATGAAGATTCAAAACACACTAACTATACTTACGGTCATCTTTCCATTAGCATATGTCACCACACCACCATATACAAGAGCATCCACTAACTGTAAGTCCCTTTTTCCATCTGTAACAAAATTTATTAGAATTATAGTTAATGCATTAATGCATATAAACAATCTAATTATAGATCTGAATAATGAAAGTAAAACATATAACACATATTGCTAAGAGACATAGATGAGCACAAGATTATAGCAAAGCTCATAGCATCTAGACTTAAGCCTTTATTGTAGGTCCTAATATATGAAGAGTGGGGAGGATTTGTGACAAGTCACCAAATTTATGAATTTTTGCTGATCATTCAAGAAGTCATTCATTCCCTTAAAGCAAGAAAGGAAGATGGAATGCTTCTCAAAGTGGATTTAGCTAAATCCTATGAAAAGACCAGATGGGATATCTTCCAAGAGGTGTTCCACAAATTTTGCTTCTTATATCGATGGGTGAATTGGGTTTCCAAATGCTTCTCCACGACAGCCTATGTTTTCTCATCAATGGATATCCTTATGAATTCTTCAAGGTCTCTAGGGGTCTGAGGAAAGGATGTTCACCCTATCCCTTCATTTTCGTCATCCTTATGGAAACATTAGGGAGATCCTTGAAAAAGGAATAAAATGAAGGTGCAATTAAAGGCATCAAGGTTTCTTCAAGCATTCCTCCTTTATCTCACTCAATTTGCAGATAACAAATAGTTGATGGGTACCTGTACCATCAAATAAGTGAAGTCTTGGCAAGAACGTTTTGCAGGTTTTTGAGGCCACAACTTGTCGAGATAACAGACCTAAAAAATCTACTATGCTTTTCATTAGACCTAGTGCAATGCTTTACCAGAAAATCATTGACATTCTCGAGTTTAAAAGAGGCGAATTTTCTTCTAAGTACCTAGGATATCATCTTACAGACTCTAGTTATGGGATAATTTGTTGGATAAATTCCATAGAAAAAATCAAGCACAAAGTTGAATCATGGGCTCACAGGTACCTGTCCATGGCAGGCAGATCTATGCTATTCTCTCTACAATTCCAATTTTTCTTGGTTTGGTCCTCAAGTTCTCTCAGCTCATCACTACAATGCCACATGGACAACTGTAAGATAAAAACATCACAATAAACAGATAGAATTAGTCATAAGAGTAAGTAATAAAATAAAATTCACATCATATCAGAAAATAAAATTCACATCATATCCTATAATATATCAACAAGATCGTAATTATAGAGTGAGAGAGTCCAAGCTTTGTTGCAAAATTAACAAAATGGGAAAATGACCACTTACAATATCAAATAGACCTGAATTGTTGTCCTGAGCTTGATTATAATTTTAAAGTTATAGGATGGCTTTACAGGGATCTGTTTTTTTATAAATAAGACCCCAAGTCCCATACGGGTATATAGGTTTTGTGTTTGTATCAAGACTCTTGGACATCAATGGACAAAACAAATTTTATATTAATATCTTTCTCCTTCTCTGAACCCTTGCTCTCCGTGGCATAAAAAGTCCAGTCAGTCACGTATATTTGGAGTGGGATAATCACCTCTTCCTTTGGCCTTAAGTCAGTTATTTAGAGCTTTGAATAAAGACATACACTATTAGCAGGGATTGACATCTTAAATTATTTCCTTCCCATACATTTTCTTAATGTTTGTGCCCTGGGATGAAGTTGCATTGCATGTAATCAGCTATATCATCTACGAGGGTAGACACAATTTGTTACATGCTTACCATTTTCATATGTTGAGGCACCTTCGTTTCTACAGACATTGAAATCTTGAAGATTGCATTAACATTCCACTCTATCTATTGAATTTTCTTAAATAAATGGCTACCAAGGTAGAAGAAATAAATTCGGGATCCCTAGCTCACGATGGGGTTATCAGACTATTTGTGATTTATGCATTATCACAACAACGACTTGTAATTACTTGGGAAGGATTCACTAGATTAAATGAGGAATAAATTAAAGCCTTGGAGACGATAGAGGCTACTGAGTCACTTGAACCACAGTTCCATAGTAAGGCTGGAGTGTCATAAAAAAAAATTCTTATGAAGAAAGACTCCCGAAATGAGAGTAGTGCCAGGATCATCTGTAGAAGGAATCCAAGCCCCGCAGGATGAAGAAGCTGTAGGGTCTCTTAAAGCATAGTCCCATGATGAGGCTACTAAACCATCTAAGAATAAAACTTCCATAGTTATGTATTCAAGAAGTAAATTGGTGCTTGAATCTCTCGATGAAGAAGCAACAAAAGCTGTAAAGAAAACACTAGAACATAATACCTAAACCCCACAGAGGGAGAGGGTTTAAAAAGGGATAAAATTTATAATGGAAAAAAAATAATAATAATAAATGGATCCTTATGCTGAGAATATTGCTGAGTTACTGATATATATTTTGGATTCCCTTGTTAAGGTAAACCCTAAGTATGTAACAAAGCCAGATATACATGTAGTAGAGAAGATGCAGAATATAGTATATCTAGAAGAACAAGGGCTCAGTCATCGAAAAGAACCAAAAAATCCTCTCATAAACTAAGCACATTGAAGGAGACATAGACATGCTACTTAGTCAACAAAGGAGATTGATAATATCACTAGACAACTCAAAATTTCTAAAGCTGAAGCCGCTAAATGGAAATCCTATAAGGAATCAAATGATAAAGGAGTCATCTTAGTAGAACATCACAGATAGGTAATTTCTTCTGAAATATTATACATGGAATTAAAAAACCCCTTATTACTAAACCAGAGTGTTACAAAATCTGCACAGTACAGCTGAACTGAGAAACGCATGCCCAACCAGACCTATCATATCTCAAATCTTAAACTGTGAGGCATGCCCATAGAGAGGTCACTTTCTTGCTGAAATTTGTTGAAATTGAGGTGCCTTAAGACAACAATTAAATCACTCCTAGGAAAACATCAAATGATGGAAAATATTATCTCTAATATGCTCGTGAAGACCAGCTATAGAAAAACATGGTCAACCAAACAAAAATTAGAAATTTCAAGCAAAGAAAACAGCTTGATGACCTTAAGAATGTATCAAAGTTAAAAGAAACCAATGCTATACAATCCAAACAAGAATTGATCTTCTGTTTTCTAAAATAAGCACTCTTTAGTCAATAAGGCGTCATAACATAAAAGGGAAAAAAACAACACATTTCCACCAAGAAGAGAAACAATCAGGTAAGGATTATTACATTGAATGCTTTAAAGTACCATAAACAATTTCCAAAAGTAAATGTCTACATAAGATGGTCATGAGTGTGCTTTTAATGGCAATATATGTTGTTTTCATTAGATATATCACTTCCTATCTGAAAGATATCCTATTTTCATTTAGGGTTACTACTTTCTCTCTCCAACTATGAATTGAAGATATCGTTATTTCCATTTAAAGTAACCACTTTTTCTTTCCATCCTACATGCATGGACCACTTGTAGTGATTGTCTAAGAAAAATTTGTTGGATGTTTCACATAAATCCAACTTAAAAAATTGTTAAGATTCAATATGCTAAGATAGATAACATCAGTATTACATTCAATTTCACAACAATAGCATATACAAGATCACTGAAAGAACAACAAGCACAACATAAGCACAAGAGACACATATTTATCTTGGGAAACCCTCAGTGGGTAGAAAACCTAGCAAAGCTTCCTCAATATAGATGACCAACAAATACAAAGATGTAATCCCCAAACAAGAGCTCCTTCTCCTCCTTTGCAGATCTTTCTCTCTCCTATGCGAGTTCACAAGTGAATGAATGAGTGTGTGTTAAATGAGGAAAAAACCTCCTCTATTTATACTTTACTTCACTTGAATTTTAACACTAACTAGGTCAGACCCAACAACTTAGCCACTTAACTTAATGTTGACTGGGCCGACCCCTCTAGGGGACTTAAACACCCTATTACAAATGACTCGTAGGGATCTATTGCCCCGAATTACATGGGAGGATTTACCTTAATGTCTTTACATAATAATAACATCCCGACAAAGGAATAAAACATCTTCGGATGAATAATAATAATGTACAAATAGAATATTCTTTGAAGTTACAATATTTCAACACTCCCCTTAAAAAGAAGGATATTCTAACAACATCTGTAGGAGAAAGGAGTCAGCAAATACATCATAGTGATACATGATACATCTATAAATCATTGGAAGCTTTCTTCAATCCTCATCATTAACTCAAACAGCTACTAGAACATCTTCAAGATATTCAATACTGGAACATCAACATCTTCAGTATCGAGTCTTCATCTTCTGCAACACTTGATCAGCTACAACAACATCATCATCTGGATATCCCAATCAACAACATCATCTGGATCTCTCGATCAATAGCATCATCTGGATCTCTCGATCAACAACATCATCATCTGGATCTTCCGATCAACAACATCATCTGGATCTCTCGATCAATAGCATCATCATCTGGATCTTCCGATCAACAGACTCATGTGGATATCTCGATCAATAGCATCATCATCTGGATATTCCGATCAACATCACCATCTGGATATCTTGATCAACAACATTATCATCTGGATCTTCTGATCAACAGCACCATCTGGATCTCTTGATCAACAGCATCATAGCAGCATACCCTGCAACATACACGATCTATTTATGAGATGATCAATCCCTATACATTTAAGACACCATATCATGTCTAGGGACAATGTAGTCCACTCGTGAACTTAAACAAAATCTAAGGACCACTTTTCGGAGACATCTGTCTACGGATCAATCTAGGGACCAAAGTCCGGGATGATACAATCCCTCTCATCCAATAGGGACCACTTCTCAGAGACATATGTCTACAAATCAATTTAGGGATTGAAGTCCGGGGATGATACAATCCCTCTCGTCCACTAGGGACCACTTCTCGGAGACATATGTGTTAAATTTTGAGCATTAATTCACAATACTCTTGGATCTTCACTGAGAGAATAACATATACAGTATATCAATGCATAACAATCACAATAAGCATCACAAGCATCACAAGAACCAAAAGCATGAGAGACAAGACACACAGAGTTTCCGTGTGGAAGACCCTAAGGTGAAAAACCCCACAACTTCCTCAGAGATAGAGAGAGCAATGGCTCAACCAAAGTACAACCAAAATACACTGAGATAGTCTCTTAGTAGTAGATGATCCTCCTCCTCACTAGTGCGCCACTTTCTGAGTGAGAGAAGTGTGGGTTTCCGAGTGATGAAAATAGAGATCTCCCAATCTCTATTTACACTAGCCTGTTTTCCCAGTTACACTATGGGGCCGATTTGTCTATCTAGATACATCCACAATATAATATATATTTCAGGGCCAACCCCACACATGGTGGTCTAATAACCCATTGGCAAGTACACACACTTGCGACACTTGTCAATCCACATGACGACACTTCCTTATAGAGGAACAACACATCTCTAATAAGGGTACAGTAAATATCTATGAAATACATAGATGAAATACATTCCAAAGTTACATATACATCAACACTCCCTCTTAACTAGGAAGGTATTTCTTGGCACAGTTCTGTTAGACAAGACTTCTTCTTGGGATCATCGTCATCAATGCATCATCATCATCATCATCATCGTCACTACTGCTGCTATCTCAACCAATCTCTGACTCTACTCATCATAGGAAGTTCTATAGAGCCAGTCCTTTTTCATACTAGATGTAGGCCCACCACCTGCAGGTCTTCATCATCACTAGCCATACTGTGGAATCCCTAGGACTTATTACGTGCATCACAAAACCTGGCTGCAGCATCCCATGCTATTATGAGCACACAACTCTACCTGTTGGATCTCCCAAGAGCACATTACATGTGACCCATCACAAAACCTGGCTGAAGCATCCCACACTATTACGAGCACACAACTCTACTTGTCGGATCTCCTAGGAGCACATTACATGTGATCTCACCACAAAAACTGGATGAAGCATCTGAGGCCTTTTTTATCCCGTCTAGATCTCCCAGGAGCAAATTACATGTGGTCCACCACAAAACTTTGCTGAAGCATCTGAGGCCTTTTTCATCCTGTCCAGATCTCCCAGGAGAAAATTACATGTGGTCATGGAAAAACCTGGCTGAAGCATCTGAGGCCTTTTTAATCCTGTCCAGATCTCCCAGGAGAAAATTACATGCCATAGGACAAAACCTCTCAAGGGCATCTCAAGATGTTACAGGTACACAACTCCAACCTGAAGATCTCCCAGGGCACAAATTACATGTCCTCCCAGAGCAATGTCTTGAAAGAGCATCCCAGGATGTTATGGGTACGCAACTCTGACCTATAGGATCTCCCAGACATGCTCATCTACACAACCCGATCCATGGCCACAAAGTATCATCTGATACTCACCATACATCATCCTGATGTACACATGATCATCCTAATCATCATCACTGCAACATCCTACTGCATGTCATCTAGAGAAGCTCGTCATCTACGATCACCTTGATCATCCAATGCATCCATCTGATGCACACCAAGTATATACCTGATACATATCATCATACACAGTGTATCCACCTGATGCATAGATACATGATCCACACAATGTATCCATCAACATACATGATCTACCTGATCATACCCAGCATCCAACATGATGCGTACATACATATAAATGATCCAACTGATCATATCCAATATCCAACATGATGCGTACATACATATAAATGATCCAACTGATCATATCTAGCATCCAACATGATGCGTACATACATATACATATAAATGATCCAACAGATCATATCCAACAGAAACTAGAACATCATCCTGATGCTCATCATCCAGCGCTTACATCCACAGCCATGTGAAGGATCCTCCTTCCAACATGCTTGGAATGGCTTCAGCAAATGTGTCCATCACTTCTTCCTCGAAGTGTCCTCGATTTGAAGAACACCAAGCCTCTCTCTAAAGTACTCGAACTTCACTCTTGCTAGTGGCTTTGTCAGCACATCTACAATCTGCTCATCCATCACAACATACAGGAGCTTCACTACTCCTCTCTGCACCATATCCATCATATAGTGGTATTTGATCTCCATGTGTTTTGACCTATCGTGGAACACCGGGTTCTCGAACAACTTCACACAACTCTAGTTATCACAAAAGCTACCAGTAGCATCCAACGTGAGATCAAATAACTCAGACAGTAGCTTCCGTAGCCATACTACCTCACAACTAGCTGAACAGGCTGCAACATACTCTGCCTCAGCTGTACTCAGTGCTACACAGGACTGCTTCCTGCTAAACCAAGAGATCACACCTGATCCCATATTGAAGCAGCATCCAGACGTGCTCTTCCTATCTGAAGCACTGCCAGCCCAATCTGAATCAACATAACCCTGCAGGTTAAGATTTTGATTCGCTTCATACTTGAGCCCATAATCCACTGTACCCTTCAGGTACCTTAGAACATGCTTTACAACAATCAGATGACCACTCCTCGGATTTGTCAGGAACTGACTCAATGTGTTCACAGCAAAGCAAATATATGGTCTCGTGTTCATCAGGTACATCAAGGACCCAATCATCTGATGATACATAGAGATATCAACTGGCTCAGATGAAGTATCACATAGAAGCTTCAGGTTCGATGCCATAGGTGTGGCCATGGCCTTGCAATCCATCATCCTGAATCTCTTCAGGATATCTACTGTGTACTTCCCTTGACCAAGGAAGATCCAATCTACACTCTGCCACACCTCCATACCTAGGAAATAGTGCATCAACCCCAAGTTCTTCATCTCGAACTCAGCAGCAAGCTTCCGCTGCATGTCGGTAATCAATCTATCTTCACCTGTAATAAACAGGTCATCCATATACAAAAGTAGTATCACTGGATTGTATTCCTCAACCTTGTAGTAAAGGTTGGAATCCACTTTACTCTTGGTAAAGCCCAAATTGGATAGAAAGCTCTCTATCCTACCAAGTTCTGCACATATATGATTTCTTATCACGTGTCTCAGAACCAAGTGGCTACTCCACATACACTTCTTCAACTACACCATTCAAGAAAGCTATCTTGAAATCCATCTGGTGTATCTTCTATTTCATCACTTTTATATTTCTCTATGCTACCATCTGCATCATGCTTGATCTGTTAGATCCATATAGAAGTCATAACAAAACTTTCCTTCAGGTCTCGGGACTACATCCCAAACATCATTCTTCATGATAGATGGATCATGGCATTCTTCCCGTATCCTGGGAACTTCAATATCTTCAATAGATAAATTTTATTTCTTTGAACAAATGTTGTAGTCCTTCTTTTGTAGGTGAAGAAGGTATACGGTCTTTCCTACAAAACAAGTTAAATTGCATGATTAGAAACATCTCATAATTTTCAGAACAAATTCTTTCACATAAAGAAATATGTCATACAGTCATGCAATTCTTTAAGCCAATGCTTCAATACAACATTTATCCATGTTTCCATAACTTTCCAGATGCCTTCCAGTCTCTACCAGAACATTGTTAAGAGTTTGCACTACTCCCAACATGTCAGCAAAGAGGTTTCATTCTAGATAAGTAGCAATGGAATGTTGTATAATGCCATAGGCCACTTACCCATCATATGAATATTAGTAGTATACTGTTCATTAATGCAATCATTCTAATATGCACAATACATATCCTAAGTCTAGGAACATGAGCATATACATCATTGAACAAATTTATTTAAACAAACAAATATGCAAGAAATGATAATTGAAATATTTATCTTTGTTTGTTTGTTGGATGGACTCCCTTTGTGTCTTTGCTTCCTTGCAGGAGCTGCTGGAGTCCTAATCTAAAGTAGCTTCTTCTACACCTTTCTGTTGTAAAATGTAGAAAGATGGTCAACTGGCTCCGAATATCTGCATCCTTGCAGGAACTACTGGAGTGTGCTTCTTCTTGATCTTTGCTTCCTTGCAGGGCCAAATGGAGTGTGCTCCCTCTTGATCTTTGATTCCTGGATCACCTGTCCTTGAACTTATATTCATCCTTGGTCCCTAAGCATGCTTATTAGTATCATGATTGTGTTATCCTTGTGATCACATACAAAATCATACATTCATTAGTATATTCTCAATACTATCAAAACACAATAATCTCAAGCATGTATAGTCATGATCATTTCAAAAAGAAATAATAAGCATTAGCATTCAAGGTTTATATAGGATTCTTAAGGTTAGTCATAACATGTCTAAACCTGTGATTACTCTAACCTATGATTCTTATGGTTAGTCATACCATTAAATAACGTAAGACACGTAATATGCATATACCCATGATTATTCAAACCTATGATTTCATGAATAAACATCATCAATCATGTCATGCATATTTATATAATAGATCCTATGATATAAGAAACACATACTTGGTCACCATATTTGCTAGTTATGTCTAGCAATGTGTTCTTGTTCTCTTCAATGACCTGCATAACTCATTAGTTAACTCAAATTATACATACCTCTATGTGATCCATGAATATGGATGAATCTTTGTCTTTATGTCACCATGGCATGTTCAGGTTGTCCCTTCAAATTGTACAATCCTCCCTCTTGCTCTCCAATCACTACTGCATCATCGATTGTTTTACCCTTTGGCCACATTAGGACTTCGCCATCCACAAATGCAACCCTCATACCTTTTGCATCCAATGCAGAGATGGAGAGAAGATTCTTCTTGAGCCCAGGTACATAAATAACTTCTTTCATCTTCAAAGATTTTCCAGAATCTAGGTTGTAGGAGGCCTCACCACTTCCTTTGATAGGGTATTGGTAGTCATCCCCAAGTTTCACCTTATGGGGTGACTCATGTTTAGATAGGTCAGCAAAGGATTCTTTAAGCCCAGTCATGTGTTTTGAAGCCCCACTGTCAATTAACTAATCATTACAACCATGGGAGATAGTACCTGTGAGAGCAGAGATTAGAACATACTCTTCTTCGCTTGATGAGTTATCATCATCACTTTCTTCTCTAGCCTTCTTCTTGGGAGGTTCATCATCCTCGGTAGCATGAGCATGAAACCTTCTTTTGCTGCCCTTCTTCTTCTTGTTGAAGTTGTTCTTGTTGTGGTTGTCCCTTTTGTTCTTGGGACATTCTGAAGCAAAGTGACCCTTCTCATTACAAGTGAAACACCTTAGATCTTTCTTGTCTTTGTGATAATGATGAGAAGATTTCTTCTTGTGATGGGTTGGCTCCCTCTTGAACCTACCTTTCTTGGTGTGAGCTGTGAGAGCTTGATCTTCATTCCCCATCTTTTCTTCTCATGCCACAAGCCTTGCTTCTTCTCGAGAGCATTCTTCCCGCAATCTGTTGAAGGAGATCAACTTCTTCCTTGCACAAATTCCTTGAATAAAGGAATTCCATGACCTCGGTAGGTCATTTAGAGTGGTCATGACAACTTCACCATTCTCCACCATTTCATCTACCGTTTCCAGTTGTTCCTTAATCTGGGAGACCCTAGAAAAATAAGATTGAATGGTTTCTCCATTCTGAAACTTTACTCCTTTCAATTGGTTCCATAGGGTCATCTTTCGATTTATGTTCTTCCCTTCAAATAGCTTGGTCAAAGAGTCAAACATCTCTTTGGGTGTCTTTAGAGAAGACACATGGGGTATGAGATGGTCTTTGATAGAATCAACAATGATTCTCTTTGCCTTGACCAATTTCTTCTTATGTAATACTTTAGCCTCTTCATCCTCTGGGATAGGGATGTCTTCTTTTATATATGAGTCCAACTCATTCTCTTACAGGATTAACCCAATCCTACACTTCCAAGTTCGGAAGTTATCAGCCCCTTCAAGCTTATCCTCAAGATTGGTGTGGTGAGACATCTTAAAGAGTAGTTCAAATGGAAATAGAAAAGATTTAGGTCTTACCACTTGAAATGCTAAAAACTGGATCTGGTTGCGGATTAGGGTTTGTCGGAAAACCCCCAAAAATTCAAAATGTGAATTTCAACTTTTTGAAAGGATAGAAAGATGCACCTTGATGAGTTTATCAGCCTGGTGTATTCAAAATTTGAGATTAGCAAAGCTTTACCCTTCAGATTTTCCTTTTTGTCCTCCTAGGTTCACTAGGGAGAGCCTTGAATTAGGGTTTGAGTTTCCCGGAGATCTACCCAGCCCAAAATCTCGATCCAAAGCTCTAAACTTCGATTTTTGCAAGGAGCTTCCAGCTATGTCTTTAGATTTCAGAAATTTCTATTTTTGTGGAAACCCTAATTTTTAGGGCCAAATCTGAAAATGCTCAGAATTGAATTCTGATTGGATAGATAGATTCTCCTTGATGAGTAGAGTCAATCTACTATACTGCTTTTCCAAAAACTGTGGAGAGAAACCCAATAAACAAGAAACTCAAGTTTCTGTCACTGCAAAATGTCTTCTTCTCAGGTTAGCTCTGATACCATGTTAAATTTTGAGCATTAATTCACAATACTCTTGGATCTTCACTGAGAGAATAACATATACAATATATCAATGCATAACAATCACAATAAGCATGACAAGCATCACAAGAATCAAAAGCATGAGAGATAAGAGACATAGAGTTTCTGTGGGGAAAACCCTAAGGTGAAAAACCCCACAACTTCCTCAGAGATAGAGAGAGCAATGGCTCAACCAAAGTACAACCAAAATACACTGAGATAGTCTCCTAGTAGAAAATGATCCTCCTCCTCACTAGTGTGCCACTTTCTAAGTGAGAGAAGTGTGAGTTTTCGAGTGATGAAAATAGAGATCTCCCGATCTTTATTTATACTAGCTTGTTTGCCCAGTTACACTATGGGGCCGACTTGTCTATCTAGATACATCCACAATATAATATATATTTCAGGGCCAACCCCACACATGGTGGTCTAATAACCCATCGGCAAGTACACACACTTGCGACACTTGTAAATCCACATGACGACACTTCCTTATAGAGGAATAAGACATCTCTAATAAGGGTACAATAAATATATATGGAATACATAGATGGAATACATTCCGAAGTTACATATACATCAACAATATGTCTACGGATCAATTCGGGGACCGAAGTCCAGGGATGATACAATCCTAGTACAATCAACATTTAATACTATCCTTCCTTTCAAAATAACTGGATTTACTATCTAGGGATGATCAATCCCATCACAATCAACATTTAAGACTATCCTTCCTTTTGAAATTATTGGATTTACTGTCTAGGGATGATCAATCCCATCACAATCAACATTTAAGACTATCCTTCCTTTAGGATTTACTGGATTTATTGTCTAAGGATGATTAATCCTATCACAATCAGCATTTAAGACTATCCTTCCTTTCAGAATTACGGGATTTACTGTCTAGGGATGATTAATCCCATCACAATCAACATTTAAGACTATCCTTCCTTTCGGAATTACAGGATTTACTGTCTAAGGATGATCAATCCTACCACAATCAACATTTAAGACTATCCTTCCTTTCGGAATTACGGTATTTACTATCTAAGGATGATTAATCCCATCACAATCAACATTTAAGACAATCCTTCATTTCTGAATTACGGGATTTACTGTCTAAGGATGATCAATCCTATCACAATCAGCATTTAAGACTATCCTTCCTTTCGTAATTACAGGATTTACTGTCTAAGGATCATTAATCCTTAACCACTTACAATATGGTTAATCTTGATCTCTTTAGGACATAAAATCTAGGGATGATACAATCCACTCGTCTACTTAGACAAAGTCTAAGGACCACCATCGACCTCATCATGGACTCATTGACCTCATCGTCAGTATCATCGGCCTCATCATTGGTATCATCGACCTTATAATCAGGACAGGTATCCTCATCATCGATACAAGTATCCACATCATCGATACAAGTATCCACATCATCGACCTCATCATCAGTACATGCATCCCCATCATTGATACAAGTATCATCATCATCGACCTCATCGTCAGAATAGGAAACCTCATCATCGATACAAGTATCCACATCATCGATCATCGATATAAGTATCCACATCATTAATACAAATATCCTCATCATCGACCTCATCGTTGGAACAAGCAACCTCTTCATCGATACGGGTATCCACATTGATACCAGTGTCTAGATTTCATCATCGACCACATCACTCTCCCTTTCGAGGAGTGTCCTTCTGAACTACACCAAGCTTGTCTCGAAAATACTTGAAAACTTTACTCGAGATAGAGGTTTGGTCAATACATTAGTAACTTGCTCATCCATGCTCACATACTCGATCTTTATAGCTCATTTCTACACCATATCCCGTATATAGAAATATTGGATCTCTATATGCTTTGACTTGTCATGGAACCCTGTATTCTCTATCATCTTTATACAACTCTAGTTCTTACAGAAGATCAAAGAGGAGTCCATCTGTAAGTCAAATAATCTTGAAGCCATATGGATTCACAACTAACAAAGCAAGCTGCTATATATTCTCCTTCAGTCATGCTGAGAGCCATATTGCACTGCTTCATGCTAAACCATGAGATCATAACATCCACCCGATGTGCTCTTTCTGTCTGAGACACTTCCATCCCAATCTGCATCTGTATAACCATACAATATGAAGTCATGATCTCCAAGATAATACAGACCAAATTCTATCGTACCTTTTAGGTACCTTATCACATGTTTTGCAGCTGTCAGGTGAACACATCTAGGTTCCACTACATAATGACTCAAGGTGTTCACAACAAAGCATATATCTGGCCTAGTATTCGTCAGATACATCAATGACCCAATATTCTGTCTATACTAAGTTACATCAACCAATTATGATGATTCACTAGCCTACAACTTCAGGTTGGAATCGATGGGAGTGGTCATGTCCTTACATTCCAACATATCAAATATTTTCAAGATTTCCATAGCATACTTTCTTTGGTTGACAAAGATTCCTTATGGGCCTTGCCATACTTCCAGACCTAGGGAGTAATGCATCAATCTGAGATCTTTCATCTCAAATTATGTAGCTAGCTTCTTCTTTCTTTCCATGATCTATTTCTCATTCCCTGTAAGAAACAGATCATCCACATACAGTAATAGTATGACAGGTTCATCGTCCATAACCATAAGGTAAAGGTTAGGATGATTTCTACTTTGGTAAAGCCCAAGCTTGTCAAGAATCTATCAATTATCCCTTTGTGAATGAACATCATTCACACTCTGCATTGAGTGATCTTATGCATATCTATCCATTCCATCTCCCATCAGATGGGTCTACTGATATGAGCCTCAAGATCATTCGAACTCTTCGGTGAGTTCCTTCTTGCATCCATCTAAGAGAAGAATGTCATCTGTATATAGAAACCATCTTCAACCTTGTAGCAAAGGTTGAAATCCACATCAACCATGGTGATCATTATGCTCATCAAATGACTATTGATCTTAGGTACCTATACAGATCTTTCTTCAATCGTGTGATTCTCTATCGAATTCTGGGAGTTTCCTCGATTTGCACTTCTTCTTGAATTACACCATTTAAGAGAATGGTTTTGTCTAGCCACTTGGAGCAAAAATCTCGTCATGATTCTCTCCCTCTTTCTAAGAAATCCTCTATCCACGAGCCTTCTATAGTACGTTTGATTTGTAAGTCCTTTTGTTGAACATCAATCACTTGTTCTTTGGAATAGGTGCTCATCATCCTTCTTTTGTAGATCATAGCACATGATCTTTCCTACAAATCAAATTTAATTACATGATTAGTAATACTTCATAATCATCAAATCATGTTGACATGATAACTTACTATGCATACTGATATGATTCACATAGTTATGCAACTATATTGACCATTACTTTGGCACAACACTTTTCCATATCTTGTATGCATACAGTGGCTATCTAGATGCCTTCCATCTCTACAAGAACATACTATCAAGAGCGTGCACAGCTCTTAGCATGTCAGCAAAGAGGTTTCATTCTAGACAAGCAACAATGGAATGTTTGTCCAACTTACCCATCATATGCATATTAGTAGTATATTGTTCAATGCTATATGAATTCTTACACCATGCATGATATTTGTTGATTCTAGGAATACAAATATGCATACAACTATTACAAGCAATATCATTTACTATTCAGAGATTCAAGAGGTAATTCAAATAACAACTCAAATACTTATCTTTTATGTTTGTGTGGTTGCCTCCTTCTTGATCTCTATTTTCCCTATACGATAGCATCATGATTATCTATCTTTGAACTTCTATTAATCCTTGTAAGTAGAGCTTCTTTGTGATCAATGACTATGGATGAGTCTTTGTCTTCATGTCATTATGGTCATATAGATTTGTCTTTCTTGATGTACCTGTATCTCCTCAAGTCATACGTGTTGAGATTGCTTGTACTATTCTCTATAAGGGTAAAACCCTAACCATCCAAGGTAGATCTCTTGTAAACATATTGTATAGGTTCATGGTGATAGGATGATTAATTTCAGTGCCATTTAAACCTCCTTCATTGCTGCCTTATGAGTCTCCCAACTTTGACAGGGTTTCTTCTTACTTGGAAACCCTAATTTTCAATCTCCTTCCTCCCACAACATTTTGATGGAGGATTAATATCTATGATGAATGGATTCCAAATCCATTATCAAAGTTTCCAATGATGCATCATGTTTCTCCAACATTGTATCAGGTCCTTCCATACCTAAAAATTGAAAACCCTAAGTGAGATCTTCTTCCTCCTCTTCCTTGATTTCTTCTGTTGATCCATTTCAAATGTGTCGTATTGTTTCTAGTGTATCTCTAAAATTTAGGATCTGTAGGGTCTAAAACATCTTCTGTGGTAGCCAGACCTATCATCTTTCCAACCCCATAGGTTTGGGATTCATTTGATTCTCCATCAGAGAGATATTCTCAGTTTCCCAACATGACCCGTTTAAGGGATGAAACATAATAACGAAATTGTACAGAGTGCCACATGTCACTGTTTAATCTTTGGCCTCTGAAAATTGGACGTGTGAAACTACAGTTCGTGCCCTAACTATAAATTTTTACGAAATTTCTTTTGGAGCTTCCTAGCCTGAGATATGACCTTTTTACCTGGGTCACATGTTTAGGGATTCATTTTGGAAGAGGCAAAAACCCTAACTTGTATGGATCATATCTCAGAAAGTACAACGAATTTGGAGCTAAAACTCAAACACAAGGTACAAGAAAATTTCATCTTTGGCCTCTCCAATTTTCAGATCATGAAACTTCACCAAAATGGATTTATAGAGAAAGTTCCATGATGACTAGACTAGGTTTTGCTATACAAAACCCTAACTTTCAAATTGTCGCAAGTGAAACAAGTGTCATAAGTGCCATACATTGCCTTCCTTCAGGTTAGCTCTGATACCATGTTAAGATTCAATATGCTAAGATAGATAACATTAGTATTACATTCAATTTTACAACAACAACATATACAGGATCACTGAAAGAGCAACAAGCACAGCATAAACACAAGAGACACACATTTATCCTAGGAAACCCTCATGGGGTAGAAAACTGAGCAAAGCTTCCTCAATATAGATGACCAACAAATACAAATATGCAATCCCCAAACAAGAGCTCCTTCTCCTCCTTTGCAAATCTCTCTCTCTCCTATGCGAGTTCAGAAGTGAATGAATGAGTGTGTGTTAAATGAGGAACAAACCTCCTCTATTTATACTTTACTTCACTTGACTTTTAACCCTAACTAGGTCAGCCCCAACAACTTAACCACTTAACTTAATGCTGACTGGTCCGAACCCTCTAGGGGACTTAAACACCCCATTACAAATTACTCTTAGGGATCTATTGCCCCGACTTACATGGGAGGATTTACCTCAATGACTTTACATAATAATAACATCCCGATGGAGGAGAATAAAACATCTTCGGATGAATAATAATAAAGTACAAATAGAATATTCTTTGAAGTTACAATATTTCAACAAAAATCACCAAATTTGTTAAGCATTGATAATGGAATAATTTGATGTTTTTTTATAAGGTTCATCATGAAATATATGTAATTGCATTGTTTTTTTTTCATTGCAGTATATGTAAAATATTTTTGAAATTAATGAAATCTATTTTTTCGATTAAAAAAAAATGTGTTTGCAAAACATTAAATAAATCACCATACCTGAGATAAATCATGAGCAAGAAGTTGAGGCCTATACCATGTTGTGGTGAATGCCTCAATAGAAAATGCTACAGATCGATCTCGTAAAATGGTGAACCAATTACCAACATATGTTGGTAGAACACAAAGCATCAGTCCATAAAATGCACCAAGAAGTGTAGCCATTTCCTCTATCCCTATTGTCCATAATGCCTCCCCAACAAAAGATACTGAGTTTGTCGCAGATGATTGTCTTGCAAAAGATGAAGCATTGGTTGCTTCAATTACAACTACACTACCTTTCTTCTTTATACCATGTGATGAGCTTCACTTTAATGGTATATGTTGAAACAGGAAATCCAACAATGTTGAAGGACTGTCAAAATCTTGTACATATTGTACCATTAGTTCCCTTACTGCTAATAGAGAATACATTGCTTGAAGACGAGTAAAAAATAATGACCATGCTAATAGATACCAAACCTACAAATGTACAAGATAATACACATGGGAGACATAAATGAAAAACCTATTGCCTATCAAAAGTAACTTCTCAAACCCAACTTGAACAATTTTTTTGTTGTAGTAAAATTTTCAGTTAATGCACAACAGGATTGCATTACCTTATTATTTGCAGTTAAATGGCTTTCAAATATCTCCAATGGTGGTGTTTGAAGAACACAATGAAGCTCATCACTAATAAAATATGGTTCTTCTGAAGATGAATCAATGTATGTAGTTTGATCAACCTCTCCATTTTGTGCAATGTTTTCTTCTGATCGGGAGGTAAGAAGTTTATTTTTGATTCCAAATGGCTGAATAGATCACTTGAAATAAAATTATAGGCATCCCATTGCAAATATTAAATAGGATGAATTGAAAATAGAAGAGCATACAAAGAATGTATTCCTCCTTTTCATAGTCCCCACATGTTGTCTACACACATTGTTGCTTCCCTTGCTTGAGATGGAGCATAAATCACAATAGCAGCAACATTTTCCCAGAACAAAAGCCTAAGCCTATAAAACTATCAAATAGGTAATTAGAACAAAACAAGTATGAACCAAAGTGTTTTATGACTGCAAGACTCTCTAGGGTGCTCATGTGTAATTCTCCAAGGCTTCTTATACATATGCTTCATAATCCAGAGTTGGTGCTCCCCCTGATTCAAGGAGGATTCCTTCTAGTGGCACTTCAGCTTCATTTGAGAAGAATTCTAAAGTTCGTTCGTTAGAGGAGGCACCTAGTGGAAGGCCATATTGGACAACTCATTCTAATCCAATGACTAGGGCTCCAACCTAGCCAAAGGTATTAAAGCATGGAAGTGCTTTTGTAAGAAGTTTGACAAACTTGATGACCTCTAGAGAACTAAGATATTCTTTTGATTGTCATTGTTTATGTTTAGGTGCACCTATAGACCTTTAATCTAGCACTTATGTGTAAATAGGGCTTGTCAATTGGAGGCACAAGTCCATATACAAGAGCACCAATCAAAGATTAATGATTGCTTAGATTGGAGATTGCATTATAAGTTATGGATATACACATGCATGGTAGAGAGAGAGACTAGAATTATATAGGATTTTATTAGCAACCCCAAGTTCAAGTATTCTACATGAAAAAGATTGTATTAATTTTCAGGTCATATATAGGATTCATAACCATGGTGAACACTGAAATAGTATAGCTGTAAACAATAGAAACTTAGGAAGCAATGTGCTCCTGAAATAAGTCAACTTAGTAGTGGTTTCATGTCTTCTTTATGCACCTTTCAAAAAATTAAAGGGTTTCCAATCAAAATCCTACCTAGTTTGAGATTGAAAACAGAAGTTAAAACATGAGCTGAATTTCATTTTATGTCACCTACAGAAGTACTCACCGAGGACTCAAATGAAACTTTCCAACCTTGTAAAGATTCCTACAACTTCTCAATCTGGGCCTGAAACTTGTCAAACATAGATTTTGCCACAAATGTTGAATGTCAAATGTTGAATGCTTCATAAGTCTAGACCACATGATTGCATGTCATTGTCTTTGCATCACAGGACAACATTGTCAATTCTTTTCCAATTAAGTCATGTTCCTTGTAAGATAGGGGATTATCAAACAATGATGTTTTGCTAGCTGTAATGACATTGTACGAGTCCTAGTTCTCATATATCACAACTATAATTTGTGTATTGCTGGAACAAATTACAATTGACCTATTTTGCCATCTTTGTGTGCCAATTATTTATCAAATCCTCAACTTCTTCACTATTATATGTCATCACTTGAAAATCTGCCATCATCTTTGCAATTTCATCCATTAAGGAAGTATTCGCCTTTTTCAAATATCCAATTTCTTTGACAATTTTTTTATTAATATATTGAAGGTTTGCCACTTGTTACTTCAAATTTCACTTTTGTCATACAATATCTTAAGTATTTTCGATTCTTCTTTGATCATTATGGCCCTGAAGACAAGACAATATCTTCATCCATAGTCAAACCTATTATAGCCATTGTTATAGTTTTTTGTCCCATAAGCCCCTTATCACACACAATTAGATTTTTCCCTATAACAATATTTCACAAGTGTTTTTATTGCAAGGTTAAATGTTTCCTAACATTGTCATTCATTATTATCCTCACAATTTAATTTATAATTACACACATAAATCATAGAGCTTTCTATAGGTTCAGGATGCTCCATGATGACAATTTGTAGAAACTGATGGTACTAGTCCTATCCTTCTGTTCTTGATATTCTAACTTTGACTATGACTTTCAGACCTCAAATGCATATTTTCAATAAACTGATTGTTTCACTGTGAAATACTTGAAATTCTGAACCCAAAAAAAGAATGATGCACAAATTGGAGTCACTAACACACTCCTAAACTTTTTAAATGCAAATGTCTATAATGACATCCATTTTGCTACTTTGAATCTTTTTTGTCCAATTTATTTCCTCCAAAACTAATCCTCTCGTAATGTAATTGTATCCCCTATAACTAACAACGAAATGCTACAATCTCTCTGCTAAAATTATTACTTCCCTTTAAAAATATGAAAATACAACTGGATCATCATCTTTTTTAAGGGTAGTCCCAATGCAAGCCTCTTTTAACAGGAAATCGGTTACATGTGGAAGTTTATAATTAAATATAAGTCATCACTAGTATATATATTATGCATTACATTACAACAACAAATCATAATGCCTTCTTTTCCATAAATAACTATTTCAATTGAGTTTATCTCACATGAAAATTTTCTATTAAACAATGGACATCTACAACTATTACGAGATTCGCAATACGGTCATGACTTCATGGTTAACCATGAATTTATAATCATTCCCCTATAAACAAATTGAAGCATAAACGTTCATGCACATTATACATCAAAACATTATGTTTGTATTAAATAATATTCAGGTTATCTGTGAAGCACCTGCAACAAGTAATTAATAAGAATATGCGAAATAGTAGAAATGACAGAACTCAGAATCACTTTTATATTGATCACAGGCCACTTCGAGGGGGCAACCTCCTATGAGCAAGCTCAATACAAATAACTTCACAGTGACTTCGTAGGTCTCAACACACACTTATATACTAATTCTAGGCGCCAATACTATGGGTCAAAACCATGAGCCACTACAAACTATGGATCAACAATACTACGGCCGACTTACAAAGCATATGCGCCAACAACAATAACACAAACTCTTGATCAACAAATACTACGGGATGACTTACAAAGCATATGCATCCAACAACAATATACTAATAAAGTAAAGAAATGGGTTCCTAACATCCCCTCCCCCTTAAAAAAAGCTTTGTCCTCAAAGCTTTAGATGTGAAAATTGTTGTTGAATCTGAAGGAGTGGTTCCCATGTAGCATCCTCTGGTTGCATGCTGTGCCACTGAATTAAGACCTCTGTGATAGAGCAAGAGTGAAGCTGATGAGTGCGCCGATTGAGGATGGCCTCCAGCTCCAAAAGGATGGATCCTTCATTATCCAATTCAGGTAAAATCGTTTGTCCACTGATGTTGGTGCCAAGAATTTTCTTCAGACAAGAGACATGAAAGACTGGATGAATGCGGGAAGAAGGAGGAAGTTCCAATTTATAAGCAATGGACCCAATCTTCTGAAGAATCTGATATGGCACATAGAACTTTAGAGCGAGCTTATGATGCCCTTTGAGTTTCAGGGAGGATTGCTTGTACGGATGGAGGCGAAGAAAAACCATATCACCTACTTGAAAAGTGTGCTCAGAACGGTGTTGATCACTTTGTTGCTTCATGTGATTTCTTGCCATGTGAAGATTGTCCCGCAAAATGCCAAGAATCTGATCACGGTTTCAAAGGACCGTGTCAACTTCCTGAACTGGTGAACTATTGGGGGTGTATGGAAGAAGAACGGGAGGTGCCTGACCATAGACTGCTTCATATGGGGTCAGTTTAGAGGCAATGTGGTAAGAGGTATTGTACCACCATTCAGCAAGAGGGAGCCACTTTTCCCACTGATGTTGTTGTTCATAGGTGAAGCAATGCAGATAAGTTTCCAAGCATTTATTGATAATTTCAGTCTGACCATCTATTTGTGGGTGACACCCTGAACTCATCTTCAATTTGGTGCCAGTGTGGCGAAATAGTTATGTCCAAAAATGACTAGTGAAAGTCACATCACGATCCGAGACAATGGAAGAAGGGATGCCATGAAGATGAAAGATCTGGTCCAGGAAGATTTGAGCGACTGAGGAGGCTGTATAGGGATGGTTGAGAGCACAAAAATGACTATATTTGGAGAGGCGATCAACCACAACGAGAATCACTGTCTTCCCGCCAGATTTAGGGAGCCCTTCAATGAAATCCATAGAAATATCTATCCAAATCCATGTAGGTATGGGCAAGGGTTCGAGAAATCCTGGAAGGAGTGTTGTTTCACCCTTATTGTGCTGGCAGGTATCACATTCAGCCACCATCTGTTGAATTGTCCTTTTCATGCCCTACCAAAAGAAGTTACACCATGCCCGTTCATACGTTTTGAGGAACCCAGAGTGCCCTGCTGATGGAGAAGCATGGAGTTCATAGAAGACACCCTGTTGAAGATCTGTGCTCTGGGGAAGCACCAGACGACCGTTGTATCTCATTAAAGCACCATCCCAAGAGTAATGTGGTATAGTAGAAGGGTTGTTGGTAAAGCGTTGGATGATTTGAGACAAGGAAGAGTCATTGACATAACCCTATTGAACAAATTGCAACCAATTTGGAACAGGCATAGAAATAGCTGAAAGAGAACCTTGGGCATCAAATGTGCGAGAAAGAGCATTTGCCACAATATTGTCTTTACCCTTCTTGTAAGTGATCTCATATTCATAACCCATGAGTTTGCTAACCCATTTCTATTGTGCTGGGGAGGAGACACGTTATTCCAAGAAATATTTCAGACTCTGGTGGTCAGTCTTGATGCAGAAATGATTCCCTAATAGGTATGGTCACCACTTCTATACTGCATGCAAAATAGACATCATTTCCTTCTCATAGGTAGAGGCAGCTGAATTCTTACCTGAAAGGGCTTTACTGGTGAATGCAATGGGGTGTTCATCTTGAAGGAGAACAACACCAAGTCCATTACCAGAATCATCACTCTCAATAGTGAAGGGCTTAGAAAAATCGGGCATAGCTAGAATAGGTGTAGTACACATAGCTTGTTTTAGTTTGTCAAATGCACATTGAGCAGCATGTGTCCATGTAAAAGCATCCTTTTTCAATAGAGTAGTTAATGGAGCTGCAATCTTGCCATAATCCTTGACAAACTTGCAGTAGTAGCTAGTCAACCCCAAAAAACCACGAAGGCTCTTGAGTGTCTGAGGATGCGGCCAATTGTTCATGGCATCGATTTTGGCAGGATCCATGCGAACCCCTTGTGTTGAGATAATGTGCCCGAGATACTCAACTTCCTTCTATCCAAAAACACATTTAGACTGCTTGGCGTGGCGATGATGGTCAGAGAAAAGTTGCATGATAAGATCCAGATGCTGGAGATGTTCATCCCATGTTTTACTGTAGATGAGGATATCATCAAAGAATACCAGAATGAATTTCCGCAAGTAGGGTCAAAATATTTTATTCATTAAGTCCTAGAAGGTGGAAGGAGCATTAGCAAGGCCAAAGGGCATGACCAAAAACTCATAATGGCCGTCATGTGTGCGGAAAGCTGTTTTAGGGATATCATCCGCATGAACCCGAATTTGATGATACCCAGAATGAAGATCCAACTTGGAGAAAAAGTGAGCCCCATGAAGCTCATCAAGAAGCTCATCCACAACAGGAATTGGAAACTTATCCTTGATGGTGAGGTGATTAAGTGCTCGGAAATCAATGCAGAGGTGCCATGACCCATCTTTTTTGCAGACAAGAAGAACTGGAGAAGAAAAGGAACTAGTGCTTGGGCGAATAATACCTTGCTTCAATAAGTCCCGAACGAGCATTTCAATCTCCATTTTTTGGTGAAATGGGTAGCGATATGGCCTGATGTTGGGAGGAATGCTGCCAGGAAGGAGCTGAATACGATGGTCTTCTGGCCTTGAAGGTGGCAATCCCACTAGTTCAGCAAAGACACCTGTATATGATCCAGAATTTGTTGTAGATCCAAAGAAGTAGTGGAGACCGCTGATGGTTGCATCTGAATGGAATGGATCTGAGCAATGACACCATGTGAATTCTTCTTGAGGATTTTTTCCATGCGATGTGAATTGATGATGCTGAGAGAACCTGGTTGTAATCCTGTCAATGTGTGCTTTTTTCCATTGAGGGAAAACTGCATCCAAAGTTCAGCAAAATCCCATAAGATAGGGCCAAGTGTGCGTAGCCATTGAGGGCCCAAAACCACATCACATCCGCCTACAGTCAAGGCAAACATGTCATAGCGCAAGGTATAATATCCCATAGAGATACACACATTTCGACACTTCCCTTTGCAAGGTAAGGTACCCCCATTGGAAACGATGACGTCAAAGTTAGAGCAAGGATGGATAAAACAATCAACTTGTTTGGCGATCCGAGGGTCAATGAAATTATGAGTGCTACTAGAATCAATGAGTATTGTAAGAGGAAGCTTCTTGAAGTAACCCCTGACTCACATTATTTGGGGGGTGGTTATTCCAGCTAAAACATGGAGAGATATCTCTGGCTGGTCATCCTGAGATGGAGGGTCAATAGCCGGTTCCTGAATGTCGACCTGACCATCCATTGTTTCTGGATCTTCGTCACCAATTTCAAAGGCAGGCGGAGAATCCACATCCAAGAGATAAATCTTTTGCTGAACACATCTATGTCCCCGAGTAAATTTCTCATCACAATTATAGCAAATCCCGTTTTCTCTGCGTGCTTGCATCTCTATTTCAGACAAACGCTTGATAGGAGTTGGTTGAGGAGCTTGCGGGATAGGTGGTTGTTGAGAACCCATATTTTGGAACGGAACAAAAGTGGGCTTGGAGCGTTGTTGGGCTACAATCTTGTCTTCTGCCAACTTAGCCAACCCTAGGGATTCCATCATTGTGTTGGGACAGAACATTTTGACCTCAGAGCGGATGGCATCCTTTAGACCATTGATAAAACAACTTTGGTAAAAGTCATCAGACAATCCTTCAGTGTGGTTGGCTAGTTTCTCAAATTCGGTTTGATACTCTCTCATAGTGCCAATTTGGCGAAGTTTAGTGAAGGCTCCTGTGAAGTCATCAAAAGCACTAGGACCAAATCGTTGCAAAAGGAGCTCACAAAATTCTGGCCATTTTGGCTCTTCATGAGCCTTGATGTACCAACGGTACCATTGAAGAGTTTCATGTTCCAAATGAAAGGATGCAAGCAGAACTTTGTTGACATCAAAAGTATTATGCAGACTGAAATACTGTTCTACATGATAGATCCATCCAGTTGGATCAGTACCATTGAAGCGAGGAAAATCAAGCTTCGGACCACAGGAATTGCTGGAAGAAGAGAACCCATTGTCTGATGAAGACTCGGACTGCCATTTGTTGTTCATAGCTGAATGTTCAAGATGGAGGCCAAGAAATTTTTCATCCAGATCCTGGAGTTTGGCTTGGATGGCTGCAAGTGCTTCTTCCATGGTTTTTGCTCCTGCACGGGTGACAACCATAACCAGGAGTTTTTTTTTTTTGGTTGAGTGGGTAGGAAAACAAGAATAGAAATTGCTTCAATAAAGGAAAATATGGACTTGGGAAAAAATCTGAAGGGTAATTGGGGTTTGACTAGGTTTTGGACATTGTCGAATAGACAAGGAAGCAAAAAATGAGGATTTTAGAAGCGGGGTGAAGAATGGGAAAATTTGGCAGAGGGGAACAAAGAAGCAGAATTCAGAAAGGAACTCTACGGTAAAATTTGAAGGTGATTGGGTGAAATCTGAGGAAGCTATGGCAAACCCTAAAAATAGACAAATGTGGGATTTCGGGATTTGGGAAGGGGAATTGGGGATAGGGTCCTCAGGAATGAAATATGCAGAATGGGATGACATGGGTTCCTCGAAAATTTCAAGGGAAACAGAGTGAAAACAAGGGAGATATGGAGAAAAAAAAGATTTTTTTTTTTTTTCCAGACTGGAGTGGCTACAGCTCGGAAGGGATCTGAAACAAATGTCCTAGAAGTGAGCGTAAATAGAGGGATCTGAAACGACACCAAATGGATTGAGAAAGGTTGGATCTGGAACGGCTTTTAGAATGGATTTGAACGGCTGGATCTGAAATGACATAGTAGTGATCGACAACAGTTCAACTGAAAATAGATATGGACCCCAGGTATGTGCAGCTTCCTAACAGTTCAGGGGTTTCACTCAGCCACAAATGCTGTCTGACGGCTTGCGTATTGGGGCAGTACCCCTCACTCCATGGCTCAGGTAAAACTGATAACCGCTTTGCCACAAATGAGAGCTCTTGGTTTACATCACGAGTGGGAACTAGTCAATCAGGTAGGGGTCATTGCCCTTTTCACTGGAAGGTCCTCTCAATGGGCCAGCTACTTCGGGGTTACTGTGGTACTCCTCACAATGAGTTTTAGGGCTTATGCCCAAGTACTTCCCACAGTTAAGCGGATAGGGATTATTCCCAAATCCGAACCTGCAACAGATGCGAAAAAAAAAATTGGCAGAAATTTCACCCAGCGAGCCCAAGAAAGTACTCTCATACCAGATGTGAAGCACCTGCAACAAGTAATTAATAAGAATATGTGAAATAGCAAAAATGATAGAACTCAGAATCACTTTTATATTGATCACAGGCCACTTCGAGGGGGCAACCTCCTATGAGCAAGCTCAATACAAATAGTTTCACAGTGCCTTCATAGGTCTCAACACACACTTATATACTAAGTCTAGGCACCAATACTATGGGTCAAAACCGTGAGGCACTACAAACTATGGATCAACAATACTATGGACGACTTACAAAGCATATGCGCCAATAACAATGACACAAACTATTGATCAACAAATACTACGGGACGACTTACAAAGCATATGCGTCCAACAACAATATACTAACAAAGTAAAGACATGGGTTCCTAACATTATCTAATTGATTATATTGACGATAAGAAAAAAAGCGTAATTTCTACTAGTGATTTGTTATGATAAAATACATGTGAAAGGATAAAAAAAGCAAACTTTTCATATGCTATTTTATATTTGGAAATCAAATAATTGTTATAAAAAATTAACACTAGACATAAGGAGTAAATATAGAGAAACTAGAATTCTGAGTAGAATTATATGTACATGTATAGATTTGAATGAATGGAATAGAATTTCATATGATCAATTGCTGTGTATGATTTATTTGATGAAGTTCCAGTACCTGAATGTGAATCTGGAATGATTGATAGATTAGGGTAAATATGTCATATGACAGAGGTAAATCATGAGTTAGGGCTTTGAGACAAATTAGGGAAGATCTCTGTGCATATTAAGTTTGTATGTAAGACAGACAGGAGGAGTCTATGTTGCAAACTGATATTGAAGTTGAATTTACAGAGAGCTCGAGAATTGCCCATTTGGGAGAGTGAGTCTATGTTAAAGGCTCAGTAACAATGAAGGAAATTTCACTTAAAAATGTGGAATCGGATTATTTGTATAAGGCAAAGTAGGTGTCGAATTCATTTGAGAATTCAACAGTAGGGTTTCAGTGTGAAATAGTCCTTGTCTCAACTGTGTTCTAAAGGAATCCATGCACAGTAAAATTATTATTATCAACCGAGAACTGTATGTAAATCATGTCATTATATTATGATTCAGACAGATTGAAGAGGGGCATATCAAGTACTCTTAAAAATAAATTGAAATGAAAGAAGATAAAAGACTCCCAGAACTTTCATTAGATGAAAGTACGCCTTTTCTGATACACACATAAACTACACTCTAATGCAATAATGAAACAAAATTGTGAAATAGAATTAAACTCATACATATGGATGTCCTATTTACGCATCTGAGACTCCATCTTCATGCAGCTATAGGTGCTAGTATTGCAATAAAGGTGGGATTTTCTTCACCAGCCATAATCATAGCTACCTGCTCACTCTGTTCCTCATCAACAACATCTTTTTCACCCTGCTGAAAGGATTCATTACCATGGGCTTCATTAGTACTAGAATACCTCCATCAAGAGAATGCTAGAATGATTATAGTGAATGTTATGACAAGAAACATGGAACCACCCAACAAATATGGAACTGGTGACTACCATGAATTCCCAAAATTCATTCTATTGTCGAGATCACTGTGGTTATTCATTGAAATTCCAATGCCAATTCCTTCATGTTTTAACAAATTTGACCCACACATTGATCAAGATCGAGGTTGCAACCCACGAGGCCATTTAATTAATATGTTTTTCTAAAGAGATGACTTATGAAGACTTGCCGCACATGCTAAATGTCATGAAATGTCACTAGTAGAGGGTTCTAGAAACCCTCTGAATAGAGGGTTTCAAGCAGAACCCATCCATTTTTACTCCAAACACCTGACCCATAAGGCCACATGATCTTTCCTACTCTAGAATCAAAGAGGTTTTTCCAATGTTTTCCATCATACCTTTTTAAAGTATCAATGTCTTGTTGGACATCTAGAAGAGCCCCGGATTGACTCCTGTACATGAATTCATCAAGTGAATTCTCTTCATCCGTCTTGGAGCCCGGAAAAAAGGATACATATTTCCCAGAGAAACCATAGCTTACACAGTCCCCAAGAATCGTAGCTTCTTCCATGATATTTTGGTCACCCTGCCTCCACCTACTGCCTATGCCAATTGTTTCACAGGGTGCTGATTGGGATTCTGTATCGGGGTCTACAAGACAGCTTGGGGTTTAGAGAGCATAGAACCATGGTTTTTGAGAGATTAATGGTGGAGATTTTCTGGCCTGGGTTAAACCGTATTTACTTGTGCTGAAGACACCTGAAAACCCACTTTGACATCATGTTTTGTACTAAGAACCCACTTACCATTATTGATTGGATTGAATTCCCTATTCTTCTTTTTGGAGAAATTATGTGAATCATCTTCAATCCAGCCTTTCTGTATCCACTGCCTCCGCATGTGGCCATAAAAATATTTACTAAATCTTTGAAATATTTATTTTGTTGGTTATATATTTTTTTAAAATATGTTAATTATAATATATTAATATATGTCATGGGGGCTTCACTCAATAAACCTCTATCATAGCATGTTCATTCGTGGAATATGAAACAATACCCCTAATTTCACTAGATATTGGAAAATACCATCAAAACCGTTTTTTTAACCCCCTCCCAATATGCCTTCCCAATTTGAAAAAACCCCTATTTTCACTAGATATTGTATGTATCAATTTTTTCATTAACATTTTTTTATACCCCTTTATATTTCTACCTAGTATAATGATATGATAGCCTTCTTATGATCCCACATGCATTCTACAATGCACCTTACTTCTTTCGATGTATATTGTGGATGCACATTACTTCACCCACAATGCAATTACTCAGCCACATATCATTATGATTTGCAACATCTAATGGTATAATGAAGAGATAGGAGATCACTCCTTGTATGTCACTAGAGCCAATGCACATAGTACAACATTTAGATTGCATGTTGCAGTTCCCAAATTGTTGACTAAGCTTGTTGTGGGCTAGGTATCCAAGCTCCCAGGGCCTTTAACAAGCTCTAGGAGGTTGACTAAACCTCCCAAGGCTTGCAATAGGTACGAGTATTTGGGTATTCAAGCCCCCAAGGCCTATTGAGGGCCTATAACAGGCCCTGGAGGCTTAGAGCCACCCAAGGCTATTGGTAACAACTGGCTAAGTGCTATTGGGGTGGCTATTGGTAACAACTGGCTAAGTGCTATTGGTAGCAATTGGTTGTCAATGACCACTGACTCTCGACTATGATCGACTAGAAACCCACTTCAACACAAAACCCCCTAGCCTCAAGCATGCCTCAACACACGATCTCCCTGTGTACTGGTACGCTCGAGCCTTGCCTCAACCTGATTTCTCATCCGGTCGTGATCCCGCCATCTCCATTTGGAGGATATTTGTCAGCCCGCCCATATAAAAAAGATCCCTATGTATTTTTGTATTGTTACATTAAATAAAAAAAACCCTTTGCCCCTTAATATATAATCAATATAATTTTTAGGTTTCCATGAATATTTAATACAGCAATATGAATGAACGTGGTATTATATTGCCCTCTAGTGAAGCCCCCATGATATATGTATGACCTATATATTATATTAATATGCAATATATTACATTAATGTTACAAATTAATCACAGTTTCATGTGTTGAATCAATGTTAAAAACAAATTGTAATAAAATTTATATAACTTTTATTATTATGTATAGAACAAGGGATTTCTATAATTAGAAGAAGTTCACAACTTAAATTGTCACAAAAACTATATAACTTTTATTATTACTTATAGAACAAGGGATTTATAATTAGAAGAAGTTTGCAACTTAAATTGTAATAAAAACTATATACCTTTTATTATTACTTATAGAACAAGGGATTTCTATAATTAGAAGAAGTTCGCAACTTTCTAAAATAAAGTCTTGTAATAATTATGATGAAAAATGAGGCCTACTTTACCTCTATATATTGGTCAAGAAGCTCTTAATGAACTCAATTTTAAAATATATTGTACCCTCCTTATATGGTGGTTATTGGGGACTTACATGGTAGCTAGAGTTAATAATTTGAAGGAAAGATGTAGAATCTTTTGGAGCTTATAGATTAAGTTGATATGTTGGCTCTAGTTACCCCTTGAAAATGCATGGTTTGTTTCAAATTTTCACAGGACTTTCTTCTCTCACCAGCACACCTGATCCTTGGAGTTCAGTCGGAGGCCATGCACCTTGTTCGAACTTATAACCTGTGGACTTCTTTTCATCTGGGGCAAGGTTACAGTTGTAGAGAACCATTAAGGGCTTGGTGGATACTTTCATAGAGACATATATATTTCACCATGAGGTTCCTCTTGGGCACACTTGACACTCATTTCAGCCTTGTTCTTAGGTTCAACATAGCCACATGAATAGAGGATCAACAATAAGATCAAGACGTAAAAGAGGAGCATCCTACATTACAAGATTTACAGCACATGGATCATGGTAATCCCACATAATTAATTAGTAACCCATATACATATTAAACTCACATAATTAATTACTAATCCATTTAAACCACAATCCCTCAATCTTAATTTTCTTTCCAGTAAGTTAATATTTGATGGGACCCGGTAATGAAAAATTGCAATGTTGACAATGATTTTTTACAATTTACTAAATTTGACACTGCATGTGTATTTAGAGACCCCCTAGGTCAAAATTTAGTAAATTATAACATTGTTGATGGATATAAATACCCTTGCAATGTCACTCAACAACTAGAAAATTACAATTTTGACAATGAAATGTTACAATTTACAAAAATTTTGCACTGCTAATTCTGCAGTGCCAAAATTTAGTAAATTGTAACAATTCATTGTCAAAATTGTAATTTTTCATTGTCGGTGTGACACAATTAAAAATGACTAACATAAACAACTAATTCATATTCTTGTAATTAGTCATTTTTACTTCTTCACTAAATTAGTCATTTACGTTAGTCATTTTTAATTTTGTCACTTATTATCTAGTCATAATTTTTAACCTCTGTCTAAATTAGTTAGTTAAGTTAGTCAGTTATAGTTGGGTCACCTGAAATTGCTCAAATTTGGTAGTAAATCACTTGAAAAAACTGTGGTGACTAACGTTTTTAGTCACATAGTTACTAATTTCTCATTTTGTACTAGTTTTCTTTCTTATTGTATTTTATTAACCTTCCAAGGCCTCCATAGCTTGAATTCCCTCCAATAGAATCATCACAATTCAAATTAGGGAGATATTCCCAAGAATGCCACTTTTCCAACACTTCCTAGCCCTCCTCTTCCATCAATTCGAATGGGGGAATATTGAATACCATAACTCCCCTTGTGTGCCTTCTTGGAGACTATTTTTATCCCTGACATGTCATATATGTCATATGTCAGCAATCAGGTCTGAAACTTGTCACAAGAATCATAGAATCTTCATCATTGTTGTCATAGAAGTTAGGGAATCTAAATCCAACTATCACAATGCTTCTAATATGCCTCTTTCTCTTCCATGGGAGTTACTCTTCCACTCTAATTCGACCCTCATATAATCATGCCATGAATAATGCCTCTCCAACTCCCACAAGAATGTTAGACTCCACCTTGGATTCGAATGGGTGAGAATAGGATGCCATGTGGCATGAAGAATATTTCCTTGTATGGGTCCCACACCATCTATGTGCCCTCATGGCCAAGTTCCACCTTATTTTCTTATTATAATTATTTATTTAGCCCCTTTAATATATATTTGACAATATAATGACCATTTGGGGTCTTATATATTCCTTATTCCAAGTCTAAATGTTTCCACCCTAACATATGGAACTAGTAGATTGGCGGAAATTTCCCTTTATGAGATTTACTTGGATGGGGACATTACACATTGGTGCATATTTTATTGGTCACTTCATGCTTTTGTGCAGTTGAAAAGTGGTGGTCTACATGCTTGGATGGAAAAGCACTTTCATGCTCCTTTGGTGAGGCACCTTCCTTATGTACATTTGTATGATGTTGAAATGTACTTTGATGACCTATCTTTTGGACTTACGATGTTTGGAAGGATTCTAATTAGAGAGTGGGATCCTGGCATCTCCCACCTTTGTGTAAAAATTTTTGCTACTTTTCTCATTGATGGAATGCGCCAGTTATGAGATCCTAGCATTCCACACTTGGTTGAAATAATTTGGAGGATATTGTACACCTCCTACTTTGATGTATTGTTTTGGGACACCTTGTGCATGATAGGAATGCACAAGAATTGGGACATGGGAATCCCACATTTTGATTTATATGTTTTCACATTATGTAGTGATGGGATGTGCAAGTGTTGTGACCCTGGCATCCCATCATTGCTAGATTGGTTCTTGATGATATTGTGCACTAAGAGGGTGGACAAGAAGTGGGACACGGGAATTTTTTATCATGTGTAGCTCATTGGGAGCACATTTTTGTTGGTTGGATTGGGTTCATCTTTCCAGAAAATGGTGATTTTTTCCTACATGGAAAACATATTTTTTTATGGGTTTTTGTTTTTCTTGCAGGGTGTTATGATGACTTCCATGTGATTATTATGCATTACACAGGAGAATATATATTGCACCTTGTATTCTTGAGGATCAATTGGGATCTTGGTATTAGTTTTCATTGGTCTCCACACTAAGTGCATGGTTGGATCGTAATAGAACAATCTGTTGGGAGAGTTCATGAGCAACTTATAATCAGATTGGTGCAGTAGAAGTATGATGGATCACGATGCTTAGTTGAGTTGGATTTTATTATTGATTGAGGACAAGAAATATTAGGAGGGGAGGATTGTCATGTTCCCTCATTGATTATTAGTTGAAGGAGTTCCTATCCCACGCAATACCTTGGGATGAGAAGGAAATTTCATTCACTTGGGGTTAATTATGAAGTTAAGGCATTAATTAGTTAGGAAATTTAATTTTATTTTTATCCTAAGTTTAAAATGAACTTGGTAGAATTAATTTTTATTCATTAGATATTTTTATTTTGGAATAAAGTGCATAATACTCCACAAGTGTGCCTTAGAAGATAAGGTTGGCTAAGAGATAACTTGCAAGACAAGAAAATATAAAGCAGTCAAAGAAAGGAAAGTAGGAAAAGGATAACAAAGCATACTGAAGGACAAAAGTATGACAAAGCAGAAAAGTAGGACAAAGGCAGAAAAGCAGGATAAAGCAGAAAAGCAAGAAAAAGAAGGACAAAGCAAAAAAGTAGGGTAAGGTAGAAAATAGGGAAAAAATAGGATAAGGTAGAAAAGAAGGAAAAAACATGATAGAAAATAAAAAGCAAAAGCAAAGAGCAAAGCAAAGCAGAAAGAAAAGCGAAGCGGAAAGTAAGGAAAAATCTAAAGCAAAAAGAAAGGAAAAAACTAAAGCAACAAGCAAGCAAAAAGCTAAAACAGAAACCAAGGAAATTGATAAAGCAAAAAGAAAAGAAACCTTATCCACTACATGAGGGAGCATTAAGCTATATTAATAGCTCAAAATGTCACCTCAATATATAAAAGAAGGATTCCAACTCCATTTCACATATTTTGATCATTTGTGATTTGAATTGAGTGCAATATTTCCTCATTGATCATAGAGATGTGACCCTAGTCCTAGCTGAGAGATGTGCCCCATGATTCTACTTAAAGGATGATGAAATACATTCTTCATCACTGATTCTATTGTAGGTCCTGAAGTACAATCCATTGGTTGGTGTTCTCGTTGTGTGGTTCAAATCCTTCATTCAGTAGGAACAATGTTGGAGGGTCGAAATGGAGATTTTGGTTTTGACATTTTTGAGAATTTTTGGATGTTTAGACATGTTCCATTTCATTCCATTGATTAGGAAACAATTTTTTTCTCATAAAAAAAGGTGTCTGTATGAGCATGTTATGGCCATTTTACTAGATCCGGGGTTCCAGCTGTGAAGAATGCACCCTTGCTTTTATGTATGGTTTGGTGAATGCGCCCATGAGCATATATTGATTCTTGGTGTGCCTCCCATGATAATACAACATCCCTTATTCATCCTACAGATCATATCAAGTGGTTATGCCTCCCATTCTCATTCTTATCTAAAGCATTCTCCTCCATTTATTGTAAAATCCAAGATTCTTGAATTTCTATGTAATCTGAGCCATGAAACTTCTCAGTTGCTTACTTAATAAAATAAGTTATTTTTCTTCTCTATTTTTAATTCATTTATGAATTATATCAATCCTTAATAAGTATAATTTTATATCCTTAGAATCTATTTGGATTGACTTTTCTCAAGACTAGCTCTTTAGCATCTTGTAATTCACTAGTTTTCCACGATTTGCAATATTTAGAGCTTAGAGTAACTATTTTCCTTTATGAAGGTTGTTGTATTTTTTTAACTTCCTATATAATCCATCACAATCAAAAAATCAGAGAGTCGTGACCATATCTGGTTTTTTGAGTCCATGATTATCAAGACTAGATCATTGGGCACCCGAATTTGACTAGTTTTGCAGTTTGTTTAATTAAAAATTCTTTGTATGCTCAATTTCACTTCTGTTAGTTGTGATGAGTCCTTGATAAATTTATGAATATTATACCACCATCATATTCATAATTCATGACCATATTAGTCTGTTTGGAAGATTCTGGAAACAAGCTAGTGGAGCAATCTTAGATAACGTTCTTTCTCCCTTTACCTCCAAACATTTCCAGATCCTCCAAAATCATTAGTAAATCTTGTACACCATCAAATTACAGGTTTAATGACCTTCCATACACCTCTAGTTTATTTCAAGTATAAGTGGAAGAGTTTAGTAGGAATATGTTGGTGTTCTTAGGGAGCTTTGGAGTAGACTTCAGCCTGGCTGATGTTCAAAACATAAATGGACCCACTAAATTATCCTTAGAAATCATAATATGGGCATGATGATTCTTTCCTCACTGCTTCACACTTCCCAATACATTTTGAAGTTCCAAAAGTGTCCTTCAGTCAATCTTTGGGTCGGTTAATCACCGACCAAGACTAGTTTCACCTTAACTAGTTTTGAAGACTAGTTTATGTTATGCAATTTTCTGATTTTAATCTTTGAATTTGAGTTGAAATCCTCTGAGATCAGATCAAGGATATTACACATTGGATATGCAAAAGTGAACTTTCCAAATAGAAATTGTGCAATGTTTATATAAAAAATCTATAGGATCCATAGGATCTTTGTTGATGCTTGTGCTCTAGAGTAATTTGTTTCACAAGACACAAATTGTGTGGTATTTTTTCATTTGTAGCTAGAACTTGTTTCTTGTATCCTGCTGTAGAAATATTTTCACAATTTTATTATAAAGTTGCCCGATTTCTTTGACGGATTTGCAAAGAGTGAAGGGTAGAGAAGGGTAGAAAAAAGGAATATATGATGAATATATTTCAGTATTTGGAAAGTTGTATTGAAGCAATATAATTAAGGTCTAATGTGTATGCCAAATTCAATTTCCTAAAGTGTAGTTTGACACGCTATAAATCAATACGATTCTGAAAGATAGAACATAGTTGTTGATGTTCATACTCAGCTATATGTTTTAACATCATACATGGATTTTTTCCATATGTTTTCACAGTTTGCCTAGAAGTGCAATTTGACAATCTATGCATGGAAGGGATGTTGAAAGCAATAAAAGATTTAGTAATTCCCTATGGCATTGTGTATTGTAACACAAGACATGAATTTCGTTTAAATAATCGAAATTCTTTTTCTCTATACATTATGTCTAATTTTCCAAATGAAGATAAATATAATCTAATGTTTGATGCAATGGTTTGATTATTTTGTACATTTGTTAATGGTATCAAAAGACATGTTAGATATTGACTAGTATAATAGGAATCAAATACATTAAACACAATATCAATATTTTCTATGTTTATCCAAAAATGGTCAAACATAGAAGTAGCAATTGTTGTTGTCTTTGTTGTCTTTAGTTTGAATCCATTGCTTCACATAAATGATTATAGGGTTTTTTAGTTTGTGCTATTTTGCAACGTGTCAATGTTGAAATTACCAACAATCAAGGTTTGGGTCTTTTATTTTCTACCCATTAGGATTGAGTCCAAGAATCCAAGGAGACTATCAACTGGTAAATGGGGTCTATGGTAAATATTCAATAGTCTAAAAGAAGAATTTTTTACTCTAAATCTAGTGAGAATTGCTTATGTGAATTTTGTTGCATGGTCTTATGAACTATCAATCATTATGTTTCTTTTAGACATGTGACAAGACCATGCAAAGAGAATGTTGAAAGGAAATTGTACTTATTTTCCAACATAGTTTGTCTAAGGACAAAATGGAAATGAGTTTCTTGTAAGCATAAAAGATATGCTTGCATCAACTATTTGACATTGAAAATATTTTCCATGTTCAATAGGAGATTACGTGTGTTCAATGAAAATACAAAAAGTCATTTTGTTTTTTAATTGAATGGAGTCCATATTCAGGTCGCTATGAAAATCCTCACAACAGATCTAAGAGATTATGTATACCTCACAAGAGTAATTATGATTAAGCAGGAAAATAGAATAAGAGTGAACAATATAGTATAATGAGCAACATAATAATATGGTAAAGTAGAACTCGGATAGAAGCAATAATACTTCACACACACTAGTTAATTAATCACAATATGGACAAATAAATAGTACAATGGTAGAGAGGATTCGAATGCCTAAGGTGGCAATTCGAATTAGCCTCTCAGAGTGATCATAAGATCAATAGAGTGTCATCGGAGCACAACTAGGCATCCTCATGATCATCACTGGAGTCATCAATGCTCAAGTAATTGTCAACCATCAGTCAAACTGAGTCTGGTAGGTGTAACTGAGTGTAACTAAGTGTAACTGAGTGTAACTAAGTGTAACTAAGTGTAACTGAGTGTAACTAAGTATAAACAGAAGACAACTGGACTGGTAGGTGAAGGAGGGTGAGTTGCTTCCTAAAATAAAGGAAGAAGGGAGCATTAATAAACTGGAGGGCTAAAACTGAATAGTGAGAAGGTCTTGGGTGTTGGCTAACTGAGGGCTAGGTGCTAGACTGATGATTGGGATGCATGCAAACCCTAGAATGCATGCAAACCCTAAAAGTGCATGCATGCCTGAAAATGTAAAGGATCAAAATACTGGTGGGAATAGGATGGAGTATAGGAATATCCTAACACCCCCCCTTAATCCATCCTGGGACTTAGTAACTAAGACCAAAGGTCACCCAATACAATGATTAATAATAGTCAATAAACCAAGGAAGTGGGAAAATTTCATGGGAAACATACCCCCTCCTCAAAAAACAGACTGTAAGGCACACACAAAAGATTAAATGCTCCAAACTCAAGTAGGTGTGATGCTTGGTCATATGTCTGGAGGTATCTTCTTCTTGGGAAGAAGTGGATGATGCTCAAAAAACATGTGTTTGTACTTGCTCTTCAGATCGAATGTGATGAGAACAAATCCAAAAGTATGAGGATGATCCTTGAACCTCTGATTCGAATCAGCTGAGGTAGGATCAAAATCATGAATATGCAGTTAGTCTTTTGTCTTCTCCTTCGAACCATCATGGGTGAGATTATGCCAAAAAGAACCATCAAATAATAATTGCTTGAAATCCAAATCAGATTTAAGACTTGAAGAATAGTTTCTTGAGATCTCCTTTGAAGCTATAGGGGTGAGATCAAAACTATCATATGCATGAGAAATTATCCCAAGTGAATGGAAATGGTTTCTTGATATCTCCTTTGAACCATAAGAGGTGAGATCAAAACCAATGGATGCATGGGAAATTATCTCAAGCGGGTGGCAATGGCCATATTCTTCAATAACCTTCTGAAAGCATGTGCTAATGATCATATAGTAGTAAATAAGAGATGATTGCTTGAGAGGAGCGAATGCATTACCTCCAATAGTTGATTTTATCTCTGAAATAATCATGTGATCATGATGCAAACCAACAGACTCTGGTGCAAGAGAGGATTTAGGACCTTCTGTAATATCTAGAGTGTGAGCTGGCATAGAAAGAGAAGAAAGTTGGAGCATGAGTGGAGAATCTGCAAGTTCTTTGTCAACAACTTCAATATGAGATGATACTGGCTCTTGATCTGAGAGACCATCAAGGGGAGCGAATCCATTACTTTCTAATGGATTGGGACCAATCCCTTCATTCTTTCTACCAAAACTTTCATCCAAGTGAGCCCATAGCTCTTTTGGAGTTTCAATATCAACGAATTGGTTTGTCATGTAAAAAGGCATAGCATACATCATGGCTGCACAAGCTCTGTCACCATTATTTAACAAGTCAATCTTTTCTTCAGAGGATTCAAACTCTCTTTCAAAACAATAATCAAAGAGACCATTTCTCTTCAAATGTGCTAATATATTCGATTTCCATTCATCATAGTTGAATAGAGAAAGAAGATCACATTTCAATGGAGAAGGAGTAGGGATTTCTTCTGAATACATTGAAGCTGTAGAATACCTGCAAAAACAATATAGAATAACTGCAACTGCTATTGCTGCAAAAATGCAGAAACTGCTGCAATTGTTGCACTCGAAATGTTGGTAATAACTTGCAAAAACCTCTCAAGAATGGAGATAAACAATAATCTCAACATGCTCTGATACCATGTGAAAATCCTCACAGCAGATCTAAGAGATGATGTATACCTCACGAGAGTAATTATGATTAAGCAGGAAAATAGAAGAAGAGTGAACTATACAGTATAATGAGCAACATAATAATATGGTATAGTAGAACTCAGATAGAAGCAATAATACTTCGGACACACTTGTTAATTAATCACAATATGGACAAATAAATAGTACAATGGTAGAGAGGATTCGAATTCCTAAGGTGGCAATTCGAATTATCCTCTCAGAGTGATCATAAGATCAATATAGTGTCATCAGAGCACAACTAGGTGTCCTCATGATCATCAGTGGAGTCATCAATGCTCAAGTAACTGTCAACCATTAGTCAAACTGAGTCTGGTAGGTGCAACTCAGTGTAACTAAGTGTAATTGAGTGTAACTGAGTATAAACTGAAGACAACTGGACTGGTAGGTGAAGGAGGGTGAGTTGCTTCCTAAAATCAAGGAAGAAGGGCACATTAAGCAACTAGAGGGCTAAAACTGAATAGTGAGAAGCTACTGGGTGCTGGCTAACTGAGGGCTAGGTGCTGGACTGATGAATGGGATGCATACAATATGCATGCAAACCCTAGAATGCATGAAAACCCTAAAAGTGCATGCATGACTGAAAATGTAAAGGATCAAAATACTGGTGCGACTATGATGGAGTATAGGAATATCCTAATAGTCGCAAAGATGCAAGGTTTTTAAGTCTATTTATTTCTATACCTACTTTGGAAAAAGTGAAATTTTTTTGGTTCGAATTTTCTAACAACATAAATAGATCATATGTTTTTGACTTGAGAAAGTTCAGTGTATACAAGTCCATGTTGTCTGATTCCTTTCAGATCAATTGTCAATTTGGACACTGTGAGTCCTTGTGCTCTATGTATTGTTCATGCACATGCTAATTGAATAGGAAATTGTTGTCTAGCAATAGTATTTTTATTTCCAAGTGTTATTCGCATAGATATTGTTTTGATGGCAGTTAAATTTAGCATAATGTCAAATGTATAGAGAAGTTAAATCATAGACCATTTTTAAATTCCAATTCTTGGATCTAGGAACTCTATCCATATGACATCATTTGGAGATTTTGCATAATATTTAAAAATGTCTTCTTCTCCATTTACCAAACCGACCTGAATTGCATAGTTTCCTGCAACTAATTCAACACGCATATTTTTCTTAAGTGAAATTTGTGGTAGGCAAACAAATTGTTTTCTGGTCAAAGCTATGTTTTTCAATTGAGTCAATTTTGCTATCTTGTGCTACTAGTGTAAATGTTTCTGATTTAATAATTGACAACATTCTATTATTGTAGTGATGAACATCCTTGCTCTTGTATAAAATATATGCAAAATTTGGATCATTTGGTGGTTTCTTATAGCAATCCTTGTTTAATAATTCAATATCATTGTTTGTTTGACAACATACTCTAGTTTTGTTTAGGATTGTCACAAATACCTTTTCCTTTTGTTTCATGACATCTTTCATCTCAAAAAACCCGATTTTATCCTCCCAAAAGGTATATGGTATTTTCTCTTGATAGAGTATTGGATGTTCAAATATCCAATGTTACGGAGAAAAAATTCCTATGGCTCGGGATAGATCACAACAGGTAGATGGACTCAAGAAATCAACTCACTTCCCAACATATGCTATATAAATGTAAATGCTAATAAAAAAAATAAAGGACCTACCTCAATCAGACGTCTAAGGAAGAATTTCATTGAGCTTTCAAATCACAACACTTGAATCTGCAGCTTAGCCTCAACAATAAACACAAACAAGTGCATGTGATATATAAAAGAGGTCAGCATATACAATAGCATAATGCATGATATATATAAGCAAATGTACGCAATGATAATAAATGATCATTCACAATATAAATGGACGAGAAAATGATTATTTCTATTAATATAAACAAGAAGTACAAGATACAACCTCCTGTCGGAAACTCATCTGAACCAAGAATTGGGTCCCTACACCACTTCAATCCCCCATACAATGAAAAACACATGAGTAAAAGAACAAATCTTTCACAATATATGAAAGAGTTTGGGAGGTGAACATAAATGGTTCACAACAACTAGGATCAATGGATGTAGACTCAAGCAATATCAATCAAGGAAAAATTTCAATAGAGATTCAATGCTCTTATCTTTCCCCTCCTTCCATGCATCACAATAGCTCAATATATAACCCTCCAAAGGCAAGTGAAAGGTTAAATCAAGTCGTTTCAAGATACATGGAGGGCCAAAGGTCACAATGGCCTCTTTTTGTAGTGAAAAATATATATTTTACTCCCATTTACCAAAAATGTCGATGTACGTTGGCTGTAGTGATCCAACCTGCATGTAGGTGAGTTGTCTTGAAGCCGCTCACGTATAGAAGGAAAGGTATGGAAAAATGGGTTCAAGGAGAACCAAAAATATGGTTTTGAGTCTACAAATGGGTAAGGGAGGCCAAGGAGTGCTAATACTCACAAGGTGGAAAAATACAGTGTAACAAATGCCCCCTAATGTGTAAGGTTAGAGAAGGTACTACGATGGCCGAAATACGTTACAAATCTCAGAAGTGGAGTGATGGAGACACAAATGGAAGGAGTGGCCCACTCGTCACAATACAATGATATCTTTGTGTACATATCAATATAATACATAGCAATATGATACAATGGCCATGAATAGAAAGTACATAGTGAATACATGTCATGAATGGTCATAGCCATGACCCATATACAGTAAGATATGGTCTCCTACTAAAGGGGAAATATCTGATGCAGACTGATGGTACAAATTGCTGATGTATGAGAACAATATCTCATAGGTACAATCATGATCATAAGTAGCATATACTGAATGCAACTCAAGTCTGAGGTCTTCTACACAAACAATCTACGGTGCATGCCTCATCAAGTGAATAAGGCTACTGATGTCGAACCCGATGTGACATCCTTTGATTACCAGTCATTGACGTATACTGTCAACAGACGCGAGATAACCTACCAATGATAAAAATGGGTACCAAGGCACTGAGTACATTCACCAAGTGCAAATAAATGTGTTGAGGTCGAACACTTGACAAATCCATCGATCAGTGGACATAATGAATTCCCAGCTATTGATGGCGAGAGGACCTACCACTGTGTTGTTGCTGCAACATCCTTCACCGAATTTTTGAAAATGTTGGGGCCCCTCCTTCTACATTGTTTGTAACAAATGTTTCTCTTTTCTTTGAAGCTTATCCTACTCCATTTTCGAAAACTTCAACACTTGTTTTCCAAAGAAGGTCGTCATCCAAAATTTTCTAAGGAAAAATCACTTTTAGCCTTTGGCGCGAATTTTAATCATAACTCTGCCACTTCGGTGCAAATATTAACCTTAAGTCCGCCTCTTCGGCGATAATCACAACCGTAATTCAACCAATTTTTGGGCTTCTTGCGAAGCTTTTAAACTTAACTTGTCTGTAACTCGCGCAAAACTTAACAATAAGATTGCCGCTTTTGGTGCACTATAAGGACTCATTTTTTGGACCTGTTAACACCCAAAAAGTGCTCACTAGCTCATTTCCTTATTCACATGACCCATTTGTCCACTTTTCCACCATTTGAGCCTCTAAAACCATCAAAAGGTCACCAAAAGACCATAATACAGCTCTTTTTCCCCTCAAAATGAATATTTTTCCTCAAAAAGCATAAAAAACCCTAAAAAATGGTCCAAAATTCCCAAAAATATTAAAAAGGGAATAAAAATATTCAAAATATCCAAAAAAGGAAAAAGTAGGGAAAAAGGTACCTAAACCATGTTGGTCAATACCATTGGTTTCCTCAAAACCATAATGGTATTCCCCACCACCAAAAACTATAAAAAGGTAGTAGGGACTCCTCACTTTCCATCCATCCATCATCCTATCCTCATGCTGTCAAAATCTCTCATGAGACTTTTGGCCATTTTCAGCATCTTGGAGAAGAGACCATTGGAGCTTGGAGCTACTCACCCTTGGAGTTGCTCAACACAAATCCTCACCATTTGAGGTATCTTAATACAAAATCTATATTCTTTTTATTTCTTGTTTCCATGAATCATTTTTAAATTTATTTGTTATATGCACATGTTAGTTTAGATTTAGATTTAATTCATAATTGTTTTCTTTGCTTTCTATATTGAAACTGCTATCACATTGTTGATAGGTTCCCATCGCAAAAAGCTTGGTTGCAAAACCAAGCCAACAGGACCCACTATGGTGCAAGTCTTAACCCTATGGTGGCCACCTGTGCCGCAATTGCTAATGACATCTCGGGTGCTTTGGCGCATGATTTAACCCTAAAAGGGATGTTGATATGGAAACCCATTAGATCTTTCCTCACGACTCTATGGCGCATCTTTTGTTGGCACACAGGTTGTGACCAAATCCTCCACCGATGTGCAAATTTTATCCCCAAAATGGCCGAAATTATAACCGCGCTTCATCCTTTGACATAGCCCATGAGTTTAATTTTCGAAGCAATTCATCATCGCACGATTTAAGACTAAGACATCCACTACGAGTGCAAAACTTTACAATAATATTGTCGCTTTGGCGCAAAAGTTGATTTGGGTATATGTGCGAATACGGAGTTGGTGGGGTCATTAGTGCGGCCATGTGTCATTTTAATTTCCCTTTTTCATTGAGCCTCGTGCTCATCAATCCGCCAACCTTTCAAGTACGTGAAGTTAATGCTTCCCCTATATGAGCGCATAGGATGGGGTTTGGGAAATTCATACCACCACTTTTGACAAAAGACATAGCTCGCCATTGGATTTCTATTTGGACCACCATTTGTTTTGGAATGCCCGCTAGCCACTAGGAGATACCACAAAATTGACAAGTAGTTGCTCTGTCCCTCCCTTTTTTATGTTATCCTAGGTTCTTAGCTTGAATCATACTCCCTTTTCGTAGTTTTGTTGCTATATATATGCCGAAGGAAACCCATACATGTTAAGTGGGTAGTTTTCATTTCATACGATGAGAACACGAAGCCATTCTATGCAAAACAGAGCCCGGAAGGCCCTATCCCCTCATCCACGTCTCGGTCTTTTCCCACTGTTGCTTACTCGACGTCCTAAGTAAGACTTCTTATGCTGCAATCCCATTGATAAGGAAAACACTCCTTGAAATTTCCGTTTACAGCTTCACAGTTGTAGCCTACTCGCATAGATCATGCTCCATGCCCAAACTTGTATCTAACATCCCGAATAACAAAATTGTTTGTACCAAATCCAGGTTTTAGAGCCAAAATCGCCACAAAAATGTATGAAGAAAGCCTCTTGGCCCGCACTAGTAGCACCATGACTAACCCTGCATTCGTTTGTAAAATCTTGCGGTAGCAGAACGATAGCTATATCGTCATCTAGTTAATTGTTTTCAAAACAGCTTTCATATCATGAAAATGCACATTCCCGAAATTTTTTGGATGCTCTGCTAATGTTTGGAAAATCATTTAGTTAAAATCCAACTTTGTCATGTTTTTCACAATTTGTAGGAAGTATTGCGTTCAATAATTGCTAAATTTCTACATACTCCTTATTTGTGCTACCCGGCTCACCACAGGTTTGACATGCATAGAAAGTCAGCAAGGAAGAAGGCCGTACAAAAGGTTGAGTCAGATTCGGACATAGAAATCCTACTGGATACCTCACTTGAAACCATGTCACTGATACACAAGCTACCACAAATGTACCCCTAGGAAGCTCTGCCCCAGAGTTTCAGTGGGGTGACTTATATAGATTCATTAGAGATCAAAACAACTCTCAAAACCCCATAGAGGACGCTATGGTATATGTAAATATCAGAAGGTCTTGTATCCATAAGGTAGCAACTCATCCTAAGTTATTCCCATGTTTTGAAGTGCTTGTCTGGCTGATCCCTCATGTGAAGATTGACACCAGTTTTATAAATTTTAAGAATGGAATGAACCTAGCATCTTTTGCTCCTAAGCATATCATGGCTACCTACAGATTTCCCCTAGCTATGGCTTGTTTAGATAATGAATGGATAGCAGAACAGCTCATGGACCCACTGGACACCTCCAGGAAAATGATGATAGTCGACAGACAAATAAGGAGGAATAATAATGAGTATGAGAGCAACCTCCTAAAGACTCCTTATAGACTCATCGTTTTGATGTTGAGTTGAATATTTGGTATGCCAAATGGAAATATCTTTAAGCTTGGATGGGTACCAGTAATATTCCATATAGCTATGCATGGTACCATCTTTAATTGGGCTCATATAATTTCAGACAGCTTGGTCTCACAACTGACTGTTTCCCAAGGAGGAATGACTCAGAAGAAAGCGAAATTCTTTATGTCCTCATCCTTGATAGACTGCCTGCTAAGCAAACACACCTTCCCTGACTTGGGTTGCTCATGGAACAGAAAAGAGACAAATCTCTTCATGGCCTATCAACTCACATGGGAAATCAAGTATGCGGGTTATTACAAGCAGGTTTGCGAGAAACTCATCATGCCTCTATACCAACTTATTTTTGTAAAGGAACCAGATTGCATGTCAGAGAACGCCATGCCCATTATCGAAGCGTTTGGTGATTATTACCATGGTATGGAAGGTACCTATATTTGAATGAGTGGAGGATCCGTAGCTCCCTTTTTGCTTCCTAGATATGCTACAGATTTTGTAATACACATGGAAGTCGTAAGGCAACTCTTCAGTGTCGGGGAAATCAATAGAGTTCTACTTGAAAGGAAGAAAGGGATATATCCGCCAATTCCTTTCACTATTGGCCCATACAGCCTCCTGAGGGCTAGAGAAGGAGAAAACTATGTCCAAGATTTAGACATCTTCCATTTTGGTACAAAGGTTTTCAGAAGGCATGATCCTTGTGGTAAAGTTGCTGAACATATTATTGATGTCAAACCCAGCTTCGAGTATGCCCATCTTATGGACCAAGAGGAAGAGTTTTTCCATAGTGCTCGGAACTGAACGGAATTAGGCAAGCGCTACAAGAAGAAACGTGGAAACAGCTCTAACCGTAGGCCTATCGGCCTAATCCAAAAGGAGCAGGAAGCATCAGTGTCCCAATCAGGAGATTCGACAGGAATAGAACAAGAGGAAGATGGCAGGATATTACGGGAACAAACTATCAAACATCAGCAAGATCAAGAAGCAGCTAGGATTCAAAATGAACAAGCTTCCCAGTTTCGACAAGAAGAGGTAGCAAGAATCCAGAGAGAGTAGGCTATTCAATTGCAGTAGCAAGAAGAAGCTGCTAGAGCACAGAGAGAGCAGGAGAAAAAAGATTTCGAAGAAGAGGCTACTAGAATCCAGAAGGAGGAGGAAGTAAGGGCCCAAAGAGAAGAAGAAGATAGAATCCTCCAGGAACAGGCTACTAAACTGCAAGAAAAAGAAGAAGAGAGGATCTTGTTGGAGGAGGCAGATAGATTACAAGCAGAATTAGAAGGGATAGCTGAAAGACAAGAGGGGGAGCAGGTTGAAAGAACTCCTGAACAAAACTCATCCAGTCCACGGGCTATGGATTTAGGTATGTCAGAGATAGACCAACTGGGGATAGCTCATGAAGGGGTTGTTTCTACTGAAGAATTAGCATTGACCCCATACAAGCCCAGAAAGCAATGCTAAGGGGCCAACCTAGATTTCGTCTATTTTCATGAACGGAAGAAGGCTATCATTGACGGAAGAGTAAGGAAAATGGAAATTGGGGAGGACTTATATGAATTCAAAGTATTGGAGACCACAATAGTCCAAGGGATTGTGTCACGTCCCCTCCCATTCTACCAGCTAGATGGAGAGGATCGTGAGGTTAAACTGGGCATCCAACCCCATACATTGAAAAGAAGCATTCAAACAATCATTCAGATATTTAAATAGAGATATGAAGATGCATAATTATCATAAATCACAGCGGAATTTATTTATGAATTACACAATCTTCACACATTCATAATATTCATCAAATGGTAATTGCCAATTTAATGCACAAGAGAATACTTATCTTATACAGAAGTAGTCCCACGCAACTGGCTATGCAACTGCAACGTTCCACCCAACCGTAGGCCAGTGTGCTCCTCAATCTCTCAGCACCACTGCCACCCCCGAGCTGGGCATGATCTCTACAAGGAACCAAGGAACAGCAGACTCACACATATCCAAGCATACACCAAAATGAGCCAAGCCAATCTACAATTGGGTTTATCAGGCTGCTAGGAGATGGAAAGGAAGAGTTGCTAAGCTAGTGAGCTCCAGCACAGAGCCAGGGATAACCTTGCAAGATCTATCTAGCTTGGCACCCACAATACCTACACACCCAGCACAAGGAAGTATTCTTTTCTCTGCTATACAGTCCCTCAAGCCATACCTTCCCTATCTAGTGCTCTCAGGGTATGCATAGAAGAGTAACCAAAGCCCTCTTGATCTTCTTGAGAGGTTGTCTCCCCCACTAGGTTTATCAAGCTGCTTCTGTCCACTACCACTCCAAAACTTCAATTCACAGGTTCAAACCAAAAATGAGGATGCACACCACAGCAGAACACAACCATGGGGCAGGATAAAACGTTTTTACAGGTAGATGCATGAGATGGGGTTTCAGCTAGCTCAGCAAAACATGGGAACCCACAAAAACGAAATGGGAAGTTGGGGAATAACCCACGAAGCCAAATCCGTTTTTAGTAAAATGTCCAGGGTCAATTCGGGGCAAAAACGACCTCCCTCCTAGTCCCCAATTTGTGGCCTTCCTCTCCCAACTGTTATACCAGGAAAAAACGACTCCCAGGCATTGAAAAATGCAGGATTTTGATGAAAAACGTATATGGAAAAGACCCAGCTAACTCCAACTGCGTGAATGGGTGAAGACTGCCTATTCCCCATGGCTTTGGGCACCATTTCGTGGGTGTTTTCTTGCCCCACAAGCAAAAACATGAATTTCCATGTTGATGGCTTGCCCATGCACGAAAATGGCTTGCCCATACTTCTTCATTTCCAAGGCATTAACTGCCTTAACCAATTTCTTGGAAGAATTAAATGATTGGGTACATGAGACAAAATGGGTAGTTGGTGGTTCATGGGTTTCCCCATTGACACATGGATTAATACCATTGGCTCAAGGGTTTGAATAATTTCCCTCCCTTTTCCTTGTAGAGTTATGCCCCATCTCTTTTGTTGCATTGCATAGCCGGTTGTGGGTTTTTCATTAAAAATTCGAAATTACATGGTGTCTTATATACATTGTGCCCATCTCGCACAAGAACCATAGGCATCTATTTTAATTGTCGATATATAAACGCTAAATCAATGGTGGGGCCTTGGCCTTGAGCTCCTCACCATGATTAAATATCAGTATTTACATCATTTACAAAGGGGGGTCAAAATGGGGATGTGACAGATTGACATCGACCCTTCATTCCAAGCAGGATGCACTGTAGATTTAGCCAATGCAAGTAAAGCCAATACTGATCGGTTAATAGAAGAGGTAAAACATTACAGGGAGAAATGCTTCAAAATAAAAGCTGAGAGGAAGAATGAGGTGTTAGAAGCAAATGAATTTTAGATGAAACATAAAGAACTCGTGGAAGAGAAGTTAAGGATAACTTCGAAAGCTCTATGGCTTGAGAATGAGAAGAATTCACTGGCGATGTAGTTGGCTATTTTATAGGATGAACAAAATAACTTAAAAACTCGTATATCAGAGTTGGAGGAACTCAAGGCCAGCAGGGCTCAACAGGGTCATATCTTCAAACCTCAGTTTGAAAGGTTAATATAGGAAAAAGAGGAGTTAGTGAAACAACTCAAAGAGATAACAGAAAAAAGGCAGGATCTATCTACCTTCTGTAAGCAGGCCAGTGATATGCAGGGGAAGATACATCAATTGTTGGTATCCATTTCTGATGAAATTTGTGGGATGAAGGAAATGATCGCAAAGATGAAAACCATTGAGATTGAAGCACTTCAGAGTAAAGACAAGTTTGCTCAATGTGCGATCCAGATTAAGGAACAGTCGGAATGGAGAAAAGGGAAGTCAAAATTTTCCCCAAATCTGCGTGTTTTAACTGATGAGGAGCTAGATATGGATATAGGTGTGTTGGAATTTTGCAGAGATTGTGGCAACAGATTAAGTATTGCGATCCGAAAGACAATAAAAAAGTGCTATGTTATCTATTCCAAGATCCAAGAGGCTCATAAGACATGTCAGATGCCTCTACCACAGAGCATTTATGAATTTCTTGAGAGAGACCAACGCATGAAGGAGCTGAAAGATAATCTGAACGAAAAATTGGATTATTTGAAGAAGGTAGAAGCTATAGCCCCACGAGACCTCCATCAATTCATTGGGTAGATTGCTGTCCAAACCCACCTTCTATAAATCTGTGTGCAAAGGACTATAACAAGGACAACAACTATCAAATCAGATTCGCGCAAACATAAGATAGCGTGGAATCTGAGAATCTCATTGAGAGGGAAAACCATTTTGAGAGAAATTGGATAGTGGGAAAGCTATATTGAACATGAGGATAAATCAGCACCATCAAGCAAGCCTGTGGGAGCAAATGAGCCCGTTAAAGAAAGCAATTTGATAGGAGAAGAGCAACCTAATGAGTCAACAGAGACAGCTGGGCCTTAATTTATCTTATTGTACTATAGGAAAATGAGTTGGAAAGTTTTCATATGTAAATACATTAAGAGACAGCTATCTTTTATTTTGTCTTTTTTGTAAGGAGTTCCCCATGAATTATTCAGCTTTGTAATTACATAATAAAGGGAAAATTAGAAGTTTCCAGAACTTTAGGGTACACTTGTCAGCTCAAGGAGCAATTTGTGAAACTATATATGGAGAGATAAGAGAAGGGACATGGACTTTTTGCAGGTGAATGAATTTTCTTTCTTGTACGTGAATTATTTTGCCACTTGCTCCAAGAACTTGATTTTGCCTAATGAAAGCATGGGAGAAGGCGTTTTTTCCTGGGAAATGTGTCAAATGTGTGCTGGATGATTCTTGTATCATCTGCATATTGCTATGAGATTGTTCTTTATTATCATGAATTGTTTCTATGTGATGGATTCTCTTACATTTTCCTATGCAAATATGTTCATCTCAAATGAGTAATGGAATGCATTAAATGAATTAAATCTATCTTTAATATCTTTCATATTCTACTGTAAGTACATCTTTGTGATTAAATGGTTATTTGTATAATCTTTAGGTGTTTCCTGAAGTTTATTACTCATCTTTACAGTTTGGTCCTTGCAAGGATAGGTTAAGTTTGCTTATATAGTTTTATATTAATTTAGATTAGCTACATGCATTCAGCTTAGGGCACTTCCATTTCATCTTAAAATAAAATACATAAATGGTGGATCGGGCCACAACCAGTGTAAAGAACCAAAATATTTAAATCTTAGGGTAGCTGGAACCATTAACCAGAAGGATTCCCTACATCAAATGGTGGACAATCTAATTAGGACTGTTTACATGGGAGAATCCCTTGCTGATTGATGCTACGATTTTTGAGGCATCGATAGTTTTGGCGCTAGAAGGAGGGCCACCAGTGTATGGCTAATACATGAGACTCTTCTTTAAGAGGAGATCCATCTGGAAACCCGCTTAAAACAACAATCCCAAACAATTCAGATGTGGAAGTGACAAATCAAGAAAATCCCAATTCTGAATTTGAAAATCAAGAAAATCAAGAAACACTGTATGCTATACCTTTTGAGGAAGTAACAAACCTGAGAAGGAATACCCGTGCTTACGTTAAACAGCTTGGCGGTTTAAACATGATTCCCTTTCTTCCTTGAAGAAGAGCTCCTAGAAGGGAAAGACAATACACACGCGATTCTATTTTGGTCCAGAACTTTTAAGAATTAGTAAGTTTATCCTTAGAAGAAATCACAGAACCTCTTGGATAAATTGAACTTGAAAACCTTCAAGATCTTGACGAACCTTACACCCCAAATAATTCTCCACCTCACACTCACATGATATTCCACCTAATTCCTCATGGGGAAATATGGTTGTTCCTGCATGGAGAGCAAGAGGAGCATTAAATTTAGTTGGACCCTTTCATAATCTTCCTAAGAATCCTAAGAAAGTTTTGCCTAAATATGACCCTGGAAAAAGGTATCTATGCTAAGGATCACCTTAAGAGATCTTATTTAGCTATAATTCTTTTGAATGTGCAACATGAAGATGTAGTCTGTAGACTCTTTCCATATACTTTTTAGCCTAATGTATCATCCTGGTACTTTAGTTTACAAGCTAGCTCAATCTCGAATTGGGAAGAATTTGAGAATTGTTTTTTAAAGAAATATGGGAATCAAAAGACAGTAGCTACACTCATGAAAGAATTGATGTCCATGAGAATGGAGAAGAAAGAAAAGGTTCAAGAATTTAACCAAAGGTTCACTACACTGTCAATTAATTTTAGTGAAACAACTAAACCAGCATAAGAATCTTTAGTTGAATATTATACAACAACACTCGATCCCCCCATAACAATATTTGTTAAAAGAACCAATAAAACTACCTAAATAGAAAATTTTGAAGAAGATAGGAAGGTGGAGGAAGAAGTAGACAGTATTGCTAAACACACTCTTGATATAGAAGCAAAGCTAGCAACTACTAAGAAACCCCTGCTGTTAACGAGAAACAAAGAAGAGCCATCAGCAGACATGGAGAATGTAGTCAAAATGATACAAAAGTTGTCAAATAAAATTGTAGACCTTGAAAAGGATAGAGTAGCTAGTACATCGAGGAAGCCTTTTAAGCCTTTCTACAAGAAAAGAGAAGAAAATGACCAGCCCCATCCGCCTATGAACAACTCTCCTGTTTTAAATTTAAATGAAGTAGGAACGAAACATTTATGCAGTTTTCATCAGGAACCACACTCTGAAAAAAGATGTCCACAATGGATAAATTCAATGAGCTTTGTGATGAACCAAATGGTAGACTCACAAATTCGAGATCAGGACAATCCTTTGGAAGAACAAACTCTCGAACCAAAAGACCCCGACCCAGGCACCACTATGGTCTTATGGGACTGGGTACCTTTAACTGAGCTGATGGGAGATGACCTCGAAGAATGTCAAGTTTCAGCAATCAATATCACTACCCGTAGTAAAGGTTCTATCAGCGATCCAAGCTCAACCACAGCCAAACCTAAAGCCTCCAAAGAATTACCTAAAAGGCACATCACGGTTATTCCACAGCAGCCCAAGGCTAACCAAAAACCTAACAAACAACCAATCGTAGAAACGACACAGCAAACTAAGGTAACCTTAAACAAGATAGACAATCAACCAAAAGTTGTAAAGGAATGTGACATGGGATATGACATAATCGAAGACATAAAGAAAGTAAAAGCAAACATGTCTATATTTGAAATGTGTAGTTTGCCTCAACAAAGAAAGAAGTTGTTACAAGATCTTGAATCTCAATCGAGTGCTCCATTAGCATACACTCAGGAAGATCTTGAAATAAATGAAGCTAGTATTGGAGGGAAATCTAAATCCCAAACATTACCTTTTATGTTTACCTTTGAAATCTTCAATCACAACATGCATAATTGTTTAGTAGATTCTGGGGCTTCCTCGAATGTAATGCCTCTATCTATTTGTAGAAAGATCAATGGGAACCCAATTCCATTCCTAGCCCAGATTATTTAGCTGGATAGAACTACTATTAAAGTAATTGGGGAAATGAAACATGTGTTGATTAGATTGTCTGCTGACTCTAGAGTGTGTCAATTCATAGATATAATCGTAGTTGATATCCCGGAAGCTTATGGTTTGATCTTGAGTAGGGACTGGTCTACAAAACTAGATGGTTATTTTGCAACAAATTGGTCTCACTTATGGTTACCATACCAAAATAGGAAAAATCAAATCAAAGTACTACGAGAACCACACATGAAGGAGAATGTGACTCAGCTAGAAGCAAAAAATGAAGCTGTAGCTTTTTCATCTTCGGTCTTGGGAAATTGTTTCTTGGAGATTGAACCGGGAAATTATCAATCAGAATATATCAGCAATGAATCAGACAAACAATCCAATCTCCTTCAATTTTCTTGGACTGATGATATCGATTGTAACATAGTTAACTTAGTTACTGACATAGATGTTTCAGATGCTAACTTAGTTAGATCAAAGAATGTTTTTTGGGTGTTGTACTTTGACGGTTCCAAAACTCAAGAAGGATCTGGTGCCGGTTGTGTTCTAATGGATGCCGAGAGGAACAAGCACATTTTGTCTTATATATTAGAGTTCGGTTGTACTAATAATACTGTTGAATATGAAGCTTTAGTCCATGCATTGAAGAAAGCCATCTGCTTGAATGTGAAAAATTTGAAAGTCTTCGGTGACTCGAAAATAGTTGTTAGACAGGTAAGAGACATGATCCATTGTCTTTCACCACATCTGAAAGGATATCAGTCTGAGGTATGGGATTTGATTACAAACTTTGAAGCTTTCAATATAAAATCTGTCCCCAGATTACAAAATGCTGATGCTGACTTATTAGCTACCTTTGCTTCTAGGTTAGTGCCTACTAATAATAAATGTTCTATTGAATTGGTTTTCAGGCCTTCTGTTCCAGATAATATAACAAATTTCAGGGTGTTCAATGATGAAAACCAAATCATTAGTTTCCTTACCAATGAAAACATGTTTCAAGAAGCTATTATAGATGAAGAAAAACATGATGCTGATTTGCAAGATAAGGATGCAGTCAAAGGAAATTTCATTCGTAAAGGAGTGAGATCACTTGAAAGTTTGTTCAATCTGCAAATCAAGTTCAAGAGATTAGCAAATGTGAAAACTCATAGTTCTACTATGCAGCATGAATTGATAAATCTAGGTACAGAAGCCAAGCCAAAATATGTCAATCTCGGTAGATGTTGTTCGCCGGGTGAAAGGAAAATTCATCAAACTTTTTAGAGAATATAAAGATCTATTTGCTTGGACATATGAAGATCTAAAAACATATGACACTTGTATCATTCAACATGTTATACCAATGAAATCAGGTGTTAAACCTTTTCAGCAGTAGCTAAGAAGGATGCACCCTACTCTCGAGCCTTTAATTCAGAAGGAATTAAAGAAGTTATGAGATGCTAAGATCATCTTTAAAGTCCGGCATTCAGAATGGGTCGCTAATCTAGTCCCTGTAAGAAAAAAATTAAGAGAGATAAGACTATGTGTTGACTTCCGAAGTTTGAACAGAGCTTCCGATAAAGATAACTATCCTGTCCCTTCAATGGAACAAATTCTATAGATGGTATTAGGATCGAAACTCTTCTCCCTGCTGGATGGTTTCTCAGGTTACAATCAAGTATTAGTAGCTGAAGAAGACCGTCTTAAAACTACTTTTTGCACTAAGTGGGGAATGTTCGCATACCAAAGAATGCTGTTTGGCTTAATAAATGCTGGAGCCACATTCCAATGAGTGATGGACATCCCTTTCTGAGGATTGGGCAGTCATTGTGTTGTGGTTTATCTAGATGATGTGACAGTTTTTTCAAAGAAAAGGGAAGACCATGTTGTTCATTTAAAACAAATTTTCGATCGCTGCCGAAAATATGGTATCTCTTTGAACCCCAAGAAAAGTGTGTTTTCTGTTCTTGAAGGTAAACTTCTGGGTCATATCATTTCGAAAAAAGGAATTTAAATAGATAAAGAGAGAATGCAGGTTATCAATAAAATTCCCATGCCCCATAGCAAAAAATCTATGCAGTCATTTATGGGCACTATCAATTTTGTCTGAAGATTTGTCCCTAATTTCGCTCAAACTATTAAACCTTTGTAGCAAATGGTCAAGCAGAGCATACAGTTCAAATGGATAGACTTAGAAAAGGATGCATTTAGAGATATTAAAACAGCGATAGCTAATGCCCCCTCTCTAAGTAGTCCATATTTTGACAAAGATTTTATTTTATATACCTTTTCCTCAAATGACTCTCTCGCGGTTGTGCTCATGCAAAAGGTAGAATTAGGAGATGAATACCCAATCTCTTTTATGAGCACTTGTTTGCAAAGTGTTGAACTGAACTATCATGTTGTTGACAAATAGGCGTATGCCGTATTCAAAGCAGTAACGCAGTTCAGACCATATATCCTTAAGAACAATACTAAATTTATAGTCCCCCACCCAGCTGTCAGATCCCTTTTCATTCAAAACGAGTTGGGAGAAAGAAGGGGAAATTGGGTTACAGCTCTTCAAGAATATGATTTGGAATTTAAACTGGCCACCATCATTAAAGGACAAGGCCTATGTAAATTTCTTACTGAACATCCACAAGATTGGAAAAATGAAGCCGAGTTGAATATAGTCGAAGTATGTCCCATTTTCACAGCTCTTGAATCATGGTATAGGGATTTAATGCATTACTTGCAACAAGGATACTTACTAGAACATTGGAGTTCTAAGCAAAGAAGGGCACTCCATTTGAATTCAGCAGCCTATCAGATCATTGATGGAATACTTTTCAGAAAAAATTATGATGGAGTTTTTCTCAGATGTTTAGAGAAGGAAGATGCAAATAAAGTAGTCAAGGAATTACATGATGGCCCTGCTGGTGGAAATTATTCTAGGGATACAACAACTCACAAAATACTGAGAGCCGAACATTATTGGCCCACTTTGTTCAAACATTCTCATGCCTATGCATGCAATTGTGATGTATGCCAAACAAGTGCTGGTAAATTACCAAAAGCAGTAGGACCGCTGCAGCCAGTTATCATCTCAGAACCTTTCGAACAATGGGGCATAGATGCCATTGGAGAGATAAAACCCAATTCCTCTCTCCAGCACCGGTATATCTTGCTAGCCACTGACTATTTTACAAGATGGACAGAAGCTATCCCTTTGTGCAAACTCAATGAAAATACAGTCATCAGTTTCTTAAAAGAGAACATTATAACCAAGTTTGGGGTTCCAATTTCCCTAGTATTTGATAATGCATCTTATTTTTCATCTTTTAAAATAAATGAATTTGTTTATGAAAGAGGAATTAAATTGCATTATTCAGCCAATTACTATCCCCAAGGAAATGGATTAGCTGAATCTTCAAACAAAAACCTCATCAGGATCCTTAAGAAGACTGTGATTGAAAACCAGAGAAGCTGGCACACTGCTCTCCCAAATGCTTTATGGGCAGATAGAGTCACTCCAAATAATGCTTTGGGGGTTTCTCCATATACCCTCATCTACGGAAGAGAAGCCATCCTCCCCCCTAACCTCTTACTCCCATATTTGCAATTGGCCCAAACCTCCCGAGGTACCAGTAGTCAAGTTTTACAGTCCAGAATTGACACTTTACAGAAACTTGAAGAATCTTAGCAGAAAGCCAAAGACCGGTTCCACCAACACCAAGACATAGTGAAAAGATGGTTTGATAAAAGGAAGACCGGTAAAAAGAATTTTGAAGTAGGTGACTTAGTTCTGAAATGGCATAATCCACACGAAGGAAAGGGAATGCATACAAATTTCCAACATCTATGGGTCGGTTCGTATCTAATTTCCAAAAAACTTGGCCCATCCACTCACAAGCTAAAAGACCTCTAGGGAGAGGAAGTAACCCTTCCCCTCAATGGCCTCGCCTTGAAACAATACTTCATGTAGTCTCATTTGAGACCTTTGTACATAAATAAACAATTTCTTTGTTTCCGTTCGTTTTCTTTTCTTTCCCTTGTTTCTTGTTTTTTTTTAATGAATAGTTCAAGTTGTTTGGTCTGTATAGAGAGTTTTCCCCTTTCCGTTTGTTTTTCTCTTTTCTTTACTTCATTTAATAAAGCTCACCTCAACTTTTGGCATAATTGTAGGATACAACTTCGAGCAAAATCGAAGTCTTGAAAGACAGAATTTCAGGCATAAAGAAAATATAGATCTGTGACTTTGCCTTCACTAATCAGCCTTTAGGAATGTAGAGATATTTTCCTGTCTGGTCAAAATAACCCCAGTTAAATGACTAATGATGCGGTATTTCTCTCTCACTATCTTAAGGCTCCACCCACTTTAATATTGATTCTTGTCTCAAGGTTTTTTCTATTATGGACCCATAAAAGGAAGCATGTTTTACAGTTGTATAGTATTTAAAATGATCCCATGCTACCAATAAAATCCCAAGAGATTATATCAGGGAGTCTGATTTCAAGAAATTCTCACCTCAATTAAAGCATGGCTGAGATGAAGCAAGATGTTCAATCTATAAAGTTGATCAAGTATTTTAGCCCAACCAAGGTTCTTCTCCATCCATGAAGCTTGATAATCAGATAAAATCTCTCGCTCAAACAAAAGGACATTATGGATTGAAGAACCCGGATCAAAATATGGAAATTTTAAGCAATTTATTTATGGAAGGCTCAAACAGCTAAAGCTATCAATTTAAGAGACATCCAAAAGAGATGGAAATAGCATGGGAATGAGGAACAAACGAATACACCTGTGAGACATTGTTATGATCTTGTGGAGTCCTCTTATACTCAAAACACTATAAAGACAGATCCTAAAAGAATTAACTCCATATCCCGGCCTTGGGAGAGTTTGAAAGAAGTAAAAGTCTTAGTCTCCTTTTCCCAAAAGACCAATATGATCAAGAGATCACTACATTCTTGGAAGTTGAACTGAAGGGAATTTTGTTATGCTTGAAGCTACTAATTAAAAGTCATTCTGATCATGAGAAGATTTTGTTTCAAAGATCTGTGTCCTCCAGTGAATCGCCAATTGTTGTTGCTGCAACAATCTTCCCCAAATTTTTGAAAATGTTGGGGCCCTTCCTTTTACATTGTTTGCAACAAATGTTTCTCTTTTCTTTGAAGCTTATCCTACTCCATTTTTGCAAACTTCAACACTTGTTTTCCAAAGAAGTTTGTCATCCAAAATTTTCTAAGGCAAAATCACTTTTAGCCTTTGGCGCGAATTTTAATCATAACTCTGTCACTTCGGCGCAAATATTAACCTTAACTCTGCCGCTTCAGCGATAGTCCCAACCGTAATTCAACCAATTTATGGGCTTCTTGTGCATCTTTTAAACATAACTTGTCCGCAAATCGCGCAAAACTTAACAACAAGATTGCCACTTTCGGCACACTCTAAGGACTCATTTTTTGGACCCACTATGGCGCAAGTCTTAACCCTATGGTGGCCTCCTATGGCGCAATTCCTAATGACATCTCGGGTGGTTTGGCACATGATTTAACCCTAAAATGGACGTCGATATGGAAACCCGTCGGATCTTTTCTCATGACTCTATGGTGCATCTTTCGTTGGCACACAGGTTGTGACCAAATCCTCTGTCGATGTGCAAATTTTATCCCCAAAATGGTCGACATTATAACCACGCTTCATCCTTTGACGTAGCCCATGAGTTTAATTTTTGGCGCAACTCATCGTCGCACGATTTAAGACTAAGACGTCCGCTACGAGCGCAAAACTTAACAATAAGATTGTCGCTTTAGCGCAAAAGTCGATTTGGGCATATGTGCGAATACGGGGTTGGTGGGGTCATTAGTGTGGCCATGTGTCGTTTTAATTGCCCATTTGCCTCAAGCCCCGTGCTCATCAATCCACCAACCTTTCAATTAAGTGAAGTTAATGCTTCCCCTATATGAGTGCGTAGGACGGGGTTTGGGAAATTCATACCACCACTACTGACGGAAGTCATAGCTCGCCATTGGATTTCTATTTGTACCACCGTTTGTCTCGAAACGCCCGCTAGCCAGTAGGAGATACCGCAAAATTGAAAAGTAGGTGCTCTGTCCCTCCCGTTTTTATGTTATCCGAGGTTCTTAGCTTGAACCATACTCCCTTTTGATAGTTTTCTTGCTATATATATGTCGAAGGAAACCCATACACGTTAAGCGGGTAGTTTTCATTTGATACGATGAGAACACGAAGCCATTCTATGAAAACCAGAGCCCAGAAGGCCCTATCCTCTCATGCACGTCTCGATCTTTTCCCACTGTTGCTTACTCGACATCCTAAGTAAGACTTCTCATGCTGCAATCCCATTGAAACGGAAAACACTCCCTGAAATTTCCATTTACAGCTTGACAGCCGTAGCCTGCTTGCAAAGATCACACTCCACGCCCAAACCTATAGCTAACATCCTGAATAACAAAATTGTTTGTACCAAATCCAGGTTTTAAAGCCAAAATCACCACAAAAACGTATTAAGAAATCCTCTCGGCCCGCACTAGTAGCACCATGACTAACCCTGCATTCGTTTGTAAAATCTTGTTGTAGTAGAATGATAGCTGTATTGTAAACTACTTAATTGATTTCAAAATAGCTTTCATATCATGAAAATGCACATTATAGAAATTTTATGGATGCTCTTCTAATGTTTGCAAAATCATTTAGTTAAAATCCAATTCTGTCACATTTTTCACAATCTGTAGGAAGTATTGCGTTCAATAATTGCTAAATTTCTACATACTCCTTATTTGTGCTACCCAGCTCACCACAGGTTTGACATGCATAGAAAGTCAGCAAGGAAGAAGGCCGCACAAAAGGTTGAGTCACATTTGGACATAGAAATCCTGCTAGATACCTCACTTGAAACCATGTTCACTGATATACAAGCTACCACTAATGTACCCCTAGGAAGCTCTACCCCAGAGTTTCAGTGGGGTGACTTATATAGATTCATCAGAGATCAAGACAACTCTCAAAACCCCATACAGGATGCTATGGTATATGCAAATATCAGAAGGTCTTGTCTCCATAAGGCAGCAACTCGTCCTAAGTTATTCCCATGTTCTGAAGTGCTTGGTTGGCTGATCCCTCATGTCAAGAAACACACTAGGTTTATAAATGATAAGAATGGAATGAACCTAGCATCTTTTGCTCCTAAGCATATCACGACTACCTATAGATTTCCCCTAGCTAAGGCTTGTTTAGATAATGAATGGATAGTAGAACATCTCATGGACCTGCTGGACACGGCCAAGAAAATGATGATAGTCGATAGATAGATAAGAAGGAGGAATAATAATGAGTATGAGAGCAACCTCCTAAAGACTCCTTATAGACGCATCGTTCTGATGCTGAGCCATATCTTTGGTATGCCAAATGGAAATATCTTTAAGCTCGGATGGGTACCAGTAATATTCCATATAGCTATGCATGGTACAGTCTTTAATTGGGCTCATATAATTTCAGACAGCTTGGTATCACAGCTAACTGCTGGCCAAGGAGGAATGACTCAGAAGAAAGAATAATTCTGTATGTCCTCATACTTGATAGATTGCCTAGTGAGAAAACACACCTTCCCTGACTTGGGTTTCTCATGGAACAGAAATGAGACACCACTCTTCATGGCCTATCAACTCACATCGGCAAGCAAGTATGCGGGCTATTACAAGCAGGTTTGCGAGAAATTCATCATGCCTCTATACCAGCTTATTTTTGTAATGGAACCAGATTGCATGTCAGAGAATGCCATGCCCATTATCGAAGCATTTGGAAATTATTACCATGGTATGGAAGGTACCTATATCCGAATGAGTGGAGGATCCGTAGCTCCCTTTTTGCTTCCCAGATATGCTACAGATTTTGTGATACATAGGGAAGCCATAAGGCAACTCTTCAGCGTCAGCGGAATCAGCAGAGTTCTTATTGAAAGGAAGAAAGGGATATATCCGCCAATGCCTTTCACTATTGGCGCATACAGCTTCCCAAGGGCCAAGGAAAGAGAAAACTATGTTTAAGATTTAGACATCTTCCATTTTGGTACAAAGTTTTTCAGAAGGCATGACCCTTGTGGTAAAGTTGCCGAACATATTATTGATGTCAAACCAGCTTCAAGTATGCCCATCTTATGGACCAAGAGGAAGAGTTTTTCCGTAGTGCTTGGAACTTAACGGAATTAGGAAAGCACTACAAGAAGAAAGGTGGAAAGAGCTCTAACACCAGGCTTGTCGGCCTAATCCAAAAGGAGCAAGAAGCATCAGTGTCCCAATCAGGGGATTTGACAGGAATAGAACAAGAGGAAGATGATAGGATATTACGGGAACAAACTATCAAACATCAACAAGATCAAGAAGCAGCTAGGATTCAAAATGAACAAGCTACCCAGTTTTGACAAGAGGAGGAAGCAAGAATCCAGAGAGAGCAGGCTATTCAATTGCAGTAGCAAAAAGAAGCTGCTAGAGCACAGAGAGAGTAGGAGAAAAAATATTTGGAAGAAGAGGCTACTAGAATCCAGAAGGAGGAGGAAGTAAGGGCACAAATAGAAGAAGAAGATAGAATCCTCGAGGAACAGGCTACTAAACTGGAAGAAAAAGAAGAAGAAAGGATCTTGTTGGAGGAGGTAGACAGATTACAAGCAGAATTAGTAGGGCTAGCTGAAAGACAAGAGGGGGAGTAGGATAAATAACTCCTGAACAAAACCCGTCCGATCCACAGGCTATGGATTTAGGTATTTCATAGATAGAACAACCGGGGATATCTCATGAAGGGGTTGTTTCTACTGAAGAATAAACACTGACCCCATACAACCCCAGAAAGCAATGCCAAGTGGCCAACCTAGATTCTATCTATTTTCACGAACGGAAGAAGGCTATCATTGAAAGAAGAGTAAGGAAAATGGAAATTGGGGAGGACTTATATGAATTCAGAGTATCGGACACCACACTAGTCCAAGGGACTGACATCGATCCTTCATTCCAAGAAGGATGCATTGTAGGTTCATCCAAGGCAAGTAAAGCCAATACTGACCGGTTAATAGAAGAGGTAAAACATTACAGGGAGAAATGCTTCAAAATAAAAGCTGACAAGAAGAATGAGGTGCTAGAAGCAAATGAATTGAAGAGGAAACACAAAGAATTCATGGAAGAGAAGTTAAGGATAACTTCGAAAGCTTTGTGGCTTGAGAATGAGAAAAATTCACTAGAGATGCAGTTGGCTATTTCAGAGGACGAACAAAAGAACTTAAAAACTCGTATATCAGAGTTGGAGGAACTCGAGGCCAGCATGGCTAAACAAACTCATATCTTCAAACCTCAGTTTGAAAGGTTAATACAGGAAAAGGAGGAGTTAGTGAAACAGCTCAAAGAGATAACAAAAAACAGGCAGGATTTTTCTACCTTCTATAAGTAGGCCAGTGATATGCAGGGGAAGATACATCTGTTAACACCGAAATTGACCCCCAAGGCTGAAAGAGGGTAATTCTGGGTAACCACTAACCAATCTTTGGCATATGCTACTAACCCAACATAGATAGAGAGGGCCCTCTCTATAAACTCATGAAAAGACTAGAATAATCAAGATTGTCAATAATGAAAAAGAAACACCAGCATTCACGGCCAAGATATTCAATTACAACAATTATACAAAAGATCAGTTTTCTATTTGGAAATAAAATGATTCATGAGTTGTTTGGTTGAAAATGTATGGAATTTAGTTGTGGCAATGTAGTCACCTTTAACAAACTATGAAACATCATTCACAAAGATTATGCAAATGCATTCACAAGGGCAAGGTAGCAAGTAACTAGTAGTCAAAGAGAATTTAATTTTGTGGAATAGAAGAGAAAAGAAACAGTCCATCCATGTAAGGAATACCAAGATGAATCCTACATCAACTTTAGTAGAACATGTTGGTGAAATACTTGGAAAAGACTAAGCAGAGCATAATTTCTATGAATTCCACTTAATCATTACCCTGATCCAAGCATGAAGGAAATAACACATAATGGGATTACAAAGAAAGAAAATACAATTTCACATGGGAAAGAGAGAAAATACAGACTACCAGACCAATTACACAAGAATCCCTGTCAAAACACAGGCTTCAGCTCTGCAAACTTTATTAAAACAGCTCAAAAAGATGTCTTACAGACTAATCCTCAAAATTACCAAAAGCTTTCAACATAAGATTTTCAACCCTTATTCATTCTATTACATCACATATATATATGCCATAGAGCCTTCCTACATGACTCATCTTTCACCTTAACGGAAATATTAGAAGGACACCTCATTACAACCAAAAATTCAAAAAATATTACATATGTGTTATGTCTCAAATAGATAGATTAAGACAAGGAATGGAATATTATAGAGAAAGGATTGTTTTAACCCTGGGTTCGCAAATGACCTTGCGAGTCAAAGAAATCTTCCACTTTGAATGAACTGTCAGGTGGTGGTGCATCATCTGGCAAGATAGGTGTCGTTTCCTTAGTGGAGAGTACAAAATCGTGAATTATTTCTTCACCTGGTTGGCCACTCCGCTTGATTCCAAGTTTCTCCTTCTTTGTTCTTTCCCAGTTACCTCTGGGCATTTGTCATCTATCAGGCTTCTTGTCCTCGCTCATAGAGTCAGACTCTATGAGGTCGAATGCCATAAGTGAGGGAGTGGTAGGATTTTCCTCCATCTCAACCCACACCTGTTCTGGCATTAACACCACTTTGCACTCCAGGCCTTTCTCCATGAGTCAATCGCAACAGAGAAGATGGTCCAACCGCCAGGTGCACCATCTTTCCCTTATACCGATTTCAAATAAAAGATGTGAGAACCTTACCCATAAATGCTGTGATGATGACGACAGCTGCAAGTGGTCTTAATTTCCATGATAACTCTATCAGTTTCTTCAATCAGGTAACCGTGATGCCCGAGGCTTTGAGGTGACCTTCAGCATGCTCAGCGATGTCGTCCCAGATAGATGGCATAGCCAATGATGATGCAAAAGTGCCTCCCATCATACAGGTAATCCTCTAGGATAAGATTTAGAGATCCCCTTCGTAGGTCTGTTCTTCCGAAGTCTCTCGTGTGACAACACTTAATCTCATGCTTTCCTGCATGCTTCGAAAGACATGGGTCACCTTACCTCTATCACCTTTCGAGCCAACCTCCAATCCATGCAAGGGACTTTTCCCTTTTCACATCTCCTTTACAGACTTTTTCTGGCCTCCATGTTAGAAAAACAGTATCACAGAGCAATAACAATAAACAAAAATGCAAATATAATCACACATACACATTACAAGAGAGACACAAATATATCGTGGTTCACCCAACTTGGGCTACGTCCACACTGAATTTTCCAGTCCTTATTATTATTATCATCCAGCATGATGAAGGGATACAACCTGCAACACAACTGCTGCACTTCCTCTTCTCTGTTTCACAGTCTCTCTCCTGATCTTAGAGATCTTTACAATGCATAAAACCTAATACATCATCATCCCTAGCCGTATTACAATGTCTTTATTTTATAAGGGAAATACAATGAGAAAATACAACGGGATACCCAAAACCATGGGCCTGCAAAAAAGCTATCGAAAACAGCCCCAAAAATTTTCGTCGGGGGCGTTGCCCCCGAACTCCCATTTCTCGGGGGCGCTACCCCCGAACCCCCACCGGGGGACCGCTGGCCCCCGGACCCCCTAGCCAGGGGGGATGGTATCCCCTATAACCCATGGGGGGCCGATGCACCGCTGGGGTGACTATACAGTCGACCTACATATCATATAAAACTTGGGTACAAACACGGCTGATACAATATCATCTATGAGACTAGAAGATCTGGCTCCACAACCAACAATGTCCCACTTGGAGACTGATCACAGCAACTCCACCGCTGCTGCACTTGCTGGACTTGGACATGGAAAATTTCTCCTCTTCACCTTCATGCTAGAAGGCCAACTGAAACCGAGCACGAACTCAGTTTCTCTCTGGTCACTACCTTTGTGAACATGTCTACAGGATTCTGGCTAGTATGTATCTTTTCCAGCTTTAACAGTTCATCTTCTAGAACAGAGCATATGAAATGGTACTTGAGATGTATATGTTTAGTCCTGGAATGGAATGCTGAGTTCTTTGCAAGATGAATGGCACTCTGGCTATCACTATACAATCTGCTATCCTTCTGCTTCTTACCCACTTCCTCCATAAACCTCTGCAACCAAATCATCTCTTTACTAGCCTTTGTAATGGCAACATACTTTGCTTCTGTTGTTGAAAGTGCAACAACCTTCTGTAGTTTCGAAATCTAGCTTACTATTGTTCCACCTACAGTAAACACATACCCTGTGGTGCTCCTCCTGCTATCCTTGTCACCTGCCATATCTGCATCAACATATCCCTGTAGAACAGTGTCTGAACCTCCAAAACATAATGCCTCAGTTGTAGTACCTCTCAAATACCAGAGAATCCACTGTACTGCCTTCCAATGTTCTTTACCTAGATTGTTCATATATATGCTCACAACTCCCACTGCATGTTCAATATCTGGTCTTGTGCACACCATGGCATACATCAAGCTGCCAACTACTGATTGATAGGGAATCTTGGACATGTAATCTGTCTCTTCTTGTGTCTTGGGACACATTTCCTTACTTAGATTGAAATGGTTAGCCAAAGGTGTACTTACAAGTTTTACATTCTGCATTCTGAACCTCTCCAACACCTTTTGTATGTACTCACTTTGAGACAATGTCAATTTGCGATTTTTCCTCTCTCTCATTATTCTCATAACAAGGATTTGCTTTGCAGCACCCAAATCTTTCATCGCAAATGAATTAGCTAGCTTCCTTTTGAGTACATTTATATCCTGCATGTCAGACCCTGCAACAAGCATGTCATCCACATACAATAACAAGATAATATATCTTCGATTGTCTAGCTTCTTGAAATAAACACAGTGGTCAGAATGACATCGACTATAACCTTGTTCTGGCATAAACCTATCAAACTTTAGATACCCCTACCTTGGAGCTTGCTTCAAGCCATAAAAGCTCTTTTTCAACCTGCATACCAGATCCTCCTTACCTTTGACCTCATACCCTTGTGGCTGCTACATATATATTTCTTCCTCCAAATCCCCATGGAGGAAGGCTATTTTTACATCTAACTGTTCAAGATGCAAATCTTCTACCACCACTAGACTTAAGATAGTCCTAATTGAAGTCATCTTAACAACAAGAGAAAATATTTCATCAAAATCTACACCTTTCTTATGTGCAAACCCCTTTACAACAAGTCTGACCTTGTACCGCTTCTTACCTCCTTCTTCTTCCTTCAACCTGTAAATCCATTTGTTTTGCAATGCTTGTTGGAGCATAGGCCGCAGCTATGGTAAAGCTGCCAAATTTTGAGGAAAAAGCACTAAGTTTTGAAGGAAAAGTGCTAATTTTGAGGAAAAGCACCATTTTTGGGCAGAAATGAATAATGCGTAGTATGGCGCCAGATGGACAAGATCACAGTAGATTGCAGGCCGGAAATCGCGAAGCTCGCACACACAAGTCGAAGGAAAGAGTAAATAAGGTGGCCAAGTAGAAAGCTCAACCACCACAATAAATGAAGCAGTGGAAGAGGGCTCAGCTACCCTCATTAAGGCAAGGTATAGGAGTTATGGTTGCTTGGACCTAGGAAGAGAAACGGGCCGAAGCACTGAAGGTGAAGGACAAGGAGCAAAGAACGATGAAGCAGCACCCATACCTGCGATCTGCGTCGAAAATTGTGGAGTCTGCAGGAAGTTGCGACGTGACTGCAAGAGGTACCTATAGTACACCTAGCCATGTCAGTGGTTAGGGTTTTTGGGGATCACTATTGGGGAAAGGCCCACAGTTTTGTAAAGGTGCGACCCTCAGGGCCACCTATATATATGTGTAATTGTAAAAGGGAAAAGGGTTAGTTAGGAAGCAGATAGTTGATACACTGAGTCTCTTGTATTGTTGTGTCTGGTAAAGCTGTTAATGATCATTTTATGCATGTAAGAAGGCCGCAATCTTGCAAGAAGACCGCCTGGCGTAAGGGCCAGTGTGTGTATCGACCAGTCGCAAGAGGACTGAGAGGGGAATGTAATTGTATGTCTTTGTCATTGTAATATCTGTAGAAGAAGAGAATAGATCTAAGAGAAGGGCTCCCAGCTGTGTGGGTGGAGTTTTCCAGAAAGATCTAAGGATGCAGCTGTGTGCGCGGCAGAACTGTGTTATCCCCATCTCAAGATAATATAAAACATAGTTCCCGTGGACGTGGCTTCCCTCCTGGAAGTGAACCACATAATTCTTTTTGTTGTGGTGATGCTTTATGTGATTGCATTTCCTTGCTTTACTGTCTATGTTTCCATGAATGTTTTGCTATCTTTATGAATGAGTATGTAAAGTAGATCCCTGAAGCTCCCTTAGAAGTTGTCTTTGTGCATTGTCAAAGGAGTCTGCAAGAACACTGTCGCCGCAGTGCTAAAGGAGTGTGTTACTACACTGTGGTGCAAGGGCAGAGACGATACCTAGTGTATTGGCCATAGCGGGTAAACGCCTCGTGCACAGGCGTGGAGCTAGTGCGCAGCTAGGCTGGGAAGAGTGAGTTCCAGCGCTGTAGCGTTGTGAGACCTGTGAAAGAGTAAGACGCTCTGTTCCGGGGTTACCTGCAAGAAGGGAAGGGAGAAGACTGTAGATTCCACACCACCTAGGTTAAGGAACCTGATTCCTTAGCCCCCCCATAGCCACTTCAGGTGAGACTTCGGGCTGCTGTGTAGGTCGTTGCCAAAAGGGCCATTGCGCCAAAGGGGTGTTTGTTGCTGCGCATCCTGAAAACCCAAGTCTGTCCAAAAAGCAGCCAACAATGCTCTTTTGCTAGTAGGCAACTGAACTAGATCCCAAGTATGGTTTCCTACCAATGAGTCCATCTCCTCATTCATGCCTTGCTCCCACTTCTTTCTAGTTTCCACCTGCATTGCTTCTTCATAACATTCTGGTTCACCAAAATCAGTCATCAATAAATAATACATTGAAGGAGAGTATCGTTCAGGGAGTCTACTTAACCTGGTAGATCTTCTTACAGTTGCAGGAGTTTCAGGTACTTGCGGCTGCTCTTGATTTTCGGGCACCTTCGAAACTTCATTTTCTTTAATTTCATCAGGCACTATGTACTCTGTGTTTTCCTTTTCCTGTTTCTTTCGCTGCAACTGATCTTTATACATGACCTTTTCATTGAATATCACATCTCTACTCCTGATGATTTTGTTATTTTCATAATCCCATAAACGATAACCAAATTCATCAACCCCATATCCAATAAAGGTACATTTCTTGGATTTAGCTTCAATCTTTGTTCTATTTTCTTTATCAATATGGACAAATGCTTCACAACCAAACGTTCTCAGAAATGAGTAGTTTAGCTTTTTATATGTCCATGCTTCCTCTAGAATACCACCATCCAAAGCACTTGAAGGTCCTCTGTTTATTAAATAAACAACAGTATTTATAGCATCTGCCCAAAACTGTAAGGGCAACCCTACATGTAGTCTCATACACCTTGCACGCTCCATGATCGTTCTGTTCATCCTTTCTGACACACCATTTTCCTGTGGTGTTCCTGGGACTGTCTTCTCTCTATGCATCCCATGGTATGAACAGTAACTATCAAACTCCTTACCGCAGTACTCACCTCCATTATCAGATCTGAGACACTTCAATCTTTTTCCTGTCTCATTCTCAACCAAAGCTTTCCACTTCTTAAAAGTAGCAAACACATCAGATTTCTGTCTAATGCAATAAACCCAAGTTTTTCTAGTTGCATCATCAATAAATGTAACATAATAATGAGAGCCACCAAGAGATTGTACCTGAGCCGGTCCCCATACATCTGTATGCACAAGCTCTAATTTTTCATTCTTCTTCTGTTTCCCAACCCTAAGAAATCTGACTCTCTTTTGTTTTCCATAACACAGTTTTCACAGAATTCCAAACTTACCTGCTTCAAATCCGGCAGCAACTTCCTTGAGTGGAGAATCTGCATCCCCTTCTCACTCATGTGGCCAAGCCTATGATGCCACAATGCTGTATCTGTTCCTATGGAAGCTAAAAAGATAGAATGGTTAGTATTATGAGGACATAAATACAACATACCTACTCTGTCTCCTTTTGCTATCACCATTGATCCTTTAGTGATCTTCCAGCACTTTTCTCTAAACGTAGATAGACAGACACCATCTCCCAACTTCCCTATTGAGATCATATTTCTTTTCATAGCAGGAATATGCCTAACTTCTTTCAACAACCAATCAGTTCCATTCTTAACTTTTATCCATACCTTACCCATTCCTACAATTTTACATGGCTCATCATCACCCAATAAAACATGTCCAAAGTTGCTAGGAACATACTCATGAAAGTATTTCCTATGGGGTGTAGCATGACATGAAGCTCCTGAATATACTACCCAATAATCACTAGTATTATCTAATGAAAGAATCAAAGCATCTTGTAACACATTACCTGCTACATTTGCTTCTTGGGTAGTTTCCTTCTGTGCATCTCCTTTCTTCTTTAGAGATTTGTAGTCTTTCTTTAGATGTCCTTTCTTTCCACAGTTACAGTACTCTATCTTTCCCAGTATGGACTTAGATCTACCCATTTTAGACTTTCCACGATTACCTTGGCTCTTTCCTCTCTCCTTTTGTCTTCCCCTGCTCTCCATGGTCAATGCATTACCTGATGTCTCACCTGTTCTTTTTCTTCGCATTTCCTCGCTAAGAATAACACCAATAACATCATCAAATTTCAAGGTGTTTGAACCAGAGACAGAGTTACTTACAACCATGACAAGGCTATTCCATCTTTCTAGCAATGAACACAAGATTAGAAGAGCCCTAACCTTATCATCAAAGTTCACACTTACAGAACTTAGCTGATTTGTAACTGTATTAAACTCATTTAAATGATCAGTAACAGATCCACCTTCAGACATCTTCATATTAAATAAACGATTCATTAGAAATACCTTGTTGGAGGCCGAGGGTTTTTCATACAGCTTACCCAATGCTTTCATCAAACCCTCTGTTGTCGTTTCTTTTGAGATATTAAAAGCCACCGACGAAGCCAGGCTCAACCGTATTGTTCCCAGAGCCTTTCTGTCAAGAACCTCCCATTCTTTGTCCTTCATAGCCGTCGACTGCTTTGCTTTCCCTCCCAATGGTAGGAATAGATCATTCTGGTACAGATAGTCCTCCATTTGCATCTTCCATAACCCGAAGTTTTGGCCGTTAAACTTCTCGACCTTAAACTTTCCTTCTTCTGCCATTGCTCCCACTCGAACCAAAAACCCTAGCTTCCTGCGGGTTTAACTGCCAAATAGACCTTTGGCTCTGATACCAATTGTTAGAAAAACAGGATCGCAGAGAAATAACAATAAACAAAAATGCAAATATAATCACACATACACATTACAAGAGAGACACAGATATATTGTGGTTCATCCAACTTGGGCTATGTCCACACTGAATTTGCCAGTCCTTATTATTGTTACCATCCAACAAGGTGAAGGGATACAACCTGCAGCACAACCGCTGCACTTCCTCTTCTCTATTTCACAGTCTCACTCCTAATCTCAGAGATATTTACAATGCATAAAACCTAATACATCATCATCCCTAGCCGTATTGCAATGTCTTTATTTTATAAGGGAAATACAATGGGAAAATACCACGAGATACCCAAAACCATGGGCCCGCAAAACAGCTGGCGAAAATATCCCCAAAAATTTTCTTCGAGGGCGTTGCCCTCGAACTCCCATTTCTCGGGGGCACTGCCCTCGAACCCCCCACCCAGGGGGGATGGTCCCCCCTGGAACCCCATGGGGATGCGATGCCCCCGCACACCCCCCCATTGGGGTGACTCTACAGTCCACCTACATATCATATAAAACTGGGGTACAAACATGGCTGATACAATATCATCTATGAGACTAGAAGATCTGGCTCCACAACCAACACTCCACTCATTTTCCAACCTCTCAGTCATAAGCATCCAACACCTTTATGATGCTTATAACCCTTTGAAAACTTTTGTCTTCATCTTAGTAAGGTTGGGTGACATGTCTTCTTCACCTGTTTGTTCCAACCCTTCCCCTTTATCTTGAAACTAAGCCAGAAGCTATTAGTACTAGGGGAAAATTTTACCTGTGGAAGGATACCTTTGGTCAGAAATTCTCCCATATCGGGGTTTAATCTTGACCCACCTATGCTTTCGGATAGACCAACTTCTATTTTGGATGTTCGAGAAGTCGTGGGAATTATCCCTAATGCCCAGGTCGGGCCCGTGGCAGGGAATTACAAAGGTCCAACGACCTTTGGACGGACTTTGACGAAACAAGGCAACCACTATTACTCCTGACATGACCTCCAGGCCCACAAGGTCGATGTCTTGAATGATAGCTTCTTCTCAGGCCATTATAGCCCAGACTGAAACTGATACAGGGTCTTCCAGAGACCTCCTTGCTAGGGTGTGACTGCAAAACTTTTGCGCTTCAACCCAACTGTGTGGTGACCAACCATCAAACTCTTATACCAGGGCTAGAACATCACTCTTCTCGAAAAAACCCCTTCCGCTCAGATAGGCCTCGGAAAGGGTAAAAATGCAAACTTTGAAAGGAATTCTCACATATATAACCATATCTCCGTAACGCCTGCTCTCTTGGTAGGTTGTCCGTAAATTCCAACCGTTGATCTCCCACGTGCTAGTTTTCCTTCGTCAGATCTGTCGCCTCTTTATCTCTTGATTTGACATTCAATTCTTCCTCACCGTTGGATCTGGCTTAACTTTCCATTTACGCCATCGTTCCTATCCACATTTCCCCACAAGATGGGCCTCGCATGTACTCAGGTGGTCCCTACTATGACTCCCCTTCTTTGTACGACGGACTCTGGAGCCGACATCTGTCAGGCGGGAAACTGTCATCACATCCATCCCTTTCTTATCCGGTGCTCTACTTCTTTATGTGAGTTGCTGCAAGTGTCGTTGATGTATATCTCTTTTGCATTCTGAACTATGGATCTTTCCACCAACTCACGCCATCGCATGCGCCCACTCTTACATATCGCCCTTTGATCTGTCTTTGTGCGACGACATCTGTTGTTGACACCTGGCCGGCGGAGAAACCTCATTGCATCTGCTCCTTTCTTATCTCCCTTGCAACTTGGTTGTGCAGTATTACATGTAGGACCGTGGATCTGATCCCCGCACCAAATCTATGGCGTAGATTGGTGTGACACTTAGTTTCCCATGATTTGACCGACGGACTATAAGCTATAAAGTATGTTTCTTGTTTATTTTTGCCTATACTCCAACATCTTTTCATCCTTTGCACATTTTTTCCCCCTTAGGCCCCTTAGTCTTTCCCATAACATCTAGCACTGGAGCATGGAGGATATCTCAGTTCGACTACCAGGTACATTTTGACCATCCATTACTTCCATTCAACTGCATATTGTAGAAAAATATATGGGTGTTAACAACTGGCTCCAAAGGGGATGCTATCCTCCTTGCGAGGTAGCAAAGAACTATGTAGACTAAGTTCCTGATCCATTGGGTCATTTTTCCAAGCCCTGACTATCATAAGCAAAATCCTGCAGCCGACCTTTTATCTTGACGCTGCAACCGAACATTTGGAGCCGAGCACCTAAAAAAATACTAACTGAAATAAATGCAACTGCTTGACCTGCAAGCTTATTTATATACAAGTGTTCCTACCCTACTTGTTTGATACCAAGGGTAAATCAAGTAATTTCACACCTCTAATGAAGCCAATCAAGCAGATGACTCGTTGACTGAATTCTCCATTCTAGTCCTCGTGTCGCGGGGAAAAACCCACTAGATGATAGCCCCATCTGAATATATCTTTTAATCTTGGTTTCCCATAACAATATAAACCCTACTGTTTCCGATCTTTCCAAGAAATTAGTAAAAGGGTCTACCAAACATGAAGAACTCTTATTTCTCTAGGACTAGCCGTGAGGGATCCTAGGATATGTTCTTCTCAACCTTTCTCCTATTCTTTTGGATCATATGACAGCCGGTACTGTTGAAAAAAATTCTCATCCCACTTCAGAGGAGGGATATGAAAGTCGTCGCCAATTTCATATGAAACCTCAATGCTTAGGGTTTGATTTTCATCGTCAGAGGCAATAGCAATAGCTTCAATCCTTTCGTCGACCTCAAGTGAAATGGACTCTCTTTGATGAGCTTCTGCTTCTTGGGATGGATTACACGCTTGTTCTTTCTCTTTATCATCAATCTCAAAAAAAATTATGAAGTTTTCCGAGCAATCCCCTTCATATTCGTCATATTTAGGTGGACCGAATTCCTCTTCAAAAACATTACCGACAGGAATTTTAGCAAGTGTATCACAATTTACAGGAAACCTATCATAATTATCTTCTTCTGGTATTTCCGTGGCCTGATCGTCTTCCTGTGCATCAAGGGAAAAATGGGGACACAACGCAACTTCCCCTTGTTCGTGCCTTTCTTCAAATCTGGTTTCTTCTTCAATCCTTGCAACCCTACCTTCATTTGATAATTTCCCAAACATCCTAAGCATCAATGAGCATATGTTGCAAATTCGGAGACCTTCTTTCCAACAGGAGCAAGGATAGCTTGGGGGGGAAAGTAGATGCATATTGTAACTTAGCAGCATTCTCTAGGGGTTGAATTTCCCTTGGCATATCATAATAGAATTTTAAAAACCTTCTATTAAAGCTGGATATGACCTCTCCCTCTAGGCTTCCCATGGAGTAAAATTCTAAGAGAATCAGGTCCCATGACTGTCTTTTTCCCCAAAATTCTAGGAAGACATAAAAGAACCTTTGCCAATTGTCTATAGATCTCGGCTACAAATGGCTGAACCATTTCTTCACATCTCCTTGGAAAGACTGGGCGAAATCCCTCATACAAATGTCATCATGCTCTACCTCAAAAAGATCCAAAAAGTGTTCAAAGCCATGAATATGCTTCTCAACAGTGAGGCTTTCGGATTCTCCATCGAATCTAGGAAGGTATTTATGGTGTTTGGGAGGGTAGTCATATAGAATAGGTGGCAGTTTTAAAGGGCTATATCTTAGTTGAGATCTGGAGGGCAAAGGGATATTTGCAGGGGGAGCATCTTCAGCTTCATTCTCTTGGGATTCACAAAGCTTAGCATGAATCCTATGAGATTTGGAAGACGGGATGGGATCCGCTCTAGGGATTAGAGGAGGGTAGGCATTTGTAAGGTCCAGAGAGGGATATACAAAGGAAGTTCTATCATGACCCAGATCTCTTTGGTGGGACAAATTTTTCTTGATATATATACATAAAGGTAAAAGGAGATTTATATAGAAGAACAAGATTTCTTTGAAGAGATTAGTGTTCTGATACCTGAATCTTGATTCTTCCATGTTTAAGGAAAATGTGTTTGTTCTCCAGCGGAGTCGTCATGAGAATTTTTCAATATCTCAATTCTGCTTCAAGATCATAGATCATCCCCAATGGGGTCACCTTCATACTGAAATTCTTCTTGAGTGGAGTCGCCCGGTGAATGATACAACCTTCTTGATGTCTGACTATTTTTCACCATTACCAGTCAGATCTGAACTTTGTCATTCTCACAGGGATCGGGAAACAGTTTCGGTCCCCGGCAACCGTGCCAATTTGTTAACACCGAAATTGACCCCCAAGGCTGATGTTGATGTATATGTAACTTCGGAATGTATTTCACCCATGTATTTCATATATGTATTTTATATTCCTATAGAGATGTTATTATTCCTCTATAAGGAAGTGTCGTCATTTATATTGTAAGTGTCGTAACTTATACTTGATGGGTTATTAGACCACCCTATTGGGTGTCAGCCCAGTCAGCATTGTGTTATGTGGTTAAGTTAAGGCCGACCTAGTAAAGGTTATTAGGCAAGTCAAGTCTAGTATAAATAGAGATCGGGAGATCTCTATTTGATCATTCTATTCTCTCACTCACACTTGGGAGAGTGGCGCACTTGTGGAGGAGGAAGCTCTTCTACTAGGAGAAGACTATCTCTTGTATTCTGGTTGTATCATTGCTCTATCTATCTCTGAGGAAGTTATTGGAGTTTTTCACCTTTATGGTTTTCCCCAAGTAAACTCTGTGTCTCTTGTGTGCTTGCATTATTGTGTCCATGATTGATATGCTGTACATGTTGTTCTCTCAGTTAAGATCCTAGATCAGATTGAAGTAAATTCTAAAAGTTTAACATGGTATCAGAGCTAGCCTGAAAGAAGGCATGATATGGCATGTATGACACTTGTTGCACTTACGATGCTAGGGCTTGATATAGCAAAAACCAGTCATCGTAGTACTTGCGCTATAAATCCATTTTGGCGAAGTTTTCGGATCTGAAACTTTTACAAGTCGAAGATCATAGCCCCATGTACCTTGTATCCAAAGTACAACCTCTAATTCATTGTACTTTGTGCTTTATGATCTTTACAATATAGGGTTTCTTCCTCTTCCAGATTTGAGTCAAAATCAAGTGACCTTGGGAAAAAGGTCATAACATCGGCTAGGAAGCTCCAAATGAAATTTCATAAAAAGTGACAGGTAGTACATAGACTGTACTATGTCAAAAAAATGTTTCAGAGGCCGAATTTGAACCAGTGACACGTGGCATTCCGTACAAGTTCGGTCGCCTGTATTATCCCATAAATAGGTCACGTTGCGACACTTGGAATAACTCTCTCTCAAAGAATCCAATTGAGTTCAGACATATCGAGATGGAAAGACAACAGGTCGAGCTATCTCAAGAAAAATTTTCAGAGGCCGAAGTTGAACCAGTGACACGTGGCATGCCGTACAAGTTCGCTCTCCTGTATTATCCCATAAACAGGTCACGTTGCGACACTTGGCATAACTCTCTCTCAAAGAATCCAATTGAGGTCAGACCTATTGGGATGGAATGATAACAGGTCAGGCTATCTCAGAAACAATTTTTGTTGGTTGTGGAGCCAGATCTTCTAGTCTCATAGATGATATTGTATCAACCATGTTTGTACCCCAGTTCTATATGATATGTAGGTGGACTGTACACTCACCCCAGCGGGGGGGTGTGGGGGTGCATCGCCCCCCCACGAGGTTCCAGGTTTTGGGGGCCCATGGTTTTGGGTATCCCGTGGTATTTTCCCATTGTATTTCCCTTAAAAAAGAAAGACATTGTAATACGGCTAGGGTTGTTGATGTATTAGTTTTTATGCATTGTAAAGATCTTTGAGATCAGGGGAGAGACTGTGAAACAGAGAAGAGGAAGTGCAGCGGTTGTGCTGCAGGTTGTATCCCTTCGACTTGCTGGATGGTAATAATAATAAGGACTGGCAAATTCAGTGTGGACGTAGCCCAAGTTGGGTGAACCACGATATATCTGTGTCTCTCTTGTAATGTGTATGTGTGACTATATTTGCATTTCTGTTTATTGTTATTGCTCTGCGATCCTGTTTTTCTAACAATTTTCAGACCCTATGGATCGAAAAGTTTGTAGTTAGACCAGAAACAATCAGGTACATATTTCTGTCAAAACAAAATTATTTTTGAGCACCTTCATTCATGGCTTCCAGAATTTAGGGCTTCGGAGAAAGTTGGAATTTTTGTAATCAGACACCATGGCTGGATGCTACTCATCAAAATCAAAATTTAGATACAAAATGTTTTGGTTGGGCAGAAGGTCGAGCTTGATCAAACCCTAGTTCGGGACTTTGATCGGAAAGATGGAAAATTAGGGCTTCTACAAAATTTGGAATTTTGGAAATCTGTGACCACGGCTGGAAGCTCCTCAGAAAAATCGAAGCTTAGAGCTTTGAATCAAATGTTTTGGTTGTGTGAAGCTCCAGGAAACTCAAACCCTAATTCAGGGTCCTCCCTAGTGAAACCATAAATCTAAAAGGCAATTTCGAGGGGTGAAACTTTGCAGTTTTCAAATTCTAAATATACCAACTTGATTAGCTCATCAAGGCACATATTTCTATCCTTTCGGAAGTTTAAAATTCAAAGTTTGAATTTTTGGGGTTTCTTTGACAAACCCTAATCTACCTCCAGGTCCAGTTCTTGCAAATCAAGTGGATTGGGTTAATCTTAGAAGAAGATGGATTGGTCACCTGCATAAGTGAATAAGTTCCTGTCCCAAAGGGATATGAGGCTAAGGCCTTCCATAAGAAGATTACAAGAAATCTTGATAGGTATGGCTTACAGGTATGTTTCATGGTTAAGTTTATCATATGTTTGTCTTCATATCATTACAGTATAATCTTGATTAATTACTAGACTTGTCGTATCACCTTAATAGAATATATTCATTGATTAAGGTTTTAACACTTATGAATGTACTAATGCATTGTAATGTTGTATGAGGTTTATGTTGTTCGCTAACATAAAAGGTATACCAAGAAAGACAAATCATGTTCTACTTCAAGAACATATGATCATGGTGACATGAAGACAAAGATTCATCCATTGTCATGGATCACATAGAAGATCTACTTTCGAGGTATGTATAACTTGATCCTACAATGGTTAACCTATGAGACATGCAGGTTACTATCACAAGTCACTGAAGAGAACCAGAAGACATTATGCGGGTATGTTAGACATAACTATCTAGCATGCTAATCTAGGTATGGTTTTCCTATATCAAGCTAGAATCCTACCTTGTGTTAGGATCTTATACTGTTGTGTTGTAGATAATGATTATTCATGAATTCATAGGTTTGAATAGTCATGGCTATATGCATATTATGTTTCTTACCATAATTAATGATATGACTAACCAAAAGAATCATGAAGCTATAGGTTTGAGTAATCACGGGTTTATGCATTGATGATTTAACTAATTAGAAGAGTCCTATCATCGAATAAGAATATGCATGAGTAAAAGAAGACTTCCCTGAAACTTTGAATACTAATGTTTATTATCTGTGAATGATCATGACTATACATGTTTAAGATTATTGTGTTTTGATAGTATTAAGATTATACTAATAAATGTGTGATTATGTATGAGACCTCAAGGATAAGACAATGATGATACTAATAAGCATGCATAGTGATTAAGGATGGATGTAAGTTCAAGGACAAGTAATCCAGGAAGCAAAGATCAAGATGGAGCACACTCCAGTTGTTCCTGCAAGAAAGCAAAGGAGCACACTTCAGTAGTTTCTGCAAGGATGCAGATATTCAGAGGGAGTTGACCACTTCTCACAATCCACATCAGAATGGAGTTGCAAAGTTTCAGAAGAAGTCCACCCAGCAACCAAACAAAAATAAGTATTTGAATTGTCATTTCTTACATAATTTTATTCAATGATGTATATGCTTATGTTCCTAGAATTAGGTTGTGTATTATGCATATTAGAATAGTTGCATTGATGAATAGTATACTAGTAATATACATGGGTAAGTGGCCTATGGCACTGTACAACATTCCATTGCTACTTATCTAGAATGAAACCTCTTTGCTGACATGTTAGGATTTGTGCACACTCTTAACAATGTTCTGGTAGAGATTGGAAGACATCTAGAAAGTTATGGAATATGGATAAATGTTGTATTGAAGCATTGGCTAATATAATTGCATGACTGTATGACATATTTCTTTATGTGTAAGAATTTGTCTTGAAAACTATGAGATGTTTTCTAATAATGCAATTTAACTTGTTGTGTAGGCAAGATCGTATACCATCACCTACAAAAGAAGGACTAGAACATTTGTTCAACAACAAAGTTATCTATTGAAAATATTGAATATATTGAAGTTCCCGGGATCTGGGAAGAATGTCATGATCGAGGAGTACTAGTACTGCAGATAGGAAGAGCACATCTGGATGCTACTTCAGTATGGGATCAGGCGTGATCTCTTGGTTTAGCAGCAAGCAGTCCTGCGTAGCACTGAGTACAGCTAAGACAGAGTATGTTGCAACCTATTCAGCTAGTTGTGAGGCAGGATGGCTTTGGAAGCTACTGTCTGAGTTATTTGATCTCCCGTTGGATGCTACTGGTATCTTTTGTGATAACTAGAATTGTGTGAAGCTGTCCGAGAACCCAGTGTTTCATGACAGGTCGAAACACATATAGATCAAATATCACTATATCAGGGATATGGTGCAGAGAGAAGTTTTTAAGCTCCTATACATTGCGACAGACGAGCAGATTGCAGATGTGCTGATGAAGCCACTAGCCAGGGTGAAGTTTGAGTACTTTAGGGAGAGGCTTGGTGTTCTTCAGATTGATGACACTTTGAGGAAGAAGTGATGGACACATTTGCAGAAGCCATTCCAACCATGTTGGAAGGAGGATCCTTCACATGGGTGTCGATGTAAGCGCTGGATGATGAGCATCAGGACGATGCTCCAATTATTGCTTTGTATATGCACCAGGAGGATGCTGGATATGATTAGTTGGATGATTTATATGTATATGTATATATGCATCATGTTGGATGCTGGATATGATAAGTTGGATCATTTATATGTGTATGTATGTACGCATCATGTTGGATGCTGGACATGATCAGTAAGATCATTTGTATATGTTTTGTATATGCATCATGTTGGATGCTTGGACCATGTATCTGTATATGTATCAAGTGGATACTGTGTATGATCAGGTGGATCATGTATGATGATATGTATCAGGTAGATACTTGGTATGCATCAGTAGATGCATTATATGATCAGGATGATCATGGATGACAAGCTTCAGGATGTTGCTCCAGATGACATGCAGCAGGATGTTGCAGTGATGATGATCAGGATGATCATGTGTACATCAGGATGATGTATGGTGAGTATCAAGTTAATACTCTATGGTTGTGGATAGGTTATGCAGATAAGCATATAATAGCGCCTTGGGAGGTTTGCAGATTCTCTTGCTAGGTTTTTCCATTGGCATATAATAGCTCCCTGGGAGATTTGACAAACGCTCTTTCAAGGTTTTGCTTTGGGAGGACATATAATAATGCCCTGGGAGATCTACAGATAGTCTTGCAAGGTTTTTCCACTGGCATATAATAGCTCCCTAGGATATCTGGCAGATGCTCTTTCGAAGTTTTGTCCTATGGCATATAATAGGGCCCTGGGAGATCCGATAGGTTGAGCTGTGTGCTCGTAATAAGTCCCGGGATTCTCTTGCAAGGTTTTTCCATGACCACATGTAATATCGCCCTGGAAGATCCGATAGGTTGGGATGTGTTCCCGTAGTAAGTCCTGGGATGCTCTTGCAAGGTTTTGTGGTGACCACATATAATAGCGCCCTAGGAGATCTGATAGGTTGAGCTGTGTGCTCGTAATCAGTCCTAGGATTCTCTTTCGAGGTTTTGTGGTAGGGTCACATGTAATAGCTCCCTGGGAGATCCTATAGGTAGAGCTGTGTGCTCGTAATAGCCTGGGATGCTCTTGCAAGGTTTTGTGATGCACGTAATAAGTCCTGAGGATTCCACAGTATGGCTAGTGATGATGAATACCTACAGGTGGTGGGCCTACATCCAGTATGAAAAAGGACTGGCTCTATAGAACTTCCTATGACGAGTAGATTCAGAGATTGATTGAGATAGCAGTAGCAGTGACGATAACGATGATTCGAGGATGATGATTCGCTGATGATGATCTAAAGAAGAATACTTATGCTAGCAGACTTGTGTCGAGAAATACCTTCCTAGTTAAGAGGGAGTGTTGATGTATATGTAACTTCAGAATGTATTTCACCAATGTATTTCATATATGTATTTTATATTCCTATAGAGATGTTATTATTCCTCTATACGAAAGTTTCGTCATTTATATTGTAAGTGTCGTAACTTATACTTGATGGGTTATTAGACCACCTTGTTGGGGTTGGCCCTGTATAAGTCATGTGGGTCGAAGGGTCATTAGACCACCCTAGTGGGGGTCGGCCATGTGGGTCAAAGGGTTATTAGACCACCCTATTGGGTGTCAGCCCAGTCAGCATTGTGTTATGTGGTTAAGTTAAGGCTGACCTAGTAAAGGTTATTAGGCAAGTGAAGTCTAGTATAAATAAAGATCGGGAGATCTCTATTTGATCATTCTATTCTCTCACTCAAACTTGGGAGAGTGGTGCACTTGTGGAGGAGGAGGCTCTGCTACTAGGAGAAGACTATCTCTTGTATTCTGATTGTATCATTGCTCTATTTATCTCTGAGGAAGTTATTGGGGTTTTTCACCTTTATGGTTTTCCCCAAGTAAACTCTGTGTCTCTTGTGTGCTTGCATTATTGTGTCCATGATTGATATGCTGTAGATATGTTGTACATGTTGTTCTCTCAGTTAAGATCCTAGATCAGATTGAAGTAAATTCTGAAAGTTCAACAGCTGAAAGAGGGTAATTCTGGGTAACCACTAACCAATCTTTGGCCTGTGCTACTGACCCAACATAGACAGAGAGGGATCTCTCTATAATCTCATGAAAAGACTAGAATAATCAAGATTGTCAATAATGAAAAAGAAACAATAGCATTCACGGCCAAGATATTCAATTACAACAATTATACAGAAGATCAGTTTTCTGTTTGGAAATAAAATGATTCACGCATTGTTTGGTTGAAAACATATGGAATTTAGTTTGGGTAATGGAGTCACCTTTAACAAACTATCAAACATCATTCACAAAGATTCTGCAAATGCATTCACAAGGGCAAGGTAGCAAGCAGCTAGTAGTCAACGAGAATTTAATTTTGTGGAATAAAAGTGAAAAGAAATAGTCCATCAATGTAAGGCATACCAAGATGACTCCTACATCAAATTTAGTAGAACATGTTGGTAAAATACTTGGAAAAGATAAGCAGAGCATAATTTCTATGAATTTCACTTAATCATTACCCTGATCCAAGCATGAACGAAATAACACATAATAGGATTACGAAGAAAGAAAATACAATTTCACATGGGAAAGAGAGAAAATATAGACTACCAGACCAATTACACAAGAATCCTTTTCAAAACGCAGGCTTCAGCTCTGCAAACTTTATTAAAACAACTCAAAAAGATGTCTTATAGACTAATCCTAAAAATTACCAAAAGCTTTCAACATAAGATTTTCAACACTTATTCATTCTATTACATCGCATATATATATGCCATAGAGCCTTCCCACATGACTCATCTTTCGTCCTAATGGAAATATTAGAAGGACACCTCATTACACCCAAAAATTCAAAAAATATTGCATATGTGTCATGTCTCAAATAGACAGATTAAGACAAGGAACGGAATATTATAGAGAGAGGATTGTTTTAACCCTAGGTTCACAAATGACCTTGCGAGTCAAAGAAATCTTCCACTTTAAATGAACTGTCAGCCAGTGGTGCATCATCTGGCAGGACAGGTGTCGTTTCCTTAGTGGAGAGTACAAAATCATGAACTATTTCTTCACCCGGTTGGCCGCTCTGCTTGATTCTGAGTTTCTCCTTCTTCGTTCTTTGTCAGTTACCTTTGGAATTTGTCATCTATCAGGCTTCTCATCCTCGTTGGGAGATTCGGACTCTATGAGGTCGAATGCCATAAGAGAGGGAGTGGTAGGATTTTCCTCCATCTCAACCCACACCTATTCTGGCATGAACACCACTTCGTACTCCCATCCTTTATCCATGAGTTAATTGCAACAGAGAAGATGGTCAAACCGCCAGGAGCACCATCTTTCCCTTATACCGACTTCAAATAAAAGACGTGAGAACCTTACCCATAACTACTGTGATGATGATGGCAGCTACATGTGGTCATAATTGCTATGATAACTCTGTCGGTTTCTTCAATCAGGTAACCGTTATGCCCAATGCTTTCAGGTGACCTTCAGCATGCTCAGTGATGTCGTCCTAGATAGATGACATGGCCAATGATGATGCAAAAGTGCCTCCCATCATACCGGTAATCCTCTGGGATAGCATTCAGAGATCCCCTTCGTAGGTCTGTTCTTCTGACGTCTCTTGTGTGACAACACTGAATCTCATGCTTTCCCACATGCTTCAAAAGCCCTGGGTCACATTACCTCTATCACCTTTCGATCCAACCTCCAATCCATGCAAGGGACTTTTCCCTTTTCACATCTCCTTTACATACTTTTTTTGGCCTCCACCCATTTGCCAACCTCTCAGTCATAAGAATATAGCACCTTTATGATGCTTATAACCCTTTGAAAACTTCCGTCTTCATCTTAGTAAGGCCGGGCGACATGTCTTCTTCACCTGCTTGTTCCAACCCTTCCCCTTTATCTGGAAACTAAGCTAGAAGCTATTAGTACCAAGGGAAAATGTTACCTGTGGAAGGATACCTTTTGTCAGAAATTCTCTCATATCAGGGTTTAATCTTGACCCACCTATGCTTTCAGATAGACCAACTGCTACTTTGGACATTCGAGAAGTAGTGGGAATTATCCCTAATGCCCAGGTCGGGCCCGTTGCGGGGAATTACAAAGGTCCAACGACCTTTGGAAGGACTTTGACGAAACAAGGCAACCACTGTTACTCCTGAGATGACCTCCAGGCCCACAAGGCCAAGGTCTTGAAGGATAGCTTCTTTGTGGGCAATTATAGCCTGGACCAAAACTGATACAGGGTCTTCCGGAGACCTCCCTGCTAGGGCACGACCGCATGACTTTCAACCCAACTGCTTGGTGACCAACCATCGAACTCCGGCACTGAGGCTATAACATCACTTTTCTCGAAAAAACCCCTTCCGCTCAGACAGGCCTTGGAAAGGGTAAAAATGAAAACTTTGAAAGGCATTCTCACTTGTTCGTAGATTCCAACTGTTGATCTCCCACATGCTAGTTTTCCTTCATCGGATTTGTTGCCTCTTTATCTCTTGATTTGACATTCAATTCTTCCTCACTGTCAGATCTGTCTTAACTTTCCATCTACGCCGTCCTTCCTATCCACATTTCCCCACGAGATGGACCTCCCATGTACTCGGGTGGTCCCTACTATGACTCCCCTTCTTTGTGCGACGGACTCTGGAGACGACATTTGGAGGGCGGGAAACTCTCATCCTATCCACCCCATTCTTATCCGGTGCGCTACTACTTTATGTGAGCTGCTGCAAGTGTCGTTGATGTATATCTTTTCCTCCATCTCAACCCACACCAAAAAACCTCCCCTTTCTCCAAGCTCTCCCCCTCTATATAATTTCCTTTCCTCGAGAATATCTTGGGCTTACTCCACCGCCCCAAAATCCCCCTCTCGAGCCCCTCAACATTTACTCCTTTCCCTAGTTCATTCATCCACGTCTCATTATAAAAATGTATAATTAATTACTCTTATGGAAAATTCATTTGGTTTTGGATTGACGGCAGTAATTATTTATTACGGTGGGAATTATCACCCCAAGGTTATCCGTTCGGGACAAGTTCCATTAAATACAAGTCTATCCGCCATCCTTGATATTTTAATATTATTAATGTAATTAATCAAATATTATATAATTAGTTGCCCCTTGTCAACTTGGACATGATGTGTCTTGATGATCCACCTTATCCGTCGAGACTACTTTAGTTGAGGTTTAAATTCCAAGATTAACATTGAATAATTAAATATCCATTTTCCATCACATCACGGTTATTCCAAAAAGGATTATCTTGTTATGGCTAACTTTGAAATGGAATTAATCATGCAACATTAATTTATAAATCAATATTTTAAATCTTACTTATATTGCATTTGTTACGATAGGGATATAAATGTTTGCTGGAATATCATTTATTAATTAATAATAATAATTAAATCACCCTTTGACAATAATAAAAGGTGAATCGATCATAGTATTCTTAATTATTTGTTTATCACATGGGTACCCTATCATCAACATAGCATCCTTGTTATTATAAACAAAGCACTTGTGAGGGCTTAAACAATTTTACTAATTAATTAGACACTATCATTACCCTATTCACAACAGTTCTTCTATGACAATGTTAACTCACGATACTTGTCTTAGTTTATTATTACAATGTTTTCATATAATTACTAATTCACTTATTTACACATTGACAACCTAACCATTCATTAGCTAAGTTGATTGATGTATCCTTAACTGAGTTATCTATGACATTTATACTTCTATTCAAGCATGACAAGTATGTTATACACCAGTAATATTGTACACGTACAAGGTGTGCATGCATGGCCAGTGTATGCACATGTCGGACATGTACTATAAACAAACCCCATTCCGCCTATGCATACTTGCTAACTAACAATAGTATCTACCCCCATGCATAAGAGCAAGCATAATCTATAGTATAATTACTTTAACATCCTCGGTTATTTAACAGTTAACCCTTTACGTTTTAACATCATTGTCTTTATGTTTACATTAGTTTAATCAATCAAGTACAGGAAGGGTGCCTACTTCCACTAACTCGGAATCAAGGAATACTAAACCCCCAACAGTGCTAACTAACACATCCTCCCATCATAACCTACGTCCAGCATCCTCCCTATCCTTCCTCTGCTAGTACAACAGTGGATGTCGGACTCACCGATCTGACCACATAGAACTTGAGAGCGATAGCGTCGGCTGAACAGCGGACCTATCCTCCCCTAGCAGGCATCCGACAATCGTCATCACAACAACATGGGGAGCGTGTCTCAGCACGGCCCTCCCACGACCTCGGGTCTCATGGAAACATAGGGTGGGAAACACATCCATCCCTCTCAACATACTGGGCCTACGCCCTTATCAACTCATACTTGCTGCTATCGGGATTATCAGTTTGTGTTATCGTATCCTCATTTTGGCTGCTAAGGTTTGCTGTATGAACATGTTTTTCCTTTCCAATGTATATCAGATCAAGTAACTGGCTATCCCATAGCCCTTGTGTCCTGTAGGTTAGTGTTTTGCAAAATACAATTTATAGACAGCATTTTCCATTGATCGCCAATTGATCCATGTTATCATTTCATTTCATGTAACCTTTTAGCTCATCATAGATATATATAACATTTCAATAATTCATATAAGAAGATGGTATCCACGTACCAAATCATATATTTCACATTTCATTAAGGAAAACATATAAACATGTACTGCAATCGTAAAATAAGGAAATCATATGATAATCATGACATCATAACTGCATAACATAGTAACATCATAATCATGGTGAAATCATAAGACAGAGTAACATCATATAATGAGGTCCAATATAGTTTACTCAGTCGAGCTGAGTTTGACAAAATATATAAGAAATAAAGTATGGTGTGTCTAACTAATAAATATGCCGAATCAAAATATGGGCATTACATACACCCACCCTTCGGGAAACTTCGTCCCGAAGTTATGGTCAAAATAGTGAGGGAAAATCTCGACGCATGGTCTCTGCGTCCTCCCAGGTAGCAGACCCGGGGCTATACTTGTCCCATTGGACCTTAACTTGGTCCACATGGCGACTACGGAGCTGTCGAACCCTACGATCAAGTATACGTAATGGTTCGACCCTGAAGGTTCCCTCGTCCGAGACCTGCAATTCCTTCCAATGAATTTTGTGAGTCTCATCAGCTATGTAATGTCGTAATACGGAAACATGAAATACATTATGAGTTTTATGCAAGTGGGGTGGCAGCGCGAGACGATAAGCAACTGGTCCGATTTTCTCAAGAATCTCAAATGGACCTATAAAGCGAGGTGACAACTTGGTACCCTTCCCAAACCGAATGGTACTTTTATTTGGTCTGATGCGAATAAATACACGATCCCCTACTCCATAAGTTCTATCTGATCTGTGTGCATCAGCGTAACTCTTTTGCCTATCCTGTGCTTCCTTCAGCCGCTGCCTAATCTGTATCACTTGCTCCTCCATTTCCTGAATCAATTCAGGCCCAATTAAAACTCGATCCTCTAACCTGTCCCAACTGAGTGGTGTCCTGCACGGCCTCCCATACAATGCCTGATATGGCGGCATACCAATGGAGCTATGATGACTATTGTTGTATGCAAACTCCACTAAAGGAAGATACTTCTCCCACTGTGTCTGCTGATCCATAACATACATCCTAAGCATGTCCTCCATCACTTGATTCACCCTCTCAGTCTGTCCATCTGTCTCGGGGTGATAAGCTGAGCTTAAGTTCAACTGTGTCCCCAATGCTGACTGCATGCTTGTCCAAAATCTGGAGGTGAACTTAGGGTCTCTGTCAGAGATTATCTTTTTAGGAACTCCATGAAGACGTACAATCTCATTTATGAATACCCTTGCCACATCTGTCACATCATAGGTGTCTCTGACTGGAATGAAGTGAGCACTTTTGGTCAGTTTGTCGACTACCACCAAAATAGCATTATGTCTCAGAGATGTGAGTGGTAATCCTACAACGAAGTCCATGGAAATGACTTCCCATTTAGTCATAGGAATATCGTGCGGTTGTAGGAGACCGGCCGGGTGACGATGATCTGCCTTAACTTGTTGACACTCAAGGCACTTCGAAACAAAATCCACTACATCTATCTTCATACCTGGCCAAAAGAAGAGTTGCTTCATGTCAGCATACATCTTCTTCACCCCTGGGTGCGCACAGTAATGCGATCTATGGGCCTCTCTAAGGATGGTTTCCCTGATATCACCTTCCTTAGGAACATACATCCTTCCCTGATACCGCAACAATCCATCTACCTCAAGATGGTACCCATCATACTTCAATTCCTGTTTCTTTCCATTCTGAATAGCTGAGGTTACTTTTAGATACCAACTATCGCCCAATAGTTGTCCTAGTACCCTTTCCCTCAAGTCAACCTTCAAGGGAATTAAGGAGAAAAGTCTCGGCCTTCGGCTTAGAGCGTCTGCCACCACATTCTCCTTTCCTTTGATGTAAGAGATACCAAAGTCATACTCACTCATGAACTCACTCCATCGCCTTTGCCTAGCATTCAAATCCCTTTGGGTAAAGATGTATTGCAAGCTCTGATGGTCTGTTTTAAGGGTGAAGCTTCTACCAACTAGGTAGTGCCTCCATAATTTTAGTGCCAACATTACTGCTGCCAATTCTAGATCATGCGTGGCATACTGCTCCTCATGAGGTTTCAACTTTCGAGATGCATAAGCTATTACCCCACCTTCCTGCATCAACACCGCTCCTAATCCTTGCTTCGAGGCATCGGTGCATACCATGAAATCTTTATCCATGTCTGGTACACGCAAGATCGGTGCACTTGTCAATAATCTTTTTAACTCTGTAAAAGCGGCATCGCATTCATCGGTCCATTCATACCGGATTCCCTTGCGTTGCAAGGTGGTAATAGGTTTTGCAATTTTAGAAAATCCTTCCACAAACCTCCGGTAATAGCCTGCTAACCCCATGAAGCTGCGCACCTCATGAGCATTCCTTGGAATTGGCCAATCTTCAATGGCCTTTACCTTTTCTGGGTCTACAGAGATCCCTTCACCTGAGATGATGTGCCCCAAGTAGTGAATCTCTTTTTGGAAGAAGGAACCCTTTGACAATTTACCATAAAGTTTATGTTCCCTTAAGCATGTCAAGACTAACCGCAAGTGTTCCTCGTGCTCCTTCTCATTCTTAGAATAGATAAGAATATCATCTAAGAAGACCTGAACAAAGTGGTCCAAGTATTTTCGGAAGACCCCATTCATGAGGCTCATGAATACAGCTGGAGCATTGGTCAAACCAAATGGTACCACTACAAACTCGTAATGCCCAAATCGAGTTCGAAAGGCAGTCTTAGGAATGTCGCCTTCCTTGATCCTCAACTGGTGATATCCTGATCGCAAATCAATCTTTGAGAAGACTGACGCACCTTTCATTTGATCAAAGAGGTCATCAATTCTTGGTATGGGATACCTGTTCTTCACGGTGGCCTTGTTCAAATCTCTGTAATCTATGCACAGTCGCAGAGATCCATCCTTCTTCTTAACGAAGATCACTGGTGCTCCCCATGGTGAGATACTAGGTCTAATCAGTCCCAAATCTAGCAATTCTTTTAACTGGATCTGTAACTCACGGAGCTCTGGAGTTGTCATTCTATACGGAGTCTTTGAGATAGGTTCTGCACCAGGTTTTAGTTCGATTGTGAAATCGAGCTCTCTTTCTGGAGGTAGTCCTGGTAATTCCTTCGGAAAGACATCCTTGAACTCAGGAAGTACTGGGTAAGAATTCAAGGAAGGTCCTTTACTATCGCTCACGGCCTCCACTACGAACAACTGGCATCCTTGTCTTAGGCACCGCTTAGCTTTCACCATAGAGATGAAACGGAGGGATACCTTCCTCTTCAAGCCTTGGATTTGAATTGTCCTTCCCTCGTCATCGAGGCACAACACCTTCTTTGCATAGCAGTCTATGAAAGCTCTATGGTCTTCTAACCAATCCATGCCAATAATGAGGTCATAAGTCCCCAAATTGGTGACATAAGCATCCAACTTAGTGGTGCAAACTCCTAAGTCAACCTCACAACCTGTCACTTTAAGACCTACTAGTTGCTTAGCTCCTGAGGCCATTTCAACCAGTTTGAAATCATCGTGCTCGTAGGCTGCCAACCCACATTTATCTAATGCAAATGGTGAAATAAAACTATCAGTTGCTCCTGGATCAAACAAAATTTTAAGTTTGACATTGTTTACATTACCAGTGGATTCTACTACGGTAGACTGATGTTCTGCCTGGTGGTTATGCACCGCTGCATGAATCCGATGACTGTTACCCGAACTATCCATGGGTGCCTTTCCTTCCCTGTGCCTGCTGCTTGACTGACCCTTGGGACAGTCTCGCTGGAAATGAGGACCTCCGCATCCCCAACAAGAGAGATTGGGAGGGGCTTGCCTGTTGCTCGAAGGAATCCTCTGAGATGAGTTCCTTCCCCTGGTTCCTCTAAAACCCCTTGTCCCTCTATAGGAACTTCCCTGTGTACGTCCCTGGCTTTGGTGGGTTGCGGACGATGCCTGCGAGATTGAGTTAACTGAAGTATTACCCCTCGGTGTGAACCGGTTACCATAAGGAGGAGGTCTAGATTGTCCTCCCCTGAAGTAAGGACGTGATGCCTTCCCTGAAACATACTGATTGGTTCCTGTCAACTTACTGCCCCCTTTTCCATCTGACATATCATCTGCATAACGAGCATACTCAACTGCCATGGCAACTGAAGTTGGCTTCCACATCCGCACAGCAGCTCTAATCTTGTAGTTAAGTCCATACACAAAACGCTCAACCTGACAATCATCTGCATCTAGGTAAGGAACATATTTTACCAGTTCCATAAATCGAGATTCATACTCCTCCACTGTCTTGTCTCCCTGTACTAAGGCATGGAGTGCACCTGCCTGTTCTTCCTTGTAATAATTTGGCAAATACTTCATGTGGAACCTCTCCTCGAACAGTTCCCAAGAAGTTGTAAGAGGAGTAAGGTGCAACTGCTTCTCGAGGTCTGACCACCAATTCAAAGCATCACCTTTAAGCTGAAAGACGGCCATCCTAGCCTTGGAACTAGATGTGTACTCATTCAATGCGAAGCATCTCTTCATGCCTTCCAGCCATGCTTCGGCATGCTTACCGGGTCGTCCTCCAGAAAACTCTGGAACCTTTATCTTTTGCAACTCCCTCGATATGTCCTGAAGCGGTTCCAGTCTTGGGCCATGTGCCCTTTCAGAGTTCTCTCGACTCACTTGAGTGGTTTCCACCTCGGCGGCCCTTTCCGACTGCCTGTTCATCGTGGTCATAATAGCCTCCAATGACCTCATTATGATCTGCATTTCTGGTGTGGAGGTTGTTTGTGGCGGTGTTGGCGGCGACGACGGTGGCGGAGGTGGCGGTGACGGTGGTCGACCTTGACCCCGACCTCGACCTCTGCGTGTTGTCACCATGATAGTCCCTGAGTTATTAAAATAAAGTCATATCCTTAGTTGTTCAATCAAATATACGCGGAACTAAAATGTAGGTATTTAATAACTTGCATCATGAGATAACAAATTGTCAAGATTAGCGCAGTAAAATCTATAGTCGTTTTTATTTAAACAATCTTGTCATGGTGTTCAGCTCGTCGTGCTGGTCTTAATGGTGTCTTGTTTTTGAGATTTCGGGTCTCTTTCATCCCTTCGACTAGGAGTTGAAATCTCGGCAAAAATTTTTAATATCTCTATTCTTAGTTAACTTTAAACGTTACCCTTTAATCTAAACAACTTAATTAACAATAATTGTTTAAACCTTAACCAATCGCAGTTAAGTTTAATAATAATAAAAAAAAAAAAAAAAAAAAAGAAAAAAAAAAAAAAAAAAAAAAAATTTTAAATTCCTATAAAACATATTTTTAACAACATATGTTATAAAAGAAAATTAATTCTTATAATACATATTTTCTAACAAAGTCTGAATAAGTTAAAAAAATTTTATAAGACATATATTCTATATACAATAAATTTTAAATTTTAATTCAACATCTATTTATAACATAAAGTAAAATTAATCTTTATAATACGTATATTCTAGTCAAAATATGAAAAATATTTAAATTTTACAAAACATATATTCTAGGAGAATATATAAAATAATTTAATTTTTAATATAGCGTATTTTATGACAGGAAAGTAAAATTAACTTTTATTTTACGTATATTTTAACAAAATATGAATAAATTAAATGTTCGTACAACATATATTCTATCATAATATATATAACACTAAATTTAAACTAGCCCTACACCTTCCTATGTCTAAAGGTTTGAAAGCCACGGGGCCTCTCACCGCCATGCAAAGAGCGAGTCCACATGAAGGACACGCGGCCTCTCCAAGCAACCCACCGCCAAGTGAAAGTGAGGAAACCCTAAATAGGGTCAATCCCCAAGACGCGGCCATTTCTGCCCCTCTTTTCCATAGCTGTTCCGCTCTGCAACCATCAGCGAGCGCGACTCCATGGCCGGGGATACAAGGTTTGGTGTATGTCGGCGAGATATGTGCCTGAAGGAGAGGGTGCGACTGGTAATGCTCTTATGTGAGCCTGACGCTTGAAGGTTGCATGCTATTCGTTAGCAGCTGTAGTGGATCTGCCAGGGGTCGATACTTTGGGGTTCGAAACAAAATTTTAAGAGCAACGAAACGAAGGTGAAGCCATTCGGCGAACTCTGCACACGGGTAACCTGGTGAATGCGGGCCTCGTTGGACATGCCCTAAGGGCGCATGCCTCTTATGTGTTGTGCTCGGGCTAGTTCCATTTTGGTAACTACTGGGCGACTTCACACTGGAAGTTGTAGTCCAGTATCCTTCGAGCAGCTTGCCCACACCGTACAGAGCGGCTAACTACAGAATCAGCCCCCCATGCGCCAGCGCTATATAGAGAGCTAGACGGAGCTCCGGGTTCTTGCTTATCTGTGACGACCCGTCGCCGTTCTCGCCGCCTTCTTCATTTTTCTCCTGAGTGTTTTCTTTCTCTGCAGGTTTCGAACTCTTGACTTCCTGAGCGGAGAATTTCTGAGTGATTTCTGCTCTGAGATGCGCGACCCCGTCGAATTGGTGAATGGATGGTTGGGCCCCCTTGGATTTGGCCTTTGGTCACTCGAAAAGCTTTCGGGCTGGCTCAAAAACATTTCTTTCCATGCCATGGAATCAGAGCTGGTCGTTTTCCGGTGCTTCATGGCTGCTTCTCCTGCCGCCATTGCCTTTGCCATCGAAGCTGTTGTGATTGGCCCCGACATCGACCTTTGAGTGGCTCTGGGAGGTTTCGAATTGCTAATTTGTGGAGAGATTTCCCTGTCGGTTCCCATCGCAGAATCTTGTGCAGATTATCTTCACAGAGGTAGATCTCTGAGACGTGATGGATCCCTGCGGATTATTATTTTTAATGCATGAATTCTTGATTAATTTCGACTGATGGATATAAGGCTAGCTAGCACAATTATTTCTCTAAGTCAGTTGTTTTAGTCTCATGAGGTCAGCTCCTAACGCCCCTGTCGCTGTGTTAGCAGTCGCTGGTGAATCCGCGAAAGACAAGATAGGTCAGCCGATTGTCCCTGCTAACTCAGCAGAGTCCACTGGCTTGGATGGGACGCATCCCTGGCTAGTTCCACGCTGTCCTGGTTAGGGCTTACATACCTCCTTTATATTCGTATGTTTTTATTGATGATTCTGCGTTGTCCAACATGCTCTCCGTGCACGATATGGGTCATTACATTCCCGATGGTAATCTCGGTTGTGCTAAATAGAAAATTTACACCATCTACGTTTACACTCCCTGTTGACGCGTTTACTATGAGTGCTATCCATCCCTCTCGTTGCTTTCCTCAATATATGCATAATAATATCTCTGTATCCGCAACATGGGGTAGGTTTAGCCTTCCTCGTTCCCTTGCTTGTATGGCATCTGATAAAAATCTCAAAAAAATTCGCCAACAACAAAAACAAACGACTAAAGAACTAGTGAGTGACATGGGCTTGCTCAGTGGCCTCTTCCATCATCGGTTCAGGTCTTTCTATAGGTGCACCCACCGCTTTCGTTTTCCTTAAGGACCCATACAAGAAGGATTTTGAAAATGCATTACGGCTTGATACTTCTGCTACCCTTGGCTTCCTTACCCTTCCCACTGTCATTTTATATTTTTGCAAAAGACACATGGAGTTTCATCCTGAAACTTGCTTTCAAGCCAATTTATATATTTTATCCTGTATTATTTTTACTACCACTCTTTAATGAGAAAAAAAAGAGAAAAAAAAAAATTAAAATACTTGCTGTAAGTTTAGCTAGTGCAGCAGTTACGAAGGCCATTAACAAATTCTGGGCATTAGCTTTGGTGAGGCCCTCTATGAAATTTGGGTTTTCTCGCAAAAATTTAGGGCTTCCTTATACAAGTAAGTGCGGTAAGAATTCTTATTTCAAAACCCTATAGATAATGCGTTTAACGGACAGGAATTTACTATTTACTTTCCACATGAATTTTCAGAGTTACCTAGGGTAAAGTTTACACTTTCTGGGCATTATATATGTATATATATATATATATATATATTTTTTTTTTATTTATATTTTATCTTTTTATTTTTATTTTTTTTTATAAACAACTCAATATAGAAGGGAATGGAAAGAAGGCCATCACTCAACTGGTTGTAGCTTTGGTAATAAGAGTTATAGATACTCATTATATTTATAAGATAAAACAAGGATGATTTGACAAGAGTCCTTAACATCAAAGTTTTCTGTTGTCTTAATATTTCAAAAATTATTTGCCATTTCATTAAGATGGAATACATATTTATTTCCTCTCATTTGAATATATGGAGAGGAACCACTGCGTGCCTTTCTGCATATTCTGTCTGTGAACCAATTGGTGCCATAGTTTTTTTTTTTTTAGGGAAGAGGGCAATGCTTTAGTAGTTTCCATTGGTTTCTTAGAGCGGAAATAAGATCTTTGCTATAAATGAAATATAGGTGCATTCTTGGAATTGAAAACTAGCACAATTAAGTTTTTTTTTTTTTGAATAGTGTAGATGAAAAAAAAAAAAACTTGCATTTTAGTTGGAAGAGACTTTAGAGTCCTCTCTAAATGAAGAGAATGCAATAACGAATGGAGAAGCTATCAAAGCTGATTGAATACCATCTGTTTTGCTCAAAATAGCTCAATATTTTGTCGGCAACAACTATTAATTTCTATATAAGCTCTTTTGTTTTTGTTGAAATTTCAATTTAATTTTCTTCTCTTATTTTTGTTCATGGATTCAACAGTAGTAGGAAATAGGACGGAAGGGGATAAATTGCTGGAAGCCCTAATTAATTTGCATTTGTTTAGTGGTAGATTAACTATATAAAGAATGAAAATATAAATATATATATATATTTTAATGTAATTGTTGTTATCGTTGTGCAGGTACCTTGAAAGATGACTATGGCTGGAGGTCAAGTAGGTAAATTATCAAGTAAATTTTCTAGGTGAAGCATGAATAGGCCTGTAGGTTCAAGAGTCTGAACACAGGCTCTGATACCATCTGTAGTGCTCTGGTTTTTACAGCAGAGCACTGTGTAAAATTTCAGGTTTAATTTTCTACGTTTTAAACTTTATCAGTTTATGGAAGAGAATTTCTAAGAATTTCTATGTGCCGAAATAATATTTAGTGTACGGTGGTGTTTTCACGAACCTTTCATTCTAAATTTGAAATAAACAAACATATCGTTATTTTCTTTTCAACAGCATAAGAATAGGTTTCACAACTTAGTAAATCAGTAAATAGCAGTAAATCAGTAAATAGTAAGTTTGCATCTTTACAGTAAGATTTAGCATAATAGTAAATAACGGAAATTACCTGATGCTGATGCTAACCGTAAGTTGTAGTAGGTTGTGTAATCCCTTAGACAGCCAAACTGAAGTGTCCACCCTACCGACCAGCTATAATCTTGCTGGCCCTTGGAAATCAAAGGATTTCCAAGCCCCCGAGCCCACAATCTGATAATCCCGAGAGCAGTCTTTCCTTCTGTTCTCAAAATCCTTCTGTTCTCCAATCAAACTTTCTGTCCTCCCAACTTCTGTTCTCAAAACTTCTTTTCTTCCCCAATCCAAAAACCTCCCCTTTCTCCAAGCTCTCCCCCTCTATATAATTTCCTTTCCTCGAGAATATCTTGGGCTTACTCCACCGCCCCAAAATCCCCCTCTCGAGCCCCTCAACATTTACTCCTTTCCCTAGTTCATTCATCCACGTCTCATTATAAAAATGTATAATTAATTACTCTTATGGAAAATTCATTTGGTTTTGGATTGACGGCAGTAATTATTTATTACGGTGGGAATTATCACCCCAAGGTTATCCGTTCGGGACAAGTTCCATTAAATACAAGTCTATCCGCCATCCTTGATATTTTAATATTATTAATGTAATTAATAAAATATTATATAATTAGTTGCCCCTTGTCAACTTGGACATGATGTGTCTTGATGATCCACCTTATCCGTCGAGACTACTTTAGTTGAGGTTTAAATTCCAAGATTAACATTGAATAATTAAATATCCATTTTCCATCACATCACGGTTATTCCAAAAAGGATTATCTTGTTATGGCTAACTTTGAAATGGAATTAATCATGCAACATTAATTTATAAATCAATATTTTAAATCTTACTTATATTGCATTTGTTACGATAGGGATATAAATGTTTGCTGGAATATCATTTATTAATTAATAATAATAATTAAATCACCCTTTGACAATAATAAAAGGTGAATCGATCATAGTATTCTTAATTATTTGTTTATCACATGGGTACCCTATCATCAACATAGCATCCTTGTTATTATAAACAAAGCACTTGTGAGGGCTTAAACAATTTTACTAATTAATTAGACACTATCATTACCCTATTCACAACAGTTCTTCTATGACAATGTTAACTCACGATACTTGTCTTAGTTTATTATTACAATGTTTTCATATAATTACTAATTCACTTATTTACACATTGACAACCTAACCATTCATTAGCTAAGTTGATTGATGTATCCTTAACTGAGTTATCTATGACATTTATACTTCTATTCAAGCATGACAAGTATGTTATACACCAGTAATATTGTACACGTACAAGGTGTGCATGCATGGCCAGTGTATGCACATGTCGGACATGTACTATAAACAAACCCCATTCCGCCTATGCATACTTGCTAACTAACAATAGTATCTACCCCCATGCAGAAGAGCAAGCATAATCTATAGTATAATTACTTTAACATCCTCGGTTATTTAACAGTTAACCCTTTACGTTTTAACATCATTGTCTTTATGTTTACATTAGTTTAATCAATCAAGTACAGGAAGGGTGCCTACTTCCACTAACTCGGAATCAAGGAATACTAAACCCCCAACAGTGCTAACTAACACATCCTCCCATCATAACCTACGTCCAGCATCCTCCCTATCCTTCCTCTGCTAGTACAACAGTGGATGTCGGACTCACCGATCTGACCACATAGAACTTGAGAGCGATAGCGTCGGCTGAACAGCGGACCTATCCTCCCCTAGCAGGCATCCGACAATCGTCATCACAACAACATGGGGAGCGTGTCTCAGCACGGCCCTCCCACGACCTCGGGTCTCATGGAAACATAGGGTGGGAAACACATCCATCCCTCTCAACATACTGGGCCTACGCCCTTATCAACTCATACTTGCTGCTATCGGGATTATCAGTTTGTGTTATCGTATCCTCATTTTGGCTGCTAAGGTTTGCTGTATGAACATGTTTTTCCTTTCCAATGTATATCAGATCAAGTAACTGGCTATCCCATAGCCCTTGTGTCCTGTAGGTTAGTGTTTTGCAAAATACAATTTATAGACAGCATTTTCCATTGATCGCCAATTGATCCATGTTATCATTTCATTTCATGTAACCTTTTAGCTCATCATAGATATATATAACATTTCAATAATTCATATAAGAAGATGGTATCCACGTACCAAATCATATATTTCACATTTCATTAAGGAAAACATATAAACATGTACTGCAATCGTAAAATAAGGAAATCATATGATAATCATGACATCATAACTGCATAACATAGTAACATCATAATCATGGTGAAATCATAAGACAGAGTAACATCATATAATGAGGTCCAATATAGTTTACTCAGTCGAGCTGAGTTTGACAAAATATATAAGAAATAAAGTATGGTGTGTCTAACTAATAAATATGCCGAATCAAAATATGGGCATTACATACACCCACCCTTCGGGAAACTTCGTCCCGAAGTTATGGTCAAAATAGTGAGGGAAAATCTCGACGCATGGTCTCTGCGTCCTCCCAGGTAGCAGACCCGGGGCTATACTTGTCCCATTGGACCTTAACTTGGTCCACATGGCGACTACGGAGCTGTCGAACCCTACGATCAAGTATACGTAATGGTTCGACCCTGAAGGTTCCCTCGTCCGAGACCTGCAATTCCTTCCAATGAATTTTGTGAGTCTCATCAGCTATGTAATGTCGTAATACGGAAACATGAAATACATTATGAGTTTTATGCAAGTGGGGTGGCAGCGCGAGACGATAAGCAACTGGTCCGATTTTCTCAAGAATCTCAAATGGACCTATAAAGCGAGGTGACAACTTGGTACCCTTCCCAAACCGAATGGTACTTTTATTTGGTCTGATGCGAATAAATACACGATCCCCTACTCCATAAGTTCTATCTGATCTGTGTGCATCAGCGTAACTCTTTTGCCTATCCTGTGCTTCCTTCAGCCGCTGCCTAATTTGTATCACTTGCTCCTCCATTTCCTGAATCAATTCAGGCCCAATTAAAACTCGATCCTCTAACCTGTCCCAACTGAGTGGTGTCCTGCACGGCCTCCCATACAATGCCTGATATGGCGGCATACCAATGGAGCTATGATGACTATTGTTGTATGCAAACTCCACTAAAGGAAGATACTTCTCCCACTGTGTCTGCTGATCCATAACATACATCCTAAGCATGTCCTCCATCACTTGATTCACCCTCTCAGTCTGTCCATCTGTCTCGGGGTGATAAGCTGAGCTTAAGTTCAACTGTGTCCCCAATGCTGACTGCATGCTTGTCCAAAATCTGGAGGTGAACTTAGGGTCTCTGTCAGAGATTATCTTTTTAGGAACTCCATGAAGACGTACAATCTCATTTATGAATACCCTTGCCACATCTGTCACATCATAGGTGTCTCTGACTGGAATGAAGTGAGCACTTTTGGTCAGTTTGTCGACTACCACCAAAATAGCATTATGTCTCAGAGATGTGAGTGGTAATCCTACAACGAAGTCCATGGAAATGACTTCCCATTTAGTCATAGGAATATCGTGCGGTTGTAGGAGACCGGCCGGGTGACGATGATCTGCCTTAACTTGTTGACACTCAAGGCACTTCGAAACAAAATCCACTACATCTATCTTCATACCTGGCCAAAAGAAGAGTTGCTTCATGTCAGCATACATCTTCTTCACCCCTGGGTGCGCACAGTAATGCGATCTATGGGCCTCTCTAAGGATGGTTTCCCTGATATCACCTTCCTTAGGAACATACATCCTTCCCTGATACCGCAACAATCCATCTACCTCAAGATGGTACCCATCATACTTCAATTCCTGTTTCTTTCCATTCTGAATAGCTGAGGTTACTTTTAGATACCAACTATCGCCCAATAGTTGTCCTAGTACCCTTTCCCTCAATTCAACCTTCAAGGGAATTAAGGAGAAAAGTCTCGGCCTTTGGCTTAGAGCGTCTGCCACCACATTCTCCTTTCCTTTGATGTAAGAGATACCAAAGTCATACTCACTCATGAACTCACTCCATCGCCTTTGCCTAGCATTCAAATCCCTTTGGGTAAAGATGTATTGCAAGCTCTGATGGTCTGTTTTAAGGGTGAAGCTTCTACCAACTAGGTAGTGCCTCCATAATTTTAGTGCCAACATTACTGCTGCCAATTCTAGATCATGCGTGGCATACTGCTCCTCATGAGGTTTCAACTTTCGAGATGCATAAGCTATTACCCCACCTTCCTGCATCAACACCGCTCCTAATCCTTGCTTCGAGGCATCGGTGCATACCATGAAATCTTTATCCATGTCTGGTACACGCAAGATCGGTGCACTTGTCAATAATCTTTTTAACTCTGTAAAAGCGGCATCGCATTCATCGGTCCATTCATACCGGATTCCCTTGCGTTGCAAGGTGGTAATAGGTTTTGCAATTTTAGAAAATCCTTCCACAAACCTCCGGTAATAGCCTGCTAACCCCATGAAGCTGCGCACCTCATGAGCATTCCTTGGAATTGGCCAATCTTCAATGGCCTTTACCTTTTCTGGGTCTACAGAGATCCCTTCACCTGAGATGATGTGCCCCAAGTAGTGAATCTCTTTTTGGAAGAAGGAACCCTTTGACAATTTACCATAAAGTTTATGTTCCCTTAAGCATGTCAAGACTAACCGCAAGTGTTCCTCGTGCTCCTTCTCATTCTTAGAATAGATAAGAATATCATCTAAGAAGACCTGAACAAAGTGGTCCAAGTATTTTCGGAAGACCCCATTCATGAGGCTCATGAATACAGCTGGAGCATTGGTCAAACCAAATGGTACCACTACAAACTCGTAATGCCCAAATCGAGTTCGAAAGGCAGTCTTAGGAATGTCGCCTTCCTTGATCCTCAACTGGTGATATCCTGATCGCAAATCAATCTTTGAGAAGACTGACGCACCTTTCATTTGATCAAAGAGGTCATCAATTCTTGGTATGGGATACCTGTTCTTCACGGTGGCCTTGTTCAAATCTCTGTAATCTATGCACAGTCGCAGAGATCCATCCTTCTTCTTAACGAAGATCACTGGTGCTCCCCATGGTGAGATACTAGGTCTAATCAGTCCCAAATCTAGCAATTCTTTTAACTGGATCTGTAACTCACGGAGCTCTGGAGTTGTCATTCTATACGGAGTCTTTGAGATAGGTTCTGCACCAGGTTTTAGTTCGATTGTGAAATCGAGCTCTCTTTCTGGAGGTAGTCCTGGTAATTCCTTCGGAAAGACATCCTTGAACTCAGGAAGTACTGGGTAAGAATTCAAGGAAGGTCCTTTACTATCGCTCACGGCCTCCACTACGAACAACTGGCATCCTTGTCTTAGGCACCGCTTAGCTTTCACCATAGAGATGAAACGGAGGGATACCTTCCTCTTCAAGCCTTGGATTTGAATTGTCCTTCCCTCGTCATCGAGGCACAACACCTTCTTTGCATAGCAGTCTATGAAAGCTCTATGGTCTTCTAACCAATCCATGCCAATAATGAGGTCATAAGTCCCCAAATTGGTGACATAAGCATCCAACTTAGTGGTGCAAACTCCTAAGTCAACCTCACAACCTGTCACTTTAAGACCTACTAGTTGCTTAGCTCCTGAGGCCATTTCAACCAGTTTGAAATCATCGTGCTCGTAGGCTGCCAACCCACATTTATCTAATGCAAATGGTGAAATAAAACTATCAGTTGCTCCTGGATCAAACAAAATTTTAAGTTTGACATTGTTTACATTACCAGTGGATTCTACTACGGTAGACTGATGTTCTGCCTGGTGGTTATGCACCGCTGCATGAATCCGATGACTGTTACCCGAACTATCCATGGGTGCCTTTCCTTCCCTGTGCCTGCTGCTTGACTGACCCTTGGGACAGTCTCGCTGGAAATGAGGACCTCCGCATCCCCAACAAGAGAGATTGGGAGGGGCTTGCCTGTTGCTCGAAGGAATCCTCTGAGATGAGTTCCTTCCCCTGGTTCCTCTAAAACCCCTTGTCCCTCTATAGGAACTTCCCTGTGTACGTCCCTGGCTTTGGTGGGTTGCGGACGATGCCTGCGAGATTGAGTTAACTGAAGTATTACCCCTCGGTGTGAACCGGTTACCATAAGGAGGAGGTCTAGATTGTCCTCCCCTGAAGTAAGGACGTGATGCCTTCCCTGAAACATACTGATTGGTTCCTGTCAACTTACTGCCCCCTTTTCCATCTGACATATCAGCTGCATAACGAGCATACTCAACTGCCATGGCAACTGAAGTTGGCTTCCACATCCGCACAGCAGCTCTAATCTTGTAGTTAAGTCCATACACAAAACGCTCAACCTGACAATCATCTGCATCTAGGTAAGGAACATATTTTACCAGTTCCATAAATCGAGATTCATACTCCTCCACTGTCTTGTCTCCCTGTACTAAGGCATGGAGTGCACCTGCCTGTTCTTCCTTGTAATAATTTGGCAAATACTTCATGTGGAACCTCTCCTCGAACAGTTCCCAAGAAGTTGTAAGAGGAGTAAGGTGCAACTGCTTCTCGAGGTCTGACCACCAATTCAAAGCATCACCTTTAAGCTGAAAGACGGCCATCCTAGCCTTGGAACTAGATGTGTACTCATTCAATGCGAAGCATCTCTTCATGCCTTCCAGCCATGCTTCGGCATGCTTACCGGGTCGTCCTCCAGAAAACTCTGGAACCTTTATCTTTTGCAACTCCCTCGATATGTCCTGAAGCGGTTCCAGTCTTGGGCCATGTGCCCTTTCAGAGTTCTCTCGACTCACTTGAGTGGTTTCCACCTCGGCGGCCCTTTCCGACTGCCTGTTCATCGTGGTCATAATAGCCTCCAATGACCTCATTATGATCTGCATTTCTGGTGTGGAGGTTGTTTGTGGCGGTGTTGGCGGCGACGACGGTGGCGGAGGTGGCGGTGACGGTGGTCGACCTTGACCCCGACCTCGACCTCTGCGTGTTGTCACCATGATAGTCCCTGAGTTATTAAAATAAAGTCATATCCTTAGTTGTTCAATCAAATATACGCGGAACTAAAATGTAGGTATTTAATAACTTGCATCATGAGATAACAAATTGTCAAGATTAGCGCAGTAAAATCTATAGTCGTTTTTATTTAAACAATCTTGTCATGGTGTTCAGCTCGTCGTGCTGGTCTTAATGGTGTCTTGTTTTTGAGATTTCGGGTCTCTTTCATCCCTTCGACTAGGAGTTGAAATCTCGGCAAAAATTTTTAATATCTCTATTCTTAGTTAACTTTAAACGTTACCCTTTAATCTAAACAACTTAATTAACAATAATTGTTTAAACCTTAACCAATCGCAGTTAAGTTTAATAATAATAAAAAAAAAAAAAAAAAAAAAAAGAAAAAAAAAAAAAGAAAAAAAAATTTAAAATTCCTATAAAACATATTTTTAACAACATATGTTATAAAAGAAAATTAATTCTTATAATACATATTTTCTAACAAAGTCTGAATAAGTTAAAAAAATTTTATAAGACATATATTCTATATACAATAAATTTTAAATTTTAATTCAACATCTATTTATAACATAAAGTAAAATTAATCTTTATAATACGTATATTCTAGTCAAAATATGAAAAATATTTAAATTTTACAAAACATATATTCTAGGAGAATATATAAAATAATTTAATTTTTAATATAGCGTATTTTATGACAGGAAAGTAAAATTAACTTTTATTTTACGTATATTTTAACAAAATATGAATAAATTAAATGTTCGTACAACATATATTCTATCATAATATATATAACACTAAATTTAAACTAGCCCTACACCTTCCTATGTCTAAAGGTTTGAAAGCCACGGGGCCTCTCACCGCCATGCAAAGAGCGAGTCCGCATGAAGGACACGCGGCCTCTCCAAGCAACCCACCGCCAAGTGAAAGTGAGGAAACCCTAAATAGGGTCAATCCCCAAGACGCGGCCATTTCTGCCCCTCTTTTCCATAGCTGTTCCGCTCTGCAACCATCAGCGAGCGCGACTCCATGGCCGGGGATACAAGGTTTGGTGTATGTCGGCGAGATATGTCCCTGAAGGAGAGGGTGCGACTGGTAATGCTCTTATGTGAGCCTGACGCTTGAAGGTTGCATGCTATTCGTTAGCAGCTGTAGTGGATCTGCCAGGGGTCGATACTTTGGGGTTCGAAACAAAATTTTAAGAGCAACGAAACGAAGGTGAAGCCATTCGGCGAACTCTGCACACGGGTAACCTGGTGAATGCGGGCCTCGTTGGACATGCCCTAAGGGCGCATGCCTCTTATGTGTTGTGCTCGGGCTAGTTCCATTTTGGTAACTACTGGGCGACTTCACACTGGAAGTTGTAGTCCAGTATCCTTCGAGCAGCTTGCCCACACCGTACAGAGCGGCTAACGACAGAATCAGCCCCCCATGCGCCAGCGCTATATAGAGAGCTAGACGGAGCTCCGGGTTCTTGCTTATCTGTGACGACCCGTCGCCGTTCTCGCCGCCTTCTTCATTTTTCTCCTGAGTGTTTTCTTTCTCTGCAGGTTTCGAACTCTTGACTTCCTGAGCGGAGAATTTCTGAGTGATTTCTGCTCTGAGATGCGCGACCCCGTCGAATTGGTGAATGGATGGTTGGGCCCCCTTGGATTTGGCCTTTGGTCACTCGAAAAGCTTTCGGGCTGGCTCAAAAACATTTCTTTCCATGCCATGGAATCAGAGCTGGTCGTTTTCCGGTGCTTCATGGCTGCTTCTCCTGCCGCCATTGCCTTTGCCATCGAAGCTGTTGTGATTGGCCCCGACATCGACCTTTGAGTGGCTCTGGGAGGTTTCGAATTGCTAATTTGTGGAGAGATTTCCCTGTCGGTTCCCATCGCAGAATCTTGTGCAGATTATCTTCACAGAGGTAGATCTCTGAGACGTGATGGATCCCTGCGGATTATTATTTTTAATGCATGAATTCTTGATTAATTTCGACTGATGGATATAAGGCTAGCTAGCACAATTATTTCTCTAAGTCAGTTGTTTTAGTCTCATGAGGTCAGCTCCTAGCGCCCCTGTCGCTGTGTTAGCAGTCGCTGGTGAATCCGCGAAAGACAAGATAGGTCAGCCGATTGTCCCTGCTAACTCAGCAGAGTCCACTGGCTTGGATGGGACGCATCCCTGGCTAGTTCCACGCTGTCCTGGTTAGGGCTTACATACCTCCTTTATATTCGTATGTTTTTATTGATGATTCTGCGTTGTCCAACATGCTCTCCGTGCACGATATGGGTCATTACATTCCCGATGGTAATCTCGGTTGTGCTAAATAGAAAATTTACACCATCTACGTTTACACTCCCTGTTGACGCGTTTACTATGAGTGCTATCCATCCCTCTCGTTGCTTTCCTCAATATATGCATAATAATATCTCTGTATCCGCAACATGGGGTAGGTTTAGCCTTCCTCGTTCCCTTGCTTGTATGGCATCTGATAAAAATCTCAAAAAAATTCGCCAACAACAAAAACAAACGACTAAAGAACTAGTGAGTGACATGGGCTTGCTCAGTGGCCTCTTCCATCATCGGTTCAGGTCTTTCTATAGGTGCACCCACCGCTTTCGTTTTCCTTAAGGACCCATACAAGAAGGATTTTGAAAATGCATTACGGCTTGATACTTCTGCTACCCTTGGCTTCCTTACCCTTCCCACTGTCATTTTATATTTTTGCAAAAGACACATGGAGTTTCATCCTGAAACTTGCTTTCAAGCCAATTTATATATTTTATCCTGTATTATTTTTACTACCACTCTTTAATGAGAAAAAAAAGAGAAAAAAAAAAATTAAAATACTTGCTGTAAGTTTAGCTAGTGCAGCAGTTACGAAGGCCATTAACAAATTCTGGGCATTAGCTTTGGTGAGGCCCTCTATGAAATTTGGGTTTTCTCGCAAAAATTTAGGGCTTCCTTATACAAGTAAGTGCGGTAAGAATTCTTATTTCAAAACCCTATAGATAATGCGTTTAACGGACAGGAATTTACTATTTACTTTCCACATGAATTTTCAGAGTTACCTAGGGTAAAGTTTACACTTTCTGGGCATTATATATGTATATATATATATATATATATTTTTTTTTTTATTTATATTTTATCTTTTTATTTTTATTTTTTTTTATAAACAACTCAATATAGAAGGGAATGGAAAGAAGGCCATCACTCAACTGGTTGTAGCTTTGGTAATAAGAGTTATAGATACTCATTATATTTATAAGATAAAACAAGGATGATTTGACAAGAGTCCTTAACATCAAAGTTTTCTGTTGTCTTAATATTTCAAAAATTATTTGCCATTTCATTAAGATGGAATACATATTTATTTCCTCTCATTTGAATATATGGAGAGGAACCACTGCGTGCCTTTCTGCATATTCTGTCTGTGAACCAATTGGTGCCATAGTTTTTTTTTTTTTAGGGAAGAGGGCAATGCTTTAGTAGTTTCCATTGGTTTCTTAGAGCGGAAATAAGATCTTTGCTATAAATGAAATATAGGTGCATTCTTGGAATTGAAAACTAGCACAATTAAGTTTTTTTTTTTTTGAATAGTGTAGATGAAAAAAAAAAAAACTTGCATTTTAGTTGGAAGAGACTTTAGAGTCCTCTCTAAATGAAGAGAATGCAATAACGAATGGAGAAGCTATCAAAGCTGATTGAATACCATCTGTTTTGCTCAAAATAGCTCAATATTTTGTCGGCAACAACTATTAATTTCTATATAAGCTCTTTTGTTTTTGTTGAAATTTCAATTTAATTTTCTTCTCTTATTTTTGTTCATGGATTCAACAGTAGTAGGAAATAGGACGGAAGGGGATAAATTGCTGGAAGCCCTAATTAATTTGCATTTGTTTAGTGGTAGATTAACTATATAAAGAATGAAAATATAAATATATATATATATTTTAATGTAATTGTTGTTATCGTTGTGCAGGTACCTTGAAAGATGACTATGGCTGGAGGTCAAGTAGGTAAATTATCAAGTAAATTTTCTAGGTGAAGCATGAATAGGCCTGTAGGTTCAAGAGTCTGAACACAGGCTCTGATACCATCTGTAGTGCTCTGGTTTTTACAGCAGAGCACTGTGTAAAATTTCAGGTTTAATTTTCTACGTTTTAAACTTTATCAGTTTATGGAAGAGAATTTCTAAGAATTTCTATGTGCCGAAATAATATTTAGTGTACGGTGGTGTTTTCACGAACCTTTCATTCTAAATTTGAAATAAACAAACATATCGTTATTTTCTTTTCAACAGCATAAGAATAGGTTTCACAACTTAGTAAATCAGTAAATAGCAGTAAATCAGTAAATAGTAAGTTTGCATCTTTACAGTAAGATTTAGCATAATAGTAAATAACGGAAATTACCTGATGCTGATGCTAACCGTAAGTTGTAGTAGGTTGTGTAATCCCTTAGACAGCCAAACTGAAGTGTCCACCCTACCGACCAGCTATAATCTTGCTGGCCCTTGGAAATCAAAGGATTTCCAAGCCCCCGAGCCCACAATCTGATAATCCCGAGAGCAGTCTTTCCTTCTGTTCTCAAAATCCTTCTGTTCTCCAATCAAACTTTCTGTCCTCCCAACTTCTGTTCTCAAAACTTCTTTTCTTCCCCAATCCAAAAACCTCCCCTTTCTCCAAGCTCTCCCCCTCTATATAATTTCCTTTCCTCGAGAATATCTTGGGCTTACTCCACCGCCCCAAAATCCCCCTCTCGAGCCCCTCAACATTTACTCCTTTCCCTAGTTCATTCATCCACGTCTCATTATAAAAATGTATAATTAATTACTCTTATGGAAAATTCATTTGGTTTTGGATTGACGGCAGTAATTATTTATTACGGTGGGAATTATCACCCCAAGGTTATCCGTTCGGGACAAGTTCCATTAAATACAAGTCTATCCGCCATCCTTGATATTTTAATATTATTAATGTAATTAATAAAATATTATATAATTAGTTGCCCCTTGTCAACTTGGACATGATGTGTCTTGATGATCCACCTTATCCGTCGAGACTACTTTAGTTGAGGTTTAAATTCCAAGATTAACATTGAATAATTAAATATCCATTTTCCATCACATCACGGTTATTCCAAAAAGGATTATCTTGTTATGGCTAACTTTGAAATGGAATTAATCATGCAACATTAATTTATAAATCAATATTTTAAATCTTACTTATATTGCATTTGTTACGATAGGGATATAAATGTTTGCTGGAATATCATTTATTAATTAATAATAATAATTAAATCACCCTTTGACAATAATAAAAGGTGAATCGATCATAGTATTCTTAATTATTTGTTTATCACATGGGTACCCTATCATCAACATAGCATCCTTGTTATTATAAACAAAGCACTTGTGAGGGCTTAAACAATTTTACTAATTAATTAGACACTATCATTACCCTATTCACAACAGTTCTTCTATGACAATGTTAACTCACGATACTTGTCTTAGTTTATTATTACAATGTTTTCATATAATTACTAATTCACTTATTTACACATTGACAACCTAACCATTCATTAGCTAAGTTGATTGATGTATCCTTAACTGAGTTATCTATGACATTTATACTTCTATTCAAGCATGACAAGTATGTTATACACCAGTAATATTGTACACGTACAAGGTGTGCATGCATGGCCAGTGTATGCACATGTCGGACATGTACTATAAACAAACCCCATTCCGCCTATGCATACTTGCTAACTAACAATAGTATCTACCCCCATGCAGAAGAGCAAGCATAATCTATAGTATAATTACTTTAACATCCTCGGTTATTTAACAGTTAACCCTTTACGTTTTAACATCATTGTCTTTATGTTTACATTAGTTTAATCAATCAAGTACAGGAAGGGTGCCTACTTCCACTAACTCGGAATCAAGGAATACTAAACCCCCAACAGTGCTAACTAACACATCCTCCCATCATAACCTACGTCCAGCATCCTCCCTATCCTTCCTCTGCTAGTACAACAGTGGATGTCGGACTCACCGATCTGACCACATAGAACTTGAGAGCGATAGCGTCGGCTGAACAACGGACCTATCCTCCCCTAGCAGGCATCCGACAATCGTCATCACAACAACATGGGGAGCGTGTCTCAGCACGGCCCTCCCACGACCTCGGGTCTCATGGAAACATAGGGTGGGAAACACATCCATCCCTCTCAACATACTGGGCCTACGCCCTTATCAACTCATACTTGCTGCTATCGGGATTATCAGTTTGTGTTATCGTATCCTCATTTTGGCTGCTAAGGTTTGCTGTATGAACATGTTTTTCCTTTCCAATGTATATCAGATCAAGTAACTGGCTATCCCATAGCCCTTGTGTCCTGTAGGTTAGTGTTTTGCAAAATACAATTTATAGACAGCATTTTCCATTGATCGCCAATTGATCCATGTTATCATTTCATTTCATGTAACCTTTTAGCTCATCATAGATATATATAACATTTCAATAATTCATATAAGAAGATGGTATCCACGTACCAAATCATATATTTCACATTTCATTAAGGAAAACATATAAACATGTACTGCAATCGTAAAATAAGGAAATCATATGATAATCATGACATCATAACTGCATAACATAGTAACATCATAATCATGGTGAAATCATAAGACAGAGTAACATCATATAATGAGGTCCAATATAGTTTACTCAGTCGAGCTGAGTTTGACAAAATATATAAGAAATAAAGTATGGTGTGTCTAACTAATAAATATGCCGAATCAAAATATGGGCATTACAGGCCAAGTAAGAGCTCTCATCCTTCCCTTCAAATCTATGGCTTTAAATTTGTTTTTTAGTGGTATTTTTGTAGTATTTTTAATTATTTTATTCCCATGGTGCACTGTAAGCGAGCTATGGTTCATCGAGTCGTGTATAGGGATGGGTATACATGGGAAAGCTAAAAGTAGCCCGCGTATACATGTGACTGTCTCTGAAACATGCCGTGTATAGCACCGTGTGTAAGGTTTTTTACAAGTTTTGACACTAAAAAATCCTTGATTTTTCCATGGGATGGTGTTAGAATGGAGGGAGAGGTATCACGATGCAATTGATCATCAAGTTGGAGGTGATTTGGCCACCCAACAAGCACTACAAGCTTGTGGTTTATATAATTTTTGGAGTATCAGGGGTTTAAAGGCCCAAAACCGATTACTCACTACATTGGTAAACTATTGGGACCCGGAAGCTCAGCATTTTGACTTGGATGGATAACCATTTCCATTGGAAGTGGAGGACATATACTTCATTACCGGCTTATCTCACCGAGGAGAGGTGGCAAGCCTCAGATCTCGCAGCATAGGGGGAGGAGTCACAATAAGTGACTACATTGATATATATTGCATTGATGGCACCTAGAAAGTGGGTATCCAAGTCCCCACAGAGGCTATATCGATTCTAAGTATGAAAATCATCATCCTCACTCTCGAGAGGATATCTAGGTCTACTTCACTTCACCAAGCCTCGAGGTCGTTGATATTCTATGCGGTTGAGTGCTTGAGGCCTACAATATATGACTGGTGTACTACACTACTGGGTACAATGAAACACCAGCTAACATAGTGCAAGTTTGGGAAGACAAAAAAATTTGGCTTCAGGAGCATACTATGCAGTTTCTTCTTCGAGAGGGTACCAGGACATAGTATGAGGGTGGAAGTACCTCCTCACAGTCTCTAAGATCCTCCTCAGACCCGATGGGAAGAGATACTGACACGACAGGGGGGTGTCCAACTGGCCTCTCCATATACAGATGAGTTCTTACACTAGTGGCGGCCACAAGTGATCGCCATAGATGACTATCCCTATGAGGGGATCAACAATAGAGGAGATCGATACATTCCACTTCTACCAGGGGCTGGGTTTCATAGACATCGGTAAGACACTCTTTTTAAGTTTCAAATATTTAACTTTTTTTCATTCTTGTTTTAAGTAAAAGAAAAAATATTTTTGGTGTGATATCATGTATTAATGATCAACTGTTTGCTCGCATACTTGTGTCTGAGAAGACCAGAAGGCCTCCCACGACATCGACGTAGAGGTAGGGGTGAAGAGATAGTAGGTGTAGCAGCGGAGTGCACATTAGAGACTGTACGGGTCAACCTGACTCGCATGACCACAAGGGTACCTATGATCGAGGTGGAGAGCCTACTTGAGGTGATGTAGACACATGTAGTGGGGGTACCAGCTACATGGGTGTGGCTGCTCTGATGTATAGCCAATTCCGTGTGCTACTATGTGCAGACTCATCCTACCGAGGAAGCGAGACTTCCCCGTAGGGATTAGATTCCACGGGTTCTCATTTTTTGTATCGGATATATGTATATTTGAGAGCTACGAGCTCCAATTTTGTACTATGACATCACTTTTTTGGACATATAAGCTTTGTTAATGATAAACCTATTATTTTTTCAACTCTACTATATTATGTGTACAAATGTATGAATGTTAAATATGTGACTCATTGCTTCTTTTAATTATGTGACAAGTGCCAATCTAGGACGTAGTTAGCGTAAGCATAAGGAATATGATTAAAACATCTTGGAACATGATTATAAGTAATAAAATAAAAATGACTTTCCAAGAGTCTTACCCTTAATAATATCCTTAGTAGCATAGGATCCCTCACATAGTACCGAACGTTCAACTGAGATAGAACCAGTTGTGAATCTAGGTGGACCTCTAAAGATTGGATACCATGCAAAATGGCATCGTGAAGCAACTCAATAATGGCACTATACTCAGCCACATTGTTCGATGTAGGACCGAGATAAGAACCTCCTAAAGACACAAGCTGGTTGTCAGGCGAGTAAATAACCTAACCAGCAAAAGCTAACCTCTGCATATGAGGGATGGCGCCATATGCAAATCCTAAGAACACCATAGATTCTACTGATATATGTCAACCAAAAAGAATGGAATCAACAGACTCGAAAAAACCAAATGAAAGCTAAACTATGTACAAAAATTATACAATAGTATACAAAGTATCAGCTCAAGCATAACACCGCTTGAGATAGATCCCATTTCTATGCTCCTTCAGGACGTTCCCCTCATAATATTCTAACACATAGGCTCCTTTCTCAAGGACACGCCTCAAAATGTAAGGACCATGCCACATCGGGTTAAAATTGGTTGCCCCCAGGGGTTACTTAGCTTGGTCTTAAAGAAGAACCAAGTCAGCTTCAACATACTTCCAGGGATGGACAGACCTATCATACTAGTCCTTGAAATGACGTTTATTGGCATCTATTTCCAGGGCAGCATCTCGATGTTGCTTGCCAAGATACTCGAGCTAGACTAAGCGTTGCTCGACATACGAAGTATCAGGCATGATTTTTATGGGTAGCTTCAAAGAAGCGATCTCACATTCAACCGGTAATATGGACTCCACACCATGAACTAACTGGAAAGGTGAGAAACTGATGGAAGTCTTCACTGTGTTTCGATAAGCCCACAAAGCAGGATACGACATGATATGCCAATTACTCTTGCTTTGTTGAATGGTCTTTTGGAGAATGGCCTTAAGGGACTTATTGACTGCCTCGATCCGGACATTCACTTGGGGATAATACGAAGGTGAGTGATCCTGTCTAAACCCAAGCTTAAGCAATAATTCAACCATCATCTTATTTTGAAAGTGACTACCATGGTGAGTGATAATCTCTCTCGGGATACCAAACCGAGCTATGATCTGATTGAACATGAAGTGGGATACTGTTTCACCATCAGCTTTAACAGTCGGCATGGCCTCAATGCATTTGGTAAAGTGATATACAACCACTATGATATGACGATTCCCCCTAGCAGAAGCTTGGTTGCAATCCATGAAATCAACCCCCGATTTGGTGAAGGGACTGACGGTGATGACCAGATAGAGAGGGGAAGGATGCGAATGGACATTCTAAGGAAACACCTAACAAGGGTGGCATCTCTTTATAGTGTTAACACAATAACCCAAAAATAACCCACTCACAAGATACACTGAGCTATAACAAGCCCAAAAATAACCCGCTCGCAAGATACACTGAGCTGTAGCAAGCCCGGATAACTGACCACCACATGCCCCACTATGGCAATCATAGAGAACTAAATCTGCCTCTTCATGAGTCAAGAAACGATGCAAGAGAGAGTCCTTTCCTTGGTGATACAAAGTCTCACCAATGATGACATAATCTTTGGCATGATGTCTCACATGCTGTCGCTCCTCTCACGAAATATGCGAAGGGAACTTAAGAGTCCAGAGATATACAATAATGTCTCCATACCAAGGGTGTGACGACGCGATAAGAAATAAATGCTCATCAACAAATGAGTCCTCATGGACCACTTCCTCATCATGTCTAAGAAAATATGACATCAGCTCTGTGAAAACCAAATACTTCACAAACTTCACCTAGGAAAAATAATGCTCGAATTCCTGAAGAATGATAATCCATTTATTATACTCCTCCCCAATCAAGCGTTGTGTAAGCATGAGCTGAAATGGATTGACATGTGCTATAAGCATGGTTATCCTAAGTAAGATGTAGTGTCTTATTGTCTGGACTACATGAACAGTCGCAAGGGTCAGTTTCTTCACGCGAGAATACCTTAGTTCAACATCTACTAGGTTTCGACTAAGATAATAGACAACATTCTCTTGGAGCATATTGCCTTCCTGAACCAATACCATACCAATCGTCTCTTCAGATGTGGCCACATAAAGAAAAAATTCTCTTGCATAGTCGCATGGACTAAAAAGAGGGGCAGATACCAAGGCTTTCTTAAGAGCGTCAAGAGATTGTTGGGCTCGCTCATCCCAAATAAAAGGTGTTTCTTTCTTCAATAATCGCATGAAACGCTTAGTAAGACTGGCATAGTTCACGATTAAAGGACATGTAAGAAATTGGCCTTCCCTTGGAGGCTCTAAAGTTGAACCAAATTACACAGGGAAGGAAACCGGATTATTGCCTCAACCTTCAACGGATCGACTCTAATACCCTTCTTCAAGACTACAAACCCTAGAAGGTGACTAGCTTTCACACAAAAGATGCACTTGTTCGGATTCAAACGAATATTATAATGATGACATCTCTCGAGACGGAGGTGACCCGGGTGATCCACTCTACTACGAGAGTGAGCAGTAAGCTCATCTAGGTAAGCATCCACTATAAACTTAAGATTGTGAAAAGCATAATTCATGGCCCACTGAAACATAGCTCCAGAATTTTTCAGGCCGAAGGGAATTTTTCGATATGCAAAAGTACCCTATGGACATATAAATGCAGTTTTATGTTGATCCTCAGGTTTGATTTGGATAAAATTATAGCCCAAAAATACGTCCATAAATGAGAATACTTCGATTCAGGGACACTCATCCAAGATTTGATCTATGAATGGGGTGGGGAAGTTATCTTTAGGATATGCTTTATTCAGATCACGGAAGTTAGTGCACACATGGATGGTTCCCTTCTTCTTATCCACAAGAATGGGGTTAGATACCCATTCGGTAAGGGGAACTGGGTAGATGAAACCAGCCTTAAGAAATTTCTCTACCTCAACCTTAATGGCGGTTTCCTTCCTAGGATTAACAGGACAAAGATGTTGTTGAATAGGCTTAACATGGGGGTAAGTCTTAATCTTGTGTTCGACAATACTGGGGTCAATACCTGGCATCTCCTCGTATGACCAAGCAAACACATCCCAAAACTCTTTGAATAAATCAGTGTAAATATGAATTTCCTTAGGGGAACAATTAACACTGATGTATACATTTTTGACTTTTCTCGGGGGTATGAGAAATGTTGATCGGGATAGTAGGGTGAATATTAGCCATATTTCCCTTCGCATAAATGCCATGCGACTCCAAAGGAACCACATGGTGACCAAATTTCTCAACTAGAGTCGATCAAAGCTCATCTTGCTCAATAAGATCGAGGTTGGGAAGGAAATAAGATCTATAATGGAGGTTCTCCCAAGGCTTGTCATCATCGTTCATGGCCTCTATAATGGCTTCATATGAAGGTAAAGTATCATCAAGGCAGTCATGTGAACAAGATGAGTCCACTACCCTTGCGGGCAACATAAAGGGATCTTCTTCCTTTGTCCCTGAAGAAGAGAGATCAGGATTTGCAATGACTCGATGAATATTGCGGTTAGCAAGCTCAGCTGCAGAAAAGGGCATAGCCATTATGATGTGCGAAGAGTCTCCCGATGAGGAACTCATGGAAGGTAGAGTCCACGGATCACTAAAGTACGATGTCCAGAATGGTACATGACGTGAGGATGAAGGAGCATCATCGGAGATGGTTCCTATAAAGGAGATTGGTGTAGGAAAATCAAAATACACCAGCAAGGAGGAATATAATCCTACACCAACATTCTCAGTTTTCGGCTGAGAATTATCGATCTGAGAGACCACAGGTCCCGACGATGCTACACGATTCGAACTAGTAAAGGATAGTTGATCGACCACCACAATATTTCTTCTGTGGGGAAAGAAGATGACTCTAAAGACAGAGGATACGATCGGTTTCATAGCGTAGATCCAATTTTGACCCAGTAAAAGGTTGTATTCAAGGGAAGCATTGACCACCTCAAACTCTATAGGCATAGACTTCCCACCCAAGTGGACCTCAAGGGAGGGGATAATACCATGAAGCCTGAAATAATGACCATCGAATGCAGTAAGCATGGTCATAGACTTCGATAATGAAGGAGAGTTGATAGCCTTCCAACAACATAAAGACGTCACTAAAGTGGACCCACCTTCGTTAATTACTCGTACTCTTAACGATCATCTCTAAACACCTAACATGAACTTGGAAAGCCACATGATAGGGAAACCGAGGATGAACATCAGTAGTGTCAAACCTGCTGACATTTGGGCTACAAGGATCTTGGACTCCCAAAACAAATAAAAGGGCATTCCTTTGTGAAGGACAAGCCTACAGGACCTCGTGAGCCGACATAGAACATAGGGTTTTTCCTAGATCATCCATAATCGAGTAGTTTTTGGAGGCTTGGGCATTAGGATTATGTGTTGACCACTTGAGGACACATTTCAGTACCCGCGGCATAGGGTTGGGCTTCTCGATATGCAATGGAGTCTCGGGTGGAGGGGGATCATTCCACAAAGAAGGTTGGGGAGCTCCATAATCATGCGAGTGAGTAGAAACAAAAACCTCAAGCTTGACCATATTTACACATCCAAAAAAACCATCATGGGTAGAAGAAGTCGATGTTTCAGTAGTCCCGTGACCGACGACGGAAGCACCAGAAGCCATATTCTGATGACGAGGAAGCGGATTTGTCAGCACAGTTGGGTTCTATGCAATGTGATTCGATGCTTCCTCCATGTGAGGACACAAATGTGTGAGGTGATCATGAGAGCAAATTTTACAACGAAAGTTCACCTTACATTTGGGCTTGCGGTCCCCACCAGCATTTTCTCCATCCCGAGGAGGGTTAGCGCTCCCTTTCTTATTCTTATTGTTCCCACCCCTACAGTTATTATCCCCCTTCTTTTTCCCACTAGTTTGTTGGTTACCAGATGGCTTTTCCGATTTTATAATCAGACGACTGGGTCGAAATGGACAAGGAGAGAACCTTTCCTCGAGTAGACTAGTTAATAGATAGATTTTGCATCTAATTTGTAACCATATCTATGGAATGAGCACTTGCAGAACCAACATTGCCATTAACATGAGGTCTAGTAGTGTGCATGGACTCATGTATTGATCGCGGTGCATCAGGTATAGCGTCATACAGAATCCCAGACTAAGCATAGACCAGGTCTAGCTGTTGGGCTCTAAAGATGGCTTGTTCCTCGGTCATAATTCTGGACAATTAAACGTCCTTCGAAATATAAGGGAGTAGAGACTTGAGGAAACATTCCTAGAGAAAATCCAGAGGAATGTTGGCTTTTACTAACCTCTTCCATTGGCGACACTCTTGAATGTGATCACAAATAGGCATGGCTTTATCCTGGTGGAAGGTGGACAAGATCTCGGTGCCAGTGTGGTAATGAACCAGCAACTGAAAGTGGTCTAGAAAAACCAAGGCCAAATCATTGAATCTCTTATACGTTCCCTTAGACAACTTGACATACCATTTCGCGGCATCCCCTATAACGGTGCATTGAAACAGCCTCAAACAGATGGAATCGTGATTTAAGGAGTTTGAGGAGCACCATATATGGAACGTGGTGACGTGATCACCTGGATCCTCACCCTTATTCCCTTCAAACTTTGGAACATTGGAAGGGAGTTTGGTGGGAACTAGGGGCCATGTATAGTCATGACACACTAGATTATTCATGATCTTATAAAGATCAGGAAAGTTTAACCTAGCAAAGAACGTGAGTTGACGCTGCAAAGCTTGAGTATAAGCTCCTAAGAGATACTGACTCTGCGAAACCAAGGATAAGACCATGGACATTGAGGTTAGCACTTGAGGTGTCGACAAACTCTGTTAGATCCCATGGCCCTGACCAGAAGGATAATATGCTCCTCCAACATGACGCATATAAGGATACGCAGGCACGTGCATAGAATGGGCTCCATATGGGGGAATCAAATAAGGGTCGAAAGCGGATAAATAATTAGAAAATTTATCTCCATAAGAAGGGGGTGCCATATAACCACTCGACGCGGAAAAACCAGCCAAATAAGGACCAAAAGATAGCGGTATGTTCCCACCCCAAGGACTCGAAAAACTAGGAGGGGGATTTAGAATCATATAAGTATTCGTAGGCATAGGCACATGCATAGAGGCATACGAGTTAATGGATGGGATATAGGTCATAGATTCGATGCCTACCATGAAACCTCCACTGAAGAAAGGATTCACACTGACACTAGGGGATGATAAAGGAGGAGTCCATCCTCTAACACTCGGAGAAGAGGGGGGGATGTGACCACTTCCGAACTGATAAGTAGTAAAAAGGGGTGTATTTCCCCCAACCCCAACGCTAGATCTAGCGTGACTACCGGACAGGGAGGAAGTAACACTTGACATACCCAAAGTAAAAGGGTTTGAGGTCATGAAGTCGGATGTGGAACCAACACTTGACACATCCGTAGATGACCTGATGACCATGTATCATCAAGCGGGTTCCTACTAGTCGGATGGGGTGTCCTAAACCCCTGAGGAGTGATGTGTGATGAACCTCCCTCCTATCCAGTCCTCAGAGAGTACGTGTGAGGGGAAGTTCTCTTCATGCCAGCGAATGGAGTTACTAGGACTCCCAACATGCCAGATGCAAAACTCATAGTGGAATCTCTCTTAGGCTCGTACAATGTGAATGAAGGGATAGTGATAGTCCTCTATCATCTCTTGTGAAGAGACTGTAAGGAATCACCAGCTGGTAAATCAACCAACCAACGAGATCGATGGAGAACTGGATCTCGATCCATGATGACCCCAAAGAGGCAACAAATAAGTGTCTCCTAACGGCCTTCTAAAACATCACAGAGCACACACCTAAAAAAAGCTACAACCAAAATGCACACAACAAGGACTAGCTCAAGGGACCTCCCGACACTATAACTGGTATGTCTCGCCTAGCAGAGGCCTGAGAATCCCAAACTATAACTGGAGGTAACATAATTAGTTATAAGGGCCCTCAGAATTCAATGTGTAAACACAATGTGTTGTCCGACCCCTATCTGACTCAGGACGCCCATAGAATAACCGCTGCAAATTCCCTATGCGATACCTAGGTAAGGCAACTAAGGTCAGCACATATAACTAATGCTCAGGAGAACAGTCACAGGTGGGATCCACCGTATAGGAAGGGTAGCTATGTCCAAAAATCAAAAGGGTCAAATCCCTCAAGAGTCCCAAGATATGAACAAATCCTATATATATCTCCCACGTTCAACAAGTATTGGAGGGCTATCTCCACAACCTACCTCCCACGACCTCATGCTTAACAATGGCATGAGTAGAGCCTCCTTAGAACATCGATGTATACAATGGGTTTTACCACTTCCTTGTTAGACACATAATGTTTGTTTGATAGTCTTGGATTGTTTACTCCCACAAGTTCTATTCCAAGACTCGACAACCTATACTTGTTGGTGCACCCTAGAAAAGAAAAAGCGTTCTAATCAATTTTAATTAAGCGTTAATTTCATTGGTTGTTCTTACTCAAAGGAATATTACTGTGAAACTAGTGATATGAAATGACTAAATATAATGCACACTTGAACACACTAGACTCGTCTTCCAATAGAAATATGTATGCCACTAAATGAAAGTCTAACCAAAGTCTCTTCTTAAAAAATAAAATGCAATCTCTCTACAATCGGTCTCTTCAATCAGGTAACCATGATGCCCAAGGCTTTGAGGTGACCTTCAGCATGCACAGTGTTGTTGTCCCAGATAGACGACATTTCCAATGATGATGCAAAAGTGCCTCCCATCATACCATTAATCCTATGGGATAACATTCAGAGATCCCCTTGGCAGGTCCGTTCTTCTCACGTCTCTCATGTGACAACACTTAATCTCATGCTTTCTCGCATGCTCCAAAAGACGTGGGTCACATTACCTCTATCACCTTTCGAGCCAGCCTCCAATCCACGAAAGGGACTTTTCCCTTTTCACATCTCCTTTACAGAATTTTTCTGGCCTCCACCCATTTTCCAACCTCTTGGTCATAAGCATCCAGCACCTTTATGATGCTTATAACCCTTTGAAAACTTTTGTCTTCATCTTAATAAGGTCAGGAGACATGTCTTCTTCACCTGCTTGTTCCAACCCTTCCCCTGTATCCAGAAACTGAGCCAAAAGATATTAGTAGCAAGGAAAATGCTAACTGTGGAAGGATACCTTTGGTCAGAAATTCTCCCATATCGAGGTTTAATATTGACCCACCTATGCTTTCGGACATACCAACCACTACTTTGGACATTTGATCAGTCGTGGGAATTATCCCTATTGCCCAGGTCGGGCCCGTGGCAGGGAATTACAAAGGTACAACGACCTTTGGACGGATTTTGACAAAACAAGGCAACCACTGTTACTCCTGAGATGACCTCCAGGCCCACAAGGCCAAGGTCTTGAACGATAGCTTCTTCGCAGGCCATTATAGCCCAGACCAAAACTGATACAGGGTCTTCCGAAGATGTCCTTGCTAGGGTGCGACCGCACAACTTTCATGTTCGACCCAACTGCCTGGTGACCAGCCATTGAACTCCTGTACCAGGGCTAGAACATCACTTTTCTGGAAAAAAAACCCTTCTGCTCAGACAGGCCTCGGAAAGGGTAAAAATGAAAACTTTGAAAGGTGTTCTCACATATATAACCACATCTTCGTAACGTCGGCTCTCTTGGTAGGTTGTCCGTAAATTCCAATCGTTGATCTCCCACATGCTAGTTTTCCTTTGTTGAATATGTTGCCTCTTTATCTCTTGATTTGACATTCAATTCTTCCTCACCGTCGAATCTGGCTTAACTTTCCATCTACGCCATCCTTCCTGTTCACATTTCCCCACAAGATGGGCCTTGCATGTACTTGGGTGGTCCCTACTATGACTCCCCTTATTTGTGCGATGGACTCTGGAGCCGACATCTGGAAGGCGGGAAACTCTCATCGCATCCGTCCCTTTCTTATTCAGTGCGCTACTTCTTTATGCAAGCTTCTTCAAGCGTCGTTGATGTATATCTCTTTTGCATTCTAAACCGTGGATATTTCCACCAACTCACGCCATCACATGTGCCTGCTCTTACATACTTCCCTTTGATCTGTATTCGTGCGACGACGTGTGTTGTTGACACCTGGCCGGTCGAGAAACCTCCTCGCATCTGCTCCTTTCTTATCTCCCTTGCAACTTGGCTGTGCGGTATTACACATAGGACCATGGATCTGATCCCCATGCCAAATCTATGGCGTAGATTTGTGTGACACTTAGTTTCCCATGATCTGATCGGCGGACTATAGGCTATAAATTATGTTTCTTGTTTATTTTTTCCTATACTCCAACATCTTTTCATCCTTTGCACATTTGATCCTCCTTAGGCCCCTTAGTTTTTCCCATAGCATCTAGCACTGGAGCATGGAGGATATCTCGGTTCCACTACTAGGTACATTTTGACCATCCATTACTTCCATTCAACTGCATATTGTAGAAAAATATATGGGTGTTAACAACATCAATTGCTGGTATCCATTTCTGATGAAATTTGTGGGATGAAGGAAATGATCGCAAAGATGACAACCATTGAGATTGAAGCACTTTCGATTAAAGACAAGTTTGCTCAATTTGCGGTCCAGAATAACAGTAGGAATGGAGAAAAGGGAAGTCAAACTTTTCCCCAAATCTCCATGTTTTAACCGATGAGGAGCTGAATATGGATATAGGAGTCTTGGAATTTTGCATAGATTGTGGCAACATATTATGTATTGAAATATGAAAGACAATAAAAAAGTGCTATGTTATCTATTCCAGGATTTGAGAGTCTCACGAGACATGTCAGATGCCTCTACCACAGAGCATTTATGAATTTACTGAGAGAGACCAATGCATGAAGGAGCTGAAAGATAATCTTAACGCAAAATTAGATTATTTGAAGAAGGTAGAAGCTATAGCCCCACAAGTCCTCCATCAATTCATTGGGTAGATTGTTGTCCAAACTCACCTTCTAGAAATCTGTACGCAAAGAACTATAATAGGGACAGCAACTATCAAATTAGACTTGTGCAAACATAAGATAGCACGAAATGTGACAATCTCATTGAGAGGGAAAACCATTTTGAGAGAAATTGGACAGTCGCCAAGCAATATTGAATAGGAGGATAAATTAGCACCATCAAGCGAGCCTATGGGAGCAAATGAGCCTGTTAAAGAAAGCGAGTTGATAGGAGAAGAGCAACCCAATGAATTAGCAGAGACAGCTAGGCCTTAATTTGTCTTATTATACTATAGGAAAATAAGTTGGAACGTTTTCATATGTAAATACATTAAGAGACAACTGTCTTTTATTTTGTCTTTTTTGTAAGTAGTTCCCCACAAGTTATTCAGCTTTGTAATTACATACTAAAAGGAAAATTAGAAGTTTCTAGATTTTTAGGGTACACTTGTCAGCTCAAGGAGCAATTTGTGAAACTATATATGGAGAGATAAGAGAAGGGACCTAGACTTTTTGTAGGTGAATGAAGTTTATTCCTTGTACGTGAATTATTTTTCTACTTGCTCCAAGAACTCGATTTTGCCTAATGAAAGGTTGGGAGAAGGCGTTTTATCCTGGGAAATGTGTCAAATGTGTGCGCGATGATTCCTGTGTCATCTGCATATTGCTGTGAGATCATTCTTTACTATCATGAATTGTTTCTATGTGATGGATGCTCTTACATTTTCTTGTGCAAATATGTTCATCTCAAATGAGTAATGGAATGCATTAAATGAATTAACGCTATCTTTAATATCTTTCATATTCTGCTGTAAGTACATCTTTGTGATTAAATGGTTATCTGTATAATCTTTAGGTGTTTCCTCCAGCTTATTACTCATCTTTATAGTTTGCTCCTTGCAAGTATAGGTTAAGTTTGCTTATACAGTTTTAGATTAATTTAGATTAGCTACTTGCATTCAGCTTAGGGCACTTGCATTTTATCTTAAAATAAAATACGTAAATGGTGGATCGGGCCACAACCGGTGTAAGGAACTAAAATATTTAAATCTTACGGTTGTCGGAACCATTAACCGGATCGTTCTCTACATCAAACGGTGGACAATCTAATTGAGACTGTTTACCGGGGAGAATCCCTTGCTGATTGATGCTATGATTTTCAATGCATCAACACACTGATGACTGTAAGTCTCAAGGTACTCAAAGGACTCTAAATATTGATTCCAGAATAAATGAGTTGGAGTCAATGGAATGATATTCGCTCGAAAGAAGTCATTAATGGATCCCCCATCAGTGAGCATGAGGTAGTAGCTAAGCTGAAAGATTTGGAAGAACTCGGACGAATAGGCTAAACTAACAAAAAACCGGGTGCATCTCTTATGCATGTAGAAGATGCAAGTAGTGCATGGGAGAGACCTCCTTAATAGAATCCAATGATGAATACTACCAACACGAGCAAGGAAACCACCAATAGGGTCTAATGGAAACCAAGGCACGTCACGAATCCCAATGTGTGAATATATGTCTTGTCGTCGAACATAAGGAAAACCACTTAGTCAAGGACCAATGATGAGATGTCACTTGCTAAGTTCAATGTCACCTACCAATGATGAAAGTAGGCCCATGGTGTAGGATGGAACACCGTATGTCATCGAATTGGACTCATAAGGGATGGCCGACATGCAATAGTCAAGAGATCTGAGGATTTTCCGACTCTGGTTTAAATAATTCCTTTAAACAAGAGCGTGAGCGGATGGATAGACTCAACACTGGATACTGACAATACTTTGTGATGCATGAAGCATAAAAAAAGGCTCCATAATGACTAGAAGCTTAACCAGCCAGTGGAGTAAGATCTGAGAAATGAGTACAGCTTCCTAAGGTCATACTAATATCTCGACCCATGATACATGGAGTGGACATGAATGCTCTTTTCAAAGGTGACATCACAACTGCCAATGGAAGGTAGTAAAATTGTGTTGTCCAACTTTTTAATTTATATGGTTTTATTGTCCTTTTCATATTATGAATCTTAAGAAATAATAAAATTGCTTACGATACAACGGTGAGGGGACGAGTGTAATAGGAAAGCAAACTAGTTCCGGGAAATGGAACATACCTATGCTCAATGCAAGGAAGCATGTGCAAGATATAGACACTTGGGGGGTTGTTCCCTCAAGGTAAGGGTCATCAAGTTGTGAAAGATAAATTAAGTCTCTGCTTAGCTCGAAAGGAAAAGTACTTAGGAAAATGGATAATAACTGAGAAAGCTGGATCCGCCACAAGGCTCAAAGGAAAGCAGGGTAATGCAATGCATTCACAACTCGACCTAAACAGGGAATCCTTATGGAACGTGGCCAGAATAAAGATAAAGTAGAGTATGAGTCTTCAACGCAATGGCATGACGGGACTATGAAGGGATCCCAATCCTAAGGAGGAACAACTACATGGGTGACATAAGACATAAAAATTATCTAACTATGACACCAATGATCGGACAGGCCCTACCACCAAATAACGACACTTCTAGAGCAACATGAAGGTTCCGTGTCAGTTAAAAAGAGGGATCACACCTAAGGTTTATAAATATGGTATTAAGGTCAATGCAATAATCCAGGTGTAATGACATCATAACCTATATGATGGGTGTAGAAAATACCGGCTGAAGGCGCGAAAAGGTTCAAAATCCACTCCTGACGCAAAAAATAGCTCAAAGAGATAACTCATAATAATATATTAGTAAAAAACGGCTCTTAAGATAGTGAAAACCAATATAAACTATACAAAAGTGGGTAAGGAAAAGTAATAAATAGTAAAAAGAAATATTTTTAGCATACAATTTTCATTTTTACCCAACATAGTGCATTTTGGTGTTTTTTACCTTCAGTCTTCAAGTGACAATTCTGAGAGCTAGGAGAAACGAAATCGCAAGCCGTCGGGGCCAGGTAAGAGCTCTTATTGGGTCGTGTATAGGACCAGGTATACATGGGAAAACCAAAAGTAGCCCACGTATACATGCGACTGTCTCTGAAACATGCCACGTATAGCACCGTGGGTAAGGTTTTTTACAAGTTTTGACACTAAAAAATCCTTGATTTTTCAACGGGATGGTGTTAGAATGGAGGGAGAGGGAGCATGATGCAATTGATCATCAAGTTAGAGGTGATTTGGCCACCCAACAAGCACTACAAGCTTGTGGTTTATATAATTTTTGGAGTATCAAGGGTTTAAGGGCCCAAAACTGATTACTCACTACATTGGTAAACTATTGGGACCCATAAGCTCAGCATTTTGACTTGGATGGATAACCATTTCCATTGGAGGTGGAGGACATATACTTCATTACCAGCTTATCTCGCCGAGGAGAGGTGGCAAGCCTCAAATCTTGCAGCATAGGGGGAGGAGTCATAATAAGTGACTACATTGATATACATTGCATTGATGGCACCCAACAAGTGGGTATCCAAGTCCCCACAGAGGATATATCGATTCTAAGTATGAAAATCATCATCCTTACTCTCGGCAGGATATCTGGGTCTACTTCACTTCACCAAGCCTTGAGGCCATTGATATTTTATGCAGCTGAGTGCTTGAGGCCTACAATATATGACTGGTGTACTACACTACTGGGTACATTGAAACACCAGCTAACATAGTGCAAGTTTGGGGAGACCAAAAACTTTGGCTTCAGGAGCATACTATGTAGTTTCTTCTTCGATAGGATACCATGCCTTAGTATGAGGCTGGAAGTACCTCCTCACAGTCTCTAAGATTTTGCTCAGACCTGATGGGAAGAGATACTGACATGACAGGGGGGTGTCCAACTGGTCTCTCCATATACATATGAGTTCTTCCACTGGTGGCGGCCACAAGTGATCACCGTAGATGACTATCCCTATGAGGGGATCAACAATAGAGGAGATCGATACACTCCACTTCTACCAGGTGTTGGGTTTCATAGACATCGGTAAGACACTCTTTTTAAACTTCAAATATTTAATTTTTTTTCATTTTTGTTTTAAGTAAAAGAAAAAATATTTTTGGTGTGATATCATGTATTAATGATCAACTGTTTGTTCGCATACATGGGTCCGTGAAGACCAGATATTTTATAAGGTTTTTTACAAGTTTTGACACTAAAAAATCCTTGATTTTTCAACGGGATGGTGTTAGAATGGAGGGAGAGGGAGCATGATGCAATTGATCATCAAGTTAGAGGCGATTTGGCCACCCAACAAGCACTACAAGCTTGTGGTTTATATAATTTTTGGAGTATCAAGGGTTTAAGGGCCCAAAACTGATTACTCACTACATTGGTAAACTATTGGGACCCATAAGCTCAGCATTTTGACTTGGATGGATAACCATTTCCATTGGAGGTGGAGAACATATACTTCATTACCAGCTTATCTCGCTGAGGAGAGGTGGCAAGCCTCAAATCTCGTAGCATATGGGGAGGAGTCATAATAAGTGACTACATTGATATCTATTGCATTGATGGCACGCAACAAGTGGGTATCCAAGTCCCCACAGAGGCTATATCGATTCTAATTATGAAAATCATCATCCTCACTCTCGGGAGGATATCTGGGTCTACTTCACTTCACCAAGCCTTGAGGTCGTTGATATTTTATACAGCTAAGTGCTTGAGGCCTACAATATATGACTGGTGTACTACACTACTGGGTACAATGAAACACCAGCTAACATAGTGCAAGTTTGGGGAGACCAAAAACTTTGGCTTCAGGATCATACTATGCAGTTTCTTCTTCGATAGGTGTTGGCGGGCATTTCTACCCTATAGCAAGGAAACTAATGCTATCAACTTGGTTGGGGTGACAGGTAGTGTATTGATGCGACTACAGAGACATTTACAAAAAGAAATAAGTTGTAGATTTAAGGAACACACCTTTTAATCGAAGTCTGATCCTAGCCTTGACTTGATCTCGTGTTCAACTTCCAAATCCACCTTCTCTTCAGCAAACCTGCAATAACAATACCTTTCTCAAAACATTTTGGGCAATATGTAAAGCTTGAAAGAAACAAAAACAATGTTTATCCTTCAACATTGACCAAAACAGATCCAAATTAAAATGTCATTTCATAACACATTCAAATTGGAACAAGAAAAACACTTCAACCTTTATTTGTCAAAAGTAGAATGATGTACAAATATACCTGATAATGAAGCAGGCTCTTGCAACTAGATTCTGGGCTCTGGCTCTTCTCTGGCTTGGCTGTCTTCAACATCAACTCCTCCAATGTCTTAAAGTTTCTCCATCAATTCATCCTCTAGTTTCTCTAGCAATAATTTCTAACCCTTCTCCTTTAACCTTCTTTGTATTTATAGGATTAAAGAAGTAGTTTAGGTCAATGGAGGACGTTGGGGAAGTTAGGAAACTACCATCAACTAATCCTCCTCGATGAATTAATTTATTTTTTAAATCATCTTTTAAGATGTACGCGACTCTTGTTCAATGGATTAGCGTATAGGGCGCTACCTTAGAGCTTAACAACTAGCGCTCATTCAATTTTAAATGTTGAGCGCTACTTTGCTGAGAAGGAGTAGCGTATACTTGGATATGGGCGCTACTATTATACAGTGGAGTAGCGTATGGGTGCTAGTCTCTTTGAGTAGAGTAGCGTTCGTATCCCAAAATGATATTTTTTGTGTTTTTCCAGTAATGTCAGGAAATGGAATGAGTTGACATATCATCCAAGGTTAACATGCTCCTCCATCCAAGTTGTCATTTTGTGTGATCAACAGCTCAGGGTGATCACGGACGGAGAGGTGCAAGTTTGAACTATAACAGATGCCCCCTAATGTGTGAGGTCATAGGGAAATGATGGCCGAAATTCATTATAATCCAAAGCCAGAGGAAGAGTACAGAACCGCAGAAAACAAGTCACAAGAAACCTGCAACAAAGATCAAGGTCAGCGAGCAATTACATTGTTGACATCATATAGATGTGCAGTGTGATACAACATGATCTCCGATACATAACAAGGAGATGTATATAAAAGCATGGCCACTTGGAATACAAGCGTGGATCCATGTCAAATTGAGAGATCATAGCCATAACAACAAACTGGATCTATGTCTCATGGAGAGCCAAATATCAGTGAGGCTCAGTCTTGCGCAACTTGGGTGAATAACAAAATGAGGAAATGTCATCCAAAATCCCAAGGTCTTCATCCCACAAAAACCCTAGGTACAAACCCTAACCATGTGAATAGATGAGCTGACAGTCGAACATGGGGGGTATCGTTTGATTACCGGTCATTGATGTATACCGTTAACAAACGCGAGGACTTCCATCGATAATGATGATGGGGTCCAAGGTACCAAGTACGATTCGCCAAATGTGAATAGATGGACTTGGAGTCAAACACTTGGGAATCCTGTCGAAGAAGAGACATTGATGTATTCTCATCACTCAACAACGAGGAAAATTGCCACTGGTGACTGCAATCTCCAAGGTACTAACCGAAACTCTAAAATTCAATCCCAGAATAATGAGTTGATGTCGATGGGAAGAAGTCCGTTGGAAGGGAGGCCTTAAGGCATCCTCCATCATCCAACTCGAGGAACACTCAACTGGTAAGAGCTGATATGGAATAATATGTAACAAGACTGACACTAGGAAGGCCGACACATGAGGTCAAGGAAACTGCAGAATGGCCGACACAGGGTATATCCTTGAACATTGAGCACGACACAAAGTGACTCAGGCAGTTTCTGACATAATGGGGTAAATAAGTCTGAAATGTAAGAGACATTAGCAGACCCTCCATATGATTGGAAGAATAACCAACCGGGAGAGTAAATAACTCGGAGCAAAGGTTCACCCTGAGGTCAAAAACTAAACCCAACCAACAAGATAGACTCAAGTAGGTGCTGTGTTCAAGGACAGAACTTGACTGAAACTGCCTTTGACAATGAAGATATGACATGTCTTTCCCGTTCCTTATTCTTTTTAGATAAAAGAATACCCTTCTTGTTGTTTTAATGAGTCCAAGAAAGAATGAAAACTCAATATATCCAACCATGTAAAAAATTTAACGAGCCCATGGGAGGAAGACTCAGGACCTTCTTCATTATTTATAGAGTTCGAAGAAGAGATAGAAGATTACTCTATATGTACTGATCTCTGAATTTTAATATCGTGCCGAGATCTGTTCTTGCTCGCCGGTGTTTTCAATTTTAAGGAGTCTGAAAAACTTAAACAATAACTCCATATATCTGCTCATGGATTTTAGTATCGAGCCCAAGCAGATTAATGCTCACCAGTGTTTTCTTGTTTATAGAGTCTGAAAAACTTAAACAATCCTCTTTTCACCTATCCGTGGATTTTATATCGAGCCCGGATTAGTCCTTGCTCGGCGGTGTTTTCTTGTTTATAGAGTTGAAAAACTTAAACAGTCCTGTACATAACCTCTCGTGGATTTCACATCGAACCCGAGTAGGTGAATGCTCGCTTGGTATTTTCATGTTTAGAGAGTCTGAAAACCCTAAAGAGAGACTCCAAAAGGTCCTTTTTCGTACAGTTAGTCTCCTCCCCTGAAAAAGTATAAAACAATGAAAGGAGAACTCTTCTAGCATATACAGGAGTATACCTAGAGTATACCTTTTCCGTAGTTAATCCACCTAGGCCTGGAAAAGGGGTAATTCTATACCTAAGTGAATGAGCCTTCGATTACTTTAATGAGCTCGAAGAGGACAAGCTTGCTCGGCAATCTTGTTTAGGTTTTAGATAGTCCAAACAAGAGCTTAAAATGACTTAAAGGTCAGCTTCTGGGATCATATCTTCATGCCCTGCCAAAACTAGGTCTTCAACAAAATATTAGTCGATGCGGCAAAAATCTCGAATGATATACGAAATATGGAATATTTAGCTAATTGACAAGGTCTATCATCAAGAAATTTGAGCTTAGGAGACGAATCCGACAAAAATTAAGTGAAAATTGAGATTGGATCAGTGTTAAACCGTATTTGTGTGTTTCAATTAATTAATAAGGGATTTTTGAAAATTTTGAAACTATAGAAAACTAACAATTATGGGTAAAAATCAAAATCCAATTTATATATAATTTCATTATTTAAAAATCAATTTTCAATTTGTGTTGTAGGGCAAAATTGGGGCAACATTTTGCAAATTTCAAATCTCCACTGTGATCAAACCGAGCATCCAATCATCAAACTTCCTCCACCAAGTAAGTTGAAATCTCCCTGACTTGCAATTTCATGGTTTATTTTTAAATTTTTGAGCAAAAATAGCTTGCAACGCAATGCTCATAAGCGTTTATGCGCGGGCACTACTGTGTACACACAACAGTAGCGTACAAACTAGATGGGCGCTACTGTGCTCAAACAGAGTAGCGCCTACACGCTACTGTGTAGTATACACAGTAGCGTACATACTTGCAAAGCTACCTACAAGCGCCAAGACTAAAAAAATTTTGGTTTCTTGTGCAGGATGGTCCTTCAATGGAGGGAGAGGGATCATGAAGACATGGATAGGTTAGCCATGCAAGACCCGGCTACCCTCCATGCGCTCCGAAGATGCGGTTTGTTGAAGTTTTATCGAACCGTAAACATGAGGACATTAAACAAACTGTTTCGAAGACTGATTCAGTATTGGGATGTGGATACCAACACCTTCATCATCCGCGGGAAAACTCTTGAGCTTACCATTGAAGACATATACTTTATTACTGGGCTCTCAAGGAGAGGAGACGTAATCAATTTGAAAGGGTCTTCTCGTTTGGGTGCACGATCAGTGCAAGAATATGTGAATACATACTGTGTTTCCAGAGCAGAAAAATCAGGAAGCCAAGTCTTGATTTCAACTGTTGATGGTCTCCCTTTGAAAGTGATAGTGAGCATGATCAACCGAGTAGCCGGTAGTGCATCACAACACTTAGCTTCCAGGCATTCGATGCATATTGGTGTACAATGCTTGCACGATCATGTTTATGATTAGTGTACCAGTTTGTTGGCAAACATGAAGTCTCAATTGACAGGTTGTAAATCCGGCTCAATGAAGAATTTTGGGTACGGAAGTATTTTGTGTACTTTCTTCTTTGATAGGATGCCTGCTATTAGTTTGGGGATGCCTCTACCACAAGTTAACCCCCGTGAGCCCAGACTAGGCCATTGTGGTGACATTTTCCTCCGCCAGGGTGGTGGGGAAAGTCACTATTGTTACCATACTGATGATTTCTGGGGGTGGTGGGAGAGGCAAGTACCCGCTTTTGAACAGTTTCCCTATGCTGGATTGGATTTCCGTCACGATCCAGAGCTGGTGCTTCCGCCAGGTGGAGCCTAGGGAGATATTGGTATGTTTAAATTTCGAGAATTTATTTAGTTTTTTCAAACTTTTTCAAGTATTTGATTTTTATGAATGAGTTTTGAAGTTCTAATCAATTTTCATATGCAGATGTTGGGCCTGTTCGTCCTGAGGGCCATCCTACCATCTATGTGAGGCCAGCTGATATTACCACAGCGGATGCTATGTTGGGAACCCTGGAAAGGAAAATGAGTCGGTTGACTCATGAGATTCCTGCATGCCGTATGGACCAGATACCTATTGATATGCAGGAAGATGTTGTTGGGGTGCCCCCAACATGGCTTAGGTTGCTGCGGAGGGTTGCTAGACTAGTCATATGCTATCACAATGCGATAGATGATGAGGAGGTCCCTCCTTCTCCATAGGAGAAGAAAACATTCTATGTATATATTTTTGAGGCTACTATGCCCAGCTTTTGTACTTTTATGACCTGACTTGATCGACTCATGACTCAAAACTCATATTTTTTGATACGGTACCAGCTATATACAGTATTGGTTATTTACATGTGTATGCGTTTTAATTTTATGTGTGCAATGTTGTTTATGACAATGTATGATGCAAATGCCAGTCTAACACATAGTTTGCTAATGAATCAGCTAAAGTGTTTAAACTTCTTGGAATATGTTCATATCTGATAGAATGAAATTGTCTTTCCAATAGTCTAACTCGTAGAAACTGACGTAGCAATCCTGGATCCCTGATCTGATAGACACCTGTTAACTGAAATACAATTAATTGTGAGTCAAGCCTTACCTCCAAGTATGAAATGCCATGACTGAGGGCATCTCGAAGAAGTTCTATAACTGCACTGTATTCATCCACATTATTCGTGGTAGGTCCCAAACAAACCCCCCTCGAAGAAACAAGTTGGTCAGCGGGTGAATAAATGACCCAAGCTGCTGCAGCCAACTGACAGGTGTGGCGACTGGCGCCATCAGCAAATCCTAAGAAATGTTCGGTTGACATCTGGTACACAAAACGAAACACACATAAGATCACCTAACGAGCATAACAAAACTAGCTTTACAAAAAATATACAGCTATGTTACAAGAAAAAGTACTTCATCCTAAGCGTAATAATTCTTCAGGTAGGGTCAATTCCTGGATCCTCCTCGTGAGGTCGGGCAAAGGTGTTATGGAAATCACGAAAAAGATTAGTATATGGAATGATCTCATCGAGATAACATCCCGTCTCAAAGAAAATGTTTCCATTGACCCCAGTGAAAATGTTCACCAGCGAGGTATGTAATCTATTAGCTTCAACAATAGCAAGTTGTGAAGGAGTGAGATCAGTATTTTCAGCGGGTGGTGAACAAAATTCAACTCTCTCTAACAAGTTAAGAAAAGGAAACAAGAAAGACGCGCGATCTATATGTTCACAAGGATGGTCCAGGTCATTCAAGGCTTCTAACATTTCCTCATCAGAAGGTAAAGTAATTCCTGAACTGTCGAGAGAATGGATCAGGTCAGGTGTCTGAGTAGTGGCACAATCTATGCTTGACTCGACAAACACCAATTGAGTCGACATATGTTCTGTTGTAGTTTGATGAGAATCCAAGTGGGTAACTTCTACAACAGGAGTGGGCATGGAGGGGTTTGTATTAGTTGGGAGAAACTCAGAATCAATTGTCAAACTAACCATGGAAGTTTCAGATGATGAACATCCCTCAGTACCAACAAATAAAGTAGGAGCGGGTAGGTCAAAAGTGCCAATTAGTGATCCGAAAAGTCCTTCTCCTAAACTCTCGCCAACTGGGGTGGTTTGATCAATCAAAGGAACTGTGGTTTCCGAAGAAGTCTGGTGTTTTCCTTGAGTGAAAGAAAGTTGATCGACTGTAACGATCTTACCTTCAAATGGGAACATGACCACTCGAAAAACTGTCGATGCTATAGCTTGCATGGCATAAGTCCAACTCCTGCCCAATAACATATTGTAATCGAGCAGAGCATCCAGAACTTCTACCTCAACAACAACTGTCTTACCGGCCAAAGTGACCTCGAATGATGGAAAAAGTCCATGTGGAAAGAAAGTTCTGCCATCAAATGCAGTAAGCAGTGTGTTGGAAGGGGCTAACTCAGGAGAACCTAGAGCTTTCCAACAGGAAATGGACATTATGCAAGTCGACGCTCCCTCATCTACTACAGCTCGTCTGATGGTCATTGGACCACGAACGACCTCAATCTGAAGGGCAACGTGATAAGGAAACCAATATTTCACATCAGTCATATCAAATCGCGCAGACATGTTGGAGGATTCCATGCTCCCAATAGCTGCCAGAAGTGCATTTCGTTGCAATGGACAACTCTGCAAGACTTCTAGAGTAGACATGGCACAAGGGGTCTAGGCTAAATATTCAACCACATTGTAGTTAAAAGCAGCCCGTGTGTTGGGATTGTGCGATGCCCTCTTCAAGACACCTTTCGGAATCTTGGGCATTGGGTCCACAGGTATGTGGAGTGGAGTGGAGGATTCAGGAATCTCCTTATCCTTTTTCTGCGTTTCCGGGGTATAGTTCCTGGCTCTAGTTTGCAAAAGTGCATCTGAATTAACCATGTTGATAAATGTTTGATCAACCGTGGCGTGCGAAGTGCCCCCAGTTTTGGAGGTGCTAGAAGTTGAGCCTTGCCCTTTGGGAAATCGATCTTTCAGAACGGCAGGCTTCTTTTCTCTTAAGAGCTTCTAGGCTTCTTCAAGCAGAGGGCATTGATGAGTAAGGTGGTTCTGCTTGCAAAGTTTACAAGGGAACTTAACCTTCTTTTCCTCTTTGTTACCCTCTTCGGCATTGTCTTTTTTGGGCTTTTGTTGATTCCCCTCTCCTTTCTTGCCCTTCTTTTTATTGTTGGGTTGTCGAGGGCCCTTTTGATTGTTCTGAACCTAATTGACAGGCTCAGAAGTAGAAGGAGAGGTTGTGATGGAAGAAATATCTGCAGTTGAATGTTTGACAGCTAAGGCATGGACCTGTTTGGTCAGTGCTTCGAAGGATGCAGAATCAATCGAACCCACTATGCCATTAGCATGTGGTCCAGGTTTGGGTCTACTCAGATCACTGTTTGATCTCGGTGCATCAGGTATAATCTCGTACAGTAAACCAGATTGTGCATATACAAGGTCTAACTGTTGAGTCCTTAAGATGGCTTCTTCTTCATTGGATACTCCAGATGTAGCTACTTCCTTAGAAATATAAGGTAGGAGTGATTTCAAGTACCACTCAAGCAGGAACTCTGGAGGAATGTTGGCCTTTATGAGCCTCTTCCATCTTCGCCACTCCTGAATGTGGTCAGATAAGTGAGTGGCTTTATTTTGTCTAAAAGTAGACAAAAATTCTGTTCCGGCATCATACCGAACAAGAAACTGGAAGTGGTTCAAAAAGATGGTAGCATCATAGAGAAAGTGGCCGCAGGTAGCTCAATGTACCATTTGGCTGCAGGACCAGTTAAGGTCCTTTGGAACAATCTCAATCTGATGGAATCCTCGTTTAAAGAATTTGAAGAACACCATAAGTGGAAGGTAGTGACATGGTCACCAGGGTCTTCACCTGCTTTGCCTTTGAATTTTGGAATATCCGAAGGTAATTTGGTGGGAACTGATGGCCATGTGGCATTATGACACATAGGATCATCTGTCAGTTTAGAAAGATTTGGCAAATTTAAGGTTGCCAGAAATGGTAGACGAGGCCAGTAAGATGGTACTTGATAAGGGGAACCACCCATTGTTTGACCCATGAATTGTTGGTAGGGGTTTCCCCCAGCCATCTGGTGATAAGGGTTGCCCCCAGCCATGTGCTAATAGGAGTTGCCACCTACCAACTATTGATAGGGGTTGCCCCAAGTTAACTGTTGGTAGGGGTTACCCCTAGGTATTTGTTGGTAGGGGTTGGCCCCTGCCAGCTGTTGTTGTTGTACGAAAGAGTTATTAAAATTTCCCCACCCATACGAAAGTGGATTAGTGCTTTGTTGGTTCGTCCACTGTGGCTGGGTATTAGCCCTGCCATATTGCTGGTTAAATATATTACCCCCCTCCTCCTGAGAATAAGGAAAAAGGGGCATTAGTTGCAGGCATACTACATTGGTTCATGTTAGGGCCTACAAAGGTATTGAAACCAGTAGAAGCTGATGTGGACGGTGCAGTCATGGTGCCCATGACTGGTATGTTTGCAGAAGCACTTGGTCCTACCACAAGTGTGGAAACCCAAGTACTAGGAATTTGATATAATAATTGAGAAGCAGAAGGTGTTGCACAGTTGGCCATACTGCTAGGTCCAACAGTAGGTGTAGGAATAGATGCCATCATTGTAGAACTAGGCATACCTAATGTACTAGTGTTGAAACTGAAAGATGGAGTAGGCACAGATGTAGTTTGTGCCTGACTAGGTGTAGCAGTAGAAGAAGGGTTAACTGTGTTGGTGTTCATACCTAAAGTGGCAGTTTGGGGAACCCCCCGTTCACCTCCTGAGTTAGACATTAGATGTCTGGGAAAGGAAAGATCTGCACTGAAAAGGGGCTGCTGGAAACCAACAGGTGACAGAAGCAGAATTCTAGTATTGGTTAAGGGAGGATTGAAAGGAGTACTATACTCCGCGGAAGTAAGATCTTCCACCTCAACAGTACTAAAGTGTTGCTGATCTGTGGTACCTGGTAGTGGTTCCTCAGGAACCTCAATTTCAAGGTTTTCTGTTACAAGGATTTCTTCAAGCAATTCTATTTCATAAGTAATTTCTGAAGAAATACCAGGGTTTACCCGCTGTCGTCTGGCCGGTTGTAAAGGTTATGTTCTAACTGGTGGAAGGTTTTGAAGCCTTCTTGATCTACGAAGTTGTTGATTCTCCATGATTATAAATATAAAATAACAAACTAGAACCTAGTGGCCACTACAACTAGGGGGCAAACAGCACGCCAACTAAAAAAGTCCTTAAGTATACAAACCAGGCAAACAAAGGTGCCTTCCGGAGAAGAGTCTGGGATGATGAGGGCCCAGAACAGATCAACGAAGGAAGAAAGATAGTTACCCGGGGTCCACAATACAATGACTAAGGGTGCAAGCGCTGGAATCACCCAACCGCCCTCCCAAAGACCTGCAAGGGGTTTCCTCCCACGTCTGTCTTAGGTATAGCAGATATACCCTCTGCTGTCACCTGTGTATGAACCTAGAGTCAGATACTATGGATACCACAACACCGAAAATTCCTGGGGGAACAGTCACCGGTCGAATCCGAAAGCATGGGTAGGGTATCTAAGCCCGAAACTCGAAAGAGTCCCCAATACGCAATCCGATCCTGGTGTATGCTTGAACAGAAAGTAGGAGGAGTATTCCCACAAACTGATCTCGCAATGACCTACTACATAGGTCCCAGGAAAATTTTGAGTGAGGTGGGTTCACCTATGATAGTCTCACTACGATTTTTGCGCAATATGTGATCTTGGGTGGTTTAAGGTGATTTAAACCCAAGATCCTAACCAAAACTAGTTGGTGTAGTGTACCCTAAAAACAAAAATGTTTCTAGTTCATTTTATTAGCAAATTTTAGGGCTATTAATTACTCAAAAAGGGTAGTGCTTTTGTGTGGTGTGGTTATAACAAGAAAACAAAAGTGCAATAATATCAAACTTTCTACAACAAAGCTCTTTTCATTTTATCATCTACTTCTTTCCAAAACTGAAAATCTAAGCAACCTACTTAAAATTTTTGTTTTCTTTTTTGAAATTATACAAAATATACTAAGCCATTTTGTAACAACAGGAACAAGTTCTATTTAAGCTTAAAATACCAATTTTTTTTTTTCTTTTTCAATAAACGAAAAAAAAAACTATATAAAAATGGGAAGCAAAATCAAACTTTATATGCAATGTGTGTAAGTATGGCTAAAAGTTATTAGGCCTATAGCTGTTGAAACCCTAGCTTGAAAAAGACTTGATCTACAGGTTTTTTACAAAGAAAAAGCCTATAAACTTGAGAACAAAGTGGAAGAAAACAAAAGAGAAAGACACAAAAGGACTGGCCTAAAGTATCTAGCCCTAGCAAGACCACTATGCCAATCACAAGTAGACAAGCAAGCTGCCTTACCAACACAAAGAAACTGAGAAAATGAACTAGCCTACAGCTGTTTAAAAGCACTTGCAACCGACAAAAAGACAAGAAGTCCAGGAAGAATGAAACTTGACCAAAAAGAAGACACCCTAGAGGCTCTACTAAAGACCAAACCCTAAAACAAAGGATGGGAGTAGTAGAGAGTAGACAACGTCACCACAAACAGCAGATATAGGAATATGCAGGTTTGTAAACTGGCAACGAGTAGTCAGGGTCTAAAAAGATGGAAATGCTTAACACCAAACACTCCCTAGTCTTCCAAAAAGTCAATAAAAAGTCCCAAAAGTTCCAAAGGTCAACAAGCGGTTTAAAAGATGGGAAAAAATTCAAGAGAAGGTTCTTATGACTTAAACAACAGTTAAAAACCTCATGCAACCATCAAAGGGATCCTACAGCAAAGTCAGCAAATCACCAACAGGTTTAAAACATAAGCAAACCAGAAAAAGAATGCTTCAGAAAGTGTACCCTACTATGTAGTAGGTAAACTCGCACCCATGCAGAAACGGGTGTTACTGTATATATAGCACAGTAGCGTATGGGCGCTACTGTATATATATCAGAGTAGCGCTCATATCTCAAAGACTTGAAAACTGACTTTGGAAGGTATCAAAAACTGATGAAAGCAGGCAAGAAACAGGCAAGGGATACCTATAAAGTTTCTTAACACATCAAAGAAGTCAAAACAATCTGGGAAGACACCCAAGAGCAAGGTTTCCTAAAGCCAAAAACTCTATTTCCCCAGCGGAGTCGCCAGTCTATTGGCAGGCATTTCTACCCTATAGCAAGGAAACTAATGCTATCAACTTGGTTGGGGTGATAGGTAAGTGTATTGATTCTACTACAGAGACATTTACAAAAAGAAATAAGTTGTAGATTTAAGGAACACACCTTTTAATCGAAGTCTGATCCTAGCCTTGACTTGATCTCGTGTTCAACTTCCAAATCCACCTTCTCTTCATCAAACCTGCAATAACAATACCTTTCTCAAAACATTTTGGGCAATATGTAAAGCTTGAAAGAAACAAAAACAATGTTTATCCTTCAGCATTGACCAAAACAGATCCAAATTAAAATGTCATTTCATAACACATTCAAATTGGAACAAGAAAAACACTTCAACCTTTATTTGTCAAAAGTAGAATGATGTACAAATATACCTAATAATGAAGCAGGCTCTTGCAACTAGATTCTGGGCTCTGGCTCTTCTCTAGCTTGGCTGTCTTCAACATCAACTCCTCCAATGTCTTAAAGTTTCTCCATCAATTCATCCTCTAGATTCTCTAGCAATAATTTCTAACCCTTCTCCTTTAACCTTCTTTGTATTTATAGGATTAAAGAAGTAGTTTAGGTCGATGGAGGAAATTGGGGAAGTTAGGAAACTACCATCAACTAATCCTCCTCGATGAATTAATTTATTTTTTAAATCATCTTTTAAGATGTATGCGGCTCTTGTTCAATGGAGTAGCATATAGGGCGCTACCTTAGAGCTTAACAACTAGCGCTCATTCAATTTTAAATGTCGAGCGCTACTTTGCTGAGAAGGAGTAGCGTATACTTGGATATGGGCGCTACTATTATATAGTGGAGTAGCATATGGGCACTAGTCTCTTTGAGTAGAGTAGTGCTCGTATCCCAAAATGATATTTTTTGTGTTTTTCCAGTAATGTCAAGAAATGGAATGAGTTGACATATCATCCAAGGTCAACATGCTCCTCCATCCAAGTTGTCCTTTTGCGTGATCAAGAGCTCAGGGTGATCACGGACGGAGAGGTGCAAGTTTGACCTATAAAAATAGGATACCAGGCCTTAGTATGAGGGTGGAAGTACCTCCTCATAGTCTCTAAGATCCTGCTCAGACCTGATGGGAAGAGATACTAACACGACAGGGGGGTGTCCAACTGGTCTCTCCATATACAGATGAGTTCTTCCACTGGTGGCGGCCACAAGTGATCGCCATAGATGACTATCCCTATGAGGGGATCGACAATAGAGGAGATCAATACACTCCACTTCTACCAGGAGTTGGGTTTCATAGAAATCGGCAAGACACTCTTTTTAAGTTTCAAATATTTATTTTTTTTTCATTTTTGTTTTAAGTAAAAGAAAAAATATTTTTGGTGTGATATCATGTATTAATGATCGACTGTTTGTTCGCATACTTGGGTTCGCGAAGACCAAAAGTCATCCCACGACATCAACATAGAGGCAGGGGTGAAGAGATAGTAGGTGTAGCAACGGAGCACACATTAGAGACTGTACGGGTCAACCTGACTTGCATGACCACCAGGGTACCTATGATCGAGGTGGAGTGCCTACCTGAGGTGGTATGGACACATGTAGTGGGGGTACCAGCTACATGGGTGTGGCTGCTCTGATGCATAGCCAATTCCATGCACTACTATTTGCAGACTCATCCTGCCGAGGAAGCGAGACTTCCCCGTAGGGATTAGATTCCACGGCATCTCATTTTTTTTATCGGATATATGTATATTTGAGATCTACGAGCTCCTATTTTGTACTATGACATCACTTTTTTGGACATATAAACTTTGTTAATGATAAACCTATTATTTTTTCAACTCTACTATATTATGTGTACAAATGTATGAATGTTAAATGTGTGACTCATTGCTTCGTTTAATTATGTGACAAGTGCCAATCTAGGACATAGTTAGTGTAAGCATAAGCAATATGATTAAAACATCTTGGAACATGATTATAAGTAATAAAATCAAAATGACTTTCCAAGAGTGTTACCCTTAATAATATCCTAGTGGCGTAGGATCCCTCACACAGTACCGGCCATTCAACTGAGATACAACCAGTTGTGAATCTAAGCGGACCTCTAAAGATTGGATACCATGCAAAATGGCATCACGAAGCAACTCAACAATGGCACTATACTCAGCCACATTGTTCGATGTAGGAGCAAGACAAGAACCTCCTAAAGACACAAGCTGGTTGTCAAGTGAGTAAATAGCCCAACCAACAGAAGCTAACCTCTGCATATGAGGGATGGTCCCATATGCGAATCCTAAGAACGCCGTAGATTCTGCTGACATATGTCAACCAAAAAGAATGGAATCAGCAGACTCGAAAAAACCAAATGAAAGCTAAACTATGTACAAAAATTATACAATAGTATACAAAGTATCAGCTCAAGCATAAGACCGCTTGAGATAGATCCCATTTCTATGCTCCTTCAGGATGTTCCCCTCAAAATATTCTAACACATAGGCTCCTTTTGCAAGGACACACCTCGCAATGTAAGGACCATGACACATCGGGTTAAAATTGCTTGCCCCTAGGGGTTACTTAGCTTGGTCTTAAAGAAGAACCAAGTCAGCTTCAGCATACTTCTAGGGACGGACAGACTTATCGTACTAGTCCTTGAAACGACGTTTATTTCCATCTATTTCTAGGACAGCATCCCGACATTTCTTGTGAAGCTACTCCAACTGGACTAAGCATTGCTCAACATCCAAAGTACCAGGCATGATTTGTATGGGTAGCTTCAAAGAAGGGATCTCACATTCAACCAGTAATATGGACTCCACACCATGAACTAACTGGAAAGGTGAGAAACCGGTGGAAGTCTTCACTGTGTTTCGATAAGCCCACAAAGCAGGATATGACATTATATGCCAATTATTCTTGCTCTGTTGAATGGTCTTTTGGAGAATGGCCTTAAAGGACTTATTGACTGCCTCGATCTAAACCCAAGCTTAAGCAATAATTCAAGCTTAAGCGATAATTCAACCATCATCTTATTTTGAAAGTGACTACCATGGTGAGTGATAATCTCTCTCGGGATACCAAACCGAGCTATGATCTGATTGAACATGAAGTGGGCTGCTGTTTCACCATCGGATTTAACGGTCGGCATGGAGTCAGCGCATTTGGTAAAGTAATATACAACCACTATGATATGAATTCCCGCTAGATGAAGCTTGGTTGCAATCCATGAAATCAACCCTCGATTTGGTGAAGTGACCGATGGTGACGACTAGATAGAGAGGGGAAGGATGCGAACGGACATTCTGAGAAAACACCTAACAAGGGTGGCATCTCTTTACAGTGTTAACACAATAACCCAAAAAGAACCCACTCGCAAGATACACTGAGCTATAGCAAGCCCAAAAATAACCCGCTCGCAAGATACACTGAGCTGTAGCAAGCCTGGATAAGTGACCACCACATGCCCCACTATGGCAGTCATAGAGCAGTAAATCTACCTCTTGATGAGTCAAGAAACGATGTAGGAGAGAGTCCTTTACTTATTGATACAAAGTCTCACCAACGATGAGATAATCTTTGGCATGATGTCTCACATCCTGTCGCTCCTCTCGCGAAATATGCGAAGGGAAATTCAGAGTTCGGAGATATACAATGATGTCTCCATACCAAGGGTGTGATGATGAGATAAGAAATAAATGCTCATCAACAAATGAGTCCTCATGGACCACTTCCCCATCATGTCTAAGAAAATATGACGTCAGCTCCGCAGAAACCAAATACTTCGCAGACTTCCCCGATGAAAAATCAAACTCGAATTCCTGAAGGATTATAATCCATTTATTATATTCCCCCCTAATCAAGCGTCGTGTAAGCACGAACTGAAATGGATTGACATGTGCTATAACCGTGGTTATCCTAAGTAAGATGTAGTGTCTTATTCTCTAGACTGCATGAACAGTCGCAAGGGCCGGTTTCTTCATGCGAGAATACCTTAGTTCAACGTCTACTAGGTTTCGACTAAGATAATAGACAACATGCTCTTGGAGCATATTGCCTTCCTGAACCAATACCATACCAATCGTCTCTTGAGATGCAGCCACATAAAGCAAAAATTCTCTTGCCTAGTCACGTGGACTAAAATAGGGGCCGATACCAAGGCTTTCTTAAGAGCGTCAAAAGATTGCTGGGCTAGCTCATCCCATATAAAAGGGGTTTGTTTCTTCAATTATCACATGAAACCCTTAGTAATACTGGCATAGTTCACGATGAAATGACATGTAAGAAATTGGCCTTCCCTTGGAGGCTCTGAAGTTGAACCAAATTACATGGGGAAGGAAACCAAATTATTGCCTCAACTTTCAACGGATCCACTCGAATACCCTTCTTCGAGACTACAAACCCTAGAAGGTGAATAGATTTCATGTAGAAGATGCACTTGTTCGGATTCAAACGAATATTATAACGATGGCATCTCTCGAAAATAAGATGGAGGTGACCCGGGTGATCCACTCTACTATGAGAGTGAGCAGCAAGATCACCTATTTTCAAAGCAAATTGGAGACCTGTGTGGAGCTTTTGATCTCGACGCGTTTCGGACTCTATAGTTGAGTCCATCTTTAGGAGAATAAGCATCCACTATATGCTTAAGATCGTGAAAAGAATAAGTCATGGCCTACTAAAACATAGCTCCAGCATTTTTCAGGCAGAAGGGAGTTTTCCAATATGCGAAAGTACCCTACGGACATATAAATGCGGTTTTATGTTGATCCTTAGGTTTGATTTGGATCTGATTATAGCCCGAAAATCCGTCCATAAATGAGAGTACTTCGATTCAGGCACACTCATCCAAGATTTTATCTATGAACGGGGTGGGGAAGTTATCCTTAGGACATGCTTTATTCAGATCGCAAAAGTCAGTGCACACACGTATGGTTCCTTTCTTCTTATCCACAAGAAAAGGGTTAGATACCCATTCAGTAAGGGGAACCGGGTAGATGAAACCAGCCTTAAGAAATTTCTCTACCTCTTTCTTAATGGTGGCTTCCTTCCTAGGATTAACAGCACAAAGACGTTGTCGAACAGGCTAAACATGGGGGTAATTCTTAATCTTGTGTTCGACAATACTGGGGTCAATACCTGGCATCTCCTCGTATGACCAAGAAAACACATCCTGAAACTCTTTGAATAAATCAGTGTAAATATGAATTTCCTCAAGGGAATAATTAACACTGATGTATACATTTTTGACTTTTCTCGGGAGTATGAGAAACATTGATCGGGATAGTAGGGGGAATATTAGCCATATTTCTCTCCGCATAAATGCCATGCGACTACAAAGGAACCACATGGTGACCAAATTTCTCAGCTAGAGTCGATCGAAGCTCATCTTGCTTAATAAGATCGAGGTTGTGAAGGAAATAAGATCTATGATGGAGGTTCTCCCAAGGCTTGTCATCATCGTTCATGGCCTCAATAATGGCTTCATTCGAAGGTAAAGTATCATCAAGGCAGTCATGTGAACAAGATGAGTCCACTACACTTGCAGGCAACGTAACGGGATCTTCTTCCTCTGTCCCTGAAGAAGAGAGATTAGGATCTGCAATGACTTGTTGAATATTGCGGTAAGCAAGCTCAGCTGCGGATAAGGGCATAGCCATTACGATGTGTGAAGAGTCTCCCGACGAGGAACTCATGGAAGGAAGAGTCCACGGATCACTAAAGTACGATGTCTGGAATGGTACATGATGTGAGAATGAACGAGCATCATTGGAGATGGTTCCTATAAAGGGGATTGGTGTAGGAAAATCAAAAGATACCAGCAAGGAGGAATATAATCCTACACCAACATTCTCAGTTTCCGGCTGAGAATTATCGATCTGAGGGACCATAGGTCCCGACGATGCTACGGGATTCGAACTAGTAAAGGATAGTTGATCGAACAAGAAAATATTTCATCCTTGGGGAAAGAAGATGACTCTAAAGACAGAGGATACGATCAGTTTCATAGCGTAGATCCAATTTCGACCCAATAAAAGGTTGTAGTCAAGGGAAGCATTGACCACCTCGAACTCTATAGGCATGGAATTCCCACCCAAGTGGACCTCAAGGGAGGGGATAATACCATGTAGCCTGAAATAACGACCATCGAATGCAGTAAGCATGGTCATAGACTTCGACAATGAAGGAGAGTCGATAGCCTTCCAACAATATAAAGACATCACTAAAGTGGACACACCTTCGTTAATGACTCATACTCTTAACGATCATGTCTAAACACCTAACATGAACTTGGAAAGCCACATGATAGGGAAACTGAGAATGAACATCAGGAGTGTCAAACTTGCTGACATTTGGGCTACAAGGATCTTGGACTCCCAAAACAAATAAAAGGTCGTTCCTTTGTGAAGGACAAGCCTGAAGGACCTCGTGAGCTGACATAGCACATAGGGTATTTCCTAGATCATCCACAATCGAGTAGTTTTGGGAGGCTCAGGCATTAGGATTATCTGTTGAGTGCTTGAGGACACATTTCAGTACCCACAGCATAGGGTTGGGCTTCTTGATATGAAATGGAGTCTCGGGTGGAGGGGGATCATTCCATAAAGAAGTTTGTGGAGCTCCATAATCATGCGATCAAGTAGCAACAAAAACCTCAGGCTTGACCATGTTTATGCATCCAAAACCACCGTCATGGGTAGAAGAAGTCAAAGTTTCAGTAGTCCCGTGACCTACGGCAGAAGCACCAGAAGCCATATTCTGATGACGAGGAAGCGGATTTGTCTGCATAGCTGGGTTCTGTGCAATGTGCTTCGATGCTTCCTCCATGTGAGGACACAAATGTGTGTGTTAGGAACCTATGTAAACCCTTCTCTTTACTATGTTAGTATATTGTTATTGGACGCATATGCTTTGTAAGTCGTCCCGTAGTATTTGTTGATCCGTAGTTTATATTAGCCCATAGTATTGACCCATAGTATTGGGCGCATATGCTTTGTAAGTTGTCCCGTAGTATTATATGTCCCATGGTTTTGACTCATGGTATTGGGCATAGACTTAGTATATAAGTGTGTGTTGAGGTCATTGAAGGCACCGTGAAGTTAATTGTATTGAGCTTGCTCAAAGGAGGTTGCCCCCTCGAAGTGGCCCGTGATCAATATAAAAGTGATTCTGTTCTATTATTTCTGCTATTTCGCATATTCTTAGTAATTAATTGTTGCAGGTGCATCTCATTTGGTATCAGAGCACTTTCCTTGGCATAAGTGGGAAAAATTTTTTTTTCTTTTTTTGGGCGGCGACTTTAAGATCAATTTCTGAAACTTTCTTCACAAAATCAGAAGAAACCGATTGCATATATGAATTCCTCTTTCAAAAATACGCAGTTTCAAAAAAAAAGTCATCGCATTTGGAGTTCTTAAAGTGGAGATATCGCGGATTTCAAAATCAACAATTTTTCAGAATTTCGGTGACGGCCGCGGAAATTGCGGTGAGAAAATCTTTTGACTGAGTGCCTAGATTTCTATTCCGCTTTCATGGGTAGAAGCAGAGTGGTTGTTCCAGTTCCGGAAACATGCTATAATAGCGATTCGGAGCAATATAGATCCAGTTTTTGAACATTGGGTGGAATTTCTGCCCAAATTTTTTCTGTTGCAGGTTTGGATTTGGGAATCATCTCTATCCGCTTAACTGTGGGAAGTACTTGGGCATAAGCCCTAAAAATCATTGTGAAGAGTACCATAGGAACCCCAAAGTAGCTGACCCATTGAGAGGACCTGCCAACGAAAAGGGCAACGACCCCTACCTGATTGACTAGTTCCCACCCGTGAGGTAAACCAAGAGCTGTCGTTTGTGGCAAAGCGGTTATCAGTTTTACCTAAGCCGTGGAGTGAGGGGTGCTTCCCCAATACGCAAGCCGTCAGACAGCATTGGTGGCCGAGTGAAACCCTTGAACTGTTAGGAAGCCGCACATACCTGGGGTCCATATCTACTTTCAGCTGAACTATTGTTGATCACTACTGCGCCGTTTCAGATCCATTTGCAAGCTGTTCCAGATTCAGCCATTTTCAATCCATTCAGTGTTGTTCCAGATCCCTTTCGAGCCATAGCCACTCCAGTCTGAAGAAAAAAAAAAAAACTTGGTTATGGTTGTCACCCGTGCAGGAGCAAACACCATGGAGGAAGCACTTGCAGCCATCCAAACCAAACTCCAAGATCTGGATGAAAAATTTCTCAGCCTCCATCTTCAGCATTCAGCCATGAACAATAACCGACAGCCAGAATCTTTTGCAGCCATCGAGTTCTCTTCTTCCAACAATTTTCGTGGGCCGAAGCTTGATTTTCCTCGCTTCAATGGTACTGATCCGACTGGATGGATATACCGAGCAGAACAATATTTCAGTCTGCATAATACTTTTGATGTCCAGAAAGTTCCACTTGCATCCTTTTATTTGGAACAGGAAGCCCTTGAATGGTACCGTTGGTAAATCAAAGCTCATCCCGAGCCAAACTGGACAGATTTTTGCCAACTCATTTTTCCATGATTTGGCCCTAGTGCTTTTGATGATTTCACAGGAGCACTCACTAAACTTCACCAAATTGGAACAGTGCAAGAGTATCAGACAGAATTTGAGAAATTGGCCAATCACACAGAAGAATTGTCTGATGAATTCTACAGGAGTTGTTTTATAAGTGGTCTCAAGGATGAAATTCGCTCAGAGGTTAAAATGTTTTGTCCCAACACAATGATGGAAGTCCTAGGGTTGGCTAAGCTGGCTGAGGACAAGATTGCAGCTCAACAACGCTCCAAACCCACCGTTGTTCCCTTCAGAAATATGGGTTCCCAATGACCTCCCATCACGCCTTCTCCTCAACCAACTCCTATCAAGCATTTGTCTGAAATAGAAATGCAGGCACGCCGAGAAAAAGGGATTTGCTATAATTGTGATGAGAAATTCACTCGGGGACATAGATGTGTTCAACAAAATCTCTATCTCTTGGATGTGGATTCTCCGCCTGCCTTAGAACTTGGTGAAGCAGCTACAGATACAGTGGATGATCAGATTGACATTCAACACCTGCCTGTTGACACCCCATTTCAGTACGACCCACCTGAGATCTCTCTCCATGCTGTAACTGGCGTCACCACCCCACAAACAATGTGGATCAGGGGATACTTCAAGAAGCTCCCTCTTACCATACTCATTGATTCCAGTAGCACTCATAACTTCATTGACCCTCGGATTTCCAAACAGGCTGATTGTTTTGTCCATCCTTGCTCCAGCTTTGAAGTCATGGTTGCCAATGGGGGCACCTTACCTTGCAAGGGGAAGTGTCACAATGTGCATATCTCTATGGAAGATTATAACCTACACTCTGACATGTTTGCCTTGCCCTTAGGAGGATGTGATGTGGTTTTGGGCGTTCAATGGTTACGCACACTTGGCCCCATCTTATGGGATTTTGTTGAACTTTGGATGCAGTTTAAACTCAATGGGGCACAACACAAATTTATGGGCTTACAACCAGGGTCTCTCTGCATCATCAGTTCACATCGCCTGGAAAAAATCCTTAAGAAGAATTCACATGGTGTCATCGCTTAGCTCAATTCCATTCAGATGCACCCATCAAAAGTCTCCACTACTTCCTTGGATAGATATGCAGGTATCTTTGTTGATCCAATGCGCTTGCTACCTTCACGAGACCTTTCCGGTAAGAATTTAGCCACATCTACCTCTCAGCAGGAAATGATGGCTATTTTGCATGCAATACAAAAGTGGCAGCCATACCTATTAGGGAATTATTTCTGCATCAAGACTGATCTCCCGAGTCTGGAAAATTTTCTGGAACAATGGGTCTCCTCCCCAACACACCTGAAATGGGTTATCCACCTCATGGGTTATCCCTATGTGATCACTTACAAGAAGGGTAAGGACAATATGGTGGAAGATGCTCCTTCTTGCACAATTGATGACCCAGTTTCTCTTACAACTCTTTCTCTGCTTGTTCCAAATTGGGTGCATGTTCAACAGGGCTCTCTCTTCTATGAACTCCATGCTTCTTCATCAACAGGGCACTCTGGGTTCTGCAACAGGTATGACCAAGAACAATGTAACTTCTTTTGGCAGGGACTAAAAATGACAATTCAACAGATGGTGGCTGACGATGATACTTTCCAAGTCAACAAGGGTGAAACGACACTCCTTTCGGGATTGCTCAAACGCTTGCCCATCCCTAAACATCTTTGGCCAACTATTTCTATGGATTTCCTAGCAGCGCTCTGGTGGTACAATACCACATCTCACAGAACACCATATGAAGCGGTCTATGGACAAACACCGCTAGTTCTTCTTCCATACACCCTTAGCAGCTCCCCAGTTCAGGCAATTGACTTGGTTCTTCGAAACCGCAATCGGATTCTTCTCATTCTGCAGGACAATCTTCACATGGCCAGAATTCGCCTGAATCAACAAGCCGATCAGCACCATTCTGAGCACATTTTCCACGCAGCTAACAGGGTTCTTCTTCATCTACATCCTTCCAAGCAATCCTCCTTGACACTCCAAAGGCATCAGTGGCCTGAAATGCAACCCGAGGATGCTACCGGGGAACCACTCCTTCAGCTTCTGCAGCAATTTCTCCAACCAAAGCTTTGAGGACAAAGCTTTTTCTAAGGGAGAGGGGATGTTAGGAACCTATGTAAACCCTTCTCTTTACTATGTTAGTATCTTGTTATTGGACGCATATGCTTTGTAAGTCGTCCCGTAGTATTTGTTGATCCGTAGTTTATATTAGCCCATAGTATTGACCCATAGTATTGGATGCATATGCTTTGTAAGTCGTCCCGTAGTATTATATGTCCCATGGTTTTGACTCATGGTTTTGGGCATAGACTTAGTATATAAGTGTGTGTTGAGGTCATTGAAGGCACCGTGAAGTTAATTGTATTGAGCTTGCTCAAAGGAGGTTGCCCCCTCGAAGTGGCCCGTGATCATATAAAAGTGATTATGTTCTATTATTTCTGCTATTTCACATATTCTTAGTAATTAATTGTTGCAGGTGCATCTCAGTGTGAGGTGATCGTGAGAGCAAATTTTACAAGGAATATTCACCTTACATTTGGGCTTGCAGTCCCCACCAACATTTTCTCCATCCTGAGGAGGGTTAGCGTTCCCTTTCTTATTCTTATTGTTCCCACCCCTAGGGTTACTATCCCCCTTCTTTTTCCCACCAGTTTGTTTGTTACCAGATGGGTTTCCTGATTGTATAGAATGTACATTGAATGATTGTGTCTAAATGGACAAGGAGAGAGCCTTTCCCGGAGTAGACTAGTTAATAGACAGATTTTGCATCTGATTTGTAACCATATCTACGGAACGAGCACTTGCGGAACCAACGTTGCCATCGACATGAGGTCTAGAAGTGGGCATGGACTCATGTATTGATCGCGGTGCATCAGGTATAGCGTCATACAGAATCTCAGACTAAGCATAGACTAGGTCTAACTGCTGGGCTCTAAAGATGGTTTGTTCCTCAGTCATAATTCTGGACAATGAAATGTCCTTCGAAATATAAGGGAGTAGAGACTTGAGGAACCATTCCTGGAGAAAATCCAGAGGAATGTTGGCTTTTACTAACCTCTTCCATCGGCACCACTCTTGAATGTGATCAGAAATAGGCATGGCTTTATCCTGGCGGAAGGTGGACAAGATCTCGGCGCCAGTGTGGTAACAAACTAGCAACTGAAAGTGGTCTGCAAAAACCAAGGCCAAATCGTTGAATCTCTTATATGTGCCCTTAGACCACTTGACATACCATTTCGCGGCATCCCCTATAAGGGTGCATTGAAACAGCCTCAAACAGATGGAATCGTGGTTTAAGGAGTTCGAGGAGCACTATATATGGAACATGGTGATGTGATCACCTGGATCCTCACCCTTCTTCCCTTCAAACTTTGGAACATTGGAAGGCATTTTGGTGGGAACTAGGGGCCATGTATAGTCATGACACACCGAATCATTCATGAGCTTAGAAATATCAGGAAAGTTTAACCTAGCAAAGAACGAGAGTTGATGTTGCAAAGCTTGAGTATAAGCTCCTGAGAGATACTAACTCTGTGAAACCGAGGATAAGACCATGGACACTGAGGTCAACACTTGAGGTGCCGATGAACTCTGGTAGAGCCCATGGCCTTGACCAGAAGGATAATATGCTCCTGCAACCTAACCCATATAAGGATACACAGGCATGTGCATAGAATGGGCTCCATATGGGGGAATGGAATAAGGGCCAAAACCAGATGAATAATTAGAAAAGTTATCTCCATAAGAAGGGGGTACCATATAACTACTCAACGCGGAAAAACCAGCCAAGTAAGGGCCAAAAGAAAGAGGTATGTTCCCACCCCAGGGACTCGAAGAACTAGGAGGGGGATTTAGAATCATATAAGCATTCATAGGCATATGCGCATGCATAGAGGCATACGGGTTAATGGATGGAATATAGGTCATAGATTCGATGCCTACCATGAAACCTCCACTCGAAAAAGGATTCACACTAACATTAGGGGATGATGAAGGAGGAGTCCATCCTCTAACACTTGGAGAAGAGGGAGGGATGTGACCACTTCTGAACTGATAAGTAGTAAAAATGGGTGTAGTTCCCCCAACCCCAACGCTAGAGCTAGCGTGACTACCGGACAGGGAGGAAGTAACACTTGACAGAAAACCGGGCATACCCAGTGTAAAAGGGTTTGAGGTTGTGAAGTCGGATGTGGAAACAACACCTAACACACCCATAGATGACCTAATGACCATGTATCATCAAACGGGTTCCTACTAGTGGGATGGGGTGTCCCAAACCCATGAGGAGTGATGTGTGATGAACGTCCCTCCTGTCTAGTCCTCAGAGAGTACATGTAAGGAGGGGAAGTTCTCTTCATGCCAGTAAATGGAGTCACTAGGACTCTTGTCACCTACCCAAATTTCTGAACATTATTATTTATTTGCAAAAATACTTTATGTTAAATTTAATTACAAGTTTTGTAATTATAATCAGTTTTGATCATGGATGAATGTAATTACTGAATATTATTATTTAAATAAATTAATTAGGAGACAAACACTCAGTAGGACTGTTGAATGAGTGTTCACTAACCCACTAGGAGGAATGGAAGATGTTGGAAGGTATGGGACACATGGCAACAGTTTACATCACACCACTAACTGTTTGTTATGGGACAACTTCCCCTAAAATAGGGCATTATCCCCCAGGTGGAGAGAGTGAGCAGGCAGCTCATTTAATGACCTAGTAACATTTGAAAAGGCCTAGGCAGCCTATAAAGGCAAATTCGAATTGGGCAGGCAACCCTTAATCAACATTTATGCAGAATGTTTTCCTCTTGTAAATCATGTGATTTCAAGAGAGATTTGAATAAGGGAGGTTAGTGGTGATTGAAAACTGAGTTTTTGCTTATTATTGAAGAGAAACGGAGTTGTAGGAGCAAGTCTTTTGGACTGCTACCTATTGAAGATTTAGAAGATTACTACTACAACAAGAAGAAGTCCTATTTCCTGAAGCTTCTTCCTCCTAGTGGTTCAGTGAACAGGCTCGGGGGTCCTAAGACAGTATTTGACTGTTTTCAGGAGTTTGGTTGGGTGGAAAATTCTTCCTGAGTTGTTTGTTTCCCTACAGAGTTTTCTCAGGTTCTTAAAAGATTTCCTAACTTATCTCAGTAAATATTTATGTTCTGTTTATGTACTATTATTCTGTTTATTTGCTTCCGAAAATAATCTAATTCTGGAAATGTTTAAGTCTGAATGTTTAAGTTTAATTTTATATTGATAAATCAATATCCCCATTTTTCCACATGTTATTTGGCAGGATCGTACTCTAGTAGAGATATGCAAATTAAAATAGATTAGAAGATAGGCAAAATTTGCCATTGAATTCGATAGCTAGATAATAATCTTATATGCATTAGTTTTTTGTTCTTAAGTTAAATAATTGTAAGAGGTCTGTATAATATTTAGTATATATAATATTTCCTCATCTATATGATAAACAGTCAATAAATAATTCATGTACAATCATTATGAATTACATTTAAATAATGTTCATGGACGGTAGATAAATTATATATTGTACATTGTTTTAAGACTGCTAATGTTAAATAAAATATTCTTTATACTACGCTAGAAATAATAGTTTTTCACATAGACTTTATATTCATATATCTTACTCACACACAGTTCCTTTTCAATTACTATACCAGTATTATATGTATAGAAAATTAAATGATAGATAGAATTATAGTTTACACAGTCTTCACGATTTTCTGCACTATACAATCACATTGCTTTCATTTTCTATGATACTGTTGTATCATTTAGAAATTTAATAAATGATAAGAATTTACTGAACACAACTATTATCATCATGTATTTACTTCTCTCTCTTAGATCTGCTAACATTGTTGAGATTATTGTAAATCTGATTTTTGTATCAAAAGAAAAACCCTAGCTAGATTCATATTTTCTCTTTTATTATTTCATAACAAAACTTTACATTCTTTTCAAAACCTGAGATCGAAACCAATCGAGTAACTTTAATAAATGATCAGATTATCATTTTCAACAAAACATGAATTAGGGTTTGACCCTATTCGTTTTCCTTGCAAAATATTATTGAGTTATTAGTTCAACCTTCTACTCTACTTAAATTGCCAACATCAACAAATAAGGTTACACATTATCAATCTCCATTATTAGAACAAACCTTACAGACTTATACGAAGGGCTTAGCATATATTTCCCTCTTAAGGTAGAGGTTAAATTATACATAGAACCTTATCATCAACGATAACTTCAAAACCCTAATCTAGCTCAAAGGACATTGTAGTAACCTTTAGCATGAAGACGATTTACGGCATCAACTTACAGTTCCAGGAGAACAAACGAGATATCTACACAACGTTTTAAACATACAATGTATTACTAAAAGGAGTATTATTCTTACACACAGATCGAGCCCTCGGCTCTCTGTCTTACTGTTACAAACGATTTCGAAAACAAGTCGAATCTCATAAAAACCTCAATATCACAACAGAATACCTCTAAAACAAAGATGAAGCTGGAGCAATGTTTATAATATCTTTAAAAAAAAAAGATGAAGTTACATAGGGTTTATCCCAAAATTTCAAAAGGTAGAAGAGCCCAAATATTCCAAATCGACGAGTTATATCTCCAGTCAACAAACAACTAAGTTTGCAAAATATAGTACCCAGGAATCATTGTTAACAAACGTGTTTCGAAGATTTCCCAAACCATGTTCATCGACAGAGCCATGGCACAGACGAAGAGCACTATGAGGGTATGGAAGACCTGAAGCTTACCGGTGTAAGAGTGCATGGTTTTTCCTTTTGCCATACCCTAGCCAGACATTCTTTTTACACCCTGCAACTAACATTAAGCCCGAGTTAGATATCTGATATTTCATAAACCGAAATTTGAAATGCAAATACCTTTGCTAAACTAAAAGTTTACCTTCATAGCTTTGACGAGAACATTGTCATGAACAACACCAAGGAGCCATTATCCTCGCCTAAACTCTGTGTTTTCTCTCATATTCACTCTTGCTTGTCTCGGAGATTTTAAAGCGTAAAACTATAACCTTTCGAACCAAAGAATCTAACCCTTCAAAACCACTTCATCATCACAGTAAGAAAACCTGCAATGTCAACTTCTTTAGAAGGTCTCGGGTTCAAAACCCTTGCAAACTTCCTACCAAGACTTCGGCATCCTGTCAGCCACCCCAACCGAAACAATAGCTCAACGAACCGCTTTTCCAAGTTCTTAATTCATTCCATGGTAGATGTTAGGGTTTCCATCCGATAGTTTAGATTCATCACCATCTACGGTCTCCACATTGCCAGCAAACTGAGCTTTGGTACAAACGATGTCCACAATAAATGCCAAACCTACCTTACAGGTTGACAACACCAACATAGCACACAGTGGAGCATGCACAACCTACACGTGGTGCATTATTCTTACACCTTGACACGTTTGGAGGCATTCACATCTACATGGATCGATGGACATCCAACTCGGCAAGGATATGGCCTCAAGCATTTAATGCAATATCAATGCATGATCTCTACCACAGCTCGAGACCGACGTCATTTATTAAGCCAACAACTTGTCAAGTTTCTAATTAAATGCCTGTCAGCATCCTCGACGTGACTTTAAACCCTGCATTGTTCATGGTAATATAACATTTAAATTCACCATAGTATTAGTAACTATATGCAAAGGTTTCATTATATCGCTTATATTATAATCGTTTCGACATATTACAATGTGATAACAATTCCAAACTAATTATATAGTTTAGTGATAAATCTAATGTTTGCATCTTATTACAATCAGTTTCGATATGAATTTATAATGTTGATAATAAACCAAAAATCGGCATAGTCACACCACTATGTACATAGGACTTGAATATATCACGATATGGGATAATAGTTAAATAGTTCAAATCGTATTTTGCAACATAGTTAATCTATGTGTTGTATTTGATTATTATCCAATTGCTACAAATGTCTAATCTTTGGGAAAGACTAATTTTGCTTATATAAGACTCAAATAATTATAATGATGAATATGAATGGTGAACCATAAGACTTATATAGCCAATCAATAGTGTTGTATAAAACTCACATATATATTTATGCTATCACATATAGTTGGTAATTTGGGAATAATAAGTTCTCCAAGTTTCCTACCCACTTTATTCATGCGATACAATGGTATTGTACCGTCTTGGTACTACCAATTATGGCGACGACAAGACAGCTAATACAATGACGACGACAGAACCAGCTAGCACAATGATGACAACAGAACTAGCCAGTATAATGACGACTACAGTGACAATGTTTACTTAATTTGATACAAGATGAACCTTGGAAAGTTGAAGAGTAAGCACGTAAATAGTACCTATATGCTTTTACATTTTCTACAGTCTCTAATTATTCTTGAACCCACGCGAACTGGAATTTATTATAATCATGAAACTTCTCACCTATTGTCTACACATAGAACAGGTCCAATGTTTTAGCATTACGGCTAAGTAAGCTTCAGGGTCTCTCATAGGACTCCCTTGGATAGCAAAGAAGAAAACTGTCAGTATCATCTCAAAGAAAAAGTACCATAGCATATCTCTAACCTGGCATTTCATTATTACATCATTCGTACATTTCACAGTTTTAAAAAGTGTCGCATCAAATGCCTAATCTAACTATGCATTTGACTATCTTAATGATAGATGTTACGAATATAATTAAGTTGTCACTGTCGCATTAGTTGATCAGAAATATATTTATGTTTAGTACGAACAGCTGTTTAGTTAACATTGTTACTTTCAGCAATTATAAATTATCACAAATTAAGCTATTATTGCCTTTAACAAAAAAATTTAAATTTTTATGAAAATATGGGATGTTACAACTCCCAATGTGCTAGATGCAGAACTCATAGTGGAAGCTCTCTAAAGCTTGTACAATGTGAATAAAGGGATAGTGATAGTCCTCTGTCATCTCTTGTGAAGAGACTATAACGAATCACTAGCTGGTAAACCAACCAACCGACGAGATTAACAGAGAACTGGATCTTGATCCACAATGACCCCAAAGAGGCAGCAAATAAGCATCTCCTAACGGCCTTATAAAACGTCAGAGAGCACACACCTAAAAGAAGCTACAACCAAAATGCACACAACATGGACTAGCTTAAGGAACCTCCCGACACTATAACTGGTATGTCTCGCCTAGCAGAGGCCTGAGAATCCCAAACTATAACTGGAGGTAACATAATTAGTTATAAGGGCCCTCAGACTTCAATGTGTAAACACAATGTGTTGTCCAACCTCTATCTGACTCAGGATGCCCACAGAATAACCGCTGCAAATTCCCTATGTGATACCTAGGTAAGGCAACTAAGGTCATCATGTATAACCAATGCTCAGGTGAACAGTCACAGGTGGGATCCACCGTATGGGAAGGGTAGCTAAGTCCAAAACTCAAAAGGGTCAAATCCCTGAAGAGTCCCAAGATATGAACAAATCCTGGATATATCTCCCACGTTCAATAGGTATTGGAGGGCTATCTCCGCAACCTACCTCCCATGACCTCGTGCTTAACAATGGCGTGAGTAGAGCCTCTTGAGGACACCGATGTATACAATGGGTTTCACCACTTCTGTCAGAGACATAATGTTTGTTTGATAGCCTTGGATTGTTTACTCCCACGGGTTCTATTCCAAGACTCTACAACCTATACTTGTTGGTGCACCCTAGAAAAGAAAAAGCGTTCTAATCAATTTTAATTAAGCGCTAATTTTATTGGTTGTTCTTACTCAAAGGAATATTACTGTGAAACTAGTGCTATGAAATGACTAAATATAATGCACACCTGAAAACACTAGAGTCGTCTTCCAATAGAAATATGTATGCCACTAAATGAAAGTCAAACCAAAGTCTCCTCTTCAGAAATAAAATGCAATCTCTCTACAATATTTCATGCCCAATCAAACCCTAATGAAGTCACAAGCACTCAAATGCAAAATGCAAGTACAAAAAGCAATTTTTTTTTGTATTTTCAATATAAATAAATGAAAATGCAATTTGAATCAATACTTTTTAGAAAAAAGAATGAAGAGAATGCTATACAGATAACCCAACAAACCCAAAAAGAAAGACTCAACTAAGTAAATGATCTATAAAAAAAAATGGCTAAAAAGCGAATTTCTCAAAAAACAAAGAAAGAGGAGCTTCGAGTCACTAAAAAGGTCAGAAACAGTCAGGATACATGCCCAGCAAGACTCAGGAACACCCAGAACCCACCTAGCATAAACCAAACACCATAAACAAGGATAAAATGGATATGTATGCAATTGTTAAGTGAACAGTAGTGTATGTACGTGGGTTGGTTAAATAACAGTCGCTTGTATACATGGGTAAACCACAACAAAGGCACATACAGGGCATGATAGGTGAAAAAACATGAGTGAAAAGGCGAAGAAACTGAGGATTTTTTCTATATAGAACCTGAAAACCTACTAGCGACACAGAAACCCGAAATAACAATGAACCAAAACAAGGAAAAATTTCCCAAAAGACCCCAAATGGAGGCTTCTCCCCAGCATAGTCGCCAATTCTGTTACAGAGAAAAACTTCCTATGGCTTAGGGTAGACCATAACAAACAGATGGACTCGAGAAATCAACTCACTTCCCAACATATGCTATATAAATGTAAATGCTGATAAACAAAATAAAGGAGCTACCTCAACCAGACGTCTGATGAATAATTTCGTTGAGCTTTCAAATCACAACACTTGAACCTGCAGCTTAGCCTCAACAATAAACGCAAACAAGTGCATGTGATATATAAAAGAGGTCACCATATACAATAGCAGAATTCATGATATATATAAGAAAATGTACCCAATGACAATAAATGATCATTCATAATATAAAAGGATGAGAAATTGAGTATTTCTATTAATATAAACAAGAAGTACAAGATACAACCTCATGTCGTCAACTCATACGAACCAAGAACTAGGTCCCTCCACTTGTGCCTCCACCACTTCAATCCCCCATACAATGGAAAACTCACGAGTATAAGAACAAATCCTTCACAAGATATGAAAGAATTTGGGAGGTGAACATAAATGGTTCACAACAACTAGGATCAATGAATGTAGACTCAAGCAATAGCAATCAAGGCAAAATTTTGATAGAGTTTCAATGCTCTTCTCTTTCCCCTACATCCATGCATCACAATAGTTCAATATATAACCCTCCAAAGGCAAGTGAAAGGTTGAATCGAGTCGTTTCAAGATACATGGAGGGAGAAAGGTCACAATGGCTACTTTTTGAAGTGAAAAATAGAGATTTTACTCTCATTTACCAAAAACATCGATGTACTCTGGCTGTAGTGATGCAACCTACGTGTACATGAGTTGTACTGAAGCAACTCGCGTATAGGAGGAAAAATAGGGGAAAATGGGTTCAAGGAGAACGAAAAATATGGTTTTGAGTTTGCAAATGGGTAAGGGAGGCCAAGGAGTGCTAATGCTCACAAGGTGGCAAAATATTGTGTAACACCAAGAATAAAAAACAAGTTGTGCTTGACACAAGTTAGTGCAAAAGATCACATCGAAATTTCCAAATGCTTTTATAGAGTTGTGCATAAATTTTTGAATCCTTTTTTCTTTAGTGTACAACATATGAGAGACAATCAATGATATTTTATCTATAATAAATATCTGTAATTCTTCACATTCTTTTGTTAACAAATCCAATGAATTTGAATTCAAAGGAATCATAGTGGATCAATTCAAAATCATTTGAAGTGTTGAATGGACTGTAATGACATTAGCATTGTGTGTAGCTTTCCATGTGGATGCAACTATAATTCCATTTTTTTCAACGGATCATTCTGGATATCTTTCTCATAATAGAGGAACAACCCATTGTAAATTGCATGTGACACAAATATTTTTCTTGTACCTGCGTCTCTAGTTAAAAGATGTAGATTGGTGTCGATGGGTTGTTTTTATTTCTCATAATTATATCTTTTGTTATAGCTTGTTGTTATTTGTTGATCTTTAATCTAATTCCATAGTAATCTTGTATGTATAAAACAAATGGTTTTTGTGTTAATTTTCTATTTGTACTATGTTGCATTTTTTCAGTAGGTGTTTTGGAGATCAAATCATGTTGGATGCCATGTTTTCAAAAGCAGAAGAAGAAGAGCCCTTTTTATATTTGCAGGAGTTGCAAAGATCTCCTTGGATTTGTTGCCAATTGTTTGAGAAGTTGTGTCAATATTTCCCCAGCTTTTCCCTACTTTTGATACAAACCTTTTCTCGATAGGGTCTATTTTTTCTTTGTGAAACATGTATGCTTCAAACAATGTTCCATGATTTTTTCTTAACAATTTTCCATTGGTTCTATGTGGCACACATAACATTATTTTTTCTTTGGAAAAGTTCTCAAGGTCTTTTTCCTTATTGCAGTGAGTTTACCAGATGGCATATTGTTTTTTCCTTTTTTTGATAGTTGCATTTGCAAAAATATATGAAGAGGCATACTCACCTAGACATTTGTTTTGAAATTGAACTAGGTGTGTGATGTAATTATTGACAATTGAGGCACAAACAATGTCTTCAAAACCATCTTTCTCTTGTTCCAATAGCTTTTGTATTTTTAGAACAATTGTTCCCTTTTCTTCTAGGCCATAGTTTTTGAAAATTGTTTTTCTTGAAGCTAAATAAAAAGGGAATGAAAGGACAATGTACACAGATTTTATAATGGACATGTTGGTTGCATGCTTAACTTTGCATTTCCAAGTCTGTGAATTGTTTCGAATTTACCGCTATTGTCTAAAAGGCATTGGTCTCTAATTTTTTTTCAACACAATGGTCATAGTTTTGTCCATTTTTTTATATGTAAGAACTAACATATGTTATTGTAGCATAAGCATCTAAGATAAATTATTTATATGTGTTTTCTTACTGTAATTGTGGTGCTACCTTGCAAAAACACATTTATCCAAATATGAGATGGATCCCTTTTTAGCATTAGTGTCAAATGAGAAAATTAGTGTTGCACTAGAATAATGTATTCATCTATATTTACATTTTGCTCCGACAAAAAAAATTGAAAAGGAGAATCTCTTAGGATATTCTCTATGTTCCAGGAGGGAAAATAGTTCTTTTGTTTTTTGTTTGATCCCTTTAGAACTATTTTTCCAATGGATGCAAGATCATAGTTCTATCCATTGGAGGAAATGGGAAATTGAATCTACAATTAGAGTGTCGATGTTTTCTGCATGTTTTTATATGGTGGTGAGTTTGGAACAAAAGAAGATTTGTATATAGAAATTTTGAATCTAAAGATCTATATTGGTCGACAAACTCAGTAATATCATGATCAAAATTCTTCCATACACTGGTTCATTTTGTATCCAAAGTAGTCAATATTCATGTTCATTTGCCTTGTTCTAGAATTCATTTGTAATGAAAAATTATTCTAGTTTTCAAATAGTTTAGATTATTTGAAATCAATCATTGTAATGACATTATTCTATGTCTATAGTATGGAGCACAAATAAAAAGGTTTTTTATAATCAACAAATGTAATGTACCCAATTATATCAGTGATACAAAAACTATTTTCTTCTCAAAATTAATTAAAACAATGACCGGGGAAGATGGATTAATTGAGGATGGGAAAGATCAAAAGCTATGGAAGGATGGAAGGATATCATATGTAATTATACCTCTGCACAAAGTACTGAGATCTTTTATGTTTCAATAGCAACAAGTCTTTAATTTACTCCAATGCTCCTAGGACCCTCAGCATATGCAGACTAGTATGGGAGGAAACTTGACTGGATGATGGGGATGGATGTTTCAGACATAAGAGAGGATAAATATCATTCATTTACATTCATTGCACCATAAAATAACATTCTGTAAAGTTTCATAAACATCTGATCAAGTCTCACAGTATTACTAATAAAATTTCCTTCCAGCACTACTTAACTAGTGTGATTTTTGGGATCCCAAACAGTATTGAAAGGACCAAGAATTTCTAAAATCAGAATTGGATAATGAAATATGAAATGTTACTTGTTGGTCGGATTAATTGTCTAATTAATTAAATCGCTGAAACTACCAAAACATAAATTGTCAACCTGAGGAAGTCTTTTATTTCGAAGCTGTCGTGGAAGATCTATGCAAGCACAATTTCTACCTGACACTATTATCTATTGGTATGAAATCGAAGCTATATGTAAACTAGATCACACCTTGTTGAAAGTAAATCAAACCTCAAAACTATTCATAAAACCAAACTGTAAATCTAATCATACTTAAAAAAAAATCAACTCTTATGAAGCAAGATCTAATTGCATAAATCTAAAAGAACTGCTATGTTGGCAACGAGCTATCAAAGAATTAACAGGAAAACAACCATGATAAATCTAATGAATGAAAACATGAACTAAATAATAAACAAATCTATACAATAACACACTTACAATCAACACTACTAGCATCTCCTCGGAGAAGAGGGCCCTTCCTCCACTGTGCAGAGCTAGATCTCCACAATGAAAGTCTACAACTCCATAATTAAGAAATTGCCAGCATCTATTATCATAATGAAAGTATTGCAACAGAATCTGGATCAAATCCTACAGCATAAAATTACTTTCTCTCCTCCCCCCAATACATCAGAATGATTACATATTTATACATAAAATCCTCTCAGGAGAATGAGAAACCGAATTCCCAACTTGGAATATGTTTCAACCAATTGCTAATTTATAAAACCGGTTGCAACAATAAATATGAGAATTACACATTTATAGAACTAGCTGTATATCTCAACTCATGGCTTTGTTTGGCTATTTCTACAAGTGTCAAGTAATTGAGGCCGTTACGCACAAAACCCATGTCCCAGATTTTCGAGATTCGTCTTCATCTGCCCGCAAATCGCGACGCAAATCAATGTGTTCTTATCTAGCATGCATTTTTTGTTAAGGTCATTTGATAATTAAATCGAGGCTTCCATGTTGAACTTGAGAAAGAATTGAAATCACAAATCCACATAATCAATCCTAGGAATGAAAGCATGTTGTGAATATCCATGTGAATGTGTGCTAGCATGCCAACTTTGGAGGCTTGAACCATGAGTGTTGCTGCTGTTAATATGAAAAATCACTCCACAAAGCATCATCAGTAAAATTATGCATAATAGTCTTCAATTCATCAAAGATAAAGGAAAATAATCATTATTAACCACTAAAGCACCAATGGAAGTAATATGGTATTTTACAAAGAGTTACAACAAATAGATGGAAAATGGAATGATAAATGGATAATAATATGAAGAAGATGGATGAAATATATGTCGATAGGTGATGAAAATATGGACAAATCCATGACTCAACATCTCCCCCAAATTGAACTTGTTGCATCTCCTCATGCAACACAAAACTTGTGTAGCATCCAAACTAGAAGGACTCATTCAATTAATGCTTTCATTTTACCATGCATAGTGACCAATACCAGAAGAGTTGCAGCCGAAATGGGAAATTTAGTAGAAAATTTGGCGGTGTCGCAGCTAGTGTATAAGACAAATATGGCAGAGTCATAGCTGCGAGGATAGGAAAAATAGGAAGAATTTGGTGGAGTAATAGCTGCTGGATAGGATAAATAGGCGGAGTAACAACTGGTGAATAGGATAAATTGGCAAAGTAACAACTGTTGAATAGGATAAAATCAGCGGAGTAATAACTGCTGAATAGGATAAAATCGACGGAGTAACAGCTGCTAAATAGGAAAAAATCGGCGGAGTAACAACTGCTGAATAGGATAAAATCGACATAGTAACAGCTACTGAATAGGAGAAATTGGTGGAGTAACAGCTGCTGGATAGGATAAATTGGCGGAGTAACAGCTGCTAAATAGGATAAAATTGGTGGAGTAACAACTGGTGTTGTAGCAAACTTCCTAAACTAATATCTCCCAAAATACAAACTGGGTTTGGCTGAAATTTTGCAAGCAAGTTTTTACCATTCCCATGCATCTCCATACTGAAAATCAAAGATACCCACATCATAGATTTCGAGAAAAATGAAAATTGGTTGTAGGTGATGATAGCCATTTTTTCGCAATCTATGAAGTATTTTTACCTGAGAATTGGTGAGTATATTCCTCTTAACATCATGCTTCTGCTCACCAAAGCTCAAATTCATTTGAACCATGGATATAGATATATAGGACAAATGGTTGTAGGTGATGATGGCCATTTTCCTGAAAACCATGCATTGGATTGGGTTGAAACTTACCAGATTTGTTCATCTTGATATTATACACTTCTTGTCCAAAAATCATGAAGATCCAATTTACCAATTGCAAGATATGCTTACTTTAATTTCTGCACTATATATTGAAAAATAATGTTCATACAACTTGATTCCATTTGTCCACTTTTGATATTTGTTTTTGTTTTTAAATGAACAACAACCTCTATCTTCTCCCCCAAACTCAAGACAGAGCATGTCCACATGCAGTCAAAATAATCTTCAACCCAAGTGCTTGATCAATTGTTATGTTAACAACACTCAAGTTATCTATTCCCATTGTTGAATGACGACAACAAATATCAGAAGCATCCTCATTCCAGCAATTTATGTTCCAAGAAAACTGATTTTCTTTCTCAAACTGCACAAAACGATAATGATCCAAGGCATATAATATGAGCGAACCAAGCTAGATAGGAGAATCATCCTGCTGGCAATGAACACATCCTTTCATCATGGTAAGGAAAGAGGATTCAAAAATATTCAGAATGACCCCGCTGTTATTAAAAATGGCTCATATATATCCATATATGTTATGTGTTCCTATGCTGCCATGAAGCACTGCGATTGAAATCTTGTTTCTACTATTGCCTACTGAAATTAATGACTGCTATTACATGCCAAGCATGAGGGCTGAAAAATGTTGATTGTTGCAGGATTAATTCATGATTCATATATAGAGCAGCCATGCATTCTACAATAGTTTCATCAGTAGCATATGCTCCCATGACTGTGATGATCATAATGATGTTCTGAGTTAGAAACAAAAATAAAAACCACATTTTGTAGAGGCAGAATGTTGTAGTTTGTTTTTTTTAAAGTAGGAAAGCCATTATGATCAACAAATAACCATCTCTCCTAATATGAAGCAAATGATCACGTGTAATCAGGTTGCTGCCTAAAATATAGTGAAAATAATGTTGATCCATGTGACCTCTTCAGCAACAACTATTTGAAAATATTGATCAAGATATATGTACCAATGAACCGTGAATCAAATAACTCATACCTCTTAAGGAAGTGACTGTAGAGAAACCTAGTTGAAGACTAAAAAATTCACCCCCCTGTTGAGCTCCAACAAGTGTGTGTTGGTTATCATAATGGAAAGGCTTCCAACATATTGAGAGTGTTCAGCTCATATCCAACAAAACTTGTCACGATTTCAACAACTAAATACAATATAAGGTACAAATCTGTTGTAAAACAATTGTGTGCCAATGGTTGCAAATAATAATTGAAGTTGCTTGACTCTAGTCAATCGAAAACTCTTATGGAACAAAACCTAGCATAGTCATCCAAGGAATGGAAATGAATATCCTCTGTATGCTTTCATTCACTGCTTAAAAAATTAAACTTTGTTTATGCTGAAGATGATGACCATTGTAGGATTTAGTTATGGCCAGAGACTGAGCATTTGTTTGGTCATGCTTCTGCAAAGTAGGTATTATGTTGTTACCTTGATGTTTCCTTGGATATACCTTCACTTTCTGAAATGCAGCAATGAAGTGAGCTCGAGATAGATGGTTGATCATGAAACCATGATGGCTGAAACTAATGATATGCAACAACTAAAAAGTGCCTTGATTTCTATTGAATAGTCTTGTGGGGAAGCATGGTTGTTTTTTTTTTTTCAATAGTTTATTGGGCTAGGGCCTTTGTAGTAGTTGCTCTTCTTCTCTTATTGGTGCTTATGTGGCAGCAACAAGGTCTTCATTATGAGTTCCTGTGTGACAATAGTAGGGAATTTTGATCTTTCTCATGCTTTGGATGTAGGGGATATGGGAAGGACTTGACTTAAGTTGTATGAAGTGGAATGGTGAGGGTTTAAAAATTGAATGGGAAAAAAACAATAGGGAATGGACGGACGAAAGATGGCATGGTTATGACATGAAAAATGTATGAAAATGGAAAATAGGAATGCTTAGTGCTTCTTCATGACATATTCCTAAATCTTTAATAAATCAAAAACTCATGCTATTTTACCTCAAGTTTTACCTCCGTGGGAGCATTGGTTGACACGAATGTACTAATGCATGTTGGGGATGATGTAGGATGCTAATTGCTGCAAACAAATGTTTCTAGCTAAATGAAAAGAATATTGCTAAACTGCTGGAACAGTAAAAATATATAGTCTTCATCCAATATCCACGCTTATGTACAAGTTAATCCATGTGAATGAATGTTCTTGAATTCGAACATGGAGAAACTTCGTTGGATTACCAATCAATAATGAAAATTGTTAACCAACATGAGATAGCTCACTAGTGATGACAATGAGCTATCAAGGTACAGTAGTACAACCCGTCAGGTATGAATGTGTGTGTTGAAGTCGAGTCACCTACAGGATCTGACAATCAGGAAACATTGATGTATTCCCTTGATCATCAATGAGGAAATTTACCATTGATGCATGTAAAATTCCAAGGTACTATACATAACTCAAGTCTTGTTTCCTAGATAGTGTGCTGAGGTCGATGGGACAAGACCATTGGAAGGTGGACCTTAATGAATTCCACATCATCCAATATGAGTACAAAACAAATTATTGTGAAGAACTAGAGATGAAAGATTTTCTCCAACAAGTAGGATTTATTGGTAAAATGAAAAGGATAGGCGGTAACTTAGCATGTAAGAGAGATGAGAGACAGTATTCATGGGTTAGGTGTGAGTGGAGTGGATAGTATGAGAGTGATAAAATGAAGCAGAAGGTCATGGAAGTGATGGAATGGTGGAGGCAAGAAGTAAATGTATTGGCATAACACAGTGTTGGTGAATGAGCATGATGGATGAAAGGTCTTTTGGGTGGCTTCTTTAGTAGCAATTCATGTAGGAATGGAACTTGAATTATAGAACATTGTTTTTCATATGGCATACAAATTCCTCATTTTTTTTCTCAATCCATTTGCAAATTTGAAAACGTCTTCAAGAGTCACTCGTGCATGTATTGACCTTAATCTTCCAAGGACCTACAAAAACCTAGCACTTGCCTGCAATAAAACATGAGATGATGGAAGAAGATAGGTGATTGGTCTCTCTTCAGCCAACACTTATGAAAAAAACAACAAGAAATTACTTATAAAACAAATCCAAAGAAAAATGAACAAAGCAAAATCCACTTTATACCTACGGGAGAGCGATGGCCATCTAGACTCACCAACAGTATTCCGATCATAACTTCTTCTATCGTTGTCCGATTTGAGTGATTCAAAAGTAAAATGAAATTAAATTCATAGGTCTATGTCCCTTAGAAACAGGTTTTTAAATTTCTATGTGATGATATTCCAAATTTGCTCAGTAACAACCTACATGACAAGGTGTTTTTTCGAATTCTGGACTAGACCAACAATCACGGTTTTAGGCATAAATTTTTTCGTTTCATAACAAATTGACATGATTACAATTGGGGATGAAAGTAGATTCATGTAGGGATATCCAATAGAAACATATTTTTTAATACAATGAGGATACATGGGTCAAATAGGCCAATGAACAATCTAGGAAACCGAGTTTTAAAAATGTTGAGTTGTGATAGGCAGTCAGTATTTTGGTCATAACATTCTCGTATGATATCGGAATTGAGTGATTCAAATTGATTTGTAAACTAGATTAATAGGGGAATATACCAATGAAATAGGTTTGCAATATATATCTGATAAGGAATCCAAAAACTGTCTATACCAGCTCTTTTCCTAAGCTTCCTGCTTGACACCCCGTTAGTATTTTGACCATAACTTTTTCGTTTGATGCCCAATATAAAAAATTAAAATTGTCTTGGAAACTATATTCAAAGGGATACTTTGGATGTAAACCAATTTTAAAAATAAGTCCATCTGGTCTCCCAAAAACAAACTGTACCGACTGTGTTTCAGTAAAAATTTCAAGCCAAAATGCCACAAAAATCCAATAAATGAAATTTGGCTCCCAAAAAGTGACCGAAATAGGTGTGAATGTTTTTAATGATATAAATTTAAATAGAACACACACCCATACAAAAACAATTCAAGCATTGAGTACCTAGATTGACTTACACAGTGTGTTGCAGTAGCTGTTACAACTCTTAAAAATGATATAATGTTTGAAATAAAGTCTGTGTACCATGATGTTTGCATAAGTATCAAGCTTGAGAGGTTCCATAATCATTTGGCTCATTTTCACATGGAGTCTTCATTCACCAATGCTTCCTTCCTCTCACCAACTTCCTGAAAAAGAGAGATTAGTAATATGGATGGCTCTTACTACACCATGTGTCCAAGAGTTCTTATTCGAAGCAAAATGACACTATCTATGCATCATATATCAAAGTGAAAAATTGAATAGGATCTTACCAATGATTTTCATTTTCAACCATAAATTTACCTCACTCAAATTTTCAAGCAAAATTCATGTCTAGTGGTTTCACAACTAGACTTATTGTTCTCTTTACTATTTTATTTATTTACAATGTCCTACACTGCTTGGAAATAACAAATTCTTCTCAAGTGTAGGAGAACTTCCAATGAAAGAAATTTTGAAGAAGTGACTCAAGTATGCTCATACTCCTAACCGAAAAATATAACTTTACAAATGCTAGGATATGAGAGATCAACTTCCCTTGAAATGATGGTGCTAAGAATTGGTGAAGTATGGAATGATGCTGCAGACCGATGTCAGATTGAAACCAAGCTTCAATATAGTCTTTGTTCCCTTTATTTTTCATGGTTGTAACACCATGAAGATCCTTAGTAAACTGATCTTCCTGAATGCATAAGGGATTTTGATCTAATGATGTGAAGGATGCTTTTGGTTCCAATGTCCGTTCTTCATCAAATTTGTTGATGTTGTTAACTTGTTGATGATCATAAGAAACTTCACTTCCAAGTGTTAGATTTAAAACATGTTCAGGCCTCGTATGGATTTGCTGCAACAATGCACAGTCTTTTTGTAGCAGTGTAGAAGAGGCAGAACATGAGGGAAATGTAGGAAATTTTTGCAGTTCAGCACTATAAGCATACTGCACTGCTTTATTATGGTTAGGTTGAAGGGTGGATTGGATAGGAAATTGTGTTGTATACCAAGGAGTTTGATGATAAGATAGATGTGGCTGATGTAGAGGATTGGTTTGTGAGGTTGATATTGAAGGACCAAGTTGTGTTGCAGCATGAGAGAGAGTGGCCATGTGATCATAAGATAGGCCATTCCAACCTTGTGGATAAGGTAGGTAAGAGTTAAATTGAGGTTGAAACAATTGCCATGGTAGAGGAGTATTCAATGATTGAGTATGAAAGTAAAGAAATAGAGGGATAGAGTTTTGAACCATACATGTAGGCCATGGTTTCCATGGCTGTTGCAATGAGTTTGCTGCAACTCCTAGATCTCTTTGATATTTTTCTTTCATCCTTCGTAAGGAGGGGCAACAATCCATGGAATGCTTCAAGTCACGTATACCACAACTTTCAAGACTATCCAAAGGGAAATCCCTTGCTTCTCTCATTTCCTCCTGCTTTTCCCTAACCTGCAAAGCATCCAATTGTGAATCATCTTTATAAATTTCAAATAAATTGTTGATTTCAGCTCCTATAACTCTTGTTCTTGCAGCAGATTTCAAAGATTGAAAAGAAGGATTACTAGAATTCTTACCAGTCTTGAATTTTCCTCTTGAATACCTTCTACATAACTCACAAATATCATCGTTAAATAACTGAAATACATCACTTGTTCCCATCATATTTAATATTTCTAAAGATTCAGCTTTAATTCCTTTAAGTAGGAGTGTTTTCAAGGTCTCTTTCCCCTGTTTCCTTTGTTTGGATCTTTGAAGATTGTATTGAAAGCATTCCATGTAATCCTCCAAAATTTCTTCTTTTGCTTGTGTCATTTTGAAGATATCTTCATTGACCTTGAAATAATCTTGGTACCTTTTTAGGAATACATGTTTCATGTCTTCCCATGTTTGTATACAATTCCCACTGAGGCTCATGAACCATCGGAGGGTTGTTCCTTTTAGAGTAAGGTGAAACACATTCAACTTTTGATCATTAGAACAATAACCATATCCTCTACAAAGTATTTCAAATTGAAATAAGAATACATCAGAATCTTCATTTTCCAAACCATGAAAATTTGGTAGAACATGTGGGGGAATGCTTTTCATTGGTGCCACTCCTCCTGAATCTCAGATGGGAAATTTGAAGGTAACAACTTCTTCATCTTTCTTACCTGCCATCTCTTCATTATATTTTTCATGTGCTATCTTGAGGCTCCACCTTCAAATGTTCCTATCTACTTGTTAGTATAATGGGTGGTGCTTACAACACCATTGAGGGGAATGATAAGATTTACGCTCCAAAAATTGAAAATGAAATAAAACTGAATGCAAAACCTAAGAAAAACCCACAATCAAAGCAAATTCAATAAACTGAAAGGTAATCATGCAACCTACATGCTCTACTTTAACAATGCATCTACAAAACAATGTCAGATGTACTTTTGCACCATTGACAACTTCCCCAGATACGACGCCAAAATGTTGGTTGGATTAATTGTCTAATTAATTAAACAACTGAAACTACCAAAACATAAATTGTCAATCTAAGGAAGTCTTTTATTTCAAAACTATCGTGCAATATCTATGCAAGCACAATTTCTATATGTCACTGTTATCTATTGGTATGAAATTGAAACTATTTGTAAACTAGATCACACCTTCTTGAAAGTAAATAAAACCTCAAACCTATTCATAAAACCAAACTGTGAAGCTAATCATACTTCAAACAAAATCAACTCTTATGAAGCAAGATCTAATTGCATAAATCTGAAAGAAGTGCTATGTTGGCCAATGAGCTATAAAAGAATTAACAGGAAAACAACTATGATAAATCTAATGAATGAAAGCATGAATTAAATAATAAACAAATCTACACAATAACGCACTTACAATCAACACTACCAGCATTTACTCAGGGAAGATGGCCCTTCCTCCACTAAGCAGAGCTAGATCTCCACAATGAAAGTCTACAACCCCAGAATTAAGAACTTGCTAGCATGTATTATCATAATGAAAGTATTAAAACAGAGTCTGGATCAAATCCTATAGCATAAAATTGCTTTCTCTCCTCCCCCCAATACATCAGAATGATTACATATTTATACATAAAATCCTCTCAGGAGAATGAGAAACCGAATTCCCAACTTGGAATTTGTTTCAACCAGTTGCTAATTTATAAAACCGGCTGCAACAGTAAATCTGAGAATTACATGTTTATAGAAATAGCCGTATATCTCAACCCGTGGTTTTGTTTGGTGATTTCCTCAAGAGTCATGTAATTGAGGCCGTTACACACAAAACCCATGTCCCATATTTTCGAGATTCGTCTTCATCTGCCAACAAATCGCGCCGCAAATCAATGTGTTCTTATCTGGCATGCATTTTTTTTGTTAAGGTCGTTTGATCATGAAATGGAGGCTGCCGTGTTGAACTTGAGAAAGAATTAAAATCACAAATCCACATAATCAATCCTTGGAATGAAACCATGTTGTGAATCTCCATGTGGATGTGTGCTAGCATGCCATCTTTGGAGGCTTGAACTATCAGTGCTGCTGCTGTTAATATGAAAAATCACTCCACAAACCATCATCAATAAAATTATGCATAATAGTATTCAATTCATCAAAGATAAAGGAAAATAATCATTACTAACCACTATAGCATCAATGGAAGTAATAAGGTATTTTACAAAGAGTTACAACAAATGGATGGAAAATGGATAATAATATGAAGAAGACGGATGAAATATATGTGGATAGGTGATGAAAATATGGACAAATCCATGACCCAACATTACTCAACTCCAGAAACAAGAATGACTTCATTTGGATTCATACTCATTCACTTATGAAATACACACTAGAAACTAGTCAAATTCTACCTATATCTACCAGGGTGGAGAAATAGGAGAAGAAATAAGCGTTCTATAATTTTTATTGATATGAATGATATAGGAATATTAAATACACTGTAAGTACATCATAAATAGGCCAATATTACTCTCAAAACAATATGGAAATATCTCTCTTCCTCTACATAAGAAACTAACTCCAGAAACTCATATAAAGCTTAAAGATTCGAACTCTAAACTGGATGATGATGCTTCTGAAATTCAGATTCGATTTGATCAGCTATAGGACTTGAAAATAAAATCAATGAAAATGGTTGAATGCCATCATCCTATCAAATAAATATGGGGCACATCTCCCAAACTTGACTAGGGGCACATCTCCCATGTCTCTGAGGAAAAGGTGCACTCATACAAATTCTCAAACTGAAAAAAGATGTGAATGTGGTGCACAATGGCTCATTTATAGATTCTGGATTACTTTTGGAGAAAGTATTCATGGTGAATGTTCCCTCCTTTATTGGATGAGGAAAGGTTTCTTTCGTTCCTTTCCTTTTGCTTTGCTTTCCTCCTTTTTCCTTTTCTGATTGCTTTGCTTTGGATTTTCTTTTTTTTCTTATTTTTCCGAACTTTCCTACATTTCTGAGTTTCCTGATTTTCCTGATTTATGCTGCGTTTCCTGATTTATTCTTCTTTTCCTTCTTTCTTTATGATTTATTAGATCCATGTTGTTTCTCTTTGACTTATTCATCAAGTGTTCTCTCCTCCAACCTTATCCACTAATGCACACTAGTGGAGCACTATCTCCATTTATTCAACATAAAAATATTAATTGCATCATAATTGATTATTCCAAGTGGATAACAACTTTGGATAAAAATAAATGCACACTCCTAATTAATTAATTGCATGGAATACAAAATTTAACCCCATGATATTGAAGTTGTCTCCTCAACCCAATGGATTGGCTAGGTTAGGATCTTGATCCAATGTTCACTGTTCAGGGGAAATGGAATTCCTCCCCTCCAAATGTTTCTTTTCCTCAAGAAAATTCAAACTGGGATGCTAAAAGATATGTTGACCATCTTCCCAAGTAGCATATTCACTAGGTAGCCCTCACCACTACACCAAAAATTAATTAAGGATTCTTCTCCTTAGATTCTTTTCTCTGAATTCCAGAATCCTCTCAGGTAATAGGTCCAAATTCCCTTCATCATCAAGGGTTGTCAAGCCTTGTGAAACTTTGAATTGCTACCCTACTTCTTTCTTCAAACAGGACAGATGGAAAATATTGTGAATCTAGCTTCCCAGAGGCAACTCTAGCTCATAATCCACTTGCCTGATCTTTTTCAAAACATGGTAGGTGCCATAGAACCTTGTATGAAACTTATCAACCCCTTTAGACTTCAATAATGATGGTCTATAGGGCGTCAACCTCAAATATACAAGATCACCAACTAAGAAAGATCACTCAACTCTATGCTTGTCTGCATATACTTTATGTTGATTTTGTGCTACCTGCAAGTTGTCCTTGAGAGTCTTGAGTATGTCTTGACTCTATTGGAGCCAATATTTTTCTTTATGTGCCTTACAATCACTAAATATCAGATCAGAAAAAATAAGTGCATCATATCCATAAAGAGCTTTAAAAGGAGACATACCAATCGAAAGACAAAAAGTAGTGTTGTAACAAAATTCTACCAAATGGAGCCAAGTGGTCCATGACTTTTGTTGACCAGTGAGATAGTTTCTTAAGTACCCTTCCATCCATTGCTTTACTCTCTCTATTTCGACATCGGTCTGTGGATGGTAGCTAGTTCTCATGTCCAAACTTGTCCCTACTAGCTTGAACAATTCTTGCCAAAAATTGCTAGTAAACTTATTGTCCCTATCACTGATGATGGACTTGGGTATGCCATGAAGTTTAAAGAATTATTTGATGAAAATTTCAGCCACTTGGATGGATGAAATATTAGTTGTGACAACAAATAAATGTGCACATTTATTCAACCTATCAACCACAACAAAAATACTATATTTACCTTGGATTTTGGGCATCCCCGTGATGAAATCCATTGATATACTCTCCCATTTTTGCTTAGGAATGGGGAGTGGTTGTAGGAGCCCTGTTGGATGAGTATTATATACTTTATTTTGCTGACATGCCACACATGATCTGACATATTCCATCACTTATTTCTTCATCCCCTTCAATGTGAACCTTTCCCTCATTTTCATGTAATTCTTCACAAACCCTGGATGTCCTGCTAAAGGAACATCATGGGAAACTTCAAGAATCTTCTTCTTCAATATGGATTATGGAACTACAAAGATACTATCCTTATAGTAAATCACATATTTAAGAATCTTGTAAGCATAATCATGAATAAATCCATCAAATTAATCACAAGCAAACTGATACTTGGTGTATTCTCCCCAAGCTGCATTCTCCAATCATCTTGAAATTTCAATAGTGCAAGTGTGGGTTTTCTAGAAAGTGCATCAGCTGCAATGTTCATCTCACCCTTCTTATACTCAATCTCAAAATAAAATGCTTGGACCTTGCTTACCCCGTTTTGTTGTCTATCATTTAGCTCCTTTTGCGTTAAGAAGTGCCTCAAACTGTTGTATTTAGTGTTGATGATAAACTTACCTCCCACCAAATACTGTCTGAACTTGACTAGTGCATGCATGATGGCTAGCATCTCTTTTCCATAAATTGAATACAACCTTTCATGTGGTTACAATTTTATTTTCTCAAAGGCCAAAGGACTCTTATTCTACATCAAGACAACTCCAATACTATTCCCTGAAGCATCACACTCAAGAACAAAATGTTGAGAGAAATATGGAAGTGCAAGAACATGACAACTACTCATTACCTCCTTCATTATGTTGAACAATTGTTTAGATTCTTCCGACCAATGGAAGGATCCTTTATTTGTGACATTTGTCAAAAGAGATGTCATCTTGGAGAAACCTTTGACAAAATTCCGGTAGTAGGTGCATATCCCAATGAACCCTCTTATTTCAGTGAGATTTTTAGGACTAGGCCAATCGAGAATGGCTTGTATCTTTTCCATGTGAATCTTAACTCCATCTTGACCAATCACATGACTAAGATCCAAAATATTAGTCATTCCAAACTCACACTTAGTTAGCTTTGCATAAAAATATTTATCAGCCAAAATGGTTAGTACAATATCCAAATGATGCAAATTCTCCTCCTGAGTCCTACTATAGATCAAAATATCATCAAAGAAGACAAGTACAAACTTACGGAGCTGCTTGCTAAACACTATGTTCATGCAAGATGGAAAAGTTGCAGGTGCATTTGTTAGGACAAAAGGCATAACTAGAAACTCAAAGTGCCCATGGTGACACCTAAAAGCAGTCTTTTGTATGTCTTCTTCTTTCATATTGATTTGATGGTATCCAGATCGAAGATCAATATTAGAAACGTACTTGGCCCCATGTAGCTCATCCATAATCTCGTCAATCCTTGGAATAGGATATCTATTCTTGATAGTCTTATTTTTGAGATCTCTATAATATATGCACATCCTCATGGTCCCATCTTTATTCTTCATAAGGACTACTTATGAGGAAAAAGGACTTGAACTTGGTCTAATAAATCCCAAGTGAAGAAGTTCCTTGATGGGTCGCTCTACCTCATCCTTGAATCTTTTTGGGTGCTTATAGGGATGCACCTTAACAGGTTAGATTCCTATCTCCAATTCAATCCTATGCTCCACTCCTCTATCTGGATTCCTACCATGAGGAAGGCCCCAAAACACCTTGTTATGTTTATGGAGCAGCCTCTAAATATATTTAGGATAATGGGCCACTTCGACTGAGTTTCCCTTTGTGGTGACTAGGCATTTTGCACCCCATTCAATGTCCCCATGCGTTAGAATAGATCTCATATTGTGTGCAGTTACCACTTGTTTGGGATAGGTGTTGATTCCCTTCAACACCATCGCTTTTCCATTTTATCCCTTGAAGGTCATTTCAGGGACTTGGTAGTGTACTGAATGCTTCCCAATGGATCACATCAATTGTTAGTGTCAGCCACATCAACAACATAAAAACTATCCGTAATGGTATCTTATCCTATACAAATATGCAATTTTGGAATCCATCTACAATAGTTCATGGAATGATAACAGAGAAGCCTCCAAATTTTTCAGTGTGTATATTCCTTCTTTCAACCAAAGTTGAAACAATGAAGTTGTGTGTAGCTCCTCCATCCACCAACATAGTGAGTGATTGTCCTTTAACCACTCCTTTGAATCTGAGTGTATGGTAGCGAGGTACTCCTGAGAGTATTGCAATCTTTCCCACCTCAGGGGTAGGTCCTTATTCTATAGACTCATATGCCACTTCTACAACTATTGGGGCCTCTTATTCTTCTTCCTCAGCTTCTCTCTCTGAGTATACTTCAATGTAGTGTTCCTTTCCCTTAGCACATCTATGTCTTGGAACCCATGGCTCCTGACAGGTGAAGCACAACTTCTTTCTTCTCAACTCATCTCGGTCCTTAGCATAGATATCCTTTATGAAATTTCGAGTAGGACTCTTCTTTGGTGGTCTTTGGTTCTTGAACTGAGTAGGACCAATAGTCCTTGGAGGAAATATGGTTCTTAGAAGAGAGTCTTGCAAGTATCTAGTTTGACTTAGTGCATCTTGCAAGGTAGGGTGTCTGTAAGCTTTCAACAAGTCAAAGGTTCTAATAACCCTTCAATGAACAATACAATCAGCCTTTCTTCTGAAATTTCATAGACCGTCACAGCTAATTTTTTGAACTCTGAGATGTAATATTCATGGGTTCCAGTATGCTTCACATGTGTTAGTTGTCTAAAGTTGATCTCGAGATCTCTTCTCTCAAACCTTTTAGCCAAGCTTCTTCTGAACTCTTCATAGGTGGTCACTTGGTCATGCCCAAGAGTCTTTAGTCCATAAAACCACCATTCATTGGCTTCTCCATCTAAGTGTAGAGTAGCCATCTTGATGGAATCTTTTTGAGCCATAGGATTCAGCTGAAAATATGTGTCAAGTTTCTGATTCCAAGAGTTAGCAGTGCGTTTCTGTGAACCATCAAAATAGGGTAAAGAAATATTACCAATGGCATTTCTGAGTTCATAGTTCTAATTTTGCATTCGGAAGCCTCCTCTTGGGTTTGAATTGTATTGAAGATCACAGACGTCTTTGACTGCTAAGGAATTTCTGCATTCTTCATTCAATGTAAGGTACTCAATATACTTGTCCTCCAATGAAGCAAGACCTCCATTTCGAACCTCAGGGTCTTCTCTTTGTTCTTCAGTAAACTTGGGCATAGTAGGCCTGGAGTATGATGGTGTTCCCATATTGAATTCCTTAGGGTGATTGTGAGGCCCAGTCTTCGAGAAAATATGGCCACTACTGCTCCTCCTCTCGCTATTTGGAGTACCATTGCTACTCCCTTATCCTAGCTTTCTCCCTAGCTGCTGAGCTAAGAACTCTCTAGTCTCCTTTCCAGAATGACCAATATTGAGTGAGATATCTTGCATCCTTTCATCATGGTTTGAACCAAGATTTTGAACACCTTTTCTTCATTGTGAAACATGTATGATTCTTTTTTTAGTTTCCCTTCAGTAGAATTAATTTCTTCTTCCTCTTCTCCTTCCGACAAGGGGTATTTCTTCTTGTAATATGAATATATTTTTGCAATCATAGAAATAATTCAAGAGCAGGTTCAAAGGACCATGCTATGATAACAATATAATTTACCAACTTATATCAGTGATACAAAAACAATTTCCTTCTCAAAATTAATTAAAACAATGACTGGGAAAGCTGGATTAACTAAGGATGGGAAAGATAAAAATCTATGGAATGATGGAAGGCTGTGATATGGAATTATACCTCTGAAAAAAGTAGTGATATTTTTTATGTTTCAAGATCAGCAAGGCTGCAATTTAATCCAATGCTCCTGGTCCCCTCAACATATGCATATGAGTATGGGAGGAAACTTGACTAGAGGACGGGGATGGGTGTTTCAGACACCATAGAGGATAAATATAGTTCATTTAAATTAATTTCACCATAAAATATCATTCAATAAAGTTTCATAAATATCTTAGAAAGTCTCACAGTATTACTAATAAAATTGCCTTCCAGGACTACACAACTAGTGTGATTTTCGGGATCCCAAACAGTATTCAAAGGATAACGAATTTCTGAAATAAGACTTGGATCATGAAATGAAACATGTTAGTCAAGTCCAAAAACAATAATGAATTCATTTGGATTCATAGTAATCCATTTATGAAATACACATTGGAAAGTAGTCAAATTCTAGCTAAATCTAGAAGGGGTGGAGAAATAGGAAAATAAATCAGAGTTCTGTAATTTTTATTGATCTGACTGATATAAAAATATTAAATAAACTGTAAGTACATCATAAATAGGCCAATATTCCTCTCATAACAATATGTAAATATCTCTCTTCCTCTACATAAGAAACTAGCTCCAGAAACTCATACAAAGCTTGAAGATTCCAACTCTGAATTGGATGATGATGTTTCTGAACTTCAGATTCAACTTGATCAGCTATAGGACCTGCAAAAAGAATAAATTAAAATGGTTGAATGCCATCATCCTATCACAGAAATCTAGGGCACATCTCCCAAACTTGACTAGGGGCACATCTCCCAAGTCTTTTAGGAAAAATTGCACTCATACAAATTATCAAACTGACAAAATATGTGAATGTGGTTCATAATGGTTCATTTATAGATTCTGGATTACTTGTGGAGCAAGTATTCATGGTCCATGCGCCTTCCTTGAGTGGATGAAGAAAGCTTGCTTTCCTTCCTTTCCTTTTGCTTTGCTTTCCCCCTTTTTCCTTTTCTGATTTATTTGCTTTAGCTTTTCTTCTTTTTCTTTTTTTTATCAACTTTCCTGCTTTTCTGAATTTCCTTCTTTTCCCTATTTATGTTGCTTTCTGATTTATCCTGCTTTTCCTGATTTATTCTTCATTTCCTTCTTTTCTTTTCTTTTTCTAGATCCATGTGCTTTCTCTTTGACTTATTCCTGGAGTCTTCTCTCCTCCAACCTTCTTCACTAGTGTGCCCTAGTAGAGCATTATCTCCATTTCTTCAACGTAAAAATATTAATTGCATCATAATTAATTATTCCAAGTACTCAATAACAACTTTGGATAAAAATATATGCACACTCCTAATTAATTAATTGCCTAGAATACAAAATTTAACCCCATGATACTGAAGTTGTCTCCTCAACCCGAGTGATTGGCTGGGTTAGGATCTTGATCCAATGTTCATTATTGAGGGGACATGACAACAAATCAATATCTTCCTTTGAAATATTTTCTGTAGGTTGTTTTGGATTATAGTCTTCTATTCATATTAGTGCATTACATAATGGTGTCCAAAGATGCTCAGCAATAGAAAACGTCACGGAAAATGTAGGGGGTCCTAGTTGTTGTATCATTGTAGATACATATTTTTTCATATTTTCAAAGTAGTCAGGTGATGTCCTCAATGTTTTCAAACAACCATATGTAGTTGGTGATTGGACAATATTTTCAATATTGTTCTTTGATTTAGCATCACTTGCTAACATATTTTTTCCTTTTAGTTCTCCTCTCCGTATTGAGATCTCTGCACAATTTGAAACTTGTTTTATCAGAATTTGGATTTATTTAAAAAAGATCTTTGTGGCATGATTTTCAAAATCTGTTGTGCTATGTGAAAGTTCCCATTGCATTATCTATTCATAAGAGAATCTGTTTACAATATTTTTAGGTAGGCTATAACCATAAAATAGAGTAGAGAAATTTAGTTCTTCAGAGTACTTGTCTTGCAAAATTCCCAATGGACGAAAAGCTTCAGAAGGTTTAATTTGGATAACCTTGTTCTCCAAGTCATCCATTGATTGAGTTTGCACATAACCATGCACTAATATCTTTGATGTTGGCTCCATGCCTTTTTCGGTGTAGATAGAATCTGGTATAGTTGTTTCTCGATAGCTATTTAGTTGTTGTTCAATTGTATTGTTGAATATTTTTTCCCAATCATTATTAATAACAATAATGTCTCTGATGTAAATTTTAGTTTTCGAAAAACCATTCATAGCATCCATTACAGCTTTTGGACAAACATTGCCTGATAAAGAAGCATTTTTGTATTCTATCTTTCATTTAAACGTAATTGCATATATCAAATAATCAGATAGGATTTCAGGAAAAACCATTAAAACATTATACAAATCAGATGGAACATTGATTATTGTTCTAGTTAGACAGGTTTTGGATCTTCTATATCCAAGTTTCCTTATTTGTGGAAATGTATTTCTTGGTGATACCAAACACTCTTCCAAAGGAATAAAGTTTTAAATAGATGACAATTTTATGTTGTAGTGTATCTACATTGGCAATGGATACAAAGGCAATCAATCATTAGATATTGCCTTTTTATAGAATTTGCAAATATGGTCATTGAGTTTAGTTTCTTTATTTTCTTCTCCAATTGAAAGAGACTGAAAATCCAACATGGTTTTTTAGCCAATGAAGTCAATGTAGTTTTGGAATTGAAAATGCTCGCAGATAGAACATGCATGGATTGGAATTTGTTTAATAGATTGAAAATATGTATAATTAGTTCCTCTATTTCCTTTATCAAATTCTTTTTCATTTCATTTCCATGTTTTCCTTTTCTTCGAATCTGTTGTTTCAACTATCAAAAATATGTGCATTTGTTCCGATGAATCATATGGTTAGGTTCTTGGGATGTTCTATGGCCTATTTATTGTACCTCTATAGGATTTATAGCTTGAGTTGAGAGTTTTGCAACTTCCTATCTTCTAGTATATCTCCTTTTCTTGGTAGAATCAATCTGTCTAGGTACATTTTTTTTTGCATTTGTGTAATTCAATTGGATAAATTGGCTATTGAAACAATGTATTTTTGTTCCAATATCCTCTAGGCTACTACCTTTCTCCCTTTCAAAATTGTCTAACAAGCTATAGTTGTTGCAACTTTTTTTTCTAGGGAAATAAGCCATTTTCCCACTCTTGAACATGATTTTTTCAATAGTTGGAAATGTGAATGCACTAGATCTAAAACATGTTCCAAAAGATAAAACAGTTTTGATGAACTATATGTAAAGTGGAATATTTTGATAAATGTTTTTGACAATGAATATGTAATAAAACTGATCATATTCGAGTCAATTTTATTCCCAATTTTAACATGTAACAACACAATTTTGGCAAACAACTAACTAGTTAACAAAACTAGTTAGGAATGGACTGGTCTAGGGGATGATTGGTGACTCTAGGATTATTAATTTAGGATAGATAGGTTTTGCAAAATGTACCTAGATATGTGAAAAATCAAATATGTCAGAAAAAATCCCAAATTCCAATTCCTATTCACAAATCACTTGGGTCCATTTACATTTAAACAGTTAGCTAGAGTTGAAGTCTACTTTGAGGCTTCCTAGGCACTCCGAAATATGCAAACTAAACTCACAGATTTACACCTGAATGAAACCAGTGGTGTATGTAAGGAATTCAACTTCCTACTAGATGATGGATATGAGTTTGAGGGAATTTGGGAGACTTTGGGTGGATTTGGGAGCAAAAGGGTCAAGGGCGCTAGGTAGGACTACTCAACTAGTAGTTTTCGAAACTCTCGTAAATTGGATAAGGTGTCTTCAAATTCTCAGAAACATGGTTTTTGATGCTTCAGTATTGTTTCAGGAATTTCAAACAACCATGAAATCAAAAAATAATCTCATACATAATTTTTACTGGGAAAAGTGGTAAAACTAGTCATTAAAAGAGGCATAAAGAGCTAGTCTTCAATTTTCTTAATCCAAATTTCCTTAGAGGATTAAAAAATTCACTCCTGAATTAAATAAAGGTTCTTATATGAGTTATTGAACAACAACAGGTCTAAATTATATTTCATGAGAAGATATTAAATATTTTATTACTTTCAGTTCTTCAGTTGATATCCAATGCTCGAGAATCTTACAATATTGAAAGCATAAGCATGAAAAGAGAAGAAGGAGATGAAATTATGTACTAGATATGATAGGAGGATGAAATCAGGGTTTATTGACTTATATGAGAGGTGCACCAAACCTTTTTAATTGCATTGATGTCCTTCTCTGAAATGGAGTACCTCCTTCTAATGAAATCTCCCAATACTCTCTCTAGTGGCACTTTGATTTCTGATCACTCTCTGGAAGCTTAAGAATATTCAATACTTGGATGATGTAGATATTTATATCAGCATTCCGTGGATCTGGATCTGATCAATAGTTGAATAGAACTTGAAAGACCTTCAGTTTCATCTCTCAAGCAATGGTTGAGGCACATCTCGCAACTCTGAGTAGGAAGAGCTCTCAATGAAAAAAATTAATTAACCAAAATATGTGAGTAGTGCACCCTAGCTTCCTTTTATAGCTGAAGTATGTTCACTAACAATTCATCCACACGTCTGTGAGAGGAAGGGTGCATTCCTTGAGAGGATTAGCAATTACTTGCTTTGTAAAACTTGCCTACTTTGTGTCTTTCCACTAGAATTAGCAAGTACGCCCTACTTAGCTTTTCTAAATGTTTCCATCTTTTCCAAACTAGTTGCTTTCTACACTTTCCTTCTTTTTGCTTTTTCCTGTTTTTTCCTTGCTTTTGTCAGTTTCCACTTTCTTATGCTTCCACCTTTCCTTTAGTTGATTCCTTGATTTTTATGAGCTTTGCACTTGAGTAGGTGAGGTCCACTTTTGACCATATGCACCCTCCTAGCCATGTCATTATTAATAATTCCCCAAAAAATTAATTAATAATGATGAGACATTTATTATCAAAGATAATTTAAAACCCATAATATTAAAATTAATGAATTACTATAGTACTTGTGCCAAACTTTACCCCTATTAATTATTCTTCCTAGAACCCTAGGGATGGGAGGATCCAAGTCTTGACCAAGGTAACTAGGGAAGGGACATGACATTCCTCCCTCCCCAAGACTGCTTTTCCTCAAGCAGTTGCAAGCCAGGATGTTGCAAAATCTATTCACCTTCCCAGATTGCATCTTCACTAGGAAACCCCTCCCAATGCACTAGATATTCTTTAATGGTTCTTCTCCTTAAATTCTTTTCTCTAACCTACAAAATATTTTCTGGTTCTAAGATCAATTGTCCTTCATCATTGAGAGGAGCAAATTCTTTAGAAACATTACTTGGTGGCCAGTTGCTTTCTTCAAGCATGACACATGGAAAACATTATCTATCTTGCTCCGTGATGGCAGATCTAATTCATAAGCAACTTCACCAATTTTCCTTCTGATATTATAAGGTCCATTGAATCTTGGAGACAAATTCTCAGCCCCTTTTTTTCAGAGTGGATTTCCTATAGGGTTTCATCCTCAAGCAGACCAAGTCACCTTCTTGGGAGGTCCGGGCTGTTCTTTTCTTATCTTCATTCACCTTATGTTGGTTCTATGCAACCTGCAAGTTTTCTTTGAGGGCCTTGAGTATGTCTTGGATTTCTTGCAGCCAATCATTTGTGTTTTGTTCTCTGCAACCCCCAAAAATCAGATCTACAAATGTGGTGGATTCATATCCATACAGAGCTTTGAATTGGGTCATTCCAATGGAGATATGGAATGTCGTGTTATAACTTAATTCCCCCAAATGTAGCTAGTTGACCCATGATTTATGCTGTCGATAACATAATTTTTTTGATAACCCTCCAACCATTGATTTACCCTCTCGGTTTGACCATCAGTTTGATGGTGATATTTTGTTCTGATATTCAAACTAGTTCTAACTAGTTCAAACAAAGTTTTCCAGAAAGCACTAGTAAATTTGATATACCGGTCAGTTATTATAGTCTTGGGAAGACCATGCAATTTGAATACTTTTTTAAAAAATAGTGAAGCTACTTGATTGGAAGTAATAGTTGATGTGACAACAAAAAAGGTGAGAAAATTTAGTCAATCTATCAACTACTACAAAGATGCTATCCTTACCCAGGGTTTTTGGCAATCCTGTGATGAAATCCATGGACACACTTTCCCATTTCTGTTCTAGGATTGGTAGGGGTTGTAGGATACCAGTAGGATGAGTGTGCTCCACTTTATTCTGTTGGCATGCAATACACTCCCTTAGATGCCTTAACACATCATTTTTTAGGTCCTTCCATGTGATGATTTCTCTCACCATCCAATAAGTTTTTAGGAACCCAGGGTGTCATGTCCCAAATTTGGAATTGGGTCACAATGGCCTAATCAAATTTGCCCTATTCATTAGAGTTTGTCAAATTGATGCTAAAGGTCAAATAATTTCCAAGGAGGAAAATTACTAGTTTCTTAGGTTTGGGGTGGAATCTTTGGGATTTGGAATAATGGGAATAATAAATGATGTTTGAACATTAGAATAACATAAATATTTAATAAAGGAGATAAATAAATATACAAGTTAAAATCAAAGTGGCATTTGATCATGAAGACACATGGAGGAAGTGGGACCCACATATGGCTAGATTTCCCCACTACACTTGGCATCATTCTCTCACCAATTCGAATTCAAGGTGAATGGTAACATACTTGGGGGAGTCCACAAGGTATTATTCATGGCATGACTCATCCAAGGTCGAAATATAGAGGAAGAGTAACTCCCATGGAAGAGGAAGAGGCAATTTGGAGCTAGTGAGACACTTGGGATAGATTCCGTATCTCTATGACAACAATGATGAAGATGCTATTACACCTATGACACAAATCAGACCTGAAGGCTGACATATGACATATATGACATGTCAAGGATAAAAATAAACTCCAAGAGGGCGCTTAAGGGTGTTAGGGCAGCTAAGATGCTTCCACATGTGATTTGGTGGAAGTGGGAGACTAGGAATTGTTATACAAGTGGCGTTCTTTGGAATCTCTTCCCAACTTGAGTTGGCATGAGTCTCTTGGAAGGAATTCGACCCATGGAGGACATTAGAACTTTATAAATTTCAATAACAAATAATGAAACCAGATTTTGATCATTTGTGAAATTTGCAATTGCATTTGTGAAGAGGGAGAGTTAGTGGATGACTAGTTTCTTGCCTTAGCCATATTCGAGGGTGAAAGATTCCCATCCAAGTTGGTAATTGGAAAGGCCATTCAGACCTTTCATTTTGAGCTTTAATGGAATCTTTATTTGCAGGTGTAAGCTACAGGACATCTCATGGTTTCTTCTATTGCAACTCACTCCTTCAACCATTTCCAGTCTTGATGGCATATTCATGATCCTCGAGGGAGGGCATTTTTGGTGAGCTATTGTACTCTTTACGGGAGATTCTAATGGCCCATTTATTTTGTAATATGAATTAAATACTCTATTATTCATCTCTAGAAAGTTCCAGGTCGAAATTCCAAGTAGAAATGCATAAGTCTCATTTTTAATGAAGGAACAGTGCCATTTCCACACTACCTTGTTGTGAACCAATGTAATGTTGATTATTTTGAATGGATGGATGATTATCTAATGCATTTGTGATTAATGGACTGCCATGGATGTATTTTACAATTTTCATGTACTGTATTTTAACATTTGAATGATTTTTACTGATTTTAATTGCATTGGGAGAAGAAATAGTGCCATTTCCCCAAGCGTCGAATTGATGATTTTTGCAGCTAAATGGAAGAGGGTTGGAACAGATATAATAATCAATTAATGGTGCATATGATACCTTAATAAAATCATTAATACATTACCTACCTCTGTTCAGAAATTTGAGTGGGTTTGGAGGCATTTGGGAAGCCATTTTCAGTACTTACCCCAGGGGGATTTGAACCCCAAATTACTAGTAAAATTGCATACTTGGTCCAGAATATTAAGAGAGTTTGCAGAGGTATTTTGGTGGCCCTGTATCATCCCTGAACATAATATTCAAGTACTAATATCATTCATACACCTTCCTTGAAGATTTGAAGGCATTTGGAGTCAATTTGAGACCTAGATACCAATACTAGTCAAAGGGAAATTACTAGTAAAGTTCCCTACATTGGACAGAATTGAAAGAGGATTTGCAGAAGTATTTTAAAGGTACAAAAGAATCCCTGAAACACATATTTATGTTATAACATCATCCATATACCTTATCAGAATATTTGGGATCATTTTGGGGACCTAGAGCTCAAAACTAGTCAAAGGTCTAAATTGGGAAAAAAGTGAAAAAAATTGTCATTTTAATAAAATTCCTAACAAGGGACATTACACATGGTGTCTTGCTACCGGTGCATTGTGGGCATCCGCCAAAATATTTTATTTTAATTTTGATCCGAGCACTAAAAAAATTATGTTTCTCTAATATATGACATCATTGAGGACTTGGTAGGCATCATCCTAAATCAACCTATCCAACACTTCACAAGCAAACTGGTTCTTAGAGTATTCCATAGCTAGTTTGACTTTCGAATCATTTGGAACTTGCAGTAGAGAAAAAGTAGGTTTCCTAGAGATGGGATCAACTTCCAGATTCATCTTACCCTTTTTGTATTCTATGTCAAATTCATAATATTGAACCTTACTTACCCATTTCTGTTGTCTATCATTTAGCTCCCTTTGTGTCAAAAAGTTTCTCAGCCTGTTGTGATCAGTCTTTACTATGAACTTGCCTCCCATTAGGTATTGTCTGAATTTATCCAAGGAATGCATGATGGCCAGCATCTCTTTATCAAAAATGTAATAATGCCTCTCATGTGGCTGCAACTTTCTTCTCTCATAGGCAATGGGATTCCTATTCTGCATTAAAACGGCTCCAATGCCTTCTCTTGAGGCATCACATTCCGATATGAATGGCTGAGTGAAATCAGGAAGTGCAAGTACTAGGAAATTGCTCATGAATTCCTTAATTCTATTGAAAGAATTTTCAACCTCCTCTGACCAAAAAGAGGCCCCTTTCTTGGTGAGATCTGTCAAAGGGGATGTTAGCTTAGAAAATCCTTTCACAAATTTCCAGTATTAGGTGCACAAACCAATGAATCCCCTTAAGGATTTGATGTTCTTTGGGATTGAACATTCAAGTATGTCCTTGATCTTCTCCATATGCACCTTGACTCATTCTTTCCCAATTATATGAACAAGATAGAGGATCTCAGTCAATCCAAACTCACAGTTGGACAATTTGGCATAAAAAGACCATCCTGCTAGGATTGTAAAGACATTATCCAAATGGTGCAAGCATTCTTTCCATGTCCTACTATAAATACGAATATTATCCAATAACACAAAGACATACTTACGTAACTTCTTACTTAAAATTTGGTTCATGCAGGATTGGAAAGTAGTCAGTGCATTGGTCAAGCCAAAAGGCATCACAAGAAACTCAAAATGCCCATAATGACACCGGAAAGCTATTTTCTAGATGTCTTCATCCTTCATCCTGATTTGAAGGGATCCAGAGTGGATATCAATCTTAGAAAAGTATTCTCCATGCAGCTCATCCATCAATTCATCAATCCTTGCGATAGGATATATGTTTTTGATGGTCTTCTTGTTCAAGTCCCTATAGTCAATGCACATGCGCATTGTTCCATCCTTAATTTTGACTAGGACCACTGATGAAGCAAAGGGACTTGAGCTTGGTCTTATGAATCCCACATCAAGAATCTCTTTCATGTTCTTCTCAATCTCATCCTTGACTCTTAAGGTTATTGTAAGGATGGATCTTTATAGGAAATGTGCCAACTTATAGCTCAATCAAATGTTCAATACCTCTGTCAAGAGGCCTTCCATGTGGAATATATTTAAACAATTTATTGTGTTTGTGTAGCATCCTTTGGATGTCTTCTGGATGGTGTGATACATCTATGGAAGTCCTTTGAGTAGTAATGAAACATTCTGCATCCCACTCAATATCACCATGCCTCAACACTGACCTCATACTATTTGCAGAAATTACTTGTTTTCGGTAGGTGTTGCCACCCTTCAAAACTACTTGCTTCCCTTCAACATATTTGAATCTCATTTGGGGTATCTGGTAATTCAATGAATTCGACCCAATGGAGTACAACCACGGAAATACCAATACCACATTGGTATCAGCCACATTGACAACATAAAAGTTGTTAGTTATTGTATGATATCCGATAGTTACTTGCAGTTTTGGAATCCATCAGTTACACTCCATAGTGTTGTTGCCCAGAATGATCACAGTGAAACCTACAAATTTTTATGGTTGTATATTTCTCCTCTCTATCATGGCTTCATCAATAAAATTGTGTGTGGCACCCCCATCGACCAGAATGGATAAATTTTTCCTTTGCACAACCCCTTTGAATCTCATTGTATGGAAGCGAGGAAATCCACTCAACAATGCAATTTTTTTTTTCTGGCTGTGGGGGATGTTCTTCCCCTGTTCTTTCATAGCCATCATCTGCTAGTTCTTATCCTTATTCTTCTTCCTCTTCAATTTATGAAAAGACTTCAATGTAGTTTGATTTCCCCTTAGCACATTTATGGCCTAGAACCCAAGGTTCCTGACAAGAAAAACATAGCTTATGACTTCTTAACTCATCCCGATCTCTGTATGAGCATCCCTTCTTCTTTGGGGAAGCCACAGTCATGAACGTGGTATTTGATTCTGAAATTTTGTAGGCACATTAACCTTTGGAGGATACCTTGTTCTTGGTATGGCATCTTGCAGATCCCTTGTTCTGTTCACTGCTTCTTGTAAGGTGGATGGTCTGTATGCTTTTACCAATCGTCTCAAGGGCTCTTCTAAACCTTCCATGAATAGGAGGATCAAGTGAACCTCAGACATGTCATCAACTATCACTACAATCTTTTGAAACTCTGAGATTTATGATTAGGAGTTCTGGTTTGCTTCACATGTGCCAACTCCCTAAAAGAAATTTTGGGGTCTCTTCTATCAAACCTATCCACTAGTATCTTAGTGAAATCTTCATAGGAAGTCACTTGATCATGGCCCAAGGTTCTCATGCCATGGAACCACCCATCATTTTCCTCTCCTTCCAGATGCAAAGTTTCCATTCTAATGGCATCCCTCTCAGCCATGGCATTCGATTGAAAATAAGTGTCTAGCTTCTTCACCCAGGAGTTAGCAGTACACTTCGAGGATCCATCAAAGAAGGGTAATTGGATTTTACCAATTGCATTTATCAACTCATAAATGTGTGTTGGAGTCCTATGACCTCCTCTTAGATTATTTTTATACTGTGATTCACAAAAATACTTGAAAGGAAATGCCCTTCCACATTCTTCACTCAACATTTGGTATTCTACATACTGATCCTCCAAGGAAGCAACTAATTTAGTCAGAACTTCATGATCCTCCTTGTGTTCCTTAAGGAAATTAGGCATGGTTTGTCGAGGTTGATCCTTGAATTCCTCATTGAACTCATTAGGCCTATTATGAGCCCCAATATTTGAAAATATATATACACCATGGATGCTTCTGAACTTTAGATTCAACTTGATAAGCTACAGGACCTGCAAATAAAATAAATGATAATGGTTGAATGACATCATCCTCTCGCAGAAAGCTGGGGCACATCTCCCAAGTTTCTTAGGAAAAATTGCACTCATACAAATGATCAAACTAACAAAATATGTGAATGTGGTTCACAATGGTTCATTTATAGATTCTGGGATTACTTGTGGAGCAAGTATTCATGGTGAATGCGCCCTCGTTGAGTGGATGAGGAAAGATTTCTTTCCTTCCTTTCCTTTTGCTTTGCTTTCCTCATTTTTCCTTTTCTGATTGATTTGCTTTGTCTTTTCTTCTTTTTCTTTTTTTATGAACTTTCCTTCTTTTTTTAACTTTCCTGCTTTTTTGAATTTCCTTCTTTTCCCTATTTATGCTGCTTTCTGATTTATGACGTTTTTCCTGATTTATTCTTCTTTTCGTTCCTTATTCTGATTTTCTAGATCCATGTGCTTTCTCTTTGACTTATTCCTGGAGTCTTCTCTCCTCCAACCTTATCCACTAGTGTTCCCTAGTGGAGCATTATCTCCATTTCTTGAATATAAAAATATTAATTGCATCATAATTAATTATTCCAAGTACCGGGTAACAACTTTGGATAAAAGCAAATGCACACTCCTAATTAATTAATTGCCTAGAATACAAAATTTAACCCCATGATACTGAAGTTGTCTCCTCAACCCGAGGGATTGGTTGGGTTTGGATCTTGATCCAATGTTCACCATTGAGGGGACATGACAACAAATCAATATCTTCCTTTGAAATATTTTCCGTAGGTTTTTTTGGATTATAGTTTTCTATTCATATTAGTGCATTACATAATGGTGTCCAAAGATGCTCAGGAATAGAAAACATCACGGAGAATGTAGGGGGTCCTAGTCGTTGTATCATTACAGATACATATTTTTTCATATTTTCAAAGTAGTCAGGTGATGTTCTCAATGTTTTCAAACAACTATATCCAATTGGTGATTGGAGAATATTTTCAAGATTGTTCTTTGATTTAAAATCACTTGCTAACATATTTTTTCCTTTTAGTTCTCCTCTCCATATTGAGATCTATGCACAATTTGAAACTTGTTTTATGAGAATTTGGATTTATTTAAAGAAGATCTTTGTGGCATGATTTTCAAAATCTGTTGTGCCATGTGAAATTTCCCATTGCATTATCTATTCATAAAAGAATCTGTTTACAATATTTTTAGGTAGACTATAACCATAAAATAGAGTAGAGAAATTTAGTTCTTCAGAGTACTTGTCTTGCAAAATTCCCAATGGAAAAAAAGCTTCAAAAGGTTTAATTTGGATAACCTTGTTCTCCAAGTCATCCATTGATAGGGTTTGCACATAACCATGCACTAATGTATTTGATATTGGCTCAATGCCTTTTTTAGTGTAGATAGAATCTGGTATACTTGTTTCTGGATGGCTATTTAGTTGTTGTTCAATTGTATTGTTGAATATTTTTTCCCAATCATTATTAATAACAATAATGTCTCTTATGTAAATTTTAGTTTTCGAAAAACCATTCATAGCATCCATTACAGCTTTTGGACAAACATTGCCTGATAAAGAAGCATTTTTGTATTCTATCTTTCATTTAAACGTAATTGCATCTATCGAATAATCAGATAGGATTCCAGGAAATACCAGTTGAACATTATACAAATCAGATGGAACATTGATTATTGTTCTAGTTGGATAGGTTTTGGATCTTCTATATCCAAGTTTCCTTATTTGTGGAAATGTTGTTCTTGGTGATACCAAACACAAAACTTCCAAAGGAATCAAGTTTTAAATAGATGACAATTTTCTATTGCAGTGTATCTACATTGGCAATGCATACAAAGGCAATCAATCATTAGATATTGTATTTTAATAGAATTTGCAAATATAGTCATTGAGTTTAGTTTCTTTATTTTCTTCTCCATTTGGATGAGACTGAAAATCCAGCATGGTTTTTTTGTCAATGAAGTCAATGTATTTTTGGAATTGAAAATGCTCGCATATAGAACATGCATGGATTGGAATTTGTTTAATAGATTGAAAATATGTATTAGTTCCTCTATTTCCTTTATCAGATTCTTTTTCATTTCATTTCCATGTTTTCCTTTTCTTAGGATCTGATGTTTCAAGTGTCACAAATCTGTGCATTTGTTCCAATGAATCATATGGTTAGGTTCTTGGCATGTTCTATGGCCTATTTATTGTACCTCTAAAGGATTTTTAGCTTGAGTTGAGAGTTTTGCAACTTCTTATCTTCTAGTATATCTCCTTTTCTTGGGAGAAGCAATTTGTCTAGGTACATTTTTTTTTGTATTTGTGTAATTCAATTGGATAAATTGGCTATTGAAACAATGTCTTTTTGTTCCAATATCCTCTAGGCTTGTACCTTTCTCCCTTTCGAAATTGTCCTTCAAGATATAGTTATTGAAACTTTTTTTTCCAGGGAAATAAGCCATTTTTCCACTCTTGAACATGATTTTTTCAATAGTTGGAAATGTGAATGCACTAGATTTAAAACATGTTGTAGAAGATAGAACAGTTGTGATGAACTATATGTAAAGTGGAATATTTTGATAAATGTTTTTGACAATGAATCTGTAATAACCTTGATCATATTGGAGTCAATTTTATTCCCAATTTTGACATGTAACAACACAATTTTGGCAAACAACTAACTAGTTAACAAAACTAGTTAGGAATGGAATGGTCTAGGGGTTGATTGGTGTATCCAAGATTATAAATTTAGGATAGTTAGGTTCTACAAAATGTATGGAGATATGTGCAGCATCAAATATGTCATAAACAATTCCAACTTCCAATTCCTATGCACAAATCACTGGGTCCATTTACATTTCAATAGTTTGCTAGATTTGATGTCTACTTTGAGGCTTCCTAGGGATTCTAGCATATGCAAACTAAACTCATACATAATTTTTACTGGGAAAGGTTGTAGAACTAGTCATTAAAAGAGGCAAAAAGAGCTAGTCTTCAATTTTCTTAATCCAAATTTCCTTAGAGGATTACAAATTTCACTACTGAAGTAAATAAATGTTCTTATATGAGTTATTGAATAGAAGCAGTTCTAAATTAGAGGTCATGAGAAGATATTAAAGATTTTATTACATTCAGTTCTTCAGTTGATATCCAATGTTAGATAATATTATAATATTGAGAGCATAAGCATGAGAAGAGAAGAAGGAGATGAAATTATGGACTGGATATGATAAAAGGATGAAATCAAGGTTTATTGATGTATATGAGAAGCACACTAAACCTTTTTCACTGCACTGATCTCCTTCCCTGAAATGGAGTACCTCCTTCTGATGAAATCTCCCAATACTCTCTCCAATGGCACTTTGACTTATGATCACTCTCTGGTAGCTTAAGAATCTTCAATAATGGGATGATGTAGATCTTTATATCAGCATTCCATGGCTCTGGATCTGATCAATGGCTGAATAGAACATGAAATACCTTTGGGTTCATCTCCCGAGCAATGGTTGAGGCATATCTCACAACTCTGAGTAGCAAGAGCTCTCAATGAAAAAAATTAATTAACCAGCAGATTTGAGTAGTGCACCCTAGCTTCCTTTTATAGCTGAAGTATCTTCACTGACAATGCATCCACATGTGTGAGAGAGGAAGGGCACATTCCTTGAGAGGATTAGCAATTACTTTCTTTGCAAAACTTTCCTACTTTGTGTCTTTCCACTGGAATTAGCAAGTGCACCATACTTAGATTTTCTGAATGTTTCCTGCTTTTCCAAACTGGCTGCTTTCTGCACTTTCCTTCTTTTTTCTTTTGCCTGTTTTTTCCTTGCTTTTTTCATTTTCCACTTTCTTATGTTGCCACCATTTCTTTAGTTCACTCCTTGATTTTTCTGAGCTTCCCACTTGAGTAGGTGAGGTACACTTTTGACCATATGTTCCCTCCTATCCATGTAATCATTAATAATTTACACAAAATTTTATTAATAATGATGAGACATTTATTATCAAAGATAATTTAAAACACCGAAAATTAAAATTAATTAATTACTATATTATTTGTATCAAACGTTACCCTTTTAATTACTCTTCCTAGACTCCTAGGGATGGGAGGATCCAAGTCTTGACCAAGCTCACTAGGGAAAGGACATGACAGTCCTCCCTCCCTAAGACTGCTTTTCCTCAAGCAGTTGCAAGCTAGGATGTTGCAAACTCGGTTCACCTTCCCAGGTTGCATCTTCACTAGGAAACCCCTTCCAATGCACTAGATATTCTTTAATGGTTCTTATCCTCAAATTATTTTCTCTAACGCAAAATATTTTTTGGTTCTAAGACCAAGTGTCCTTCATCGTCAAGAGGAGGAAATTATTCTGAAACAGTTACTTGTTGGCCAACTAATTTCTTCAAGCATGACACATGGAAAACATTATGTATCTTGCTCCGTGATGGCAGATCTACTTCATAAAAAACTTCACCAATTCTCCTTGTGATCTTATAAGGTCCATAGAATCTTGTGACAAATTCTCAACCCCTTTTTTTTTCAGAGTGGATTTCTTGTAGGATTGCAATGTCAAGTAGACCAAGTAACCTTCTTGGGAGGTTCGGTCTGTTCTTTTCTTATCTGCATTCACCTTGTGTTGGTTCTGTGCAACTTGCAAGTTTTCTTTGAGGGCCTTGAGTATGTCTTGGCTTTCTTGCAGCCGATCCTTCGCTTTTCATGCTCTGCAACCCCCAAAAATCAGATCTACAAATGTGGTGGATTCATATCCATACAGAGCTTTGAATTGGGTCATTCCAATGGAGATATGGAATGTCATGTTATAACATAATTCCCCCCAATGTAGCTAGTTGACCCATGATTTTTGCTGCCCGATAACATAATTTTTTAGATAACCCTCCAGCCATTGATTTACCCTCTCGATTTGACCATCAGTTTGAGGGTGATATCTTTTGCTGACATTCAAACTAGTTCTAACTAGTTCAAACAATTTTTTCTAGAAAGCACTAGTAAATTTGCTATCCCGATTAGTTATTATAGTCTTGGGAAGACCATGCAATCTGAATACTTCTTTAAAAATAATGCAGCTACTTGATTGGAAGTAATAGTTGATATGACAACATAAATGTGAGAAAATTTAGTCAATCTATCAACTACCACAAAGATGCTATCCTTACCCAGGGTTTTTGGCAATCCTGTGATGAAATCCATGGACACACTTTCCCATTTATGTTCTGGGATTGGTAGGGGTTGTAGGAGACCAACAGGATGAGTGTGCTCCACTTTATTATGTTGGCATGTAGTACACTCCCTTACATGCCTTAACACATCATTTTTTAGGCCCTTCCAAGTGATCCTTTCTCTCACCTTCCAGTAAGTTTTTAGGAATCCAGGGTGGCCTGCTACTGGTGCATTGTGGGCATCCACCAAAATATTTTATTTTAATTTTAATCCAAGCACTAAAACAATTCCATTTTTGTAATATATGACATCATTGAGGACTTGGTAGGTATCATTCTAAATCAACCTATCCAACACTTCACAAGAAAATTGGTTCTTAGAGTATTCCATAGCTAGTTGGACTTTCGAATCAGTTTGAACTTCCAGCAGAGAAAAAACAAGTTTCCTATAGATGGAATCAACTACCACATTCATCTTACCCTTTTTGTATTCTATGTCGAATTCGTAATATTTAACCTTACTTACCCATTTATGTTGTCTATCATTCAACTACCTTTGTGTCAAAAAGTGTCTCAAGCTGTTGTGATCAGTCTTTACTATGAACTTGCCTCCCACTAGGTATTGTCTGAATTTGGCCAATGAATGCATGATGGCCATCATCTCTTTATCATAAATTGAATAATGCCTCTCATGTGGCTGCAAATTTTCGCTCTCATAGACAATAGGATTCCTATTCTACATTAAAACTGCTCCAATGCCTTCTCCTAAGGCATTGCATTCCAATATGAAGGGTTGAGTGAAATCGGGAAGTGCAAGTACTCGACAGTTTCTAATGAATTCCTTCATTCTATTGAAATATTTTTCAACCTCCTCTAACCAAAAAGAGGCCCCTTTCTTGGTGAGATCTTTCAAAGGGGATGTTAGCTTAGAAAGTCCTTTCACAAATTTCCAGTAGTAGGTGCACAAACCAATGAATCCCCTTAAGGCTGTGATGTTCTTTTGGATTGAACATTCAAGTATGGCCTTGATCTTATCCATATGCACCTTGAATCGTTCTTTCCCAATGATATGAGCAAGATAGAGCATCTCAGTCAACCCAAACTCACACTTCGACAATTTGGCATAAAAAGCTCGTTCTACCAAGATTGTCAAGACATTATCCAAATGGTGCAAGTGTTTTTCCCATGTCCTATTATAAATCAGAATATGATCAAATAATACAAAGACATACCTATGTAGTTGCTTAATTAAAATTTTGTTCATGCGGTATTGGAAAGTAGTCGGTGCATTGGTCAAGCCAAAAGGCATGACAAGAAACTCAAAATGGCCATAATGACATCGGGAAGCCGTTTTCTAGATGTCTTCATCCTTCATCTTGATCTAAAGGGATCCGGAGTGGATATCAGTCTTAGAAAAGTATTTTTCTCCATGCAGCTCATCCATCAATTCATTAATACCTGGGATAGGATATATGTTTTTGATGGTCTTCTTGTTGAAGTCCCTATAGTCAGTGCACATGCGCATTGTTCCATCCTTATTTTTTACTAGGACCACTGATGAAGCAAAGGGACTTGAGCTTGGTCTTATGAATCCCATATCAAGCAGCTCTTTGATGTCATTCTCAATCTAATCCTTGACTCTTTTAGGGTTATTTTAAGGATGGATCTTGATAAGAAGTGTGCCAACATATAGCTCAATCCAATTTTCAGTACCTCTATCAGGAGGCCTTCCATGTGGAATATCTTCAAACAATTTCTTGTGTTTTTTGTAGTAGCCTTTGGATGTCCTTTGGATGGTGTGATACATCTATGGAAGTCCCTTGTGTAGTAATGAAACATTCGGCATCCTAATCAATATCACCATGCCTCAATACCGACCTCATACTATTTGCAGAAATTACTTGTTTTGGGTAGGTGTTGACACCCTTCAAAACTACTTGCTTCCCTTCAACATCTTTGAATCTCATTTGGGGTATCTTGTAATTCAATGAATTCTCCCTAATGGAGTACAACCACTGTACTCCCAATACCACATTGGTATCAGCCACATCGACAACATAAAAGCTGTCAGTTATTGTATGATATCCGATAGTCGCTTGCAGTTTTGGAATCCATCGGTTACACTCCAAAGTGTTTTTGCCCAGAATGATCACAGTGAAACCTCCAAATTTTTATGTTTGCAGATTTCTCCTCTCTATCATGGATGCATCAATAAAATTGGGGGTGGCATCCCCATCAACAAAAACTTATACTTTTTCCCTTGCACAACCCCCTTGAATCTTAGGGTATGGAAGAGGGGAACTCCACTCAACACTGCAATTTTTTTTTGGATTGCGGGGGATGTTCTTCCTCTGATGTTTCATATCCATCATTTGTTAGTGCTTCTACTTCTTCTTCTTCCTCTTCAATTTATGACAATACTTCAATGCAGTGTACTTTCCCCTTACCACATTTATGGCCCAAAACCCAAGGTTCCTGATAAGAAAAACATAGCTTCTTCCTTCTTAACTCATCCTAATCTCTATATGAGTATTCCTTCTTGTTTGAGGAAGCCACATTCCTGAAGGTGGTATTTGATTCTAAAATTTTGTAGGCACATTAAAATTTGGAGGATACCTTGTTCTTGGGATGGTATCTTGCAGATCCCTTCTTCTTCTCACTACTTCTTATAAGGTGGATGGTCTATATGATTTTACCAATTGTCTCAAGGGCTCTTCTAAACCTTCCATTAATAGGAGGATCCAGAGAACCTTAGATATGTCAGTGACCATCACTGAAATCTTTTGGAACACTGATATTTATGCTTCAGTATTTCTAGTTTGCTTCACATGTGCCAACTCCCTGAAAGAAATTTTAGGTTCTTGTTAGGAACCCATGTAAACACTTCTATTTACTTTGTTAGTATATTGTTGTTGGATGCATATGCTTTGTAAGTCGTCCCGTAGTATTTGTTGACCGATAGTTGTGTTATTATTGTTTGGCGCATATGCTTTGTAAGTCGCCCATAGTATTGTTGATCCATAGTTTGTATTGGCCCATGGTTTTGACCCATAGTATTGGTGCCTAGACTTACTATGTAAGTGTGTGTTGAGGCCTATGAAGGACTGTGAAGTTAATTGTATTGAGCTTGCTCAAAGGAGGTTTCCCCCTCCAAGTGGCCTGTGATCAATATAAAAGTGATTCTGAGTTCTGTTATTTCTGATATCTTGTGTATTTGCATTAATTAATTATTGTAGGTTCATCACATCTGGTCTCAGAGCACTTTCTTGGGCTCGCTGGGTGAAATTTCTACCAAATTTTGTTTTTTGCATCTGTTGCAGCTTCGGATCTGGGAATAATCCCTATCCACTTAACTGTGGGAAGTACTTGGGCATAATCCCTAAAACTCTTTGTGAGGAGTACCACAGGAACCCCAAAGTAGCTGGCCCATTGAGAGGACCTGCCAGCGAAAAGGGCAACGACCCCTACCTGATTGACTAGTTCCCACCCATGAGGTAAACCAAGAGTTGTCGTTTGTGGAAAAACGGTTATCAGTTTTACTTGAGCCGTGGAGTGAGGGGTACTGCCCCAATACGCAAGCCGTCAGAGAGCATTGGTGGCTGAGTGAATCCCCTGAACCGATAGGAATCTGTGCATACCTGGGGTCCATATCTATTTTCAGCTGAACTGTTGTCGATCACTTCCGCTCCAGATCCAGCCGTTTCAAATCTATTCTGAAAGTCGTTCCATATCCAACCACCTTTTCAGATCCATCCATTTTCGATCCGTTTCGTGTTGTTGCAGATCCATCTATTGTGGATCCCTTCCACGCCTTTGCCGATCCTGGAGAAAAAAAATAAAAAGTATATAATTCTATTTTTCAGCCATATCTCCCTTGTTTCAGCTCTGTTTTCCTTGAAACTTCATTGACACCTCTGCAATCCTATTCTACATATTTAATTCCTGAAGACCCTATCCCAAATTCCACTTCCGAAGACCAGAAATTCCACATTTGTCTATTTTTAGGGTTTGCCATAACTCCTTCAATTTTCACCCGAACGCCTTCAAATTTTGCCACTGTGTTCATTTCCTAATTCTGCTTCTTTGTCCCTCTCTACCAAATTTTCTCATTATTGTACCCTGCTTCTGAAATCCCCATTTTTTGCTTCCCTATCCATTAGAAAGTGTCCAAAACCTAGTCAAACCCCAATTACCCATCCGAGTTTTTCCCAAATACAAATTTTCCTTTACTAAATAAGCTTTTGTTCGTCTTTTTCTATCCATTCCCCCCCCTTCCAAAAAAAAAAAAACTTATGTTTGTGCTTTTCACCCACACAGGAGCAACAACCATGGAGGAAGCACTTGCAGCCATCCAAACCAAACTCCAAGATCTCGATGAAAAATTTCTCAGCCTCCATCTTCAGCATTCAACCATGATCTTCAGCATTCAACCATGAACAATAATTGACAGCCAAAAACTTTTGTAGCCACCGGGTTCTCTTCTTCCAGCAATTTTCGTGGGCCGAAGCTTGATTTTTCTCGCTTCAATGGCACTGATCCGACTGGATGGATATACCGAGCAGAACAATATTTAAGTCTGCATAATACTTTTGATGTCCAGAAAGTTCCACTTGCATCCTTTCACTTAGAACAAGAAGCCCTTCAATGGTACCATTGGTACATCAAAGCTCATCCCGAGCCAAACTGGACAGATTTTTGCCAACTCCTTTCGCCACGATTTGGTCATAGTGTTTTTGATGACTTCATAGGCATACTAATTAAACTTCACCAAACTGTCACGGTGAGAGAGTATCAGACAGAATTTGAGAAACTAGCCAATCACATAGAAGGATTGTCTGATGAATTCTACCGGAGTTGTTTTATCAGTGGTGTTAAGGATGAAATCTGGTCAGAGTTTAAAATGTTTTGTCCCAATAAAATGATCGAAGTCCTAGGGTTAGCTAAGTTGGAAGAAGACAAGATTGCAGCCCAACAACACTCCAAACCCACTTTTGTTCCCTTCCAAAATATGGGTTCTCAATGACCTCCCATTCTGCCAGCAAGTCAACCAACTCCTATAAAGCATTTGTCTGAAACAAAGATGCAAGCACGTAGAGAAAAAGGGCTTTGTTATAATTGTGATGATAAATTCACTCAAGGACATAGATGTGTTCAACAAAAGCTCTATCTCTTGGATATGGATTCTCCACCTACCTCTAAAATTGGTGAACAAGCTCTAGATACAATGGATGCTCAGGTCAACATTCATGAGCCTCCTATTGACACCCCGTCTAAGGATGAACAACTAGAGATATCTCTCCATGCTTTATCCGGTGTCACCACCCCCCAAACAATGCGGGTGAGGGGTTATTTCAAGAAACTTCCTCTTACAATACTCATTGATTCTGGTAGGACTCATAACTTTATGAACCCTCGGATCGCCAAACAGGCTTATTGTTTTGTCCATCCTTGCTCCAACTTTGAAGTCATGGTTGCCAATGGAGGCACCTTACCTTGCAAGGGAAAGTGTCACAATGTGCGTATCTCTCTGGAAGATTATAACCTGCAGTATGACATGTTTGCCTTGTCCTTAAGTAGATGTGATGTGGTTTTGGGCATTCAATGGTTATGCACATTTGGCCCCATCTTATGGGATTTTGCTGAACTTTGGATGCAGTTTTCAATCAATGGGACACAACACAAATTTACAGGCTTACAACCAGGGTCTGTCCGCATCATCAGTTCACATCACCTAGAAAAGATCCTTAAGAAGAATTCACATGGTGTCATCGCTCAGCTCCATTCCATTCAGATGCACCCATCAACGGTCTCCACTACTTCCTTGTATAGATATGTAGTTGTCTTTGTTGCACCAATGGGCTTTCCACCTTCAAGAGACCTTTCCGGTAAGCATTTAGCTACGTCTAGATCTTAGCAGGAAATGATGGCTATTTTGCATGCAGTACTGACATGGTAGCCATCCCTATTAGGGAATTATTTTTGCATCAAGACTGATCTCCAGAGTATGAAAAATTTCCTGGAACAATGGGTCTCCTCCCCAGCACATCTGAAATGGGTTATCCACCTCATGGGTTATGACTATGCAATCACTTACAAGAAGGGTAAGGACAATATGGTGGCAGATGCTCCTTCTTGCACATTTGATGACCCAGTTTCTCTTATAGCTATTTCTCTACTTGTTCCAAATTGGTTGCAATATGTTCAACAGGGCTATCTCTTCTATGAGCTCCATGCTTCTTCATCGGCAGGGCACTCTGGGTTCATCCAAAAGTATGACCGGGAACAATGTAACTTCTTTTGGCAAGGACTGAAAATGCCAATTCAACAGATGGTGGTTGACTGTGATACTTTCTAGGTCAACAAGGCTGAAACGACACTCCTTTCGGGACTGCTCGAACCCTTTCCCATCCCTACACAGGTTTGGACAACTATTTCTATGGATTTCCTAGAAGTGCTCTAGTGGTACAATACCACATCTACAAGGACACCATATGAAGCAGTCTATTGAAAGGCACTGCCAGCTATTCTTCCATATACCCTCAAGAGCTCCCCAGTTCAGGCAATTGACTCGGTTCTTCGAAACCGCAATCAGATTCTTCTCATTCTGCAGGACAATCTTCACATGGCAATAATTTGACTGAAACAACAAGCTGCTCAGCACCGTTCAAAGCGCATTTTCACATAGTTGATATGGTTCTTCTTCAACATTCTAAGCAATCCTCCTGAAACTCAAAAGGCATCAGTGGCTTGGAATGCAACCCAAAGATGCTACAAGGGAACCACTCCATCCAATTCTGCATCAATTTCCACATCTAAAGCTTTGAGTACAAAGATTTTTCTAAGGGAGAGGGGATGTTAGGAACCCATGTAAACCCTTCTATTTACTTTGTTAGTATATTGTTGTTGGATGCATATGCTTTGTAAGTTGTCCCGTAGTATTTGTTGATCCATAGCTGTGTTATTGTTGTTTGGCGCATATGCTTTGTAAGTTGCCCATAGTATTGTTGATCCATAGTTTGTATTGGCCCATGGTTTTGACCCATTGTATTGGCACCTAGACTTAGTATATAAGTGTGTGTTGAGGCCTATGAAGGACTGTGAAGTTAATTGTATCGAGCTTGCTCAAAGGAGGTTGCCCCCTCAAAGTGGCATGTGATCAATATAAAAGTGATTTTGAGTTCTATTATTTCTGATATCTTGTGTATTTTCATTGATTAATTATTACAGGTTCATCACAGTTCTCTTCTATCAAACCTCTCCACTGGTCTCTTAGTGAAATCTTCATAGCAAGTCACTTGATCATGGCCTAAGGTTCTCATTCCATGGAATCCCCAATCATTTTCCTCTCCTTCTACATGAAAATTTTCCATTTTGATGGCATCCCTCTTAGCCATGGCATTTAATTGAAAATAAGTGTCTAGCTTCTACACCCAGGAGCTAGTAGTACACTTTTACGATCCATCAAAGAAGGGTAATCATGTCTTACCAATTGCATTTCTCAACTCATAGTTGTGTGTTGGAATCCTATGACCTCCTCTTGGATTATTTTTATACTGTGCTTCACAAAAATCCCTAAAAGGAAATGACCTTCTGCATTCTTCACTCAAGGTTTGGTATTCTACATATCGATCCTCCAAGGAAGGAATTGATTCAGTCAGAACTTAATGATGCTCCTTGTGTTCCTCAAGGAAATCAGGCATACTCTGTCGAGGATAATCCTTGCATTCTTGTTTGAACTCATTAGGCCTATTATGAGGCCCAGTATTTGAAAATATATATCCACCATGGACCTTTCTTTCTTCATTTTGAGAGACATTGTTGCTCCATTATACATCTTTATGTCCTGGCTTCTTAGCCATGAATTATCTAGTGTCTTTCCCAGATTAGATGATGGTATGGGATATGTCATGCAACCATTTCAACATAATTTTCACAAAGAGTATAAACTCTTGCTTCTCATCTAATTCAGACATGTCCTTCCCTCATATTTTTCCTCCAGTAGATTCCATCTCTTCTTCAACAGGAGGTTCTTCAGGGTTCTCTCCTTTGGAGAATGGAACTCTCTTAGGACTCATCACTATTTTTTTTAAGAGAAGGTTCAAAGGACCATGATCTGATACCAATGTAATAAACCTGATCATATTGGAGTTAATTTTATTCCCAATTTTAACATGTAACAACAAAATTTTGGAAAACAAAAAACTAGTGAACAAAACTAGTTAGGAATGGACTGGTCTAGGGGATGATTGGTGACTCCAGGATTATTAATTTAGGATAGTTAGGTTCTGAAAATTTTATGGAGATATGTGAAACTTCCAATATTTCATAAAAAGGGCCAACTTCCAAGTCCTATGCACAAAGCACTGGCGGAATTTACATTTAAATGGTCAACTAGAGCTGATGTCTACTTTGAGGCTTCCTGGGAACTCCAGCATATGCAAACTAAACTCATAGGTTTAAAACTGAATGAAACCAGTGTTGTATGTTAGGAATTAGACTCTCTACTAAATGATGGATAATAGTGTCAGGTAATTTGGGATGCTCTGGGTGGATTTGGGAACAAAAGGGTCAAGGGTGCTAAGTAGGACTGCTTAACTAGCAGTTTTTGAAACTCTCCCTAATTGGCTAAGGTGTCTTAGAATTTGCAAAAAAAGGGTTTGGGATGATTCAGTATTGTCTCAGGAACCCCAAACAACCATCATATCCGAAAATAAAATCATACATAATTTTTACTGACAAAAGTGGTAAAACTAGTCATTAAAAGAGGCATAAAGATCTAGTCTTCCATTTTCTTAATCCAAAATTACTTAGAGGCTTACAAATTTCAATCATGAAGTAAATGAAGGTTCTTATATGAATTATTGAAAAAAATCAGGTTGAAATCATATTTCATGAGCATATATTAAAGAGTTTATTACATTCAGTTCTTTAGTTGATCTCCAATGCTAGAGAATCTTACAATATTGGGAGAATAAGCATGAGAAGAGAAGACGAAGATGAAATTATGTACTGGATATGATAGGAGGATGAAATCATCGATTATGGATATAGATAAGAGGTGCAATGAACCTTATGGGCTTCATTAATATCCTTCTGCGAAATGGAATACCTCCTTCTAATGAAAACTCCCAATACTCTTTCCAATGACACTCTCAGTGAGGATCACTCTCTTGAAGCTTAAGAATATTCAATATTGGAAATATGTAGATATGTAGATCAGAATTTGATGGCTCTGGATCTGATCAATGTCTGAATGGAACATGAAATACCTTGGGGTTCATCTCCCAAGCAATGGCTGAGGCATATCTCTCAACTCTGAGTAGCAAGAGCTCTCAATGAAAAAAAATAATTAACCAAAAGATGTTAGTAGTGCGCCCTAGATTCCTTTGATAGCTGAAGTAGCTTCACTAGAAAGTCATCCACACATGTGAGAGAGGAATGGCACATTCCTTGAGAGGATTAGCAATTAATTGCTTTGCACAACTTTCCTTCTTTTTGTCTTTCCACTGGAATTAGCAAGTGTGCCCTACTTAGATTTTCTGAGTGTTTCCTTCTTTTCCAAACTGGTTGCTTTCTGCACTTTCCTTCTTTTAAACTTTCTTGATTTGTGCCTTTTCCTATTTTTTCCTTGCTTTTGTCAGTTTCCACTTTCTTATGTTGCCATGTTGCCTTTAGCTGACTCCTTGATGTTTCTGAGCTTTCCACTTGAGTAGGTGAGGTCCACTTTTGACCTTATGCACCCTCCTAGTCATGTGATCATTAATACTTTCCACAAAATTTAATTAATAATGATGAGAAATTTATTATCAAAGATAATTTAAAACTCAGAATATTAAAATTAATTATTCTTCCTAGACCCCCTAGGGATGGGAGGATCCAAGTCTTGACCAATGTCACTAGGGAAGGGACATGAGAGAATCCAATATGTAGATGTGAATGTCCAATAATTCACACAACCATTGAATTTCAAAATAATCCCCTTATATTTTACCATGATTAAATGGAGTTGACAAATTTGCAATATAAGCTTTGCAATAAGAGACTGGGCATTTTTATTAGATGATACTGCTATTAAGATACTTGTTCAAATAGCCAATTGCTCTAGTGTCATTTGCAAGAAATAAATTGTAAAATCTTTGTGCAATTTATTATCTTGGTGAACCCATACCAAATGTCATTACAAAAGCATAAATCAAGTCAAAAAATGAATCATGGCAATCATTGGCAATGGAAATAGCAATGCAAAACCCTTGTTCTGATAATGCTTCTTCAATTTCTGTTTGTTCAAATTGATTACTAGTGTATTGGTTTTCACAATTTATTTTAGCAAGAGACCAATCACTATTTTGATCCAAATGAAATGATACATATGTTAGAAATGGCTCAAAGTGACTAGACAATGGGTTTTTATTATGGAAAAGAAGGTTATAGCAGTACTCTGTGTCTTTTGCATTAAAATGAAGATACATTTTTTTCTTTGTTAGTGACCAAATAGTTACTCGCACATCCAACCATTTGGAAAACCATCTGATGCAAAAGATATCACCCCAAAATCCATTTCCGATATGCCCATCTTTATGTGATGTTGACAAAGACATATGTTCTGGGTATGTAGGAATATTTGTTACATTATGCAATTCTATAAAGTATTGAATGTTCAATTATGTTTTTAATGACGATATTTCCATAGTGTATTTATACTCGAGAAAATAACGAGTGTGGTTTACAATACCTTTTATTCCTATGGGTGTATAATGAAAATGCAGAACAAATGCCAATGCATTGAATAAACAATCTCCTGGGTCATAGTAGAAATTGTGCAAATGAAACAAATGGGATCTTGCCAATGTGAGGTCAATTGCTTCGTTTTTTGGAGGACAAATGGGAATATTGCTCAATGTACCTAAAGAGGTTGGCACATGGGAATATTGTTTGATGTTCTCCATATATCATAGGACAATGTAGTTGGACTACTTATAGAAAAAAACCTATTTGCAAAAGGCGAGAATCTCACCTGCCAAATGCATTGCAATGATTGGATTTAGGAATCAATAACAACTATTTTCTGAATAATCTAAGGATATATTGTAAAAAAACTCGAAAAAAAAATAAAAAAATTAGATCCATAGAAGGTGCAAAACATTAGGACAGTAGGAACCACATAACAACTTGCAATATGTAAAACAGGTAAAACATTTATACCATTTGCATTGCATTAACTACCATTATGCATAATTAATAAATTTCCATTTATATTCTTTTTGTTCAAATTCAACATTTCGCAATGGCAATTGTTTCTATTACATCTTTTTCATTGCACCAACTATTTGCAATGATCTTATAATGCAAAATGATCTAGTAGAAGAAAAATGGCCTAGAATCTAAAGACAAGAGAGCTAAGACATGAATGTCTAGCAGGATTTTAGCAAGATTGCAAACACGGTGACTTATTTTAGGTTGACAATACATGGGTTGTTCCAACGATTGGAAAAATCAATTGTAGATGCAAGAAATACTTAATGACAAAGTGATTCTAGAGCAAGTGTTGATAGAATATGTTTTTTTTTCAAATGCCAATAACTAAGCAAGAGAGCCATATGTTCCTTTTGAGAAGCACAAGGATAAAACAACTACTATAGGAATGAAACATGAGATATTGTTGTCTAGAGAACTATTGAAAGATGAGAAAAAAATACAAGGAACATAAGCCTAAGTAAAAGTATAATGGCACTTTCCAAAATCCATAATATCTAGGATGGGCAATTGCCACACTTGTGGTGCACTCATTTTCAAGGACAAGCCAACTTTAAGGAAATTTGCAGGGGACTAATACACATATGTCCAAAAAATGAGCAAATCCTTCAAACAATATCTAGGGTATTGCATTGGTTGACATCATGGGTTTCCTAGGCATAAGTAATGTTTGTGAGAGAAACCTAGAGCAACAGAAAAACCCATATTCTTTGTAAGAAAAATAGTTTGCAACATAAAAATATAGGCTTTCCAATTGTTGCATTCGGAAATAGAAAAATCAACTCAAAAAAAATATGAGCCATAGTTGGGTCAAGGGGGTGTGAACATACCCCTAAATGCATCAATGATGAAAGCAACCATGCACATAGTTTTTTTTTTGGGTAGATTAACTGTAAAAAACATTAAAAAGTTTAAAAACTATGATATAATTCTAATTCAAAGCAGAACATGCCCAAAAAACCATATATGTCACATATCCTAAATATTGTGCAAGCTTTAAGCAGCTGCAAGGATTTTGTCCTGAATGAAAAAATGGATTGTTGAAAAAACAATAGTGGGAACAAGTTATAAGTAGCTAAAAGGATGTTGTCCTAATTGGAAAACTGGATTGTTGAAACAACAATAATGAGAATAATAGATCTAGACCATTGTAGGCATATCATAGTTGAATACAAGGAATTTCTATGCATCTTTTTTTCATTGACATCTATGCAATGAATATACATTATAGGAAATTTGGATAAAAATTTGTCTTCCCAACCCTAATTCAAATTCCATGTCATCATGTAATAGCCAATCAAAATGCTTAAAAATTCAAAAGACGTGCATATAACAAAAATTGGAGGAAAAAAACAAAAACTACTTTTTTGGGTCAACTTATCTCTTTGTAGATTTACTCAAATTTCAAGCCAAAGCACTCTTTGGATGTGGAATTAAATTCTACATCCAATGAGTACTCAACTTGCATACTTTTAACATAGTCTACATCATGAAAAAAATAAAATAACTGAAAAACACATTTTTCTCTCATTAGAAACACATTTTTTTTAATGTATTTTCAATTTTTCATGATGTGGATGTTGTGAAAAGTATGCAAGTTGGGTATTCGTTGGAAGCATAATTTAATTCTTCATCCAACAAGTGATCCCTCTTGAAATTTGAGCAAACTTACAAGAAGACAAGTTGAAAATACAATCCAAAAAAGTAGTTTTGCTACTCTATCTCTACTATTATTTTATTATTTTCCTTAGGAGGACCATTTTTCATCCAAATTTCCTCTAATGTTAGGATTGAATGTTCTATATCCCTGTTTGTCTATTTTCCCTAGGTGCAGCAAGCTCTAGTTTTCTTTGCCAAGTTACAACTGTTGTGGAAAGAGAAGCATGATAATGTTCTAATAGAGAAGGTGTTTCCCTGAAATCAATGTGCCTTTGGTTGACTACAATTAGCTATATAGGTGTCATTTTTTCAAAAGAATCTTGTACAGGTTTGTTTCCTAGTTCTTAAATATCAAATGGCTATTTGATTCTTTGGTTGTATTGGAATTAATGTGTAGTGGGACTCTGCCAAGAGTGAAAATGTGGGGAGTTATTGTAGGATGCCCATATGGGGGGGGCATTGTTCCAACGACTATTCATTCAACTACTTGGTTATGAAGGCCACAACACAAGGCAATGTTTGATATACTTGAGCGAACAAATAATTTTATACAATAAGAAACTATTTCCTATTCATATGTCTATGCACCAATTTACCATTAGAACCAAATCAACAAAATCAATCGCTAAAGCAAGGAAGGAATAAGAAAAAATGCTTCTAGACTAAGTGTTGATGGCATATGTTTTTTTTTTCAAATTCCATTAACTATTCAAGGGAGGAATATGCTCCTTTGGAAAAGCACAAGGATAAAAAAACCATTATAGCAACGAAACATGAGGCATTGTTCTCTACATGACTAGTTGATGTTGAGGAAGCAAGAGAGGGAGCTTAAATTTAACTAAAAGTATAATGGAAGTTGCTGGAAGCCATAATATCTAGAACCAACAATATCCACAGTTGCATTGCATGCATTTCAAGGTCAATGCATATTTAAATAAATTTGTAGGAAACTATTGCACATGTTTCCAAAATGAAGAAGCTTTCAAGCAATATCAAGGGTATTTTCTTAGATGACATCATGGATTCCCTAGATAGAAGTAATGCTTGCAGAACAAATAAATAGGATTTTCAATGTATAAAAACACGATTTTCCAATTGTTGTATTTGGTAATGACAACAGGCCAAGACTATATATGGTTCTATTAGCAACATGATATATGCAAACATTGCAATATCTTTATTATAACATTCTTCCATCATAACTACATAGTTCATAGAATTCAAGGCAAGTTGCAAGGAACACATACAGCTGTGTTGCAATTAGGAAAATGGATTCATGACACAAGAATATGCGGGGTTGTTCCAAGGAATATTATTTTAATCCTTTGGTTATAAAGGCCACAGTGCAAGGATATTTTTACTATAGTTAAGTAAGCAAATAATATTATATAGTTGGATGCTTTTTCCTATTCATATGATAATTAATCAATTTAGATTTAGAACCAAATTGGCAATCGATAGCGAAAGAAAGGAAGTCATGATCGCAAAATTCTTCTAGACTAATTGTCAATAGAATATTATTTTTTCTTCTAGACTACTTCTTTGACTAATTCTTCTAGACTGAATAATAAAATGGATTACTGAAACAACAATCACAAGCATAACAGGTCTTGATTCGTTCAAGTTGGGATGACAAATTTGAACAACATGAAATAATATATATGTAAAACAATCTACAATAGAGGCATGTTTACAAAACATTGACATCCTATCCATATGTCTATGTGTAATTCATGCATGTTTGATACAATTTTTTTTATTTAAAAACACAAACAATCATGCAATACTAGTATAATTATTTTCATTTGAAAAGAAGCATTTGAAATGTTTTCTTAAAAAATAGTTTACTTAAAGGAATTATTCTTTCACTTTTTTTGAACGAAAACACTAATACTCTTATTAATTTTTTTGTTAAATGAATACATGACTCGGCATTTGTATAAAATAATTCAATTCAAAATATCATTCAAGTTGGTAAATTTTGTTTATGTCAATTCTCGCTAGATCATTTGGTTAAGGTGTGGGTCTTGTCAGAAGGACAACCTGGGTTTAATTACCCTTGGGGTTGAACTAGTTGGGAGGAGACGCCTAAAATCCAACCAGTTGAGGGTTGGTGTGTCCCAGGCTAGGTGTGATCCCTCAGTTATTTTGATTGCTTAGATTCCCTTGGGTCATGGTTTATTAGACCAAATGCCACTCCCCCATGTCAGGGCGATTATAGCAAACAAAAAAAAATTTGGTAAATTTAGTTTAAAATAAATACACTCAATTACGTACATAATGTAAATTAACTTTGTCTCTACAAATGTAAACACATATAATTTAAAAATGACTTCCCTAGGCACAAGTATAATATGCAACAGAAACCCAAGGAACCACAAAAACTATTTTTTTAGAACAAAGAGATCGAGTTTGCAACATAGCTAATTGGTTTGTAACAAAGATTGCAACTTGACTTCACATGACATGAGAAAGAACCCAATAACGCCACCCACTATTAGAAAATCCATAGCATTTGTGTTGGATGGATGTAAAGTACCAACAATAAAATTCAGATATCTATCCAAACCCTAACAAGAATTGAAATCACAAGCAACCCTTGTCAACACCCTAATGAATTCACAGAAGGAAAAACTTTGACACAAACAAAAAAAAACAACAAACACTGGCATAAATGCCCCTACAAAGTCTCTGAATGACGACAATGAATAAACAACAAACAAAAGCAACCTCCATTGAAACCATAATGAATTTATGGTAGGAAAATCTTCGCCACAAACAAAAGCAAACAACAAACTCCAGCATAAATTCTCCTACTAAATATACAAATGACCTTGACACAAATTTTACTCAAACAATATTCGATTCCATCTCTAGATCATCTAGGATTCAAACCCTAAGAAATCCTTGGGTAAAACAATGACAATAATTCAAAGCACATAAGCAATGAAAATCAAACTCCATTTCCATATAGCTCGGTCTCAAACTGTGTACCTCAAGAAAGTACATTGTATGGAAGCAAAATATCCAATCCCACTATGCCGACAAACACCATCCATCCCTCACTGCACCAAATAAACCGACAAAAAAATGCAATTAAACTAGTTAGTGAAAAATCAATATAGGGAAAAAATGGGAAAAATAATGCCAGGTGAAAAATCCATCCTTGCAGATGCCACAACGCGAAGGAAAAACCACGAGGACAAATTTTTTTCACTCCTTGTAAACATAAACCCAAGCGGAAACTAATAAACCATTAAAACACATCCAGTCCACAAAGACTCCAGATGATAGCAACCCAAAAACCATCAAAACCATTAAAGCAACAATCTCTGGAACATCCCCAACATTCCCAAAATAAAATAACTTTGCACATTCTTGCACCTTCTCGAACCACAATATGCATTAACACCAATCGAGCACAAGATGCCTCATAGAAAACCCTTGTACAAAAGAAGGAACATGTCACAATAGAAACACAACCCTAGTACAAAATCATGAACAAAACCCTCATACAAAAGCAGGAGCATGTGACAACTTGAAGAAAACCCTTGTACAAAAGCATGAACATGTGACAATGTGAACAAAACCTTCGTACAAAATTACAACCATACAATACCCTCATACAAAATCACGAGAAGACAATGACATATAGGGGGACACAAAGATGGAATTTGACGGGCATTTGCCCATTTTCAGACATTTTACCCGTCAAATATGGGAAAAAAATTGTTGAGCATGTTTTGTAAGATGGTTAATTTTTTTAATAGGATATTGTTTTGATGTTTCGAAATTTTGAGAAAACGTCATTATACATAGTTTATATAGGAGTCTGGAGACTTGGAGTAGGGCCCAGGGTACGGGGTTCAGGCCGGAGGCATTGTCCACGTAGACCATTCACTTTAGGCCGCCATTTTGATGAAGCAGAGGACATTCAACTATTCGATAGAGAATGAGGACATGATTGGTATTCTTTGTTGGTAGAGTAGTAGTTAATGAAGCTGGTCAAATATTCCCCCAGTCCCACTGGCAAGCTAAATATTCAGCAAAGTCCCAAATGGAAAGCTTATTGAAAGAGATTAGATTTAGATTTGGAAATGGAACTTTACGCAATTGGAATTTGACTATGAACAGGAGTTCATGAAATGTCGTATCTTATCAAGAGAGATATTTAGATTTGGATGGGATTTAATTAGTAGTTTTATATGTATATATATATATGTGTGTGTGTGTGTGTGTGTGTGTGGATATACATATTCAACGCATCATTTATTATGTTCAATGCTTTCACAGCAGGGAGTCTACTTTTTTCTAACACACTTCATATTTTTCACAATAATAACTTTATTCTGTGTGAACTCGTAACACTTTCTCTCTGGAAATATATATCGTTTTATGCTTGTAATCACACATTTAACACCACATGAACTCTAATTTTATTTTACTTTATAAATATAATGCAACAATCATATACGTCCTCTAGAGTCGTCTAGACTCTAGTGTCAATCTCATTTTTTATATATAAAATTATGTCCATGATTATCGAATGCATGGGTTAGCTCAATCCTTTACCAAAAAATATTATTTGCTTAAGAACGTAGATCTTTCATCGTGCAAGAATTTGTATTAAAGTAGGTAAACATAGGCTACTGGATAATCTCATTGGATTTGAAAACTATTTAATCACTATGTGGGTTTCTTGGACATGACATGTAAGATGTGGTGGTTTCATCTGTAGTATATTTGTTATGTAAGAGTGGAGGTTAACTGAATGTTTGGTTGTTTGAGGCCCGAAAAAGCATAAAATTATGCAATCGAGAACTCTTCTAGCCAATGTGACTAGAGTATTCATTTTTTGTAATTAGACTACCAGGTCGGGAAAAGGGGTAAACTTATACCAGATAGACACCCTTTCAGATACTTTTAGCAAGCATGAAAGGAAGGAAGATTGCTCTACGATCTTTTCATTATTTAAGGAATTAGAAAAGAGATTAAGAAAAAATCCTTGAGTGCCTTTTTCATAAAGGAGCTTCTTGTCTCGAACAATGGATAATAGTATACCGAACAGATGTGACCTCCAAGCGAGGAGGAAGTGTTCAATCAAGGGATGTCACGTCCCCATCTAGACCCTATCACTTTAACATTTTAAATGATGTGATATTGTTATGAAATCGTGGTGAGGAGCTCAAGGCCAAGGCCCTATCATCGATTTATTGATGCATATGGTTTGCGTGCTAGCCAGGCACATTGGAACTTCAACATCATGTAATATGCATTTTAATAAAAATACCCACAACTAGCTATGCAATGCAACAAAGAGATGGGGGCATGATTTCACAAGGAATTGGGAGGGAAAACATTCAAACCCTTGAGCCAATCAGTTCAAGCCAAGTGTCAATGAGAGAACCATTAAACCCTCAACTACCCATGTTGACTTTTGTACCCAACCATTGATTTCTCCCAAGAGTTGGTTGAGGTAGTTAATGCCTTGGGAATGGAGAGGTATGGCTGTCCAAATTCGGGTATGGGCAAGCCACCCTTCATGGAAAATCATGTTGTCTTCTTGGGCAAGAAAAAGAGCCATGAATTGCTCCCCAAGCCATTAGGCAACCATCAGTTCCTCTCCCTCACGAGTTGGGAGCTACCTGGGCATTTTCCAGCCATGTTTCTATGGTTTTCCTTGATCCTCAGCTGGGAGAAGGGCATTTTTGTGTTGCAAACCAGTGGGGAAGAAGGGGAAATCGAACGGGGAATCAATAGAGACTGTTTTGGGCTGTTGAAGGCTGAGATATTTGGGGAAGAAATCGTTTTTCCTCCCTGGGGTTGTTTTCCCCATCCCACAACCCGTTTTGGGTTGGGAACGCTTTTTGGAAAACCCATGGCCATCTTATTCATGAATCCCATTGTTTAAAATGTGTATCTATGCCCAATGTTGTGCTTGCTATATGAGAATAGAGTATGTTGGGGTATGGGTTATGGGTATCTATTGCTTTGGCTTGAGCTTGAGTGCAAGCATCCAGGGTTCAAATGTAGCCTAATAAACCCAGCTGTGGACTGGCTTTGCTGAGATGAAATGAGTAATTGGCAGTGAACGAGCTAGAATGCTCCCTTTCCTTGTGAGAATCATGCCCAGCTCGGGGGTGGCCTTCGGACGAACTCAGTATAAGCTGTCGAAGAGCCTATGGTTGGGTGGAATGTTACAACGACATAGGTAGTTGCTTGGGGCAGTTGAAAAATGAAGATAAGTGTTTTTATGTCTATGTATTTACTTCTGCAATGTTTTAATTAATTGATGACTGTTATTGATATATTGAGTGCATATGAAAATATGTGTGTGGATGAATTTATTTCCGCTGTGCATATTTGTTTGATTTACATCTGCACACTTTTGTTTTTAACTGTATGCATCTAATGAATGGGATGAGTTTTATGAAAAGACCCATAGATTGGTAGCATGTTCCCTTCCTTGCATTGGGTCCAAGGGTGGGTACGTGACAAGGGACGTACACGGGAACCAAGAAATAAGATGTGGTGGGAACAATGAAGGGGACTCCTTGCCAATAGATGTATGGTGGAAAAATAACAAAATAACTACAGTATAGAGGGAGCGAAGGGTTCATGAACAGGACTTGATAGAAAAAATGGTAAAAATTGGGAAAAAACTACTACGGATTGTGTGGCATGCAAATTGAGGTAGCGAGGGGCATGGAAAAAATTCTCGAAATAATATTGAGTCATAGCAAGAAATTATCTCAAGCATCATCACAGGAACAAAATTTTGGATTCGGCGGTGCAAATGCTACCGAAAACAAAGGTCATATGACCCTGGAATGGTCAAAGCAAAAATTAGGGTAAAAATGGCTATAAATAGCAAATGAGCCCACCTACACATGTCATTTTAACTGTGCAAATTGGGAGGAGTGTGGAGGGGCCAAGAAGAGGAAATTTTGATTTCTCTCAATCTGTCCGGTGGAATCCAGTTCTATGACTTGTCAGTAAGCCTTTAAGTGTTTTTTTTATGTTTTTCATGCTTTTTTATTTGGATTTGGTCCTCTGGGGAGTCGTGCCAATAAAGGCTAGGGAACCACAGCGCTGGAGCACGGTTTTAGAGATAAATAGTGCGCTTATGGAATGTCTATGGGCCATACAGTCATGTGGTTGGGGCACGATTGTGGTTCTCACAACCGCGCCCTAAAGCGTGGCTTTTCCTAGGAAAAGTGTGCTTCAAGCATGACTGTGGACCCTAGAATTTTCAAGGAGAAAAGCACTCTTCAAGTGTGCCTTGGGGGAAAAAATGTGTGCTTTGGAGCATGACTTTTTTCCTCAGTTTGGGTATGATGGACCAGAGGAGACAGATGCTTATTTATATGGAGCTGGTGGGGGTCTTATTTTTTGGTTGATAGGATGTTGAGAGTCAGTTGGCAAAAGCGATAGCTTGGGAGGTTGCTGGATGATATTATGGATGATGATGATGATGTCCAGGATACACTAGAACGATGTGGTTTACTATAGTTCACCGAGGTTCCCCCAATGCGTTCAACAAAGTTTTTGCTGAACAAATTGGTAGAGTTTTGGGATGCCGATGTGGGGGCATTCGTGATGCAGGGGGAGTGACTGGAGATATCACTCACATATGTGTACTTTCTAATGGGGCTCCCATGGTTGGGTATGATTTCAGACACCCAACCGAAGAGGAACACTGATGTGTCGATGGAGGACTTGTTGGAGTTCCATTGTTGTTCCACAATGTATGTGTATGAAAATGCTATATTGATCTATGACATTGAGTGTCTGGAGACTCGGGATAGACCGGAACTGGTAGTGCAGATACTAGGGTCGAAGGAACCCATGGTATTTCTGGAGGGAAGTTGATATTGCTTGAGTAGGATTTAGTAGGTACCTACTTCAGGTGGGGATGGATGTACCTGACTGTTGTTCGGCGAGAGTTGAACAAGGTTAGCTGCACAGGAGGGGATTTACGTTTCCCTTCTTTCTTATGCTCATTCTTTTTTGAGTGAGTGCTAACGCTGAGACATCATAGGGTAGTACGCGATGGTGGATCGACTCAGCCGCAGACGATACAATGGGGGGATATGATGACTCATGCTGGTGGGGGACTGGTGGGTGATTTTTTCACTTGAGAGTTGTTCACACTGTGGCTACAGTTTCCAGTGGTGATCGACGACTTCCCTTATGTAGGGATGGATTACAGGGGAGATGCAAAGCTACCACGACCTCTTGACCAAGCATGGGGACTAGAGGATATGTATCTACTCACTTTGCAGTAGCATATTGTATCTACTCGATATCATATGTGATATTTAGAGGATTGTTATGATACTGAGACTGATGATGTGATTTTGTGTGCAGATGTCGGGCTGTGGCCGCCACCAGGATACCGGGCTCGTAGAGGTCAAGTGGAGGGAGTGTACTCTCCCACGCACGAGCACCATCGACGGTGGAGTGCTTCGACGATGTTGGAGTCCGCCTACTGGAAGGGGTGATTGATGATGGTTGGAATCATCTGGATCAGGACCTGATCAACATTTTCTATGATGCTCCACAAGAGTGGAGGCGAGTGATGCGGTGGATTGCCATGGGGTCCAAGGTAGTGAGGGCCATGGCACAAGATGATTCCCCATCTAATGATGAGGAGGAGGAGACTTACTCATATGAGGAGGATGAATTGGAGGAAGAGGAAGAGGAAGAGGAAGAGGAGGAGGTGGAAGAGGACGACGAGGACGAGGAGGAGGAGTAGGACAAGGAGGAAGAGGAGGAGGATGACGACGACGGTGATGACTCAGCTGACTAGGATGTTGATGGAACTTCCCCTTGGTAGACATAACACTTATTAATGGAATTCATGTAGAAAGTGATTTTGTTGATGAAGAGATGGAAGAAGTTATGCATGAATCATTTCCAATTCTATTTTCCAAGAAAACATTTTTCATGATGTTATTGATGGTAGAGTTGATGACAATTTGACTGTAGATTCATTAGATGTTTTTAGTAACTGTTGTCACAATGAATTTTTTGTTCCTAATTTTCATGAAGATCAAGTTTTGCATGTGCACCCTTTGTTCGAAGGTCATTATAAAAAAAACATTTATGAATGTCAAGATTAATAATTTTTTATGGTCAACCTTTATATGATGAATATGAGGACAAAGAAGAACAAAACTTCATATCACCCACCATTTATTTTTGTAGCAGTAAACCAACATATGGCAACTATGAATTTGATTTACAAGAATGTAGTGAAGGATATCATGATGAAATATTAGATCAATCTAAAATGTTTTCTTCTTCACTTGTCATTGATTTGAGAAGCAACATGTCTATTTATTATTAATATGAATATGAAACTTGGGAGGAAAGTGAAGGAGATGGTGTTGAATTAATACCAGTCCAAACAACTAATAATGAAGTGAATTAGCCGGCAGTCTCATCTTTTTCTGAAATGGTTGAGCAACAAGAGACTCATGAACCTGAAAATGACATTCTTTAGCAAGAATAAGAAAAAAATACCAGTGGAGAGAAGAAAGAAGAGGTAATTTTTCTTGACTTTGAAGATCTTGTAGCTGATTATTTGGAGTTTTTATACAGTACAAATATTAAACAATTTATGTGTAGTGGATGTTGGTTCCGCTTTCATCATAAGCTACACTTTTCTTTATCGTGGATTATTTCAATATTTTAGTGCAGATTAAGGGTCCATTCAATTAATAAATTTCTTGATTGGCTGCATTGGATATTTCATGTTGCATGACCCAACAATTGATTGATTAAGTTAGTCTTGTACATACATAAGCTCGGTGTACGAGCACTTGGTTATAGTTTACAACTTGTTTTCAGCATTTTTTTTTTTAGCTCGAGTTAGTGTGCAAAGTATTGGCTGAATAACGACTCCATAACCGAATGGAGGCACTGGTATACAGTCATTTTAATTTGCAGAATGCTTATTTTCAGTCTTCCTTATTTTGCAGAGGCAACTTTGGTTTGTATATTGGTTTTCTAGTATGGTTGGTTTAAGATCAATAGCATAACAAGTTGAAAATTGTAAGTTCATGAAATGGAAAGGCAATGGTCTATGGTTCTTAGCACTTCACAGGGAAGTACTACCTCGGGATGGAACCAACGTTGGTGCTCAAATCTACTTCCCAGAATTACTAGACTTACCTTATCCCTCTACCCAAAATTTTATTCCTGACGAACCTCGTTCAAAACTGGTTCTTAATTCTTTAATTATCTGATTTGCTTTACCCACAATTGCTTGTTTAAGTTTGATTATTTCAACAAGTTGATTTCCTGCATCATTATAGAAGTTTCACAGTCTATAGAGATCTTTGGTTTCATTTTGATCATACACAAGTGGTATTTTCTACATGTATTCTACAAATAATCATCAGTTAGATCACTCTTTAGCAGGAGTTTCATTTTTAGCATAAATTCTTTTCAAACTTTCCAGTCGCTATAGAATCATTCCTCATTTTTCAACATTCTACAGAATGAGCTATCATTCTATAGAAAAAAGTTATTCTGGTGATATGCAGTGAAAAGTGCAGTCCTGTCAATGTCAGGTTGCCACATAATCATGTTGATTAGCAGCATACGTGTTATGATATAATTGACCACCGCCTCAATTATTCATATCCGCAAAATCACCCTTCACAAGAAGTTGTTATTATAATACATGATCATGTATAGATGGATCAAGTACGAACATGATGACTCACCATCAAATGGATGTATGTGTAGCTGTCAACCTATGCAAAGGAAGCGCAACGTTGAAGGTATATGTATGCTAGCAATTCCTGTTCTTTTCTGGGCATTAAATTTCGGAAATGAATTTTGGCTGGACCGTAATGAATTAGTCCAAATGGTTAAAAACCCACATCGGAAATGGGTCTATTTAGCTTTATCATGGGCGGTTTGCCAAATTTTACAATGATTCAAGAGAAAATCAGCTCTGTTTAGAACATAATCTCCCACAGAATTGTTGCGGCCGGTTTTCAAACACCTTATCATCATTCCACGTGTATGCCCATCCATATTCAACGCGGATCAAATAAAAAGAAGGATTAAGAGTAGTCAAAGTTCAACTCCAAACATGAAGGAAGCTAATCAACATCCAAATCCACATTCTCAATTACATAATTCCAGAATTTGAATTTTAAAGCATTAAATCAACAGTCAAATAATTTGTTCCATATTTGGTAACAGAGCATTTGGAGGAAAGTATTAGGAGTTAACCAAATTAATTCCAATTTCAAGCATCAGCTCCACATTATTTGACAGTTAAAGATTAACTCCATATTTAATGCAAAGGATCGACCTTCAAAATCATCTTTCAAATTTCTTCTTATTTTTTGATAATAAATTTTATTTCCAAAAGATTATAATATTTTTCTATAAAAACTTGTAAATTGAATGTAAGAGGGCAGAGTTCCTTCCTTCGAGAAGCTGACGGGTTCGAATGAAAAGACTACAAGAGGCATCATTTTCATCTATATTTTTCTCTGTATCTAATACAGAGGGGGAAGATTCACGTTTTTCTATCATCCATTTATCTTGTAGACTGTGGATTTATTTTTTATGACCATGATTACTTGTTTAAATACAGAGCTTTTCCAATGCAATTGCAATTTTTTAAAGTGTCGATCAATGTACAATTAGAGTTCTCTATTGGTTTCTTGGGCTATGAAATTGTATTCAGAAACTTCTTTCAGTTTATGAATGACACAGTATATGATTTAATTCCTGAAATATAGCTTCCTTTCCTGTGTTTTACACAATTGAATTTCTTCTATATTCGTATTCAATTTGTACTTTAAGTGAGTTTCCTTTGAACTATGAAATTTCACCCTGAGTGTTAGAGATTTGTCTTTCTAAACCCTATACTTTCTATCCGTGTAACATTTTCTACTAGACGTACCTTATAAATCTTATCACTCTTTACATAAATCTATCCCAAGCTCAAGATGTGATAAACTTGCACTTAAAGTAGTCAAAGGACAACTTTTAATGCTAACACCTGGGATCCCTATTAGTAGCATCATGACTTGGATTTTGAGATCGCATATTTCTCTGTCATACATTTCTAACCAGATGCTGATGGAATCCCTATTTTGTGTCGATTTACATAAGAATGTGTTAAACTGTCCACTTGAACATATGTTCCTACTTCCTCGTTTCTTATTGCTTATGTTGCGTATTTTCCTTTGCAGTCATGTTTTGCTACATGGTGCCTATAACCCATTGCTTATGTATACCCATGGAGGAAACTCCCATACAAGTGTACATAACTAGATCATCCCTTTTTTCCAATATTTATCTTTTCCTCAATCTTATCCATGCCCTTGAAATATAGGAAAATGCCCTTGAGACACTTCTTTCCTCTAATGTACTATAGCATGCTTTATTATTTTTTGAAGCTAGTAAATGAAAAAGGTATTAAAAAGGGGAAAATACAAAATCCAAAAAAAGGGGGATTACTAAATTTATTTATATTTCATCATGGAGAAATTGGAAACAATCATTCCTTGTCACCTTTGTACATGGCACATATCATTGCATTAGTTATAAGTACTCCATCTACATCTCCCTTAGGAAACGTTACTAGTAATTTGAATAGATCTCCATCGATGGGTTCTCCTTCCCGTCATCTATCAATCTTTCGTTAGTGAATATGGCATTAGCGTATTTAATTAAGGTTGGTTACATGAGTCCTATGTTTCCAAGTGTCACTACGGGCCATATCATGTATTCAAGGGAAGTAAAAATACGTCAACCATTCCTCAACTATTCCTAATCAATCATGTCAGCCTTCCTTGTGTCATTATATTAAAGTGTTGGGTCTCGCAAACATACCAAATTATATCATACTATTGATATTTGTTTTGTAGTAGTTGATGTGGGATGCATTAATGCCCTCCTTCTAATGGATCTATTCCCATCGATGACAAATAATCATCTATGAAGTGGATCTAGGAACCCTTGAGTACCTCAGATCTTGCAGTCATTAGTGGAAAATGTACATACAAATGACATTTGGTATACATCAATGACCCCTAATTATTTGATTCTATAATCAATTGACTTTAGAACATCTATTCACACTTGATATATTGTACTCAATACCTTGGATTCCATTATCATTATCGGTGAGCCTCCTCGCATATGTTAACAGTATACATCAATGATCGGTAATCATATAGCTTTTTATTATGCTCTACATTAGCTTATCTATTCACATGATAGAAACTCACACTATTGTCAATTTGTATTGAATATTTTGGGAGAAATGGTTGTATCACTTATCGATGCAACTCCCAATTTGCGCAAGGTTAAAGTTCCATATCAAAAGTACTATGAATTTTTGGAGTCATTTTCCAACTACACATCATTTATTTGGGCTTAAGAGACTAATTTACAACTTATCCTAAGTATTTTGACTCAAATATGTGCTTACATCATTGACATATCATCTGTTTCAGTTAACTGGGCCTCCTCCTTCATTTGGGGAGCCAACTGGGGTGATTTGCATGATTAAAGTGCCCAAATCTGTCCAACTGGAAGCATTTATTATTAAATTCAATTAACTAGATTCAGAAAGGTTCCCTCCTACCAAATTTTACCTGAGTTCACCTAAAAATCAGTTAACTGCAATAAAAACGGCACCCTCGCCTATTTTCGGGCATTCAATTGAGTTTCAGACTTAGTTAGACTTGGTTTAACTGCTTTAGAGTTTGTTAGAGTCAATTCTAGTGCAGTTAAGTTGTTAACTGATGTTCTGAGTGGTCCTAACTGACTAGTAAGCCACTACCATGCATTCAATTCGAATGACCTCTTTAGGATTCAAATTTCTTGGCTATTCATGCCATTATTTTTTTATTGTAATCATATTCCGAGTTAATGATAATGAATTATTGCTACAAAGCTTTTGCACCATTGTTTTGACACTCAATTTCGTTGTAAAGATCCACATGAGTCTCTTATTATTGTAACTATTGACCTTGTTTTCTAGATCTGTTGTGCTTGAATTTTACATGGTATCAGAGTTATATCAGGACAAGGCAACTCTTATATAGAGTTTTATAGGGATCACAGATGAATCTTGAGCAATATTACTCAAAATTATTCCAACACTGCACCAAAAGCAGAAAGTTTCTGGCATAAAACCTGGATAATTGTGCATCTGGTTTATCAAGCTTACTTGATAGGCTATGCCAGGAGTGATGCAACTTCAAAAGTGCAGGTTGTTGACCTAAAATTGGTTTTTGTTTTTTTACTGCAGGTGTCTCAAAAGCCTCCTATTGCATTCGCTATAGCTCAAGATGGAATCTTCTTCAAACAATCTTCTTACTCCTTTCAATTATCATCAATGGAAGGAAGGTACAGAGATCATATTGCGTTCCAAGGGACTCTACAGAGTCACTATGGGCATAGAACCAGAGCCTAATGTAGTTACAGAGAATTCCAAGTTCCTGAATAATCTTGATGAAGCTTATGGTTTCTTATGTCTTAGTATTTCGAAAGACCTTCTCTTCCATCTCAGTGGATTGAAGACTCCAAAATAAGTATGGGAACAACTTGCCAATATCTTCGGAAAGTGGGATGAATTGGGGGATTATCAGTTGGAGAATGAATTGATTTCCCTCAATCCTATAAATTTCAAAACCATAAATGAGTTTTTCACCAAGTTCAAGCATTTGGTGCTTCAGTTGAAGGAATGTGGTGTAGAGAAGAAGGAGGATCAGTTGATTCTCTCAATCCTTTAAAAACTGGGATCATATTATTCAGTGTTTGTCTCTTAATTTCATTTAGGAAAAATCACAATTCTGAATTGGAATATGCCATCCTTGAATGCATTCATTAAGTGCTTAACTAAAGAGAATGACAAGATTTTTCATATGGGGTCCATGAGATCCTCCAAGGATCAAGCCCTATTTGCTGGCAGACCCAAGGCTAGGAATGCTAAAGGAAAGTAAAAGCAGAAGGAGAAGACCATTTTTGATCATCCTAAGCAGAATGAGAAGACCAGGAAGTCAGATGAGCTTACTATGGCAGGGGATTTCATCTTGAAAGATCATGCATGCAGAATAATATTGATCACATGGCCCTTATGTTGGAGAAGAACAATATCACTTTTCCAGATGGTGCAAGGAAGAAGGACAATGTAGACAGGAATGATCATCCAAAAAGAGGTCATGCACTCATGGAAAGTGTTTCAAATTCAAAATATCTTCTCATAGATTTAGGAGCTTCGAATCACATGGTTGCAAGCAAAGAATATTTCTCATCATTGGACTCTATTAGCTGCATCTCCATCCACATGGGATATGATTCACAAATTTCATCGAAAGGAAAAGGTACAATTCACTTAGAACATGGCAGTTTTCAAAATGTTCTATATGTCCCCTCTCTAGCTTCGAACCTGCTTTCTGTGTATCAAATGAAACATACTAGTTTTCCCAAAAAGGTTTTATGCATCCCTAATGATGTTTAAATTTCTGAAATTACCACTGGAAATCTCATTGCAGCAGGCAAGGCAAATCATGTTGCAAAAACATATGAGTTTTCCCACTTTTTCCATAGTCAAATCCAAGTGCCCTTATGACTCATGGAAATGAGGTTATCCGGATATGGAATGAGAGGATTGGACACCTTAATTACAAATATTTGCAGGTGCTACAAAATAATTTCATGGTTTAAGGCCTTATGAACATTAAATTGTCATAAGAGATACGGAAAGGTTGCATAATTGGAAAGCATCCTAAGCGCAAGTTTGATCGACAAAAAGCTAGCATGGATCATTTTATTTTGGGGCTGATTCACAATGATATAATTGGTTCATTACCAAATCCCTCAATGAATGGCTCAAGGTATGTTCTCACAGTCATTGATGACTTTTCCAAGTTTCCATGGGTCTGCTTTCTAAAGAACAAATCGAATGTGTTTGAAAGGTTCAAGAATTTCAAAGCTTTTGTTGAGACTTCCACTTGGAGAAAGATAAAATCTATTAGATTTAATAATGCTGGAGAATATATAAAAACAGATCTGCTTCATCTTTTTGCATACAATGGAATCCAAATCCAGCACACAGTCCCCTACATACCTCAGTAGAATGGTGTAGTGGAGAGGAAAAATTGAGCATTGAAAGAGATGGCCAACTTGTATGCTTGAGTCGAAAGGTTTGGCTTCAAATATTTGGGATGAGGACATGAATTCTATTGCATACATTCAAAATAGACTTCCACAATCATTCGTCACAGGTAAAACTCATTTGGAAGCCTACGCTGGTCACAAGCCTGATGTGTCACATCTCAAGGTTTTTTGGTCAACTGCATGGGCTAGAATTTCGCTTGAAAAGAGAATATATTTGGAACCACGAAGTACTGAGTGCATTATCATTGGATATTCTAAAGAACACAAATGATAAAAACTCATGGATATCATATCAAAAATAATATTGATTAAGAGAAGTGTCCAATTTGAAGAACTGATTCATCATCTACAACTAGTGGAGGAATAAACTACCAAATTGCTTCCTCTTTCGAAAGAAGATTCGGGAGATGATATTGAAATTTTATGTTATGATATTTATGATATTATGTTTGATATTAATGAAGATGAAGAATCGGTTTTAGATTCAAATCTAGATAAGCCCCCTCAGTTTCCAAAGTGGGAAAGAAAGACTCTCACATCTCTTGGTTCAGACATTGGAAATCCTGCTAATCTAAGAAGAACCCGAGCAAAATTTCAAAGAGCGGGTATGGCTCTTTCATATGCTAATCCATTGCTTTCCAAATTTTTTTTTTGATTGTTGGTTCAGATAAAAAATCATACTACCATTCCCACCATGATCTAAGATGGAAAACTACCATGGATGAAGAGTACAATTCTCTTCAGAAAATTGCAACATGGGAGCTAGTTTCACTTCCACCTAGGAGGAAATTGGTTCAATGCAAATGGGTCTACTGAAAAAAGGTTTCTTCTAATGGTTCAACCTGAAAATGAAAATAAATTTTGGTTGAAAATGGTTTCTCACATGTCCAAGGTGTGGAATACACAGAAATGTTTGCACCGGCTACAAAAATGGACTCAATCCAGCTAGTTTTGGGAATTTCCACATCCAAGCACTAGGAGGTGCACCACATGGATGTGAAGAGTGATTTTATTCATGTGGATCTTTAGGAATAGGTCTACATGAAACATATTTAATGTTACATATCATATCTTACACTTGTTTGCATATTAATGAAATATTTGTATGGTTTAAAACATGCCCGAAGAGCATTGTATGCAAAGATGTATTCCTTTCTTCTGTCACAAAACTTTGCGAGATTCAAATCAGATACAAATGTATATCTACAACAGAATGAAGGTAACTTTTTTATCATCGTACTTTATGTTGATGAATTATTGATTACAAGAAGAATTCTTTCTTGGATCAGCACAATAAAAACTGCTTTACACCAAGCATTTAATATGAGTGATTTAGGCCTGTTGAAGCAGTTTCTTGGTGTTGAAATCACTCATAATTTTGATGGGATCATGATTTCACAATAGAAATATGCTTTGGACCTGCTTACTAAATTCAATATGGCTAGATGTAAATCTCCAACATTTCCATTCCTCTTAGGAATCGGTCTTGAGGATGGTGATTGTACACCGTTGGTGGGTTCTACACTCTACCAACAACTGATTGGTAGTATTTTGTAGTTGACACACTATAGGGCTGATATTTATTATGCCGTGAATGTTGTGTCAAGGTACATGTATCATCCCCATGAGATTCACTGGAAAAAGGATCTTGCATTATTTGCAGGGTATGAGACATTTTGGAGTTCACTATGCTGCAGATTTCTGATCTTGACTTGGTTGGATTCACTTATTCATATTGGGAAGATGATATAATTGATGGGAAGTACACTTATGGATATGTTTTCATGATTGGTGCAGGGCCTATTTTATGGTCAAGCAAAAATCAGGAAGCCATTTCCTTATCTTCACCAGAGGCAGAGTATCGAGGAGCAGTCAATGATTGCATCCAGGAAGTTTGGTTACAAGGTATTCTAACTGAGTTTGATATTGGTAGCACCACTTCTACTGTCATTTTTTTTACAATCAGAGTGCTATCAAGATATAGATAGATCCAGTTCAGATACGGAGGACCAAGCATATTGAGATCCACATGCACTACATCTGATAGCTCTGCATGTCAGATTCATTTTACTGCAATATTGCCTTATAGAAGAGTAAACTGTAGACATCTTCACTAAGAGATTCCCTAAGAATAAGTTCTCTTACCTCCGTTCATTGTTGGAGGTGAGTTCTACTATGGTGAGGATAGATTAGATCCTTAAGTTTTCACTTTCAAGGGGATTTCCTTTCCCACTGGGTTTTTCCCTCTTTCCTCACTTAGATTTTTTGAGCATTTTTTGGATTATTTTTGTACAGGGTGACCTATGGCCTTTGTTTTCGGGGCCATATTTATTATTTTACTTTTAATCCTCCACATGATATTAGCTTAAGGGGGGCATTGTAATCATTCTCCAACTACACATCATTTGTTTGGGATTAAAAACCTAATTTACCACTTTTCCTAAGTATTTTGACTAAATTATGTGCTTACATCATCGACATATCATCAGTTTCAGTTAATTGGTCCTCCTCCTTCACTTAGGGAACCAACTGGGGTTAGTTGCATGATTAAAGCACCCAACGTGGTCCAACTGGGAGAATTTATTATTAAATTAAGTTAACTTGAGTCAAAAAGGCACCCTCTTACCATATTTGACATAATTTCACCTAAAAATCAGTTAACTGGAGTCAGAAAGGAACCCTCATCTATTTTGGGGAATTCAATTGAGTTTCAGACTCTGTTAGACTCAGTTTAACTATTTCAGACTCTATTAGAGTGAATTACAGTGCATTTAAGTGGTTAACTGATGTTCCGAGTGGTGTTAACTAACCAGTAAGCCACTCTCATGCATTCAATTCAAATGACCTCTCTATGATTCGAATTGCTTAGCTATTCAAACAATTATTTTGGTATTGTAGTAATCTTTTGAGTTAATGACAATGAATTATTGTTGCAAACCTTTTGTACCAGTGTTTTGACACTCAATTTTGTTGTAAAGATCTGCATGCATCTCTTGTTATTGTAACTGTTGACCTTGTTTTCTAGATCTGTTGTGATTGAATTTTACATGAAGACCATGTTATCTTGCACTCATAAAAGTGCATGTTTACATTTTTGAAAATTTTCTTTTGACATGGATCCACTGTGTATTTTTTGTGACCATGCTTGTTTACTCCTGAGCATGGGTATACCCACCTTAGGAAGATATTGTATATTTTTGGAATTGCCATGTTTTGTAGGTGCTTTTCCAACTTCTGCATTCATGATCCTACTCCTTTTCCCTTTAGCCTTGATCACTACAGAGATGAAATAGTATTATAGATAATGTATTTCATCCCTCGCCATCACTTTATTCCTCACACATTAGGGGTCATCTATTAACAATGAGATTAACACCTTTAAACAATGAAGGTTAGAAGCACAATTTATTGATCTCTGGTAACATGAAGGCATAAATCAACTACAATAAGAGATAGTCCTCTCTTATCTAATGACCACTTCCACAATTGGAATATTTCAATGAAGACAGAGGTAGGATGAAGAGGCAAGATTTGTTGATTGATTTACCCACTTAAAGGTCCATACTCCATATCTGGTCTCCACTAATTGAAAGTGGAAATAAATGCATGGCGTATGCATTAATTATGACTAAAATTATGGATTAGTGACAAAATCTTGAAAAAACTATAGAAAGTGGTTTTTGATGAAATGAATCAAAATTTGGGGAAAAGGTATTATCCCACATTGATGTTTGGTTCCTGAATTCCCAATTCCCAATTCTATAAAAGCAAACATTTGGGGTGAAGTAAAACACATATGAGAAAGAGAAAAGGAATGCTGAATAATTGAAGGCAAGGATCTCCTTTACTTCAAAAGAAAATTGGTGATCAAGGGCATGAAGGTAGAGGAGTCGATCAAAGGAAGAGGCGAAGGAAGGAATCTTCAAGAGATTTTAAGTATTTATCCATTTATATCTAATATGAACCAATTCAGTTTTCCCTTCAATTCCCGTTAAAAAATTTCCATCCATGTTTGATTTTGAATTTGAATTATTATGGAAGTAGATATATCTTAAATTTAAAGTATTAGTAGAAGATTAAGAATGATTTTTGTGGTTATATTTGAAGGAATGGACAAGATATAAAGGATCTACAAATATGAACTATCGAGGAAATCTACCAACCTTCAAGGATACAACAGGTAATCCTCTTTCTTATCCCCCTTCTCAAACTCCATGAAAGTAAGATTAATCTTGGAAAATTGTAATAATTGCTTGCAATATGTTTTCTATGGACCTCACCTACCCATAGGAAAGGAAGGGTAATCCTTATCTAGTGCTTCTAAACACCCATCTAGCAATGTGTATGCTTCATGGAATGTTTATAGAAAATAGTGAGGGGTGACCACCATGGGGATGGATTTAAGGACATAGGCCCTATAAAATCTAAGCACATCAGATCTATGAAACAAAGACAATAATTACTAGAGATGCATGTGGCACATAATATGTCAAAACACTAATGAAAAAAGATTCCAGTAGTTCATGCATTATCATTAACTCAGAAGATTATTACAATGTGTAACGATGGCTATAATAAGCCAAGCAATTTGAATTCCAGAGAGGTCATTCAAATTGAATGCATGAGAGTGGATTAATTGGTAGTTAACACCACTCGGCACATCAGTTAACCACTTAACTACTATGTAACTGACTGTAACAGTCTCTGAAACTATCTAACTAAGTCTAACTAAATCTAGAACTCAATTGAATTCCCAAAAATAGTGGAGGGCACCTTTTTGTCTGCAGTTAACTGAATAGTAGGTGAAAATAACACCAGATGAAGTCAAAAAGTGTAGTAGGGCACCTCTTTGTATCTAGAGGTTGAATATAATAATAGAAGTTCTTAGTTAGACTGAGTAGACCGCTTTAGTCATGAAAAACACCTCAATAGGCTCCCTCAATGATGGAGGAGGCCCAATTAACTGATATTAATGGCCCTGTTGACTCCCCGAATGTAGGAGGAGGACCAGTTCACTGAAACTGATGATCTACTGATGATGTGTGCACATAATTGAGTCAAAATACTTAGGATAAGTGGAAAATTAAGCTGTGAAGCTCAATTAAATGATGTGTGGTTGGAAAATGCTCCAACACCCCCCTTAAGCTAATCTCATGTGGAGGAGTAAAATAAAAATAATAAAAGGGCCTCGACAACAAAGGCCCTAGGTCACCTAGTACATAAATATTCCTAAAAATGCTCAAAAAATCTATGTGAGGAAAGAGGGGAAAACCCAGTGGGAAAGAAAACACTGCCTCAAAATGAAAAGTGAAGGATCTAATCTATCCTCACCATAGTAGAACTCAACCCCAATAGTGAACGAAGGTAAGAGAACTTCTTCTCAGTGAAGCTCTTGGTGAAGGTATCTGCAATTTTCTCTTCTGTAGGGAAATATTGCAGTACAATGGTTATGTCATGCACAAGATCTCGGATGTAGTGCATGTGGATCTCAATATGCTTGATGCTCTGTATCTGAACCGGAACTGTCAAGATATTGATAGCACTCTGATTGTCACAAAATATGACAGTAGAAGTGGTGCTACCTATATCAAACTATGGTATAATACCCTACAACCAAACTTCCTGAATGCAAGCATTGACTACTCCTCGATACTCTGCCTCTGCTGAAGATAAGACAATGGAGGCTTGCTTTTTTCTTGAACAAAAAATAGGCCCTGTTCCAATCATGAAAAAAAATCTATAAGTGGACTTCTGATCAATGATATCACCCGCCCAATCTGAATCAATGAATCCAACCAAGTCAAGATCGGAATCTGCAGCATAGTGTATGCCAAAATGTCACGTACCTTACACATAGTGCAAAATCCTTTTGGCTGCCTTCTAGTGAATCTCATGGGGCTTCTTCATGTACCTTGACACAACACTCACGTCTTAATAAATATCAGTCCTAGATCCTTTCAGATACAAAATACTACCAATCAACTGTCTATATAGTGCAGAATCCACCAACGGTGTAAAATCACCATCCTCAAGACTGATTTCTAAGAGGAATGGGAATGTTGTCGCTTTATATTATGCCATATTGAACTTATTTAGAAGGTTCAAAGCATATTTTTATTGATAGATCATAGTCCTATAAAAATTATGATTGATCTCAAGACAAAGAAACTGCCTCAACAGGCCTAAATCACTCATATCGAATGCTTGGTGTGAAGCGATTTTTATAATGTCGATCGAAGCAAGACTGCTTCCGGTAATCAATAGGTCATCAACATAGAGGAAAATTATCATCAAATTACCTTCATTCTTTTGTAGATACATATTTGGATCTTATTTTCATCTCACAAAATTTTGCGACAGAAAAAAGGAATCCATCTTTGCATACCAAGCTCTTGGGGCTTGTTTTAAACCATACAAGGATTTCCTTAATATGAAAAAAAGTGTCGTATATGATATGTAACTTTCAGGATGCATCATTTAAATATATTCCTAAATATATCCATGAATAAATTCACTCTTCACATCCTTTTGGTGCACTTCCCAGTGCTTGGACGTGGAAATTGCCAAAACTAGGGGATTGAATCCATTTTTGCAACCAGTGCAAAATTTTCTGTGTAGTCCACACCATGAACTTGTGAGAAACCATTTTCCACCAACATAGCTTTGTATTTTCAAGTTGAACCATTAGCAACAACCTTGGTTTGGTAGACCCATTTTCATTGAACCAATTTCCTCCCAGGTGGAAGAGAAACTAGCTTCCATGTTGCATTTTTCTGAAGAGAATTGTACTCTTCATCCATGGCGGTTTTCCATATCAGATATTGATGGGAATGGTAGTATGATTTAGGATTTGAAACAATCATAAAAAAACATTCTTCAGACAACAATGGATCAAAATATGAAAAATACTCACCTGCTCTTTGAAAGTTTGCTCGGGTTCTTCTTGGATCGACAGGATTTCCAATCTTAGAACCAGTAGATGTGAGAGTCTTTTCTACCCACTTTGGAAACTGAGGGGGATCATCTAGATTTGAATCCGAAACTGATATTTCATGTTCATTAATATATAATAAAATATCAAAAATATCATAACACAAACTTTCATTATCTTCTTCTCAATATTCTTCTGGGAGAGGAAGCAATTTGGCAGTTTCTTCCTCTACTAGTTGTAGATCATGAAGCGCTTCTTCAAATTGGACACTTCGCTCGATGAATATATTTTTGGATATGATATCCATTAGTTTTTATCCTTTGGATTCTTCAGCATATCCAATGAGGATTCACTCAATACTTTGTGGTTCCAAATATTTTCTCTTCTCAATCGAAATTCTAGAGCATGTAGTGGAGCCAAAAACCTCGAGATGTGACACATCATGCTTCTAATCAGTGTAGGATTCGAAAGGAATTGTACCTTTGATGGATGAGTGTGGAATATGTTCCAAATGTATGCAGAAAAATTCATGGCCTTATCCCAAATATTTGAAGCCAAACCTTTCGACTCAAGCATACAAGTAGCCATCTCTTTCAATGCTTGGTTTTTCCTCTCCGCTACACCATTCTGCCGAGGTGTGTAAGGGACTTTGTGTAGGATTTGGATTCCATTTTTTGCACAAAGTTGCAGAAGCTATGATTTGATATACTCCCCACCAATATCAGATATGAGAGCTTTTAGCTTTCTCCCAGTAGCAGTCTCAACAGAAGCCTTGTAATTCTTGAACCTTTCAAGCACTTCCGATTTGTTCTTGAGAATGTAGACCCATGTGAATCTGGAGAAGTCATCAATGAATGTCAGGACATACCTTGATCCATTCATGGAGGGATTTGTTAAAGGAACACTGATATCACTATGAATCATCCCCAAAATACAAGAAGCTCTGCTATTTTTTCCTTGATCGAACTTGTGCTTAGGATGATTTCCAATGATGCAACCCTTTCATATCCCTTTTGAGGATTTGATGTTCAGAAGGCATTCAAACATGGAATTATTTTGTAGCAACTACAAATATTTATAATTTAGGAGTCCAAACCTCTCATTCTATAGCCGGATAACCTCATTTCCATGAGTCAGAAGGGAACTTGGCTTTGAATGTGGAAAAAAGTTGGAAAACTCATATGTTTGTGCAGCATGATTTGCATTGCCTACTGTAATGAGCTTTCTAGTGGAAATATCATAAATTTCAACATCACTAGGTCTAAATACAACCTTCTTGGGAGAACCAATGTGTGTTATCTGATACACATAAAGTAGGTTTGAAGCAAGAGAAGGAACATAGAGAACATTGTGAAAACTGCCATGTTCTAAATCAATAGTACCTTTTCCTTTCGAAGAAATTTGTGAATGATCTCCCATGTGGATAGAGATGCAGTTGTTGGATTCTAATGATGAGAAGGAGTCTTTTCTTTCAACCATGTGATTCAAATCTCCTGAATCTTTGAGAAGAGTTGTAGAATTCGAAATATTTTCCATGAGTGCATGACCTCTTTTTGCATGATCATTATTGTCCTTTTTCCTTGCGCCATATGGAAGAGTTATGTTGTTTTTCTCCAAGAGAAGGGACATCTAATGAATAGTTTTCTTCATGGATGAGATTTCTAGATGAAATCCCCTACAACAGTAAGAACACTTTGTCTTCTCCTTTCCCTTTTGCTTATGTTTTCTTGACTGCTTGGTCTTCTCCTTTTGCTTGGAATGATCAAACTTGGTCTTCTCTTTCTTTTGCTTTCCTATATCATTTGTAGATTTGGGTTCTCCAACAAATAGGGCTTGATATTTAGAGGTTTTTATGGACCCCATATCAACAAGCTTGTCATGGTTTTTTTTAAGGACTCAAAGAATGCATTCAAGGTAAGCATATTCCAATTCAGAATGGTGAGTTTTCCTTAATGGAAGGTAGAGACAAACACTAAATAATCTGATCCTAGCTTCGTAAAGATAGAAATAATCAATTGCTAATATTTCTTCTCAACACCACATGGCTTCAACTGAAGCACCAGATGCTTGAACTTGGTGAAGAACTCATTGATGGTCTCAAAATTCTCAATATTTAGGGAAATCAGTTCATTATCCAACTGATAAGCCCTCATCTCATCCTACTTGCCAAAGAGTTTGGAAAGTTGTTCCCATACTTATGTAGGATTCCTCAATCCGCTGAGATGGAAAATAAGATCTTTTGAAATATTGAGACATAAGAAACCATACGATTCATCAATCTTATTGAATAATTTGGACTTCTCTATGGCTGAATTTGGCTCGGGTTTTGTTCCCATAATAACTCTGAAGAGTCCCTTGGAGCACAATACAATCTCTATGTCATCCTTCCATTGATGATAGTTGAAAGGAGTAAGGATATATTTAGAGGAAGAGTCCAGTTATCCTATAGAGAATGCAATAGGAGACTGTGAGAAACCTACACTAACAAAAAAAAAAATTAGGAATAAAAACTACACTTTTCAAGTTGCATCACACCTGTCATAGACTATCATGCAAGATTGAAAATTCGAATGCACAATATCTAGGAATTATGTGGAAAAATTTCAGCTTCTGGTGCAGTGTTGGAATATTTTGAGCAAACTTGCTCAATCTTCATATGAAGAAATCTGAAGAAGGGTTTCCTTGTCCTTCCATGGCTCTGATACCATGTAAAATCTAAGCACAACATATCTATGAAACAAAGAAAACAATTACTAGAGATGCATGCAACAAATAATATGCCAAAACACTGATGCAAAAGGTTTGCAGTAGTTCATGCATTATCATAAGCTTAGAAGATTATTACAATGTGTAACAATGGATACAATAAGCCAAGCAATTCAAATTCCAAAGAGGTCATTCGAATTGAATGCATGAGAGTGGCTTACTTGGCAATTAACACCAATCAATGCATCATTTAACCACTTAAATACTATGTAATTGACTCTAATAGTCTCTCAAACTATCTAACTGAGTCTAGCTGAATCCAAAACTCGACTGAATGCCCAAAAATAGGGGAGGGCACCTTTTTGTTTGTAGTTAACTTAATAGTAGGTGAAAATAACACCAGCTGAAGTCAACTAGTGTAGTAGGGTACTTTTCTGTCTCTAATTGGCTAAATACAATAATAAAGGTTGTCAGTTAGACTGAGTAGAGTGCTTTATTCATGAAAAACACCTCAGTAGGATACCTGAATGATGGAGGAGGCCCAATTAACTGATATTAATGGCCGAGTTGACTCCCCAAATGTAGGAGGAGGCCCAATTCACTGCAACTGATGATCTACTGATAATGTGAGCACATAATTGAGTCAAAATACTTAGGATAAGTGGCAAATTAAGCTGTGAATCTCAAATAAATTATGTGTGGTTGGAAAATGCTCCAACAGGCCCATAAGGGTTGGTTGTATTTCCTTGGTGTTAATCGGACCCAATAGTTCCATCACCAATGTTTGAGGTAACATGTGTGGTTTTATCAAGAGATAAATGTTGAGGGAAATTAACGATGATGGTCTATAAATACCTTGACTAGGAAAGGATTAGATCAAATTGTTGAGCTTTGAGGATAACCTCATCTTTATCTTTGGGCATTGTGGTTGTGATTTCCTTGGAAATCATTGGGAGAAATGATTTAAGGAAAATGTTTAACGGGAACTTAGGATCTATTTTAATTTTACACAATGCTTATTATCGACACCATTCATGGATGTGATCCACAATCTCTCAAGATATGATTTTCCTATAATATGAATTTCTTGAGTCAAAAGTCATGAAAAATATGGAGAAACAAATAAGTGAAGAATATGGTGGAAATGGATTTGAAGTTTTCATCCATTCCTATGAATCTAATCTATGAAAGTGTGAATCTATTTTATGAAAGCATGAATCTAATCTAGGAAAGCATGAATCTATACTATGAAAGCATGAATCTATTTTATGAAATCATGAATCTATTATATGAAAGGATGAATCTAATTTATGAAAGCATGAATCTATTTTATGAAAGCATGCATCTAATCTATGAAAGCATGTAAAATTAATCTAATTAAATAATGTAAATTTATCTAACTACTTTAATTTTGTAAGAAACTAATACACAACAATATGAAATAACTAATCTATTTGTAAGAAAAACGATTATGCAAGATGTTACAGAGAAAAATTCCTATGGCTTGGGGTAGACCACAACAGACAACCTACTACCAGAAAATGACTAAATTCCTAATGCAATGCTATATAAATGGCAATGCTAAGATAATAGAGAATATAACCAACCTCGAACTGGACGTTCGATGTAGATCCTCGTTGAAGCTTTAAATCTATGCACTTCAACCTGCAAATTAGTCTTGACAGCCAATACACAACAAGTGCATATAATATATGAAAGACATTAACATCATCAATAGCAATGGTCCATGATATCATAAGTAAATGCAACCCAATGTAATATAAACAACATTCACAACATTAATGGACGAGAATATGAGTATTTCTATTAATGAATAACAAGAAGTACAATGTGATACGATCTCTTGATGGCAACCAATCTGAACCAAGAACTGGGTGTCTCCACTTGTGCCTCCACCACTTCAATCCTCCATGTAATGGAAAACTCAAACTAGGATAGGAGTTTGGTAGGTGAACATAAGGAGTTCACAACAAAAAGGATCAATGAGTGTAGATTCAAGTGATGAAAAAAACTGACTAGAGTTATCTTGCTCTCTCTTTCTCCTCCCTTCCATATGCCATAAGTGCTCAATATATAGCCTTCCAAAGGTAAGTGAAATGACACATTGAGACGTTTCGGGGAAAATGGAGGGCCAAAGGTCACCCTAAGACCGCTTTTTGGGAGCAAAAAGTAATTTTCGGCGTAGATTGCGGGTATGGGCGCCGCTTCATCGTTCTTTGCTCTTTGTCCTTCGCCTTCAATGCTTTGGTCCGTTGCTCTTCCTTGGTTAGAGCAGCCATAAGTTCTATATTTAGCCTTAATGAGGGTAGTTGAGCCCTCTATTCCGTCGCTTCATTTATTGTGGTAGCTGAGCTTTCTACTCGGCCACATTCACTCTCCTTTGACATGTGCGCGCGAGCTCCGAGATTTCCGGCCCGTAATCTGCGCTGAGCTCGTCCATCTGGCGCCGTACTGCGCACTGTTCGCTTCTGCCCAAAATTGGTGCTTTTACTCAAAATTAGTACTTTCCCTTCCACGCTTGTGCTTTTTCCTCAAAATTTGCAGCCTTACTATAGCTGCGGCCTATGTTCCAACAATGAGGTTACCTAGTTACTTAGAAAAATTTAGATTTAATACTCTTATATTGTTTATTTTTTTATGATAGATGTATTAGTGAGAATACATGCTTTTGATGATAGATGTATTAGTGATAATACATGCTTTTGATGACAGATGTATTAGTGAAAATACATGATTTTGATGATAGATGTATTAGTGAGAATACATGCTTTTGATGATAGATGTATTAGTGAAAATACATGCTTTTGATGATAGATGTATTAGTGAGAATACATGCTTTTGATGATAGATGTATTAGTGAGAATACATGTTTTGATGATATATGTATCGATGCTATTGATGAGGATACATGTTTCGATTTACATGTCTTGATGATGAGGTTACATGATGCCTTGATGTATTGATACATGTTTGTACTTGTATGGATGAAGATACTTGTACCCATAGTGATGAGAGGATTGCATCATCCATGGAATTTAGTCCTAAAGTGATCCGCAGACAAGATGTCTCCGAGAACAAAAGCCTGAATGAACAGGTAAGGGGATTGGATCGTCCTCGGATTGTGGTCCTTTGAATTGAGCCATAGACATGAGGTCTCCGATAATTGAATGATAGGACTGGATCGTCCCTGGACCTCGGTTCAAAAGGTACACGATAGGACTGGATCGTCCCTGGACCTCGGTTCAAAAGGTACATGATAGGACTGGATCGTCCCTGGACTTCGGTTCAAAAGGTACATGATAGGACTGGATCATCCCTGGACTTCGGTTCAAAAGGTACACGATAGGACTGGATCGTCCCTGGACCTCGGTTCAAAAGGTACATGATAGAACTGGATCATCCTTGGACCTCGGTTCAAAATATATGTGACAAATCCTAGAATTGTTCTAGGTTACATCCAGCATGAAAAAGGGTTGGCTCTGTAGATGTGATACATCCAGCATGAAAAAGGGCTGGCTGTGTAGATGTGATACATCCAGCATGAAAAAGGGCTGGCTCTGTAGATGTGATGCATCCATCATGAAAAAGGGCTGGCTCTATAGATGTGATACATCCAGCATGAAAAAGTGCTAGCTCTGTAGATGTGATACATCCAGTATGAAAAAGGACTGACTCTGTGGAAGTAAATCCTAGATCTGATCTAGGTCACATCCAGTATGAAAAAGGACTGGCACTGTGGTTGGGATTGCATCATCCCTAGACATGGATTCGTCTTAAATGAATCATAGACTACATCGTCCCTAGACATGAGACTTGTCTTAAAGTAATAAGGATTGATCATCCTAGAACTTGATCTGGATTGCATCATCCATGGACCTATATCCTAAAGAGAGCAGGATTGATCATCCTATAATATGATCATGTGATGATGATGCTGATGATTGTGTGATGACGATGCTGATGATCATATGCTGATGATCATGTGATGACGATGCTGATGATCGTGTGATGAGGATGATGATGATCGTATATGCTGATGATCATGTGATGACGATGCTGATGATTGTGTGATGACGATGCTGATGATCGTGTGATGACGATGCTAATGACGATGCTGATGATCGAGTGATATCATCTCTGATGATGTCGATGTTCCAGTAACCAGTTGAGTTACTGATGATGATGAATTGAAGAAAGCTTTCGATGATTTATAGATGTATCATGTATGATCTAATCAATGATTCCTTGCTCCTGCAGATGTTGTTATAATATCCTTCTCGTTAAGGGGGAGTGTTGAATATTGTAACTTCTAAGAATATTATATTTGTACATTATTTATTCCGGAGATGTTCCATTCCTCCGAGGTGATTCTATTATGTATCCGGAGATGTTTATACCCCCGAGGAGTTGTGGTAACTAGGGTTATTAGACCCACCATGTGGGGGTCGGCCCTGAGGTTATGTTTTAGGGGTTATTAGACTTCTCCAGGAGAGGTCGACCCCATTAGGTATTTTTGGTGGTCGGGAGTTAGTATAAATAGAGGAGGTGAACTCCTCATTAGACACACTTGCTCACTTGAGAAAAGTAGCGCCCTTGTTTGGGAGATCTGCTAAGGAGGTGAAGAAGGAGGGAGTACATCTTGTATTTTGGTTGATCATCTTATTGAGGAAAGCTTTACTGGGTTTTCTACCCCATGAGGGTTTCCCAGGGTAAATTCTGTGTCTATCTTGTGATTATGCTTCTTTCAGTGATCTTGCTAGTCTATTTGGTTTAAACTTAACATAAGATCGTGACATGCCGCTTCCACCAGGAGGAGCGTTTGGAGACATCGGTGAGTTACTCTTTTTATGTTTTTTTTGTATTAATTTTTTAGGGATTTTTTATTATATATGTATTTAAAAAATATTTTTGGGGGTAGTATCACATATTAATATTTCACTATTTGCTCGCAGACAAGGGTGCAATAAGACCACAGTGCTTCCCAAGACATCGTCGACGGGGTAGGGGTGGTGAAGTAGTGGGTGCTGCAGTAGAGCATAAACTAGATACTATGCAGCTCAACCTATCACGGATGACCAACATGGTACCTTTGATAGAGGTAGCACCGCTACCAGAGGATACGCAGTGCCATGTTCTGGGGGTACCGAGCAACTGGGTGCGACTACTGTAGCGTATAGCTAATGCATTACATTACTATTATTAGACGCATACTGATGAGGCGGCAGCGAGGCCTCCTCATAGGGCTTAAACATCTCAGAGTCCCATTTTTGTATCGATATATATATTTTTGAGGGCTACGAGCTCCAGTTTTGTATTATGACACTGCCATTTTTAGACATATTATTTATACAATAGTAACTATACAATAGTATACAAAAGCAACTATACAATTTATGCGATAGTATTATTTATACAGAAGCAACTATACAATAGTATACAAAAGTATTAGCTTGAAATAGAAGTTAAAGCGTAATACCGCTTAAGGTAGAGCCCATTTCTAGGCTCATTCAAGACATTCCCTTCATAATATTCTAATTCTATAGGCTCCTTTTTTCAAGGACACACCTCACGATGTAAGGACTGTGCCACATGGCATTAAACTTACCTGCCCCCAGGGGTTCTTTAGCCTGGTCATATAAAAGGACCAAGTCACCTTCAGAATATTGCCGGAGATGGACAGAACTATTGTACTAATCCTTGAAATGACATTTATTGGCATCTATAGCCACGGTGGCATATCAATGGTGCTCATCAAGCTGCTCAAGGTGGATTAAACATTGCTCAATACCCGATGTATCAGGGAGGAGCTCTATGGATATTTTTAGCAAAGGGATTTCACATTCAATCGGAAAAATAGACTCCACACCATGTACTAGCTGAAACAGTGAGAATCCGGTGGCAGTCTTGACTGTGGTTCAATATGCCCACAAAGCAAGATATAACATAATATGCCAGTTGTTCTTGCTTTGTTGGATGGTATGTTGGAGAATGGAATTTAAATACTTATGGACTGCTTCAACCTAACCATTCGCTTGGGGATAGTAAGAAGATGAGTGTTCTTGATGAAACCCAAGCTTGAGTGACAAATCCTCCATGATTTTGTTCTGAATGTGACTGCCATGGTCAGTGACAATCTCTTTCGGAATACTGAACCGAGTAATAATTTGATTGAATGCGAAATGGGCTACTGTAGCACCATCGGCTTTTACGGTGGGCATGGCCTCAGCGCATTTGGAAAAGTATTCCACGGCCACTATGATATGGTGATGCCCCCTAGCCAAAGCTTGTTTGCAATCCATGAAATCCACCCCCCACTTGGTGAAGCGACCGATGGTGATGACCCGATGAAGGCGTGCTGGATGCGAGTGTATATTCTGAGAAAACACCTGGAAAGGGTGACATCTTGTCATAGCGTTCACGCAATCTTTAAAGATGAAAGGCCAAAATTAACTAGCTCGCATAATACATTGGGCTATAGCAAGCCCGAATAAGTGATCGCCACACACCCCAGCATGGAAATCATTAAGCACACGCTCCGCTTCTTCATGAGTCAAGCAATGACGTATAATAGAATCCTTTCCTCGATGATACAAAGTGTTTCCGATGATAGTATAATCTTTAGCATGGTGTTCCACACGCCGTCGCTCACCCCGTGAATAATGCGAAGGAAACTTCAAAGTTTGGAGATATACAATGATATCCCCATACCAAGGGTCCTTTGACGAGATAAGAAATACGTGTTCATCCACAAAGGAATCTTCATGGAAAAAATCCTCATCATGTCGCGAGAGGTCCAACATAAGCTCAGCAAAAACCAAGGATTTCATCGACTTCGTTGAAGCAAAATTGAGATCAAACTCTTGAAGGATCACAATCCATTTATTGTACTTCCCCCCTATAAGATGTCATGATAGAACGAATTGAAACGGATTGATATGCGCTATGACTGTGGTATTCCTAAGCATAATATAGTGCTGTAACCCTTGGACTGCATGAACAGTCACAAGTGCCAACTTTTCCATGTGAGTATATCTTAGCTCAGCGTCTACTAGATTTCGACTAAGATAATAGATCACATGCTCCACGAGCACATCATCAACCTGAACTAAAACCATGCCAATTGTCTCTTGAGACGCAACCACATAAAGTATAAAATCTCTTGCAAATTCGGGTGGACTAAGCAAAGGGGATGATACCAAAGCTTTCTTAAGAGCATCAAAGTACTGCTGGGCTCGCTCATCCCAGATAAACGATGTGTCTTTCTTCAACAAGTGCGAGAAACCTTTGGTAAGAATAGCATAATTCACTACAAAGTGACGTAAAAAAGTAGCTCTCCCTTGTAGGCTCTGAAGTTGTAACAAGTTGCGCGGTGGAGGAAACCGAAGTATTGCCTCAACTTTAAGAGGATCGACTGTTATACCCTCTTTCGAAAATATGAATCCTAGAAGGTGATCTGTCCTCACAACAAAGATGTATTTATTGGGATTCAATCGAATTTTGTAGTGTATACATCATTCGAGAATCAAATGGAGGTGCTTGGGGTGGTCGAATCTCTTGCGAGAGTGGCCAGCAAGATCATCAAATAAAACCTCCATTATACCTTTAATGTCGTAAAAGGCATAGGTCATGGCACGCTGAAATGTAGCTCTAGTGTTTTTAAGGGCAAAGGGCATTTTCCGGTACACAAATGTACCCCAAGGACAAATGAAAGCAGTCTTATGTTGGTCATCGGGTTTGATCTGAATCTGGTTATACCCTGAAAAGCCGTCTATGAGTGAAAAAACTTCGCTTCCCGCACAAGCATCCAAGATCTGATCTATGAATGGAGTGGGGAAATTGTCTTTCGGACATGCACGGTTCAAGTCTCTAAAATCAGTGCATACACAGGTCGTTCCCTGCTTCTTATCCACAGGAACAGGGTTTGACACCCATTCTGTAAGGGGAATGTGGTAGATAAACCAGCCTTGAGCAGTTTCTCCACCTCTGCCTTGATAGTGGTTGCCTTCCTAGGGTTAACAGCACGAAGACGTTGTCAAACCGGTTTAGCATGAGGATATGTTCTAATCTCGTGTTCGAAAATACTGGGGTCTATTCCTGGCATCTCCTCATATGACTAGGCGAAAGATTCCTGAAGTTCTGTAAACAATTCGGTGTAAATGGAAACCTCCTCAAAAGAGCAATCATCACCGATGTAAACGTTCTCAATATTTCTTGGAGTGCGAGAGATATTGATCGGTATAGTCGGGGAGATAGTAGCCATGTTCCCCTCCGTGTAAATCCCATGTGAAACCAAAGGATCCATAGGGTGACCAACCATCTTGGCAAGAGTCGTCCTAAACTCTTCTTGCTCGGAGAGATCGAGGTTTGGAATAAAATAAGAGCAATGATGCACGTCCTGCCAAGGTCTCTCACTACCACACAAAGCTTGCAAGGGAATTTCACCTTATGCCTAGGTTTACGGTCCCCACCATCATTTCCGCCTTCGTGAGGAGGGTTGGCATTCTCTTTTCGAGGATTATTGCAATTACTATTATTTTTCCCATTGTTTCCACCATTATGGTTATTTCTCCCCTTCTTCTTACCACCAGGTTGTTGGTTACCCATGGGTTCGTCGATTGCATAGCATGTACATCGGACGATGGGGTGGAAGTGGACAAGGTGTGAACCTGTCTGCGAGTAGATTGGTTGCGACAAATTTTGCATTTGATTAGCAACCAAATCTACAGGTCGAGTACTTGGGCATCCCACAATGCCATCAGCATGTGGTCCAGGAATTGACTTGGGCTCATGTCGTGTTCACGGTGCGTCAAGAATAATGTCGTGCAAGATGCCAGATTGAGAATATAGTAAATCTAGCTACTTGACTTTTAAGATGGCTTGATCCTTAGTCACAATTCCGGACATCGAAACATCCTTAGCAATATATGGAAGTAAATACTTGAGATACCATTCCAACATAAACTCTGGAGGAATGTTGGCTTTCACTAACCTCTTCCGTCGATGCCACTCTTGAACGTGGTCAGAAATGTGTGTGGCCTTATTCTGGAGGAAGGTAGACAAAAGTTCAGTACCAGTATTGTATCGAACCGACAACTGGAAATGATCCAAGAAAACCAAAGCTATCTCATTGAAACCCCTATAAGTGCTCCCAGGCAGCTCGACATACCACTTAGCAAGTTCCCCCGTGAGGGTGCGTTGAAATAGTCTCAAATGAACGGAATCGTAATTCAACGAGTTGGATGAGCACCAAAGGCGAAAGGTTGTGACATGGTCACCCGGATCCTCACCACTCATCCCCTCAAAATTGGGAATGTCTGAAGGGAGCTTGGTAGAAACTATAGGCCAATTAGGATCGTGACACACCGAATCATTCATGAGCTTCAAAAGATCCGTAAGATTCAATCGTGCAAAGAACGGGAGCTATGGCTGGAAAGCTTGATTATAAGCTCCCATAAAAGGTTGATAATAAGGACCCGAAGGATAAGATGGACCATAAGCTTGACCATGACCATTAAAATGTTGATTATACGGACCTAACAGACCATAAGATTAACCATGGCCATAAGTTTGATAACCTCCTCCAACCTGACCCGTGTGAGAGTAAGCAGGTATATATGCATTTTGAGCACCGTATTGAGGTGTGTTGTAATGAGAGCCAACACCAACTATATTATAGTAAGGGTTACCACCATAATTTTGGGGCATATAAGTATTATTCATAGAGGGAACCATGTTGTAATGATCATGATTATAAAGTTTGTTCCCACCCCCTATGTAAGCATTATTAGTAGCATGACCAGTTGTGTGGTGACCATAAGTATGAGATGTATTCCCAACCCCAACATTGGCATTACTAGTAGCAGGAATGGTGTTGTTGTGACCATGAGTATAAGGTATATTCCCACCTCCTACATTAGCATTACTAGTAGCAGTAGCAGATGTAAAAGTATATGGTATGTTTCCACCCCCATTATCAGGAGGGATGTTAACATTCATGAATGTAGTCCTCGGTTGATTGGTAGAGGCATGTGTATTGTATTGTGAATGGCGAGTTGTATTGCGAACAGTGTTCCTCTTAGGATGGGTAGTCCTAGGAGGTGGCCTTCCACCAGCATTTGCATTGTTAGGAGGGATGTGACCGGTCCCCATGCTATGTGTGTGAGTGGAAAATGTGGTGCCCCTGGCGAGGGTATTTCCCCCAGTGGGTGCAATGTTGCTAACACCATGACTAGTTCCATCATGACTACCAAATATAGTAGAAGGATCAAGTGTGTTGTAATTAGGCATACCAAAAGAGAACGGGGTAGCATTGGTCATGGGGCATGTGTTATCATGTAACTCAGGAATCCCATATCGAAAATCATGTGGATTCAAAGGATCGAATGGGTCGTCCTCGGGTGGATACGGACCAAAAAAACTAGGTTGGGTCTTGGGTGGATCCAGACCAATCAAACTAGGTTGGGTCTTAGGTGGATCACGCCCCCACGCCTCTCTAGGAGTAGGGTGTTTGAAGTGTGTTTGAATCTACCTGATGGAGTCGTAGGGATTTCTCCGATGCCTGAATGTGCAGTCATGAAGTCAGTACACTAGGTTTTTTCGACCCAAAATATGACGGCCACAAAGTCATATTTTCTACATCTTGTGGTAGACTATCCGACATTCTCATTATTTTTTTAACATCGGTCCAATTTCGGATTAAAACAGACATCTTGGACATCATCGGTTATTCGACCCCACTGGACGTCGGACAACCAACTCCAATCACCACTGAAAATGTCTTGGATCCAACCTCTTTTTGCCGTCGGATCTATGGCATACTTGTCGATTTTATTCACTACTGCTGTCGGATAACCACTCCACTCAAAACTGATAATGGCGGTGCACCAACATCTTTTGACATCATATCTATGGCAAGGTCATCGGTTATGTGCACTATGGAGGTTGAAAAACCAACGGCCATCCCACTTGAAAATGGCTAAGCACCGACATCGTTTGCCGTCAGATATATGGCAATGTCATCAGTTTTTTGCACTATGGAGGTCAAAAAACCGATGCCCATCCCACTTGAAAATGGCTGAGCACCGACGTTGTTTGCCGTTGGATCTATGGAAAAGTCGTCGGTTGTATTTGATATGGCCGTCGATTATCCGACACCTTTGGGAAATTAAAAAAAAAACAATATTGTTTGGAAGTGTATGTTGCTATATTTTCAAGTAAAGGTGTAGAAGAATTGATTGTAGCAAAATACAATAAGGAAAAGATTGGGGGTAAAGGTCAAGCTTGTACAAGAAACTCAATAAACAATGGAAAAGTTGTAATGGATATATGTTGCAGTAGTGAGTGGTTTTGTTGTAGAAGATGACACTATATAAGAGAGTGGTGTTACAATGGTGGAGTTGCAAGGAGATGATATTTAGTTAGATGTAGTAGTGGAAGATGCAAATGTGAATGTCTTATTCCCATAATGTGTAGTGTGTTGATATCATTGCAGATGAATTTGAAACTGCAATGAAAGAAAACAGAGTGGATAAAACCAAAGTAAAAATATTGCAGTTGTATCACTACAGAGCAGTTGTATCATAAGAGTTTATGGAAAAGAGTGGATATGAAGTAAAGCAACATTATGTTGAATATCATTGCAATAGAGGAGTTCTTGCGTTAAAAAAAAAAATTAAAATGAGGAGATGATTGAGAAGTCCAAGCATTTGTGGAGTTTGTTGATTGAAAATGCTAATGTTGTAGAAGAGGTCGGATGGAGAGGCAATAATCACGATTCAAAAAACAATGAGAGAGAGAGAGATATTTGAGGGAGTATGGGATGATGATGCATGCTTACCTTTTATGAATTTACTTGACAGAACCTTGTTGAAGTTTGAAGTAGCATAAGGGGGGGCATTTTAGCATGAAAAAACCAACAGCAAAATGTTGATGTAGATGGCAAGGTACAGGGATAATTTACAAGACACAATATCAAGATCAGTTAATAGGCAGAGTAGTCTAAGCAAATGAACTTTTGCTTAATTTGCTCAAACTACCCCCCCTATCATATGAACTTGTCCCGCTATATCTAACTAGTCTTACCTTGGTTTCAAGAGGTGACTGTGAAGTTGGACTGTCATAATGCATCGTTTCATATATCTCTGGTTTTCTCAAAACTCTAGAATGAACATAAAGAGGATTTCAACGGTAATATATTCCATATTCAAAACCTATCAAGTGCACTTTTAGGTCAACAATTTTGACGTCTCTGAACTGTGGCAGCTCTATGGCCATGATTTTCACCCTGTAAATTGAAGGATTCCTGGAAACACAAACCACTATGTTATGCGAACTTCTTTCAGGGATTTGTTACATTTGCTTCTAAGATCTTTCATCACTTTGTTACAAGAATATTTTTGACCTAAAAGTACACTTGATAGGTTTGGATGGAACATATTTCCGTGGAAATCTTCTTTACGTTCATTCTCGAGTGACTTGATATTAACAATTCCGATTATCACAAGGCGATACATAATGTTAAAAAAAGAAAATAAAGAAAACACATAAAGGGATATGTAAAGTTGACAAAGGAAAATAAATAAAATCTATAATTTGCATCAAAAGAATAACCGGGTACGAACTAAACTAAGGAGATTCGAACCTGTGACCTATGTCTAGTCCCAAGGCTACCACCTTCAAGCTTGACCTTGTCAATCAATTCCCATCGCCATTTCCTCTCATACGAAGTCCCACAACCATTTGTCTCGACACCTAATACTCTTCATTCATTTTGCATGCATTTCACTATGCAACGGTCTCAGATTTACTGCGTTTTTCCTAAATTAGTGTCTCAATCCAATATGACCCACGCCCACCGTCCAAGGAGTGTTGCCAACGGTCTTGAGTTTCATCCTGGAAACGGTGATGATTTGTAAGGTCTTTCAAGTTTAGCCAGTGATTTTTTTTTTCATTCATGTTATAGATTCATAACACCATCTTATCGATAGACCTTAACCCCAAAAGCAAAATCACATCAACACAGCTGTAACTTAATCTGCCGACCTACGGGCAGCGTGATCACATTAACTTAAGTTTTCTTCAAGATTGACATAAAAATACGACCCCATATGATAAATTCTACCTTCTACATATATTTGACATATCTAAGAACATTCTCATTCTTCATCTAAATATATTTTACATAAGAAGAAGCATCTCATTCCAATACAACTTTCGAGATGTAATTCAACATAAATAAAACATTACATTTCAATTCTATTATTCTATTTAAAATTTTGTGAAATGTAATTTGACATCAATTAACACATATCCTTTCGATTAATTCATTTCCAACTTTTAAAACATAAATAACATAGACGAGGCTATATCGCTCCGACATCTAGATATGATGAATAGTAACGATTAGTCTAAACATATAATTGAAATATCCACAATTTAACTAAGTATAATAAATGGTATTACCTAATTGTCTCTTTATTCTAATATGTAGATTGACATAAAAAGGGAGTCATTCATATCAATTGTTTTTATGTGATGAACCTGCAATAATTAATTAATGCAAATACAAAAGATATCAGAAATAACAGAGCTCATAATCACTTTTATATTGATCGCAGGCCACTTCGAGGGGGCAACCTCCTTTGAGCAAGCTCAATACAATTAACTTCACCCTGCCTTCAATGACCTCAACACACACTTATATACTAAGTCTATGCCCAATACTATGAGTCAAAACCATGGGACATATAATACTATGGGACGACTTACAAAGCATATGCATCCAATACTATGGGTCAATACTATGGGCTAATATAAACTATGGATCAACAAATACTACGGGATGACTTACAAGGCATATGCGTCCAACAACAATATACTAACATAGTAAAGAGAAGGGTTGACATGGGATCCTAACATCCCCTCTCCCTTAGAAAAAGCTTTGTCCTCAAAGCTTTGGTTGGAGAAATTACTGCAAAATATGAAGAAGTAGTTCCCCGGTAGCATCCTCGGGTTGCATTTCGGACGACTAACGCATTTGGAGTGTCAGGGAGGATTGCTTGGAAGGCTATAGATGAAGAAGAACCCCATCAGCTGCACAAAAAATGCGCTCAGAACGGTGTTGATTGGCTTGTTGTTTCAGGCGAATTCTGGCCATGTGAAGATTGTCCTGCAGAATGAGAAGAATCTAATCACGGTTTCGAAGAACCGAGTAAATTTCCTGAACTGGGAAGCTGCTAAGGGTGTATGGAAGAAGAACTAGCGATGTTTGTCCATAGAATGCTTCATATGGTGTCCTTTGAGATGTGGTATTGTACCACCAGAGCGCTGCTCGAAGATCCATAGATATAGTTGGCCAAAGCTGTGTAGGGATGGGCAAGGGTTTGAGCAATCCCGAAAGGAGTGTCGTTTCACCCTAGTTGACCTGGAAAGTATCATACTCAGCCACCATCTGTTGAGTTGTCATTTTCAGTCCCTGCCAAAAGAAGTTACATTTTTCGCGGTCATACATTTTGAAGAACCCAGAGTGCCCTGCTGATGAAGAAGCATGGAGTTCATAGAAGAGATAGCTCTGTTGAACATATTGCAACCAATTTGGAACAAGCAGAGAAAGAGTTGTAAGAGAAACTGGGTCATCAATTGTGCAAGAAGGAGCATCTGCCACCATATTGTCCTTACCCTTCTTGTAAGTGATCGCATAGGGATAACCCATGAGTTGGATAACCCATTTCAGGTGTGTTGGGGAGGAGACCCATTGTTCCAGAAAATTTTCTAGATTCTGGAGATTAGTCTTGATGCAAAAATAATTCCCTAATAGGTATGGCTGCCACTTCTGTACTGCATGCAAAATAGCCATTAGTTCCTGTTAAGAGGTAGATGCGACTAAATTCTTACTAGATAGGTCTCTTGAAGTCAGAAAGCTCATTAGTTTAGCAAAGACACCTACATATCTATCCAAGGAAGTAGTGGAGACCGTTGATGGGTGCATCTGAAGGGAATGGAGTTGAGCGATGATACCATGTGAATTTTTCTTAAGTATTTTTTCCAGGCGATGTGAACTGATGATGCAGAGAGACCCTGGTTGTAAGCCCATTAATTTGTGTTGTGCCCCATTTACTGAAAACTGCATCCAAAGTTCCAAAAAATCCCATAAGATGGGGCCAAGTGTGCGTAACTATTGAATGCCCAAAACTACATCACATCCACCTAAGGACAAGGCAAACATGTCAGAGCGCAGGTTATAATCTTCCATAGAGTTATGCACATTGTGACACTACCCCCTTGCAAGGTAAGGTGCCCCCATTGGCAACCATGACTTCAAAGTTGGAACAAGGATGGACAAAACAATCAACCTGTTTGGAAATCCGAGGGTCAATGAAGTTATGAGTTCTACCAGAATCAAAGAGTATGGTAAGAGGGAGCTTCTTGAAGTATCCCTTGGATCGCATTGTTTGTGGGGTGGTGACATCGGTTACAGCATGGAGAGAGAGCTTGGGTGGGTCGTCCTGAGATGGTGTGTCAATAGGCGGGTGTTGAATGTCGACCTGATCATCTACTGTATCTGGAGCTTCTTCATCAAGTTCTGAGGCAGGCGAAGAATCCACATCCAAGAGGTAGAGCTTTTGTTGAACACATCTATGTCGCCGAGTGAATTTTTCATCACAATTATAACAAAGCCCTTTTTCTCGGCGTGCCTACATCTCTGTTTCAAAAAAATGCTTGATAGGAGTTGGTTGCGGGGCAGGCATGATGGGAGGTCGTTGGGAACCCATATTTCTGAAGGGAACAAAGGTGGGTTTGAAGCGTTGTTGAGCTACGATCTTGTCCTCTGCCAACTTAGCCAACCCTAGGACTTCCATCATTGTGTTGGGATAGAACATTTTGACCTCTGAGTGAATTTCATCCTTGAGACCACTAATAAAACAACTCCTATAGAATTCATCAGACAATACTTCTATGTGATTGGCCAGTTTCTCAAATTCTGTCTGATACTCTCTCACTGTCCCAATTTGGTGAAGTTTAGTGAGTGCTCCTATGAAGTCATCAAAAGCACTAGGACCAAAACGTGGCAAAAGTAGTTGGCAAAAATCTGTCCAATTTGGCTTGGGATGAGCTTTGATATACCAACGGTACCATTGAAGGGCTTCTTGTTCCAAATAAAAGGATGCAAGTGGAACTTTCCAGACATCAAAAGTATTATGCAGACTGAAATATTGTTCTGCTCGGTATATCCATCCAGTCAGATCAATACCATTGAAGTGAGGAAAATCAAGCTTCGGCCCGCGAAAATTGCTGGAAGAAGAGAACCCGGTGGCTGCAAAAGATTCTGGCTGTCGGTTATTGTTCATGGTCGAATGTTGAAGATGGAGGCTGAGAAATTTTTCATCCAGATCTTGGAGTTTGGTTTGGATGGATGCAAGTGCTTCCTCCATGATTTTTTTTTTTTTTTTGGAAATGGATAGAAAAACACAAACAAAAGCTTATTTGGTAAAGGAAGATTTGGATTTGGGAAAAACTCGGATGGGTAATTGGGGTTTGACTAGGTTTTGGACACTTTCTAATGGACAGGGAATCAAAAAATGAGGATTTCAGAAGCGGGGTGAAAGAATGAGAAAATTTGGTAGAGAGGGACAAAGAAGCAGAATTAGGAAAGGAGCACGGTGGCAAAATTTGAAAGCATTTGGGTGAAAATTGAAGGAGTTATGGCAAACCCTAAAAATAGACAAATGTGAGATTTCTGGTCTTGGGAAGTGGAATTTGGGATAGGGTCTTCAAGAATGAAATATGCAGAATGGGATTTTTTTTTTTTTAAGAAATGGATCGGCAACAGCGACGCGGAAGGGATCTGCAATAGATGGATCTGCAACAACGTGGAAAGGATTGAAAATGGTTGGATCTGAAACAACAACTGGATCTGGAACGAATTTCAAAATAGATCTGAAACAGCTGGATCTGGAGTGGAAGTGATCGGCAACAATTCAACTGAAAATAGATATGGACACCAGGTATGTTTGGTTTCCTATCGGTTCAGGGGATTCACTTGACCACCAATGTTGTCTGACGGCTTGCGTAGTGGGGCAGTACCCCTCACTCCACGGCTCAAGTAAAACTAATAATCGCTTTGCCACAAACAATAGCTCTTGGTTTACCTCACGGGTGGGAACTAGTCAATCAGGTAGGGGTTGTTGCCCTTTTCGCTGGCAGGTCCTCTCAATGGGATAGCTACTTTGGGGTTCCTGTGGTACTCCTCACAATGAGTTTTAGGGCTTATGCCCAAGTACTTCCCACAGTTAAGCAGATAGGGGTTATCCCTAGATCCAAACTTGCAACAGATGCGAAAAAAAAATTTGGCAGAAGTTCCACCTAATGAGCCCAAGAAAGTGCCCTGATACCAGATGTGATGAACCTGCAATAATTAATTAATGCAAATACACAAGATATAAGAAATAACAGAACTCAGAATCACTTTTATATTGATTGCAGGCCACTTTGAGGGAGAAACCTCCTTTGAGCAAGCTCAATACAATTAACTTCACCCTGCCTTCAATGACCTCAACACACACTTATATACTAAGTCTATGCCCAATACTATGAGTCAAAACCATGGGACATATAATACTACGAGACGAATTACAAAGCATATGCGTCCAATGCTATGGGTCAATACTATGGGCTAATATAAACTATGGATCAACAAATACTACAGGATGACTTACAAAGCATATGCATCCAACAACAATATAGTAACATAGTAAAAAGAAGGGTTGACACGGGTTCCTAACATTTTATACCTAAGGCAATACCCAACCTCGTATAAATTAAATAATAACACTTCATTCTACTTGCCTTCCACCCCTCCCTCATGAGGTATAAACATAATTCTAGTATCAATAAAAAAATTATAAACAAGAATAAAGTAGGTACATGTCAATAATACATCCTAACCTTTACCTTCAAATATATATGTGTAAATGGGAATTCTAATTTCAATACAATTGAAATTCAACCAAACATTATTTTTAATGTCTAATCTATATATAAAATATAATTTGAGAAATAAGTGAACTTTAATAAAAGATATCCCAATATTTCAACATGGTAATCATAAGCAAATATGATAATCCTAAAATTGAATTTCTCAACATACAAATTTCAATACAATTGAAATTCCACCAAACTTTATTTTTAATGTTTAATCTATATATAAAAATATAATTTGAGAAATAAGTGAACTTTAATAAAAGATATGCCAATATTTCAACATGGTAATTATAAGCAAATATGATAATCATAAAATTGATTTTCGAAATTTATATTCAAAAAGAAAACTATAAGAAGCACAACCCAAGAGCTGATACCACTATCCAAGGATAGGTCTGCTCCGAGTCCTTTGATGTACAGAGTTCTGAATTAGGAACGGAGAGAAATTCAGGTCACCATTCACATAGCTGGAATAAGGTGTAGAGTTTGGATGTGGATCATATGACTCCGGATCGATTTAATTAAATGGGCTATACCCAACAATTTTTAAACATTGGATCTGTACATTTCACCGTTAATTGAAAATCAGGATCTCATACTGAGTATGAGTTGCAAACGCCTCCTCTTCACGAGTTGATACATGTAAATGGGTAATCGCAGAGATTTGGGATTGAGGTTGAGTTATCAGAATAAGTAATATACAGAGGTTGATGTCGAGATCGTGCTAACAGTCCAGCATTAGATGTAGAGAATTTCCATTCGAAATCATACTGCTAATACAGAGTTGACTCACAGGTTTAAAAAATTATGTTTATCAAACAAGAAATTACTGTAGAGAATTAATATTTGAAATCGTGCTACCATCACAGAGTATGACGCAGAGACATGGATAATAAATCGATTTTTTTTTAATAAGGAATAAGTGTTGGGGAATTTAGACACACTCCCCAGATCTTTCAACGCTTATCAATAAAATCTCTATCGATTGGGAATGCTGAAGCATTTAAACATAATCACCAAATCTGCAAACATTTATCAATAAAATCGCTATTGACCTTCTTGGAGAAACCCTAGAAACGCCCATGACGAATGGCAAATAAAATTTAAAAGAATTTAGCATAAAGGTGCTCAAGATCTGATACAATAGATTTATTCTGCAAATACCATCTAATATAAAACAGAGTTAAATGAATTCAATCAAACCAATCTTCTTGGAGAAACTCTGTATGTAATGAGCTTATGTCTCAGATCTATATAAAAAGAAAATTCCAATTTCAAGAAATATCATGTTAAGATCTTAGTGGGCGGCCTTCACTAACATCTCAAGGTTTTGGTGTAACGGTTCATATCATTTGGTATCAGAGCCTCCACCAAGGTTCAAGTCACAGAGCAGGTGGAAACGTCGGCATTGCAGTGTTCGCTCGGGGCTCGTACGGCGCAAAGGGGACACCACTGTACGGGTGCACATCCAGCCCAGAGTCTGGACTGCGGAGCATGGTGGGATGTTAAGATCCTAGTGGGTGGCCTTCACTAACATCTCTAGGTTTTGGTGTAACGGTTCGTATCATATCACTTGTATGCTGAGCTAAGACTTTGCAAATTGTTTTCGTACTAAGACTAAATTAAATTTTATAGAACTATATCAGTCCTCAATCATAACTATGCTGTGTATTCTTATGAAACTAGAATGAATCATATATACATAAAGAAATACATTATTAATCCTGAATACTGAAAGAATTTAACAAAGACGGAAGCAATGAACCTGATTAGTTGGTCGAATCCAAGATGGAGTAAGTTGTTGTAGCAATGGCTGATCCAGCTGCCAACGAAGTTACTGACAACCCCTCGATTGACCACCCTACCGTATCGAGGTTAATCTTCTTCACCTCGAACCCCCGAGCTCATGGGGTTGTAAGAACGCACACAATAGCCTCTCGAAAGGATCTCCCGATCCTCGTTTCGGATAATCCCAACTCCAAGGATCATGGCATAATCTGAGATTATGATGACCATCCAGCATTAGGGAGAAAGAGAGATTCTTCTCCCTTTTCCTCCCTCATTATATAGCAAATTCTTGTGTGCCATGTGTCTGTCCATGCACATTTTTAAATAAATTTAATATTTTAATTACTTTTATTCTCAAGTACAAGTGTATGTTTCTAACTCAAAGTGTACACCTAACTCCCTAAATCAATGCAAAGTAGGTGTGGTTGTCTTTAAGAGAGTTCTAGTTGTGTTTGTCTTCTCAGATATAGTTGTTCATTTTAACCACATGTTCAAACTAGATTTCTTTTCTTTTTCTTTTTATAAATAAAATATTTTATTCAAAACCAAAAGGTTTTCTAAATTTATTTCTTTTACTTTATTTTTTTATTTTTCATTTATTTTTTTATTTTTGGTAAAAGTAAGAAGGATATTTTAAGATAAGACATTTTATATTTCATTTAATTTCTTTCTTTTTCTTTTAAAACAAAAGAAAATACTTTAACTAAAGATAAAGAAATTATCATTAGTTTTTCAATATTTAAATCTCTTTTCTCATAATAATAATATAACCATCCTGATAATAAAAATAAAATATTAATTCTTTCAATATTAAATTTTCTAGAATCTCCACACATATTTTATTTCTAATTGTGCGTGCATGAATAATTTTTATTTTCCCACTTTTCTTTGTCAAGGTACCTCTTCGACGGGCTCTTCCGACAGTATCTTTCTTTGTTCTTATGGGGAGTACTGTGTAGCGATCGGGAGTCGTTACCGCGATCTCTCAACTACGCTCCTTGGAGACTAAGGGATGTTGAGGGATAAGGCTCTCATTATTGTGCACCCCTCAACTCATCGTACACGACCAAATCATTATGGTCTCGCCCGTACGGCATATGCTTCCCCAGGTGAGCTGAAACGGATTCACCCGTGCGTGGATTACTAATTCAGGGTCGACAGTCAGTTGTCGTACCCCTAAGTGTTCTTTCCCTTCTTACGACCCCGATAATTCCATTGTGGGTCAGTCGGTAAATCCTCTTACCTGCCACTGCACACACACACTCAAACGCATATTAATAGTGCTGCACTATAAAAAATTTGTATCATCCTTTTCATTTTCTCTATCAGTCGAGTATAAACAAACCATCATTTTTCATTTCAAGTAATTTCAACATTCATCATTTTCATTTTCTTAGTCAGTCGAGTATAAACAAATCATCATTTTTCATTTCAAGTAATTTCAACATTCATCGTTTTCGTTTTCTCAATCAGTCGAGTATATCCATAAATCATCATTTATCTAACCATTTTCATTTCACATATAAAATATAAAGCCATCATTAATGGTCCAAGTTTTTGTAACTCCAGGTCACTTCAAACCAGTGCCCTCAGATAGTCAAATCGATCGTAGGTCTCAAAAGTAATCTGATCAACCATAGTCTCAAATAATCTCATCAATCATAAGTCTAAAATAATCAAAATCAAACATAAGTGCCGAGGTGGGCATTACATGCACCCCTCTTATTAAAACTTCATCCCGAATTTCAAAACAAATAAGGAAAGCCTTGATGCATCTCAGTTGCATCCTCCCAGGTTGCAGAACTAGGACTATAGTTGTCCCACTAAACCTTGACCTGATTGATCACACGGTGCCTAAGCTGCCGTGTTCGACGGTCCAATATGAATATCGGCTCTACCGTCATGGCCCCTTCATCCGTTATCTGTAAGTTACTCATGCCAATAATATGTGTAGAATCAGAAATGTAATGTCTAAGTACTAATACGTGAAAAACATTATGCATCCTCTGCAATCATGATGGTAGTGCAAGATGGTAGGTGACCGGTCCTATCCGTTCTAATATCTCGAAGGGTCCCATGAAACTAGGAGATAGCTTCGTCCCTTTCCCAAATCTGATAGTACTCTTTTGCAGTCTCACTCGAAAAAATACTCGATCTCCAACCTGATACTCTCTATTGAGTCTATGTGCATCGGCATAACTCTTCTGTCGATCCTGTGCCTCTTCCAGTCGAGCACGGATATCTGCCATTTGTTCCTCCATTTCTTGAATCACATCAGGTCTAAGTAGAGTCCTATCCTCAAGTCTATCCCAACTCAAGGGTGTTCGACAGGGTTGGCCATACAAAAACTCGAATGGCGCCATCTGTATCGAACTCTGATAGCTGTTGTTATATGCGAACTCTACTAGAGGTAGAAATTCCTCCGAACAGGTCTGCTGGTCCATCACATACATTCTCAATATGTCCTCCAGTATCTGGTTCACTCTCTCAGTCTATCCATCAGTCTCTGGATGGTATGCAGTGCTGAAGTTGAGTTGTGTTCCCATAGCTTCCTGGAAGCTCATCCAAAATATACCTCTGAATACTAATCCCCAATCAAATATTATCTTCCTCGACACTCCGTGCAGTCGTACAATCTCATCAATGAATACTCTAGCAATCTCTAGGGCCTGATAATTGTTCTTGATGGTTATAAAATGTGTACTCTTTGTGAGAGTGTCTACTACCACAAAGATGGTATCATGTCTCTTGCGGGTTAGCAGCAATCCCACAATAAAGTCCATGGAGATGATCTCCCACTTTCACTCAGAAATGGCATGAGGCTGAAGTAGTCCGGCGGGATGCCTATGTTCAGCTTTGACTAGCTGACACTCCATGCATCTGGCGACAAAGTTTACCACATCTCTCTTCATGCCATGCCAGAAGAATAGAGGATAAAGGTGTGCATACATCTTCTTCACGCCAAGATGTTCTCTATAAACAGCTCAGTGGCCTTCTTCTAGGACTAGGTTCCTGAGCTCATTGTTCTCTGGTACATAAATATGGTTTTTGTATCTCAACAACCCATCATTTTCCAACTAATGACCCTTATACTTGGGTAGTTCCATCTGTCCATGTTCTAGCTCAGTTTTTACCTCACTGTACCACTTGTCTTTCTCGTTGTAGCCCAAGCACCTTTTCTCTCAGGTTGGTCTACATCGGAATCACTGAGAATATGTGGGGTCTACGACTAAGTGCATCTGCTACCTTGTTTAGGGTCCCCTTCATATAGGTAATGTCAAATACATACTCACTCAACTATTCTGACCATCTCCTCTGTCTAGCATTTAGATCACTCTGAGTAAAGATATACTGCAATCCATGGTGACCTGTCTGAAGTTCAAATTTCCTTCCTATTAGGTAGTGTCGCCATAAGCGTAAAGCATGCATTACTGCAGTCAATTCCATGTCATGTGTCGCATAATTTTCCTCATGTGGTCTGAGTATCTGAGAGGAGTAGGTAATCGCTCTCCCTCCCTGCATTAGCACACATCCGACTCCATCCTTGGATGCATCAGTGCATACCAAGAAATCTTCTTCCATGTCCAGCACTTTTAGAACCAGTGTCGTTGTCAATAGCTACTTCACTTTTGCAAATTCCTTGGCACATTTATCCATCCAAATAAACGGCCTATCCTTCTTCTGCAACTTGGTGATCGGTCCTGCAATTCTCGAGAACCCTTCGACAAACCTTCTGTAATATCCCACAAATCACATGAGGCTTCTCACTTCATGTACATTTGTCGGCGCTGGCCATTCCCAAATGGCCTCAATCTTGGCGGGGTCTACTGCTATACCGTCACCATAAATAATGTGTCCTAAATAGTGGATTTCCTTCTGGAAGAAGGAGCATTTCAGCAACTTCCCATAAAGTTGGTTTTCTCTGAGACGCTATAAAACTAATTGGATATGCTCTTCATGTTCCTCTAGTGTCTTGGAGTAAATAAGAATATCATCGAGGAATACTTGCACGAACTTGTCGAGATACTGGTGGAACACACCGTTCATCAAGTTCATGAAGACACTAGGTGCATTGGTCAACCCAAAAGGTACCACTACTAACTCGTAATGTCCAAACCGTGTCTTAAAAGCGGTCTTTGGAATATCAGCTTCCGTGATTCTCAACTGATGGTAACTTGATCGTAAATCAATCTTTGAAAAGATTGTGGCACCTTTCATCTGATCAAACAAGTCATCAATCCTAGCAAAAGGATATCGATTCCTCACAGTAGCCTTGTTCAACTAGCGGTAGTTAATGCAGAGTCACCACGACCCATCCTTCTTCTTAACAAAGAGTACTGGTGCTCCCCATGGGGAGACGCTTGGTCTAATCAGCCCTAGATCAAAGAGATCTTCTAACTGCATCTATAGTTCCTTCAGTTCCGGCACTGACATTTTGTATGGATCTCTTGCGATCGGTTCTGTCCCTAGTTTTGGTTCTATGGTAAAGTCTAGTTCTCTATGAGGTGGTAGTCTAGGTAAGGCTTCAGGAAATACATCCATGTATTCCACAAATAAGGGATGGTCAGAGATGTTGGCTTTGTCCTTGTCTTTATTCATTGCTATTACCGCATATAGCTAGCATCCATTCCTCAAGCTTCTCTTCAGTTGTAAAGTGGAAATCATCTGCAATGATACCTTGTTCTTCATCCCTCTGAAGACCTTCTTATGACCTTCATCATCATAAAAATTCAGTTCCTTGCTACGGCAGTCTAAAATGGCGGCATGGGATTCCAACCAATCCGTGCCTAGGATTAGGTCATAAGCTTCGAGGGCAGTCGCATTGAAAGAAGTTCTAGTGCGACATACTCCTATGTCTAATTTACAATTCTCGAGTTTCAGTCCCACACTCTGGGTATTTTCGGATGCCATTTCGACTAAGTCGAAATCAGCTAGTGCACATGCCATCATCTTGCTTCATTCTAATGCAGAATAAGAAATAAAGCCTTTAGTAGCACCTGGGTCAATGAGTAAAGAGAATTGCATACCGTTAAGTGTGCCAGTCGTTTCTAGTACAGTAGACTAATGTTCCGCTTGACGGTTGTTGACTGCCGCATGTATATGATGTGCTCTACCTAGATCTGTAGCGGTAGTCTGAGGTGGCCTCTATCCCTGCCTCGGTCTTGTCTGCCACTGAGGGCAGTCAACCTGAAAGTGTGGACCTCTGCAGCCCCAACACCCTTCCTTTGGTCGTCTTCTTGATCTTCTAGTGGGTGCATTATTGCCACGTGATCCTGACTGTACTGGCTTCCCAAATGTCCTGGTATTGTCTCTCCTGGGTGGTGGCTTGTATGACGTTCTGTTGTTTCTAACTGGCTTTCCATGCATAGGTCCTCTGAAGTTATTTTGTTGACCAGAATTCACTCTCGGTGGGTCAGAAGGTGGTACCACCCGATTCCGAATGGGAAATTTTTTCCTAGACGGACTTGTGTTTACCAGTTCTTCTTCGACTATCAAAGCCTTTTGTACTGCATGATGCAATGTAGGTGGAGTAAGAATGCGGACCTTGTCTCTAATGTTTTCGTTCAGTCCATAAATATATTTGTTCACTTTCAGCTTTTCTGTCGAGATGTGAGGTGCATACCTCAAAAGTTCCATGAACCTGATCTCATACTCCTGCACTGTCCTTCCTCCCTATCAGAGGGCATTGAACTCATTGAGCTGCCTCTCAATGAACTCTTCGGACATGTAATGCTTGCCGAACTGTTCTTCAAACAATTCCCAAGACACTTTGTTGGCTTCGACTCCCAACTGCGGTTTCAATGTCTTCCACCAGAGTAGGGCTTCCCCTTTCAGCTACAAAATGGCCATGTGTACCTTCAGGTTCAAGGTGTAGTCCCTCAAGGTGAAGCACATCGCCATGTTCTCCAACTAAGCTTCTGCCGCAGATCCTTCAATGGAGCCCCAAAATTATGGAAATCTTACTTTTTCCAGTTCTCTATGAATGTTGGCAGGAGGTGAATTCTGCAGTTCAGTCATAGGTACTATGGGCTAGTCTTCTGCATGGTCCAATCAGGTCAACAATGCTTCCGACATTCTTTGGAAGTTTGTCATCATGTTCATGACTTTGCCGGCGGGCAAGTTAATCGTCTCTTCGGCTCTAGGTGGAGTAACTACTGGAGGGGTTGGTGGACATGCTGCTTGCGCTCCTCCCCTCCTAGTCCTACCTCAGCGAGTCCGTCGATCCATGGCAAAGTCTGTATTTGGCAAGAAAATTAAGTTTTGTTAACTAAATAGTTTATCAAGGTATTGCGGAAGTATTTCGGTCCGAACTAGGTTCGACCGTGCTCTGATACCAAATGTAAAGTCTGTCAAGTTTAGCCAGTGATTTTTTTTTTTCATTCATGTTATCGATTCATAACACCATCTTATTGATAGACCTTAACCCCAAAAGTAAAATCACATTAACACAAGTGTAACTTAATCTACCGACCTACGGGCAGCATGATCACATTGACTTAAGTTTTCTTCAAGATTGACATAAAGATACGACCCCATACGATAAATTCTACCTTTCACATATATTTGACATATCTAAGAACATTCTCATTCTTCGTCTAAATATATTTTACATAAGAAAAAGCATCTCATTCCAATACAACTTTCGAGATGTAATTCGACATAAATAAAACATTATATTTCAATTCTATTATTCTATTTAAAATTTTGTGAAATATAATTTGACATCAATTAACACATATCCTTTTGATTAATTCATTTCCAACTTTTAAAACATAAATAACATAGACAAGGCTATATCGCTCCGACTTCTAGATATGATAAATACTAACGATTCGTCTAAACATATAATTGAAATATTCACAATTTAACTAAGTATAATAAATGGTATTACCTAACGTCTCTTTATTCTAATATGTAGATCAACATAAAAAGGGAGTCATTCATTTCAATTGTTTTTATACCTAAGTTAATACCCAACCTCATATAACTTAAATAATAACACTTCATTCTACTAGCCTTCCACCCCTCATAAGGTATAAACATAATTCTAGTATCAATAAAATAATTATAAACAAGAATAAAGTAGGTACATGTCAGTAATACATCCTAACCTTTACCTTCAAATATATATGTGTAAATGGGAATTCTAATTTCAATACAATTGAAATTCAACCAAACGTTATTTTTAATGTCTAATCTATATATAAAATATAATTTGAAAAATAAGTGAACTTTAATAAAAGATATGCCAATATTTCAACACGGTAATCATAAGCAAATATGATAATCATAAAATTGAATTTCTCAATATACTAATTTCAATACAATTGAAATTCCACCAAACTTTATTTTTAATGTCTAATCTATATATAAAAATATAATTTGAGAAATAAGTGAACTTTAATAAAAGATATGCCAATATTTCAACATGGTAATTATAAGCAAATATGATAATCATAAAATTCATTTTCAAAATTTATATTCAAAAAGAAAACTATAAGAAGCATAACCCAAGAGCTGATACCACTATCCAAGGATAGGTCCGCTCCGAGTCCTTTGATGTACAGAGTTCTGAATTAGGAACGGAGAGAAATTTAGCTCACCATTCACATAGCTGGAATAAGGTGCAGAGTTTGGATGTGGATCATATGACTCCAGAGCGATTTAATTAAATGGGCTATACCCAACAATTTTTAAACATTGGATTTGTACATTTCACCATCAATTGAAAATCGGGATCTAATACTGAGTATGAGTTGCAAATGCCTCCTCTTCACGAGTTGATATAGGGAAATGGGCAATTGCAGAGATTTTGGATTGAGGTTGAATTATAAGAATAAGTAATATACAGAGGTTGATGTTGAGATCGTGCTAACTGTCCAACGTTAGATGTAGTGAATTTCCATTCGAAATCATACTGCTAATACAGAGTTGACTCACAGGTATAAAAAATTATGTTTATCAAACAAGAAATTAATGCAGAGAATTAATATTTGAAATCGTGCTACCATCACAGAGTATGACGCAGAGACTTGGATAATAAATCGAATTTTTCTGAATAAGGAATAAGTGCTGGGGAATTTAGACACACTCCCCAGATCTGTCAATGCTTATCAATAAAATCGCTATCGATTGGGAATGCTGAGGCATTTAAGCATAATCACCAAATCTGCAAACACTTATCAATAAAATCGCTATCGATTTGGAATGCCGGGGCATTTAAACACAATCACCAGATCTGCAGACACTTATCAATAAATTTGCTATTGATTTGGAATGTCGGGGCGTTTAAACACAATCACCATATCTACAAACACTTATCAATAAATTTTCCAAAAAGAATCGGGATGGAACCACATAGTTTGATTGACAGAAAGCAGTCGAGATTCTGAGATAAGTTTGTCCATTTTAAACTAGAAACGCAGAGCCTTTTTTGTAGGTCTATTATCATATGTATTCAATCTCAGAGAGGTATTCCAGATCTAATACAATAGGTCGATTCCGAAAAAAAAAACCAGAGCTAAATGAGTTCAATCAAATCGACCTTCTTGGATAAACTCTGGGAACGCCCAATAATGATAAGATAAAATAGCCCAATAATGATAAAATAGAGCTAAAAGAATTGAAATCAAATCGATCTTCTTGGAGATGTTGGAATAATGTAGAAATGCTAGGCAGGTATCTAGTTATTGGGTTGATGTGTACTTTCTATGATTAGCATGTAGAGGTTTCAGATCCACCTTTCTTGGATCTATGGTTTGGTTTGTTGTGACTATCTACACCTATATATTGTAATCAGTTCTCACTTAATAAATGAATTGGTTTGGCCATTCCTTGTGTATGAGAGCGAGCCTTTGCGCTCTGCTCCACATTGCCTCTCAGTCTATGTTAATTTGGTATCAGAGCTTGTGTGCTGATTTGTGAAGAGGCCATTATGAAGAGGCCGTGAATGCCAATCGTGAGTGAGGCCGTGAGTGCTATTATTTGAAGAATCCACCGTGAAGAGAAGCTGCCGGCCAAAGAACAACGAGAGCTGAAGAGGGCCGTGAGTGCTGGGCGCAAATATTTTTTTTAGAGTGTTGCCTGTCAGAGCTCGTGTGCTGAGCTCGTGTGCTGATCGTGAGCCTGTTGTATTGAGCCTGCTATCAATCGCTGAAGAAGAGCCCAGACCACACGTGAAGGTCGTGCTGGAAGAGCACGTGTGCAGAATACCTGCCCAATTTAGGCCCTGCGAAGGGCCCACAGGGGGATGGACGGTATAAGCCAAACTGACATTTGCTGCCTTGCCGCCCACAATTTCCAGGTAGCTTCCCCTGGACGTCGATTGCCCACCACGTAGGGCAGGCAATTGCGTGTTGGGTGATGGATCGATCTTACCGAATTGCTTTCTCCAATGTCATATGTCTTGGGTGTCAGTGAAAGCCAAATTACTTTCCCCAACTGTAACAGCTACATGACAACAAGTATTTATTTATTCTATTAATATTGGCCAAGGCCAAGAGAAATTTATTTCCATTGCCCAGTTCGATTCATTTCCATCGCCCTCTATATGCCATGCCAGAATCGTTTCAACATATAAAACGTCGGTAGAATAGTCGGTGCCTGTGGTAGAGCAACAGGATCTACAGAGGGAAGATCGCTATGGTTTTCAGATTGTGCTGTTGTTGTTTCGGAAAGGAGAGAGAGCACCCTGCGCAAATCTAAGCCTCTTGTAGTAATGACCGAGGACGACAGAGAACACCCTGCGCAAATCTGAAGATTGCTGCCAACGCTGAAAGGAGGCCAGATATTAGCAAAGGTAATTTTTTTTAAAAACGCATTTGTGTTTCTGGGAACATACACTACCGCGTGCATCTCCTTTGCTAGGACGCGGTACTACACAACTGCCGCGGATTCATCTTCTACAAGGGCGCGGTACATTCAGGACTTACGTGGTATTTTTCCCAGCTTCTGCCGCACTGGCGCTGTATTCCCGAAGGCGGTACTGCATTATTTGGCTGCAAATCAATGGTGTAAAGGTATCCACTACATTTTTTTATTATTTCTGAGTTTAACTACAATGGCTGCCACCTCCCAACAGCCGTTGGCTGATACATATATAAATGAAGCCTCCAAATTGAATGGAGAAAATTATGTCAACTGGAAATTCAAGCTGCAAACCGTTCTAGAATTATTTGGTGGCTGGACGATTGTGAATGGCACTGAGTTGAAGCCTGCAGATCCTGCACTTGTTCCAGATTGGAACAAAAGAGAAGCCAAAGCCAAGGTGACTCTACGAATGTCTGTGCAAGACAAGATTATCCCTCACATCAGAAATTGTGACACGTCTAAGAAGACCTGGGATACGCTTAAAAGATTATATGAAACAACTGATGCAAATCGCATATTGTTTCTGAAGACCAAAATGTTCTCAATCAAGATGGAATCAAATGAGGGGGTAAGTAAATTCATTTCTCGTATCAAAGATCTAAGTGATAACTTGCAACTATAGGTGAAGCAGTAGATAGTACTGATCAAGTAACTATCGCACTGAAAGGTTTGCATCCCGATTATAAAGTGTTTATTTCAGCACTTGCAGCAAGAGAAAAACCCCCAAATTTTGAAGAACTCACAGGTATTTTGCTTCAAGAAGAAGAGAGGATGAAAAATTATGACCTCGAGGCTCGAGGTTCTGATCTCGCACTGATGGCAAGAGGTCGAAATATGTACAGAGGCAAACCATGGGGTAGGCCATGGAATGGAGACAGAGGCAGTTCATGGAATCGAGATAAAGGCAAACAGTGGCATGGAGACAGAGGCAGATCGTGGAATGAAGACATAGGCAAATTTCACTCAAAACATAAAGGTATGGTTCAGACTGATCATTCTAGAAATAATGTAGATGGTCATTATTAGCACAAACCAGGACACCTCAATAGAAATCATTATCAGAAGAAATATTACAGAGGTAGAAGCTACAATGGAAATCACAATCATAATGGGAATTTTGCAAACACAGACACTCCTCCTGAAGATGAATTTAAAAATCTGAGATTATTTATTTCTGAGGATGCTCTGTCTGCTGAGACAGATGATAAGAATGCATGGTTTATAGATTCTGGTGCATCTGCACATATGTCTTGTAGGAGTGAATGGTTCGAAGAATATAATGAGAATCTTAATGACACTCAAATCTATTTAGGTGATAATAGGTCACTCAAGGTTCAAGGTTATGGAAAAGTAAAGGTGAAATTATCTAATGGTGAATTGAAACAGATACATAATGTTATGTATGTTCCTGGTATTAAAAAGAATCTTATTTCTGTTTCAACCTTAACCGAACATGACCTAAAGGTAGAGTTTGGCAAATACCAGTGTCATATCAAAGACATTCGAGACCACTACAAGACTGTTGCTACAGGTTCAAGATGTGGAGGACTATATAAGCTGGATGTGTGCAAAGACAGTCATCAAGCACTGGCATCCACTATCATCACCACAGAGGAACTCTGGCATCAAAGGTATGGCCATATTAATCATCATGATCTTATGCTGCTTCAGAACAAATTAATGGTTGAAGGTCTGCCTGTTATAAAGAATGTGCATTTAGAATGTAGTGCTTGTGCACTTGGAAAACAGCACCGAGATGCATTCCCAATACATCATGAGAAGAAACAAACTGATCTGCTTGAATTAATCCATACAGATGTATGCGGACCTATGCAGACTAGATCATTAGGAGGTGCATCATATTTTCTAACATTTATTGATGATAGATCTAGATACACATGGGTCTATTTTATAAGAAGAAAAGGAGATGTCTTCGAATATTTCAAGGAGTTCAGAATGATGGTCGAAAAGCAGACAGGAAAATGCATTAAATTTCTCAGATCTGACAATGGAGGTGAGTACGTGTCTGGAGCTTTCAAGAAATACTGTAAGGAGAATGGAATCCAACAACAATTTACAGTATCCCACACTCCTCAGCAAAATGGTGTAGCTGAGCGAAAGAACAGGACACTAGTTGAATGTGCTCGCAGTATGCTCCAAGGTAAGAACATGTCAAATGGTTTTTGGGTTGAAGCTGTTAATACTGCTGTATATTTGGAAAATAGAAGTCCAACAAAGAAATTAGATCTGCAAACACCATTTGAGGTCCTTTATGGATATAAACCTGAAGTTAAGCATCTACGAATTTTTGGTTGCAAAGCATTTGCACATATACCAAAAGATGATAGAAGGAAACTAGATGCTAAATCCTTTGAATGTATCTTTGTTGGATATCATAATGATCATAAAGCTTATAAGCTATTTCACCCTAGCTCTCATAAGTTAATTGCAAGCAGAGATGTAGTGTTCCATGAACATGCAGATACAAGTGACAAATATGATCAAGGACATACTTCTACTAATGAATATGTGAAATTAAATTCCATCATTCAACAACAGGAAGTGGAACAGTCACAAGAGAAGGAGCAGGAACAGAATAGCAGAAGCAATGGAAGCAGCAGCAGCAGTCAAAATAGCAGAAACAGCATGAGCACTTCTATCAGTTCAGATGAAGATACAGCAGAAAGCAGAAGGATAATGGATGGTACCCCTACAGGCAATGTAGGACTAAGAAGGTCTTCAAGACAGACTCGTCCTCCTTCAAGGTATGATGACTATGCTTTAATGTCCAATGCAATGAATGAACCAATGAATTATAAACAAGCCAAAGATAAAGAAGAATGGGTTGAAGCTATGAATGAAGAATATAACTCTATTATGAAGAATCAGACTTGGGAATTAACAAAGTTACCAGAGAACAAAACACCCATAGGATGTAAATGGTTGTTTAAACATAAGCTTAAATCAGATGGTAGCATTGACAGATTTAAAGCAAGATTAGTTGCCAAAGGTTATGCTCAATAGGAGGGAATTGACTTTGAGGAAACTTTTGCACCAGTAGCAAAACTAAACACAATTAGAATTCTGGTTGCATTAGCTACAGCTCATAATTGGAAGACCCATCAATTAGATGTAAAATCTGCCTTCTTAAATGGTGAACTAAAAGAAGAAGTGTACTTAGTCCAACCTGAAGGCTTTGTACAGAAAGGACAGGAGCATCTTGTATGTAAGTTAAAGAAAGCCATCTATGGATTAAAACAGGCCCCTAGGTCATGGTACATAAAGATTGATACCTTCTTTAATCAAAAAGGCTTTGTGAAAAGCAAAAGTGATCCTAACCTGTATGTGAAGAAAGATAAGGAAGGAAATGTTTGTTTAATATCGTTATATGTTGATGATCTCATTATCACAGGAAATGCTTGTAAGTTGATTGCAGAAATCAAAAATCAGTTATCACGGGAATTTGAAATGAAAGACCTTGGTGAACTTCACTATTGCTTGGGACTTGAAGTATGGAAAGAATCTGGTAAGACTATGATCACTCAAAGTAAGTATGTGAAGGAAATATTGAGCAGATTCCATATGAGTGATTGCAAAGAATCAGTGATTCCTTTAGAACAGAATGTGAAGCTAAGCAGTCAAGATGGAACAAAAGATGCAGATGGTTCTTTGTATATACAGCTAGTGGGAAGTCTGAATTATCTCACTACTACAAGGCCAGATATCTCATATGCAGTCAGCATTCTTAGTCAATTCATGGCTAAGCCAAATGAAAGCCATTGGAAGGCTGCAAAGAAGGTCCTTAGATATCTGAAAGGGACAATGAACTTTGGTCTTTTATATACTGATAAGTTTGATGTTCAATTGGCAGGATTTTCTGACTCTGATTGGGCAGGAAATGTTGATGACAGAAGGTCTACTACAGGATATGCATTCAACATTGGATCAGGGGTCGTAGCATGGAGCAGCAAGAAACAGCCAACTGTTTCTCTATCATCTACAGAAGCTGAGTATAAAGCCATGTCTAGTGCTACATGTGAAGCTGTATGGTTGAGGAGGATTCTTGAAGATATTGGAGAAAAGCAAGCAGAACCCACAAATATACATTGTGACAATCAAAGTGCAGTCAAGTTAGCACACAACCCAGTTTATCATGCAAGAACAAAACACATTGAGCTGCAACATCACTTTGTTAGAGAAAAGATTGATTCTAAGGAAATTAAACTTCTGTATTGTAATACAAGTGATAATGTCGCTGATATATTTACAAAACCCATTGGCAGAATTCACTTTGAAATCCTTAGACAGAAATTAGGTGTTGTAGAAAATCCATTTCTACATTAAGGGGGTATGTTGGAATAATGTAGAAATGCTTGGCAGGTATCTAGTTATTGGGTTGATGTGTACTTTCTATGATTAGCATGTAGAGGTTTCAGATCCACCTTTCTTGGATCTATGGTTTGGTTTGTTGTGACTATCTACACCTATATATTGTAATCAGTTCTCACTTAATAAATGAATTGGTTTGGCCATTCCTTGTGTATGAGAGCGAGCCTTTGCGCTCTGCTCCACATTGCCTCTCAGTCTATGTTAATTGGAGAGACTCTGGAAACGCCCGAGACGAATGGCAAAAAAAAAATTAAAGGAATTTAATAGAAATATGCTCAAGATCTGATATCATAGATCAATTCTGGAGGTACTATCTAATATAAATAGAGCTAAATGAATTTGATCGAATCGATCTTCTTCGAGAGACTCTAGAAACGCCTGAGACGAATGGCAAAACAAAAATTAAAGGAATTTAATAGAAAGATGCTCAAGATTTGATATCATAGATCGATTCTGGAGGTACTATCTAATATAAATAGAGCTAAATGAATTCGATCGAATCGACCTTCTTAGAGAAACCTTGGAAATGCCCATGACGAATGGCAAATCAAAATTTAAAACAATTTAGCAGAAAGGTGCTCAAGATCTGATATAATAGATTTATTCTGGAAATACCATCTAATATAAAACAGAGTTAAATTAATGCAATCGGACCAATCTTCTTGGAACTCTTTATGTAATGAGCTTATGTCTTAGATCTATATAAAAAGAAAATTCCAAATTCAAGAAATATCACTTGTATGCCGAGCTGAGACTTTGCAAATTATTTTCGTACTAAGACTGAATTTAATTTTATAGAACTATATCAGTCTTCAATCATAACTGTATTGTGTATTCTTACGAAACTATAATGAATCATATATACATAAAGAAATACATTATTAATTCTGAATACTGAAAGAATTTAACAAAGAAGGAAGCAATGAACCTGATTATTGGTCAAATCTGAGATGGAGTGAGTTGTTGTAGCAATGGTTGATCCAGCTGCTGATGAAGTTACCGACAACCCTTCAGTTGACCACCCTACTGTATCGAGCTTAATCTTCTTCAACTCGAACCCCCGAGCTCATGGGGTGGTAAGAACGCACACAATAGCCTCCCGAAAGGATCTCCCAATCCTTGTTCCGGCTAATCCCAACTCCAAGGGTCATGACATAATCCGATATTATGATGACCATCTAGCATTAGGGAGTAAGAGAGTTCTAGTCCCTCATTATATAGCAAATTCTTGTGTGCCATGTGTTTGTCCATGCACATTTTGAAATAATTTTAATATTTTAATTACTTTTATTCTCAAGTACAAGTGTCTATTTCGAACTCAAAGTGTACACCTAACTCCCTAAATCAATGCAAAATAGGTGTGGTTGTCCTTAAGAGAGTTCTAGTTGTGTTTGTTTTCTCAGATATAGTTGTTGATTTTAACCACATGTTCAAACTAGATTTCTTTTCTTTTTCTTTTTATAAATAAAATATTTTATTCAAAACCAAAAAGTTTTCTAAATTTATTTCTTTTACTTTATTTTTTTATTTTTTTTTAAAGTAAGAAGGATATTTTAAGATAAGACATTTTATATTTCATTTAATTTCCTTCTTTTTCTTTTAAAAGAAAAGAAAAATACTTTAACTAAAGATAAAGAAATTATCATTACCTTTTCAATATTTAAATCTCTTTTCTCATAATAATAATAGAACCATCCTGATAATAAAAATAAAATATTAATTCTTTTAATATTAAATTTTCTAGAATCTCCACACATATTTTATTTCTAATTGTGCATGCATGAACAATTTTTATTTTTCCACTTTTCTTTGTCTAGGTACCTCTTTGGCGGAACCTTTCGACAGTATCTTTCTTTCTTCTTATGGGGAGTATTGCGTAGCGATCGGGAGTCGTTACCGCGATCTCTCAACTACACTCCTTGGAGACTAAGGGATGTTCAGGGATAAGGCTCTCCTTACTGCCCGCCCCTCAACTCATCGTACGCGACCAAATCATTATGGTCTCGCCCGTATGGCATACGCTTCCCCAGGTGATCTGAAACAGCTTCACCCATGCGTGGATTACTAATTCAGGGTCAACAGTAAGTCGTCGTACCCCTAAGTGTTCTTTCCCTTCTTACGACCCCGATAATTCCATTGTCGGTCAGTCAGTAAATCGTCTTACCTGCCACTGCACACACACACTCAAACGCATATTAATAGCGTTGCACTATAAAACATTTGTATCATCCTTTTCATTTTCTCAGTCAGTCGAGTATAAACAAATCATCATTTTTCATTTCAAGTAATTTCAACATTCATCATTTTCATTTTCTCAGTCAGTCGAGTATAAACAAATCATCATTTTTCATTTCAAGTAATTTCAACATTCATCATTTTCATTTTCTCAGTCAGTCGAGCATATCCATAAATCATCATTTATCTAACCATTTTCATTTCACATATAAAATCTAAAGCAATCATTCATGGTCAAAGTTTTTGTAACTCTGGGTCACTTCAAACCAGTTCCCTCAAATAGTCAAATCGATCGTAGGTCTCAAAAGTAGTCTAATCAACCATAGGTCTCAAATAATCTAATCAATCATAAGTCTAAAATAATCAAAATCAAACATAAGTGCTAAGGCGGGCATTACATGATTCATGGTATTATGTTTCCCTTTAGCTACAATATGGAAAACTCATAGTCCACTATGAAGGTTTGTCTAACAAATGTGACTGTTTGGGTCATGCTGAATCGAGAAACCGAAACCATCACATTTGTCAAACAAACCTGTGTATGAGAGCTTTGAGTTTGTCATATTGCAGCTAAAGGGAAACATAATACCATGAATCGTTACCATTGCCAGGATGAAACTCTAGACCGTTGGAAACACTCCTTGGACAGCATGCATGGGTCATGCTAAATCGAGAAACTAATTTAGGGAAAGCACAGAGGGGATTTGAGACTGTTTGTTAGTGAAATGCATGCATAATGAATCAAGCAAGGTGGTAGCCCATCGTCTCCCACTAGGAAATGCATGCAAAATGAATCAGCTTCTTGAAGGTGATCTCCCATTGTCAGGTGCACTTCAAGCTTGAAGGTGTTAGCCTTGGGACTAGACATAGGTTGCAGGTTCGAATATCCTTAGTTAAGTTGCAGCCATAAAAAATGATGAACATTGACATCAGGCAACATGTTTTTAATTGTTGTTGGTGTATGCTAGATTAGTTGCAAATATCATGCTTGAGAAGTCATGCTTCAATGGTAAATAGACCATTTTGGAAGGGTTTAATGTGAAGTTAGGATATTGATTCTAATGAAATTAAAGAGAAGGTTAAGGATATTGATTCCAGTGCATCATTTACTCAACCTTTGAAGTTGAGGAAACTCGAAATTGGTTATGATGAGCAACCAAACATAACAACAAGCTCCAAGAAATTGTCAAAATTTAGATTACATGCGAGTGGGTTGTAGAAATCCAACATCGTAGCCATTCATTGAGCTCCTCTCTATTTCTAAAATAATTTAATATTCTCTACTGAACAGGGCCAACCACATGAAGGTTGAATCTCTTCTGGCCCCTCCCCCCCCTCACATCACTCTCAATTCCCTATACCCAATGCATGTACTTGAAAACAACAAATACGTGCAAATTCATCCATATTTCATCATGAAATTTTTTCTACCATGCATTCAATAAAGGATAACATTCATTAAACCATTGTTTCATTCAGTCAACACATTCATACAATAAAAGATAACATTCAATAAACCATTCATTAATTCAGCCAACACATTCATTCAATAAAAATTGACATTCAATAAAGGTAATAGTTTACTACACTGAATCATTAAACCATTAAAATAGGCATTAAACCATTCATTCATTCATTAGGCCAAAAATCATGGATGGTATATTGTTATAAAAAATAATTAGACGAGTACATTTTTCGAGTCACTTCTTTTTACTAGCAGTTTTTCTTCTCTTTATAAATGGTAAATAATCTCTAAGACGAGCATCTACCCCTGGACTTTCTCTTCTAGTTCTTGGTTCTTCATGAGGCACTTGTGGTGATGTCTGCGGCAAGGGGTTCGAATTTGCTGCAACAATGTGAAAATGTTACATCGTTGTATTTTGATATTGTAATGACAAGTATTTCATTTAAAAAAAACATTACAAAGGTGTTTTTTTTACCTGGTGTGTCCACATCATGTAGTTCATGTTCTTGTCTAGGCTAAACCTGTACAGTTTCACCCTCTACATGTTCTGCAATTGAAATATGGTGAACTACAATTAATGTTCACCATTTGCAATGCTATACATAAAATTTTAGCATATGAATAAATTCATTACCAGGATTAGAAGTATGATCTTCGATTTGTTGTTCTCCCTCCTTGACATTAGGGGGATCATTGCTTTCCTACTCAAAACAAAGTCAATATTGTTTTTCAAGTATTTATAATGAATAGATTGCACAAGCGGTTAATCTTCAATAAAGTGCATAGATTCTATTTACCTGTGCACCCGATGGATTGGTATCAAAAGACTGTGTTTGGCTAGACAAGATTTTTTGTCATTCAAAAATAGCTCCAAATCCTTCCTTGAAGCCAAGCTTCCTGTCTTCCTCAGTGGCTTGTTCATTGAATCGTTCGGCCTACATATTTGCATAACGTCGTTAATTAACATTTTTTGGTGCAATAAAACGAAAAATAATTTGCAATTTATTATTTGCATGCATTATTGGTTTTTCGAAACTTACAAATCATGCCGCGAAATTGGAATAACCACCAGGCCCAAGCTTGTGCTGACCTATTTTTTCAACTCTTGCCTTTCTGGCCTTTGATGTGTCTGGAATCCTATGCAAGTGTTGAAATACATTAGATGTTCCAAGTTCGATATAGAAATATTCAATAATAATAATGTTTTGAATTACATTGCGGAAAGTATTGCATACCTCCCTGTGCCTGGTGTTATCTTCCATTCTCTTCTCTGATCCCTCTCCCTTCCATCCTCCACTAGAGATCTCCACTCCATTGGTGAAATCATTGGAGGGCACTCATACTTAGGGTTTTTTTCAAGGTGTGTCCTATATTGGTCTTGGACAACCTTCACATGTTGACAAGCCTTTTTCATGACCTTGAATTTATTAAAGGTTTTGTCGTTGAACAGGACAACCAACCGATGCATGAGTTCATCTTTTAAACATTTCTGTTGTTTATCCCACCTTTCTCGGATGGTGGGCCTGAAGATATCCAAGCATGCATCATTCATTTGTTTATAGAAAACATCATTTCCCACGAAACGATCATGCCATGATCATAATTAGTTGAAAGAAAATGTTTTATCGGTATATTACAATGAAGTTATAAATAGTAACTTGATCAACATATATTAATTACATGGGACCTTATCGATATTTATTGGGAGGAGATTGGCATCGACCAAAAATGTTACCTCCATTGTTCCCGTGCTTGTGACATGGGAAGATCCTGGAAATGCAACTAGGTCGATATCAATATTACCAAGATTCTCGTTGTCGACTCTTCTGCCAGGCGATCCGGTGTGCATCGGTCACCAGAGGCCGGTTCGCTCACAGTTGGGGTCCATGGTGTGTCAGAACGTGTTGTTGACTGTTCAGTTGACAACAATGGCGAAGGATTCGATGTAGTATGTGGAGTCAATGCATGGAATTGAAATTTCCTTTGTCGTATTGGTCTAGATACGTCATACATAGTGATGCCATTCCATAACTTCAGTAGCTCGTCAATAAGAGGTTCGATATATACATTCATATCTTTCACTTGGTACTTACCTGATTGATATGAACATAAAAAAAATATAAATATGAGACATACCATTTAGATTACATATATTAAACCATATTGCACAATAGAAAAACATTAAATATATATATGACATTATGCGACAAAAATACGACAAATGAGATACAACTACTTAAAAAAAAACTGTAGGGTTCGTACCTGGAACAATCATCGACAACATTATGTGCTCCCTCTTTATTGTCGACCATGGAGGAATGTTGTTGTTGATAACAAAAATAGGCCACACCGAGTAAATGGATCTCATCTCTGCAAATGGATTGACACCATCTGTTGCTAAAGAAATCCTAAGATTACGAGGTTCTTCTTTAAAGTGGGACCATTTTTCCTCCATATCTCTAAATGCAAACCCATCTGCAGGAATCCGAATAATGTCGTCTTGACTTCTGTTCCGTGCATGGTAATCCATAAACTGCGCTATGTTTTTGCACCTGAACAGTCGTTGCAGATGTGGAATAATGGGAATATAACGTAGAACCTTGCGAGGAACCTTTTTAGTTACTTGATCTGTGCGATATCTACTGATATGACATTCAAGACATTCTGTTGCAAATTCATGCTGATTGTAAAATAGAACATGGTCATCAGGGCATGCATGAATTGCTTCATACTGCATTCCAATTTCTTTCATGATGGCAGATAAATCTCTATATGTGTGAGGTAAAATATTTGACGGTGGTAACAAATATTCACCTATCATGCTACAACAAATTAAAATTAAAATCTAGTTAATATAATATATAAGTAATATTAATGGAACAAATTTCATCCGTAATAATTTCACTTATATATGAATGAACAACAAAATACAGAATCATATATATTTTGTGATGGAATATATTACATACCTTAACATCCATGTGACTGATATGTTTGAAAGACCATTCATAACCTTCAAGTTCATTATCAATAAAATAGCAGAGAGAAGATTTGTCTTGGAGCCCTCATAAAGGGATTTGTATGCCTTATCAAGAAGAGGTATATCATGAATATCATCAAAATGTTCATCATTTTCATGATCATCATCATCAGGATCAACATCGACCATTCCAACATTAAATGAATCATGGATCAAATTATTTGTAACATCATCTTCAACTATGTTTTCAGAATGATCATCTTCTTCATTAATGTGATCATTAACTTGTTCTCCATTAATATTCATAGCTTCGGGTACTTATTGTGGAAGCACTTCCTTCGGACGAAGTGCCCTAGGATGTCTTTCCTTTATAATTACATGAAACCATCAATAGATAAAAGTTAATATAAGAAATTCAACCGCAAAATGTAAAAATTTCAAACGCAAAATGTAAACATTTATGTGATGCATTTAAAATGTAATAAATTTTGTACTATTGGGATGAAAAGAACAATGACCAATTGTACTGCTGGTCAAATAGGAGCATCCAAACTATCCAAGAGACATAATAATTGACCCAATTACTGAGCAAAGCTACTCAAATATAAAACAAAATTTCTCATACTATACTCCACTAAGGTAAGATAGATGATGCTACGGTAATTTCTATAGAGAAAATATAGGAGAAATTACAACATGGAAATATAGTCGTTATTTCTATTATCATGATGGAAAGTGTCACAAATCTAGAGAGTTAAGTGCTTTCCCCGGTGAGTGGGTTAGTCTCACTAACGAACAAATAAATGAGTTATTCTACTATACCCTAGATTCAACATGCACAAAGGAAAAAGAAATAGTATAATAAATATTTAATATTAAAATAATATTTATTGTCCATGTTAGTCCCCATCTATTGAAACCACGATCAATACATAAATTTATAAAAGCAATCAAAATAAAAACATATATAATGCAAAACTTACAAATGGATGGTATTCATTTCCCCCCTTAGCGTGCCCATGCTCCCTACAATGTTTTGTGGCTGTTGTGATCAAAATTCTTCTCCTCTTAAAGCCCCTGCATTGAGTACATCGACAATAGCATTTCCTATGACCCCTTTTTTCAACTCCTTCCCACAATCTAGCAAGCAATTCTTGATTTTGTTCCTCTGGATCAGGAATATTGCTAGTTGACATTTTCTCGTAAAGAGATTGAATAAAGATTATCGATCTTAGAAAATGAAGCTCCACACTTTGCTCACTTGAATCTCAAAAACAATGGAAATAATGAAAAATAGTCCGTCGAAAAATAGTCCGCCGAATAAAAACACTTCCGCAAACCATTGCTTGTATAGCAAACATGTCGGAATGTTTCAATATTTATAAGTTTTAAAAGTCAACCTTCCATCGGATATCTGATGCCTTGAACCTAGTTACCGTTGGAGAATTGATGTCGGATTTCTGACCTCCTCGGGTTGTATAGCTTGACGTCAGATATCCGACATCCCAATGCTTAATATGATGTTGGAAATTGATAGAGCTGTTGGATATCAGCATTCCTGTCGGATATCCGATGTCGCCTTCTATCAATTTTAAAAAAATCTTCAAATTTTGAAATTTTTAAGACGAAATCTGATGACATAGTCTTTCTTCATCAGAGGTCATCGGATTTTGGGTCCAAATACACTAGTGGCACGATACGCTTTGTAGGAATCTGAAGACTTGGAGAGGGCCTTCCAATGTCCCCTATTAACATGGTGTATAACCTCGGCAGTCGGTAAACCAGCCAATCGACAAGATTGGTGGAGAGAAGGACTCCGTGCCACGATATGTCCGGACAGACTATAAAATCAAAGCATCCCCTAATGGCCAAACTATCAATCAAAAACAGAAAATCAAGAGCACACACCTAGAGAAACGATAGCCAAATGCACACAAATAGAGTGGCTAATTGAGCTCCCGACACTACAACTAGTATGTCTCTCCTACAAGAGGATTGAGACTCCCAAACTATAGCCAGAGGTAGCAAAATTAATTATAAGGGTTCCCAGACTTCACTGCGTGCACAGGGCCAAGACCCTCTACAACAAACAACTGTGCTATCCAACCCCTATCTAACTCAGGATACGAATAGTATAACCAGTGCAAGCACCCTATGCGATACCTATGTAAGGAAACTGTGGTCACCGCAATATAACCAATGCTCAAGGGGACAGTAATAAGTGGGATCCGTCATATGGGAAGGGTATCTAAGCCCGAAAATCAAGATGGTCAAATCCCCCAAGAGTCCCAAGACACGAACAAATCGTCGAAATATCTCCCACATTTGGCTAGTATTGGAGGGCTATCTCCACAACCAACCTCCCGTGACCTCGTGCTTAACTATGGCCTGAGTAGAGCTTCCTGAGAACACCGATGTATACCATGGATTTCACCACTCCCTAGTCAGACACATAATGTTTTTTCTAGTAGTCTTGGATTGTTAACTCACAATGATTTATTCCAAGACCCTAAACCTATGCTAGTTGGTGTACCATATAAAATGAAAATCGTTCTAATCAATTTTAAGATTAAGCGTTAATTTTAGGTGGTTGTGATTACTCAAAGGATATGGTAATGAAACTAATGATGTATATGACTCAATAGTATGCATAATTGTCAAACTCTAGACTCATCTATCCAATAAAATCAATACCACTAGAATGAAAATCAATCCAACGGTTTCGAAATAAAAATGCAACTCTTTTATATTTTCAATGCATAAGTAGATCCTAGATGAAAGCACAAGCAATCAGATGCAAAATGCAGAACATAAACGTAATTTTTTTTTTTTGTATTTTCACTTATAAGCGAAAGGAAAATGCAAAACTATGTTTTTGTATTTTTCAATATAATTAAATGAAAAATGCAAGCGAAATCTACCTATTCAAATAAAGAAATGCAGAGCAGATCAGTAAGACAACCTAGCAATTCCCAAACAGTGATATTCAGCCAATATAATGAGTTAGAAAATAAAAAATGGTGATAAACTAACAAAACTCAAAACAAAGAGAAAGAAGAGTTTCTAGTCACAAACAAGGCATGGAACAGTCAGGAACAAGGTCAAATAAGACTCAGGAACACTCAAAACCAACCCAGCAACAACCCAAGGCCATAAACCAATCAATCCCAGAGTTGTACACTACTGTCAAAGGAATAAATGCGGGTACCCGCGGGCTATAGTGTAGATAGAGGCAGGTAGATGCGGGCCAAACTATCTTGACCCACATACAAGGAAAGGAAAATGAGTAGAAAAAGAGTCCAATGACTCAGAAAAAAAAGCCTATTTTCTATAGTGTATCCCAACGGCCAATCAATGACATAGAGACTCGACACACAACAACTCTAAATAAGGACTAATGCCTAAAAATCCCCCAAAATGGATGTTCTCCCCAGCGGAGTGGCCATTTCTGTTACAGAGAAAACTTTCTATAGCTTGGGGAAGACCACAACAAACAGCTGACTACAAGAAAATGACTCAATTCTCAATGCAATGCTATATAAATGACAATGCTAAGATAATAGAGAATATAATGAACCTCAAACCGAACGTTCAATGTAGATCCTCGTTGAAGCTTTCAATCTATGCACATGAACCTGCAAATTAGTCTTGACAGCCAATACACAACAAGCGCATATAATATATGAAAGACATTAACATCACTAATAGAAATGGTCCATGGTATCATAAGTAAATGCAACCCAATGTAATATAAACAACATTCACAAAATTAATGGATGAGAATATGAGTATTTCTATTAATGAATAACAAGAAGTACAATGTGATACGACCTCTTACAGGAAACCAATCTGAACCAAGAACTGGGTCTCTCCACTTGTGCCTCCACCACTTCAATCTTTAATGTAATGGAAAACTCAAACTAGGACAGGATCTTGGTAGGTGAACATAAGGATTTCACAACAACAAGGATCAATGAGTGTAGACTCAAGTCACGGCAAAAAACCACTAGAGTTATCTTGCTCTTTCTTTCTTCTCCCTTCCATGTGCCATAAGTGCTCAATATATAGCCTTCGAAAGGTAAGTGAAAGGACACATCAAGATGTTTTGGGGAAAATGGAGGGCCAAAGTTCACCCTAAGACTGCTTTTTGGGAGTAAAAAGTAATTTTCTAGTGATTTTTACTATCTTACTTGTCACCCGCGGGCTATAGTGGAATAGCTCACGGGTACGCTGGCTAAAGTGGAACAACTAGCGTAAAGGAAGAAAAATACGGAAAAAGTGTTTCTGAAGGACATAAAGTGCATATGAGTCAGTGAAATGTATCCTGAAGGCCAAAGAGTGCTGATGCTCACAAGGTGGAAAATTATGTTGTAACACAAGAAACTAAGGTAATGTAACAGGAAACTACAGAATCATTACAGGAAACTACAGAAGATGTTACATGAAACTACAGAAACGTTACAGGAAACTACAAGAAAGAAAAACGTACAGAATCAAATGAAACAAACTAAAATTAATTAAATGAAATACATGCAGGGGTTATCAGTCCTTCTCTTGAGTTTTACCAACACAAGGAAGCTCCTAGAACCCCTACTTAAGCAAGTATATTAAATATGGAACAAAAAAAACTTGTATTTATTAAAAGAATACAATTACAACGTGGCATCAAGATGCCCTTTACAAATTCACCTTGACCAGCAAGAGAGAAAAAATGGGAATGATAAGAGAAGAATAATAATAGAAGCTTTCCATCATGCTATCAGATGCACAATTATTTATACAAGAATAACTAAAAACTTCTCATGTAAATCAGCTCCTTCATTTGTGTAAGTTGTACCAGTTGACTAGTAATCTGCATGCATTTTGGTGAGAATGATTTCCTCTATAGAAATTCGACTTGGCCTCCATGATTTTTCCTTTGGATGATATATATTCCTTATTTATGCACTAGAATCTCACGAGAATCAAGAGGGGACATAATCCCTTCAATCTCTCCAACAAACTCTAGTGAACTGATTGAAAGAGATTGAACTGATTTTTGTAACTTGATCTCTTTCCCTTAGCTTTTAGATAATCTCCCACCTATAGCTCCATCACAAATGAATAATACTTTGAAAAATATTAGCTCATAAATAAATAAAATGAGTAATAAGATTAGGGAATAATACTAAACAATGTCAAGATATTCATTAAAGCAAACACGCATTGTCTTTTAGTAGAAAATGTCATAAAGTTAAATTTATCTTGTCATTTTAACTCCTTATTCCTCCTAATAATTCTCTTATGTTCCATTAGATGTCCCAAAAAATGTGCCTTTTAGGGGCCCATCATACGCCCCAACTTTAATATTTTTCATGTCGTCATGCAAAAAAACAATTCTTGAGACTTTGGTAGATGTCATGCAAGAGAAAGAAATTTCCTAGTTGTTGATTTTGTTTTTCTGCAGTATCAAACATATTGCTTTGTTACCCCTTGATTTTTTTTATTTTTAATTTTTTTCTCTTAACCACTTGTACCGAGACTTAAATATGCAAAATGATGGGCTTGAGATCTAACATCGTGCACTTTATTACAACTGATTTTACCATGACTTGTGTTCCAACAACATGCATTTTATCACAATTTGTTTTCTTCATATGCAAATTGAATTCATAAAATAGAAAGTCTCAACATTCCTTCCCCTCAACTATATTTTCGATGCCCACATCAAATATTAGTATGGACAATAATATCTGGAGTCCGAATGAATACAATCGCCAACTCATTTGTCCGTGCCATCAACAATTTTGAAACTTCATGATATACCTTTTAGCCATGCATGCTTGTTTAAATGAAGAAAATGACATAGGTTAGTAAGTTAACTAATTTTTCTTACCCTTTGAATGATTGCATGCAGGTTGATCTTTGAGATGACTGAGCATTGAAGAGATTGGGGTTGGAGCTGCATCAATTGATTTCATGGATGGGATGGATCGTTTGAAATAATTGCAGGCTCACTCGAAAGAATGAGGTCTTGTTCACTTGAAATAATTGCAGGCTCGCTTGAAAAAATGAGAGCTGGATCGCATGAAAGAATGAGGGCTTTCTTGTTTGAAATAATTGTAGGCTTGTCTGAAAATGTGAGAGTTGGCTCACTTGAAATAATTGTAGTCTCTTTTGATTGGATGGGATTTAAATTATTTGCAGGAAAAATGGAACTCTCATAATTGGGATTTGATCTCTTGAAAAATATGCCCTTTGGAAGACTGGAAAATCCTTCATTTTGTTTCCAATTTTTCTTTTTTGGATTTCCTGGATGTAGGTCTATAATTGAAATGTTTGACCCATTTATACACCTCTAATTTTTATGAAATAGTACAAGGTCATAAATGAGTATATCCTCTACATCCTGTAAAAATTTCAAGTCTTAATTCCATGTCATTAAGGATTAACAATCAAAATACCAACATGTGTCAGATTTACCTTCAAATCCCCATGCTTCTTGTAGGTGACTGTATTTAATTTTTTTGTACTACTTATACACACTCTATTTTGATGAATTTTTATGAATAAATATAATAGGATGCTATATATTCTCTGTAAAAATTTCATACATTCTTTCCAAACCATTAGTGAGCATTAGTAAAACTAATGAATCCATGTCAAAACTGCTACTGATTTGTACATGACTATAATTTAATTTTATACCTGACTTAGACTTAATAATTTTAAATGAAACTTCATGGATAGATATAATAATATGTCCCCTACGCCCTCAATTTGTTTCATACAGTGAATCCAACTTTTGATGGGGTAATGAGATTAATACCATAGCTATCTCAGAGCTGTCCTCAAATCTGACAGCTTTCTGTAGTTGAATTTTTTCCCCATATTAAACTCATCCATTTTCTATAAAATTGTATGAGGATATAGGGGAACAATTTATATACACCCTCAAAAATTTTCACATCTTTATTCCAACTTATGAATGAGAAATGATAAAAATATAGTACTTATGTCAAATCTGCCTTTAAATTTGCAAGCTTTATGTAGTTGATTGTAATTGAATTTTTTACCCACCTTAAGCTCATCCATTTTTTATAAAATTGTATAACAATATCGAGAAAAAATTTCTATACACCCTCAATTTTTTCAGATCTTGATTTCAAACAGTCAGAAAGTATGAGTCAAAACATCATACCCATGTCGAAATTGCTTCTTTAAATCTTCAAGCTTCCTAGCTAATTTGTGCCTGACCGTAATTGAATTCTTTGACTCCCTCAAAAATTTTTTTTTTATTAAATTGGATGGGAACATAAATAAATATGTCCTCTATTACCTATAAAAATTCCAGTCTCTGATATGCATGCATATCAGAGTAATCTTCGGCACACTGGACCATACCGCTTCTTGCTTGTCAAATGCTTTGATTTTGATTTCTCTTTGGAAAACGAGATTGATCCCTAGATTTGTATGAACATGATTTAATCTCTTTGTACTTCATAAAATATCAGCTATAATCATTTGCTTACATGACCTATTAGAGCAGAAGTAAGGAGTACCAAGTACAATTTTTTTTGCCTCTTTTATTTTTCTCAAAGCAAGGGTGCCATTGCTGGTTTTAACCAATGCTTTGCCTCATGAAGCCATTGTTAGTTTTTACCCTGAGGAATATTTTATTGCTACAGAAATTTACCTGCCTCAAAAGAGGTTTTCAAGTAAAGACTTGTCCTAGGAACATCAGAGAGGTTTTCACTATAGGAATGTTTTTATTCTTTCTTATCTCTTTTTTCTTATTCGCAAAAACAAATCTACCTATTGTACCCTACTTGGAAAATATTACCTCTCTTCTCAAGTGTAGGAATACTTCCAATGCTTCCACTTGCATAGTAGAATCTTAAATGGACTCATATTTGTGTGTGAAAAATGGACCTCAGTCGATGCTAAGATATGAAGGACCAATTGGACAAGTGGATAAGGTGCCAAGAAGCGTTGAAGATTTGAGTGGTATTGCTCATTAGCGATTGCTTGAAACCAAGATTCAATGTATTCATGATCTTCCTAGCTCTCTTGTTCTTTGAATGTAATAAATTCCTTGAATTTAGGCTCTAATGTATTCTCTCGATAAAATTTTATCCATCAATCTTTGATTTCCATTGTATGTATGCAAGGTTGGATGAGAGAAAAGCATGGATTTGCATTCTCTTTTGCATTCATGAATAGATGGATGAGAAAAACTTCATTTTCATGGATTCTATAATCAACATCATTGAAATATAAAGAAAAAGGAATATTTTCCTCATCTTCTTCTGGACTTTACTCATGGATCCCTTATTTTATCGATGTTTGGGATGCAGATCTATTTTTGTTTGGATTTATTGGCATACAACACAGACTTGAGAAAATCCTTGCATTAATTTGTCCTCCTTTTTTCAGCAATCTCTTTAGCATCATGATGGCCATGAATTCCTGCTTAAACATGCACCACAAAATTGGGGGTTTGAGACATATAAATCATATGGATGCATGCAAGCTATTTATTTTTATTTTTTTCACGAAAATTTCGAACTATTCCTAATGCAATTTTAGTACTTCCCTGGAAATGGCGCCAAAAAGTGGTGGGCCAAAGAATTGCAACTATAAAACTGAATCCCTTGGCTCATTACTTAAATTATCAATTTGGGAGTTCGTACAAACTTAGAGGTACCATGCATTGTATATGCAATTGAAAATGAAATAGCTTGAAACAATAAGGAAGATAGTAAATGTAAATCAACAACTCAATCTAGGAAAACTTGAAATGCTAATTAAGAAAGACAAGAAATGTAAATCTATGAAAGCCTGGAAATCTAATTTATGAAAGCATGATTCTAATTTAAATAAAAGCATGAATCTAATCTATGAAAGCATGTATCGAATCTAGGAAAGCATGAATCTATCATATGAAAGCATGAATCTATTATATGAAATCATGAATCTATTCTATGAAAGCATGAATCTAATCTATGAAAGCATGAATCTATTTTATGAAAGCATGAATCTAATCTAGGAAAGCATAAATCTATCCTATGAAAGCGTGAATCTATTTTATGAAAGAATAAATCTATTTTATGAAAGCATGAATCTAATCTATGAAAGTTTGAATCTATTTTATGAAACCATGAATCTAGCTAAATAAAATAATGAATCTAATCTATGAAAGCATGTAAAATTAATCTAATTAAAAAAAGCATGTAAATTCATCTAACTATTGTAATTTTGTAAGAACCAAATACACAACAATATGAAATGACTAATTTGTTTGTAAAAAAAACAATCATGTAGGAAACTACAGTAATGTAACAGGAAACTGTAAAAATGTTATAGGAAACTACAAAAGACGTTACAGGAAACTACAAAAACATTACAGGAAACTACAGGGAAGAAAAACATATGGAATCAAATGAAACAAACTAAAATAAATTAAATGAAAGAGATGCACAGGTTATGAGTCCTTCCCTTGAGTTGTACCAGCCCAAGGAAGCTCCTGGAACCCGTGCTTAAGCAACTATAGTAAATATGGAACAAAAATATATTTTATTCATTAAAAGCATGACAGTACAATAGGGCAGCAAAATGCCATTTACAAATTCACCTTGACTAGCAAGAGAGAAAAAAAGGAAATGATAAGAGAATAATAATAATAGAATATTTCCTTCATGTCATCAAATGCACAATTATTTATACAATAATAACTAAAAACTACTCATGTAAATCAACTCCTTTATTTCTGGAAGTTGTCCTCGATAACTAGTAATCTGGATGCAATTTGGTGAGAATGATTTTGCTCTTTAGAAATTCAACTTGGCCTCCATGATTTCACCTTTGGATGATATAGAGTCCTTATTTATACACTGGAAGCTCATGAGAATCAAGAGGGGACATAATCCCTTAAATCTCTCCAACAAACTCTTGTGAACTGATTGAGATAGATTGAACTAATTTTTGTAACTTGATCTCTTTCACTTAGGTTTTACATAATTTCCCACCTATATCTTTATCACAAATGAATAATACTTTGAAAAAGAGTAGCTCATAAGTAAATAAAATGAATAAGAAAATTAGGGAACAATACTAAACAACGTCAAGACATTCATTAAAGAAAACATGCATTAGCTTCTAGGAGAAAATATCACCAGCATAGATCCATCTTAAACCTGTATCTATCAAGCACTGAGAGGGATCCAATTTCTTGACGTATATTTCTTTTTTTAAATTTAAACTCAATAAATTTGATCTCTCTTGATTGATAGATCCGGGTTTAAGTTTTAAGTTTTTATTTTATAAACGAACATCTATTTTTTAATTACTTTTCATAATATTTTATTTTATCAACCAACATGGATTTTTTTAAAATACTTTCCATAATTTTTTATTTTATGAGCCCATGTGAAATTTTTTAATTATTTTTTTACAAACATTATTTCGTTACATCACGTTACAACATCCCCCCCATAGTGGACTGTAGAGCACCTCGTTTCACTCGGTGCAATAAAGTTAAATTTTTCTTGTCATTTTTATTCCTTATTCCTCATAATTCTGTTATGTTCCATTACATGGGCCAAATAATGTGCCCTTTTAGGGACACATCATGCATATTGAAAGGTAACTTTACTTGCATTGGGGGATTTGTTGGATCATGCTGGGTAATATCATTGATGATTTTTGAGAAATATGGGATATTTAACCTAGCCATGAATAGTAATACTTTTTAAGTGGGCCCTACCATTGCGTGATGCGAGGCTATACCTCCACTAGATGTAGATAATACTGATATAGTTGTATCAAAGAGATTAGTAAGAATGGTATGTCCATGCATAATATACCTTATCACAAATCCACATGTGTATGCACTGAGTTGTGGTCACCCATGCCTACGATGACATGAAAGGATGTAGGAACCCCTCCTCTAATGGAAGGGCGGCCTTGTAATAATTGGTCCATAACTACTCATGGAAATGGAAGAGAAAATGGTAAAATCAAGCATAATATGAAAGTAGCATAGGATAGACATAAGATTTATGTATATAATAGATGAGGAGTAAAATATTTTGAATTGGGGCATCATGTGTATTTGAAAGTCAGGAAAAGAATAGTTTCCTGAAATTCGGAATCTATCTAAAGCTTGTAGCTTGATTTTGTTGGAAATTTGAAATTTTGGATAGGATAGGTCCTATAGCTTACGGATTAGGATTGCATGCTTATTTGTGTGTGCATAATGTATTTACTGATTCTTTATTAAAAAAAAAATTGATCCTAACCAGGTAATTGATTAGTCTTTGATTAAGGTGGAACCAAAAGGAGATATTCTAGTGAAACCATTGTGTGTCCTCCACCGTAAACTTATGTTGCTGAGGAATAGGTCCATTGGATAGGTAAATATCCAATGGACCCATTAAAATCCCGTAGAAGCAAAGTGGGAACTCAAGGATGTGATGTGGGAGGCACACTCACAACTATTTTTATGTTTTAGTAAAATTTTTGTAAATGTACATAATGCTGATGATGCACTGAGTACTATGGATAACTTAAGGGGGAGGGGGATGTAATACCCCAGTTTTGTCCTCGTAATGTAAATTTGTAAATACTGATGTAAAGGGATAGAAGACAAAAACAAATGCTCTGGGATGACCAAGACTATATAAATATGTACAACTTTTATATTATTATAAAATATCCATTCCTACAAATGAAGAAGGATGATGAGGAGATGGGAGGCTATGACTACAAAAGTTGGGAAGTGATAGTGGGAGTTAGCTTATGCCCCTAGACTTAACACTTTACCCAAAGTTCCTAAACCATGATTAAGATACATTGTTTGATTAAGTTTTATTTAATTATTTTAAAAGTGATTAAGAGGGGAAAAGTGGTTCCATGTGGATGGGCCTCATGGAAATATAAAGTATTCTTATAAAATGGATAATTCAAGCTTGTGAGGGCTTCAACTCCTCATCATTTTTCCAACAATTCAAATTTCATTTTCCTCACCCTTACTATCATCTTGGACTACCATAGCCTGGTATTGGTGACAAAGAACATAAAATCCATTCTAGAAAATGAGCTATCCATGCCATTCACCTTGAAGAGTGTGGTCCATGAGAGGAGCCTGACCTGTAGATTGTTCCCTAGAGTCCCAATTCATAGAATTCCTATCCATCCTATGTTGGAGCGCTAGAAGGGAACTAGAGGATTCCCATGATACTTTTAAGTCAACGAAGGGGGCTTGTTCCTGCCATTGTGTAGGTTGATGGGGAAGGATAATTGGGGATGCATATAGCTATAGAGGGTGTTTCTGCACCAGTTGGTTGCATGAGAGATTGATCTGTGTAGAGTGGTATTAGGAAGAGCTTTTCCCTTGTGGATTGATAGCCCCATCTTGAAGATGGCCTATGAAAGTAACATTTGGCTTGACAGAGCCTATGGTTGGGAGGAACATCCTTCAATTGCATTCACAAAGATAAGTGTCTATCTATGTATCAATTTTGTGGTTATATTTGTGTTATGGTATCTGTTTAATTTACTGATTTGTTGATAAATAATTGCATGGAATTGATTAGCATGGTATGCTTATTTCTTGCTTGAATTGAATGTAAATTAATAATGACTGTATAATATGTTTGCGCCATCATATTCCTTTATTCTCCACTATGAAATTTATGAAAAACGAATATGGATACGAAGCATAAATTCGGATATGAAATTGGAGTGCCTCATGGTCTCAATGGTCATATGAGGCCCCAGGTACATTACAGATTGGTATTAGATCAAAGGTTTTCAATATTAGGACTACATGGGCTTAAAATTGATTTTACATGAAGTTTCAGAGATTGGCTAGAAAGTGTTTGAATAAATGCGTGTATAGAAATTTTTGGGAAAAAAACAGTATGGAATTTCCCCAATGGTTTAATTCATATAATTAAGCAGTATATAGATGATTGAGTTATATATGGGTCCAAATGTGGAGAGAATCCACAATAAATGTTTTAATGTTTAAGTTGGTTTTGTGTAAAATGGGGAAAAATTTATAGTTTGCATGTTAATGTTTTGAGGGAATGTACCTATGAATTTGTGGGTTAAATGCCCAAAAGTATCATTAGATTCAACATGGAAGCGGGTGAGATAAAAATATGTAATTGTACAATTTGGGTATAAGGAGAATTTGGGCATTTAGAAAAAAATAAATTTGGTGAAATTTGAACCCATAACAAGGTTGTAGTTGGTTTTGTTAGACATAAAAACTACATTCATGATTATTGACGAAACATGTTGGACTTGCTGCTATTATGAATCCATTAAAAATGTGGAGGCATTATCTCATGGGAAAAAAATTGAGTTGAGAATATATCATAGCATGATAAAATATTTATTTGAGAAGCAAAATTTCAATGCAAGACAAACAAGATGGCTGGATTTTTTGTGTGAGTTTGATTTTGATATCAAGCATATTAAACGAAATGAGATCAAAGTTGCTAATGCACTCAGTAGAAAAGTTCATGCTATGCATGATTCAACCATTAGTATGTGCAAATCAAATTTAAAAACAATAATTCTTAAGGAGGTCATATCAAATGAACATTTCTTTCAAGTAAAACAAGAATTACAAAATGAAAATGTACATCAGAAATATGAAGGTTGTAGGTTAGAAGACAATCTAATTCTTATATACAAAAGTAGAGTTAATGTTCCTAATTCACATGAAATAAATAAATTGGTAATGAATGAGATGCATAATGTTCCATATGTAGGGAATTTTGGATACCAACAGACAATTGCAATAATAAGAAGTCAATATTTTTGGCAAGAAATGAATATATTGTTGAATATACACCAAGGTGCATTGAATGGCAAAGAGTAAAGGTTGAGCATAGAAATCCAGTAGGGATACTTCAACCATTTCCAATGGCCTAGTTGAAATGGGATGTTGTGACCGTTGAATTCATCACTAAGTTTCCTAAGAGAAGAAGGAAACATGATCCCATAATGTTTCTGGTGGATAATTTAACCAAAACTACTCACTTTATACCAGCAAAGCCAAATCGTAGGGAAGCTAATATAGAAGATATTTATATGAAACATATTGCAAGGTTATATGGGATACCTAAGGCAATAGTTTCAGACATAGATCCAAATTTTACTTCGAAATTTTGGAAGGGATTATAGATGAGAAAATTGTGAAATTCCACAGGGGTAGATCACTAAGCTTGAACAAACCTACAATTTCATAATGTAATTACTGAGAAGAATTAGACAACAACATGGATCAATTCACTCATAAAATTGAAACACACATGAAAAATTGTTGTTGATACATTAATCAGTTGTAAGATGGAAATCAAATAATGTTACAATAGAATGAATTCAATACACTCAGGTGGGTTTGAATTCACCTCAAGTCTAGTATTAGTTTGCATTGGAACCATCTCCCGATAAGGTCTGGTGGTCATCGATGATGAATAATCGGTCAACTGGAGTAGGAATGAGCATACTTGAATCATGTGAGAACCAAAATAGGGGAGGAGACTCCAAGGGGTTGCATAAATAGCTGTCAGTTGTCAAGGAGGTCACTTCTACACTCAGTAGGAGTCAACTAGGAGCTACAATCAATTAACTAAGCAATCAAGGGGACAAGGTTCCCTAAATCATGGAACTGACTATTAGATCTCCTAAATTTGTGCACGAGGGCGCATTGTAACTCTAGTGATGGAAACAAGACACATTGAATGGTTAGGAGGACTAATGGTGGCCAAAAACAAGCTCGAGGGGGGGGAATAGGGACTAGGTGCTAGGATACTCAATTGCTAATGCATGGATGCATGGAGTGATGCATGGAATGCATGCATGAAAAAAAAAAAAATTGGTGAGAATATTCCAACACCTCCCCTTAAGCCAGACTATGAGGAAAAATAAATGGAAAATGGGGCCTTGGTTACTAATACTAATGGTCACCCCATACAAGAATCTAAAAAAAAGTTAGGAAAGAGGGAAAACCTAGTGGGAAAAAAAAAACCCTCAAGATAGATTGTAAAAAAAACTAATCAACCAGGCTAGCACTCACCCCAAGAAGGGATCAGAGATGAGTAAACTTCTTCACTGAAAACGTCTTCGTGAAAATATCTGCAATCTACTCTTCTATAAGACAATAGATAAGTGTGATGGTATGATCATGCACCAATCCTTGGATGTAATGCATGTGTATCTCAATGTGTTTGGTTCTTTGTCTCAGAACTGGATTTGTATAAATCCTGATAGCACTTTGATTGTCAAAATAGCGAATCCCAAAATCCCTTCCAGGAGGGAGAAAAACAATATCTGAAGTCTCATTCCTTTGAAGAGATTGGTACTCTTCATCCATAGCTGATATCGATCTTGGAGTTTGGGCGGCCTCAAAGAAATTTTTTGGATCTGATTCAATCATAAGAAAACATTTGTCAAAATGAAATGGATCTGTATCAAAGAGTGTAAACATTGTATTCTAAAACTTATATCTAGTTCTTCTTGGATATTGTGGATATCCAACAAGATCACCTGCATATTCAAGGGTCTTGATAGCCCATCTTGGATGAGGCAGTGGATCTTCAGGTGCTAGATATTCAGGTTCTTGTGGATCTGGATCTAGCATTCAATGATCTTCAATTTCAGATTTGAAGTATGAACTTTCATGAGTGGATGCTTCACTATCTTGTTCAATATCCTATGGTTGATTAGTTGACAAGTTGTCTTCTTCGACATGGTGGGAATCATGCAAAGGTCACTCCTCAAAATGGACACTTCTCTCAAGAAATGTCTGCATGGTATATAGATATAGAAGTTTGCATGCCTTTGCATTTTGTGCATAACCAACCTGTATGCACTCTTTTATTTGTGGATCTAAGGCTCTCCTCTTCTTAGAAGGAGTCCTTTCCCAAGCTCTGGATCCAAAGAATATCGGATGTGACACATCTGGTTTGTATCCCATTTATGCTTTGAAAGGATTTTTTCCTTGTAGGCCTTTGTGAGGAACTCTATTCTAGAGGTATGCTACACAGTTGAAAACTTCTACCCAAAGTCTAGGAGCCAAAGATTTAGACTCAAGCATGCAAGTTGACATCTCTTTCAAATTTATGTTCTTTCTCTCTGCTACACCATTCTGTTGTGGTGTATAAGGAATAATGTGCTACATATCAATACCCTCATTTTCAAAAAATAGCTTAAACTTATTCTTCGCATACTCTCCTCCATTATCAGTATGAAGGACCTTGATCTTCTTACCAGTGAAATTTTATATAGAAGCTTTAAAAAATTTGAAGTATTCAAAGACTTCTGACTTCAACTTAAGAAAATATACCCAACTGAATCTAGAATAATCATCTATGAATGTTAATATGTATCTTTCATTTTTCAAATATAGGTGAGCAAGAGGTCCTGATATGTCACTGTGAATCAACTCAAGAGGATATAAGGTTCTCTTTCCCTTTCCTTTCTCAAACTTGTGCTTGAAAAGCTTACCAATCAAACAACCTTTACATGTGCCTTTAGCAAATTTGATGTTTGAAAGCGCTTCAACCATTTTTTGATTGTACAGTTCTTGCAAATATTTGTAGTTGAGGTGCCCAAACCTATCATGCCAAAGTCGGCTCACTTTATTGCATGATTAAGAAGTTGAGTTTGTTTTGAGTAAGGAAATAAGTAAGAAAACTCATAGAGTTTAAAATGGTCATCTACAATGCCTTGTGCAATGATCTTCCCATAAGAGATCTCTTGGATTTCAACTGCATTAGGAGTAAAGATTACCTTCTTGGGAACTCCTGTATGGGTCATTTGATAAAAATAAAGGAGGTTAGCTACTAAGGTAGGCACATAGAGCACATCGTTGAAGTATCCATGTTCCAAATTGATCCTTCCAATCGCTTCTGAGGAAACTTCAAAATCATCTACCATCATGATAGAAGGCCCAACAGTGGGTTCGAATTCAAAGAATAGATCCTTGGAAGTAGACATGTGTTTGGATGCTCCAGAATCTATGATGAAGGATATTGCATTCGAAGTGCCAACCATGAGTGCATGACAACTCCCTTTTTCCTCTTATATAAGATCAACTTCTTTTCTTCTAGCATCGATAGGTATTAGAATATTGTTTTTCTCTAGAAGTTGGGCCATGAGATCAATGGTCTTCCTCATGCAAGCACTTTCTGGATGAAAACCACTGTTACAATATGGACATTTTGTATTCTCTTTCTAGTTTTTCTTTCCTCTCTTTGGATTCGAGGTCCCTTCTAACTATTTGGGAGTCTCCCTTCACTTCTGCTCATAAGGTTTCTTTTCCTTACCCTTCTACTTTTTGTAACATCCCAAAATTTTGTAAAATTTAATTTTTTTTCTAAGCATTAGTTTTAACATTTAAAGATGTGCGGAAGTAATAAATGTATATTAAATGACTGTACTTAATACTAACTAATTACAACATGTAATTATCTTTGGAACTTTTAAATTGTCTTATCGACAATTTAATGCTTGAGTACCCCTATGTTTGTTTTAATGATCGTAGTTGTTATCTGATTCATCATTTTTCTGCCTGTGCAACTATTTCATGGAACATAAGTATTATGATGCTATATCTATGATTATATAAAACACCATCTTTTTAATATCATGTGTTATAATTATGTTATAATCCTACATGTAGTTGCGATCATGTTATTGTTTTGTTGTACTCTGCATTATGGTATGATAGCTGGAAACTATGATATTATTTGTTTATTTGCATACTATTATTTATAATTAACTTCTTGTTGGCAGTTCGACTCTGGTGTACCATTGAGTCTTACTTAGCTTAAGCTAACATGCCCTCTCTTTAAACTGTCTAGGTTACAGATTGCATATGTTTGGTGTTTGATGAGATAGTGCGATGAATTATATTAAGTCCTGTGTTAGGATATTAAAGACCCTTGCCTTATTTTAAGTGGTAACTTGTAAGTCTAGACACCAAAATTATAAATGCATAATGAGTTTAGAATTAAAGTGAAGTTAAAAGCATGCGAAGGCTATGGTATTCAATGTTACTCTTCTTTGTTCTAGTTTATTAAACTTACCCTATAGTGGGGGTCTACATACTTTGCAAAGGATAGTGTATGAGTTTTAAGTTATTCATCAATATATTAACTTCATAGAAAAGGTGACTTTGGTGTATCAATTTATAACTTCGGGGTATTAAACATTTGTTATGGTTTAAACTATAGATTAGTGGGTTGTGATTTCCCATCTAGTGCAATATTAAAATAGGTGATGGGAAAGTATGTTGAAACCATATCAAACTGGATATTTGTATAACCAACGGCATGGTGGTAGCTGTCACATTAATTGTGATCATGTGAAGCTTGTAAATGCATCTTGATACTACCAAAACCCTACTTCGAGGTTTGGGGGTTTTGGTCTTTGGTTTATTATTACTCCTCATTATGGAGGAGGAGGCTGGGCCTATTCGACCGCCATAACTATTAGCATTCATGCTCCACTCGTCGTGTTGGTTGAGATTTGAAGAGTGTTGGTTTGTGGGGAGTTATGGGTTTGCATCGTGCACAGGGTTTCCAATGCCTGGTTCATCCTTGGCTTCGAGTTGTGATAGTCAAGGTAAGTTGTGATACAACATACAAACCCTTATTTAAATTTTAGTACTGTATCGAGATTTACAACAACGTTTAACCTAGTTTAGTTTTTTATGATAGAGTAAGGTCTTTTATCCACGGTGAAGTCTAAGGGATGAACCACCAAGGTGTGCAATCACTGGTAAGCCTCGGTCAAACTGGTTTCCTTTGTTAACAAGGATGTAATGTTTTGTTTCTCTTCATCATTGCAAAATCCATTTGTAAGAATGGTTGTCAAGGTTACAATGCTGCAGTAGTTGATTTTCTAGGCAATGACCTGAGCTAGGGTTTCGCCCGTAGTGTTGGGTAGGAAGTTCTCTTAATGGAGTTTCGTTGATCCTCCTGGCGGTTCAACTACAATGTAATACTACATTATATGAATAAGAAATGTGTTCCTCGTTTTCTGTGGAAATGTATTTCTAAACTCTGTGTAAAAATTGTTTTGGAGTTTTGTTTTAGTTGAAGATGAAAGCGATAAACCCTAACTTTGATTTATGAACATGTTTCGAGCAAGTTACAGGGTTTAAACCCTTATGCTTGTCTATGAAGTTTAAAATATTAACTTATAATTTTTCAAATGATGATTGTTTATAAAAGATGAGTAGTTGGGCGAGTCAAGACTCGAGCCCATGACCTGAAGGATTTCGTTGTTGGTCTTATGAACCTGTTTACAAGATACAAACGCTGTGAGTTGGTTCTGCAATTTATTGGTTGAAATGTTTTTAAGCCATATGACTTCTAGCATGGGTGATCTCGTGTTGAGTCTCGAACCCTTAGTTTCTTTATAAGTTGGTTAACATTGTTTACTGAGCACTCGTCAATTACTTTGAGAATTGTATTAAGATTTTGGGGTTTGATTTTAATGTGTAACCCAATTTCTCTACAAGGTTTAGTCTTGGGCCTAACACTGCATAAATTTATATGTTGTTAACTGTGTTGAACCTTACGTTCCAACGTAAGGGTTAGCTCTCCAAACAGAGACTCGAACCCTCGTCTCTTAGTTGAAATCTATAGAATTTTTTAAGTTTTATTATTGTTTTAATGTGAGGGTTAAGCCCTTGGATGAGCTTGTATAGGTATCGATCCTGAAATGTTTGATTATGTTAAGATATTCATGTGTTACAATGGTTACAGGATTATATTCCTACTGTATGTTTGTATATTTTTACATTAATTCTATGTATTGGTTCGATACTTGTATGATCGATATATTTTAATTCATGATGAAAAGTGATGAGGGTTTTTAGAAAAGGTCTGTGCAGAAATGTTTAGAGTTTCTAAAATTATCTAAGTATATTATTTGTATCGAAGGATTTGCACTCCCGCTATAGCGAAAATATTAATAATAGTTAATGTGTTAACTATGTATATTGTCTAAGTCATTACATAAATTCTATGTTATGTTTAATCGAATAGTTTGTTTGGAAAAGAGACTTATCAATTCTGTATAAGCAATGCTGCAATAGTTTATGAAAGTATTTAAATGATAATCTACAGTTTAGGGTTTGCATTGATGTATAGCATATGATAGGTAAGTATGCAGACTCTGTTCTTAGAACAATATTTGTATCTTAGGAGATGATTAGTAAATGTACAACTAGATATTTCAGTTTGCATTCTGAGATGAAACCCTATATCATTCTACTAATTTGTTTTATGAAAAACTAGCATAAAAATATAACTGCATTTACATTTATAACAAAAACTTGAAACTTCTATAGTATATTGTATGCATTTGCTATGTTGTAATAGTAGTATATCATAAAAAGACTTATTCTATTTGAAGTATAAATGTACTGCTATTTTCAAATCCCATCTTGAATGTTAATTATACACTTCCTGTACTAGAGTACATCATCTATGACGAAAGGAAAAATACAGGAAGATATTTTGTTCATCCACTTTTATTATCTCATTCATTCATTAAGTTTGTAGAAACTAATTTAACTTAATCAGAGAATCATTCAATAGTTTAGCTAACTAATAACCAGAAAATAACATTTTTAAACAATCTAAACAACATAGTTTAACTAGTGCATAGACATATCCTTTTCTAATCTACCTGCTATATATATATATGTGTGTGTGTGTGTGAGTTACTCATAGACAACATTCAAATAGTGTTCAGAAATAGATAAACAATTACATAAATGAAATGAAATAAACAAGTAGAATCTGATAATTTTGCTAGGGTGGACAAACACCCAAAGATGCCTGTTCCTCCAAAGCTTCTCTAGAAGAAGCAGCCAAATCACTTGCTTCCTTGGACCCTCGATCATGTTTATTGAACCACTAGGAAGAAGACTCTGTGTAGAAGCAAGACACTCATGTTGTACTTCAGCAATCAATGGAGACTTGCATACACCTCACCTATGTACTTCAGCAATCAATGGAGACTTGCACACATATCCAAAACCTCTGCTCTCAGCAGGAAAACTCTACACTGAGCAAAAATCAGACAGTCTTACACTACAACTCAAAACATAGACTCCCCTCATCAAATCTCTTCTGTGCATACAACAGAACCACAAGGTAAATTTTCTCATCAGAAAAAGTGTGAGCCTCTACTCAAATTCGATGGCTTATAAAAGATGCCTACGTCTTTTCATGGTCAGTTTTCAATAAATGACCCTCAAGCTCCAGTTCCACATTCTAGGGAACTTGACCACAATTCAAGGGAGTTGTCCCATAACAACAGCTAGTTAATGAGTTCATGATGTTGTCACTTGTCCATTTCTTTCTACCCCAGATTCCATTCCTCCTAGTGGGTCAATAAACACTCTTTCAATAGTCTATTTGGGTGAGTGTCTCCTATTTTATTTTATTAAATAATAATATTTTGCATTTACAGTCATCCTTAACCACTTGGTCAAATATAAAACTTTACAATAAAAGTTGACAATGTTTTCCAAAAACATAAAATGTCTCAAGTATTGGGTATGTTACAAACACCCCCACTTAAGCTCAACATCGTCCTCGATGTTGCTTATTCTTCATCAGAGCCTCCCTGGAACAGAATTGGATATGCTTCCCACATATTACTTTCCAATTCTTAGGTATCTTCATTCGAGATAAGGTGGTTCCATTGCACCTTTACCTGTCCTATGGTACAATTCCAGAGCATAATTTCTCTCCTCTCGAGGATACAGTCTGGTTCCACCTGAAAATCTCCTTCGGGCTCCACCTATATTTCATTCCAATTTAGCACATGAGTAGCATCGTGCACATATCTTTTCAAAACAGAAATATGGAAAATGTTATGTATTCTCAAATTAGATGGTAAAGCCAACTGATATGCAACTGGTCCAATCCTTGATAGAATTTCAAATGGTCCATAATACCTAGGTCCTATTTTAGCACAACTCCCAAGCTTAAAAGAACTTTTCTTGGGTTTTACCTTAACAAAAAAATGATCTCCTACCTAAAATTCATTTTCAGTTCATTTCAGATCTGCATAATGTTTTTGTCTGTCTTGTGCAATTTTTAAATTGTCTTATACCTGTTTCACGGTTAGCTCCATTTGTTTTAACAAATATTGTCCTAAGATCAATCTGTCAACAGGATTACTCCAAGAAATAGGAGTATTGCATTTCCTTCCATAAAGAATCTCAAATGGACTAAGTTTAGGAGAATATTGATAGTGATTATTGTAATCAAACTCAACTAAATGTAAATAGTCTTCCCATTTAGTTGGCTGATCTTTTACATATATTCTTAAAATGTATTCTAGAATCTGATTCACCCTATAAGTTTGTCTGTCAGTTTGAGGGTGAAAAGATGTACTAAAATTTAACTTAGTGTCTAAACCTTTAAACAATGTTGTCCAAAAATTTCTAGTAAACGTAAAATCACGATCAGAAACTATTACCTTTGGAATTCCATGTAATTGAAAGATTTGCTTCATAAACACATCAACAATGTTAGCAGCTTTAAAAGTAGTTTTAACCAGGATAAAATGAGCTGCTCCACTAAGCTTATCCACAACTACCATTATTGAGTCATTATGTTTTTTATTCTTAGGCAAATTAGTTATAAAATCAATACTTATAATTTCCCACTTCCATTATGGAATTGGCGATGGTTGTAATAGGCCAACTGGGTGATGATGCTCAGCTTTAATATGCTGACATGGAAAGCACCTAGCTATGTATTCAACCACTTTGTTTTTCATGTTTGACCAAAAGTAATCCTTTCTCAGCATGGTTATCATTTTCTGATAACAAGGGTGTCCTGAATAAGGACTTTTATGAATTTCATCTAAAATCAACAACTTAACTTTTGACACATTAGGTACATAAAGTCTGTTTTTATAAGTCATTAAACCTTTTTCGTTAATGATGTAATCTGTTATTAAATTTTCAGATACATTCTCAACAATTTTATCATGTAATTTCTGATCATTTTCATCTTGATTAAGTCCTTCTTTGATTTGATTTTCCAGATCTATTTTATAAGTATTGATTGCTGCCACAAAATTTAATTTAGCATTTTTGCTTAAGGCATCAGCAACTTTGTTTTCTTTACCCTTAATGTGTTGAATCTCGAAATTGTATTCGCTAAGGAAAGCTAGCCATCTAGCTTGCCTTGCATTCAGATTTGTTTGATCCAACAAATATTTTAACCCTTCATTATCTGTCATTAGTGAAAACTTCCTTCCAATCAAGTGATGGAGCCACATTTTTAATGCATGTATCACGGTTGCCAGCTCTAGATCATAAGTTGGGTAGTTCTTTACGTGAATTTTTAACTTCCTTTACTTATGTAGAACATTATTCATTAAACACATGAAGACTGTTGGTGCGTTAGTTAGCCCAAAAGGCATAACTACGAACTCGTAATGCTCATAACGGGTCCTTAAGGCAGTTTTAAAAATGTGTTCGTCTTTTATCCTGACTTGATGGTACCCCGACCTCAACTATATTTTAGAAAACATTTATGCTTCGCATACTTGATCAAATAGATCATCGATGCGGGGCACATGATATCGATTTTTAATAGTCATTTTATTTAGTTGACCATAGTCTATGCATAATCACAAGGTATCGTCCTTCTTTTTGACAAAGATAACCGGTGCTCCCCAAGGAGACACACTTGGCCTTATATATTTTTTATCAACTATTTCCTTCAACTGTGATTCTAGTTCATTAAGTTCCAAAATGTTCATTCTGTAAGGAGCCTTTGAGTTAGGCACCACACTTGGTACTAACTCAATGGTGAAATCTAGTTCCCTTTTCGGAGGTAGTCCTGGAATTTTTTCCGGGAATACATCAGAAAAATCCTGAAGAATAGGTACGTCTTCCGGTTTTAAATTATCTACTTTAGATGAATGTTTGTCATTAATTACATTTACTGCAAACATCTTACACCCTTTTCTTACATCCCTTTTAACTTGTAAAGAAGAAATTTGTCCAACAGAAGTTTGTCTAGGAAGTCACTTTACTGTTTCAGTTTCTCCTTCATTATTTAAATAAGTAAAAGTCTTTTCAAAACACTTCAGCACTACTCTATACTTTTCAATCCAATCCATGCCTATTAATACATCATAAGACCCCAAAGGTAAAATATTCAATTTAACTTGCACCATTAACTAACTCATAAGCAAATCACAACTTTTAACAAATTCTGCAACTTTTCTTTTGGTCCCTGTTGCTAACTAAACCAACCCTGATTTATCAAATTTTTCTACTTTTAACTTGCAACTTTTCACTAAATCAAGAGGTGATATGTAACTCAAACTTGCCCCTGGATCAATTAGAATAGAAATAGGTTTTTTTGTATCATACCTTTGATCTTGACCATGGAATTTTGATGGTCTGCTTGTCGGTTTTCTAGTGCTGCAATGATTATGGGAATCTCCCTTTCTAAATCACCAACTATTGGTTCTATCTGCATGGTATGAATGTTGCTCACTGTATTTCTTCTCGGTGGATAGTTTCCTCTAGTATGCGGTCCATTACAATCATAACATTTTAAAGGTGGCATTTGTTCATTAATCCTGGAATTATTATTATGATTATTGTTGTTATTAGGTACATTTCTTGCCGCTGTGTAATTATGTGGTGCATTACCTCTGTAAATATTATTTTGAAAATTTATGTTATTGAAATTTTTATTATTTCTAGAATTCTTGAAATTAAAAGTTTTCTTTTTATGCTCAAAGTTACTTGGTCTATTATTCCTCCAACTCAATACTCCTTCCCTTTTCCTATTCTATTCAAAACAAAAGTTGGCCTCTTTCATGGATTCTTCAAGAGTTGTAGGATTATCATACATTCAATTCTATCTTTTATGTTAAAGGGTAAGCAGCTCAGAAACATTTGAACCTTAGGTTTCTCTTCAACTAAGTAAGGTGCATACCTTAACAGACTGAGAAATTTGCTACTTAACTCCTTCATACTCATAGAACCCAATTTTAAATCATAAAACTCTTTTGACTTATCTTCGTAATATTGTTCGGAGAAAAAATTTTTCTTAAATGCACTCCATTTTATAGTTCTTTCTTTGACGTTCTTAACCCTCTTAGTATCCTACCACCAAATGTCTGCTTTTCCGGTCAGATTGTATATCGCCATTTTAGCTTTTAATTGAGATGAAAAATCATAAATCTGAAAATACTTCTTCATACTGGATAGACATGCTTCTGCTGTCTCACCCTTTTCATTTTCACCATTAAATGTTGGGGGTTTTATCTTCTTAAATTCCCCTAAAATGTGTTCATAATGTTTACAAGTTTTCTTAGGACCATAGTCACTATCACTGCTATCTTGATCAAAATTATATTTTCTTCTATAAGTTTTATCATCTGATTAAGAAGAAGAGTCACTATCACTTTTATAGTATTTTACTTTATTATCTCTTTGTTTATAGGACATAGTTCCAGATTTAGATTTATTCTATTCTCTTATCCTTTTCATGATTTTGATGTTTTTCCAGTAAAATATGGTTTAGTTCTTCATGTGCTCTTAAAATCCTTTCATTTTCTTCTTTAACATTTCTTATCTCATTTTCTTAATCCTTAACCGTACATAAAAGTTCAGACAATTGATCATTCAACTCTACATAGATTTATTCATTAATATTTTCATGTTCATTATTATTACATTCACTACAATGAGATCCGTCCTCTGCAGATTCTTCCGGTATTTCCATACCTACAAATTAAATGTCAAACTATTCTGTACAGAAACGAATTAAAACAAAAGTTAGTAACTAATTTTTTCTGGTTTCATTTTATGTTTGCCCGCGTGAGCCTTTTTCAGGCCTAGAGTTTGAACTCGTGCTCTGATATCACATGTAACATCCCAAAATTTCATAAAATTTTAAAAAAATTCTAAGCATTAGTTTTAACATTTAAAGATGTGCGGAAGTAATAAATGTCTATTAAATGACTGTACTTAATACTAACTAATTATGAAATGTAATTATCTTTGGAACTTTTAAATTGTCTTATCGACAATTTAATGCATGAGTACCCCTATGTCTATTTTAATGATCTTAGTTGTTATTTGAGTCGTCATTTTTCTGCCTGCGCAACTATTTCATGGAACATAAGTATTATGATGCTATATCTATAATTATAGAAAACATCACCTTTTTAATATCATGTGTGATAATTATGTTATAATCCTACATGTAGTTGCAATCATGTTATTGTTTCGTTGTACTCCGCATTTTGGTCTGATAGCTTGAAACTATGATATTATTTGTTTATTTGCATACTATTATTTATAATTAACTTCTTGTTGGCAGTTGGAATCTGATGTACCATTGAGACTTACTTAGATTAAGCTAACACACCGTCTCTTTAAACTATCGAGGTTACAGATTGCATACGTTTGGTGTTTGATGAGATAGTGCGATGAATTATATTAAGTCCTATGTTAGGATATTAAAGACCCTTGCCTTATTTTAAGTGGCGACTTGTAAGTCTAGATACCAAAATTATAAATGCATAATGTGTTCAGAATTAATGTGTGAAGTTAAAAGCATGTGGAGGCTATGGTGTTCAATGTTACTCTTCCTTGTTATAGTTTATTAAAGTTACCCTATAGTGGGGGTCTACATACTTTGCAAAGGATAGTGTATGAGCTTTTAAGTTATTCATCGATATATTAACTTCATAGCAAAGGTGACTTTGGTGTTTCAATTTATAACTTCGGGGTACTAAACATTTGTTATGGTTTAAACTATAGATTAGTGGGTCGTGATTTCCCATCTACCGCCATATTAAAATAGGTGATGGGAAACTATGTTGAAACTATATCAAAGTGGATATTTGTATAACCAACGACATGGTGGTAGCTGTCACATTAATTGTGATCACATGAAGCTTTTAAATGCATCTTAATACTATCAAAACCCTACCTCGAGGTTAGGGGTTTTTGGTCTTTGGTTGATTATTACTCCTTGTCATGGAGGAGGAGGATGGGCCTATTCAGCTGCCATAACGGTTAGCATTCATGCTCCACTCGTCATGTTGGTTGAGAGTTGAAGAGTGCTAGTTCGTGGGGAGTTATGGGTTTGCATCGTACACAGGGTTTCCAATGTCTGGTTCATCCTCGGCTTCGAGTTGTGACAGTCAAAGTAAGTCGTGATACAACATACAAACTCTTATTTAAATTTCAGTACTGTATCAAGATTTGCAACAATGTTTAACCTAGTTTATGTTTTTATGGTAGATTAAGGTCTTTTATCCACGATGAAGTCAAAGGGATGAACCACCAAGGTGTGAAATCATCTGTAAAACTCGGTTAGACCAGTTTCCTCTATCAACAATGATGTAATTTTTTGTTTCTCTTTGTCATTGCAAACTCCATTTGTAAAAATGGTTGTCGAGGTTATAATGTTGCAGGTTTTCTGGGCAATGACCCGAGCTGGGGTTTTGCCTGTAGTGTTGGTAGGAAGTTGTTTTAATGGAGTTTCGTTCATCCTCCTAGAAGTTCAACTGCAATGTAATACTACATTATATGAATAAGAAATGTGTTTCTAGTTTTTTGTGGAAATATATAATAGTTGAAGATGAAACGGATAAACCCTAACTTTGATTTATGAACATGTTTAGAGGAAGTTACAGGGTTTAAACCCTTATGCTCGTCTATGAAGTTTAAAATATTAACTTATAAGTTTTTAAATGATGATTGTTTATAAAAGATGAGTACATGGGCAAGTCAAGACTCGAGCCCGTGACATGAAGGATTTCACTGTTGGTCTTTTGAACCTGTTTACAAGATAAAAACGTTACGTGTTGGTTCTGCAATTTATTGGTTGAAGTGTTTTTAAGCCATATGATTTCCAGCATGGGTGAGCTCGTATTGAGACTCTAACCCTTAGTTTCTTTATAAGCTGGTTAACTTTGTTTACTGAGAACTCGTCAATTACTTTGAGAATTGTATTAAGCTTTTGGGGTTTGATTTTAATGTGTAACCCGATTTCTCTACAGGGTTTAGGCTTGGGCCTAGCAATGCATAAATTTATATGTTTTTAACTATGCTGAATCTTACATTCCAACGTAAGGGTGAGCTCTCCAAATAGAGACTTGAATCCTCGTCTCTTAGTTGAAAGTTGTACAATGTTTTAAAATTTTATTATTGTTTTTAATGTGTGGGTTAAGCCCTTGGATAACCCTGTATAGGAATCGATCCTAAAACATTTGATTATGTTAAGCTATTCCTGTGTTACAATGGTTATAGGATTATATTCCTACTGTATGTTTGTATATTTTTACATTAATTCTATGTATTGGTTCGATACTTGTATGATTGATATATTTTAATTCATGACGAAAAGTGATGAGGGTTTTTATAAAAGGTCTTTACAGAAATGTTTAGAGTTTCTAAAATTATCTAAGTATATTATTTGTATCTAAGGATTTGCACTCCCACTATAGGGAAAATATTAATAATAGTTACTGTGTTAACTATGTATATTGTCTAAGTCATTACATAAATGTTATGTTATGTTTAATTGAATAGTTTGTTTGGAAAAGAGACTTATCAATTATGTATAAGCCATGTTGCAATAGTTTATGAAAGTATTTAAATGATAATCTACAGTTTAGGGTTTGCATTGATAAATAGAATATGACAAGTAAGTATGCAGTCTCTGTTCTTAAAACAATATTTGTATCTTAGGAGATGATTAGTAAATGTACAACTAGATATTTCAGTTTGCATTCTGAGATGAAACCCTATATCATTCTACGAATGTGTTTTATGGAAAACTAGCAAAAAAATCTAACTACATTGACATTGATAACAAAAACCTGAAACTGCTATAGTATATTGTATTGTATGCATTTGCTATGTTGTAAGAGTCGTATATAATAAAAAGACTTATTCTATTTGAAGTATAAAATTACTGCTATTTTCAAATCCCATCTTCAAAGTTAATTATACACTTCCTATACTAGAGTACATCATCTATGACGAAAGGAAAAATACAAGAAGATATTTTGTTCATCCAACTTTATTATCTCATTCATTCATTAAGTCTGTAGAAACTAATTTAACTTAATCAGAAAATCATTCAATAGTTCAACTAACTGATAACCAAAATATAAAATTTTTAAATAATCTAAACATCATAGTTTAACTAGTGCAGAGACATATCCTTTTCTAATCTAGATGCTATATATATATATGTGTGTGTGTGAGTTACTCATAGACATTATTCAAACAGTTTTCAGAAATACATAAACAATTACATAAATGAAATGAAATAAACTAGTAGAACCTGATAATTTTTCTAGTGTGGAGAAAGACCCAAAGACGCTTGTTCCTCCCAAACTTCTCTAGAAGAAGCGGCTAGATCACTTGATCCCTTGGACCTCTGAGCCTATTTACGGAACCACTAGGAAGAAGAATCTATGTAGAAGCAAGGCACTCAGGATGTACTTCAACAATCAATGGAGACTTGCATACACCTCACCTATGTACTTCAGCAATCAAGAGAGACTTGCATACATATCCAAAACCTCTGCTCTCAGTAGGAAAACTCTACACTGAGCAGAAATCAGACAGACTTACACTACAAATCAGAACATAGTTTCCCCTCATCGAATCTCTTGTGTGCATACAACAGAACCATAAGGTAAATTTTCTTGTCAGAAAAAGTGTGAGCCTCTACTCAAATTCGACGGCTTATAAAAGATGCCTAGGTCTTTTAGTGGTCAATTTTCAATAAATGAGCCTCAAGCTCCAGTTCCACATTCCAATGAACTTGACTACAATTCAAGGGAGTTGTCCCATAACAACAACTAGTTACTGAGTTCATGATGCTACCACTTGCCCATTTCCTTCAACCCCATATTCCATTCCTCCCAGGGGATCAGTAAACACTCTTTCAATAGTCCCTTTGGGTGAGTGTCTCCTATTTTATTTTATTAAATAATAATATTATGCATTTACAGTCATCCTTAACCACTTGGTCAAATATAAAACTTTACAATAAAAGTTAAGACTATGTTTTCCAAAAACATAAAATGTCTCAAGTATTGGGCATGTTACACTTTCCTTTTCTATTCAGATTCTTTCCTTCTCCTATAACAAGAGCTTGATCCCTCTTTGGTTTTATTACTCCCATCTGCACTAGTTTGTCCTGCTCCTTTGTGAGAGAAAGGATGAAGGCATCTAGAGTGGGCATTTTGCAGCTTCGAATGGAAATCTTTGTTGTTTGGAAGGCGAATACAAACACAAAGTAGTCTGATCCCAATTTTCAAAGAATAACAAGAATCAGTTGCTTGTCTTCTTTCTCAATTCTACATGCTTTTATATGCACAACCAAGTTGTTGAACCTTGTGAAGAAATCTGTGATGGATTTAAAACTGCTGGGGCTCACTGATATCAACTCATTTTCCAATTGGTGACCTTTCAAATCATCTTGTTTCCCAAATAAGGATTCAATATTTGTCCAAACTTCCTTGGGAGTTTTCAGACTAGAGAGATGAAAGAGTAGATGTTTGCAAATGTTGAGGCATATCACTCCAACTGCTTCATCAAGTTTGTTTAGATACTTGGCCTTTTTTGTAGCACCGTTTGGTTTGACCTCATTTCTGTGCAACACTCTGTAGAGACCTCTGCTGAGCATGAAGATCTCTATTTTTCCTTCCATTCAAAGAATTTGAAGGGAGTGAGCTTGGGAATCAAGGTAAGATCCATAGTAGCTTATTGAATGCTCTTTGTATGATGGAATAACCTGCAAAAAAAATGGAAATTTATCTGGAGGATTGTTACAGAATCTATTGAACATTGCTTTAGGATAGTAGGAACTTTTACCTGGATCCCTCACACCTAGCTATACCTCAAAGGATTTCTCGAATGAATTAAATGAAATGGAACCAGGATTTGTTGTGGAAAACTAGAGGCTTCTAGTGCACTACTAAAAAATAGTTGCTCAATCAACTGTTGCAACTGCTGCTACTGCTGCAACTCCTGCAACTCAAAAAGATCTCACAAGCTCTGATACCATGTGAAATTCCACAAGGGTAGATCACTAAGCTTGAAAAAACTTCACAATTTCACAATGTAATTATTGATAAGAATTAGACAATAACATGGATCAATTCACTCATAAAAATGAAACACACAAGAAAAATTGGTGCTGATACATTAATTAGTTGTAAGCTAGCAATCAAAGAATGTTAAAATAGAATGAATTCGATACACTCAGGAGGATTCGAATTCACCTCAATTATAGCCTTAGTTTGCATTGGAACCATCTCCCGATAAGGTATAGTGACCAATGATGATGAATAATCTATCAACTTGAGTAGGACAGAGCATAACTGAATCATGTGGGCACCCAAATAAGGGAGGAGTCTCCAAGGGGGCACATAACTAGTTTTTAGTGGTGAAGGAGGGCGCTCCTACACTCAATAGCAATCAACTAGGAGCTATAGTCAATTAATTGAGCAATTAAGTGGACAAGGTTCTTGAAATCATGGAACAAACTATTAGATCTCCTAAATCTGTCAATGAGGGTGCATTGTAACTCCAGTGATGGAAACAAGGCACACTAAGTCTCTAGGAGGGACAATGATGCAGAAAAACAAGCTCAAGGTGGTCGAAAATAGGTACTGTGTGCTAGGAGACTCAACTATTGATGCATGGATGCATGGACTGTTGCATGGAATGCATACATGTATGCAAAATGCATGCAAAACCTAAATAATATGGTGATAATATTCCAACAAAAATGGGTAAAAACACAAATTGGAGTTGGCAATTTTTTTGTGGGAAAAATGACTCAATGGTGAGTTAAATATCCTTTCCTTGTAGGCTACAAACAAGACAAGAGATATCGATAGGGCTAGGCTGAGAAATAATAGGGTACCCGCATGAAGTTGGTACCCAGAAAAACCACAATGACACCGTGCACACGCCTATTAACACACGCCTATTAACACACGCCTATGAAGTTGGTACCCAGAAAAACAAACACGTGCACACGCCTATTAACACACGTACATGCTCCTGCTTCAGCAATGCCGACCCTCCACATCGGTTAGATGACATGGATAACAAAAGTGCTTGCACGCTTTTAAACAGAATTGCATGTGCGCTTTTATGCGTGCACGCATTGTTAATGTCTATGCAAAAAAAAGCGCGTGCGCGCTCTTATGCGCGCACGCATTGTTAATGCGTAGACACAAAAAAAAGCGCATTTGTTTAGTAATCCTAAATCTAGTTTTGATTTTGTTTATTATGGTGTTGGTATCATCATCATCATCATCATCCTCATCATCTTCATCACCACCATCTTCATCTTCATCATCTTCATCATCATCGTCTTCAACGTCTTCATCATCATCATCATCCTCATCCTTATCATCATCCTCATCACCATCATCATCGTCTTCATTATCATCATCACATCATCATCATCATCATCATCATCTTCATGATGCCGACAACGATGATGATGTTGTTGATGATGAAGATGGCGATGGTGATGATCAGGATGATGATGATGGTGTTGAGGATGATGATGATGATGATGGTGTTGAGGATGATGATGATGATGAAGACATTGAAGATAATGATGATGAAGATGATGAAGACGAATATGATGGTGATGAAGATGATGAAGACGATGATGATGATGATGATCATAAACATCATCATCATCATCATCATCATCCTCTTATTCTTCATCATCATCATCATCATCATCATCATCTTCATCACCATCATCTTCATCTTCATCATCATCATCGTCATCTCCATCATCATATTCATCATCATCATCATCCTCATCATCATCTTCATCACCATCATCTTCATCATCATCATCATCATCGCCATTTTCATCATCATCATCACCATCATCATCTTCGTCGTCATCATCATCTTTATTGTCATCATCATCATCATCATCTTCATCACCATCATCTTCATCTTCATCATCTTCATCATCATCATCTTCATCATCATCATCTTCAACGTTTTCAACATCGTCATCATCCTCATCACCATCCTCATCATCCTCATCACCACCATCATCATCATCACCATCGCCATCTTCATCATCATCATCATCATCATTTCCGTCATGAAGATGATGATGATGATGATGATGTGATGATGATAATGATGATGATGATGATGATGATGATGATGATGGTGATGAGGATGATGATGAGATTGATGATGATGAAGACGTTGAAGATGATGATGATGAAGATGAAGATCATGGTGATGATGATGATGATCACGATGATGACGATGATGATGATGATGATGGTTTTTGTTAGGATGATGATGATGGTGATGAGGATGATGCTGATGTATTTGTAACTTCGGAATGTATTTCACATATGTATATTGTATTCCTATATAGATGTTATTATTCCTCTATACGGAAGTGTCGTCATTTATATTGTAAGTGTCATAACTTATACTTGATGGCTTATTAGACCACCTTGATGGAGTCAGCCCTGTATAAGTCATGTGGGTTAAAGGGTTATTAGAACACCCTATTGGGGGTCGGCCCTGTCAGCATTATGTTATGTGATTAAGTTGAGGCCGACCTAGTAAGGTTATTAGGCAAGTCAAGTCATGTATAAATAGAGTGCGGGAGGAACTCTATTTGATCATTCACTTCTCACTCACACACTCATTCGAGAGTGGCGCACTAGTGGAGGAGGAGAAGCTGTTGCTAGGAGGACTATCTCATGTACTTGGGTTGTATCGTTTCTCTATCTATCTCTAAGGAAGTTGCGGGGTTTTTCACCTTCTTGGTTTTGCCCGGTGAAACTCTGTGTCTCTTGCGTGCATGCATTACTGTGTCCATGATTGATATGTTGTAGCTACACTCTACATGTTATTCTCTCACTTAAGATCCTAGATCAGATTGAAATTTTTGAAAAACTAACATGGTATTAGAGCTAGCCTGAAAGAAGGCATGGTATGGCATTTACGACACTTGTTGTACTTGTGAAGCTAGGGCTTGATAGCAAAACCAGTCATCGTAGCACTTTCTATATAAATTCATTTTGGCGACGTTTCAAGATCTAAAAATATTACAGTTCGAAGATAAGATCCTGATGTACCTTGTGTCCAAAGGAGAGGCTCTAATTAGTTGTACTTTCTAATTTATGATCTGTAAAATATAGAGTTTCTACCTCTTCCAGATCTTAGTCATAAACAGGTGACCTAGGAAAAAAGGTCACAACTTGGGCTAGAAAGCTCCAAATGAAATTTTGTAAAACGTGACAGGTAGGGCATGGACTGTACTTTCATAGGTACAATTTTCAGAGGCCTAAATTTTACCAGTGACATGTGGCACTCCGTACAAGTTCGCTCTCCTGTTTTATCCCATAAACAGGTCACGTTGAGACACTTGGAATAACTCTCTCTCAGAGAATCCATTTGAGGTAATACCTATGGGGTTGGAAAGATAACAAGTTAGGATACCAGAGATCGAATTTTGAGACCCTGCAGATCTGAAATTTCAGATTTACACCAAAAACAATCAGGTGCATATTTCTCTCAAAACAGAATTGGATTTTGAGCACCTTCATTCATGGCTCCGGGAATTTAGGGTTACAGAGAATGTTGGAATTTTTTTGTATCGGATACCATGGTTGGATGCTCCTCATAAAAATTGAAATTTAGAGACGAAGATTGAATTTTTTGGTTGGGAGGCTAGGCTTGATCAAACCCTAGTTCGGGAGTTTTATGGGAAAGGTGAAAAATTAGGGCTTCTTTAAAAATGGGAATTTTTTAAATCTGTGACCATAGCTAGAAGCTCCTTGGAAAAATAGAAGTTTAGAGCTTTGGATCAAACTATTTGGTTGGGTGAAGCTTCGAGAAAAGCAAACCCTAATTCAGGGTCCTCCCTAGTGAATCCAGAAATCTAAAAGGTAATTTTGAGGGGTGAAACTTTGCAATTTTAAAATTATGAGTATACCAGGTTGATCAGCTCATCAAGGTGCATTTTCCTATCCTTCCAGAAGTTTGAAATTCAAAGTTTGAATTTTAGGGTTTCCCTGACAAACCCTAATCCAGCTCGAGATCCAGTTTGTGCAAATCAAGTGGATTGGGTTAATTCTAGAAGAGAATGGATTGGTCATGTGCATAAGTGAAGAAGTTCTAGTTTCAGTGCAAGATAAGGCTAAGACCTTACATAAGAAGATTACAAGCAATCTCTACATGTATGACTTATCCAGGTATGTTTTGAGATCTGTTCATGATTAAGGTTATGGTATGTTTGTCTTCATTAAGATTAGTACAATCTTGATTAGTTTTAGACTTGTCATATCACCTTAATAAAAATATGAATGCATGATAGAAGATATTCATTGATTAGGGTTTTTGACACTTCTGATTGTACTAATGCATTGTGGTGTTGTATGAGGTTGATGTTGTCTACTAACATGAAAGGTACATCAAGAAAGATAAATCATGTTCTAGTTCAAGAACATATGAACATGGTGGCATGAAGATAAAGATTCATTCATTGTCATGGATCACGTAGAAGATCTACTTACGAGGTATGTATAACTTGGTTCTATAATGGTTAACCTATGAGATATGCAGGTTACTAGCACAAGTCATTTAAGAGAACAAGAAGACATCATGTGGGTATGTTAGACATAACTAGCTAACATATTAATCCAGGTATGTTTTTCCTATATCAAGTTAGAATCGTACCTTGTGATAGGATCTCTTATATAAGTATACTTGGTATGATTGATAATGATTATTCATGAAGTTATAGGGTTGAGTAATCATGGGTTTAGGCATATTATTCTTCTTACTTTGATTGATGATATGACTAACCAGAAAAGTCCTATGGTCAAATAGGAATATGCATGAGTAAAACAATTGTGATAAATTATCTGTGTATGAAATGATATTGACCATACATGTTTAAGATTACTTAGAATCATAATGTTTTTTATAGTATTAAGATTATACTAATGAATGTATGTATGAGACCTCGAGGATAACACAATGATGATACTAGTAAGTATGCATAGTGATCGAGGATGGATATAAGTTCAAGGACAGGTAATCCAGGAAGCAAAGATCAAGAGGGAGCACACTCCAGTAGTTCCTACAAGGAAACAAAGATTGAGAGGGAGTCCACCCAACAAATAGACAAAGATAAGTATTCGAATTGTGATTTCTTGTATATTTGAGTGTTTAAATAATATTGATCAATGATGTATATGCTTATGTTCCTAGACTTAGGGTGTGTATTATGCATATTAGAATAATTGAATTAATGAACAATATACTACTAATATGCATGTGATGGGTAAGTGGCCTATGGCACTGTACAACATTCCATTGCTACTTATCTAGAATGAAACCTCTTTGTTGACATGTTGGGAGTTGTGCACACTCTTAATAATGTTCTCGTAGAGATTGGAAGGCATCTAGAAAGTTATGGGATATGGATAAATGTTGTATTGAAGCATTGGCTAAAATAATTGCATGACTGTATGACATATTTCTTTATGTGTAAGAATTTGTTCTGAAAACTATGAGATGTTTCTAATCATGCAATTTAACTTGCTTTGTAGGAAATATCGTACACCATCACCTACAAAAGAAGGACTACAACATTTGTTCAGCAACAAAATCTATATATTGAAGAATCCAAAGTTCCTAGGATCCGGGATGAAGTAATGATGCCATGATCTGTCGATCATGAAGAATGATTTTTGGGAAGTGGTCCCAAGACCAGAAGGGAAGTCTGTTGTGACTTGCAAGTGGATTTATAAGATCAAGCATGTTGCAGATGGCAGCATAGAGAAATATAAAGCAAGTGATGAAATGGAAGATACACCAGATGGATGTCAAGACAGCCTTCTTGAATGGTGTAGTCCAGGAGGAAGTGTATGTGGAGTAGCCACTTGGTTTTGAGACACATGACAAAGAGTCATATGTGTGCATGTTGAAGAAATCCTTGTATGGCTTGAAGAAAGCTCCTTGGACTTGGTATGGTAGGATAGACAACTTTCTATCCAGTTTGGGCTTTACTAAAAGTAAAGCGGGTTCCAACCTTTACTACAAGGTTGAGGAAGGCAATCCAATGATGCTACTTTTGTATGTGGATGACCTGTTTGTTACAGGTTATGATAGACTGATTTCCGAAACGAAGAGGAATCTTGCTGCCAAGTTCGAGATGAAGGACTTGGGGATGATGCACTACCTTCTTCGCATGGAGGTGTGGTAGAGTGTAGAAGGAATCTTCCTTGGACAAGGGAAGTATGCAGTAGAGATCCTAAAGGGGTTCGGGATGATGGACTGCAAGGCCATGGCCACACCTATGGAATTGAACCTAAAGCTTCTGTGTGATGCTTCATCTGATCCGGTTTATGTCATGGTGTATCGTTAGATGATTGGGTCCTTGATGTACCTGACGAACACTAGACCAGATATTTACTGTGCGGTGAACGCATTGAGCTAGTTCCTGACGGATCCCAAAGGTGTTCACCTGGTTGCTGTGAACCATATTCTGAGGTACCTGAAGGGTACAATTGATTATGGGCTCAAGTATGACGCAAATCAAAAGTTTAACCTGCAGGGTCATGTTGATTCAGATTGGGAAGGCAGTGCTGCAGATAGGAAGAGCACTTCTGGGTGTTGCTTCAGTATGGGATCAGGTGTAATCTCTTGGTTTAGTAGAAATAAGTCCTGCATAGCACTAAGTACAGCCGAAACAGAGTATGTTGCAGCTTGTTCAGCTAGTTGTGAGGCAGTATGGCTCCGGAAGCTACTATCTGAGTTATTTGATCTCCCATTGGATGCTACTGGTATCTTTTGTGACAACCAGAGTTGTGTGAAGCTGTCCGAGAACCTGGTGTTCTATGACAGGTCGAAGCACATTGAGATCAAATATCACTATATCAGGGATATGGTGTAGAGAGGAGCAGTGAAGCTCCGGTATGTTGCGACGGATGAGCAGGTTGCAGATGTGTTGACGAAACCACTAGCCAGAGTGAAGTTTGAGTACTTCAGAGAGACACTTGGTGTTCTTTAGATTGATGACACTTCAAGGAAGAAGTGATGGATACATCTACAGGAGCCATTCCAAGCATGGTGAGAGGAGGATCCTTCCCATGGCTATGGACGTAAGCACTGTGTGATGCGAATCAGGACGATGCTCCAATTACTGCTTGATATGATCAGTCGGATCATGTATATGCATCGGTTGGATGCTTGGTATGATCAGTTGGATCATGTATATGTATATGCATCAGTTGGATGCCTGGTATGATCAGTTGGATCATGTATATGTATATGCATCAGGATGATGCAGCGATGATGATGAGGATGATCATGTGAGATGACTATCAGGATGATACTCTGGATGATATGCATCAGGATGATGCTATGATGGTGATCAGGATGATCATATGTGATGATATGTATCAGGTGGATACATTACATAATCAGTTGGATTATGCGTGATGAGTTCCGAAGACACAGATGCACATGGGATTTTTGGACATCGTTGTAGATGTGTTTTCCCATGGTCGTGATGTAATTGCCAGAGCCATTCTCACATGTTGGTAGATGTGTTCTCCCATGGTGCCGATGTAAGGGCTGGGGCCATTCCGACATGGTTGAAGTGTGTCTTCCCATGGTCGTTGATGTAAGATTTGTGCCATTCGAGCATGGTTGAAGTGTGTCTTCCCATGGCTGTGATATAAGTGCTGTGCCATTCGAGCATGGTTGAAGTATGTATTCCCATGGCTGCGATATAAGTGTGGTGTCATTCGAGCATGGTTGAAGTGTGTCTTCCAATGGTTGCAATATAAGTGCGATGCCATTCTAGCATGGTTGAAGTGTGTCTTCCCATGGCATAGATATAAGTGCTGATCCTTTCACGAATGGTTGAAGTGTGTCTTCCCATGCTAGTGAATGTAAGTGCTATGTGATGTGCATCTGGGTTGTGCTTCATGAATGATGTTATAATCAGTATGATCATGAGTATCAGGATGATACTCTATGGCCATGGACAGGTTGTGTAGTGGCATGTAAAAGGGTCCTAGGAGATCCAATAGGTTGAGATGTGTGCTCATAATTAGTCCTGGGATGCTCTTTCAAGGTTTTGTTGACTCACATAATCAGTCCTAAGGATTCCACAGTATGGCTAGCGATGATGAAGACCTATAGGTGGTGGGCCTACATCCAGCATGAAAAAGGGCTAGCTCTGTAGAACTTCCTATGACGAGTATATTTGAGATTGATTGAGAGAGTAGCAGTAGTGACGATGACGATGATTCGATGATGATGATCCAGTGATGATGATCCAAAGAAGAAGACTTGTGCTAGCAGATCCGTGTCGAGAAATACCTTCCTAGTTAAGAGGGAGTGTTGATGTCTTTGTAACTTCGGAATGTATTTCATATATGTATATTGTATTCCTATAGAGATGTTATTATTCCTCTATACGGAAGTGTCGTCATTTATATTGTAAGTGTCGTAACTTATACTTAATGGGTTATTAGACCACCTTGATGGAGTCGGCCCTGTATAAGTCATGTGGGTTAAAGGGTTATTAGACCACCCTATTGGGGGTCAGCCCTGTCATCATTATGTTATGTGATTAAGTTGAGGCCGACCTAAAAAGGTTATTATGCAAGGCAAGTCATGTATAAATAGAGTGCAGGAGGCACTCTATTTGATCATTCACTTCTCACTCACACACTCATTGGAGAGTGGCGCACTAGTAGAGGAGGAGAAGCTGTTGCTAGGAGGACTATCTCTTATACTTGGTTTGTATCATTGCTCTATCTATCTCTGAGGAAGTGGCGGAGTTTTTCACCTTCTTGGTTTTCCCCGCTGAAACTTTGTGTCTCTTGTGTGTTTGCATTATTATGTCCATGATTGATATGCTGTAGATATATTGCTGTACATGTTATTCTCTCAGTTAAGATCCTAGATCAGATTGAAATTTATGAAAAACTAACAGATGATGATGAGGATGATGATGATGAAGATGTTGAAGATCATGGTGATGAACATGATGAAGATGAAGATGATGGTGATGAAGATGATGATGATGATGATGATGATGATGATGATGATGATGATGATGATGAAGATGACGATGATGATGATGATGAAGATGACGATGATGATGATGAAGATGAAGATCATGGTGATGAAGATGATGATGAGGATGATGATGATGATGAATATGATGATGGCGATGACAATGATGATGATGAAGATGATGATTATGGTGATGA